>JAESUZ010000027.1:0-2523192 GCA_017311185.1 Proteles cristata cristata
ATTTATATACTTGGTTTGATGATCCCAAGTGAGGTTAGATTGGAGATTAGGAAATTGTTTCTTATTCTATTGTTTATTTGTTTATTTTTAAGTAGGCTTCACACCTAGTGAGGAGCCCCATGCGGGGCTTGAACTCAGGATCCTGAGATCAAGAGTTGGATGCTTAAGTGACTGAGCCACCCAGGCGTTCCTCTTATTCTATTGTTGATATGATTCAGCATGTAGAAAGACAGTAGTACCATTTTGGTAGGACTTTCTAATTCACTAGTCCTTTTCTTGATGCAGAGACCTCTCAGGAGCTCACCCCTCTGCCATCATATGGTTAAGGTTGGCCTTCCTGAAGTTAATTTCTAACTAAACAAACTATAGACACAAATGAGTGATGAATTTTGGTTTCTTACCTTTATTGGCCTCTCACCTCCCAGTTTTACTCTTCTAAAAGTATATAAGCATTCAACATAGTGACTTGAGAACTGAATTGTAGACTCAGGACTTTTATTAAACACAGTGTGTTTAACATAGGAATCAAATCCTCATGGGGCTGTGACTGGACGTAGAACTGCATGAGACATGAGGTTATGTGCCACTAGGTTTTCCTCAATGTGACTTCATCTTTCCAAATATGAGTGGGAGTCCTGCCAAGGTTTAGAGACACCATTACCTATTGAACGTCTTCAAATAATCCAGGGATTATTTAAAGAGGAATATTGGAGAGAATGTAGGCTGGAATGTCTTACCCCTCCACAAGTAATCCTTGAATGTGGTAAATACTTTATAATCTCTATATATCCTTGGGGAATTCGTAACCAGCTTTATGTTGTATTGTATACAACCAAGACTGGCCCGTGGGCTACTCATGTGCAGATGGTTAGCATGCTTGGGTAAGGTATTTCCTTCTCATCATGTGCATGGTTCTCTATTCATCTGGAGTTTGTTGTCCGGAGGGAAACATTTTACGTGAACATCTCTGAAGAATTAGAAGATGTTCAATAGGTAATGGTGTCTCTAAACCTTGGCAGGACTCCCACTCACAGTGTTGAGGTGCTTTGGAAGGTGCATGACCAGCCTACCATAGTCAGAAGACCTGTGGAGGATCCCTTTCTCAGCTGCCAATGCATCGGTGACATAGTCACCCTAGCTCTAAGTTTGTCCTCACCCTCTTTCCATTTCTGCTTGAGAATCAGGTGGGGAAGCAAGGTATTACAAGGGGGATTGCCAAGATCTCTTTGAGGAAGAGACTTATAAGAGCTTGGAGATTCAACATGTTCATGTTCATGAGCACGTCACTTTGGCTCTCCCAGGCTTGGTTTTCTCGTGTGTTGTATTAGAACCAGAGGATTTTGAGTGAATCAGATGAGCTGGTGAACTTGAAAGTACATATTTGTAAGGCATGTTTTATATTCAGTGTCACATCGGAGACAAAACCAAGGCTGTCTTGCTATGGAGCTCGTGATCAGATGTTACTGTCTTGACCTCTACCATTTAAAGTGAATCAGTGCCAGTTATCACCAATAATGCAGGGAGCCGCATATCTGTTCCTCCTCGGCCCTTTGCTTGACTTGTTCCAACACTGGCATTTAGATCATCTAGAAAATTTCCAGAGTCAGCAGGTAATGTTTCCTTATTGAGCTGTGTTGTTAAGGCACAGCTGGCCTGTCTGTCAATCTTCAGGCGGTTTAGGCCCTTGACTTTAGAGGTAAGTAATATCATGCTTCTTTTGACTCAGAACTAGTGTCTTTAAAGTGTAAAAACCATGTATTAAAAAAAACTGTTCATGAACATTAGTCAGTGTGACTATCTGTTACTAGGTAATGCCAGAAAGAAAAAAAAAATCCTCCATTTAAACAGAACAGAGGGCATGGTACGTGCAGATCCAATATAATTATTTGAGTTTCAGCATTATCATGGTGGCCTTCTTGTTTATAGGGCCAGTAGTTCTCCTGGTTTTACTTGTTTTATTAAATAAGCAAAAAGATATTGACCGCTCATCATCATAAGTTTGATAGACCATTAAAAAGCAAATAATGGTATTTTATACAGAAGAACTGAGGTGTGTTTAGCATTACCTGAAAACATCCAGGATTATACTAAATCCCTATAGATAAAATTGAAAACATGTTATTTTGCTTGAATGATCTCCAGTTAACTGGAGTTAATGGCAGTTTAAATGGCATTTGCCATTTAATGTGCAAACGTAGGCATGCCTCAGCTACTTCCGTACGCTACCCCAGCATACCCCACTTTAGGTCATTTTGGAAATTCTGTAAGGATATAAAGAAAGAAATAAAAATTAAATATATATAGCAATATGAAGAAATCTGCTTGAGAGAACAAAGACTTCATAAATTCAGAACCTGCATTCATGGAATAGTAAACAGAAACCCAAATCAGTTTTAGTTTCCTTTATTCCGAGTTAGTTTATTCCAGTCTTCTGAAATGAGCTATGTATTTATTTTAGTTTGTTTGATGTGAAGTAGCTTTCTCCATTTTTCCTTCTACTCTGGAGTTACTGATCATTACAATCATTAGAATTCATCTTGCATTTGTGTTTTTCAGACTTTATGATTCACACAACCACATGCACATATTACATTATGATCTAGTGTAAACACACACAAAGTGAACAGTGTTGCAAAACAGTACTTATCCTTACTATAAGGAGCACACTTGATGTTTCTACTTATAATTTTATTTATTTAAATAATTTCTTGTTGAGGCATATTAAATTGATTTTTGTGAGCCACTAATGGGTTATTGAAGTTCTGTCCGTTTTTAGACCTGGAAAGAGACTTCCAGAGGTTGCAGATTCATGTGTGTGTCCACACGTGACCGTGAGAGCTATTGTATTCTCTATCCTTTCCTTAAACTCACACCACCTCCCCATCAAGTGGATCTGGTGGGCACTATCATTAAATCTTCCATCCACGCATTTCCTCTCCTGATAGAAAATTTTAGGATGAGGGGTGCCTGGGTGGCTCAGTTGGTTAAGCGTCCGACTTCAGCTCAGGTCATGATCTCATGGTTGGTGGGTTTGAACCCCACGTCGGGTTCTGTGCTGACAGTTCAGAGCCTGGAGCCTGTTTTGGATTCTGTGTCTCTTTCTCTCTCTGACCCTCCCCTGCTCATGCTGCCTCTCTCTGTCTCTGTCTCTGTCTCTCTCTCTTGCAGAAATAAATAAAACATTTTTTTAAAAAAAGAAAATTTTAGAGTGAAAACCAAAACAAAACTGACCACTGTGCTGGTTACTGCCCTGGAGTAAAGACATCCTCTTATGGTAATAAACACGCTTTCTGGGTATAGAGCTCTTTGTTTTTGGGCTGACCAAATATTCTGAGTTTGGCTTCCAATAAACTGCCTGCACCTGAAAGACACGAGGCAGGTCAATCACTGTGCTTTTCCAAGACTTTGTTTAAGTATTTTTCTCTCAACTCCCAACCCCCCAAATCTGAATTCAGATCATGGACGTCTGGAAAGATAGAGTTTTATTAACTAAACTAATTAATGAATACCTGACTATGGACTCCCAACAGCAAATAGAAAATTTCATTGGATAAGGATATTTCTTTACTCCACCTCCTATGCCTCGAAAGCATAAAATGTATACAGAAGGAGAAAAAAAACTCACCCACAATCCCATTATCTAGACGTGATCACTGTTCATATATTTCTGTGGGTCCTTTTTACTGTCTATTTTCATATAGTTGTGATAGGTTTATAAACAACTTGGATCGTTTAATGTTTAAACAGAAGCATTTTATTCTGTGGTTAAAAATGGCCGGAACAGCATTTAGTAATGGCTGAATAACATCTGTCCCATTGTACAGACTCTCATTGACCTAACTAATCTGCTCATGTAGTTTATTGTTTTTCCACTGTTATAAATGGTGCACTGCCCATTCTACATGAAGTGCTTTTTTGGGGTTTGAAATATTTCCTTAGGATAAATTCTCAGAAGTGAAATCATTGGGTAGAAGGTAGTTGAACCATATTATCAGATTTCCCTAGTAGAGTCTGAGTGCATTAGCTTTTCCATCCCCAGGTGCCTGGGTTTTGGAAGTTTCATTGTGATGAAGGTATGGACACTGGGTTCTCTGGGCAAACCAGGGACGTTGCAAGCCACAGACAAAGCAGACCCTTGGGTCTTCTTAAAATTCCTTTTGCTGTGAATAGACATGTTGTCATCACCAGTAGAGGAAAAATGCTCTCTTAAGAAAAACCTTGGTGTGCAAATACTTACTTTTAGAGGATGATTGTTGTGGAATTTAAATGATAATTTTAATCTCATTTTTGGTTTTATTGATTTGGACTTTTATATTCCATTTGGCTCATTATAAATGCTGATGAATTTATTCTTGTATTTTCAGACATACATAGAAAATTAGATGTTAAGTTCATGGTTATTCACAGGGTTCTACCAAAATAATGACTTTCTTTTCCCTTTTATAGTTTTATGCATATTTTACAAATAACTTCTTAGCCCTTCCTCTATAGTTTTGATAGACTTTATTAAATTTGCACTTTTGCCAGTTTTTCTTACACATTAAAAGTTTAGTCATGGTGTTAAGCTTAGGCAGAAGTTCTTGATAAATTTGGCCTTCTTTCCTTGACACAGATTATTCTTCATTCTATGCACAAATACCAACCACGAGTCCATGTCATCCGTAAAGACTGTGGGGATGATCTTTCTCCCATCAAGCCTGTTCCATCTGGGGAGGGAGTAAAAGCATTTTCCTTTCCAGAAACTGTCTTCACAACTGTCACTGCCTATCAGAATCAGCAGGTATTGTTCTCAGAATTGGTATCTTTCTACACTTTTCATTTCGGGTGTAAATTGAAAGCTAGCAATCCTTTTCACCGTATCTAAATGTTACCAAGTGTCATAAAGCATTTGCCATGTAAGACATGTAGGATGTTTGTGTGTGTGTGTGTGTGTGTGTGTGTGTGTGTGTGTGTGTATGTGTGTGTGTATAAAAACAAATCCTTATCTGTGATTCTCCAAGTAAGGCTACTATCACGAGATTTTCTTTAGATAAGAATGTGCTTCATGACTGACAATGTAAGTTTACTTTCCATTTTGAGGTATTGAATCATGAAGTCATAATTAAAATTAAAAAGCATGTGTATTGCCTAGGAAATACACAAGTAGAATATGAAAGATAACACATTATTTTAAAACTACAATCCATGAATTATAGGAAATATTTCAGAGGCACTTATCTTATTTATCATTTTGGTACATATGCAAAAGGGCTGTTTCTTTCAAGATATGCTTTAATTGTGACAACAGGTGATACACATGCTTATAAGCTGAGAGAACAGAAATTGTGGAATAATCTTTTCATAAAATTAGTAATAATTTTAGAGGTGAAATATTTTCGATATTGGTAAGTATATGTGTTTCTTTAAGGCTGTGTCAAGTAAGTGGAAAATTGATTTGAGGCAGTTTTTTAGTCCATGCAGTTATGACGAGTTTGCATAAAAAATAGTGATGTAGTTGTAGCTGATGTGGTCTGTGGTAGATTTTTTTTCCTTTTTAATTTTAGTGATCAACAGAATTATTTTAGCTTTCTACTTCTCATTATGTTTATTTACATCTCAGTTAAATGTTAATCTCTGTTGTGGTTTCTGTTGTTCTAAAGCTTATAAGGAAGTTTGGATCTTGTCCCCTGCATCTTCCTTTAGGGCTGGGAGGCTCATCCACTCTCATCCATGAGGAGTTGCTGGTCCCACAGCCAAAGCTGTCCTGTTCTCTCATTCACATTGCCGCGCTTTTATATAGACTTTAAGAAAGAAGTATGAAATTAACCTTTAGAAGGACTGGAGATAATTAGGAACATATTCTTAAAATATATTAGGTGCAGAGAATGAATTTTTTTTTTTTTGTTTTAGGAAAAAAGCATAAGGAGAAAAGAACTAAGACATTCAGTACCTTTTAAGCAGCCCCAGGTTATCTTCTTTCTCTGTCTCTGCCTTTCTCTGTCTCAAACACAAACAAATTAGCCATGTCAAATGTGAGTTTTCCCCCATCCTCTGTGTTATAATAAACAAGATACAGTAGGCTTTTGGTCCATGTTGGTGACTACACCAATTGACAAACATTGACAAATCAATCGATTAATGGAGTAAAAAAAAATAAAAGGGAAATTGATAATGACAAAATGCAATGATATTCATTTTTTATCTTCTTGGCTACTGTTTTTAAGAATTCATTGAAAATTGGTAAGCAGCTTAGACCGGTGTTTAGCATGGGTTCTGAAGCCTAGAGCCCCAGCCTAATTCTACGGCCAAGTTACTTTATGAATGAAACCATAGGAAACTTAAGCCCCAGTTTAAAAGAAAACATAAAATTGCGATAATAACTGCATATAAGTTGCCATGAGAATTAAATGAAATATGTGCATAAAATTCTCAGTACAGCATACATAATATGCACTCAGTAATACAAATTATATAAATCTGTACTCTTTTTTGAAATACTACTTTAAATGAACATTTAAATTATTTAATGTTATTTAAATATTATTTAAATGAACAAAGAATTAAGCTATAATGAATTATAAAGAACTCCTTCAATGGCAGAATGGCAAACATGCTGAATTAATTAGCAAACCTTTACATTATATCCTTTATAATGTAGTTTTATCCACATACTAAGACAATATCATATAGAGCACATGTATCTCAGGTGGTGCGCAGAGCACACAGAGGACAATATAGGGGACTGCAGATGACTTTTCAAGGATGCCTTTTCTGTGCCTCAGTGTTGTCCAATAGTGGTCATTTGTCTTTAGCAAAATGGTATCATCAGAAGTATGTTCATTAACTTGGTAGATACCATTAAACCAAAGAGCATAAAAAACAAAGCACGATGTGCTTCTTACAAAATAGGCCTATAAATTCCTTTGGGCAAGGTGCAGATCTGTTAAAAAATAGATGGGATGTTGTTTATTAGTGTCAATTACAAGATGGTATAACTAAAAAATATGTTTAATGAAGATGATTAGACCATTTGTAAAATTTCCACCTCCAAATGTGAGTTAAAATTGAGACATCATTTAGTTCTTCTACTTGAATAAGACTTAATCTCATTAGAGCCTTCCAGTAGTGTTTATCCCTGGTAAGACATTCACTATACTGCTCTGCTCAGGTCAGGATTCAACAGAAAAAAGAGGAAAGAATAAAACTTTCAGATGAGACCCATAAAGATGATTCAAAGAGAGACAAAGAAAAACACAGAGACAGAAAATTTAAAGAAGTGTATATTGCCTTCAGAAGAAGTCAGGGATATGTAGAGGCTTAATAGCATTCCAGCATATAAATAACTTGAATACAGAGAAGTTGGTTATTAGCTGTTATCCATTACCAAGAAAAATAGGATTAAGCCATGTCACAGAGTTAAAGGGAAGAGCTTTAGTTCAGAGGGATTGTCAAAGGACAAGTTATCAAGAGAAGATTCAGAATTTCTTTCTCTAGTGATATTAAAAGCAAAACTAATTTTATCTACAGAATTTGGATAGGGATGAGGATTGTCTTTTTCTTAACAGATGAATGTCTAGGTGATTTCTAACATTTTCTTCTAGATTTGCAGCTAATAATAATAAAATATCTGATAAACAGGGGAGAAGAACACAGTCAATTTTGGAATTACTTGTAGTCCTACCATTTCGTCTTTAAAAACCTTCCTTGACGTTTCAAATATTTGATATAACTTTTTTTCTACCCTACAGATTACTCGTCTGAAAATAGATAGGAATCCATTTGCCAAAGGCTTTCGAGACTCTGGGCGTAACAGGTAAGTCTTAGTGAGGAACATTCTAGCTCTGATAAATATATTTGATTTTTTATTGTGAATTTTCCATTACAAAGTAAAGAGTTAAATTTACTGACATGGTTTTGAAATCATTTTCTGATGAGGATTAAAATTTGTCGGTAACACTGGGTCTTGGATGTAACTTATTTTGGGGTGTAGTGCTATGGCCTGCCCATTCCTAAGGTGAACTTTGATGTGTGATGCTGGCTGAAAAATGGAAATTCTCAGATGCACACTGCATGCCACCTTCGAAGGGGCCTTGAGGAAACCTACCCTTTACATACAGGGCTTCAGTGTTCCACATCAGTAAGTCTCTCTGCATCTGCTCTTGGTTTAGAATTTGCTTAGTGATGTCACGAAAATCTGACGAGAATCACGAGAATCACGATTCTGTCTTTCAAACATGATGGGTTTTCTCATTCCCTCAGGTTTCCAGTGAGAATATGAAACTACTCCCCATTGCCAAGAGAGCTGATGTTCTTCAGTTTCCAAATTTGTCTTGGCTCTGCTGACAGCCACACACTTGTTTATTTTTTCTGTGTCGTGTTTTATGGTGTTTGTACTAAGTGGGAGAGCTACACTAATGAATTCTGCTCTATTACGTTTATCAGAAAGCAGATCACCCTAGTCTGTGTGCCAAGGGTTTTTGAATTTATTGATATGATTTTATTCCAATATAGTTTGGTGCAACATTTTCTAAAATAAGTATTGATGGTAATAGAGAGTAATAATAGACTAACGTTCTCCAGATGCCTTTTTAGGGTAAGGCTTTGCCTTAAATGTTTTTAAAAGCATTTTGCTTTTAGGAAGAAATACTGGAGAAAGTTTTATCATTTTACTCCAGAAATTATTCTAACACTTCTTGAAAACTTGGTGTGCACAGGCTATGTCTGCAAGAAGTCAAATCCCCAATTATCTTGTTTTAGGGACCATTTGATTTAAAATTGTAGAGTGAAAACAATCAGGTAGTAGTCCAGATTTTTCATTCTTACAATTGATTAATTAGGCAAGGTTGGTGCAGAGATTTTTTTCTCAGAGTATACTCAAGTGCCTGCAGAGATTTGATTTCATCTTCATATTCAATGGCATTATTTAAACACTATGCAATGGGAGGACTAAAATGCAGCTGAAAGGCATTGAGAGTAGACTATCCTTTCATTTAGTGCAGGTAGATCAATAAGGCTGAGGAATAATAGGACTAGCTAATAATTCCCTCTGAAATTCTTCATTCTGTAGGAAGATTTGCAAGTATTCCTATAATACCTGTTGTCTGAGATATTGAAATTATTCTATCTTTTTTAGATGTCTGTTGTACTGTGGAGAACAACTCTGCTTGGCTTTTGCTGTTACATTAGCTCTTGGTTACCTATGCTGTTCAGAGGAGTTTCTAAAAGCTGAATAATCTAGTAACTGAGATGGTCACTGGTGAGGGACTAAAGGGAGCCTTTGGGGGGACTTCTTTTCTACCTTGACAAGTACTTTGATAGGATCTTCTTGTGCTTTTGGTTATAGCAGTATAGTATTTATCCATTTAAGAGTCTTGCATACTTCAATTCATTATTTTTTTAAAGCAGAGAATACATTTATTAAAACTCCCTGAAACTCCAGGAAGGCAGCATTGAGGCTTAAAGAATATATAGCCAGGAACTGTGTCTAGCTTCTCCTGTACCACTGACCTAGCAAACACATCGCTGCTGTCGATACTGGGAGAATCACACTGCTTGTATACTGTCTGTTCATTTTTGAAGCAATACATTTAAAAGTATTTTTAAAGGTGTATATTGGATAGATAACAATAGTGGATAAACCTACAAATAGAAGTGAGATGATAAGATGCATATGACAAGTTTTCAGGAAGAATTCTAGAAATGTCAGTGTAATGAAAAGCCATTGGATTTTTAAAATTCGGTCAGTGAAAAAATATCTGTGGGATTGATGAAAATAAACTAAGTCCCATGTTTGGTATCATGAAGTCAAAATGCTAGGTTTGATACAAATTTTTTCCTTCCCTTTGTTTGACAAGTATAGGGTTGTGGCATCCATGGTGCTTGCTACCATTTCTTTCCTGACTCAAAAATTTTTAGTTTTTTTTTTTAACTTTTTAAAAAATTTATGTTCATTTAGTTTTGAAAGTGAGAGAGACAGAGTGCGAGCAGGGGAGCAGCAGAGAGAGAGGGAGACACAGAATTCGAAGTAGGCTTCAGGGTCTGAGTTGTCAGCACAGAGTCTGATGCGGGGCTCAAACTCACAGACTGAGAGATCATGACCTGAGCCGAAGGCGGACGCCCAACCGAGTCACCCATATGCCCCTAAAATCTTTAGTTTTTAATGGACATACAGAACATAATGAATTATGTTTTAACACTTTTTTAATTTTAACACTTTGTTAAGTTTTTTGTTTTGCTCCAAATATTTAAGCAATATTATAGTACAAGAAAAACATGCTGAGCTTATACATAACTTTCTTATTAGTGAAATAAATAATTTCACTTATTATCTCATTAAAATTAGTTTTTCCTGCTTTTCAGGAAATAAATAGCTTTTCAGTCCTTATTTTGGAATGCTAAATATTTATAAATCAATATCCTCTATTTAAAAATTTAATTTTAACATTTTCTATTGATATATGCAAATATGCATATATAGAGGACAGGGAGTTTGGTCAGCTTTAAAGACTGCTAACTTATCTATTATTTTCCCTAAGAAAAGACTCAGTTATAGGTAAGACTTGGAAGGTGCATTAATGTTGGAGGCTTGGGGAAGGAGTGATATTTTTTCATAGAAATAGAGAAGAAAGCCCATGAGAAAAAGTTAATTATATTCCTGTAATACCCCTGGTTCTGTTGTCTTGTTGTTACTACTTTTTAAACATAAATTTGTTTTTATTTTTACCCTGCACATGAAATAAGCAAATTAAGCAGGACAAGAAATAAACATGGACTTGTGATTTTTTAAACTTTATAAAACAATTTGCTTTAATTAAAAATTATCCCTTCCTGGTTATTTATGGTTCTACAGCCTATTTTATAGGAATCAGTAGCTTCAACCCTTAAAAGCTCTCCTGCAAGACATTTGCTACGTGAAAGAGAATTTATGTGCTGAGAATAGTTTCATTCTTCAGTTAGGCCTTGGGTTTGACCCTATAAAATTTTTTACTCAGGAAGGTACAGAAATTTCTCTGCTTTAAATACTTCAGGAAAAACATAACCATTTTACTAAATAAACTTGGCCATTTGATAGCATAAATTAGGGTGGCGATAAAATGTGGAAATTGTTCAAAGGCATCTTGTATAAATTATCGCCTTGGCCACACTCCTGCAGGAGGTGCCTTTTATCTTTTCTTTAACTAGATGGGAAAAGTCTCCATTACTGAAGAAAATGAAGGCCTTTTTTAAAAAGTCCAGATTCAGCTAATAAATATTTTATAACTGTTTCCTGCACAATATCTGAAATCCTTTTTGGAACTTGCAGTGTGAAACAGCAGCCTCAAGAAAAATATCAATAGCTCTGAGTCAGATCACTTGTCGATATGTCACCTTCCAGAGCATTCCTTTAGAGCTTAGGATTATATGTTTGTGATGATCAATAACGTCTCCCCCAGAATTTGGTCTGTGGATTTGTATTTGAAGCATAATAAAGTTTATGCTTTACGTAAACAATGTATGTGGCTAAAACAAATAATGTGGCAATGCACGTCTCTGTAGTTAATAAATGTCTACGTCCAGTGGATGCTTATTAGTTACCTCTTGGCAAACTCCCCTTGAGACCACTCCATGACCACTTTGGTATCCTTAGTATTAAAACCATGATTACTAAAACTCATCTATGTGGTAATAAAAAAGCAGTTTTATACAAAACTGCATCCTAACATTCTTGAGCATTTAAAAAGCTTTTTTCTATAAAGTCATAAAAAATGAGTACAAACTAAATATAGATGAAACAGATAAATAGTCCCCAGCATTCATTAGTTGAGTATTACATGCATCCTGCAGGCTACATGGGTTTTGAGGCTGACCAAGCTGCCAAACTGCCCCCAAATCAATACTTCATGTACATAAAATATTAGTGAGTAGAGTGATCTTGCACTTGGCGTGTAGTCAGCCCCAGATATGATGTCTGGTTTTGGAAAAATCACTTAGTAGCAAACAACTTTAGAGCTAGGAAATGAGGCAGAGCTTTTGTATACGAATCCTCACTTTGTGGGAAACTGAAGTCCAGGGAGGTTAAAACATTTACTTAGGGTCAGACAGTGAATTTTAATGAGTTGCAGCCACAGCTCAATTCTCCTGACCCCCAGTCTAGTGTTCTTACTATAAAATAATCCTCTCTCTGTAGAACAGTGATTATATCCAAAGCCAGATTCTACCCTTCACTCTCAGTGCAGTCCAGGTATAAGGCAGGTGCAGATCCACTCTGTGCCCCACTCTCCCCTTTGGCAGCCCAGTACTAGCATCTATGGGGGGCTGGTGATGGCTCTTTGAAGTGCTCCAAGAGCAGCACCCCCTGAACTTGTGACTCGAGAGATGAGTCAGATCCATGTGTGGGCTCGTGCATGCATTCACACCACCCATCCACACACATATCGCTGTCCCTTCTGTCACTAAGATGTGGTAGTGATGCTCCATGGAGTCATTATAGACATCAAAAAATTAATAGATTCTACACTCTAAACACTGTAATAAGGTAAATCCAATGTGTAAAACCTTAGAACAGTAGGGCAAGTTGTATAAGATGGTTTTATCTGCACATAGAACTTACTATAAGTGTTTAGACTGTTTTCCCCATGTTGTGTAGGTGATATGACTCCAGGGCCAGGGGATCCTCTAGTCTTAGTTCATAGTTCCTTACTTGGGGATGCAAGGTATTCAGAGGAGGTAGCAAGTTGGATGCAGGCTATTAGAGAAAGACCTGATCTTTAACATTTGCTTTAAATACAAATTATCTGTGTTAAATAAAAGTGTGTCTGACAATCACATGAGATGTCTGAGGATTGCTGGACACTCAGAAAGTAGGCATTTCCTACAATGGAGCTCAACGTTTCATGAAAGTCACAGTGTTATTAAGATTAACAAATTGCTTAGGGCCGTGGTAGTTGAGGGAAAACTGAGGTTTTGAGAATGGGCCAGTTGAGTGAAGTCCCTCATTTCCAGAACATAGAGGACTTAGTTAATCTGATAGAAGGAGAAGATGATTCTGAATCACTTATGGTAGGAGATACATACCTTTATGTCTGTATTTAGAGTAGTTACCTTTGGTTTCAAAAATACATATGTCATGTAAATAGTTTACAACCAACTTGTCCTGTCTCTTTAAGTATTCGTTCATTAAGCATATGTAGGGGCCTGAAAAGAATGACTCTAATACTAGCTCCAGATACTGCACCAGCCTGTGAGATCACCTTCCTGTGTGCCTCCTGCATGCTGGGCTGAGAAGTCAGTGCTGCCTTCTACCCACCTGGACTCTCTGTTGCTGGAGGGGGAGCCCATCCTGGCCTTCCTGGGTGTGGTGAAGATTGTGGCCCCAGAGAGAAGTCAGTTTTCTTTGGATGTTTTTCTAAAGCTGGCTATCGAGACACCGAATGATGGGCAGAAATGCCTCTTCAGAAAAATTGGCTTTACGGGGTCATGCTTTTGTGGCAAAGCCTTGCTCATCAGAAGAAGTAATGTTACAGGGAGAGAGGTTGGATTCCAGATCCCAGCAGGTCCTTGGACTCACATCAGCTAGGATGGACCACTTTACCTCAGCTCCTTAGCACAGAGCTTTTTATTCTCCGAGATCAGCTTAGTTTTCCCGAGAACGTTAATAGGACATCTTGGGTGGCTTCCATCATCCTGTATGCCTGGTGGCAGAATGTAGCCCTTCTCTGAAGCATTTTTCTATCTGTGCCAAACTCCTACCCTACCAACATAGGGGGGGCCACCGTCAACACCAGTGATGTTTTCTGCGCTGCTTATTACTGGCAAAAGATCCAACTGCTCCTAACTAGGCTTCTTTTGTCCGCCTCCATCCCGATCCTTCCATTTAGAATGGGTTTGGAAGCCCTTGTGGAGTCATACGCATTCTGGAGACCTTCACTGCGGACTCTCACCTTTGAAGATATCCCTGGAATTCCCAAGCAAGGTAAAACACAAAGTCTCCTGGTCATAGATACAGCCCATTCTTGACTGGAAGCTCGGGCACTGAAAAATGAACGAGTTGTCATTTGTGTCTACAATGGTGACCTCATTACCACCAACCTCTTGTGACAGGATGCATCTCTTTTCTGTGTGGAAGGTGGATGGGGACTAGAAAAATGGCTGTTGTGGTCCATCGGTTAAGTCTTGGATGTTTTAGGCTGTTTATATATTTTGTGACCTTTATATCACCCTTAAATGTCTTGTTAAAATTAGCGTCAAACTGTGGGCTCTTGTGCCAGGTGCACCGCCCAGGGAATTGCCAGTGGTGGTCCCAGTTCACCCTTTCTTGCCAGCCTCTTTCCTCACTTTCTTCAGCACCATTGCCCCGAGTCAGGGTTCTCCTGTTGGATTTATGCTGAGAAGGACAGGCACACTCAGGCAGACTTCCCTGGGCTCACCTCTGAGTATTTCCCCCAAACTCAGGCTAGTGTTTCCTCGGGAAGCTGCATGCAAAGGAATAATGCTTCTTTCTTGCTCAGTAGGTAGGACTCTCAGCCCACTTCAGCACTCAGGCTTTTTATGCTTGATCCTGCCCAGCACCCCGGTGACAATTAACATAGCTGGGTTTTAGATAATTATCATTGACCAGCTCGGGCTTTTAGATTATTTTGAGAAGCTATATAAAACACTGTTGCTGGAGCAATGAAGGCTTTACAACCTGTCCAGCCTGTTGGAATTCTCTCCCCCTAACTTCTGTCAGGTTTGCAAACATCAATCTGCCAGCAAATCCAGAGAGGAGTGGGCTACCACCACCATTATTGATTGGACCAAATCAATCTCTGTTTCACAGGACTGTTTCTTTGGTGAGCCTCTGCTCTCGTATTAGCATGTGAGCCACCAACCTGTTTTTTGGTTGGAAGTAAGATTTTTGAAGTTCTAGACTCTTGTCTTCTTGCAATAGCCCTCTGGGTTATAGCCATTGACGCATACAAGCTTTCGGTGGGAAGCTGCAGATGTATTTGAAGCAGGATGTGTCTTCGACCAGTTTGGGTCTTTCCTTTGATTTCCTTCTATTTTGTTGCAAGAAAATCCAGAGCAAGGTCTGCTGAAAGAGTAAAATCGGGAAAGAAGACCGGTGATGGCTATACTTTTTGAAGAAGATGCAGAGTGAGATGAAATTTATAAAGTTGCTAGGAACGCCAATATTTTATATTACAGAAAAATCCAAAACCTTTGGGAAAGCTAATGGAGAGAGAAAATGTGGAAATTCTGTGTTGCAGTGTCCTAGTATCTTCTGCAATTAAAAAAAAAAATGATCCTGGGGAGATCATTTGCCTTGGAAATATTGAGAGAGCCTGTATCTGAAATGTTTCAGTCGGAATTCAGTTAAGTTCTAATTTCTTGAGAGACAGAACCATCTCCTTTTCATCGTTCAGTGTAGGCTTCCTTGTGACAAGCTGTGTCTAGCTCAGGCTCACAAAATCGGAAGGCAAACATGGCTGTAGAGTCATTGCTCTTTACATTTCAACTTCTTTTGTAGGAAATACGAGTTCTTCCACATTGCTCCAAGGCTCTGGGAGTGGTGTCCCTGCCACCCACCCTCATCTTTTGTCTGGCTCCCCTTGCTCCTCTCCTGCCTTCCATCTGGGGCCCAACACCAGCCAGCTGTGTAGCCTGGCCCCGGCTGACTACTCCACCTGTGCTCGCTCTGGCCTCACTCTCAACCGATACAGCACATCCTTGGCCGAGACCTACAACAGGCTCACCAACCAGACCGGCGAGACCTTTGCCGCGCCCAGGACTCCTTCCTATGTGGGCGTGAGCAGTAGCACCTCAGTGAACATGTCCATGGGCGGCGCTGATGGGGACACTTTCAGCTGCCCACAGACCAGCTTGTCCATGCAGATTTCGGGGATGTCCCCCCAGCTCCAGTACATCATGCCTTCACCCTCCAGCAACGCCTTTGCTGCTAACCAGACCCATCAGGGTTCCTATAACACTTTCAGGTTACACAGCCCCTGTGCCTTGTATGGATATAATTTCTCTACATCCCCCAAGCTGGCTGCCAGTCCTGAGAAAATTGTTTCTTCCCAAGGAAGTTTCTTGGGGTCCTCACCGAGTGGGACCATGACCGATCGGCAGATGTTGCCCCCTGTGGAAGGAGTGCACCTGCTTAGCAGTGGGGGTCAGCAGAGTTTCTTTGACTCTAGGACCCTAGGAAGCTTAACTCTGTCATCATCTCAAGTGTCTGCACATATGGTCTGATGAATCCTTGAAGTTAAAGCATATTCAAATTGGTCTAATGTATTTTCTTTCTTTGTTTTCTTTTTCTTTTTCTTTTTTTTTTTGAAAGCAGTATGAAAAGAAACTGTCAGTAGCTTGTAAGATTTACATATAATAGGAAATGAAGACTCACTGAGTGTTTTAACTTTCTCATGGTGAGATTGTAATTATCTCTGGTATATACATATACTGTATATAGCATGTGAAGTTTTGCAGCCTACAAAACCACATCCTCCCTCTTCCCCCTTCCCCCATTTCATCTAGTTGCACACAGTATTGGCATAAATAGTGTAATGGTTAACCAAAATTCTCAGACTCTTTTAAAAACCAAACAGCAAACTTAAAACTTGGCAGTGATACTAACCAGACTGAGACTTATAACTTAATTTATCAGAAAAATGCTCTACACAGTTTCATACTTGAGTGTTGATAACTAACAGTAACCAGCACACAGAGTCTTGTGATTTCTGTTATTCTTGGGCACAATGTGAGAACCTAAAATGAAAAAGCCAGTTGAGGTCTTGGTTTAGTTCTGAGGTATTTGTAATCATGAAGGATTAGCTTTCGTGTTCTTGCTTGCTCTTGTTTGTCACAGATAGTACATGACCTTGGTTCTGTAAAAATCCATGACCTATGATAATTTTTCACTTAAGTAAGGTGAAAGAGAGGCTTGTACTTTCTTTTCATTTTCTGTTGGGTATGTAAGAGGTACTTACTCATCTTCAGAGAATAAATTCCTAGTATTTTGGATTTTTTGCTCATTTTATTTAGCTTAAGTAGACCATTAAAGAATGTTCTAATAAATATTTTCAAATTCCAGTTTTCACCAGGGAAGGAATATATGATATGAGTGGAATGGCAAAGAGAAAATAAATTCACCTCAAATTCTTTGATTCCAATGAGAAATGTCTGTCTTTTTAAATCAAGAAGAATAATGTTGTCAGCTATCCCTTAGCTTTTTATAGTGTGGCTTTTCATTCAGGATATTTTTTTCTATTTTGCTTTGAGATTCCTGATCCATGGTCTGTAAGTAAGGAAAAAAGCATTTATGCTACTTATTTATGTCTTCATAACCCCTACAAATTGAAACCTCCCTCCCTCCTTAACTTTGTTTCTCTGAATCTTTCCTGAAACAGATAGATTCTAGGCTTTTATGGTATTAAATAACACTGTGAGGAATTTAGGGGGTTATCTCCAGCAATCTGTCTTTTGGGGGTTGTAGTGCAAAGGCCAAAGCCCATTACTATAAAGACCCTCTTAGAGGATGAAGGAGGAAGATACTAATTATGATAAAGGATCTATAAAACTTTTAACCTCAGCAGCATTTTCGACCTCAAAACTGGGAAAATAAAAACAGTTAATTTTTGAAAAATTCCTAAATAATGTATACATGGTTTAAAATTTCGAAACAACTTTGATGCATATTATGAGATGAGTAAGAAAGGCTAAGAATGCATGGTGAGGAGCATTACCATATGTCTGTTGAGAAGCTAAAGTTATTCGTCTGTTCATTGCCTCATTAATGACCTTTCATATATTTGTCAAGCTAAAGCAGTGTGATTTCCTTTCAGTTGTAAACAGAAGTGCCTTAACTCTTCCCTAGCTTAGATGGGGAAAGGGTGTATTTCCTGATTTGCTTCTTTACTTTAAAAGAGCATGGCTGTTAAATATTTAGGTTGATAACTATTTGAAAAGTATTTGCACCAAATGTGATAACATCTGTTTATGGGTATTGATAAGCTTGCTCGTGGATTCTGTAACAGTTCATCAAATTATATTGATTTTTAAATTGACGATTACCGTGAAGGGACACAAAATATTTCCAGTAGGTAGATCTATGTAAGATATTTGTGTATGGTATTGATTGCTTGACAAAGATTTGTGAGGAGTCCTCATGAGTACATCCTAGCCTTAGTGCCTAGTACAGTTTAAGAACAAGAGTTTTCTGTCTTAAGAAAACATGGAAATTAATGATCCATCCCCACATATGTCAATAGGGAGAGCATTTTCCTTTTTAGCCTTTGGTGATTTGAAATGATACCACAATACGAGTAGAATTTTTTATTGATTTTTTTTGATTTAGCAATATTGTACAAATTGCTGTTTCCTTTAGGCTTTACTGTAAATATTAATCACCATGTCACTTCAAAGACTAGCCTTTTATCATTATATTAAATGATATACATGCATTGATAATTATAATTATATATCTGTATTTTATTAAAAAAGTGCTTAAGAAATTATATATTAAAGTGTGTTACTAAACCTTTTTACGACTTTGGAGGGTAATCATTTAAAGTGTCTATAAATGTTGTTCCAAGAACAAGCACACATATGAACACCCCAAACACAGATTTTGTAGCTTTCGATTACAAGGCATGGAGAAATGGGTCTGGCATTCATTTTTCATGTGTTAAATATAATTTCTTGGTGCCCTGACCATGTCATTGAAGGTGAAGCCCTGACAAATGTTGAACACATGAAAATTCAAATGTAAGAAGAGGAGGACATGGTAGTATGTTTTGTTTCTGGTCCAGGGGAGAAGGGCAAGCATACAAGAATGAACCGCTTTTACCACTGACCAGTGATGACAGATCACTTCTAGACCCCTTGACTGGAAAACATTCCAAGGGACATTGTGATGAGGTGATGTTGCTGCTATCACAGCCAGTCACATTTTGAAAATTAACACTTGCTCCTATACAAGCTCCTTCCCAGAGGTCAACAGCTTTTCACAAGCAGGGCACCCACTTGCTGACCCCTGATTTCTGGAATGTAGGGGGTCAGGAGACTTTCGTGGTCCCCAAAAGAGACTGGAGCACAAGATTGCTGATCTAGCAAAGGATCACACTCACTCTTCACATTAATTAATGGAACTTTGAGCAAAAGAAACCTCACTTTAAAACGTGAATTCCTCTCGGGGCACCTGGGTGGCTCAGTTGGTTGAGCATCTGACATCGACTCAGGTCATGATCTTGCAGTTTGAGTTCCAGCTCCGTGTGGGTCTCTGTATTGACAGCTTGAAGCCTGAAGCCTGCTTCAGATTTTGCGTCTCCTCTCTCTGCCCCTCCTCCGCTCGCACTCTGTCTCTCTCTCAAAAGTAAATAAACATTTAAAAAAAAAATGTGAATTCCTCTTGAGACACCACTCCCCAGATTTAAAACCATCAGCAACTTGCACCTCACTATGAATTAGATAAACAGAAGCTTTGGAGGTAGCCAGAAGTTTGATTAGAAGAAAAGAGTAATTTTTGGAGCAGGGCAACTCTGGGAAGATTTGGAAGGGAAGTGGAAGGTGCAAGGAGAAGGGTGTCTAACAAAACCTGGTGTAAAGCCATTAAAAGTAAACATTTCATGAGCTTCTTTCAGGAGTCATGGTAGAGATGGTGGATGCTATGCTGATGTTCTAATTAGACATGTTTGTAAAGAATCCTTTTTTTTTTATAATTTTTTTTTTATTTATTTCTAGGAGAGAGAGAGAGTGTGAGCAGGGGAGGGTCAGCGAGAGAGGGAGTCACAGACTCTGAAACAGGCTCCACGCTCCGAGCTGGCAGCCAGCACAGAGCCCGACGCGGGGCTCGAACCCACGAACCGCGAGATCATGACCCAAGCGAAAGTCGGACGCTTAACCGACTAAGCCACCCAGGCGCCCCATGTAAAGAATCCTTTCAAAGTGCAACGATGCCGTGTTTCCTCATGGGGAGTTTATTGACTCATTTACATGAAGGTTTTCTAAAGTTTTCCATTGGAAATTAAATAATTGTAGTAAGTTATTACCACATTGTGTTTTAATATCCTTGATCGTCATTCTTTAAAATATGTGCTGAGTGAGGGATGCCTGGGTGGCTCAATTATTAAGCGCCTGACTTCGGCTTAGGTCATGATCTCATGATTTGTGAGTTCGAGCTGCATCAGGCTCTGTCCTGACAGTGTGGAGCCTGCTTGGGGTTCTCTCCCTCCTGCGCTCTCTGCCCCTCCCCTGTGCTCCCTCTCTCTCTCTTTCTCTCAAAATAAACTCTAAAAAAATACATGCTAAGTTGAGAGTAAGGCTGACTATGTGAACAGTTAAGTAGACATACATGAACACAACCTTCTAGGAGCTCAAACTTAAAAACATCGGTGATGGAAATGAACAAATAATAGATATTCAAGTATAAAAACATCCAAGACATATATAAATGTAGTGTCTTTCTACATGCTTATAAACTTTAAAATAATAAATTTTCCTTGTTTTGGAAATTTGGTAAGGTGAGAACAACATTTCCTTGGGAATTAGGGAGCTTAGTTTCAAACCATAGACTTCCCAGTTATGATTTTGGACAAAAACTTTACCACCTTAGGCCTCATTTTTTTTTTTTTTAATGTGTGAAAGGAGTGGCTGAAATGAGAAACTTTACTCTTCCTTTTGGTTTGAAATTCGTATGACAGTTTGTAAATCACATTCAGCTTAATAATAGGAAAATAGTTTTATAAAAATATATATTTATAAAGATAAGTCTTCTGGAATATATATATATACACACACACACACCAATACATATATATACGAGATGTATTATATATATGAGATGTATGTGGGTATATATATATATATATATATATATATATATACACACACACATATTTTTTTATTTTTTATTTATTTATTTTTATATGCCATTTTATTTTATTTTATTTTTACAAATAGTTTATTGTCAAATTAGTTTCCACATAACACTCAGTGCTCATCCCCACAAAGTGCCCTCCTCTATGCCCATCCCTCCTCCCTCCACATCCATCAGTCCTCAGTTTTTGTCAGCATTCAAGAGTCTCTCATGGTTTGCCTCTCTCCCTTTCCCCCACCATTTCCCCCTTCTTCTCCCCCTTGTTCCTCCATCAAGTTCCTCCTAATCCTCCTATACGTGCAAACATATGATATTTGTCCTTCTCTGCCTGACTTATTTCGCTCAGCAGAACACCTTCAAGGTCCATCCATGTTGCTACACAACACACACATATATTTTTTACAAAGAACATACTATAACCAGGATTGTTTTAAATTTATTGAATTACTTAGAATTTATCTTTATTTATTTATTACTAATTTTTTTAGTGTTTATTTAATTTTGAGAGAGAGAGGGAGACAGAACATGAGCCAGGGAGGGGCAGAGAGAGAAGGAGACACAGAATTGGAAGCAGGCTTCAGGTTCTGAGCTGTCAGCACAGAGCCTGATGCGGGGCTCAAACTCATGAACTGAGAGATCACGACCTGAGCTGAAGTCGGACGCTTTAACCGACTGTGCTTTGTTAGATATAATACATAGGACATACTTTAGTATTTTGGTATTTTGAAAATTTTGAACAATGTATTTGCTACTTTACAGTGAAGAGAAAAAGATGTTAATAAAATTTCTTTTCATAATGCTTTTATTGAATGGCATAAAATTATTTCACTTTGGAATAAGTATCTAGTAAAATACCTAGAGATCATTCCATGTCCATTCAAAATAAATTTAAATCATCATCCATAAAATACTCGGATGTGTCTTTTTGAAGGGTATAATTTATGCTGAGACTCCTACACAATAATATAAAACAGTTGATTATTCTCTAACTCATTGAATTTATACAAGGCTGGATCTTCATACACATCCTGTGTCCACATTTTACACTATATTGATCAGGTCCTAGAATAACTTAATAAGGCCAAAATATTTTTCTGAATAACAGCATTGTTAAGCCACAATTCACAAACCATACAATTCACCTATTTAAGGTGAGAAATTCACTGGTTTTCAGTATATTCAGAGTTGTGCAACCACTGCCACAATCAATTTTAGAACATTTTGATCACCCTGTGAAAATCTCTGTGCCAATGAACAGTCACCCACCTTTCCCTCTACCCCTTATTTACCCCAAAATGCAGTCATTTTCTGTCTATAGATTTGCTTGTTCTGGACATCTCATGTAAAGGGATGGACCACATCCACCATGTGGTCCTTTGTGATGGACTTCTTTCACTTACAGTGTTTGCAAAATTCATTTGTTACAGCATGGATTAATATTTAATTTTTAATTGCTAAATAGTATTCCTCTGTAGGTATTTTTAATATTTCATTAATCCATTCATCTGATGGGCATTGGCTTGTTTCCATTTTTTGGCTGTTATGAATAATGCTGCTAGAAACATTGGTGTACAAGTGTTTATGTGGGCATATGTTTTCCTTTCTTGGGTATGTGCCTAGGAATGAAATTGCTAGGTCCTGCTGTAATGTTTCATAGAACTTCCAGACTGTTTTCCAAAGTGGTTGAACCGTTCTACATCCTGACAAGCAATGTGTGTGGGTTCCAATTTCTCCATATCCTCACTAACAGTTGTTACTATCAGTCTTTTTGATTATAGCCATCCTGCTGAGTGTAAAGTAGTATCTCATCGTGGTTTTGACTTGTATTTCCCTGATGACTGATGATGTTGAGCATCTTTTCCTGTGCTTTGTTAGCCATTTATGTATCTTTAGAGAAATGCCTGTTTAGATCCTTTACTCATTTTTAATTGGGTTGTCTTTCAACTATTGAGGTGGAGGAGTTCTTCATATATTCTAGATTTTAGAGTCATCAGATCTATGATTTATAAATATTTTCTCCCATTCCATGGGCTGTCTTTTAGCTTTATGGATGATGTCCTTTGCATTGCAAAAGTTTCTTACTTTGAAGAGATCCAATTTACCTACTTGGTTTGGGTGTGATGGCCAAGAGATTTTATTGAACTTTTAAAATTTGCCTTTTCACATTCTTAGTAGAAGTAGTAGTAATAGAAGTGCATTTTAATACTTTTTTTTTTATATATTTTTATTTTATTTCTAGGATAGAGAGAGACAGCGTGAACAGGGGAGGGTCAGAGAGAGAGGGAGACACAGATTCTGAAACAGGCTCCAGGCTCTGAGCTGGCAGTCAGCACAGAGCCCGACGCGGGGCTCGAACCCACGAACCGCGAGATCATGACCTAAGCGAAAGTCGACGCCCAACCGACTAAGCCACCCAGGCACCCCTAGAAGTGCATTTTAAAGTGATTATTGGGTGTAGAAATTTAATAGTACTTGCTAAATTACACCTCCTCCCAATACACCTGGAATGTTCTTGGGTAGATAATGATATATCTTTCAGCGTCTTTTAAAAAAATTTATCTATTGAGAGAGGGAGAGAGCAGGGGAGGGGCAGAGAGAGAGAGAGAGAGAGAATGAGAGAGAGAGAATCCAAAGCAGGCTCCACACTGTCATCATGGATCCCTATGTGGGGCTTAAACTCATAAACCATGAGATCATGACCTCAGCCAAAACCAAGAGTCAAATGCTTAGCTGACTGAGACACCCAGCTGCCCCTACATCCTTCAGTGTCTTAAGGGTAAGGTAAAAGGATCTCAAAGCATCATGAAATTTTTATTATCATAGAAAAAGTTTTTGGGGGGTACCTGGGTGGCTCAGTTGGTTAAGTAACTGACTTCAGCTCAGGTCAGGATCCCACAGTTTGTGAGTTCAAGCCCCATATCAGGCTCTGTGTGGACAGCTCAGACCCTGTAGCCTGCTTCAGATTTTGTGTCTCCCTCTCCCTCTGTCTCTCCCCTGCTCATTAATTCTCTCTCTCTCAAAAATCAATAAATATATTTCTTAAAAGTTTTGCACTTTCATTATTTATTTAATCAGTAAGTATTTATTGAGCATCTCTTATTTGCTTGGCATTAGACATTTTGTGTATAGCAGGGAAAAAACTTTTGGTGTCTTCAAATGCCTTGTAAAAGTTGAAATGCTGGTTTCCTGGAAAAACCTTTATACTAGAATATATCACAGTTGGCAGGAAAGAAAGTGTTGCCTCTTGGCTTCTCTATGAGTTGGTGCCCTTGCCCTTATTTCGATGTTACATATCCCAGATGGTCACTGCAAAACGCTTGCTCCTTTGCCAAGGTACAACAGGGATGCATTATCGCCTTAACTCAGAGTTTGTTTTGTGGTTTTCTTTGGAAACCCTAACATCATTTAAATGCAATTTTTTCAATTTGGCTCTGTTTACAGAACTGTAATAAGATATTTCTCTATTAATAGCAGGAAGGGAAAACCTTGCTTGTTTAGGGTTTTGGAAAACTCCTGCACATTTTTCTTGAAGGCATTTGATGAAATGGATTGCAGGAGATTTGCAGATTCCTTTTTCTTAATTTGCCTAAATGAATTTCAAGAGAAAATTAGTTAAACTACATTTTTCAAACAAATAGAAGCTCTCACTCAGCAACAATAAAGAGAATCTTAAAGGAACATCTATCAAGGAATGTTACATGGTTCCAGTAGTGCCTGGCCTTCGGGAAGGTTGGCTCAGAATGAAGAAACATCACAATGGGTCCCTTACAGCTTCTGCTCATTTTGTTTCTCCAAATGTGATAACATGGGTGTGTGGGGAAGAAAGGAACTAGAAATGGTATATGTTTAACTGTATGCTGTCTGCTCAGTTTTACCTTAAGGAAATATAACATTTTAGAGCCAGAGATCCTGAGAGACCAAGTAGGATAGTTGTGAAGAAGCAAGTGACCATCAGAGGTAACCCATGTTGACTCATCCACAAGCTTTGAACAAGATGTTCAGCAAATTTGGTGGTGGTCTCCAATGACATCAGACATTTTCTTTTTTTTATTTTTTTTTAAATTTTATTTTTTTATTTTTTTAATGTTTTTTATTTATTTCTAGGATAGAGAGAGAGACAGCGTGAGCAGGGGAGGGTCAGAGAGAGAGGGAGTCACAGGCTGAAACAGGCTCCAGGCTCTGAGCTGGCAGTCAGCACAGAGCCCGACGCGGGGCTGGAACCCACGAACTGCGAGATCATGACCTAAGCGAAAGTCGGACGCTTAACCGACTAAGCCACCCAGGCGCCCTGACATCAGACATTTTCAAACTTCCTTGTCTCTCCTTATGTTTATCCCTCAGTCCTAAATGTCCTTCAAACCTACATTCTCAATTTTCAAAAATGTAATCTAGTCTTTCTTCAGTGAAACTTTCCCAATTTCTATTCCTTCCATTTTCCTTTCCCCAGAAGAAATAAACTTTCCCTCTAAAATACTGTCACAGCACTCTTCATTCTTCTTTTAAACGAATACATCTCAACATACGCTTTTCACGTAGGTCAGCTAGTTCAGCTACAATGGAAGATCCATGAAGGAGGGAGGTGTGTCTCATTTATTTTTGCCACAGCATATGGCAAAGATAAAAAATAATTAATGAACAAGTGCATATATGAATAAATGTGTCAATAAATGAATAAAATAATGAATGCTTTTTGTAAACCCAGAATGGAACCTCAAATTTGGTAAGTCTGGAGGTTTTGCTTGGTAAGCTGCCATTTGCCATTATTAATGGAGACGCAGAGGACTGTAGCTTCCTCATGAAAAGATAGTATAAAGAATACTTGTCTCTCTCTTTCTCTATTTCCTTCTTTTATCTTCCTTTCTCCCTCCTTTCCTTCCTCACCTCCTCCCTCCCTTCCTCTCTTCTTTCTTTCCTTTGTTCCTCCCTTCCATTCTTCCTCTCTTTCTAATCTATCATTCTTTTCCTTCCCCTCCCCTTCCCTCTCCTCCCCTTCCCTCCCCTCTCTTCTCTTCCTTCCTTCCCTCCTTCCTTCCTTCTTCCCTTCTTCCCCCCCACCCTCACTTCCTCCATTCCTTCATTCCTTCCTCTGCTTGAACTGAATTTTATGAAGAGAGGTTCATGGCCAACACCTAAATAAGATTCTCCTTGCCAAACTGTAGGTATTTTATTATGAATATCTCCGAAAGCTACTGAGATATTATGTGAATTCAAAGGGGGAGATACTACTAAGGGAATACTGTGTTACATGTAACTTAGAGATCATTCAGTGTGGAGAGGTTCAGTGAGCTGAAGTTATGATTTCAGGAACTGACTGTTTCTGTTGCAGGTACCTTCTAGAGTCTAGTCTTGAAATAACAAGGGGGATAGTGAGGCTTTCTACGTCCTGCCATCCAGCTAACCACAGATGTGTTGCTGATTGTTGCGAGATAGGGTGATAGAGAAGCCCAGGCTTCACAAGAGATGGGCATATTGTGTCCTGGGAGTTATGGGCCCAGTGGCTTTAAAGGGATTGCTGTATTAGGTTTTACTAACATGTTGACTTCCAGGTTATTAGTTGTATATCTATGCAAGTGAGTTGATACTGTAATAAATATTATTTCATCTAGAAAACGTGCTTATTTTATAATATAAACAATAAAACTGCAGAAGAGGACCCTAAAGATCTCTCCATATACCATGGATTGGGGGTGATCCGTCAAGGGAAAGCTATGTTTTCTCTCTTGTGGAGACCCAGGGCACTTTGGGGAAAACCTTTGCTATGAGAGGAAACATAACGATGGCTGTTGACCCGGAAGCTGGTGCCATCTTAGGGACGAGCATCTTAGATGAGTGGGTCACTGCATATTGAGACATACATACTCCTTCTTTCCAATCCTTTTTCTCTGGAATATAGGATAATACTTTGGTTTGTTTGTTGGTTTGCTTGTTTTCATATTCTAGTGGTAAGATCCAACTAAGAGGTTGGGGGTGAAATAACAATAGATGAGGGAAGGAGTATACATAAAGAAGGAGGGCCTACTGAGGTAACGAAGTATCTTTTACCATGGTTCTGTTTGGGGCTACCAGATATCTGCCCAGATTGATAAAACCATACTCTGTATTTTGTGCCTCTGTATTTTTTCCTATTTTCCATATGTTTGTGATGCATCTTTCAGAACCCCAGGGAGAAAGCTGTGAATGACATCCTGAGTTCTTAATCCATGTGTTTGATTATTTTCATGAAGTTTACCCATTCATTCATCTCTGGATTTAGAGTTTGTGAAGCACTTGCCACATGACTGATTCTGCTGCTAGAAATGTGACGACGAGCAAGAAAAATTTGTTCTTTTGGAGGTGCCTCATCATAGGGTCACATGTGCAAATACATAGTTAAGATACAATGCAGTAAGTGTTAAAATAGAGGTAGTACCAAGAGTACCAAGAGGTAATACCAAGTACCAAGGGAACATCGGAGGATGTGATTAAGATTACACGGTGGCAGGGGGAGGAGAGGGATCAAGGAAAGCTGTGAAGGTGAGGCTCTGTTTGACAAAGGCCTGGAGGACTGGGGAAAATGGGGGATGAGTATTTTAAAACAGAATACTCAAGTAGTCCAATGAGCTTTCTGTAATAATGTAAATATTACCTATCTGCATTGTCCCATACAGTAGTTACATGTGGCTACTGAGCGCTTCAAGTGAGACAAATATGATGGACTGATTTTTAAATTTTATTTCATATTATTTCAAGTTTAAATAGCCGTATGTGGCTAGTGGCTACCATGTTGGACTGCAAAGCTCCATAAAACTCTGCAAAGCAGAAAGTAATACACGTCCTAAAAGAAGTATGGATAATGGGCAATGGCCAGAATAGCTTCTTCAGTACATAGTTCACCTCCTGTGTGGATTATGCTTCTGGAGTGCTATTATGAGTAGGTCATGGCTCTGTGGTCACTAAAAGCTGACTAATGCTGTGTAATTGCCAGGCAACTCATTTGTGAACCCCTGCACAGTTCTCCTTCTGTCCTCCAAGCAATTGGTCTTATTATATAATCACTCAGCAATGACCCAGGCCTCAAGTTGTTTCCCTTCTATCAGGCAGAGGCCAATGGGGTATTTTTTTAGGGAGTATACACATTGTAATTCCTTTTGACAAGGTTTGCTTTGGGAAGAGCTGTTATTAAGTCTGAAACAGGGAAGGTTGTTTACAGAATCAGTGGCTACCTTCCTGGCTGGGGTGACTCTGCCACCCTAACTCCTTTCTTTTTGCTCTACTTTCCCACTTTTGGTACAGCACCCAGAAAGTCATTTATTGGTGAACGTGATTATTTCTCTTGCTTTACTTTCATTAAATGAGTTAAGAAGACACTCTCAGGGAAAGATGGGGAAACATTAATGCAGAATTTTCTTCATGGGAGGTACCTGAAAAAGACAAAAAAAGACAACTAGAGTTTGTGCAGCATTTTTTTTTTTTTTACTGCATACTGTGTATTCCTGTACATGATTTCATTTAGTCTTTACAACAATCTTGTAAGATGTGTTGGACCTCACATTATATATAAGTGAGGAAACTGGGCTCATAGAAGTTAAGAAGCTGCCCACAGTCACCCCCATCAAGTGACAGGCTGGAGCTTAGCTTTAGTCTTCTGATGCTTAAATCGTGTCAGAACATGGAAGAAAAGAGAATTACAACAGTAATAATGATTGGGGGGGGATCAGTAATAATTCTTGACCGGGATGGGAGGAAGAGAGAAGAGAAGGGAAAGGTAGGAAAAAGAGGAAAGAAGGAGGTGCTCCTTGCCGATTTTAACTAAAACACAAAGCTCTTGTTAGAGAAAGCAATTGATTCACAGGAACAATCACCAAAACATATCCTTCAGTACAAGTTCCTCTTGCCACATGCTTCCCATAAATAGCCGACACCATGAATTGGTAGCTGAGGGATTCAGAGCTGGAGCAAAGCTAGTGGGAAAGTCTTGGTTATGTTAAGAGTATTTGAAAGATAAAATAGGCATATTAAATACTTTGAGTTTACCTGAGCAAAAATTGATTCTAACCAGGCAGTACGAAGTCAGAAATGGTTAGGAGCATGCTATGGATGGGAACTTAGGGACAGACTTCTACAGAGAAGAGTCAGAAACAAAGTAAGGAAATTATTGACTGAATATAGTTTAAAGCCTTGTTGGCTGTTTGTGATTGGTTGTCCTTAGCATTTTGATTTCCTAACCTTAGAGCATTTACAGACTCAGATTTTGGTTTGCTTATGTAACTACAACAGCTTTAGAGCCACATCAGTCCAGTGGCGTCTTTAATTAGCAGAGTTTACTATTGGGAATTGCAAAGAGAAGAAGTGGAACTGTCAGCTGTTCCTCCAATGATCCCCCTGGAAACACGTATCCATGTTTTTCAAAGTTTTATGGGAAATAATACTAATGGTTAAGTCTTCATTGGAGAAAATTATTTTTTCTACGCCTCTTACAAGAGGGAGCATTTATATTGAGATAGTGAAAATCAGAGAAGTAAGGTATCAACTTTTTTTTTTTTAAATGTTTATTCATTTTTGAGATAGAGTACACCCATGTGCTTGAGCTAGGGAGGGGCAGACAATCTGAAGCAGGCTCTGCATTGACAGCAGAGGACCCAAAAGGGGGCTCAAACACACGAACCGTGAGGTCATGACCTGAGCTAAAGTCAGATGCTTAACCAACTGAGCCATCCAGGCACACCAGTACCAACTTGTTTCTTGAAGGAAAAGTTTACCTAGTGCCAAAGTTCTCCAGTTTGTAGCTGTATTAGCTGAAGGAAAATTCCACCAGCTTGAAATTTAAATCTTAAGATAGTTGATGCCATTGCCTGATCTTCTTTTAACATAAACTGTGGTCTCAGAACTCTGTTACCTATTTTAATTTCCAAATTAACAAATATTTCTTGGACATCATTAGTGAATTAGGCATCATTCTAGGAACTAGGAGTACTGTGGTGAATAGGACACAGAATTGCCCTGCACACATAGTATATGATCGAGCAGAGGAAACAGACATTAACCAACTCAAATAAATATGAAAATCACCAGTGTAAGTGTTCTCCATGAAAAGGGTGGTGCTCTGAGAGCATAACTAGGAAGAATGTGATTGAAGGAAGGAAGACTAGTGGTCTTGATTTTAAGTTTTAAGTTTAAAACTTAAACACGCACACTTGCATGCTGGGCACACTATACTGCTGCCCCTCATATAACATGGATTGTCCTGGTTTCCCAAGTGTCTCATTTCTGCAAACCAAGTACATTTGTGAAATTGCTTTAGGGAGCATGAGGAATATTTCTTGAGCGACTGCAAGAGTGTGGTGTTAAAAACATAGACTGCTGAACAAATTAGCTTGACACACACATGCAACTGGTGTGTGTTTGATTTTTACCTGTCATCTATTAGCAAGCATCTGACTCTCCTGGCAATCATGACAGCCTATCAAGATTATTTAGTAAGTCTCTATGGTCTATTAGAACTTAAGTAAAGAAGAAAGGAAAATTATTTTATTTACTGGCCAGAAGGCATGGAGAAATTTCATCATTTCTGTAACTGCTCATCTATAAAAAAACACAAGTGATTCAGGAGTGCCTGGGTGGCTAAGTTGGTTAAGTGGCCAACTCTTGATTTCAGCTCAGGTCACGATCTCACAGATAGTGGGGTGGAGCCGTGCGTCGAGCCCTGCACTGACAGTGCAGAGCCTGCTTGGGATTCTTTCTCTCCCTCTCTTTCTCTGCCCCTTCCTTGCACACACGCTCTGTCTCTCAAAAGTAAATAAACTTAAAATCACATGATTCATATTTTAAAATAGGAATCCTTATTTAAATAAGGAAATACATAAATTCCATCCAAACATCCTCTGTGTTAGAAGGAAGAGATGGAGACAGCTTATTATTTGCCAAAGACAAAGAGTCCCTTAGGAGCCTATCACTTGAGCCCAAAATAAACTGAGGGCACAAGCTCTTTACTATCCCCCCACATATATATCTATATTTATATATTATGTGTCTATATCTATAGCTACATCTCTGTCTATCTATATATAAATTTTCATAATCTAACATGTGTTGTCAGTTTTGGAACCATTAAGAACAAAAACATGATGCTAATTAAACTTGATACAAGGCCTTATCCACAGTCTTGTACAACACATGAATCCATCAGGTCAGTCTCCTATTGCTTGGCAATTTCTTCTGCTGTCCATTGCTTTGTTTGCTATGCAATAGGCTATTTTTTTAAATGTGTCTTCGATGTACTATAAAGTGGCTTCTTCGACTTGTTTAGTCCCATAAAACATTTGGTTGTTGCTTTATATAAGGACAGGTGGAATTGATGTCATTCTTCCAGTGATGACTTTACTAATGTCAAATTTATGTCCCACCTTTCTGTCTGTGTGCTTTTTTGTAAGCACAATAGCCTTTTGTTTCAATGTTATATCCTTATGTAATTCTAAAGACATTTTATTTTGCAGTTAAACTTGACCTTTGTTGTTTGGTCACAGAACTCAAAGAAAGTAATTAAAATAGCAGCATGGCTAAACAGGCACACAACGTGCAGGCAGCAATGACCTTATTATAGCCTCTCCCTATAAGACGCCATCAACTCTAAGAAACATTTCTGTTTGAAAGATGTTAAAAATGTAACAAAAGAGTCACATATCCTCTTATCTTTGAAATATGGTACATTATAAATTACTTAAATATTTTTACAGAATCTTTATGGAAAGTCTTATATCTGATTGAAAGTTCAATGGAAATGAAATTAATGGTGATATCTGCTCTCAGTGTACTCACCCCCCGCCCCCCACGCTCTCCTTTAGCTTCTAAGACGTCCCTTAGCTTCTAAGAAAGCAGAGGCTTTACAGATACCTCAGAGGTGTTGTCAGGAACTTAAACCTGGTGCCCAGATTTTTGACCAAGCTTGGTGAAAGAGGCATCTCCCGTAAACGCTGAGCAGCTTTCTTTCCTGCTCTGTGAACACTTGGCAGAAGCGTTGATGACAGTTGCAAGAATGTGATGCACAGCAGTATTCTTTACAGCAGTTTAATCTGTGTCATCAAATCCCCAGAAACCATGATTAATAGCAGCACTTGAGTTTGTTCTCAAGTTGTATATTTGGCAGTGGTGAACTTTGATCTACAGTTTCACTTTAAGGAATCATTATGACACAAACTTTTCTGCAATCCTTCCATCTAATTAGGCTCCACACAGACACCATGGAGGGGAACGTTTAATGACATTACCGTAAGCTTCGTGTTTATGACACCATTCTTAAACACTTTCGTACTGGGAGACAGTGTGTATGTCATGTCAAGGCACTGAGTCGCCAGAGTCTCACAGAGCAATCTCATCACTCATAAGTAGCCCATGCAGCATTTTGATTAGGAACACAGAGTGGAAAACTAAACCTATAGGAAATTGTAGGCCAGGGATTTAATCTCAGATAAAATTATTTCCTTTCATATAGTTTGATGGGCTAAATCAGTAGTTTCTCATCTTTCTCTTCTCTATCCTTCTTTCCCTGCATTTCAGTGTGAAAACTACTCTTCCCATTCTCTTTATAATAATTTTCTAGAGCATTGCTGCCCAATAGATATATAAAATGAGCCACATATGTAAATTTAAATTTTGAATGGTGGCCAAATTAAAAAAAGAAACAGATAAACTTAATTTTAATAAAATATTCTATTTAACCCAATATATCCTAAGTATTATTATTTAAACATGTAATTAATATAAAAATTCTTTTTAAAAATTAATTAATTTATTTTTGAGAGAGAGAGCACAAAATGAGTGAGAGACAGAGGGAGAGAGAGAGAGAATCCCATGAAGTACAGAGAGAGGGAGAGAGTGTGGAGCCTGGAGTGGGGCTTAAGCTCACCCAAAGCAGGGCTCGAACTTCACTTGGTGTGGGACTCAAACTCAGAAAATGTGAGATCATGACTTGAGCCAAAGTTGTATGCTTAGCCAACTGAGCCACCCCGGAGCCCCATAATTAATATCATTATTAATGGGACATTTTACATTTTTTGACTAAGTCTTTGAACTCCAGTGTTGATTTTACACTTAATAGCACATCTCAATTTGGATGCTAAATTTTCAGCATAGTCCTTCCAAAACAATAATGTTTTACTTAATGAAAAAGTATTTTACATTGCTTCTTGTATTTAAATTAAAACTTTGATTAAGTTTGAGTAAAATTAAAAACCTGCTTCTACAATAATATTGGCTACATCTCAGGTGCTCAGTGGCCCCAAGTGACTAGTGGCTATCATATTAGACAATCAGTGGGAACTAGAGTCCCGTGATTTGGGGATTTAATTTAATTCTATTTAACACTTGAACATATGCATCTGGAATTATTGGGAAAAGGAGAAGTAAGAGCATTGAGATCCCTACAAGGACCCGTGTGGGACTTGGAGGTAAAAGGACATCTTTCCTTTAGAAAGTTTAGGAATGAAAAGAACAATTCATAGAAGCAGAACACAGGATCCTTGTAATCTCTTACAAAGTAGTAGCCATTGTTATGAACTTGTTAGCCTTATATTGATGACATGAATTAAAAATTTTGAGTCACAGAATGGGACTAACACATGACGGGTACTTAGTGTTAACATCCTTTACTTCCTTCCTCATATCCACTGGCATAGCCATATAATACTTAACCAGTTAAAGGATAAAAACAAGTCTATTTATCCTCAAGGGCAGTGAATGGTTGTGATTCAAGATGGATTCTCATAAAGACAATCATTGGATAATTGTTGAAAAAAAGAGGAATTTCTTTTATACTTTATGAAAATGATTGTTGGTTTATGATGAGCCTTAGTTATACCTGGTGTGCTGCAGTTGCATGTATTTTGAAAAGAAGACACAGTTGAAATTGGATTTTGGATTTATTCGTCACTCTAATAAAAGTGGAAGGGGTCATGATGGGGCAAGTGGCATGGAGGCAAGTAAAATTGAGAAGGGTGGAGACTTGTGGTCTGGTCAGTGGAGCAGTTCTGAGTGTGGCTGGTCTCCTATGACTTAGATAGTATAGCTCCTATGACTCCCGGCCTGAGTCTGCCCAGGACAGATGTCTTTGGCTTCTCTCTCCGCCACATGGTTTTAGATGCAATCCAGGCTTTCCGAGAGGGCACCAGGCCAAGGTTTCTAGGCTGAAGGACAAGATAGCAACTTTTGATGGAAATGTGCCTGGCCTGCGTGATGCAGTGAGTTAATTAACAATGTTCAAAGTACTAAACTACCATCAGCTGTAATGGTTACAGAAACTGAGTCTCCATGAAGAACATTGAGGTAATGGAAATACAATAAAAAGCAAAGTTGAGTTGGCATTAGAGAAGGGGTAAAGGGAGCTATCAAAGAAGCTGGACTTAACGTCTGTGTAGCTGACCCACCATAACTTCAAGAAAAATCTGTTGGTCCCTGACACCATCATTCCTACCAAAGTGAAAATAGGTTGGATAAGGAGGATTATCACTGTGGCTTCCAGAGCATATTATCCCTTTCTGCTGTTACCGAATTTATAAGAAGAAAAGAAAATGTGCTGTTTTGAAACTGACTCATTTATGGGCTTCTACACTGAGATGATTCTGAAAGTTCCTGAAATATGTGAACAGAACTGTTCCACCAGGAGGAGTGTCACTTTTAGAGATCAGAACAAATGCACTAGTTCATGAAGATTATGGTTCTTTTAACATTATTCTTTAATTCCTCCTGCTCTGTTGGTGTATTTGCCTTGTTTTTTTTAGGCACAAAGAACTGTGCTCATTGACCTTTAAAAAACTGGTATTTAACTTAGTCGGTTAAGCATCCGACTTTCGCTTAGGTCATGATCTCGCGGTTCGTGGGTTCGAGCCCCGCGTCGGGCTCTGTGCTGACTGCCAGCTCAGAGCCTGGAGCCTGTTTCAGTCTGTGACTCCCTCTCTCTCTGACCCTCCCCTGCTCGCGCTGTCTCTCTCTCTCTCTCCTAGAAATAACTAAAACATTAAAAAAAAAACTAGTATTTTCTTCCTAAGTTATTTGATATTTGGTCTTCATGTTGATTCTATTATAGGTATGTCTCTGTTTTCCTGAGTAAACAGCTTGGGGTTTCTTGTTAGCACCCCCCCGCCCCCCCGGCTTTTTCTATCAAGCAATGAGGAGTAGGCTTTGTCAAGCACTGTTAAGCATCTGTGGCTTGAAAAGAAGAAAGGCAGAGAGCTGGGAGGTTTCTTCTTCTCTTACTTCTTCCGGTGCAGGCCATTCCTTCCCCCACTCCTCCCTAACTAGTGGGTGGCCAGTGGTAATAATCACAACTGCTCTTTTTTGTGCACTTATGATGTTGCAGATACTCTGTTAAGTCCTCTACCTACTTCATATCATATTGTCTATGTAATTGTGCTAGGGAGGAAATAATATTATGACCCCCGTTTTACATACAAGGAAACTATGATTCAACTAGATTAAGGGATTTACCAAAGTTGCACAGCTAGTGAGTACTCATGGAAAGACTTATACCAGGTCTGATTTGCTCCAAGCCCACTTTACAAAGGTTCTTGAATGTTCCTTGGCACTAGTAATTCAGAGTCTTAACTTCAGAATCCTTAGCCCCAGGGCTTCCTCTTCCTAGTGACTTCTCTCCAGGCTCTCATGCTAACTTTTCCTTTTCTATTTTATATGTACAACGTGCCCTTTGGGTTCTGCTGCTGCTTGTGTTTTGGGAGTAGAAAGCTTCCAAACTTTATAATACATAAAAGGTTGGCAAAGGAAGCTTACGTTGATTAAAAGACAAACACAGAAAGTTGGAAAAACAAGGGGATCAGGAAGTCCAGGACAGAGGTTGGCCAAGTGAGGGCTGAAAAGAGAAGGATGCAGAAATGAGAGTGAGAAGTTTTGTTTTTCACATTTGATGGCTTTAGTTTTGAGATAACACCTTTTGTGTGTGTGTGTGTGTGTGTGCGCACGTACATGCACACGTGTGTCTTAAAGAAGCAATTACTTACAGTTTTCATGTGCCAAGTAAAATTCTAAATGCATCATGTATATTTTAACACATTTGGTCCTAACAACACACCTCTGTACTAGGCTATTATTATTATCACCCCCATCTTAAAGATATGAACACTGCATACCAAAGAGGGATTAAATAATGTACCCAAGGTCACACAGCCTGTGAGTGGCAAAGTCAGGATTTGTACCCAAGGACTCTGGGTCTGGAAGCTTGCTCCTCGTCACCCTGCTACCCGCCTCCTGCAGTATGCTGGAGAACTTCAGAGTTCCAGAGCACCTCATAAATGTTCCCCAAAGCATCTGAGCAGTAAGCAGGGCTCACTTACTGCCGTTCATTCCCAGACATTTTCTCTGTCCAATGCTGTCTATTCTATGTCACGCATGGTAGTTTCATATTTGTTGAATAAATGAATATTCTAGAGAGGAATAGGGAAAAAGTTTTTTTGAACCTTGTGATACTGGAAATGGATATTCTTAATTCTCAACTGTAGGACACAAGCTTCTCACTCCCTGAAATACACACATGCACGTGAGCGTGCACACACGCGCACACACACACACACTACACTATTTAGTTTCCAACTGGCATACTATCCAAAACCAACTGATAAGTGTCAAGTTCTTGCACAAATGTATCCCTTGAGAGTTTCTTGCTGTGAAAGAATAAGTGTCATGTTCATGGATTGGCAGGAGATATTTCTTATTTTATCTTCTTTTTGGGGATCCCCTGCCCAGACCCCAACACAAACACTTAGAGCTCTGGAGTGGACAGAGAATGATCGTCTAGCATTGTCCCTGAGATCCCCCAGCTGAGTGGGGCCCTCCACAGTGACCGAGGACAAAATGTGTGAGCCAAAACACATGAGCTTTTGAATGCAGCCTGTTTCTTTCCCCACAGCTCTGTAAAATCAAAGTTTGAGGCACCGCAGGAGCTCTTTTTAAATGTCCTGGCCAGCTTGCTGCAGCCCAGATGTTGTTCCAGTCACTGCACTGCAAGCTCCAATAATCGCATGACTTGTGCCCCCCGGCTGCAGACCCACTCGCCTCCACTGGCACTGCTCCATAGATGTTACAGATGCCACAACTCATTTCTTTGAAGTCAGTGTGTTTTTTAAAAAAACACCTCTTTCGACAGATTTGGCCCAACTTCTCATTATATAAGCTGATCTGTTGGAACATCTGTCACCATTGCGGCTCCGGCCCCCATCCTCCACTAAAGTATAATAACTTGACATTAATAAATAATGAGGCAGTGCTGAGTTTAACGCACATATTATGAGGCATTGAGGCTAAAATGGCAGCCTTTCATCTTTCAGGAAGACCAAAAGCCCAGATTAAGCAAACAAGGGAAACTCAGCTAGAGCCCAGATGAAAACTTGCAACTATTGCTCACTTAAAAAAAATTATAATGTACCTTGCCTAATTGACTGTCTCTTAATAATACAGATTGACACAAGGTTAATGGGAAGGGCTGAAGCTTCATAGCTAGATGCATATTATACACAGTAACTTTCATTCTGCACCCTCTCAGTTACCACTTCTCTCAATGCTTTCTTCTCCCAGAGAAAGTTTTTTCTTAGCAGAAATAACCATTATAATTCAGTCTTGTGTTGACCTCTACCATAAAGAATAACGCCCTAGTGCTATGATATACTTAGGTAACACCAACACATGAGAATCTCGTTGATGTTATAAATGTTTGCTCCTTGTTCTTCTGTGGGGATTATCTTGTGTACCTGTTATGTGAATACTTTATGGGCACATGGTAATGACTGCCCTTGGTGCAAATAGAAAAGGAGGCAGAATCTGGTTATGTTGTAGTGTGAAATTCAAAGGTTTTGAAATTCAAATATATTTCTAAATATTAATGGCCAAAGATAACCTAAAATCAAGGCAAACTTATCAGGTTAAAAAGATGGCAAACAAGATGTGGTTCCAGCTTTTGTTCTTTGCTGCATGTGCATGCATTCACACACACACAGACACACACACAAACATACACACACATACACACAGACACTCACACATGCAAATATTCACACTCCTGTCCTGTACTTATGTGCCAAGACTATGCCTGTCTTTGCATCATGAGAGCTCTCTAAAGCCAGAGAGAGCATCTGTCTGGTTTAGCCTATACATCTCTAACCTGTATCATGCATGTGGATGCTTACTAAATATTTAATGACAAAGAAAACGGTGCTGTAAGTGAGGATGGCTGCTATTATTCCCACTTCAGAGATGAATGAATGGAAGGAGAGAGATGAATTGCCTTGAAGCCCACATGGCAAGTCAGTCTCAACTTGGAAGGCTGAGCTCCTGGACTATACTTGGACTCTCTGTTTCTGAGCGCTTATCTTTGGGATTGGCTCAGAAGCATGCTAAAATTAAAACAAAAGCCACAAAACTCTGGGAGCTTACGTTTTAAAGAGAAGATAGTGCAGAAGTCAAAAGTAAAATGACCAAAGAATGATGCCCACCCAAATTGGTAGACACTAAAGTGGAAGAAGGAAGGGAAGCTTCTCTGATGGTGCCAAGCCCAGGAGAGATTTGTCCTTAGTTCCTTTAAGGAACTCTGCCATATAGTTCAATGTAGTTATGAAAAAACTCAATTTCCTTAACCTGGCAACAGTTCAGCATCATTTACCAGAGTTCTTAGTGAATGTGACTCACTCAAGTTGCCGGTCAGATTGGAGACACAATTGTTCCTGACCATCCTCACCCCTAGAGTTGATTTATCTGAAAGTGATTAAGGATAATTTTTTAAAAAATAGTACCCTGTCTCAGTTGGTTAAGCATCCAATTTTTGATTTCAGCTCAGGTCATGATTTCATGGTTTGTGGGATCAAGCCTCTTGTTGGGCTCTGCACTGACAACATAGAGCCTCCATCTCTCTCTCTCTGCCCCTCCCCTGCTCTCTTTCCTTCAAAATAAATAAATAAACTCAATAAAATAAAATAAAATAAAAATACCACTCATGTGTTTATTTTCTATTTTAATGTAGATTCCCATGTAGAAACTGATTTATAGCAGTTCTGATTCTTCCCCTTCAGACCGATGCTATGTAAATGTTGGTGTAATTTTTGGTTGACTCAGCACAAAAATATCAATCACCTTAATCTGCCTGGGGTCAAGCTGTCTGCTAAAATGCTGGATAATTTTGATATTCAGTTTTATCCCTGGACTAAGTTTCTTTTAATTAGAAAGAATAGTTGAGTAGTCAATGTTATGGTGACTTAACCCTTTTAATACATCTCTTTCTATTCGTTAAAAATTCATGATTTGGTCTCAGAACTCAGAAAGGAGAGCAAAAAGATTATAAAAAAATGTTTACATCTATATGTAGTAAATATAAAAATATTTATATCTAGATGTAATATCTAGGTGTAGTATTTATATCTAGATATAAGAGTTTTATATCGCATCTGTCTAGAGTTGACTTGTTATAACAAAATCCTATGTAACTTCATGGGCTACTATGGAGAGCTTGGCCCTGCATCACTGATGTATTTGTCTATTTGTGTTACCAAAATCCACGCCTGGTCGCGCTGTTGGCTTTGGGCTCTGCAGGTTGCCTACCCAATAACCATCCTTCTGTTCTTCCTTGCTATCAAAACTGCAGTTGTCTTTTGGGAATTATTTGCTTTCCTGAACTTCTTTGTGGCTGTTGGTGACATTGTGAACACTTCAGGCCAATAAGATATAAATGACTGTAATTTAGGGATTTCTTAAAAAGTTTTTGTTTTCCTGGTGTAGGATAACTTCTTTCATTTCCTGTTCTCTTCTACTTTTCTTCTTCTCACTTAAAATGCAAATATAATCCTAGAGGTGGAAGAGACATTTTGTGAGCACAAACATTGAGGCATAGTAAAGATAAGTTTGAAATGGGAGATCTGAGCCAGATGTAGAGGATCTTGTATGTCAGGCCATGAACTCTGAACTTTTTCCAGTGGGCCAGGCAGAGCCAGCCACTGGCAGGTTTTAATTCTAAGAGCGGCAAGAGTGGCAAGGTTTTAATTGTACAGTGGAGAATGGGGTCAGTTGTAGAAAAGGAAGATTCCCCAGCAGAATTGCAGATTAAAGACAGGAACGTGAGGAGGCTGGACTTTAATTAAAAGACTGTAAAATGGTATTCTGAACCATATTACAGTGAACTACTGAGTTAGTAAGTAAAACTGGGCTGGAGTCTGCTTGATATGAAATTGAGTGTTAATAGAATCTGGTATCTGATTTTAAGTAGAGATGGCAGGATTTAGCTAAAAAGCCATTATATATGAATGGTTGGTTTTTAATTCCTGCTTTCCTTCTTCCCCTTCTTCTACCCCCTCCCTCTCTCCCTCTGTCTCTTCTTCTCTGTCTCCTTCCTTCCCTCATTCTTTTCACCCTCCTCTTCATAGCTTTATTCCAAACCAGGAATGGTTATCTTTGGGAAACATAGAGGTTTCATTTTATGCGTGTTCACACATGCACTCATTTAGCCATTGAGCTAGGGTAAAATCAATGGAGAGAGCAATTGAAGAGCTACTATCAGTAGGCAATTATGCCTTATGTGAAGGAGTTCTTTAACTTTAGCTTGCAGTCCCCAAATCCCTCTTCTTTGGACACATGGTATTGCAAACCTGATTGTTACAGGGCACCATAACCTCCTGACCCCACAGTGGCAAAAGCTTGGCAGGCAAAATGGTAGATCTTATGCTCTACTTTCTAATGCTGCTGTCTAGTCTGGTGTGAGTTTTTGATGGGAGATCGCCTAGATGTGCATAAATTAAACTGACTTCTACTTCCTGCTCTTACTCTTCACCTTCCAGATTAAGGAAATCACTGTTTTTTGCTTGTTTGTTTGTTTTTTGCCTGCTGCATATTTGGAAGATATTCAGCTCCGTTGTGGTGCACATTCAGTTGATTATTATTTGAGGGTTGGGCTTGGAAAGTGAGAACATTGCTGTTGCTCTTTCTGGAGACAGTCAGAAACAAACAAACCAAGAAAATCTATAGGCTCCTAACAGATGGGTTTTAGAAAGTAGGTCATGTTATGAGCCCACCAACTTTGATGACATCCTTGTAACAGAAACTAGATTCCTAAGTGTCAGGACAATACAAATGAGGTTCTAAAATGGTCTCTGGATCTGTTACAGCTTCCAGCTACAGCTGGGAAAAAAGTTGGGAGGGAGGTCTCTAAGGATTCAGGAAAGTAAAAACCATGCTGGGAAACCCTGAATTCATTGCTCTGTCTCACTCCCCCTCCCCTCCGCCCCCTGAAAGAGATTGGGATTGACTTAGTCCTGAAGGAATTAAGATGATATGAAGATTTCAGAAAAAAAAGTGTGTGTGTGTGTGCATGTGTGTGTATGTGTGTTAGATGGTGTGAAGACCATTTTTCTTCTTTTCAGTGAGAAACTTACTCAAACAAGGCATATGAAGGCTAAATAACTAGACAAAGAGATTGTTGCTGCTTTAAGATGGTCTGTTTCTGGCAACAGAAAAACTAGATGGGTAAGGCCTATGAGGAGGGAAGAAATCCACTCATCTTCTTCCTGGCCTGGGATGTATATGCCAGGGAGCCCTTTTTATTAACAGAATTATGTACAGATCAAGTTGATAAGCCTGGAGCTCAGAGGAAGAGGATTATAGGTCTATGAGACCTTGTAAGACTAAGATAAAGTACCCTTGTGTATTTTCCACTCTTCAGCCCTGGAGAGGGGGAAATAAAATACCTTCATAGATCCAAATATCTGTGGTTTCCCAGGCTTCATGCCTCATTGCTGAGTGAGAACAACAATTGGAAACCAGGAGGCGCATTTATACATCAACACAGTTTTGCCTCCAAGAGAATGAAGGATGAAATGGCCTCCCCTGATTACGTCTTCTTGATTATTTGGCTGACCCAACTGCTAGTCCATTGGAAATCTGTTTTCCTGAGCTCAACTCCCTCAAAACATTGTTGAGCTAGAAATGCTCTTCCGTTACTTTTTGTCTTGTCTGAAGAGTATTTGCCCTTCTTCCCTCCCTCATGATCCATCTACGGCTGAGATCCATAAATATTTCTTCTTTTATTGCTTTGTCAATTTGAATATAAATTTTGTACTATGCAGAAATTTAGCATTATAGGCTATTTACCAGGCATTGCTCACACTTGTTTGCTTATATGTTGATTTTTGTTCTGTTATCTTCTTACATCAATTCTTCAGTAGAATAGGTCCACCCTTACGAAGATGAGTGATTTGAGCCTTCCTTTTCCAGTCAGCCTGACAGATGTCAAGTATTTCATGTTCATACTGGGTGAGAAAAGAAAAAGCAAGACAATATATAACATTAGCAATAATTACTGCATATAGTTTAAAAAATATATACATACTATATCTTGATAGTATTTGAATGCACTGGAATTGTTCCTGACCATACCTACTGCCTCTTCGTCTTACATAAAATTGCTGTGGGACAGAGCTTTGCCTGGTGTGTGGAAGCTATTGTCCACATGAGGTAGAGTGGGTCATACCTGAAAATCTTAAAGTATAACTGTTATTGTGTCAGTGTCTCTTGAACAACAAAACTTTGAACAACAAAACTACTATTCATGCAATAAACATGCCAATAAAAGGAAGTCAGCAAGAAAGACTCAAACTGCTGACCTATAGCATGTCTTGGACATTTTATGAAGAGAAAGAACCTAGACTGAGGGTGCGAGGATTGGATGCCCAATGATTATCCACTGGGGGGAAATGATATGCTATTCATCATGCAGTCACTCAGGATCCATCCTGTAATAGTTCTGTGGGAAGAGTAACAATGATTTAAGACACTTGATTCTAGGTTTTAACAGGAATGTGTATTTTGTAATGTCATGTCACATGGATTCATCCAGCTTTCCTATTCTTATAAATAGAGAATAGAAACCCCCGAAGCCAAGGAAAATCAAGGAACATTGATAATCCACATAACTTAAATTCTCCTGGACTTTGACTTCCTTATCCATCTTTAAAATGACCTGAATTAGCATGTTTTTCATCTGACATTTTCAGATAGTTCTTTTGGTTCAGTAGGTACAGAGGAAAACATTTGGTTTCTGTATAATATTCTTATGAAAAGAGCTTTGTGCTAAATTTTCAAATGCACATCCAGGTCCTAACACTTTCTAGCCTTGAGACTTTGCATGCTTTCGTTAACTCCTCTGAGCCTCAATTTCTTAATCTGTAAAAAGACAACAACAATAGTACCTACCTCATAGAAATATTGTGAGATTAAGTCATCTCGTCAATGTGAACCAGTTAGAACAGTGCCTGGTACATAATCAGCAGCATTATGTAAGCACAGCATCACTAACTTAAGTATATATACACTGACCAACGGGATTTCTATAAAGGAGAAGTTTGGGTGCCATTAGATATGAAAAATGACCATCAAGTTTTCTAAGGTATCTGACTAACTAGAATTAGCAGAGAAAGCTGCCATTATACCAACTCTACAGTATATGGTATGGAAACTATTATATCTGAGACTATTGTATCTTTATTATAAAGGGTGTTCATTTGTGTATCAATTTTCATTTGGGCCATTGAAATATGGAGTGCACTTGAACATTACCTAAGATGGCTTAGATTCTACACTTAATCTTAGCCAAAAGGCCGATAAGATGGCTTGGATTCTAAATATAGGTAATTCTTAAGCATGGGAGGTAGAGAAACATACAATAGTAGGCATCTTTCTTACATGTCCCATGGTCATATTTTCTTGGGGTCTAGCAGGTATATTATGAAAATACCTACACAGATCAATCTTATAGGCTGCTCTCTCACCATCTCTAACACCTTCCCCTTGAGTCTAGCTGTGAGTCCCTAGGAAAGGTGACATGCCCATTAGATATTACCAGATGTGTGTCACTACTATATTTATCAGTTAACTCACTACTATATAACATAAAATGGAATTGGATTTTAAAAATTGAAAATCACAGAGACGCCTGAATGGCTCAGTCAATTAAGCATCCAACTTTGACTTGGGTCATGATCTCATGGTTCTTGAGTTCAAGCCTTGTGTTGGACTCTGTGCTGACAGTTTGGAGCCTGGAAGCCTGCTTCAGATTCTATGTCTCCCTCTCTCTCTGCTCCTTCCCTGCTCATGCTCTGTCTCTCTCTCTCAAATATGAATTAATGTATTAAAAAATAGAAAATCACAGAATCCAAAAAATGTTTGGCTGCTGCTTCCCAAATGGATTTGTATATGATTCTGTCATATTTGCTAACATTGGTAAACAACTTAAGATTACTTCAGTTTCTACTTATTCAACCACCTTACTTATTTTTAAGAATGGGATCAATAATAATGATAGTACGTTTCCTCTGCTCAGTGAGTTGGACATTTCAGTATGGAAGTGGTCACATATGTTTAAAAGAAATATACCCAGATGTAGTCATTAGCCATACTTATCAAGATGTTGAAATCAAGTATAGAATCTGTGCAGAATTAGAAATCCAAATCCATCACTACTGAATGTGATAGACTAATATTTGGAGGATCCTAATTACTAGGTTCAGCTTTTAATGGCTTTTAATAGAGTGCATGCATTAAATTGTTCTATTCAGTATATCAACAGAATCAATATGAATGAAGATTGATATTCAACTTGGTAAATATTTATTGAGATAAATTCTAGAAAAAACAACAATCTCCTCCATTTGCTAGATTCCAAAGAAGCATTCCTTTATGAAAACTGGCAAGAAATGAATTAAGGAAGATTTGGCAAAGCAGGTAAAATATAATAATTTCTGGGTCTTAGAATTTTCATTTCATTACTTTTGGAATTCAAACTTCTTAAGTTTGTCTCACCAAGTTCCAATAGTTGGTGGGGTCAATGTATTTTTGTAATAAATAATTAGATAGATAGTGATCCTTGAAGGTACAAATCTGGGTGAAGTGGAAACCGACTTTTTCTCCCTTTGTGCTCTCTTTTTGTAAAAACTCTGAACTCTGCAAATGACCATGGCTTTAAATTTCATGATCATCATTTTCACAACAGTCCAAAGACGTTTTATACACAAGCAATTATCTAAGATTAACACATACATCCAGCTTTATAAATCACAAACAGTAGTGTACAAAGCTGTTTGCCTACAGAGACAGAGTTAGCATACTTTGTTTAAACATAAAGGGATCATTCTGCATGTTATTTATTCATTACTTTAACCATATTAAATGAATAATGAATATGAGGCTTTCTCCTATGGGCTGGGGATAGAAGTAAATGGTTACTGCCTCCAAGAAATTTATAATTTAGTACTCTAGGGAACAACTACAGAAATAAAAAGTTGGAAATACTATGAAAAAAATACATGTGGGATTTAGTAGGGTTCAAAGGAGTACGTGATAATTTGGTCAAAAACAATTTGGTTGAAAACAAATTAAGTATATAGTTAGTAAAATAATGAATTGGTCAGAAATTAATATTCCCAATTACTTCTCTTTAATGTATTGGTAATTTTGTTGCACGTGGGAGCAGTTTTTCAAATTTGTTATTAGTTAGACATAGTTGCCCATAATTTTTTGAGCATTTACTCTCCCAAAACAAATTAAAAGTTAAACAAAAACAAGGGGGAAAAAAAGGAAGAGAAAGGAAAAGAAACCAACTCAGAGCAAGGAGAGAGTCAATCCTAAATCCCACTGGGGTAGGTAGGGACACAAGTAGGGTATGGTCATCCAAACCTTCCTAGAAGTGATGTTTAAGCTGAGTTTTGAAAGATGGTGGGTGCTTTCCAGGTAGGTAAGAATTAGGGATGGCATGGGGGAGGGGTTGCAGAAAACCATTTTAGACAAAGGGAATTGCTCTTTGTCCAGTTTAATGAATTTTTTTATATATTTATTTATTTTGTTTACCTCTCCTGAGACATATAACATGAGCACCCCTAATCTTAGTTCAGGGCAGCCAGAAGACCTGGTGAAGCTGCATCAAGCATGGGTGACTGAGATCAAGACTGCAGAGATGGGGACTGAGGCCAGAGCAATAGGGGAATTAGAACAGCAGGTATCTAGGGAGTAGAGAAAGGGCCAGATTCTGCAGATAGCCTGGAGAGATGCATTCCTATGCCTTTAAGGCTGGGTTACTATAGCAACACTGTTGTGAGTCTACTAAGCATTGGAATAGTAGTGAGGATAAATTGAATCTACATCTCTAGCTCTGAGCTAAACTCTTTAGAAAAACTGAGGTAGTTTTAGGTCATATGTATCCATTGATGACCAGTTGAGGCAGAACCAAACTGTCTCTGGAGGAATGTTTTCCCAAGTTAGGACTATTGGAGTTTAAAAGAATAATATCAAGCTTTGAGTTCACATGTAAACGCACTAGAAGGAAGGCCACTGTGGAGGAGAGTTGGTAGAAAGAACAAACAATAGATTTGGACCTCCATGGACTGCTAAGTTTTAGATATTTAAAGACAATAAGAATGCAGTTACAAAGACAAGCATGCAACAAAAGACAACCAAAGAAGAATCAAATTTTAAAAATAAATTAATTTCTAAAATCCCAATGGATCAGTAAAATAGCAGATTAGACAAAATTGAAGAAAGGATTAGTGAACTGGAGTTATGTGAAGAATCTACCTACAATACTGCAGAAATTTAGTAATATAAAATGTGTAAGCAAAATTGAGAAATGTAGAAGATGGAAACAGGAGGAGGTCTTACAGCAGGAGTTTAAAATAATCTACTAGAGAGAATGGAGGAGATGGAATATATAAGTAATAACTGTACATTAGAACTAATAAAAAAGTCATGACTGTATACCTCCAAGGAGTACAATAAATATAGCTCAAAGAGAATAAAGAAAAAGAAAGCTATCCTAAACACATCATAGTAAAACTTAAGAACACCAAGACAAAGAGAACATATAGAAAGTAGCCAGAGAGAAAAGGTGGGTCACCTGTATAAGAACAACAATAAGAATGGCATCAGTCTTCTCAACAGCAATGCTGGAAGCTAGTAGACTGTGGAATGTTGTTTTTACAATGCTGGTAGATAACAACTATCAACCTATAATTCTGCCCCCATCCCCTCAAAAAACTATCTTTCAAAAATGAGGGTAAAATGAAATTTTTTATAGATACAAAAATTCAAGAGCAAGAGAATTTACTACCAAGGATTTTGCTCTAAAGGAACTCATAAAGGATATATTTCAAGAAAAAGGAGACTGATATCAGAAAGATGGGCTGAGATATAAGAAAGAATGATGAGAATTAAAATGATAAACAGGTAGGTAAATTGGACATTGTATAAAATAAAATAACTGTACAATTTATGGTGCTGCAAAAAAAACAGGACTTGAGTATTAGAAAACAGTAGTTTACAAAAGCTGTAAGGGGAGACTAATTATTCTGATATTTTATGTTGTCAGAAAGAATTCAAGATACTTAATTTTATATTTTGTTAAATTAACTTATGCTTACCAAAATTTTGAGCATAACCACTAAAAGAAAGTAATAGCCATGAGCTCGTAAATGTGTAACAATTTTCTCTCTGAAAATAAAGCCTTGATTTGTGGCGTTTGCCAATTTCTGTGCTGTAAATACTGCCACAATGGCCAATTTTAGGTTACCAACATGAACTTCACTGAATGTGAATGTGAACATAGGAAGAGATGTGCACAATTGACTCATGAGTTACTACAAACCAGCTCCAGCTCATCAGTGAATAAAGTATGTAAATCCCAAAGCCATAGAGAGAGAAAAGTGAAATGTGGAGGGAAAAACCCAAAAATCTCAAGTTAAAATAGCCAAGAGAGGAATAAAGACATAGGAAAAAGTGTTGCAAATTGAAACCAAAAAGATGATTAAAAACACATTTGAATATATCAATGATGACAATAAATGTAAATGGGTTGAAAAACTGAGCTATTGTCTATCTATAAAAGACATACCCAGAGCAAGAGTAATCACAGAAGATACCTAGAAAGACAGGCAAGTGAGATAACAGGAAAACCAAGAGAGTGTTGTGTTCTGGAAGTCAAATTAATGAAGTATTTTAAGAAGGAAAGAGTGATCATTTTAATAGAGGCCAAGAGTTCTCATTCAATATCTATGTTTATTTCAAGCTTCTCTAGGTTAGATAGGCACTATGTGACTGGATTCTGGCCAGTGGGACGGATATCTTGTTATTCCTGTTCTCCATTCATTATGAGAGACAAAGGGCCAAGCTACTGAGATAGAAGAATCTCACAGGCTAACAAAGTCACATAGAACCCCAACAAATACCTACTGAGTATCTAGGATATCCTGGGCACAGTGAAGGCTACAAGGAAAGAAACATTGAATAAATTAGGCATGTTCAATGCTTTTGTAGGCTTATACTCTTTTTTCAAATGTGTTCAAGTTACAAAACCATGTAACTTGCTTCTACAAACAACTATTTCCATGGTACAGTGATGTTTCCCCCCAGAAGCATTCCTACTAGTTACTAGACTATAGCAATATGTGTGTGGCCCCCACACTTTCTCTTGTGCATCAGGCAAATACAGCCTCAAGGCATCCAGGAGGCTCCTCTGGAAACTGATTCCTTCTGTGTTGATAGCCATTGGTCTGTATTGCTTTCTTTTACCATAGTTGGTTACAGCGTACTTTTGTGCTGGCTATGTGGATAGGTCCTGTATTAGGTGAGATAAAAGCACAAGTACACATATACAAACACACATTTATGCATTTATGTTCAATGCACAGAAAGTAGGTTCATACTGAATAGTACTAAATGTATTAAGATCTGGATGGACCCAGAATGTAGGCTGATCCAAAAGGTGCCTGTATGTTTCATCAAATTCTAGAAGACTAGAAGAAAACCTAGGAAAAACCTAGGAGATCACTTAACCCAGTACTTACCAAAACTTTTTCAAAAACACATTGAATGTGTTTGCAGAGCAGGGACCAGTATGCATGAGAGCTTGATTTAACAATACGCATACACACACACACACACACACACACACACACACACACACACACACACACAATCAAATAACTGAAAGACAATTTCATGAAACAGTATGTGATGCAGTGTATTTTTTTTATCTTTTTCTATCCTATCTTATCCGTGTAAAAATTACCTGTTGAGGGCACTTAGGTGGTTCAGTGGGTTGAACATCCAACTTAAGCTCAGGTCATGATCGTGCGGTTCATGAGTTCAGGCCCCTCATTGGGTTCACTGCTGCCAGCCTGTCAGTGTAGTGCCAGCTTCCGACGCTCTGTCCTCTCTCTGCCCCCTCTCTGCCCCTCCCTGCTTGTGCTTTCTCAAATATAAATTAAAAAAAAAAACATTAAAAAAATTACTTGTTGGGGCTCCTGGGTGGCTCATTTGGTTAAGTGTCCTACTTCAGCTAAGGTTGTAATCTCATGGTTCATGAGTTCGAGCCCCGCATCAGGCTCTGTGCTGACAGCTCAGCCTGGAGCCTGCTTCAGATTCTGTGCCTCCCTTTATCTCTGCCTCTCCCTTGATTGCACTCTCTCTCTGAAAAATAAATAAGCATTAAAATTTAAAAAAACTATTGTAGCTCACTAAATTGATTTTATATATCACTGATGACTATAACTCACAGTTAGACCAACTCTCTTAGTTACTAGAAGAGAAAACTGAAGCTCGGAGGCACAAAAACAATGATCAGCATCATGGAGTTATTGCAGAGCAGGGACCAGAGTTCAGGTCTCCTGGTCCAGAGGGTTATGTTCTTTTTGGACCACTTGCATCTCTTTTTGACCTCCTTGGATCAGGGATCAGTGTAAGCAGGACACATACACACTTGAGGCACTGCCTTGCCTTCTCTGTTCTGCCTGGCCCTGGCAAAGATTGCCAGAGAATGAGCACCTTTGGAGTCAGTTCGGCTCTTCTGCTGAATGCTGAGTGGTTTATCCACTCCTGTGCTCCAGGAATGCAGGGAGTTGAAGACAGGCTGCATTTTTTCTAAGCTAGACAACTTGGTCTCAAGGCAAACCAAACCGTAGCACAGAACGTGAGGTGAGTTTGCCCTGGCCCCTTCATTTATCTTCCTTTAATCAAACAGACGAAACGTTTTCATTGGAAAGAGGAGATTGTTATCCTTGGCTTTCTTGTGTCTCCAGCAGTATTTTTCTTAGGAATGTGTTAATAGCTGCAAAAATTTTAACACGTCTTCAAGTGCCTCTCACATTAGGAGATTCTTCTCAGTTGTGGGAAAAGTGGTTGTCAGTTTGCCTGGCATTTAAGCAAAATGAAAATGTTTCTGACAGGTAGATTATGCTCTTACTTCAGATGTTCTGTCTTTACCGAATGTGCAGCTGGAAGCTTCAGAGCAGGAGACAGTTTTCTTGCCAACTCTGATTCCTTCAGTCTTCATTCACTCCCGGGCAGTTGAGTCTCAAAAATGGTTAACTTCAGGGCTAGTATAGGAAAAGATTTGGGAGTTTCTGATTTGGAGATCATGTGTTGTTTGGTCTTTTTTTTTGTAGAAAGCAACATGGCCCTTCTGAGAAAACTTTTAAACTTTTTTTTTTTTTTAAACTTCTTTTTTTTTTAATGTTTTATTCACTTCTAGGAGAGAGAGAGAGAGACAGCGTGAACAGGGGAGGGTCAGAGAGAGAGGGAGTCACAGACTGAAACAGGCTCCAGGCTCTGAGCTGGCAGTCAGCACAGAGCCCGACGCGGGGCTCGAACCCACGAACCGCGAAATCATGACCTAAGCGAAAGTCGGACGCTTAACCGACTAAGCCACCCAGGCGCCCCTAAACTTTTTTTTTTTAAGAAAGAAGAACACTTAAAAATAGGAATATATATTTACTATATATTGTATATAGTATAGGTATTATGCAATATATATATATATACATATATATATATATATATTTAGAGGAAGTTGAGAGACAAATATACAAAAAGAGAGAGGAGATTCCTAAAAATGGCTATTCAAGTTTTTGTTACACCTTCAAAACATATTTATTTAATGGAATCCAAAGATAGGGCAGGGTGGATCTGAATTCATCCAAGTTACAAATTCCTGCATATTCCATTAAAAGAGATATTCTTCTGTGGACCTGACAATAATAACTAGCCTTCTGTGTTCCTACAGTACTTCCCTGCTCCTATTGCCTCAGCAATTAAATATTTTGGGGAGATGTGTAAATGCTTCCAAATGAATTTTTGACATTTTTCTGTGGGTCAACTGGACAGATTTTCTGGCCTGAGTAGCTTAACCAATCTCAACCACACTCACTCCTGCTTCTGTTGTCAGCTAGATGATCTAGGATGGCCTCATGCCCATGTGTGACAGTTGGCTCTTGGTTGGTTGAGGCGATTCTGGTACCGGATCTTGTTTTCCTAATCATCCATCAGGCTGGCTCAGGCTATTCTCTGTAACTTTGAGCATGCCAAACCATGCTATATGTGCTGCCTTCCACCTAGCAGTCCTTTGCCATGCTGTCTTTCTTTTCTCTCCGTCTTCCCCCATTTCAGTGGTACTGGGTCAGGGTATTATATCCAACCAGGAAAGAAAACTCCTATAAGCATCACCAAACTTTAAGGGTGATTCTTTGAGGCCTCCATCCTCCTCTCCCCTGGGGAGGGGTGATATTTTCTCTTCATGAACATTTTCTTTTAAAGTTTATTTATTTTGAGAGAACATGAGTGGAGGAGGGGCAGAAAGAGAGGGAGAGAGAGAGAACCCTAAGCAGGCTCCACACTGTCAGTGCCACCCAGGTTCCCATCTCTTCATGAATATTGAACTCTTTACAGGTTCCCCTTAGATTCATTGGGTGGCAGTGGTGCTGGTGACAGTGTCTGTGTTTGGTCAGTTCTGGAGTCTCTCACTATGAGAGGTGGGTGGTGTATGCCTCCAATCTCTAGTGACTCCCTGGATTGAGGATTTTTGGTACTGAGACCTCCTTCAACTCCCCTGCCAACACCAGATATGTACTTTAGTTACAATAGAAGTAATGAAACAATAAGAGAAATTCCGTATTATAGCAGATTCGAATTTAGTGCTATAAGAGCACTGGATGAGGGGTCACCTGAGTGGCTCAGTTAGTTGAGGTTCTGACTCTTGATTTTGGTCAGGTCACCATCCCAGGATTGAGCCCCACATTGAGCTCTGTGCTGCGCATGGAGCCTGCTTGAGATTCTCTCTCTCTTTCCCTCTACCCCTCTCCCCTGCTCAAGTGCTCTTTCTCTCTCTCTTAAATTAAAAAAAAAAGAGTGTGCAACGGGAATCATGCTTTTTGCTTGGAGGTTGGGAAAGGCTTCTCAGAGGAGGTGATATTTCTTTTTTTTTTTTTTTCTTTTACAAATAGTTTATTGTCAAATTAGTTTCCACATAACATCCGGTGCTCATCCCCACAAGTGTCCTCCTCCATGCCCACCCCTCCTCCCCCACACATCCACCAGTCCTCAGTTTTTGTCAGCATTCAAGAGTCTCTCATGGATTGCCTCTCTCCCTTTCCCCCACCATTTCCCCCCTTCTTCTCCCCCTTGGTCCTCAGTTAAGTTCCTCCTAATCCTCCTATATGTGCAAACATATGATATTTGTCCTTCTCTGCCTGACTTATTTCGCTCAGCATAACCCCCTCAAGGTCCATCCATGTTGCTATACATGGCCAGATTTCATTGTTTCTCATTGCCATGTAGTATTCCATGGTATAGATAAACCACATCTTCTTGATCCATTCATCTGTTGATGGACACTTAGTCTCTTTCCATGTTTTAGCTATTGTGGAGAGTGCTGCTATGAACATTGGGGTACATGTGCTCCTATGCCTCGGCATTTCTGTATCCCTTGGGTAAATTCCTAGCAGTGCTATTGCTGGGTCATAGGGGAGTTCTATTGTTAGTTTCCTTAGGAACCTCCACACTGTTTTCCAGAGGGGCTGTACCAGTTTACATTCCCAACAACAGTGTAGGAGGGTGCCCATTTCTCCACATCCTCACCAGCATCTAGAGTTCTCTGATTTGCTCATTTTAGCCACTCTGACTGGTGTGAGGTGGGATCTCAGTGTGGTTTTGATTTGTATTTCCCTGATGAGGAGCGATACTGAGCATCGTTTCATGTGTCTGTTGGCCATCTGGATGTCCTCTTTGGAGAAGTGTCTGTTCATATCTTCAGCCCATTTCTTCACTGGGTTGTTTGTTTCTCGGGTGTGTAGTTTGGTGAGGTCCTTGTAGATTCTGGATATTAACCCTTTATCTGATATGTCATTTGCAACTATCTTTTCCCATTCCGTTGGTTGCCTATTAATTTTCTGGGTTGTTTCCTTGGCTGTGCAGAAGCTTTTAATCTTGATGAGGTCCCAACAGTTTATTTTTGCTCTTGATTCCCTTGCTTTTGGGGATGTGTCAAGTAAGAAGTTGCTGCGGTGGAGGTCAAGGAGGTTGTTTCCTGCTTTCTCCTCTAGGGTGTTGATAGTTTCCTGTCTCACGTTCAGGTCCTTTATCCATTTTGAGTTTATTTTTGTGCATGGTATGAAAAAATGATCTAGTTTCATTCTTCTGCATGTTGCTGTCCAGTTCTCCCAACACCATCTGTTAAAAAGGCTGTCTTTTTTCCATCGGATATTCTTTCCTGCTTTGTCAAAGATGAGTTGGCTGTATACTTTTGGGTCCACATCTGAGTTCTCGATTCTGTTCCATTGGTCTATGTGTCTGTTTTTGTGCCAATACCATACTGTCTTGATGATGACAGCTTTGTAGTAGAGGCTAAAGTCTGGGATGGTGATCCCTCCCGTTTTGGTTTTATTTTTCAGGATTACTTTGGCTATTCGGGGTCTTTTGTGGTTCCATACAAATTTTGGATAGTTTGTTCTAGTTTTGAGAAGTATGCTGGTGCAATTTTGATTGGAATTGCATTGAATGTATAGAGAGCCTTAGGTAGTAATGACATCTTAACTATATTTATTCTTCCTATCCACGAGCATGGGATGTTTTTCCATTTCTTTGTGTCTTCTTCAATTTCCTTCATAAGTTTTCTATAGTTTTCATCATACAGATCTCTTGTATCCTTGGTTAGGTTTATTCCGAGGTATTTTATGGTTTTTGTGCAATTGTGAATGGGATCAGTTTCTTGATTTCTCTTTCTGTTGCTTCATTGTTGGTGTATACAAATGCAACCGATTTCTGTACGTTGATTTTGTACCCTGCAACTTGGCTGAATTCTTGGATCAGTTCTAGTAGGCTTCTGGTGGAGTCTGTCGGGTTTTCTATGTAGAGTATCATGTCATCTGCGAAGAGTGAAAGTTTGACTTCCTCTTTTGCCAATTCTGATGCCTTTGATTTCCTTTTGGTGTCTGATGGCTGATGCTAGGACTTCCAGCACTATGTTAAACAACAGTGGTGAGAGTGGACATCCCTGTCGTGTTCCTGATCTCAGGGGAAAGCTCTGAGTTTTTCCCCGTTGAGGATGATGTTAGCTGAAGGCTTCTCATAGATGGCTTTGATGATGTTTAAGTAGGTTCCTTCTATCCCAACTTTCTCGAGAGTCTTTATTAAGAAGGGATGCTGTATTTTGTCAAATGCTTTTTCTGCATCTATTGACAGGATCATATGGTTTTTATCTTTTCTTTTATTGATATGATGTATCACATTGATTGATTTGCGAATAATGAACCAGCCCTGTAACCCAGGAATGAATCCCACTTGATCTTGGTGGATGATTCTTTTTATATGCTGCTGGATTCGATTTGCAAGGATCTTGTTGAGAATTTTTGCATCCGTATCCATCAAGGATATTGGCCTGTAGTTCTCTTTTTTTGCTGGATCTCTGTCTGGCTTGGGAATCAGTGTGATGCTGGCTTCCTAAAATGTTTCTGGGAGTTTTCCTTCGCTTTCTATTTTTTGGAATAGCTTGAGAAGAATTGGGATTAATTGTGTTTTAAATGTCTGGTAGAATTCCCCAGGGAAGCCATCAGGTCCAGGGCTCTTATTTGTTGGGAGATTTTTGATCACTGATTCAATTTCTTCACTTCGTTATGGGTCTGTTCAGGTTTTCTATTTCTTCCCGTGTGAATTTTGGTAGTGAGTGTGTGTTTAGGAATGTGTCCATTTCTTCTAAGTTGTCCAACTTGTTGGCATATAATTTTTCATAGTATTCCCTGATAATTGCTTGTATTTCTGAGGGGTTGGTTGTAATAAGTCCATTTTCATTCATAATTTTGTCTGTTTGGGTGCTCTCTCTTTTTTTTTGGATAAGTCTGGCTAGAGGTTTGTCAATTTTGTTTACTTTTTCAAAAAACCAACTCTTGGTTTCATGGATCTGTTCAGTTGTTTCTTTGGTCTCTATGTTGTTTTTTTCTGCTCTAATTTTTACTATTTCTCTTCTTCTACTGGGTTTAGGGCGTTCTTGTTGCTCTGCCTCTAGTTCCTTTAGGTGAGCTGTTAGATTTTGGACTTGCGCTTTTTCTAATCTCTTGAAATAGGCCTGGAGAGCAATGTACTTTCCTCTTAGCACTGCCTTTGCCGCATCCCATAGATTTTGAGTTGTTGTGTTTTCATTTTCATTTGTTTCCATATATTTTTTAATTTCATCTCGAATTGCCTGATTGGCCCATTCATTCTTTAGAAGGGTGTTCTTTAACCTCCATGTTTTTGGAAGTTTTCCAGACTTCTTCCTGTAATTGATTTCAAGTTTCAAAGCATTGTGATCTGACAGTGTGCATGGTATGGTCTCTATTCTTTTATATTTATTGAGGGCTGCTTTATGTCCCAGTATGAGATCTATCTTGGAGAATGTGCCATGCGCACTTGAGAAGAAAGTAAATTCCTTGGCCTCAGGATGTAAAGTTCTAAATATATCCGTCAGATCCATCTGGTCCAATGCATCTTTCAAGTCCATTATTTCTTTAGTGATTTTCTTTCAGGTTGACCTATCCATTGCTGTAAGCGGAGTATTAAAGTCCCCTGCTATTAGCACATTCTTATCTAGAAGCTTGTTTCTGTTTGTGATTAATTTTTTTCGATATTTAGGTGCTCCCATATTCGGTGCGTAGACATTTATGATTGTTAGTTCTTCCTGATGGATGGACCCTGTAATTATTATGTAGTGCCCTTCTTTGTCTCTTGTGATTGTCTTTATTTTAAAGTCCAGTTTGTCTGAGATAAGTATCACTACTCCGGCTTTCTTTTGATTTCCTGTAGCATGATATATATTTCTCCATCCCCTTACTTTTAATCTGAAGGTATCTTCCAGTCTAAAATGAGTTTCTTGTAGACAGCATATAGATGGATTTTGTTTGTTAATCCATTCTGCTACCCTATGTCTTTTGATTGGAGCATTCAGCCCATTTACAGTCAGTGTTATTATTGAAATATGTGGGTTTAGAGTCTTTGTATCTTTTGTAGGGTTCATGTTTGTGGTGGTGTCTCTGGAATCTTTGTTCCTTGCAACCTTTCCTTCAGAGCATCCCCCTCAGGATTTCTTGTAGGGCTGGCTTCGTGGTGACAAATTCTTTCAATTTCTGTTTGTTTGGAAAGGTTTTTATCTCTCCTTCTATTTTGAATGACAGGCTTGCTGGATAGAGGATTCTTGGCTGCATATTTTTACTGTTCATCACATTGAAGATCTCTTGCCATTCCTTTCTGGCCTGCCACGTTTCAGCAGATAGGTCTGTCACCACTCTGATGGGTTTCCCTTTGTACGTGAGGGCCCTTTTCTCCCTAGCTGCTTTCAAAATTCTCTCTTTGTCCTTGTATTTTGCCATTTTTACTATGATATGTTGTGCAGAAGATCGATTCAAGTTACGTCTGAGGGGAGTCCTCCGAGCCTCTTGTATTTCCACAATGACTTCCTTCCCCAGGTCGTGGAAGTTCTCTGCTATAATTTGTTCCAAGACTCCTTCAGCACCTTTCTCTCTCTCTTCCTCTTCTGGGATTCCTATGACACGGATATTGTTGCGTTTAACTGTGTCGCTGAGCTCTCGAATTCTTCTTTCCTGTTCCTGGATCAGTTTGTCTCTTTTTTTGTCAGCTTCTTGTTTTTCTATAATGGTGTCTTCTAAATCACTTATTCTCCTTTCTGCCTCTTCAATCCGTGCATGGAGGCCTCTAATTTATTATGGATCTCATTTATCGCATTTTTTAATTCTTCATGCCTATTTTTATTTTCCATTCTGTCTGTAGCCATAGTTTCTTTGATGTCCCCTATGTTTTTTTCAAGCCCTGCTATTAATTTTACCATTATTATTCTAAAATCTTGTTCACTTATGCTGCTGATATCTGTTTTGAGCAGTTCATTAGCTGTCATTTCTTCTTGGAGTTTCTTTGGAGGAGAGCTCTTTCGTTTCGTCATTTTAGTTAGCTTTCTGGTTCTTGTTGGTTTTAAATACCTGTTATGCTCTCTGTTTCTATGAGTACTGCTATATCCAAGAAGACTCTTTGACTTTCCAGGGCCTATCCTTTCAGGGATTGTTTTTTGAATAGTATCCCTCGGTCACTCTTGTTGGGACCTTAGTTATTTTATTTTCCTATTCGTAGTGATATTTGGGACTCTTCACCTTGTGTACTCTAGCTTGTTTCTTGAGGTAGCCCTGGAAAAGAAAGCAGAAAGACAAACACACAGGGAGCAGGAGCACACAAACGCACAGGCTGATTCAACTAACATGCAAAGTGAGAGGGAAAACGAAAAAGTTAATAGAAAAGACGGAGGAGGGAGGGCGAATAATAGGGAGCATAAAATACATAAAAGGGTCAAAAAGGGGAAAAGAAAAGGAAAAAAGAAGAAAACCGATGGACAAAGAATGGTTTAAATCATATACCTGGATTTCCCAGCTACAGTTAAATAGCCGTGTGTATGCAGTGCTGGTTGAAGAGCATAGAGAAAAAGAGAGAAGGCAGGGCGAGACGAGGCAGATTTGGAAATAGAATGAACAGGCAGAAGGGATAAGAAGCTTTTTTCAAAGAGGTAAAGGGTAGAATATGGTTGGATAGGTGAGAGAAGGATGCTGGAATTATCCAGAGAAACTATATAGTCTAATTACTCCTGAGAGAAATAGCTGAAAAAGTCGGTAGGTGTAGAATTTACATTTACAGAATGGACTTGTTGTGATTGTTTAAGCAAGTTGGCGACCAGAGTTAATCAGGTCAGTGTTTTGGGGAAAAAAGCGAGAAAAGAGAAAGAAGAAGAAAAAAAGAGAAAAGAAGGGGAAAAAAAAAGAAAGAAGAAAAAAAGGAAAAAAAACAAAAAAGGAAAAAAAACCAAAAAAACAAAAGGGAAAAAAAAAGGAAAAAAGAGGAAAAAAAAAAGGGAGGAGGACACCTCTCAGGCAGGGATGGGCGTGGCGTGATCCGATGCCTCAGGTGGGGGTTCTGCCTTGGCGATTGTGGGGAGGAGAGTGACGGTGCTCCAGTCCCTTCTTGAACCCCGCGCTGCAGCTCGCTTTTTTTTTTTTTTGGCGTGTCAACTCCCCGTTCCGGGGACGCAGCCGAAGTTGGTTGCACTCTTCAACCCAGGCCAGTTCCAATCTCCAAATCCCAGTCCCGCGCCCCGCTGAAGTTGCCTTAGACACAGCTTCCCAGACAACCCCCTTGGGCTATTCCAGGCTCCCTGCTGAGCTCTGGGGGCGGAGTCAGAATCGCTGCTTCCTTCTCTGGGTCAGGCTGGCGCGCATGCGCGGGGGCTTGCCTGCCGGGTCTGCGTAGCCTGAGCCCGCTGGAGTGAGGAAAACCGGGTCCCTCTATGGCTCGTCACCCGAAACACGAACTCACAGGCAAATTTCCCAGTTTTTAGCTCTTTGCCTTCCCTCTCGAGTTCCAGCCAACCAGGAGCGCGGACGCCGGGTGTCTGCGTGTCTCTTTCAGGGGTCCTAGCCGCCCTGGAGCTACAATGGCGGCAGGCGCCCCGCCGCTCTGAAATCCAACCTCCAGGAGTGGCACAAAGAAGCAGTTTGTGTGCTCAGCCTCCCCCAGGACCAGTTGGCGCGAGGGGTCCTGGTGTGCAGGTATTTGGCAGGTACGGTCTTTCTATGCACTGAGCGGAGGTTTTTTCCCCCATGAGCGGAGGTTTTTCTGTCTCCGACTCTCTCCTTTTCCCCTCTCACTCCCCGTAGAGGGTAGAGGGGGATCACCTCCCACCCTGGAGTCTCCAATCCCAGCCCAATTTTACCTTCCCCGGTTCGCACTCACGTTAGAAGGCTTTCTCAGTGGATTCTGCGTCCTTTTTCTCCCAGTCTCTCAGGTTTTGTAAGGTTTCCAATGGCTTCAGATCTTTTCTGTGTGATGTATGGGCACGAGTGCAAGTACGGAGCTCCTTACTTCTCCGCCATCTTGCCTGGTTCCAGAGGAGGTGATATTTCTATGGTGACTTTTGGAAGCCCAAGAATATCTCATTTATGTTTAGACTATATCTCAAGAACAGCAGATCAGAACTACCAGAATAAAGCAAAGGGCAGTGATCTGAGTGTAGGTGTCACAGCACTGCATCTAAGGTGGTCCATATTAGTACTTCACCATTCTTTCACTTGTGACCTCTCTCCTTTTTGTCCAAATGACTGCTCTGCTCTCTAATTGCCTTTTGTCTTGAGCTCTTTCTCCTTTTATTGGCCTTTCCTCTCACTTCATTTCCTCTTTAACTTTGCTCTACTCTAATTACTTTCTCTCTTTATTTTTTTCTCCGCCTTTCTCATCCATTGGCTGTAACCTACTGTTTTTACTTGGGGACCTAGCTCAGCTCTAAGGAGGTTTAAAGGATTAAAGTGTTGGCTGAGAACTGAGGTAACTGGAACATGGGTACCCTGGAGATTTGTCTCATGAAGTGGGATCACTTTGCTTTGAGAAGAGAACAGTTTCTCAATTCCATTTTTCCCTTCATGCCCTCTTGAGGGGAATTTTTCTCCATACTTTTTTTTGTTTTTCTTCTAACACCTTCCCTCTATTTCTTTTGTAAAGATGGGCGGTGAATAGGATGGAATGAATGCAATGCTTTCTTTATGCAAGATTCTCCTGCTGATTGAAGGGCTTACCTTCCATATGCCCTTTGGAAGCCAAGCAAAGTATTAACCCAGAAACTGTGCTTCAGAAGGCAGTTCTGGAGGGCTCTGGAGACAGCATTACGAAGCTCAGCGTGAATAAAATTTAGGCTTGCAGTTACTAGATAGGAAGCTCTTTGAGTGCAATTTTCATCTTCATTGTATCCCAAGAACTGACCAAGTGTCTGGCACCTGGTATATGCTCAGTAACTGAGTAAAAAAATTTTAAAAATCCTGAATGAATGAATATGGCTCAACTTCTTATTTATATCTCTGGCTACATTTTTCCTGGATGAGTTTGCCTGAGACTTTTAAATAGACTGCTTGGAAAGTGGATTTGTGGTGTGGCCATTTTATCACCTTAGCGAGTTGGCTGATTGCACATAGACAAGCACATCAATGCCTCCTATTTATTTATTTGTTTGTTTGTTTATAGAGACAGAGTGAGCGGGGGAGGAGCAGAGAGAGAGAGAGAGAGAGGGAGAGAATTGGAAGCAGGATCTGTGCTGTCAACACAGAGCCCAGTGTGGGGCTTGAACCCAAGAACTGTGAGATCATGACTTGAACTGAAATCAAGAGTCAATGGAGCACCCGAGTGGCTAAGTTGGTAAGTGTCCAACTCTTGATTTCTGCTCAGGTCATTATCTCATAGTTCAGTGAGTGTGAACCCATATTAGGCTCTGTGCTGACTACATGGATCCTGCTTGGGATTCTTCCTTTCTCTCTGCCTTTCCCCCACTTGTGCTCTGTCTCTCAAAATAAATAAATAAAACCTTAAAAAAATTGAGATATTTAAAAAAAATAGTCAGACACTTAACTGACTGAGGTTCCCAGGTGCCCTGAGTGCCTCCTATTTCAAGATAAAAGTTGGGTTGAAAGAGAAAAGCATCTCTAAATCAAGTGTTTGCATCTTTTTTTTAAAAATATCTTGACTTTTTTTTTTTTGTTTTGTGTTTTTTATTCATTTCTAGGAGAGAGAGAGATAGACAGCGTGAGCAGGGGAGGGTCAGAGAGAGAGGGAGATACAGACTCTGAAATAGGCTCCAGGCTCTGAGCTGACAGTCAGCACAGAACCCGACTCGGCGCTCGAACCCACAAACCCCGAGATCATGACCTAAGCAAAAGTCAGACGCTTAACCGACTAAGCCACCCAGGCGCCCCCAAGTGTTTGCATCTTAATCAAGAGATGAAGTTCTGTGTATGGATTCTTGGTTCATTCTGTATCCATGACATAGGAATAAAAAAAAGAAAATGTGCATTTTAAGAAAGCTTTTATGCATCCACTAGTCCCCTTGCAAAGTGGCTCCAGAGCCTATTATAGCAACTTCTGTGGCCTTGGGCAGGCCAAGAAATAGTCATAATTTGCTCAGGCCCTAAATTATAGACTATGCATTTGCAACTGTTTTGAACTAGTCAGCAAAATCATAGTTTTCAACAGGTTTTAAAAGAACCATTGCAGTTCACAGGTTAGAGTGTTTTAGATTATGTTGTTGCAAAATAAAACAAATTTGGGTTTTTCCTTTCCTGAGGAATAGTGAGATTGAGCCGTATCCAAGAAAAATGAATGCTCATCTTGTATTAAATTGTTCATCAGAACACAGAATTTTTTTTTCTTTTTTCTTTTCTTTCTTTTTTCCCTGTCGTTCTTTTTTCCCCTCCTTTCCTTCCTTCCTTCCTTCCTTCCTTCCTTGCTTCCTTCCTTCCTTCCTTCCGGCAACTATCTATTACAACAAGTTCTCATACTGGCACAACATAATCAGGAGTAGACAAGTGATCTTTGTGAGCCATGTATTGGGCTAAATTCATCTCACAAAAACTGGAATCTTATTTTAAGAAATAAGGCTTTAATTAATGTGCTGATAGATTTGCATCCAGAACAAGCATTACTAGAATGTAGCACTTTGGATTTAATAATTAAATGTGATAAGCTAAGCACTTCACAGTTACATTTAAACTCTTGGCTACATCAGTATATAATGTAGTTTTAAACCTTTTACATCTTTTGCCACTGAAATTCATCTTTTAAAAACTTTTTTTAATGTTTTATTTATTTCTGAGGCAGAGAGAGAGACAGTGTGAGCAGGGGAGGGTCAGAGAGAGAGGGAGATACAGAATCTGAAGCAGACTCCAGGCTCTGAGCTGTCGCACAGGGCCCGACATGGGGCTTGAACCCACGAACCGTGAGATCATGACCTGATCTGAAGTTGGACGCTTAACCGACTGAGCCACCCAGGTGCCTCTGAAATTCATTTTTATGTTCTAACATCTCATGTTTTTTTAGTTTATCCTAATTGTTAAACATATGAATGGACATCTGGGTTTCCTTTACCTATGTGTTAAAGGGGTTTGTTCCTCTGAAAACTATGCCTGCAATTCCAAGCATTTCCACCAGGTGGACAAAGGAGCCACTGCACTGTGGTTAACTAAGCCCTTACAGTGAGGTAACTGAGAAGGGAAATAGCATGAAAACATGAATGAGCCTAGTTATTAGTTTTTGGAAAAATTAGTAATGTGTTCCTACAAATGAGATGTGTTGGTAAGAGATGATATAAACACAAAGAAGGTCTATGGCAAGATTTTTCCAAAAAAAAACCCATAATATTTAGGCATAATATGTTAACTTTGACTCAACTTGTACAGTAACCACTAACTTTTTCTAGGTTTCCTCTCTTTCCTCTCAAGATATTTACAAAACAAGTACTAGTTTTGGATTATCCACAAAAAAGTTACTTGTAGGATATTCACAAGCAGCTTTTAGCTTTAAAATTAAAACTCCCATAAATTTCCTCTGTTTGTTATGTGATCTTTTGGTTCCCAATTATTTATTTAGGGGCATATCTCCTCTCAGCCTATATTGTCACTTTTGGCTACTTTTCTGTCTATTCACTGCCTCTTAAGGGAAGCATCAGAGTTTTTGTTTTCAATAATACCCTAGACTTTCAAAACACATTAAAAAGGATATATATATATATATATATTATATACGTTACTCCTAAATATATATATTATATATATTACTCTTATTTTAAAGATGAAACAGCCTTGTTAATATATATTAAATATTATATATATTACTTTAATGCTATTTATTTATTTTTGTGTTTTATTTATTTCTGAGAGAGAGAGAGAGCATGAACAAGGGAGGGTCAGAGAGAGAGGGAGACACTGAATCTGAAACAGGCTCCAGGCTCTGAGCTAGCTGTCAGCACAGAGCCTGACGCGGGGCTCGAACCCATGCACCGTGAGATCATGACCTGAGCTGAAGTCAGATGCTTAACCAGCTGAGCCACCCAGCCACCCTACTCTTATTTTAAAGATGAAACAGCCTTATAGCAAAGATGTGACCTATCATAGGTTGGATCATAAGCTTTATGATTTAATTAAACATTATACATTAAATTATAATATTATGCATAATGTTAAATGGATAATATTCAACATTAAATTGCTTGATATTTGGTATCAGATGAAATTGAACTTTTGAGAGAGGATATGGTCTACCCCAGTTCACACTGTTTGAAGTGGAACCACCGGGTTTGAGTCTAGGATTTTCAGCTCACAGATTCATGCTTTCTTACGTTCTTTATACACTTAAGACTCTAGCCCATTCTATTGATCTTTACATTTCATTATTTTAAAAAAAGTTTTTTAACGTTTATTTATTTTTGAGACAGAAGAGACAGAACTTGAGCAGGGGAGGGGCAGAGAGAGAGGGAGACACAGAATCAGAAGTAGGCTTCAGGCTCTGAGCTGTCAGCACAGAGCCCGACAAAGGGCTCGAAACACAGACCGTGAGATCATGACCTGAGCCAAAGTCGGCTGCTTAACCAACTGAGCCACCCAGGCACCCCTTTACATATTCATCATAACATGCATGTATTTCGTTGCTATTTATGCCTATGTGCCTCTATACTTCCTTTGTTGAGTTGACAAAACATTCCTTCCAAGACCCCTTCTTCCAGAAGCAGGCCGGGTGCTGTCCACACCCATTGGGTCTTCAGTTTGCAGTTTTGTCAAGTGTGTGCAATAGTTTTGTAGTCCAAATCAGATTTATGTAGTAAAATCAATTGCTGTTCTTCATGTTTCAAAATATTAAGAGCATTTTTGGAGCACCATCTGTGTGCAAAACTCTGGGTTAGGTGCCTTTGAGAAGACACAAAAGAAATGATAAGATTGGGTCTCTGGTTCAAGGAGCACAGAAGCAGGATCGTCTCTAGCAGTGACTGCTCATGCCAGAAACACCCCAGGGAACAAATAACTTCCTACCATTTACTCTGGTAGATCATGGCATCAGGTGCAGTGGAACCTGTATGACACCATTCACATTAAGTTCTGGATTAAGCTCCTTTAGAGAAAATAAACAAACGCCAAAGCAACAATAACAAACCAAAACGGCAGTGGAGCGTAGGGTGTGTGTGTGTGTTTGTATGTGTGTACACATGTGCATGTGTCTGGTAAGGAGGTGTGCCAAGAAGAATTTGACTCACGCTGTCTCATATTTTCTAAATATTCTAGGAGACAGAAATGGGAATCAAACTTCCTAGGTTTCGATGTTCAACAAACTGAGTTGTTTTTTTTTTTTTTTTTTTTTAATTTATGAGAGATAGAAACAGCATGAGTAGGGGAGGGGCAGAGAGAGAGACACAGAATCTGAAGCAGGCTCCAGAGCCTGATGCGGGGCTCGAACCCACAGACTGTGAGATCTTACCTGAGCTGAAGTCAGATGCTTAATCGACTGAGCCACTCAGGCGCCCCGAAACTGAGTTCTTTCTGATGTCTATATCTTACATAAGGCACTCCAAGTGTGTTTCTTGTTTTGTTTACTCATTCCCAAATATTTATAAATCACCTACTATGTGCCAATCCATGTGCTAGTAACAGGTAAAGAGGCTGTAGACAACAGTCATGGTCCCTGCCTTCATGAAAACTTCTTAAGAATGTTTTTGTGTCACCAATGTTTTTAAAGACTATTTTCCAGATATTGCTTCCCAAATCAACACATTAACAGAAGGAAAGATAGCAAGGACTATTACTGTTACATGTTCTACTCATCCATATGATGACCACCTATACGAAAATAGATGATTTTCTTTATTTTCTTGGACCTCAGATGCAGAGGAAGCTGAATTGGTCATACTCCTTACTTCATGACACACTGTGTCCATCAGTCTGTGTGAAGCTACTCTCTTGTCTAGTTTTATTATATTACTTTTCCTCCATCATTGAGGAGATGGAGATCTACTCTTGAGAGATCTACTCTTATTCCCACTTTTCTACCATCAGCAGCTGCTTTAGCATATATGTTCTTGGATATGCAAGTATCCTTAAAGAATATATAATGCTCTTTGCTGGAAGTATATGTTTTTAGTTAATGCATGAAATTATTCTATATATTCTCTAAATATGTTTTTTCCATAATCAAGGCTGTGTTTTTTAATATCTATCCGTTTGTTCATATCCTTGGAATTCAGTGCTCCTAGCAACTACATAATATTTCATACTGTGCATCCATTATCTTTTATTTATTAATTCACCTACTGATGAACAGGGTTGTTTTTACCGACTTGTTACTATGACCAATGGTATGATGTGTACAGCCTCATAAATGTCTTCCTACGAACCTGGGAGAGTGTGTTAAGAGTATACCTAGGAATCAAATTGTTGAGTCACTGGACATTTGCATAGACAATTTCACTGAGAACTGAATGGCTGTTCTAGTGTATGTTTCACCACTTTCTCAGCATCCCATACGCTTGCCAACACTAGGTATTTTCTGACTTTCTAACTTTTGCAAATCTGTTCAGGGTAAAGTAGTAAATTTTGTTGTTTCTGGTGTGAATTTCTCTGATTGAATATGAAGTTCTGATATTTTTTAGCCAGCCAGATTAGACTTCTTCTGCCATTTAAAATAACTGATAGAAGTTTCTTATATATTCCAAATCAATCCTAGTTGGGTTTAGAAGATATAAGTATCTTCTCTCAGTCTGTCAATGGTTTGTTATTTTTGTCTTAATTTTTATGTATTTTAGTATGTTGATTTTTTCCCTAATGATTTATTTTTTAATGGTTTTGTAAATAGCCCTTCTTACCTAGGTAAGCATTTATTCCATATTTTCTGCCATTTTTCATAGTCTTTTCTTTCACATTTGTTTTTAATTTGGTTAGAGTTCACCATTAATTACTAGAGATTCAATTTTACTTTCCTTCATATAGTAAGCCAGTTTCCATAACACATATTGAATCATCCACCGTTTGTGATGCCACATCCATTATATAGAAAGTTGAACTGTATGTTTCTGAGTTATTTATTGTGTTTAATTTTGTATTAATCTGTTCTCGTGTCAATAGTATATTATATTTATTATCATGACCTTAAAAGTGTCTTAATATCTGGTAGGATGAATCGTTTTTTGCCTCAAAAATTTTCCATAGATTTTAGAATCACTTTGTCAAGTTTGCTTGCAAAAAACCTAGCTATGACTTTTTCATAGCTTTGTTGAGATATGATTGACATACAATAACTGCACATGTTTAAAGTATACAATAGGACCAATTTTGACATTTGTACATAGGGTTGTATATAGTCGTGACTCCAATCAAAATAATAAATGTATCCATCATTCCCCTCCATTTCTTTGTATGCCACTATAATCACTTTCTCTGCTCCCTGCTACCCCTCCAATTTCTAGGCAATCACTGATCTGTTTTCTACCCCCATCAGTTTATGCTTTTTAGAGTTTTAAAAAAATGGAAAAGAAGGAAAAGAAATCCAGTATGTAATCTTCTTTTGCTGGGCTCTATCACTCAGCAATTTTTTTTGGAATTTCTCTCTGTTATGTGTAGAAGTAGCTCATCTCTTTTTATTGCTGGATAGTATTCATTTGTATAGATATACCACAGCTGAAGAACAAGAATCTGTTGAAGGGCATTGCCACTGTTTTAAGTTTTTGACTTTTACAAATAAAGTTTTTATATGGACATATGCTTTCACTTCTTTTAGGTAAATAACTAGAGTGGAATGGCTAGGTCATATGGTGGATGTGTGTATGTCTTTGTTACACACTGCCAAACTAATGGAAAAAGAGTTGTACCATTTTGCATTCTCACCAGCAGTGTATGAGAATGACTTTGAATTTGCAACAAAATTTTACATTAATTCAGGAAGAATTAACTTATCTGACTGTTAAATCAGCTCACATGTGAAAATCTTTTCTTTCTTTCTGGACTTCTTTTATGTCCTTGAACAAAGTTAAAATTTGTTTTACTATAAATAATTTAAAAATTTTTAATGTTTATTTTATTTATTTTTAAAATTTATTTTATTTTATTTATTTATTTTTGAGAAGGGGGAGACAGAGCATGAGTGGGAGAGAGGCAAAAAGAGAGGGAGACACAGAATCTGAAACAGGCTTCAGGCTCTGAGCTGTCGGCACAGAGCCCAATGTGAGACTTGAGCCCACGAGCCATGAGATCATAACCTGAGCCAAAGTAGTACATTTAACAAATGGAGCCAACTAGGTGCCCCTATTTTGCTATAAAAAAAAATTTTTTTTGCAAATAGTTTATTGTCAAATTAGTTTCCACATAACACTCAGTGCTCATCCCCACAAGTGTCCTCCTCCATGCCCATCCCCCCTCCCCCCTACATCCATCAGTTCTCAGTTTTTGTCAGCATTCAAGAGTCTCTCATGGTTTGCCTCTCTCCCTTTCCCCCACCATTTCCCCCTTCTTCTCTCCCTTGTTCCTCAGTTAAGTTCCTCCTAATCCTCCTATACGTGCAAACATATGATATTTGTCCTTCTCTGCCTGACTTATTTCGCTCAGCAGAACACCCTCAAGGTCCATCCATGATGCTACACATGGCCAGATTTCATTGTTTCTCATTGCCATGTAGTATTCCATGGTATAGATAAACCACATCTTTTTGATCCATTCGTCTGTGATGGACACTTAGTCTCTTTCCATGTTTTAGCTATTGTGGAGAGTGCTGCTATGAACATTGGGGTACATGTGCTCCTATGCATCAGCATTTCTGTATCCCTTGAGTAAATTCCTAGCAGTGCTATTGCTGGGTCATAGGGAGTTCTATTGTTAATTTTTTGAGGAACCTCCACACTGTTTTCCAGAGGGGCTGTACCAGTTTACATTCCCACCAACAGTGTAGGAGGGTGCCCGTTTCTCCACATCCTCGCCAGCATCTAGAGTTCTCTGATTTGCTCATTTTAGCCATTCTGACTGGCGTGAGGTGGTATCTCAGTGTAGTTTTGATTTGTATTTCCCTGATGAGGAGGGATGCTGAGCATCATTTCATGTGTCTGTTGGCTATCTGGATGTCCTCTTTGGAGAAGTGTCTGTTCATATCTTCAGCCCATTTCTTCACTGGGTTGTTTGTTTTTCGGGTGTGTAGTTTGGTGAGTTCCTTATAGATTCTGGATATTAACCCTTTATCTGATATGTCATTTGCAACTATCTTTTCCCATTCTGTTGGTTGCTATAAAAAATTTAAATTTCCTACCTGTTTTAGAAATTTTGTTGCACATTATATTTTCCTATTGGCTATTGCTGATGTAAAGGCACATTTTTATAAATGGATCTTATATCTGGCAACATTACTGAGCCCTAGTGTTAATTTTAATGACTGCTGATTTTATTTAGAGTCCTGTATAGAGTTAATATCTGCATCTCCAAATAGCTACTATTCCTTTTTTGTTTTATTGTATTTGTGAGAACTTCCTTTTTTTAAAAAAACTAAATAATAACAGGCATCCTTATTTTATTCTTGACTTTCATGCAATACTTATAAAATTTTCCCCTTGCTTTTGTAATTTTATCTACTTTATAGGGTAGATTTTCTTTGTTATGTTAAAATATTTGCATGTATTTCCATTTTTGAGAGTTTTCTTTAAAAGCAAACTAAATATATGCTGAGCTTTATTGGATATTTTCCTGTATTTATTAAAATAATGATATGATTTCCTATTTTTTTCCCAGTAATATGCTAAATACCCTGATAGATTTTCTCATGTTAAATCTTGAGAACTTAGAATTATTTATTAAATGTTTATTTACTTATTTTTGTCTGTGCCCACACATGTGACAGGCTGGGGACAGAGAGAGAGGGAGAAAGAGAATCTCAACCAGGTTCCATGCTCAGTGTGGAGCCCAGTGCAGGGTGAGATCTCCCAACCGTGAAATAATGACCTTGATATGAAATCAAGAGTCAGACGCTTAACCAACTGATCCATTCAGACACCTCAAATTATTTTTAATATTCTGTTGGATTTATTTACATAATATTTTATTTAGAATTCTCATATGTAAGTTCACAACTAAAATGAGCCTGTATTTTCTCTTCTTGATTTGCTTTTATCTTATTTTGGAGTGAAGATTTACTTTGGAAATACATTTCATGCCAGTTTCATAAGGTAATCATGCAGAGTTTCTTTTTTTTTTTCCACAATAACTTGTATAAAATAGAGATTTTCTGTTTCTTAAAAGTTTAATAGAATTCGCCCTTTAAAATAACTAAGCCTGGGGGCACCTGGGTGGCTCAGTCTGTTAAGTGGCCAACTTCGGCTCAGGTCAGGATACCACAGTTCATGGGTTTGAGCCCTGCATCAGGCTCTGTGCTGACAGCTAGCTCAGAGCCTGGAGCCTGCTTCAGATTCTGTGTCTCTCTCTCTGTCTAATCCTCCCCCACTCACACTCTGTGTCTCTGTCTCTCAAAGAAAATAAATAAACATTAAAAAAAATTAAAAAATTAAATAAATAAAATGACAGCCTGGTTCTATTGGAGGTGGGAAAGTAAAAATAAAAAAATTAATCATTTTACTTTTGTAGAGATTATTGGTCTATTCAATATTTAAAATTTTTTTGTGCCAATTACAATTTATATTTTTTCACAAATGTATCCCATTTTGTCTGTGCTTTCATTTTTATTAGCATATTTCATTCATAACATTCTTTTGTAATTTTAAAAATCTCTATTAATTGTAACCTCCCTTTTTTTCTATGCTTTTGTTTATTTACAGCTTTTTTCCTATTTTAATTGGTTAGCCTTATCATAAGTTTATCACTCTGATCTTTGTAAGAGCCAGTTTTAGTTTTATTAACCTTTTGTTGTTGCTTATTTCATTAATTACTATTATTTCCATTTTGTGTTCTTCCTTCTCTGCCCCTTCTCTGCTCATGTTCTGTCTCACTCAAAAATAAATAAATTTTTTAAAAAAAATTAGCAAAAAAAGAAAACCAAAGAGGCCAAATTTTGTGAGTTTTTACAACCAATGGGATTTAAAGCTTCAGACTTTAAACATCAGAAGGTGACAGGAAACTGAGTCTACATCCTTAAAGAGACAGCACAGCAAACAGCCCCTGGCGATACAGTATAGAGGCAGCAATTTGAAAAGTCTCTGGGGCATATGAAAGGAAGAGTTATTTACTAATTGAAGAATGTTTCAGAGGGACAGACTTACTTGGGAGTCCCTCCAGGAACAAAGGGCTGGCAGGTGCCATTTCCCTTACTCCCCTTCAGTATAAACACCTGGCCACCTGCAAGAACTAGCTACCTAACTTGCTTATGCTATGCTTTGCCCCTTCCAGCCAGGCCTGCTCAGTCCCAGTGGCTGCAGGCCCCCTCCACCAGAACACCAGTGCACACCTTGCCAACACTGCATCTATCAACTGCATGCTTTTCGAGGCCTTAGTCTCAGGGGCAGCAACTGCCTGTCACCTTTCATTAAGGGCACACCCAGCTATATGCACTTTACAGAGCAGCCTTGGCTGCCTTGGTCTTGGCAGCTGCATATCCCTGTGCAAGAGGACTGGCATGTACAACTTGCAGGTACTGTGCACCCTACTTGTGCAGGTTTCACACAGTGGCCCCAAAAGGTCTCATTGAAGTGAAGGAGGCACGTCCCCTCTGGCAAAGGACCAGCACCACCTTGTTAAAAGTGCATGGCCTGACCACTACTTTTAAGAGCAAGCGATATAGCTGACTTTCCTAACAGACAGAAACAGAGATAGAAAGATAAGGTGAGTAGACAGAGAAATATGTTTCCAAATGAAAGAACATGACAAAATCACCAAGAGGACTAAATGAAATAAATAAGCAATATGCCAGAATGATCATAAAGGTACTGAATCTGAGAAAAGGGTGGAGGACATCAGTGAGACCCTTAACAAGAGATAAAAAAACATGAAAAAGAACCAATCAGAAATGAATAACACATTAAGTTAAATTAAAAATAATGAAATAAAGAGCAGGATAGAAGAAGCAAAAGAATGAATTAACAACCTGGAGGACAAAGTAATGGAAAGTAATCAAGCTAAGCAGGTGAGAGAAAAAATTATGCAAAATAAGAATAGGCTTAGAGAACTCAGTGACTTCATCAAGTACAATAACATTCACATTATAGGGATCTCAGAAGAAGAAGAGAAAGAAAAGTGGGCAGAAAATTTATTTGAAGAAATAGTTTTTGAAAATTTCCTGATCTGGGGAACACAACAGATATCCAGATCCAGGGGAGCACAGAGATCCCCCCCCCCCAAGAAATTCAACCCAAGGGGAGTCACACCAATACACATAGTAATTAAAATGTCAAAAAGTAGTGATAAAGAGAAATTTAAAAAGCAGCAAAAGAAGACAGTTACTTACAAAGGAAACCCCATAAGACTATCAGCAGAGTTTTCAGCAGAAACTTTGCAGGCCTGAAGGGAGTGGCATGATATATCCAAAGTGCTGAAAAGGGAAAAAAAATTTGTTTGCAGCCAAGATCACTCTATCTACCAAGGCTATCATTCAGAACAGAAAAAGAGATAAAGTTTCCCAGACAAACTAAAGCTAAAGGGGTTCATGACCACTAAACTAGCCCTGCAAGAAATAATGGAGGGGTCTCTATGAGTGGACAGAAAAGACCATGAATAAGAAAAGTAGGAAGCACAAAAGCAGTAAAAATAAGTATATCTATAAAAATCAGTCAAAGGATTCACAGAATAAGAGGATGTAAAGTATGAAACCATATTCAAAAGCATTAGAGCAGGTAGGAGTGATGAATGGGTTCAAACTTAAGTGGCTGTCAACTTGATATAGACTACTACATGCAGAAGATGGTATATACAACCTAATGTTAACCACAAATCAAAAAACAGTAATAGCTATGCAAAAAATAAGAAGAAAGTATATCACTAAAGAAAGCCAACTTATGGTGAGAGAAGAGAGCAAGGGAAGAAAGGAACAGAGAAAATATATAAAAACAAGCAGAAATAAATAGTAAAATGACAATGCATACATACCTATCAATAATTACTTTGAATGTAAATGGACTAAATACTCCAATCAAAAGACATAGGATGACAGAATGGATAAAAAGACAAGACCCATTTATATGCTGCTTACAAGAGACTAATTTCAGACCTAAAGACAGATGCAGATTGAAAATGAGGAGATGGAGAAACATTTATTATGCAAATGGTGCAGAAAGAAAGCCAGGTTAGAATTACTTCTATCAGAAAAAATAGACTTTAAAATAAGGACTGTAACAAAGACAAAGAAGAACACTATTAATAATAAAGGGCACAATCTGACAAGAAGACAAAATAATTGTAAATATTTATGTACCCAGCATGAAAGCAACCAAATACATAAAAGAATTAAAAAATAATAAATATAAAAGAACTAATTGTCAGCACTACAGTAACAATAGGAGACTTCAATACCTTACTTAAATCAATGGACAGATCATCTAAACAGGAAATCAACAAGGAAACAATGGCTCTGAATGACACATTGGGCCAGATGTATTTAATAGGTATATTCAGAATATTCCATCCTAAAACAGAAGAATACACATTCTTTTCTTTTTTTTTAATTTTTTTACAAATAGTTTATTGTCAGGTTGGTTTCCATATAACACTTGTGGGTATGAGCACTGGGTGTTATATGAATACACATTCTTTTCAAGTGCACATCAAACATTCTCCGGAAAACATCATATATTAGGGCACAAAACAAATCTCAACAAATTCACAAGATTGAAGTTATGCCATGCATCTTTTCTGACCACAGTGAAATGAAACTAGAAGTGAAACACAAGGAAAAATCTTGGAAGAGCAAAAACACACAGAGGTTAAATAACATGTTATTAAATAATGAATGAGTCAACCAAGAAATCAAAGAAATCAAAACATACATGGAGACAAATGAAAATGAAGACACAATGGTCCAAAATCTTTTGGATGTAGCAAAAGCAGTTCTAAGGGGGAAATTTATAGCAATATAGGCCTACGTTGAGGAATAAGAACAATCTCAAATAAAAAACCTAACTTTACACTTAAAGGAACTAGACAAAGAAGAACAAATAAAACCCAAAACCATAAAAGGAAGGTAACAATAAAGATTAGAGTAGAAAAAAATGATATAGAAATTTAAAAAAACAATAGAGCAGATAAACCAGATGATGGTTCTTTGAAAAGATCAACAAGATTGATAAACCTCCATCCAGAGTCATAAAAAAACTGACTCAAACAAATAAAATCAGAAACAAGAGAAGACATAACAGCCAACACCACAGAAATACAAAGAATTGTAAGAGAATATTATGAAAAATTATATGCCAACAAATTGGACAACCTAGAAGAAAGGGATAAATTCCTAGAAAATATAAACTACCAAAACTGAACCAGGAAGAAATAAAAATTTGAACACACTAATTATCAGCAATGTAATTGAATCAGTAATCAAAAAACCCCCAACAAACAAAAGCCCTGGATGAGATGGGTTTACAAGTGAATTATACCAGATATTTAAAGAAGAGTTAATATCTATTCTTTTCAAACTTTCCTCAAAAATAGAAGAAGGAAAACTTCCAAATACATTCTATGAGGCCAGCATTAACCTGATTCCAAAACCACATAAAGACACCACAAAAAGAAGAGAACTACAGGACAATATCTCTGATGAGCATAGATGCAAAAGTCCTTAACTAAATATTAGCAAACTGAATCCAACAATCTATTTTAAAAAATCACTCACCACTATCAAGTGGGATTTATTCCTGGGATGTAAGGGTAGTTCAATATTCACAAATCAATCAACTTATTATATCATATCAATAAAAGAAAGTATAAAAGCCATGTGATCATTTCAATAGATGCCAAAAAAGCATTTGACAGAGTACAACATCCACTCAAAAATCCTCAACAAAGTAAGGTTTAGAGGGAACATACCTCAACATTGTAGATAAACGTAATACGAAAACACACAGCTAACATCATACTCAGTGGAGAAAAACAGAGCTTTCCCCCTAAGATCAGGAATAAGACAAGAATGGCCACTCTCACTACTTTTATGCAACATAGTACTCGAAGTCCTAGCCACAACAATCGGACAAGAGAAAGGAATAAAAGGCATTCATACCGGTGAGGAAGAAGTAAAACTTTTAATATTTACAGATGACATGATACTATATATAGAAAACTCTAAAGACTCTACTGCAAAACTACTAGAACTGATAAATGAATGCAGTAAAGTCAGAGGATACAGAGTCAATGTATAAATCCATTTAGTTTCCATACACTAATAATAAAGTAGTAGAAAGAAAAATCCAGAAAATTTCATTTATAATTGCACCAAAACCTATAAGATACCCAGGAATAAACTTAACTAAAGAAGTAAAATACCTGTACTCTGAAAACTATAAAACATTAATGAAAGAAATTGAAGATGACACAAGGAGATGAAAAGATCTTTCATGCTCATGGATTGGAAGAACAAATATTTTTAATATGTCTATACTATTCAAAGAAATCTACAGATTTAATGCTGCCCCTATCAAAATACCAACAACATTTTACACAGAACTAGAACAAAAATCCTAAAATTTTTATGGAATCACAAAAGATGTCATATATCTAAAACAATCTTGAAAAAAGAAAAGCCCTGCTGAAGGTATCACAATTTCAGACTTCAAGTTATACTACAAAGCAGTAGTAATCAAAAACAGTATGATATTGGCACAAAAATACTGGCGTAGATCAACGGAACAGAATAGAAAACCCAGAAATAAACTGACAATTATATGGTCTATTAATCTTCAACAAAGCAGGAAAGAATATCCAATGGGAAAAAGACAGTCTCAGGGCACCTGGGTGTCTCTGTCAGTTGAGCATCCAACTCTTGATTTGGGCTCAGGTCACGATCCCAGGGTTGTGGGATTGAGTCGCATGTTGGGCTCTGTGCTGAGCATGGAGCCTCCTTGAGATTCTTTCTCTCTCCCTCTCCCTCTCTCTCTCTCTCTCTCCCCCTCTGCCCCTTTCCCTGGTGCGCTCCCCCCCCCACTTTCTCTCTGTCTCTAAAAAAACAAAACAAAACAAAGTATCTTCATAAATGGTGTTGGGAAAACTAGTCAGCCACATGTAAAAGAAGAAACTGGACCACTTACTTACACCATACACAAAAATAAATTCAAAATGGTTTAAGTTAAAAAATTTTTTTTAAAATTTATTTCTGAGAGAGAGAGACAGCATGAGCAGGTTAGGGTCAGAGAGAGAGGGAGGTACAGAATCTGAAACAGACTCCAGGCTCTGAACTAGCTGTCAGCACAGAGCCCAATGCGGTGCTCGAACCCACAAACTGTGAGATCATGACATGACCTGAGCCGAAGTCGGATGCTTAACCAACTGAACCACCCAGGCGCCCCTCAAAATAGTTTAAAGACCTAAATTAGAGACCTGAATCCATAAACATTCTAGAAAAGAGGACAAACAGTAATGTCTCTTGACTTTGCCATAGCAACGTTTTTCTAGATTTGTCACCTGAAGCAAAGAAACTAAAAGCAAAAATAGACTATTGGGGCTACATCAAAATAAAAACCTTCATAGAAAAGAAAACAAAACTAAAAGGCAACCTGCTGAATGTGAGAAGATAATTGCCAATGATATATCTGATAAAACGTTAGAATCCAAAATATATAAAGAACTTACACAACTCAACACCCACAAAAGAAATAATCTAATTTAAGGGGCACCTGGGTGGCTCAGTCAGTTAGGTGTCCAACTTCAGCTCAGGTCATGATCTCATGGCTTATTGGTTTGGGCTCCATGTTGGGCTCTGTGTTGACAGTGCACAGCCTGGAGCCTGCTTTGGATTCTGTGTCTCCCTCTCTCTCTCTGCCCCCACCCTCACATTCTGTCTGTCTCTCTCTCAAAAATATATAAACATTAAAAAAAATTTAATCTAATTTGGGGCATCTGGGTGGCTCAGTCAGCTAAGTGTGTGACTTGGTTTCCACTCAGGTCATGATCTCATGGTTCATGGGATCAATCCCCACATCAGCTCAGAGCCTGCTTGGGATTCTCTCTGCCCATCCTGCTCACACCTGCGCACATTCTGTCTCTCTTAAAATAAATAAACAAACTCTTAAAAATTAAAGAAATAACCCAATTTTAAAAAGGCAGAAGACATAAACAGATATTTTTCCAAAGGAGGCTAACAGACACATAAAAAGATGCTCAATATCACTCCTCATCAGAGAAACACAAATCAAAACTAGAGTGAGATATCACCTCACCCCTTTCAGAATGGCTAAAATCAAAAACATAAGAAACAATAGGTGTTGGCAAGGATGTGGATAAAGGGGAACCCTTTCGCCCTGTTGGTGGGAATGCAAACTGGAGCAGCCACTGGGGAAGACAGTATGGAGACTCCTCAAAAAATTAAAAATAGAATTACCCTATGGTCCAGTAATTGCACTACTGGATACTTATCCAAAAACTACAAAAATACTAATTTGAAGGGGTATATGCACCCTTATAGAAGCATTATTCACAATAGCTAATTATGGAAGCAGCCTAAATATCCATCAATCAATGAATGGATAAGGAAGAAGTGGTATATATATACAATGGAATATCATTCAGCCATAAAAAAGAATGAAACCTTACCATTTGAAACAATGTGGATGGACCCAGAGGGTATAATGCTAAGTGAAATAAACCAGTCAGAGAAAGACAAATACCATATGATCTCACTTATATGTGGAATTAAGAAACAAAAGAAATGAACAAAAGAAGAAAAAGAGAGAGAAGCCAAGAAAAAAAAAAAACCCAACTCTTTAGTATAGAGAACAGAGGGTTACCAGAGGGGTGGTGGATAGAGCAGATGGGGGAAATAGATGAAGGGGATCATGAGTAAATTTATCTTGATGAGCACTGAGTGTGGAATTGTTGAATTGCTATGTTGTACACCTGAAACTAATCTAACCGTGTATGTTAACACTGGAATTAAAATACAATTACATTTTTAAAAAGACTAAGTTTCTCTGTTTACTATTTGTTTAACCTATTGATAATGCTACTTGTATCTCATATTTTCTTGATCTATCATTTTGAGAGTGATGTGTTAACCTCCAAATCTCTAGATTAATTAATTTCCATTGTTCTATCTGTTAAATACATACATATGTGTACATTTATGCTCTCTTTTATATTATATTTTATTTTTAAATGTTTTTTAAAAAAATTTTAATGTTTATTTATTTTTGAGAGAGACAGAGACATAGTGCAAGTAGGATAGGGGCAGAGAGAGATAGAGGGACACAGAATCCGAAGAAGGCTGTAGGTTCTGAGCTGTCAGCACAGAGATCGACACAGGGCTCAAACTCAGGAGCCGTGAGAATCATGACCTGAGCTGAAGTTGGATGCTTAACCAACTGAGCCACCCAGGCACCCCTCTTTTATATTTTCAGCGATATTTTATATTACTGCTTTTTTCTACATAATACATAATATTCTCCTTTAGATGTTATGGTGTTTATTATTTTAAATTCTACTTTCTTTAATGTTTATTTTTTTGAGAGAATGCAAGTTGGAGAAGGGCAGAGAAAGAGGGGAACAAAGAATCCAAAGCAGGCTCCATGCAGACAGCAGAGAGCCTGATGAGGGACTCGAACTCATGAGTTATGAGACCATGCCCTGAGCTGAAGTTGGACACTTAACAACTGAGCCACACAGGCGCCGCTTAAATTCTACTTTTGTATATTAAAATAACATAGCTATTTGAGGAACTAATATTGTCCATTAAATTTATTATGTTTGCTGTGATATTAGGAATTTCTCTATGTCATTTTTTTACATAGCAAGACTTTTTTGTTTTATTTAAAATTTTTTCTGTATTCAAATGTATCATTTGATGAGTTTTGAAAAATGTATATGCTTATGTTATGACAACCCCAATTAAAATTTAGAACATTTCTTTCACCTTAGAAAGTTCTCTCCTACCCCTTCACAATTATCCATTTCCCACCCTATCTTCCTCATTGCACTGCCCTCAGGTTTAAATCGCTATACGTTGATTTTTTTTCTGTTCTGGAACTTCATACAAATGGAATCCTCTCTCCATTCTTTTGTGCTGTTTCTTTCTGCTCAATATAATATTTTTGAGATCTAGCCTATGGGCATGTATTGTCCATTCTTTGAATGTAGTCTATAGAGGAAATTTTTTTGTCCCATGAGGGCACATTTATATTTTTTGAAATAGCCAGGAGTCAACCAGTCAAATATACTACATAAAGGGCCCACAAGCTAGTCAAATAAATACATTTGGTGGACAGCACAGTTTCTTGGATCCAACATTTTATAAATGGGGCACGGTATAGAAAGAGAACACAGATTTTAAAATAGACCTGATTTCTGATCCTAGTTCAACTGCATGATCTGAGTGAACCAAGTTACTTAAGCTGCATTAGTCCTGGGATAAAAGTACATACTGGCAAGGATAATATTAAGTTACATACTGGCAAGGATATTATTAAGTTACATGAAATGATATTGGAAAGAACTTGACACATAGTGGTATTAAAATGGTTTTCTGTTGAATTAATGTAATTATTTTAAATTATACTATGCTTATATGTTTGTTAAATTTTTAAAATTACATTTTATTACTTTTAAGATGCAAGGTCACTAAAACTCGATTGTAAACATACTTCCAAATAATAAACCGTGAGAAATTGGTTGTTTGGGATTAGCATATCAATTTCTTATGCATAAATGCGTATGTCTAACTTACTGAAACTCAATTTATTCTAAAAAGTAAGTAGGTACACACCTCAATGAACACTGAGAAATGCATAGAATTGTTGAATCATTATGTGTATACCTGAAACCAATATAATGCTGTATGTTAATTACACTTGAATAAAAAATACATATTTTAAAACTTTTTTTCACACAATTAATTTGCTTAGCAAATCTCTTGCCATGTATTTGCAGTAATAATTCTCAGCCTTGTCTTTGTCCAGATCATTACTGATGAAGGCATAGTAAATCATTGAACATTTACTGCTTTGCTAAATTGAACTATCCACATGAGGCCAGCTTTTCATTTATTGTAGAAATTGACAGTTCTTCCTTGGCAAAAGGATTATTTAAAAATATCTGAGAACATTGTTGGAGATCACAAGATTTCTACCTGATGCCAGAAACCCTGATTGATTCTTCTCCATCTCAGTACACTTCCTCCCTTCCCTTCAGACCCCTACCCCTGTCAATGACCTTTGGTATTGCTTTGGTATAAATGGATTACTGGTAATGACAATAGCAGTGGCTGGCATTTGTTGACCTCCTCCTGTATGACAGGCATTATTCAGAGAGTACTTTACATACATCACTTCATTTAATTGCTGAAAAATTCTATGCAGCAGGTACTACTAGTGTCCCTATTTTCCAGAAGAAACAACTGCATAGTAGGAAGATGCAATAATTTATCCCAAACCAGAAAATTTGTATCAGAGCCTAAATTTATAATAGTAGTAACAATTCTTGAGAGTTTACTACATGATAGGCTTAAGTGAATTCCACAAGTTAACTTCTTTCTGTCATCCCAACAGTCTTGTGACATGAGTTCTGTCATTTACCAATGATGAGATCGCAGCAGAGGAGTTAAACAAGTTGCCCACATCACACACTAGTAAGTGAAGGAGGTGGGATCAGGCAGGGTTCAGAAACTGTGCCATATTGCCCCTTAATCTTATCTCTCAACCAGACGAAAGTATTTACCAGGCACTTAGTGTGTGCACAGTGTTCTGGGTCCCAGAGTGGAATCATAGCTATGTTTTCTTATTTGATGAAGTTACTGACTTACCAAAGAAGTAAAACAAAGACAAATGAACATTCAGAGGACAGGAGGAATGCTGAACTCTTGGTTACAGAAACTAGAAGAAAGGGTTTAGAGAAGGAGGTGGATATGGATTAGACGATTCTGTGACATCTCAATGAACCAGGTACGGCTGAGGCTGGACCTTAAAGTACTATGAGTGATGAGGAGGAAGGAGAGAGAACATTCTGGAATGCAGAATAACCTATGAACTCTCTATAAACAATCTGTTTCTAATTTCAGGGTTAAAACTCATTTATCTTGGCATTTTTTCTCATTAGGGAAAAAAATCAGCCTTTCAATATCTTGTTCAATAGTCTTTTCTAGTAAGATTAAATGAACTTTGTATAGTTTTTCAAAAATCTTCCAATTCTTCATTCCATCAGATTGAAAATGTTTCATGTCCTATGACATTAACTAGGAAAGCTAATTTCCTTTCCCTTTAATTTTGGCAATAGTTTCCTTTACATAAATAATGACAGGAAGAATAAAAATTCCTTATGACACTTCAAATGTAAATTTGATTAAAATGACATCTCTTCATGCAGACAGTATATTTATATGTTTTGGATCAAAGACCTTTTTTTGGCAGAACGAAAGAGAATTAACAGGTTGCTTTAATGGAGAGTCATCTGTTTTTAAAAGCTTATAATAGAAGACAGTTTTTCCTTTAATAGCAGTTAACCGGAAGGTAGATTAATTTAATAATATATTCACTGAGCATGTCCCAAACTGAACTAATGATCTTACTCCTCAAACCTGTTTCTTCTCCTATGAACCCTATCTCAGGTAGTTGCAATTCCAGTTGCTCCCTCCTGAAGGTGAATCTGCCCCTCCTCCCTTTTTCTCCACACCCAGCAGCCACTTGGGTCTGTTAATTTTCTCAGATTATATCAGGTATTTCTGAAATGCCTGTAATGGCCTGATGGATCAAGTGAAACAGGCCAGAGGGGAGGTGGCCAGGTGGAGAGGGCAGTAGCTACTGCCCCAAGAAGAGAACATATGTTTCTTACTGCCTGGCAGTGTTGTGAGCAGGAATGTGGCTTAGGACTGCAGATCTAAAATTTCTAAAGAGAAGTTGGAAATTTAGATTGTATGTGAAGTCTCTGGATTTTATTTATTTATTTATTTTAAATTTTTTAATGTTTTATTTATTTCTAGGAGAGAGAGAGAGAGACAGCGTGAGCAGGGGAGGGTCAGAGAGAGAGGGAGTCACAGACAGAAACAGGCTCCAGGCTCTGAGCTGGCAGTCAGCACAGAGCCCGACGCGGGGCTTAAACCCATGAACCACGAGATCATGACCTAAGCGAAAGTCGGATGCTTAACCGGCTAAGCCACCCAGGCGCCCCGTGGATTTTAAAATCTTGGCCATGAATTCAGGCAAAACAAAATTATGTTGCATAATTGAAACAAAACATTTATGACAAGATTGGATTTGCAAGCTGCCCGTTTGTGATTTCTTTTTCTCCTAATACTATTCTTATTCTTCGATTCACACTGCTTTTCATCCCAACTTAGGTCTGTAGCATCTTTTGTTTAAAATACTACAACAGCTTCCTAACTGTTCTCCTTGACTCGTGTCCTCTTCCCACTGAATCATCCTTCATCCTAGCTAATGAGTGAAAATTTAAAATATAAAGCTGATCATATTACTCTAAAAAAATAAAATGAAAAAAACACCTTTGATGATTGCTATTGCCCCCAGGTTAATTCTGGACTCTTTGGCCTATCTGGGTCTTCCAGGCCCAACATTATATGGACCATCCCAACCTTCGTGTGCTCTGTCCCTGTGGTTTCCCCAGCCATGGTCTTGATTCCAGCACACTGGACTACACAAGATTCTCAAAAATACATGTAAATTGCTTTTGTATATTGCCGTGTTTGTCCCCTGAAAGAGAACATTCCTCTCAAGTCCTGTTTATTCTGTTCAACTCAAGTACAATTTTTCTCTGTGCTTTATAACATAAAGCACAGTTCAGGGTATGGTGTGCCCTCAAAAAAATGAATGAATGACTAGCCAATAATTTATCTAGGTCAGCTCTACGTAAATTGTGTATCAACTATTACCGCCCTAGTAGAAATTAATCTCTTCAATTTTATTCATACTGTTAGTTTAGCACCTGTCACTCTGATTTTGGTTAGAGGCACAGTGAGTGTGCATGTCTATTTCCCGTATTGAATTGTGACCTTTCTCTATTAACAGATGGTAGCACAGGCTTGACCTCTTTTAATCACCAAAGAAATACGGAGGAGTACTGAGGTGCAGTTTATGCTCCAAGAGTTTACTAGCATCTGTGTGAAAGGTGGACTATAGAAGGGAAAAGTGGAGGCAGCAAGACTGGGTGCAAGATTGTTGTGGTGAGGGATGGCACTAACTTGAGTAACGGTGATAGGAATGAGGAGGAGGAGGTGAGCAGTGGTCAGAATCAAACTATATATTAGACCTAAGAGAACTGGTTGATGAAGTGGAAATGGGATGAGGGAGGAAAAGAGGAATTAAGGAGAACTCCTAGCTTTTGGCCTGAGCAACTAGATGGATGATGGTGTCATTTATCAAGGTGGAGAAGACTTGGGGACAGTGAATTAGGGGAGAAGGATGAGAATTGATAGTTCTATTTTGTCCATGTTAAGTAGGCAGGGAAAATCAGACAACCAGACTTGTCAAGTAGCAATTAAATGTATGAATCTAGAGCTTAAGAGATTGATTAGTCAGGCTGGAAATAGGATTTCAAGAATCACCAGTTTAGAAGTGCTATTGAAAGGCGTGGACCCAGTAAGAACATCCAGGGAAAGAATTACAGAGAGAAAGTGGTAGAGGGTGGACCTGAGGGGCATTTCCAGATGGAGTTATGAGAAAGGAAGAAAACCAGCAATTGCAGTGTTATGCTCTATAGCACAAATATTTCGGGCAGGATGGAGTGATAAACTACATCCAATACTGTCTAGAGCTAAGGAGAGATAAACTGATGTTGACTTTGGCAAATTGTAATTTTTTGGTGACTTTGATAAATGCAATTCCACTGAAAAGTTAAGAATAAAAGCCCAATGGAATGGGTTAAGGAAAGAATAAGGGATGAAGAAGCTGGGCTCTGCTGAGAAAAGAAAAAAATATTTGATCTTTTGGAAAAATATTTAAGCTTAAAGACCATTCAGATACTCTGTCCCCCCTATTGTCAAAACATCTCACTATTTACAAAAATCTGTATGTAGGAATTTATCATTCCTTTGTCTCAAACATTTACTCTATATTTTACTTCTCCGATAAAACTTGGATGTTAGGGGACGGTGCCTGGGTGGCTCAGTCAGTTAAGCGTCTAACTCTTGATCTCGGCTTAGTTCATGATCTCATGGTTTGTGAGTTCCAGTCCCACATTGGGCTCTCAGAGCCTGCTTGGGATTCTCTCTCCCTCACTCTCTCTCTGCCCCTCCCCTGCTCTCTCTCTTTCTCTCTCTCAACATAAATAAATAAACTTTTAAAACTTGGATGTTGGTAGACACAGCCTTGTAGATCACACATCTTAGGTCATTTCCAAAAAGACTGACACTAAAAGCTTAAGACACAGCATAATTTTGAAACATTCTGAATTATTTTGCTCTTAACAATACATGAGAGAAATCACTGATACATAAACTTTAGAAAGACAGTTTTATTAAGTATCTTGCATAGTTAAACTTAAGCAGTTGATGTTTTTGTCATTCTGGTGTTTTCTCCAGTTTATCTTTATTCCTTTTTCTCTGTTCTTTTCTTGGCAGCATTGTTTATATCATAAGATACAGACACAGCGTGACCTTTGACTCTCCACCCAGATAGTTGCCATTTTGATCTGCCAATCAAACTCAAGGGTCTGCCCTGAAAGTTGAGACGATCCATCACAGTTTGGACACTTGGGCAGTGTCGACTAATTTTAGTCTTCAAGGCTGGGCTGATGTGAGTGGTGACTGGCAAGGCTCTTGTCCAGGGCCCAGCAAGGGTTACGACTGTCCTTATGGTTAACAACTGCACAAATAGGAACAGGCTGAGTTTGTGAACTTAGTTTCAACAAATTATTTGAAGTATGAGGCTATCTCCTATCTGTATTTATTATTCCAGCTCTTGGCATAACGAGGATGAAAAACTCTGTTTACTTTAAGCTTTTCCCATTAAAGGATCAGCGATGCTTTCTTCCCCACTCTGTGTGTACATAACCAACCATATGCCTTGTCCAAGACACTACCCAAACAGAGCCCCCAAACAACCCTCCACCCCACCCCACCCCCAACACGAGGTCTATGTGAAGAACAAGGCTCTTTGGCTTCACTCTTTCTCTGGCACTAAATGTTGGGGGGACAGGGAAGGAATGAGTGAAACCCTACCTTGAAATTAGAATAAATACACTAAAAAACAAATATAGGAAGCAAACATTTTAGACCCCTGGCAAGTCTTTCCCCTCTCCTCTGAAATGCTTCTTTTGTGAAGGAGCCCACCCAGGACTTTAGATAATACAATAGGAGTGTGTGTCTAGGAATCTTTGCAAAGGTTCTGGTTGGGAACGAAAAAGCCCGTCGGCCGCCTTTTCATTGTGTTATACGTTGGACACTGGCAGCAGAGGATGACATGCAGAGAGATCTATCTCTTCGGTTTTTACTGCTCTGTTGTTTGGCATGCTCCCACCTGACTGCTATTGACTTGGAAGCCAAAGAAAGTCTACATGCCGGGATTTTATTGGGTCCATAGCTGCCAGCAAAGCAGCTTCTTGGTTTTTCAGTTTTTGTATCTAGAGCTCAGTAGTTTACTCATGGCCAACAGTTTCTTTCAGGGTCTCTAAGTGAGTCATGGCCCTGATGATAAAAATGTCCCCTATTCAGTCTATCCTCATCTGAGACTGGCCCACTTTACTTGGTTGAAGCAATGTGTGAATGTATTAAAAGCACAACAGAAGAATTTAATGGTTAAAATTAAAATATATATATATATATATATATATAATTGGTGACAATTTACTCATTGGAAACTTTTAGAAAATATGGCAGGATATCAAATAAAAAATTCTCATCTTCCTAGTCCCATTCTCCACTGATAGCATCTTAGAATTCATACTTGCAGAGATTTTATTCTACATATATAAACCTATATGTTCATAATTATATACATACACATGTGCAGAGTCTATTCTTTAAAATATAGAATTCTAGCATCATGTATATTTGCTATTTTTTACATAAGTTTCTCATTAACATAAATAGCATAGCATGTCATAGATAAAGCCTTTGTCATGTCCTTCTTTTTTCAGCCTGTTTATTTTTTAAAATTTTTAAATTTATTCTTGTAGCTAACATATAGCGTAGTCTTGGCTTGTCACGTCTTTCAATTACAGTGCTGTGTAAATGTACAAATGAAAGTGAGATCGAGATTTGGAACATTTTCTCATTTATTCGCGAACATATATGGAGTCCTTTGTATGTAGTAGGCAGAAATGAGTCAGCTTGATTTTTCAGTTTGAGAGATTATCTTTACTTTTCACTATGAAAGGTGAGAAGTTGACTTTCTAGTTACTCTTTAAATTTCTTTTTAATGTTTTATTTATTTCTGAAAGAGAGAGAGAGAGACAGTGTGAGCAGGGGAAGGTCAGAGAGAGAAGGTGATACAGAATCAGAAGCAGGCTTCAGGCTCTGAGCTAGCCATCAGCACAGAGCCCAACACGGGGCTCGAACCCACGAACCGTGTGATCATGACCTGAGCCGAAGTCGGACACTTAACCGACTGAGCTACCCAGGTGCCCTATTGACTTTCTAGTTACTCTTAACACACACCCTTACACACACACACTCACACTTCTCCATACAATTCAAAGTAGTTATATAACTTTTGTTAAATCAACAGTCAAGGTTTCCCTTGAAACTTGCTCATAACTCTGTGAGCATTACTCACAGCTGAGGCACACAGTATAACTTGATTGCATCTCCTGTCTTTCCCCTGTGTTTCTGAGGGTAGACAGTAACAGCAGTGACTCTAGACTAGGGCTGCTGGGATTCATAACCCATGTCCCCCATTTACTAATGAGGGTCATGATTGGACAAGAATTTCTACTTCTGTGTTTCTCGACTTCACATAAATTCTGTAAGGAGTGAGTGAGTTACTATATATAAAAAGCTTAGAACATTGCCTGGCAAACACTGGATATTATATTATTATATAAGCATTTGTTATTCTCATTATAGTTTCCCAAGAAAGGGCATGAAGGAGGTAGCTTTTTTTAACCTTATGTTTTTGTTCTGCACCCTCACTTGGCTGATAGTTTGCCTATGTATAGAAACTAGTTTAAAAGTAATTTCATTTCCCCTCAGAATTTGAAAGCATTTCTTAAGTAACCAATGCAGCTTATTGTTCAACCTTACCTTCACTCTTGGTTGTCTCTAGAACCTTTGTGATTCTCTAAGCCACCTGATTTATTTTTGGTAGGTCCCAGCTGTTGATGTGCAAAGTTATGTGAAGACCTGTCTGGGTTCCAACAGGAAGAATCTTAGTCAGCACCTAGTTTCAGGTTTGATTGGAAGCCAGATCCTCAGGCAGTGACTTTTAAAATATGCAAATCTATATAGTCCTGTGGGGGTGCAATACTAATCCTCAATGGTCTCCAGACCAAGCTATATGGAGGTGGCCTATGGGCCTCAGTTGCAAAAATCTGGGCTCCAGAAAAATATAGAGGCTTTTTTCTCAGAGGTACCAGCAAGCTGTAGAAAGACCAAAGGAATGTGCAAAGATGGCATCCCCTGGCCTCCATTCCCTGAGAGAGCATCTGTGTATTCTATAGATGTGTGGCAAACCTGGGCCTGCTCCTCAGGCTGATGCCCCAGGACAGCAGATAGGTCTTATTCACAGGCAGCATGGGGTGTGTTTCAGTCTGCTGTCCGTGTGGTACCCTGCGCTGTAGGCTGCCAAGAACTGTCTCTTCGATTGTTTCAGTCCTGTAGAGCCCAGGAACACAGGCCTCCTGGCCGCCAGAGCTAGGAGAGTAAGAAGCATCCCCTGTGGGCTGTGCATGAGTGTCAGCTTTAGCAGAGCAATGGGAGAGATCTGGGCCGGGCTGTGCCTACTGATTTTAGCATGTGGTGGAAGAGTGCAGGGGCAGAGCATGCCCTGGCTAAGGGACGGTGCAGTGACTGTGCACGCCCACCAGTGATAGCAAGATAGAAGCAGAGTGCAAAAAGGGCACCTGGCAGCACCTCTGTCCCTGGAGAGAGTCCCAACAGGCCCCTGCCCATTGGCAGACAATTTAAAATTAGAGAATGAATCTCCCTCACAGGAAGTCTAGGCCCTTTTCAAACTGCTGCTTTTGCATTGGGTCCCAGGGTGAGTGAGTTTCTGCAGGAGCCCCATAATAGAGGAACCGCAGTTCCCTACAGCCCTTTGGGTCTCCTGGATACAAGCCCCTTGGTTTGCAAAGCCAGATATTTTGGGGGCTCATCTCTCCAGTTCGGTCCCAAGGATTGGTGTGGCTGGTATAGAGGCTGAATCTCTCCCTCCTTAGGGAGAAGCTCCATATTCATGAGATCCCTTCCAATCATGGGTCTCCAGGGGGTCTGGGGCTAGTTTTTGGTAAGACTACATGTCTGCCTCTCCTACCTGTCTTGATGTGGCCCTTTTATCCTTTGTCGTGGAGGGAACTATTCAGCTAGTTTTCAGATCTTTTTCAGAGGGAATTGTTCCATATATAGCTATCGATTTGGTGTGTCCTTGGGAGGAGGTGAGTTTGGGATCATCCTATGCTACCATCTTGAACCTCCTCCTGAAAGCATACCTCTATTGTCTTCCAGTGAGTAGAGTTTCTTTTTATGAAGTCTTTTTTCTTAATGTTTATTTGTTTATTTTTGAGGAGAGAGTATGAGAGAGAGCACATGAACAAGCGGGGGAGGAACAGAGAGAGAGGGAGAGAGAATCCCAAGCAGACTCTGGGCTGTCAGCACTGAGCACGAGTTGGGGCTCTATCTTACAAATGGTGAGATCATGACCTGAGACAAAATAAAAAGTCAGACATCTAAGCAAATTAGCCACCCAGGTGCCCCTCTTTTAATGAAGTCTGATGCTATTTCATGTCCTTTCTTTTGTATGTAAACTGATTTTCCTTTGTTTTTTTTTTAATATTTTTTTTTTATTTATTTCTAGGAGAGAGAGAGAGACAGCGTGAGCAGGGGAGGGTCAGAGAGAGAGGGAGTCACAGACTGAAACAGGCTCCAGGTTCTGAGCTGGCAGTCAACCCAGAGCCCCACGCGGGGCTCAAACCCACGAACCGCGAGATCATGACCTAAGCGAAAGTCGGACGCTTAACCGACTAAGCCACCCAGGCGCCCCTCCTTTGTTTATCTTTGTCCCTGTTTAATTTTGCTGTGTTTGGTTTCTTTGGTATTTTTTTTTTTTTAGTATCTTCTCCTAATACCCAGGTGATACAGTATTTCATAGTGATGTGCTTGAATATAAATATATAGATCTTTCTCATATTTGCTCAGGACACTTGGTGGATCCTTTTAAGTTTGGAGATCATATCCTTTACTTCCCTCTAGTTGTTGTTATTTTTTTCTTTTCACTTCAGGATGTGATATTCTTTCTTTCTTTCTTTCTTTCTTTCTTTCTTTCTTTCTTTCTTTCTTTCTTTCTTTCTTTCTTTCTTTCTTTCTTTCTCTTCCTTCCTTCCTTCCTTCCTTCCTTCCTTCCTTCCTTCCTTCCTTCCCTCTAGTTTTTGTTTGTTCTTTGTGGAATTCCTACTGGTTACACACTGGCAACCCTCTGAACAATGTCTATTTTTTAAAAAATCTTTTGCTCCCTATTTTCCATCTTTTTGTCTTAATTTGGGGATATTTCTTCAACTTTACTTTTCATCTCTTCTACTGAAATCTTTATTTTGATATGTTTTACATTTCAATGAGTTTATTCTTCTCTGAATGGCCCTCATTATTTTTCAGTAACATTCTATTGTTTCATGGATGCACAATTTTATCTTATTGACAAAAATATTAATAATTTACAATGGTCTCACCTCTGCCCATTGTTCTGTTTCCTTCAGTTCCATTTACTTTTGTTTGTTTAGATCTCTGTCTTTGAAGTGAGAGGCTTCTCCAGAGAATAAATTTCTACCTTGCTAGACCAGGGAAAGGACCTGGAAGGGTCCCAATGTAGACTTTCAACCAATTATTCTGTTTTCACTTCTGCCTCTGATCTTAGCTTCTGTAGAAACCTTGCACTTCTAATTCCTGGTCCTGTCCCAGTTCAGTGGCATGAGTTACTTATTTATGTAATGGCTTCCTCCCCTGTAAACATGTAAGTTTCTAAGTTCTCTACTCTGTGAAATCAATTTTCACTCCTCCTTCAGATTCTTTTCAATTTTTGTTGAGGCCTTTGTTTGCTTTCATTTTCTTTGATGTTTTCTTAGTCTTTGTGGCTTATTCCTTATCTATCTATCTATCTATCTAGCTACCTATCATCTATTTATTTTTTTGTTTCACTATCATTTTATTAGAGTTTCAGAAGGGGATAAATATCAGCATATGTGTTCAGTCTGTTCCGTTTAACCTGAAGACTTCAATATTTTTCAATAGACATATTTAAATATTTCATTTTTTAAATTTGATTTAATAAATTCACATTTATTAGATGCCGACTACATACAAAGCCTTTGGTTGGGAGCTGCTACTTAAATTTTTAGCACTTATAATATGCTTTAGTCTTCATTAAAACAAATCCCCCAAGTAGTTCTGCTAAGCAATAAATATATTAAACAAGTGGCTTTTTTTGCCTATTAAAGTTACTGAATATTTAGTGAGTTGAATGAATATTGAATGTTTGAAAAGGAAAAATTAAACAGTATTATGTCACAAAATTTTCACATATCAGATTACCTCCGTCTAGTGTAATACAGAGAGCTGTATTTTAGCTTTCATGCTTGTAACTGTATGTGTATGTGTGCACGTGTGTGAATGTGTATGTGTGTGAGTATGGGTATTTCTATGTGAGAGCATGTGTGTCTGTAATCATATGTGTGTGTTTGTGTATGTATTTGTGTGACTGTGTATGTATATATGCATATGTGTGTGTGTTTACAGATAGAAAACAACTTTGCTGGTGATTCTAACAACAAGGTCCTTGTAATCCCTCATTGCTCCTGTTTCTCTGCTTATAAAACTGGAATTACCATTTGTCTTGTAGATATCGAAATGCATCATATTATAAAACACTTGGAAATAGCTCTGTTAGACATAAAGTAAACTGCTGCCTATAAAAGGGGATTAATGAAACATTAGAAGCAAAGGTGTTTTCACTCGTGAGGCTTATGTTCCACTCAGGCGGGATTATTGGGTCTGGATTTGTTCCTGCTCCAGGAATTACACTACTTTTCCATCTGAGAACCTAGTCACCAGTTAAAGAATTATGCTGATGAGCTACCACAGCATTGCCTTTGTTCTTTGCCCAGAGGTCTGGTGGCAAAAGGAAAGAGGGAGAAGTTGGAAAGCAGCTCATCTTTAGTACTAAAGGCCCTCCAGGGAGAGCATTATAAGGCATATGAAGTAAAGGCAGATAAGTAAACTTCCCTTAAAATTTTGCTGGGCAACATCAAGAGTGTTCACAGAACTAACCAGCTATCTAGTCTGCATTCAGAGATATAAATAAAAGACTTCTTTCAACCTGATATCATAAGGTTTTAGATAGCAAATATGCCATCCTTCAGTCTGAAGTAAAGAAACACTTACTTCATTCAACAGTTAAGCAAGCTGCTATCTGGCCCTCATTAGATCTGTGATTTACAAGGACTGTACAGGCCTGTGTTGCCCACGTCAGAGACCACCAATGTAAAATGCAGCAAATGGGATTCTTATCTTTCAGCACGCCTTGGAGTTGTTGCACAAGATACACTTCTCAGTGTGCATATAATCAATCTAATGTAACCATTATCTCTGCATGAAAGACCAAGCTGGAAGCTCCTGTGCTCAGGATCATCCTTCCACAGGCCTCCCGTTCACAGCTGCCCGGATTCCTCACACAACCCTGGGCCATGCAGTGTGCCTTGCTGAGACTAAGCTGCTCTGGGTGTGAGAACAAAAAGGGCACTATCTCACGAGGAGTTTGTTGACAGGCTGGGGAGTGAACATTTCACCAAAAATCAAAGGGTGATTTGTTCCCAAGCTTTCAAATTAAATGGTAAATGCTGCCATATCAGGAGTGGGATGATCCTTAAAGTTCAAGCCCAAGGTCATTATTTTTAGTTTCTTGCAATTAAAAAGATATACATGGAGGCTTCGCATTGCCTTCGTTTGCTAGCAATATTATTTAGAGAGTCTGAATGATAGTGGAATTTAAGCATCTTTTAGAAATAACAAGAATGGTATTTTTTAGCAAAGGCAGAATAGTGGGCGACTTACACTACCATTTTGGCTTCATATATTGTTACATATTATTTTGCTTTTTAAAGTCTTTATTAAAAACTATCTTTGGGGTGAATATTCAACACACCTTTAATTCTTTGTGCTCTTTTGTCCTTTGAATCACTGAGCTCATTTCCCCCTGAGGTAAGGAGCTTTGATAATTACACCAGCAGTGTCCATTGGGTCTGAAGCTCCTAGCCTTCACCAGCACTCACTTTGTAATGAATGAGCAAACATGTTCATTTCAATAGTAAATGGCAAGTGAGGCCCTGTGGTTCCAAAAGGTGTCTGGGAAGCCGGCCACATATTAGATGCCTGTTCAGGCAACTAGCTTGTCCATAAACTGCTGGGACAGGACCTCTAGTCTCACAAATTCATCCTAAACACAAGAGAATCTAGAAAGATGTGCATGTGGATACAACTTTAAAAATTAAGCCATTGATTTTTTTTTTTTGTGAATCCAGTATGTGCCTTGTTTTGAGAGAAATTGACAACACATTATTTTTGAAATCAATTTAGTTCATGTAGAATCTAAAGGAAGAGACTATCACCATAGTTTCTCTGTTTTATATATGGCATCTGGGTTAATGTTGATACTACCAGCATTAGGAAAAGGTTTGTATTAAAGAAAGAAATGGGAGTAGATGAAATATATCAAGTTCCTACAGATAGCTGGAATGTTAAACCAAAAAATTCAACGTAATTGAGGTAATCAAATGGTCCAAGTAAAACACTTAACACCTGTGAAGACATACTTTTCATTTTTCTAATAATCTGGGAAAAAGGTAACTTTTCAAATAGGCTTTGGCAATTCTGTGTCAATTCCATTGTGTCTGGGGCATAACTAGAACAGACCCCACAGCCTGGACAATACTTCTTTGACATTTGTTTTCTGTAGCCTTGACGAGTCTTCACTGACCATTCTGGGTAAGTAAAAATGCCACAATATTTATTCCCAAATAGTTAAACTGGCTCTGGCCAGCTTCTATTTTGGGAAATTACATGTTGCCAACATAAAGAATTCCCCACATCATTTCAGTTATAAAGCTATTCTTCATTTCCTGCCCTGTGGTGGAACTGTGCTTTCTTTCTCTCTCTCTTTCTTTCTTTCTTTTCTTTTTTTCTGTAACCCATAAAACTGGCTGTCTTGTAGTGAGGAAGACGAGGTAGTTATTTCATTATTTAGATGCCATTTTTCAGACATTAAGCTGCCAAATCCATCTGAGTATTTCTCAAGAACCAACATTCTTAAATGTACATTTTAACTGTCTAGGAGATATCCCAGAAATGTCATTTATTGGTTACAATAAAACTCATGGCTTCAACATAATTCTTTTCCTATAAAAATAAAAGTATGTGCTAAGGCAAGACATACTGGAAACAGCAAATATGTAGATAGAAGACTTACAGAAACATCTCCTTCCTTTTCCACCCCATTACAGGCATCAGCAATGCCAATATTGGCTAAAAAACCGTTATGGGAGGGACGCTTAATGGGACCAACTTGACCGTGACAATGCAACTCAGTTTTGGTTGTTGAAGTCCCAGGGTATATTGTGCTAATAGGGAGAAGCATGAAAAATACATTCTTCTCCAGCCCAGTGTGACCAGCCACTATGAAGCTGTACACTCCTTTGCTAAAACACACTGGCCAGCCTGATGGGATATGAGTAAAGAACATTAAACTGAGGCAAAGGGCAGGCAACCTTTATCTTGGGGTCAGCACTCGCAAACATGTCTGCAGTGATAAGCCTGTTCCCAATATTTCTGAGGATCCAGCAAGACTACAATAATAGGTCCATATACCATATGTCTAAATATTTAGAATATCTAATAAACCAGTACATGGTATATTCTGTATTCCTACCTTAAGTATACCGTCATGGTGACATGGATGTCTTATACTTTGTAGAATTGATTTATGCTAAAGGGAAGATTTGAGAAAGTTGCTTTTAATGGAAAGGGGTGGGGTTGTATCACAAACTCAGGGAAAGACACAGAGAGGAAACATGGATATGCTGGGACAAATATAATATGTTGAAACTTTGTCAACTGCTAGTTTCACTATGCTACTTACAATAAAAATGGCAGTCATGGAAAGACTTCTGTAGATATTTTTCTAGAGATTTCTTATGATTCACATTAGGCCCACGTATATGCTTTATTTTTGGCTGCCTCAGTCCTAGTCTTTCTTTCCATTCACCTCTCTTACTGTTTCCCTAGAGTAAGTGGCTACAGGCAAATAAGTAGGCTCCCTCTTCACCAGGCCCATATTGTCTCCTTCAGGGCCTGGAGTTCTTCCCTACCCCATGCTTCTCTACATCAAGCCTTCCAACTTTCCCCCTCCCCATCCTCCCTTATATAGTTTAAATAGAGAAAAGCTTTCTCCTCCCTTGTGCTTCCTTAATCAGACCAAAATTGACTATTTACTCTTTGGATCTTGTTTCTCTATACTACCTTATCCTGTTGTTCTTTGTGTACTTGTCTTAAATCCTTATTAGACTGAGTGCTCCCAGCTACCAGTACCTTGGCTCTGTCATCTTCCTACACCCTGCATCAGGCTCTACAATACCAGGGATACATTAATATGCACAGAATATGTTTTAAAATTAAAGATGAGTAAATAGTGAACATTGGTATTTACCCTCAAGTCCTTATCTTATAATTGAGGAGAAAATGCTAAACCACAAGACAGTATGGGATTATATCTTTGCCTCATCATCATTACTGTTGTCCTGTGTGATTAAAACTAAGTGTTATTGTCTATGCTTGGGATTTAGGAAGAAGATCTGTGAAGGCTGCCTTAATGGGAAAGTCTTCATGGAGGCGTTAGAACGTGAAGTTGACTTTGCAGGATAGAACATGTTACATACTAAAACTACTAGTAGTGAACATTTATTAAAAACATATTTTGTGCCAGGCAGTGTATCTAGTTTTAACATCTCTGATTTCATTTAATTCTCATGATATTCTTCTATGGCAACTATTTTTATCCCCTTTTAATTGCTGAGGAAACAGAGATTTATTAGTAGAGTCATTGACTATCCCAAGGTTGGAACTGAGGTGGAATCTGACCCACTACTCTATTCTTTTCAAGACTAAGTGCTGAGAAAGGGGAGGACAGCAACACTGAATGAGTGAATAAGTAATCAAACAGTAGCCAAAGAGAAGTGGAAGCAGAGGTAGGGCATTCTAGTCAAAAACAACACCAGCCTTCAGAGAAGATAGGCTTTCAAGTTGCAGAAGATTTACAATGAAAGATGAAAGAGAGAAGCTTTCTTTCCAAAACTAAAAGAAACAAAATGTGTATTCTTACTTAATCCCACACACTGGAAACTCTCAGCCACTCTCCCTGCTCCAAGGCTCAGTTGGATCATCCTATAGCTACAGAAATTTTAGGTGTTCATTTCACTGCAAGTAAATTCCAAAAATGGAGAGCGTCATAAGTTCTGACAGAACCCTAGTGGAGTGTTGTGTGGACGGCAGGCAATCCAACTCCTACTCATAATGGCTGACCACCATCATGACCTCAATTTGACAGAAGACTTTCACAAACATTTCTTTTTTTAAAAATAGTTTATTGTCAAGTTGGTTTCCATATAACACCCAGTGCTCATCCCAACAAGTGCCCTCCCCCATGCCCATCACCCCGCTTTCCCCTCTCCCCCAACCCCATCAGCCCTCAGTTTGTTCTCAGCATTCAAGAGTCTCTCATGGTTTGCCTCCATCCCTCTCCCCCACTATTTTTCCCCTTCTCCCCCATGGTCCTCCATTAAGTTCCTCCTAATCCACCTATACGTGCAAACATATGATATTTGTCCTTCTCTGCCTGACTTATTTCGCTCAGCATAACACCCTCAAGGTCCATCCATGTTGCTACACGTGGCCAGATTTCATTGTTTCTCATTGCCATGTAGTATTCCATGGTATAGATAAACCACATCTTCTTGATCCATTCATCAGCTGATGGATACTTAGGCCCTTTGCATGTTTTGGCTATTGTGGAGAGTGCTGCTATGAACATTGGGGTACATGTGGCCCTATCCGTCAGCACTCCTGTATCCCTTGGGTAAATTCTTAGCAGTGCTATTGCTGGGTCATAGGGGAGTTCTATTGTTAATTTTTTGAGGAACCTCCACACTGTGTTCCAGAGGGGCTGCACCCTTTTACATTCCCACCAACAGTGTAGGAGGGTGCCCCTCTCTCCACATCCTCTCCAGCACTAGAGTCTCCTGATTTGTTCATTTTAGCCACTCTGACCAGCGTGAGGTGGTATCTCAGTGTGGTTTTGATTTGTATTTCCCTGATAATGAGAGACGCTGAGCATCGTTTCATGTGTCTGCTGGCCATCTGAATGTCCTCTTTGGAGAAGTGTCTGTTCATGTCTTCTGCCCATTTCTTCATTGGATTATTTGTCTTTTGGTGTGGAATTTGGTGAGTTCCTTATAGATGTTGGATACTAGCCCTTTATCTGATATGTCATTTGCAACTATCTTCTCCCATTCTGTCGGTTACCTATTAGTTTTATTGATTGTTTCCTTTGCTGTGCAGAAGCTTTTTATCTTGATAAGGTCCCAGTAGTTCGTTTTTGCTCTTGATTCCCTTGCCTTTGGGGATGTGTCAAGAAATTGCTGCGGTTGAGGTCAGGGAGGTTGTTTCCTGCTTTCTCCACTAGGGTTTTGATGGTTTCCTGCCTCACATTGAGGGCCTTGATCCAGTTTGAGTTTATTTTGGTGTATGGTGTGAGAAAATGATCTAGTTTCATTCTTCTGCATGTTGCTGTCCAGTTCTCCCAGCACCATCTGTTAAAGAGGCTGTCTTTTTTCCATTGGATACTCTTTTCCACTTTGTCAAAGATTAGTTGGCTGTACATTTGTGGGTCCAATTCTGAGTTCTCTATTCTATTCCATAGGTCTATGTGTCTGTTTTTGTGCCAATACCAAACTGTCTTGATGATGACAGCTTTGTAGTAGAGGCTAAAGTGTGGGATGGTGATGACGCCTCCCGTTTTGTTTTTCTTCTTCACTATTACTTTGGCTATTCGGGGTCTTTTGTGGTTCCATACAAATTTTAGGATAGTTTGTTCTGGTTTTGAGAAGAATGCTGGTGCAATTTTGATTGGGAATGCATTGAATGTGTAGAGTGCTTTGGGTAGTAATGACATTTTAACAATATTTATTCTTCTGATCCATGAGCGTGGAATGTTTTCCCATTTCTTTGTGTCTTCTCCATTTCCTTCATAAGTTTTCTATTGTTTTCATCATACAGATCTCCTGCGTCTTTGGTTAGGTTTATTCCTAGGTATTTCATGGGTTTTTGTGCAATTTTGAATGGGATCAGTTTCCTGATTTCTCTTTCTGTTGCTTCATTGTTGGTGTATACAAATGCAACCGATTTCTGTACGTTGATTTTGTACCCTGCAACGTTGCTGAATTCATGGATCACTTCTAGCAGGCTTCTGGTGGAGTCTGTCGGGTTTTCTATGTAGAGTATCATGTCGTCTGCAAACAGTGAAAGTTTGACTTCTTCTTTGCCAATTCTGATGCCTTGTTGTTGTTGTTATTGTTGTCTGGTTGCCAACGCTAGCACTTCCAGCACTATGTTAAACAGCAGTGGTGAGAGTGGACATCCCACCATGTTCCTGATCTCGGGGGAAAGCTCTCAGTTTTTCCCCATTGAGGATGATGTTAGCTGAGGGCTTCTCATAGATGGCTTTGATGATGTTTAAGTAAGTTCCTTCTATTCCGACTTTCTTGAGAGTCTTTACTAAGAAGGGATTCTGTATTTTGTCAAATGCTTTTTCTGCATCTATCAGCAGGATAATATGGTTCATATCTTTTCTTTTGTTAATGTGATGTATCACACTGATTGATTTGCAAATATTGAACCAGCCTTGTAACCCAGGAATGAATCCCACTTGATCATGGTGGATAATTCTTTTTATGTGCTGTTGAATTCAGTTTGCTAGTATCTTGTTGAGCATTTTTGCATCACAAACATTCCTAATTCAAGAAATTTTAATGGTGAAAATAATGACAATTAAGTTTCAAAAAGTATATTTGTAGCAACTTTGTCATTTTTAAGAGAAAAATTATTTTTTCACTTTGATTATTGTTAAATTTTATATTTGTCCTTGAGTGTTACAGTTTCATCATGTTGGGTTCCTTTGGTTACTCTCCTCATTGCCCAACAGTATGTGTTAATATAAAGTTATGCATTGGAAAAATAATTTTGACCACAAATCCACCAGGCAATACCATAAGCAAGAAAACATTACTGTTCACATGGCAACTAAGAACCATTCTTCTTTCAAATATACATTTTTGGACTTACTAAACAATCCTTTTCCTTTTCTTTTATAAGTGCCTTAAAAATAACTAGAATAGCATGAAAGTATTTGTGAACATTGAGAGTATTATGCTTCCTAGGATTTTGGAGGGTCTTTTGGGAAGTAATGGTTGTACACAAGCAACTAAAACTACAGTCACAAGCAGTATTTTATTACACAAGGAAAGAAGAGTGTTGTTATTTAATTTTTCCAAGTTTGCCAAATAGCATCTTGTTACAGGGCATCTGGTTATTTTTGTCATTGCATGCCACATTTCTGATGGATGACTTAACACATGTCTACTTTGAACACTTGAAACTTGGAAAAGTAAACTTAACAGTGAGTTACCCACAACATACCCATCCATCACTGAGGTAGGCAGTTGTGTTTCACAGTATCATCTCTTTCAGAGTACCGCCAGATTCTGGAGTATGGTGTGGAACTGGAGGGGAAAAAGCAGACAACAAAGGTTTTGTATAAGGTGTCAGTTGACAATTCACGTAAAATAATCTTAATTTTAATCTGTCCAAATCCTTTACAAATGTACAAATTTAGAGGAGGAATGTGATGTAATTTTTAAGGAGAAGAGGAAGAGGAAGAAGAATGAGAAGGGAAGAAGAAACAGGGAAGAAAAGGAAGGAGGAGAAGAAGAGGAAGAAGGGGAAGAATGAGGAGGAGACATAGTAATTGTGGAGGAGGGGGAAGAAGAAGGAGGACGATGGGAAGAAAAAGGAAAAGAAGGAGAAGAAGTAGAAGGAGGGAAGAGGAGGAAGAATGGGACGAAGGAGGAGGAGGAGGAGGAGGGGGTGGGGGAGGGGGAGAAGGAAGGGGAAGAAGATGAGGAGGAGGGAGAGGAAGAAGGAGGAGGTGGGGGAGGGGGAGAAGGAAGAAGAAGAAGAGGGGAAAAGAAAGACATGTTGGCTCTGACTTGGCTTTAAAAATTGTGATATAACCCATGATTTGTTGGTGTGGATTACTGTTTGTTTTTAATTTGGGACCAAAATTAATACAGAAAAATCATAAGAGTCAAACATATTCATCCAGGTGTGAAGGTAAATGGGAAATTAGAGGATGATGATTATAGAGTAGAAAAACAACTTTGGGGAAATAAAAAGGAAAGTACTAGAAAGGAAAAATAGATATGCCTTGATTTCTTTATCGATATTAATGATAGGAAACATATATTGAGGGTCAGGTACTGGCTTAAGTGCTTTGCAGGCAATATTCTATTTAATCCTCACAACAATTCCTTAATTGTTATCTTTATTTTATAAATAAGAACCCCTAGGGAAACTGAATGACTCCTCCTCTCAATCACCACAGTTAGCAAACAACGGGAATGGTGGATGAACCCAACATGGTTGAGTGAAGGTGGCTCCAACCCTCAACCACTAAGTTACACCACCTTCTTTGTGCCCCTTAGAGGAATGTCAACTTCCTTAAAAGAAATGCTCTATGAAAAGTGCTCTCTTTACCTACTCAAGTAGGATTATTTACACCACATATGGGATAAATGCAAAAGTCTTCTTCTGGAGCTGGATTTAATGTCTCAGGTCTGGACAGACAAAGAATGGCTTCTACATGGACAGCCAGTCTACCCTGCTCCTAAAAGTGTGGCTGGCAAGTGTTGCTTGCAATTTCCAGAAATGCAAAAGAAATGTATGTGTCACTTCCAAAGGGCAGAGACCACTGGCATGGGGAAAGACATAAGACCTCATGTGATGCAAAAAAAAAAAAAAAAAAAAATTAAATAAAAACAGTACTGTAGCAATCTTGAAATCACAGCTTTTTTTTTTTTTTTTACAAATTAAACTATTTGTAAAAAAAAAACAGATTTAAAACTTCTTATATAAACAAGGGGCAAATTCAATTTTATCCTCTCTTCTTAGCAGCACTTCCTCCCTTTTCTTGTTTAGATCATAATATAGCTGTGTAGTTTCCATTGAGTGGGTCAAAAACTATTAAAGACTATTTCCTCTAGATGCATTTCAGCCTTATCCTGAAGGGTTTTTGCAGTTTGTGAGTGTGGAAACTATACACACACTCACAAACCCACATTTGACCTCTCTCTGTCTTTTATAAAAGTCTCAGTCAGGACGATCTTGTCACGAAAATTAACATATTAAACTCCGGCCTCTCATCTTTCACTGCTCCTCTTATCCATTTCCATACATATTTTAAAAGTAAGGAAGTGAAGCAATAAAATAAACTTCCAAGAATTTCCCATTGACTTTGAAAGGAGGCAGACCTAAGTTTGAATTCTAGCTCTGCCCTTCCTAGCTCTGACATCATGGGAACCTTTCCGAATATCAGTTTTCTTACTCACTACATGGGGCTGTTATGAGAAATATTTAAGAAAATGTATAGAAAGCTTGTACATTCATATGCCCTGCACATAGAAGGTACTTAGTGAATGATGGCTCATTATTGTAAGGAAGTTAGGGGCCAAATTGCATTTAGACCTCCACACTTCCACATATGCAGGCTGCAGCTAAACCCCATGAGTCTTGTTTTCCTAAACAAAGCAAAATCTTGGGGGAAATGGGTTAATGACAAGACTTCTAACAGCACTGCAGCCTTAAAATTTCTTTCTCCTTATATCTTTTTCCATTTTGTCCTTGACAAGTGTCACCCCCCCAAGTGATGAGTAGGTAACACATGATCTATGAAAGAGCAGACTCTCCGTTTCTCTCACCACTACATTTCTCTGGAGGAGTTGAGAAAAAGTTGGTGTTTTCAGAAAGGGTAATTAATATTGAGACACAGCCACTGCTTCAATCACCTGCATATCAATCAACTTCTGTAAGGCCAGAGTTCAATTAATTGATGACACCCTGGAGACACCCAAAGCAGTTAACAAGTCTCTAGAACTTAGTGAAAAAACAAGCTGTAAGATTCAATCTCCCATAAATTCTCATTGTGGGGTTCCCTCTCCTAATATATCCTTCTATGCCAAATACCCCTCTGTTAATAAATACTTTGCAAGAAGATAGCATCGATGCTAAATATCGAAAGGTCACAGCATATCAAAATGGAACATGAGGACATAGTACTTTTTATCTATGACCATCAGTGGATACCGTTTTGTTTTAAATCCTATAACACAATCCACTTTTAAGAGAAAACATATCTTATCTGGGAAGTTTTATAAAGTCATACCCTTCTCATCAGCATGCATTTTAGGGTGTCATCAAGTTAGTGTTTATGTCCTCAAATGCGATTCATTGTAAAGTTATACTGCAAAGAGCCCTGGCTCTGCATGATAGCTTCAGGCATTATGGAGAGAAGTTGTCCAGAGGAAATGTAGGATGCAAGAGTGATGCTGAGTAATTAAACAAGGAGGCCCTTAGACTGCAGTAACTCTGATGCCTTGGTAGCCCACTTCAGCAACCTGAAACTGAAGCCAGAGTCAGTGCACAGAACTCAAGAAAATGAAACTTAAAAACAACCTATCATGAAATGCCAACTTTGTGGCTTTCCCAATGCTAAGCTTTCCCAAATAGGGCAGCTGCTTAAGCTTATAGGGAATCAAATGCCTATGCCTTGCTTCTGGCATCTTCTGTACAAAAACCTGCCCCAAGCTCCTGTGGGAGGAGAACTCCTATCAACTTCCAGTTTAGCACTGCTCTTTATGAATGGATTGTTTGCTCAAACTCTTTCAAATTTAATGTGCCTCGGTTTCTCTTTTAGCAGTTCATTTATGTCACTTGGTGAGGGAAGGAGGAAAACTGGGTAAACCATTACTATTCTCTGGTCCTTGACTCAGATGCTTAATCTAAAACACCTTGGCTGGGACTCCCTTTTCAACAGTCTCTCTGAGGTGTCCAAGGAATCTAGAGGTTATACTCCTTTTAGGACAGAACGGACAAAGATAATAGCCATACCTGCCAGGGAGAGAAATTGAAGGTGGAAATTATGGAAGAAGAGGACTTACGGTCCAGGGACAAGTTCAGATTTGCTTCTTTCTTTTCTGTTACACAGTTGATCTGTGAACAATACAGAGGTTAGGGGCACTGACCTGCATGCAGAAATCACATATAACTTCTAATTCCCAACTCCCAAAAAACTTGACTGTCAATAGCCTACTATTAACTGGAAGCCTTACTGATAACATAAATAGTTGATTAACACTAACTTTGTATGTTATATGTATTATATACTGTATTATTACCATAAAGTATGCTAGGAAAAGAAAATGTCATTTAAAAAAGCATAAGGAACAGAAAATACATTTAGAACATTATATTTATTTAAAAAAAAAAAAAACAACTGCACGTACTTGGCCCCATGTAGTGCAAACCCGTGTTGTTCAAGGGTCAACTGTGCTGACCAGTATCTCCAGGTGGTAGCTTCCATAAGACCTACCACAGTATCCACATTCACTTGATGGGATCATCTCCATTTCTGTTTCCAGGAGAACACTGGGGAGCTTTCTTGTTCATCTCTCTCCTTTCTCAACCTACAGCATAGCTTCCACCTACTGCTTTTCCAGTCTCATCAATATTTTGTTTATTGGCCCATGTGATGTTTTCCTGTCTGACCCTCATCCATGATGTAAGTCCCTTGAGGTGAGGGTTAATGTCTTTTCTATTCTGGATTTAACCAAGTGCTCGGAGCCATAAATAGTGGCTTACTATCAGTTTATCTTGCAGCTCTTTCAGGGTTTCCTTATAGGTTGCATATTTTATTCTCCAACTTGTATTTTAATTCTGTGCCTAGTTTAGGAAAGCATACTCTCCATGGAGTGATTTGGTCTGTCATCAGTTTTGGAGGCACATGGTCATGTAAACAAAATCAATTTTTCTAATCCCCAATAAAGTAAACTCAAGTACAAAAAAGTTCAATGTGCTTCAGCTTACACTGAAATATATAAATACTTCTGCGTCTCACAAAAAATAACACTAGGCATGTTGTAAGCCTTTTGGATTTGGCATCATTCGTTTTAGTGTTAGTGTTTCATTTAGAAGCAGATTCCTGAAAAATAGAACCATGACAAGACACCTTTTATAAATCAAAGCCATGAAGTCACAAAACTATGGAGTTGTGAAATCCAGTAAGAGGTCAATGGGGAGGGGTGAGCCATATGCTGACTTTCATAACGTAATGAGGGTATTTCAGGGTTCCATTCCATGTTCCTATCCTGGGTGTCCCCCCAAAAGTGCTTCACGACCAAGGTTGAACCCATTAATTTCATTTATCATCTTTAGAACATGCATTTTGTGAATTTATTTTATATTTATTCCATTTTTTTCTTTCTTTGAAATCCTGAAAATGTTTAATATAACCAGACCCATTTCACGTAACAACTACCAGGTAACCTTTTACTAAAACAATTTTTGAAAGGTTATACCATTTTTTATTTTTCATTTTTTTTCTCAGTATCATAACTCTTTGACTCCAAAGCCCACTAAATAAACATTGTTAGAAGTCGTGTATTGACATTATGATTTCAGGCAAAGACACATTTACTGATTTACTTGACAACAGCAGTTTCTAATCAAAGGATATATCATATGGAACAAATTTGAATTGTGTGTCCTGAGTGGATGAACCCAAAATATTTTGCTTTATGAACATACATCAAATGAGAGGGACAAAAAGGTAGTATCTTCTATGATTCTCCCATCCATTGTGCATTTGAGCTATTGCCATGCTTTTCAAAGCCTTCTTGTCCTCAGTATTTATTTTGTTCTAAAGATGTGTTCTGTTCTGTAACTCCTGTTAGTGCAGTATGGTAGTTTGTTGCAGTAATGACATCCAACTTGTTCAAACTTCCCTTTGCCCACATCTTTAGGTAGTCTCCTTCCACAGTGACAGAGCCTGTCTATGTGACTTGTTTTGGCCAATGGGACAATAGCAAATGAAACAAAAGATTTGAAATCATCTGTATACTGGGCCTTTTTTGCTGCTTTTTGGAACCCTGAAACCACCATGTAAAGGAGCTCAGGCTAGGGGTGCCTGGGTTGCTCAATTGGTTAAGTGTCTGACTCTCGATTTCTGCTCAGGTCTTCTTCTCACCTTAGAACCTGTTATAAATACAACTTCTGCAGCTTTACCCAGTACTACTGAGTTGGAAACTCCAGACGTGAGATTCAGCAGTCTGTGCTTTAATGTGCTCTTCAGGTTATCCTAATGCATGCTCAAGTTTGAGAACCACCACCAAGCCTGCCAACTGCCAAAAACATGAGTTAGGCTATACTAGACCAGGGGTAAGCAAGGAACACAGCCTCACCCATTTGTTCACATGCTGTATGTGGCTGCTGTTACACTACAACAGTGGACTGAGTAGTGGTAGGAGGGAAAACATGGCTTGCAAAGCTTAAAAATATTCACATCTGGCCCTTTACAGAAAAAGTTTGTCCATCACTGTCTTAGACCAACAAGTTCCGGCTGAGTCACTAGCTAACAACAGGGATCAGCCAAGCTGGCCCAGACCAAAAACAAAACAAAACAAAACAACAAAAAACAGCCCAATTAACCCACAGAATCATGAGAAATAATAAATATTTGTTAAGCCATTAAAGTTTGGACTGTTTTTGTCTGCATAAAAATGTGCAAGATACCAAAGTGTGCAAAAACCCTTGCCTATCTAAAAGTAGATTGCTTACTCTCACCACCTTCCAGAATATGACTCTCTTGTACTTTGCCTCGAGCCTCCCTACCTACAAACCAGACTTTCTTTTTTTCCTTTGGCAAGTACAATAAACCTCCATCACATTACATTTAGGATCAAACAGTATTTATTTGCTTGTAAGTTATTGTTATTTATAGAAACATTTATTATTTTCTTATTTCATCATTAATTTGATATATTTTACTATCTGCAAAAATCCTTTGGTATCTTGCATTGGGATACAGCATAGCATTTTTCCTATTAAAATAAATGGAAATATTTTTGTAATTTAATGACTTTTCGCTTAGCGGCAGGGTTTGCCGAAATGAATAAAGCTATTACAAATATAAAATCTAGATAGGAATAGAAGATGTTAGTAGTTATGTTTGTACAATGGGATCATGAGTGCTTTTATTTTTTGTATGTTTGTGCTTTTCTTTATTTTCCCATTAAAAAATAATGAATACATTATCATTTTAAAATCAAGACCACTCCTTGCCCTGTGCAACAGATATTACTCACTTGTATTATTTTCTTTTTACTTAGACTAAGCTGTGTTATGTGTTCCAAAATATTACATATACAATTTTACATTATTAATGCCTCTGGGTTTTATGTTTACTACTTTATTAGTTATTGGGCATGGGGTGAAGCCTAGTTTGAGACATAAAATAGACAATCCCAAGTTAATTTCACCAGAAAGAATTGCCTCTTTGATTTGGCAATTACATATGGAAGTGAATGACACCCTACCCTGGGGATAAATTGAAAAGAAAATATATTTTCTGGTTGGTAGTGTTCTCTAGCTTCTATGAAGATAAAAAAGGAAGAAATAGGTTTTAATGAGGCTATGAGGCTCATAGCAAAGTATGTTTGGCAGGGGAGGGAAGGACAAGATGCAAGAGCATTGCCAAAGTCAGGGTGAAAATTTGCCTTTTCTGCATCCTTTTAAGCCTAGATTAGATCACCATCCACCTGGTACTGTTTAGATGAAGGGCCTGCCAGAGGCAGAGGGATGAGCAAAATGACCTATTGAAACTTCCAACCTTGCGATTTTGTGAAAGTGAACCAGGAGAAGGGGGCGTCTGGGTGGCTCAGTTGGTTAAGCGTCTGACTTCAGCTCAGATCATGATCTCACAGATTGTGGGTTCGAGCCTCACTTAGGGCTCTGTGCCGACAGCTAGCTCAGAGCCTGGAGTCTGTTTTGGATTCTGTATCTCCCTCTCTCCCTGACCCTTCCCTGCTCATGCTGCCTCTCCCTCCCTCCTCTCTCTCTCTCTCTCTCTCTCTCATAAATAAATAAAACATTAAAAAATAATAATAATAAAAAAAGAAAATGAACCAGGAGTATGAGCTTTCACAAGTAAATTTTCTACATTTACCTCAAGTTAAATGTACTGACTCCTGATTATTCAAGGAAGTGTGTGAGAATCTGGGTCGGAGTGGATTCCTCCTCATGGGCAGATTCCTGCAGAGTATGTAACAAGACAGCTTCTATGTTTAAGCATCACTGGATAGATTGCTGATTGCATCAGCCAGCCTGGCTCAAATTAATCATGAATCTAATCAGATGGCACCAGCTTATTTCAGAAAGTCCAAGCTAAACCTTGTAAATTCAGGCAGCAGTAGATGTGGAGTGTGAGGTTTAATGCTGGAAGCTATGTGAAAACACATTCTCCACCACTTTTAAAAGGCGTGGAAGTGAAAAACAAACCTTAAAGTTTCAAGCAAACTAGAAAAAATATGACTAATTTGTTCATAGACCTTTAAGATAAAACCAGCCCTCTCCTTTGGTAAGGTTATAAGATTTTTATGAGGCAGAAGATCTCATCAGTTTGCTAGTACTCCAGATGGGGATGCTTGGGCCTGATTCAGAGAGAAATGCCTGGAATAGGTCCAAATTCTGAGCTGGGGAAATAACAGGAATTTCTTTCTCCTGACTATGTTCAGTGTTTTTAGTATAAATCACTTATCAGCCAGAGGTCCTTGTAACTTATGTACTAAGGTATTTTTTGGTCTATGGAAAAAAATGTATCAAGGGATTGAGGGAAAATGGACTAGTATCTTTCATAAAGCTCTGGTATTCAAAGCTGTTTTGGACATAATTAACAATGATTTCTACCACCCAAAATGAGGTGAACAAGCAAGTCTATTAGGCTTAGTGGTCTTACATACTCAGAACTGAGATGACAGCTATCACTCACACACAAAGTCTCAAATAGCTACAATATCCCCTGCCTTATCACTGTGTATGAAAACAAATTTGAAGTTGGAAAGGTTTGGCTTGATTAACAGTAATATTTGGGGGCTTCAGAGTAGTGTGAAATTACCTGGAACTATTCCCAAAACACTCTAGACACTCTCCTCTTTTTGGAACTGATTTTTCTCAAGATTTCTTTTTGGCAGCCACTTAGGCTGAGATTGCCCAGGGCTCTTGGGCCAGCAGGGGAAGCCAATCTCTTGGTCATTCTGATACACAAACAAAGCATCTCTCTGAAACTATTTCAACTCTTCCTAAGAATTTAGGCCCACTAGTAGAGTATCTGATGATGAACTTTACAAATCTCATCAAACATACTAGAGGGGTGAGTAAATCAGTGCTAGCGGGTATCCTGGAAGCTCAGCCCGATGCCTCTCAGAAGCCAGTGGCTGTGGCTAGCTGTCCCTAACTGAAGGCAGAATCAAATCTACTGATTGGTTGAAAAAGAAGGCAGGAAGCAGATGAGCATCTGATCTCGGGCTTGGGGTCCAGGAGGTTTTTCCTTAAGGGCACCGCACTGCTCTGAAGGTCTCAGCTGCTCAGTCCTGGCAGGTGTTAGTCCACTCAGGCCAAACAAACCTGAGTGCCAGTTCCATTTTGCATTGCATGCTGAAGAGTTTACTGTAGTAAACTTTGTAGGAGCACTCTGTTCTCTGAGCTATAAAGACTATTAAGCATTATCTCAGAAGGAAGGAAAAACAGAGGCCCCGAGAAAACAGGAAGTTCACGCAATAGATAGGGCTACTTCTACAAGTAGAACTCTAATTCCAGTATATGCATATTGCCTTCATCATGGGTGGGAAGTAGAATTATGGCTCAGGTAGACATGACATCTTTAGCATCACAGAAATTGTTTATTATGTGGCTACCAGTGTGCAAGGCACTTTGTTAACAGAAAGTTATAAGAAGCAGTCTGAGGTTTCAGGGAAAGGGACTAAGGTTGATGGCTAATAGCAGTGGAAGTTTGAGGGGAAGATAGAATTGGACAGGCCAGGAGAATCAGTGACCTCTTATATGTGAGGACATGTTTCGCTCAAGTAGAGAGCTTTGAGCTTGAGTTTCAAAGGCACCCATAAAAGCTTTATGGTTTTTGCTCTTTGTTTTAGTCTTGATGTTAATTTTAAGGAAAACCAGTTTGTAGACTATGATGGCCAAGAGAGTCATTATTAATCAATTTACTTGGTAACTCTTTGGGTTAGCCAATTGGCATTCAAGTGGTTTTAGAATAAGAAAATAGAACAAAGGAACCATAGAGGAGTCCAATCACATAACTTAATTTTCAGGAAATCTGTCATTAGAATATTCAAATTTAGTGTCTTGTGCAGTTAATTTCCTCTGCTTTTAATCACTTAATAATTCTTCAGATGCACTGTGTTTTCTATTTTTATTCCCAATGAGAGACTATACTATACTGGACTACTCTAAATCTCATCTAGAATGAGTCAAGGGTGGTTCTATATAAATGGATTGTTTTTTTTGTTACAAATTGAAAATGATTATTTTATGTAGAAAGGAACCATTGACAATGCTTCTCTCTTCCAAAGCTGTCATCTACAGCTGAGCAAGTTGCACACTGGACAACTGCACAGGCATCACTGGAGATGCACTATCCTTCAACACCATTCATAAATTTGAAGTGGCTCTATTTGACTACTAATCAGCAAATATATCATGACAAATCATAGAGTGGTCTTTCCAGACTATGCCCTGATTCTTCTTTGCTTTAACCTATATGTGTTATACAGAATGATTGGGACAGGACAAAGTGATACCCTGTACAGGTGTATGAGTTAAGATTTGATCAAGGAAGTAAGACAACTCTTGGATAATATATAATAGGGGATTTATCACAAAGATTAGGTCTCACACAATGATGACAGCTGATGAAGAATTCTAAGGATACAATTCCTCTGTATCAGGTGTGGGCCTGAAGTCACTGCAGGCCATCAGGACGAGCTGTTGGAATGAAAAACTAGATATGAAGTGAATGAAGGAGAGCAGGGACAAACTGGAACCTGTGAGCACAAACTAGAAGCTGCCTAGGCATATTAAAATCTGCATCTGTCTCTCAGTATGTGAGGCCTCTATGCGTGGGAGACTTGAAGAAGAAGCAGCCAGTGCTTTTGCCATGAGCTGCATATGCAGCAGGCCAAGGACTTGGAGGAATTGGAGGAGGGGATCCAGCAGGAGGAGCTGCGGGCCTGGCTGATGCTTCATGATGACAAAGTGAGCAAGTTCACGAGAGACTACAGGTATGAGCTACAATGTCTGGTGCTCTACACCTTCAGGCTCTAACACCTGCCTCCCTTTTGTCTTCTAAATCTCATACAGAATTTTTCTTGTGGCTCTTCCTTAACTAAAGAGGAATTTTGGAAAATGTACTTCCAGCTTAGCTAAGTTGACCAATTACAAAACCACCCAAACAGATCTGGAAATTCTTGTAAAAAGAGAGTGAGTCACTTTATATTTTTTAGCAGAGAAGTTAAGGCTAGGTGATACATATATAAATATATAAACTTGCTGTTCTCACTGAATAAGTCACAGTGAAAGAATAACAGATTTGAGTAAACATGGTTAATGGTATATTTTGTTTTTAGAAGTGTCATTTCATTCACCTCCAAAATGGATCCAAAACTTATGCTCCTTAGATTCATAATTCTATCTTAAAATCAAATTATGAAAGAGAGCTCAGCAATGCCTCTTGACCACTCCTTTGTCACCTGTCATGAGCTAGATTACACTCCATTCATTAAGTCAGCAAACACATATTCATCTGCCATTGTTCCACATTCCAAGATGATCAAAATACAGTCCCATTATCCCTGACATGAGAGCTAGTCAGTCCAATACTGCATGAGATATGCTCAGGTTAAGTGCAGCATCAAGTACAATAGGAGTGTCTGGAAGAGCTGCTCTGGACAAATGAATCTGATCTGAAATCAAGCATTGATTGAGAAACAATGTTTGAGAGGACTCTAAAAGGCAAGTCAGTGAAGCTCTAATGTGTGAATTTGAAACTCCCACTAATTTCAACCTCCTCTAACTGACTTCAGAATTACACCACAAAAGGGGGAGACAGTCATCACCTCCACTGGAAAAAGCAAAGATAATAAAAGAAAGAACATTTGTACTTTCTTCATAAGCACTAATCAGTACAAAAGAAAGGAGGTTGATGTATTGCCCTTTAGGAAGTTAGAGCTGACATGATATTATTGCCTAATTTGGGGGCTGTATCTGATGTAGAATCTGGCCTCAGCTTTGCAGTTTAAAGGTCTAGGTTTTGTTATTTCTATCATAGTGATCAGGCTCTAAGGAATTGAATTATGTCCCAAGACATAAACGATTGATTCACAAACTCAATATTAAGTTATAAATCTAAATGTTTATTAATGATCTTCAAATGAGAGTAAATGGAGTTGTGTTTCTTTAGAGATATTTGTAGCAAGATGGATGAATTAGACTTTTTATTATAAAAGTATTTGGTTTTTTTCTAAAAAAATTTGATGAACCATTTAGAAACAGTTCCCCCCTTCTCACATATTCCAATCTCCCTAATTTAGGGATTGCAGAAGAGAATGTGTGATGGTCATGTTGATTCTGTCCAAGAATGGTGGTAAGGTTCCATTCTGCTAGTAGGCTCAAGTATATGACAATAAATTGGATACGAAGGCATTTTTATCAGATGGCTTGGAATGTGGGGGAAGTAATGGGAGTTTGAAGAGATTGGAGAAGTTTTTAAGTAGTCATTATTAAGAACAGTGAACTTGACTGGGGATAGTGATGAAAAGATGGCTGAGGAGGGCCAGTGGTCATGAACCTGTCTATCTTCCTTAAAAACTACTTCATATCTGCCCACCATTGTCCAGAGAATGCAGTTGGTTGCATTTACCCAGGGTTGAGCTCTGCCAGGCAAGCAGACAGAAAGGGATGAAGAAAGGTTGGGTGCCCTGTTCCTCATTCCAGATAAACTGTATCTTCCCACTTCTTAAGAGTTAATTATCAGCATCTCAACAAACATTGAAGGTCAAAATGTAGCATCTTTTTTCTCTAGCCCCTGGACATACCTTTATATACCTTTATATATATATATATAAAGGGAGAGACACAGAATCTCAAGCAGGCTCCACACTCCGTGCAGAGCCAAATGCGGGGCTCAATCCCATGATGCTGGGATCATGACCTGGGATCATGACCTGAGACAAAATCAAAAGTTGGATGCTCACCCGACTGAGCCACCCAGGTGCCCAAATGTGTGTGTGTGTGTGTGTGTGTGTGTGTGTGTGTGTGAGAGAGAGAGAGAGAGAGAGAGAGAGAGAGAGAGAGAGAAAGAAATCATGAGCACAGAAGGGGCAGAGAGAGAGGGAGACACAGAATCCCACATAGACTTTGAGCTGTCAGCATGCCCCAATGTGGGACTCTATCTCATGAACCTTGAGATCATAACCTGATTTGAGAGTCAGACACTCAATCACTGAGCCACCCATGCACCTTCTTCCCTGGCTAAGGAGAAAAATATGCTTATATACAATGCTGTGTAGTAGTTCTAGCCATTTTGTGACTTAGACTTTTTTTTTTTAATCTGAAGATTTTACATCTATGTAAAATATACAAAAATTTACAAATGACTTCAGTGATGAGATCAAGTTAAGAACTCATTTGACACTTTAATGATATTAACTGGTATTTTTGCCTCTAACATTATTTTTCTTTAAACAATATGCTGATTTTATTTGGGAGAATAGCTTCTCTCCCCTTTTGGGTCCCTTTGGTGAAGAAGTAAAGCAAGGTAGTCTGTCCTCCTCTAACCCAGATGGAGCCACATGGTCCAAGCTAAACCAATAAGATTTTTTCTCTCTGGGTGATCATTTCTTAGTCAATTTGTAAAGATGACAGAGGAAGAAACTGGTAGATAAAATGGCTGGAAAGCATTCATTTCTAATAATCAGTATAGGAAATTTATCCATATGAGATGGTTGAGTAGTTCCTTTTGTCTAAATCCCAGAGCTGTCTGTACTTGATAAGACTCAGAAAGGCTAGGAATTAAATCATCTGGCCTTTCAAACTCTTTTGTGAACTTCCCACTATCTCTCCAACAAACTCTATTTTTTATATTAGTCAAATATGTTTATTATTGCTTAACACTTTAAAAGCCCTAAGAGAATCCTAGTTCAAAATTCTGTACTTCAGCAATGTAACTTTGACAGGAGCCAGGGCTAATATGATCAATTTTCACTCAGAGGAATGATCTCTAATTTAGTTGATATGTGTGGCAAGACCTTAGCTTTCTCCAATTTGGCATTTTATAAGAGTCATCTAGAATGTCTCAGTCTGTGTATTCCTCTTATAAAGGTGAATGCACAGAGGTGCCTGGGTGGGTCAGTTGGTTAAGCGTCCAATTCTTGATTTCGGCTCAGGTTATGATCTCAAGGTTCACGAGATCAAGCCCTGTGTTGGGGGGCACTGACAGCTCAGAGCCTGCTTGAGATCCACTCTCTCCCTCTCTCTGCCCCTCTCCCATTTGCACTCTCTTTCTTTCAAAATAAATAAATAAACTTAAAAACAACAACAGTAACAAAGGTTCATGCATGTTTCTTCATGTTCTAGCCCCCAAACAACAGTTTTCTCCATTTTATTTCATATTGCAACCTGATATAAACATTTAAGGATTCAAATTCAAGACTTAGCAAGGATTCTGATAAGGTTCCAAGTATGGGAAAAGTGGATTGGGACCTTATGGAAAAAGTGGACTTTTTTTCCTATAAGCTCAGGGTAAACTTTTGATACATCACCAGCCAATGATCAACTAAATAATTGTTAGTGCTCCTTAAGTTGGATTCTTTAAACTGGACTCAAGAGAGATATTAAAATTACTAGCTCTGAGTGTAATGGTACACAAGATAGGAAGGGCAAGATAGACTATGAAAATGATGGAGGCATAGAAAAGATCTCTTTAATTTTATTAGTTGCCTTCTTTTACTCTTCCTGGCCTCACAGATGCTATCAGATCATTAGAAGGTTGAAATGAGTTATGACTGTCTTCATGAATGAGCAACATGTCTTAGGTTATCAGGATAACAAGACTCTTGCAAAGATAAAAAGAGACTAGAAAAGTAAGTAAAGAAGATCCCAGGCACATTCATATTTATAAAATATTATTATCAAATTTGTTTGAATACTTAACCTGTCAGGTGTAGCTCCTCCAGGACAAACTCAAAGTTAGTCTATCTTATATTAAAAACTTATTGCCCTTTATCTTTTCCAAAGTACAAAATCAAACATTTGCTGGATTAACCCACTAATCTCTATGCCAAGCTTCCTATAAATAAACCACCGACCTATTCTCCCAGTCTGTACCATTGTGAAGGGCAAGTGGACTTCTGACCTTTTAAATTTCTGAATGATCCAGTTGAATATGTGTCTTTTATCAGAAATCACCTAGATCTTTTTCCTTTTATAAGCATTATTAAAAACTAATTCAAAAGACCCTACATTTTATCTCTCTTGTTTCTAGATTTGTTTAAAATCATCTTATGTGTGCACTTCCTCTTTGCAATTTCCAAGTCTGTTCATTATCTTGCAAAGATTATTATGTTGGTTGCTTTCTGAGGATGTGGAGGAAAGTAGCTAAATCTCATCAGGAAACAATCTCACCAAAGATTGGTAACTTCTGAGAAATTCAGTACATGATGCATAGTTTCTTATGTTCCTAGCATGAAAAGTAGCACCTTCTGATCTGTCCCTAATGTGTAATGAATGTTTCAATGATGCTTTTGGAGAGGATGGGAGAGAAGAGAAAATTTGAAAAAATGTCTGTTTTGGAATTCCTGGAATAAGAGAATTAGTGTTAGGTAGTAAATTATGAGTCAGAAACAATTATCCATTTCCTCACTTGACTTTCAATTATTGAATGCCTACCCTATACCCAGCAGTCCCTGCAGAAGAAACTTAACAAATAAGAAGTGACTGGACAAGGGGCGCCTGGGTGGCTTAGTTGGTTAAGCGTCCGACTTTCGCTTAGGTCATGATCTCGCGGTCCGTGGGTTCGAGCCCCGTGTCGGGCTCTGTGCTGACTGCCAGCTCAGAGCCTGGAGCCTGTTTCAGTCTGTGACTCCCTCTCTCTCTGACCCTCCCCTGCTCACGCTGTCTCTCTCTGTCTCCTGGAAATAAATAAAACATTAAAAAAAAAAAAAAAAGAAGTGACTGGACAATTAAAATACAATATGGTAAGTTGTGCTAAGGCAAAACAGGTGTTATGGGCACTCAGCAAAGGGACAGGACTCAGGTGCTCATAGCTAGTGTATAAAGATTCAATCAAGTAGTGCCCTTCTGAGTCCAATTTATGGGAAAGTACAGGGGGCAGGCATTACAAAGCTAGAAAGATGGGTTCAACGGGAGCTCCCAGGGAGGGACCAATGGATGGACATTGAAGGCAAAGGAGCAGGTGAAGGCAGAGAAGATAAATAGCATTTCTCAAGCTTTACTATGCAGAAGAGTCTAGAAAATTCATTGAAAAGGCAGATTTTTGGGTCCCCCTCCTATATACTCTGATATAATAGATTTGGGGCAATGTCAGAAAATCTGCATTTTTAAGAAATATCCCAAGTGATTCTCATTCAGGTGATGCCTTCTGACTTCACTTTGAAAAACACTTTGTGTTGTCAGAAGCTCTCTGTCACAGCATGGTCCCCTCTACTTGCCCACTTCCTCCAGATGTTCCCCACGATCATATTTACACATCTTCCCTAACATGGAAGTGAACTGGAATTTCATACATTTCTTCTGAAGAGATGGTTTCATTTAAAATAAATCTTCAAACTTTTCGAAGACATGATATGTTGGTGTCCGAGGCTGCTCTGCCCTTGCCACCTTGTCCTGTCCCTGTGGAGCAGGCTGTATACGTCAGTCTCTGTGGAACCCAGATGTGGGCTGCTCCCTGGGGAACATGGATGCTATCAGCAGGACAGCAGGTATGACCCTTGTTACAGAGTCCATTTCATAGCACACATGTCCTTTTCCCCAAGTACCTTCTGCGACCCCTCTGGAGCATGTGAAAATCTCTCTGTAAGCAAAGTATACTAGTGCCCTGGCTTGATGGAAAATTGGACTAATGGAAGGCATAGTATGAAGTGGTACCCCCTCCACAGCAAGAGTAGACCTTAAAGTATAATTTATAGTAATTTCACTGTCTTCTGTAGTTTACAGACCTCTTTCCCTGAACAGTGAGTTAAACATGTCCTATTAACACTGGCAATTTTAGCACTTCCTTCTTCATGCTGTAATAGTAACCTCTCCAAGATCTCTTGTGAAGGAACAAGCAGAAGATCTTGACAGACTGCAGAAACTTGCTACAGGCTTCCTAAGGACTGCCCACTAATTACTCTGGTTGAGTAAACTTAGGGAAGCTTAAGGTCAAACACATTTTAAAGCATACTACTTTTAAATACAGATCTGTATTTCAAGAGGCTTTTAATTAAAATAATTTTTATGAGCTATTATAAACACACACATGTATGTAATGAGATTATATTAAGCCCTTTTAGATTCATTACCCAAATTCAAGACTACCAAGATTTTTCCATTTAGTTCTGTTTCTTCGGAATGTTTTTTTTTTTAACTGAAGTATTGAAAACAAATTCCACATTCAGTGTTGTTTCATTTTGCCTTATGTTGAGCCTCTCTTTAAAAGTGGGCATTTTCATACCTAACTGCAGTGTCATTATCACCTTTAACAACAATACATTGATATCATCTAGTATGTGGTACATAATTAAATTTCATGAAATGTCTCAAAATGTCTTTTTCCAACTGGTTGGTTTAAATCAAGATAATGATGGGGTTCCTGGGTGGCTCAGTCGGTTGAGCGTCTTACTTTGGCTCAGGTCACGATCTCACACTCGTGAGTTCGAGCCCCACATTGGGCTCTGTCCTGACAGCTCAGAGCCTGGAGCCTGCTTCGGATCCAGTCTCCCTCTCTCCCTGCCCCTCCTCAACTCACACTCTGTCTCTTTCAAAAATAAATAAACATTAAAAAAGCATATTAAATCAGAATAATGGGATCCACTAGTTAAGAGAACAATTCTAGAGTTGGGTTTATGAAAGCAGCCAATCTAATCATAAGATCTTATTTCTCTGAAACAAACAGAGACGGCATTGATTCTTTTTTGTTACCCTCTTTCTCTTCCCTCCACAAATTTTGGGGTCAAGAAAGGCAATTTCTTTTTCTCATGTCATCTTGTATTTCATGTCTGTGAGGTTTGATTTTAAAGACAGGATTTTGGAGGAGGCAAGTGGTGGAGAAGTAGGGAGATCTGTAATATTCATTCGCCCTCATCTCTCAAGCAGAGAAGGCCTGAAGCCATAGGAACCCTTATAGAATTCAGGAGTTTGGGAGAAAAGGAGACAGAGTCCGCTGAGAAAACCTTATAGCATCTACCTCAAAAAACAAGCCAAAGTACACATGGTGGAGAGTCCCAAATACCACTATGAGTAAGGAAATAAAATAACCAAAGTCTCAACAAGGGAGAACAAGAGACACCATTCAAAGAACACTTCCTGAATACACAGGCCCTGAACAGCCAAAGAGCCTTCTTTAATACAGCAGTACTTGCAGGTGCAGAGTACATAACAAGCTTTTAAAACTAACGAGAGACAGAAAGCTAACTGTAATGACAAAATGGAAGAACTCTCCACTAAAGAAATTCTGGGAAGAAATGACAGCTAAAGAACTGCTCAAAACAGATATAAGCAACATAACTGAACAAGAATTTAGAACAATAGTCATAAAATTAATCGCTGGGCTTGAAAAAGGCATGGAAGACATCAGAGAAACTATTGCTAAAAAGACTGTGGAGCTTAAGTATGTTGTGATGAATTAAACAATGGTATAAATGAGGTGCATAATAAAATGGAAGCATCCAATACACAGATTGAGGAAGCAGAAAGGAGAATAGGTGAATTAGAAGACACAATTATAAAAAAAGAGGAAGCCGAGAAAAAGAGAGATAAACTGATCCAGGAACATGAAAGAGGAGAGTTTGAGAACTGAGCAATTCAATCAAATGGAACAATATATGTATCATAGGAATTCCAGAGGAGGAAGAGAGAGGGAAAGGCACCGAAGGAGTCTTTGAACAAATTATAGCAGAGAACTTCCCCAATCTGGGGAAGGAAAATCCAAGAGGCACAGAGAACTCCCCTCAGATGTAACTTGAAGAAGGGCATTATATAATAATTATAGGGTGTCTCCATCAGGAAGAGCTAACAATTATAAATGTCTATGCACCGAATATGAGAGCAACTAAATATATAAAACAGTCACAAACAGAAACAATCTTATGGGTAAGAATGTGCTAATAACAGGGGACCTTAATACTCCACTTACAGCAATGGATAGATTAACTAGACTGAAAATCACTAAAGACATAATGGACTTGAATGACACATTGGACCAGATGGATTTGACAGATATATTTAGAACTCTACATCCTGAGGCCATGGAATTCACTTTCTTCTCAAGTGCGCATGGCACATTCTCCAAGATAGATCACATACTGGCACATAAAGCAACCCTCAATAAATATAAAAGAATTGAGATCATACCATGCACACTTTCAGATCACAATGCTATTAAACTTGAAATCAATCATAGGAAGAAGTCTGGAAAACCTCCAAAAACATGGAGGTTAAAGAAACCCTATTAAAGAACGAATGTGCCAATCAGGCAATTAGAGAAGAAATTTAAAAATATATAGAAACAAATGAAAATGAAAATACAACAATCCAAACTCTATGGGATGCAGCAAAGGCAATCCTAAGAGGAAAGTCCCTTGGACTCCAGGCCTGTTTCAAGAAATTAGAAAAAGCACAAGTACAAAATTAAAAAGCACAGCTAAAGGAACTAGAGAGAGAGCAACAAGAGCACCCCAAAACGTGTAGGAGAAGAGAAATAATAAAAATCAGAGCAGAAATAAATAATTTAGAATCCAAAAAAACCATCTGAACAGATGGATGAAACCAAGAGCTGGTTTTATGAAAAAATAAACAAAATTGACAAACCTCTAGCCAGGCTTCTCAAAAAGAAAAGAGAGAACACCCAAACAGACAAAATCATGAATGAAAATGGACTTATTACAACCAATCCCTCAGAAATACAAGCAATTATCAGGGAATACTATGAAAAATTATATGCCAACAAACTGGATAACTTAGAAGAAATGGACAAATTCCTAAACACACACTCACTACCAAAATTCACACAGGAAGAGATAGGAAATCTGAACAGACCCAAAACTAGTGAAGAAATGGAATCAGTGATCAAAAATCTCCCAACAAATAACAGCCCAGGACCTGATGGCTTCCCTGGGGAATTCTACCAGACATTTAAAACAGAATTAATACCCATTCTTCTCAAGCTATTTCAAAAAATAGAAATCGAAGGAAAACTTCTGGACTCATTCTATGAAGCCAGGATCACTTTGATTCCCAAGCCAGACAGGGACCCAGCAAAAAAAGAGAACTACAGTCCAATATCCTTGATGAATGCGGATGCAAACATACTCAACAAGATACTTGGAAATCGAATTCAACATTACATAAAAAGAATTTTCCACCATGATCAAGTGGGATTCATTCCTGGGTTACGGGCTGGTTCAATATTCACAAATCAATCAATGTGACACATCACATTAACAAAAGAAAAGATATGAACCATATTATCCTGCCGATAGATGACAAAAAGCATTTGACATAATATAGCATCCTTCTTAAAAAAGACCCTCGAGAAAGTCGGAATAGAAGGAACTTACTTAAACATCATCAAAGCCATCTATGAGAAGCCCTCAGCTAACATCATCCTCAACGGGGAAAAACTGAGAGCTTTCCCCCGAGATCAGGAACACGGCGGGATGTCCACTCTCACCACTGCTGTTTAACATAGTGCTGGAAGTGCTAGCAACGGCAACCAGACAACAACAACAACAACAACAACAACAAGGCATCAGAATTGGCAAAGAAGAAGTCAAACTTTCACTGTTTGCAGACGACATGATACTCTACATAGAAAACCCGACAGACTCCACCAGAAGCCTGCTAGAAGTGATCCATGAATTCAGCAACGTTGCAGGGTACAAAATCAACGTACAGAAACCGGTTGCATTTTTATACACCAATAATGAAGCAACTGAAAGAGAAATCAGGAAACTGATCCCATTCAAAATTGCACAAAAACCCATAAAATACCTAGGAATAAACCTAACCAAAGATGCAGGAGATATGTATGATGAAAACAATAGAAAACTTATGAAGGAAATGGAAGAAGACACAAAGAAATGGGAAAACATTCCATGCTCGTGGATCAGAAGAATAAATATTGTTAAAATGTTATTACTACCCAAAGCACTCTACACATTCAATGCATTCCCAATCAAAATTGCACCAGCATTCTTCTCAAAACCAGAACAAACTATCCTAAAATTTGTATGGAACCACAAAAGACCCCGAATAGCCAAAGTAATAGTGAAGAAGTAAAACAAAACGGAAGGCGTCATCACCATCCCACACTTTAGCCTCTACTACAAAGCTGTCATCATCAAGACAGTTTGGTATTGGCACAAAAACAGACACATAGACCTATGGAATAGAATAGAGAACTCAGAATTGGACCCACAAATGTACAGCCAACTAATCTTTGACAAAGTGGAAAAGAGTATCCAATGGAAAAAAGACAGCCTCTTTAACAGATGGTGCTGGGAGAACTGGACAGCAACATGCAGAAGAATGAAACTAGATCATTTTCTCACACCATGCACCAAAATAAACTCAAAATGGATCAAGGACCTCAATGTGAGGCAGGAAACCATCAAAACCCTAGTGGAGAAAGCAGGAAACAACCTCCCTGACCTCAACCGCAGTAATTGCTTACTTGACACATCCCCAAAGGCAAGGGAATCAAGAGCAAAAATGAACTACTGGGACCTCATCAAGATAAAAAGCTTCTGCACAGCAAAGGAAACAATCAATAAACCTAATAGATAACCGACAGAATGGGAGAAGATAGTTGCAAATGACATATCAGATAAAGGGCTAGTATCCAACATCTATAAGGAACTCACCAAACTCCACACCCAAAAGACAAATAATCCAATGAAGAAATGGGCAGAAGACATGAACAGACACTTCTCCAAAGAGGACATTCAGATGGCCAGCAGACACATGAAACGATGCTCAGCGTCTCTCATTATCAGGGAAATACAAATCAAAACCACACTGAGATACCACCTCACGCTGGTCAGAGTGGCTAAAATGATCAAATCAGGAGACTCTAGTGCTGGAGAGGATGTGGAGAGAAGGGCACCCTCCTACACTGTTGGTGGGAATGTAAAAGGGTGCAGCCCCTCTGGAACACAGTGTGGAGGTTCCTCAAAAAATTAACAATAGAACTCCCCTATGACCCAGCAATAGCGCAGCTAAGAATTTACCCAAGGGATACAGAAATGCTGATGCATAGAAGCACATGTACCCCAATGTTCATAGTAGCACTCTCCACAATAGCCAAAACATGCAAAGAGCCTAAGTATCCATCAGCTGATGAATGGATCAAGAAGATGTGGTTTATCTATACCATGGAATACTACATGGCAATGAGAAACAATGAAATCTGGCCACGTGTAGCAACATGGATGGACCTTGAGGGTGTTATGCTGAGTGAAATAAGTCAGGCAGAGAAGGACAGATACCATATATTTGCACATATAGGTGGATTAGGAGGAACTTAATGGAGGACCAGGGGGGAGGAGAAGGGGAAAAATAGTGGGGGAGAGGGAGGGAGGCAAACCATGAGAGACTCTTGAATGCTGAGAACAAACTGAGGGCTGATGGGGTTGGGGGAGAGGGGAAAGCGGGGTGATGTGCATGGAGGAGGGCACTTGTTGGGATGAGCACTGGGTGTTATATGGAAACCAACTTGACAGTAAACAATTTAAGAAAAAAAGAAAGACAGGATTAATATAATGATATGCCACCTTCACTAGGACCCTCTGATCCTCACTTGCAGTTTTCATGATGAAGACGGATGGAGCTGGGCTGGAAGTATGGGTTTTGCATCCTGTGAGGGAGCCTAGCAGTGATTCCCCATACCTTCTTCCTGATCTACATTTCTGCAAGGTGTGGCAATCAGAACCTGATGTCCTCTTTGTTAGGCTCCACTCTAGAAAACCCAGGATCTGCCATCCAATTCAGACCTTTGTAGTTCAGGTCATTGTCAGAGTGACACAGTACAAAGATTTTTGGGGTCAGTTATCCCTGCTTCAAATAGTAATTCTGTCCTTACTATCTCTACTAGCAAATTACTTAATGTCTTTGAACTTCAATGTCCATACCTTTAAAGTGGGAATAACAATGCCTATATGAGTGGTTAATTCATGAGTATCACATGAGATAACTTATGACCCACCTTGATGAAAGTTGCATTATGGTCACTTATATGCCACTGCCTTTTTCTGTACCCCTTCCCTCTTAAACTGCGAAAGAAATAGTAAGTCTTTGACAACTTCTTAGAAAATGTGTTTTTTGGTCTGTAACCTACTTGGGAGTACTTTCTTGGAGACGGTTTCTCTTCACCAGTTCTTTCCCCTGGTAAAGTTACCCTAACTTGGCAAAACTGACATTTAAATGGGACGGCTGTTACTGGTTTGAGGAGATAATAAATGTAGACGTGTGGATGGTTTAGAGACAATTTACATGCTGGTTTAGCAGACAAGCCTCCAGAGGCCTCTTTGTATCCACACTGGCCAACTGCAGCTTAATCTGACAAGGATAATGTGCAGAATGTAAATATTACCATTTGTTCCATGTCATCTCAGATCAGACACTAATTTGCAAATGTAATTTATCATGTCTAAAGAAAACCAAAATGACAGCTCTTACCAGTATTTGGTATTTTTGTGTTAACAATAGTTCATTTATGATTGTTATTGTTTCAGGCAGAAAATATGTCTCAATATGTTCTGCTGACAATGTGGGCTTTTATATCACAAACCTCTTCCAGCCTTTTCCATCCTCTCCCTTGTTGCATACTATTACCCAGGCCGGTCTTTTGATTGTATGCTCTTCTTCACCACACTTTTCATGCAGCTGAAGGAAATATTCTGATAATATTCCAAATTCTGGGATCTGTTTTGGAAATAGACTGGATGGCCGATGTGAAGACTGAGAGCTACACTTGATCTTATGTGCATTTTGTCTGTTTTCAGTGAGGGCCTCCATCACAAAGGAAATATCTAAAGTAGCAGAATTCGTGGATAAACTGTCCAAAGCCATGTAACAGATGAATTTGGACTGTCCAACTTATGACACCCAACTTCAAGGACTTTCCAACCAGTAGATTGACCAAGAAGCCACAATATCCAAATCGTGTAGTTCTTGTGGACCGCAGAATACTAAGTCTGTCCCTGAAGCAAAACCATCTCTCTGTACAACAGAAGAGAGTTGACTATTATTTTTATATTACATGGATTCCCATTAGTTGCCAATTTGTTTTTCCTTCTTCCCCTCCTTCCCCCTTCATGACTTCTCTAGGGTTGGCAGAAGATTCTGTTTTGGCAAGTTGATAATCCCTTTTATCCTTGCACTGCAGTTCATAGCCCAGCAAGCTGTAGAAAGATCAATATGTTCTTGCGTGACTGCTGGTGAGTTAGTCGGATGCCAGGAAAGAGGGAGGCCAGTGAATTGCCACTGACCCTGGCGCTCTGTGTTTTGGAGAGGCCTGCCAATCCCTGTAAAACATTCATGACATTTCAGAAGAACTACAGGATTTTTCTGCCTCACTTGTCACATGGAAAAATAGGCAGATTCAAGTATCCCCAGATGGGAGGAACGGGTTTTTTGTTTTCTTTAACTGAAAACCATGTTCCACCGTAGAATTTACACCAGGTTCTGTAATTCTCCCGATGGCTGGCGAATGGCACAGGAGATAAGAACAGAAAATGTCTGAGAGGGGCCCAGGCCTATAGATAACACTTCTGTCATCTTGATTGGAAAAGCTTGTACAGCTGCTTTGATTCAGTAAAGCTAAATTTCTAAGATTTCCTTGACCTTTACTTAAACTGTTTCTTAGACAGACTATTTTTGTTATCGCCTGATGAGCAAGAAGGAGCTTATAAATTAATCACACTGTGAATAAATCATTAAAAAGTGCAAGATAACTGATGAAGAGTTCTGAGCTGAGAATTATCACCTGGCTGATGGCAACAATGTAAACAGTGTTCAAGGAGCCAGAAGTTGGATTTTGTATATTCTTTGCAGTTCTTTAATTGCTGTGGGCTATGGCCACTTTAGACGTGCATTTGGAAGACTCACTAGTATTAACACAACTCGAGTGTGTTAATGTGGGAGTCCCTGCATAAAAGGCTTAGCTTTGGAGTGCGCTGAATTTTATTCCTGAACATCAGGGGCTTTCCTTAGGGCATTGCAGTGGTTTTTTGAAATGAGGTAGACATCACCACCACCACCACCACCAATGAACAAATATACAAAATCTGCACAGAACACCACAGGGCAAAGGATTCAGAAACTGTGGTAAGATACAGATTACAGTGAAATACAGAAAGGTTACCATTTCACATTTCTGCCAAGCACAACTGAAATTCAGTCCCTATTAGCTTTAGATGGGGGACTTAGTATAATGGATATAATCCGAAATCCATTTAAGACTATTTGGGATTTGTGCAATTAATTATGTATTCAACTTCACTTTATTGTTAAGGAAAAGTATGTTACATAGTCTTCCTGACTTACTGTAATTTGTTAGACATCTCTGACTCTCCATTATGTAAAAATAAAACAAAACTCAGGCCTCCCAAGTATGAATTTTCCCTTGTAATAAACTATACTGTCTTCCAATCATCAGTCATTTTACAGATTCTAAATATTTTACATTTTGGACACCTGTTCCATAATTTCTTAATTTCTACAACATATCAGTATTGAGTATCTGTGCCTCAGTTTCCTTATCTGTAAAATGGAGACAAAAAATATCTACCTTATAGGATTGAGGGTTGTTTTTTTTGTGTGCTTTAAAACAAGACACATTTATTTTTTTACAGTTTCTGTGGGTCAGAAATCTATGTACTTTTTTTTTTTTTTTTACAAATAGTTTATTGTCAAATTAGTTTCCCCATAACACTCAGTGCTCATCCCCACAAGTGCCCTCCTCCATGACCATCCCTCCCCCGCCCCACATCCATCAGTCCTCAGTTTTTGTCAGCATTCAAGAGTCTCTCATGGTTTGCCTCTCTCCCTTTCCCCACCATTTCCGCCCTTCTTCTCCCCCTTGTTCCTCCATCAAGTTCCTCCTAATCCTCCTATACGTGCAAACATATGATATTTGTCCTTTTCTGCCTGACTTATTTCGCTCAGCATAACACCCTCAAGGTCCATCCATGTTGCTACACATGGCCAGATTTCATTGTTTCTCATTGCCATGTAGTATTCCATGGTATAGATAAACCACATCTTCTTGATCCATTCATCTGTTGATGGACACTTAGGCTCTTTCCATGTTTTATCTATTGTGGAGAGTGCTGCTATGAACATTGGGGTACATGTGCTCCTATGCCTCAGCATTTCTGTATCCCTTGGGTTAATTCCTAGCAGTGCTACTGCTGGGTCATAGGGGAGTTCTATTGTTAGTTTCCTGAGGAACCTCCACACTGTTTTCCAGAGGGTCTGTACCCGTTTACATTCCCACCAACAGTGTAGGAGGGTGCCCGTTTCTCCACATCCTCGCCAGCATCTAGAGTTCTCTGATTTGCTCATTTTAGCCACTCTGACTGGTGTGAGGTGGTATCTCAGTGTGGTTTTGAGTTTATTTCCCTGATGAGGAGGGATGCTGAGCATTGTTTCATGTGTCTGTTGGCCATAGGATTGAGTTTTAAATGAACTAAAATTTGTATAGCACTTAGAATGATGTCCACAGCATAGTAAGCACTATATGTGTGAGCCGTTCATTATTATTATTTATTCTTTGTCCAGCACTATTGTTAGGGTGGGGAGTGGACTCTAGATACTAAAAATCATAAATTATGAATGCTTTATATTCTAGCTGGGGAGGCACTTCATGCCAACAGATATGAAGTAAGGAAGGATCAAGACCTGGAACCAGGTGATTATTACAAAATGAGGGACAACACATGGAAGTGGGGAATCATTCTGAGTTGACATATTTGGGAAAGGCCTGTTGGAGGAAAGATACAAGCCCATCTGAAGGATAGATAGGCTGGGTTGAAAAGGCAAGGACAGTGACACTGCAGACCTAGTAGCATAGGACCAAAAGCTTTTGTCAAAGCTGAATGTGGCATTTTTAGGGTCAGAGAGCAGCCTTCATTGAGTGGAGAGTGCCCTCAGGGGTGGGAGTGTGCATCAGGTTGGGAAGTAAACGGGAGAAAAGATTCTTTGGATAAGCATCTTGTGAGATTTTGCATGCCAGATTAATTTGGATTTGAGCCTAAAGGCAGTGAAGAGCTATTAGAGAATTTTGAGCAAGAGGAACCAGATAATAGCAGTCTTTAAGGAAAGCTCTTATGTGGAATGAGACCCTAGAGGAAAAGTAAAGGTGGATACGTAAGTCAAGACACAAAGGATCAGGATTTAGATTTTAGAAATGATGTTTTGGTATTCATAATGACCTATTTTCAGGGCGCCTGGCTGCCTCAGTCAGTAAAGCATGTGACTCCTGATCTCCAGGTAGTCAGTTCAAGCCCCACAGTGGGTGTAGAGCTTACTTGGGGGGGGAGGGAGGGAATTAAAAATAATTACTTATTGTCTAAAAACTGCTTAGGCAGATATCTTTGAGACCACCTTGTAAGTTTGATAAATTACCACCCATATCTTAAAGGTAAAGAACTTCAAGTAGAGGGAGTTTAAATGGTAAAGTCTTCCTTAGACATATTCATTGAATATTTATCAAGTGCCTGCCATGTTCCAAGTTATATGTAATGGCCTGAGATGAAATAGAATCAAGAATCTTTACAAACTCCAAGAAAAATTATGATGTGAACGTAGACAGTGGATATTGGGGAAATACTTGCAGAAAGAATGAATATATACCACATTACTTATAATGCTTTGGAGCATTATACCAAAGCATGCCTTCAGGCTTCTATTTCATTAAGTAAGCACATGTTATTAAGTTGTAACCAATTCAAGCCAGCAGAGGTCAAGTATACCTGAATAGTCATTTGGAGAGTATATTAGTTTTCTATTACTGTTGTAACACATTACCACAAATTGTGTGGCTTTAAAGAATATACATGTATTATCTCATAGTTTTACTAGTCAGAAGTCTAATATAGATCTCATTGAACTAAAAACTAGGTATTACCAGGACTGCATTCCTTTTTGGAAGCTCCAGGGAAGAATTTGTTTCTTTGCTCATTCAGGTCTTTGGCAGAATTGAGTTCCTGTGATCGTAGGACTGAGGATCTATAACCTGGCTGTCAGCTGATGACCACATGTTGTTTCTAGAGGCTGGGCATTCCTTGGCTTGTGGCCGCTTTTCTTCTTTTTCAAAGTCAGCGATGGTAGGTTGAGTCCTTCTTACACCTTGAATCTTTCCTGCCTCTTGTTCCATCACATCTGAGTGGAATGTCTGGCTAATTAAGTTTTCCAAATTTAAGGATTCGTGGGATTATGTTAGGCCCACCCCAATAATTCAGGATAATGTCCTTATTTTAAGGTCATCTGATTAGTAATCTTAATCACATCTGCTAAGTCCCTTTTGACATCACCTAAAATATTCACAGGATTGGGGGATTAGGGTTGGGGCACTTTGGGGGCACCATCATTCTTCCTTCTACAGAGCAGAATGAAACATACATTTAATAGTTAAGATTAGGAATTAGATACTTCCTTCATTAAGGATTGATGAAGGAATGTTTCTTAACTTCAACTCCTTATCCCTTTCATACACTATATCTTATTTGAGGGAGAAAAAAGACAAAAGCACATATTGCAAGAAATACTACTTTATTTAAATATTGAGGCTTTGTGGGCCAAGCAGAATGCCCTTTGTGTGTGAGGGGGTCTTTAGGTTCAAGTGATAGATTTGTTCATCTCAAAGAATATCTTCTGCTAAATCCACCTTCTACTGGCTACTGTGGGGATATAGAAGGCAGAGCCTTTACTCTTACGTTGACAGTGTGCTAGATGTGACTAACTGGGCGAATAAATTACTATAGTGTGAAGAAACTCCTCCTCCCATGTGCTACCATAATGGAAGTACAAAGTACCGTGGAAAATAGAAGGTAGAGAAATTATCTTTCGTCTGAGAAATCAGGGGTTCATTCATGGCATTTTGGCATTGAACAGTAGGTAAGATTTCAACAGCAGAGAAGGAAAGAGGGGTTTTGTTGAAGGAAGTTTGGCTAAATAAAGCTCAGAGCTGGGAGTCCACTGTGTATCTTTAAGTACTTGGAATTCCTTCAACCTGAAAAAAGGGTAGGTAAAAAGGGTAGGTAAAAACACTCATATAAAAAATGAAGTGTTACACAGATTGGAAAAAATACCACAGATGGTCGGATTTGTTAGAAACAAGACTTTGGACATTTTTCCTATAGAGAATTGGGAGGCACCAAATGCATTTGAGCAGAGGAAGGACAAGATCAATAGCAGGCATGAGGAAGAGAACTGTGTCTATGACAAGTACGATGGAGAGGAATAAGAGCCTGGCAGTGGAGAGAGCTGCCAGCAAGCATTTAGAATGGGAAAGGAGGGAGTTAATGAATGGCTTCCTGGCTAGAGTGGAGACAGTATGAATTTACATTAAAGGAAATGAAAGGGACATGGAGGACATAGAATTAAAAGCAATATGGCAGCAATAAGAGGTGAACCATAGTGAGAGAAAGGTTAAGTCCAAATAGTTCTAAGATTTAGAGCCCTGACAGGATGCCCTAGGGGAATAGAAGTGCCATGAACAGAAAAAAAGAAGTAAAGAGGGGAAGAAGGTTGGGTGGAAAGGTGAAGACGGTGAGATTGGTTTTGACCTATAAAGCCTGATAGGCTTTCCTGTTAGGAAATTCAAGTGAAGTGCTCAGTGTAAGGGAAAGTCCCAGCAGAGATGGGATGAGGGCCAAGGAGAATGTCCATAGTCATGGGATGAGAACAAAGCCATAATCAAGGAAGATGGAGGAGATTTATGGTGAGCACAATGGCATAGACGTATGTCAAAAACAAATCTTATCTAAGATGCTGGGAAGGCACCAAAGAGAAAGGTAGATGTTGTGGGATAATATCTACCTCCATTCTATAGAACTACCCTTGTGTCGACAGATACTTTTGGGAAGGAGAGAGTCAAGGTGCAAGACAAATTTGAAGAATGATTTTTTAAAAATTGTTATTGGGAAAGCATTCTAAGACTAGAACATAACTTACCAGAAGAGGAAAAGCCCATGTGGAAGACTGACAATGTTATGGCAAATTGTTTAAAGCCTATTTAGGTGAGAGGGGAGATTTTAACTTTTTAATTTTATTTGCCTTTTAAAACATCATTTTAAATGTCCAAAAAGGATAAATACAAGTTTCATTTAGATTAGAAATTCCAGCAGTAGGAATCATATGTATGTGAACCTCCAATATATACCCTGTTGTGAAATAACTTGAATCGTACATAAGGTTTTTCTTAAGTAAAAAAATTCCCAGCCCTGAATATCAACTGACTAGACTATAGATTTGCCCACAGCACCACAGCTGAGAGGACAGGAAGAATATGTTCCTAATTACTACCAGGCGACCAGACGTACCGCCTGAGTGACTGGGTTTCAGGAGATTCACTGGCGTTTGGCTGCAGAGAGATCTCCTGAAATTAGTGCAAAAGGAATGTGCTGGAAGCCCCCATCTACTGTTTATCTGGGAGGGCTCTACAGATAGTGAGCTTGACAGTGAATTTCTAACCCTGAAAACTGATGAGATGCCAGCATTTCCCTGCCTCGCTGGGACTGTCGGGTATCTCTTCTTATTTCATAGGGGAGTGACTGGTATTTGAGCACAGATAACAGCAATCTTGGTGGTGGGGCTGAGTCGGGGAGGACATTCCAGAAAAGTAAATGGCTGAGAAAATAGTGCAGGACCTCATGCCAGCTGCCATCTAGAAGGTGGGAGGACAAGGCACCGAGTGGGGACGGCAACGCCATTTTCTGGAGGAAGAGCCAAAGCTCATAACCTTGTGTTAAGTAGGAGTTGTGAAGAGAAGGAGGAAATATGTTTGGTCCCCAGTCTAGAATCCCACTAAACTTTACTGAGGAATTTTTCATGTTGCTGGTGGGCTGCGGGGGCAGAAAGCCTAGACTACAGAAACCCTGTCTGAAAACAGTTGCCTCTTGAAAATCATATCTATATTCAAAAATCTCAACAGGATAACCAGAAGGAAAAGTTATATATTGCCCTAAGCTTTCTCTGAACACTATCTGTACACTTCATTGACTTTTGGCATGTGGTTGTGTTTCGCTAGTGTCTAAAGAAAGATTCTCCGTGGGAAAATTCACACTGACCAATCCTTAATTAGCCCAAAACTTTTAAATGAAAAAGCTGCTTTCATTTTTCCTTTGGGTTAGATTGAACCCAAATTTGTGGGAGAGGGAACACAAAGGCAGAGCGCAGAGGACAGTAGGCTGTACTAAAAAACAGCAAGTGCAATGTTTGGCGAATATATTTCTAAATTCTAGCTTCATTGGTCACCTTTGGGAGAATTTTAACGAACTTGTACACTTGCTAGATCAGCATCAAGGGATGCAGTAATACTGTGACAAAAAGACTAGAGGTTGGGTAAGACATGGCACATGAGCTCAAGGGGTTTCAAACTGACCTATGGGACCACAGGCCAGGCTTTCAGAAATGGCTGAGAGACCAAACAGATTTTAACTTTGTGTCATCATAAATACCTTAATGATGGAAAATCAGCTTTAGCAATGTTACATGCTCCAGGGTTTCACATTTATTTGTTGTAATGTTTATTTATTTTTGAGAGAGAGGCACAGAATGTGAGTGGGGGAGGGGCAGAAAGAGGGAGACTCAGAATCCGAAGTAGGTTCCAGACTCTGAGCTGTCAGCGCAGAGCTCGATGCGGGGCTTGAACTCACAAACTGGGAGATCATGACCTGAGCCCAAGTCAGAAGCTCAACTGACTGAGCCAGTCAGGTGCCCCAGGGTTTCCCATTTACTATCTTTCTGAGTAACACTAACACTTACCCTCTGATAACAACATAGTGTGCTTAGACAAAATGTACAGCTGGTTTGAGATTCCCCAGAGGCTGCAGATCCTCTGCTTTCAAACCTCCTCTCCCCCCAGTGGGCTTGTTATGTTCCAGTTCTAGTCACTTGAACATTTAGTCATAACTGCTTTCCTTAATCACTTTCCAGAGTTTCTCACCTTCTTCTCTTCTTTGGCTGCAAGTGTCTGAATTACACTGGCACATGGGCTTGGCAAATGTCAAACACCCAGGTGTTACATAAGCATTGGATGAGTTCATGGTGCTTCATTCTCCAAAATATCTCACAGAAGTGGAAGGCATTTGTTTTTAATATGCAAGCCCACTTAAATTTAGAAGCAATGTAGTTTTCATGGAAAATTTATAATAAAGACAAAGAAGTGGAGTCAAATCCTTATTTATAGCCAAGCAATTACCTTTTTTTTAATGTTTATTTTTGAGAGAGAGAGAAAGAGAGAGAGGAAGTGGGGGAGGGGCAGAGAGAGAGAGAGAGACGCAGAATCCAAAGCAGGCTCCACGCTCTGAGCTGTCAGCACAGAGCCCAGCATGGGGCTCGAACTCACAAACCATGAGATCATGACCTGACCTGAAGTTGGACACTTAGCTGACTGAGCCACCCAGGCACCCAGCAATTACCTTTTTAATATACTCATTTTCTCATGTCCATCATGTTCAAATCCATAGTTTGTGCTGAATTTCCTGCAGTGTGCACTCATTTCTCAGAGAGGCTTGATGAACATTCCTTTGTTTGCTAGGAAGCTCAAACCCCAGGCCAGGCATGGTATATCTACCTAGGGGACTGAGAACCTGTTAGTTCTTTATTTCTCCCCATGTCACTATAACCCACCAACAGAGACCTTTCTTAGACAATCACTCTATTTCTGGGACTACATTTGATTACAAATGCTTGCACTCAGGGAAACACTGAAGATGGAGCTTTGGTTTGCCCAGATAATGGAAAGGATGTTAGAGACACCTTGGTCCAAGCTTGCAATGTTCCCTATATCAAATGTATTTACGATGTTTTCTTCTCTAAAATATGCAAAACAGATTTACATGTATTTGCTTGCTTTACCAAAGAAAAGGAGAATGTTATTTAAATGAGAAGAAAGAGTAGGAAAGTTCAAATTGTTAAAAGGGGAAAGTGTGTTTTGTTGTGGATTGGTGTGGACTGCTAAATCGATTTAAAAATAATTATAACAATAATTCCTACTGTATATTAAACATTTACCCTCTGCAAAGTCATGCTTAGGGAGTTTGTGTGCATGTCACCCCTGGATTGTATGTGTTTTATGTCATTTAATTCTTACAATGACCAGACACTAGTTAGCAGTATCTTTTCATTCTACATAAGAGGACACTGGGGTTTGAGAGGAGACATGACCTAGTCAACAGCAGACTCCTCCAACTCTAAAGCCTGCCCTCTCACACCCTCTTTTGGCTGTTTTAAAAGGTACAAAGCAAATTACCTAGAAATTACAAAGCAATATTTATGAACAATTAAGGGCATGTGCTTTTTGACCAAAATGAGTCTAGAAACTTCCTCCTGGGTAGAGAAGCTTATTAAAGACATTGCCCTGCCATTTCTTTCCTTTGCAACCAAGAAGGTGTTTAAGAAATAAACATTTCTTCTTCTTCTTCTTTTTTTTTTTACAAATAGTTTATTGTCAAATTAGTTTCCACATAACACTCAGTGCTCATCCCCATAAGTGTCCTCCTCTATGCCCATCCCCCCTCCCCCCCACATCCATCAGTCCTCAGTTTTTGTCAGCATTCAAGAGTCTCTCATGGTTTGCCTCTCTCCCTTTCCCCCACCATTTCCCCCTTCTTCTCCCCCTTGTTCCTCTGTTAAGTTCCTCCTAATCCTCCTATACGTGCACACATATGATATTTGTCCTTCTCTGCCTGACTTATTTCGCTCAGCATAACACCCTCAAGGTCCATCCATGTTGCTACACATGGACAGATTTCATTGTTTCTCATTGCCATGTAGTATTCCATGGTATAGATAAACCACATCTTCTTGATCCATTCCTCTGTTGATGGACACTAAACATTTCTTCTTTTTATCCCACACTTGGATTCTTTTCTTTTAGTCTCAAAAAGTGTAATTTCCTGTTTCTCTGAGCTGGAGAAGGGAATGGTAGTTGGCAGGTTGACAGCTAGATGACGAGGGGGGTAATCAGGGGCTGGAGTGGCTGCCGTGCTTCAGGTGGCCCCTGCATGGCTGTGATAATTGAGAGCAGCCCCAGGTAAACATCCCACTCCATGTGCCGAGGAGGCAGCCTCTCTGTCTTCTTCCCCACTGGGTCCACTATTTTGCCTGGGACCATAGCTGAAACTCCTCCCAGAAGTGCAGAACCTGAGTGTCACATTCTCTCTGACTCCAGCTTTCATAGAAGGGTCTCTTATTTGAAATAGATGGATGTATTTCTAAAATGTTTACTATAATTTGGGCTTACTGATTCACATTCGAAATGTAGTGTAAGGACGCACTGTTTCCATTTGTCTTCTTAGCTCTTTAAATAATAAAATTCCGGGCGCCTGGGTGACCTCAGTTAGGTGTTCAACTTTGGCTCAGGTCATGATCTCACAGTTTGTGAGTTCAAACCCCACATCGGGCTCTGTGCTGACAGCTCATAGCCTGCAGCCTGCTTCGGAGTCTGTGTCTCCCTCTCTCTCTCTGTTCCTTCCTCGCTTGCATTCTGTCTTTATCTCAAAAAAAAAAAAAAAAGATTTTAATAATAATAATAAATAATAAAATTCCAAGGAACTTAATATCATACATATTAAGATATTTAAATTATTTCAAGACGTTAGAATCAAGGAGTGCCATGGTAATTGCTTTTAGGTGAACATTTATAAGGTGAATAACCTCTAATTTTTTTTAAAACTGATTTTTCATTTAGCCTGTTTTCTTAAAACAGAATGCATCTGTTTTAGACTACCAGACAACATATTAACTAATAAATAATCACATACCAACTATGACGTTGGACATTTATTCATTCTCCCCAGTTCTGTTTCCTGATTGTAAAGAAGTAATATACACAAGTCACAAGATTGTTGAAAGGATCCTATATATCTATGTGATCAGTACTGGTTCACGATGTGGGCTTGGTAAGTGATAGTTCTTAATAGCAATCAGTTCAAAATCCAGAAAGTTCTGTCCTGAGAGTACAGAGCTCTTTGATTTTGGTCTCAGTTCCAACACCTACTAACTATGATCTCTGTTACTTCTTCTCTAAGATGAGGGTGACAATTTACTTGTCTAAAATTTACAGGACTGGACCAAAATACTGTCACAGGTTCACAGTCTCAAATTACCATCTATACCTTTAAAAAAAAGATTTAACTCAGTCAAAGAGTTTAATTTAGAGACTAGTAAAAATCAGTTACTTGACTAAGTCCAGTACTTGTTTCTTAATTTGTTTATATTGCCTTGTAGTTGTCACCACCATTACAGGGACATGGGGTGAGCAGGTTTCATGCATGCTCATTCACGTGGATAATCCTCTTCTGTTTTTTGTCAGTGGCATTTTTCCCACGACCCTTGTTTCTTTCAAAGTCATCATAATTTCTTTCTCTCTCTCTTACCTTTTTGGTTTTCTTTTTCACCAAGAAGACTAACTTAAAAAATGAGTCCAGCATCTCAGCAAATTTTGGAATTGTGATTAATTCTGTGTCCTGGCTCATTTATTAGAAGCCCCAGTTTCTCTCTCATCTTCCCTTCCCTCCTGATAGATTTGCCCTCCTAATACTCTTTAACCCTTTGGGCTTACCTTATCTCTCTTGGCTCTTTGCTTCTCTTATCTCTATCCTGTTAGCCTTAACTGATGTAATTTGTTTTCCTTGGGTTTCTTCCTCCTTTGTAAAGATGTGAACACTCACTCTGAATATTTCTCACCTATTGCATTAGTCTTTGTCAGCTGGATCCCAACCTAACACACTTTTCATGAAGGTTCATAGCCAAGTCCAGGCTTTTCTCATAGTTGTGGATTTTCATTCCTCTTTGCAGAGTGTCATATTTTACTCAAAAAAACAGCCTCCAGTGAATCTGCTTTAGATGCTGTTTCTCATTTTCTGATATGAAATTGATTTTGGTATAAGGTTTTGGCTGAGCAGTTCATCTCAGCTTTGAGCAATGTTCTCCCCCATGGCTTTGTCTGTATCCTACCGAGCTGGCTAGAACTGGGATCCACTGTGTATATAGTTTCTGGTCTACCATCCAGTCTAGTTTTTAGCAGATCACTATGTCTCTGTGGCCTTCAGTAAAATACCAGATGGATATGTCGCTATTTTCCAGGTCTAGACACCTAAACATCCTTGAATGCAAAAGTCAGGTTCTAAGAGATAATCTGAATTTTGTTTATAAGATTGCATTAGGTAATCTCATTTCCTTGCTTTGGGTTAGAAATTATTTTAAGTCATTGTGGAATGGAGACCTTGGATCAGAAGCTCAGACTATATGTGTTTGTATGTGTCTTAGATGAACAACATTGACAAATATAGTTAATTATATTTAACATACCCAGTTTAGTTGAAAAAAATTTTCCAAACCCATGGTCCATGGCTGAGATGAGGGGGAGGAGATAAATGTAATCTTGGCCACAGGAGCATTTGGGAACTGCTGGGATAGATGGTCCCAGAGGTCTCTGCTGGTTCTTCAGTTTCATGAGTACATGGCTCATTTGGGGCAGGCTGGAATTTATCTGCGGAGGAAGCTGTCAACTCTCAGGATCTCGACTCTGTAGTTGAGTGGTGGGATGGAAGGCAGGAGGTTTTGCTCTAAGAAAGGGTCAATTGTCATCCTTTCCTTTCACAACAGGCTTGACCTCACATAGGCTAGTACAATCCTTGGGAATTTGTTTAATACTCTGGAGTTAAATGTGAAGCAAATGTTGGTTCAAGCACATTTTTGACCTTGTCTTTTCTTTCGGTTTTCAAGCTACCAGGAAAACAACCCAGGGAGAAAGTTTTCTCTCTGTAGGTTCTGTTGACTGGGGTGACAAGAATTTGATAAGTTACAAGGAAACCACATGAGTTACAAGCCTGGAATTCAGTGCCATGTGGTTTCTCAGGAAATCTCAAAATGGTTAGGTAAAAACCTTTGACTCATCCATAGAACAAGGTGTCATAGGTCTTACCAAACTGCCTGAGTGGATCTTCTCATCTGAGATTCAGAAAAGAAGGAATAGTGAAGATGATCATATTTCCCATTTTTAATTGTTAGGAAACTAGAATATATGATCAGATTTGTAACATATATTTATGGTGACTTATTTATTACATATATTTGCAACATAAAGTCAAGTTCTAAATAATAATTATATGATATAGAAAATTGTATTAACGTGAAATGATAGGCATATTTTCTATGACATAATTTCCAAATATATCCCTGGTAGTTAAAGGAAGTATATGTCAATATTATAGTGAATAGAAACAGAAATTAAAGGTAAAAAGGAATGTGGTCATGTAAATACCTGTTGCCATCACCTATAAGTTAGGAATAAGGTAAGCCCTGTAGAGAGAGTGACTGGGTACAAATGCTTCATGATTTACTCATTGTATGACTTTGGACAAGTTCTTATCATTCTGTGCCTGAGTTTTCTCATATGGTAAAATGGAGAGTATATTAATAATAGTGCCCACTTCATAGATTTGGTATTTTTAAACATAAATACATATAAGGCACTTAGAATAGTACCTGGTACAGAGTACACACTCCATAAATAGAGTTGTGCTAAGCCTATGAACATTTTTAAGCAATCAGAGAAACTACAGATCAACTGATGAGATAGATAAAATGTTCCTGGGAATAATTGAAAAATATTAACTCCCCTGGGCAGTCATCCTTGAAAATTATTGGTTGAACAACCAATATTTTGTTATGTTAACCAACACCTTTGAGTTAGTGTATGGAAAGATTTTATTTTATTTTATTCTTAAATAGTTTATTGTCAAGTTGGTTTCCATATAGCATCCAGTGCTCATCCCAACAAGTGCCCTCCTGCATGGAGAGATTTTAATATTGAACCAAATTTGTGTGGAATAATTTAGCTTTTTCCTGCAGCAAACAACATATGAAATACCAACATAGGACATTTGTGTATGAAATAACAATAATCAGAGTAAAACTAGAACTTAATGCTATGAACCAAAAATAAACCAGCCTAAGAAAATATATAGATATCAGGGTTTTCGTGTGCAGGTATAACTTCCCTACAATGATTTTATAGGCTATGGATCTGTTTTAATTTAATCACATACTATGTGATTATAATAATCTTCCTAGTTATTCATATAAATGGACTTAGTGGTTACTATGACTTAGTGCCAATTTATCCTGCATATTTCTATTGCTGTTTTGGACCCCTAAAAGCAATGTGCCTCAAATCATGATGATCTCCACTTAAGGTCTAGGTGGGGAAAGGCTTCACTGAAGAAGTGACTAAGTTGAGCCCTGAATGAGAATGAGAAGTCAGTGAGGTGAAGAGTGCAGAGCAGGGATAGAACAGAGGAGAGAAGAGCATTTCAGGAAAAGGAACAGCCTGTGTGAAGGTGCTGAAGTGAGAAGAGACCATTCAAAGTGGGGCCTTGAGAGTTATGTTAAGAATTTTAAATGGTTCTAGAAGCAATGTAAGCTATGATGAGTTCTAAGTGGTGCTAGTCATTATCAGGTTAATGATTTATAGAGGTCGCCTTGGCTGTTGAAGACAGATTAGAGGCCTTGGTAAGAGATGAAGGATGGAGAAAAGAAAAGAGACTATTTCTGTCGACCAAGAACAAGACTTCGGGATTGATTGGATTTGGAAATCAAGAAAGGAAAGTATCAGGTTGACCCAGGTTTCTTCACAAGAGTCTGAGAAGGTGGTGTTGGCATTTAGTGAGATGGGGAACATTGGTGAAAAAGATTTGGAGGGCTCCATATAAACATGCTGATGAGCCAGAGAGTGGGCAGCTGAGTGTAGGTCTAGATCTTTACAGAGGTTGATGAATAGCCACAGAGGATAAGATCTGAAATGTTTGCTGGAATTCATTACTTAGAAAGACTAAAGGCCCTGACCAGAGAAGTTTTACTGGAAATGGTGGTTTGACAAAATTGACAAGGTATGATAATTGAAGTTAATTATGACTTTATTATTTGCAAAAAGATTCAGGATGAGACACGATTTTTAAAGAGTAAGAGAAGGAAAATTCTCCTTTCTATAATTGCCTATGTTCAAAGACTGGGGTAAATGCTCATATTTCTTATCTCTTTTTATAACACATTTTAATTCCAACCAATTTGTTTTGCAGGTAATTCTAAGCTTTAAATGTGAGGCTCTACAATGATTTAAACTGCATTCTAATGTTTTATGCCCTGTTACATTGCTGTTTAATTGCTGCTTATGTGGAAGTTATACCTTCCAGATTTGAGGGCCAGGTTATTGGCTTCCATCTACTTACTGGGGTTTCAAACTCAAATACAGGGCCAGGCATGTACCTAAGTGGTTTAAGCAAGTGTGTTCAGGGAAGTCGTGGGAACTGTGATGGTAGCCAGCACTTGCATACCCATCTAAAGGGTCAGCCAGTTCCGAGCCTCAGCTATTTGCTGACAGCATGCTGAAGTGTGGGCCTTCCCCATATTGCCAGATCTCTCCATTTTCAAAGGAGCCAGATACTGGTATTTTCACATGAACTCTCTTGATTTATAAAATTTTTGCAACTCCATGTATGTTTTTAAGCCCTCACAGACAAGAAAAAGAAACAAAGAAGACACAAAATCCATGCTGGTTGGAGTGATTTGGCTTATGGGCGGTCCATTTGCTCACCTTGTGTTAGTTACTTTCATACAGCATCTCATCTATTGCTCTAAAGAGAGGTTATGCATCAGTACAATCATCCCACACTCCGCTGGTGGGTAACATTCAGTGCCCTGTCTTTTAAAATGTCCAACGTTTTTGATAACTGTGTAAAACAAACCTCATCACATTCCTTCGTAATCAGGACTTTTCCTCTGTTGAAAACACCTCGGTGATGATGAAATCTACATGCCCTTACAATCCATCACTCTTGGGACTATCAAAATGAGGCCTGCCCGACTGCTTCAGCTCGGCAGCACTCAGCAGTGTGGGGCTCAGCCCAGCCTCGCAATGTCCCTGGTCCCCGGAGCAAGAGCCCTTTTATGCTCCTGGGTTGCAGAGTGTTGAGGCACTTTCTTCCAAAAGCCCATAAAACAAATGGTGGGGTTTTTTTTTTTCATAATATTTTCAGGCTGAAAAGAAATTGCACAATCCAACTCTTGCCTTAGGCCAGTTTGGAAAAATTGCCTTCACCTTTTCCCCTCCTGTCCTTCTCTTCCCCCCACATGCTCTGGTTTTGGTTCCCTTCACGTTAGGAACGTGGTGATAAAAATGTGTATCTTACAACCCACCAGCACTTGACTGGTACTCCAGAGGGTCACAGAGTAAATAGGTGTTTGATTAAATGTGTGTCTGAAAACCTTGGGAGCCTTTGAAAGATAGTGTCAGAGGGCTGGCCTTGTGCTTCTAGAGAAGCTTGTTGTAACAGGCGGTGTATTTTCTCCTTTCATCAACTTACCTTAATGGCTTGATAGGATTTCTGGAAGTTCATTTAGGGGAAGGATAGTAGTGAGGTTTTGAACAAAATCAAGGCTATTTTTCCTCCCTTTCTGAAGGTGATGTCTTTAGAACTTGCTAATTAGAGAGCAGAGCAACAAAGAGATGCCTGAGTCATTGTCTCCAAAGCTAGTAAAATGAAACTCCGAAGAAAAAATATTTTTTTGGAAATGCTCACAACTTAGTCACTCTGTTAAAACACAATTGACATAACCTCTTTTCCTTTCAGGCTTCTCCTGAAACAACAGTTTAATACATGAGTCAAGCTGAAGGCTCATTTTCCCCGGTTTGTTGGGCATAATGGGGTAATTGCCCAGACTGTCATTAAACTGTTTCCATTCTGATGATTGATTCAAAAAGTCTCAAGGTGGCTCCAGAACTTCTTTGGACAAGTCTTTGAATCATCTGTCCACCCAAAGTACAATTTTGCCAACAACGATAATTTATTTTTAAGAAGGGAAGCAATGGTTTTCCTATTGAACAAAAATCTCATCTTGGAATCAAAAGATCTGGGCTGGAAAATCTGGCCCTCCTCCTTATTAGCTGTGGGTCCTTGGGCTCCTTATCTAACCTTTATGAGTGTGTTTTCTTACTTATGTGATTACTCATGTAGTTCCTAACTGACAGCATTGTTGGGAGAATTAAATGAGGTAATAACTGGGAAAGTACCTAGTACAAGTCTTGGCCAAAAGCAGGTGTTCAATAAATGCATCTTCATTGATTCATTCATTTACATTCCAAACAAACAATATTTCTCAGTGTAAGTCAGCACTCTTTGATCTTAATTAATAACATAAGCTACAAAAAGAAAAAAATAGATGATTCTTAAACTTCACTTTATTCCACTTAAATAGATTTCCATCAGTATTGTAAGGAGTGTCCTTTCCTAAGAGTTATCCTCCCTTTCTCCATGCTTCATGCTCCTGCCTTCTATTTGCTCTAAGTGTTAATTTATTTTTTCATCTTAAAACTACTGGTACATGTCAAATTAGTTTTTATATTCCTTGGAGGTGTATTCTCTTCAAGCATATACTTCTTTCCATTTTTAGGGAAGTCATTGCATCAGTATGCCTTTTGGAGTGTCTTTCCCACTCCTCTGACTGAGCTTGTCTTGGGAATGAGTGGTGCCATCGTCCACAGACCTGGCAGGGTGGGCAGCTGTCCAAGGCATACTCACAGAGGCTGGTTTATTTTCTCTCAAAGATTTTCAGGGATGCTGGTGACAAACTCTTCTTCTAAAGTGTATTTAAATGTTTCATTTCTCGGAATGGCACAAATGGTTTCTTTCCTAAGTTAGATGGTTGTTCTAAACCTTAGCTGGTTGCCAGGCATTCAGTTTAACCCCTGTTAATTGTTTTGGCCATATTTAGTTGAATTTAAATACATAGGAGTCCAGACTCACTTTGCTACAGATATTTTCTATCTCCAGCTATTCTTATTTGCTACTTGGTGTTTCATGCTCTAATTGGTTGAAAGTCACCCATCTGTGGCCCGGTTTTCTTCTCTGTTCCCATGCCCCTATTGAATGGAGACATAGACCAGGGTGCCTTTAATACTCATCTCAAGTGGTGACAATACAGGGTATACTCTGCTGCTTCTCGTCATCACTCTGCAAGAATCATTTTGCTGGTGTTGAACTCAGAAATCAGATTTCTAGTTGACAATAGCGAACTTTAGCAACACTTATGGGTTTTTTATTTGGTTTTGTTTGTTTTTGGTCTTCAAAAATCTCCTCTTAATTAACATCTTTTCCTTTTATTTTTGTTACTTTGAAGATTCTTGGGGCCATTCACCCATAGATCTCAATTCTGTATAACTTTTGGCTATGGAAAAGGATCTGAAAAATAAATACAAGACAGGGACTATTTTAAAAGGTAGAGTTTTTTTTTTTTTTTTAAGAGTGGAGGGAAAGAAGAAATATATCTGATGTATGATGAAATGCTAAGGACACATCACAGATAGATCCAAGCACCATTTGTGAAGGAAGGGGAGGAAGAATTAGACTATGTATTTTTACCTCTCTCTCTCTCTACTCTGTAGAGGAACATATCTATAATTTCTACATTAGTTAGAGGATATTTTTATCTTTACTTGTGAAACATGGCAGAAATGATACAGTATTAAAAAAAAGAACTTTGCTATCAATAACTACCTAACCCTTTGGTAACCACAGAAGTATAAGAGAACTTATTAAAAACCAATGATTTATAAGACACTGAATTGTGGAGAATACATAGATAAGGGGTTCTGTCTTAAAGCAACTTATGGTGGTTTCAGGAAGATGTAAAACATATAATACATTAAACTCTTTCCAAGGCAGTGGGTAACACACATGATCTGAATTCTATGAAAATTTCAATCAGAGGGATATGTTGCCCCCAGCTGAAGAGGTTATTGTAGACTTCTGGGAGGAAAGACACCTGTGGATGGGTAAGACTTTGGTGGGCAGAGATAGATAGTCCAGATAAAGTAATAGAAATTGTCTATAGAAATGACTGAATGAATGAATAACAAAATGAAAACTTTTTTAATAGCTAAGAAAATAAATTTTATGTAAATGCCATGAGAGAATTTACTGTTGCTGCTATAAATTTTTTTTTTTAATTTCAATGGAATTTATATTTAACCATAATGAAAAGAGTTCATACTACAAAATGCACAAATACAAACAAATGTCAGATGATGCAATCCAGATGATCAATCCAGGCTTCAACAGCTCATGGTCTTCAGACAAGAAGAAGAGTGCAAAATCAATGCAAAAAAACTCTGAAATTCGGCCAAATTCCTCTGAAAATGCTTGCTATCTCTAGGTTTTGGAGTTGAAGGAATTTTTGATTCTGGACACTTTATCACAAGATAATTTAGCTCATATCCATGATCCTTTATTGGTTAAAAGTTAACAAACCCTCAGGAAGATATATCTGGTGAGAGAAGATCTGTGTCATCCTTGACAATTTTCTTTTAAACTGAGAAAACTCTTCTGCCAAGGTAGTCAGGAAACAATTCTGTGAAATAAATGCTGCTGCCTTGTGCCTAAAGATTGACTGGTATTGCAGAGGTTAACGTTTACCAGAATCATCACAGCCACTCATTGAAGGCTGCCCAAGTGCCAGGCACTGTGCTAGCACTTTGCATGCACTGTTGTATTTACTTTTCCTGGTGATGCTAGGAAGCTTACTGCAATGCCCAATTTACATATTCGAAAACAAAGGATGAGAAACGTTAAGAAATCTATGCAGGGTCTGAACAGATTCACACTCAGACTGAAACCCACAAAGTTTGTGTGTGGTTTTCTTTTTTTAATTTGGGATGTGACAGTTCTAAATAGTTCATCATTTTATTATATTAAAAAACTTTTTTTAATGTTTATTTGTTTTTGAGAAACAGAGAGACAGAACATGAGCAGGGGAGGGGCAAAGAAAGAAGGAGGTACAGAGTCCCAAAAAGCTCCAGGCTCCCAGCTGTCAGCACAGAGCCCAACGTGGGGCTCAAACCCATGAACTGTGAGATCATGGCTGAGCCAAAGTTAGATGCTCTACCAACTGAGCCACCCAGATATCCCAATAGTTCATCATTTTAAAGAGGTATTCACACCTGCTAAAGGAAGTTCTTGTTGTTAAATAAACAAACAAATCAACCAATAAGTAAATAAAAAGCACAACAATTTCATTTTCTTTATGTAGTGTTTCCTGAAATTCTTTTGGCAGGAGTCTCTTTCTTTGAGTGAAGTATTGAGAGATCTTGGCCATACTGACAAAAACGTACTTGCTGTCTGCTTGCTGAGGTTAGGACTTTCAGTAGTAATGGTGAGAGTGGACATCCCTATCTTGTTCCTGACCATAGAGGAAAAGCTCTGTTTTCCCCCATTGAGGATGATATTAGCTGTGTATCTGTTGTTTATGGCCTTTATGATGTTGAGGTATGTTCCCTCTATCCCTACTTTTTTGAGGGTTTTTATCAACAATCATTACTATACTTTGTTAAATGCTTTTTCTGCATCTATTGAGAGGATCATACGGTTCTTATATTTTCTTTTATTAATGTGATGCATCACATTGATTGATTTGTGGATATTGAACCACCCTTGCAATCCAAGAATAAATCTCACCTAATCGGGATGAATGATTCTTTTAATGTACTGTTGGACTTGATTTGCTAGTATTTTATTGAGAAGTTTTGGATCCATGTTCCTCAGGGTTATTGGCCTGTAGTTCTCTTTTTTAGTGGGGTCTTTGATTTTGGCATCGAGGTAATGCTGGCTTCATAGAATGGGTTTGGAAGTTTTCCTTCCTTTTCTATTTTTTTAAACAGTTTAAGAAGAATAGGTATTAACTTTTCTTTAAATGTTTGGCAGAATTCCCCTGAGAAGACATCTGGCCCACTTTGTTTCTTGGGAGATTTTTAATTACTTTTTGAATTTCTTGGTTGGCTATAGGTCTGTTCAAGTTTTCTATGTCTTCCTGTTTCAGTTTTGGTAGTTTATATGTTTCTAGGAATTTAGCCATTTCTTCCAGGTAACGAAAATGTCATACACAATGCAATATTACTCAACCATAAAAAAGAATGAAATCTTGCCATTTGCAATGATGTGGATGATGGAGCTAGAGAGTATTATGCTAAGCAAAATAAGTCAGAGAAAGACAAACACCATATGATTTCACTCATACGTGGAATTTAAAAATCTGTTATTGGTTTAAGACAAATAAACATGGTGGGGGGTAAGAGAGAGAGGCAAACCATAAAACAGATTCTTATATAGAGAACAAACTGAGGGTACCTGGAGGGGAAGGGAGTCGGGGGGATGAGTTAAACAGGTGATGGGTATTAAGGAGTGCACTTGTGATGAGCACTGGGTGTGTAGGAAAGTGATGAATCACTGAATTCTACACCTGAAATTAATATTTCTCTGTATGTTAACTATCTGGAATTTAAATAGAAACCTAAAACTATAGAAAAGAAAAGAAAACATATTTGGGAAATGCTGTCCTAAGACAAGAAGTGAGATAGTGCCTTAGGGGAGGAGTTAATTTTCCTTCTCTGTGGGTGTTTGCAAGTAACACCTGAGAAAGAACACCTACCCTCCCCCCCTCCCCCAGAGCTCTACAAATTTCTCTGGCAGGTTAGCAGACAGGCTAATTTTATTGGCAGATATTTTAATTTGAGGACATTTGTTTTCTAAACCCTTTCATTCACTAACCCAGAACACTAAGATAAGGAAGAAGAAAGAGAAAGAGGGAGAAGAAGAAGAGGAAGAGCAAAATGAGGAGAAGGAGGGAAAAAAATCATATTGGTTAGGGTCATCTGAGAATTTTTTAAATTCCTTGCTTTTGCCAATACATATTTGCATGCAATTCTTTTTCCACTTAGAATGTCTCAGTGGTTAAGAAAGAAATTTGCAATAAAATGTTAATTTTCTTCTGATAGTTCCCAACCCAAAACTTGTCTCCAGGGGTATAAAGGACAGTGTCCTATTTACATCATCATCAATCAAGTCACATACTGTTGATTAAGTGATCTGTTATTAAATTTAAGCATAAGATGTTAAATATACTTGTCAAACTGACGAATCCTAGTTTTCATCTCAATACTGGTGATAGTATATAAGAGACAAATAAAGATAACGCTGGCTTTTACTTGGCCATAGCCTTAAAGCTTTTCTACAGTAACAGTTTTCTCTTCATATTATGCATAATCATTTATAGCTGTTGATGTTTCCTTACATTTCAAGTAGTATGTATGCAAATACCATTCCTAAGTATTGGCTGCAGATGCAATGCATTTGATGCATTTGTGGGGAAAAGTATACACTTCATGTGTCATTCTGCATTTCCAAGGAAGACAGCATGATGCCCAACCAATGCCCTGCCTTCATTTTTGCATTTGAACTTGTAATGACAGAAGTCACATTGCCACATGAAATGCTTAAACACTTCTCATTTTAACCAAATATTGAAATAAAACATATCTGCATTTGGAGTTCTCTAAATTAATAACAAAAATAATGTTTATAAAAACAACTGTAAGAGGCGCCCACATGGCTCAGTTTGTTAAGCATCTGACTTTGACTCAGGTCATGATCTTACAGTTCATGGGTTTGAGCCTCATGTTGGTCTCTGTGCTGACAGCTTGAGCCTGGAGCCTACTTCAGATTCTGTGTCTCCCCCCTCTCCCTCTGCTCCTCCCTCACTCATGCTCTGTATCATTTTATCTCTCTCTCAAACATAAATATTCAAAGAAATTAAAAATAAACAACTACAAGACTAGGAAGTCATTGGTAAATTAAATAGAAAATTACCCAAATAGCTGGCAGATTTAGAGAAAAAGTACTATCTCTTCTAAGCCCTATAGAAATAGCACTTGAACATCCAAGGACAGAATCAATATATTCCTTGCTAAATATATTTTTCTAAAAAAAATTTTCAGAACAAGATAGACTTTCATGTCGCTAATAAATTGTTTCATGTTTATATGTGTATGGAACAGGTATGTTAGCTCATTGGCCAAGATCAGGAAACTGGGTTATAAGTTAAGTATATGTTGGATGAACAAACTAAAACCACCAAGAGGTATTTCCATGGACTTGAAAAATATTTTTGAGGGAAACATTAAAAAATATAGCTCATTTGGACCAGATCTTTTTTATTTTCAGTTTCCTTTTTTTCCAAGTCCTGGAATAAATTCTTTGATGGAACATACCAGGTTTGCACAAGCTAATGAAAAAGCCACATATACTTTTTTTTCTTTCTTTTTTTTAAATTTTGAGGCAAAACTCCTGGTTATGTTGTTCAAAGAAGACAAGAGTCTTGCAATTAGGCTCATTAATGTAAGTTAGGGTCTGGTTTCCTTTACCCCATGGCTTCTAGAGGAAGATCGAACTCTATCCTCATCTAGTAAAAATATCAGTTTATAATGAAAACATAACTCTTTGATGTATTTCTTTGTAGGATTTGCTTTCAGAAACTTTTGATGCTTTGCTCTATCTCCTCCTATTAGTGCTTTTATCTAACCCCAAAAAGTCACCCTCCAAAGCAGACACTCTGAAGTCCCACTGGGCTCCCATCAGTCCAGTAGAGAGGGCTGACGTGACATATTAGTCTTAAATCCAAAACATATGTTTGGAAAATGCCTAGTTTCCTGGCAATAATTAAGAATGCTACTTGGCAGATTGGCAGCCACATAAAACAATCGTTAGTAAATCCTATATTTATTATGTTCCCATTTTATGGAAATGAAACCCATATTACAAATATGTATAGGAAACTGGACCCAAAATGATGCACAGGTAGAATCAATTATGATGAAGATGAAAAGAACATCGATAGTTTTTTCTAATTCACCTTTCTTATACCAGAAAGGTCTCTTCCAAAAGAAACCACATCAAAACATTTAAATTTTTCTTCCTATTAACTTTTAAAACCATCTTGGATAAATTCTCTCATCAGTACTCATTTGTCAGTGTGGCTCACTGAAGAGTTCTGGTGTATAATAAATTGAGATAAGATCTTATAGTCATGGGAGACTTTTCCTTTATAAATGTTGAGGGAAAATTCCAGACACATCAAGACCACCTCAACTTTTTATGAATACATGCATATATTATATTATATTTATTTTATATTATTTTTATGTTATATTAATGTATGTATGTTGTACACACATCACATACACATTTAGGGAGGCTTTGCTCTAAGAATATACAAGTCTAGCTATGTTTTATTAAATACTGAAGTAATTATGAACCAAATCAAAAACATCCACTGCACCAAGCTTCCCATATGTGTAACTCTTATCTTTTCCCGTGGGACACATTGGACCTCCTTATAAATCTGGCAAATAAGGAGTTAATGGCTGAAGACTGTTCCATTGTCCCTTCTGTTCAGTGGGTATCTGCGTTATACCAGTTACAATAGGTCTTGAAAATAACTTGTGTGTACAAGTATTGCCTCATGTGTGACACACGAAGTAAGGAGACTTTTTTTTTTTTAATGTTTTATTTATTTCTAGGAGAGAGAGAGACAGCGCGAGCAGGGGAGGGTCAGAGAGAGAGGGAGACACAGAATCTGAAGCAGGCTCCAGGCTCTGAGCTGGCAGTCAGCACAGAGCCCGACGCGGGGCTCGAACCCACGAACCGAGAGATCATGACCTAAGCGAAAGTCGGACGCTTAACCGACTAAGCCACCCAGGTGCCCCGGAGACTTTTTAATCTGAGGAGCAGCACAGGCTTAGTGATGTGGAAATTACATGGTCACAAAGCCTATGAAACCGTCCAAGCAGCAACAAGTGGACAAACACACACCCAAATTACTTAGTTATTAATGAGCACCCTACAAAATGCCTGCACATTTCTCCCATAAGGATTTAAATAAACATATTGTAGACTGCATCAAAAAGAAGCAGGTAGGTTCCATTTAGAAGCTGTTGGAAAAGTAACTCTGTGGACCCAGAAATATAGTGGGCACACTTTTCCATCATGCAACGTCCGTCTGTAAAAGCAGAAAGGCAAAAGTTTTCATCCTTCATGTGACTGGCTCCATGTGAAATAAGCCAGTCCCTCTAAGCAATAACATTTACTTTGTTTTCTAAATTGCTGACTCTAGGAAAGAAAATTCTCTTTGTTACAAAGTTTAAATTCCAAATAAAGCTCCAGGATGGGGAATTCAAAAGAGTCTCTAGAGAAAATGTTTTAAAATTAGAATCATCTTAGAAATATGTTAGGGACTAAATATGACACGAATTTTTTTCCTGTGATCTTTAACTTTCTGTATTTTTATCTTCTCATTTGTATTTTTATCTTCTCATTTGGCAGTATTTTCAGTATAAATTTTAAAGCACTTTTAGCCATTTAAACCCTAGCTTGTACATTATTAAGCAATACTAGTTTTACTTTTTCATTCTACACATATTTGTTGATGCTGCTTGGGGGTTTTACTTGACTCGGAAAGATGTCCTTCCACCTCTAGACATTTTGCACTTTGATAAGCAATGAATAATTAAATTTAACAAACATATATTGTGCTCAGAATTTTGTCACAGCTTAAGTTTTCATTAATTTAACAGAATTAAAGTGGCTTGCCATTTACTAGTGGTTTCTAAGCAACCCTTTGTGACTTCTAGTCATGATTTAGAGGCTCAAAGGGCACTTCGTTGATAATTATATTGATTATAGCAAATGATCATGGTGATGTAATCTTGTGGTGAAGCACAGAACCTCTGAAGGTAAAAGACAAACAAAACAAGTTAAGTTTACTCTGGACTTTGCAACTTCCTAACACTATGACCAAGTGCAAACTATTTTAACCTTTCTATGCCTCAGTTTCATATCATCCATGGCTACATCAACATGCTTCAGAGTGAAATGGACACTTGCCCACTCTAGATATGTTGGGACAGGGTAAGATAGCTGGGTCAGAGAATCGAGGTCCACAGATAAGCAAATACTCTACTTCTGCACTGATGAATTCAGATCACCCATCTATCAGGGTAATTATTTGATGACATGACCAATATTGACATCATTTTGTGGCTTAGAGACCAGGCTGCCACATAATACTGCTCTCCTAATAGTCCTTTTCTTTATTTAACCAGGATTCTACTTCATGTGGCTGTCCAACCAGCTATTTCCAGATGACAGAAGAACAAAATGCCGTCTCCATTTTGGTACGTCTTTGTTTTAAAATGTGCTTTCCCATAAGGAATAGGCTCTGCCTCAGTGAGTCAAAGGTTAGGTGTCCTCATTATATTATTATTTAGGGAGACATCCAAGAATAACCATATTTTTCCTTGTGACCAGTACAGCATCAAAGTCACTTCTTTTATCAAAAATTTCCATTTTTAAAAGATGAAATGTTTTGAATGGCCAAGATGTCTTTAGACACTGTTTTTCTTGTGTCGGTATTGTTTCTCTTGGGTATATGAATATGGGGACATTTTGATTTTTGTCCCGGGACTCTTGAAAACACAGTGTTTAAATATGAAGTACAGAAATTAAATTCTCCAACCCTCAGCAATTGGCCTTGAAACTTCTGTCAAGGGATGAACCCAGAGCAGCTTGATGGATCTGGGCAAGTGTTTACAGTCAGCACCTCATAATTCAAAAGCCTAGAGGTTATTCCCTATCTCTTCTTTTTTATTCCTCAGGAGATGGAGCTTTAGCATTTTACATTTTCATTAATATCTCCATCACAGATTTTGTAGAAGACATGACAGAAGAAAAAATTAAAATAATTAGTTTCACTGTCTTAACAACTCTGATAAAGTTTAAAATGGGAAAATTTAAACTAAAGAATGACATTGGATCATTGTGAGACTCAGTTATACATACATTCTCCCTCTCCCTCTCCCATATATATCTGATAGAACTGGCTCTATGAAATAGTGTCATTTATAAAGTGATATGTGGCATATAGGGAGAGGAAAGAATGTACATAGCAATTTGCTCAATTGGCTTATATCAAGTGGTACTAAAACAAATCAGAAGTGAAGTTTTAGCACTTACTATATACACAATATCACAATATTGGTGATTAGCTCTGTAGTTAAATATGTATCATTTTACTTCACTTCAAAAATTTTAGGAGTACCTGAGTGGCTCTGTTGGTTAAGAATTTGACTCTTAATTTGGCTCAGGTCATGATCTCACAGTTGGTGAAATCAAGCCCATGTCATGTTGTGCACTGACAATGTGGAGGTCTGCTTGGGATTCTCTATCTCTCCCTCTCTCTCTGCCTGCACACTCTCTTTCTCAAAAATAAATAAATGAACATTAAAAAATTAGAGTTATTTGACTAGCTATGCAACCTAATTAATTTCTTTAAATCTCAATTATAACCCAAATAACAGTCTGTAGCATACTATGAATTAATGAAAAAATAACTCCAAAGAGCATATTTTAAGAACTTAAATATTAAGAGCTAAACTAAGTATTATTTTCCAACCCATCAACGCAGTAAGATTTTAGATAAATATTTAAGACAGACCTCAACAAAAAGTATTTTTAAATTCTAGAATTTAGACACTGTAGTGCAATCCTTGCTTTAATCTGAACCAACTAGAATAAAAAATGGGGTATTACAACAAAGGGAATTTGATGTAGAGCTTGATTACATAGGTGATGGAGAATCTGATCATTTAAATAGGGGATGGTGAAGTAATAAAAATTTAGTAATAGCAAGAAGTCATTACCATTCACAGGCTGAAGACATATAGGAGGGAAGGGATATTAATGAAGCTGATGGCAAGAGTCAGGAGCTGGCATCATAGCCATTGTAGAGTCACCACCAGAGGCTGAAAAGAAAAGAAGAAAGATTCTGAATTTTCCTTCTGCTGTCTAATCTCTGGATATGCTTCCTATTGGCCAAATCCCTTTGGAAACCAGTTTATAAGATGCTAGGAACATAGTTTGCAAGGGCCAGTAGTGCACCTCCCCTGCTCCATCCCCCTTGCCTCTCAATCCTGAAATATAAAGCAGAACAGGGAAAGCATAGAAAATGATGGCATGACCAATATGATGGCATAAGAGCCTATGAATGCCATTGGCACAATTCCCATATTTTTCTATAGATTCCAAACAATCAAGAATGCTTTAATCAACGTGTACAAGTGTCTAATTATGAGCTTCTTGTTGTGAAAAGTATATGGGGCCAGCTATGCAAATCCTTCTAGAAAAATACTCGGGAAATATTTTGGAAACCTAGTTGTCTTAAAGAAGATACTGTGACGAAGTCATATCTTATGCTGGGTGCTTGATGCAGGTCTATACATGATAATAATGTTATGCCATGCTAGTGGTTTGTCAAGAAAGCTATTACATACATGCTGAGAAGCCTTTTTCTTTATAGATTCAACTACTTTAATAAAAATAATAAATATAATGATTTTTCTTTATTAAACATATATGTGTATTGACTGTATCCATTGCTTTTAACATGTAGGAAATTCACTGTTGTTTGTAATACTTACAGTTGTACTTTATAGATTATCTATTTATCATCTTTCAATCAATTGAGACTTTAGTTTATTAAAACCCTTAAAAATCCCTTATCATTGGGTTTCAACTCCTGGGAATGTTTCTTTAGGTTCAGCATGCAGCAGTTGATGTCCTTTTACACAGCTTCTTCTCTTACCTGCAGAATGATACTGCTGTGATGTGGGAGTTCCAAGCAGGTAATTTAAAATGTAAACTTGTTTGAAACTCATGACATTTCTAGGACTTCAGGACAGGCTAGTCCACAGTACTCTGTGCCACTCCACAGTATTCTTTCTACCACTTAGGACACATGATACTGCCACAAAACTCTCTTTCTCTCTCTGTACCATACGAGAGAGTCGTCTGATGCTACAAATGAATTATAACCCCAAAGGTTGTTTGGTTGATTTAAAAAGTTAGATAAAATTAGGAATCAAACTGGAATCAAAGATTGGTTAATTTAAAAGATTAGATAAAATCAGGAATATAAATATCTGTGCGTTAAAAGTTTTATTTAACTTTAACATACATTCATTTGCTAATCTTTACTTGGGGAGTTGGGGCCTTTGGGTTGAATTGAATGTAGTTCCCATGGTTTTACTTGTAGATATTTTATTGACAATGATTTATCTAGACTTCCAGTCTCCCAGTCTCAGTTCTTATTTATAGCTGAGTGAAATTTAAAGACAATTACTAATTATCTAAGGGCAGAAGTACTCTAAAATGTTTATGTTTTCCATTTCTTTAACAGTTATTTACATGTATCTAATTCAACAAGATTATTTTTGCAGTTTGCTTTTATTAGATTCTTCAAAGATTTAAATTAACTTTCAGAGAATAAACGTCTTTTCTATTTATATCCATGTTTCATTAACTTATTAATATTTAATTTACTTATTACCTGATAAAATATTGGGCATAATACCTTTAGTGATGAAGACAGTAGACCCTTGGTAAGGATACAACTTATTTGGTGGGAAGAAACATATATTAGCAAACCAGAGATTAGATAGAATTGGCCATAAATATTCAGTGAGCTCTATGGCTTCAGTAAGTATGGCTTAAAGAAAGAATGGAGAGTAACGTTTAAACTAATGCGTTCCTTTAACTGAGATGATTAGTGATGGATAATAAGTAAATAAAGGGTCTATATAGACATAAAAGAAGACATAGAAACCATATGGCAAGAATGAATGCGATGAAAAATGGTATTTCTAAAATATAAGCTTTAGTATTTAAAATTAAAATTCACTATAATTCAAGGCACTAAGAATTAGTGTATTAGAAGTATTAGAGATTAGAGAGAATTAGTGAATTGAGAAATAGACAACAGAAATTACTCAGAATATAGGCAGAGAGTAAAAAAGTTGGAAAATATGGGAGAGAAGATAAAAAGATTTAAGGATAAAATAGTAAGGTCCAACATATACCTATTAAGGTTTCTGGAGGGAACAAATTATAAAAATAAGGAGCGAGAATAGTTGAAGTAAAGAAAGAATGGAAGTTTGCAAAATTGAAGGAAGACATGAGTCTTCAATTTGATATGGCATACTGAGTATTGAATCAGAGAAGTACAAACACATTTACATCTATAATAATAAATAGAAATTTAAGAAATATGAAACATAAATATAAAAATCTTAAAAGCTGCCAGAGATAAAATTTAATTAAATGCAAGGAAACACAGCTGGACCGACAGCTGTCTTCTCATGAGCAACATATAAAATGGAGGAAAACTAAGAGTCAGCCTAGGATTCTATACCATGGTAAACCATTATTTAGGCAAAGGATGACAAAGATACCTTTAGACAGATTAAAAAGATTATTTATAGGACTTTGCTAACATAATTAATAAAATATATAATTTTCTAAGAAGAGAATTTTCAAGTCTCTCCCCCACCCTCCAAATGAGAAAAGCCTGGAAAGTATATGGGTAAACCTAAGTAAGCATGGAGTACTATTAATAAGGAGGGTGACAATAAAATATGACTGGGGATTCAATGGGCAGAGTAATGCCACCCTCCCTTGTCACCATGTCCTAAACCTAGGAACCTGTAAATATATTATCCTACATAATAAAAGGGACTTTGCAGATATAAGTAAAGTTAAAGTTCTTGAAATGAGGAGATTATCCTGGATTATTTAGGTAGCCCTGACCTAATAATATGCGTCTTTAAAAGCTGAGATCCTTTTCAAGGTGCCATGATAGAAAGAGATGCGTCAGTGGTAGAAAAGTCACAGAGAGATGCAGTGTGACAAGGACATAACTTGCCATAGGTGCTTTGATGACATAGGATGGAAGACAGGAGCCAAGGAATATGGGTGGCCTCTAGAAGCTGGCAAAGATAAGGAAACAGATTCACTCCTAGAGCCTCCAGAAAAGAATGAAGCTCTGCTAACACCTTTATTTTAACCTACTGAGACTTGTGTTGAGCTTCCGATTTATAGAACTGGAAGATCATGAAATTGCATTGTTTAAAGGTACTAAGTGTATGATAATCAGTTACAGCAGCAATAGAAAATGAATCCAGGAGTAAACAGGTAGAACTAAAGGTGACAACAAGGAGAAACACAGAATTGGGAACAGAAGAATGTGAATATTCTAAATCCCTTATAATATTTGTGAAGATTCTTATGATACTGAGTAATGTTAGATTTTGTTGAGTGCAGTGGGCAAGTTAAAAATTTAAGTAACATACCTCTTTAGATTCTCAGATTGGTCCTCCCATTGGAGGGAAAACCTAAAACTTCTATATTAAATAATTAAGTATTCTTTTCTTAAAGGTATCAAAAAGCTGAAAATATAATCAAGACTCATGAAGCTAAAAATCTAATCCCAGAGATAAGGGGAGTCTTGAAGCAGATTTTGCTTTGAGATGATCTCTCAAATCTGGGTGACTTGCACTTCTGTTTTCTCTAATTCCTGTGTGACATTTAACAGACATAGCCCAGGCCTTCTCAAGGTGGGGGCCTTCTAGGAGATCCTCTGCCCTTAAGACTTGGACTTTAAAAGGCTACCTTCATGGTGAAGTAGTGAACAAAAAATCAATCTCTCTACCCTGCCACACTCAGGAAATGTTGCTTCATTCCTGTATAAAGCAAGAGGTGGAAATAAAAAATTCACCTAGGATTTGTATTAATAATTTACCCCTCATATGAATTTTCAACCCATATTCACATCACTTTGTTAATTTAAAAATCCAACAACTTCCAGTGGTAAATTTCAGGTGTCCCACACATTCAAGTAATAGTGATTGAGGGAGCCGTATAGAAGCAAAACAAAATCTTGTCCTGAAAGACTGAATCTTAATCCTAGGTTTCAAAGATTGCTGCAAATACTTCTGTAAAGAAAATGAATGGCTTCTGGTCAAATATAAGTAAGCAGAGAATTAGGTGAGGCATAATGGGCACAAATAGGCAGAAAAGATAAGCAATAGAAACAGAGCAGCAAAGATTTTAGATGTTGGTACTTTCAGCTACAAATTACAAAATAACAAACCTTGAAATGAGGGAATAGGAAACTACAAAAAATGAATAGGCAGCTTTGATGACTTGTAGCATAGTGAGGCCTGAAGAGCAGCCAGACAGCTTTCACTCAGAGGGTTCTGTAGCCAGGACATGGAGAGTAGTCCACATTCACTGGCTTATCCCAGAGTTCTATTATAAATTCTGCTATAAATTGCAATGTAATCCACAAGGGGCTTGATTATCTTGACATTCCATAGAACTTTACACTGGTCACCAGTATTGATGACATCAAAGTAATTGGATTTTCTAAGCAACAGGAACTATAAAACATCTCACAATGTATCTAACAAAGGATGTGCAGGATGTTTATTGAAAAAATAGTAGAACATTATTGTAAGACTTAAGGACTTAAACAAATAGAACTGTCTACCAGGAAGAATCTATATTACAAACACATCGACCTTTCCACATTTTATCAATAAATTGATGTAATTCCTTATCAAATTTCCAGAAGGCATTTTTGTGAAACTAAAGAGGTTACCTTAAAGTTTATATGGAAGAATAAAAGACACAGAAAAAAACAATAATAACTGAGAAAAAATTGCAAGAACTACACTACCAGATAATCATTGAAACAGTGTGGTGTTGGTGAACAGGAAGACAAATAGGCCAATAGACTGAGAAGGAACTGAGAAACAGAGCCATCCATTTATAGAAACTCATTTTGTGATCTATTTGGCATTACAAAGGAATAAGAAAAGAATGGACTTTTTAATAAATTGTACAGGGACAACTGGCTATTGATAAAGGAAAATGTAAATTAGATCTTAATTCCACAGCATATACAAATATTAATCTACATAGATAGAAGACGTACTTGGCATTGTGACAGCCATCCTCAAAGTTATGATCATGGAAAAAAAAAAGGAATTAAACCCATGATCACATTTTGAGGATAGCTATCACAATGTCAAGTCTTCCCACACACACACACTTTTTTTTTTAATTTTTTTGGTCAGGGTGGAAAAAATGCATGGCACTGTCAGGTGGAGTACTATTGGTAAGGAAATAGGAGGATAAACTCATCACTGGATGAAACAGGTGATGGAGATTAAAGAGTGCACTTGTGATGAGCACTGGGTGATGTGTGGAACTGTTGAACACTATATTGTACACCTGAAACTAGTATGTTAACTATACTGGAATTAAAAGAAAACAAAATATGAAAAAAAAGACATAAATGTAAAAAGCAAAACTTGAACATCTTTAGAGAAATATATGAATACCTTTATGACATAGAATAGGAAGAAATTACTTAAATAAGACACAAAAAGTAGAAGGAAGAAGAGATTGGTTTAAATGACTGTTAAAATAAAAATTTTATATCACAAAAATACAGTAAATGGAAAGATAAGTAATAGATTAGGAAATATATTTGCAAGAACATAAAAGGAAAATATGAATATCAAGAATATATAAAATATTTTCCTAATCAACTTTTTAAATAATAGCCAAATACCCCAATGGAAATTGGGCAAATATATATTTCAGGACAATTCACATACACAAAAAATGCAAATGATCAATAATGTAAGAATAGATGGTCATCTTCAGAAATAATCAGGAAAATGCTAAATAAAATAAGACGTCACTTCATACTTATAAGATTGGCAAAAATTTTGAAGTCTGAGAACAAATGGTGAGGGGATAGAGAAACAGGACTTCTCTGGGTGATATGTATATAGGCACAACTCTGAAGAATAATTTGTTTATGTCAGGAGGAATATGATGTACACACCATGCAGCCCAGCCATTTTTCTCCAAGGTGTCTATCCTAGGCAACTCCTGTTCTGTGTAAGGAGACACATTCAAGCCATGTAAAATGTATGTCTATCAGTACAACTGTTCTTATGGACTCTTGAGAGATATTAATATAGAATATTACCATCTTCATCATCATGATTATCATCCTAAATCTGGACTTCATTTGCAGAAATTCCCATAAGACTGAGTATAGTAAGTGAGATAAACAAAACCTTTATCTAGTAGGGTATGAAAATTGGCAAGCACACATATGCACACACACGTGCACACACACACACACACACACAAAACCTATAAAAGCATTTGACAAACTCATAAACTATTTATATAATGAACTCCTAATTATCAGTGGTAATGGAATACAGACCTGGTACCATCCTGGAGAAGGCGATTATTATAAGACCCAGACCTGATTTTCGCCAATAATTTCAACTTTCTTGCCAGTCTGAGGTGTAAGACTGGAAAAATCAACAAAGAGCTGAAGAATTTAAGGTCATCATTTTCTTTGTCTAAGTACTTAGCCACTTTAGGGTGATGGTGTAGGGAGGGAGCTATTGTTCCCACAATGTGGTCAGTTCCCAATTCTCTAATGAAAAGAAAAAAAAAACTACTCCAACTCACATTTTACTTTACAGTGTCTATCAGGTTTTTCTTTCTGCAGACCTTCTCAGTGAAGAATTGGACTTTTTAGTAATAATATCACTGAACTGGGAAGGAAAGTGGATGTGCAGAACAATCACTATGAGGTCATGTTTATTAGCTATCAACCTACAAAACAAATAGCTCTTTCCAAACAAAGCCCTTTGCAAATAGCTTTGCAAAGGGGTTTATAGTCTCCATAATGTTGAATTGGGAAAGTTTCCCAAAAGCTCCAAACTCAAACATTGGACACGTTTGTGTTGACATGTAGTGTATCTGTGAACTATAGCTGTGTAAATGCAAATAGCCACCAGCAGCATTATGCAGGGATTAAATCAATGATTATCTTCAACACATAATTTCAGGACTCCAGAGAATGTTCCAAAGAACATTCAGCCCTAGATTCTTCCATCACTGGATTGGCTGATTGATGCGATTATACTAATAAAGATTCATTTTTATGGTGTAAGAGTCCCTTTATTGCCAAAATGTAAAAATTCTCCAGGAAATGAATGCATTAAGCATCAGTCATTTAAATCTTATTGGGAATGAGAATGCAGGCCCCATTCTCCATATCAGGTTTTATAAATGATCAGTTTTAAGGTCTCTAAAACCCAGATATCATATGTATTCAATAATTTCATTATTTGAAAGAAATCTGGGAGAAAGTTCTTGATAGGTTTTTATTTTGTGTATTCAGACCTCAAGTAATATTTACATGTTTGAATCTGGCTTCTATACTGAAAATGGCTAAATAAGAGATGAAAGTATACATTTATGTGGTTAATCCCAGGTTTGCATGCACATTCTACATACGTTCATGTGTTTAGAGCAATTAAAAATCATAGCAATTATAGTTAGTAGAGAAATGTGACTTTTCTACCTTTTAGTAAAAGTTTGATTAGGTCGAATATGTGACAGTCATTCTAGATAATTTTATTTTCCCCATGAGTTTAAGATTAATCCCTTAATTCCTGGAAAGGTAACATATTTTAAAAATTGTTATAAAATTTTATAAATGTTTACCTGAATTAATTTTGGTATTAAATTTAGTTTTCATTAAAATTCAATTTTATCTACGACTTTATTGCCTGTCGAAATTCAAATATCTTATAGGAAATAGAATACTTTAAACCTATTAAGTTTTGAAAACAGAAAATAATACAGGAAATAAAACCCAATCCTGTATAATATCCATTTAAAACAATCATGGCTAGTATGCAGTACATGTTTTCTCAGTGTTTTCTCACAGGCATATGTGGTTGAATATATAATATTTAAAAGCCAATTTCTGGTTTGTAAATGGGGTTGTTTGCTAATCCTCATGAGTGTAGCATTTAAAAAACCTAAGACATATTCCAAGAAATAAAATTCTGAGTCAGAGAATATGAGCACCTTTTAAAACTCTTGATACACACTGACAATTTGCTTTACAGAAATTTATTTTTACCAATTTACACAGGTGCAATGATGCACTGGAATTATTATATTAACAGACTTCACTAAATAGACTTTTATCTTTTTCTGGTCACTATTATGATTATCGGTGATATATGTGAGCATAAATATATGAGTTAATATATATGAGTTAAGAGGTCATGAATCTCTGAAGAACGTATGGAACTTGATAAGTTTGGGTCCTGGTGATGGAAAGCAGCATTCCTTTTCTTTTCCTCCTTTCCTTTCCTTTTTATAAGAAGGTTGAATAAAGTCTGGGAGATGGATGACTTCTAGTCAATGTGTAGCAAGACGGGTCTTGCTACAAAACTAATAAGTCAAAGCTGAAGCAAACTCCTTTTAGATTTTACTTTCATTCTCTAGAAGATCAAATTATTTCTTTCTTTGTTGCTATCAATGTGTTTTGATATGCAGCATCATTAAAAATATAATGTAGATTTACTAAGTAACTCCATTGGATGGCAGGCAGCTCTCTGACAGCTTGCACCCAGGATTTGATCTATTTACTGGCCTTGGTTTGGTGATGGAGCCAGATCCTGACTGAATTTCTCAGTATGATGCTGTCGTTGGTTCATCACAGAACTTCTACTACGTGGTTCTGGTCTTTGGTAGGGCTAACATATGCCCTTAGGGGCATCTGATCCCTAGTTGGGACTTTTCCTCCTGATCTTCAAAGATTCTGTAGTCTTTTGAACAGCGGATGTCTTTCTCTCTACTTTCTATCCTTTCCTGAAGAAATGCTTGCTGTGCCATTTTTTTTCTACTCCACTGGCTGCTACCTTCGACCACTTACTCCCCTGTATTCAAATCCCAGTTCCATCGTTTATGAATGGAATAACCTTATACAAGTTACTTAACTTCTGGCTTAGGTTTCCCAATGTATAAAATAGAAATAGTATTATTTATCACATAGGATTGTTTCTGAATGCAGGTGTGAACCTCAATCTCTAGGCTAAATAATTACAGGAAATCTAATTTTATTTGCTATAATGTACATTGATTGTTGCCTCTAAACTTCATGGCATGGCCTATGGTAAATCTTAACCCTGTTATCTTTGGACCCACTCACATCAGAACTAGGAACGCTTGCATGTTGCCTGGAAAATGAAGAAGGTGGTATGGACCACTAGTCTCCAGTCTCACGAGTGTCATTGACATCTTCTGTGTAAAGCCAACAATGTGCCTGGAGCACACTAGCATTCCACCCTTGTGACAACTTTAAGATGTGGTCATCTTGGAGAGACCAGGGACTCAGTCCCTGTGGTCATCCTAGATGAAGTTCAGAGCTATTCCTCTGCTTCAGGAGCTTTTGCCCTGGAGAAGACCCCTTTGTCTTTTTGCTTGGGAACCACAGATCTCTCCCTCCTGCCCAATCTGGGACGTGTGTGTGTGTGTGTGTGTGTGTGTGTGTGTGTGTGTGTGTGTGTGTAGTGTTTAATTGCTATTTTATCTGGGGGAAGATTTTAACTCCTGACTCATTTTGAAACAATACCTAAAAGAATATTAAGAAACATGGGTTTAGCTTTTTAAAAACAAATCTAGAGTCCTGCTAGCTTCCTCTGCTTTCTGCTCTTCCCTGAAGAAATGACACACGGAGCTTGCTAAATTTATGAATGAGTGAAAGGAGACAGGGCAAATACAAAAAGAAAAAAATCCAATTATCAATAATCTCAAAATATCATCTAGCCAAATGAGGATTAATTTATTTTTATTTTTTATTTTTTCAAGAGAGTGTGCTCACATGCAGGGGAGGGGCAGAGGGAGGGGGAGAATCTCCATGCCCAGTACCAGATGGGGGTGGGGGGTGCTGGACAGGAGCTCTATCTCAAGGCTGTGAGATTATGACCTGAGCTGAAATCAAGAGTCCCACACTTAACCTACTGAGCCACCCAGGCCCCCTAGCCAAATGAGAGATTTAATGAGATTCTTCCTTCTCTCTTGCCTTCTCTCTGTATTTTCTATGTTTTTGCTTCTTTTATTTCCCACTTATAACAAGCCAAAACTGGTAGTGGGAGGGGCAGAGTGGTCTTTTTATAACCCTCACAAGCCAATCATCATGCACCTTTTCTTATGAGTAATGATCTGACAAATCACAATGTGACTGGACTTTGGCTCCTTGTTGCTGTCACTTAATTAGTTACTGAAATTTCAAGACTGCTTCATAAGAAATGTTTGCTCATTTTTCTGGCTACTTCTGGGTCTGGAATTGTTCTAGAAGCCTGAAGGTCCTGGGAATCTAGACACTGGGAAACTGGCGTTTTCTGTGTTAAACCTCCCTCTACGTGTTTTCTCAGGATGAACTGACCAAAAGGTTCAATGTAGTATGCCACTTTTACTCTGTGGGCACTTAACAAATACTTGTTGACTAATTGGCAACAATTCCTGGTCTACTTGTGGGAAAATGGGGAGGTAAAATAAATTAGTCAGGCCACCATGCCTCCTCAGTCACCCAAGGGAAGAGTTATTAGTGGCTACACACAGTAACTGAAAATAGACATCTGGTCAGGAAAACCTGAAGAAAGAGAGACTACTGGGGCCACTTTCAGTAAACACTTACACAAGATATTTCAGTAATATGTGAAGGGAGTGTTTGAGGTAAGTTTTCTTTGGAAATCATTAGAAAAAGCCCTTATTAACAACAGAGAGGTCATTGAAATGGGAATTACTAGTTTAAAATATGATGTCAGGGAACTTTTTCTTTTCCAACTCAGAACTCTTTCTGCTCTAACAAATGGGAGACTCCTCCATGAAGTAGCCAATCTTGTTTTAAGGAATTCAGAGTAATAGTCAAGGAATAATAGTCAGTGATTATTAGTTTGTTGGTTTGTTTTAATATGGGTACGCTTGAGTACAAATTAAACCAAAGCTAAATATAAGCTTACTATGAATTTGTCTTTAGAGCCTAGACTTTCCATTATTTTGGAAGAATAGGAGAACATATGTTCCTTTATATGTATGCATATTTATGGTCTCTGGATAGAAGAAAGCCTTTTCTAAGATGAGGATCTTGCCCTGATGCCTTTAGCCAATATTTGGGGTTCCAGCCAAAAATCTCAGGAAGGTTGACAGCTTGGTTTATCCCTGTATGGGATTAGTCACCCTATAAAACTTCAGAAGTATTTATATCGGCTATACAAAAACACCTCTTCTATCTGAGGGAAAGGCAACCCTTTTCACTTAACTTAAAAAAAAAAACCCAAAAATCAAGCTATAGTGATATTAACCACCATGTATGAAAGATCACCTTTAAAATCATCTGTAAATGCTAGACCTTCTGATTTGCACATGCATGTGTAGCTCATGAATGACATGCACTTTATTTCGGTTTATTTTAGCTTGTACAATAACCAAGAGAATGGTTCTGGGGTCACCAGCTGCCTTTTGCTCACTCCAAAAGGCAGCTGATCAATAGTATGAGACAAATGAAGAGGGACAGGAAGAATAGAAGGGATGCCACTTGGAGGAGGGGAGAGAAGTGTGACTAAAATCCCTACATTTCTACAGTTCGAGGAAATGTTTTATGCCAATACATGTTTTATGTCAATCAAACATATAAAAGTTACTGTGGCTGCATAAGGCCATAAAGATGCACTTTTAAACTCTTAAAAATAAGGTACCATAATTACATCTTATAGAACTGTGTGTCCCATGAGTCTCTTTGCTGTTTTTAAGATACCCATGGTGAATGAGGTAAAGGAAGGAGGAGGGAATGGGGAGAGAAAACCTTTGAGTTCTGTGTGCAGAAAAATGCAAACGCTGTCCAGATTTGCATGTAGGATCGCCCTCTCTTTCTTTCTGATTTATTAACTTTAATAACTGTGGGATCTCTCTCAACTCTGGTTTTGAGAACTGAAGTCATTGCAGTTCAAGAATATTCTTTCCCCTGAAGTAATCTCTGGTGGTGTCAGTCATCTGGGAAAGTGAAACAGCTTTGTTTCTTTTTCTTTCTTTTAACCCTTAACTAACATTCTACAGATTTCTGCTTTGAAATTGAACTTTGGTGTATTCACCACAATGATACTTGTTCAGTAGTAATACACTTAGACATCAGAAATTTTTGTAGCTAAAGTAACTAGTGTGATTGAATAGCTCTAAAGGTCTCATTTTGGAGAAAGAGGCTCATGAGCAGTGGGGCTGAGCAGAGATGCTGTGAGGTGATGGGATCAGGCCAGCCTTCAGCCTCGTGCTTAAGGAGCCAGCTGACCTGGGACAGCGTCCTCTTTCTGAGCCAGAAGAGATTCCATGCCTGCCTCTCTCTGTCTTGTAGTTCTTGACTCTCTGAACATCTTCAGTTTGTCCAAAGCTTTGCTGGGCAAGAACACTGAGCTAGACTCAAGAATGTATGAAGAAAATATTGGCTTTACCTGTAACTAATAGTGTCTACTGAACACTTTCCCCTCTTAGTTTCATTTTATCTTCTGTAAATAACTAAATTAGATTAAATGATTACAAAACAGCTCTGAACAAATCTTCAGGTTCCTGTTGAAGACAAGTGTGTGGAAAAGCCCAGTAGTGACTGGAGACGCAATTCTCTAGGTGAGTCCAAATGCATATGTTTCAGTGGAGCAGAGTTTTCACTCTGAGTATGTAGGAAGTAGGCTTAATCAACACAATTACCTGTCCCATGAGGGAGGGTTTTCATATGGTACAAGGCTGGTTTGATACTATTGTCATCATTGAAAGACCTTGGCGAGGAGTGGGGGTGCCTGGGTGGCTCAGTCGGTTAAGTGCCTGACTTTGACTCAGGTCATGATTTCACAGTTCATGAATTCAAGCACCACATAGGCCATCTGGCTCTGTGCTGACCACTCAGAGACTGGAGCCTGCTTCAGATTATGTCTCTCCCTCTCTCTCTGCCCCTCCCCAGCTCATGTTCTGTCTTTCTCTCTCTCAAAAATAAACATTAAAAAAAAAGAAAGACCTTGGAAGTTATGATTCATCTAAGTCATGAGAAATTCCCACATGTCAGTTGGATCTCACTCTGTCCTATAGGCAGAAAATGAAACAAAAAAAGGCTTTTAAAAAGTCCATTTAAATTTAAGAATTAAATAAATAGCCTTCTCTGAGTTCACCATGGATGAAGACAACAAAGGTACAAGAACAACTTGAGTCAAGTTATGAAGTCACTGCCATAAACCCACAGTGTAGCATTTCTGGTCATTCTACAACCTCAATTGGATAAGGGGCTCCTCAAAATTTACTTGGTAAACCTAATTATTTTCTTAATAGGTTGGAATGTTTTAAGTTAAAGATGATTTGTAATCAAGTATAAAAATGTTTAAAAGAATCAAAAACACAGTATTAGCATTTTTATGTTTAAAATGTGCACATATTTAATAACTCATATGCTTTCAATATATAAGAGAATTTTACCTACCAGACTAAACAGGTTGGTTTTTAAAATTTTCACTTTACAGTGAATAGTTTAGTAACTTCTTTGGACCTGCGATTTTAAGTTGAAATCTTACTAAGTTTATATAGTGTATTATTTAAGAGAAAGTCATTCTCATCATTTCTATAAATTTAAATCATTAAATATATGAGTTATGTCAGTACTTGGAAAAGTTTTGTTTGCTAAGTCATATAATTGAACTCTCCCTCAAAAAAGAAATTAAGTATATTAAATGTATTATATACATTTAAGAAATTAAAGAAATTTTAATATCAACTTTATAAACAGCTTAAAGTATCTTAAAAATGACTGCTGAATATTTACTGGACTTGTGAAAAGAATAATAAGATTGTAAGCTAAACTTAAAAACTTAAGGGAAGACTAGATTTTGGATTTGTAACTTCAATAGCCCAGATAATAATTTTAAAGCTAAAGAAATGCTCATAAAAGTTTTTTTTTTGAAGTGCACAAAACACATCCTGAAGAAAACTTCAGATTGAACTGTTAATATAGCTTAACCTGACGTAAAGTCCAATGCTGAATGTTTAACCTTGCCAAAAGAAAAAACCAGTGTGTATTTTGTGAATCTACTCCATGTGACTTACGTCTCTACTTTACAACCTTCCTTCTTCCCAAAAGGTAGAATAGGCTGCATTGTTGTGATCCACATATTCGCCAGGAAGCTGCTGTTGAAAAATATATCCCTCTGAGTCTCTGTGGCTTAACCAAAAACTTCCTATCTTGCTGATATTTAGTGAGTGATTCTCTGGGACTGGAGGGGTGGGAAGTCCCCAAGCCATAACTCAGGAACCTAAGAGGTTTTGCTTTATGGCTGAGCCATCTGGGTCATACATGTCCAAGATCAAGGTGAAGAAGAGAACCCAAGAGTCTATTCAAGAGACTCTGAATGCTGAACCTGGAAGGGCACACACCACTCTCACTCCCTTTCCATTGGCTAGAGTTGGTCGTGTGGTTGGGAAATGAGCCACAGTGTCCAGGAAGAAAAATAAATGGTTTGGTGTACACATAGCATTGTCTCTGTCATACCTCACAGGTTAATTTGCTCCTCCAAAATAAATCCATGATATAAATGTATCATTTGCATAGAAAATATTGATTGTGATTTTGTTGGTAGGAGATATTTCCAACAAAATAATGTAAGTGCATGAACCAAAGAGCTGGCAGTGAATTTTACCTCCTTACTCTGAGGTTGTAAAGCTTTTAAGTGTTGGTCCTTTTAACACAGCAACAAGTACTGGGGAAACTTGAGGCTTTCTTGAAAGGACCCCAGGCCACAATGGGTAAATTGGGTTCTGAGTCCCCATGAAATGTCCTCTTTAGTTGTCCATATATCCTAAATTGAACAAATAATTGCAATGTTATCTCTTTATCTTATGTCCAGTAAGTCCAGGCTTAATCACAGAATATAGAAATTAAAGATTATTCTTCGAAGGCCAGTATATGTTTTGGAACTATTTTTTTTTTAAATATCATTTAGGATTGATCCAACTATTTCACTCCAATAGAAACTCTTCCTGTGGAAACAAACAAAACAGAAAAGAGGAAAAAATTTCACTACATATATAAAATTGTTCATTTATTATTTTTTTCAATGATAGTATTTATATCATGAATGATTTATTCATCGGTTATTTTAAGCCAAAGAAAATTTTACTTTACTTTTCCCTATTTTTAGTAATAAGCATGTATTAAAAACTTACTGTGTGCCATATTATTAGCACATTTTGTGGATTGTGCATTTTCATTATTTCTGAACCAAATTAATGAACCCCATTCTACTTTTCATCTGACTTACACTTAAACACTTTTAATATATAATTATATCTTATCACTCATTGTAAAGCATCTTCTGTGTGATTACTAGGTATCAAATCCAGTGAAAGGCAATGTGAGAAAACAAGAAAAGTAGTCCTTATTGTTGAGAGGCTTCATTTCAGAAAACCTCAGAACTAAGTACTCAGAACTAAAATGCTCCAGTAATAAGTCCCAAATTGCGTGTTATTCTAGAATGTAGGTTGGCACAATAGAGTAAAAATATTTGATCCCTAGTCCCAATTTAGGATAATTTAGTCACATTAACTTGGGAACTTCATCTTAAACAATTTAATTCACTAAATTATGTCTAGGAATATTCAAAATAAGCAGCAGAACAAAACTTAAAAATCTCCAACAGGAAAATAATTTCTACATTTGTCATAAGAATTTCTACATTGCCAGAATCTATTTGCAATAAAAATCTCCTGCAACTATCAGGAATCCATTCACTTGGGCTATTTCACTCATGTAAAAGCTATTTATGTTTTATAGTACAAAATGTATCCTTTCCAGTATCATTTAAAAAAATTTTTAATGTTCATTTTATTTTTGAGAGAGAGAGAAACAGCATGAGCAAGGGAAGGGCAGAGAGAGTGAGAGAGAGACACAGAACGTGAAGAAGGCTCCAGAATCTTAGCTGTCAGCACACAGCCCCATGCCAGGCTCAAATTCACGAACCATGAGATCATGACCTGAGCCGAAGTCAGATGCTTAACCAACTGAACCACCCAGGCGCCCCTCCAGTATCATTCTAAAAATGAGAATCATCCTGGATTTATGGCTATATCCTGGCAGACACAAAAATGTTATAGAATAAGAGGACAGTGTCCTCTGAAATAACAGTTATGAAAATTAGGCACTGGTTATCATTCGCCCGAGTTTGCAAGTTAGTACATTTTTGCCCAGGTTATTGATTTTGTTACAAACCTAATGACATCAGGTTGGTGATGTCCAGTTAAGATAGCACAGTAAATTCAAGTGTTGATTAATCTCTTTTTGCTCCAAACGCATAGCAATGATACACAAACTTTGAAAAAGACAATAAAAAATGCATAGTCAAGATCTACAGTATCCCTGTAGACCAGAAATGGAAGAACGTCCAAAAATAGAGTGGATATTTCTACTGGGTTCCAAGCCCAGGAATAAGGAATAACAGCCAAGAGTTCAACCAGTGTTGACTAAAAGGGACCAAAATTACTCCAAGTAAGAGGAGAACAGAGCTAGATTTATTTTGCAACTTTGAAGTCTATGATGATACAATAATTTCTCAAATTTCTTGAGGAACGCAATATTAATTTGATTCAGTATTTTTATTTTTTTATTTTTTTTTGGTAGGAAGAAGCAGCTTTCGAGGCTTCTAGCTAACCCTTCCTCCCAGAGTAGCCATTTCTGTGCAGATATAGGAGCCAATATGGGCATTCCCCACGCAGGTGGACATGTCTTCTCCAGTTAGGCATTCAGGCACTAAGAAAATATCCTTGGGGTGACTTCCGGACCCTTTGGACAGACCTATGTCAAAACTTCAATTGTTACTTCACTTTTATGACTGCTATACTATTGTGTGATTTTGGACCCCTAAGAATTAGCAGCAGTTTGGAGCCAGTATCCAATATTTACCGAAAGCCTGAAAATGTCTATTACTGCAATGACAGATCACCTGGGTAAATAGTTACAATTCGTTTTGAGAAAGGAGAGGAGGAGATTCATGATATCAACTCTGGGAACGTAGCTGAATTCTTCTTTAAGCAGATTCTTCTTTCCCTTCATTCAAAAGTTTCTGGGTCTGTGAATTGGCTCAGTTCTGAGGACTGAATGAGATCATGGCTTTCTATTATGGTGATACAGACTATTCACCAAACTTAGAGTTTTTACTACTTATTTATTTATATTAAGTAAGATTTGCATAGACTATCCACCTATTTCAGTCATAGAGACATCATAACCAATTAACCACTACCAGAGCTCTGTGTGAATCAAACTATACTGATTGTTACTTCAGCCCTGTTACCCATTATGGTAACCATGCACGTCATGTTTCTTGTGGTTAATTACTGCAGACCTCACTGAAGAAAGAATCCGATTATCCCCAAATAATTCAGGGGGAACTTTTCCAGTATGAGCAACTGACACTGTCATCCACAGCTAGCCGAGAAGGGTCACTTTAGAGCCTATTAAAGATGCCAGGTCTCCTTTTTCTAGTGTTATTTTTTCAAAGTGTTGGTAAAAGAAAAGTCTGCTGAACCCACTAGAAAACAGAATTAGGGGTGGGTGACCAGGTTATACTTAACAAATCTCCAGCATTCTTGCCAACCTATGCATATTGTTTTCTTTTTCTGTAGCTTATTATGGAAGGATAAGGATTTCACCCTTCATATATTTAACATAGGCCATCATGGGTTTTAGGTTTCAACTAACCAACGAAGAAATCTGTTAGAGACTAGGTATGAGACCAGTGAAAGGTGGTGGGAGGTCTTTAGGACAGTCAGCTTTCTCCTGAAAGAAAATTACTCTAGTGGGTGTCATTAATATTCTTTAGACAAGAAGAGGCTAGTGACCCCAGACAGTAGAGGAAAAGCTCTCCTAGTGAAAAGGAATGTTGGTGGGATTTGGTGATTCAAGTTACACAGTTTCACCAATATCTATCCAAATGTCCTAAAACCAATCCTCAGAGTAACATTATGTGTGGATCAACACCCCAACTTTAACATGAGAGGCATAGCAATTCATGTAAATTCATCAGTATTGTATTGGTCACTGGTGTATGTAAGGCCTAGGTTATTAGAGAGCTCAGCCATACAGATATGAGAAATAAGGATTCTTTCACAGCAATTATAGAAGCAGTCCAGTTTTCCAACCTGTGCTTTATGCTATAAATTCAAATAACTAACCTTTTAATTATTTTATGTTCTATGATACAGTCATAACTAGGCAATTCAGTCCACTGTCCTACATTTCATTTTTATCTATAACATTCTGTTAAAAATACTAAATGGTTTCTCAAATTCTTAACTTTAATAACCTGACTCTGACAACTTCTGATGAAAGGTTTTTAATGTAAGAGTTTTATAACATACACACAAAATGTACGCAAATCATGAAGGACCGTCTTGGCAAATTTTTACAAAATGACACACCTTTGTTATCAACACGCAGGTCAAGAAACAGGACATTCTCAAAACAATACCAGAAGCCCCACATACACTGTTTTCATCAGTACAAAGATAAAAATTATCCTCATTTTAAATTTATTTTTTTATTTTTTTATTTATTTCTGAGAGAGAGAGAGGCAGCATAAACAGGGGAGGGTCAGAGAGAGAGGGAGACACAGAATCTGAAACAGGCTCCAGGCTCTGAGCTAGCTGTCAGCACAGAGCCCGATGCGGGACTCAAACCCACGTGAGATCATGACCTGAGCTGAAGTCAGACGCTCAACTGACTGAGCCACCCAGGTGCCCCAATTATCCTCATTTTTAAACGAATGCATTGGTTTTAGCTATTTTTAAGTGTTTATTTATTTATTTATTTTGAGAGAGAAAGCAAGCGGGGGAGGGACAGAGAGAAGGAGAGAGAATCCCAGGCAGGCTCCACACTGTCAGTGCAGAGCTTGATGCAGGGCTTGAACTCACGAACCATGAGCTCATATTTAGAGTTGGATGCTCAACTGACTGAGCCACCCAGGCACCCCTAGTTCTAGCTATTTTTCAACTTTGTATATAAGTTAAATATGCACATTTTAAAATTAGCTTGTATTCCTAGAATAAACCATAGTTTGATTTATTAAGTTTTATTTATGATTTTTGTATCTATGTTTATAAGAAAGCCTGGTTTCTATTTTCCCCATATTTTATTATCCTCCTGAAGTTTTAGCATCAAGGTTATGCTGGCCTTATAAGATGAATTGGGAAATACTCATTTTCTCTTTATAGTATCTGTAGAATTTGGATTATTTCTTCCTGAAATATCTGAAAGAATTCATTAGTGAAGCAATTTGATCCTGGCATGTTCTTTGTGAGGTTTTTCTAAATAGATACAATTAATTTAAAGGACATGGGTGTATTAGTTTCCTGTGACTGCATAACAAATTACCATACATTTTATGGCTTAAGACAACAGAAGTTTATTCTTTCACAATCTTGGAGGCCAGAAAGTCCAAAATCAATGTGTCATTATGGCGCATTTCCTCCAAAGACTCTAGTGGTCAATCTTTTCTTGTCTTTGTCATTAGAGTTAGGACTCACCCAGGTAATGTAGGGTGACTTCATCTCAACATCCCAAACTTAATTATATCTATCTATAAAGACCTCTTTTCCAAATAAGTTCATACTAATTGATTCCCTATTTGGGGGTCACCACTTAACATACTAGGACTGAATAGCCCTATGAATTCTCATAATTTTATAGATTTATTTCTTTATTCTTACAGTTTTAGTAAATTATAATTTTCAAGAAAAATTTCATTTTTTCCATTTCAAAATACATTGGTATAAAGGCATTCATTATTATCTTTTTAATGTCTGTGAAGTCTGTACTAATGTTATCTTCTCATTCCTGTTATTGGTAATTTGTATTTCCTCTCTTTTTTCTTCATTAATCTTGATTGGGATTTATCAGTTTTATTCATCTCTTCAAAGAACTAATGCTGTCTTAATTAATTATCTCTTCTGAACTCTGCTTCCTGTTTCATTGACTTCTAATCTTACTATACTTTCTTTTCTTGATATTTCATTTTTCTTTTCTTTTTCTAACTTCATGAGCTGAAGCATAAATCATGGATTTTAGTCTTTAAAAAATTTTCAATACATGCACTAAGTCTATATATTTTCCTTAAAGAATTCTTTTGACACTACTCTTCTAATTTTGATATAGTATATATTAATCATCTTTGATTTAAGCTATTTTAAATTTGCATTATAGTTTTCTCTTGGATCATGTGTTATTTACATATTCATCATTTAATATTTGATATATTTGCAATTTACTAGTCATTTCTTTGCTATTTATTTATAGCATGATTCCATTGTATTCCAAGAAGATAGTCTGAATGATTTCTCTCAGATTTTTTTTCTGTCTGTCTAAAATTCTTCTGTCTAAAAATCTCCCTTTTTTATTTTTTAGTACATGTTTACCAGTGACAAATTCGACTTTAATTTGTCTGGAAATACTGATTTCCTCTCATTATTGAAGATATTTGTTCTGGATATACAATTCTAGATTGGAGGAGTTCTTTTTTTAGTGTTTTAAGGGTGTCATTTCATTGCCTTCTATTTTCCTATATTGTTTAGAAGTCAGTTCTCATTTATTGCTGCTGAAGGTAGTGTGGGTTTTTTTGTTTTGGTTTTTTTTTTTCGGTTGCTTTTAAGAATCTTCTCTTGGTCTTTGTTTTTCAGCAATCTTGTTATGATGTATATAATGTTATTTTATTTATATTTATCCTGTTTGATTTATCCAGTTTGAGGCTCACTGAGTTTCTTGAACCTGTGAGTTGAAAAATTATATAAGTTTGGGAAGATTCATATATATATATATATATATATATATAGTCTTATATATATATATAATATATAGTCTTATATATTGTATATATAATATATAGTCTTATATATTGTATATATATATAATATATAGTCTTATATATATATAGTATCTTTTTATTTTATGTTTTCACATACATCTCTACTATTTTTTCTGTGTTTTTCATTAGTTTCTCTCTGTGTGCTTTAGTTTGGGCATTTGTTTTATTAAGCTTTCTTTCAGTTTATTAATCCTTTTTCTGCTGTGTCTAGTCTGCTTCTAAGCCCATCTAATGATATGTTAATTTAGGCACTTTAGTTTTCAGACCTAGAATGTCTATTTGATGCTTTTGAATATAGTATGTCCATTTCTCTGGTTACTTTTATCTTTCTATTCATTTTATCTATGTTTTCTTCTATTTTCTGGAACATATTTATAATAGTTATTTTGAAGTCCTTGCCAGATAACTCCAATATTTGAATCATCTTTGTTTTGATTTGGTTATTGTTGTTTGTTTGTTTGTTTCTATTGTTTTTTGGTTATGAGGCCTCCTCCTCACCTCCATCACCTCCTCCTCCTCTTTTCTCCCTCCTCTTCCTCCTCTTTGGCAAGTCTCTTAATTTTATTTGAATGACAGCAGCATATATGCAGGATTGTAGATACCTCAGATAACTGGGTCAGCTTTCTCTCTGGCAGGTCTGTTTGATTCCCATTATAAAACAGGGATTGTGTAAATCAGGGTTGGATTGGAGATATAGTAGTAGTCAGTCTGCCTTTGGTGTACTCCTGGCCATTCCAAATTATCAACTAAGAGACTGAGATCCTAAATTCTAATCCTTAGCCTATAATAGTGTTGAGAGTTCTGTCTGCTTTGGAGATCATTTACACTTTGACAAATGTCCTTAGGGGACCAATTGCTGTTAAGTTTGAGGTCCCCCAATTAATTCTGGTTTCTCTGTGAATGTATTAAAGTAGCATTGCTCAACTTTAAGCCCATTTGTATATGTTCTCCCTCTAACACTGGAGATTCTCCACATTTCTCTTTTGCCAAACGGTGACCTGTTAAATGCTTCTAACAGAGCTAATAGAGGGTGCTATAAATCTAGGGAGGCAAGTGCTATGAATGAATCTAGAGGATAATACTGTAGAAGAGACTTGTTTATTCCTGTTTGCTTCATGTGAACTTCCTGTTTACTTCTGTTTCTTGTCAATGGCTCCCCAAACTCACTTATTGACACCAAATGTGGCAGTTCATTCAAGTCCCAGTAGTTAAACCCAATGAGTAGTTTTTCCAACACTTGAAAGAGCTAGCCTCCTTGTGCCCTTTCAGAGACATCAGAACTGGTTGGCCTGGACCCTCCACTCAGAAGGTGAGGTTGCAGACCAGTGGAAGGCCTCCCTTGAACTCAGAGACATTTGGACCAATGGAGCTGTACTTCTTTTCCAGAGGTTTGAACTTGAACATCTCGGGGCCTCTGCTCTAAACTTTTACATTTTACTAACTCTAACCTCTTTTGTTCATTCACTCAAGTCTCAAGTGTGATATCTGTCTCCTGCTACTGTTTTCTCTGTCAGCTATTAGTGTTCTTTTTTAGCCTTTTTAGATCTGCAATACATAATGTAAATAAATAAAATAAATGGTATGGTTTCTGTTTCCTCATTCTACTATGAATGATACAGAACACTGATTTACTTGCAGACAACATGATTGTGTACTTAGAGAATTCTAAGAAATCTACAGGGAAGCTACTATAATCATTAAATGCATTTAACACAGTCATAGGGTATTGGCTCAAAATATTAAAAATCATTTTATTTTTATATACTACCAATGAAAAAACTGGGGGGGGGGAGAAGTAACATAAAAAGCATTTACCCAAGTCTCAAAAGATTTGAAAGTTTATACAATGGAAGTTTAAAAATATTGCTGAGATATTACAGGCCTAATCAATGAAGGGACACACCATGACAGTTTAAAATGATGTCTACAAATTTTGTGATACCCCTCTCTTCAAGAGAAGGGTTCTAATTCCTCTCCCCTTGATTGTGGACTGTACTTGTAAAAATAAAGCCATGAGGGCATGTAATCCTTGGAAGAGTAGAAAGAGGCTCATGAAGTGTTAGTAATGTTCTATTTTTTAATAAAGCAGCTAAGTATGAATTGTTCTGTTTTTGAAAAATCAGTACAATGTTCTCTCATGTGCACCTTTCTGTATGTATATTATACTTTCATAAAACATAGAAATAAATATATAAAATAAAAACTTATGGCAGATATAGGTGAAATTGAATATCTGGAAACAAGAATGCTCATTATCACTGCTTCTATTCAAAAGTGTACAAGAGGTTCTTTTTTAAAAACTTCTTAATGTTTATTTATTTTTGAGAGAGAGAAAGAGAGACAGAGTGTGAGCAGGGAAGGGGCAGAGAGAGAGGGAGAGAGAGAGAGACAGAATCTTAAGCAGGCTCCAGGATCTGAGTTCTCAGCACAGAGCCCAACGTGGGGCTCGAACCCACAAACGATGAGATCATGATCTGAGCTGAAGTAAGACACTTAACCAACCAAGCTATCCAGGCACCTCTGTACTAGAAGTTCTTAGATGACACAGATAAGCAAAGAAGTAAAGAGTAGTTATTAGCACTAAAAAGAAAGAATTAAAGCTGTCATTATGTGCCCCCAATATGACTTCATATGTGAAAAATGCAAAATAATATCAGATAATGCATTAGCATGAAAAAAATGGATTTGCAATTTTTATATACAGCAACAGTTATATAACAAAAATATTATATACCATTTATAATACACACATTTATTTATAAATGTTATGTAACACTGTTATTTAACAAAAATAAACCACACTGTTTATAATATCAAAACCCGAAACACATAGGAATAAATCTAATAAAAATGTGTAAAACCTCTGTAAAGAAAACTATAAATATTATTAAGAGATACTTTTAAAAGACTTTAATTTATGAAGGAATACACTACATATATGGATTTGAATACTAAATATTAAAAAGATATTAATTTTCCTAATTTGACTTTTGGATGCAAAGCAATGTTAATCAAAATCTCAACAGGTTAGTGATGACATAGATTTCTTGACTTGAAAGTTAGCTATATGATTATGGTGTTCACCAACATTAGCAAAAGTGATCTATACAGATTTTAAGGGGTTATACAGATACTGAGGAAGTGATCTTGCCTATTGTGCAAGTCCCTATGACTTCTGAACTTAGGTCTACATAACGTTTCTTGGTGGGTGACTGGTCAGTCAATTTAACAATTTAACATAATTTATGATCAATGACTAATAACTGCAAAGTAATTGTATAAGAACCCATGCTAATTATTAAAATAGGTAAATTAAATTCTAGAGTGGCTAGAATTAATTAATTCAAAACGTCTGAAATAATAGAGGCTCCCACTAGGTTGGCTTTTACTTACCAGTGTATTATTTTTAGAATATGCAACATAAAAATTATATTTTGAGTTTGTGATAAAGGAGGAAGGATGAAAAGCTGTGGATTTTCACTGTATTGTATTCAAAGAAACTTTTTGAAAAAGACATCCTTGATGAGAATGAAAATGGCTCTGGGTCACTTTGAACACTATGATAATTATTAAAATACTGGTATGATTTATTTGTTTATTTTTGATTTACATTATCATCAAATGGAAATGCATTCAAATGCACCCCATCACTCAGGCTCAGAAAGAGAAAAAACTCTTCCCTTTGAAAGCAGTTCAAAAATCAATGCTTCCCTCCTCCTCATCTCTAGAATATTGCTTTATTTTTTTCTCTCTTCTGCTTTCACTCTACAAACAGGTTTATTTTTCTTTCATTCAAAGAGAAACAAAAAGTTTTCTGTGAAACATTGACCTCCTCTTGCTCAAGTCCTATTTCTCTGTTTTCCTCTTCAATCAAGCTTCTTCAAAAAAAATATACCATGCAAGTTAATGTGTCTTTATATTCTTTTTTTTTTTTAATGTTTTGTTTATTTCTAGGAGAGAGAGAGAGAGAGCCTGAGCAGGGGAGGGTCAGAGAGAGGGGGAGTCACAGACTGAAACAGGCTCCAGGCTCTGAGCTGGCAGTCAGCACAGAGCCCGACGCGGGGCTCAAACTCACGAACTGCGAGATCATGACCTAAGCGAAAGTCGGACGCTTAACCGACTAAGCCACCTAGGCGCCCCAATGTGTCTTTATATTCTAAGTGGCCATTAATCTTGTCTCATGTGTAATCCTATCACTACTGTTGAATGAGATAAACTGCATTCAATTCTTATTTGGTTTTTCTATTCTCTTCATTTCACCACTGCTTTCTCCTTAAATTTTTTCCTTTCCTAGGCATCTGCCACTCAATACTGCACCCCCTCCCACCTCCCTGTTCCATCTCGGTCTTCTTCACTAATTCTTCCGTCTTCACCTAAAAGTTTTCACTAAGATTTATCTTTACCAGTTTCTCTTTTCAATCTGTATCTTTTCTTGAATGATTTCATCCATCCTCCTGAAAATAGTGTTTCTATTATAGATCTTGCCTTAAAATCTAATTGCCTATTAAAAATTTTCACCTAAATGTCCCATGAGTAGTCAAAATCAATATCTCCTGAAACAATTCTCTATCTTCCCATTTCCCCCACCACTGCAACTATTTTTCCTGGTTTTCTGTAACTCTGTCGGTAACTTAACATCATCGGAGTTGACGTTACACAATTTGAAGTTTCACAAGCCTAAAACACAATGATATTTATAATCTTTACAGTCTTCGTTCCTGGACATATCCATCTAGATATCAGTTCTTAGCTATCCCATCTCTCAGGTGTCTCTCAAAGGTAGCTTTTCCTGGTCACTTTCATTATCATTGTTCTGTGTCTTTCCATCTGTTATATGGACTTTTGTGTTCATCCCTGACCTTCCAGTCTCCAATCTTTTCCCTCTCTAGCCTTTTTCTTATCTACTAGGTGAACTGTCTTATTAAAATGCCAATCTGACACTTCTGTGTTTTCAGCCTTCGTAGGGTTCTCCACTACCCATGCCCAGGCTCAATTACATTGGGTATTCAAGGCCCTTGCTGATCTGGCCCATGAACCTCTTTCCAGTTTTCTGCAGCAATAATGAACCAATGGCCTCTTCTCTGAGCTTGTTACGTGGCTTATTTCTCTCTGCCTTCACAGATACTATTTTTTCTTCCTACTGTGTTTTCCCCATTTTATCCAATCTGATAGATCCCTATCTATACTTTATAACTGCTTCTGGGAAGTACTGCCCTGACAGAGCCAATCAGCAATTTGTTCTACTTGTTACACCATCTTCATATTTCTATTACTACACCTACGACAGTGGTTAGTGTCTGCCTCAGACACTACACTGTAAATTCCTTGAGAATAGGAGCCATGGCTTATATTTTTCTAGTATCTTGCACAGTGCCTAGCAGATAGTAGATGCTCTACTTATTGAATTGAATTCACTCTATGTAGATCTCTAGCAAGAGCATGGTAATTCACAAAAGAATAGCAGAACAAATTGACTGATTAGTTGAATAAAACCTCATTATCATGTGGTATGTGCTCATTGTATTGGCTTCTGAGGACACAGAATGAGTGAGAAATCATAGTCCTTATCTGCATGGGGCATAAAATCCCAGAATTAACAGTGTCTTCCTCTTTACCTTGCTGCGACAATGGTTTCCTGATCTCCAGGTTGCTCTACTTTCTCTCTTCTCCGTTTCTTGTGGTTTGTTTGAATTTCATGCTAATCTAAATTCCTCATGAACACCTTCCATCACCTGCTCATTGATCCATGACCTGTTCTTTTGACTGAATTGCATTTTAAAGGTCCCTGGCTTAACTTTGTGGGTCCTAATGCTGACTGCCGTGAAATGACCCCCGTCCCAAGTGACTATCATTCATGTTTTTCCAAAAAAATACAATGTACCTACAGTGTTAACGCAAATAAGCCCATGTCATATTAGCAAATATGGTAAATTCAAGACCAGTAGACCAGAAATAACCTGCCTCTTGTTATCTTATGCGGTCATGTGCACCAAATTGGAATATTTCTTTCCTCAAAGGTGGGAACTGAGTCAGAGGCCATCTGTGTGGCCCTTGCTCACCAGTCCTGAGTGACCAATAATTAATTTAGACCAAATGTAATTACTCCCTAGTTAACAGTAGTTTTTCTGAACTTTCCTCAGTTGGCTCTGGAGACACATGGTTGAGTGTGATGTCTAAGTCCTGGCACAGAATGAAATCCGAGTCCTGTGGAAGGACACAGACAGAGGAGGCTGCTCTGTGCCTTGCTAATGAAAGTATGAGTTCAGCTCTCTTCTCTGAAGTATAGCAGAAAGGCATTTTCAAAAAGCATAAGTCCAGCCTGCAAAGAAAGAACTGGGGATGCTTCACTTTCTTTGACCTTTTGAATCTTATCACCTCCATTAGTGATGTAAAATAATTTACACTGCTCTGAGGGAAAGGGACCAATGTGTCCCCTCCCTAGAGAGGAGTCTAGGGGAGGGAGGTTATTTATAGTGAACTGGACATCTTTTTTGTCAGAAAGTTATAAGATCAAGCCAATTGGAAATATTCCAATATATAAATTTTCTTTTAAGTGATGAAAGACCATTTAGCTATTCTATAACCAAATCACTACATTCATATATTGTTTTATGAAATGAACAATGTTTGTTTTTTTTTCCTGAAAACAAAACTTGAGAGTGCTTCACTAGCATTCATTCCCTGCACTGTAGGGGCATATAAAGGAAAGGAAAAGAGAAGGAAGTGGAAAAAGGAGAGAGGGAAGAAGAGAGGAGAGGAGGAATAAAATAGACAAAGGAAATAAGGAAGGATGGAGAGAGGGGAGGAGAGAAAAAAGTAATTTTTACTTCGCACTTACTATGTACCAAAGTTAGCCCAAATGACGTGCATGTGCCTAGCCCCAGACCTCACCACAGACTTCTGCATTAAGATCATGGTCAGCCAGATCAATCTTTTCTCTCCTAGGGAATATTGGAGGTAGCCTGTCAGGCTTCCAAATCATCCACATGGGCTCCTCTCTTTTATAAAGATAGGAGAAACACAAATTTTCATTAAACTACCATAAATGGGTTAGAGGAATTCTAACATGGGATTTGGAATTTCTCTACACAATATAACTATTGAAAATTATCTTCTACCAAAAGTGAGTGTGTGTTAAAACATGTTTTGGAATTTAGATCTTACTTGTGTTATTCCCCTTTAGTCCAACACCAGCACATTTGGAGGCGGATAAGCTGTGTTTATTGACTTGTTCCAGTGAGGGAGAATGCACATTGTGGAGATGGCAGGCATCTCAGTAAGAGGGGGTGAGAAATTGCTAGAGGATTTGGGGGAGAGTTCATGGAGGCAGGGCTTTGCTCTGGATTGGATAATATCAGGAAGTGGGGGGAAATCCTACAGTTGAGTATCTTAATAAATCCTACCTAATAGGAGGGAAGACTGGAGAGAGCAAAGCTATAGGATAAGAAAGCAGCAGTTACTCAATCAGCCCAGATAGGGGAACATATTCATGTTTTTGTCTGTGTTCAGATAAGACCATTTTTATCTTGATCCACTGGAGACCCTGGATGTCTGGGCTGATGTTGGTGTTATATGAAATTGTTTATGTTCAAAAGGAGAAGGGCAAGTCCTAGCTGGCAGTGCCAGGCCAAGTCTTGATGTCAGGGACTTCTTTACTCATCCTCATATGAAGCTAGAATTCACTAAAGTGAAGGCAAAATGATGGAGTTTTGGTTTATAATTTGGAAATTAAAATAAAAAGGCACATATATTTCCATTTCCCAAAAGCCTCTAAAAGGAATCTACATTTTTCTAAGTTTATTTATTTGTTTTGAGAGAGACAGATACAGTGCCAGAAGGGTAGAGTCAGAGAGAGGGAGAGAGAGAGAATACCAAGCAGGCTCCATGCTACCAATGCAGAGCCCAGTGCAGGGCTGGAACTCAAGATATGTGAGATTATGACCTGAGCTGAAACCCAGTTGGATGCTTAACTGACTGAGCCACCCAGGTGTCCTGATAAATGGAATCTACTTTTTAAGGTTAAGTGGATGTGAAATAAAGTGAAGACATTGGTTATTTTAAGATTTATCTAATAAAAAAGACACAAAGATATCATTATCATGTAGTTGTTTGGGACATTCTGTATATTCACATTTTTTTAATGTTATTATTACATTTTTAACCTGTGGAGATATGTTGGTAAATTGGCAAGTTTTGTCATTTATCTAATATAGTTATCAAAAAAAGGCAGGATTCTGTATACATTTTTAATAAGTAAACATCACACCCAGTGTGGAGCCCAATGTGGAGCTGGAAGTCATAAACCCAAGGTTGAGACCTGAGCTGCGATCAAGAGTCAGATGCCTAGCTGACTGAGCCAGTCAGGCACCACTTTACATGAATATTTTTATGTAAATTTTGCATTTAGAATAAGACATGTGACATGTGTATACTGAAAATACAAGAAGATATTATTTAGTATAAAGAATTTCAAATGAGATAGGGTTTGTCACTGTATCCCACGATTTTGGACAGGTCTACCTAGCGAAATCTGGGTCAAAACATGAAAAAAAAGTTGAGAACTTAGTTAAAGAATACTTGTCAATGATTCAAAAAAGCTAGTAACTAGAAAAATAGTTTTCCTTTGAACTTATCCTCAAAGTGTCTTACTTTTCAGCTTCAATTTGTGAGTATAGATTTGGCCTTCATTTTGTAAATATTAAAAAAAATGTTTGAAAGGTAGTTAGAGACTAGAATAGAGATAAGACACAAACCATGAAAGCAAAGCAAACTGAAAAACCCAAGTGAATACTGTGGACATTCCTAGACTAAACTGATCAAGTGAATGAGTTTGGAACATATTTGATATTACATTTAAAACTGACATGTTACTTCTTAAATGTTTAAATTTGGGTTTGAAGGAGTTCCTCAAAGATCTCTAAAATTACTTAAGGCTTCATGGATAGAACAAATTGTTATTCCTGAGATTTTGCTAATGGACAGTTAGAAAATATTTCCAAATGCTTTCTAAATAATTCAATTTTTGAACTTGGCAGAGTACCCCATCATTGTGGAGCAAGAAATTACTGCTCCTTATATATTGAAATCTTCCTTCATCTGTCAATCATACAGTTCCTGTGTAGTAAATGTATTCATCTTTGGGGTCATTTTACTTCAAAAATGACATCAAACATGAACAATTTACCATATAATACTATTTCCACCAGAAGGCCATGGTCCTGTAAGGAAAGGCAATTTGCCCGAGTAGGTTTAAGAGAAACACTGACATTTAGTCTTTGAAAAAAGATCACGGAAGGGAAGCTGACTCAAGTCAAGTTCAGCTACTTTTGGCACAAATCTCTAACATGTTTCTTTCCCAGGCTTGAGTTGAAAATAAACGGGACATTGTGGTAACCCTGGCAGAAAAGCTGTTTTCAAAATTTCTGCACACTTTACTGCTGGCAGGGAAAGTTGCATGTGCATTTATGTCATGGTGGCATCTAAATAAGGAGAGTTATATGGGTATGACTCTGTATACCATCAGGGTGATTTAGCCTTCATTTTAAAGGAAACCTTAATGCCACAGAGTACACTGCTGCAGAGCTAGAAAATGGGAACACACAGACATGTCTGTTATCCCATATTTGAGAAAACACTGGTGTTAGTGGCTCTAAGTGCCAGCCTGGATTCAGCTTAACCAAATTTCCTCTGGAACCTTTTTCCTGGAATCTAGGGATGTTGCTTTCTAATCTTACTGAGACTAGAGAAACTTGTTGTGTCTTTACAGCCTACAGCTATAGCTTTATGAGGATGATGGCAGGGAAGACCCTCAGGTGATGGAAAAGAAGTCTTATGTCAAGAATCATTAATGACACCTTTTGAAAATCTGTGGTTATTTGAACAGGTTAAAATTAAAGACTTCATTTAATAAGCACTTACATTGGGCCTATTACTTTTCTAAGCACTTTATGAATATTGTCATTTACTGTTCATAACAACTCTATAGTTCCTCATTTTGCATGTGGGGAAACTGAGACACAGAGAAGGTAAGTGTTTTGCCCAGAGTTAAGCAGTTCATAGGTGTTGGAATCAGAATTCAAACCCAGGTATTCTGGCTCCAGAGCCTGAGCCCATAACTATGCTGCCATACAGACAGGTCTTATTATTTGCTTATCAGTTCTGTTTCAGGTGTATCTCAAGAGCTGGAGGGCACCAAGCACAGCAGTAGCTTCCTTACATTCTACTTAAATCAATAGTAAATGACCTACTGAGAATTAAAAGTGATATTTTATAAGGGATTGCCTCCAATCCTCAGCAAATATTTCAGAAGGCTTTTGTGGTGTTCCCTTTCTTGCGCGTTTCTTTGTATTTTCGGTAAAATCTAATACGAGTTTGGATAAGTGATTCAGTGTGCTTGTGAAGATCTGTGCTCTGGATTCAAACAGCAGATCTCTCTCTCTCTCTCTCTCTCTCTTTTTTTAATGTTTATTTATTTTTGAGAGAGAAAGAAAGAGACAAAGCATGAGTGGGGGAAGGGCAGAGAGAGAGGGAGACAGAATCCGAAGCAGGCTCCAGGATCTGAGCTGTCACCACAAAGCCTGATGCGGGACTCGAACTCAAGAATTGTGAGATCATGACCTGAGCTGAAATCAGATGCTTAACCAATTGAGTCATCCAGGCGTCCCCAAACAGCCAGATTTCATTTCCAGGGGTGAAAAACCAGACATGATAGAACTGGGAAGCATAGATAGAAGTAGATAATTTGATAAGAGTATTTCAAACAATTTTAGTTGCTGGAAAAGATGGGATGATGCCCATATGTGGTAGGTAGAAATTACAGACTCCTACAGATGGTCTGTGTTCTAGGTCCATACATGATAGATTAGATTATTATATATGATTGATATTTGACTGAGGAGTTTGTCCAAAAAAACTTGGAACAAGGTACTGTTTGAGTTCATGACTGACACACATTTTTGTTATTATTTTTAAATCACCAGATATTTAAGTTTAATAGAACTAATTTTTTAGAGTAAATGTTGAAAATTAGATTTTTATAACAAAAAATATTGAAGGCCATTTTATGCATTTAATTAACTTCAAGGAAATTAATTGAACAGAGCTGTTTATATTTTATTTTTAAAATATGCTTTTAAATATTGACTCTGAAAGTTAAGTCTCGAGCATCATAGGTAAACCAGATAATATTTTGAAACGGTTACCATGTGAAAGCAAAGTTTCCTTTCATCTCATAGAGTTTCCGTGCGAATCTTAGTGCAGAAGTAGTTCTATTTTGTGATCTAAAAATGGAGAGCAACATTGGTGGGAAAAATTTCCCCTCTCTTCACAAAAATGTTGTGGGCAGCGGCAGTGGAACTGGATAAATGGAGAGATCATGGCTCAGAAGCCAGCAGAAGAAAGTTCTAGAACTCCCTGTGCCTGAGTGCATAGCATCTTCCTTCAGACAACAACAAATGGTTCCTCGAGTCCATTCTATAGTCAACAAACAGCCTTGATAATCCTTTGAAAGTAAATCTGATTGTATGATCCTTCCATTGAAATGTTCTCATCAATACTTGGCTAATCTCTGAAATCCTTAAGAAGACCACTGGGGTCCAAAATGATCTAGCTCCTCTCTACTTTTCTGTTCCATTGCTCATCATGTCATTCCTGCAGTTTACTTCAAACCTGTAGGATACCTCTCAATTCCTTGATTCAAAGATGTTCTCTCTTATCTCAGGGAACTTCCCACTATTGCCTCTAATTTAGCATTCTTCTCCTACTTCTTTCTTGCCTAACTTTCACTGTGATGCATGGTTCAAATTTATATTTCCAGCTCAGATTTCTCTTCAGAACTTATGACTCATATCTCCAACTGCTGCATCAAATTCTGCACTTGAATGCTTTAAAATTATTTCAAACTAGCAAGCCCAATATTCAGCCCAAGACCATTCCCTCTAAAGCTCATCCTTTACAGTGTACAGATCTTAGAGAAAGTTCTCCTTTTCATTGAGTTGTGCATGTCAGAAATTTAAGGGTTATCTCATGCCTTCTTTTCTCCTACTGCTTCTTTGTAGCTAATCTATCACTAATATGTATGCCTTTACCCTCTAAATATTTCTTGAACCCATTTCCTTCTATCTTTCTATCCACCTCCAGTGTATTCTAAGCATGAACATTACTATGCATGTGAATGAACCACGTGGGGAGCTTATTATAAGGCAGATTTTGATTCACCAGGTCTGTGTTTCTGATAGGTTCCTAGCTGATGTCCATGCTGTTGGTCTGCAGGCATCTTTTTTGAATAGGAAAACTCTAGGCCACTAGCAGTTCTTTCCTGCTAGGAGTAAATAACCCCTGCTGTTCACACTAGAGCCAGAGTCATCTGCACCAATTGCAGATCTTCAGAATCTTCCCATCGCTATTGGGACCAAGACCCATAACATGGTTTACAAAGCCTTCTGTCAGTGGCCACTCTCTATCTCCCCAGCATCATCCTAGGCCAAGCCTACTCTTGCTTTCTGTCCTCTGACCACTTTAGCATACTTTTGTTCTTTAACTACATGAAATGCTACTCCTGTAAGTCAAAAACTGTTGAACATCAATGATTTCTCATTGTACAATATAACAGGTTTTGAGTGAGCTGAGCTCCCTCTCAACATATGACCTTTTCAAAAAGAAGACACTCTCTGTTCTTCCTCTCCACCCTGTCATCTCCCACTCATTCTTCAGAGCTCAGCCAAATGGTCTCTTCTTCAGGGAAGCCTTCCAGGCCTACCTGACTAGGGCAAATCTCCATCTAAGTGCACATTATACCATATCCTTCTCCTTATTTGTACTGAGCACAGTTGCAATTAGATGATTATGTGATTATTGTCTCTTTCCTTCACCCAAATAAAGTTCTAAAGGGTCACGGACCACTTCTGTTTTGCTCATTGTTATATCCCTAACCTCCAATTTGGTGTCAGCACAGGGAAGGCACTTAAATGTTGGCTTAGTTAGTTATCAAACTAAGGCAGAGGCAATGTAAGTATAGTCTACAGATCTCCTCCCTTGAACTCTAGGGTGGGCTTAGAAAGAAACTAATGTTCCAGGGAGAGCTATCAGTGGATCCAAAGAATGTTTCTTTCTGTAACTCTGACTCTTTCATATGGGCTTCTCATATCCAAGTTAGTTTATCCCTGCAAAAGTAAATTAATTCAAACTAAGTATAATGATCATCTACAGAAAGCATGGCCATTTTTGCATAATGATTTATAATTGATAAAGCCCTTTCACACACATTATTTTAATTGGACATCCTAACAATCCTGTTGCTATAAGTAGGGCAAACATATCATCACATTTCTCTTTTTCAGACAGGCAACTGAGGATCCTAAATTTAATTGTGTTGAAAAATTCATATAACTTCATCTCTGATCTTCTACTGCCAGACCTGGGTTCTTTCCATGACCAGTGTGCCCTGAGTCAGAATAAAACACACATTCCTCCTGAACCCTGCTTCCTAAGCAGGGGTAGGGCAATGTTGCACTGACACTGGCAGCAGGCTGAAATTAGGTCATAAGAATTAAAAATCTGTTTGGGATTCTGTGGTTGATGGCTCATATATCTCATAACCACTTTATTTTTAGATCACCCTAGATTTTCCCACATACCAAACTGTTAAGGACAAAGATTTCTTAAACATGATAATGCCTGGACCAATTCATGCATGTTTTGCATGGGTTTCTATGATCCTTATTCTTTTGTGATAATATTTTGCATCATTCACATTGGAAATGACTGTTTCACAGGGGACTAATGACAGCCATGTTCTCAGACATTTTCCAAATGTTTTGCAGTCACAAATGGGTGGACCTTCTAATTCTGTGAGTCAGCGCAGAATCACTAATGATGGGCTTTGAGACCACAAGGAGACTCAGTGGGAAGACATCATTCACCACCACACATCAGAGCCTTATTGTGGACCTTCATTCCTTAGATAAAATGGAAGCTTTTGAATTTTCTCTACTAAAAACACTAAGAGGCATTTAGGTTTTCTGATCCTATAATAATGTAAATAATATGATTGTTACAATCCCCATACTTACTCAAGATACATTTCTTTCAAATGAGAACGTCTAGGAGAATAAGACACCAAACTGTCTCAATCGGTTCTCCCACTATTCAAAGCCAATGTCAAGGAAAAGAGTCACTCCCACATTGTAGAAGCTCTAGATCTTCACAAAGGTGAATTAAGAAGGCAGGCTTGTAATGTCTGGTGAAGAAATGGATAAATCTCGGATTCTTGAGGTAAAGTTTAAGCAGTGGGTACCTTATAAGGATAAATCTGTCACTTTAGTAAAAAGTGGAACACTTAGTGGAAACACTGAGGGAAGTTCAGGGAGATCTTTAAAGTCTCCTTCCCTGTCATTACTTTTTGGATCAAGGATTGTATGACCCCATGAGCCATAGCTCTCTTGACTATCTTTGGTAGAGCCAACAGCCTGATGAAAACTTCCTAGGCAAGTTCTCATTACTTTTATTTATTCAACTCCTCTTCTCCTGAGAGCCACATCTTTTGTTCCAGAAACCTCTGGTTGCTCAACTGAGCACACATGAGGAATGCCATCCAACTGAACCCAAGGCAAATGTACAAAAATAAATTAGAAAATAGACTCTCTGATTTCTAGAAATATAGCTATTTTGAGCTTTGGGGTGATAATTGCTCTGGATAGTTAAGTGAGAATTTTTCACATCTCACTCTTGGTATTTGTGGCCAAGTGGAGGCTGCTCAACCTACAGTCTAGTCCTTAGCATGATTTCAGTGACCTGGAAATTCTTACTCCTGCTGCAAAAAGTATGGTTCTTTGAAATTTAAGTACATTTCAATTTATAGTTAGCTTCATCTAAGGGCTGCATTTATATCCTGGGTTAAGGGATCTAATGTCAGGATTACTAAAAACATCTCCAGTGAACTTTCAAATCCATCCTATAGGGTATCACCAGATTGCTTATCCCCAGATTTTGTATTCATCATGTAGATCCCTGCTCAAAAAATCTTAATGGCCTCACTTTCCTTATAGAATAAAATCCATACTCTTCCTTCTAATATTACAAGTTCCCCACCATCTGAGTCCGTGCAGACTTTACAACACGATGACCCAGGACTTCTCAGTGTGAATTCTTTGTCTACCTAAAAATCAGTCTATTCACTGCTTTCATTTATGTATTCATTCATTCAACAGTTATTAAACACCTACTATAGTCCAGCCAGTATATTTCAGGCACTGAGGATTATTTCTCTGAACAATATAGATGAAGTTCATGATCTTAAGGAGTTTATACTCCAGTGGAGACAGACAAACAAAAGACAATCTAGTAAATTTTTACTGGGGCAGGTGTTGATAACAGCTATGAAGATAAATAAAGCACTGAGAAAGATACATGCCTGGGAGGTATTTTACATAGAGTAGGATGAGGAATCACGGAAGTCTCTGATGAGGTGACAGTTGAACAGAGACCAGAGGGAAGCTTAGGTTGTAGGCCATAGGAGAAGAGGGAATAGCATGTGTCAAGGCCTTGCAGTGGGGATGTGCTTGGTATATTTAAGAAGAGCAAGAAGCCCAATGTGGCTGGGGTAAAGTGAACAAGAAGGATGTGATAGGAGTTGAGTGAAGAAATAATTGGAGGTTGAGCTCAGGTAGAACCAAGTAAGCCATGGTAAGAACTTTGGCTTTTCTGATGACATAAATAAAAAGTCATGAGAGGGTTTGAACAAAAAGGAGCATGACCTAATGTTCTAAGAAGAACGCTCTGGTTTAGTGTGAGAGTAGCCCATAAGAAGGTCAAGAGTAGGGGTCCCTGGGTGGCTCAGTTGGTTAAGCATCGGACTGGTTTCGACTCAGGTCATGATCTCACTGTTCATGAGTTCAAGCCTTATGAACTGGGCTCTGTGCAGACAGTGTGGGGCCTGTTTTGTGATTCTGTCTCCCTCTCTCTGCCCCTCCCCCACGCACACTGTCACACTTTCAAAATAAATAAATAAGCTTAAGAAAAGAAAAAGAAGGTCAAGAGTAAAGTTAAAGTGATCATTTAGGAGGTTATTACAATCATCCCAGTGAGAGGTAATGACAGTTTGGCCTGGGATAGTGGCAATAGGGATAATGAGAAAGGATCAGATTCTGGACATACTTTGAAAGAGGAGTGGGAAGGATTGCTGTGATGGGTTAGATGCAGGATGAGAGAGAAAGAGAGAAGTTAGGCCTGGCTGTAAGATTTTTTGCTGGAAGAACTAGAAGAATAGAATTTTCATTGAACAGTTTGGAGAGCAGATTTTAGAGGCATGAGCTGGGAAATCAGAAGTTCAATCTGGGGCATATCTTGTATTGCTTAACATGCTCTTTGACATACACATGAAGATGTTGAATAAGCAAGGAGACTATCTCCTTGACTATCTAAGCCAGGAGAGTGCACTGGGTTAGAGATAAAAATTGGGGAACTATCACTATCCAAATGGTATTTAAATCAGTGCAACTGAATGGCACCCCAGAGTCTGAGGGTGTGTAAAATAGAGAAGAGAAGCGATCTGAAGAGTAAGACCTAGGAAATGAGGAAGAAAAAGAGGGAGCAGCCAAGGAGGTAGAGAAGGAGAAAACAGTGAGACAAGAGGGCAACTGCCTCCATTTCTTCTTCCTTGCCTCAGCTTATGTCAGTCTGTCTACCAGAAATGTCCAGAAATATCCTTCTTAGTCTCCTCCTTTTAGTCATGTCTTATCCATCCATCACAGTCTGCCACATAATTCTGTGTTGTGTGCTCTTGTCTTGTCTTGTGTTTCCTTTGACAGTTTAACTCCTGTGTTTATGTTTCAGTTCTTTCTAGATGAATTATTTTTTCTTAATCAACCAGTACAACTTTCCATCCTCGGTGCTGTGCTTTGCTTTAGTTTTATTAGATGGTTCCTCTCAGAGCGTGTCTAGGCAGGTCAGTCCTTCTATCGCTTCCCAGCCAGCCCAGACCCCACAAAAATCATTGGTAGCACTAGCCTAAGGACAAATAACAAAAGAAACTAGGGGGTGTTTGGGATCTGGGATCCAATGCTGAGATGTGGAGTTTGTGGTCATTATGCGATGGCACATATAGAACTAAGGATCACCAATCAAAACAAATCAATAGATAAATGCATTAAGTGAATTATAGCACAAGGAAATAGAATTGTATGGAAAGTGATGGCTGCTCTCAAAGAATTCACTCTCCAAAACAAGCAAATAGGTCAGGAAAAAAGTGACAATTTAAATAACAAAAATAATTGAAAAATTTAGTAGAGGAGTAGATAAGACTTTAAATTTTAAAATTAGAATGATTTGTTACAAGATATTGTTTGTAAATGGCATAAAACTATAGATATTGTTCATTAGTATCATTAACAATACTAACATTAAAGCGTCTGGTAACAAGAAGAACAAAGCATGACATCTTGTCTATCAAAATAAAAGATAACCCCTGAGCCAGGCCTGGCCTAGCACAAGGCCAGCTCAGAGTCAGCAAGAGGCAAACACATGTGGGATGCATTGAAAACAGACTCTGAAGGCCACTCTATGAAAATAAGGAGAGCGAGGATGCCCCTCAGCAGACCAAGCACAGCTTTCTGAAGGCAAGGGGCAGTCTGCAACCTGCTACCCTTATGCCATTGTTATGGAGTTTATTTTGGATTTGAACTCATAACTGAGAGAAAACTGTTTTATATACTTCGTCTCTGGTACATGAAGCTGGTACATTAAAATGACAATTTTCCCATGATTGGCACTCCAGAGGGAAGAATGATTTTGAATCTGTGCTCGGGATCACTACAAGTCGTAGCACATGTGCTCCCAGAAGTTAGGATGAATGATGTCTTTCTGTTAACCAACGGCCCTGGCATTGCTATATGAAGAGGGGCTGATTGGAAACAAGATGTCATTCAGACTAGCCAGAGTGCACAAGTTCACACGCCCTCAGTTATGGAATGAGTAAGTCACAGGAATAAAAAACAGAGCGTAAAGAATACAGTCAAGGGTATCATAATAGCAATGTAATGGGACAGGTGGTAGCTACCCTTGCGGTGAACATAACATTATGTATTAACTTGTCAAATCACTAAGTTGTACACCTGACACTAATGTAACATTGTGTGCCAACTATATCCAAACAAACAAATAAATGAATACTTTAAGGAGAACATAATTTCAATTTCAGCAGTGATGGACGATTGGATTGAGCCTTTAAGCAACAGAAGACAGGACTTAGGACTTGTTCCCTGATCTTAAAGCTAGTGACTTAAATGCTCTCTTTTATCAGCATTCAGCTTAAAGTTATTGAAGTTTTTTCTTTTTAATAAAGCTCTTTTAAAAATCAAATAATGTTGCTCTGAGGAGCTAATATTTTCTCATAGTTAATTCAACTTTACTGTCACAAACAAAGCAGGTAAAGATAAATAGAGAAATTAAAGGAAATTTTCCATTCAACAGTGGTTATGCAAGTTGAAATATTAGTAAAACATCCTTTATGTGGGAAAGTTACAAAAGATAGTAGACTATAATTACCAACCAATATTCCTGCAAAACCAGATTTTAGAAAATCTTATCAAAACCTTAAGGTTTACAGCTATCTTCTGGAGTAAAAAAACCCCAACTATTTATTTACATCTGTTGCTATAACCTCTATTACATAGAATTATAACCTGATTCTGAAAACTATACTTTTCATTTTATTTAAATGTATTAAATTGTTTATATCTTTCCTTTGTTCATGTGATTCATTGTATTCTGGAACTATCTGTTGTTTATTTTCAGGGCAGCATAGTCTCTTTTGTGAATGGAAATTTAAATTTAAGTATAGTCATCAACTTTAGGATGCTTTATAGTTAATGAAAAATAACCCAGCTTTAAAAGTATTATCATTCTAATTTTTTTTAATCTTTCTTTCTCTTATTTGTGAGAGCTAGATACCAGACAAATGACTTTCCTTGCTAGTAATGAATGCCCTATTTTATTTTCTTTCCTTGAATTTTTTTATTTAAATAAGTCTTTGTCTTACAAGAGTATGTCATCAGTCAAATAATGCTATCACTTCTGAAAATATTTTCATTTTCTGACATGCACCAAGGTGCCATAAAGTAGTGTTGACAACTCCATCTTTAGCATTCCACAAATCTTGTGGAGATATATCATCAGAAAACCACACAGTCTATATCCGGGGTTTGACAAAACTGAAACATGGCCTGCCAGCCATAGATAAGGTTTTGAAATGTTAGTCACTGAAAAGGTGATAACAGAAACAAGGATCAAATGTGTGTACACCTTCACCTTTGGACGCCTGCGGTTTTGAGCCATGCCAGGTTGGTAAAAGATATTGCCATTTGGCCTTTTGGCATTGCCAGTGGCTATGCCGAATGTGATCGAACACACCATGGACCTGGTGTTGGATGTGCTGCCGAGAGGCTACTGGAATTAAGAGATACTGTGAAGCAATAACACATCATCTCTAACAATTGGAGAACTACGGACTTGGGGTTGGAGCAGCTCTCCACAGAGCTCAAAAGATCAAAGCAACATGTCATCTCGTGGCTGACGATAGTGCCTCAGATGGAAACTTGGGGAACATTTCACGCAAGTGGAATCTTTCCTTCTCCTCCTCCTCCTTCATTTTCTCCTCCTCTTTCTTCTTTTTCTTTTAAGCCTCAAGTGTTCTGGGATTTCAGGCTGTTCTCAATTTTATATGGAACATTTCAATAGATAGGAGGAGGCAAAAACTCATTACACTGGACCTTGACATGAAATATTAAACCAAAGCATTTTTTTAAAGACGCTTTTTAAAAATATAATCAGAGTGACCACAAATACTACCTTTAAGACAGAATTTATAATCATTTACTTCTTAATGGTTCCTCCCCCATGCCATCCATTTTCAAACAAAGCTGAGTTTATGGCCATCATGCGAGATTACATTCCCGTGCAGTTGCACTATTTCTTCTATAATGATTTATTTAAAAGGGCTTCACCATGATAGCTCTCCAACTTTGTTCCTTCCTGTATATCACTGTTCAGGGTCAAAAGCTGGGAAAAGGGCTGGTCCCTAAGGCCTAACATATTTCACCAGTGGAGACTCTGGCTTTTCACTTCTCTTTCTCTCCTCATCACTTTATGCTTAAAGAAGAACAGATGTGGAAACGTTTAGAAAAAGACTAATTGAATTTCACATAACACAATTTAGCATTGTTTGAGGAAGTACCTAAATCAACAGCACATTTTCCAAAGGCCCAGCCTCGCCTAATTAGAACACCAAACGTGTGACTAATTGGCCACACTTCCACCAAAGGCTCTGCTGCAGATGAGCAGTCGCCCACTCCCCTCGGCCCCGCTGAGGCTGGAGGTTTGGCTGTGAGGGAAGGCTGTTGCTCCAAATGAGTTGGGCCGCGCATAATGGGGAAACTCTGTGATGGCCAGAGAACAAATCCAGGCGATGCAGGAGAGAAACTAGAATGTTTACACGGTGGCAGTACCCAGGGAATTACCAGAAGATTATCAGTACATAAATTAAGAGATACTTGGGGCTCCATAATTGGGACAGTTAATAGCCTGCCCTTTATCATTTTGGCTTTGTAGTCTTAGAGCTTGACATCCAATTAAAATATAATCTGATATCATCGGTGAAGGCTCCATTGAAATCAGTGCTTTACCACGGGCAGATCTGTTTTTTGCATGCAGCAGGAGATTTTCCTTCTTCCTCCCTTTATTTCCTAATGGTGTGCAGAGGAGCATGTGGGAAAGAAAGGATATAATTAGAGCAAAGGGAGAGGATGATTCTGGGTTCAGTTATATTGTAAAACCCAGAGAAATTCTGCCTTAGGGAATCTCCTCCCCACGTTCTCCTCCTAGGCATAAACCCCATAGAACTAGAAGGGACTTTAAAAGTCATTTAGTGCAACTTTTGCAGCTTTATAGATGAGGATTCTGAGGTCAAGAAAGGTGAAGTAATTTGCCCAGGGCCACACATCTCTTTTTGGTAGCAAACTTAGGACAAGGAATCCAGCCTTCTGACATCCACCGCTAGTACCAGAGGAAGTATGCTTCCTCTTTCATGCTCTAGCTGATGTTGAAAGACTAATGTTAATGCAGGGTGTCACAGTTACCTGTTGAAGAGGGTATTTGTTCAATGCCAGTCATTTAAACAACAAAATAACCTATGAGATATTAATTCCCTAGAGAAACTTCCACAATATTTTAATCTGTTAGTGTAGATCCTGGCTTCTGTGTAATTTGCTATATAGAAGTCTGAATATTTACTTTAATTAGTTGTCATTTTCTGTATGATGAGAAATGATATCGAGTTTCTTCTTTAACAGGAATGCTTTTTTGGAAAGAACAGTCTGTTTTTCTAGACTCAGATGAAATGAAATGCCACTAATACTGATTTTGGGTCTGCCCAATTTGTGTTTTACACTCATTATAAAGAGAAAGCAATTTGGCTTTGAGGTACAGCACATATTTAGAGAAATCAGTGTTACATTAAGGTTCACTCATTATCAATTGCATTATGTTGGAGGAATATTTACGTTTTCTCATTGCCACCCAGATTGTGACTTTTATACTTCTTTCTTCATGATTGGCTAATGAAAGGTCAAGGGATTAAAAAGGTCAGGGGCTAAAATTTTTCACAAGAAAATTATGATTATTCATAAAGACACAAATATTTCTTTGATCATATACTACTTGGAATGATCCTTGCTCCTGTGTTTCTCCATGAATAAAGACAGAGTTGAATATGCTTATTCAGAAGTGATCTTCAACTTCCACATGCCAATGAAAACAAAGCCATAGAACTCCTGTCTCTTAAGTTTTAGAAAACTGGACATGAAGTTAATAGAAGAAATCAAGATCAGATGTTAACAAAACATTTCATGCATTAACAATTTTGGAAGTTCCTTATTGATAAATAGCTTAGTTTAGATTTAAAAAATACTGCCCTGGAAATTTTTTTTTTCTTAAAGTGAATGTGTAAAGAGTGATTGATGGTGACCCCGATGGGTTACCAAGAGATTGACGAGATAATAAAATCAAGAGAAGGTATACTGACTTTCTAATCATAAAATAGGATTGTCTGTGGAATAGTCCAATCAGTGGTGTGATGTAGCCAAATAGGTTAACAAGTGAATTTATCTTTTCTGAGGAATCAGCCTTGGGAAAGTTCCTGCGACTCCATTTGCTTCAGACTTAAGCACAAATGAACAAATGGACTGTGGCATGATTGTGTGTCAGCATGGTGGGTTTTGGCCATTTCTCTTCCTCCCCTGCATTCACCACAGCCAAATGGACTGTTGGGTGGTCAGAATTTGTCACGAAGATAGACAGCCACTGGGAAAGAGTGCTGATGGGTCTTCTGGGCTGTGATCCAACACTTTGCTTCATGTAGAGGAGCACTTCATGTCACCATAGGTAAAACGGTGCTATAAATTTTCTTTCTTTATTTTTTAAAAAAATTGTCTCATTGAGATAACCAGAGGACATCTGAAAGTTAGGAAAGTATTTTGACCTTTTAATAAAAACCATTTAAATGCAGGCATTTAAAAAATATATTTCCCCAACAAGCAGAAGTGGTTAATGACTAACTTTGATGTTGATGAAGTGGGTTGATTTTAAAATAATCTGGAGGCAATAAAGAGGCTATCCTTTATATTTAGTAAATAGTCCACAATTACATTTTAAAGACATAAAGTAAGGCCTCCAAGTTAATCATTGTGAAGTGTATTCCTCAAATAATATCATGTAAGCCGTTCACATTTTTAATGAATTACCTTGTTTGTGTAATGGGTTGAAGTGGCACTAATGGATCAAACATATAGATATAGTAAAACACTGCACTCTACAGAGTAAGCCCAAAGAGCACCAAATGGTCAGATAAAAATGGAGAGAGAATCTAGATGTTCTGTCTGTAAGATGCACAACACCTGGACTCCTTTTTCTTCAAGTGCATTTTCTGCTCCCACTTTTTTTACCCTTATCTATTCCATCTTGTACCTTTTCTTATAATTCTTCACTTCTTTTAAGGAATGCAGCCCTCTTTGTTGGAGTAATGAGACAAAGACATCTACTAGGTGTACACTAACAGAAACACACATTTCTCCATGTTTCCTTCTTTTCAGGCACATCAAAAATATACGTCTTCTGAAAGTTTTATATCAAAGCAAAGTATTTTTAATTAAAGCTTGGGTCTCCTTTGGACTATGAAGACTAGACCAGACCAAGACTGCCACATCATTTTTCTCCTCATTATCACCTCGTTAAGATCCCAGAACATGCCTCAGAGGCAGGGGGTTGCTTAACAAGGTGATAATGAGGAGAAAATGTCTCCAGCCCATTTAGGGCACAGCCCATGCCCGGTCAGATGATGGCAGACCAGGTTGGAATAAAGCAGAACATACTTTAGGGGCTAAAATGTTGTTCTCTGAATGGGTTGGGCTATTTTAAGGTATATTGTGTTTTCTTTCCATTGCCACTAGCTTACGTCAAGATGGGAAAAAAATGGAGCCTTGGGGCCTGAGACTTTGAGATAGAGACTACAAGCTGCTTCCTAATATTTACTCATCTGTTTATCTATGGACACATGATTCTTTGGAATATGAACCTTGATACTTAACCACGCATTACTAACCAGCTAAAAGACTGTCTTCCTGAGTCTTCCATGAATCTAGAAGTGTCATGTGACTATGTTTTGGCCAATGATATTTAAATGGAAACATTTCTACATCCTCCTAGAGGTGTGTATGTGTGTTTTTTTTAAGTTTATTTATTTATTTTGAGAGAGAGAGTGTGTGAGAACATGCAAGCAGGGGAGGTGCAGAGAGAGAGGGAGAGAATCCCAAGCAGGCTTGGAGCTGTCAGTGCAGAGCTGGACATAGAGCTCCATCTCACCAATGGAGAAATCATGACTGAGCCAAAATCAAGAGTCAAATGCTTAGCTGACTGAGCCACCCAGGGGCCTCAATCTCCTCCTACAAGTGTTTTAATTAGAGGGACTTATCTTTCCTTCACCTCTTTCCACCTTTTTGTTGGCTAGGAATTAGATGTAATAACTGGAGCTCAGGCAGCCATCTTGGACAATGAGGTGGCATAAAGACAGAAGTAACCTGGACTTTGATAACAGCGTAGGCACTGTACCTGCCTAGGCAGCCTCTCTCTGGATTCTTTTACTTTAGAGATAAATTTTTATATTGTTTAAGGCAGTACTTTTTATTGTTAGCAATACTAATATATGAGCTGAATCTAATACTTCTATGGATAGTAAAAAATATTAACTTTGTGTTTTTGTGATGCTATACTTACATCAGATCCAAAGGGCATGTTCTTTTATCCTCAGTTTTTACCTATTTCTCAAGTGAGAACACCTGGCAGCAATGGTTTGCTGAAGCCAGCTTATACCAACTCACATGAGTCAACTTTACATATTCAAAACTTTGAAAGTCAGTAGTTAAACACAGCCATCATTAAAATTTTAACTACATAAAATTATAATTTAATAAATTATGCTAAAATCAAAGGTAATAAATACTTGAAAATCACAATTTTTAGTAGTTTTTACTATTTCTTATGCTCTTGAGTTTATATTGTACCTGTACATTAGAAACACTGCATAATGGGATTACTATTCATTTCTTCCAGCTTCCTGTTTAGCCACCTAGACATAGATAGCTTCAAATTAGTCATATTGGGAACACTTTCACCATGGAAATAGGAAAATGCTAAAATCAGAGCTTCATGTTTGTGTTGTTGGTTGTCTAGGCTTAAGAAAGTGATGAAGAAAATGTTAATAATGCAAGTTAAACTTGAAAGTGTGTTGTGCCTGGCACTGAAGTTGAAAGGTTTTAATTTAATGAGTATTACTTATGTGGAGGTGAGAAAGGGTTTGTCAGATTTGGTGAAGATAATTTTATTGGGTAAAGAGTTAGCATATTGGGATGCAATTTCATCTGTCAAACTACAGATTGCAACTATTGATTGGCCACAGATAAGAGTTCAGCAAAAATTAATGAAAGCATTCTGTGAGAATTAATTGGCTATATGGAACTTATAGGAAAAATCATTGCATATTTTGTTATTTTTAAAATTATGTACTATGCATGCTTTATATTAGTAAAATTTATAATGAATATATATGATCTTATATATGCATGTATTTTGTTTTCAGAGCCAAGTTTTAAAAATGAGCTGTCCAGGAACCACCTATTTATTTTTTCACTTCCCTTACCCTACACATTCAACTAATTACTAAATCCCCTAAATTTTAATTCAGATGTCACTTGAATCTATATACAGTAAAACCTTGGATTGCAAGTAACTTGTTCTGAGAGTGTTCTGCAAGATGAGCAAATATTTCTAATACATTTTAACTTGATAAATAAGAGATGTCCTGCAATACGAATAGTAGATGATGCCAAATGTCACATGATCACAACTGAGTCTATGGTTCTTGGAATTCACTTTGACATACAAGTGCTTTGGATTACAAGCATGTTTTCAGAACAAATTATGCTTGCAAACCAAGGTTTTACTGTATTTTTATCTACTCCATGTATAATGCTGTAGGTTGGGTCTTCATTGTTTTTCTGGTTGTTTCCACTTTTTTTCCCTTCAGTTCATATTCTACACTTTGCCATGAGTGTCCTTCAATAGAGCAGATATACTAATGCCATTTCCCTGCTTTAAGTCATTCAGCAGCTCTCCACAGCTTAGAAGATAACACTTCATCTTCTGTGCATGGTTCAAACTCCTGGCACATCCCTTCCTTCTGAACTCCTTGCTATCCTCTTTATTCCACCAACAAGCCTCATACCTAGACTTAGCACAGTTTTGCAATCTTTTGTTTATAGGTCTCTCTTCATGTAATAATGAGAATGATAGTTTAGCTTATCTTGTGTCCCCAAAACTTAATACAAATGTCTGGCATATGTTAGGCACTCAAAAAAATTTTTTGTTAGTTAAATGAAACAAAAATCCACCTTAACTGCCAAACAGTTCTTCAAAATACCTTTCCCATTCACACTCCTTCCAGCAGTGTATGAAGGTTCTAATTTCCCCACATGCTTTTCAACTTTGTTATTGCATGTCCCTTCAGTGATAGCCATTTCAGTGGTATTAAGTGATATCTTGTTGTGGTTTTGAATTGCATTTTACTAATGTCTAATATATGGAGCATCTATATTCATGTGCTTGTTAGCCCTTTGTATATCTTCTCTAAAAAAAAAGGAAGAAGCCCAATTTCATTCTTTTGTATGTGGATATCCAATGGACAGTACTGTGAGGGTATTCCCCACTGAATTGTGTTGACACCTTTTTAGAAAAGCAATTGACCATAAATATAATGGTTGTTTTTGGACTCTAAAATCTCTTTCATTGATTTATATGTCTATTCTGATGCCAGAACCAACTCTTCATTCATTACTGTGGCTTTTAAAACTGGGAAGGTAGTCCCTCAACTTAGTCTTCTTTTTCAAGATTGTTTTGACTATTCTGGGTCCCTGGCATTTCTGTATGAATTTTAGAATCAGGTTGTCAACTTATGCAGGAAAGTTATCTGAGATTTTGATAAGGATTGTGTGAACCTGTGAACAATTGGAGAGTGTTGTCATCTTAAGAATATTAAATCTTCTGATCCATGAAGATCAAATGTATTTTTATGTATTTAAATCATCTGTAATTTTTTTCAACAATGTTTTATAGTTTTCAGTGTAAAAATATTATACTTCTTTTGTTAAATTTATTTCTAAACATTTTGTTCTTTTTGACATGGTAAATGGAACTGTTTTCTTAATTTCATTTTTGGCTTGTTCATTGGTAGCATATTGAAATACAACTGATTTTTCTATATTGATCTTATATCCTCCAACCTTGCTAAATTTGCTTATTAAGGTTTGTTTCAGCAGATTTCTTAGGATTTTCTGCACACAAAATCATATCATCATGTCATTTGAGAACAGATATAGTTTTATATTATCCTTTTCAGTCTACATGCCATTCTTTTTTTTTTTCTTGCCTAATTTCCCTGGCTAAACCCTCAATATAAACCTTAAAAGATGTAGTGAGAGAAGACAGCTTTGTCTTGTTGCTCATCTCATGGGAAACCATTGAATCTTTCATCAGTAAGGCTGTTAATGTGGGCATTTCTGAGATCCCTTTTGTGAGTTTGAGGACATTCCCTTTTACACCTTGTCTGTTTAGTGTTTTTTTAATTGTGAAAGGGTATTGTATTTTGTCAAATGCTGTTTTCTGTATCTATTGGGATTATTTATGGTTTTTGTCCTTCTATCATTATGATATATTACATTAATTGATTTTAGTATGTTGAACTAATCTTGAATTCGTGGGACATGCTGCTGGAATCAGTTTGTGAATATTTTGTTGAAGATTTTTGGATCTATATTCATAAGGGATAGTGTCTTTTCTTATGATATCTTTGTCTGGGTTTTGGAATGAGAGTAGTACTAGTCTCAGAGAATGGATGGGGAAATGTTTCCTCCTTTTTTATTTTTTGAGATAGTTTGTGAGGATTGTATTAATTTTTTCTTATATATCTTTTGGAATTCATCATTGAAGCCCTTTGTACCTGGGCTTTCCTTTGTTGAGAAGTTTAAATTATTTATCCAGTCTCTCCATTGTTATAGACGTACTCAGATTTCTATTTCTTCTTGAGTCAGCTTCAGCAATTTGCATTTTTCTAAGAAGTTGTCCATTTCCACTAGGCTATCTAATTTGTTGGTATTCCAAAGTAATCCCTTTTATTTCTGTATTCAAGTCCTTTATGTTCCTGTTGATATTCTGCCCGGTGGTTCTATCCATTATTGAAACTGAGAAACTGAGGTGTTGGTTTTATTTTTGAGAGAGAAAGAGAGAGAGAGAGAGAGAGAGAAGTACGAGTGGGGTAGGGGCAGAGAGAGAGGGAGACACAAAATCTGAGGCAGGCTCCAGGCTCTGAGCTGTCAGCATGGAGCCCGATGTGGGGCTGGAACCCTCAAACCATGAGATCATGACCTGAGCCAAAGTTGGACATTTAATGTACTGACCCACCCACGCACTCCAAAGTGTTGATGTTTCTAACAGTTATTTAGGAATTATGCCTCTCCCTTAAACTCTGACAGTTTTCGCATCGTGTACTTTGGTTTTGTTGTTGTTGTTAGTGTATATAGTTTCTCATTTTTGCACATACCTAATGTATTGGTCCCTTTGTTATTATTAAATGTCCCTCTATATGTCTAGTAACATTTTTTTTTTGTTTTAAAGACTATTTTTTTCAGAAATCAGGTTAGACACTCCAGTCCTTTTATTATTGTTTGCATCCTATATCTATTTTCATTATTTAACTTTCAACCTATTTATATCTTTGAATCTAATATATAGAAAAAATACAGTAAAATCTTTTTCTTTTCAGCTTTACTAAGGTATAATTGGCAAAACAGACGAACATAAGTGAAGGGAAGCGAAAATAATATAAAAACAGAGTGGGGGACAAACCATAAGAGACTCTAAAATACAGAGAACAAACCGAGGTTTGATGGGTATTGGTGGGGTGTTGGGAGGGGAAGGGGCTAAAGGGGTGAGGGGCAATAAGGAGGACAGTTGTTGGGATGAGCACTGGGTATTATATGTAAGTGATGAATCACTAAATTCTGTTCCTGAAATTACTATTACACTATATGTTAACTAACTTGTATTTAAATTTTAACAAATTAAAAAATACTATGCCTTGATTATTACTTCAATTATGTCATCTAGTATAATCAGGCCTATTGGAATTCTCATTTTAGGAAAATAATTTTAATATATTTTATGATTATTTGATACTTCTTTAATGTAGAAGTGGTATACAGAGTTGTGAGATATATATATATATATATATATATGATGCTTTGCTATATATATACATTGTGGGAAGATTTTCCAATCAATTTAATTAACACATCCATCAACTCATATATTTACCTATTTACATTTTTTTTGGTGAAAATATTTAATTTCCAACCTTTGAGCAAATTTAAATTGTCTAATACAATGTTATCAACCATAGTCACTATGTTATAATTAGATCTCCAGAACTTATTCATCTTAAAACTGAAAGTTTGTACCTTTTATTAATCTCTATCTACTTCCTCCCTTCCTCATCTCCTGCAAACCAGTTTTGTAATCTGTTTCTAAGAGTTTGACTTAAAAAAAAAGATTCTATGTAAATGTGATATGATGCAGTATTTGTCTTTCTCTGTCTGGTTTATTTCACTTAGAATAATGCCCTTCGGATTCATTCATGTTGTCACAGCTGACAGGATTTTCCCTTCTTTAAAGTCTGAATAACATTCTGATACACACACACACACACAGCACATTTTCTTTTATCTCTTTTTCCTTCCTTCCTTCCTTCGTTCCTTCCTTCCTTCGTTCGTTCGTTCCTTCCTTCCTTCTGCTTTTTCTCAGTAGATTACTGGTTTATTACAAAGGATACTAAAAGGAATAAAATACTGAATGAGTGAATACATAGGGTAAGGTCCCAAACAAAAGAGAGGTAAACAAATAGGCCTCTGTCACAGAAAGCTTCGGTGCTTCTCTGCTGTGCCGTGGGGGTGGTAGCCTTCTCCATCTGTTAGAGCCTGTAGTACTTGGAAGTATAAACCTCACTGGCCACAAGAGCCAGGCTATGTAGGGGTGTTCCATTGTGGCAGCTGCAAAAATCAGGGTGCTAGACAACTGTTCAAGCTCCTTTCTAGGAGACACAGTGCCTTAGTGTGAGGCAGAGGGAGAGCGCCAACATGGTGTCCACTGGCCTCTTGTCTTTGGGGAGTATTTAAGCAAGACTTTAAATATGTATTAAATTAGATGCTTGCCCCTCAGACTGATGCTTTAAGATAACCAAATAAGCTTCTTTCAGTAAAGGTCTGGGTGCTTTTCTGTTGGCTGCCTCTGCACTGGGCCCTGGTATGGGTAAGTCTATGTGAGTGCATCCTTTAAGAACTGTTTCTCAGTTTGCTGTAGCCTAATGGGTCTCATGGACTCAAGTCCCATTAGCTTTCAAAGCTAGTTGTTTTGGGGGTTGGTCTCTCGAGTGCAAGTCTTAAAAGTTAAGAAGCCTTGGGGCGCCCGGGTGGCTTAGTCGGTTAAGCGTCCGACTTTCGCTTAGGTCATGATCTCGCGGTTGTGGGTTTGAGCCCCGCATCCGGCTCTGTGCTGACTGCCAGCTCGGAGCCTGGAGCCTGTTTCAGTCTGTGACTCCCTCTCTCTCTGACCCTCCCCTGTTCACGCTGTCTGTCTCTCTCTCTCCTTGAAATAAATAAAACATTAAAAAAAAAAAAAAGTTAAGAAGCCAGCAGTAGGGTTCAAACCCTTCATTCCTCAAGGAAAAGCTTTGGGTTGGGTTCCTTCCTGAATCTGGATTGTCCTGTAAGCAGTGTGGTTTTAGACGAGATTGTGTTTCAGCCTCTCCTAACCACTTTGATGGGGGTTTTTGTTCTTGTTTGAACAATGTGCAGGATTCACTCAGCAAGTTTTTTGAGTTTTGTTTTGTTCTGTTTCATTTTCAGAAGAAATAGTCCTGGTGTAGGTATAGATTTGGTGTGTCCACAAGAGGAAGTGAGTTTAGGATCTTCCTACCTTGCTATCTTGAACCAGAACTCTAATGTTATTTTTCTATAATATAAGATTTACATATGCTGTGTTGCCTTTGATTTTCTATATGTTTAAATCCCTCCCCCCATTCTTCCTTTATTGCTTTCTTTTATATTATTGGATATTTTCAAGTATAACATTTATTTCCTTTAGCAAATTTTCAATTTTATTTCTTGAGTTATGTTTTTAATTCTTGTTCTGTGGCTTACAACATATAATTTATCAGGATGTGTTTCAGATGTATACTGCCTTAGTTCCAGTGAAATATAAAAACTTTACTCCATATAACTCCCTTCCCCCATTTTTGTGCTATTATTGTTATGCCTATTATATTTATGTATATTATAGATTCAACAGTACATTTATATAATTTTTATTTTATATAATCCTATGTCTGTTAAAGCACCTGAGAGAAAAAAAAAAGAACACATACACATTCACTAAGTTTCCTGTATTAACTTTCTTATTTACTTGTCCTGGTTCTCTTTGTTTCTTCCTATGGATTAGAGTTACCATCTGATGCCATTCCTTTATTCCAGTATATCTTTTGCCCATCTTCCTCCTTTCTGTTGTAATTAACAAATATATTACATGTCTATGTATTATAGGGCCAGGGGTACAATTATAAACATATTGTTTCATAGAATTATGTTTTAAATCAGTTAAGAGATTTAAGAAGATTTAAGAAGAAAAGAAATATGCAATTATTCTTTCATAATTATCTACATAATTATTTATACTGATACTTCTGGGTTTTTTGTTTTTTTGTGTGTGAATTCAAAGTTCGTCTTTGTCACTTGCTTTCAGCTTGAAGAAACTTTACTTAGTCTTTCTTGTAAGGAAGGTCTACCAGCAATAAATTCTCTCAGTTTTGTTTATCTTGGGAAATTTTTACTTTATCTGCTTTTTTTTCCAAGTTTACTTTATTTGTTTTGAGTGGGGGGATCAGAGAATCCCCAGCAGCTCAATTCTGTCAGCACACAGCCTGCAGCCTGTAGCAGGGCTCAGTCTCATGAACCAAAAGTGAGATCATGACCTGAGCCAAAATGAAGAGTTAGACACTTAACTGGCTAAGCCACCCAGATGCCCCTCACTTATTCTTTTAAAAGGTAGTTTGAATTCTCTAAGATTCTTAGTTGACATTCTTTTTCTTTCAGCACTTTGAATATGTCATTCCACTTCATTCTGGTTTGCATTGTTTTTATTGAAAAATCAATGTTAGTCTTATTGATTTCTCCCACTTGGGATGCATCCTTTTCCTCTTTAACTTTAAACATTTTGTACTATGATGTGTTTAGGTGTAAAGCTCCTTGCTTTTATCCTGTTTGAATTTCATTGATATTCTTTGTTATGTAGATTAATGCCAACTTTCAGCCATTATTTTTTAAAATAATTTTTGTATCCCTTAATCTCTCTCCTTTATTCAGTATCACGGGTATTTGATGCATTTAATGGTGTTGCATATTTTTCTGAAGTTCTCTTCATTTACATTCATTCTTTTTTCCACTTTACTTTAATTAGTCTCTATCGACTTATCTTCAAATTTGCTGATTGATTTTTTCTTTCCAGCTCATATATACAGTTGAGTCTCACTAGTAAATTATTCAATTTGATTATTGTACTTTTCATCTACAAATATCCACTTCATTCTTTTTATAATTTCTATTTTTATCGCTATTCTCTATTTTATAAGATATTATACTTTACTTTTATTCTTTAATCATGATTTTACTTAGTTCTTTAAATATTAATAATAGCTGCTTTGAAGTTTTTTGTTTGCTCTATCTATTACCTGGACCTCTTCAAAGGTAGTTTCTATTGATTATTTTTATTTTTCCTGTACATGGGTCACAATTTCCTGCTTCTTTGCATGCCTAATAATTGTTATTAAAAGCTAGGCATTTTAGATAATTTATCACAACAACTCTGGATACTAACCACACCCCTCCCCACACACACACCAGGGTCATTGTTTGCTTAGTCATTGCTGTAGACTAAATGTTTGTGTTCCTCCAAAATTCATATGTTGAAACCTGATACCCAATGTAATAGTATTTGGAGGTGGCACCTTAGGGAGGTGATCAGATCATGAGGACGGCACTTTCATGAATCAGATTAATGCCTTTATAGGAAGACACCATATAACAGCTCCTTAACTCCTTCTCCATGTGAAGACATAGCAAGAAGATGACCATCTATGAACCTACAGGTGGGTTGGTGGGTTCTCAATAGATAATGAATGAATCTACTAGTGCTTTGTTCTTGTACTTCTCAGCCTCCAGAGCTGTGATAGATAAATTTCTGTTGCTTATAAACTACCTCGTTATAGCAGTGCGGGTAGACCAAGACAGTCATTTTGGTCATTTGTTTAGTGATTTGATGAAACTAATTTGTGAAGTCTATTTCTCCTACAGTGTGCAACCTCTTATTTCTCTGCTCAGACTTTTTTTTTAAATCTTTTTTTCCCTCATCTTTTTAGCTTGACTACTTAGTGGTTGCCCTCGGAATAAGCCACTCACTGGTCAAAGGTCATACTTAAGCCCCATAGCCAGTTAGATGTTTACCATTTATCATTATAGATGTGGTGTGTGTGGCTTGGAGATTTCTATTACAGTTTAAGGAGTTTACATATTTGTTTTCTGGATAGCCAGAAGTTAGTAGTTTAGATTTTTTAAACTTTATCATTTCCAAAAGTATGGAATTTTGGTCATATACACCCAGTGTTGCAGATTGCCAGGGATAAATATCTCTGATTTTTATTTTAATCCTGTGTTTGTAGTAGTTGCTGCTGGGTCAGAGTAGCTTATTGTTCAGTCAGTTGTTGGTCAGAGGTTGTGTTCATGTGAGGCTTTGGCCCTGTGTGCATGGGCCTGTGTAAGGCTTGGGGAATGATTTCAAATGTCTATCTACTGTAGTTGCTCTTGTATCAGTATAGACCAGCATGTACACTCAGTCTTCCTGATCCTCATAGCTGGTTGTGAACCCAGGAGAGTTCTTCTGTTCCTTTAACTGGTCCTCTCTGTTAAGTTTCTAGCTGTGCTGTCATTTTGCCTGTATCGAGGAGCAACCAGCCTCTTAATTGCTCACACAAAAATACCGGTTGTTTTTAACAATGGCCTTAGCATGGAGTTCTCCATGCTTTCTTCCAAATAAATCTCATTCCCTTAGGCAGAACCACACATCTCTTTATCCTTATGTGCTTCATTGCTTTGTGGGCAGCACTCCTATATTGCTGCACTGCACTTGCTTGCTGTGCATACAATAGAGCTTCTGTCCCAAGAGTGAACATTGAGGGGCGCCCGCATGGCTCAGTTGGTTAAGTGTCTGACTCTTGATTTCAGCTCAAGTTATAATCTCACAGTTCATGAGATTGAGCCCTGCATAGGCTCTGTGCTAACAGTGCAGAGCCTACTTGGTATTCTCTCTTCCTCTCTCTCTCTGCCCCTCCTTGGCTCTCTTTCTTTCAAATGAAATAAATAAAAATTAAAAAAAATTTTTTTTTCAAAAAGAGTCAACATTGGCTGAGGGAGAGGAGACTCCATCTTTTTAGCTGCACTTACCTGACATAAAGCTTCTGCTACCTGGGCTTGGGGTGGGGGTGAGGAACACCAGCAGCCTATCCTTCCCGAAGAGAAACCTAACTGCAAACTGGAAGTGAGAGAGAGGCATGTTTTTGGCAATGCCTGTCTGGAGTAGAGCGCCTGGGATAGAGCTTTAGAACAAGGAAGGGGAGGGGTAAGGAAGTGGATCAAGGATCAACATTGGGAAATTTAGTACGACTTTTGATATATGCCCTTAGGACAATTTCCAGAGGCTTTAAATGATTAAAAAAATAATTATCACCAACTAAGCTGTGTTTTGCTGGGAAAAGGGTCTTCTGAATTCGGTATTCTGCCATTTTAGATGTCCCATCCAAGTCATTGTTTTCTTAAGCCATTAAGTTTTGTTGTAGGTTGTTATGCAGCATTAGATAACTAAACTAGGCTCCAAAGCTATATAGAACTAGATGGAAATCCCAGCTCTACTACTAACTGAGTGATTGTGAACAACAAATTTTCCAAACCTCTGTTTCCTGTTTCCCTGTCTATAAAAAGAGATAATTCTTACTGCCTATGAAATAATTGAGATAATGTTTGCAAAGTAGTTGGACAACACCTAGCCCAAAGGAATTACTTAGTGAATGATAGGTGACAAGCATTAGAGGTTATAAGGGGGATATAAAATTATAAGGAAGACAAATGTAGACAGCTGACAGTAAGGTAGTTGCTAGGCTTGCAGAATGGTTCAATGTGCTGTAATTCACAGCCTTAAACAGAAAACTAGAGAACTAGACCTGGGAGACCCTTGCTTTCTGAGCACAGAAGTGTTGTGATTGAATAAGGTTAACAAAGAACCTTTTCATAGACAGAAGAGTGGATCCCTTTGGAAACAGCTTCAACCAGGGGGGCAGGAATACTGGAGGAACCCTAAAATGAGAACAAAAGTACTCAAAGAATTTAGAGAGTCAGGAGAATTTGGACACACTGAAGCCCAAGGAATAAAAAGTGTTGAGAGGGTGCTGGGGGAAAAGGAGTAATGAGAAAATATCACTAGGACCTTTTGAAGGAGCACTTTTTATAGAGGGCTGGTGGTGGGAGCCAAGTTGGTAGGAGATATGGAAGCAGGGCTGGTGGAAAAGAATAACCATTTAAAATGGGGGTTTTGTAAGTACTTCATTTGTATGTTTTTTTTAAGGCGAGGATGTGCTTTAGACAGAAGAAAGTAAGGATAGTTAGGGATGGAAGAGATAAAACAACATGCTAAGTGATGGAGAAAGATCATGAAGCTGGCACAAAGGATAGGATTATTGCCACAGGTGGAAGGGCTAGTCTACATACAGTTTTAAAGAGCAGGTGAATGATGTATATGAAAACGCTCTATTAATACATAGTTGTTTGGGGTAGAGAGAAGTTGGTACATATCACATAATCTCAGGCCTCCTGGAAAGTATGAGACAAACCCACCTGCAAAGACAGGCAAGAAAGTGAGTGTCCAATTTAATGAGGCAGTGAGAGCTTAGAAGAATGTATAAAGCAAATGTGAGAAATGTGATAAGAAGCCAAACAGAGGGTATGGAGAGTGCTGAGTTGAAGTTTGCTGCTTTCTCTTTTTCTCCTTTAGTTTTTCTGGGAATACTTAATATCAGGAGAAGAGAAGAAAGCAAAGAAAGAAGGTAAGGTAAAGGAAGGTATTTGCACAGGAAGTGGATAATTCAGGACTGCGTCAATACGTAGGTATAGAAAGCAAGTGGTATAGGCAATCAAGAATGAAGGTGGCAGCATCACTGAAATGAAACCTGTAGGCTTCTGTCTGGATTTGGAGTCTAGGTAGTGAAAAATACTATCTAATCATTTTAAATAATGGCTCAGTAGAGTTGTTTTCAACAGAGATTGGCACATTATGGTCCTAAGCCAAATCCTATCTACGAACCATTTTTATAAATAAAGCTTTATTGGGACAGTACCATGCCCATACATTTATGTACTGTGTATGGGTGCATTTGCACTACAAAGAAGAGATGAGTAGTCAAGACAGCGACCATAAGGCCTGCAAAGCTTAAAATATTTACTATTGAGTCCTTTATAAAAAAATGGATGCTGGTCCCTGGTTTATAACCATAATAGAATACATCACATATTGATAGATGAAAAAAGCAGGGTGTAAAGCAATATTTATCACATGATCCAATTTTCTGAAAAGTTTAAAAAAATATATCACTATGCCTAGAAAAATGACATAAAAGATATAATGTAAACAATTGTTTCTCTGGGTGGTAGGATTACCAGAGACTCCTTTTTTTCTTCTTCTCTTCCTTCTTCTTTTTTGTAAACTTCATAATTCCTACAATAATGGCCTGAGGAAGGAGAATTTTATTAAATATTTACTTTAGTTGATTAGATCAGGGTGCAAAATAACATAAAGCTGTAGTTTCCTCTAGAAGGGTCCAAATGAGCTTGTCCAAAAGATAAAATCTGTGTCATTGACTGCACTTTTACCCCAATCATGCATCCTTCAAACTGTGACTTTGGTTGATAATAACAGGTAATGGAAAAGCTATACCCCCTTTGAAATGACAAATCAAGGTATACAAGGGCAATTTTACATGTGTCCATGTGATACTAACTTTTAAAAATTTTTTCTTAATGTTTATTTAATTTTGAAAGAGAGAGTGACAGAGCAGGAGTGGTGGAGGAGTAGAGAGAGAGGGAGACACAGAATCTGAAGCAGGCTCCAGGCTCTGAGCTGTCAGCACAGAGCTAGATGTGGGGGGCCCGAACTCAAGAACTGTGAGATCATGACTCGAGCTGAAGTCAGCTGCTCAACTGACTGAGCCACCCAGGTGCCCCCATGTGAGACGAACTTAAGAATATTCTAATATGCCAAAATCTGCAAACTGTCTTCATTAATGTTATGATTACTAAGAAGGAATTCATATTCAAATAGGAAGTTTCAGGCATCTACATTTAGGGAGAGTAATCTTAGAAGAGAAGTATGTGTATAAAGTAAGGTTAATAAAATTATTTCAGATAAAAAGTAGAATTTGAAATCTAGATTGACTGCCTTCAACAAATGGTATTCTGTCAAGGACTTTCAAAAGATGTGGTTGGTTTTGATGGCTATTTCTTTTCCCAGGACCTGCCAAGCACTCTGTCAACACCCCCAGAGGAAGAGTCAAAAGCCCATTAGGTACCATCAGTTTTAGTTAGATAACATTTGCCCAGTTTTATGTGTTCGATTTGTTTGTTTTCATGTTTATAGACTGCCATTGTCGTAGATACTGTACAGAATTTGGAGACAAGTTAGGTTGCCTAGTCTGTATTGGTTAATATTTATTGAATCACTAAATCTATAGTTGGGAATCACATTGGCCTAAGCTAGTTGAAGAATTTGAAGTCAGTCGTCAATGAGAAGAGATCAAAGAGAAAGGAAGGGGAAGAAAGAGGCAAGTCAGTAAAGTCCAGAAGCTGAGGGTGATGTGTGTTGTGGGACAGAGTGAAGAAGAGGCAGAAGAAGTGAAGATCAAAATAAACTTTGAACAAACATAGTCAGGTTCACAGAGACTGTTATCTCTTAACCCAAAATTGTCTCATGTCACAAATGGGACATCTGGTAGTGGAGGCTTCTAATAGCTGGATTTATTCCATTTCTTTTCCATCTCCCAGAAGCTATTGATTTAGCAGTTTTACCAGGTCAGACTATAATCTCACTCATGAATATTTTTGACAGTCTTTACAATGTTTATTAAATCTACATAACTACTTCTAAAAGTTGTTATGGTGAGAAAAACCTATATGGTTTAAGATATTGGCCCTAGTGCCTTCATTTGCAATGAAGTGATTAAAGAATCTTAAGAAATTAAGAATGTTCATTTGGGAAAGAGGATAAATTACAAACAAATGAGCATTTGGGTCAGGGAAAATGGGATAGAAGAGGACATTTATGGTTAATTGCTCTGATAACACCAGCCTGGCCATCAGTGGAGATTTAGGGAAAAGAAATATAACTTACGTAGTTACCAAACTGATTTCCTTGAGGACTTCTCTCTTTGATTCACAATGGCCAGGGCCTATGGGACAGATGAAAAATGACCAATTACCTATATTTTGCAGTGAAGTAGGGGTTGAAAAGAGACCAAAACCAAATTTGTTGCCTGTTTGAGATAAGGTGGAATTCAATGATATTTCTAGTGAATAGACCTAGACTCCTCCCTAATGAAAAATAGATTTTTACTCCAAAATGATCCAATCTTGACTCAGGTTTATGAATTTATTGATTTACTCAACACATAGTTTACTGGTTACTTTCTGTGAGCCAGCACTGACCTAGATTCTAGGGTACAGGAGTCAATGAAACATGCAGGGTTTCCTCTCCCTTGTGGCTTCTGGGTCAACTAGAGGGAGTTAAATAGGGAACATGTAACACAGAGTTTCCATTCTGATGCTGATCAGACCCTGACGTGCTGTTGAAGGGCCAGCTAGTAGCCAGTTGTCCTCAGGAAAAGAAAAACATGTGGTTTACTAGCTAAGTGCATATTAGAATAAGTATTAACTGCATGTTAAGACAAATCTAATTCAGCTAATGGTGCTAGTGATCAAGAAGTGGACTGAGAAGAGAATAAGTCCTGTCTCTCCCTGGCCTCAAAGTTATTGTCAATATACTCCCTATGTGAAGGAATTAATTTCAACTCCTGTGTCTGGTTTCCAATATTTTCATGATTCTGCCTGCTGCCTACCTCACTAATCTCATTTCCCACCACCAATTACTTGCCTTCTATGCCTGGTGGCTGAACAATGTGACTGCATATATTCTTCGCTCTACCTGGAATACACCCCCCCAATATAGTTCATATGAAGAATTCATGTGCATAAATTAGGACTCTGCCTGTGCTACATTCTCTATGATTTTTCCTGATCTTTTTACTCAATTAATGACTGGCCCCTTTATGCCACAGCTGTCCTTTAATTATTTATCATTTTATATTGCAAGTATTCACCTCCCCAGGCAAGACTGAGAGCCCTTGAGGGAAGAAGATTAGATTTTATTTGTGTCTTTCCCAAAGGCCTAGACCAATGCTTAGAGTTTGACAAGCATTTAATAATTATTTTATTGGATGAACAAATGGGTGGACAAATAAAATGAAAAAAATGAAATTCTGGGCAGGGTGTGTTTTAAGTGGCAAAAAAAGTTGGCAAATAATTCTATGAGGATTAGTCAGTGAATTACTCTTACTGTAAATGTATATTGTGTTGAACATCAAGGAAACTTACAAAGACAGCAAAGAAATGACCCCTGACATCATAGAATATTCATTCTTCAGTATTTGAGGTGGCAAAATTAATAAAAAGAGTAAATGCCATAAATAAGTAGAGCATAAACTCACAAATCCAATGCAATCCCTATAGACAGAACAGCTGTCTGGAAGAGTGATTTTAAAGATAGTCAGCACTTTTCATTAAGTAAATGAATCTTAGGCAGAATTTTGAAAAGTTGTTTCTGTTGAGTCAAGATGAGAGAATATTTTAGTCTTTTCAAATGGTGTTGGGAAAACTGAAGCAACATGCAAAAGAATGAAACTGGGCCACTTTCTTACACCATACACAGAATAAGCTCAAATTGGATTAATTAAAAACCTAAATATGTGAAGTGAAACCATAAATTCCTAGAAGAAAACATAAGCAGTAATTTTTTGGCATTATCAATAGAATTATTTTCTTAGATATTTCTCCTTTGGCAAGGGAAACAATAGCAAAATTAAACTATTAGGACTGTACCAAAATGAAAAGCTTCTTCACAGTGAAGGAAACCATCAACAAAACAGAAAGGCAATCCACCAAATGGGAGAAGATATTTAAAAGGATATATCCATTAAGGGGGTTAGTATCCAAACTATATACAGAACTTATACAACTCAACACCAAAATAAATAAGTAAATAAATAAATAAATATATAAATAACCCAATTAAAAACACCCAGAAGGCATGAATAGACATTTTTCCAAATAATACATACTGTACGCTAACAGACACATGAAAAGATGCTCCACATCACTGAGAATCAGGGAAATGCAAATCAAAACCACAATGAACTATCACTTCACACCTGTCAGAATAGCTAAAATCAAAAACACAAGAAACAAGTGCTGGTGAGGATGTGGAGAAAAAAGAACCCTCCTACATTTTCATAGAAATGCAAGGTGGTCCAGCCACTGTGGAAAACAGTATGGAAGTTTCTCAAAAAGTTAAAAATACATTAACCGTGATCAGTAATTCCACTACTGGGTCTTTACCCAAAGAAACTGAAAACATTAATTCGAAAAGATATACACATCTCTAAGTTTATTGCTACATTATTTATAATAGGCAAGACATAGTAGCAACCCAAATGTCTATCAATAGATGAATGGATAAAGAAGATAACACACACACACACACACACACACACACACACACACACACACACAATGGAATATTACTCGGCCGTAAAAAATATTGCAATCTTGCCTTTTGCAACAACATGGATGGATCTAGAAGGTATAATGCTAAATGAAACAAGTCAGTCAGAGAAAGACAAATAGCATATGATTTCATTCATATGTGGAATTTAAAAAACAAAACAAATAAAGGAAGGAAAAAGAGACAAAAAAAAAAAAAAACCCCAGACTTTTATAGAGAACAAATTGGTGGTTGCCAGAGTGAAGGCAGTGGGTTCCTGGTGAAGTAAATGAAGGGGATTAAGAGTACATTTATTGTGACGAGCACTAAGAATGGTTGAATCATTGTACCGTACACCTGCAACTAATATAAAACTGTATTAATTATGCTTAAATTTAAAAATAAACAAAGAAATAATTTTTTAAAGATGGTAGAATATTTTATTTAATTTCAAAGTTTATTTATTTTGAGAGGGAAACAAAGTGTCAGGAAGGGCAGAGGGAGAGAGAGACAGAGAGAGAGAATCCCAAACAGGCTGCACACTGTCAGCACAGAGCCCGATGACCTGAGCCAAAACCAGGAATGGGACACTTAGCTGACTGAGCCACCCAGGTGTGCCAACTATGGTAGAATATTTTAGAGGTAAAATAAATAGCATACGTAAAGGCGGCAGGAAATGGAATAAGTCTGCGCTGGATGGAGCTGGCCTGATATTTTGCAGTCCCGTTTTGGAATACCTATTTCTTGGTAAAGAAAGATTCTAGGAGCCATTGCAGTGACTTAAGTGGCTTTCAGGGTCACTTGGTTTAGCTGTGGAATGAACTCAGCTGGCTGCAAAGTGTCTCAGGGGCAATGTTGGAATGAATCTCATTTGTTTCTAGAAGTCAATCAGATTCTCAAGTCAAAGTTGTTATACTTGTGAGTTGAGCCAGAACAGTGTGGTGGTAAAGTGTATGGTGGGAGCTGGCCACTTTCATACTTGTTAATAGTGCAAGCGCTTAACCATCCCACTGTGGGACGGCCTTTAATCGAAAGCCCTTCCCAGATCTGCAAAGAGCTGGCGAAGTAGGAGTTTAGTCTTTTTGTTGTAGCTTAGTAGATTTGTTAATAACATGTATTTATTTTTAAAGGAAATTAGTGATTTTTAAATGTGTTTCTAAACTTTTTAATGTTTATTTGTTTTTAGACAGAGAGAGAGAGACAGAGCGTGAGAAGGGGAGGAGCAGAGAGAGAGGGAGACACAGAATCTGAAGTAGGCTGTAAGCTCTGAACTGTCAGCACAGAACCCGATAAGGGCCCAAACTCACGAACCCTGAGATCATGACCTGAGCTGAAGTCAGATGTTTAACCGACTGAGCTACTGAAGGACCCAGAAATTAGTGATTTTTAATGAGAAGTTCCCCACAAGAATTTTTAGTGAAAAGGAAAAGGAAATACTGACTCCGTGCCTTCTGTGTACAATGAATATTTAAGCTCCCACTTTACAGATGGGGAGACTGATACTCAGAGAAGTGATTTCTCGAAGGCACATGTGCTAAGATTTGAATCATGGATGGCCTGGCTCTAAAGCTCAGCCTCTTTCTGCTTCATGCCCATTATACCTGCTGCTTGCAGGAAACATGTGTGGGCACAGGAGCATGCATGCACTCAGCACGCATACACACACTTTTAGATGTAGCAATCACACATTTCTCAAAACTAAGAAAAACAATTTTCTTTTTATAGCTCTAAAATTTAATAAGAGGAAAAAACTTTTTAAAATGTCTATCTAGATACTTGTATAATGTTCAAAGATAAGTGCCTGAAACGTCGAAACTAGGCAAGGGAGCAAAATGCTACAGTCTTCCACCTAGTGGAAGGTCAGGACAAAACAAGATGAAGAGAACTAACTCTACACACATGTACAACAGAGCCGTCTACATGGTGAGATTGAAGAAATAAAGAGGGTTCCATCTGCCTTCAAGTCTTTTTCACTCTTGCCTGTTAAGTTACATAAGTTCATATCTTTAAAAATGCCCCAGGGTAAGACATTCTTCCCAGGAGATCTATGTTACAGTACACAGACTTTTTATCAGAGTTCTTTCAAATAGGCTGCCAGACAAGTGTATTTGATTGGAGATTGAAGAAGGTGAGAGATTGAAGTTCCAATGCAGAACCACGTGACTGGTCCCCAGGTCCCTAGAGATGGAAAGCTGTTGACAAGCTTGAGTATAATAAAACTTAATGCAAAATTAATACTTGGGACTTCTATTTTAATGAGATAAAGATTGTGGGAGTTAGAGAGCAGGTATATATTAGCATCAGAGTTCATCCTAAGCAGAGAAGGCCATCTTGTAAGGGAGTGAGCTCCCTGACACTGGAGACATTTAGGGAGGTTGGAAATACCCATAGATAGAATGTTGTGGAGGTGAGACATTCACGTAAAATTCTGTGAAGATTCTACGAATAATTTAGCTAGGTTTCAGAGATTCTTAGGCACCATTAATTTATTCATTCGACAAACAATGATTTAATTATTAAATATATTTCTTGGCTAAGCACTGTTGAAGCTGAGTACATAACCCCAAAGTTCCTAATGACCTGGGTTAAGAGGATAAAACGGATAAGATGTTAGGGTCTGTATGAAAAATCATAATCTAAGAATGTAAAATAATCGATGCCGCTAATATTCCTCTGTACTCGGTACCCCAGTATCAGACTCGAGTTTCACATTCTGAGATAGTTTGTTCTAGCTTTGGTAGATTGGCATGGTAGAGTTTTAAATCACACTTCCTTTTTCAAAGGCTGTAAAACACTGTATCAAAATAAACACTAGCCCAGAAGCTATGGGGAGAGAGGGAAAGATGTGTTCACCTGAGCCCGGTTGCAGCCAAATGAGAGGTATTCTTCCACCTTTTGGAGAAGGAGCCACTGACGCCCATGCCTACCTACTGGCATCCCAGCCTTAAACAAGAAGGACGACTCCTTGGCCTTGGCCATTCCTTTCTTTCTTGTTTCTCCGGGCCTAAACATCTGCCAAGTTGAACTCTGCATCTATTCCTGCCTAGAAGAATGTTTGGAAGTTTTGTAAAACTTACACATGCTCATATATGTATGACTACAGTATAGAATTGTAGTCAACGATTTGTAGCCAAGAGTTTTGTTTCACATATAAAAGTGACCACTTTTTAAAAACAAGTACATATATTCAAAAGCTGACATTACAAACTGAATTTCTCATTTATAAAATACAGATTGGGAAAGCTGACCAATTTGATTCAAGATCAGAAAAACAATAATAGGGATAAAGAAGCACCTGTGATGCTAATCCTGTGGTATTTCTTGGCGAATAAATCTCTGAAAGCCATACGTCCAGATTTACAGTGAACATCATGGAATGTTAGCACAGGCTAGGGTATGCACTCAGTAACAAATTCATCCTGAAACCTCAGTGGCTTAACACAACACAAGTTTGTTTTGGCTTTTTCTCCTCACTCACACTCCGAGTTCATTATAGATTGGTGGGGCACTCTGCTCCCTCTAGTCACTCTGAAACATGGACAACATGATACAAAAGGTAGTTTAGAAAGATTGAAAATGACCAAGGGTGGGGGGGGGGGAAGAGATAGATATCAAAATTAGAACAGTTAATCCAAAACCATAAACGTTAACTTTATCATTTTTAACAGTTTAGCTCAAATGGCTTCAGAATATTATCAGAGAATAATGGAAAGTCGGGGTGATAGAGGCACCTGGGTGGCTCAGTTGGTTAAGCATCTGACTTCAGCTCAGGTCATAATCTTGTGATTCCTGAGTTCGAGCTCCGCATCAGGCTCTGTGCTGACGGCTCAGAGCCTGGAGCCTGCTTCAGATTCTGTGTCTCCCTCTCTCTCTGCTCCTTCTCTGCTCGAGCTCTGTCTCTCTCTGTCTCTGTCTCTGTCTCTCTCAAGAATAAATAAACATTAAGAAATAATAAAGTTGGGGTGATAATCAAAGCATATAGCAATGGTGTTGTATAAACAGTGACCATGTAGGTGTAACATAGGCCCTATAAACACCTGGTCAGCCCAGCCATACACACCTCCTGGGTATCAGCTCTCCCTAAATGGAGAAGAGGGCTGGGAATGGAAATGATTGCAAAGCAGGTAGAGCCCAGTACTAGCTAAGCAGTTAGCATTCCCTTGGATTGAATAAACACCGGAGCTGGAAGATTAGTTTATGCTCACTACAATTCAGGGAGAGTGGATTAAGCCAGTGTATTTTGGTGCTGCCCTTACATCACTGGATTTCTTCATCTCACACTGCCCAGAGCCCCTCTTGTCCCAATGATTTGTTCTCCCTAATTGTGCATCCCCTTATCCTTTGTCGAGTGCTTTGATAAATGTGGACACTTCCTCTTTATTTTCTTCACATTCTGTGCCTCTCGTGAGTCATTTCTGAAGGCACTGAATCATTTTCATCACTGCTCAGCCTCCTCCTGTTTGAAGTCCTTGTCTGGATATATGCTTATTCATCACCACTCTCTCTGCGACCCACATGTGTCCGGCATGCTGTTTACATTGGGCTTTAATCTGTTGTTAGTGGCCAACTCCAGTGTCCCCCTCCTTCCTCAAGAGGCCCATCCCTGTTCCTCCCGCCTGTACAGCTCCCAGTGGGAGAGCATAGAGAACAAGAGCTCTGGCCCTTAACCTTGGTGTATGGACTCTTGCCCAAATCTTCATTCCAGACCTTCCCCTCTTGCTTGTCCTTTATAGCAGCTTCTTCCTCAGCATTGTCTATACAGCCAAAGACGCAGAAATGGGGTCCCCTCCAAGGGTGGCTCACAGACAGACCATTCTGGCACAATGCACTGCAAGGAGGGCTCATGTATTCCTGCTTTCCACCTGCCCTCTAACATACGTTTCTCTCCTGCTACAAATGCCAGTGTTTTTTGGTTTTGTTTTATTATGTTTTGCTTAAATACACTTCAAAGTGCAAATTCTCTAGTTCCCACTGGTCAATGGAATGCACTGGTTTATGACCCCAAACACTGGGATTTTGCATGAAACGCACTGATATTTAGTAATTGGTAATAGATCTTGACATTTCAACAGGCTACAATGGGTTATCCTCCATTCTTCTTTTGCCTCCCCCAGCCTGGTTGCTCTGGAATTGATTTATGAAACTAGTTTGCTTTTTACTTATTTTATTCCTCATTATTCATATTTAATGTTACCCACACTTGACCCTGTGACTCTAATTCCTTAAACTGAATAATGTACACACATTGACTTTGTTCTTCTTGACAAGTCTTATCACTTTTTATCTTTGCCATCCCTCTTCCAGCCTTTTAAAGATCTAGGGCTCTCTGAATCTCTTATCTGTTTACATTCTTCTTCATTATTTAGTATTAATGTTCTTCTTTCAGCCATTATTCCCCTAGGTTGTTATTTTCCCTCGTTTCCTGATTTGGTTCTTTCTGTCACCGAGCCAGATCTCTCACTACCACACTTTAGAGGTTGACGTTAGCGTCACCAGTGAAATCAATTCAGATGTTACAAAGAAAAACCATGTACTCAGGAATTCAACAACAGCTCAATCAGTCCTTGCATGAGACTTTTAGTGTCTTACGGAAACATCAGTTGTGAGGTATTGCTAAAAGTATATGTTTAATCAGAGCAGGAAGACCACTTGTTAGTTAAAACATAACATATAAATTTTGCCCCTGAGTAATTCTTAGACCATGGATACACCATAGAACATTTAGATGGCCATTATTTGTTCCGCAGTGTCCCATAGGAAGAGTATGCCATAATTTGAGAAAAATTTTCACAAAGATATGAACTGGCAATTAATCATTAATGCCCACCCAATGATCTAGGTACATGTGCTCTTTCTTTTCTTCATCTCTTAAGAAGCACTATAATTATGCTAACAGCAAATCAGGTAAGACATTGGAGGTACTGCATATGTTTTTATTCTAACATAGTTGGTGTGATTAGCTCAGTTACTTAGACTTTATTTTTCTGTTAAAGCCAAATGTGGACCATTCAGTTTCACATTATCCCCCTGGCTGGAAGGAGAGTTACAAGTGTCTTCCAACTGCATATTCTAAAGGGAAATAAGGTGAAACACTACACTGTCCTAAACCAAACCATTACCTGAGTAGAAAAATCATGTTAAACTTTTGGGGTATGGGCAGTGAATTAGGCTCATGCTTTTGAAGTGAAAGGATACTTCTTTATTCCTATAATATCATGACTATTTTTATCATAGTAAGTCACGTATTAGGTTCAGTACGGACTGCTCAAAGATATTTAGTTCTTATTCTAGCTTAAGATTTTGTTAATACTCACACGTAGACCAATACTGTGTTTCTATTGGCTGGTAAATTACCACTGTGATAACAGAAAAAATAATCACAGAGTCACCTGAGAATTAGTGGTTTGTGAGGAAAAAGGAGTTAGGAACCCTTTGGTGCTTTTCTGGTATCGAACAGCTGTCGTGTATGTTAGACTTGACAGTATTGCTTTCTGTCTCAGAGTCTCTAAAAAGCATTCTTGTCACAAAAGCCAGAATGGAATCACAAGCAATCTCTGTTTGTATGGTCCTCAGTTTTTCTTCCTTCATATCTTTGTTCCTTTAACAATAAAGGATAAAGAATAAACAAATGGCCACAAGACTTAATGATTTTATTTTTGAATTATTACCTACATTCTGCTGTAAATCACAGTGATTGACCAGAGCCATTTGCATCATGAAGCAGGTCAACTCTTTCAAGTTACAAATAGACATTAATCATCCACAGCAAGAGCCCTACTGCCTAGGAAGGATATGGCCCACTGTTTAGTTAGGTTTAAGGTAACATGCTGCAAAAAATAAACTCCAAGTGGAATGAATCAAAGACTATAGAAGTTTATTTCTTTTCTACGATACAGTCCATGGAGTAGATAGGTAGGTGCCTCTTTTTCTCAAGGTTGTCCAGTGATTCAGGTCCCTTCTATTTTATTAATTTTCAAATTCCTAGGATTTTACCCTGTCTTCATGGTTAAAGTAGGTCATTACCCCAATCCCAGCCTGTGGGAGGGGGAGAAGACAAGGAGGACAAGCAGTTTTCTTTCTTTTTCTTTTTCTTTTTAATTAAAAAAAAAAATTAACATTTATTTCAATGTAAAAAGAGAGAGTGTGAGCAGGGGAGGGGCAGAGAACAAGACACAAAATTTGAAGCAGGCTCCAGGCTCTCAACTAGCGGTCAGCACAGAGCCCGACTCAGGACTCGAACCCACGAACCGCGAGATCATAACCTGAGTGGAAGTCTGACACTCAACCGACTGAGCCACCCAGGTGCCCCGGGCAGTTTTCTTCCTAAGGATGTGACTCAGAAGTTACATACACCACTTGTGCTCTCATTTAAACAGCAATAACAGTTCCCTGGTCACACCTGGTTGGTTAGAAGGGGGACCTAAAAAGTAGAAAGCAGCTGAGTGGCTACAAGCGTCACTAGAACTGAGGCGGGGTGCGCTGAGGCTATCTAAGAGGATGACAGGATAATGGATCCTGAGGGACACTGAGTGGTCTCTGCTGCACTTATTCTTGGGAGAATGCTGTTATCGTATGTGTGCACGTTCAGAGCCATGCAAGCATGTGTGCAAGGTGCATTTTCTCGTGCGCTCTGAGATTTTCCACACATTGACTAATAACAAGTATTTCCTCAATACATTTAATAAAGGAGATATTGAACATGAAAGGGAATTTCATGTGATCCATTTAGGGTCATCATGTAATTGTAGAAAAGTGTCTTGATATCCCGAAACCTGTTCTACTTAGTCACTCAGATCTCCTGCTTTGCTATTATTTGTTGGAACACCTAGTCTTGGAACTTTACTTACATCTTTTTTCACCCCAGTGCCTCCCAGCCCCCACTTGAAGTTGTTTAAATACTCTTTGAATCGACTTTTTCTGTTTTCGTTTTATTTCCTTTTGAAAATAAGGGTTATTCCTTCCACTGATTTTAGTAAAGAAAACAGACAAAAGCAATGAAATTTTCAGGGTTTATTGCCATTGACTAGGACCTGCCTTAAATGCTGTTTTATTTCACCACCCTGTGAAAAAGGTATCCTCATACAGATGAGGGAGTTGAGACTTAGCACGTTAAGTCACCTGCCAGAGTCGCCTTGCCAGCGCGCCTTACATTGCAGCCTGGGCTCTAAATCACAACATTGTACTACAGGAGCATTAAGTCCATTATTCAAGTAAAGGAGACATAAAGCTAAATTCTACTCACACGGATACATCAGTGCAACTTGGGCAATGCACCATCTCCAACACCAGAGTGGCCAGAATTCAAACTTTTCAAATCACTGTATTTTGAAAAAGATGTCAAAGTAGACATTTACATTTCTCAGCTTTTGTTTTCTCTTCAAAAATCATAGTATCCTTCAGTGCAATAGTAAAATTAGTGAGTTAGAACATTCCTTTTTCACAGTTGTAAAAATGAAAGTGCTTTTGGTCCTTTCTCTATGGCCAAATGCAGAGACACCATCTAGCCTGTTTTTTTTTTTTAAACTGGAAACTGACTATAAAAATACAGCCCTCCATCTCTCAGCAGTGATAGATAAGAAGTACTGAAACAGCATTAATAATTAATGGGCAGACAAGATGAAACTCCAGTTGCTCAGACTGCTGTCTCCACATAATCTGTATTTTATACAAAAGGAGAAAGAACTCAATGGAATTTTAGCTGTGACCGGATAAAAACTGCCAGCAAAATGTGATAAGGAAAGTCTAATGTGTATATTAATCATGTTTATAGCTCCTCATTTGTTGATATATTAGCCTAAACTCCCTTTAAAAATACATTTTTGATCACCAGTAGATGCATTTAATGCAATCAAACCTCAAATAGGATCCAATTAAAGTTCCCAATTTTTATTAATCAAAAATAATTAATCTATCCCATAAATCATGGAACAAATGGGTTAAGAATTTTCATGCAAGATGAGAAGCATTAAGAACGAAAATCTAGAAAAGTCTGATGCATGATGTAAATATGCCACTATATGTTTATAGCTTAAGTTAACATTTGGCACTTTTATTATCCAAATTGTTTTTCTAGATACAATGAACGTATAATGTGACTCAAAGTGAGACACAGTTTACCCTTGAATGGTGTAGACTTCAAACATGATGCATTTTTATTTTCTCTGGATCAGTTATAACAAAACAGATTACAGAGTTGGGGTGGAAAATGGAGGGTTTCTAGAAATGTCTTCATGTTTAACAGTTAAAAAGCCTAAGAAAATAAGGTCTAGTTAAATCTAAAAGAAAAAGAGTTCCTATGTACAAGTAGGTAAACTTTTTGATATTGAAAAAAATATTTAGAAACTAAAATTTGAGGGAAACTTGTTTAATTCTACACATTCAATAATTCTTGAAATGTACACCTAACTACAGTCTTATCCCAAGTTTGTCACAAACATCAAGACTTATTGGAAGATGATGGATGAGAGAGGGCAGAGAAAGACATATTAAAATCTAGGAATGTGTTATTTAGCCACATTATCAAGGATGTTGAAGAGGCAGAAATCTTTCCCAGGTACACCCAGATGTGTGCTCACTGTTGAGAATAATTTGTTACAGATGTATTTAAACATGGAGACGTAAAATTTAGCCATCAGTCTAAATATTGTTTTGGCAGTCATGCTAGTGAATGAAAGTTCCTAAGTCTTGGTACTAGAAGAAATCAGAATACACCCTAGAGTAGTTAAGCTGTGGAAAATACAGGGGAAACCGTCCTAAAAATAAAAGAAGACCAAAGATACTAGGATAATAACTCATAAGAGCCATAGGTTTTATTTGCTAAAAGAAATACAGTTATATCAATGCAGTCGATGGCTTAAGAACAATTTCGTCTGTGTCTTCTGAAGGCCATGCAAAACTGCGTGGATGAAAATAACTTCCCAGTTACAAATTCACCTCTATGGCTCGCTCTGTGTCATAACCTGGGCCACTGGACTCTACAGGGCGCAGGAGAGAAGAAGCAGGGGAGTCTGAGTTCAAGTCATTTCACCCCCACTATTGGAAAAATAACTCACAGCTCTTTCTCCCAGTGACCAGTCAGTACCATCACTATTCCCATAAAAAAGAGAAAACATTATTAGTGAATTTAGCAAATTGTTATAGGTTGATATATTCTAAGAACCTTAGCTGCCACGTCATCAAAAGCTTGCATGTTTTGAAGAAGGCACAATATGCAGAGATGGATGACCCAGGTAAGCAAACTCTTTACCCTCCATGAATGTATGTATTCACTTGTAATATGGGGATAATAATACCTGATCTGTTTGGCTCACAGGAATCATATGAAGATTTTTCTTTAATGAGAAAAGGTGTGAAAAGTGGCCTGTGGAACTATAAAAACCACACAGATGTGAACTGTAATTAATAAGCTGTGAGGTTTCTCACCTTTCTGTAAGGATTCCTTAAAAAGGGGAATTAAAGCAGGGACCCTGTGTCTCCAGACTTAGTTCATCTTCTCTAGAAATTCTGCCATTAGCCTGCAACCAGCATTACCCAAAGCAGGCCTGAAAAATACTCGTTCTATGGAAAATTAACAAGTGTCATCCCAAAGAAGAGTCCTGTGGTGAAACCTATTTGGGAAACGCTTGTGTGGTTAAACAGGTTTATTTCCCGCAGCACTTCTCAGAACATTTAACATGCATATTAGAAACCTCTAAGAGATGGTATATTGGAAGAAATTTCCCAAAACTTATCTGACCATGGAAATTGTTTATGATAAATCATCTCTGGGATTGTTATTCTATGTAAACTGCTTTGAAAACCACTGATGAATGTTTTATAATTTCTCAAAGTGTATGCACTGAAAACACACTGGCACAGTGTGTGAGCCTTGAGACTCACAGGGCTACTGTTGATACTAGCATCTCTCAACTGCGGTCACCTGAGAGGTTTATTTAAAATACAGATTCTAGTGTCTCACCTAGGATTTCAGGCAGCCTCCCAGGAATCTGCATTTTTGTAAGCTCTGTGACTCTGAACCAAGAGCTCCCAGACTAAGGTCCAAGAAATGGCTGCCAGTCCAGGAGTAATAGTAGTCTTGTGGTTTTAACACCTTAGTGTGAGATATGTCTCATCTATGACAGATTTATGCCTTGTGAGCCTCAAAGAGGCAAGATCATCCTTGAGAATCTCTAGGTAGATTGGTTCCTTCAGCACTCATCCGTGCCCATATTGCCTGATTGACCAGCAGCTTGGAAAGACCATCATATTATGCACATAACGCTCTCCTGATAGAATACTCTGCCTGTCTGTCCGTCTGTCTGTCTTTCTTTCTTCCTTCCTTCCTCCTTCCTTTCTTTTTCTTTCTACTTTTCCACCTTCTTTCCACCTTTCTTCTTCCCTCCCTCCCTTCCTGCCTCCCTCCCTCCCTTCCTTCCTCTCTTCTTCCTTCTTCCTCTCTCCCTCCCTCCTTCCCTCCCTGCTTCCTTCCTTCCTTCCTTCCTTCCTTCCTTCCTTCCTCCTTCCTTTCTTTTTCTTTCTACCTTTCCACCTTTTCTTCTTTCTTGGCATAATTCAGTGAGTAAGAGCTAAGTATTTCCTTGCATGAATTTCTTGGAATCCAAATTTATAAGTCTGGGAAAAGAGAAATGTAACATCCACTCAGGTAACAGAGCTATTCTAAATAGAAAAGGAAAAGTGGACACCCTGAACATAATAGAGTGAAGTAATGCTGGGGCACCTGGGTGGCTTAGCCGGTTAAGCCTCCGATTTTCGCTTAGGTCATGATCTCGCAGTTCGTGGGTTCGAGCCCCGCGTCGGGCTCTGTGCTGACTGCCAGCTCAGAGCCTGGAGCCTGTTTCAGTCTGTGATTCCCTCTCTCTCTGACCCTTCCCTGCTTATGCTGTCTCTCTCTCTCTCTCCTAGAAATAAATAAAACATTTAAAAAATAAAAAATAAAAGAGTGAAGTAATGCTGTCTGAAAGTGGCCAGAGTGCCTACATGACATTACCAACATAGTCAACCCTGGATAAGGACACATTCTGCAATCAATCTAGAAAGTACATGAACTTTTTTCTCTGAAAAACCTTCCAATCCTGTGGCTCATACTAAAGAGCAGAAAAACTCCATGTCAGTATGAATGCAAGGAGGAAAGGGCATACTTATCAATCTGTGTGGCACTAAATCTCTTTCATGCAGGACCTTTTATATATTTCCCCAGAATACTCTAGGCTGTTCTGTATCTAGAAGTACCCAAATTTTAAAAAATGCCCTTATTCATCTGGCTCTGGGCAGTGATTGGCAGCGGCTCTTCTATCAGACTGCAACCTTTAGTTCCGTTTTTCATTCTATGTATGCATCATGGAAAAGAGTGTGGGCTCTGGGGTCAGCCTGGTTGAGTTTGAATTCTAACTTTTCCGTGATAGTCTTAAATTCTAAAGTTCAGGATTTTCATCTGGAACATGAGGTAATAACAGTATTACGTCTCAGAATAGGAGTCAAATGAGGAAGTGCTCAGTGCCTGGCACGCAGTAAGTGCTTGCAAATGCTAGTTGTAATTTTCCTAGTCCCTGTCAGGGCATGAGTCATGTTTTATAGCTCTTCTCTATCCCTCACCAAGCCTAGAAAAGGCCTTCACATATAGAAGGGAAACATTAAATAACTTGGGGAAGTTGAAAGAAGGAACATGTTGAATTGAACAGAGGACATTTTAAAAACCTCGGGATGTTTTCTTTGGACATGAGGAATAAATATGAGACGATTCTGAGAAGAGAAAGCTACACAGTGACATAGTTCTCCCTCAAAACCCTGCTTCTCCATTGCAAACCCAGGGATCTCGTGTGAATCTCCCCTCTCGCTCTTCCCTTGGCATCATGCCCTGTCTGCACTTCCTTGACGATGTTTCTCAAAATGATACTTTGGGTAAGGATGTAGCTGATCTTCATAGAAAACTTAGAGGTGAAACACATCAAATCATCATCGTTTGTTTATGAAATCACCATGCCGTTGTCTGCTCTTTGGTTTTTACGAAAGTATCTTTTCGATGCTACCGAAATAGCAAGACAGTGAAGTACTTCATCAGCTGAAAGCAAAATTGCCGCAATGAAAAATGTGGTGTGTGCTGACGAATATCACTTACGTGCTAGTGTGGGGCGGCGGTGCCGCTAGACAGCGCGCCAGGGAAAGCCACACTCGCTGATTGCACTTTTAACCCAGCGATAAGTGAGACACTGAAAACCCGATAGAATGAGAACTACAAATATTTAAGCGATCACTTCACTCCTACATATGATGATAGAAAGTTTTATCTTAGAGTCTGGGTAAAAGTGAAATGAGTTGCTTGTATCTACACATTATGATTTGGCTAAAGCATAACTCGTGTTTTTCTTAGTGGCGGGTGTGGCAGGGATAGGGAGGTGAGGCAGGCGGACTGAAACTGACATCAGAGCCGGTGGAAGTAGCTTTTCCGCCTCTCTGGACACTGCCTTGTGAGCCTGTTTTCGATCATGTTGGACCAGACTATGCATCTTTTTACTCAAAGTTAAATGCGACCTGATCTGGTACATTTCTAAATGTGACCTATTGCGAGCCATTACTCGGTCACACAATCAATTTAGTGGCAAGGAACCAGTATTGAAAAATAGGATAGGACAATAGAATAAAATAGGATTGATCAAAGTGCAAAACACATAGTAAGGAAGGGTTAAATTTGTTTTATGAAATTTCGTTTTTATATGTTTATATGCATATGTGTATATACTTCTGACTTTGAGTCTCAAGTTAATAGATTCTGAAATTTACTGGCTAAGAAACTGTGTTCCTCTGTTCATCTATTTTATTTTATTTTTTTAATGTTTATTTATGTTTGAGAGAGAGAGAGAGAGACAGCATGTGCATGGGGGAGGGGCAGAGACACAAGAATCCGCGGCAGGCTCCAGGCCTTGAGCTGTCAGCACAGAGACCAACGTGGGGCTGGAACTCGCAAACAAAGATCATGTGATCATGACCTGAGCTGAAGTTGGTGGCTTAACTGACTGAGCCACCCAGGCACCCCTTCCTCTGTTCATTTACATTATAGGATGTCAAGTAGCAGGGAGAAACATTTCTAATGATGGTGGTCATTGCCTACATTTTTTCTGTGCACTTTACTGAGCTGCCCACCCAGTAGTTAATGTGGCTGAGTTAACATTTACTGAGGAATTATTGGTTGTTGGGTAATGTGCTAAGGGTTTTGTATGTATTTTAACCCTTAAAGCTGCTTAAATCACTTGTTCAAATATATACATCTGGAAAGGAAGGAGAGCTAGGATTTGAACCCAGATGGCTTGGCTTTAGAAGGTCCACACTTGACAACTATTAAGATGCTCAAGGGCCAAGACTGGGCCTTGTTAGGACTGGAAAGGTTTTATAGGCTCTTCAAACTGAGTCCCTTTTTATATATGAGAAAACTGAGACCTAATGAGATTAAGTGACTGATATCAGCAGCAATTACTGGCAGAGCTAGGACTAGAATTCAAGTTGTGTGCTTTTTTTTCACCCCCAGTCTTAAAGTCTTTTTTTAAATTGTTTTTTTATTTCAATCTCAGTATAGTTAATGAATTTTTTACTATATCAAAATAATTGCCTATAGATTAAAATGTCATGGGGTATGTGAATCTTAGAAATACTCCTCCCCTCTTTGGTTACTAAGAAGCTCAGAGCCAAATTTAAAACTCACTGGGAATAGTTACAATTCCACCTCTATTTTTTTGCCTTTGGCTTTATTTATTAAAAATGAATCCCTCCAATCTATTTTTTAACCTTGCTATGTTGTGTGATTTGGGCAGCTGCCTCAGTTTTGTTCAGTGAGGAAAGATTCAATACAAAAAGTATTCCATTATATAAAAAGATTCAATCATATCCATTTGAATGTTTGAATGAAATGGTCTGTGAGAGGGGAAGGAGGTGGTGGATGAGGGTGGCCATGGTCAGGAGAGGCAATGGTCAGGAGAAGAAGTTGGAGTGGGTGGGGAGGGGAGAAGTTAAGAAGCCGTGAAAGTTCTGCCATGAATGAGCATGTCACACAGTGACGGGGAACTCCACAATGGCGCTGCTGCTGCTCAAGTTTCCAGAAGTACAAACAATTCATCCAGTTTGTAAGTACAACATGGCCTCCTCTTAGGGTCTCTCCCACAGCTCCCCTGCATGAGCTCCTTATTATAGCAAGGCTGGGCCTCTCTGTGTGTCAGCCTCCAGTTTTGGTTTGTGCTACTGCCACTTACTTCTAAATATGTTAGTCTTTCAAGGAATACCTTAAAGAATTTTTTCTTTTTTTTTTTTAAGTTTATTTATTTATTTATTTTAAGAGAAAGAGAAGAAGCATGAACAGGGGAGGGGCAAAGAGAGAGAATCCCAAGTAGGCTCTGCACTGCCGGCACAGAGCCTGCTGCAGGACTGGAACCCACTACCTGTGAGATCATGACCTGAGCCAAAATCAAGGGTCAGATGCTTGACATTGACTGAGCCACCCAGGCACCCCTTGAAGAATTTTCTTGAAGGAATAATCTTTCATGTGAAATCCTGACTTCTGCATCCCCAAATAATCTCTTTTTTTCATCTTAAGTTCTATACTGAATTTAGTTATCAAATGTTCATATTTTATAACCACATTTTAGATTTTAAGTTTCATAAGGAATGGGTTTTGTGTGCGTGGATGTGTGCGTGTGTAGGTATGTGTGTGTCCCTAAAATATACATCACTACACGTTGGAGATCATGATATATCTGAAATAAAAAGAAATAATGGCATTTGACGGAGCCTTTATTCCTACATCACATATTCAGAAATAAAAGGGATTCAAAAAAGATGGAAGGATTATCCCACCCTGTTTTGCTCTGAATTCCTATGGCTGTTAGGAAAGTCTTTATATGACAGAGACAGACAAATGTCAAAATCACTTTGAATACATTTTGGCCCATTAATGAGCCATAGGCACTGTTTGCTTATATGGTTTACAAAAAGTTTAATTTTAGGTTATCTGAACTGAGTTAATTCTTATAAAGTCCATTTAAAAGTCATAAGCATTTCAAACTATTAGAATGTTTTTGTCTGTTTCTTCATGATCTTTTTATTTTGTCACTGATATGGAAAGGGCAGTGAACTTCAGGGAACATGCTACCATATCATACTGCTTATTCTGTCATCAGAAGATTGTGAAATGAAAGCAAGATGGCTCCCAGAAGTTTCCTTTGATAGCTGTTACTTCCCTGACCCAGAGCTATGTAACGTTTCAAGTGATAACTCCCTAATTAGTCGGAGCTTTAGTATCCTCTGCCTACATCTTGTCCTCAGCCCAAATGTTCACTTATCTAAACCAAAGTGCTGCGTGACGTCTCTGTTGTTTTAGGAACACAGTTACCATTCCCAGGCCGCCCCCACACTCTCAGATATGTGTTATATGACACATCTTCAAATTCAGAGAAGGGTGTAGAAAAAAAAGGTCTTACTGGTTTGAATTTTTTAGAACAATTTTAAAGAACCAGTTCTTGAAATATTTACTCTATATATTTGTGGGGTTTAGCTTGTGTATCTAGACCTAAGACATACAATTATTATGCATATCAGTGTGGTGAGAAATCGAAAAGATTCAAAAGGGGGTCTTTCAGCAGCACCAATATGAATATGAGTAATAGTTCTTACGTGGAAAATGCAAGCATTGTGTCTCTTATCTTATAATTGTGAAAGAAAAAACAACATTTTGGAAAGGGAAATAAGAAAATACAGGATGGGGCCTGTGACTGAGAAAATATGACTGTTCTTTCTGATAAATATTATCGAGGGAGCTTAATAGCTCCTTCCAGTAAATTTAGAAGGAACAAAAGTCAGAAACAAATAAATGGGTAGAGTGTGGGCTATATTAAACATGGGCCAAGATACTTGCTCAGTAGGAGTTGTAGCTCAGGATAGTCAAACGGGGAGAGCAAGATCAGAAAGAAGTGACCAATAGCATCAGTAATGTCAAGATCTGCAGTTCCCAGGTGGAAGCCTTAGAAGGCTATGAGGTCTGAGTCCTAGCCTTAAGAGCAAGGACCAAAGTGGGAGACAAGTAAAAAAGTGGAAATGGAAGGGAACATGCCTCACATATGAGGTAGTATGTGGTAACTGAACTTGGGTAAATTAAAGGTAACAATTGCATTTATAGGATATATACTGCTTCTGTCTCTCTGGAGAACTCTGACCAATATTGGCCCATATCTAGGAAAAAAAGATGTCAATAGAAATGAAATAAGTTTGAGGAAGCCCAGATGTGAGGTTTACTAGATAAAATTTTAAATGAGGTATTTTAAATATGTTCAAAGAACCAGAGAAAACCATGTCTAAAAAATAAAATGAAAAATTGAAAACAATGCCACATCAGATAGACAATATCAATAAGGAAATATAAATGATGAAAGAAACAAATGGAAATTATGGAGTTTAAAAGTATAAATGCTCAAAATTAAATAGAGGAACACATTGAGGTGGTAGATTTAAAAATCAGTGAACATGAATATAGGTCGACTAAGATTGTATAGTCTTAGGAACAGAAATAAAAAGAATGAAACAAATTTCAGAACCTCAGAGACTTGTGGGGCATTATCAAGCATACAAGCATACACAACGGGAGCCCTAGAAGGAGAAGTGAGAAAGGGGAAAAAAGAATATTTGAAGGATAAAGATCAAAACCCATCCAAAATATGATGAAAACCATTAATCTATATATCTAAGAAGCTCAACAAGCTCCAAGTAAAATAATCTCAAAGACGCACAAACCTAGGCATATCATGATCAATCTGAAGAAAGAAAAAGAGAGAATGGTGAAAGTTGGAAGAGAACAACTCATCATGTATAAAAGATTGTCATTAAAATGGCTAACTTTTTATCAGAAACCATGAAGGCCAGAAAGCAGTAACATAAAATATTCAAAGAGCTCTCAAATAAGTATAAATATATCCAGCAAAATCATCCTACAAAAATAAAAAAAGTAATACATACCCAAATAAGCAGAAACTGAGTGAGTTTGTTACTAAAAGACATGCTCTACAAGACATGCTCAAGAGAGTCCCTCAATCTGAAATGACAAGACCCTGGTTAGTAAATGCAGTCTGTGTAAAGAAATAAGAATTAGAAATGATAACTACATAAATAAATATAAAGAAAACATAAATCTTTTTTGTTTTTAACTCTTTTTTGTGATCTTTTCTAATTTAAAGTATTTTTTTCATTTTTATTTATTTTTTTTTTGTGGGGGGGAGAGCCAGAGGAAGAGAGAGAGAGAGAGAGAGAGAGAGAGATCTTAAGTAGGCTCCATGCTCAGCATGAAGCTCCATGAGGTCTGGATCCCATGACCCTGGGATCACGACCCAAATGCAAATCAAGAGTTGGGCACTCAACAGACTGAGCCACCCAGGTGTCCCATAATCCTATTTTATTTAAAAGACAACTTTAGGGGCACTTGGGTGGCTCAGTCAGTTGAGCGTTTGACTTCAGCTCAGGTCATGAACTCATAGTTCATGAGTTTGAGCCCCGTGTCAGGCTCTGTACTAACAGCTTAGAGCCTGGAGCCTCCTTTGAATTCTGTGTTTCCTCTCTCTCTGCTCCTCCCCTGCTCATGCTCATGCTCTATCTCTCTCTCTCAAAATAAGCAAACATTTAAAAATAAATAAATAAAACAACTTTAAAAAGCAATGATTATAAATTTGTACTGGTGGGCATGTAATGTATAAAGATATAAATTGTATACAGCAATGGTACAAAGGAGTGGGGGGGGGGCTCCCCTGCTCACGTCCTCTCTCTCTAAAACAAAACTAAACTAAAAGACAACAACAACAACAAATGATCCCCAAAGGAGTAGGGAAGGAATAGAGCTAGATAGAGGTGAAATTTTTTATACTGTTGAAATTGAATTAGTATTAGAACTAGCAGGTTTTTTTTTTTAAAGATATAAAGTATAATTCCTAGGACAACCAATAAGATAATAACTTAAAAATTGTAAAAGAAACAAGAGAATTAATTTGGGACACTAGAAAACATCTGGTTTACAAAATAGAAAGCAGTATAGAAAAATATAGGAACAAAAAAGACATAGACAAAGAGAAAGCAAATAAGAAAATGGCAGGTGTAAATCCTACCTTGGACATGGAGCAACCCAGAACTCTCATACATGACTGGTGGAGTACAATCTTTTCGGCAAAAGTTCTGGCAACTTCTTGTAAAATTCAACATACACCTGCCTATGATTGAGCAGTTCCAAGTCTACGATTTTACCAACAGAAATGAAAACATATGTATACACAAAGACTTATAAAAAGAATGTTCACTGCAGCTTTATTCATAATAGTAAAAAACTGGAAACATCCCATTTACAACCCATTCCTCTGTTCATCATTTGGGCTGTGTTCATTTGATAATACAATGAAAATAATAAATTACTGATTCATGCACAACCATGTATAAATCTCAAAAAAAAATTTATGCTGGGTGAAAGAGGTCTGGTGTAAATGAGTTTTTACTGCATGATTCCATTTATATGAAATTCTAGAGCAGATGAAAGTAATCTCTGGTGAACAAAATCAGAACATCAGTTGCCTGTGGAGGTGGAGTGGGCAGCAAGGATTGACTCCAGAGGAGTGTTAAAGAACCTTCAGGGGTAGTGGAAATATTCCATATCTTGACTAGAGTCTGGCCTGTTACACAAGTGTATGCATCTGTCAGAAGTCATCAAATGGTACATTTAATTATAAGGTGTTTCACAATATGTATATTTTACCTTTTTAAAAAAGTCTGTAAATTAATATTGAACTTTTGCTAATGACATGCATGCTGAAATGTTTAGGGGTTAAGGGTACTGATCAATGTCTGCAGCTCATTTTGAAATACATCCAAAAAGTAAAATGGCTTGCTGCTTAGACAGATGCTCATATAGACAGATATGTGATAAAGCAAATCTGGTGAAATATTAACAGTTATAGAATTCAGACCATGGAAATGAGGATGTTAACTATAAAATTCTTTCCAGTATTTATATGTTTGAAATTTTCATAACAAAATGTTGAGACACAACTATGTGTGATTAAATGCAGAGATTAAGGCCATTCTTGAAACCAGCACCTTTAGAGAAGAAAAGTGGCTTGGGAAGGGAAGCATGAAATAAGGATGTGCTGTTGAAAGAAAGCTGTGCAGTCTTGAGTACATTGTGTAGCTTCTTTTCATCTCATTTTCTTTCTTTTTTAAAAACTCTTTAAAAAATATTTTACTTTGGAGAGAGGGAGAGGAAAAAATGCAAGTGGGGAGGGTTAGAGGGGGAAAGAGACAGAGAGATAGAAAGAGAATCCCAACCAGGCTCCACATTAAGCATGGAGCCTAATGCGGAGCTTGATTCCACAACCCTGGGATCACAACCTGAGCTGAAATCAAGATTCCAATGCTTAACTGACTGAACCACCCAGGTGCCCCTCATCTTATTTTTGAATCTATCAAATAAGCACAATAAATCCTTACCTTGCAAATTTGTGATAAGTATTAGAGATACTCAGTCTTCCATGGGTAATGAAAACATAGAATTTAATTTAGTGCCATTTGCTATGTGTCATGCTGAAGTTAACCTCTTAGCCTGTTTGTTGTTACCAGATGGTGTAACAACACTCAATTTCCAAAGGCTGTTAGGATAATTAAATAAATTAATACATGTAAAGTACTCAACAAAGAGCCTAGGAAAATCGATATAAATAAAAATAGGTTGAACTATATGAAACTGCTGGGTTTTTTAGGGGGTGATAAAAAATAATTGACTATTTGAGAATTTCATATGGCTCAATCAAATAGCAATGTATGGATATAGATATAAAATATATGAAGATGAGACATAGACATATAAATATCCCAAAGAAAATCTATATGGAGTCAGTACACGATCTTTCAACAAATGGTCAATTTTGGTGCCTGTGCAAGAGTTTCTCTTATGTAACTTTGTCAAGCCATTGGCTATTATTAGGGTGACAAGTTCTTCCAGTTTTCCTCAGACTTGCCTAATTCTAGCACCAAATATCCTACAACCAGAGAAACCCTTCAGTCACAGGCAAACCAGAGCAGCTGGTCACTTTAGGTTATATGAAAAGGTATTTCCAGAACCAACATCCAAGCAGGGACTTGCTCTGCTTTGGGTGCTACCCAGTAACTCAGCTTTACAAATATATCTACAAAAATTACAGCAAAATCCACGTTAGATCCAAACAGCTTTTCATACCCAGACATGTCTTAATTTTCACAGGGTGACAGGGGTGCCTGGGTGGCTCAGTCGGTTAAGCATCCGACTTCGGCTCAGGTCATGATCTCATGGTTTGGTTCGTGGGTTCGAGCCCCGCATCGGGCTCTGTGCTGACAGCTGACTCAGAGACTGGAGCCTGTCTTCAGATTCTGTGTCTCCCTCTCTCTCTGACCCTCCCCTGCTCATGCCTCTCTCTCTCTCAAAAAGAAATAAAATATTTTAAAAAATTGAAAAAAATTTTTCACAGGGTGACAAAAAGACCTGTTGAAGTTTGGTATTGGTCAAATGTTACTACTTTTTAACTAGTAGCCTACTATTGCTGCTCTGAGCCACGGAATCCATTCAGTTCCATTTATTTTAATCAAGAGTACGTAACAGGGAAGTACAGGGAACAATAGTATAATCTGGTGCTTGGGCAGAGATGTCACTACTAATCCAGGACTAAAGTAGAGGAAAGAAATCTACAGACCATTTTTATGGTTATATTCAGAAATGTCTGCAATAACTCTCAGTAGGAGGCAAGAAATGGGATGGGGGCATAGAAGGACCCTTGTAGTTACACCTTTTCCAGGGCAAACCCCCTCCCAGCAGCATGTAGAGCCACAATGTAACCTAATCTAGAGGTGTGTTATGCATTAAGGCAGCAAGGCTTAATCTGCAGGGGGGACGCCCCCACATTGAAGCCTGAACTCTGGGGAAATTGCTTACGAGCTCCAGCTGGAAAACACATATGGGAGATGAACTGGTTTATCTTTGCAAACTCTGTTTACAAACAAGGTACATTTGTTCTCCACACAGTTTGTCTTTGCCACTGGCACTTGAGGAATCCAGTTTCAACTTTAGAACTACAACTTTGAATCACCTCCAAAATCATGTATAGTTTCTTGCCAAGGTTTTTCCTTTTAAGGCAATCCCTGTGTCCCAGAGTTGGGAAACTGGGTGCATTCACTCAGTGAGAAATGTATTCCAAGATGTATTGGGTGAGCTCTGTGGCTCAGGAAAATGTACCAAGGACACCAAACATAGACACTAACCCTAAAAGTCATCTGATAATACCTAGAAGCCAATAATGTTGGCATAAGACATACAATGCCACGAAAGAGGGGTGATTGATTAGCAGTACACCAGAAGAGTATAGGGGGGGAATTGGGGAAGTCTTAATGAGCACAGTAGCTTGTGAGCTGGGCTTGAAAAGATGAATACGATTCCAACTGGCAGAAGTCAGGGTCTGTGAAGGCATGAATAGACAGGAAAGGGCATGTGAGGGAAGAACAAGCCATTTAGTTTGACTAAAATGTGAAGAAGATACATCAAGAAGAGTAGGCTAGGATCAAATCAACACAGATCCTGAAATGACAAGCTATGGAAATTATGAAAGCAACTACTGGGGATATGAGTCAAAAAACAGGTAGAAGCCTGCCTTGTGGTGCTTACATTCTAGTGGGAGGAGGTGGTGTCTCAGGGAAGCCAGCTGAGATGAAGGGTCCAGACAGCAACAGGGGCTGGTGCCTCCTGTGTGGCAGCTCGGTGTTAGCATTCTCTGTGTTGCATGCCAGCTCCTTGCAAGAATCTTTTAACCATATGATTCAAATAAGGAAACTGGGCTCAGAGAGGCTGGTGACTTACCCAACCAAAAGTATCCTGATGTCTGGGCCCAAATCCAAATCCGTGGTGTTCTTGGCATCAAAGCTCACATCACTCTGGCTCCAGGATGGATGAGAGTGGGATGGGGGGTAGAGAAGGAGGAGAGGAGGAGGCTGAGAGAGCAGAAAAGATTTGCCAAGAATCCAGGGGAAATTGAAGACTTGAACCCAGCTGAAACTGACAAGGAAGGGCGCCTGTGACTGGTGTGGAGGCAGATTGGTAAGATTCAGCAATTATTTGAGTTGGGGGAAGGGGTGACAAAAAAAGAAAGCCAGAAGTGAACCTGTGGGTGTGAACCTAGGAAAATGGGAGAAGAGGATGCATGAATAGAACCAGGGGGAAAAAATGAAAAATTGTTAAAGATTTGGGGATTGAGAGAGGTTCAACAAGTTCATTCAACCAATATTTATTATTCATTTACTTACTTGACAAATATGGAGCAGGCCATGTGCCAGGCACTGATGGAGGCACTAGGGAACGATCCTGAAGTAAAAACTGTTGCCGTGAGTTGAGAGTCTGGTGAGAGGTCACTAAGGTTGCAGTCACACTCAGGAATTCATGATGACAAACAGAGAAGAGGCTGGATAGCAGCTATCTGCAGCCCTTCTCAAGCCCTTTAGATTCATCCAATACTTAGTTAAGTTTCCCCTCCCAAATAATCTAGGGTGTTGCCTGAGCTTTGGAAGGTTCAGTAGCTCCCCCAGGTGATTCTAATATAAAGACAATTGGGAACTATTACTAGAAAGCAGAGGTTGTCAAACTATGGCCCTCAGGCCAGATTTGGCCTCTCTGCCTGCTTTTGTAAATAAATGTATGTTAAGACACAGCCCCACCTGCTCATTTATGTATTGTCACTCACATTCACACTAGGCAGCCGAACTGAGTGGTTGCAAACCCAGACCACGTGGCCTGCAAAGCTGAACATATTTATTATCTAACACTTTACAGAAAGAGTTTGCGGTTCCTGCTCTGAAGGAAAGGAGGAAGTTTCCAAGGGCAGATGACAAAGCAACATGACCTAGCATCTTGGTGGGAGCTTGGGGATGCAGTTGGAGGAGCTTCTATGATGTCTAAGTTTGTGCAGGAAAGCTGTGTAGGAAAAGAGGATGCTAAGACCAGTGTGGACAGAAAACATGGCAAGAGCAAAATCATTTTGTGATTACCTTTCACAGTTCTTGTTCAGGGTCTGTCCTGTGGTTGTGGCCAGGCCATGGCAGAGCCTGGAGTCATCGTAAAGCCTTCTTCACTCATCTGCAGTGGGGTGCCAGCTGTCGTCAAGGTCCTCAGCTTGGCTGTAGGCTGAAATACCTACCTCCACGATTCCCCGTGAGAGCTCTCCGTGTCCTGACCACACGAGAACTGGATTTAGCATCCCAGGAGGGCCAGGTAGAAGCGGTATTGTTCTTTATGGCCTCCACGTGTGTATCAGACAGCATCACTCCTGCCGTAACCATAGGGCCCCCATATTCAAGGGGGAGGGAGACACAGACCTCACGTCTTCAACGAAGATCTTCACCATACCATTCTAAGAAGTGAATGTGGGTTGGAGCACATCGTGGTGGTTACCCTTGGAAAATACATTGCATACCTCTGCATGCAGGAGAAAGCAAGCATAGCTTCAGCATCTGCAATAAAGGGCCAGTGGGACAGATGAGGCTGGAGTGGTGGTGAGTCCAGTCCAGGAAGGTTAGTCCATGTTAAGCATTTTTCTCTTTATTGTAAGTCACAGGAATGTAACGGATTTTAGAAAAAATAATGCTAGTATTCAGTATACTGGAGTGGCCGAAGCAGAAACTCTGGAGACAGACGATGTGGGTTCAAATCCTTACTCTATCTGGCTGTGTGATACTGAGAGTTATCTAACCTCTCTCTACCTTAATGTCCTCATATTTAAAATGAGGAAAATTGTTATTTTCTACAATACCTACCATGTAAGGTGGCTGGGAAAATTGACTGCTTTGGAACAATTAAGCCCTTAGAACAGTGCTGTAGGGCATTTAGTCCTTAGTAAGCATTATAAAGTTGTTAACTTAACATTATTACTCCGTAGATGCTAAATAGTTAGGGGAATCCTACCTTCTTGGGTAAACTCAGTACCTTTCCTGCATGCTCTACTCATGGGCTACTGGCAACTAGACTCTATTTCCTCATCCTAGACTTTTGATACTGGTGTCCATGAACCTGACCAGCATGCCCATGTTGCTATCCCAGCTTCTGCCTTGGAACTCCATGTGGCTTCTTTAGGGGCATCCTGTGGGCTCATTGGCATTCAGCACTACCAAATGGGCAGGGCAGATGATGGTCCTCACCTGCCCGGCTGCTATACTTGCCCGGCCCCCCACACCTGGCCCGGCCCCCACAGGACATCATTTGCATTTCTGCCAAAATGAGGACCTGCTACATAATTTGCAGGGCCAGGGAAAAATGAAAAGGAAGGTTGCCTTCTTCAAAAGCTATCAAGAATTTCAAAATGGCGACAGCAGAGCATTAAACCAAGCATGGGGTCCTTCTAAGCACATGGTCCTGCGTGACTGTACAAGTCAAAGAAAGCCAGCTCGAGTCCAAACACTTACTGGGGTGCACAATATTTGTCTGTACCCCTATCAATTCTGCGGCTAAACTGTGAGCCACTTGAGGGCAAGGGCAGGATCTTTGTATAACACACGCACACACACACACATATATAATAAATCTTGAAAAAAGTACACTAGTAGACTAACTGATAACTGACACTAAAAATGCATTAATAAGTAACAAAGAAAATTATAAAAGAGGATAAAACAGGCACTTCTCTTGAATCTCCTATAAATTCTGATAGTGAATAGGTAAGAGCAGGGACTTTGGGATCAAACATCATGGTACCAACCTGCTTGGAACTCTTGAGACCTTGAGCAAATTGTCAACACTTACCACTCACAATAACTTCCTCTTTAAGTGGACAGTCTGCCTCTTGGAGCTGCTGGGATTAAAAGAGATAATACATATTCAGATATGCCTTACACATACAAATTAGCTCAACAATAATTGTCATTATGAACAGAAGCTGTTAAACTTAGAATTCTGCTTTCTACTTTTCAAAGTACTTTCAAGAGCATTATCTCATTTGATTTATCATCTACTATTGTTGTTTTAAAGATGGGGAAGAGAAAATTAGGCTTTCGATAATTTGTACAGAAGACAGGGCTAAAATAAGCCAGGCTTGGATCTCTTTACCCTAGTGCAGATTCTTTGAATTGCACCAGGACTGTTGCTGCTCTCAGTGAAATGCATCTATAAAAATATTTTCTGTAGTGAGGGTCCTTTTCATTATGTAACAAGAATTTTATTCCTCTTCTGACTACTAGCTTTCATATGAGTTCGTACACTTGGAATTAAAAAACTGTAGAGGTGATTTCGATCTTATAAATTGCTACTGGCTCTTTAAGCACAGCAAGGCAGTCACTGAGACATTCATTCTTTAATTGGGTGCCACTTGAAGATTCACTCCTTTGCTGGTGATGGGTATGAAATACAGATCCACAAATAGTTGTCATGGAGAGGGAGTAGCTTCAACCTAAAGATAAAAGCTTAGTGGATCTGCCTCCCTATATCAGTGGGATGTTCCCTAAGTCTTACCACCCTGACTTCTTGCTGACTGATAAGGCACTCGTAATTTTCTAGGCAAGGTGAAATATTTAAAAAGAATATATGAGCTCTCTTGTGTGAGTGACAGTGAATGGCCTGGGAGAAAGAGAACCTTTCACAGTTAGTTGTTAGGTAGAAATTAGAATTTTTTTTTCCTTGAAAAGGTAAAGGTCCTGGAAAAAGAGATAAAGAAAATGACCTGAAACAGATTTCTTTTTAAATCTCAGACTCAAGATATTGTCCTGTAGTGCAGCCTAAAACTAGTTTGAATCTTTCATTGAACCAAACTCAGAAAGCACAAACCTTAGAAGCATGATTCCATGGGAATATTGTGCATATAAATTATTTTATAGATGTGTAAAATAAAAGACATTTTTGTGTCTAAGAAGTATTGGCTTAGGCAGTTCTAGCATCTTGTCCCAGCTCTCCCTCTCCACTAGCCCTCTTCTTCCAAAGCCTCAGTTTTATACCTGTAAAATGGGAATAAGTAAGATGCTGTCTTCTCAAAGATACTGGGAATGATGTAGAGTTAACATTTGTGAATACAAGTGTTACTATAGAAGGAATTTTATTTGAATGCAAATAAAAAATATGGGAAAATATTTTAAAACAGCCATTTACTGATCCTCAGTGTTAACAAATATTGCATTATGTTCTCTTCGATTATTTACTTTTTAAAATAGGAAAAACATCACAGATATAGTGTAAATACTACTTGTGCCTTTCTCTGGCATCATCTCCCCCTGCTCCAGAAGCAACCGGTATCACAAATTTGATGAGATTTGTCCAGTCCTCAATTTATACTACCATATGTATTTCTTAAAATGTATAAAAACGATGTCACATTCTATGTATTATTCTGCAGCTTTCCTTCTCCTGTCTTTCTCCTTCTTCTTTCTAAAACATTATTATTCTAAGAGCTGTCTCATGCTTAAACAATTATACTCACTGTGTATAGTATTCTATCTTGTTTATTTTACCCACATTTATTTAAGCCATTCCACTATTGATGGACATTTAGGATGTTTTATTTACTTTTTAATAACAAACAATGAACATCATGTACAAATACCAGGGTCTAAGGCATATTCCTAAATGTCTTCATTTGAAGAACACGTTCCTTATTTATATTTACATTACAAGCCTGTAATTCATGTGTTTTGGTGAATTTTCATATGGCTTCTGTATTACGTTTTTCTAAAGATTTCTAAAGGTGACTGCTGAATTGGTAAGAGACTTTCTCAAAGGACTGTAATCCTGAAGGAAATGTGTTCTGTGGGCCATAACACATTACCATACCATCCTTTTCCCATTTCTATTAGCGCCTTTTTGAGATGTCCACAATCTTCATCACTTGAGCACCTGATTTGTGCCCAGTCTCTCTCCACTCTGTTACTTTACAGCATTCTTCATGGCTCGAACATCTTGTTGAAGATCCTCATAACTGCCTTCAATAGCCTTTAATTTTACTGCATTTCAGTCACTCAACAGTACAGCTATGCCTGGGGTCTAGAATTGACCTATCTTGTTAACATCACAAGCTCTCCAATCAAAATCTCTTACCCTCCCCTCTTACATATTTCTTTCCTTCGGTCTCATCAGTTGTGCTAGTCACATGACTTCTGTTCCCTTTCCCTAAATTCCTTCTGACTTTGTCTCCAACCACCTTGGACCTTATGATTAATCTTTCTACAAGTCTTAGCAAGCCCCTAGATTCACACATCCCCTTGCCGTTCACAATATCCTCTTTGCAGCCTGGTTAAGGCCCACTTTTCTTCTACATCACTTTTGCTGGTAGGGAGAAAAAGTCATGTTTCCTAATAATGAGTTGATTACACCCTGTATTCTCCTTTGAGGGTGTGTAGGCGGAGGGGAGGATGGGGAGCAGTTCACTAGAGGGGAGGATCCCATTGCTGCTGACCAAGTCTTTTATTCTTCTCCATGAGGATCCCTTTAGATTTCCCCACTGCAGCTGCTATAAATGTTTTTCTTCTTTTCAGACCTCTGGACTTTTCTATTTGACCCTTAGCAGGTTGCCTCACCTCTGACTGGCATGAGCTATATCACCTAATCCAGTAGTTCTAGAACTTGGCTGCTGTTGTGATCACTTTGGAAGATTTTAAAATGCTGATGCCTGGGTTCCACTTTTAAAGAAATGGATTTAATTGGCCTAGGATGTGGCCTGGCCATTGGAAAGTTTCAAATCTCCCCAGGTGATTCTAACTGTAGCCAAAGGTGAGATATTGATCTGAACCTTTTACTCCTCATCTCCTCCAAATTCACTGTAGTCTTAATGAATCATGAATTCTCTATTTTTCTTCTTCCTTCTTTTCAAGGCTATATCCTCATTGTGGTTTTGAGTCTATCCCTTCCCTTCATGAAAAGGGATTAACCTTGGTTAATCTATCATCTTCCCCCTCCCTTACCCTCCCCCTCCCCAATTCCTGTGATTCTTCTTGATCTACTAGTTCAATAAGAGATGGTTCATGTCCTCAAGGAGCTTGGCCATCAATCTTAGTGGTACCATCAGTCTTCCTTACCTAGGAGTAGACCTTTGGAGCCATATTCTATTCTAACCCATCTCCACACCCCTTACATCTATTCATTTAGCTATTAAATCCAATGAACTATAGGCTCAAAAATGCATCTTGCATGTTCTCTTCCCATCCTTTAGATGCTATTTTTCAACATCTAATTATGTGCCTTGCACAGAAACTCCAGGCATCCTATTTGTATGAAGAGGATGTTAGTACCTCTACACTTGCTTCTATTTCTCCTCAGCCTTTCCTTCTTAAGTTCTCAGCTTCTGGCTGGTATTTTTATGGTTGCAATCTCAAGGTAAATAACCTTTATATTGAGCTCTATACTCGTAGTTAAGTACTCAATATTTGCATAGGAGTTGATTTTAAAAGTAAAAAATAAATCAATGGCATTTGTATTTTTTTTTAATATTTTTATTTCTAGGAGAGAGAGAGAGAGAGACAGTGGCAGCGTGAGCAGGGGAGGGTCAGACAGAGAGGGAGATACAGACTCTGAAATAGGCTCCAGGCTCTGAGCTGGCAGTCATCACAGAGCCCGACGCGGGGCTCAAACCCTCGAACCGCGAGATCATGAGCTCAGCGAAAGTCGGATGCTCAACCGACTAAGCCACCCAGGCGCCCCAATGGCATTTGTATTTTATGATTATGCAAGTATCATTAATCGCCATATTGAGTAACAGATTATGAGCATATTTTCTTTCTAATAACTTATTGTTCTTTTTCCTACATTTCTAGTCTCCTTTTCTCACTATCTCTTGCATTATATACCTTTATCATATCCTTACATTTTTCTGATGTCTCAAGAATGTCCTATAAATTTAGACTTTACCTTTTTTTCCTCCAGAGACTTCTATTGTCCTCTTGCTAACTAACTGCCTTCTAGTTCTTGCTGAGACTAATTCTTGCTAAGGACTAACGGCCTTCTAGTTAATCTGTGCAATGGTCAGTCATTTTTGGACTCCCTTCACTGGCTTCTTGAAGAATCTGCTATTTACTGGAGCTCATACTTTCCTCTTTCCTGGTTTACTAACAGACTCAATAAAGGATTCTTGGGAGATATGCTCTCTGAGTTCTGTAAGTCATTATTCTGGCTTCACAATTAACTGATAGTTTGGCTGGCTAGCCATGAGGTTGAAAACAGCTTTTACTCAAAACTAAAGACATTGCTTCTAGCATTCACTGCTGTTCGTAGCATATGGTTTACATGGATGTGGTTATCTGATACTACCTTGATTCTCATCTGTTATAGAATGGCTTGGTAAAATTTCTCCTTTAAGCTACAAGTAGTTTCTTTTATTATTTATTCATTCTATCAATTCTCTCCTAAAATTCAATTCTTCAAATGTTGAGTCTCATAAGTTACTCTTCTGTATTAGCATTTTCTCTCATATTTTTTACCTGGTTTCGGTGAATTCTTCTCTAACCACCCAAACTTTCCATCCCTCATATACCTAGTCTCTCTTTCCTAGTTTATTTTTCTTCTAATCACTCATATCTTTCTAATTTACTGTATGAGCAAAGTTTTAATATATACATATTCATTCTATTTTTTCTCCCGTTCCTAGAGCACTCTTTGCAATCCTCTCTGTTAGACCTGGCGTGGCTCCTTGTGTCCACCAACCTTTGAACAAAAAGACATGGTGTCTGCCATCCCCATGCCACCAAGCCACAAACACATCTCAAATATGCAATGGTGAGGCAAAGACCAGAGGCCTGAAATAAAAGTCCCACTTGGAAAAGGGAAGAAAACCCTGGGATATACACAGCAATCGCTGGTCCATGACAGTGACAAGTCCTGCTGGGGAGATGTTATGAAAGTGTGCAGTTAGAGTAGTGTCAAGGTTGGTAACGACCCAGGTAGTAAGGTAGGGGAAAGACAGATCATCAGAAGAGAGTTCAGGTTACTGAGAGACCCTACTTCTTCAGGGTCGTTCACCTGGGTATTGCTATAAAACACACTGGCCGGAAAATCTTTTTAAAGAAGCTGCTTTCATTATCCAGGTTAACCAACAGCCTAAGTATCTGTGAGGCACAACATTCAGAGTGCATGTGGCCATGTGTTTCCCCACTGCTATTAAAAAAAAAAAAAAAAAAAAGAATTCTCAAGGAAAAATGCTCATGGATGCACTTGCTATTTTTCTGTTATAGTTTCTATTGCCTTACAAATTATCTAGCATTCTCTGTCCTTAGACTTGAAGCTCTTTGAGGCAAGCATACCATTTCCATGCCTTCTTCATTTTGGTATTCCCAGACCTGGTATATTAGGTGTCTGATAAACATGTGGTGGGAACTGAAGTAGAAGTCCATGTCTAAGGGCAACTCCAGGAACCCTCACAACATCAATTTCAGAAGCTGACACCAAAATAATTTACCACAAATAATGAAGACTTTAGACATTCAGAGGGGATTTTCCTCTAGTAATGCATATGTGAAATGGAGAAATCTCCCCATTTACAATACTTCGTTTTAACATACTTTCTCTGTAGTTAGACAGTCCTGAGTCTGTCAAATATGTGAATCCACTCGTCACTAAAACTAGTGGCCACGTATTGAAATGTCATGTGATTCCAGGGGCTTCTGGGTGGCTTAGTCGGTTGAGCGTCCAACTTTCGTTTAGGTCATGATCTCACGGTTCGTGGGTTCGAGCCCCGTGTCGGGCTCTATGCTGACTTCCAGCTCAGAGCCTGGAGCCTGTTTCAGTCTGTGACTCCCTCTCTCTCTGACCCCCCCCCGCCCCCCCGCTTACGCTCTCTCTCTCTCCTAGAAATAAATAAAACACATTAAAAAAATTTTTTTTTGAAATGTCATGTGATTCCAACACATCTTACTTCAAAATGAGAAGCATTCAAAACTGCTTTAATGCCAAATTGACCCATTTATGATATTTTTATTTGCTATTTCTATGGGGGGCAAAGTTATTAGCATCACAATTTTGCTAACACGAATGCTGCTGAGTTCAGTAGAGTCCTGTTCAACCTGTGTGAATGCTACAGAAGTTGGAGCACCATTCAGTTATGTTCATCTGGAATCCCAGTTGCCACACACTGGGCTCTTTTTCTTCCAGAACGTTCTTGCTCTAACCATACAGATTATCCTCTATTTCTGACTCTGCCCCATTCATTTCATGCTGGATTCTACTTTAAACTGGTCTCTACAAAGTAGAAAGGAAGAATTGGCAATGCTTGATTTAAAACAATCACTCTAGATAATCTAGATCTTATTAGTATTCCTTTTAGTTTTTCTTTCTTTCTTTCTTCCTTTGTTTTTGAAAGTTTGCATGTAGGTAAACTGATATCAGTAGCAGAGAGTACAACTTTATTTGAGATTATTTTACACGGGAAGATTAAAAGTAAAGTTCATAGTTGCCTTTTGAATATATTATGAAAAACAATTTATCTTCTCTCTTCTCACTTGATTGCATTTAATACCTAGTCTGAATTATATAACTTGACTGTCAGTTGTCCACATCACTCTATAAAGTATTACTCTAGCCTAAAAACCAAATGCTCTTCTCATAATATTCTTCAAGACATCTGCAGGAGGAAGTTTTCATCTTGCCTAATCTAGAGCCAAATAGGAACCATCTGTTTCGGCTTAAATAATATTCACTGAGCTCAGCCTCTCTGAGACCGGTGAACATTAGTAGTCATCTCCCTCACTCCTTTCATTTAGCAGATGAGGAAACCAAGACCCAGAAAAGATAATGGACTTGTCCCCCATCATACAACTGATGAGTATTGGAGCTGGGACCTTATCATGCTACTTCTTCAAGCAGACTCAAAATATTAATGCTTGGTTTTCTAGGTGAGGCCTCTTGAAACATGATGATGCTCCCTAATTTAATTATTTGAATGGTCTTACCATACTTCATTACTAACAACTACACCCCAAGTATGAAAATTCATCTATAACTCTAACCTGCATCATGCTTTCCAGGCCCCTCTCTAGGGGAAAAGCTGGGGGAGGGCACTGCACAAATAAACAGAACAACACTGGCAGCCTTTGGAGCTCTGCCTCAAGCTAAGCACTGCCAGGAGTGAAAGTCATTAAAGGCCCTTTGCAAAGGTTGTTAAGAAATGTGTAAACAGCCGTATAAACAACACCAGGTCAGGTCATGGAAGGAGACTGGCAACTGGGGAGGCCCAAGGAGAGCCTGCCAAAGTGTGAAATTCCCAGCAGGGAGAAGACATTTGGAAAAACAACTCCATCAAGTTTTATCAACACAAATCATTTCCTAAGTGGTGTATTTTATTTAGAGTATGTGTGGCCTAAATTTAACAAGGGAAGCTTTTATCAATCGTAGTTTTTATCGCTTCCAGATATCTTGGTTTTTAAATTACTGGCAACGTTTACGGTGTGCTCATTTTTCTGGGTTTTCCTGTCTAAACACAATACGGGTGATGCTCTTGGTGTGGAGAGCAGTGATGCCCTACACACGCGTTTCCTGTTGGTCGTGCTGTGTGGTTCAGGCCCTGCACATGCTGAACTGTAAACAAACTTGGGCCTGGTGTTCTAATTTTAAGCCTTAGAGGAAACAGACATATTAATAATCACAGTGGTAGAGAAACACCCACAAATAGACTGTGTTATGAAATACCACTTTCTCTGCCATACTAAAGGTTTCGGCATTTCCTTTTTGAGTGGGTTGATTCTGGAAGAAAGTGATTTCACCCACAACTTCCTTGACCTTCTCAGAATAGCACTAATGCCCACAAATATTCAAGGGAGTTGCATTGGATGCAGAAAAATGGTTTCTCCATGTCTGTGACTTTGTCCACATGTGGAGCACAATTACATATGAAGATGAGGAAGATGAGAGGGGAAGACTTATTATGTGGATGAGGCCATCCTAAATCTCCTGCTTTCCCATCCAGGCTCTTTCTTCCCTGGCCATTCAAGAAATTCTTTCTGTTTAGCCCAGCTTCTCTCTTCTGTCAATATTTTCTCCTTCTGCTGCCTTTGTCCACCAACAAAGCTCATCTACTCAGGCTAGTCATTCAGGTTTTGCTAATTTAGGAGGGTTGGCTCTCTGAGTCCACTCATGTGGACTCTCAGAACCCTAGACATACATGGAAGCTTCTTCCATAGCAATTTTTCTATTGTCTATTGGAGTGAATACATAGTGAATTAAAAAGACAAAGAAGTCTTTTTAAATATCCATAAACTGTAGGAAATTTCTATGTCTCCTGAAAATAGAGAAATTCGCACCAAATTTTGAGGCTGTGTTTGAGCTGCTCTGATTTAAAATATAGACTATGTACACTATGAAGAATTGCCCTGTGGCTATACCTCAAAGAGACATGCTGTCACCCTTCAGGACAGCTGAAAACAGAGTTCATTGAGGGGCCAGGCTATTATGGATGCCCTGGAAAGAGAAATAAATTACAGTTAGGTCTTCACCATGAACCCCTGACTGGAAGTCACAATGGCAGATTTTCAGAAAAGAAGGCATTGTTTTGTAACCAAGCTGGCTCTCACAAGTGCAAGCCTGTATGGCATTTACCAGGGCTGTAGCATTAGACGTTTGTTTGTTTAGTGATAGCTTTTTATTCACCTAGGTAATACAAGGAGGGGCCAGCATTTTACAAGTATAACCCACATGGCACATTGTGTTTTCTTTCTCTTCTCACTTAGCATGGTGACTGCTCACTCTTCCAGAAACCCATATTAAGTGTCAATAAAATACTCTAGGAATTATTTCCTCCACAGAAAATTTAGTTATGTTTTCCTTTGTGTTTCTTTTCTTAATGATATACTGACAGACTAAATCTGTTCCAGTTAATGATAACAACAAGTAACATTTGCTGAGCACTTAATATTTGTTAGGCAGTGTCAAGCCTCCAGCACCAGGCAACTACCAATAATCTTTGTGTCTCTTTGGATTTGCTATTCTGGACATGCCATATAAATAGAATCATACAATGTGTGGCCTTTTGTGCCTGTCTTATTTCACTTAGTATATATAGTGTTTTAAAGTTTATTCATTTTGTAGCATGTATCAGTACTTTAGTATGGCTGAATAATATTCCATTGTATGAATACATACACCCATTAATCAATGACTGACATTTAATTTGTTTCCACCATCTTGGCTATTTGGGACAGTGCTACTGTGAAGATTCGTGTATAAGTTTTCATGTGGACACATGTTATGTCTTGTTTTTTCTCCTCTTGGGTTATATCTAGGAGTGGAACTACTGAGTTGTATAATACTATTTAACTTTTTGAGAAGCTGCCAAACTTTTTTTCCAAAGATGCTGCACTATTTTACAATCCACCAGCATATATATGAGGATTCTGGTTTCTCCATACCCTCTTTAATACTTGTTATTGTCTTTTTTATTATAGCCATTCTAATTTGTGTGAAGTGATATCACATTGTGATTTTGATCTGTATTGCTCTAATTACTAAAGATGTCGAGCATCTTTTTATGTGTATATTGGCCATTTATGTATATTTTTGGAGAAACATCTATTCAATATTTTTGGAGAAATGTCTATTCAAATCATTTACCTACATTTTAATTGGGCAGTTGTCTTTTTTAAATTGTTGAGTCATACAAATTCTTCATATACTTTGGATACAAGTTCTTTATCAGATATATGATTTTTAAATATTTTGTCTCATTCCATGGGTTGTCATTTCTAAATCTGAATGGTATCATTAGCAGCACAAACATTTTTTAATTTTGATAAACTACAGGTTATCTACTTTATCTTGTATTGCCTGTGCTTTTGATGTCTAAAAATCTATACAGTATCAGAAATATTTCACTTCTATATTCTCTTCTAAGAGTTCTATAATTTTAGGTCTTCCATATGAGGTCTGTTTTAGGTTTAAATAGCTCATTCACTTTTGTGTGTGGTGTTAGGAAGGAATCCAACTTTTTTCTTTTACATGTCAGAAAGCACCATTTATCTCAGCATTATTTGTTAAAAAAACATTTTTTTTCACCATTGGCTTGGCTTCCATATTGAAAATCAAATTTCCATGGATGTGTTTATTTTTAGATTCTCAATTCAGTTCATCTATAGTCTAATCTTATCCCAGTACTATTCTGTGTCGATTATGATTCTTTAGTAGTGTGTCTCTTATAACTTTGTTCTTTGTTTTCAAGATTGCTTTGACTATCTTGCCTAATTTCCCTGGCTAAAATCTCCAGCATAATATTGAATGGAAGCTGTGAAAGTGAACATCCTCACCTTGCTGCAGATAGTAAAAAAAAACAGCTGGTCTTTCCTCATTAAGTATGATATTATGATGAGTTGTTGATAGGAACCCTTTATCAGAATGAAGTTCTCTTCCAGGGGTGCCTGGCTGGCTCAGTTGGTTAAGCTTCTGACTCTTGGTTTTGGCTCAGGTCACTATCTCACGATTTCTGAGTTCTGAGCTGATAGCACAAAGCCTGCTTGGGGTTTACTCTTTCTCTCTGATTCTACCCCTATCCCACTTGTGCTCTAAATAAATAAATAAATACATAAATAAATAAATAAACTTGTAAAAAAAGGAATGAAGTTCTCTTCTGTGTCTCATCTGTCGAGGGTATTTATCTTGAAAGGGTATTGGAATTTGTAATTGCTTATTTTGCAATTCGAGATAATCATGTGGGTTTTGTGTTTTATTTTATTAAGATGATGTATTGTGTCAATTGATCTTCAAATGTTAAACAGCCTTCTATCCTGAGGTAAATACTGCATGGTCAAAGGTGTATAATCCTTTATGTATGATGTTGAATTTGTTTAGTACTACTGTGCTGAAGACTTTTGTATTTTATCCCCTGCTTTCTAAAGTTTGTATTATGCCACTTTTGTTTTATGAAAGACTTACATTAGTACCTTACCAAAAAAAAAAAAAAAAAGCAAAAATAGTGTTCAGCATTGGTTATACACTGACCTGCTACAGAGGCAGTGCACACCCCAAGCAGAGAGAATGGCACCACCAAGCTCCTTCCTCAGGAACTACACTTGGCCTCTCAGCATCAAGCAGCTTTTGCTCTGAAGTTGCCTGTGAACATCTGTGCTTTACCTTTCCTTGATTTATTTTGTGCATCTGTTAGCAAGATATGTCCTCAGGTATTAGAAAAGCTTAAGAGAGGTTATTTTGGGAGTTTGGGTGTGTTCAAACTTTTTTCCATATAACTTAATCATAATTGCTTATTCCCTTTGTGCCATTTCAGCTTACAGAAGGTTTCATAGGAATGTGCTACTTTCTGATAGCAGAGGAAACCTGAATTCATAAGGAACTTGGCCTTTAGCTTTGAAATTTTTTATGTATGATACCTTTGTCTTATTTTGGCTTCAAGGGAATAGTGGCCACATACAGTGTGTTGGGAGGTGTTCCCTCCTCTTCTGCCTTTTGGAAGGTTTGTGAAGGGTTAATGTTAATTCTTCCATAAATATTTGGTAGAATTCAACAGTGCAGCCATTCTCTTTGTGGGAAGTTTTATGACTTCTAATTCAATCACTTGTTATGTGTCTTCAGATTTTCTGTTTCGTTTTGATTCAGGTTTGGTAATGTATGTTTTTCTAGAAATTTGTATGTTTTATCTATATTATCTAATCTTTTTTGATGTGTAACTATTTGTTGTATTCCTTTATAATTCTTTTATTTGTAAGGTGGGTATTAATGTTCTATATTTCATTTCTGATTTTAATAACCTGAATGTCATCTCTTTTTTTTCTTGGTCAATCTAGCCAACTGAAGCTTAATTTTGTCGATATTTTCAAAGGACCAACTTTGGGTTTTATTAATTTTTTTTGTTTCTCTATTTCTTTGTTTTGTTTATTTTGGTCTAATCTCTGTTGTTATTATTTTCTTTTTTCTTGGTTTGGATATAGTGTTCTCTTTTAGTTGCTTAAGGTGTAAGAATAAGTTTTAAATTGAAATCGTTCTTATTTTTTAATATAGGAATTTATAGCTATACATTTCCCTCTATGCACTATTTTAGCTGCATCTCTTAAGTTTTGGTATTTTGAATTTATATTTTCCTTCTTAAAATATTTTCTATATTCTCATATAATTTCTTCTTTGATTCATTGGTTAGTTAGGAGTGCTTTGTTTAATTTCCACTATTTGTGGTTTTCCAAATTTTCTCCTGTTATTGACTCTGATTTCATTCCATGTGTACAGAGAACATTTGTGTGATTTCAGTCCGTTCAGATTTTTTTGAGACTTGTTTTATGCCTAACATATGGTCTTCAATAGGCACTTGAGAATAATGTATATTCTACTGCTTTTGGGTAGAGTATGTTATAGATGCCTCTTATGTCTAGTTAATTCATAGTGTTGCTCAAGTCTTTTTTTTTTTTTTTTGGTCAATCTTTCATCAATGGTTTTTAAATTTTTTCTTATTTTTTTATTTTTCAAGAGAAAAAGAAAGTGTACAAGTGGGGGAGAAAGGCAGAGGTAGAGAGAGAAAGACTATTAAGCAGGCTCCACACTGAGCATGACCCATGATCCTGCGATCGTGTCCTGAGACCAAATCAAGAGTTGGATGTTCAACCAACTGAGCCACCCTGGCGCACCCCGTTTAGTTGTTTTATCTACTTTATTTTTAATTTAAATGTTTATTTTGGAGAGAGAGAGAGAGAGAGAGAGAGAGATCACTAGTGGGGGAGGGCAAAGAGAGAGAGGAAAACAAAGAATCAGAAGCAGGCTCCAGGCTCTGAGCTGTCAGTACAGAGTCTGGCGTGGGGCTCAAACATACAAACTGTGAGACCTGAGGCAAAGTCGCAGACTTAACTGACTGAGCCACCCAGATGCCCCCGTTGTTTTATCTGTTTTTGAAAGTGGGGTTTGAAGTCTCCAACTTTCATTGCTGCAATGCCCATTTCTTCCTTAAACTGTCAGATTTTGCTTTATGAATTTTGGAATTCTGTTCGCTCATGAATATATGTTTACAATTATTATATCTTCGTAATGGATTATCCTTTTATCATTATAAAATGTCTTTCTTTCCGGGCGCCTGCGTGGCTCAGTCGGTTAAGTGTCCGATTTAGGCTTAGATCATGATCTCGTGGTTCATGGCTCTGTCTCTCTCTGTCTCGAAAATAAAAAGAAAAATTAAAAAAACTATGAAATGTCCTTCTCTCTAACAATAATTTTGTCTTAAAGTCTATTATATGTCTATTAGTACAGCCAGTGCAGCTGTCTTTTAGTTACTATTTGTATGGCATATCTTTTATCCTTTCATTTTCAATCTATTTGGTTTTTTAAATTTAAGGCATATCTCTTATGGACAGTGTATAGTTAGGTAATAGTTTTTATTTATTCTGCCAATCTCTGCCTTTTGATTGGAATGTTAATTTGCATTTAATGTAATTAATAATAATGTAATATTTACATTTGCCATTTGCACTTTGTTTTTCATACATGTCTTATGTATTTTTTGTTTCTCTATTGCTTTTTACTACCTTTTTTTGCCTTAAGTGGATATATTTTAGTTTATCATTTTTATTCTTCTCATTATTTTATTTTGAGTTATTTTCTTATATATCATTTTATTTTTATATTTTGCATTATTTTCTTTGTAGTTTTCCTGGTGATTAACATCTTATAATAATCTTGTTCAGATTAATAACAACTTTATTTCAATAACATCCAAAAACTACTTCTAAATAACTCTATTGCCTTCCCACTCTCTACTATTATACAAATTACATCTTTATACATTCTGTGCCCATCAACATGGATTTTTTAATTATTACTTTTTGAAATTGTCTTTTAAATCAGGTTGAGTATGAACAGACACTTCTCCAAAGAGGACATCCAGATGGCCAACAGACACATGAAACGATGCTCAGCATTGCTCCTCATCAGGGAAATACAAATCAAAACCACACTGAGATACCACCTCACGCCAGTCAGAGTGGCTAAAATGAGCCAATCAGAGAACTCTAGATGCTGGCGAGGATGTGGAGAAACGGGCACCCTCCTACACTGTTGGTGGGAATGTAAACTGGTACAGCCCCTCTGGAAAACAGTGTGGAGGTTCCTCAGGAAACTAACAATAGAACTCCCCTATGACCCAGCAATAGCACTGCTAGGAATTTACCCAAGGGATACAGAAATGCTGATGCATAGGAGCACATGTACCCCAATGTTCATAGCAGCACTCTCCACAATAGCTAAAACATGGAAAGAGCCTAAGTGTCCATCAACAGATGAATGGATCAAGAAGATGTGGTTTATCTATACCATGGAATACTACATGGCAATGAGAAACAATGAAATCTGGCCATGTGTAGCAACATGGATGGACCTTGAGGGTGTTATGCTGAGCGAAATAAGTCAGGCAGAGAAGGACAAATATCATATGTGTGCATGTATAGGAGGATTAGGAGGAACTTAACAGAGGACCAAGGGGGAGAAGAAGGGCGGAAATGGTGGGGGAAAGGGAGAGAGGCAAACCATGAGAGACTCTTGAATGCTGAGAAAAACTGAGGACTGATGGATGTGGCGGGGAGGAGGGATGGGCATGGAAGAGGACACTTGTGGGGATGAGCACTGGGTGTTATGTGGAAACTAATTTGACAATAAACTATTTGTAAATAAAAAAAGGAAAGAAAAAAAAGAAAAAAAAATAGATCAGGTTGAGTAAAAATAAGTTACATAGGAAAAATACATGTATGCTCTTATTGTCTTTGTTTCTTGACTACTTGATTATGTCTCTAGAGGTGGCTCTTTTTGAGTTTATAACACTTGGAATTTGCTGAGCTTATTGGATATGTAGCTTAATAGTTGTCATCAAGTTTGGGGAGTTTTTAGCCATTATTTCATCAAATATTCTTTCTGCACATTTATCTCTCCGCTTTCATTCTCGAACTCCAATTATATGTTTGATATGCTCCAGTGTTTCATAGGTTGGTGTTCCACGGGTCATCTAGGCTCTGTTTATGTTTCCTCATCTTGATAATCTCAATCGACCTATCTTCAAATTCATTGATTCATTCTTCTTCTAGCTCAAATCTGCTCTTAGGCCCTTGGATTGTATTTTCATTTGAATTATTTTTTTTTAACTCCACAATTTCTATTTGATTTGTTTTTATTTATTTCTCTTTATTGCTATTCTCTATTTGGTGAGACATTCTCATACTTTCTGTTTATTCTTTGGACATAATCTTCTTTTGTTCTTAAATATGCTTAAGATACTTGATTTAAAATCTCTATCAATTCCAGCTTTTGGGTTTCCTTAGGGACAGCTTCTATAGACTATTTATTTTCCATTATTAGCCAATGTTTCTTGTTTTCTTGCATTTTATTGTTGTAGTTGTTGTGGCTGAAAACAGGACATTTATTTTATTTATTTATTTAAAAATTTCTTTTTGAGAGAGAGAGTGTGTGAGTGGAGGAGGAGCAGAGAGAAATAATGGAACAGAAGATCAGAAGTGGACTCTGTGCTTGTAGCAGACAGCTTAATGTGGGGCTCAAACTCATGAACCATAAGATCATGACCTGAAGTCAAATCCTTATCCATCTAGCCACCCAGGCGCCCCCAAAACTGAACATTTTAAATAAGATAATGGGGCAACTCTTGAAAGCAGATCCCCCACTCTCAGGAATGTTTGCTACTGTTGCTGTTGTTGCTACTGTTGTTTATCTAGTGAATTTTCTGAACTAATTCTGTAAGTCTGCCATGTATTCTTTTTCATGTATGGCCATTGGAGTCTCTATTCAGTCACATTAGTGGTCAGCTAATGATTGAACAGAGATTTCCTTAAATGCCTGCAATTGATAAGTCTTCTAGCCTTTGCCAAGATTTTGTTATGGGGGTTGGGGCATATATTCAACACTCAAAATAGCAGTTTGCAATTTTGCCTTGACTTTCACTTCCTGTTTGTGTGGCACCTCAAAGTCAACCCGAGTGAGAGCTTAAGACGTTCTTATGTCTTTCTTGAGCATGTGCATAGCCCTACACACGGATATGGCCTTCTAGACTTCCAGGAATGGTCAGATCTGTTCAAAGCCTTTTATGGACATCTCATTCTTCAGTGTTTCCTTCTAAGCGGTTTGGTCATATATATTTTTGTTTCAACTATTATCAATGTCTTGTTTTTTTTTTTTAATAGTTTATTGTCAAGTTGGTTTACATATAATACCCAGTGCTCATCCCAACAAGTGTCTTGGGCAGTGGCAATGTTAACCAGTTATTGCTGGTTGTTTTTGACAAATGCTCTCAAGGAAAAGCCTGTTCACATGGAGTAGGCAAGCCCTTTCAATGAGAGTTTCCAGGGAACTATCAGATAGGCTAAATAGTGACAGTTCTCTGAAATCGATGCTTTTGGGGAGCTCCAAACGTGTTATGTTTCCTCCAGTGGCTGCTAGGCTACCATTTTTCACAGCAACCACGACTGTGAGGCTGCTGCTAGTTTTCAAGGCTATCAAGGAGTTGAGAACACAAGGGTAGTGGGAGCAGGGCAAATTCAAACATCACTAAGCCTGCTGTCTTCATCCAGATTCAGATCTTTTAAGCACATCCTCTCTGGATTATTATCTTTGGTTAATTTCCAGAGTTCTGAAGAAGTTGATATGTACAATTTTTGTCAGAATTTTACTTGCTTTTATGATGGAGCAGCCCTTTGGTGGTCTTTACTCCATCATTCTCACTGATGTCATTCTCTTATTGCCTTGTAATAAAATATTTTTGACCTAAAATTATTGTTTAGAAAAATCCTGGCCATGAAGCTTTTAAATTATTTGCAAACAATTAAATTATTTGCATAATCATTCCATGCAACTGTATTATTTTTTTCTTGCCAAGTTGTACTTTGTTTTTCTCTACAAAACGTAGGTTTTTGCCTTTTCTCGCCAACATTCTATGTCCATTTAAGGATGATTAAAAACAACAAGATGAAATTATAACATTTGCTTTGTTCCAAGCACTAAGACACTTCACAAATACTAACTCATAAGATCCTATGATATAGGTATTATTATTACCCTTGTTGTAGACATGGGAAAAACGTAGTTAGAGGAAGGTTAAATAATGTGTTCAAAGTCACACAGCTAGTAATAGGGAGAGCTGGGACTTGAGCTGAAGCAGCCTTAGCTTTTAACCAGGACACTAGACAGAAGACAAATTAACTAATCTAAAGTTTACATTTAGATTTTTTTTAATACAATGCTATTAACTTTTGTTATTTTTAGGACTGCAACAACTTTGGCTGAACAAAAGGAAATATATTCTTATTTGCTTCTCCCACATCACAGACCTATAAAAATGTCCACTGTGGAAAATATAATGAGGGAGCAACATCAGTCTACTGATGTTATCTAAGATGTGATTGTGTCCTGTGATAGAGTGTGAGCATACACCATATACATTTTTTGAAAAACAATAAGAAGTCGAAGTTGCAGATACAAACTTTGGCATTTGAATCTTGAATCTATTCCAGTCTTTTCACTTTATAAAGATATGTAGTGCCAGACCCATTCTGAAGCTGTGTGTAAAATTCTACATGCTGCAGTGAAATTAATATTTTTTAAAGAGTGATTTTATAGAAAGTTGGCACCAGAAAATAAGGTTCTGTTTCATTATTTTGACATATAAAAGTTTATTGAGGTCACAACGTATTCTCTTTTGGAAAAAAATCATTAGCACATGGTGAAATACACAATTTATTGGCAAAGTCACAGTAGCACTTTTTCTGTGTAAATTTCTCACAGCCCATCCAAAATGTATTTGAGACGACTTCTAAATACAGCTAACTGATGAATAGATTAACATGAATAAAGTTCTTCATGCCAGTCTTTAAGTTTCTCATTCTCAAATAACATCACTAATCATTTAGCCACATAGGACCTGCTTTATTTTTTAAATTCCTCTATACATAGTTTGCAATCAACACTTCCCTTTCAAAGGCCTTGCTCTACTCTCTTTATTAAAACACCCTCTATGTGATGGCTCACTGAGGGTTTTCCAACCTCCCAAGCCTTTTCTCTTTAGAAGAGGGTCCACTGTACTTTTTTCCATCAATACTAACAACATAATGGAGGTGTTGATGTTTTTCAAACACTAAAATTGAACAAGTCTTGAAATAACTGATCTACGGTTGATTTTGGCCAGCAAAGTAATTTACAGCTTACCTCTCTAGCTTGGTGTTAACTCACTGTAAACCTCCAGGATCTTTTGGGTAGACAGGCAAACCTGGAAAAATATTTGCACTTATAGGTTAAGTCGAAATTTGTATTCCCAGAGCCTGTCCCTTTAAGGAAATCCAGAAAATTTTACCAACGCAAACCTTATTGTATGTAAGGATTATAGAAAATTATACCCGAAAAGGACTTTACCATCTAGTTCAAGGTCTATTGAAAAATGAGGAAACTGAGGCCCAGGGAGGTGATTCACTTCCCCAAGTTTAGACAATCCAGTCACATTTGAAATATGGTTGTCCTGAGCTAGCTGCCTAGGACACCTTTAGAAGCCTTGGGGGCAGTTTTCTTCTGCTTTAATCATATTAGGCAAGTAGAGATATCCTTATAACCCAAAGACTACTGAAATTATTCAGACCAGCCAACTCCAAACTGTTCATCCTGTCCTGTTTGCCTTTCTCAGAAAAACTAATATAGGCCATGGCCTTAGCTCTCCCCTTGCACTTGTCTTCTGCCTCCTGATCACCCTGAAGATTTCCCATGTGTCCCTGCATAGTGTGCCATGCCCCCTATCTCTAGGAACTAAGAGCCTCTCCTCTGTTTTCTCTTGTGGCCACACCCAAATAACCATCTCATAGAAGAATACAAAGCACAGTCTGTGTTTTAAAGATGGCATTTGCTGGAATCAGTGATCACAAGTCTTCCTTTCCTCATTCACTTCCCCTTTCCCGAAGGGTCAAAAAGATAACATGTTCATGCTTTCTGGCTCTGGAACCTGGTCGTCATGACAGAGCAGAAGGGAGAATGGAGTTGGTCCATTGGAGGATGGTGAGACTACTCGCCAGCTGGACTGATGGTCTTCTGATAACTGGAGTGTGAACAAGTGAAGAGGCTCAGGTTACAAGAGAAAGGGGGAAGTCCAGGTAAGATAACTACAGGGCTGCCATGCTGGACAGTAAATGCCTTCACACCCCTGAAACGCCTTCGCACACGCGCAGTGAGATTTGTCACTTGATGCCACTTTAAGGGAAGATGGCATCTTACTCTTGCTTGTGCCAGCCAGAAGAGAACACTGCCATGGAGACACCTCTCCACCAACTTCTGTTTTCCCCAAGGCTGCTGATGGGTTTCCTTTAATAGAGAATAGTTTTTCTATTAGCAGGTCAGCAGAATTATTCTTCTGGGGCTGGATGTATATCCCTTTGTAGTTTCTAGTAAGAGCGAGCTTCTTGCCTGCACCATAATGTGTATGTAGAAGAATGACTTTGGACCTTATGGATAGCAGACTTGTTCACTTCCAGCTGTGTGAGATTCATCAGTTATTTGGTAGCCTCTCTGAGCTTCAATTCTCTCATCTGCAAAATAGAGAAAATAATAGTCTATATGGAGAATTACTATGTGAATTAAATGAAATGTCATATGGTTACATAAAATGTTAGGTAGGATGTTAATTATGAATATAGCCTGGCGCTTAATAGGCCATTAGTATTAGAATATTCTTTTCTCTCCCCACAGGTCTGATAGAGCACAGAGTTCCTTCCCATCCATGGTGAGTGGGAAGGAGTCAAGACAGAAGGGGGAGGAAGAGAGTGAGAGATTACTCCCTCTAAGGACAGTGGTTCCTATGACTTAAGGACATTGTCAGTCCCTTTTGTATGGCAACCTGTGTGTAAACTGAAAGTACTCAATCTCCTCTATCCTAATGTGTACCAATAAGATGAACTTTGGAAAGTTCAAAAGTGCAGTAGATTATCATATAGGAACTGTAGTTGTAGGAATTATAGTAAACTTACCACATAAACACTGGGTATAATTAAATCTCTGTTCCATAAGCACACTAAAAGCTATTCGTTTCATGTATTTGTGCCCCAAATGCCTTCTTAGATAGGTGTTTATTTTTTTATTTAAAATTTTTTTAATGTTTTTATTAATAATTGAGACAGAGAGAAACAGAACATGAGTGGGGGAGGGGTAGAGAGAGAGAGGGAGACACAGAATCTGAAGCAGGCTCCAAGCTCTGAGCTGTCAGCACAGAGCCCAATGCGGGGCTCAAACCCACGAACTGTGAGATCATGACCTGAGCCGAAGTCGGATGCTTAACCAACTGAGCCATCCAGGCACCCCATGGTGTTTATTTTTCAGCATATTTCCAAATTAGAGAAAAGCAAAGAATTTTCCCACATAGCTAGAGAAGTTGCTTCTTGAAAATATTTTATTATTTTATTTTTTTGAACTATTTTATTCTTTTGAACTATTTTATTTTAAAAGTACTTATACTTTAGTTAAGATTTTAAATTTATCCTGATTTTTAATTGTAAAAAAAGCAAAAATAGGGATATCTGGGTGGCTCATTGGTTAAGTGTCTAACTTAGGGTCAAGTCATGATCTCAGGGTTGGTGAGTTTGAGCCCCACATTGGGCTCTGTGCTGACAGCTCAGAGCCTAGAGCCTACTTTGGATTTTGTGTCTCCCTTTCTCTCTGACCCTCCCTGGCTCATACTCTGTCTCTCTCTCTCTCTCAAAAATAAATAAATAAATAAGCCTTAAAAATTTGTAATAAGAAAATAATAAAGCAAAAGTAATAAAACAGTAAGCAAAAACATTCTTTCATTGCATAACTGTTTTTTAGATTCTATTCTGTATACTGTATCCTTATGTGTAATCTAGATTTTACACATCCCTGTTTACATCCTATTTGTTCATATCTGTCATATCAAAAATACTAATCCTTTTAGTTTGTAAATTTGGTTTTAAGAGTATTTTTCTCAAGCTACTCTTCTGGAGGGTAAAAGTCTGAGATTTTTTTTCACAGAGATCATTCACTCCCCAGTTCAGAACTTCTCTGCTATTTTTTGTGTCTAAGTCCTTTTACGTCAGAATCTAAATTCATTTTTACCACAGGAAACCTGTCTAGCTCGTTGTCAGCCAGTGAGACTGGAAAGGACGGAATTACGGTCCCCCAAAACCCTGCAGCCAGAGCCTTGACCCTGGGCGGCCAGAGACCGCCTTTTGAAGGAACTGGCAGGCAGCAGTCACAAGGCTGTACAGAGAGCTCAGCTCAGCCTTGCCCTGGCCTGACCCTGAGCCGAAAAGTGTCAGAGTCTCCCCTGAAAATGATATCCCATGACCTGCCACTGGCCATAGCACACTGAGTCAGTTGAGTGATCAGAGCTGATGACTAAACCTGGCAGGACCAGACTTAGCCCAGGCAGCCTCGCCCAAGCTGACGCTGGGGCTGGAGCCGATAAACAACAGTGCGGTACCATAGAAGCTTGCTCTGTGCCTTCCTTCTCTGCTAACGTGCTTCTGTCAGAAAAGTGAACCAGACAGGGCGTTGTCCACACTCTGAATCACAAAGACCATATTATAGAGGGTTTAAGAATGTCCAGTGAAGGTAAACTAATTTTTCAAAGCTTTGCCAAATTTAATAGACGTGGCAGTTTGCTAATTGGTTTTTCATTGTTGTGTTCTTGGTGGTCGTCGTCATTTTTAATGCTGAAGATATGAGAATCCTGAAAAAGAAGCATGTTTGTTTTGAACAAAACAGGTGCAGTTTTTCTGAATCCCTTCATTGTCAGTGATTGGTTTTGTTTTCTTTATTCCAGCTGGGACTCACAGCTGGGACTCACACTAAAGTAGCAACAGGTCAGTAAAACTTGGTGGCAAACACTAAATATTATTTTGCTTTCATGGAAAAGAGAAAATAGACATGGAGCCATCAACATGAAGTCGTCGAACACAGTTAAGATGAGACACTCAATAACACACCAGTATATAGCATTTACCCCTCAGATACAATAGACTTACATTACTTAAAGAATATTGATAATAAAATGTAGCAAAATAATTAGTAAATGATAACTGTTTAGTATTTATTACCTTTGCTTTAAATATAATTTCCTTCAGTTTTAATAATGGCTATTTAACAATTGACTTGGAAGATTCCTGATAATTTAATAATCAGTTTCATGATTATTAGCCTATGCTAAGTAGGCTCCACCATACCACTGCTGTTAGGTGCCAGACAATGTGCTACATAATGGTGACATAGTAAAGAGAGACATATTTCCTGTCCCCTTATGGAGTTCACAGTCCAGTGAAGCAGACAGATGAAAGAGAAATGGTAATTTACAATAGCAGTGGATATTATAGAAGGGAAATAGCAGGAAACCTAGCCTTTCATTGAGTGGTGAGGATGAGGAAAGGTTAGGGGAGACAACAACTTTGAGGGAGTGACATTTGAACTGAGGCTTGAAAGATGAGCAAGAGGTAAAGGGCAAGACTCAAAAAAAAAAAAAAAAAATAAATAAATAAAGGAAAATAGCTTACCCAATGACCCCCATAGGAGCAGCCTTGACATGACAACTAGTAGTGAGCAAGGGAGAGAGTGGCAAGATGACTCAGGTGCTTCAAGGACACCTCATTCAGAACCTCATAGACCCTCCTAAAGCTTTTGGTCTTTCTTAAGAAAATGGGCAAGTTTTGAAAGTTTAAATGGAGACAGGAGGTAACAAGTTATATGTGTGTCTAAGATTATTTGGTCTGTTGCCAGGAGAATAGATTTCAGGGAGCATTAGTGGAAATATAGACCTTCATTAGAAGGCTATTGCAGTATTTCAGCCAGGAGAGGATAGTGGTTTAGTTTAAGTTATTGGCAATGGAGAAAGAGAAATGGATGGAAGATCCATTTTGAGTACAGAATTGACAAGATCTGTCATAGAAGAGAAAGCTCATGATCACCAATATCCATGTTTCTCCTCCTTTTCTTGGGCATATGACTGAATTACATTTTCCAGGCTTCTTTGAAGTTAGGTGGGGACATGTGACTGAGTTCTGACCAGTGGAGGACATGTTGTTATGCACAACACTTCCAGACCAGTCTTGTAAAAATCTCCCACAGGCAGTCTTCCATTCTTTTGCGCCTTCCACAGTGACCTTGGAGACCACACGCTAAATGTGGCAGGCCCACACTATGGAAGGAGCCTTGGATTCTCGTGGTAAGCCACAGAAATCTTCTAACAAGAGAGAATAGAGTGATAAAAAGTTCATGTGTAGAGGCTTAAAGCTCTCCAGTATTTAGAATTATGGTCTAGCATGAGGTGTCCCAAAATAGCCTTAGCAGATAGAGCCAGAAGGGTGTCATAACAGCTAACAGGTGAGAAGTCCAAGATCAAGCTCGCAGCAAAGTAAGTTTCATTCAGATTCTCTTGTCTTGGCCACTCTCTCATTGTGTGTTCACATGACCTCTTCTTTTACATGCTCATGGAGAGGGAGAGAGCTCTCTGGTGTCTATTCCCATAAGGACATTAATCTCATCATAAAGTCCCTATCCTCATGATCTCATGTAACCCTAATTACCTCCCAAAGACTCCATCTCCAAGTACATCACCCTGGGGTTAAGGCTTCAACTTATGAATTTGGTAGAGAATACATTTAGCCCATAATAACAGCCAAGTTCAAAAAGTTCTCCAAGAAAGAGGCCACTTATGCTGAAAGCTAAGAAGTAGTCAGGAAAGGTGAGGACTGAACTTATCCTTCAGGTAGAACAACACAGAGGTTATTAGAAACCTTAGCAAAGTAACTTTATGAAGTGGTGGGAATGGAAATCAGCTTGGAGTTGACCAGGAAACAAATGTGGTATAAGGATGTGGAGAAGTTTATGAGAAAAGAGAGAGAGGTAACTAAAGTGGTTGTAGAGGCTATGGAAAATATTGGTTTTGATTGTTTTTTACATGGTGTAGAATGTTGGAATATTCCCAGAGTGAGGAGGAAGATATGGCAATGGAAAATATGGGATTTACCCAGGAACTATGCCTAAAACTCAGTGACTATGAGCATTATCTCTGAATGAGCCATGTAGAATGTCTAACCCTAGATAATGCCCAAGACTGGAAAAATAAAGAAATTCTTCAAACGTTCTGACAGGGACTGGAAACCCTGGAAAATTGTTAGAGGACATTTTCAAAGAAAACATTTTAGTCATGTTTAACTTTACAAGAAAAACTTTTGCTGGAAATCATAAGATGCTGGGCAATGGTAAATTTTGCTCTGCTCTCAATTCATGTGTATTTATAGTAGAGGCCACCATCCTGATGGGTCTTAATTAACTCCCTCTTGGATTTTTGGTTTGGTTTGGTTTTGGTTTTGGTTTCATTGGATCAACCTAAAATCCAAATCTGTATCTCTTCTCATCAAGATTTATATGTGTATATATATATATATATATATCAAGATATCTCTTCTCATCAAGATTTATATATATATATATATGTGTGTATATATATATATATATATATATATATATATATACACACACAGTAGTCCAATGAAAGCACTTAAAAAAAATCACTTCTAAGAGTATCTGTTCTTGTAGGCCACAAGAGTTTAGGGTAAGATTAACTCAGAAGAGTTTTTATACCAATAAAAGATAGTTTGCTGAAAGCCTGCTAGTCTCCCCTCAAAAAGAAAGTAACATATTCTACTATATTCATTTTATATTTGGGTATTAGAATCCTTTCTTGCTTATCTTTTTAAATCTGTTACCTACCATATATTAAGAGTTGTTAAACCCTGTGTCATTATAACTTCCTTTTGTCCCCTATTACAACCTCAGTTCAGACTCCCACTAACTCTCACCTGACTAGACACCATGTCCTGAAAGTTTTTCTAAATATTTAAAATGTTCTTAAGAGTGTACACATGCTAGAGTGCATAGTAATCTTCACTGTGAGAACCACACGTTTCTGAATGACTTGAAATCTTTGCCAAAGTTTTGCAACAAATCTGCTGGAGGGCATGGTCTCTTCAGCCCAATTATTTACACATTTGTATTGGAATATACAGTAGTGGTATATGTCTGCTGTCTATGCATTTTAAAAACTGAACTGAAGAAAGACAGACCTATTGTTGGAAGAGCTCCTGGCTGGAAATCTCAGAATCAAGAGAAATTGCAGCATCAAAGGCTGGGGATATGATTAACACTGCAAGTCATGTTGAGAAGACCAACCTAATTTAATCAAATAATCCTTCCTCTGGAAAATAAACCTGAATTACTGATGCTTGATATTGCTAGGGTTACCACATTTAAGACTATAAATTACAAAGCTCCAATTTCAAGAACTGCTATCTTTCATTCTCTGATTCAGACAATGAGATATATCCAGTGCTCTTTTGCTGTGTAGCAAATCACACCAAGACTTAGTGGCTCAAAAAAAAACCAAAATACAAGCAAATATAATTTCCTTTTCTGTGGATTGGTTGAGCTGGGCTGAGTGATTTTTTAGCTCCATGTGTGTGGACTAGGCCACTCATGCAGCTGCATGCATTAGGGAGCTCATCTGGGTTGCCATAGCCAATATGACTCAGTAATACGCCTGGGATTTTAGTGCTGGTTTTCATGAAGCCATGAAACTTTTCATGAAGTGAAGGGGGATGCTTCATTTCTCTTCTATGTGACCCCTCTCTCTTCTTCTCTCCCTCTCCCTCTCTCTCTCCAGTGGTTTCTCATTATTCACTACAAAACCTAAACTTCTTACAAGGATGATATGCTTCCAAGTAAGAAAAAGTAAAGGCCACCAGGCCCCTTAAGATCTAGGCCCAGGAGTAGCACAGAATCACTTTTGCCTCATCCATTTGATCAAGACCAGCTCAGTTGCAAGGGGAGAGAAAGGAGGAGTGGCGTGCATGAACAGGGATAAGAGGAAGTTGGTGGTCATCTTTGAAGATCATCTACCACATCTACTATTAGGCTTTATACTGATAAAATTCCAGTTAAATTTTTTTTTATGAAGCATGAGTATTTCAGTGATTGAATCAAAAAAAAGTATGATACAGAATTCTGCCTAAAAAGGATTAGCCATCATGACTCAATGACTTAACAAGAGATGCTCAGCTACCATGAGATTGTCACTGAAGTTCTCTCAGTGTTTGTCCATTTGTTAAGGTTATGAAACCTTTTACTGTGGTGGACCACTGTGTTTTATAAGCACTTTGAATCAAGTGGATATTTTTTGACAGTAAGTCATCACATCAACAAACATAAATAAATGTTCCATTATCTTTAAAGAACAGTCAGTTGGAAAATTCTGTGAGCCTGTTATTCTAAAGCATTGTGTAAACATGTACTTAGGATTGCTTTTCAGATTTAAGCTCAGATATTTTAGATAATGTCTTTTTTTCTGCCTACTTTCTGTTTGACTTCAAACAATTGGAAATCTTTTAAAGAAAGAGAGTTGTCTTATGCAAGGAAGAATGGACATTATGTCAGTATTTCCTGTAGGGAAGAAAAACAGATTAGATTAGTTGTCCATGTAATTTTCCCATGATTGGATTTTATGTTTGTCCTTTTTTCCCCCAGTATATGACAAGACTTAGCTAAATCTCTAATAACTAAAGGAAAATGTTTGGGCATGAGAGTCTCCAACAGTGCTTGGCATTTCAAAACCATCCAAGAATTCTTAGGATGAGTTTTTAAAGACGTAAATAGTAAATACTTCCACAATTAACTTAAAGGTATTTGGTGACTGAATAAGATAATTTTGTGTGGGGAGGAAGCTAGGGGAGTTGATGAGGCACAGCCTCTTCCCTGCACCATGCAAGAAACATGTAACATTTCAACTCTTACAGATAACAGTGGTTAGTGGTTACAAATTGTTGAAAATCTACTCTGAACTAACTGCTCTACCAAATGCCTTATATACATCATCTCATAGTGATTAACGAGCTATTCCTCCACCTTATAGATGAAGAAATTAGGGTTCAGAGAAGTTAATTGTCATGCCTAAGTACTGTCTTGCAAGAGTCAAAGCTCCCAGAGTTGACCCACATGTACCTGATTCTAAATCCAAAGCTGTTTAAGTTGTGGTATACTACCGTTAAAGCCATAAATGAATCAAGTTCATGATAATAAGGTTTTTCCCCAAGTATCTCTTATTTCTGTTATCACTCCTCAGTTGTGAGGTAGGCACATAATGACACCTTCAAACAGAGCCAGATAGAGAAAACTGGGTGATGCACAGGGAAGAATATATTTCTGTCAGCCTTCTGATTTCTGAGATGAATCTTGTGATTTTTCCTCAAAATTTTCATCCTTAGCACTGTGGTTATTGGAGCTGGGGAATGCCCAGGATTTCAGTATTTGATGTGTCATCTAAACTCTTAACACATCTTTATGCAAGAACCTCAGAATGACTGAAGGAATAACACAAACATGTAACCTTGAAGACCAAGCAAGTAAATGCATTGAACAGGGGGATAGGAATTACTGATAAGGGTTTTTGGACAGTTTTCATATCAAAACACTAAGTCTTCAGAGTCTTCTCCCCTCTGAGGCAGTTGCAACTGGTACCAAAGCTTAATTGGAAGCAGTAAGAGGTTATTTCACTGGTCACTAATCATACAGGGTTTCCTTCTTGTTGAGTTCTTACAGTGCAAAGTAAACTTCTAAGGACTCTGTCTGGGCCACAGATTTAGCTTTACTACAATCCCGCCTATTCAATATTTACAATAATTCCTCCTGCTTAGCTCTTACCATACACACCTAATAACTTTTTTTCTTTGTGGGTGTTGTATGTGCTTTGAGTTTTCAGAAACATACATCATACTATGGCAGAGGGCCTCTAATAATGTTGCTGACATTGGAACTTGACAATGGTCCTTCTGCCTTTGAGTGTAACCTTTGAAAGCCATTCTGAGGATGTTGCCTGGCAACTCGGTGTGGTAGTGATCATGGAGCTGTGATGATCAAGACTCAAGGCAGAGTGGTATTGAGTCAGGGTCAAGGCCAAGTTTATTTAGTGTCTATATCCCCCAAAGGGATGGAGGGACAGAATGAGAATAAAAAATAAAACTTTGAGTACCATGATGACCATTATTTCCCAAAGAAAGAAGAAACCCATATCTGAAAGGATACAAAATTGTTTCTTAAAAATCAAGTGAAACTTCTCTTTCAATCATAGGATCTGCAAGCACAAATGGTTTGTATTTAATACACGTCATATATTTCACATAACTATTGGTCTTGGTTTCATCTAATAACTCAAAGTGTATTTTCCCATGAAAATTTACTAGGTTTCTTTCTATATGCCCCACCGGGAGACTAGCTGACTACTGTAAAACAAGAAGGCGTTCCCAACCAAAAGTTTATATGAAGTTGGCAAGAGTGCATTCCACTCTTCAAATTCAAGACCAGTGCTGCTGTGAAATCAGGACTGTCTCTTAAATCCAGATTTACATTACTGAGGGTGGGGGAAGAGACTGTATTTAGCATAACTGGACCAACGGAAATATCGGTCCTTGTCCTTAATCCACTTGGTCGTGATGTGCTGTTTGTAGCCTTGATCCTGCCCTGGAATCAGAGTTCCCTGGTTGCTATTACTCTTCCCAGAATCAAGCCTTCTTGCCCAAATCGTGGTGATTTCTTGATGATTCCTTCCAGTTACCTCTGCTCTTGGGCCCCAGAGATGCCAGAGTGAGCCCTTCCTGGACAATATATTCAATAAGCAAGAGTGTTTGACTAGAGAAGTCAGGGTCTTTATTGAAGAAAGGCAAACCACATTCAGTGTTTAATATGTGATGTGCACTTTCCTCTAATGATGATGATGAGAATGTATTATTTTTATGATATGCATCCTAGTTTTTATATAATACACATTTTCTTTTGACTTTAATCCCACAGAATGCTATAATTAGTCTCATTTTACAGACAGGGAAGCTGAGGCCTTACATGGCATGTCCAAGGTCATACAACTAAATACAATAGCTGACCTGAACCCAGCTCTTCAATTCTTGTGTTTTTCTCCCTGAAAAAAAGCAGTGTAAATACTGTACTGTTTTGTTTTCAGCAGACAAAGATAAACATCTAAAGGAGTATCTCCATATTCAAGTGTTAATTTAACTGAAACCTGTAGAATGGCTGAGTACTGAATAGGAGCCTCTTACAGTGGCCATCTGGAATAACTCTCTTAACTGGTAGCAGAAATAAACTATGTAAGACTTCAGATATATGGAACTAGCTGTGTGAATAACTAATTTTAAAGTTGGCGTAAAAACACTTGCTTATGCTCTCATTCAATGTGTTGAATATCTATGTTTGATTCAATAGTGATCTTTGAAACATTTCTGTATTCTTATGTAAAAGTCTTAGCTCCACATTATTATAATATATCAAGGTTGGTCACCAAGTGCATAAATACTGAGTGCAGCTGTAGATTTTAATAAAACCAAAAGTTTGAGCTAGCAAATGAAAAATTATATATTATTGGAAACTTGTGCTCAAAGTTGAAACTTGAAGGAAATATTTTAGCACTATCACAATATTACATTGCAATCATTATTTAATTTATCTCCTCTGAAATGACTTGAGGGAAGTGCTCGCAAAGCCCTATTTACCTCAGCCAGGAAGTAAGGCAATGGTCAGCAAGTGAATGAAGTCATGGAAAGCCGACAATGCCACTATTGTAAGAGAGCCTCAGAGTATTGTTTGACGTAGACCAAATGAGGAATAAGTGTTGGGAAGTTTTTATTTCATCTTAACAAAAGGGCAGGGCCAGAGCAATAATATAAAACTAGCCTTTTCTTGAGTTCTGTTTTTTTCCCCTTTTAATTGAGAAGTATCGACTTAAATGCACCTGGGAGAAAGGAATGTCTTTTAGTGAATTATGAAGATTATGGAAAATAGTTGTGTAGTTCAAAACTGTATCTTGAGTAAATAGCATATTTTAAAACTTTCTATAAGTTATATACTATATAAATATTCATAAATTCTACGTATCATACATATGTGCATGTGTGTATATATATATATATATATATATATGTATATATAAAATTTATATATTCACCATTAAGTTTTTCCAGGAGAAACTTCAAGCACTCCTAAGCAACCTGTGCATTTCAATTGTCACTTTGAACTTTGGAACAAAGGAGAGACTGTAAAACCAGTTTATAAAAAGTATTATGAGATACCACAACTGGCATTTTTACGACCTTATTAAACTACATTCAAGTGGCATAAATTATATGTAATGAAAGTGAAAAGGATCTCTGACCCTATTTTAATATTGGGTGCATGCTTATTAGTTTGAGTTTTTTTCTGAATAGAAACCTCTTTTCAAACTTTAGCAGTTGATATTATGTGGAAGTCATAAATGTCAGATTACATTAAACTATTTTGGTTCATAGAATAGCACAGCCATTAAGTTACTAGAGAGTAATGAGTAGGTCTTCTCACAGAGTAAAGCCAAAGGTGTTAATTTAGATTTGAAACATTCCACCTCATTATAAAAGCCAAATTAATTTGCCATGTGTGGAAGCAACAAAAACCAATATTTGAAATGTGAAAGACCTCCTTTTTGTAGACAAATGATAGAACAGAGCATTACAAAGTTCCTATTTTGGAAGAGTAGGCCTACTGGTCCCTCAGAGGTTAATTATTAAGTGTTATGGAGTCTCTCATTAGGAATTTTTATTCAAGAAGTTGAATTGATAGAATTAAATGTTAAAGATGAAAGGAAGTCTGGGCATTGGATAGTTTGAAATGTATACACTTGATTGTAAATGTAAAGTTGATTTAGTTTATCTCCTCTAGTTTTTATAATTTGTTATAAATTATGTATTTTCATCTGGTTTTGGAGATTATGTTTAGGCATTAGTTACAAGTTCTGAAGGACTATAGAAACAAAGTATAGAGCTTCCCAAATTTCGAGTGTCCATTTATTAAAAACCAGGCCAAGTGAAGAATACTTGAAAACATAAAGAAATTGGTATACTTTATTTAGAGATGTCAAAAACAATAGCCCTTACAAACCTAGACAACATACTGAACAATGGCAAAGTAATAATAAGAATTAGCTTATCATTTTTAAAATGTGAGAAAAGCAGAAATGCAAGAACCAATTAATGAAAGAAGATGACTAGGTTGCTGTAGCCCAGCCCAGGGACAGACAAAAGTACCGATCACAGTGTCTACAGGACCAAGCATACAGAGTGGTCACCTGAAGGACCATTAAATGAAGTTGTTCTGGTCAGGATAGCAGGTTACTGAGTAAAGACCCCACAAATATTCCTAGCAACTCCTCTGTGTTCTCGTCAAGAAAGGCAGCAGGCAATGATATTAGATCCTAAGAGACCCTGGGAAAATGAGGTGATATAGAATCATTTAAATTTAGAGTAAAAAGCAACTTTTTGTATTTTGCTTTCTAGCTCAGGAAGTGCTTTATATCCTCATAGCAACCACCCCAAATGACTGATAATTATATTTTATTTTCCAAATTAGGACACAGGTTCAGAGAGGGTTGATCACCTGCCCAAGATCACTCAGCTAGTTGATGCCTGAGATGTGTATAGATGTTCTGGCCAATGGCCATCTCAACTCTTTGTGCCTCCAGCAAGAATATTTCACGATTTGTTAGGTAAACATGCTTCACTGATGAAAACGTTTTGTACAAAAAAGTTCTTGTGATTTTTTAAAATATCTAGCTTTTGCAGTTTCTAATGGGGCATTCTGGATCAGTAATAGCCATAATTAACATTTATGTGTCATTTTACTGTTTGGAAGCTATTTTAATACATATTACCTTAGTTATAACATGTGGGGTTAAGATTTCTCCTTTCACACAGAACGGTTTTCCAAAAACATCCAAGCGTCTCCCTTAGTTTTCTCATATATCCTCACTCTTCACTCTTCTCAAAATGACCTCCAGTTTGCCCATCCTTTAAAATATGGTTTCAGCTACACAAATAATAGAAGTATTCTGAGAAAAGTGAAAACAAACGAAGAAGAGGGACAGAGCTTGTTGATCAGATATGGGGAAGGAGAAAAGGAGGTAGAGGAGTATATCAATTTCCTGTGGTTGCCAGAATAAATTACCACAAGCTAGGCGGCTTTCAACAACAGAAATTTATTCTGGAGGCCAGAAATCTAAAATTAGATTGTCATATCCTTCTAGTGTTTGGTTTCTTCTAGAGGTTCTAAAGGAGAAACAGTCCTATGCCTCTCTTCTAGCTTCTGGTGGTTGTAGGAAATCCTTGGTGCCCCTTAAAGACATCTCACTCCAATCTCTGTCTCTGTCTTGACATCACCTTTTTCTCTGTGTCTCTGTGGGTCTTTTTTTGTCTCTTACAAGGACATTCATTGGATTTAAGGGCCACCTAATCTAGTATAATCTCATCTTGATTCTTAACTAACTACATCTGCAATAACCCTATTTCCAAATAAAGTCACATTCTGAGGTTCTGGGTATACATGAATTGGGCAGAGGAGGGTGAGGCAGGAGAGAGGGGGGACACTGTTAAAGGTGTTCTGAGAGATTCTGCTTATGAGAGTTCTCAGGCATTGCATGATTTAAAAATATGATTATTGTCTTTGGTGGAAATGAGCAAATTGACTAAATTGGTGTTTTGGCATCTTGAAGACAGAAAAAGAGAGGTTGGAGATGTGTTTCTATTCTGCAAAGTGATTTTTATTAGTAAGGATGGTACAGGTACAGTCTCGAACAAAGAGGAGCTTACTGCACCACATGGCAATTTTCAATGAGGTGCCCGACATTCCATTGGAAAGTCACTAGATACTCAGTCACAGTGCATGGAGAAGGGCCAAAGTGAAATGGAGGAAGTGTAATAACTGAACATATGGAAACAATGTAGTGATTCTATTAAGAAGTGACAGATAAAGGCCATGGGGACTGCAAATCCATCACCCAGTTTTCAATGATATATAAAGAACAGAGACCCTAAAATAGTCTTCATTTATAAGTGATGTTTTTCCCCTTGTCTAAGTTCCCTGAAGACCTTGGCTAACAGTACAGAAAGTGAGTGGAAATTGAATGTGTGATCTCAGAAAATTCCATGAATTTAGGGAATGGGGAAAGGGAAAATTGGTGCTCAGGATACTAATTGAGAAAAATGTGAGTGTCAAAGAGCTGAACATTTTCTGGACAGATCTTGCCAGGGAGATAGGTTATGAGTCTGGGATATAAACCGTGCATGAAGGTGCATACGGTTGGGTTTACTTATGGATGAAAGAAGAAATGAACTCAGTAGATGTCTGAACTTTGCAAGAAGTAGGTGATGGATGGAGAGAAGTGCTAGGAGGTATAATAGAAGTGCTAAGAATCATAGTCTTATGGAAGAATAACTTTTATTGCCCTCTGTATTTCCTCATTGCGGAGCTATCTAGCCTCATTTGGCCTGAACTTCTCTAGACAGGTGGCATTGCTCTGCAATGCACAAGCATGGGATGATGGTGTGAGATGGGACACAGGCATCAAAATCATCCATTTCCTCTTTAATTTTACTTCATGTTGGTGTTACACAACTGGAGTTCAGTAAAAAGGGCATGGCAAATTGGAAAAAATTTTCAAGTTCCTTCTTCATCCTCAAATGGAAAGTTACATACTCTCCTTGGTCTCTACTAGAGCTTCCCCATCCTTCAGTAGCTTCTGCTTAAGTGACCATTGCTCGAGCCCAAGCAGTGACTTGTACAAGAGCACGCCAAGTATCATACTACAGTAATGGAGGCTTCAAAATCACTCAAGGCAAAAGCTCTTTATTTTTTTCCAAAGAAGGAAGACAGGGTTGCAACCTTATTCTTTCTAGGAGTGTGTTTACTCTGTTCTTATGTGCACTAAACACAACCAAGGCTTTATGATGCTTTTCTTGAAAGTATGGAAGTTTGTTTCATATGTTTAATAGTTTATGTTAAATTGCCCTCCCAAGTCTGGCCCTACTAGAAGCAAAACAAATAGTTTTCTGATTCAGAGTATCTGTCATGGTATAAAAATGTGTTTAGAAATATATTAAAGATGCAATTTGCTCCCCCTGAATGTTTGCAGCAATTTGCTCCCCCTGAATGTTTGCAAGAATAAGAAGGTGAAAAACAGTAAACTCAAAGAAATTGAATGACTGACTCACAATAGGGAATGAGTCAAGAGCAGGACAGACCTGTGTGTTCTACTAACCCAGAGAATTAGTTGCTTGAAAATTGGAAAGTTGTTTTCTACTACATGCTATGTGCTTGAGGTTGTCTCTCATTGGTCTTAGAGTGGCTAGCCTTCCTAGAATGCCCTGTATCTCAAGTATATAGATAAGCACAATGTCTACACCTGGTCATTCATTCATTCATGCCATAAGAAAGAGTGAGACTCTCATATTTCTTAAGGACCACGTTAGTTGCCATGATTGCAGCAAGGAGTAAAAGAGAAATAGCACCTACCTTCACAGACCTTATTCGTTTATCCAGTCTTTCAACACATTCACTGAATACCCATGAAGCACCATTTTAGGTGCTTGGGATATGGCAGCGAACAAAACAAAGACACCTGCCATCCTGGAGCCTATATTTCACTGGAAGAGAAAAAACTATAGATAAGTAATAAATATGTAAATTGTATAGCATGTTCGAATGTTATTAGAGTTATGAAGAAAGGAAAGTAAATCAGGGTAAAGGGGATTCTGGAAGAGCCAGGGCCAAGGGATGGGGCAGGACAGTGTGAATTGCAGTTTGGAGTCAGGATGGTTGGGGGTAGACTTCATTGGAAGAGTAGATCTGGGCACACTCTCGGAAGAAGTAAGAGAGTTCATCTTGTAGGTACCTGGAGCACAAGGATTCCAAACACAGGAAGTAGCCAGTGCAAAGACCCAAAGGCAACATACCTGGCATGTTGGAGGAAGAGCGGAGTCCAGCTCATTACCTTGCATGTGACAGAAAAATATGTACTCTACCTGGATGCATTTTTGTAAACTTAAACCTGTAAGTGTCACATCTTTTTCTCCTCAATTATTTTAGAACTATGCAAGATTCATTTATTTTAAAAGGTTAAATTATTTCTTTGGATAATGTTGAATTAATAAGCTACTTATAATCTAAAACCTCCTTGGAGCGCGTGGGTGGCTCAGTTGGTTAAGTGTCCAGCTTCGCTCAGGTCGTGATCTCATGGTTTGTGAGTTCAAGCTCCGCATCAAGCTCTGTGCTGACAGCTCAGAGCCTGCAGCCTGCTTCAAATTCTGCATCTCCCTCTCTCTCTGCCCCTCCCCCACTCATGCTCTGTCTATCAGGTCTCTGTCTCAAAACTAAATAAACACTAAAAAGATAAAAATAAAAATAAAAAATAGTCTAAAACCTCTGTCTATCATGTCTCTGTCTCAAAACTAAATAAACACTAAAAAGATAAAATAAAAATAAAAATAAAAAATAATCTAAAACCTCTATCATGTCTCTGTCTCAAAACTAAATAAACACTAAAAAGATAAAATAAAAATAAAAATAAAAAATAATCTAAAACCTCCTTTTCTTGAGTTTTTACATATGAATTTTCTAATACATTTAGAAGAAACATACTTGGCTATAATAGTAACATACTGTACTTTCTATAGTTCCCTTTAGTCATTTTCTGTATTATTTATATAGGTAAACATTTCAGTGTATTCCTTCACATGGTAATGTTCATGGCATTTGGATTCAGCTATAAAACCTATTATCCACCCCTGATGTTAATGTGGACAGGAATAACTATCAAAACAGTGCCTACATAAGCTTTATTAATTAGCAGATATAACTCTGGTCAGGCATTTTTATCACTCACCACACAAGGAACATTTTAGAATCATAGTGATTTCATACAAAGCTGACTTGTGTTAAAATCCAGTCCTCCTTTGACCACATGCAGAGTTTTAACAATATACCTGATTCTTCAGTGAAAAGAATTTCCTTGTTGGGCATCTTTCACTTCTATTTATAAAATACCCAATTAATGCTGAGTGTAGACATTTAAACCTTGAAATTATAACAAAACAAGCAAACTGTAAAGGAAAGATTAAAGTTTATACTTTCTTTCAAAGTAAAATTTCTTCCCTTTTCCCACCAGGACAACCTAGTTCTTGGGCTTTTGCTCTGTGAGGAAATTTCACAGGAATATGATTTCAAGCATCCTCTAAACTCAAGGATAATTTAGTCGTTGAGATTCTACTGTTTTCCTTTAGATTTAAAGGCAGTAGGAACTGAGACCTTTGCTTTAATATCACGGCTCAGCAGATGTCTAAATCTTCAGGGAAAAATGAACTCCAAGTGTCTGTCAGCCAGTTTTTCACTCCAGAATGGAAGGTAGTAGAGACATGTCTTTAAAGCAAGAGCTGATGGCTTCCTTTGCACACCTGTGTAGAAGGAGGCTCTTGCCTGGCGGTGGCACACTCCCAACATCTGCTCCTTTCATTGAACTGAGCTGTAAATTGAAATTCCATTGCAATGTTTTTAGAACCAGTTGAAGTAAGGAGACTGTCAGAAATCCTCTTTAAACTCACCCTTATCCAAACAGGAAACTGACCCTTGGCCCCTGGACGTAACAGTACACCAGTGGAAATTTCATTATCCCCGTTTCAGCTGAACTAAGTGAAAATTAATTGTGTAATTATCTGGATGAGCGCATGTGTAAAATTTTACAATGTGCCAGTTAGATTAAGTAACGTGTTAGTGGCATGGTTTAGTGCAGAGTCAAAGCTGTCCTATAAAAATGGAATAAAAAAATCCAACAAACTTGGAAGGAAAAAAAACATATGTCAGAACAAATGCTTAACATGAGAAAGTAAGTTTAGGCTTAATTCCATAACCTGATGAAAATCTTACCCTCCAGACCATAGGTAAATCTGGCAAGGTTGGAAGAAGTGTGTGTGTGTGTGTGTGTGTGTGTGTGTGTGTGTGAGCACGCGTGCATGCGCGTGCATAAGCACACACAGGGACATTTGTATAAATGACATCTCCATTTGTTGTCATTTGAAAATGAAGCTAGTATTAAAAGGTTTAACCTGCCCGCTATTGTACTTTTTTAATTTAGTTTTTCTTTACCAACCACATTAGAAAACGCAGTCTATATTCAGTAGACGGGGTCATTTATCTCAGACGTACTTTGTTCACCTGTTCAGTGAACCTCTCTGACATTCCTTCTGGATTTAACTTTTGAAATGAATCATGAGATAAATGCAGCATCCTGACTTAAGTTCATTTCATTAAGATATAGGCAAAGAATGACCGGATTTAACATTAAATGCCTGGAAAATTTCAATGTGGAGTTTCATTCACTTTGATAAAGATTTTTTTAAATGTTTTACTTATTTATGTTTCTTAAATAGTTTATTGCCAAGTTGGTTTCCATATCACACCCAGTGCATATCCCCACAAGTGCCCTACCCCATGTCCATCATCCCCCTTCCCTTCACCCTTACCCACATCAGCCCTCAGTTTGCTCTCAGCATTCAAGAGTCTTTCATGGTTTGCCTCCTTCCCGCTCCCCAACCATTTTTCCCCTTCTTCTCCCCCATGGTCCTCTGTTAAGTTCCTCCTAATCCTCCTATACGTACAAACATATGGTATCAGTCCTTCTCTTCATTCGCTTTGATAAAGATTTTTAGGGGACATTTTTTCCCCTGAAAGTTTGGCCTCCCCCCTAAAAAAATATTGCTTTATGGAGACAATTTCCATTTCAAAGTCTCAAGAATATTTAGATAGTAGAATTTCTGGATGAAAGCTACAACTTGGGTAGACGCTTTTTGAAAGTGAGGACCATTTTATTTATTTATTTATTTTAATATATATATATATTTTTAAAATTTATTTCTAGGAGAGAGTGAGAGACAGCGTGAGCAGGGGAGGGTCAGAGAAAGAGGGAGACACAGACTCTGATATAGGCTCCAGGCTCTGAGCTGGCAGTCAGCACAGAGCCCGAGGCGGGGCTCGAACCCACGAACCGTGAGATCATGACCCAAGCGAAAGTCGGACGCTTAACCGACTAAGCCACCCAGGCGCCCCAGTGAGGACCATTTTAAACAACATTTGAGTGATGCACTGAGATTTTAGCAATTCTGAATATCAGGTTTCACAATGTCAGTGCCATCTTGGCACATCCAGATACTAATTTATGTATCTTGCCAATAAAATAGTTCTGTTTTTCTCATTTCTTATACTACACATTGTCTCCATAAAGCTATATTTATGGTAAAAGTCTGCTGAGAGGTTTCTTCCACCACTCCCCTTAAAAGTGAAAGTTCCAGTAGACAAAAATAGTAACATTTTCAAAGAAAATGTACTCAAAATGTGTTTCAACTTTTTTTTTTTAACTTGGCTTAATATGATGCCATTAGATGTTTGTGCTTTGGGTTACTAGTGTGTTAAGAGACTGTTAGTACTTTAAGAAAGCTGTAACGAATATGTATACATTTAGTGGAAAGCATTATAATACATATAAACATGATTAAAAGAAAGCACCAATGTGATTTATAGAACAGGGCAGTCAAAGGGCATTAAAAAATAATCGAGACCATTCAAAGAGAAAACCAAAACTTTGTATCAGAGAGCATTAGCCTCAAAGTGGGAAAATGAGACTTTGGCATTAAACCTACCTCTTCCATAGATTAATTATCACGAAGGCTTTGGAACAGATCTCCTTACTTTGAATAAGACACAGTGCCCTCTTCACCAGTTGTACAGCATCAGGAGTTGGTGGGGAGGGGCGGTCGTCTGCCAAACTTTGGAGAACAAAATGGCAACCAGAATTGGCCTTGCAGATCCTGTGATCCCAGAACCCAGAGTAATGCTTGTGTTTGGGGGTGTCCTGATCCTGTGGACTATCAGGCATGCTGTGCCCCTTCACAGAAGCCACAGTGTTTGCTGCCTTTTCTAAAGCCCAGCTTGTGATTACTTTGTGTCTTTCAGGAAACAGTAAAAATCAGGAAAATCTAGTCAGACTGTATATATATATATATATATATATAATATTATATTATTATATATTATATATATTATAAAATATATATATTATATATATATAATATTGAAGTTGTAACTATCCTCACCTTAGAGGAACTAAATTTAAAAAAATATTTTAGGGGTGTCTGGGTGGCTCAGTTGGTTAAGTGTCCGACTTTAGCTCAAGTGAGGATCTTGTGGTCTGTGGGTTCAAGCCCCACATCAGGCTCTGTGCTCGAAGCCTGGAGCCTGCTTCAGATTCTGTGTCTCCCTCTCTCTGGCCCTTGCATGCTTCTGCTCTGTCTCTGTCTCTCAATAATAAATAAACATTAAAAATATTTTAATCCAGATTTAAATTTATAACTATATTTGATATGAACATTTGCTAAAATTTAATTTTTTAAATATTTTCTTTCTTTTTGAATAATGGAAGAGCTTGGAATATAGGTTCTAGCACTCAGTGATTTATATTTTAAAATTGTATTTTATTCTTATTGATTCCAGTTAAGATCATTGTATTACCACAGAATTTTGGGATTGGAAAAAACTTGAAAACCCTCCTTATAAATTCTACTGTTAATAAAACTAGGACCAAAAGAATACTTCCTCTCTTACTCCAGTGCTATTTTAACTAAACATGGGGGGTGCCCCTGCCCCAAATAGGTTGGTAAGTAAATATGTGCCCATGTAGAAAGTCAGATGGTAGGTTCAACAGAGAAGGAGAGGAACGTAGGATTTAAAGTTAAGACAACCTAGGTTTTAATCCTGCTTCCCAGTTTTGCTTTCTGTGTGACTTTGAGTTCTAACTTAACCTCTCGGTGCCATCTATTTCCTGAGTTAGTTGTGAGCATCAAATTAAACAATTTGAATGGATCTGCCCACCACATGATGGAGAACCAGCAAAATTAAAATCTTTGAGCAAATTTTCAAAGTCAAGAAAGCAATTTATTGAATTTATAGTCAAAAGCATATGAAAAAGTCTTTCAGAGCAATCGGGAAGAAAATCAGGTTAGCAGAAATTCCCTTTCTAATAAGATTTATAATATATATCCCCTATAGAAAACTTTTATTTATTGGGCAACTGAAGTTTTCATTTGTGCATTTGGAGAACAGAGTTGAAGAGGAGAGGGAATATTCAGGAGGAAATATATATATGTATATATATATATATATATATACATATATATATGTATATGTATATATATATATACACATATATATGTATATATGTTATTTTTATTATGATTTATTATTTGTACCTCCATTGCTCCCCAAATGCATTCAATGTGACGTCATTATATTTTTATTTCCCATTTTGGGAATATTTATAACATTTTTTCATTTCACAGTGATAAGAAGTCTTGGATTCTGGTTTTGCCAAGTGCTGCTATACATTGCAACACCAGATACCCCTGCAGAATTGCAGAGAGACAAAGTTAAGCACTTGGTGCCAGGATACTTTTTATACAGAACCAAGTCTATGCATGTGAGACACTGAACACTAGAGCCCCCTACTCATGGGGTCTGGGGTGAGGGGCTCTACTTTCTCTCATTTCAGTAATAAAAGTGAGGTTACAGATTTTCCCTTTTTTCTCATTGCTTATGGAAATTGTGAAATACTTTATTGCTAAGTTGAACCAGAATAACTTAAGGTAAGAGCTTAAGAAATGGGATAATAGAGTTTTTGAAACTGATTCAAGGTTTAAAGTCAGCATTCAGTTTTCTTTAAATTCACAAATAAGTTACTACTCCCTACCCTAGAGGCACACATTCATTCATCATACATACAGTTCTAGAGCAGCGAAAGTACAGCAGAGATACAACCCAACCCTTTCAATTTTGGAGATTCCATTCTAGTGAAGAGAGACAGACAATAAATAAATAAATACGATGCTGGGTGTCGAGTGCTATGAAGAAAAATTAAGCAGAGTAAAGGGAAGAGAGGCAGGGAGAGTACTGTTATAAAAAGTGGTCAGGGAAGCATTTTCTCATAAGCTACCGAATAGATAATTTAAACCTTATTCTCACAGTCTACACCTCAAAAACTTCTAGTATGAACTCTTCCAGAGTGTACTAGAAAATGTACCTTGTTAGTTTTTACTCCTAATTTCTACTTAGGAAATACCTGTGTCCTTCCTTTCTACATCAGTCAGTAAGCCTAAGATATGTGAAAGATACTACCTATATTTCAGTCAAAAGTGGAATCCCATGAAATGATCCAAAACAGGAAGGAGCAGAGGGGGCAGATATTCCTTTGAAAAAAATAGGGACTGGGGGATGTAAAATAATACAGTTACCAAAGCTAAAAATAAACGACAGAGTATCTGATCTTAGAAAACATAACATATTTTCCTGGAGAACAGAAATCTAAGACAGCAAAGGGAATTCTTTCCCTTACTGTCCCACTTTTATCCCAAAGATCTGAAGGAGCCAAATGAAAATTTCCTGGCATCCTGGGGCAATAAAATAATCTTGGTCTTCTTGTGAAACCACATTAGTATGGAGAAGGAACAGAGGCCCTTTGAGCACTCCTAAGTGCTGTGTAAGCTGCATTTTTCTCCAGGAACTCAAAGCTTTGTTTATTTGCAAAGAGTTGTGCTACTAATGCATGAAGGCCTGAATGGCCCAGGTGACATGCTCACATCTGAACACTTATCAAAAAGAAACTCTCGATTAAATAAATGCGTGTTCAAGAGCCCAGAGAGATGCATCAATGATTACTATTGTTTTTTTCAGAAATCTTGGTGAGAAAGCAAATGGCGTTTCTTTGGGGGAAGGTAGACTCAAGATAAAATGTGTCCTCAGGAAGATATAGTTTAATGGAGCCCAAGTGATCAAAGCCAATACTTCCTTTCACCTTTACCAGCTTCGAGCACTTAGGGCAACTGACTTCCCCATTAAAAAGGATGTTAGTGTTTTTTTTTTTTAAGTGACTGTTCTTATGAATGTGTGTGTGTGTGTGTGTGTGTGTGTGTGTGTGTGTGTGTGTGTGTGATGAGAGAGAGAGAGAGAAATGAAGGGAGGGAGGGAGGGAGATAGAGTTATTTGACCAATAATAAAACTTTGTGGGAGGGAGAAGAGTTTCTTTTATTTTTAAAGCTGCCCCATAGAGAGACTGTTTATATTCCAAATGGTATAACATCAAGTCCTCAGCTGCGGGAAGTATGTGGATTACTTACCTCCTCAGAAACATAGATATAAATACATACAATCACTGGTGTAATTTAGAATCTGGTCTCTATTACTTAAGGCCTGAGTTACCCCCCCACCCCCATTCCTTCTTAGCCATAGTGTTTGAATTGAAGGTTTAACTAATGTGCTGATGAATTTAGTGCCTTCCAGGCACTTTAACTCTTTTACAAAGAGCTAAATTGATGCCCCAAAGGGTAGGGCCCTATTTATGAAAAGAAGCTTGTGTTCTCTCCTTGAGTCCTGCTATTCAAAATCATCTATAAAGATACTAGGACACCACATCATCCCACTGGGCCAACTCACCATAAACAAGTGAGTTGACTTGTTTATGATTAAACTCAATTTAAATGCTACCTCTTCCTGCCTATCACCTTTTTCTCTGACCACCCTGCTCACAACTTGCCTGTAATATTTTACACATGGTGACTTTTCTTTTTTTCAGAATATCTGAAGATAGTTCAACATGCTGCATATTCCAAGAAGGAAGGCCATGGGAATGCCTAGCAGATATCCTAGATTTTCTACCATAGTTGTGGTTTCTCATACCTGTGTCCCAACCTTGGTTTAGAAAATGTAGCACCATAGTACTATGCTGCTAACCTTAATCTCCCCACTGACTTCAGACTCTCCTAACTTTGCTTTGCTCTGACCTCACCACAGAGCCAGCAGACATCCTCAAGAGTGACTTTAGTTTCACGGACTTCTTGGGTCTTCACTTTCCCAAGCCAGCTTTCTCATTTATCAGCTGGCCTATCAGTAACACTTCTTGAGCTCTACCTATCACTTTTAAAATTTCATTTCCTTTATCTACAAATTATTCTTATTGAAATCCTTCCAGTAATAATATTCAGTTTTGGAAACAATTCACTGTTGAGATCCCCAACTCTTCTAGAAAGAAAAAGAATATGTGTAGCTAGAGGTCAGAAGCAGACTTTCTTGGTCATTACGTATGGTGTCTGCTCTTCCAACACATTCCCGAAAGATACTAAAAGGTCTTAGAGGAATCTCTGTTCCATCCTTGTCCTACTCTCTCATTTTCCATTTTTTTCCTAAAGAATTTGATCCCACCCTCCAGCTTGGTTTTTTGTTTAAAATTTTCGTTAACTATCATTAAAAAAAATAAGACATAACATTAAATTTGTCATCTTAACCATTTGTAAGTGTATAATTTAGTGCTATTATGTAAATTTACATTGGTGTGCAATGTATCTCTAGAATTGTTTCATCTTGCAACACTTAATCTCTATACTCACCAAACGCTGATTTCCTCTTCTCTTAGCCCTCAGTTACCATATTTCTACTTTGTGTTTGGTTGATTTTGACTACTTTAGACACATCATATGAATGGAATCTTATAGTATTTCTCCTTTCATGACTAGTTCATTGATGTTGTAGCATATAACAAAATATTCTTCTTCTTTTAAAGTTTTCTTCTTTCTTAAGGCTTCACAATATTGTATTGTGTGTGTATACCACATTTTCTTATCCAGCCATCTGCAAACAGAGATTTGGTTTGCTTCCAGCATTTGCCATTGTGAGTAGTACTACAACAAACATAAGCATGCAGATATCTCTTTGAGATCCTGCTTTGTGTTCTTTTGGATACATACCCAAGAGTAAAATTGCCAGATCATCTTTTTTAATTTTTAGAAAACCCTTAGAGTTTTGAGGCATATTAATACTGTTTTCCATAATGACCGCACCATTTTGCATTCTCACCAACAGTGCACAAGTGTTCCAACTTCTTTAATACTTGATGTTTTCTGTCCTTTTGATTGTGGTCGTTGTGATGGGTATGAGGTGATATCTGGTTCTGGTTTTGATTTGAATTTTCCTAATTATTAGTGATATTGAACACCTTTGAATGTAATTGTTGGTCATTTGTAGATTTTCTTTGGAGAAACGTCTATTCAAGCCCTTTTCCCATTTTTTAAATAGGGTTATTTGTTTTTTTCATTGCTGAGTTGTAGAACTTCCTTATATTTTCTGGATATTAACTCCTTTTCAGATATAGGGTTTGCCGATATTTTCTCCCATTCCATAGATTGCCTTTTTAGTCTGTTCATTGCTTCCTTTGGCACGCAGTTTTTATGTTTAGTATAGTCCCATTTGTCTATTTCTCATTTTGTTGCCTGTGCTTTTGGTATCATGTGCAAGATGTCAGTGCCAACTCAAGAATTATGAAGTTTTTCTCTGTTTTCTTCTGGGAATTTAATAGTTGTAGACATAAATTTAGGTCTTTAATCCATTTGAGTTAATTCTTGTACACAGTTTAAAGCAAAAGTTCATTCTTTTAGCCCATGTGGATGTCTAGTTTACCAGCAATATTTATTGAAGAGACTATATTTTCCCCTTTGTGTTTTGGCACCCTTATCCAGAATCATTTGGCTATATGTGCTAGCATTTTTCTCTGGGCTCTATTCTGTTCCATTGGTCTGTAAATCTATCTTTATGCCGGTACCGTACCATCTTCATTACTATTGTTTTGTACTGTGTTTTGAAATCAGAGGGTGAGAGACTTCTAATTTAGTTTTTTTTTTGGTCAAGATTATTTTGGCTATTCAGGTACCTTTGAGACTCCAGGTGAAATTGAAAACTTTTTTTTTCCACTTATGCAAAAATTGCTGTTAGGATTTTGATAGAGTTTGCACTGAATTGGTAGATCATTGGTGTAGTATGGACATTTTAATAGCTTTAAATCTTTCAATCCACCAATATGGTATGCTTTTCCATTTATATCTTCTTTTGTTTCTTTTACCTAGTAATGTTTTATAGTTTTCAGTGTACAAGTCTTTTATGCTTGTTTAAGTTTATTCCTAAGTGTTTTATCATTTTTGATGCCAGAGTAAATGGGATCATTTTCTTAATTTCCTTTTCAGAATGGTCATTGTTAGGGTACAAAAACACACTTTATTGTTGGTTTTGTATTCTGCAACTTTGCTGAATTTTTAAATTATTTCTAACAGCTTTTTGGTAGAATCTTTAGGGTTTTCTATATGGAAGATAATGTCATGTGTGAACAGAGATCATTTTACTTCTCCTTTTTTAATTTATATGCTGTGTATTTCCTTTTCCTGTCTAATTGCTCTGGCTAGAACTTTCAGTACTATGTTGAATAGTAGTGGTAAAAGTGGATATCCTTACCTTATTTCTGGTCTTAGAGGAAAAGCTTTAAATATCCCCTCATTGAGTATGATTGTGTGGGCTTTTCACGTGTGGCATTTATTATGGTGAGGTAGTTTCCTTCTTTTCCTAGTTTATTGACTGTTTATCATGAAAGGGTGTTTAATTTTGTCAAATGTTTTTTTCTTCATTGATTGAGATGATTATGTAGTTTTTGTCCTTCATTATGTTAATGTGGTATATTACATTGATTGATTTTCATGTTGAATTATCCTGGTATCCCAGGTACAAATCCCATTTGGTCAAGCGATATGATCCTTTTAATGTGCTGTTGAGTTTTGCTTAATAGTATTTCGCTTAGGATTTTTGTATCAGTGTTCATTGGGGATATCAGTTTTTGTAGTTTTCTTGTTTTGTCTTCATCTGTTTTTGGCATCAGGGTAATGCTAGCCACATAGAAGGAGTTTAGGAGTGTTCCTTCCTTTTGATTCTTTGGGAGAGACTGAGAAGGATTGGTGTTAATTCTTTAAATGTTTGGTAGAATTCCCCAGTGAAGCCATCCGGTCCTAGACTATTATTTGTTGGGAGGTTTTCTGTTATTGCTTCAGTCTCCTCACTTGTTATAGATTTTTTTATTTCTTCATGATTCAGTCTTTGTAGATTGTATGTTTCTAAGAAGTTATTAACTCCCAGTTATCCAATCTGTTGGCATATAATTATTCTTAGCAGTCTCTTATCATTCTCTTTATTCTATGACATCAGTTGTAATATCTCCTCTTTTATTCCTAATTTTAGCAATTTAAGTCTTTATTTTTTTCTCAGTCTATGTAAGAGTTTATCAGTTTTTGTTGATCTCTCCAAAAAACCAACTCTTGGTTTTGTTGATTTTTTTTCTGTTGTTTTTCCATACTCTCTTTCTTTTATCTCTGCCCTAATCTTCATTATTTCCTTCCTTCTGCTGACTTCATCTTCATGTTTTTAATAAGACTCATTCATATGCCAAAATTTTAAAATATCTGTACCCCCAGATGAGGCCTTTCTCTGGAACTCCAGATGAACATATCAGCCAAATACTGGATGTCTTCCTATGGATTTCCAATACCAAAATACCTAAAACTGAACTCAGTCTCATCTCGTTCCCTTTAAAACTTGTTCCCTTCCTAAAATAAAAATGGTAAGCACTTTTATTATACTTTCTATGTGCCAGGAATAATTCTAAGTACTTTAAACCCATCAACTTATTTGAACCTCAAAACAATTTAAGAGGTAATACTCTTAATAATTATTAATTCTCATGTATAGATGAAGAAACCGAAGCACAGGCAGATTAGGTCATCTGCCTAAGGTTACATAGTTAGTCGTAGCAAAGCTGAGATTTGAACTCAGGCTACATGGCCCCAGAAGCAATGCTGTTAACCACAGTGCTGTGTCATTATCATACCCATTACCCAGCCACAAAGGTTGTGCACCGAGAGACCAGGCTCATCACCTTGTCCCCCCCGTCTCTACATTGAAGCAATTTTGCATTCCACAAATCCATGCCCTCTTCTCAGGTACAGTATTCCATTCTTGCAAATCTACTCAGAATTCTTCCATAACTCTCCAACATGGAGGAATAAAGTCACACAATTTCCTCATATAATCTGACACTGCCCTACTCCTCCAGATTCACTTCTTTCCATTCTTCACCTGGAAAGATTGTCTAACAACACTCAACTGTTTTCCATTTTCTTTGGTCACAACATTATACTTGTCCTGCAAATTTTCTTATGTTGTCCTTTGGGTTGAAATGGTCTCCCCATTTCCAGCTGCCCACGTCCTAATTCCTGTTCATTCCATAATGTTTACCTTAGTGTTCCCTTTCCAGTAAGCCTTCCATAATATGCCTGCCACCATTGCTGTCCCCTCAAGTTGCCTGGGTACTTCATGCTACCATAATGAATTCATGCTTCCATAACAACTGTAAGATAGTATGTTTCCATCACTGACTTTTATTTCAGTATTCATTTTGTTAATTTCTCTGACTCTTCCACCAGAACCATTTGCTCCTTGAGGGCTGTCACAGCACTTAGTCAATCATGGATTCTCTAGCATTTAGTTCGGTGACTGAGAAAAAAAGTATAAATGTAATGAAATTTTCATATGTTAATAGACATAAAGAGAAACTGAAAATGGAGTGGCACGTGATGTTTATGAACAGACCAAACATGCATATCTATAAGGAAAACAATGGATGAAGTCTTGAATGAATTATTTAGGCAGTACTTAGTAAACACCTGCTTTGTACCTGGCACTGGTCACATGACAGACAATTGAAATACTTGAATTGAAAATAAGATCATTCCAAATTAAAGCAAATGCATCAATTCACAAGATGGTCACTCTCCAGATGCTAGCCATCCCATTAGGAAGTGTCATAATTTCTCCTGAGTCTCTAGAGTTTCAGGTAATATCAGAAAAAAGAGTCACTACATCCTTGCCTCTGCCTTCAAGGCAAATGGGAAACTCAGAGGCCTGCCCACCCTGGTGCTCTTCTTCTGGAGTCTCTCCTTGGCAAGCATGCTCTGGATTGGACTTTCTTGAAGCTGAAGTGGGGAGATAGCAGATACAAAGATGGCATTGGGACAGGAAAAAAAAAAAAAAAAGCTAAGGAGGCCAAAGCCCAGTTAGATTCTTTACCATGCTAATGATATATTCTAAATTATAGGGTAGTAGCTTAGCTCACCAGAGTGACATTTTCAGGTGTGACTAATAACATAACTCTTAGTACTCAGTACTTCCTGGAGTTATTTGTATGTAATAAAATAAGTTATCCATTTAACATCTCTTGAAAATCCACATATGCCAGGTACTGTGCCACTTTCTGGGGTAAAAAGATCAAGAAGAAATAGGTTTTGCACATAAGAAACTTATAATTTAGTGAGTAAGACAGACAAGAAAATACATAATTGCAGTAAATCATGATGCAGGTGGGTGAGTTACAAGAAACACAGGGTCTTGTGAGAGCACATGTGGAATAGGGGAGTGGTGAGGAGAAGCAAATATTCTTCACCCCCCTGATGCCTCGTAAGACTTATTTTCCTTCAGACAAGATTGGGAATGACTAGATTGAGGACTGGCAATGCCTCTTTCCACAAATTGGTAAGTTACAGAAGCACCATTTGTGTGAGGACGGAGTATGGAGAATGCAGCATGAATAATCTTGATGTTAGTGCCAGAAGAGCACTATGAATTTCTACCATTTGTAAACAGCATAGAAAATTGCAGGGATTTAATTAATTTGCTTTATCAGAAGTCCCAAAACGGCTACATGCTAAGTAAGAGGGGACTACAGAGGCCAGATAGGTGGAATGGACCTCCCCTTGCTTAGTGAAGGCTAATAAAATTAGAGGAAGGAGCCTCACTAACAGCATCTCAGAGGACACAGGAGGTGAGCCCCCTTTTCAGTTTTCCAAAGGACACCAGATGTGCCTTATAAGAGACCAACACTGGGTGCCCAACCAAGAAAGACTAAGAGAGTGGAAAGGTTGATGTCTGAGGTAAAGAAAATGTGGACAAGGCCTCCCTCAAAGTCTAGATTTGAGGTCAAAACAGAAACGGGCATGGCCACGGCAGGTTTCTGGGTCAATAACTATAAAGACTCTGCATATTATGTATCTGTCATGTACCAGGAAATGATGGTGCAAAAGGAATTTTTAGTCCACTCCAACTTCACCCCAAACATATAGTACAAGTAAAAATAGTGATATTGCTCTGCTAACACAACTTCAAGGCAAATCCTTTAAAGCTATTGTCCCTCTTCCAATGAGATGGTGACTCAAGAGTCCCTACTGTATGTAGAGTAACCATATGTCCTGTACCATGGGCAATCTTGGTTTACACCTGTCTCCCAGAAAAATTGTTAATAGCACCCTCTTTAATTCTCAAAAGTCTTATTATTTGGACCAAAAACTATCACTCTATGTTAAGATTCTGGAACCCCGAAAACTATCACTCTATGTGTCAGAAACTGGGCTCAACATATTGCTTCCACTACATAATTTAATCCTTACTATTATCATCTCATTTTTATAGATGAAGAATTGAGACTTAGAAGGTTGAAATAGCTTTCCTCAAATCCTTCGATCATGAAATAGAAATAATGGGAATTGAACTTAAGCCTTTCTGAAGCCAAAATGTGGCTGCAGTTTACCTGTGTTTCTATAGTGAAACACTGCTCCCTTGGCAAGAACATGAAAAGCTACCTCCAGGGTGAAACTAATTGAAGAAGTACAGGAGGATTTATGTAAAATCACTATGTATTTACTATGTTCCAGGTAACCATGCTCTAACTTATTTTAGTCGGGTTTCAAATTTGACAGTAAAAGAAAGCTAGTAAAGGGAATTGTGTTTCAAGAAGAGGAAACAGAGATGAGAAAGAACATGGCCAAATAAAGAACTTCTGGATGTTTGGTAAAATGAGAACAGAAAGCTCAGGTTTGCAGAATAAGCAGAGAAATACCATTAAACTGAAGGCACTAAACAATTCATGACAGCCCAAACTAAAGCTGTAATGGTGGAGAATAAGAGGAGAGGTGTGGTTTGAGAGATGTTTAGTAAACACAACAGATAAACTCCAGTGCCTGAGGTGGGGAGGATAGGAGTGAAGCAGATGGAGAGGCCAAGAATGATATTCAGTCCTATCTGTGCTTCCCAAACAACCCAGAACAACCAACCAAATCATCATTTCTTGTGAGAGAACTTGTAATCTGATTAGCAAATGGTGCCAGTGATATTTATCATCTGGAAAGTTGTCAGATCACTGGATTGTGGATAACGGTACCATTAATAATATATTTTGGAAATAATAAATTTGATCCAAGTGGAAATGTTTAACACAAAACTGGGTATCTGAAAATAAGGAGAGGGCCATGCTGGAAATTTAAAATGTTTATATTAGGAAATTATCCAAAAGTAAGTGAGAATGAGTAAAATCACCCATGGGACCAGATACTGTGATAAAAGGGAGAAACCAAGAACAAAACCTCAAATAGTGGTAACATTTAAAGAGCAGATGTAGAAAGAGGAAACAGAGAAAGGGATGTTTTGAACCTCATAAAAACCAAGAAAGGCTGATATTGGAAGCCAAAGAAATGTTTTTCAATGAACGGGGAATGGTCAGCAGTGTCAGATGCCACAAAGGAAAAGAATTTGAATTTTCCCTTGAAATTGGTGATTAGGAAATCTTTACCCATGTATGTAGATTACAGTGAAATGGAAAGTAAATGGGAGCGAGAAGGTGCAGAAAAGCTGCATTAGCCATGCTTTCTAAAATCTTGGTGGAGAAGGAAAGGACTGGATAGAGAAAAGACAATGCCTTCACAGGGATTTGGGACTGAGGGAGAGCTTTTCTTTTTTTTAAAGGCTGATCAGCAGTTGTCAGGGAAGCAAGAGATGAAGACACAGCTGAAGAGAAAGAACAGGAGAAGACCTTGGCTTGACACTCACAAACCCAGTAGATATTCTTTTATACTAAAGGATACATGATCATGTCTTTAGCCCAAAGGAAAGGAATCATGAGGAACGAGAAGGTTAACATGTAAGAAATAGCAGATAATAGGCAAATGGCTATGAGAACGTATGTGGGATAAGACCAAGTTATAGATTTTTAAGAATTAGAATGCATTATTCTCTAAGAAAGGAGTGATGAAGAAATAATGGATGAAATTAAGATGATCTTTTTTGATGGAGAAAGAAGAATCCAAACATAACATACACCAGATGGCCTAGTTTCCATTAAGAGAGAAGTAGGGATTGGATCATGAGCCTATGTTGGCAGGTCCAGTGAGGAACCTTCAAAAGACTATGGCAAATTGACACTTTTTTTAACTTTTAGAGAGAGAGAGCAAGAACAGAGGAGAGGGGTAGAGGAATAGAAAATCTTAATCACACTCTGTGTTCAGCATGCAGGCCAATGCAGGGCTCAATTCCACAACCCTGGGATCATGACCTGTGCAAAAATCAAGAGTCAGACACTCAACCGACTGAGCCACCCAGGTGTTCCCAAATTGACACTTCGAATCCCCTGGCTCAAAATCCTTGCCTTGCTGTGTCCACCAAACATATTATGATCCCTACCCAACCATAACCAAGCTCCACCTCCACACTAAACCAGACTTCAAAATGTCTATAAAAATATCAACTTTGTCCTTATACTTCTGAGATGCTAGTGAGACTGTTGAGGTAGTGTTATCCTAAAATGGTAAGCAATAAACTCAGCTTTCGTTTATCTACAGATTGTTCTGTCAATATTTTGGAAATCCAGCATCCAAGAGTTCTTTCTTTTTTTTTAAATATTTTTATTTATTTCTAGGAGAGAGAGAGAGAGACAGCGTGAGCAGGGGAGGGTCAGAGAGAGAGGGAGTCACAGACTGAAACAAGCTCCAGGCTCTGAGCTGGCAGTCAGCACAGAGCCCGACGCGGGGCTCGAACCCACTACCACAAGATCATGACCTAAGCGAAAGTCGGACGCTTAACCGACTAAGCCACCCAGGTGCCCCTATTTCTTTTTAAAAAAATTCAAAATGGTGCAGCCACTCTGGGAAACAGTGTGGAGATTCCTCAAAAAATTAACAATAGAACTACCCTACAATCCAGCAATAGCACTGCTAGAAATTAATCCAAGTTATAGAGGAGTGCTGATGCATGTATCCCATTGTCCATAGCAGCACTTTCAACAATAGACAAATTATGGAAAGAGCTTAAATGCTTATCAATTGATGAATGGGTAAAGAAGATGTGGTTTATATATACAATGGAATACTACTTGGCAATGAGAAAGAATGAAATCATGGCATTTGCAGCAACATGGATAAAACTGGAAGGTTTTATGCTGAGTGAAGTAAGTCAGTCAGAGAATAGATATCATATGTTTTCACTCATATGTGGATCTTGAGAAACTTAACAGAAGACCATGGGGGAGAGAAAGGGGAAAAAACAGTTACAAACAGGGAGGGAGAGAGGCAAACCATAAGAGACTCTTAAATACAGAGAACAGGGGCGCCTGGGTGGCTTAGTCGGTTAAGCTTCTGACTTTCGCTTAGGTCATGATCTCGCGGTTCGTGGGTTCGAGCCCCGCGTCGGGCTCTGTGCTGACTGCCAGCTCGGAGCCTGGAGCCTGTTTCAGTCTGTGACTCCCTCTCTCTCTGACCCTCCCCTGCTCACGCTGTCTCTCTCTTTCCTAGAAATAAATAAAACATTAAAAAAAATTTAAATACAGAGAACAAACTGAGGGTAGGTAGATGGGGGGGTGAGGGTGAGGGAGAGGGGGAAATGGGTGATGGGCATTGAGGAGAGCACTTGTTAGGATGAGCACTGGGTGTTGTATGTAAGAGATGAACCACAGGAATCTACCCTAAAAACCAAGAGCACACTATATACACTCTTATGTGTAGCCAATTTGACATAACAATAAATTATATTTTTAAAAAACCCCAGAAGGTAATAACACCTTTCCTTGATAAATAGGAGCCAACCATTCACATGATAACACTAGAGTTCTAAAAATGGATTTTTCAGAAATGCAAATACTGAATAGTTTAGAGATTTCCTGATCAAATATACACACTTTACAAATGAGGAAATTGAGACTCAATAAATACAAATGATATGGTACCAAGAAAAGATGAATAAATACAAATCAATGCAGGGGTCCCACAGGGCTTCTCTTATTAAGGAATATCTCTAATCAAGGAAGCTGTTTTCCTTCCTCTTCACCCCTGGTTCTCTGATTTCCCTACAATAGTCCTATCAACAACTCCACAGGCTGCTTCTACTCTACTGGGCATGTCCCCTTCCCTAAAAGACAGGCATAGGGAAAGACAGGAGAGCCTTTGCCAGCAAGGGCTAGTGCCTAAGGATGAGAGTGAAGTTTGAAATATGTCAGAATTCTAAACTAAAGCCAAAAAGTATGTCCAAACAGGCTGCCTATCTACAGAGCATTTCCTCCCCTCCCCAAATTCCTCTTTTGCATGTTGTTCTATCTCTTGTTGCCTTTTCTCAAAATAAGTCACCTCTCATAGTACCAATTAGAGTGGTGCTTCTGTTCATACCATTAACTTGGATCAAATTTATTATTTCCAAATTGTTATTATTAGAACCATTATCAAACCATTGTACAAAGAGAAAGAATATCTGATATATTCTAGGGCACGTTTAAAATAAAGTGGAATTGCAAACATTATGACTAGTAGCAGAAACTTTTGGAGGGTAATATCTTTGCACTTTTAAGAAAAGAAGCACTCAACACAAGAAAGTTTGTGGGCTCCATTTCTCCCCTGTGGGTATTTTCTCTACCCACGTTCTCTTTCCACCTGGGGAAGTAGGAAAATGTGGGCAAGTGACTGTGATTCCATTTTATTTTTCTTGAAATAAAATGTGTCTTCTTTGTTCTTTAAGGCATTGCCTCTGTGCTTGTAATTCTTAACAATCCTTCCTTTACAGAGACTCTAAGTGGCATAGAAAATGGTTGCCAAGAATTCAAAACCATCACAAGTCGTAAGGGATTATATTTGAGTGAGAAGCTGCTAAAATTGTTTCAAATCACCCAATTTCACGTAGTTGAAATGTGAACAGGGGAACAGAGGTGAAACGTAAGCTTTTTAAAGGAATGTTAACTGCTATCATCAGGGAAAGATATCAAAAAAAAATCCTACTGTCAGTAAAAATATAGATATATTCACTAGTATATGGGGGCGGGGGGGATCCAGATGGGGAAAACGATGAAACAGAGAACAAAAGGGCAGACAATGTGAAATCTCTGTTTAATAAACACAGCTGGGATGCAGCTGAAGTTGAGGAGACATTGGAAGCTACCTTTTTACTCACAAAGAACGTCTGCTAATGGTGGAAGTGAAATTGAATATTTGGTGAATGAATGGACATTTTCATGCCAAGAAATAGGCATGATTATTTATTCCCAACAGCTTGTAGGACTTAACATTAAAGAGAAATTGCAAGAAGCAATGACTGCCAGGAGAGGATATCTGCCGGGTTGCATGGGAAGCACATTGACTGTAAAAAGAAGCAATGTGCAAATCTTTGCAGCCATTAATGCACTCAGAAAGGCAGCTATCCTGTCTTCCTTGGGCATTATACTGCATGCATGCTATTCTTGATTTAAGAAGATAAGCATTTTTTAATTCTGTAGGTAAGATTTCTTTTAGGACCAAATAATTTTATCTATGAGCCAAATCAGTTACCCAAAAGTAATGCCTTATTGAAATAAAACTGTTAAAATATAGTCTCATAGATACAAAAGTTGTAACTTAAGTAGATTTGTAGATCTTGACTTAGGCTAATTTTACTTATTAAAATATTGATGAGAATGTATAAGAACTCATTCTAACCCTAGCTATTATTCTGAGACATGAATTTAATTTTTACCTACCATGATAGTTTGATATAGTAGGTTTTGTTAGTAGCATGAATTCAAAGAGTTTATTCATCAGCAATTATGACATTTTTTTTTTCAGCAAGAGTACACATCCCCTTTGCCCAAATTACCAGTTTTTTCTCCCTTTGACCAGGGGGGAAATAATGTGACTAAACAACGCACATTTGCTCATTATTCAAGATGATAGCTTCAAACTGGTATAGTTTTGCATTAGCTTCAAAACTGGTATAGTTTTCCAGGAACCTCAACTAAAAATTTCTTTATTCAGATAGGATAGGTTGTGAATGATCTGAATAAAGAAATCGTCACGCTAGCCCTTTAAACAGTCTTATTATAAAGATGCCCACTCTGTAGAGCCCACCAGATTCTGTTCTCACAAACTGAGAACAGGAAATAATGAAATTGTGAATTCTCTCCTAAATAGTAAGCTCCCATTTGTTTTCTATAGCAAACATTTATTAAGTTACTATACGTGAAACACTATTGTAAGGCCCTGGTGGAATTCAAAGATGAATAAGGCACAGTCCCTGTCCTCTAGGGACTTATAATTACTAATGACAAAAGGATTCAACAAAGTATTGGGAAAGGGTAGGTGTAGAGACCGAGGCTAGAAGAGTTTATTGTTAAATATAGTAGTAACCAGCCCCAAATCTCAAATTGCTATTTTCCTGTGGCAGTGGTTGGTTTTGTTTTGGTATGGGTGATGGAAAATTCTTGTTCCATCCTCAGTATTAGAAGCCATTTCCAGGGGCATTTGAGCTACCTGGGTAGCTCAGTCAGCTGAGCATTTGACTTTGGCTCAGGTCATTATCTCATAGTTCACGGGTTCAAGCCCCACGTAGGGCTCTGTGCTGACAGCTCAACACCTGGAGCTTACTTCGGATTCTGTGTCTCCCTCTCTCTCTCTGCCCCTCCCCCCACTGTTTGTCTCTCTCAACAATAAATAAACATTAAAAAGAATTTTTTTTAAAAAGCCATTTCCAGGAAAGCCAAAACCAAAAAACAACAACAAAGTACAACAAGCCCCATACATATCCTTACAGAGGAGGTACTAATAATAGTATAGGTGGAAGGGCACCTGGGTGGTTCAGTTGGTTAAACGTCAGACTTTGCCTCGGGTCATGATCTTGCAGTCTGTCCATGGGTTTGAGCCCAGAATCAGGCTCCGTGCTGACAGCTCAGAGCCTGGAGCCTGCTTTGGAGCCTCTGCCTCGCTCTTTCTGTGCCCCTCCCCGACTCACCCTCTGTCTCTCTCTGTCTCTGTCTCTCAAAAATAAATAAACATTTAAAAAATTTTAAATGGTATAGGTGGAAATAAATGCAGCAGGCTGGAAGTCTGGAGATTGGGAAGTCAGCAGTCTGGTTGTGACTTCCTATTTAACCCTGAACAAGCCATTTAATCTCTTTGGACCAAAATTTCTCCATTTTTGAGATGGTATTAATAACTTCTATGAATTGGGTTGCCAGGAAGACAATCTTTGCTTATTTAATGAATTCTCCTTGCTAAGTTTAAATGGCCTAAAATGCTCTACATGCATCATGTGACTTGTATTCTATGGGAATGGCATCTCCTGAAGCTATATGAGCAGCATCCTGCATAAAATGCCTTTCCCCAATTAGTAAACTAACAATTGAACCAGCAGTTTGGCTTTAGGATTTACAGTCTCACCCACTAAGCAACACTGTCTTTCAGAGCTAAAGAGATGATCCACATGAAAATGTTGGAAATGCTGAAGGTACCAGAAGTGTTGAAATTAAAGCCCACTTACTTCCTAGGGTTTTCACCACAAAGAAAAGTCATCCCATGTGAAGATTTCCTTCAAGACTTCCAATATTTTTTCAAGGTTTAATCCCCCAAAGCAGTGCTTAGAGAAACCTCCTCACAAGTAAAAGCATTGACAGGTTTCCACTAAATGTTATTGCCTGAAACCAATGATACTAGGATATTATAGCTCAGGGGGTGGGGGGTGAACATAATGGGTTTCTTGGGTAAGAAGACATGGAAAGGAAAGACAGCCTCTGGCGGGGCCATAAGCCAAACTGTATGTACACTCATCTACTCGTCTTTTAACATATTCCTCTGTTCTTTGGTGTGAGGTTATAAACATGGAGTCCTCCATTTTAATCATCTCAAAGTTAATTTCATGGGGTAGCCAGGGAAAAAATTGATATTCATCCACCAACCATCCAACCACCCACCTTTTACTCAAAAAACACTTGTATTTACTACACACCAAGAGAATTTTAGGTTCGAGAGTTAAGAGATGGCTGAGAAATGTCCCTGCCCTCGGGGGACTATAATCAGAAGAGAGAGGGAAAGAAAGCAAAACGTAATTAACATTTTGTGGTGGGGGCCAAAATTGAAAAGGAAACATGTGAGATGAGAAAACAGAGAGCCAAACAGCTGATCTAGTAGAGACATAAAAGGCTTTGTAGAAACAGGGACCTCTGACCTGTGTCTTAAAGATGTGTACAGTCTATTCAAATACGCCATTCTTTGTGCAGAATGAAACTCCCTCCAACCCCTACTCTTCCATCCAGCCTCCCCAATAAAGTAATTAAAGCAAAATTGCCTTATCTACCAGCTGTTCTTAAAGGATAAGTGAAACCTATTTATTTTCTAAAATTCTAAATGAAGAACTGAGATTAGTTACCATTTAGGTAATACGACAAAGTGTCCAAGTCAGAATAAATACAACACTCTGAGATAATGAAGACAGAATTGGATGAGCGGGGAGACCCCGTTTCAGATCTCGGTCTACACCAGCTTGTAGTGTAATCTTGGATAATACTATATATATTATATACATATATATTATACAAGATATATATATGATATAATGAGAAAGAAAAAATGTTTTTTAATTACAGTTTGAGCTGGAAGGTATGTAAGAATGACCTTTTGGAAAGAATCAACCTTTCCTTTAAAAGGAAAGAAGGGAGGGAACCATGTGTTGTTGGCTGTTTTGATTTTTAAAAGGAGGTTCCTTGGGTGGAGGCTGAAAGGAAAGCCATGAACAGAGAGAAAGGTAAGTGAGAGTCGTCCCCTGGAGACGCAGAAGATGGGAGGTGCTAGATGCCACAGAAGACCACTGGGTGTGGGGGAGAGGGGGCCATGTCGTGGGAGGATTGTAGAGGCAGTGGCATGGAAGGCCAGCCCAGTGCCAGAAATGAGACGTCTCATATTCAACTTTAAATTGTTTCCTGTGATGCACTCTCTGCTGTGTTGGGTTGCCTTTGGGGAATGGGGGTGGGAGGGAGTATAGCGGTGTGTGGTGTGAGCCAGGGCTGTGGCCACAGCAGAGCAGGAGAACAGGACCGCCCCCCACCCCCGCGCTGGGGCTGGGGCGGAGGGCTGCAGTTAGGAAGACGGAGCTACAGAAGGGAACGCTGTGCATCTGGTAGTATAGCACTGTGAAAATTAATTTGGTGGTATCTATTAAAGTAAAACCGCATATGCCTTAGGATATTTGCAAAATCACTTTTGGAAAACTATTTACGAGAAGTAAAATGACCAGTATGAAAGAATTTTGTACAGAGATGTTAATAGCATTGTTGGGTGGTGGCCAGAAGTAAGAACAACCTGAGTGTCTATCACAAGGAGAGCAATTATGTGATACTATGCTGTTGAATACTATGCGGCTGATACGTGTATACATCTGAAAAGCGGTGCATCTATGTGTGTTAAGCTAGAAAGACTATAATGGAATTTAAGGGAAAGAAAGCAGGTTTCAAAGAAATCCTCCTAATAGAGGAGAGGAAGGAAGAGAAGGCGTAGCAGGAAAGAGCACTGGAGAAGCCAGACGAAGGCAGAACTCCAGCCCTCCAACCAGCCTGCTGGTATTTGAACCCTAGTGTTCCCACTTACAATGTGACTTGTGTGAATTATTTAGACTTTCTGTGACTAGGTTTACCCATCTGTATATTGATAATGACAGTATCTACTTCATACATTTGTTTAAAAATTTTTTTTAATGTTTTATTTATTTCTAGGAGAGAGAGAGAGAGAGACAGCGTGAGCAGGGGAGGGTCAGAGAGAGAGGGAGTCACAGACTGAAACAGGCTCCAGGCTCTGAGCTGGCAGTCAGCACAGAGCCCGACGCGGGGCTCGAACCCACAAACCGCGAGATCATGACCTAAGCGAAAGTCGGATGCTTAACCGACTAAGCCACCCAGGCTCCCCCTCATACATTTGTTTTAAATAGCAAATGAAATAAATTCACGAAGAGCACTTGGAACAATGCCTTCCACTTGATAAACATGATAATCATTATTATTATTTGCTCATAGGAACACAGATAAAAGAGCAAAAAATATATTTACCAAACTGTAAACCTTGTTTTCACAGGAGAGTGGGTCTAGAAGAAGGAGGAGGAAATAATTAACTTTATGCATACACCATGCTCTGCTGTTTAATTTGTTGTAAGGAGAATGTGTTAATGTAGTGATTTAAAAATCAATACAATATTTTTAAAAGGCTAAAAACAAAAAGAGAAAAAAGTTTGAAGTCAACCAGTACTACAATACATAAACAAGTACTACTGAAACAGATTGGCTCTAGCACTTAAATATATCCCAATGGATAGAATAGAAAGATCTGAAATGGATTGCTGCAGATTCAAATTTTTGTTATAGGCTATTATCAGTATTGGTATGGAAACAGTTTATTAGCTCTTTGGAAAAAATAATGTTGAATTTCTCTTGACACCATACCCTGAAATAAATACCAGAGATGGCAAAGAGTTAATTATTAAAACAAACAAACAAAAAAACACACAAAGAAATAAAATGTAGTGGAATATTTTTCTGATCATGAGGTAAAGAGAGACTTATTAAGCATAACAACAACCTAATCATAAGGTATAAAGAAGAAATGGCTATATAAACATATTTAAAACTTGTATACATTTCTCCTTTGTCCAATTAAAAGAAAACTATAGAGCACAAGGCAAATGAAAATCTGGAATCGCATTCTTAAATGATATGCAGAAGATGAACACTGATGTAGAAAAAGAGTGGGCAAAAGAAGTGACAATTTACAAAAGAAATGGAGATGAAAATACGAAAAACTGTTCAGTTTTCATAGTAACCGAGGAAGTCTACATCTAAACAAGAATGTAACACTTTTATTTATCAAGCTGATAACGGGTTTTACAGATTAACTTCTGAAAGACTGCTTAAAGTTAATTCATTCCTAAATGCAAGTGACACCATCCAAGTGGCAGTCACCGCCATCTGTTGGTGGCAAGCAGGGGTGACCCACCTTTGCTCTGAGGCATGGCTTTGTTCCTCTCCACCTTATAAATCAAAAGCTTGGAAGTACAGGAATGTTTGTACCTGTGGGGTTTGGTGTAGGGGGAAATGGCTTTCTCATTTTATGCTGTGAGAGGGATAGAATGGTATCATCTAGGGAGGGCATGTAGCAATAGGTATAAAAATAGTTTAAAATATATATGAATGTACATATATGTATATGCACACACTTTGACTTAATGTTGGTTTGTATGAACTTGTAATTTATTATGTCAAAGGGGAAATATTAATCTGAAAGCATGTCCACTGAAGCATTGTATAGAATAGCAAAACATGAAAAGAATCTTATCAATAGCAGATCTGTTAAATACGTTCATATGATGCACTCACTAAAATGGCAATGTATAAAGACATGAAGCATATTTACTATACCAAGCTAAGCTATGGTGAGAGGGAGAAAATTTCAAGGCCCTGTGTACCTTATCAGTCCATTTTCTTATTAAAGTCTGGCATGATAACATGCTATATGCTGTAAGTGGTCATCTCTGGGAAGCAGAATTAGAAATATTTCCATTGTCTTTTTTCCTGTGCTTATGTGTGCTTTACGTGTTTCATATTTCCTATAATAAATACATACCTACTTTTGTAATCAGAAAGGAAAATTCTTGAGAAATGGCCAGAGCTGGCGTCAGGGAAGGAAAGCAGTCTATGGATTTGTCCTTTGAATCTGTGTGATAGGTGAAAGTGACAAAATCAAGTTGCTAGACGCTAGGAGACCCGCTCGGCTGCTGGTCACTGCTGAGTCCCCATTGGCTCTGTTTCTCGCATTTCTCCTTTGCTCTGGGCTGGGTCCCTGCTTCTCCACAGTGCCTTTTTATATGCTTCTCCCCAGTGCCGTTTTACAGAAGTCTCCAGCATCTGTGCTCCTTGTCCATCTGCCTCCGGGAAACAACCAGCCCTCCCTACTCTCACGCTTGCCCTGTATTCCCATTTCAAAGTCGTTTCCTCTAAAGCGGTGTTCCCTGTTCTGTGCTGATGCACTAGAATGGTCTGTGATCCTGTGCAAATTAATTTGCTTCTCTATGAATCAGCTTTCATACAAAATGGGAATAAGGAGAGCACCTATGTCATGGAGTTGTTTTGATGATTAAATGAGTTAATGTATGTAAGATGCTTAAATAATGCCTGGGAAATGGGTAAGCCACAATAAATGCAGGTTATTCTTATTGTTTCACAGTTGCTCTTGTTTTACTCTTTCTCCAGAGTTTGTCCCATAGCACCTTGATTCGACAAAGTATTGATAGGTGTAAGACTATAAAAATAAATCCCAATATGTGAGGGAAGCCCCAGCTAAACAAAATTTACAAGGTCCTTTCCTGCAAAACTAACAGGATCTGTACTAACTCTGAATGAGGGAGAGAAAGGGGAGGGTTTTCCAAACTTCTATTTTAACAAAATCCCTGGGACCCCTTTTCTTAAAGCATCTTAATAAATGGTTCTTTTGGAAAGGTTAATATCCTTATTTGTTTACTGTTTATCATGGATTTGTCTTTCTCCTTCAATTAACTTCTGCTCAGTAAATCGAGGGCAAAGTCCAGGTTGCCTTTATTTTCTAAATTTTAAATCAATCCGTTAGATCTTCTTAAAGCACTTTCATGTAAGAACTATGTAATTGTGAGTTGATGGCTCCTTTAAATGGTTTGCATTTCTGAGGCATGAAAGCTTGCTTGCCTGCCTCATAGGAGTTTGACATGGAAAGAATCAGCAGATGATTGCAAAGAAAACAATTCCAGAGTCTAAAATAATCAATTAATTAATTGTTTTGGAGAGCTGTCTAAAGCAGCGTTCTGGGAAGGGAGGCTGTGTTCTAATATGAAATGTATGTATTACATATATAACTTATACTATATTACTACTATATGTTTTTGGAAGCCTGCCTCAAGAAAGGCTTGTAAGAAGGCAGAAATACAGCAGCACATTTGTGTCATAAAGAGTCCCCCAAAGTCCATATAAATGCAGCCCCAAGAGCTGATACAGTCAGTCAGTGATCTTGGCTGTCTGCTCTATTTGGATTCTTGGCATTTTGTGACCGATGAAATGGAATCTTCCACTGATTTTCAGTGGCTCAAGTAGAATACACCCAGGTGGTCTGGGTTCGTAGGCCAGGAGGCTCACCCAGGCCTCAGTTCACAATTCACACTCTTGTTCCACCCATAGGTAGGCTTTTTGGTCCACTGACCCTTGGTCACCCAAACAATTGTGTTTACACCCAGGATAGGAGTTTTATCTAAATTACAGGATGCTTGGGACTGCCCGCCCTTTGCAGATGATGGATGTAGATTAGCTGATCTAAACAATTAGTCAAGGAACTATCTGATTCCTAGTGTCAGTTAGCATGTTTAAGGCATCTTGCTGACAGCTGTGGTGACAGCGGACAGACAGTAAAACTACCCCTCACTGAAATCAAGAAACGGAGTCTTTCTGATTTACAGGCAGGTTTGGGGGTTTGGGGCTTGGGTTTTGGGGGTTTCTGTTGTTGCTTTTGTTTCTCTTTGCGTGGACTTTTAAAGAACTTAAAAATGACTGAAGGGATTGTCACATAGTGAAAATGTAGAAATGGCAACCTGGAATTCTGGCTGAGTCATTTCTCAGATCCATCTCTTCAGAGGATTAAACTGACAGGAGAAAACAGAAAACTGACACCCTACACTGTCCCTGAAAGAAGCCAATTTGAAGACGTAAGTCAAGGTATTTTCAGAGCCAGCACATGTGAGGTACTCCTATCTCTTAGTTCCCCTCAGTATGAAACTATTCTGCGGCTTACAGAGTGATACGCTTTTAACCTTTGCTAAATAAATTCTAGAACAGCAGAACGTAGAGAAAATATTTCGCTCAAGGAATCTGGAAATGTAAGATGCCAACAGAGAGTACTGCTGTTTTGCTCCCAGTCTCAAAAAGGAAACATTTTAATTATAAATGCTATGAAGAGAACAATTTTTAAAATATAAACACTTTTGTATGTTTACATGAGGATCTTTTCCCAACTCTTCCCTTAGCTGAATAAACCAGTGAATGTGCTCCAAACTGGCTCCTTCCCTACAGAAAAGAACACATTTCTCCAGAAAGGATTTTAAGGAATGTGTTCAAATCCTAAATCCCTTTGTCCCCATGAGAAAAAATGGGGAGGGAATCGGGACATGGATTTCTATTTCAACTCTTCTTTCTTAGATCTTTGAATTACAGGATATTAAAAATAAACCTAGAAGACATTGCAGTGAATTTTTGGAGCAGCTGGAAAAGAAACCATAAAACGAGTGATTACAATCAGCAAAGTGTGATAACAGCTGAACGCATTAGACCCATCCTTAAAGAGCCAGACCCCACCTCCTTCCCCTCTAGGGTCTTTTCGATAGAGAAGGGGATGTCACACAATACAATCCAAACACGTTCTCTGTCCATATTGGGTTAAGAAAATAGAGTGCTGGTCATTGTCCCCAAATGACAGACATCCACAGATGGAGAGCCGGAGGATTTGACTTCCACTGGGCTGCTCATTCCACCAGGCAAATTCTATTAGGAAAACACCCACCTGCACCAGGCTGTGGCCCGAGTTCTATAAAAAACCAAATTCATCATCGTGGTCACTGCCCTCTAGAAGCTTGGATAATTTCTCTTTGTGTGTCTTCATTTGGCTATGATAGTAAAAGGAAAGCCCTAAGAGTGTGTAACATTTCTTGTCTTCGTGAGAGTTCTCAATTTAAAGGGTCCTGTTCTCTTTAATGTAGAAGGCTTAAAACTTGCCCTTTTGAAGCATTGCCTCTTTTGATGTGTGAATTTAATATTTCAATTTCCAAATTGTTATCTGACTGCACTTAAAGTTATTTAAATAGGAGTGGTGGGGGGGGAGTTAAAGATGAAATGTGGTTCAATGAAAACAGTGGTAGGATTTTGAAATTATCTGCTTGAACTATATTAACTAGTTTTAACAGCCCAGGTATAAAAATGTAGTTATGCATCATGGCAATTCTCTTTTACTGTCTCACTGGCAAACTTTTAAAAAGAGGAAAAGTTTTTCTTCACTAAGAAATTGCAACTATGATGTATGTAAACAGAAAGTCAAAGAAAAAGAGACTATGCTCAAATACTTCTGAAAAAGTTCATGCCCAAATATAGAAAGAAAATTTCAAAGCAGACACCATATGTTTAACTGTATATTCAAGTATAACCCTTTATATCTTCAGATTTTCACCCATCACGTTGAGATCATAGACAAATGTCTTCTGTATTTAGCAACCTTTACGTGCGGAATTCATTTTCAATGCACAAAATTAAATACACACTCCTCTCAAAAAGAAGAGCATTTTCTTAGGCTCAGGGGCATCAAAGTTTTCCCCAGAAGAGCTCTTGTTCTCCCTTTCAAATCCAAATACTCCTCTAGAAAATAAGATGAAACATCAACACTTAAATTTTAAATTAAATTTAACTTTTCAGGTCTGCTGAGTAGCTAGCCTGACATTAACTGATGTATTTACAAATAGTTCCAGAAGTAGCTTATCTATTTCTAGAAATAGAAATGTAGCATCTTAAAGTTGATCCATGTTGATCTGATATCAGTTCACTCTTCTTAGGGACTTTAACATCCAGACTAGAAAAACCCATGTCTATATTCAATTAATTTTATATCATATAGGCTGATACTGAATTAATTCTGCAAAGAATGATTTCTTTTTAAAAATAGTTTTTTTTTTAAATGTTTTATTTATTTCTAGGAGAGAGAGAGACAGCGTGAGCAGGGGAGGGACAGAGAGAGAGAGAGACACAGAATCTGAAGCAGGGTCAGGCTCTGAGCTGGCAGTCAGCACAGAGCCCGATGTGGGGCTCGAACCCACGAACCGCGAGATCATGACCTAAGCGAAAGTCGGACGCTTAACCGACTAAGCCACCCAGGCGCCCCTAAAAATAGTTTTTTAACATCAAGATCAGATATATTTTTTATATTAAGTGAAAACTTTCTTTAAATATGTAAAGATAGTTGTTGGATACGAATTTATCTATATAAATGTAAATTTTATTGATATGAAATTGAAAATTTATTGAATTTTATTAATAATTATTAAACTATTATTTTAAAAAATGGAAAATAGCCCTGCACAATGATTAATAAGCAAATTGTTAAGACAATTATGATGCACATATTAGCAGATTTTCTAAGAGCATTTAATAATTTGGGAAAATGGCTGGGATATGATATTAAGTAAAATGAACAAGATGAAAAATGGTAGATATGGGATGACTCAGGTTGTGCATTTCTTCTTGGCAGTGGAAGATGCTGATGGTTGAGCAGACCACTGTCTTTAAGAGGGTTTCACTTTAAGATGAATCATATGTATTTTTGTAGCTGTGAACCTTATCCTCTATGCTTCTTTCCCTTTGAAAATGAAGTGCTTTCTTTTTTCCCTTTGCACAGAGCAATATATCTGCCTAGTTAAACAATAAAAATGATTGAGATTATTAGGGGAACAGAGTTTAATTTGTGGTTTATTCCAAGACTTTGCGTATTTCATTAAGGATTCTCTTAAGGGTGGAGTCCAAGGTGCTAAACTAAAACATGCTGGCTCGAAGTTTTCATTATTGAAAATGCAGTCACCTTTCTTTTTTTATCATTAAAAATATATATGTACATACTATCCCTGACTTTAGTAATAACTTCCAATCACTTTGAGTCATTGGATTTTAAAACTGTATTTTATGGCACAATTTATTGAAAAATTAAGAGTGGCTCCCTGGGAATTTAGATGCGAGGGTTGTTTTGTTTTTGATCTACTGAAGTATTTTCAGGAAAAAATAACTTAACTCAAAGTTTGAAATTATAGTGCTACTATTCCTTTTATCCAAAACCTTCATTTCTATCACCTGTATAAACATAGTTGAGATAGCTAATAACAAATGTCCAACTGATTTCTAATTACTTTCTTATTTTCAACAGTTTTGGACGGTCAATGCGTTTTACTGTAAATATTTCAAATGTACAGTGAGAAGAGCCAGGAGAGAGAGAGCTTGAGGTTTATTCTCTGCCTCCTGCAATGGCGGATGGACTGCGAGGGCAGGCGAATCTGGGCCTTAGAGCGCCACCCCATGGTACAGTGAGCGAAGGGCACCTCCGGGGAGTGCTCCTTTCACTCAATGGTCTCGCCCTAGTCACGGTACTTAAAACGAACGTTTGTTCACCAGTTTTATTCAAAACGTTAGCAATTCTAAATAACTTACTTTCTCTGCACTCAGCGGAGCAACTGCTGAATTTAGGATTTTGATTACTTTTAGGATCGCTAAGTATTTTGTCCTCTAACTTAAAGAACAGCCTTTTCTTTGCCTCCGGTTCTGAGTAAATAAATACTGCCACAACAAAGAAAGCCTTGTGAGCCTGTGTTACCAAATTCACTCTTACAAAAATTCTAATTTAATTATCAGTTTCAGTACCTTAATCAGTATTCATAATATTTCTGTATTGTTACCTCGCAAAGGAATCCTAAAGCCTTGCTAAAATTGCCCAACTCGATGCGCAGGAATACATGCCATTAAACCTTCTGGGAGTATTTAAACAGAATTTGAATATGTGAGTCATTAGATTTATAGATAAGAAAATTAGGGACAAAAGCAAGCTATTGTGAAATTATGAATTTTTGCATGAATTAAAACCATTCTGTTAATAGCTGCACATCCCCTCCATTTTCACTCCAGTGATTTTTTTTACATAAAGTTAAAAGAACGTTACCTTTCTTATGTTCATTCCAAAAACTACTTTTTTAGAGAAAAAGGGAAGAATATAATTGAAATTCTACTTTACGCTTTTGTATCTACATTAGCAGAAAAAAATATTTTAATAACGCTAACTCGAAGGCTATTTGTGTTAACTATTTTAACTTTTTTACTGTTGCATTTTTAAGATTAATAAGTCTTCAAGACTCCCACACACGATGGAAAAAATCCATTTACAAATGTAACAAGCCCTGGCAGTGACATTTCTTCAGGCAATTCCCAAGGAACAGAATTGGGACAAGGGGCCAGATTCGGGAGTCTAATCCAGCATTTCTGGATCTACACAACCCCTTTTTTCCAAAAAATCTTCCAGTCGACTTCACAGATGGCTTTTGCAGGCATAATTGGAGTGAAAACTAACAACAGTTGTGGGAGGGTGATATAAGCTCTGTAAAGAAAAGAAAATGTTAAATAATGGGAAACGTCCCAGGAAACGCACTTGGAAAACTGGACAGGAAGACTCATTTAATGGCATTTTTCTTCCTATGCCACAACCCTTGCTCTTCCAATGACTTATTTTGTTTCAACAGAACTAAAGCTTTACGTACCTCTCAGGATTTCTCTTTTTCAGAAATGGTGATGATACGGAAGTATTTTTAATGAGCAGAGTCATTGTTTCCGCTGTTCTGTCCTAATCCCTGAAGAGAACTGCCCTTGTGATTTAAAGATAGAGTATGAAATTTTTTCCACTTAAAGATATATGTCAATGGAATCGTTGTCTAATAATTGACATATACCTGTGCGAATCAAGTGTACTGCATGATTTATTTTAAATAAAAGATCATATGAAATAAACGGAAAAAAATGGTTTTTTTAGTACTTCATAGTCAAGGTTAATCCTGCTAGCATTTTTTTAGTTGTGGAAGATAGCTTACATAGAGAAGATTATATAAAACATTATTGTGTGAAGAATAATAAATTACACACATATGTAACTCCCTGTCAATTAAGAAATAAACATTGCTCTACTTTAGAAGCCCTCTACTGACTATTCTTGTTATATTAACTCCCTTGCCACAGAGGGAATTTTATTCTGACTTTTGTGATACTCTCTTGGTTTTTGAAATATAATTTTACTATCTATGTAAGTATAAAGGGAATGATTTTACATGTTTCTATCCATCTCCCTTAGGGTAGAAATGTTAGAGAGTTCATGTATTCCCACCTCTTTCTCCTGGTCTAAAGATTCGCCAGGACTCATATCCCCTTCTCAAGCCAACCTCAGTCTCCTGAATTCCAGTTTACTCTATAAGATTCTTAGGCTGTAGATGACAGGATGCAGTAGATAGCTAATAACCAGTGCATTCCATGGATGCTCCTAAGTTGCCAGTCCTGGGTATAGGCTAACGTGTAGGAAGAGCAGGTGAACAGTTGTGTTGTGTGATTATACAGCATCAGACCTATCATTCTGTTATCTCAAAATCCAGTTAATGCCTAAGTGCTACAATGTAGGGTGTTATCGCTTTGACCTAAGGCTGTGTATTAAAAGCAGATAACCCTGGAATATGTACCCTAGTCAGTATATTCTTTACAGTAAAAGAAGGTCTTAATCTGGTTTCTGGGATGATGTTTTTAGAGAGGAAAAAATGAAGTCATCAGGACAAAAAGGATCGCTAATGATATCTCTTAAAAACATGCCATTTGGTGACTGAACAGGCAGTACAGGTAGAAAAGAACCCAACAACAGTGCATTGAGTAGAACCTGTGTGTCAGCAAGGGCCCGTTGTGTTTAAGCTTTGGATATTGGCAGTCTTGGATTGTGATACATTCTGGCTTCCTGAGTCAGGTGGCACTATACCAAATTTCCCTCCCAAGTTTCTTCTGGAGTTTTGAAAGAAAATCTGTAATCCATGAATAAGAGCAGGATGTGAAATAGTGTTGAAAGAAGAGTTTACTAATATTTTGGACAGTCAACCCAGCAAACGTCACCCACACTAATTAGCACCTCAAGAGTTCTTACAAAAACAGTATGGTGTCTTTATTAACAAGATGTGCTTACGAAATTTAGAAAAGAGTTCTTCCAGCAATACAGTGTCCCCAACACCACCCAAAGCCTTGGCTTAGTTTTTAGATTTGGAAACAAAGGTTATGTCTAGCTCTATCCCTTTTACGAAGAATACTCTTGAATTAACAAAGACACGAGGTAGGAACTTGATTTTCTCATAAGTTTCCATCAAATCCTGCTTTAACCGCTTGTATTAAACTCTACCCGCTACAGAAAAGGGTTGGCACAAAGCACAGGCAGAAAGGATATGTAGGAATCAAACGCCATGATTTGCATGGGTGAGCTGATGAGACAATAAATTCCTCTATGTTTCTATATCCCAGGGTGCTAGATTTGTTAAACAGATAAATCCCAAAGATTCTGTTTTAATCTAGAAAACCCAAGGTTTCCATGACCAGCCTCTAATTGCATCCTTGTTCAGCAATTCCTAACTTTGTGCATTGGAGTCACCTGGGGAGCTTTAAAAAGTACAGATGCTCATGCTCTCACCCCCCCATAAAAGATGTCTCAGGTGATTCTAATGTGCCGTTAGGACTAGGAACCACTAGGTTAATCACTCTAGAATTGACCACATTTTATAGTCCAAGTTGAGGATAATAGAAGTAGGAGGTACAGAGGTTTGTTCCCAGACACTACGTGTAATGGATTGAATAGTGACCACCCCAAAGACACTACGTCTTAATCCCCCGAACCTGTGATTATGACCTTATTTCATAAAGGGTCTATGCAGATGGAATTAGGGTCTAGAACTCAAGATGACATCATCTGTGTGGGCTCCGTATTCAATGACAACTGTCCTTAAAAGTGAAAGGCAGAGGTACATTTGAGATGGGGACAGAGGAAAAAGCCATTTGAACAAAGAGGTAGAGATTACAGTTATGTAGCCACAAGCCAAGGATCACTTGGGGCCATCAAAAGCTGGAAGAAGCAAAGCTCTTAGAGTCTTTTGAAGGAGCCCTCATGATACTTTAATTTCAGAGTACCAGCCTCTGGAACTGTAAGAGAATAAATGCTGTTTTAAGTCATTCACACCCCATTTTAGAGATGAGGAAACCAAGGCTGAGAAAGACTGAACAGCTTGCCCAGGTTCAGAAATAGCAGTGGCACAACTCCATTTAAACTTGACCCGACCAGGGGGCACCTGGGTGGCTCAGTCAGTTTAGTGTCCGACTCTGGCTCAGGTCATGATCTCATGGTTCATGAGTTGGAGCACCACGACAGGCTCAGGGCTGACAGCTCAGAGCCTGGGGCCTGCTTCGGATTCTGTGTCTCCCTCCCTCTCTGCCCCAACCCCACTTGTGCTCTCTCTCAAAAATAAATAAATATTTTTAAAAAATTAAACTTAACTAGAGCCATGCTGGGTGGAATCAAACTCAGAACATGGGACTTCAGAAATCTGATGGCAACTTTGACTTGGATTCAGTAAGTCCGTAGACATCCCCATTATAGCCCCACATCTTATACTCAAGATCAACATGCTCCATCTTTAAAAATTTTTAGACACAGTTGTATAAATGATTCTTCTCTATTCATACACATTTAAAATATGCAGTTGGAAGTAGGTACCTGAGAAGAAGAATGTTAAAATTAATTTATACTGTTGCCCAGTAGGAAGGTTTTCCAGGCTTTGGGCTGCTGGCACATTTATGCACGTTTTGTGGGTTTGAAAATCACTAAACCTAGTTTAGGTGTGTTAAAACTTGAATTACATTTCCAATTAACCTACTAAGATCTGGAATCTAGCGGAGGCCACTCAACTCTTCCATGTCTCAGTGTATACATCTGTATAGCAGCATGGGACATCTGTATAGCAGCATGGGAACTGCCTACTCTTTTTTTTTTTTTTTAACTTTTTTTTTTAGTGTTTTTTTTTTTTAATTTCTAGGAGAGAGAGAGAGACCGCGTGAGCAGGGGAGGGTCAGAGAGAGAGGGAGTCACAGACTGAAACAGGCTCCAGGCTCTGAGCTGGCAGTCAGCACAGAGCCCGACGCGGGGCTCGAACCCACGAACCGCGAGATCATGACCTGAGCGAAAGTCGGACGCTTAACCGACTAAGCCACCCGGGCGCCCCGGGAACAGCCTACTCTTAAGGTTTTGTGTGTGAAAATGCTTTGAAAATGATAAAGCTCTCTACAGATTTATATTGTGCCTGTGTTTGCCAGGAGTTACTACTGAAAGCCATAGAGGCTCCGTGATTTAAGTAACTATGGAAGTTACTTAATTGAATGTCTTTTCTAAAATTAAGAACTGCATGTTGAAATGGTAAAGAATAGTTTGCAATATGCAAAGTCAGTAGGTCTTTCGAAGGCTTCAATCCCTTCATCTCATACAATTAATTGCCTTAATATGATGAACAATAAAAATAAACCTATTTGAAAAGGAATTGTCACGATTCTGGAGGTGTGTAAGAAATTTATTTTTATTAGTTTTTTTCTTCTGATACCCCAAATCATTCTTCATTCTCATCTATTTTCAATTGCAAGCCAATAGATATATTGAATTCTTAGATAAATTAAATGGAATGGTTTTTTTTCTTACACACCAAAGGCAATGTGATTTTCTACACACAAACACACACAAAGATTTTAAAAATAATCTTCAAATTAGAGGACAACGATGAAAGAGCAAGTTTTCTTTAGTGAACGATATTGTAATTGTAGCTAGCACCAGAAATAGATGACTTATGATTTTATAGGAAACTAAATATTTCATTACAATTTTGGCAAAATTTTCCCAGAATTTGGTTGACAAGAGATGGGTAGTACCTATTTTTATTTATAAGTCACTCATTTCAGATGGGTTTTGCTTAATGTTCTTTTGCTTTAAATTAAGATAGTTTTAAGTAAAAATAACATCTATATATCTAAATAATGGAGATCTAACTTCCCATTACAGACATGTAATACGCTACTAAATGGCATGAGAGAGGAAGGGATGGGAATAAGATCTATGAACATATGCAATAGTTCACATTTCTTTAGACAGTTTGGCAGCATTTCTTTTTCAAATACAGCCCATGTGATATGATTTGACTAAATTTTATCATAATATAAGACAAAAGTTGTTTTTCTTGTCATGTGAGAATAAATGCAACTTTTTTGGCTTCATTTGATGTAACAAAATAAAGAACTCTAGTTCCTTTCTCAAGAAACATAGTAATTTTTCCTCCCTGCAATCACTTTACTGTTACTTGTGCAACTGCAGTCCCCGATTCCTTCTCTAGAGTCATCTTTCTTTGGAAAATATCCAAATATTTGGCATCCTGAAATCCCTGGAGTACAGTATCTTTAACCTTCATTACATATAGGAACTTATTTCAGAAAGTTATCACAACGCGGTAGAGAATAAATAAAAAAGAGTAAGTTCAAAAATAAACACTGATCACATTATGAAATAAGTATGCTCTGATTTTTGTGTCTAGTTTTAGCCAATAAAAACATGACAGAACAGAATAATGAATGTGGATCAGAACCTATTCTTTTCTTAGATAACACTAGGATTGCTCAATAGAAGTCTCTTAGGTCCCTAAAATGATCCAGGTTTAATTACTCCCTGATTTCCATCCAGAGAGTTACAAAACTATTCCTTGTTGTTTTATGAAATGCACTACTTGGAAGTCTGCAAAGGTTATGTTCTTTAGCAATCAATGTTTTAGTTAGCTGTGAAATTGCCTGTTTGCCTTTTCAGGGTCTGGGCTTGGTGGTAGATGAACTGTGGTGTGAAAAAATTTCATGGTCACATTTAAGCCCCCTTTATGTTGCACTGCATTAATTTATAAAACCACATTTTACTTACAATCAAGTGTGTGTGGGGGGGAATCTACTTTTTATGAGAAAATAAATTTGCTTTTGGATAATAGTCTCTTTCCTGTGATCTGTGTAGGATGTGCTCTCCAGCGCCTTCTCTTTTAGCCGGTTTAAAATTTCAAAGCCCTGCAGCCTTTCTGAGGAATCCCTGGGTTCCCCACAGCAGAGCCCGCACACCTCTGCCACCTCTAAGGCCTTCTCTACTGCCGAACACCGTCCACGTGCCCCCAGGCATCTTTCAACAATAGTATCAGATTTGCTTGTAGTTCTGAAGTCAATGTTTTCATGGTCTGTCACCTTGATTTTATTAAAGGTGTTGGAACTAAAGCATTAACCAAGGTTGAGAAAACTCATATAAAGGTTCTGAAATGTTTGGAATTTATAATCACCCATCTTTTTCAGCCTTATATCAATTGTTTTCACATGGGCCATATCTACAATTAATCAGAAGTTAAATAAGACACCACAGATGTTTTCAAGTATGGAGCAGTTCATTTTCGTGTCGAGAATGCTTAGATTTTAGGCAAGGCAGCTAGATTTGGGATTTCCTTGGTCATCTGAGGTGGAGCTTTGCCTCACCTGCTCTGTTCAGGATCGAGTTTTCAGCTTATACGACTTGAATATAAAAAGTCTACCCCTGTCCCATTGATGCCAACCCCAGTGATTTCACAATCTCTTTAAATGATTCCCTTTCCAGAAAGCAGCCAACTAGAAATTTATTTGATTAAATTTGTATTGATTTTCCAGGCTTTTGCAATATAGGAAGACTTTAGTCTTATTTTAGTGCTTTGTTATCTTAAATGATATTCACACAATTTAAAAAAACTGCTCTAAAACAAAAATTTGAGCGATGTACATGGAATTTATCCATAGGTGATATATACGCTAGTGTGCGAACTCAGAACATACCCTTAGCTCTCTTTTTGCACACTGCCCCTACTCCCCCTCCCCCATTTCTTCTTAAAGGAAACATCCCTTGGAAATTGAGCTACTTGGAAGAAATATATACTTTTTAACAACACAGATTCTGAGTCGCTGAGCTAAGTGCAAAATTTAATTAAGTGGCAGGAGCCATCTAGTCCCCACGTGAAGTGCTCCCGGGCTGCTGATAGGTGGTGAAGCAAAACAAGTGTATTGTAGGGCCCCGGTGCAATGCAGCTGAATTGTGTGTGGTCTTGGGTGGACGTTTTCTGTCATCCTGTTTGGGAACCAATTCAGGATCTGTTTCTGTTGGCACTTTCCTCCTGTTGTGAATATATTAGTACATTTCTCAAAGTCTCTGCAGACCTGAAAAGCCGGTAATTTAAGCCCCGTGGCTATGACAGACAGTTCTCCTCCATCAGTTCAAGCCTGGGTGATGGGATTTCTCAGAAAGGAAGAGACGTCTCAAAGCAGAAGAAATAGTACTGGCCTGGAGTTAGCCAGGGGTTCTTATCTGCCTTTTAGTTTTTACCATAAATGTTCAAGAATGCTTTATCTTTGGTTTGGAACGTTATGAGAAACCCATGCCTGTGCTCCAGTCCTTCAGCTGATTTCTGAGCCACGCTTGAAAAATGAGATGAGAAGCGTGGAGTTTTCCATAGACCATAAAACTTCATATCATTGTAAAAGTCATATTTATGCCTACTTTCATGAACTGGGTTTCTCTCTCTCTCTCTCTCTCTTCTACATTGTTTGGTAGAGCCATTTGAAGATTTCATTTCCATCCTACCGTACTGAGCTCACTAATACGCAGTTGTGAAAGATTATCTCTTTTATTATTGTTTTATGAAGTGAACTTATATTTGTACTTAAGATAGCTGTTGTCCTCAGCAGTAAGAAAAAGGAAAAGAAAAATTATACAGATATTCAGCTGTTCACAAACATACTTCTAACACATTTAATATAAAATCCAATTTTATTTTAAATTCCTTAAAGTGTCTTTTTATATCTTATAATGATCCAATTAACCCCCAAAATCCTGGGATCAAATGAATGCCAACTACTCCTCGTGATAGTCTTATAGATTTTATAGATCCGGATATTGACTTATTTTGTGCACAGTGATCTTTATATATAGTGACATTATTCTTTGTGTTTTCAGGAGTTAATGGCAGCAGCGAAAGATATATGGGCAAATCTTCTATTTTTCCAAAATACCTAAGTAAAAGCAACATAGAACATTCAGGTATCAGTCCTGATAGTTTTCTGTATGTTCATTTATGTGACATTTCACACTCATTGGAATTAACTATCCACCTGATACCATAAAATAGTACAACCACGACATAAGCCATTCATACTGGCCACATCTGCAAATATTTTTTGCCTCTAAATTTTAGTTCCATTAATGAAGATGTGATTGTTTCTCTGTGACCTTTTAACACACTCCAAATCCTAGGAGACGAACTGCTTCTCTTCCTAACCCTACTGCACCACAGATGTTCCCATTAACACTGAATATCTCTTATCTCACAACACTCCCGCCTCACCATTTAAGGGAAGGCTGCCCCCTCCCCCAGATTCAGGACTGAAAATGAAGCGTAAATCTTACGGGCTAATAAGCGCGGCAGTTACTTCAATAAAATGTTACTTAAAAGTCAATAGGCTGCACATGTTAAAGACATTAGAGCTGTTAACAGACCGTTGTAAAGTAAGCAGAATCTTTAATAACCTACATGCAACATCGAACCATTCCATTGTCAGCTCAGGGAAGACTCAGCTGTGGCACTGAGGCACCGTATTCCTGGTATGAGCCACTCTTGCATTCTCAGAATTAACAGTCCAACAAGAACTGGATCAAGGACTAACATCCCAAGCCTCTGGGAAAGCTTAAAACCCAGAGAGTTTTTTGCCTTACCTCCACCTTGAGCATCAAGACAGACAGCTTGATGCTCAGCATCAGACCCGGCACATCTCATGCCTAAGTCCCTAAGCCTTCAGCCTGAGAGGCGGGAGACACAGCATTGAAGGAAGTGAGACCTGAGAACTAGGTTCAGGGTGGTTTTCTTGGGGCACTGGCCCAAACCCAGGGGGCACCTCTGCAGCACACATCCGGGCACCAAACTGCAGGGTCAGAGACAGCCAATGGTGGGAAATCTAGGACAACAGCGAAAGAGCAATTAGACAAAATTAATGTCGAAGCATTTCATGCCACTTTTCTCCAGAAAGAAGACAAGGCAGCAGTTCTTTTGTCCAAGGAAGTTTCTTTCATGCTGCCCTAAACTGCACTACTTGTTTTTTAAAGAGCTACTTTGAAAGACACAGATATTGAACAAATATGACATAAGGGCAGAACATCTCATTCCTTAGCGTTACTGCCTGTCTTTCTGATGTTTCTGGGCTCTGTGTCATTTTCTAGATGGAGAAAAAAGGCAAGGAAAAGAAATAGCTTTTTTTTTCTAGTTAGGTAACTTTTAAATTCAACAAAAGAACAAAAATTTTAAAATTCTGAACTATTAAAAGAATGAATACTGATTAGAGAGCCTATTCATAAATTTAATCTCACTGATAACCCATTCCTCATGCCAATTCAGTTTGTATCCTGATCACCGTTTTTCATTCACAGATGGGATTTTACAAATCTTCCAAGTCGTAAACGGAAAGAAAGTGATCTCCGTCTAAAGCTGAGAAAACCATGTCAGTGAAGGTAATAAAAACCTGGGTAGGGGAAAAAAAGGACTGGGTCAAAACTGAGGATTATTGTCAAAAAAAGTAGGACAAGTTTACAGAAATTTTCTACATTTGAAAATTCAGATTATCTCACTATCCAGATCATCTACATTCGTGTTTCACGTATTCCATTTCTGTCTTTGTCCATAAAGATATGATTTAAATGAGTCATAAAAAACATAACATTTCACATTCAATTCTTTCACTTACTATTTTGTCAAAATTATTTTTCATCTCTCTCTATTGTTTTTATTACGAGCACTTAAAATACTTCCCTGAGTTGAGGCATCCTAAATTTAGTTCTTTTTTAATTGTACATTTAGATTTCCAACTTTTGTGATAATTTGAAGTACCTATGTTTTTTAATGTTCATTTATTTTTGAGAGAGCTGAAGCGAGGGAGGGGCAGAGAGAGAGAGGGGGACAGAGGATCCAAAGCTGTCTCTTCACTGTCAGCATAGAGCCCCATGTGGGGCTTGAACTATGAACTCCTGAACTATTACCTGAGCAGCCAACTGAGCCACCCAGGCACCCTGAAGTACCTGTTTCAAGATCAGTTTTTCAGAAGGTTGATGATAAGAGGTTGAGGTAAATGAATGCACAAGAGGATGTCTGCACTACCCTCCAGAGCGTTCCTCCCAAACCACTGGAGAGTTCTGGGGAGAGAGATGATATTTTTGGATATAATACTTAAAAAGGGACATAGTAATATGGCAAAAAAGGCACATGGAGGATAAGACATGAGGGGATGACCACAGGCACCCAAAGGGAGGATCAGGGAAGGAAGGAAGGAAGAGAAATCAGCAATGACGACAAAAGTAGGACAAGCAGAGAATTTTGACATCCGGTTGGGGGAACAGAGCCAGAGCCAGCAGCAAGAGAGATGAAGTGTCCCCTGGCAATTTCACAGAGGGACCAAGACTATGTGGTGACTGGGAGGGGCTCCCACCAAGCATTCAGGAAAGAAGCTGGGGGAGAGAAGAAACTGGAGGCTAGCTCCCTCTGTCAGCATTTACATATGTATTCAGTTGTCTGAAGCCTTTGGTTTCCATTCAGGAGTAAGTACATGAGTAGTTAGTTCTGTTTCTACCTTTGGCGGAGAGTGTGGCCAAGGGCAACCTCTTTCCTGTTTAGTTTCTCCTTGACTATCACGTGAGGGTAATAGCTTGGAGTGTTCCCTTGGTCTACTGTGTGGGCTAATGAGCAGCTGTAAAGCATGATATATGTAGAATGTGTGGTGTAAAATATTTAACACTTCCCTTGAGAAAGAAAATCCTAACTGTCCACCTGCAACTGTCTCCCACACTAATTAATTCCAGTTTAGGTATTAGACATGGAGGGTCCCACCGAATCAAGCACATGCCTATGAAGGGCTCGAACAGGTGAGAAGAGTGAGACTACCGCCCACCCTCAGCAAAATCACAATGCCTTTGGAGGAATTACTGCCTGCCACAGACCAGCCAACCCGCCCCTGTGCTTTGCAGGTAATATTTTCATAAAAGAGGTTTCTTTTTGCTCCGTTCACCTGGTAAGAACATTTAGAGAGTAACGAGTAGCTACTGAAGCTAACCAGGGACATTTTTCCACCCAGGGAATTTTCATTATGTTCAACATTTGGAAATTTCAGCTGAAGATAATTGCAGGTAGGAATTCACCAACAGATGTATTCATTCTCCATTGTAGTTTCTTAAAGGGGTACTTGTACACAAAAGACCTGCTTCCTGTATACTTCAGCTCTCCAGGGTACAATTGCATGAAATTATTCACCAGCCACGTTTGCTTTGTATCACTTGACTGTGTAGGGACACGGAGAAAGCTGCTCCCTATGGCACTGAGAGCTGCAAATCTTTTTGCCTAAATGTTTAACAGCCACATTCATCACAGTCTAATAACAAGGCCTCCCACAGACAACACAGTTCACTTGTTTTCACCCTCCTGTTAAGAGTTTACCAGAAAGACCAACTCAGGTCTTAATGTTGATTTGATATTCCTACTAAGTGTACATTGGTTGAAATGGTCCTGCATGTTCAACACATCGCACTGAGCTAACACAAATTGATTTTTTCTTCCCATTTGTAACTCCCTGATAACATCTACAGTTTAGATGTTCTTGCATAATATTTATATTTTTAAGTAGCAAAGTCTTAAATAAATTACAACAAATTTAATTACTATGATGTATCTTACACTTGAAAAGCATTTTATGTTATAAATCACACTGATATATTGTGCATTTTTTCATTCGTTCCTCAGAATAATTCATTAGTAGGCATTATTCTTAGTTAAATGATAAGATCGAAAATATTTTATTTGATTCTGTTCTCTTTGATGATAGGATAGCAAAGCTGGGCAAAAAAAGCTTATTTCTTTAACCTTCAGACCCTATCTGGTGGTTCTTATTTACTTATTTACATTTTCTTTTTCAGCTTAACATTTACTAGACATTATGTGCCAGGAAATAGTAAATGTGGATGTCTGCCTGGGAGACACATGAGGGTGATAGTGAGAGTGTCCTATGTCCATAAGGATGTTGGCTATAAAGGAAGGAGGTAGAGTTGCCTTCTGGGAGTTAAACTGTGAAAGGAAAAATAATGGAAGAGGTCAGAGGTATTTTTTAAAAATAGACTTTAAGGAAGATAGTTAGTCTCCTCGACTAGATCCAAGGCAAAACCTCACAGCAGGGACTTATATGCATAAATTTTCAAATGAGTTTCAACAAAGACATTGGCCAGTCATAGAGGCCCAGAAGAGGTGCGTGTTCAGGAGGAAAGAGCTGCTGGCTCCTGGCTATGACTTGGCCAGTCTCAAGACTCAGTTTACCGTTTTGGGGTAATCATGGTTCCCTGCTACCAAACACATGAGCTACAAGACAAAGCCTCTGCCTTCTGATTCTGTGGACCCATGACCTATCTGATGAAGACATGGCTTCTGTCCCAGATGCCAGGAAAGAACACATCACAAAGCTGCTATAGGTGACTTTAGGCGCCTATAGATCTCATGAAATAACCCCGATGCCCTGTGTATACAATCATCTCTGTAAGTTCTGTGCATTGGAGTTTGGCCCTAAAAGTAGACCCACTAAACGATATTCTAGGTCTGCAGACTTGATGGCTACAGTCTGAACTGTGACAGTCATTAAAGGAAATGCCAACACTGTGTCTCTTTGGGTTTTTTTCTTTTGAAATTTCAACAAAATAAACATGTTTTTTCTCCATAAGAACCTTTTCTGCTTACATAAAAGAAAAAGCCTTATCTTATTTAAAGATGTGGAAAAGGAACCCCAGAGAGATTAAATGATTTCCTCAATGCCATTCAATCAATTAGTATCAGGGTCAGAAGAAGATTTCAAATCTCCTCCCTGTACAAGCCATTCGTATTCTCCAAGGAAATACTAATTGCTTTATGTATTTTTAAGGATTTCGTTTGGCTATTGGCATTTCTCTTGCATTTGCCTGTCATTTCAAACACAAGCATTATCTACTCATTACCTATCCATTTATCCTTCTTCTGGAATCTTAACTTCAAGTGAAAAGACATCTATGCTATAAAAATACTCAGAGCCTTTATTTGGTTTACTTTTTCATTAAAAAATGTTGAGATATTTTATAATATTTTACTCATGCTACATCTTCGAAATCAGGTGCTTGTTCCAAACTTACAACACATCTCAATTCAGATTAGTTGCACTTCAAGTGTTCAGTGGTCACATGAGGCTAGCTTCCATATTGGATGGCACAGGTGTGGACAATAGGCTGTGGGGACCAAGGTGGAGGCAGGGAGGTCAGTGGAAGGCCACTCTCCAAGAGAGAGTTGTGGCAGGCTCTGGGCTACCCACTCAGACACCAGCCCAGGTAGGCACACAGCGGGGACTGAGGATGAGCAGTCCGAGCTTGCACAGAACACAGTACCAGGTCTAGACTCTGTCCAATGGGTGGGTTTCAGAGCAGCAGAAACACTCACAGACTTTAATATGGTAATGTTTGTCATGCATCTTCAAGGAGGATATAGGATGCAGTGTCCCCAGCTTGGACAAATCTTTATGCAGAGCATCTCATTATACTGTGAATACACATTTCAGAAATACTGCATCCGAATGTCACACTGCATGTGCCCTTTTTTTTTTTTTTTTTTTTTTTGACATTAAATACGCTTAGCCTCAGGAAGCACGTGAGGTACGGGCAATGGAGAGAGTTGAAAGATAACAAGAGTGGTGAGTGGAAAAAGTTAGCAGAGTCATTTAACACGCCTGCCTGTAAAACTAACCAACTAAAGTGCTATAGTATTTCTTCACACTGGCCCAGAGAGGATTCATTAATTAGTGTTTGAAAAACAGATCATTGGGGAAGGTACCATGTGAATGTGGTAATCATCAGCCCCATTTACAATCATGTCAATAACATGTGGCGATGGCATGTTGACTCTGATTGTGAACAGTTGTTGCTGTTGATAAAGCTGTGAACTTTGAATCATTAAATGTGCTTGCTTTGTGGTTTTGAAACCCCATAGCAGATGTTATGTAGTAGAGTTAAGTTATATCTTGAATATGTTCCTGGAGTCCAGAGGTAAGAAAGAAAACCATCAAAGAGCCCAGAGCCCATGACAAACAGGTTTTGACAAAGCCTCTCCCATGAGAGCCGCCATTGAGAAGTGATATGATAGGTTAGTTCCATTGTCCCATTTCTCTTTCCTGTTAAAGAGTATTTTGCCAGCTCAGCTTACAGTACATTGAAGTTCATAGTGGACTGTCAACCTTAATAAATTTTCCATTAACTTTTATTCATTCTAAACACAAAGCACCAGAAAAAATTTTTTGATGATCAAATACATTCCCAAATGACTCTTCACTCCTAAAAATGGATAGAGCAATTTGAGAATAATTTATGAAAATGGATAATCTTCTGAAAAGTCCCCATGAGATGTAGTCTGCCCACTCCCACTTGCCAACTATATCATCTCACAGAAGACTTATTTTTCACATCAAAAAAGGGGGAGCAAACAGGGGAAAGAACTGAAGCACAGAAATGTATATGTCAGCCATTGAAATGAGGTATTCGGCTGGTTGAAAGAGAAAGACCTGCTTTATTGCTTTGACCTCTAACTTCTGTTTGTCCTTTTGCTATTAACCTAATTTTGATCTTACTTCTTGGCTTTTCCAGCTAGTACCTGAATTGCCCTCAAATTAGGTTCCTCATCTGTTTCCAGACCCCAAAAACTCATGTGTTCAATTTCTGCACCGCTTGCCTACCTTCTGATATTGGATTCCCTGCTACCAGGGACTTACGTAGGGCAAGCTCATTCCAGCAGGACATGCATGAACTGAGGGCACCCAGCTTTGCCTTGGCCTTCTCTGGGCTGGCTGCCAACTGTGTTTTAGCAAATGACTGATGATCCCTGTCCAAACCTATCAAAAACAAATTCTGAGCTTTCCTCCATACATTTGAAAATAAAGTGGCTAAACACAAGGCAGGGAATATAGGAAGTAATGTTCTTAATATATTTGTATGGAAGAGGGAGTTATAATAACATTGTAACAGTAACTCAATTTTTTTTGCACTTCACATAATCCGAGAAGGTACATTCTAGTTGTAAGAGAGGCGAGCACCTATGCCTTCAGCAATCTTTGCAGAACTGTCCCTTTTGGTGTCCCAGGATGAAGGGCACTTAGCAAATAGCACTATCTGTAAATTATGGAGCTGACCACTTAGTAGATGATGGTGGCAAATACCTGAGGACAGAATGGCTATTTCTGGTTGCTATGCTCCTGTTTTAGCTCCCACTCCCATATACCCCCTCTCAAAAATGGTCTGGTGGAAATGGGATTGGGTGAGGTTATGGTAGGAGTGGGGTATGAAGTGGAAACATTGATAATTGACTTCAGTAGTTTCCAAACCAAAGAAACTACCCTGAACTTCCCACAATATGCAAAATGTCCTCCCATTAAAATAGTTAGTTTTACTGAGGGTGTTGTAAAAGATCTTTCCATTCTTCTACATTTTTCATTGTTGATAGATATACTTTGGCACATACATAACAGTTCTGAAAATCCCAACCAAATTATAGAAGGTATTTTCAATGTCTCTTTTGATATTGACATGAGAACTTCAGATATTCAGAACTCAATGTGGCATGATTTGTGTCTAGTTAGAAGAGTTTTCTCCTTACTGCACTCATTTGGCTGCCTATTTAAGCAAAGAATTTTGACCACATTTATTTTTTTAAGGATATAGACTTAGTCATTTAGATATCAGTTAATGCGCTTTAGAGTAAGACAGTATTCCATTTAAGAGATGTGGATGTGTTTGCACAGTTGTGCTTTCAGAGTGCCTATTTTTGCTTTCTGTCATTTTTTGGTCAACTTTTGCTGTTAATGGTCTTTTTTAATGCAATTTAGATTGTAATGCCCTCCACCCTCCTACACTGTTGGTAGGAATGTAAGTTGGTGCAGCCCCTCTGGAAGACAGTGTGGAGGTTCCTCAAAAAATTAACAGTAGAACTCCCCTATGACCCAGCAATAGCACTACTAGAAATTTACCCAAGGGATACAGGAGTGCTGATACATAGGGGCACGTGAACCCCAATGTTCATAGCAGCACTTTCAACAATAGCCAAAACATGGAAAGAGCCTAAGTGTCCATCAATGGATGAATGGATGAAGAAGTTGTGGTTTATCTATACAAGGGAATACTATGTGAAAATGAGAAAGAATGAAATCTGGCCATATGTAGCAACATGGATAGACCTTGAGGGTGTTATGCGGAGCGAAGTAAGTCAGTCAGAGAAGGACAAATATCATATGTTTGCACGTATAGGAGGATTAGGAGGAACTTAACAGAAGACCATGGGGGAGAAGAAGGGGGGAAATAGTGGGGGAGAGGGAGGGAGGCAAACCATGAGAGACTCTTGAATGCTGAGAACAAACTGAGGGCTGATGGGGTGGGGCAGAGACGAAGGAGGGTGATGGACATGAGGGGGGCACTTGTTGGAATGAGCACTAGGTGCTATACGGAAACCAACTTGACAATAAACTATTTAAGAAAAACAAGATTGTAATACCCTCCACTTCAATCCTATTTTATTTATTTATTTTGAGAGAGAGGGAGCAAGTAAGCTTGCATGAGAGCAAGGGGAAAACAGAGAGAGAGAGAGGAATCTCAAGCAGGCCCTGCACTGACACTGACTGCACAGAGCCAGATTCAGGGCTCAATTTCATGAACACAAGAATATGACCTGAGCTGAAGTCAAGAGTTGGACACTAACGCTGAGCCACTCAGGTGGCCCCCAATGTCATTCTTTATTTTATTTTATTTTTTTATTTTTTAATGTTTTATTTATTTTTGAGAGAGAGAGAGAGAACAGGGGAGGATCAGAGAGAGTGGGGGACACAAAATCTGAAGACAGGCTCCAGGCTCTGAGCTAGCTGTCAGCACAGAGCCCAGATGTGGGGCTCCACTCCATGAACCTAGAGATCATGACCAAAGCTGAAGCCAGAAGCTCAACCGACTGAGCCACTCAGCACTCCCCAACTTCGTTCTTAATGGTTCTAAGTTGTGGGTTGAGAAACCTCTTTGTTTTGTTAGCGTTTTCTGGAAGATAAAGTCAATGGACTCTGGTGCATAACCATGATATTCATGCATATATAATATACGGACTCCAGGGTTCCTATCACTGCTTTTCAACAGCTTTTGGGCAGGAAACCGAGTTACTAATTCTCAGTTGAATTCTGTAGAGGGAAATTTATCATATAGCTGAATTCTGAATAGGTAAAGAGTTCATCCACTGCAATCCTAGTATGTTCTGGAAAACTTTGTGACTTTACTATTTCTCTCTTTCATAGCCCTATGATATAAAATGCTCACAGGGGAAGCATTTAAACTGTTTATAGTTTAGTTACACCCCCTTCACTCTTGTTGCTCTCAGTTTCCATTTTCTCTCCTTTCATGTTTTGCCCTGCCATTTCCCACTGTATTTTTTTTTTTTTGTAGTATCAGGAGACTTAATTAGAGAATATAAAACTTATGGGGCTCAGTGGAAGTAGGTATTTTTTTAGGTGGTGAATCCGCTTCTTTGTTTTTCTCCCGATTTCAATTTATACCTCATCATGCTTTGTCTTCTGATCTGTTTAATTTTTTTTCCTGACGCTTACATCCTGATATGTTATATATATGTGTGTATGTGTTTTGTTTACAGCTAGCTACAGGGTCAAAACCTAGAAAAACATACAGTAAATAGCTCTCTCTTTCTCTCTCTTTTTATAGTGAGCCCCTCAGATTCCTGAAGCCACTTCTAAAATAAGTTGTCATACTTTGCTTTAGAGAAATCCAGATCAAGTATTTAATATCCAACTTTTTACTTCCATTTGAGTTACTTATATGTCCAATAGAAATTAGATAGTCAACACATATATAGTGCTTCCTATATATAAGCTGTTTATAAATATTTACCCATTTAATACTCATAACAGCTCTCTAAATAGAAAATTTATTATCCCCCATTCATAGATGAATGAGGCACAAAGAGGTTAAATATCTTGTCCAAGACCACACTGCTCTTACACGGCATGGGCAGAATCGAATGAAGAATCTGGCTTTTGTGTCCTTGTACTTAATCACTAAGTAACTCTGCCTAAAAGGCCATGCTGGACTACATAACAATTTGTTATATATTGTCTTCCACTGAGCCAAGTTATTAGGTTTCTGATGATCACTCTTGTTTTGGAGGAACTATTAGAACTATCACCACTGAGAACATTTATAACGGAGGCAAAAGCTTTGCCAATTAATCACAACAGTCATAATTTATTGAACAGTGGAAGCAAATGATTTCCTACTTTAGTCTGCTGATCAAAGTAATGAAACCAAAAGGTAAAAAGGTGACTTTATAATCTTAAAGATATTTTTTCTAATATTAGTGTCATATCTTCATTTTTATATACCTGGCATATTCTACCAACATTTCCCCAATAATCCCAGAACCAATAGTGAACAAAATTTCCACCACATTCTCAGAAAATTCTAGGAAGGGTTCAGCAGCAACTATATACATAACCACATACATATGTATGTAGAAATTTACAAGCTACAATATCCAGACATCATGAGGCTCAGCTCATAATTTTCTCAACCTTGCCAGACTGTAGCAACATTTATGATCTGGAGATTTATTGATTTTAGTTTTTATCCTCTCATAATAGGAAACCACCCTTTAGACCATTGACCTCCTCTTGTTATAATGAGAGTAGAATAAAGAAATATATTTATAATACCATTCTTAGAAACAGGCAAGCTTTTTAAGGTGTTATAAAGAAGTGCTGGTTATATAATGGGGGTGGTTGTAACAAAGGTTATAAAATGGTCATTTAACACTTGAAAATAGGAGAGCTTATACTGATTGGATTTTTCCCTTGTCTTATTATTTGAGTAACTTGACCACATTTCATTTTGTAACAGGTTATTTAAATAATTGAGTAAGTATATTTCAGAACACTGTACTCTAGGAAAAAAAAAATGCTCTCTAAAGAAAATCAGATGTCAAGCAGGTCACTGTCTAGTCTTCAATACGGATTATTCTAGAAGCAATTTTATTAAATAAAGAGACAGAGACAAAGAGACAGTTCACTCCCAGATATTGAATATATAAAAGCAACATCCTTTTAAACTTTTGTAGTGACCTTGAGAAGAAGATGAGGAAAACACAGTATTTTAATTCTCTTGAATGTAATGTTCTAGTTTATAGCTTCTGGGATCTGGGCATACATAAGTCACTGAATCTCTCCATGGCTAAATTCCTCTATAAAATAAAGTAGTACAGACACTTCGATATCTTGCAGAAATAATTTGATTAAAAATACAGTCTAAATAAATATAAGCTACTCCCATTGTTAAGAATGATGTAAAGATATTAAATACTATGTTGCTAATGTTTGACTGAAAATTTGAAATACTTTGTCTACCTTCAGACCTCGAACCTAATTCAAGAACAACTTGTTTTTATCAAATCAATATGAGTAAAGTAAAAGGCAAATCAAAGGAGCAGTGAGGTGGGTCTGACAGAGGATGGAAACCTCATATATCCACAGGAGGGTAGGGGTGCTGAGTCTCTCAGCTGATTTCTCCTAACTCATAAGCCCACTCCAGCTGCAGACTCGGGGGCCTCTCCTACCCTAGATAGGCCAGTGCCTGACGTCCGTATTAGTCTGCACCTGGTGGAAAAGGTGAAAGCCAGGCAGGTCAAGCGCACAAGTGTTCCCCTAGCTGGGACTGCTACCCAGCATTCTCTCAGATCAGAGTAGGGGCAACACAGAAGAGATTCAAATATATTCGGAATAGCTACCATTGAATCAAAGTACTGCAGACACCAAAAAAGATACTCAGAGATCTCTACTGGCTTTCTACTAACCTTATTGTTCAATAGAACCATATGACCTAACTGTCTTGATTATTCCTTTTGGCAAGCCCAAGTGGCTTGCTAAAATTACATCATGATAGCTCAGTTTGTGGTGCTAATATACAAAGTCAAAGAGTGTTCCTATTTTTTTTATCATTTATAAATCAAATCATAAAGAAACATTTGAACATGTGATATCTTCTTAAGACGCTTTATACAACAGCCTCTGTCAAAGTCCTGACATAATTCAGAACCCATTGAGTAATGGTAATAGCTGTTGTCTATTGAGAATTCATTTTATTCCAGGGACTAGACTAAGTATTTTAAATGTATCATTTTACTTAATCCCTACAACAACCTACTGCAATAGATATCAATTTTATCTCCATTTTTAAAATGGGAAACACAGGTCAGAGAAGTTAAGTAATTTACCCTCGGTGCTAAGAGAAGCGAGTGGTGGAGCTGGAGTTCTGATCTGAAGTAATTTGGCTGCAGAGCCAATGCAAATACCAGTAGTGCATATTGCTGTATGCTAATGATTGACATATTTAATGAGATTTGGATCTCTAATATCATTGAATTACAGCTGCAATGCATGTCTCAAATCTGCAATTTCAATGCCTGTGGAGGCTCAGCATTTAAACTGGGGAGGAAGCGGCATTTTGTTGTTTTCGATTTTGTTCCACTGTTGGGTTTAAGTCATTCCTTTGCACTACACTTCAGAGAGTCCTCAGGTGCTTTTGTAACTCTCCAGCAGCACACTGTTACTGTGCTTGATCTTTGTTAGCCTAGTGGTGGGGACGCTTCTCTGTTGATCTGATGGAACCGATCTTTGGCACTGTGTCCCATATCTCAGGGGTGTGGCTGCTCAGCACCTCTCCCAGCTGTAGTTCAGAGCCCAGCACTTTCTTCCTGCCCTTCCCTTAGGGCAGTCAGCTGGGCCATTGTTGTCGTTGTCGCTGTTGTAATATGAGGGGGACCTATGTTCTCTCCAGCTATCTACATCCCAAGCAGAAATTTAGGAAGTCCTAAACAAATATTTTAGGTTCTAAAAGCAATACGAATTTGTTATAGAAACCCATTCACAATAATATACACAATAATGTAAAGAGGAAATAAAAATCACCCATAGCCTCTCTATGTGGGAATGAATATGTTGATGAGTTTCTCACGTGGAATATGTATTTTGCAAAGAAAGTTTTGGTCAGACTGCATATATTGCTTTGAAATCTTTCCTGCTTGCATGTCCTTGACTCTATGGACAACAGTTGACATGAACTCAGGATCAAACCCTAGATCTATAATGCTTTCAGAGAGGATACATTTTAATACTGTTATCAAAGCTGAAACTCTGAATGGCCAGAATTCAGCGTAAACCCTTAGGACAAGAGCCAAGATTAAGCTTTATTTTTTTTTTTCTTTTCATCCCAGGATTGCTACTTTCTCTTTATTTTGAGGCTGTGCCCATTCCTTTCCTTCATATCAGCCGAGTGACATATTTTACAGGACGATTTTTAATACTTCAGCCAGAATTTTTTGTTTCTTTGACTATGATCCTTTGATACAGCTCTTCTGCCACACTGTTGGGGAAAGAAGTCAAAGTCACTTATTCTTCCTGTTCCTCTCCAATCCATCCCATTTGGTCTTACTAAATAAAAAATACCTGATTATATCGTTAGCCTTTAGTTATGGATGGATTCTTTTCCACGACTTGATTATAAATTGTTTGAAAGAAGGAAGAGTTCATGCTTTAGATTTTTTGTAGTCTCTAAAGTATCCCGCAGAAGATACTGCATACAAAATGTGATTAATAAATAGTTTTTAGTGTATCACTAAATACTATTTATGATGTAGGTAGCGTGTTCTCTCTAGGTTGACATGGGGACCACCAATATGAACAATGTGAACATTCAAAACATGAGTAACTCATGACAATGAATTCGCTATTTAAATTGAGTAGAAAAAATAGGTAACTTTCTTGTTGAATATGAAATTAATTTCTTTGTAGTATAGCCCTTCAAAATGTATCATAAGATTATCAAATATAATTTAATGGAAAGTCCACAATGCTAAAGTTTGACCAACTAGGGTTTTGAATCCCAGCACTACATTAATTAGTTAAACAACTTTATGTGAATGTATATTCATTATTCAGTCACTCATTCAATGATACTTATTGATTCTCTGCCATTTGCCAGACATTGTGCTAGGCATATAGCTGCCAGCAGCACAGACAAGTTTCTTGTCCTCATGATGGCTACAAACTAGAAGGGAGATGCTAATTACATGAACTAAGGACACACATGAGCTAATATTACTCTAAAATATAATGCGATTCTAAGAAGCACCTAAATGGCTCAGTCAGTTGAACATCTGACTCTTGATTTTTGCCCGGGTCATGGGATCTATCCCTGTGACAGGCTCCACAGTGAGTGTAGAGCCTGCTTAAGATTTTCTCTCTCTCTCCCTCTGCTTTTCTCTCGCCACTCACGCTCTCGCTTTCTCTCTCTTTCTGTCTCTAATTATATATATATATATATATATATAATTAGTTTCTCTCTGTGTGTATACATATATATATATATATACACATATATAGTTTCTCTGTGTGTGTATACATATATATATATATATATATATAATTAGTTTGCATTTTCATTTATTTCATTCTCCTCTCTCTTTTTAAAATGAGATTCTTTCCATCAACATTGTAAAATGTGTAAATGAATATCTTTTTAATGCCTCCTACTGGCCAAACAGAGATGTGTGAGCCTGACGAAGGCAGCTTGCAAGGATCAGTCTCTAAAATCCAACCTAATCAGTCCCCATTCAGAACAAAGGATGAGTGAGAACTGGAGAGGAGTAAAAAGTCCAGGAACTGGCACAGAGTCTACTATTCTTACGGTCACAATGCATCATCAACTTTCCCTCACTAATTGCATCTGAAGTTACAAATAACACTCTGAAAATAATAGAGTGTTAGTTACAATTATTGGGTATTATTTCACCAGAAGAACTGAGAAGAAAGCAAGAGTATTTTTCTTTATTTCACAAGACTTCACATGAGTCTTTCCAATTCACAAACTGGAACCCAGATTTGTCTGACTTCAAAAACTTAGCATCTAATGTTCTTGGTGATCTCTTAAAAAGCTTCCTAAGCAAGAGTTTTAAGAACAGTGATATTCTAAACAATAAGAGCAAGTATTATTCCATGTGTACTTTTTAGATAATGACCGCTTTGCCAAATCCTACTTTTAAAGTCTGGTAGTATTATTTCTGTAGATCTAGGCTCTGGGGATTTATTGAAATGCTATTTAAAACATTTATTAGACTGGAAAAGATGATATTTAACAATAATTTCATCATTGTTTGAGGTTTGCTTATATTGTTTGGGGGAGAAATCCTTTGTTCAAAACATTTTCAATGGCTTGAATATATTAATTTGTGGGATTCAATGACTCTGACTTTTCAAAATAGCAATAGATTTCCATTCAGCAAACATTCTGTATATTAATTTAACAACCCTTGTGGGATGTGTATTAATTTAACAGCCATTGGTTTCTATGATGAATTGGTTAGAGTTCCCTTTTCTCTCAAGCTTGAAATAGAACTTTTAAATAGAATGATGACTTTTTTCTAGTCAAACTAAAAATTTTATTTTGGAATCCATAAAGTATAGACTACTGCCAGCATCCAGGTTGATTGTTAATGGATCAGGTACTGTCACACAAAAAGATTCAATTACAATGGACTTACTGTACAACTTGAAACTCTTCTTATCTCGTAAATGATGGAAAAAGAGGACTGGCCATTACCGTGAAGGAGTACACTCAGGAAACCCATGAACTTCTAAGGTCAGACATACTCACCAAGCAGTTGTCCAACTCCATATCTATTTGGGTTATAAACTGTTTTGTTTTGTTTAGTTTAAATGTTTATTTACTTTTGAGAGAGAGACAGAGACAAAGATGTGAGCAGGGGAAGGGCAGAGAGAGGGAGACACAGAGTCCGAAGCTGTCAACTTAGAGCCTGACACAGGGCTCGAACTCACAGACCATGAGATCATGACCTGAGCTGAAGTCAGACACTTAACTGACTGAGCCACTCAGGCACCCAGGGAGTAAACTGTTTTGACAGATCTTGAAAAAGAATGGGACCTGCTCCATGGTTAAGCTTGCAAAGCCATAGTAACTGATAGTGGTGGAGTTCATTCTGCCCTGTTTATTCTTTGATTCCGAACTCCCTCAGAAGTATATACATCTACACAAAATCATAGTATCTAGGCCAGTGTGAGAATAGTGTACAACCCTAAAATATAATGAGAGAAACGTATATGCTAAATCCTACATGTTTGCATGATATCATTTAACCATTCCAACAACCCCCTAAAGTAAGTACTACAATTTTCTGAATTAATTCATAGATAAAGGTATCGAATCACCAAAAGGGTAGGTTTCTTGCCCAAAGTCTTACAGCTAGAAATGTGTGGAACCAGATTTGAATCCACTGTCTAACTGAAGAGGATGAAGCTTAATGTACTATGCTGTTGTGCCTGTCAGATACTCACCATTTCAAGCACTTAACAAATATTTATTGTGTTAGTCATGGTAATATCCATGGGGTCAGAGAAATACATCTCTATTACTAAATACCAAACTTCAAAATATGCATCACTGTAATAACATTAGGGGCAATTTTGATATTACTTGATAATATGTGACCAGAAGACCCGGGAATTCCCATGAAAGAAGAATCAAAGTATCTCCTTATTTGATGTGACCATGCCCCAAATCCTTTAGTGCTGAATTCTGACAAAGTTGGGTTGGAACATGAACCTTAATTTTAATTCTGAGCAAAGCCTCTGTCTCCTTTCTGCCAGACGTTCAGTCTTAGGTTCTGAGACCCTCTGGCCAGCCACATTATATAAAATCCAAAGCAAATATCTAGCTTGGATAGGAGAAGAGAAAGATGGATGACTTGCCCTAAACCAGAATCTACCTAATGATCATTCAAAGAGAGAAAACCAATCAAAAGATACTGAAACATGGCAACATGTGACCACTTAATACACTATAATTCTCATCCATGACAAATAAGATCTAATCAGTTCTCTGTGATCTGAACATTATAATTCCCTCTTGAGTAGAAGAAAGAGGAAGAAAGGAGAGATGCCCCGTGTTAGAAGAAGATTATTGAAAACTCTCCTCTTGCTAAAAGGCTGTGAAAAATATTATCAAAAAGTGATTCCTTCACAGTCATCACTGACAAAAAGAAGAGTCCTGGGGTAACAAAAACCCAAGCAGTTTGGCACAATGGAGAGAAGCAGTATGGCAAATGAAAACTAATAGCGTGGAATCCAGTTTCCTATTCTCTGGGACAAATTAGTTCTAGGAACTGAGCACGTTATTTAACTTTTGAGCTTTAGAATTTCATTTGTGAAATTAAAGGATTTTGTAAACCATTAATTATGCTCTAAGGTGTATAATTTTCCAACTATAGCTAAGATAATGTCTCAACAATCTATGAGAGATAGAGACCCTGAGGTAGCACAATGAACAGGAGCCTAGTCCCTCTTTTTAGGAAGTTGTTACTGGAGTCAAACAAGAAGAATGGAGATAACCTCCTAATATTAACAAGCAAACTACAGTGATGCAACTAAATGTAAGTAGACAGTTTCAGAGACAACACCATTCTTCATGTTCTAACAAACTTGACAGCAACCAAAGTATATTGTTATTCTATGTTGCTAGAGAGAGCCTTTGCACGAGGCTTTAGACTTAAATGCTGAACACATTCTCTAATCCCAGGGGATAGTTCAAAATTTCCTTTCCCATGAGTTCTATCCCCAAGAAGGGGAAGTGTTAATACATGTGAAGAATATTCCTTTGTAAAAAGTAGAGCTTTGGCTATTATAGTAACTTTGAGTATATCTTGCCTCCATCTCTCTTCCCACCTATCGTGGGTGCTCTTGGTTCTCTGCCAAGATCACCTTGATCCTAGTGCACCCATACCCTAGCTGCTTTGAGTATGGACTGCAAAGCATTCATAGCTGCCTCCTTGACCAGAGACTTGCCCTTCACCAGAGAGGTCTGAGAGATTATCATACACCTCATAAAAAACTGCCAGTGGCCAATGACTGACTGATCTCGGAGCACAAAAAGACCAGACTGGCCTTCTTGGCTTACGTTGAAAATAACTCTGTAGTGTACTCCTTGCCCCAGGGCTTCCTCATGGAACCAGGTGAAAGCTAGTTTTCAGGATAAATAATTTCCTTGCTTAGCTTTCTTTCCTTACCTACCCTGTCGCCCCAACTCCTCTTCTGAGAGTATTCCATCAATAAATCACTACAAAAGAACTCTTATCTCGGTCTCTATGTGTAGGGAACCCAACCTAAGACACACCTGTGAGTCTCGTTAATGTCAGATAGCCTTGGAACCATCTCGCAGTTGGGAGTGGAGGCCTCCTCAGAAATGTCACTGAACCAGTGATGTCAAGGAAAGGATGACTAAGCTTCCATCCCTCTGTGGGAAGGGATTTGTTTCTATTAATTTCTCAACCTTCTTCTCATAATCATAGTAAAAAGATCCAGAAGGCTGAGATCAGGATGTGGACCCAAAGAAATGGAGCCAAAAAACCCACTTGATCTATCTTTCAATCTCATGGGGAAAGGGGGCTTTTATGTGGTCCACCTTAGTTCAATATAATAGAGACTTGGAGTTTCCATTCTAGCTGATAGGAAGTAACGTGAATTGACCCAGAAGAGCTATGAGTGCTAACTCTCTATAATAACTGAAAAGAAGGAGGGGCTGGTCAGAGAGTCTGTTATTCAGAGTTCTGGCCAGATCTCCCTCTTGCCATCTAGAGACCATCTAATACCAAATACTGCCCGGCACCAGGCAGTATATGGTATAATGTGACTTTACACACAGGGTGGGTGGACAAACTCAGAATAGTTTCTTCTGTTTCACATCGAAGCTAGTGATAGCAAATTAAGAGAGGAAAATCTCATGATGCGGATCGGTAAAGAAGCCTAGACCAGGAACAGATAGAGTTAATCTGTGTCCATCTGTTTTTATTTTTCTCCAACCCACTCTGTCAGCCACTACAAAATATTCCCATGTGTTCTTGGGTACTGTTGAACAAGACATCTGGAAACAAGCTTCCTTGTTTTTAAACCATGATAACAATAGAGGAATTAGAAAAATTATGTTAAATGCTTCATTATTCTGATGGGAAAAATCTCTAGCCAGGAAAACCCTGTTAAGACCCATATTGGAAAGTGTTGTGAGCCTACATGTCTTGCCCCAGCTTACAGCCTGATTGGCAAGCTTATAAAGGGCGTGGGGACCTAGTGCAAAGAGGCAGGACCGATCAGGTGGCTTTTGGAATCAAAACAGCCAAGCAGTGTTCTGAGTTAGAAAAAAAGAATCAAGTCAGGGGTTAAGAACCTCCAGGCTGCTTCCAATAAATAGAAAACACCAAAGGAATAAAAATACCAAAAAAAGAGAACATTTAAACAAATAAAAAGGCTCTATTAGAGCACACATGCATATACTTAGTTCTGTCAGTTCAGAGATACAACTATTCCCTAATCTCAGTTTAAACATGGGAGTCAGAATCATGGGGTCATAGAATGGAAACGTGGGTAGGACTTTCGTGCTCATCAAGGATAACTTGTTCATTTTACACTGGACTCAGAACCGCTCAGGAAGGGCAGCTGGGATAGGACCCCATGGTCCTGCCACACACGTTAGTACACGTGCTCTGCACTGTGGAATATGATCATTGCCCCCACAATGTGACCACTCCCCAGAATTAGCTGCAGACACCAATGCTACTTTAAAAATGTAATTAAGGTACATTAACATCATTGTGTTTACACTATGCTTTCTCAGTAAAAAATAATGTATTTAGTCCAGAGAAGTTAGCTCTACCTATAACTATCATTTCGTCTTTGCAAATCAAGTGGCACTATCACTTTTCTCCACTGCAACAAAAATTCACTGAAACAAAAAAAAAAATGCAACGATATTTTATCAAAAACCGTTTTTTATTATGTCAGAACAAATACCACTGTATTGTTAACACCTTGGCGTAAATTATCTTCAGATCAAAGCCAGGACATCAGGAGACTGCTACGGCCTGTGTAGCCAGGGCACAATTAAAGGGAACCATAAACAAAGTTACCAGCCTGACAATTCTGCGTTCCTTCAGGCCAACCTCAGAAGGGAAACCCAACACTGAAATCTTTAATCTTCACAAGCTTCAAGCTGGGAAGCAGAAATCAGCTGTTCCACCTCACTAACATTTTGTAAGAATTCAGAGTTAGAAAAACTGCTCCAAATAAAAGCCCACTGTGGAGTCAATGCAGTGTAGTCATGTGCCAGTGGCGGTTGGGGTTGCGGGTGGGGAGGTGATTGCCAAGTATAGAGATGACGGTGATATTAAAATTAATCCAAATCCCAAAACTCTGCTAGAGCATCATCAGCCTTAATTCTGTCCCAACCAAGTGGAAGAGTAGGGCCGCCCTGCTGACATCAAATAAAAATGGATTAATTTGCACTTACTCAGGGTTGCCAGGTAACCATCCCCTTTTTTCCCCTTTCATTAAAAGCCCTCCAGATGTGTAAATTCCACCTTACATCTATATTCTTTCTGCGGCACATTACAAGTCCCCTTTGTGGATTTTAATGGGGATGAAAGACGAGGCTGCACCTGGGCACAGCTAATGTTCAAAGTACAGGCTTTGGGATTTTCTTGACGGCCAGACACTCATAAGAAGAAAAACGGCAGATTCCATTTTCTTCTGCCTCAGAGTCTTGTTTTTGACAACTCCCACTTGAAAAGGGTGTATTTCCCTCCAGCTTAAATCGGCTTGCCAACCTTTGTGAGCAGCATTAAGGTCAAATAAAGGCCAGGAAGAACTTTGGGAAACCAACGGTTTCCCAAACCTACTTCTGCACCCTCACTCTGCACCGCAGCAAGCCATCTTAAGAAGGTGTTACATTTAAAGCCTTGTTGGGACTATTCCTTACCCATGCCAGGCAGTGTGAGCACAGCAAGGAACTCCCACCCTGCGGGCCCTGGAATGCACCTTTCCTTCATTCCATAAACATTTATAGGGTGCTTATGATATGCCAGGCTGTGCTAGGTGCCAGGGATTAAGAGAAGAATCAGAAAGTCCATGCCCTCCCGGAGCTCAGCCTGAACCTCAGCCTGAAATAATAGATTTCATTTATGATTCTGGGTTCTATTTGTTCATTTATTTCAGTTTGGGGCTTTGGAATAAGAACTTTCCATCTTTTTGTCAGTATATCCCTATATTTAGAAATTTGTGTCCCTTTTCTGAGGCTTCATTGGCTCCAGATAGCTCTACTTCATGCCTAAAAATCTTAATAATGCTGAGCATCATCCACATTGGTAGACAAAGCAGGAGTTTATCTCTGAAACGTGATCAGGCTGGGGGCAGCGATGGACAGAGGAAACAGGGCAGCTGGGCCCCCTGCAATGCCCAGGTGCCAGTCCTTCCTCTCAGGAAGCTACTGGATGTTGGAAGCCACGTTGTTAGATTAATACATGGAAGATAGTAATAAAATGCAATCACAAAAGGTTACATTTGAAGAGGCCCTAGATTTGATCTAGCACACATCTTTTTTTATAGAGATGAAAAAACTGAACATGCATGGAGACCAAGAAGGTTTTACAAGGTTACACTGCAACAAAACCTTGGGATACTGGGTAGTGTTTGTGATCTAATAAGGTGTTCAGGGCTCTAACCCAAAGGAGAGGTGACTGGAGATCTCCAGAAGCTGGTCAGGCTGGCAGAAGAGATCTTTTGTAGAGAAGGGTATTTGGAAGCTTCTCAGATTGCACCGAGTAAATGTTGCTCATTCCAGAAAACCCTACCCCAGCAGGTGCCCTTGTTAGAACAACTTCTGTGGCTGTATTAGTCAGGATTCACCAGGGAAATGGAAGCAAGAAGATTGACTGACTATTATTAGCTCATGCAATTATGAAGGCTAAGGCAGCCCATGATCTGCGAACTAGCACCCAGGAAGGCTGTTGGTGCTGTTTGAAGCCTGAATATTGGAAAGCTGATGGTGTCAATTTCAGTCTGGCTCTGAAGGCCTGAGAACAGGAATGTGGAAGCACTGAGGGCAGAGGGAGATCAATGTCACAGTTTAAGCAGTCCTCCCAGAGCCGGTGATCCCTTCCTTCCTCCACTGTCTATTCTAGTTAGGCCTCAGGGGCTTGGATGAGGCTCACACACGCTGGGGAGGGTAATCTGCTTTCCTCATTCTACCCATTCAACTGCTAATCCTTTCCATAAATACCCTGACAAATATACCCAGAAATGATCTAAGCACATATCTGGGCATCCGGTAATCCAGTCAAGTTGATACATAAAATTAGCTATCACATGGGCATAACTCACACTCTCTTGCTATAGAAAAATTAGAATGAATGGAGGGCGGTCTGTGTTTTGCTTTTGATGTGCTGTTTTCTTTTGAGTTTTCTGGGAGAACTCTTTTTTTTTTTTTTTTTTTTTTTAATTTATTTCTAGGAGAGAGAGATAGCGTGAGAAGGGGAGGGTCAGAGAGAGAGGGAGTCACAGACTGAAACAGGCTCCAGGCTCTGAGCTGGCAGTCAGCACAGAGCCCGACGCGGGGCTCGAACCCACGAACCGCGAGATCATGACCTAAGCGAAAGTCGGACGCTCAACCGACTAAGCCACCCAGGCGCCCCTGGGAGAACTCTTAAAAAGAAGGCGTTCCTTTATTCTAAGAGTGTGTAAAGAAATATACTTCTATAACGTGTAGAAGTATAGACTAATGGAAATGTATTGGCATCTTTAGCTGCTGCCATGTTTAAATTGATTTCCCTTTCTTCCAAGCCATATTTTCAAGTGCTTCCAGGGGAAGAAGGATACATGAGGATGGGATGAGACCACGAAAAAGTGAAGACTATTGAATCTTGAAGGAAATCCAGTTTAGGTTTAAAAAAATCAGGCAGCTGTAATAACAAATATTGGAGTGTCTGGGTAGCTCAGTCAGTTGAGTGGCCGACTCCTGGTTTTAGCTCAGGTCATAATCTCGCAGCTTCATGGGTTCGAGACCCGCATTGGGGTCTGCACTAACAGTGAGGAGTCTGCTTGGGGTTCTCTCTCTCTTCTCTCTCTCTTCTCTTCTGCCACTTATGCTGCTTCTGTTTCTTTCAAAATAAATAAATAAACTTAAGAAAAAAGAAATGTAGGGACACCTGGGTGGCTCAGTCATTCAAGGGTCTGACTTGGGCTCAGGTCAACATCTTGTAGTTTGTGAGTTCAAGCCCCATGTCGGGCTCTGTGCTGACAGCTCAGAGCCTGGAGCCTGCTTTGAATTCAGTGTCTACCTCTCTCTCTGCCCCGCCCCCACTCTCTCTTTCTCTCTCTCTCTCAAAAATAAACATTAAAAAATTTTTAAAAAATATATAAAGTCTTCTCTTTTATTAAACTTTTAAATCAACCCAGAAATCTAGTTGGTTCAAGTCAGAAATGGGGATGAAAGATGCAATCACAATCCCTATCTTCAAAGAAGGAAGGTGGCAGTGAGGAAGAATAACACAACAAGTTTACACTTCAGAGCAATAGTCCATAAGTACCAAATGACTGCTAGTGATAATCAGTTACATCCAAAACATGCCATGTCTTTGTCTCCATTGCTGCCTCCCTATCACCAGCCACCATCGTCTCTTGCCTTGGTTGCCATAGAGGCTTCCTACCTGGCCTTCCTTCATCTTCCCTTGCCCCCTGTGATCTATTATTCTCACAGGAGTCAAAGAGATCTTCAAACTCCAAAAATGATTCTGTCACACACAGTTGCTTGAAGTCCATTAAAGGCCTCCCATTGCTTTCAAGATCCTCCATTCTCAAGTGTCCCCCGTCATCCTTCCTCATCACACCTTCTCCTTTTCCCTTATAACTACCTTCAGTTGGTTACATGCTCCAAAAAAAGCAAGGGTTATTTTTACTGATTTATAGCAAACAAATATATTACTAAGTATTTGCTCTAGAAATATTTTTGAAAGAATGATTGAGCCTGGAGATCAGCGGAGACACCAGAGCACAAGCATTTGAGGTAGTGAGGGAAGACTTAAAGAAACTAAGTTTAGAATCAAGGCTTAAAGATTTAAGTAGGACATTAATGGCTGAAGAGAGAAGGGAGGAATTCTAAGATCCATGTTTACAGTGTGGCTTTGGTCATGGTTATAAGGCTTAACAAAATCCAGTGCCATTTTTCAGGCAGGCTCCATTTTGATCTGATGTTTTGCAGAAACAATTGCTGAGTAGCAAATCAATTTTTGAAAAAAAATCAATCCAGTTGCTTTCTTAATAATTCAAAGAGACTCCATGACATTACTGTCATGACTTTACATGACTTTACATTGACATTTAAACAGAAAAGCAACATAGATTTAAAGTGGTTTTAGCACAGACTCCTAAAGAGTTGATTTGGTGTTGAGATCACACTCACAGTAGCTGTGGTGAGTGGGAGGGAGAGACTACATAAAAGGAAAGTGAAGATGGTGTTGGCTTATGTGGGCAGAGCCTGTGTAGTGGGTGAGGTCAAAGCCTATGGAAAAACTTAAACATAATTTGAATTTACCTGCTAGGATTTGTCTGCTAAGGCAATGTGAATTTTAACAATACTTAGCTGACTTAGCTGAGTCATTAAAAGCTATTGTATATGAGGCTACCTCATAAGTGGTTGAGAAAATGTGCCTCTATCACAAAGAGAGGGATAATTGAGAGTCTTCTCAAAAGAGAATTCTAATTTCAAGGCCTGGGGCGGGTACAGAAGAAAAGGATTCGGGGACAAGGTGATTCTTAATTTATCAATCTTTCTATTTTGTGCAGTAGAGCAGGATCCCTTGCTCTTTTTCTTGAATCCTTGAAATGTGCCAAGCCTCCTTTGACTTCGGCCGTCTCACACACTTCCTCCCTCTTTCTGAGAACTCTTTGCTAGCTAGATTTCTAGCATTACCTGGCTGACTGCTATACATCCTTCAGGTTGTCTCTTATACCAGTTTACAGAGTCTTCACCACTCCTTTTATACCCTCCACAACTGTCCTTATTTGTAGCAATGTCAGGATCCAAAAAGCTTTTGACTGTGAACCCCGAGACCAACCTAAGGGCCAAACTCAATGATGTCTAAGGTTCTTTTATTTGCAATTCTGGGAAGATTTGATAGAAGTTTGGTGGTATTGTTCTTATCTGATTTGGCTTCTTAACTGAGGCAAAGAAGCACAGATCCTAGTTTTTTGGCTCTACAAGAATAATGACTGGTTCCATTTAAACCAAGGGAAATGCGTGAATTCTGTTTGTCCTGTTGGATTCTACATAATACAGATATGTACTTATCATTTTCTACTTTTCCAGTTTCCTTTTACAGGTGCTAAGTCCTTACCTGTAGATAGCATATTTCTGGGCCTCACTTGGGGAGAATGGATTGGAAATGACTAGAGAAATGATATGTAAATAATTTGATATGGAAATCTAGACAGCTAGCTGTCTTTACCATGAACACATATTTTTATTGTAGACATGTAAGACAAATAACTATTTAAGCATAACTCCTGACCTAAATATAGCATGTATAATTCTAAGGTCACAGACTCAGAAAAAATATTTTTCTTTGTTTTACCATAATTCAGTTTATTTTCTATTCTCAACTCCATTCTCACAGATAGAAGAAATTCAGCTGATTCCATTTTACGTCAGTTCTGTGTTTCTCAGTTGATCAAAATCCCTAGGTCTGCATAGAAGTTCCAGATGCCTAGAAAGAGCAAGGTGTCAGAAGAGTGGTGCAGAGAACCTCACATCTGATTGTCATCCCTTTGAGTGGGCACCTGCAGTCTTCTAGATGCTGATGAGCTTCCTCCACCACCTTGCAGATCACTGCTGCATTTTCCTCACACTGTTTGGGAGGCCCTGATGGGCTCAACAGCTTCCTCTGCCTGTCTGCCTCCTTCTCAAACATTCCACTCCTCTACCTCTTCTTAAGTGAAATATTTTTGCTCATTTTCTAAATGCTATTTTTTTCTGGCTATTTAATAAAATAACTTCATTGAAGAATATTTGAAAAAATACAGAAAAGGCTAAAAGAAGAAAATAAAATCACCTATACATCCATCATTCAGAGATAACTGCCATTAACATTTTGATGTATGTACTTATAGTCTTTTTCTTTATAGAAAGATGTAAATTTTTTATTACAAAAATGTAATGATACTTCACACACTATTTTCTAACCCATTCTTTCTCTTGAATTTATTGTGACCATTTCCCAAATCATTAACTACGTTCCTAAAATAATTCTTAATGGTTGCTCGGGCTTCAATTATGTGTACACACCATAATCCATTAATCCTATTCCCTGTGGTTCAACATTTAAGTTGTTTTCAATTTTTCCCTATTACCAAGAGCACAACTTCACTTAAAAAATAGTGAAGCAATTGCTATTGCCATTACCACTGCATTTTCTTTTTTCAGAACAGTACACAAATTGAAATCACACATACAGTTCAGGGAGTGAAAAGACCAGAAAGAGATGATTACTTTGGTAGCAGTGTTGAGAATTTTTAGAGGCTGTTTCAATTGAGGGTAGAAAATTCTAGTTACCAATGGGAGAGATAATTAGCATTTGTCGCTAAGACTTTACACAAAGGAAGCATCACGAACAGAAATGGTGTGAAGGACTAAGGAGGATTGAGGAACAACACCATGTAAGAAGCAAAGCAGAGAGGGGTGCCTGGATGGCTCAGTTGGTTAAGCGCCTGACCTTGGCTCAGGTCATGATCTTATGGTTGGTGGGTTCAGGCCCTGTGCCTGGCTCTGTGCTGACAGCTCGGAGCCTGGAACCTGCATCGGATTCTGTGTCTCCCTCTCTTTTCCCCTCCCACCTGTATGTACTCTCTCTCCCTCTCTTTTTCTCTCTCTCAAAAATAAATAAAGATTTAAAAGAAAATTAAGAAGCAAAGTAGAGAGCTTACAATTATACTTTAAGAGACAATTTTTTTTGGCTTGAATGACAAACATGTCAAGTGCTAACGTCCATGGGAGGGTCACAAGATAGTGTGATGCAGACAGCTTCCAGACATGGACTCTGGCCTCTGTGCTTATGGCTGTGCACTGGGCCTTAGCATCAAGCCAGTCTAGTTAACATGCTGACTTGTAGTATTTATGGGCATGAAACTGTACCTGCAGATAAGATAAGTAGGACAAAAAGAGCACAAGTCTACAAAATTTTAGCCACATCCAAAGTGTCTCTGAGAAATCCCGTCCCTTGTGACTCATTCATCCTACTCCATAAACAACATTATTTTGAAATAATTTATAGCTCAGAGAAGATATTCTCTCCATCTGGAAATGGGAACATGCAAGGAGGCAAAGTAAAACAAAAACAAACAAACAAACAAACAAAACCATTGAGCCCAGGAAGTTCAAAACCTTCAGAATTGCTTAGAGAGACTATGGATACCTTCAAAGAAAAGGAACTGGATTCAATTTCCTAGCACTCTTCCCCCTGTCTGCATTATAGCCTAAGCAACGACCATGAAGAGAGCTCTGACTCTGACTTTCAGTTTGTGTCACGATGCTGGGGAATGGCAGTGCCAAGAATTTTTTGCTCTTTAGATCTTTGCGGAGAGATGCATGCAGTTGGGCGAATGAAAATGTTTGTGACATTAAAAGGCAGCAACCTGTCCTGGCCTCAGTTTGTATCGCAAGTGACGTGTCTGAATTGCCTTCTACTCAGGCAAGTAAAAGAGAAAGTTGAAAAAGAAGTTCAAGGATTAAGTTTCCATGTGTGTCTCCATTCACAACAGATGGCCTCCACACGGACAAGCTTTACGCATTTGGTGATCTCCAGATGGGCAAATAAAATGCCATTTTTGATCTTATTGTAAATTCAGGAGGGGGGTTGTTACAATCTTTCAATCAAACAAAAGGAGAATGAATTTTCTCCAGGCAGGGACCCTAAGCTAAAAGAGTAAACATTAAGGCCATGTAAGGATTCTGGATGTAAATTTATTTGTCTTCACAGAAGCTTAAGTTTTAATTTGTTGCAAGCCTTAGAGATAAAAAAATATATGAATAATTTTAGAATACTTTTGATAGGTTATACATATGGCACACTCAAAGAAAATTAGTGTCCAACTTTTGGTCAGTCCTGTGCAATTCAATATGTATTGTGAAAATAAACTGATTTTAATAGTTTCATTGGATATTTGATTTTATAATTATCTTCCTATTTAAAGTACACTCTTAAAATTATATTTCTCTTCCTTATTCTACTAAGCAATGGACGTTCCCCATTATTTCCGAAAGGGCTCTTTTCCTCTTCATTTTCACAGCTACAGCCTCAGTTATATCATCCGGCGCCTCTTTGATTTATGCAATACAGCACACAAGTGGCATCTTCCCTTTGATTTGGTGTTTCATTCTGCTTTCCCACCTGAGCCAGTCTCTCCAATATGCTCCTCAATTATGTGACTCCCCCACCACAGACAGACAGACACACACACAGACACACAGACACACAGACACACACACACACACAGACACACACACACACACACACACCCCTTCAAGCATCTGATTTGGGTAGCCACCTCATGATTGAAGTCCAAGATCCTGACTGCAGCAAGGAAGGTTAAGTATCAATTTAAGCAAAATAAAGTTCTGTGTAAACTTCAATTCTAAAAACCAATTGCTCTGCTTTAAAAAATAGGACAATGAGGGCGCCTGGGTGGCTTAGTCGGTTGAGCGTCCGACTTTCGCTTAGGTCATGATCTCGCGGTTCGTGGGTTCGAGCCCCGCGTCGGGCTCTGTGCTGACTGCCAACTTGGAGCCTGGAGCCTATTTCAGAGTCTGTATCTCCCTCTCTCTCTGACCCTCCCCTGCTCACGCTGTCTCTCTCTCTCTCTCTCTCTCTCTCTCTCTCTCTCTCCTAGGAATAAATAAAAATATTTTCTAAAAATATTTTAAAAAAAGGACAATGATAATGCACACATGTTCATGATTCTTTAATTATATTTAAATATCATAGACTTTGCATTTTACTCTAGAACACCAAACAGCCAACACACTCGTATGGAAACATTTGATTAATGTCTACATCTTTAATTAAACCAAACAACCAAGCCCAGTGCCAAGCTTATGGTCATTTTTCAGTAGCCTCTGAGATTTACACTATAGCGTATTGAAGTGAGGCCCAGATACATCCACCCACAGAATAGCTAAGTGAGAAGCAGCGCCACCTATTGGTGATAACCAGAATCTCTGGAGTCCAGTAGATCTGGGTTCCAATTCTGACTCTTGGTATCGGTTTGTACTCTAGGATGTTACCTGCCTTGACAAACCTGGGTTTTCACATAGATCAAATAAAAAAAAAATAGTACATACTCCATATCAAGTTGAATGAGGATTAAATAAATAAGGTTGCACATGTAACGCTCTTTGTGCATTTTAGCAATACCCCACCCTGCCCGTACATACACACAAATTCACACACACACACACACACACACACACACACACACACACACACACACACAGCTATGATTATATTCAGCGTCAATGAACCTTTCTTTAAAAGCTACGAGAAGAGAAGGGCTTTGTCTCTGTCATGTTGAACAATGTTAAGCAGCACACCTGTTGGGTGCTTCATTATGCCTTTGGTTTATTGCGGTGATAAAAAATTCTGTTGCTACATTACCTAATTAATTTAACCCTGTATTTCAGCTACATCAAAAGTCTTATCTTTCCAATAAATCCTATGTTCTTTTAAAACCCCCTGACTTCACCCCTGATCTCTCACCTATAACACCATTCTCTTTGCCCAAAGTTCTGGGAACTAGCAAGTGACACGATGGTTTTCTAGTTAGCACCCATGTGTGTAAAGGTCACTCGGATTTGACATCTGTTCCCTTGTCCATAACCAGGACTGAGGTGGCTGCTTTTGGTTGTCTGCACCTATGTCTCCTACTTTATCACCTGGTGGTCTCCTTTCCAGAATTCACACCTTCAGCCAAAAAGACCAAGAGTTCCTGGGAGACCAGAAGCATCCTTCATTCAAGGGTGTGGGAAGGAGCACAGACATGTGGTCCATGACCACAGGTAGGAAAAGCACTTGGAATTTTCCCAGGTGGGCGCCTATCACTGCAGCCACCTTGCAGGTCATGTCCTTGGCACATAATTGGATCTGTCAGCCTTGACAAACACAGGATTTCTGCTCCAATCCACTGAGAACCCACTGTTCTAACTGCCTGCGGGATTCGTATTACTACCTGCCTTGCTTCTCCCACGTGAGTTTTGTTCGTTTGAGTCTTTTCATGTGCTCTTGCTCTATGATATGCTGCCCAGTCTATATAGCATTCCACTTGATCATCTGCTAGAAAAGGGATTTTCTGTTGACTTTTAAAGCGTATATTAGTTGAACATTCAATTAATATAGTAAGCTTCAAAGTAAGTTCCTTTCGAATATTTGACGAGAAATCTCCCATGGGAACTCATGACAGAATGGAATAGTGGAGGAAGCACAGACTGGTGAAATCTGCATCTGCTTCCTCACTGCATACTTACAGTGCAGGGTTGTGATGTGCATGGGGTGAGATAAATATGTATATAAAGTACCTGGTGCAGTATGTGAGGCATTAGTTGGAACCCAATTCATTTTCCACACCCTCCTCCCTGTGCGTTCTGCATCTCTTCTCTGAGTTAGAGTCTAGCAAGTAAGAAGGCAATTGCATATGCTGGGCATCTCCCTGGGACATACATTCTTGGCCCAGAGATGTTTATATGCAGTGTACAGGGATGAGGAGGCTGTCGGCACCGAGAATAAAGGCAATAATGGATTTATTCTCCTGAAAACAAATTCTAGCTAAGCTGAAATATTATGCCATGACCGTCTTTTGGAGAAAGGTGCTCTCTTCTTTGTATTTCTGAGCATTTTCTAAGGTGCATTGAAAAAGACTGAGGAATTCCAAGAAATTTCAAGCACATCGTTAGAGTATCAGAAGAGAATAACTGATGGGTACACTTCCTCCCAAGAGTCCTAGACATGGAATTTTCCAGAAGAGGCTGTGTTTCAGTGCAGGCTACTCTGACAAAGTACTACAGACAAAGTACTATACACATCAGAAATCTGTTTCTCACAGTTCGTGAGGCTGGAAGTCTGAAATCAAGTGCCAGACTGCCAACTTCTCCTTGTACCTTCACATGGCAGAAAAGAAACAAGCTAGTTCTCTGGCTTCTTCTTGCAAGGACACTAACCGCACTCAGAGGGTGCCGACACTAATGACCTAATCACCTTCCCAAGACCCCACCTCCAAATACCAGCCCCTCGGGATTAGGGTTTCACCATAGGAACTTTGGGGAGACACAGACATTCAGTCCACTCAGGCTGGATTTCCTTCTGTTTTCTCTTTTGCTTTCCCCTTTCCCCTTACATGCGGCTTCCTCATGGCCCTTGCTTCAGGAAAGCACACGACTGGTTTGTTTTTTGGATTCATGTCATAGAGCCTCCCTCACACCATGTTTTCTCAGTCTTCATCTAAAAGTGGCTTCTTATTATGTATTTAATTCCCTTTCCCTCTGTTACTGTCTCATTGCCCCCAGTTAGGGATGTTCATGGTGACTGACAGCTCTTCAAATTCTTGCTTTGAGCAAAACTTCCTCCTGATTCTGTGGAAGTTTCAGATGGATAAGCAATGAAGCTCTCATACATTTATATGAACATTTCACCCTGTAGCCTAGAATTTCTGTATGTAAATAGAAAGAATTATTTTTTTAATGAAAGGATTTGGATTAAAAGCCCAAAATATTGTTCTCTAATCGTGTCCTGTACTACTTCCTAAGACTCACAGGTAAGACTTAAGTAGGTTTCCCCGTGAGTTAAATTTCTTGTGTTTAATATGTTAGAATATATGGCATAGACCTTTAGCTTTTGGAAGGTTCCTCGCATTGTTCTTTTTTTATTTTTTCTTTTTCTGCAAAGATGACTATGGAACCATCTCCGGATTCCCTAGTCTTAGAGACATACACCAGGTTGTTTATAATCTTATGATTTCTCCATATAGTACACACATTATTCTAGAATCTTAGCTCTGATTAAATGCCTCTGTGAATCCAAATACCAACCTGTTAATCAGTTTTCATGATTTAGAGAAAACAAATAGATTATTCTGACATTTTTAGCAATATATTAACAGTGAAAGATGATCTCGTAGACTCTGTGGTCTGGTCTCGGCTGATGCAATTATGCCAGGAGTCCCCTGTAAAAGTAATTAGGGAAGTTGAAAAAGTGAGCACTCCCCAGATGTGATCTTACCAGTGGGCTTAATATATGACATCAATGAGTTAAATGAGGAAACTACCAGAGGCCAAACATCTAGGTTTTAGGTTTCAGATGGAGTTTTTGCTTGTGCTCACCTCAGGAAATGAATATTGCATTCATAAATTGTTGTTCTTATCCAGGAGATGAACCATAGCAGCTTCATTTAGCCCTAGAGTATTACATTTCTTTAACACTTTGCCACATTAGAATATGTTTTCCATCCGAATGTGATGATGCAATATTTGAAGGGAAAAATCGTTAGCCAAGTGACATTCCATAACAAGCCATAAAAGTTTATGATGCACATAGTAGGATAATTGGCACAACAGGAATTGAATACTTCCTTATGGATAATATTTGATAAGCTATGGCATGTGTAACAATCATAACATTCCAATTGACCAATGATGGCTACTTTAGAATGCATTTATTTTATTGTTTCCATAATGGATTTTACAGCGCCAGAATTGGTTCTACTCTACTGGAAAGATGGAAAAAGGACCGTATTATTTTTCCTCCTGCATTTATTTTCCATTGTAATCTTGTGATTGTGCATTTTATTTTTCCCCCACCAGACTGTTTCACCACAAGCTGTTGACAAAGGGTATGTTGAAAGCCAAAGCTAGCGGACAGCAATGTTTTATTTTTCTCCTCAAGGTGGCATTCCTTTGCATAAAGTCCTTTTATAATATTAATTAACTCATTCCTGGACATGTCCTTTCTCCCAGGTTCTGGATTTTCTAAATTTATGCCTGTTTTTCCTTGGGTGTTCTGCTCTATAAGCTTATACATTTCCCAATATTTCCTGGTGTAGCTTCTTATGAAATAACACGTTTCCCCCCAATCCCTGCAAAACTTTTACCCAACTGTTTTCAATAGTGGCAGTCAAGCCTGAACTTGTCAGTCAAAGCACAGCTTATCAGTCTGAGCTTTTTCTTTTTAAGCTTTTACTCGGTGACTTTTGAGACCTGTCAACACCCGGTTGATTTTAGCCCTAACAATAAAGTCACACTCTATCTCCCACATAGAAGCTTTAAGATTAAATTCTGATGTCATATACGTCATATTTACATAGTTAAAACTCATAACAAGCAACCCACAGGCAATAGGATGTAATAACCATGCAACAGAGCCATTTCCTGTCCCTCTTTTTTCTCTCACACTGTGTTTCGTGCGGTTTATTGGATGTGAATGTTTATGAAAATGAAAATCGTCTGGGAGAAACCTGTTGGCCAGGTCTGAGGTTTAGAAGAATTCAACTGGAGGGGAATATAGAGCTGTAAATGCTTGGCCACCTCTTACATTATAAAGTAGAAGCACTTTCAACATTCCCTTCGTTTCCAGAAGAGAGAGAGAGATGGGAGGCCGCCATTCCATGCTCTAACAGCAGATTTTTAAGATCTTTAATTCTTCTGCTCTTAAAGGAAAACAACTAACTTAGGGTCAAAAAACATGAAACAACGAAAGTTTTATAGTTTTCACTTTTAAACACAAAGCCCCTACTTCAAATGCACTGCAAGGTGAAATTTAACCACGGATGTGATTTAAGAGTCAAATCTACCGTGGCATTTTAAACAGCCAATTTGAGAGGAGTTAAGCATTTTCTTGGCAACCACGTTAGAGCTAGAAATATGTGTGTCATGTTAAAGCAAGAAAATGAAAGCCACTGTCTCTGATTTAATTTGATGCCTCTGTCGCATCAGAAGATTAGGGCTTAAGTAAGAATATTAACAAGAAAATAACGCTGTAATGGAAGCACATTATATACCATGATTTGGACACTTTCTTGTAGTTTCATTATTTAAAGAAAGGCAGAACAAAATCATTCTCTTAACAGTGTTACCTTGGAAAACCTTCCCTATAAATAAAACCTAAAATATCATTTTTAAATAAGTTCTCATTCCTTCTGGGGATAGTCATACATGTAATTCATGTTAAAAGATATACACTGCAATTTAACAACTAGATTTTAGCAACATACTAGAAAACATCTGCATTTTCTTCCTATAGTACGTGAAAGGCTCAATCCTATTCCTTACGTGAAATAATATTAAGAAAAGCTCAATGGAATTAATAATCTCTCACGGTTATAATTCCGAGAAGAAAGTAAAATCAAAAAAAGGACTATAGTAACATTCTTCACAAAGGCTCAACTTCCATAGTTTTTATACAAAAATCAGGCTATCTCAACATTCCATGTTCTTATTCAAACTATATAGGATGCTGATTTTTGTATTCAATTTTGTTTCAGCAAATAGAGTTCCTAAAAGTAAAAGGCTTTTTTAACCCCAGAAATAGAAATGTCCCCCCCCCCTTTTTTGGCCAGCAAAAGAAACATTCACATGTCTCTCTCTCCCTCTCTCTCTCTCTCTCCCTGTCTTCCTCTCTCCCTCTCCCTCTCCCCCTCCCTCTCCCCATCTCTGTCTTTGTCTCAGGTGCATGCTCACACCTGCATACTCCACAAAGTCACGGAATAACTAAGAGAATTCAGGAAAGGACTTCTCCAGCTAGATCTATATGTTCTCTCCTCACTAGCCTGAGGTTCTGCTCACTGAATCTATTCCTCCTTGTCAGGCACTCTGTCTTGAACAATTCTCAGTTCAAATGAAAATGCTCCTAAAATAAGAGTTTGTAGAGTCCATAAACTACCCCACCACCAAGCAAATGAGCTATTATCATTCATTAGCAGCATATTGAGAAATAATTTAAATTTAATTGGAGAAATAATTATTACACACCCACAAGTTCTGAGGGCACTGTCTAGGCACTGTGAGGAGTATCCGGATGACTCAATCTCCTACCCAGTGGGAAGTGAAAGAGACAGGTCAAGGACAAGGAGCAGAGAAAAAGAAGGTTATAACAGAAGGGATAGAGGAAGAGATGGCAACAGGTAGAAAAGGATATTAAAACAGGAAACCAGAAAATGTCAACAGCAAATTTATTCTCTTACAGTTTTGCATGGCATAGCCAAAGAATCAAAGTATAGCAACAATTTGTCAAATCTGCATTCTTTCACCTCCCCTTTTTGCAGACCAGGGAGCCTTGCTTGAATAAGAAACATCAGTCATCCCATGAATATGTGTTTAATTGCAGAAATATCTGACATCTTTACCCAAACATTTGTCTATAGGAGTAAAGGGATGCTATTAAGGATTGCATAGATTTGCAAGGCTTTTGCATACGGTTTTATGAAACTTTAGTTATTAATATGATTGCTGTGAAAACATGAAACTGAGACACATCTCTGCACGACAAAAACACAACCTCTTCATCTCTGCCTGATTCTTTCACTTGTGTGCTAAAATAAACTAGAGGCGGCTGAAGTTTAGAACAGTTTCTCAGAACTGTAAATCCTGTTGAGTGTAAGCCACTTAGAGAAGGGCGATTGGTCAAAGATTATTGGTCTCTTTCAGCTGGTATCAAATTAAGGGCTAGATTCAGCTCCTGGAGTCTCTGATAGCAATTACAGATGTAGTGAACTTCAAACGCTTTGGAGCTTGTGTTTAATTCAGAACAACACATGACATCTTGGACAGATTCCCGACATGCTTATGAAATTATAAACGGAGTTGAAAATCTCATGAAATAAGTTAAAGATATCATCCTTTATGAGGTATGACTATAAAGTAATAGAACTGCTTTTGAAACCAACATTGCAGTCGTTGTTTACACGTGCAAGTCGAATGTTGTCCCTTTAAAAACAGTCATGTGAGAGGTTCCACATTCACCCAAATGTTGCTGCCAGAAACGGCCATGGTCTTTCCTTGCCAATGGAAATGCCTCTGCTTTGGAGTGTAAATTGGAAATTTAAAATGGATGAAGATGTGCAGCCCAAGGTCTGGTGAATAAAGTTAGTAGTTCAACTGAGGGATGGAATTCAACGGAGCAACAAGTAAATGAACCTTGTTAAGAAATTTCGCATTGTAACGTGTAACAAAAATAGCTAACACTCGCGTTCTTATTACGTGCCAGATGCTGTCCCGAGCACTTGACACACGTGATTTCGTGCAATGCCCACACGAACTCTATGATGCAAGCTGCACCAACACCATTCCAAAGGGAAGGAAACTGAGGCACAGAGAGAAATAAAGCCCTAGGCCGCACAGCTAGCGAGTGGTAGAACCCAGAATTCAAGCCTGGGAAGTCAGTCTCCAAAACCCTTGCTTTTAAGTACTGTGAGATAGTAACATGCCAAGCATGTTACTTCCAAGCATGGCCCTAAAGGAAGACCTAATCAAGTTCTCATTTAGTAGAACAGGCTGTTGGATATAACATTTACTCATTATCAACTCTGAACATTCATAATGTATTAATGTGCAATTATTTGAAGGCTTGGATTTGAAGGTTTTGGGCTAGCTTGCAGGAGGCTATCTTATAACGAGTGATTGAGCTTGTTTCAATCAGCTTTGTGGCAACTGTGGAGAAAAGTTTATGCCACTGTTCCCTCTGAAACTGGCGTTTTGAAAATTCTCGAAATACAGTGTTTGCAAGTGTCAGACTCTCTTATAGGTTCACAAACTTTCAGTGACAGCATTTACTTGGATGTTGTGCGTTCACAGTATTTGGAAATATTCAAGACAATGAGGGATCCAGCCGAGGACAGGTGGGCTTGTGAGCGCCTCAGGACTTATGCTGGCCAACGAGAGAAACCGGAAGATATGCCGGCGAGAGTGCAGGCTTCATAATCAATCAGACCTAATAACCTTGAGTAACTTGGTTGACTTCTCTGAGCCTCAGTTTCCTCACCGGCAAAGCAGAGGCCTCACTGCTTGCACAGTGTGTGAGGATTAAGGAAAATACAATTTAATCTAATTGTGCATGGTGCAATCTGTAACAACACACCTTTCATAAATATGAAGATCCCTTTTTCAGAAATATCCTTGGATTCTCCAGCTGAAGAGAAATTACCTTCAAAATCATTGACTCAGCTTTATGAGTATTTAGGAGTGTAATTGTAATACAATAATTTAGACGCACAGAGGAAGGTTATTTTTACTGGTCTTGTTCATGATTCACCCCTGCTATTTTATTTGCCTAAAATTTAGTGCCTGCAGCAGGCACCAATTGGGTTCCAACTGATAGAGACAGCACATGGGAGGAGGTGTGGAGTCTGACAAAGGGCTTGCAGCTGTTGAGAGAGCAAATGGATTAGGCAGCCAAGACCAGAAGCATCTGGTAAAATCGACAGTTTCCCCCCCCCCCCAACAAAATTGACGTTTCTGTCCTAAACAATAATTCCTAGATTTCTTTTAACTACATTTGGAAACATTTTTTTTAGTGTGGGGATGAGAAGATAGGGGTGGTTCTCTGTTTGATTATCGTTTTCTTCAGAGGAAAAGAGGAAGAGCCTTTCTCCATACACAAGGCCAAGGAAAGGGTGTGTATTTGTGCGAATGCGTGTGTGTGTGTGTGTGTGTGTGTGTGTGTGTGTGTGTCTGCAGCGCAGAATGGGCATAAGGGGAGGCATGGACCCAGAGGGGCTGGGAGAGTTCACTGGCGTGATTCTCAGGGATAACAATGGAAATGTTAAGGTATGCATCAAGAGTACCAGTCCCATAGCACTGATCGTCAAACTAAAGTCTCCGGACATCTCTGCATTTGCACAGTCAAATGCTGTCCAGTTCTCTTCTCATAGAGACCAAAGACCACCTGAGCCTTGAGGAGTGACTCCCAGTGGAGAGACATGGAAGGAAGCAGTATCGAGAACAACCCCAAGTCATTCTCCCAAATATCCCTCAGGAGGCTGAGGTGCTCACAGGGACAATGCAGTAATTTTGTCCACTTTAAAGAATACTCAGGCCTAAACCCAGTATAATCTGAAAGAAAGCAACGCCATACTCAGGCCTGGCCCAGGACTTCTCTGGCCTTATGATGCTCCCTCCTTCGGAACCGCCCAAGGTGGACCTACCATTCCTCACAATAATTCATTCAATAAACACTTAAGACTGAATACCTACCATCTGGCAGGCCCTGTTAGTACGGATAGATTTTAGGAAGTAATCACAAAACCCACACACAAAAACCTCTGCCCTCCCAGAGCTTATATTCTTTTGGTAAGAGAGAAACAATAAACAAGCTAGCTAAATAAAAGATACAGTGTAGTAGATGGTGATAAATGCAGGAAAGGGGAATAGAGCGTGAAAGGAGCTGTGTCAGCCTCAAGTAAGATTGAGGGAGGAAGGGAGCCCGACGTGGCTGCAGGAAGCAGCCCCCAGGTGGAGGCAGGCAGGGTGCAGAAGCTGGGGCCCTAGTATGTGAGAAGGGCTTGAGGGACAGCAGAGAGGCCAATGTCAAATGAGGAAGGAGGAGAATATTAGATGAGATCAGAGTCATGGGAGCAGGACACAGGCTATTGTTAAAAACAATACGCAAAGCCTCACATCACCAAACCAAGCCCTGACTTAATTGCAGCGTTTGGCTCTTCCAGAACTGGAGTCTTAAACCAGCCAATCAGGAATTCCCCGGTCAGCAGTCACTCTGCCTAATAGACTCCTGCCATTCCCGACAGGAAAGTAATCTTGCAATAACTAGTCCACTTAGTTGCTCGTGGTGTTATTGTCATTGTTGCCTAGGGCGGCTTCCTTGTCCTTGATTCCTTCCACCTATAAAAAGCCTTTCATTTTGTACAGCTTCTCAGAGCTCCTTTCTGTCTACTGGATTGGAATGCTGCCCGATGCAGGAGTCATGGAATAAAGCCAATAGAATCTTTAAAATTACTCAGCTGAATTTTTTTTTTTTTTTTAACACTGGGGAGGGTTTTTTGGCTTCTACTGTAAGATGGGACAGAGCACCTACTATGTGCTAGGTGTTGAATGGGGTGCTTTCTGACGACTGTTCTCTGGAGTGCTACCAAATGGATAAAACTAGCTTATGAGACAAGGCAAGTGGAGCTGAGAATAAATACTTAGCACAAGATACCACTGCTGCAAGATGGGAGAACAAAGAATGCAGACCAGAGCCTGAATCCCCACGTCCTGCAGGGGAGGCAAGAATCAGAAACCCTGCACAGGGTGTGACCTGCTAAATTGCAGGGTTGCCTAACAGCAATCCCGTGGTGAAAGAGTTGTCATAAAGTGTTGCCATTAAGTATCTACATCTGTCTTAGACCCCAAGTGCCACTTGCTCTGAAACACTCTAATTGACTCAGGGCTTCCAAGACAGGTATGTATGGGAATCGCTTGGGGAGTTTTTTAAAAACACTGCTTTCAGAACCCGACTGGAGACAACTGGATCAGGAGATTATAGTCCGTAAAACCTTCTGATGATGGACCTATATTTTACTGAAACACTTCATAGATAAAAGTATTAGGAAGAAGGCATTTTGGAAATGAAACCACAGTATAAGTCTCGTGGTGTACAGACTTCGATCCCAACAAATTAAAGGAAAGAATGAAAGCCTTTATTTACTGTGGCTTTGTTAGTTGTTCACTTAATTGGTTTGTTGTTTTACAGATTTGTTCCCATATGATCCCATTCTAGTGCTTGAGATGGCAGAGCAACCATTACATAATCCTGCTGATGGAAGGGTAATGAATATTCAGTTTTCAAAATCACTTCCAGATAACATCGGCCACTTAAAATTAATTTAAGTATTTTAATGTGTTTCATTGGAAATGGTTGAAATTAAAGTGGCACTTTTCTACTAGCTGAAGGTGTTTGGTTGATAGAAATTATTTCCGTAAGATAGTCCTAAATGTTAGCACCTGGCAATAAACAGCAGCCTATCAACCCTCTTAAGTATGTATGTGACAGAGCACTGGCACCCACAATGCAGGCCCCCTTCCACTGCAGCCCGGCAGGCCATGTGCCCACTCCTGGTGGATGGCCTGGGAAGACTTGGCAGAATTTAACTGTTCAGTAAAGCCTCCTTTGTTCTCTTCCCCTGCTGCAGCAATCACAGGACAGGTGAGGTGACAGAGCCCCGACATCAAAACAAATGCACCCCTGGGTGACCACGTGGAGGACAGTTGCACCATTGCTCTGACAAGGCAATCAGACTTCCAGAAAAAGAATGCTTCTGCTGTATTAAACTGCTGTGATTTAGGTGGTATTTGTCACTGTACCATAGACTACCCTAGCCTGATGAATACAGTAAGGACTGAAGAAACATGCTTAATAATGCCAGAATGCTAACAACACAGTACCTCATTAAAAAAATTTTTTTCTAACATTTGTTTATCTTTGAGAGACAGTGGGAGACAGCACGAGCAAGGGAGGGGCCGAGAGAAAAGGAGACAGTGAATCTGAAGCAGGCAGCAGGCTCTGAGCTGTCAGCACGGAGCCTGATGTGAGGCTCAAACTCAAGAACAGTGAGGTCATGACCTAAGCCAAAGTCAGACGCTTAACCGACTAAGCCACCCAGGCACCCCTCACAATAACCTCATTTTAGAGGATTCTCCAACTCTGTCCATTTGGAACTTACTCCTTTTTATTTTTTGATAACTTTTTCTTTTCTGTATCCATGAATTATAACCAAACATCTATAATATACTTGTTTTCATTGTCATCTCCAAACAGAGTTTGATATACGTGTGAGAGAATTACAGAAATGTGAAATCTTTCTGCCCCTTACTCCTTGATGCCCTGCTACTACATTACTACTTCTTCTGTATGGTCATTGGTCAGTCTCCTTCCACAGCATACTCAGGGGCTAAGAGCACAGGCTGTAGGGCCAAGCAGATCCAGATTAAAGCCACCTCACTCGATGTTTCCATGCTTCACTTTCCTCAGTTATGTAGTCTGATGACTGGAGAAATGATCTCATGAGTTCTTGTTTGGGGTTTTGTTTTGCTTTAAGAGAAACAAGACAAATAGGTATAAAGCGTTTAGCAGAGTGCCTGAATAGATGTTTCATCAAATATTTTGAAGAGGAGGGAAACTAATGTTTGCTGAACCGATCTTACTGCCTTACATGAATTATCTCACTTAAAACTCAAAACAGCCCTGCAAATGAGGTATCAACCCCACTTTATTAATAAGAAAATGAAGATTCCTAAATGGTGAAGGAACTTGCTCAATCTCACGAAAGCAGTCAGTGCTAGAGCTGTGAGTGGAGCTAAGCTGGATGTTCGCTTCACTGCACCAGCCTGTCCTTCCTCACGGTTAGGGATGAAAATTTTCCAGACACTTGTTTTTATTTTTTCTTTTCTTATTTTGAGAGAGAGAGAGAACATGTGAGCAGGGGAGGGGCAAAGAGAGACGGTATCTTAAGCAGGCTCCATGCTCAGCTCAGAGCCTAACAAAAGGCTTGATCCCATGACCCTGGGATCATGACCTGAATCAAAATCAAGAGTCGGATGCCCAGCTAACTGAGCCACCCAGGTGCCCCAGGCACGCGTTTTTAGAAAATATTAAAAGGCAACAGCTAAAAATTGTAAAAATCTAAAACTTGTAAAAACCCAACCACAATGACTAGATAGTAGTTTAAAACTTACATTTTAAAAATATTTTTAAATTATGTTTAAAAATAAATCAGGCTTATATAATCAAGTCAGGTTCACTGACGTTTCTTCTTCAACTCCTTAGCTCCTCAGTCTAGTCTTCTAGACTAGAAGATTGTGCCCTTTTGTTCATAAAAATGGTTGGTTAGGTTAAAGCCATTTGAAGAAATTATTTCAATCAGCGCAACTGACATTTTTCTCTTTAGGTATGTCCCTTATTAAATACAATCTCTACAAAAATTTTCTGGTCAAAGTTTTTCACAGGAAACACGAGGCAGTTACAAAGTAGTAACTACTTTACTTGCATCCCTTCCTTCTCTAAGTGTTTTATTTTTCTAGGTTTCTTTTGGGGCCTTTCTCATCATCTAAAGAACCCCTTTAATCATGAATTAACAACCTTCGAAAACTTCACCCACTAGATACCAGAAACCCACTAGATACAAGAAGAATCAACCAAACAAAGGAAGGATGTTACTTTGAATTTCAAATGTGTTTGAGTTTAAATTACATCAACCTCTACCTGTGCCCTCATTTTTAAAACGCCCCTCATCCTGGTGAATTATTCCTGAAATAGCAACACAAACAGCACCTCCATGTATGTATTAAAACCTCAAATAAAGAGCTGCTAATTGTGATTTGAGGTGATTTTTTTAATGGCCAGTCCTGGCAATTTTTTATGACTCCCAAATGAATTTCAGCCTGAAAGGGATTGGGAATCAAGGTGATAAGCAATATGTCTAATTGCTGTGGTAATGGTCTACACACCCTAAACATTTTGGTTTCATATAATTAAAATTTTATTTTTAAATAAAGAAATAATGGACCTGAGGGCAATTGCCAGCGGAAGTGACATCTCTATTGGAAGAAAGGCACAGTACCCAGCAGCTGGGGCAGTGCCTGCAGACTTTTCTCCACTTCTTGGGGAGACTTGCTTAGGTCCAGGAGCCAGAGAAATATACAATGTACCTTAGGCAACAAAGCTTTACTTTGTTTCTTTCCGTAAGTGGCACATATATTTTAGCTTTCAAAATAATCTCCTTTCTGGAACGAAAACAATCTTCCTTTTAAATTTATGACCTCCTTTAAAGGGTTTGATTGTCAAACTAAAGGTTAGTTAATGTCTTGGCTTCAATAAAACTTGATTAAAGCTGAAAGATAGAATAGTTACAAAATCATAAGAAATAGAAAAAAATGTTTTTGGATTTTTAACCTAAGTCATAGCAAGTATCTGGAAAGTAGAATTTTTTAGAAAGAAACAAATGGTAGTTTTTCTTTATGCAATACATTTCAATTATTTTGTAACTCCCTGCCCCAGCAGAAAGATTATTTTGAAATTAAAAAAAAAAAAGCAAAAGGATATAGTACATGTCCATTGTTGATAACAGAAAACTCAAGAGATCATGTTCTGTAAAAAATATCTGTTAAGTAAACCATTTTGATCTTACCTTTAAAAATGTATTATAAATGCCTATACTTTACAAGTAACTGCTATACTGGAAGTTAAAACACAAAATTTAATTAGGAAGTAAATGAAGAGCTGGAGGTTTTGGGTTTTTTTTTTTTTTTTTTTTTTTTTTGGTTTAATGAACCTACTTAAAGTTTAGAAAAATGCATCAAATTAAAAACAACCCTCAATTTAGGCTGCAACACAAAACACCCACAGACCTCAGGAAATCACCAGGCTCATTCACCTTGACCTTTGGCCTCTCACACATTCTAACATTTAGCTTTCTTCCTTCTGTCCATCTGCTTGAACCATTAGTAAAGTTCTTTTGCAACAGCTCGCACAAGTAAGCCAGCTGTCATCGGAGCATATTTAAACTCTGCCTCTTAGTTTCCACTGAATCATGTGTTTGCCCACAGGTCTCATTAAATACAAGGAAGGGCAGTAGTGCAGTCTCAAAACGCTCTGGGCGAACAGACCGTGGACATAAAAGGGTGGTCCAAAGGCCCTTAAACTAATTTGCTTGCTTAGTTTTTTTTTTCTTTTCAGTCTTCAGAGGAGTTTTCTGTAGAGAAACAAGAGAAACAAGAAATGTATGCAAGGTGATCTATAGAAAAAAAGGATGATAAGTACATTACCAAAAATAGAGACAGAGAGGCAGAGACAGAGAGAGAGAGAGAGAGAGAGCCTTGTTTAAAAATGAACTTTGAAAAATACAACTCCTCCACAAACTCCCATTGATTTGATTTAGGAAATAAATGAATTGTTCATGATAAATTCATCATACCATCGAGAGCCCAGTGGAAGAGGAAATTTAAGAAAATGGCCAGATGCCTGGTCAGAGTTGTCAAACTTACTGCTCAAAGGTTAATTGAACTGTCTTTAGTAAAACCCGAAAAAGAAAATGAAAATGTGTCCACTTCCGTACTGTGGAAAGGGTTAAAATGCTGGACTTCCAAGTGAACAGGATATGAAATTTCAAGACCCATTCTAAGGAGTAAGGCCAGGAAGCAATTAACACCGGGTAAAGCAGGCAAATTAGAGTGGATATCAGGGCATTTGGGGTTCCATTTTTCATAGGGGCATTATAGATATTTTGGCTGGTCTCCTAAATACTTTTCATTTTCACTGCCATCAGTCTGCCGAGGCTGAGGTCAGACTGTAAAATCAATCACAATGAATATTAACCAGGGCACACTCTGCTAAAGCCAGCCCATCAACAGAATGATCAGAAACACAAATCAAAAGTAGCAAGGCTGAGATTTCACTTGTGCGTCCCTGGAATGACCATCGTATTTGCAACTCTACTAATAGAGTCTATTTCAGAAGTAAAATTAACAGTGGCATTTCCCAAGTCTCTCCGAACCATATGGATCTCTGAGAGATCAAGTCACATCTCTTGGACTGTCTGTTTGTGATCTCTCCCTCCCTGTCCTTGCTAGGCACACTCCCATGCATACTATACCTTACCACCCAGTCCCCAGGTACTACAAAACAATGTGTCATTAGTGATTTTACAAGAAACGTTATCTCATACTGAAATCCTCTCTGTGCTAGACACATATCTTATTCAAACTCAGTTTGTGATTCTGTTTCTATATGCTCTTTTTCTTGATTCCTTTGGGAACAAATCCTCAATGGGAATTTTCAAGACTGTTCAAGATTGGTGGGCACATGGGATCTATTTATGCCCCTTTCCTCACATTTAAGTTTCTGTCCTTAAAAACTGCAACTTCCCTGGGACTCTAAGATAACAATAGAGAAGGGGCATATCCTTCTCTCTCTCTGGCCTTCCCTTACTTCTGAGAGACTGAATACCAACAATCCCCAGATCACACACAAAAATGGAAATATGACCCAAAACCTGCAGCAACCTTCTCAGGAAAACAACCCCTTTATCAGTAATAACCAGATAAAGCAGGAAGCCAACATGCTAAAAGTTAGGTTCGTAAGAAGTCCGAGTGTTACCTCTAGTAACAATCCAGGAAGCCAAACAATAACCCCTCTAACAATGGGCCCCAAATGACCAGTACTTGATTAATATCTGACAGTTTCCCTACTTACTGTTTCTGCTTCCACCTCAGGACCAACCAGAGAGAGCCAAGTACACACTTAACTAATCACATAGAATGCCTTGCTTCTAGTTAGCACACTGACCGCTTCCCCATACTAAGAGCCTCTCGTTTGGGCACACCTAAAGCCTTCCCTTTTCTCTACCATAAAGCTTTTCCACTCCTCTGCCAGTCTTTGAGTCTCTGCCACATGAAAATGATAGTGTTGACTCTCTTGTTACAGCAAGGTCTGAATACATAGCCTTGGCTAGTTCTCATTTGATTGGTCATTGTTTATTCCCACACTTCTAAGAAAGAGCAGCAATTCATGAGTATCCAATTCATGTCTTGGCTAAAGTACATTTTTCCAGTCTTTTTGGCAGTAACTGAATTCACACAAAAAATAAGATCTGTACTAATTTCTCTTTTTCTCCTGTATGTATCATCCTTCTGCCAAAACCCTGCAAGGAAGGAGAAGGCGATCAGCACTTCCTGTCTCAGCTGATTGTGGTGCCACATGGAGTCCAGTGGATATAAGTTCAGGCACTAGCATTTTGGGGAGATCAAAACTCTTTCATCTGACATAGACAATTATAGCACAATCGGTCTACTTGGCTTTAGAATGTGGCTGCAGCAGCTGGTGGCTCTGGTGGGCTAAGATGATTCATATTGTGGCCACAACTATGTTGCAGGCTGGCACTGGATTATCAGAATTTGAATGCCAGAAGGGGCAGGAGGATACTTAAATTCTGCAAGAATTTCAGGGCACCAGCCTTTGAGATTTGGGACATTTAAATGGTTATTATCAAGCATCTCACATGCTTGGTGGCATTTTAGTGGCTCTTGGGTTCATTATGTCATCTACAGGCTCCTGGGGTACTCAATACTCCTACCCCACCATGTGTTCTCAAGCTATTATAAAAGTATACATTACATAAATGCTAATATAGACTTGTGGGTTGAGCTGGATAAGAAGATGGACTTAATCAATGAATCATTTAAGACAATGGGATCATTATGATAAAAATATATGTATTATATTTTAGGGTAAGTTAGAGAAAAAAATCTGTATAATTATTACAAATTCAAGGACTAAGAAGAAAAATTTAAATGTATATGCCATAAAACACCATCTCTAGGAAGCAGGGATTCAAGGAAAAAAGAAGATCATTTTTAAAATTGGGATTTTTAGTCTTTCTTTCAGAAACTGGATGGTAAGGATAGAAAGAAAGAACAGATAGAAGGAGAGGAAGGAAAGAAGGAAGGAACAAAGGAAGGAAAAGGAAGGAAGGAAGGAAGGAAGGAAGGAAGGAAGGAAGGAAGGAGAGAGAAATAGAAGGAGGGAGGGAGGAAAGGAGGGAGAGAGGAAGGAAGGGTAATAGAGAGGAAGGGAGATGGTTAGAAGAGAAAGAAAGAGGGAAGGAGAGAAAGAAAAACACAATGACTTACCCTGAGAAAGAATTTTACTCAAGGAAAAAAGTTCAATGCTTAGTGGTCAAGTAGAATGGATATGAAAAATAGAAAGGAAAATACACTCTCTACACAAATGATTTTGGAGGACTAATCAGGCAGTATTGGATCTAGATCAGGAAAGGCAATTGGAGACTTTCAGGCAAGAATCTACCTGACAAATATCTGGGGGTCCTATGGAACATTACTTAAAGAGTAGGATCTTGGATCAAAGGTATTCCAGAGCACAAAGCAGTGGAAGCAACCAACTGGGACACAGAAAGAAGAAGCCTTGGGACCCTGCAGAGCATGGAGAATGCAGAGAAAAGATCAGGCAGTGTATTCGGAGAAGCTGGCTTCATTCATTTGAATGATGCTCAGAGAGGTGCTGATACACCCTGGCCACAGAATTGGAGCCTGCGGCCATTAAACAGAAACTCTAGTCTAGTCAACACCGCATTTCCCAGGAACACAATAGGAGAAGGAAAATTAAGTAGTTTAAAATATGTAGATAAGTACTAAGAGAAGAGAACTTCAGACTTAATATGGAGAGTGCCACCATTTTATAGGAAGACAAGCTTGCCTTATATGCTTCTTTTTGATGCACACTGCCATTTAAACAGGGTGGTTGTTTTCCTGCATATGGAAAGCATAGAGTTGCATTGAACTTAATGATAGGGATTTCTCCCAAATTCAAATGAATTTGTATTTTTAGGTCACAGGTTCAGGAAACTAGAACAAACTGATTGATTGTATTAAGTCTGAAAAATATGTGTATATTTTTTCTTTTACCTTTGTTCAGAGAGGGCTTTTGCTGCAGTGTGACCTTGGTCACATTGGTTGTGGGTTTGCTCCTATAACATATTTTATTGGCCATTTGTAACTTTGGAAACCAAAACAGGAAAATGACAGAGTAGGGTTAAATCACCAATGGAGATGCTGAAGGAGCGGCATCTATTATTCAGCTGCCACCTATTCTAGTCCATGCTGTGCATGGCCACAGGTACCAGGTATCTGAATGGGACAATCTCCATTCATGTGCACATCCAGCAAATACTTACTGAGCACATGCATACAGTGTGCTGGCAATTGTTGTAAATTCTGTAGATACAATGGTGAGCGAAAACACGGGCATTCACTAAATAATCATCCAATGAATGTATACTGTCCGGTGGAAACAAGTGTTCTAAAGGGAACAGCATCTGTGGTGTGAGACGTTTAAATAAAAGAATCTGTGCCAGGGAAAGCTCTCCTACAGAAATGCCATGAACTGCAATCACAGGAAGAGTAGAATTTAACTAGGGTGAAAGACAGAAGAGCTTTCCAGACAGAGAGAAACTGCCACAAAGAGGGCCCAATTCCAAGGATATGAAATAAGCCAGTGTAGGTGGAATACAAAGACTGAGAGGTGCAGTGAGAGGCAGAGAGGGAGAGAGAAAGACGCAGTGAGACCATGCAGGACCTCGTGAGTCTTCATCTTAAGCGCATATAAAGCTATTGACAGGGTGTAAGCAATGAGTATCCAATTTGTTTCTGAAGTTTACTTCAAAACCCAAAAGGCTGGGGAATACAAGAAGGGAGGATGGAGGAGGATTAAGTGTAGTGAGTATTGAAATAATACAGCTAAGAAATGAAAGCAGCTTGGGCTGAGGTATTAAATGAAAATAAGTCGATGAGTTTTTAAAACTTGAAAGAAGTAATAGTTGACAAGCCTTGAGTATAAGCTAGAGGTGAGAGTGTGGAAGGTAGCCAAGATTACTTCTTAGTTTCCCACTTACGTACGTCAAAGACCAGACACTGGTGCCATGACTGAGACTGGGAAGAGAGGGGACTCGAAGGGCAGAGCATAATCTCAGTCTTGAATGTGAGGCATCTTTGTGACATCTAAGCAGATACGCCAAGGAGTCAGGATGTGTGAGTCAGGAGTTCCGATGAGAGGTCTCTGCTTGAGAAATAAATTTGGAACTTACAGCCGGATATCTATGAAGCAAAAGTCAAGCCATGACACCTGTGTGGCTTAGTTGGTAAGGTGGCCGACTTGAGCTCAGGTCATGATCTCATGGTTTGTGAGTTCAAGTCCCACGACAGGCTCTGTGCTGACAGCTCAGAACCTGGAGCCTGCTTCCGATTCTGTGTCTCCCTCTCTCTCAGTGTCTCCCCTGCTCATACTCTGTCTCTTTCAAAAATAAATAAGCCTTAAAATTTTTTAAAAAATTCAAGCCATGAGCATGAAGGAGATTGTCTAAGGAGAAAGTAGATAGTGGGGAAAAAAGGCCATAGAGCTGAGACTGATGAAATTCTGATATTTAGTTTCCACATGAGGAAGGATGAGCCTCAAGGTGACTGAGGAGGAAAGGCCAGAGAAGGAAGAGGAAAACCAAAGGCATATGACACCACCCTGATACTTGCTGCTCCCCGGGAGAGGTAGAATGTCTAACTGTTAAACCTCTTAAAGCTTCGTCTTCATGGAGTAAGGGTGTTTGAAGTAAAGATTCTTGAAGTGAAAAGTTGACTCTATTTTAAAATGTTTCTGCTACAGTGTATGAAATGAAGATTGAGAACTGCTCTTTGGGTTTAGTAGTAAGGAGGCCAATGGTGACCAGGGGAGGTTTCAGTCAATGAAAGAATGAGGAAGCCAGACAGGAGTCAGTTGAGAGGTGGGAGTTGACAAAATTAGATATATAAGTGTGCAGTCAATCGATTGGAGTGCCAGTGTTCTACGGGGCCTGGCAGTGTTCAGATGCTGAAAGAGGTATCAATTAATGTAGAATTTGATAAGTTAGGAATGCATGTTAAAATGACAGGAGTAACCAATCCGAATACCAATATCGCATTTAATCTCCCAACAAATAGAAGACATGGAATAAAAGAAAATACTCCATCAGTCCAAAAGAAAGCAAGAAAATTTATAAAAGAAACACAGAAAAAGTGGAAGAAAGCACAAAATAAGATAAGAGTCCTAATCCAAATTTATCTGTAATGGTAAGTGCAAAAATACTAATTGTTCCAAATTATGGATTTAAAAAAAAAGATTCAAGGGGCTCCGGGTGGCGCAGTTGGTTAAGTGTCTGTCTTTGGCTCAGGTCATGATCTCATGGTTCATGGGTTTAAGCCCCATGTCAGGCTCTGTACTGACAGCTCAGAGCCTGGAGCCTGCTTTGGATTCTGTGTGTCTTTCTCTCTCTGCTCCTCTGCTGCTCATACTCTGTCTCTCTCTGTCTCTCAAAAATAAATGAATGAACATTAAAAAAAATTTTTTTAAGGGTTCAATATGTAACAGCACCAAAAATAAAAATTTCCTAGGAATAAACTTGGCAAAACATGTATAAGGGCTTTATAAAGAAATTTATAAAATTTTATTGAAGTACATTAAATAAGGCTTTGTATATGGAGAGATATGTACTGTTCATGCAAACTTAATTTATATGTGTGTATTTAGCTATATAAATATTTTTATGTATATATATAATGGGAAAAATATGTATATGACACAGCAGGTAAAAGCAACAATTTTTAATTCCATACAGCACTATTGGTGAATCTCAGGACAGAGATTGAATGAAAGATACAATTAATAGACATGTGATATGTCGTTTAGGCAAACAAAAATACATTGAAATATATAAAGACAATAACCCTCAGAGAGGGGTGAATAGAGATAGATGGGAAGTGAATGGGAGACCTCAGAGGAAATAGTAATATTTTATACTTTAATCTGAGTGGGAACATACAGGTGTTCAATGTGTCATCCTTCTTCATACTCTACATATATTTTATTAGTATTCTTTTAATATTCTTTTTGCTTTTCAGTTGTTTTATTAAACAATAAAATAATCTCTAAAACACACACACACACACACACACACACACACACACACACACACATTCCCATCCTGTTAAAGATTAGTCACCCCACTGGATATATACCTCATCTGACTCATAAGGTACAATATGACCAGAGTTTTTTTTATCACCAAAGTCTGGATTAGTATGAGAATTCAGGAAAATTAATAAAAGGCATTACAGATCACCAGCTTTTGTAATCTGTTTCTATTATATTTGCTGTTTCTTACAATAATTTTTTGTCAAAATCATTTTTCTAATTACTCTGGAAATGGTGTTATTAATTAGCAGTCTCATACAGAGCCTAGTTCAGTAATGTGCATTGTATTCTTTGTGCTCCCATTACTATAATTTAAAATACATTTTAATATCTGGTAGAGTAGGGACATTCTTATCAGTCATATATATATATATATATATGTATATATACAAATGTTTATTTTTGAGACAGAGAGACAGAGCGTTAGTGGGAGAGAGGTAGAGAGAGACGGACACAGAATCTGAAGCAGGTTCCAGGCTCTGAGCTGTCAGCACAGAGCCCGACATTGAGCTTGAACCCATGAACCATGAGATGAGACCTGAGCTGAAGTCAGATGCTTAACCTACTGAGGTATCCAGATGCCCCGAGGGCATCTTTATCAGTCTTAAGTTTTCTTGCCTATGAATACTTCCAGATGATCTACAAAGCATAACAATTGTAATCAATATTATTTTTTATTAAGATTGCATCAAACTTATAAAATAATTTAGAATTTATAAATAACATTTATAATGCTTCCAACATAATCTAGAAATATCTCTCCATGTATTAAGATTTCCTGTTACTCTGCAAAGTTTGCTAACTTTAAGTAGTTCCCATAATCTCTAGTAACACTGGAAGTTACTTCAGTGTATTTTCTTTTTTTTTAGTATTTACAATGTCATATTTTTAATACCTACTAATTGTTTTTGCAATATAAGAAATACTATTTGTTTTTATTTTGTGTTTCATAATTTTACTTAATATTTTATTATTTCTCAGGGTTTTCATTCATTTCTTGTTTTTTTTTTTGCCAGGTACATAATCATATAGTCTGAAATGAAGATGTAAATCACCTTTCCAGTTGTAATATTTAATTTATTTTTTTATATTAAATTTCATTAGTCAAATATTTAGGAAAAAATTAAAGAATCATGATTTTGAACATGCTAAGAGGAATGTCTACTATTTCATGATTAAACCTGGTGGTATCACCTGCTGAATTAAGGTAGATGGGCTATAGCAAGGAAATATCTTAGTTTTCCAACTTTTAACAAATATTTAAATCAGGAATAGCTATTAAGTGGTATCAAATGCTTTCTCAAAAATCTATTGAAATTATTTCATGGATATTCTTATCTGACCGATTGATGAATGTATTGATTTTTTTAATGTTAAACCATCTGCTCATTGCTAGGGAAACACAGTGGTTTGGGGTGACTGATTCTTTAATTTTTAAATTCTAACATTTGCCACTCTTTTTAGGTAACTGAAAGGTAAATGTGTATAATTTACTTATGGAGGGCATATCTGTTAGATTTTGTTATCAGAATTTTGTTACCATCATAAAATTAAGAAGATAACTCTACCTTTTAATTTCATTATAACAGTTAAACATTATGAATATTACTTTCTTCAATAGTTTAAAATAATAATGCCCTATCAGTTGAAAAAAAATATTGTGCCAGCTGCTTTTTTGAGGTAGCTCTCTATTAATTTGAATTTTTTTCATAGCTGATGGCATATTCAAATATTCTACTACTGTAATCATTGAGTGTTCTAAAACAAGAATACTTGTTTTTATCAAGCTTTTCAATTCCTAAGTATATCAAAGAAGTGGGTATGTTCTTCTCTTATTTTTAAATATCTGTTTGTTTCTTATTCCTTGACTATATTTGTCATATATATTTTTCCATGTCATTTCTGGCTTGTTTGTCTCTATTTAAAGAAAAAAAACCAAACTAATGCTGGGCTTTTGCAACAGTTAGCCAATGTAGAAATGAGTTCCCTTAAAATTTTCTACTCTGATATATTTTTTAGTGCCTGAATAGTTAACACTTCAGAACAGTAAATTTGATGACATACTTTAAGTGCTCAATTGGTATAACTTGGTAGCTTCACTTTACAAGCAGCTATTCCCAATCCGGACTAACTATAATCTCTAGGACAATGAATCCACTGCTGTTTGGAAACAACATATTCATTAATTTTATAAAAACCTAGACATCAACTAAACTGTCAGAGCTCAGATATCAACAGTTTGCACTGATGAAGAGAAAAGCGATAGCTGGAAGCACTGAGAGTAAAACAGGCACTGAGAATTTAGGTATGATTAAAATTTTTTTCAATGTTTATTTATTTTTGAGAGAGAGAGAGGCAGAGTGTGAGCAGGGGAGGGGCAGAGAGAGAGGGAGACACTGGATCCAAAGCAAACTCCAGGCTCTGAACAGTCAGCACACAGTGCGACGCAAGGCTCAGACTCACGAACCACAAGATCATGACCTGAGCTGAAGTCGGATGCTTAACCAACTGACTGAGCCACCCAGGTGCCCCTAGGTATAATTTTACAACAAAATTCTTCACCAAGTAAACCAAGTATACAACATGTTGGGTTTAAAATTATTGTGCTGTCCCAAATTTTTCTGAAAGAGGCCACAAGTGGCACAGGGCTAGCTATCACCCAGAAACAGCTAACGCTTTACAAGTCGTTACCATGTGCCAGGCAGTTTGCTAAGCATTATTTAACGGCAACAGAACCAGTGTGAGAAAGATGCTATTATTATAGATGAAGAAGTTGAGGCTTGGATTCATTAATTTACCCAAAGTCAGAAAACTCTGACAGAATTAGGATTTGAGTCCCCATCTTTCTTTTTCTTTCTTTCTTTTTCTTTTTTAATGTTTGTTTTGAGAGAGAGAGCACACCGGATCCAGAGAGGGGCAGAGGAAGAGAGAATCCCAACCAGGCTCCATGCTGCCATCACAGAGTCCCACACAGGACTCAGTCTCACAAACCGCAAGACCATGACCTGAGCCAAAATCAGTATTAATATACTGAGCGATACACAGGGGAGCACCTCGGTGGCTCAGTCAGTTAAGTGTCTGACTCTTGATTTCTAGAAAAGGGAAACAGATATTAAGGAACAAGTAAATACTATGTATATTTATACACACATATAATTCAGAAAATGAGAGCGCTCTGAATCTCTACCTCAGACACAGTCATTTAAAATATAGGGAATGAACGAGAATGCAAATTCATGATTATGGGAACCCTTCTGAAGAGTTCAAATGAACAGAGCTACTGAGAATGGTCTTATTGCTTAAAGAAAGAAACTGAACATATATTAAAGTAACAATATTCAGTTAAGTCATCTACAAACTGTTAACATCGTTATCAAAGAAAAAAGAAAAAGATACTGGGATGGCTTCCTGAAATTCTTTAAACCCAAGGCCTGAAGTGGCTTAGCAAAGCTTTAGAGTCCGTTCAGCGGGAGCATTTGGGACTGCTTTCCCCTTTCCCTCCCCCGCTTCCTGTCTCTGTGCCCCATTCATGACTTTACAGTAGTTCATCCAAGAGGCGATGAGCACAGAGATAGCTCTGGCACCCTTTCCTGGCAAGGTAAGGGGGAGCAAAGTAATTTAACCGTTGATGTCAAAGCAAGACAGGAGTTTGGAATGACTCTGGTAAGAATTTAAGGAATTTAAGATTTTCATCTCAGCCTCATAATTTAGGGGTAAACTCCCTCAATCCACAATGAAGTCCTATTTCTTGCCAGTTATTAAAGTTATTTTTGCGCTGTCAATCAACATCACTTTGGTTGAATGTAAGCCATGTGGATTTCATCAGGACCTCTATTTTAAACAGGATCTCAGGGAAACTTCTGTTTGGGTTTCGCACATAGACACTGTACGCTCTTACAAAAAGTAACCCTAAGATAGAGGCGTGTTGTATTAGAAGGAAAATTTGTTTTAGGATCTCTAGATCTCCCAGATTGTTAAAATAAAATGGTGCAACTGCAGTGATAAAGCTTACACTTAATTAAGAATGATTTCTGATTGCAGTGTTCCTTCCATGCCACAGAGACAGGCCACAATGGGCACAGCCCAGAAGAAGAAGAGTATGTTTCGTTTCTCCTAGAAGTAGCTTTGTTTCTCCTGAGAAGTTCATGAATTTTACTCTATTTGGTTTTGAGATTCTTCCCTTGATGGATGAAGTGCCAGGATGTCTTCCCTCCTCCCTTCAGCAGTGCGAACCTCAAGTGAACATCTCTAAGAGACGGCATTAATTTGGCCTTCAATGAGTCCTCACATAATTCTGAGGTGGCAAACAGTTCTTATTTTTTTCTAATTTTTTAATGTTTATTCATTTTTTGAGAGAGAGACAGACAGACAGAGCGTGAGTGGGAGAGGGACAGAGAGACAGGGAGACACAGAATCCAAAGCAGGCTCCAGGCTCTGAGCTGTCAGCACAGAGCTCGACATGGCGCTTGAACCCACGAACCATGAGATCATGACCTGAGCCGAAGTCGGACACTTAATGGACTGAGCCCCCCGTCCAGGTGCCCCAAACACTACCTAGTTTAAAGGAATTGTTGTTAAATTTACGTTATGTTTCTAGAAATAACATGTTATGTTTAGATAAATTGAGACTAACCAACAGTTTGTTAACATAAACATAAACATTTATTTGTTTATCCTCTATTTCCAGAACTGATTTAAGGCAGCTTAAAATAGAAAGAACAGAAAACATTGTGACACTGGCCTTGGTATTCCTCTGGTGCCCTTTTCTTCTTTAATTTTCTGAAACTTTTTAAAAGTAAGCTTCACACCCAATGTGGGATTTGAACTCACAACCATGAGATCAAGAGTCTCATGCTCTACCAACTGAGCCAGTCAACTGCCCCTCAGGTGTACTTTTTATTCCATCCATGGTACTTGACTTTATAGAATGAATAATCTCCTTTTGTCTAGGTGGTGTTATTTTTTCTCTCAAATTCAATTTATTTACTTAATTTGTTAAATGTGTATTACACTAATATCTTCCAGAGATAAAGTAATAAGAAGTCACACAAAGAAAAGTCTATCTCCTACCCACCCCTGTCCCATAATCACCTAGTTCCCTCCTCCCACTTTCAAACCGTCTTAACCAGAAACACTCTTAGGAATTTTCTTATGCATCCTTTGTGAGTTCTTTTATGCATATTCAATATGCATGTAAATTATATGCATGTATATGTACACATGTATATGCGTATACACATGTATACATACACACACAAAATATTTTTTACGCTGTGTACCTGGTTTCATGCCTTGAGTTTTTTTCACATAAGAATCTCAGAGGTCTTCCTTCAGTACATAAGAGTGATGTCATTCTTTTTTAAGTTGAGAAGTGTCCTATTATATATATATACTCTAATACTAGTATACCTTAATATGGGTTAGTTTCTTTTAAATGGACATTAGGTCACCAGGTCAATGTCCATAACTTTATGTTTTTCATGTATTTTATATAATTGATGCATGTATAATTTTGGTGACTTTTGTTGAGTTGTTTTCCATAAATGGTTATCAGTCTACACTCCTGTCAATAGGTGTGAGCCTGCCTGTTTCCTCACAGCCTCACCAAAAACTTAGGGTCGATCTTCTATCAGACTATTGGTCTAGGTCTTTTTCTTGATAATTTCTAGGAACTCTTGATATGATCTTCCATTGTTAAAATCTATTGTTAAAAGTGAAATGGTTCAACTGCAGTGATAAACTTTACACTTTATATAAGATCAGCTTTTTATTCGGTGATAAGAATTGTGTGGGTTTTCCCCCTATTTTGTTATATTTTACTTTGCATAAGGGGTTGTTTTTACTTGCTTCTTTTCTTTTTTCCATGCAGATATTTTTAAATTTTTGCATATGGTAACTAATTAATTTATCAATCTTTCTTTTATGGCTTCTAGATCCTAACATAGTTACAAAGATCACAAGATCACAAATGAATTTTGCTAGTTTTTTCTATTACATTTATGGTTCCAGTTTTACACTTAAATTTCCTATCCATTTTGTAGTTTATACTGATGTACATGACATGAGGTACAGTTTTGACTTTTTTTCCAGAGAGTTACTCAGATGCCCCAACATCATTTAATGAAAAATCTATCATTTGTCATTAATTTGTGATGCAACTTCAGCTTTTTCCTCTATATCATTGTTCTGGCTCCCTGTTCCTGTGCCCACACAAGAATTCAATTATTAAAGTTTTCATGATACATGATCTGGAACATATAATCCTTGCCTATTGCTGTTTTAAAATTTTCCTGGCCCTTCTTTTGTTTGTATTGCTCTCATTCGAACGTTAGAAGTTTCAAGTTTAAAAAAAGATCTATTGACATGGGCACCTGGCTGACACAGTTGGTTAAGCGTCTGACTTCAGGTCAAGTCATGATCTCATGGCTTGTGAGTTTGAGCCCCCCATCAGGCTCAGAGCCTGGAGCCTGCTTCAGATTCTCTTCTCTCTGCCCCTCCCTGCTCATGCTCTGTCTCTCTCTCCTTCAAAATAAATAAACATTAAAAAAATCTGTTGGTACAAATTGGGGAACATATTCATTATGTAAGTCAGTTCAATGTGTTGACCTCTCTGTGGTAATCAAGGTTTTCTACCTAAGAACACGGTATGACTTCACATTTATTTTTATCTTCTTTGTAACCTTCAGAAGTATTTTAAAGTTTTCTTCATATGTGTTTTGCATATTTATTGTCATATTTATTCCTCTGAATGTTTTTTCTATTTGTTTGTATGGAAAATAGGATCTTCTGTAGTAGCTTCTAAATTTACTGATCACTTATTATTTGCCAAGTATAGTAATAAGCACTGGAGTACAGCACAGAACAAAACCAACAAGATCCCTGCCCTTGTGAAGCCTTACACTAAATAAATACTCACACCAATAATCATATGATTCATCATAGTGATAAAACCAACATGAGGGAACTACTGTGGCTGAGTATAAATAGAAATATAATCTAGACTCGAAATTCAGGTAAGATTTCCCTGAAGACACGTCACTTTAATGGTCAAAGAGAAGAGGTCTAACTTGTATAATTAGAAAATCTTGAATAACTTCTTGTGATCCATTTGTGCTCCATTTGTGTATACCCTTATATATCTGAGCCTTAGTCCTTGAAAAACTGAGATATTTGGAGAAGAAAAATCCTTGTTGTATTGCCAGTGTTCTTCAATTTGCCAGGTTCCAGAAATGATTTTGTCAAGGCAATATACCTCAATGCCTACCAGGGTTGCCAGACAAAATACATACACAAAAACAAGTACAACCTGGCAATCATTCTCATATACTGTGAGAGATATTTATAAATAAGATCTCAGGAGCACCTGGGTGGCTCAGTCAGTTAAGCAGCCAACTTTGGTTCAGGTCATGATCTCACAGTCGGTGGGTCTGAGCCCCGCTTCGGGCTCTGTGCTGACAGCTCGAAGTCTGGAGCCTGTTTCGGATACTGTATCTCTGGCTCTCTCTGCCCCTTCCCTGTTTGCACTCTGTCTCTCTCTCTCAAAAATAAACATTAAAAAAAATTATAAGGAAGATTCACTAGGAACGTCTGGGTGTCTCAACCAGTTGAGTGTCCAACTCTTGATTTTGGCCCAAGTCATGATCGCCAGGTCATGGGATGGAGCCCCATGTTGCACTCAGTGCTAAGTCTGGAGCCTGATTGAGATTCTCTCCCTCATTCTCTGCCCTTCTTCCCCACTCACACTCTTTCTTTCTCTCTCTCTAAAAAACTTAAAAAGGAAAAAAAGCAGAGTATTTATTTAAAAAAAAGAAAAGAAAATTCACTAATAGCTAACAAATTTAAAGGAAGATCCCTAAGGTTCTTTTTTGTTGGTTGGTTGGTTGGTGAAATTACCATGACTGGGGAGAAACATACCATAGGAAAAGTGAGAAGAAATTTCAGAATAAGCAAATAAAAACACACCAAAGTGATAAATCTATTTGAAATGTTCTATATTGGAACCTCACTATTCAGTTTAGGCTCATGAACAAGACAAGGCCACCCTTGCAGGAGATAACACTGAGGAAAAGACAGGAAGATGAGATATTTCAGGCTATCTGTATTAGGGGCACAGTTTCTCCTTGATGCCACTGCAGGTATCCTGGGAAACGAAGCCAAGGGTCAGGAGCTTGAAGGAAGTCAACGTTGCGTTTGCAAGAGAGATGACATGGAAGCGGTGAGACAAAGATTCTGATAAGTGTAGAAGATGAAGAGGGGAACAGAAGGGAACTAGATGCCAGCTGGGTGAGGAAGGGAGTCAGTTATCAGGCCAGTCAGGGTGAGAGTCTGTGGGCCAGGAGGTTACCTATTTTCTGCTAACCCAGAGTGGGCCCTTTAGCTCTCTCCTAGGAAAAACAAATTCAGACCACTTGGGTGAAAACTAGCCCTGGTTATGGAAAAGTCTACATTAGAGAACATTTTACTATTTTTTAAACATTTATTTATTTTTGAGAGACAGAGACAGAGTATGAGCATGGGAGAAGCAGAGAGAGAGAGAGAGAGAGAGAGAGAGACAGACAGACAGACAGACACACAGACACACAGAGACAGAGAGAGAAAGAGAGACAGAATTTGAAGCAGGCTCCAGGCTCTGAGCTGTCAGCACAGAGCCCGAAGCCAGGCTCAACTCAGAAACTTTGAGATCATGACTTGAGCCAAAGTCAGCTGCTCAACTGACTGAGCCAACCAGGTGCCCCAAAGAACATTTTAAATAAAATGTAACTTTTATATCCTCAAGTTTATTCAATAGCATGGGTTTTGCTAAATGTGTAAAACAATCTATTCTCTTACACAACACAATCTTATTTACCCTCCTAATTTACCTAACATTCTTTATAGACAGGACAAAAATTAATTGTAGTCCCTGGCTTGTTTAGATGAACAAAAGTATTTTACTGATGAAGAGCAGTTCATGAGGTTTTCCATGCTGTCTGGCTGCATTCATCTCCCTCTTTTCATTCGGACAGACAGCTATAGTCTGTTTTACTAATTCTACGCCTACCATCCTCTTCTATAAGCTCAGATTTTGTAGTAAGAGCATCCAGGGTTGTATCTAAGTCCTTTTAGGAAGGGAGATAAATGATGCTCAGTTAAACAAGAAATCGGAGCAGGCTGCAAGACCAGTATTTATGAGACTCTCTTGCCCGTTGTCTCCTCCCAGCTTCTTGGAATTGAAATTCCCTGTGGCTGGAAATGACTTCCCAGATGTTATTCTTCCACAATCCCGAAAGCCAGGTGCTTCTTTGATTCAGGGAGCTCTGGAAATAAATATTTTTGAAGTACCTTCCAGCAGGGGGAAGCCCTGTTTACCTCCTTCCCTCCTTCCACCCAGGAGAGCTAGAGTAGGCAGCTGGGCTAAGGCTGACCAGAAACACTGGGGCCAAGGGCTGGCAAAGAAGAGTGCTTTTTTTTTTTTTTTTTAATGTTTATTTATTTATTTTTGAGAGAAAGAGAGAGCACACAAGCAGGGAGGGGCAGAGAGAGAGGAAGAAAGCAAATCAGAAGTTGGCTCCAGGCCCCAAGCTGACAGCACAGAGCCTGATGCAGGGCTCGAACTCATGAGCCGTGAGATCATGACCTGAGCTGAAGTTGGTCATTTAACCGACTGAGCCACCCCGTTGCTCCAAGAAGAGTTCTTTTGTGTACCTGCTCTGTTTGGTCATAGTGGTCTGGAGCATGCTACTGGGAGAAGATTGTGAGGCACACTCAAAATCTGTGGGCAGGCCTGCCACAGTGGAAAAGTGATGTCTGCCACAGACATTGAGGGGAAGTGGCAGCATTTGGACTAGTTATGTGCCACTACAAGTCAAAATTGCCCCACAGATTACCTCTGAAAAATTCTTTACGAGCATCTGAGACTCTCCTGGTTGTGCAATAAATAATCTAGTATTCACACAGAAACAGGAAATAATAAGGAGCTACATCCTACGGAGAAGGTATCTCCCCACTCGAGAAGAGGGCCCTGATTTTGAGGGAAAACGCTTTGTGACTTGGAACAAACCTAGAGAGGAATGTTTGATGAAAGAGGAGGAAAAGAGGCACCTGGGTGGCTCAGTCAGTTAAGTGTCCGACTTCACCTCAGGTCATGATCTCATGGTTTGTGGGTTCAAGCCTCACAACGGACTCTGTGTTGACAGCTCAGAGCCTGGAGCCTGGTTCAGATTCTGTGTGTCCCTCTATCTCTGCCCTTACCCAGCTCGTGCTCTCTCTCTCAAAAATATTAAAACAATTTTTGAAATAAAATTTTAAAAAAATAAGAGGGGAGAAAAAAGGGGCACTGGATGGCTCAGTGGGTGGAATGTGTGACTCTTGACTTCTAGGTTGCAAGTTCCAGCCCCAGGTTGGGTACAGAAATTACTTAAAAATAAAACTAAAAAAAAAACAAAGAGGAAAAAATGTTGTTTATAATTTTTGGTGAAAAGAAAACAAAGGGGAGTATGATGTTTTTTATTTACTAAAATTAGGGAAGCTTGCCTCTTTCAGTCTGTGACTCCCTCTCTCTCTGACCCTCCCCTGCTCACGCTCTCTCTCTCCTAGAAATAAAAAATAAAAAAAAAAAATTCTAAATTAGGAAGTAGACTTCCAGTTTGTGAGTGGTCCTATTTAAGTCCTGCACCACTACTCGAACATCCATGCCGCACAGGCCCACTTAGTGTGGATGGCGCGCCAGCAGCAACACCGGACTCCGGGACACTCGGCCCAAGTGCTCGTCCACACGGTATCAGTAGCAAGCAGCAGTTCTCTTGACCGGTTGGGGTGTCTGACACATCACTGGATGTTTTTTCCACACACTGCGCCAAACAGTGTGCTCAGCTGCTCAGAATACATGTGTGCTTCAACACTCGGTGTTATGAAAGAGAAGCAAAGTATTATCGAGTGTCTTTTTTCATTCTTAAGTTCTCATTTGTTCTTCTGCATTCTTTTAGCATGTCAGCATGTTTTGGAGGGTGCAGCAGGAGAGGGAAAAGAGTGAGAGGAAGGAGGTAGAGATTTTCCCTGCAGGCTGGAATCTATTATTGCTGAGTCTGCGGCTTGATGCCCAAATTGGGTCCAACCCATCCGGGCGTGAGACCGAGCGTCAGGACTGAGGGTGAAGCCCCAGAACGCGGTGATACAAGACTCATTCACTGCAGAGCGGAGGGCTTTTCTTTGAGATTCAGAGAACACGCTTGAGAGAGATGAGAGGAAACCTTACAAGGTAAAAGGAAGGATAAACGGGAGGTACGGTCACAAATCCTGAAACGTGTGTTTTACTGGGATGTTCTAGGCGTGTTGAGTGATTCCAGTTGTTGGGTTTTGCTAATTACATCTAAGTTTTTGCCTGTATCTGGCAATTTGAAAGCACAAGTTTTCAAGTTTACGGGGGGGAAAATGCTTTAAAAACTTGGTATCTTTATGAACTCCAGGTTTCTGTAAGCTCCTTAATTAAATGTCTTACAGTGTCGATTTCTGCTTCTCTATCAAAAACCATGGGGGAGCTATGCTAACATCTATCACCCCCTTCACAGCTCAACCAACCACTATGTGTGTGCTGTCAGGTTTGATTCACCAACTACTGCCCAGACCTTCAAACCAGATACATAATCCTGAACTTGACCTCATAGAACATGAAACTTGTTGGCAGGTTCCAAGATTTACCAAAGATTTTATTCAACTACTTGTTTCAGATTTCACTTGTAAATTTAGAGAGTACATTACATCACTCCATTCCAGAGTGAGAAGGTACATATCATAGTATCTGCTCAGAAGAGATGCTAAATATGCCTGTTACAGTATTAATTACTATAATGTCGAGTTTTGTGAAAGTGCTGGTCTAGCTTGACAAGTAACCAATACATCAGTTTCTTAATTTGAGACCGGAGGGTTTTTCTTTCTTTCTTTCTTTCTTTGTTTTTTGTTTTCTTTTTTATTATAACAGAATCTGTCATTCTCAAAGACCTGGCCCCAAACCAAATATCAGCCTCCATGGCAGGCTGACCCATTCAGTGGTACTCAGCCTCAGCAATCTAAATACATATCGCATTGTAGCTGTTGGCTGATCCCACTGAGCCAGAGTCAGGGTTTGAAAATGGCATGGCAGTGATATGTGACCACACCAGCCCCACACACAGTGCTCTCTTTCCTAACTAATTACAACAGAATTTCTCAGGAATGACGTACCTCCTGGGACAAAACACAAAATAAATAGAACAGTGTTAATGTCTGCATCTATGCAGACATGTCCGCTGAATTTGGGAAGACCGAATGAGAGCCAAGTAAAACTGGAGATGGGATGGTCAGGATACCTAAGAGTTGTCCCCTTACAGTAGAAGGAAACTGCACACACGCTACCCTGCTGTGGAGCCCAAAGGACACAGGTAGAGCGCTCCCAGGGGTAGAATCCGGCTTAGGTTTTCCAAAGACGGGTGAATGTGGCCACTAAAAGGGTGGTTTCCACTCTCCATAGTCACACCTTGGGGCTCAAGGAGCCTTTGAGATTCCTAAATGACAACATAAATGGGAGTCTGTCCTCTCTTCATGTCCAACAACCTCCCAGAGCAGTCAGACCACTTTACATAGACGGTGGCTCCCCCGCCAACAGATTTCAGGCTTAGTTCACAGTGAGAGCTGCAGAGCCTCCTCTGAGCCACCGCCAATTAGCAGCAAAGAGGAACAACCCAGACCAATTGTAGAGACACTTAGGGAACCCTCTTGGGGATCCTAAGAATATTCTGGGGAAAACTCTTTAAGAGGGCATTGCATTATTCTTATTTAATAAGATCTTTGGGATTGCAAGTGATGCAAAAACAACTCAAATTGGATTAAGCGAAAGATTTATTAGCTTACATAATGAGTAATCCAAGGGGATGGTGCTGGCTTCAAATATTGCTGGATGTAGTCTCTCTCTGTCTCTGCCTCTTTAACTCTGTACCTCTCTGGTTCTGGCTCTCTGTCTCTTTACCTCTATCTCTCTGTCTCCCTCTTTCTCCCCTCTCAGTTTTGCTTTTCATCAAGAAGTCTTTCCACATCAGCGAACTACCCACCAGGCTTGTATCATCTTTGTAGCCAGTGTTCCCTAAAAGGAGTGCAACCTCCCGGTGTTCACACCAATTTTCAGAAGAACTTAAAAAGCCTGGACTGTGTAACTTGCCCCTCCCACAATCACTTATTAAGGCCAGGGTGTGAAGTACTGCAATTCTCTAGCCTGAATCAGGTATCTACTCCAGGGTTAGAAGTAGTTGATGCTTGTTGATTGACAATACCTGAAATGGGAAAGACTCATCCTGAAAAGGAAGGGGCAAAAAAGAGAGGCCCCAAAGAGTTACAAAGAACATTGTACTGTAGAAGCAGACTCGGCTTGGAGCTAAAATATTATGAGATGAACTACTAAGATAGCATCAATAACACAAATAAATACCTTTTTCTCACCCTAAAAATGTGTGGACTTACCAAAGCACTCTGGACTGAATATATATATTTTCTTTTTCTGATTATGAGAAATGAAACAGTAAAGGAGCCTCCTTGCTGATCTTTAACATAAAAGCAGTTTCTTCCACAGGGACTTTGAATCAGCTACTCCCTCTTACGGGAACTCTCTTCCCCCAAATATCCATATGGTTAACTCCCCCCATCTTCAACTCTTTTCTCATTCTGACCATCCTGTATAAAATTGTAAACTACCATCTTCACCCCACCTACTCCCACATATTTGCTCTACTCTTTCTTTTTTTCTATAGCACTTATCATTTTATAAAACACTATTTATTTACTTATTTACTTACTTATTTTGAGAGAGAGAACAAGCAAGCAGGGAAGGTGTAGAGAGAGGGAGACAGAGAGAATCCCAAGCATCTCTGCATTGTCAGTGTGGAGCCTGATGAGGGGCTCAAACCTAAGAACAGTGAGATCATGACCCGCACCGAAACTGAGAATCAGATGCTTAACTGACTGAGCAGCCCAGGCACCCCTATAAAACATTATTTAAATGGAGTAGTTATTATTTTTCTTTTATATTTTTTCATCTTTATTCAAATTCATGCTCCAAAGGATGGGAATCTCTCTTTGTTGTATCTCGAGCATCCAGATACTTTGTAGCTGGTATGAAGTAGATGCCCAGGAAATATCCATTACATGAATACACTTCTCCCAAAGTATCAAAGGCATAAGCTGACTTAAAATTGGGAGGATTTTAGCACAATACAAATAAAAATGTCTAAGTAAATACTATATGTATGTTCTAAGAACTTATTAAGCAATTCTTGGCTGCAAGGAATTTCTCTCCTAGATCCCAGTTTATTGCCCTGATCATGGATTTCTTTTTTCTAAGCCTCCTTTTCTCTCTCCTCTTTCTTCTCCACTTTAGGACAACCCCTGGAGAACTACAGATTTTCCTCTTTATTAGGCAGAACAATGCAGTTGTTTATTTTCCCACTTATTTGAATATGAGACACCCAAGAAACCTCATCTTTGTTAGCCAGAAGAGCCCATCAAGAAACATGTTAGTGTTTCCCAATAATAGAATCCCCTAGCTCTGTGATGGCACTGTCTCTCCCCAAACTGTGGACTGAGTAGTAAGGTTTTTGCTCTAAATAAAGCTCTTTTCTGCTGTTTAAGTATGTCAGAAAATGCCAATGTCAAGACACTAACCTCAATATAGAAGACTTAATGGTGATTTTTGCTTTCTTCTTTTTGCTTATCTTATTTTCTACTTTTTCTGAAATAAATATGTGGCACTTGTATAGTAAGACAACTATTAAAACATTATTCTGCTCTGTATTATGAGTAAGTATATCCAGTAAGGAAGTAAGCAGCTCTCAAGACATATGAGTCACAGATAAGGTAAGTAGAGCATATATGTGCTGAACATAGGTATAGGAAAGAGTGGAAGGAGAAAATAGCCACCCAAGATTAATGAGACAACTACAACTTCTGGTCCAGATGAAGAAACAGATACTTCTCTATTTAAACAATTAAAAAACAGAACAAAACACATGAACTAATTGTTTTCAGACACTGGACAACAGGAAGCACAGGGCAGTGATCCCTGGGGAAAGGAAAACAAATTTGGTGAGCCCTATACTGGATGGGAATAACGATAGACTGGAAGGGAATCTGTAGAGAGAGTTTTGAGGCCATAGGGTGAGGAGGGAATATTCAGAGAGAGCCCATCAGCTTCCCTGAGTTGAAGATAAAGACTTAAGAATTCAGGTAGACCATGGCAGCTGGAATTTGGAAGGTAGAGCACTAGAGGGGAATTAGCTTCATGAGGAGGAGTGAGTTCTGTGGGAGAGAGCTTCATGGGAGAGAGCCAGAGAATTTCACAAAGTCCCTCTGGGTATTCAGCTGAATTCTGGTCAGCACATGTGAGAAAACTGCCTCATACTGGGGAAAGAACTGCAGGGAAGAAGCAGGCAGAATACTAGATCTCATACAAGATTGAGAAGAGTTTGTATTCCCATCAACCATTAAAAAAATAACTACAATATACAAGAAATCAGATACAGCGCTCAGAAAAGGTATTGCCTCAGTGGTGGGTGAAAATTAGCTTTAGACAAAATGGTTTTCTTTTCCCGTATAACAAAGCATAAAAACATGCCTTGAAAGATCAAACTGTTTCCAAGTACTTAACTGTATGCTAGAACAAAGCTCAACAATATTAAATTAAATAGAAAAATACCTAGCACCCAAGAAGGTAACATTACAATATCTGACATGCAACTTAACAATTACTCAACATGCAAAGAAGCAAAAGAATGTAACTGATAAAGAACAATCGGTCTATAGAAATAGACTTAGAAATTATGTGGATGACAGAATTAGTAGGCAAAGAAATGTAAATAGTTATTATAAACATATTACATATGTTAAAGAAGATAAAGTAAAACATGAACATGATAGAGAGACATGGACTATTTAAAAAAAAAAAAGGACCAAAATCGAAATTCCGGAGTTTAAAATGACTGGATAAAATTAACAGCAGATTAGATAGTGTAGAAGAAAAGGTTGGTAAACTTGAAGACAGAGCAATAGAATCTATCCAGAATGAAACACATAAAGAAGAGAGATAAAAATGAATAGAGAATCTGGAAATTGTGGGACAGCAACTTCAAGCACCCTAGTATACATCTAATTGCAGGCCCTGAAGAAAAGGAGAGACAGGAGGAGATGGAAATATTTGCAATAATAATGCCTGAAATATTTCCAAATTTGGCAAAATCTACAAATCTACAGATCCAAAAAGCTTAATGAACCCCAGGCATAAGAATAGTGAATGGGTGGCTCAGTTGAGTCAGTTGAGCACCCAGCTTTGGCTCAGGTCATGGTCTCGTGGTTTGTGAGTCTGAGCCCCGTGTCGGGCTCTGTGCTAACAGCTTAGAGCCTGGAGCTGCTTCAGATTCTGTGTCTCCCTCTCTCTCTGTCCCTCCCCTGCTCATGCTGTCTCTCCCTATCCCTCAAAAATGAATAATCACTAACAAAAAGAAGTGAATAAAATTATACTAACGCAAATACTAACCTCATTGTTTAACTAGTAATAAAGAGAATATCTTAAAAGTATCAGAGGAAGACCTATATTATGTACGGAGGAAAAAGGATGGTAGCCAAATTCTCAACAGAAGCAATGCAAACTAAATAACAATGTCTAGAATTCTAAGTACAGCAAATATCTTTCAAAAATAAAGGTAAAATAGGGGCACCTGGGTGGCTTAGTCGGTTGAGCGTTCGACTTTTGCTTGGGTCATGATCTCGCGGTTCGTGGGTTCGAGCCCCGCGTCGGGCTCTGTGCTGACTGCCAGCTCTGAGCCTGGAACCTATTTCAGTCTGTGACTCCCTCTCTCTCTGACCCTCCCCTGCTCACGCTGTCTCTCTCTCTCTCTCTCTCTCCTAGAAATAAATAAAACATTAAAAAAAAATAAAGGTAAAATAAAGGTTTTTTTTCCAGATATACAAGAGCTTACAGAATTCATCAGAAGCACTTAAACACACACACACACACACACACACACACACACACACACACACACAGAAGAGGAGCTGAAATCAAGTGGAAACCTGGGTCTACACAGAAGAATGAAGAACATTAGTAGTAGTAAACATGGCAGAAAGAAAAACCTTATGAGATAGCAAATATTTATGACAATTTAGACTACCTTCATCAGCCATTGATGACATCATTCAGCCATGGACACAAAGGTAAAGGCTGTGTCTGCTCAGTAGTTATCAATGAGCTTCTGAACTCAATGAACTCTGAACTTCCTGGCCTTGTGTGCTTTCTCCTGCATCTCTACAGTAGAGCAAGTGTGCATTGATTCCGGGCATCTTCTGTCTTTGAAGTCCCCTGTTCACTCCCAGCTCTGGTCCTTATAACCACTCAGTCAGCAGGGAAGGTTAATGTGGCAAAATGACAGGATTCAGGTAATGAGATGCTTCCACCCCCTGGATCCTATCATGAGTGTGTTAACCCATTCCATCTACCCCCTTGTTTCTGGCTAGAGGTTTTAAACTGACTTAATATCATGTGATTCACTCATCTTAACTTGGTTGGTGAGGTGAGTCTTTATGTGTCTGGTCAATGAGGCTACTGTAACACCATAGTATTTTCTATTGCAGCGTACTAAGAGGTATATTTGAGGGGGAACATTTTCCTTTGTATTACTTCATATTGCCTGTGACCCACTGAGCATTAATTTTTTTTTTTTGTCAAGGTAGTCAGCTTCTTTCCAGAGACATTCTATGTGCTTTGTCAGATGAACTTCTCATCAGGAAACTTTTTTCTGTAATGAACTGCTTTTTCATGGGCTATACTTAGATCATTGGCCTTAAGAACAGAATTCTGGGCTCAAATCTTTTTCTGTTCTCTTGCTCCAATTACTAGGGTTGTCCAAAACTAATTATTTTATTAATTATATATATTATATATATGTATATATATATACATATATATACATATATATAATATATATTATAGAAATACAGATTTCTCACATATGGAGATCTATGGAGTGGGAATCAAAATGCCCTTTCTTATCAAGTTGTTGTAATGATTAAATGGCTTAACATTTTTCTAGTTAATACACATAATAAGTAACCAACAAATGTCCCCTCTATTTTTCTTCTTTCGTCTCCCATGCCTTTGCAACATTTCTGCTGAGAAGCTATCCTCACCCTTTCATTTCAGCTCCAGAAATGGGATGCAGCAATCCCAGTCTGCATGCCATCTGTATTGTCTTCTGTCTCCAGTTAACTCCCTCCTCCACCCTGAGACACTTCCATTGGTGGGCTCCACCCTCTGCAGCCTCTGCCCAGGCTGAAAGCTGTTTTTGTGGTCCACACACTTGTTTATGAAGAGTGCTGAGAAAATGCCAGGGTCCACACTTTCTGTTCTTCCTGGCTTCAATCCCATTCTCTTCTCCCTCTGCTACTGAACCAGTTACATCTTTCCTAAGGCAGGAATCAAAGGTCTGCCACAGGCCTAGGACAGAGGAACAACTGTAGAAAAATACATAATAGTTCAGGACCCTGCAGTCAGCTATGTTAGCATCACTGTGAGATGATTTTCTCATAGACTCTCTAAAACGTTTGGGTGCCTGGGCCACCCCCATTCAATTTCCATGCCAAGAAAATTACTACCTTGTTTCTACTGAAGAGAGGACTTTATAGGAGATACTGTTGTAATCCTATCCAAAGAGAAGAAATGGCTTACAGAAGGTAAGGCCCATCTTGTGATTCAGTGAACCAAAACCCAAATTCAAGAAGACTTTCCCCACTTCCTACTTGGGTTTGTTACCGCTAGTATGTCCTTTCTCTTCCCATAGATCTAGACCCACTCTTGCTCCACTAGACAGATAACTGTCTCCCATTTTTCAACTTGTTCCTCTAGTTCAGTGAGGGAAAGAACTCACTTGAATGGATAATTATGTTGAAGTCCTCATTTCTGTCATTGTACTCACATACTCACTGTTTGTATTTTATTGGATATTCATCCTTTCTGAGGCAAGCAGACTTACAGTATGTGACTGTAAAAATGAGAGATAAATAAAATGGCAAAGATGAAGGAAGGAGAAGAGGAGAAGATGAAACAGGAAATATACGAAGGGAAACAATTTCCTTAGGTTATACGAAAAAAATACTATCAAATTCTTTGAGCATTTTTGTAAATTCTTGGGTTCTCTTTGGAAACTTAACTCCCCAAAGGCAGTAATTGCACACACAACTGTAAAGCCATTTCCTTATTGTTTATTTTCATACATTCACTGGACTAGTCACCAGAGCTTCTCAACTCAAAGCAAAATGTACCAGATCCTCAAGATATGGCCAATCCATGTTTGTGTATTAGATCCCTTTGTTCAATTCGATTCTGCTAGAGCCCTTTGAACCCAAATACATGCATGCATGTGCATACACACACACACACACACACACATTTTTCTACATGGAAAAAGACAGGTTCTCCAAACTATCTGGTTTCAGATTAAAAATTTTACTACAACTTGAAGCATAAAAATTGACATAGTCTCATTTTTCTAAATGCCCTCCTGATTATATTAATTTATATTGAAGCTGGGAAAATAAAAGAATAAAATAAAAGAAGTCTGTAAAACCTGAGCTTCCTATTTGTAACTTGTGGGGAATAAAGTAGTCTTACTTTTTTTTAACCTGAGTCTGTTCTTCCAGACTAACTGTGCAATACCTTTGGCAATCAGTTCTCAGATTAAGGAACATACAAACTGAGTAACTGAATTGTTCACTTTTCTCACCTTGTTCTTTCTTTTCAAAGTTTGCCTTTTCTTTTCAAATACTAACACTAGAACTCTCCTATGACCCAGGAATAGCACTGCTAGGAATTTACCCAAGGGATACAGAAATGCTGATGCATAGGAGCACATGTACCCCAATGTTCATAGCAGCACTCTCCACAATAGCTAAAACATGGGAAGAGCCTAAGTGTCCATCAACAGATGAATGGATCAAGAAGATGTGGTTTATCTATACCATGGAATACTACATGGCAATGAGAAACAATGAAATCTGGCCATGTGTAGCAACATGGATGGACCTTGAGGGTGTTATGCTGAGCGAAATAAGTCAGGCAGAGAAGGACAAATACCATATGTTTGCACGTATAGGAGAATTAAGAGGAACTTAACAGAGGACCAAGGGGGAGAAGAAGAGGAGAAATGGTGGGGGAGAGTGAGGGAGGCAAACCATGAGAGACTCTTGAATGCTGAGAACAAACTGAGGACTCATGGGTGTGGAGGGGGGAGGGGGGAGATGGGCATGGAGGAGGGCACTTGTGGGGATGAGCACTGGGTGTTATATGGAAACCAACTTGACAATAAACTATTTGTAAAAAAACAAAACAAAACAAAAAACAAATACTGCATTTGAAAGCCACATTTCAGGATGGGCTAAACTGCCTCTAGAGTAGGAGTCAGATGAGCAAGGAATCTACTCAGCTCTAATGAGGCCTGCAGGAGATCTTGCACTGGGTAGACAGGTGATACAGTGAGGTGGACAATGGGCCTAAATAGAAAGGAAGTTACAGGAATAATACCCTCCCCACAGTTCTCATCCACCTAGCCTGCTCCTCTGTCCTTCCTTTCCTGAGCGGAGGGGAGGCAGGATCACCCTATGGAAACAAGGACGAGGCAAAGCAGAGGATCATTCACACTTGTCTCCACCTACTCTGAGGGAGACACAGGATCTTGTGATTTGAAAGCCATAACACACAAACTGGCTGTAGTATCAGTCCATTGTTTTGGCCACTAAATCACTTGAACTCTCACCACCCGTTTCAGAGAACCAACCCAGACCATCCTGGCAAGAGTGACATGGTTACCAATCTCATCCCATTAGAACTGGTATCTGTATGTATTTTTTCTGTAAGCAGTTTTAGGAGGAAGTTTTCAAACTGTTAAAAATTGGTCCTCATGTTTTTTTTAAGGTGAGGACACAACGTCGTTTGAAAGATGAGATTAAGGGGTGAGACTTGTTCTGTGAGAACCTCATTTGTTTGAGAGCCATGCTAGAAGCCAACTGCATCTAGATGCCTTTTCTTTCTTTTCTCTGAGGAAAGTGCAGGGGAAGAATAAAGGTCACTAAAGGAAGGGCAATAAAGGGATGCTTGAGAATCACAAGAATTCATTGTTCTGCTTTGTATTATAAGAAGAAAAATACCAAGAGAGAGAGGAGCATCTTACACTTGAAAAGCTAAAATAGGACTGAGATTCTGCCTTAATCTCTGAATAAACTCCATTTTCCTATTTTATACACCCAGAGCTGCTTTCTCTCAGTTTCCAGCACCTGGAGGACAAGTGGAGAGAGAGGAGTATAGACTCTGGCAACTACGACTAAGGACAATGAAGGGTTTTAAGAGAAAACCGTTACAAGACAAATGAAAAACTGCAATAATGCTGCAAAAAGTACTTATTTGAATAATTCAAGTATTGAAACATGCGTTGCTCAGGGATTGCCTTTTTTTTTTTTCTTCAAAGAAAGTTTGTTTTTAAAAATGTCTTTGGTATTTGAATAGCATTGTCAAAGTTAAAACAGGCTCCGTGGCAGAATCTGGAGAATCACATGAAACAAGAGCATTATGGCTGCTGGGAGGTATTTAATGGAAAGATTAAAAATGTAAGTCTTTATCCAAAAGCCACTTTTTTCAGAGTGGCTAAAATTAACAACTCAGGAAACAACAGGTCTGGATGAGGATACAGAGAAAAGGGAACCCTCTTGCACTGCTGGTGGGAATGCAAACTGGTGAAAAACAGTGTGGACGTTCCCCAAAAAATTAAAAATAGAGCTGCCCTATGACCCAGCAGTTGCACCAGCAGGTATTTATCCTAGGATATAGGAGTGCTGATGTGAAAAGGCTCACGCACCCCAATGTTTATAGCAGCACTGTCAACAATAGCCAAATTGTGGAAAAAGCCCAAATGTCCATCAGCTGATGAACGGATAAAGAAGAGGTGGTGGATATACAATGGAATACTTCTCAACAATCAAAAAGAATGAAATCTTGCCATTTGCAACAACGTGGACAGAACTGGAGGGCATTATGCTAAGTGATTAAGTCAGTCAGAAAAAGACAGACATCATATGTTTTCATTCATAGGTGGAATTTGATCATAAGAGAAGGGAAGGAAAATTAAGATAAAAACAGATACAGAGACAAACCGTAAGAGACTCTTAATACAGAGAAACTGAGGGTTGATGAGGGTGGGGGTGGGGAAAATGGGCAACAGGCATTGAGGAGGACACTTGTTAGGATGCACACTGAGTTGTTATATGTAAGAGATGAATCACTGGATTCTACTCCTAAAGCCAAGACTACCCTGTATGTTAGCTAACTTGAGAATGAATTTTAAAAAACCCTACTTTTTATTTAGGATGTTTCTATGTTGCTTTCTAACTCAAATGAAAGTACTGTTATACTTTTTCTTTCCTTTGAGATAACTGACAATTTTTAACGCTTTAAGCTTGCATGTAGGCATATTTTATTTTAAAACTTTATTTATATGAGGGTTAGAAGTTTTTATAAGTTTAAACCATTTAAAGGTGTTCATTCTTACAAACAATATTGATGAGAAAAGTATTGTTCCTAAAATAGAGTTAATCTCAGGTGTCCTTTGAGGGCTCAGAAGAAAAACATAACTTTGTAAAACGCTTGACAAATTTTATTATTTCTAGCCACATTTGAGGTCTTATACAGCCGACAGTGTCTCTTCCATTTCATTTCAAGAGTTTTGATTTGGAATCCATGACCCCTTTCCTGAGGAAAGGGTATCATTTTGAGTGACTTTTCTGTACACCACACATCTCTTCCCATGACTTTCACTTTCCTGGGTGACTTCTCTCCATGGGTAACCACGTCCTGGTAATTCTGATTATGATTACTCAAATAGAGTCTCAAATCGCCTTCTCTGTAAGAAAATGTAAACTTCTTCAAATTGAAAAGAAAGCCAAATTCAAGCTTCCAAATTCTATTGTGATACTTTATTTTAAAAATAAAACTGTTATTATTTTTCTTTTAATGAGAAAAAGGTTATTAAAAAGCACATAACTAGAAGCAAGAAAATGAATTATAGCCATTGAAAAACAATAAACTGGATGTCTATAACCAACAGAGATGTCAGCTACGCTTGTGTGGGGAGGGGTAGATTTTCATTTTTTAACCTAATTTTGATTTCCAAATTGTTTTTAACATGCTTGTATTATTTTTATAATTAAAAACACCCATAAATCTTTCAAATAAACATTAACTGAATAAGTTAACTGTTAAGCCTCCTCAAGCACTTGCTATAATCTTTTATTCATAATTCAGATGCCGTAAAACATACCAATTTGTATTAACAGGTGTGAATCTTTGCTCAGAAGAAAACATCCAGTGCCACCAGAAGAGCAAGCAGGTCTGGATACCAGAATTCACTGTAGTTTCCATGAGAAACTTGTTCTCCCAAGGACACAGGCTGGGTGGATTGCTAGAAGTCATCCTAGCTGCCACCGAACCTTCTGTCATTGTTGAAAATATCAGAAGCAAGTCAAGCGGTTTTTCCATTCCCCCTGGTGGTCTCCTCTAAGGGGAGGAATACAACCCATTATCCACAAAGTTATAAGAGCCATGGCTGCTGTCTTCTTTAGAGACCAGAAGAGAGCCTACCATTAGTAGATACTCTATAAATATGTGTTGAATGAATAGGATATTGAGGAAATGTAGTATTTCATTTAGGGGTTTGTGTGTGGGTTCTGCCATGTTTATGTTTTGTTTGTTGTCTATTTGTGCTCATTATAAAAATTAACTCTCTTAGGGGCAAGAACATGATCTTTTTGGTATCTAGCCCAGTATCAGTACCCCATTAATTTTAAGGGAGGTCCAAAGTTTTAAGTTATAGGATAACACTATGGAAATAGAAAGTTTAGTATAGTGGTTAAAAGTCTAGACACAGGGACCCACACTGCCTGGTTTCAAATCCCAGCTCCACCCTTAGGAACTGTGTGACCTCTGGGCAGGTAGCATAAACTCTCTTTTAAAGTAGAGATAGTAGGGGCGCCTGGGTGGCTTAGTCGGTTAAGCGTCCGACTTTCACTTAGGTCGTGATCTCGCGGTTCATGGGTTCGAGCCCCGCGTCGGGCTCTGTGCTGACTGCCAGCTCAGAGCCTGGAGCCTGCTTCAGAGTCTGTGACTGCCTCTCTCTCTGACCCTCCCCTGCTCAGGCTGTCTCTCTCTTTCTCTCTCCTAGAAATAAATAAAAAAACATTAAAAAAAATTACGTAGAGATAGTAACAGCACCTACCTTACATGATAGTTGCAAGAATTAAATGAATGAAAACACCAAAAATGCTTAGAAGAAATCAAGCAATAGCAAGTATACCATAAAAGTCTTCTGTATTATTATTATGTATTTTAACGTTTAGCCTACATTTGAAGTCTTCTAACTAATACTAGCCTTTAGATTTTTTTAGTTAGTTTACTCAGAAAAACACAACTTCCTGTTTCTAAGGAGGGGAAAAGCCTTTTAAAAGTTATAAAAAACTCAAAGTCTCCTTGGACATCAAATAGCTCTTACAAAACAACATTTTGATGAGTTAAGTGTAAAGGAATCAAAAACATACGGATTAAATTTCCTTTATAATACACATGGGCTTAAAACGAAGAGAAAAGTGCTTAGCAAAACACACTTTGGGTTTGCCAAACCCAAAACATTGAAAAACACTTCAAGACATTCTGCAGACCCACAACAGACCCAGGTCTTTCCCATCCACAATTAAAATCCCCACTCATCTGGATCCTGAGCTTCAAACTGGGCCACAGCTTGTCATCTTTTGATCCCTCTCCTCAAAGGGTAACCTTCCCCGGATTTATGAGGAAGTGTACTGCACCTTGGAGCAGTCCATAAGCAGTTTATAAATTAGAAGGCAACAAATAGATTATCATCTGCATATGATTTTCAGTTTAACATTTTATTGAAGATCTACAACTATGCATGTGAATACAGTAATATGTGTTACAGGTACTAAAACTAACATGTAAACAAACATAATAAGTTGGCATTGTATTGTTCTGTTTGCAATATAACCACGAGAAAGAGGCAATTGGACATTTAAAGCATTGTTCAGTATCGAATAATGTTCTAAAAATTGTTTTCTCTATAAAAATATGTTTTTCTAAGATGATTTTGACTTCGAGAGTTTTGAAACTATTCTGTCTACACATAACCAGGATTGGAAATGTAATTGACTTACGTGGACACTCTTTCTCCCATGTATTATGCCTATAAAGTGTTCTTATAGCTGTAATTTATAAAAACAAAGACATTTCAGGTTTTAGATTTCATATGAAAGAAAATTTTCTATACTGAACTCTTTATAGGCTGTCATAGAGGAACAAAGAAAAGCAGCCTGCAAAACTGACAGATATTCCCGAAAAGTTGACAGGAATTAAAAACCAATGTTAACATTAGTGACCCGGTCACATCTAAAGAATCAGTTTTTTGATAACACAGGCAGGTAAAATGACCTATTATTTTTTCTTGCTAAGCCCCGCTACATTTGAGTATTTCCTATGGTATCGTGGATCCAAAATCATAAAATTTAATTCATCAGTTAGTTAAGTTTCTCTGTAAATAAAATATTAGGATAAAATAGAAAAGAACTTAATGTTTCTGAATATATCTTAAATTGAATTTTAAGGGTGGCAAAACTAACTTAAAACACTTTTCTCTATTTTGAAATGTATTGCTTTTAAATTGTTTCTAGTTTTTTAAAAGAGATATTAGCCTTCAAAGTATTTTTCCTGGTTTAAGAGCAATGGGGTGACCCCTTCCTTTCAGGACTGTCAGATTCCCTTTGAGTAGGAAGTTTGCCACTAAAAGAACGATCTTAAGAACAAAATGTTGATCTGATATGCACATATATTACCTCATTTTTAGAAAGAATTAAAAATTTGATGGATATAGACAGTAGTTTGTATTTCATCAGTTTTGTAAAAATGTCAGAAGAACACAGTGCAGGACCTTTTATAATCGCCACCAACCCCCTACCCATGCCTCGAGTTTGCCAAAGAACCTTCTTTTTGATGAATTCATAGTCAGATTTTCTGCAAACAGGTTATCTTGGCTCACAAGAGACTGAGAGGCCCTTGATCAGTCATGGAAAGTCTTTCAGTTATAAAATAAAAATTACCACTTTCAAAGTAAAATTTTATAATGACCCATTGCACTTCCTTTTCATTTTCATTTCTTATGATAAAAGGGATAATAACCTATCTCTGATTTTTGCTATAGTAAAATGTGTCACAATTTTCAAACATTTCAGTGTTCAGATAGAAAGACAGTCAGAATTAGTGAAAACACTGCATTATAGGCTATTTTCAGGAAAATGCACTTGAATGAATTCAAAATTTTTTAAGTGATTCAAAATAACCTTCTAAAGTTACTTATACTTCAGCAATTGGTTTGACTGTGTTTATTATTATTCACACATAAGTGAGACCTTCTGGAAAAATTAATAACAAATAATGCATAATAACTAATTAATAATGCAACTGTTCTTAAATAGTATAAACATTTCCCAGAAATCTTTTTTTAAATTCTTTAACTTATTTTGAGAGAGATAGAGACAGTGCAAGTGGGAAGTGGCAGAGAGAGAGGGACCGAAAGAATCCAAAGCAGACTCGGTGCTGCCAGCACAGAGCTTGATGCGGGGTTTAAACCTATGAAACTGTGAGATCATGACCTGATCCAAAACCAAGAGCTGGTGTCTCAACCGACTGAGCCACCAGGCGCCCCTCCCAGAAATCTTGATTATGACACTTATCACTTAAGAAAGAGTTAATCAAGGAAAAAATACAGCCCAGCCACTATGTAAGCCATCAAAAGCATCAAATAAATGAAAATCAAATGAATGAAGCTTTAATACAATTAACATATGTTATATAAAGGAAATGACCACAGGTGTTCACTTCTTGACCTGTTTCATATTTCATGAACTGAGTTGACTTAATGAACAGCTTCATGAACAGCTGTAAGAATATCTGTAGTCTCTGAATACTTATTGTCACTTAGGTAGGCGAGTATAATGGCTATTTGATCACATAGAGATATTTGAAAAGCATAATAGCACTCATCAAAATAAAATCTATATGTTTACTATGTCTGTTGACAAAGACTCTAATTAACCTCCTTTTCTTAGGAGAGGCTGGTGGAAAGGACTCTAAGTTCATAAAACATGTAATAAATATCCCATTGTTGCTGGCCACTGAGGAATCTAAGACAAATAAGATGTCATGATTTAATTATAATTAATTAATGTATTTATTTATTTATGTATTTAATTATTTTTAAATTAAGACTTAAAGCCTGAAAACTTAGAGTCAGAGACCTAAGAGATCAATCTTATCCAACACTCCTGTTTTAAGCTCCAGAACAGTCAAAAGATTTGCCCCAATTCAGGGTCGTTTGGTATGTTTAAAAGCTTAGAAAAGAATGATACATAATTTATGCTTTTTTGACATGTATGTAAAATCGAGTGAATTAGTTTATGTAGCCAACATTTATCGTCTTATTGCCTCCCGGTTGTCTGTGCCATTCTTTGGTTCAAAATTGGTTTGTTTACGCTTTCTGTTAGGCAAAATTTCTAAACATCCCGTTTGGAACAGTGCTAATTAAATCAAGGCTATGCGCTAAATCCTGTTTGAACCAGTTAATTTGGTTATGTGCCATGGTCTTAAGTCTGACCAAGCATCTCATAAATACGTTTGAGGTAATTTGGGCAAGCTATTATAGCTAAATCAAACAAAATCCATTAGCTTTGCTAGAAAAACTACTGAACCTAAATATCCTATTGAAAATGAATCTGTAGGCAGCATATGCCTTGCTGATAGCTAGGTGAAATCACTCACTGACCATTTGAGAATCATTCAGTTTTCTCTCTCTCTCTCTAATTACCACAATATCAGCTTGCCTTGCTGCAGCAGCTGAAGTGACATCCATTCTCTGCTCATGTGTAACTATTTTGAAAAAGATATTGGTCATAGAGACTAGGAGACCCTATTAGTTGGCCTCCCCCTTCTTCCACAGAATCCCAGTTTTACTCAGATATTCATTAGTCAGTGTAAGCAATCTTGGGTTTCTAGGGACTACCTGAGTGGGAACAGCCTAGCAGAAGGACTGGATTTCCTGCTGGTCTGGGTAGATGGGGGCTACACAGTCATTATAATGTCACCTAAAAATAAATATGGTCTTATTTTATAAGCCATGTTGGTGAAGAAAAACATATCAAGTATATTACTATGATCAATTTTTGAAATTTAGAACACCGGGCATTTTTTCCCCTAGAACAAAAAATCATTTGGGTACAAAATATCTTCTTTTAAAACCGGGTGTGGTTACATAGGTGGAATAAATCTGTATGCATTATATACCTATTGTAAAATGACTTGGTTAGTGATAAAGAATAAATTAAACTGGACACTGCCAAGTAAATGTCAGCCATCTTTAATAATATTAAAGACTTCTAGAATTTTAATGACTATCTTAAAAAACTAAATGCACTTAGGTGCTCTCAATTAAGATCAAATTAAAGTGCCTCTAATTTACCCAGTTCTGTCAGTTCCATAGTTGTATGCATACAATATTCTTTGTCATATACAGCAACATAAATATTTGGTCACTTTCAAGAGATTTAAATTTTAAATAAATCACTTCAATTAGCTTTTAGTAGCCCTATCCTGCAGATAGAGATTAATAGTGAGCTAGATAAGAGTAGTTTCATGGAATGGGAGTATAAACCTGGTTGGAATGTGTTCAAAATAAATGAAAGATGAAGCAGGTATGATCCTGAGCTCATGAGTGTGACAGCTTAGTAAAGTATCTTCAACCACAACCTTGGTACTCTTGCCCCTTTCTAATGTTTGGATAAAATAATATATTTGAACAGGATATATGTGTATGGATTGGATGGATGTATACACACATATACATAGGTACATGCTCTTTCCCCCACACACCTTAAATGCTTATGCATTGCTATATCTCCTATGACTCACCAAGGGAGATAGTAACTTCAGTTTCTATGTTGATTCCTTCATAGACAGGTTCTAAAGACTTCAGTTAATGAATGTATGAGAATGCTTCAAAATACAATTATGTTAGTATGAATGACTACATAAAGAATTAGATAAAATTAGTTTTATTAACTGAAATCTATTCCTAAGTACTTTAATATTTTCTCTAAAATTTGCTATGTATTCATTAACTTAGAAGACTGTGTTTTCAGATATTTTACTAAACTTCTGCCCAACCTTTGTAAACACCTCTTGAAACACTTTTTTTTTAAGCTTATTTATTTTTGAGAGAGAAGGGGAGGAACATGAGTGAGGGAGAGGCAGAGAGAGGGAAACACTTTCAATATCCTCATGATCCTAATTTTTTAATCTGGCCACTGCTACACCAACTGGTTCCACACAGGTTTTGTCCAGATCCATAGTATGTTGTAATCAGACAATGTAGAGCATTGTCAACAACAGATCTCTCTTCCTGCCCAAGGTTTCTCTGAGCCTGGTTTATTATGTCCAGGAGAATCCACTCTGCATTGACATATGCACAACTCTGAAGTGGGGGGACTTGTAGTGGGGGACCATCCCTGCCCAGTGGGAAATGGGGGAAATATTTAAAAAATACTTTATTCTTATATCATCCAGGTAGACAGTTCTGAGATGCATCTCATAAAGCTCTGTGAAAAGGCTCAGCCTCAGTTAGTAGCCTGTAATGTGCTGTCTCCACAACACAGTCTTATATTGGTTTTGCCTCTTCCACTTTCCCATGCTTGTCCTGCACCCTTTCTCCCTGGGATCTCCTTCAAATTAACTACCTGTATAGCCAGGCTCTGCATAAGGTTTCGTCTCCAGAACACCATTTTTATTAATTGGAATCTATTTCCATTTTTTTACATGTTTTCTTTAATCTTAATTGAAGCTGTAGTAATAATGAAATTGTAAGGGAAGATATGAGGTTGTTGGGAAATGGGGGCCAGTGTGGCCACAGAGTTTTTGGATCTTTTCAAACAACCAGATAAAAACAGAGAAAGCAAATATCTCATGAACAACATTTCCCAAAAAACCCAGCTAGGATATCTCCACACACCCCAAATACATGCAGGGGAAGACAAACCACCAGTAGACACAAAATATGAGTAGCATCCAGAGGGAGGAAACAAAGCATCTGACAACCCTGAGAAAATAAGCAGCAGGTATTTACTGGAAAATAAAAATATTTTCCATATACCATAAACATAAAGCAGACGGAGTTGAGAAGCCGAAAGTGGAAGGGTTTTTGTGCACTCCATTAGTATTGAGTGCAGTCTAATCCAAACTTATGAACTCTTAAGAGTGACCAGGCAGATCCTTTTCGAGACTGGGCTTCACAGTGAGCAGAAAGTGCTAGGCATGGAACAAAATTGAGCAGGAGAGGGACAACAGAGACAAAGGAAAGAAAAGATTTAGATACAGTGCGTAAGAGCAAAAGAGCCAAGAACCTCAGAGAGCAAGTCACTGTATTTTTAATACTACATGAAAACAATAAAAGATGGTGCCTTTTATTGTTTTTTTTAATGTTTTGTTTTTTTTTTAAGAGAGAGATCCTGGGCCTGTGAGTGGGGAAGGGTGAGAGAGAATCCCCAGCAGGCTCTGTACTGTCAGAGCCCAAGGCAATTTGGGACTTGATCTCACAAACCATGAGAATATGATCCGAGCATCAGGAGCCAAGCGTTCAGCTGAGGCATTCTGAAGGTGCCCTTTAAATTTAGAAGATTTATCTGAGGGATGCCTGGGTGGCTTAGTCAGTTAAGCATCCAACTTTGGCTCAGGCCATGATCTCATGGTTCATGGATTCCAGCTCCTCAATGGGCTCTGTACTGACAGCTCAGAGCCTATAGCCTGCTTCAGATTCTGTGTGTGTCTCTCTTTCCCCTCCCCGCTCACACTCTGCCTCTCTCTCTCAAAAAATAAACATTTAAAAAAAAAAAGAAAGAAAACCTATCTGAACCAAGCTTCCTCCCGAGGTCTTGGAAAATTGAATTCACATTAAAAAAAAAAAAAAAAAAAAAGCAACAGAAAACTATGAAGGTCAAATCCCTTAGTAAGTTACTATAAGAAAAAATATAAAAGGAAGTAGAATCACAGTCCCATAAATAATTGCAGTATTCCGTAAACATGCTAGAAAAACAGATTAGTATTGTAATGTAGTATTTCCAAAGGAGCAAAAAGGCATTAAGAAAATGATGGTGCAAGATGTGTAAAACCAACATAAATAAGATGAAGAAAAATTCAGAAATAAGGTGACAGATTTAAAGAAAGCATTGAAAATAAAAGAAAAATATCATTTTAGAAATGAAGACCAAAGCCAAAGGATCACAAATGTAAATAAACACAGCAAAAGAGTGCCTAAAGAGAAGCAAAAAGGATGAAATTTTTGAAAATCAGAAGAAAATGAAGGAGGAAGGAAGAAGAAACATAGAGAGTTTCGGTTTGGGACTATGCACATGTTCGAGAGATGGTGGTGACAGTGGCACAACACTGTGAATGCATTTAATCCAACTAAATTGTACACCTAACAATGGTTAAATAGGGTATTTGATGTTATGTATATTTTACCTCAATTTTCAAAAGTAAGTGAAGAACGACATTAAAAAGGGAAAGGAAAAAAGAGATATTAACAAATATTGTTGACAGTCAAAAAGGTTCTGTGAAAGAGAAGAACAAAACAAGAAAATGAATGAATACAAAAAATATAATTCAGGAAAACTTACCTGAAATTATAACAAAAAGAAATAACATACTGGAACGCATGTACTTGAGATTATTGACTTAGGACAACCAATATCGGCACATAATTTAGTGAAACCAATGCTTTTGAAAGCAGGAAAAAATACTTTTTTGCATCTATGCAACAATAGCACAGGATTTATAAGGAAAAATAGATTGTCATTAGAATTTTTAACAGCAGCACATTATATCAGAAAAAAAATGAAGTAACACATTGAAGACACTTGAGGGAAGAGAATGAAACTGTTTAAAGGCCATAGACAAATAGTTGTCAACATGTAGGAACTCAAGGAATATTATTGCCATAGATCTTTCTTTGGAATTTATGAAAGAATGAGCGTCAGACATCTAAAATGAGTAACACATTGACATATGTCAGAAGGGGGTATGAGCATTAAATATACCGTTACCTATAGAACTAAGATTTAATGAGAAAGGTATCCTAGACTATAAAGAACATATAATCTGATAATATAGATGCAGTATAATTACCTTTAAAAAAAAGATAGGGGAAGAATAGAGACTGCGTATGGAAATAAATCTAAGCTGCTTTACATAACCATGATAGGGACCTTAATATAAATTTTGTTATTCTGAAACTATTCCCTGTGTAACATGGGATAAAGGAACTGAGTACTATCTAATTATATCATCTCCTAAATCTTTGAGAACCAAGATTTTCAATGTAGACAGAAGAAAATACAGATATAATACAGAAAAGGTAAAGTACAAATCCTGTTGCCCTGCATATGAATTGGAAATATTAGAATGAATTCTCTGAAAGAGCCGAGAAATGATGATAAGCTAGTGAGTGAACATAGAGCTAAGATTGTGGTTTTTATGTATCATTTCCTGTTAAAAGACACTGGGGCTTCTTGGAGAAATGGCCAGTTCCAGGGCAGAAGTATATACAAGATAACCTAAAATATCTTGACATGCCAAAGAGCAGAAGAAGGCCATTCTATAATGTCAGAAGACTTTGGAGCCAAATTGAAAGAAACTCCCATTGGCCAAATACAGGACGATGAATATCAAGAAGGATAAAAATAACAATCAGTTAAAACCCATCAAATATATTTATATTTTGTAACAATATTTACAATAAACAAATTGGTCATCTCCTGGGAATAACAGATAACTGTTCCATTATCTCAAAATTGGGTAAATAAAAGAAAACAATCAAACATTTATACTGCCACTCCTTTATGAACTGTACCATCGGGTAGCCAAATAGTAGATGAAGAAAGCATTTCCTTATAAAATTATGCCAACCAGTAAATGAAAAAGAAGTAATAGAATTAAATATTACTTTTTTGCAACCCCAATAAATTAATATATCTGAGCTTTGAACATCAACCGCTATAAAGATTAAAAAAGAGCAAGTAGACATTATGTGCCTTCTCGTGAAACCCATAATGTTGTCAAAGGAATTAAACCTGGGTCTCAGTGAGTGTTTAGATCCAGATGCCAGTCTGCGCAAGTACAAAAGGACAGAGAAACATGTGGAACTGCACCATCAATATGCATTCAGCAAAATTCAGATAGTTGACTCTGGAAAGATCAGATACTCTGGATTCTTCACAGATATATTGTAAGAAATGGCTGAGAAACCTGTAGACTACTACATTAAAAGAGGCATAGAAGATGTATCAATTTTTTTTAAGTGGGCAAGGCTGTACCACAGTGTTCAAAGATGCTCTCTTGAGTAATAAAACCAGAGGAAAATGCAAGGGGGTCTTTACCACACATACCAGGATCCTTGTTACTTGTGGAAGGAGGAGGGGTTATGACTGGGATAGCTCCATGAAAGTTGTTCTGGAGAGGCTGCTGTATTAGTGTTCTCTAGAGAAGCAGAACTGGTAGGATATATAGATTATGGATATAGATACAGGTGATATGCATCTACATATACATATATGCATATGCATAGACAGGCTCACGTGATGGTGGAGGCTTCTGCAAGCTGGAGCGCCCAGGAAAGCTGGTGGTATAATGCAGTCCAATTGGAAGGACCGAAAACCAGAGGAGCGAATGGTGTAAACCCCAGTCTATAGGTTGGTGAAGATGAGATGTCTCAGCTCCGTCAGTGAGGCAGGAGAAATACTTCCTTCCTCCACGTTTTGTTTTATTCAGGCCTTCTGTGGATTGGATGATGCTCACCCACATTGGAGATGGCAAACTACTTTACTGAGTCCATAGATTCAAACGTAACTCATCTGGAAATATCTCTGCAGACACACCCGTTAGCAATGTTTAATCTGGGCATCCCGGGGCTGGTCAAGCTAACACATAAAATTAATCACCACAGCTAGTAATATTCTATTTCTTAACATGAGTGGAGATTTTAAGCTGTTTATCTTATAATAATTTTATAAGATATACATTTTGTGTATGTGTTCTTCTATACATGTTTTATTTTACAATAAAAGGAATAAAATAAATAAAATACAAGCATATCCTATATCAATGATAATTTATATATCTACATGAAAGGTACATTTTGTAGGTAAGAATATTTTTACATTAATCATGTATAATGTTGCAACCTATTTCACAGAGCCAAGCTTCTTAACATAATAGAAAAAATATCATTAATATTATTACCTCTTTAAAAATATTGGCAGTGTCTTAAACATCTTTTATGTTATTCCATGGATCTAGCATAATGGTGACAATAGCTACCATTTTTTTTAGAATAGCTATCATAAACTGAGAGTTCACCATATGGTAGGCACTGTAACAATTCCTTTACATTAATTATTTTATTTAATCTTCCTACCACCTTAACCACAGTGATTGTTAATCATCTTAAAGAATATTCCAAATAAGGAGATTGAGGCTCATAGAGGTTAAGTCCCTTATGTGAGGTACCCAACTCTACATGAAACAGAATTTAACCCTAGCAGTCTGACTATAGAGCAAGTTGTACCTCCAAAGCAGATGTTCAACAAATACTTGCAGCAATGACACTTTTTTATTGAAGTATGTTCAACATACAGTGTTATATTAGTTTCAGGTGCAAAATATAATTATTCAACAAGTCTACAATTACTCAGTGCCTATCACAGTAAGTATAATCTTGATCCCCTTTATCTATTTCACCCCTCCCACCACCCCCTCTCCTCTGGCAAATAACAGTTCTATTTCTTGAGTTCCACATATTAGTGAAATCATCTGATACTGGTCCTTCTCTGATTAACTTATTCCACTTACCGTTGGACCCTTAAGGTCCATCCATGTACCCTCGAGGTCCATCCATGTTATCGCAAATGGCAAGATCTCATTTTTTATGGCTGAGTAATATTTCATTTTCTCTCTCTCTAGAGAGAGAGATAGTTAGGTATATTTAGTTTCAAGTAACAAAGATATATATATCTATATATCTATATATATCTTTGTTACTTGAAACTAAATTACTTCTTAATACCATATACAAAAGTAGACTCAAAATGGATTGAAGAGTGAATGAAATGTGAGATCTGAAAACATAAAACTCCTAGAAGAAAACATAAGCAGTAATTTCTTTGACTTTGGCTATAGAAACATTTTTCTAGATGTCTCTTAAGGCAAGAGAACCAAAAGAAAATTAAACTCCCGAGGCTACACCAAAATAAAAAGCTTTTACACAGAAAAGGAAACCAATAAAACAAAAGAGCCATCTGCTGAATGGGAGAAGATATTTGCAAATGTTAAATCCAGTAAAGCGCTAATATCCAAAGTATATAAGAAATTATGCAAGGCAACATCCAAGGGAAAAAAATAATCTGATTCATTGAAATTTTTCTAAAAAATGAAATTTACTTTGCCTTCCTACCTTCTGTTCATTGCATCATTACAGATATCTTAAAAAGTCAATCATATTTGCGTTTGAGTTGAATATATTATACCAAATATTATGTATAATATAAATAATAATTAATGTAAATAATACATTATATCAAATTAATGAAATACCATATATCAAGAACATATGGTAATTTTCACAGAGTATATATAATTCCATGTAAAGTAAACATTTGGGTCCTGTAGTTTAAAAATAAAAGGAAGAAAAGGGACCCATCCCCAGATTTATAATCCTTAGGATTAATCTCCCAGAGTCCGCTTCCTCATTAGCCTCCTTTAATTTCCGAGTGATTTTCTTAATCAACACTAAATAAACAGTGAGATGGACCCAAAGAGTCCTTAGAAGAATCAGTGGTCATGTTGATCATACTTGCCACTTTTTAAATTACTTAACATGTTAAAAATAAAATGCTGTGGGTTTTGGCTACATTGTATGCACTGCTTTAGCGTCAGTACGAACCTTTGATACAAGTGATTTTCATAGTTTTAACTGTCTATTCAGACAAATACAGGAAGTCAACGTAATATGGAAAAAATAATGCAATTATTTTTATCAAGTTAATAAACATAAAACTTTTAAGTGGGAGCACCTTAAAAAGTCATTCTACTTAAAATAGCATTCATATCACCCAGTTTAACTTTAGGTTTTCTAAGAACAATTCACATAGACTAGATAATTAGATAATGAACTTGTCCAAAAGAATGATGACTCTAGAAAAACCCTCATTTGCAGTTGTTTGAAGATAGGAAAATTTAGTAGTATTACTGGGAAAGGTAACCCAAGATACCATGAATGTGAACACCTGAACTAACCTCTTCAACTAATAGGTAGCTGATGCATTATTGAGAGGGAGAGGGAGAAGGCAGTGGGGAAAAAACTCCATTCAAGCAAGAGTCACAACTGGAATTAAGAGTTAACACTGCGATATCTGAATTTCAGTAGGATATGTGCTTTTAATAAAATTGTACATGAAACTCTATATTCCCAAACCTTACTATTTTAAGAACACTTTTACATTATGCAATTAAGCTGTGGAATCTACGTAAATATCAAATGGTCTTCACTTTACAGTGAGGTTTATGATCATGTTACATGTTTGCTATTGCAAATATTATTACTAACATCATTAGAAACAAACTGCTTTCTGGGGCGCCTGGGTGGCTCAGTCGGTTGAGCGTCTGACTTCTGCTCGGGCCATGATCTCATGGTTCATGAGCCCGAGCCCCATGTCAGGCTCTTTGCTGACAGCAGAGAGCCCACGTTGACCCTCTGTCCCCCTCTTACCCTGCCCTTTGCCCACTCTCTCTCTCTCAAAATAAATAAATAAACTTTAAACACAATATTTTAAAAAAGAAGCAAATTGCTTTTTGTTGCTATCATTTGTGTTGGATTATACCCAGCAAATTTCTGTGTGAATTTTTTTTACTGAGTTATTACCAGATTCTGTATGTTTAAAAATTCACTTGCCCTCTAATATATTTTTTAATATTCATTTATTTTTGGGAGCTAACAAGTAGGGGTGGGGCAGAAAGAGGTGGGCAGAGGATCTGAAGCAGGCTCTGCACTGAGAGAATGACAGCAGCGAACCCCATGTGGGGCTTGAACTCATGAATCATGAGATCATGACCCAAGCTAAAGTCAGACTCTCAACTGACTGAGCCACCCAGGTGCCCCACTCTCTAATATTAATTTACCACTCTGTGACACCTTTTTTTTCTACTTGCCCTCCTTTCCTTCTATCATCCATTGAACAAATAATTATTGACTGTCTGCAGTATACCAAATCCTATGCTAGACAACACAGTGTGACCCTAACTTCATGTTGCTTAACAAGGCAACATAAACAAATACACAGGTAAATATCACCAAATGTGATATTTGCAAAATAGAAATAAGCTCTGAATGGTTTGGGAACATAGGAAGAAGCATTGGGCTCATTGGTAAGGGAGGTAGAGAGTAACACACTTCTTTGAACATCACCACCATCAACAATGAGGGGAACCGTTCCAAAGCCGGTAAATAGAATCGACATTTTCCCATAGGATTGTCTGCAACCAGACCCATTTCCTTCATTGCTCCAACTCATTGCTCTCCTGAGCTGGTCTCCCCTATTTAAAGCATCACTTAAAATATGTTGCCCTTAAAGGACTAAGATCAGGAAACTGACAGCTCACAAAGCAGTCTGCTGGCACCAGGGCTCAGGAGAACAGCCTCTGAAAGCAGAGGCTCCACTCGTTAGTCCAAACACAAGTTGTTATAATCCCTTTCTGCCTTCTGTGCTTATATAATACAGGCCTTCTTCGATTACAAGACACTTTGAAGATCTCACCTTCTCCCATTACTTGTCTTCTACATAAAATGCCCACAGATGTGAGTCTGTTAGAATGTGTGAGAACTGCACTTGATAATTTATAAACCAATACTTCCTAAGGTTTGAAATTCGTTGGGATTCAGTGCCGTTGAAAGGGGGCATGTTGCTGCAGGAGCACCCCCTGCTGACCACAAGGACAGATGTTGTAAAACTGGAGGTAGAAGCTGACAGGTCTGGAAATAATACTTAACCTTTCCCACTTAATCACAACTATTTATTGAGTTGTATTCTGTGATACAAAAGGACTGAGATTATACACTCAAGTGGCCAAAGCAATAATCTTTTTAAAATTAAAAAACTGATACATTTAATAAGTTGACCCTTCCTAGAAAAACAACCACAAAAGGAACACACGGTTTGGCCAATTTCAAGCATTGCAGAGGTGTTTTATTCTCGTTTCCCCTCTAAAAGTAGTCTACACCGAAGTAGACCATGTTCTTACATGGGAAGATTCAATAGTATGAAATTGCCATTTGGTCCAGATACATCTATAAATTCAACATAATATTAACCAGAACCTAAATGGGATCCCTTCATCGATATCATAAGCTGATTTTAAAGCTCATCTCTAAAAGAATAGACAAGAGATTTTTCATTCGATATACAAAATATCAGAACACAATAGAAAGCTACAATAACTAAAACATTATGGTATTGCCAAAGTCAGTGCACCAGAAACAAGTCCAGGTGTTTGGAGGGAAATTAGAATGTGGTAAAAGTATCTTATAAATTAATTGGTAGAGGATTCAATGAATGATGCTGAGACAATTGGATATAATGCCTCTCTTAAGTCATGCCCAAGAATATGTTACAGCCAGGTTAATAAACAAAGCAAAAGAAATAAAAGCAATAGAAGAAAACGGTTTTTATAAAACTAAGAGAACATAGGCTTTCCTAAATCAATCATAAAGTGATCTACAGTTTCTGGCTCCAAGAAATAGATATTATTTTGCATCTTACATAATTGTTAACATGGACATAGTGTATTTCCTCAGGCTCAGTTCTGATCTCCTTACCCTTACTCTTAACACCTACTTTGTTATTGTTACTAATCGTGAACTTTTTGTTGAGATGAGAAAAATGAGGCAAATGGAAATGAATTGGGCTGGCTGATAAGTGTGGAGCCATGGACATAGTTTCAGGAATTCAGAAGCATAACTTATCCTTTCGAACACTTGGATTTCCTCAAACTAGTTCAAAACTCAATGTTAGCTGGAGTATCTAGGTATCTGGCACGTGCTTTGAATGCTCTATTTTTCTCCTAATACTTATGTCTCAGTCCAGAAAAAACAACCCCTAAAAAAGCAAGGAAAAGAGACAACATCCTCTTTATTTCAAGGGAAAGAACAGGTGAGAAGTAAAGCGCCTCAGCTGCCAGAAAGCTCACTTTAAAGCTAATGTGAAGAGGCATGTTAATGACCATACTAATCTGTGGAAGAAGGCCACTTAAAACGCCACTGTCTGGACCGGGTTAGGAATCTGTTGAAGAAGCCACTACCCGCAATTTAACATTCCAGTAATCGCTCTGTAAAAAGACCCTTGAGCCACTGTGTGAAGGAAATGGTCTAGACAGCCCAGCACCAGGAATGTGCCATTGTGTGTGTAGCAGATTGAGTTTACACTCTATTCCTGATTCACAAAGGGGGCGAATGTGCCAGTGGGCTGCGGGCCAGGACGTGGTGGGTGGTTAAATAAGTGTTCTTGGAGGAAGCAATGTTCTTTTGGGATCTGCATCGGCACACCAGCTGATCAACAAATGCAACAGTTTTGAATGAAGTTAGACAAAAAGATAAATTGGACATGCTCTTTTCCAATGTGTAAAGGGTGGGTACCCACCAAGTTTCAAAATTACAGACTGTCAAATTTCCAGGTAATTCTAAGTATCAATGTTTCTCTGGAAGGTTCATATGTGGAAGACTTGTCTATGCCAATTATACATGGGAGTTCTGTGACTCTACCTACACTACTATGTTTTCGAAACTACCTACATGATTTGATTGCTCTTGAAAACTACACTCACTTTTCACTTACATTCAGATGAGCTGATAGAAAATGGGGACAGGAAGAAGTCTCGCTATTTCTGGTGGATTGGCAATACATAAGAGAAAAAGAGCTTGCTGCCAAAAACAATTTTTTGTCTTACTTTATTACAAAAGAATCTTAATTTTTTTAAATGTTTATTTATTTTTGAAAGCGGGAGACAGAGAATTCGTGGGGGAGGGGCAGAGAGAGAGGGAGACAGAATCCAAAGCAGGCTCCAGGCTCTGAGCGCTCAACACAGAGCCCAACATGGGGCTCGAACCCATGAACCTGTGAGATCATGACCTGAGGTGAAGTCAGACATTTAATAGACTGACTCACCCAGGCACCCCTCATTACAAAAGAATCTTAAATCTCTACCTTTTTCATGAAGAATTTCGTTACTTAATGAAAAAGAGTAACTACTCCCAGACCCCAAGTTGTTCGAATTCATTTCCTGCGATTATATATTTACTTGATATTATTTGCCTATGATTAATATAAGTTTTATATTCAAGGTGTTTAATCTCTTAATACTGCAATATTCTCGTATTGCACCCTGGGTGTTAAAGAAGAAGATAATGGGAAACAAAGATTTACATAAACATTTCCCCACAATTTACTTTTTCCCAGCTTTGACAAAAATAATACTACTATCATGAGATTCACTTATGCAAAGTTCTTTTCCCTATCAGAACAAACACAGGAGTTTTAAAAAGACCTTTATCCCAGTGAGATGCATGGTCAGACATCTAACATATAGAACCGTAAGAAATTATTTTAAGTGACTACACTTGTGGTAGTAAGTTACAGTCAACAGTAAACAGATCCAAGGTCCTACAGAAAGTCTCAGTCACAGAGCTGAACACGCAAGCCAGGCTCTGGAGTCGGAGAAGCTGAAGGAAGACCAAGGGGAGAAAGCAGTGACAGACCCAGCTGCTGCTTCATGTCAAGGTGAGTCAGCAGATCAGCAATCACGTGCACGTGCTACAAAATAGCTTCCTTTCCACTTCCAAATCTCTCAAGCATCTCCCCTGTGGACTATGTCATACAAGGAAGAAGATCTCGGGAAATTTAGTGCTGCCTGGCTGAACTGACATTTTAATTAAAAGCCATTTTATAGGTTTTCCGTGCCATTGACTTCACTGCTGATTTTTTCTCCTTCTTTCCCCTTGAGAAAACGAATATCAAACTGATTTTGAGCTTTTAATCTGAACATGTTTAAATGTACTCAGGATGTTTTCTTTAGAAATAACAAAGGAGCAAAATAAAATATTCCCCATGACCCACTAGAGTACCATGCATAATTATGTTTCACATCCACACTTATGTTTTATGACTTGCAAGAGGTAAGTTAAATTAGGTTCCTAATTGAGATCCATGTAGTTTCATAATGAGCATTTTTTATGAAAACGCATGAAAATTGTCACTGTCATAAAAAAATGTATTCAAAGATGTGATGCATCTGTATTATGAGGTGGGAAAATGAGTAAAGTTATAAAAGGCAGAAGGTACGTTTATGTTCAAGGCCCCCCTCCACTCTGGGTTGGGTGGGCTTATAAAAAATCACCTTGTTTCTCTCATATTTAATTGCCTCATCTGTAAAACAGGTGTGATCTCTTTAGCAACCTTCAATTCCAGGAAACTTGTAACTTGAATTATCTATGATTCTCTAAAGTCTCAAGAAATGTAATGGGAACAATGGTTCTTATGAGGTGGCTGTCCTGAACAGATTTCCTAACTGCTTGGTATAATCAGACTCTACCCAGGCAGAAAACAGCAGAAGAGCGACTGGATAGATAGTCGCCATCAAGATGGTTTTTGTCGTTGTTGTTTTTAAGAACTTAACTGAGAAGAACAGTAAAATGCCTGGACATGCTAAGGTTAGCGACTATTTGGGGCAATCCTAAGCCTTTGAAACACATGGCAAGGAAAAACTGACCTTACCTGAGAAATACCTTACCCTGAGAAATAATGTAGCTGTGTTAAAAGAACCACAGGCACGTAATAAGTGAATGCTTTGAATCTCTATTGTTTTACAATGAGCCTTAGTGACCTCAATCAGGCTTGTGCTTTTCTGATCCACAACTCTGAAAAAGCAAATTTTGACTGTAAAATGTATTAAGATTTTAACTTATTTGCCATATGTGTTATCTGAAGGGGGGGGGAACCCTGCTGTGAAAACCTTTAAAAAAAAAAGTTTGACCACATTAAAAGAGTAAGGCACAAAAGGACAAAAGGATAATGATTTTTTCCCCCCTAAACTCCTGGCCTGAACATAAGTCCTCCAAAAGTCCCCCTTACCAGATGGCTAACCCAGCAAGGGAAGACAGCCAACTTGATTTCAAATGTGAGAGTGATTTTTTATTTAAATGAAAGATAGAAACTGTCTCAATTTTATTATATCTAAGAGGGGAGCTCAAGTGTTCAGCATGTGGGTCTGGTTTGAGTAAAAGTTTGTCTTTTTTTGAATAGAAATCATATGTAATCCCAGGCAGTGGCCTGAACCATTTGCTAATACTAATTGTTGTTGGTTGAAAGTGGAGTAGGAGATTGTTAAAGTCTTCCCTGGCAGAAACCTGATCTGTGGAAATGTACTTCACAGGAACTGTGATGAGGTTTGCAGCTGGCAGGGAGCATGACAGTGCAGCCACATGCGTCTCCATCTTTCCTTTGGCAACCAAATCGAGACTCACATGAAACAACCCTGGGAGTTAGCTGATGGCCCGAAATGCAGATCTGGCATTCTTTTCCTCCCCACCCCCTTCTCAGCCCATGATTTGACAACAAAAACTGAAGCTGGTGTATGTGCCATTTCTAAGAACTTATATTTTCAAAAAATTATTATTTAATGATGTGGCTATTTTGAACTATGATTAATATAAGTACATTTAAGATATAACATTGGCAAGTCAGAAAACCACCAAGTAAGGCCAGATGTATAAACTGACCTGATGTTTAAATTTAAAACACCAGCATCAGACTGAAATGTCCGTTATTCCATGAGTCAAGTCACGGAGAATTCATACACAAATTATGCTTACCTGTTATTCCCGGAACCTAGAAATAATTGCCTTTTAAAGTTATTAACTAGTCTGTACATCATCAAGATAAGTGGATTTTGTTAAAACTATTGAATTATAAAATGAACTTTTGATTTTACGTTAGTCATGGCAATCCTTGAGAATCCAGTTATGTTCTAGGAACTTAATACAAATTGTCTTATGTTTTAAATTATTGTGAGATATATAAAATTGTTCCTAAATTACTGTTACATTCTCTTCTGATTTAGCTTTGTTCACTAATGCCTAGATACCCTACTCCCATCAGTACCGTTGGGACTCTGTAGAACTCTGTCATTTTAGTTTCATTGGACATTACCATGACTACTTCCAGATCACGGAGAAAGGACTGAGCCAAGTACATTAAGGGGAACTAGCACATAATATCAAGTAGATATTCTAAATGCACTTTAGAGATGAAACATGTCCCCACTACCCATGCATTTATTAGCATTCAGTTAATGAATATAAAAGCCTGCATATGGTCCTTTTACATTTGTTAGAGTTAATATTACTCTAGCTTTTCAACCATTTGCTATCACCATTTCACAGACAAAGAAACATGGTTCTAGGGGTCCTGAGCAGAGCTGGGGCTCAACACCCACCCTTCCCACACACCTACTCATCTAATAACAAGAAAAAGTGCAATTACAGATCCTACCTTGGGAAAGGTGTAGAGTAGCCCATCTCACGAAATAAACGTAAAATGGAAAAAAAAATTATGGCTTATCATTTATCAGATATCATAAAGTGTCTTACTATCCTTGGAATATTGTAGAACAAAACCCTATCAGAATGTTGCCATTGGCCGATACAATAAAATTTTGTCCTGCTGCCTGGCAAAATCTCTTCAGTTCTAAACATTTAAGTGAAAACTATGTCTTTCACAAGTTACTGTTCTTTATTACAGTATACTTTAAACAAATTATATTATGAAAATTTCATCTAGAAGTATATTATTTTTTTTAAGCAATTTTATGAAAAAAGCCTCCTTGATTTGGTTTTGGGGTTTTTTGTCTGTCTGTTTGTTTGTTTTTAAATCCTCAGGAGAGGCTGGAATAGATGAGCAAAAGTAACATTGTGCTACCCACAAGAATAAAAGCTGGTGTCCTAGCTTCTAATCCCCTCTTAAGACAAAATTTTCCTCTAACGAGTCCTTCTAAATGTATGTTCCAGCTTCTATAGCTATGAAACATGACTATTATCAAATGTTTACTATGATGTTCTCCTCTTCCTTTCACTGATGCACATTTGAACCAATGTTCCCCCCCAGTCCTTCACTATTCCCATCCTCCAGCCCTGCCAGGCTTAGCCTCTCTCCCAGAACAACGACACGCTTGAAGCCAGGACCCATGTCTTAACCCCCAAGACCAAGCACAGCGTCTGGCTTGTGATTTAAATGAATTGAGCTGCTTAACTGGAACTTGCTGTTTTCATAGAACAGGTAATCCTATCTAATAAACCAGTGCTTCCCAAACTGTGCTGTGAATTGGAATGACCTGGGGAGCTTTAAAAAATGCGGGTGCTTGGGTCCTACTTCCTGAGATTAATTGGTCTAGGGTGTGACCTGAGCATCAGAAGGTTTTAAAGTTCCCCAGGTGATTCTAACAAGAAGCCAAGAGTGAGAGTCACTCCAATAGCCAAATGCTTCACAAATTGAAAAATGCTCCAAGTAAGCCCATGTTTGCAGGGTAATGGCGATGTCTTAGGTCATACCATAGAGATAGCCTTTTCCCCTCCCTCAGTGGCCCCATTCCCTGCTCTTTGGGAATGAGCAAAGTGATGGCTCTTGGCTTCTAAACCAGTTTTAAATCAATGCAACAAAAGGAACGCCCCCAAATGTTTAATGAAATGCATTTAGATGGAATTTAAAGTTGGTTTTTGAGCAAATTTTCTTCTAGAAAAGAATATCATTTTACAAACGCAGGCAAAAGGGACGAAGACACATCATTTGCAACTGTCACTGCCTCTGATACACTGGCTTCCATGCCAAGAAAAGTGACTATTCGTGTCTTCACACAGAGCCAATATATTGCAATAGCTGACCTTAAATTATATTACTAACCGTGGCATTATTTTATACAGTTTCTTGGTAGAGATATTTTAAACAATCATTATCTTTATGTTTTAATTTGCTTCAAAAACTGTTTAATATTGATCTGTTTCATCTCTTTTATTTCTGCCAAAGAAAGAAAACTAGCACACATGTCAAGGTTTACCCCAAAGTGCTCAGGCCATTGTTTTACTGTGAATCCTCTAGTACTCATTCAGCTTGACTCATTTGTTTATCTTGAATTGCAGTCCTGTGGTTTTTGTTTGTTTATTTATAATTAGTCACTTGCAACCAATTTGTAATAACAAGTAGCTACTTAGCACCCTTACCCCCATCTGTGGCAGAGACTGCTAGCTGACCACTAAAGCTATTGCCTTTTCTTGCTGGGCAAGCAACAAGCTACACTTTCCAATCCTTTGCAGTCTGATATGGTCACATGATGTAAGCCAATGCTCTATGGGCAGAAGTGATGGGAGCCCCTTCCAGGCCTGACCCAATCTCCAATGCACATCCTCTGGTAGCACTTTTGTTTCCCTCTTCCATCAGTGCTAAACTTCTACAGTCTTAAGCGACTGAAGATTCCAGGGTATATCAGTGACAGGGATACTACCAAGCTCAGAGATGCTCCCCCCACCCTTTTTTTTCTTTTTCAAGTTTATTTATTTGAGAGAGAGAGTGCGAGTGAGGGAAGGACAGAGAGTAAGGGAGAGAGAATCCCAAGCAAACTAACTCCACACTGTCAGCACTGAGCCCAATGCAGAGCTCAAACCCATGAACTGGAAATCATGACCTGAGCCTAAGTCCGATGCTTAATCCACTGAGCCACCCAGGTGTCCCGAGCTGGTTCCCCTTCTAATAGAGTTCCATGTAATATTGATGCAGAAATGGCTGTCTCAGCTGCCACTGGTGTCTGAGACAATTAGCACCCTTGAGTCCTCACTACACCCCTTTGAAGAGCTGGTCACTCACCAGGACAACACCCTCAGGAGAGCCTCTTAGCTCCTAACCCCTGCCCTGCGGACCCTGCAGACGCCCTTTCTTACCCATTTTCCTTCAGAGTTTGATGGTGGTGAGCATGTGGGGAGGAGGATTGAGAGAACATTTTTGAGTGCCTGCATGTGCTTCTTTATACATTATTACATTTTTAGTCATCACAAAGCCCCATGAGGTAGGCATCACTAACCCCACTCTAGCTAAGGAGAATCTAAACACTCACACAAGGTTACCAGCTGGTAAGTGGCAGGTTCCAGCTACAGACTGACTCTTCTGGCTAGAAAGCCAGGGATCACAGACCCTCCTGTGCTGACATAAGCCCACCCTACCTCCCTGGCTCAGGGTCTCCCTTGGAGCAGGCGCCTCTGGGAAGGGCAGTGTGGGAGCCTGTCTGCGGAAGCCAAGTTGTTTCACGGAGACCAGAGTGGGTGGAGGATGTGTTCCTGGCCTCCTCATTTAAAACTTGGAACACATTTTTCCATGGAAAAAATATTAGGCAGAGAGAATCCATTTTTGTAATGTATGCAAAAGCACTTTGCAAACCATCAAGGAGTATGTAATATGCCTAAAAGGAGTTACTACTCTGCAGTACATTTGCACTATAATTCCAACACTTTGTGGATTAAATAGCCTGTTGTGAAGCAGAATTTAACCGCTAACTGTTAGGCTGATTGTCTCAAAGGAAAAATACATTCCAAGGGCCAAACAACTGACTTACAACAGACATTTGGAACCCAACCCATTCATAAACTGAGAACTGCCTGGATTAACATGAAGAGGACACATCATCACCATCTTCATCAAGTATTATTTATTAAAGGCAGTGCATGGGGTGAAGGCTTCAGTGTAAAGGAAAAAACGAAGGGAAGTGTTAATCTAATTTTTTAATGGCTGCAATTCCACGTCCTGGTTGTGAATGAACTCAAGCTGTTCCAAAACATCCCACTCATCTTTCTTTTTACTTCCTTCCCCTCAATTGAGCACTTATCTTTTACTCTCCTTTCTTTTTATTTTCCTCTTGCCATTCCATTTTTTGGTCTCTCTTCCACAGCTATCCAACGCTTATTCTTGCACTAAGCAAACTCTTTACAAGGGCTCACTGTCTTCTCAGACTCCGTGATAGAGTCTAGTAATACCAAGATGAGCAAAACGCAGTTCTCAGTGCACTCCAGAGCTGACAGTCAGAGAGGGAAACCTATAGACAAACCGAATTCTGTCCCGATGAATATAAATAGACGCATCGAGAGTAGAGAGGGTGTTGTCTAGGCAGAAGGAGCAATGTCAGTTCCTTTTTGGAACTGACACCTCACACCTGCATGCCCTCTTCCTCCCTTTCTTGGTCCACACGGGTGTAAATCTTCATCACTTCTTTTCATTACTGCTCTACAATTGTCCTAACCAGTCTCCTGGCCTCTGTCCTCCCCACTGTCACCCAATGAGTATATTGCTGCCAGATGAATGTTCCCTTGGAACAGCTCCAATTATATAGTGCCTCCTGATGATCTCATTGATACTTCTTGCTATCAGAATTTTATGATAATTCCCAGCATTGCATTTGGACGCCTTCCATGGCTTCATCCCTACATAGAGCTCCCTTATTAGTCAAGTGGAACTGCATGCTATTCCCCAAATCACTTCCTTCCTTATGCTATTCCGTCTTCCTTCCTCTACGGGGCTTCTCATGCCACGTAGGCTGAAATTCTATGCATCCTATAATACTCCACTCAAAGGCCATTGGCCGAGCTTTACTTATACCCCCCAGTTATGGATCTTTTATTGCTTATTTGGAGGAAGGAACCAGTGTTTGCTGCACATCTTTCATGTATCAGGCCCAGTGCTGGGCACTTTTCATGTATTTTTCTATTTAGTGTTCGTAACATCTCTGTGAAGCCTGTTGGTTCCCCCACTTTCAGATAAGGAAACCAAGGCTCTGAGAGGCAAAGTGTGCTCTAGGTAAGAGTATGGGAGAGCCAGAATTTGAAGCCATATACATGTGGACTTTGAAGGCCATGTTTGTCTCTTTCTGCCAAGCCTCGTTGCTTCCTTCATCATTTCTCTTGCAACAAGAGACTTGAAAAGTGGTATGTGGATTCCTCAATATCTCTCTAATATTGTGGATACTTTTAGTTCAGCAACTTGGTCTTACACATCTTTGCCTGCCAGACTGCCTACCACCATGACTGGAATTGTAGAAACTTAAATAATGTGACGTTGATGTGAAAGTGCCACACTGGCAGGACATTGGGGGATTCAGTCAACAAGCCACATGCAACTTACCTCATCAGTAAGCAACCTGTGGAATCATATGCCCATAGAAACATTAGTACAAAGAATCAGATATGGAGTTTTCACTGGCGCAATTCTCTAAAGAGATTCTGAATAGAACAAAAACTAGAGATACTGGCCCTTGGTGTTTGCATCTGGCAAAGTTGGAGGATAGGCTAATGAAAGTCAGTAAATACTGAAAATGCTTTGTTTATTTGCTTAGATATTCAAAATGAGCCATTTGCCAAATCTGTGGACCCAAGGACAAGACTGAGACACAAACAAATGTTTTTTCTCAGCCAGCAATAGCTTCTAATACCATCTGGAAACCTATACCAGTCAAGAAAGAAACAAATATGCCTTTTTTTGCTTTCCTTCTAAGACCTCAAAGCTGGTAAATCTGGGATCTGTTGGGGAGGGCAAAGAAGAGAGTTCCAAAAATGGAGGCCCTCCAGAAAAGTCAAGCCCCCCAGAAACCAAGGCCTCAGATTGTGGAAGTGATCGAGAGTGTGTTTACGCTGATCTCAGTGGCTCAGGAACAAAATAGAGGTTGCTTCTATCTCTGTTCACACTGAAAGAGCTTTAGTCCAATTTAGAGTTCAGTCCAACCCTGTAAATTACTACGATATTTTTATTGATACCATGAAAGTGTACCCTTGTTTCTCTATTGTCACAAAAGCATGTTGTTGAAACACTTAAAATATCTTGGCACACTTTAAAAGTGCTTTTTACAAAAGAGACATGAAATTAATGGTGCATTTCAGTCAACACGTCCTTCACAGTGCTTTCTTTCCCCTTCCTCAAAGCCGCAGAATAAAACAAAGTGGGTCCAAACAAGACCTCTGAACATTTCTGCGATGGGAATAACATCTGGGTAGTCAGGAATGGGAATCAATGTTGCAATCTCCTCGCATACCCTAATGCACACATGAACAGCATTAAGCTAGTTTTATCATCAGATTTCACTTTTCAGTGAAGTTTTAATTACCAACCCTTGTAATGTCATTTCTGGGAGGGGGCCTTGCAGTTTACCTCCTATTTTCTTGCTTCCCAAATCTTTCCTCTGCTGTGCTCCAGCCTCCTCTGTTTCCTGCCCCCATTCAGAAAGCTTCAGATCCAATGTGATCATTCACCATTCCATCACCATCAGGTTTTTTTGAACACCGTATTATCCTAACCACACAACAGTTTCCAGCCATCAGGCACATAATCTTAGCTGCACATTAGCCTGGAAATGGGCTTTTCCCCCCTTTGGTTATCTTATCCATAACATGTGCAACTATTACCTCATTCATCCTTGTGCTGGTTCCAGAGATTAACCCCGAAACTGTCATGATAAACGCACAATTTAAAAAATAGTCAGTTTCCTCAAACGTCTTGTCAGTCTCGTTTTAAATTTCATCCCCTGTTGTGACATGGCTACTAGAACTTGCTGTCTTTTATACTGTCTCATTTCCAAACATTAGAGCCAAGTATGATGTCATATGGTCTAGTAGCATAGCACTTATCTAAAGGAAAAAGCCCATCCAGAGCTCTCCCCAATGTTTTTATTTGTTATAATAACACGCAGAGCCCAAGTTAGAAAACATATTTTTAAAGGAAACCAATGAGACAAGCTTTAACCTTTAACCATGAAAAAGATTCCTTAAAATTTTAAAGGAAAGACAAATTCTATCCCTTAGACACATTAGGCTTTGACTGGAGAGGGTTTTTCATCAGCATTCAATATTAGCAAGATCTCTCCACTAGTCAAGCTGCATTTTGTCATAAGCACTGTGCAGGCATTATGGAAAATGTTAGGAAGTGAGGGATGGTGTTCATGTCCAAAGCAATTTAATATTTAATCATTTTTAAAAAGGAAAATACAACAACCAAGACTCTCCCATTTTCTAATTGGCACCAGCGGTGCCATATTTAAATGGCATAAAGGGAAGATGGTGTCATGGGAAACAGAAGGCAAGGACCTAGGAACATGAGAAGGGGCAAGTCTCTTACATCTCCTCATTTACTAGAGATAATCTGTTCTATCTCTGAGCACTTGGGAAAGATCAAACAAACAATTCACACAAAGGCACTTTGTGACTATAAAGTACTATATGGTAGCATCTGTCAATTTTTTTTTTAATTTTTTTTCTTTTTTTTTTTATTTCTAGGAGAGAGAGAGAGAGAGAGCGTGAGCAGGGGAGGGTCAGAGAGAGAGGGAGTCACAGACTGAAATAGGCTCCAGGCTCTGAGCTGGCAGTCAGCACAGAGCCCGACGCAGGGCTCGAAGCCACAAACTGCGAGATCATGACCTAAGTGAAAGTCGGACGCTTAACCGACTAAGCCACCCAGGCGCCCCGCATCTGTCAATTTTAAGTCCCCACTCTTAATTTTCAAAAATTATCAGAAAAAATAATAAAACAAAACGCAACAAAATAAAATAAAACCATGAGAGTCGTCACTCTGCATGCCTTTTGCACTCTGTACGCCATTTGCGCTCTGTACACCCTTCTCTCCCAGCACTGACCGCACGGTAGTATGATCCTATCTAACATGATTGTTCCTCCTACAAGCCTACAGCCTCCTTCAATTCTTCTTTATAGCTCTGCTGCCAAGGGCAACCTTAGGCCTTGTCTCTTGATTGATTTACATGCTAAGTGAGTACCTATATGAGACCCCAATTTTTATTAATTCATTTCTCATTTTATATCTTTTCATTAAACCCTGAAGCTCTTGTCTTTGCCTCATCTTATGCTGTCTACAAAGAATGTTCATTTTGGTCCCGCTTCCCCAAACTGCTTCTACTCTTACTTCTCTGTGGAGAAAGCACAGGTGGGAGTATAACCTAAGAACCTGGGGATGAAGAGCTAACATCTTCTAGGAGTGAAACTTGAATATAGGAATCCATGGTGCAGAGTACAGATGTCTAACTTAGAGAGAAGGGAATGGCTCTGGGGTGCAGACTTCACTGTAGCTCATTAAGGGTGTTGATATGGCCAAAGAAAGGGTATGTTCATCACAATCAGAAGAAGATGGTTATCACCAATGGATACATGGAAAGAGAACCAGAAAGATGGATATTGACAGAATGACTACAGCATTGTTGGAGGGAGAGGAAAGATACCCTCCAGTGGAGGGGGCTGCATCACCCTCAGGTGAGGCTGTGAGAAGCACAGGCATCTGAGATCTGAAATCACCTCAGGCTGAATTCCAACTGTATCATTTACCGGCTGTGTAACCTTTTTTTTTTTCTTCAAAATATTTCCCGTTTTTACCAGGCATACTTACATGCACAATTATTATTTACACAAATTTATTTCAGTACATAGTTTACAACCAAATATACTGTGAATATTTTCTCTTTTACAACAGTTAAAATACTTGCAAGGTATGGAGAAAACATAATTTATTACGCTGCCTTGCTGGGGAAATATAGATAGATTTTTTCCCCCAAAGATACTTTAGTCTCTTCACCATGCATTGAGAAGAAAGGAGTGTCCTTGTCTTCTATAGCTTTCTATACATGATCGAAACTTGCCTTTCAACTTAGCTTTTTAATTTGCTTCTTGGGCCCATCTAATCATCAACCAGGTAATCCATTTTGGTTTTCCCAATTTCTTTCCCATTTGCTTCCTCTTTTTAGTACCCCTGGGACATACACCCACTTCCAATACTTCAGTATCCTATCCCTCACCTCTAATATCTGTCCCCTGCCCTCTCTTCTTCTCACTTTACAGAGGCTTCTTTTCCTTTTCAAGATGAGGTCTTGATTGATTTTGATCAACTCTCTACCCAAAGCTTTAGCCTCAATTCCACATTAGGAGCAGACTTTAATAATATGAAGATAGAGTTCAATTATTTAAAGGAAAAAAAGAAAAAAAAAACCCTTGGTAGAGATACATGTATTAAGAAACATAGAAGTTGGTCACAATGTACATATAGCTGACTTTTTTTTAAAGAAGATTTTTGGAGAGGGCAGGGCAGAGGAAATTAGTTAGTACTTTAAGGAAATGTTAGGGACCATGATGAAAATCTGTCCACTATTTCAAGGCGACTAATAAATGATTATCTCCCAGTTAGGACATTGGAATGACAGCCTTTACAGGTTATGAAATTTGCATGACAAATACTGCATATGTGAGTGTCCATAAACTGTAACTTTGAATTAAAAAAAAATGTTTAAATGTTTATTTATTTTTGAGAGAGAGAGAGAGAGAGCACACGCGCATGAGCAGGGGTGGTGCAGAGAGAGAGGGAGACACAGAGTCTGAAACAGTTCCTGGCTCCGAGCTGTCTGCACAGAGCCTGATGCAAGGCTCAAACTTAAAAAATGCAAGATCATGACCTGAGCTGAAGCCGGATGCTTAACTGAGCCACCCAGGTGCCCCAATAGTAACTTTGTATAGCAAGGCAGACGCCAGCCAGCAAAAAAGTAGTGCCCCAAGATGGCTATTAATTCTGGAGTCCTGGAAACAGGAAGTGCTCATCCATCACATGGCCCCACACCCTGGTAGAAATGTCTGAGGAAAGCAGTGAAGCTGGCTGCAACGGCATTTACACATGGAACACCTCTTGGGCAGCCAGGTGCCATGGGGCACAGACTCACAGTTGTCATGCTCCCAGTTCCAGCCATAGAAGGGGGAGGGGGGCAGGCACACAAAGACCCCATCATGTAGGTTCCCCCATTCAGACAGCAGGTTTTACTTAGTTCCTAACTATCCTGGATTACTAAGGACAGCACAAATTGGAAAGACCAATGACAAATTGTAGGCTCCTCCTGGGACCATTTGTGATCATCTCTTAAGGTTGGGTCTCCCTGAGAGGGACATGCAAGTTCACGATGGCCCAAACAGCAACTAATTCCAGTTCAAATGCTTTGGAAATGGCCATGAAGAAAATCACACTGCAAGAGAAGCGCTGTATCTTTCTGTGGTCCACAGCTTACTTTCCCCAGAAGATCTTAGGGGAAGTGGGAGCCAGGATGTCCAGGGACCAGGGCTCATCACCAAATTTTGTCCCAAGGAATGCTTTGACCCCAGCCGGAGACTCAGCCTTGCCTGGGACTCTCCTTCCTCAACAACTACCAGCTGTGCCATGGTCTTATGTAAGTCACTTAACTGCTCTGATCTTTGGATTTTCATATGTAAAATAGTTTTATTGTATACAAATGTAAATTTATGTAAAATTACACAATGCCTGACCTATAGTAAAAGCTCAGTATTAATGGCTATTATTATTACTGTTATTGTTACAGATCTTCCTTGACTTAGTTACATCCCAATAAACCAATTGTAATTGGAAATATCTGAAGTCAGTGGAAAATTCACTTACTACACCTAACCTAATGATCATCGTAGCTTAGCCATGCCTCCTTTAAATGTATGCAGAAGCCTACAGCAGCTTAGCCTTGGGCAAAACCATCTAACACAAAGCCTATTTTATAATGAAGTGTTGGACATCTCAGGTAATTTACTGAATACTGTACCCAAAGTGAAAAACAGAGTGTTTATATGGGCACAGGGAGTTCATAAATGTGTTGGTTGTTTGCCCTTGACCGGAAATGCACCTGCCCTTGATGGGAAATGCACCTCACTGCTCCTGCTCAACCTCACGAGAGGATCCTACCACATATCACAAGCTCAGGAAAAGATCCAAATTCAAAATTTGAAGTACGTTTTCTACTATACATGTATCACTTTCATACCATCATAAAGTCAGAAAATTGTAAGTCAAACCACTGTAAGTTGGGGACAGTCTCTATTAGCTACTGTAGGTTGATGACACAGGTACTGAGGTCATTCAGTTAACTCTCCTTCCTTTATTTTAATGCTTACCATGCAACCTACTTATTATAATTTTTCTTCTCTGAAAAATTCATCTAATGGGAAAGAAGAGTTGACTAGTGAACGGAAATGGTTAGTATACTACTTTTTGTCAAAAACTCCTAAATTGGAATGATTATTTTTATACATCAGTCTTTGGGGGATGTGATAACTGAATCCTCGGTAGTAAAAGTACCTATACTTATTATAACATAACATATGTTAGTTTTAGACTAATTCTGAGAATCTATCCCTGGGATGTAGAAACCCTAGGAGGGATTCCTACAATACCATTTGGTCTGTTCCAGGTAATGACCCTTCTCTTTTTCATTGGTTACTTCTCTGAACTGTAACACAGGGACTTCAAGAAAAAAATTATTTTTCTATTATTCTTTTGCGGTTTTTATTTTTCAGTAAGATCCTCGGGTCTCTCACTAATAAAATGAGAATAACAAATACAAGTTTTGGGGGTGGATTAGATAAGGTAATAAGGGTATGAGAGTGCTTTGCAAATTGCAAAGCAGTGATAGGTGTTGTTTATTTATTAAATGCATTAAAAATATTTATTGAGTGCCTCCTACATGCCAGGAACCATTTGAGGTATAGGGTGGTAACTGAAACAGAGTCTTTGCCCTCACTCTGATGGGAAGAGACAAACAATAAACAAATAAATAGATCATTGTAGTGTGATAAGGAAAGTCCTGTGAAGAAAAGTGAAGCAAGTTAAAAGAAACCTAACATGATGGAGTAGGGTGACTAATGAGATTCTTTGATCAGAGACCTGGAAGGAGTGAGAGAGGGAGACAAGCAGGTAAAGTAAATAGATAAAGGGGCAAAGGGAAAGACAAGCAAAGGCCCTGGGGCAGGTGGAGGCTGGAGGTGGGGAAGCATGCTTATTAACTAAGGGTCTTTCTAGGATAAGATGGAAGCAGGATTCACTTATTCAAGTATTCAAGAGGAAAGTTATATCATCCTGAGCATTTTATGGCAGTAGGGCCCTCTAGAAGAGAGCAGAAAAAGGGCTGAGATGGTAGTTAAAGGATGCAGGGACTGGGGATTGGTGGTACCCTGCCCTGAATCTAGGGAACAGGCACAGTGAGAAAAAAAGATACCCGTGGGGCAAAGCAACAAGATTTTACTTTGATCTCCCTTTCCCTTTCCTCCCATCAGTGTCACTCCTGCCCCAGAGACCACTGGACCCTGGTCTCAAGGAAGAAAATATTGAAATGTCAGCAGCGTTGCAAGTGGTCTCATGTAGCAGACAAGGAGGGGAAAAGAGCACAAGAGACAGGAAATGCCAACTCATTGTCACGGACAGAAAAGAGCATTTTTGGCTAATGGGCTGCAGGGTAGTTGCTACTGAGTGGACGTTCATCTTTGATGCAGACAAGTTGCAGTCTGCCTGGATTATAATTTTTGAGGGTTTTCTTCTGTAACTTTTTTTCTCTTGAGGAAAGAGGAATTTCTTACAAATCAATCTTTATTTCTGTCTTGGTGTAGTTTTTAACTCTATGCAGAACAGTACAAACAAAATATTCTTATTCCAACATGGCAAATAACTCACAGAATTTGATTTCATTTTCTGACCATCAGTAGCTAGCTAGATATTTATTTATTTATTTATTTATTTATTTATTTATTTATTTATTTATTTTTAGAGAGACAGAGAGAGTAGGAGAAGGGGAGGGACAGAAAGAAAGGGAGAGAGAGAATCCCACACAGTCTCCGTACTGCCACTGCAGAGTCCCACGCAGGGCTCAGACTTTTGAAACTGTGGGATCATCTCAGGGCACCTGGGTGGCTTAGTCGGTTAAGCATCCGACTTTCACTTAGGTCATGATCTCGTGGTTCGTGGGTTCGAGCCCTGCGTCGGGCTCTGTGCTGACTGCCAGCTCAGAGCCTGGAGCCTGTTTCAGTCTGTGACTCCCTCTCTCTCTGACCCTCCCCTGCTCACGCTGTCTCTCTCTCTCTCTCTCTCCTAGAAATAAATAAAACATTAAAAAAAGAAAAAAAAAAAAAAGAAACTGTAGGATCATGACATGGGCCGAAATCAAGAGTTGGATGCTGAACCGACTGAGTCATCCAAGGGCTGTTCAGTAGCTATTTATAAATGATATATGAATCATTCAAAATATGTTTCAGAGAAATATCGGTGAATGTTTCATTTCCAGCTAAGAAATAGCTGAATGGTTCTATGCATGTGATAGACTTACTTTATGTATTATTTGCAGAATTTTATGTTAAACTTTACACATGAAAAAGAAGTAGACATCCCCATATTGACGTACAAAACCTTCTGTGTACAAAAAGAATGATAACGTTATCTGTGAGGAAACATTTTTATTATTTATTTATTTATTTATTTATTTATTTATTTATTTATTTATTGAAAGACAGAGAGAGCAGGGGAGAGGGGGAGAGGGAGAGAGAGGGAAAGTCCCAAGCAGGCTTCACACTCAGCATGGCACTCGATGGAGGGCTCAATCCTACGACCCTGGGTCCATGATCTGAGATGAAATCAAGAGCCAGATGCTCAACCAACTGCATGACCTGGGCGCCCCAAAGGAAATATTTTTTAAGAGGAAATTGTGTATGTGTGTTTACTATTGTTATTTTGTTGCTTTTGTTACCTTGGATTCTAATTGACAGAAAGGGGGTAATGCTAGTAGGATTTTCATGTATCTGTCTCTCTTGTTATGGGCCACAAACCCTTTGCAGACTCTGGTGAATGTTACGGCCCTTTCTCTCACAATTAACAGACACAAAACTTGGCTTTCAATTTCATCAGCTTATGGATCTACTGAAGTTTATGTGTGTCCCACCCACCCAGGGTCAAGAACTTCTGCTCTATAAGATTTCTGGCCATGGTGGGCTCATGGCCTCAGTCACGATGGAACCAGAGTCAGATGACTTACCTTATTTGTGTTTGCCGGATTTAATGTGCAGATAATTACATTAATCTCCACCTTGTAAAAGAGGGAAGGCTAGGCACTCAGTCCATGAGCTGATTCCTCCTAAGAAAGACAGTTGGGAGCACAAACTTTATGGGGCTCACATATTTGGAAAATTATGTAAACTAGCAAGGGCCATATCCACAGTGTGCACATTTGTATTCACGAAAGAATGTGAAGAATAGCTCTAATGAGTGTTTTCTTATATTTGGTCATTTTAATCCCCCAAATTGATGGAAAGCCCCATAATATACAAATGGTACTCCTACATGGACAATTACTGAAATTATGTATCTATATGACTTGACTATGAAGAGCCTGGGATATGCGGCTTTTTCTCTTCAACCCACTGTTATGGGGGATAGTGTGATGTTTTCTACGCTGGTCCCTACTTGTAGTCTCTTATCTTACAAGTAGCTGAGTCTAAAGAGATAGAGTCAGAACTAGAAAAAAGAATATTTCTGAGAGTATGGATTTTTACTTCCTGCCAAGCATTCTATTCTCATACACCCTTGTGACCCTATGGAAATGGGAACCATAAAAATATTTTCTGGCTTGGAGGTTAATCTATAGTTCACTTTCTCCAATGTGCTCCACCAAAGACCAGATGGGATACTAAAATGAACTAGGTTTTGACTACAAAGCACCCTGTAGCCCGAGGCAGGGGAAGGCATTACAAATATGTATGTTATGTGGAAATCCCAGCGGGATTTCTACAAAGAGCCTGTCTGAAGGCGCATGTCCACTCTGGGAAGCAAACCACTCTGAAATTCTCAATTCATTCTGAGCACTGACCCTGCAGCATGGGTACGAAGGCCAATTGGAACCATGTGTATGGGCTACTGCTCTGGGCAGACCGCAGTGCCCTGGCCACACGGCCTTCTGATTGTGGCCCCAGAACCTTCACAGTCACACACTTGCAGGCAAGCTCTCTAAAGGCATGGACTTTGGCTTCCAGAAAAAGCATATCTCTTGTGACGGAGAAGCACAAGCTTGGACATCACTCAGTCCTTGTTGAATTCTGGCTCTGCCAGGTCAAGTGCTATGATCCGAGGGAAGCGACTGAATTGCGGAGCTTCCTGTGTCCTCATGTGTATGCAGAAAGAATAATCATGCCCATCTTGTAGGATATTACAGGTCTTGAGTAAGAGAATTGACTAGTATAGGGAAGCAAGCTAGCAACTGCTTAAGAGCTCTAAATTCTGTCAGCTTCAGTTTCTTCCTCTGCAAAATGAAATAACAAAATACTTACCTGATCAGGTTCCTGGTAAGGATTCAGGGAGTTAATATAATTAAAGGGCTTTAGCTAAAGTTTGACACATATTAAAGGCCCAATAAATGCTCACATTAATGGATGACGTACATATAATACTTAAAAGTGTGCTACAGTTAGGTAGGAGCTAAAAAATGGCAATATCATTATCCTTTTATTTTTTTCCCTAAACATAGTATGAAGGGAAACCAAGGTTTATTTCTCTTCTCCTACAGACAAATTCAGTATGTTAAGTGTCCTCAAAGCCATCTCTTTTAAAATGGCCTAAAAGTTTGTGTACCACATCCAGATTGTCTCTACCAAACTCAGTCTGTGTCAACTCCCCAAATTTTCTAAGAACATTAAGCAGAGGCTGAGTTAAATGTATTAGCGAAAGCTAAAGAAAAAGGCAGAAAGAATGTTGGTCCAGGATTAAAGATGTGTGACAGAAGAATTTGGTAATCTCTACAAAAAGTACTAGGGTACTTCTTGTAAATCTCAGGAAAAAAAAAATGTTTTCCAAAAAAAATTCTTTTTCAAGTGGCCAAACGAAAGATTTGTATAGTACTTACTCAAAACAGCAATTTTCATTCTGCAGCCAGGATACTTTAAAGAGGAGAAAGACCAATTGTATGTACTGCCATGAAAATGATTCCAGGTGCAACGAGCCCTCAAGATTTATATAACTCAGCTCTTAATTTATTTCCTTTAATCCACACAATATTTCCCAGCTTCTCAATTGTCAGCCACATGTTGCTCAATAAAGACCATGGTGGCACCAAACTTCCAAGTTAGATGCTACGATTGTGTTTCCTGAGTGCCCAATATAAAAAGTAGTGTTTTTAATAATCATCTCTCTTGCAGTATTTCCAGCAAAAGTCTGTGTTAATGCCAAACCTTAGTCTTCTGCGTGAAACTTGTCAGTGCACGTGGAGTTTACTAGAAAGCTGGATTTCAAACTCTGATGTTAATTTTAATTCCCATGTTTTAGACTGCAGTAAGAAGCAGCACTAGAATTGATAAACAGCTATCTCTTGGGTGTGATGCGTGAGGAGAAAGTAGCTAATTAGAATATAAATCCATTGTAATCTCAAAATAGAGGTTTTCTTTGAAAAAAAAAAGTGCAGTATAGGCACATCGTCCAATAGACAATGTGCTCTTATTGTCTAAGAAGGAAAAGCAATATGAATCTGTGTAGGTAACCACAAAAGGTCTGTAATATAAGTTTCAGTGATCAGAAGTTCAAACTCACTTTTCAAAAATTAATTTTTGAGAGAAATAAGCTTTTACCTAACAGAAGTTCTATTTTTACACTTGCCCTGTTTGTCCTTCTTTACGTGCAAGAACAATTAAGTAGAGATGATTATGCAGATAGAAAACTTACTGTTACATTTGTTTTACATTATATTCATGCAAAATAAACTGTGTAAAACTGAAAGTTCAGTGGGAGTGACACTATTAACCCTTTCCTCTTAGGGGTCTAAATAAGAATTCATTAGAGTGGATGGGGCGCCTGGGTGGCTTAGTCGGTTAAGCGTCCGACTTTCGCTTGGGTCGTGATCTCGCGGTTCGTGGGTTCGAGCCCCGCGTCGGGCTCTGTGCTGACTGCCAGCTCAGAGCCTGGAGCCTATTTCAGTCTGTGACTCCTCTGACCCTCCCCTGCTCACGCTGTCTCTCTCTCTCTCTCCTAGAAATAAATAAAACATTAAAAAAAAAAAAGAATTCATTAGATTGGAAAGGTAATATGTGGAAGTTTTATGTGAAAAACAATAACATAAATTCCTCCTTTTAATATTCAACATGAATTTATAACATCCTCCCTTCCAATAACAAAACCTATTCTACACCATCAGGTACCATTAAAAATTCCAGAAGAAGCCATTGTTACCTACTTTGCGGTATTTTAGAGTCCCTGGAAAGATAAGCAGCAGTCATTTCTCATCCTGTGACTTGTGATAATGATTGATGAAACATTCAAATGAGCAACTTTTCAAATGCTATGTATACAGTGTTCATGCCAACACCAGGCAGAACAAACATGGCTTACGCGCAGAGGTTAAATGATAGATAAATCATTTCATGAGCAACATACATAAAACTCTTGACTCTTCATATCTATTAGTGCTTTGGAGCTGTCTTTATCTTCACTACAGCCTGCATCCTTCCTTTTCTTTTTAATATGATTCCCAGCGTTTTGATGTCATATGTTTTGTCTTATTCAACCATTTGGAGTACAGGTGTGCCACTGTGTTTTTGATGGAGTGTTGCTATTCCAGAAAGCCCCATCCAAAACACAACCCCACACATGTAATCCAAACTCGAAGATGAGTCAGTCATTGAGCCTTCGCTCCGGTTCTTAAGAGAACTCCTCACACAGTTGGACAGAATATAGAATTAGTAACACACACGATAGTTAGGGGATAACCCTGAGCTTTAAAAGACCTCAATCTTCCTCTAGGAATTTTTCAGGAAAAAAATTTGTTTTTCAGTTCTGTAGTAGTCCATGCTACTAGAATTACAGTCAATGTTTTTAGGCCGCAAAAGCCTTTCCTTAGTGAGAAAAATCCCGTATGCATGCATTCCTTATACCACCTCAAAAATGGGAACATTCCACAGGACTGATTAATGATTTTCTGAGTCAGAACGAGGAGCTTGAGTGAATTTCTTGCAGTACAAACATTTCCTAAAGTGCTGGCCAAGACTCTATTGATCCTGACCAAATTCTGATTTCTTTGAAAATGTTTCAGCTTCTTATCACATTAAGGAAATGAACATTTTCAAAAAGCTTGCAACAGCAAAGAGAACAGCCTGGTCTTTAGGCTTAATCTGGGTATTATTTTCAAGACACATTTTGGAGAGAGTCTTTGAGTGTTCTGCCGGAGGCTGGTCTCTGCCAGTGTTTATTTCTTGTGCTGATGCAGTTCAGAGGTGATTAGTGAAAAAGATGCTGAAAGAAAGGGAATAAACGAGAGGACAGGTGTCATATTCTTTGTGCTCTCTTTCAGAGCTTGCACAGACGATTCCATGGTGGCAAATTTGGCACTATGTGGGTGGCTGCGTGACTTCAAATGCTCAGCTGCTCTGGCTCGCAGGGCACTGACAGACTGTCTCCTCCACTTTGGAACCCCCAGATGATGAGTCTCTGACCCTTTAAACAAAAAGCCTGAGCACCATATGGTGATTTTTTTAAAAGTGCTATCTAAAGATACAAGGACTTTATAAAGAGCGTTTGGACGTCACTCCACTGCATGGGGTCGGTTCATTCTACTGTTTCTGTTGTTAGAAACCACCTTCCAGTCTGTATCCTATAAGAGAAGTATCACCATGGACTAATAGAAGTTTAAATAAAGCTGGGGGGAGCTTATTCTAGGCTAAACTTCGAGAGCACTAAAGAAAGAACATATGGGAAAACACTTCGCAAACTGAAAAATTCTCCCTAAATGTATTTTGTTCTGAAGATGGGAAAACCAAGGACTAGAAACTTATGACTTACCTAATATTCTTAAGGCTGATGGGTAATGGCATAATCAATTTTAACATTGTCATGCAAACTTTTAATTTGAAATTCATATAAAGTTTAAAGTTAGGCCATGGATCCCATGACTTCTTTTTTGAATGTATATTTCAAATGACGAATTCAGGATTTTTCAGTGCAAATCTTATAAGGAATACATGAAACTTCAAACAAAGAAGTTGTCACCTGCAGCCAGAACTTCTCTGTATAGGTGAGCATATAATTTGGCCTAAGGAAAGTGCAAATCAGGAACCAATGTTATATATTTCACAGGACAGACAGACACGCTTGGTCGAAGTGTTTCCTTTGGGTAAAAATAAGAGTATGGCGTAAAAAGTTATATCATATTTTAATACCAGAAGTCTCCCAATGCCTTGTTTTAGGAGCACCTGCAGTCCAACAAGCAGAAAGGTATAGGTAGCTGTCTACACAGGGGTCATCAGATTTCCAAGTCTGATTCCAAGGACCCCTAAACTAATGGAGCCACAGTGGGACTGAGAAGCAAGTTCATTTAAGGCATCGCATAGCAGGGGCACAAGAAAGTGACAGAACTGAGCTCAGACCAAACAGTTTATCTCAGGCCTGGTGCTGGATGCCACAGTGACAGGGAAGCCAGGAGAGTCTTTACCTCTATGCATAGGGACTATCAGTGGAGCTGTCAGGATTGGAAGAATGGAGGTGAAATAATGGTTCGTTTACTTCGGGATGCCCCATAGCATCCGTCTTGGGACCATACCCAAAAGACCTGCGCATCTACAAGGAACAGCTTCACAGAAACCTGGATAAGAGGTGGAATCTGGTGGAATGATTGTCCCTGCTGGGATCTTGGCTGAGCCTACCGTCCTGTTTCCTCATCTTTTCCTATAACCCGAATGCCTCCCAGCTCTCTGCACAGACTGTAGGATTCCCTGACCCAAGAGTGCTCCGGTTCCTCCACTAAAATCCCCTCCTACATTTGCCAACTACCTCTCAGCTGCCCACACAGTGGTAAAGAAGAATCAGGGTATTGCTGAAGAGATAGATTGAGAAATTCGGAGAGAAAAAGAAAGGAAATGTAGCTCATTTACTTATGGCTAAGATACAAATTAAATGCCTTGTTTTGTTTTGTTTTGTTTTAAATTTTTTTTTTTTAATGCTTTATTTCTAGTAGAGAGAGAGACAGCGTGAGCAAAGGAGGGTCAGAGAGAGAGGGAGTGACAGACTGAAACAGGCTCCAGGCTCTGAGCTGGCAGTCAGCACAGAGCCCGACGCGGGGCCCGAACCCACGAACTGCGAGATCATGACCCAAGCGAAAGTCGGACGCTTAACCGACTAAGCCACCCAGGCACCCCACGAATTAAATGCCTTGTGATAATCTGACCCTTCTTTAGCTTCTTCAGTTTTAACACAGATGTCAGCAATAGAGGAGGAAATGGGCACGAATTGGAGTGGTTTTCAAGTTATCAAATGAATGTGACATGCAAGACAATCCCTCCATCTTAAGCAGTGAGATTGAAGTACAGGGCACGTCAGTGATTTCCCAAGCCTGAAAGATACCAGATGTCCACTATCTTGTATTTCAGTACTCAGCCCCCTTTTATTTGTTTTCTTTCATGAAGTGGTGATGCTGGGGATGGGGACACCTAACGTTGCTTATTCATTAGCCCTGTCAAAGCTACTGATGACAACTGTCAGCACATCGACCCCCACCCCCACCCCCGGTTAGCCTCTGCCTCCTGTTCTCCAGGCTAAACTCTGGCAGGCCCAGGAATCCAGTGGTAGAACTGGACTTTATTTCTCAACTCCCCCTAAGGGAAGAACCTCTATCCACACTTAATCCTGTGATCCGCTTCCATTTTAATAACTGAGGGAAAAGACTGCGTTAAATTACTCCAATATCAAATTAGAATATGTGAAACAAATATCTACTTTTATAACTTACATTTTTGCCTGATTTACCTTCTAAGCTCATAAGGGATGAAAAATGGTTAACATAGAGCACAAACGCTACCAGAGAGCGAATATCTCTCTCAGTGTGGTGCTTAGGATAAACATACATTCACATACTGTTTATTATACTTCAAAAATTAAAAAAAAAGTTTAGTGTGGGGAAAATTTTTCTAGCTGTATTTAGAGAGTGACCTGAGATGTGGGAAAGTTGTCTAGTGCTTATGTTATTTTTTTCACCCACTTTTGAATTCTTTGAGGCTACTTTTCCCCTGAGTTGAGCAGAGATTGCCACCCACCTTGGCTCTTCCTGCCTCTGCCCTGACAGAACCTCTTTGTTGTTTTATCTAATCAGATTCAGAGGCCCTGCTATGGTTGGCTCGCTTGGATTTTTCAAGGAGGTTATATTTCTTATTTCCCAGGCTTCAGAAGAACTAAAAATAACTGGGTGAAAATCTGAAAGGCAAAGCTGCTCCGTCTGCCAGCATTGTAAGGAGATAGGATCAGCCTTCACCGAAAGAGAGCATCTCTGTCCTGTGATGATTAAAGCAAACATCTGTCTCGCACCAGTTTGGTAGCTGGAGCCTCCAGTTGGTTTGATGTCTCTATTTAATACACGTAGTTTTTCTTATTTTCCCATTACAAATATCCATCTTAACACCCATGCTTCCGTGACCATCTTAAAAATAAAATTGCGTGGCCTTCACCTTGGTGCATCTAGTATTTAAAAACCAAACCAAACCAAACCAAACCAGACCAAAACAGAACAAAACAACTCATCAGGTCAATTTAAAATGGCACCAGTAGAAGATGTTTCATATGAAGGGCCGCTGCCACCATTGGTATACGTACAGCTACTTTCTGAAATTTAGTCTCATGCTCATTTTTTACCACTCAATGTAGAATTTCCTCCAGCAGCCTGAATAGTACAGGGCCCTAAGATTCATTACGAAGGATTTACTAATCAAGACAACTAGTCCTCTCTTTTCATGAGGGTTTGCTGGCAGCAACATCCATCTCCATGTTTTCAAAAGCTGGATTATGCCCATGAAACATGGGTGAGGGAACATCTGTCATACATGAAAGATAAAATATATCTGGCATTGCCTTTTCATGTTTTATTTTTTAGAGCCATAAAAAATTAAGAGACTAAGTCAGGGAAAAAGTTCAAAAAGGAGTTTGTACCATTAACTCTGCTAGGGCATCAGAGGAGATATAGGATTTCATTTCTGAACTTACAAATATGTGAAACTAAAGATTATGAAAATAAATATTTAGCCATATTCCTAGTTGTCTTTTTGTAAAGGTTAACAGTTTCATACTGAATTAAAAGCAAACAAACAGTGGTGAATTAAGAACTTTGTTGAAACTGCTTTCTTTGTCATGTTTGCAGTGATAACTCCTCCTTATAAGGCTAAGCAATAAAAAAAGATAAAGACTTTCTAAGATAACGCTAAAAAATGACATTATTATTGGAAAGCATTTCCATGTGACATGGAAATTTTAATAGGTAATTCATCTTAGATATAACATTGAATATATATCACACATAAATGTAAATAACTGAGTTCAATCATCAGGTTTACCAGACAAATTGTTTCATATAGCTGAGCCAAGTCCCAGTTAAAAAGTTAGAATAATAAAATTGATTTAAGTGTAAGACCATCAGCCTATGGGAACAGGAAGGGTATCATTCCCTATGTCTTTTGTGTTTTTCCTACTGAATGCAAAGAACGGTTGGCAGAAATTCTGGGTTCTCTATGTGGTTTTTTGTAAAAAGATTTAAAATTGTGACCACTGTTAGAACTGTGTCCTGCCAGGACAAGGACCATCTCTACCTTATTCACAGCTCTTTTGTAGAGCCTATCAAGTCACTGGTGCTCACAAAATATCTGTTGAATAAATGAATGAAAGAATGAATGTATGAACAACCTGGATATAAATGGCCTTATTTCCAGCGATAGATTTTACATGAGAAATATAGGTAATATACAAAGCTTTATGCATAGATGATAACATTTTACTATATCCCTCTGTAAAATATTTTTCCAATCTAAAGCTTTGCAAACAATGAAATAGAAAATTTAATCCATTATCTGAAAAACTGAAGCCTTCTGTTACTAAATAGTTATTCCATGCAAGGCTTTGTTTAAGAGAAAGAAAGGATGAATGGATTAGCAAGGAGTTGGAAATCTCTTTGAGGAACTTTCTGTGCCTGATATAAAATGAGACGAGGAGAAGAACATATGGTGCAAAAAGGTCACAAACAAACTGACAAAATACTATTTTACAAAAATGAAAATGGTTAACATTTGCATGATCGTGCCTGTCCAATAACCCTTGTGCTTATTTTCATTCCAGAAGCTTGTGTTGCTGAAAATGCCTTTTTAAAGCATGAAAGTTTGTTCCAACTGTGTTGTTCCAACAACCATGCCTGTTCCAAAAATTTGTTCAGAGGCAAAAGGCACAAATGCTTTGTTATAATATTTCTATAGGCCCACCCTTGCTCACAGATTGTTAGTTGGAATATCTTGAAAATATTCATGCGGTTCAAGTCAGTTTGAAGTGGGATCCTGTACACACAAAGTTTTAAAAAACACTTGATCTCCATAATAAAGAGACGATATAACTCACCATCCATATTAAATGATTTCACATACTCAACATCTCTCTCACCTGTAAGTACATAGTTCTTCTATATTACACATGTGCACACATGTGGGAGAGGTTAGTTTTGAATGAAAAAGACAAATGGAACAAAGTGGAAGCCCACTTCAAAAGGTGTATACTAAGTACACCCATTTTAATTTTCTAGGCAGATAGATCAGATCCATTTTCATAATTATCTGCTAAGCACCTACCAGAACCAGAACATTACCAACACTGTCTTGTATCTTAGCAATCCAGAGAGATAAGTATGGTGACAAAGCCATTGTTCTTTCCCAAACCATCCAAAATTTTTAAGCTGTGTTCTGTGTGTAGTAGGTCATTTCTGACTGGATATCGATGTATGTAGACATCTTCCGCCCTTTCCCCAAACACATATTCATACATATGCAGACACATGTACAAACATACCTTTACAAATGTATCCATTTGACTTCATTTATTTGCTTTTTTAAAATAAATTTTTTTAATGTTTATTCATTTTTGAGAGATAGAGGAAGACAGAGTGTGAGTGGGGGAGAAGCAGAGAGAGAGGAGACACAGAATCTGAAGGCTCCAGGCTCTGAGCTGTCAGCACAGAGCCCAATGCAGAACTTGAACTCATGGACCATGAGATTATGACCTGAGCCAAAGTCAGATGCTTAACTGACTGAGCTATCTGGACACCCTACCCCATTCCCCCCTTTTTAAAATCAGGGTGAGGTTCAGTAAAAGAAAGTATAGATGGAATGGATGATATGCTCTCTGTTCCCTTCTGGGCTAGCAGACAGGATTTATTCAAAAGGCAATGGCTATCGGCAGATGGAAAGATTCAAGTGTGCTTTGGGCTATGGAGAAAGGCCTATCAGAGTGTGGAGGAAGGGGCCCTTATACTTACCTGTGTTGGGCATCCGGCATTGCTCTGGCATACAGATTAGGGGGCTTTGAGAATACCTGAGACTACGTTGGTGTCGACTTTGGGCTTCATGGAGGCAGTGGCAGTGTGTAGCTCCTCCACATAGTATTGCAAGCAGCTACCAGAAACAAACACGAACCAGGGCAGCAGAAGAGAAACAAGGCAAATCCACCAATAAGCACAGGTAAGGACTGGGGGACACTTTGGAGGGAGGCTGTGTGTCTTCTGTTATAGCTCCACATATGCATACACACAGATATATATTACACCTGGAGCCCTAGGATTCTGAGAAGGTGCCCCAACGCTGTCTGGAGACTCCTGGCCTCTGTGCCTGTTTCAGCCAGAGTCTCTCTATTTTGAAATGCTTTATAAATTGGGGTTATGTGGCATATGTCCTTTGAAAAAGGATTCTGCTGCTTTTAAAATATAAATTACAAAACTAAACTATAATGCACCTCTTTTCTAACTAAAATTGAGTTTGAAAATCTTTCACGAGTTATACAACAAAATAGTTGGTCATGGTTGAAAGAAGTTGTAAAGTAGCTTTAGGAGTAGCTGCTGTTGATATTCCTGAAGCTATTTTCATTAGCCAGGTATTTAGCTATCTGTAACTCTCAGAGTGCTTTATCTACTCTGAGCCCCCCAAAGGTCATTCATACATTTCTATCCCTCACTTTTTGGCTCCAGTTCAGTTCTGTATGTGCACCTGCCTAGTGGATAACTCCAATTACACCTGAAATTCAATAATTCAACATATTCAAAACCTCTTTGGCTTACTTAGTCAATGGCGCCATCACTCTTCTATCCATCCATTCACCCAAGCTAAAAGCCTTAAAGCCATTATCAACTTCTCTTTCTGTCCCAAAGAAGAAGCCACACAAACCAATACATTTAGCTTCTGGAAAATCTCTCAAATCCCCTTTCCCTCTCTTTATCACTGTCCCTTTCTTTTAAAGCCTTCATTATCTCTTGCCTGACCATCACAATAGTTTTCTATCTGACTCCTATCTTCATTCTTTTCTTTATCAAGCACATCAACAACAGAATTATTTTTTAAATGCAAATATGATCATATTATTCCCTTATTTGAAGCTTTCAATATGAAAAAAAAAAAAAAAAGCTAGCACAGCATGAGATCCTTCACACTCTACCCTAACTTTCTCAACTCAAACATGAGCACTATTGACCTAAATAGGGTCATTAGTTACAAGAATTACGGCTGATAAGAAAGAAATTATGACAGTATATATTGAGTAGCTCATAGAAATCTTGGGAAGATTAAAGAACCAGACTCAGAAAAGGCAGGAAGAAAGGGAGACTAAGCAGAAAAACCACAGCCAAAAGCAGACTACAAAACCGAGCCAGTGGAGACTGTTACTACCACCACCACAGAACAATGGTCCTGTGCTTTGTACCTCCAGTGCCACTCTCCCTGGACACAGTCTCTGGACACTGGGCGTGGCACTGGCCCCACAGCCACTGCCCCTGGAAGTGTCAGCCTGAATGATGTTGTTAATGCAGAAGGATTCTCCACTCAGTGTGTTTGTCTGCTTCCCTTCCTTGCTCCATCTGAGTGGAGGAGCCTAAGTTAGATAACCATTTCTTGTCAAGAAAGGGGGAGGTGGGGGTCGCCTGGGTGGCTTAGTCGGTTAAGCGTCCGACTTTCGCTTAGGTCATGATCTCGCGGTTCGTGGGTTCGGGCCCGCGTCGGGCTCTGTGCTGACTGCCAGCTCAGAGCCTGGAGCCTGTTTCAGTCTGTGACTCCCTCTCTCTCTGACCCTCCCCTGCTCACGCTGTCTCCTCTCTCCTCTAGAAATAAATAAAAAATATAAAAAAAAAAAAAGAAAGAAAAAGAAAGGGGGAGGTGGTAAAGTTTGCAAAAACAAGAGTCAGAGTTTTGAGCTTCACAGGGAGAGGTTGGTCATAAAAAGTGAAAGTAGATGATGGACAACAAAAATCAACAGAGATACAATCTCTGCTTCAGCTACTCAGGCTATGCAACATTTTCCTAAAGAGACAATGCAGCTCTCAATATTTGAAAAATAGTTCCCTGTTTTCTAATAAAGGAGTATGTGTCTGGCCCTGGCCTATTGTCACCTCCTCTGTGAAATATTGGTTGGTGCCTCTAGACAGAGCTGCTGCTTCTGTCATTTGAGGTCTCCATGCTTCATTGTAGCACTTCATTTTTATTTAAGTGCATTTTCGTCCGTTCCTTACTTCTGTCTCTAAATTGCCTTCTCATCTTCACCTTGGGCTTCTGCATTTGGTCCAGGATTCTAAGAAATCAAAGAATATGTGAGTTTCCAGGCTTCTTAAGAAAATATTTAGATTCACTGTGACCTAGATAAAGACACAACAATGGAAGGAAGAAATTTTGTTACAAGTCTCAACCAGCACATCTACCATTCCTGTTTTAATACTCACGTATTTTATTATTAACACGTTATTACTTTGGACCCCTTCCACATGAAATCTTTATTATAAATGTAGAACTTCCTTTATCTTCCTGTAAGCTATAAATGACCTTACACGCTTGATTATTCAGTATTTCATGGATTTTTAAAAATAGAAAACTCTCATATTAAGAACTGCCCACAGAATGAGGATAAACATGTGAAGTGGAGGCATATTAACAATCGTTTTTCAGAAAATTAAAGTATTTCCTTTTCTGATTATAAAAGTACTTTTAAATAGATATTAAACAGAGAACTGTAATTTTATCTCTGATAATTTATTTCTTCTCCAAAAAATCCTAATCAAAAAATTTAAAAGTGTAAGTAAAGATAGTGAATACTTGCATGTTTCATTTGTTACTTTGTACTTTCCCTTTTTTCAAGCTTCAAAAAAAATTGCACTCCCCATGATGATAAATTAGAAAAATATAAAAATATATAAAGAAAATTAGTCAAATATGTGCCCCAGCCCAGATAACTTTCATGGATAGCCTATGCATTTTTCCTAAGAGATTATATATGTATGTATATATATGCATTTAACAAAATTCAATTCCAAATCCTAAATTTAATATTTGAAATTCTATCATATACTAAGACTTCAATCTTTAAAAGCCAGAGAAGTTTTCAAAATTTAGAAAGAAATAGAAAAGAAAGTAGCTTTTTGTTCTCGAAGAGTTGTCAGAACTGCAAATGTAAAACAAACTCAGATTAGCAGTATAGTCTGGATATGTTATCCAGACCTTAAAAGACAAGCCATCTGAGCTAAAAAGTATATCATTCTCTTGTAATGTTCAAATGTGACTTTCCTGGTAGCCTGTCACTAATTGGTTTCCATTCCGTTTCCTGCCTACTCTGCCAGCCCCGCCTCTCCACCAGTCTGATTCACTGGGCTGTGGGTCTGCTACAGAAGGCTGTGAGTTCTCAGGCCTTCCACCTTAATCTCCGCGATGGTAGACATCTCTGGTCATTGGTCTGCCATGTTCCTGGTGTCAAAACAAACCATAGATATTTTGCTTCAAAGTATATTTATGATGGTGACATTTCTAAGCTCTATAAAGGGTCTGCCTCTCATAGCTGAGACTCTCATGAGAGGGCCTCCCCTGAATCAGCCTATGGCTTTTTCTTAGATTTACACATAAAACTGTGTTTTTAAAACCTAGGTTTTGTGGCGCCTGGGTGGCTCAGTTGGTTAAGCATCTGACTTTGGCTCAGATCATGATCTCACAGCTCTTGGATTCAGGCCCCGCACTGGGCTCTGCGCTGACAGCCAGCTCAGAGCCTGGAACCTGTCTTCAGGTTCTGTGTCTCCCTCTTTCTCTGACTTTCCCCTGCTCATGCTGTCTCTCTCTCTCTCTCTCTCTCTCTCTCTCAAAAATAAATAAAGCATATATATTTAAAAAAAAAAAGCCCAGGGTTAACGTTAATAGGTGATTAACATCTTTATTTCTTGTGGTGTGTGTTACACATTTTAAAATAAAAAATTCATGGGGTGTCTGGATGGTTCTGTTGGTTAGGCGTCTGACTAGCTCAGGTCATGATCTCATGGTTCGTGGGTTCCAGCCCTGCATTGGGCTGACAACTAGCTCAGAGCCTGGAGCCTGTCTTTGGATTCTGTGTCTCCCTCTCTCTCTGACCCTCCCCTGTTCATACTGTCTCTATCTCTCTCTCAAACATAAATAAAACATTTAAAAATAAAATAAAAAATTCAATTTTGACTAAAATTAAATCAAATTTATCCCCTTTCAAAGAGTATCAAGAACTCAGAAACAACCTTCGCATATGGAGGTCATAATCTCATGATTCTATTCTCTTTTTTAAAAAAACAAAGCATTACCACCTTTCTTCCGGGGGCGGGGGTGACAGCAGGAGGAGGGGAGCATAAATCCTGCATCTTCAGTTATGTATTATGAACAGCTTTCAGAGTAGGTGAACAGCCTAAATGTGTTTATTGTTCTAAGAAGAAGTAAATGAAACTAGTGGAGAAAGTTACTTTAAGTCACATTAACTTATGAGGAAAATGTGGCACAAGTAGAAAGCCTCTTGCGGCTTCTCAAAGACATTAGGGCAGGTGATTTATCCAGTGGTCATCGCTGTTCTAACTCTGAGGGACTCTATTCTTGAGCAGTAAGTGATTAATCAAGATTTTTTTATTTGTTCTGAGTGCTTCAAAATTAAGACATAAAATGAAAGAATTTTCCAATTGGCGCATTATTTGTCCAGATTAAAAGAAGCTACTTATGTATCCCATTTTCTAGACCCTGGGAAGGTAGAGCACATACCAGCTGAGCAACTGCTGAGCTGATAGAGGAGAGTCTATAATTCTTACATCTCATTGTACTAGCCCTAGACATGTGGCTCTCATTGCTCTCATCGGGATTATAGATAGTAATAACAGATCACCATATTCATATTGGAATTGTAATCACTTCTGCCTAGAAATACTACACACAGAACAAAGGACAATCTCTCTACCTAATACTCAAGGGTGGGCTAGAAGATAGTATGTGGGAGGTGGAGACAGCGTTAGCCCCGTAATGTGACAGCTATTCAGGAGTATTAAAACTTAGGAAAGCTTTAAGTGATAACTTAAACCAGATAATAGAATGAGACCAAAAAATAAAGCCGATAGCTTCAACGACTGCCTATGGAACACCTATCTGTGCAAAACATTGGTATAATACAGAAAATAATAATTCAACAACACCCAGCCTCAATGAGTTTGTGATCTGCTGAGAGAAAGGGAAAAGAGGAAGAGTAGAAATTCAATCAATCAATTAAAATTTTAAAACATAATAAAAAGTCTTTTCTATTTAAGATACAAGCAAAAAAGAACTCGATTTCAACTTGAAGTATCAGAATGTCACCAAAAGCTTGGCTGTAGTCATGAAATAAACCCGAATTAGATGTCTTTTTGCTCCTTATGCAATTTCCCCAAAGTCAAGTAGATCATTTAATAAGGCAGTAGCATTACAGAGCTAACCCTACTCTCATTGTCCTTGATTGTTGAATGTGGAATAATGCAGGTGGTGGATTATTCAGAATTTTTCTTCCTTTGGCTTTCACCATGAGACCCAGTTCATTGCTCATTAAAACCTGCTGCAGAGGCCAAACAAGGGAGGGGATGGAGATGAAATTAATTTTGGAACTTGTTAGAAGCATTGGTGAAAGATTTGGTGGAATTGTAGAAACAGTTTCTTCATATTTTCTTTTTCTTTCAAAGAAACCTTGTTTTCCATCCATGAGATTTATATGGTGACTAGAAAATGGCACATGCATTTTGACTTTCTGAATAAGAGAGTTCTTCAAAAAGAACTTTAAGAAAAAAAAGCTCTCCCATTTCATATCAACTATTAATTTATATCTTTCTTTTTAAGATGGATTGCATAACCAAAACCAAACAAAAATAGAATATCTCTCAACTAACCGAACACACCAGTATTTACACAAGTAGCAGAGTCTATTTTCATGTTAAAATTGATGGACCTTAAATTTACTAATGAATCAAGCAAGTGTGAACAACAGAAAGTCTAAAAGTAATATTTGGAAAACCCAAAGAATGACTTTAGAATAGTTATTATTATCAAGAAAAGAGCATGGAATAAAATAATAAGATCTGTGAAGATTTCTGAAGCTCCAGATTCTAATCAACCTCTCCCAACCACCATACATTGTGGTCATTGTATGTAAAGAGTGATTTCACACAGGAGTAGGCTGCACATGTAACAGTATGGAGCCTTCCAGAACTGGAAATTCACTGGAAGATTAGAGAGTAAACCCAATAAGATACAACTGACTTGAAAAAAAAGACAGAGCATCTGGGTGGCTCAGTAAATTAACCATCCGACTCTTGATTTCAGCTTAGGTCATGATCTCTAGGTTTGGGAGATCAAGTTCCATGTCAAGCCCTGTGCTGGGCTCCATGCTTAGTGTGGAGCCTGCTTAAGATTCTCTGTCTCTCCTTTTCTGTCCCTCCCATGCTCTCTCTTTCTCTCTAAATAAATAAACAAACTTAAAAAAAGAGAGAAGTGAGGGGAGGGACAACTGTATGGACATTAGTGAAGACTAAGGAGGTTTATTTGTTGACAAAAATAGCTCATGAAAAAGGATTCCAGTATTAGTCACAGAAATGTGTTTTTACTATTTAGAAAAGCGTTTGATAGCTGTGATGGGCCTGACACTCCAGGAGATGAACAAAAAAAATATCTTTTTATGCACTAGATTGGAAAAACAGAATAATAATGGTGATGATAATAGGTATCAAATCCTTATCTACCAATTGTACACTATGATGCCTCAGAAATAAAATAATAGCTAACATGTATTGAGCATTATGATACACTAGTCACCATTCAAAATGTTTACATATTGTAACTCATTTATTCCTCAAAACACTATGGTGTAGATAATATTGTTGTACCTGGAATTTGAAAGGAAGGTGTCACATTCTAGTCTAAATTTCTTGTACAAGCCAAATACAGTATCTCTCAACCAGGCATCTCTTTTGGCTGCTCAGATTCAGCTGTTGAGAGAGTCAGCACAGGTGACTGCAGGTGCTGGTGACATTGGACTCCCACCTTCAGTGGAAAGAATTTTAATTGTTCAATGTCAACTCATGTGCTACAATGCTTTTTATCCCCATTTTTAAAATTGTGATAAAATAGACATAACATAAAATTTACCATCTTAACCATTTTAAGTGTATAGTTCAGTAGTGTTAAGTACATTCACACTGTTGTGCAACCAATCTCCAGAACTCTTTAAATTTTGCAAAACTGAAATTTCATCCTTATTAAATAACCCACAGACCCACCATTTTGCTTTCTTTCTCTATGAAAATGACCACTCGAGATATCTCCTAAGGGGAATCATACAATATTTGTCTTTTTGTGACTCACTTATTTCATGTGCCACAGAATTTTTGGAAACATGTAACACTTTGCTAATGCAAAAATATTAATAATTATTTTATAAGGAGCTTTTATTGTTATTATTACCAAAAAAGGGCAATGGCAACAGACAACTTGTGTGTTTTCATGATCCAAAAGCAAATTTTGCATTTCTAATAACTTACCTAGAGCAAGAAAAGTTTAGAACCAACACATGCTACTAATGATAAAAAAAAAAAAAGACATCAACAGTAGATATTTAAAATAAATTTATTGTGGGGTGCCTGGGTGGCTCAGTCAGTTAAGTGTCCAACTTCGGCTCAGGTCATGATCTCACAGTTTGTGAATTCAGGCCCTGCATCAGGTTCTGTGCGGACAGCTAAGAGCCTGGAGCCTGTTTCAAATTCTGTGTCTCCCTCTCTCTCTGTCCTTCCCCCACTCGTGGTCTGTCTCGCTTTGCCTCAAAAATAAATAAACTATAAAAAGGTATTTGAGATATTCTGCATTGTCAATTTCTCAGATACAAGGTTTCTGACACTTTACTATGCTTTATGAAGTATATGCTATGTTCACTAAAAATATGTACTCCTAGACCTAAGTTTTTGTTTTATTTATTTATTTTCTCTTTTTAATAAATGGAATACTTTTGTCAATTATAGGTCCCCCCCAATACAGTTGAAATTAAATATTACACATTTCCAAGACAAGTACTCATCAGTACTTTCCATTTAAATTTTCATCCTTAAACTTAAAATTGAAAGCACTGAAGTCAAATAATAGCCTGATGTTCTTGTAACCAGTCAGATAATTTTAGTCTTCAAAATTATTTTTCTTCCTTTATAAACTTTATTGGAATTAAAATAAAAAATTCAATAAAACAATAGTATGAGATCATAATTTATAAATAAAAAAAAATGATCAGACTGCTATTTTTCTTCTCTAAAAACCTTCTACGAATGTTAGAGTTCAAATTTCAAACTAGTTTATTTTCAACAAAGTTCCGGTTTTCTGTTCAACATTGTCCTTTCATGACCTCTGATGGCGAAAGCGTAAACTGACATTACAAATACCAACAGAAATAACATCACGAAATCCATCTACCTTATTATTGAAGATCCTTTCCTTTTCATATTTATTTACTTTGAGAATGAATGGTATCAATTATTCAACAATATAGAAAGTGTTGGACAATTTCATACTACTTCAAAGCATTAAAGCCCTCTTAGTCTGTAAATGTCTATGTGTGTGCACTTTATATAACAGAATGAACATTTCAATGATACAGCGGCTCACTACTGTGACTACTAGTTCTCAAATACAAATTGAATAAAGTTTGATAAGTTGAACCAATTAGGTTAATTTACAAAAATATCACTCTTCCTATATCTCTGTACATATGAATAATGAAGCATAATTGCATATTAAGACCTGAATTATTTGGATGAATTTCTTTAAACCTAGTTAATAAGATTAATGTCTTAGCCTAGGTTCCTCCTAAAAAGGCTTTCCCACAGGTCATTTATCTGGGAATATGACCCAAGGGAGCAGGAATAACAAACAGGAGAGTAAAAAATAGAAGAAGGAAAAGCTGGATTAGAAATGCATTACCAAAATGACTATGGCTATGGCCAATCCATAGACTTTCTTAGAAACTTTAACGGAATCTATGAAATAAAACGAGAAAGATTTTTCTATGGGCTTCCATCCCCCATGAGTGGAGGTGGCCCCTTGGACTCTGACTACCTACCGCATAACCACTTATAGGTTGCACATGTATGACATTTCAACGGACACTCCGCACTTTTATGTCAGAAAAGTTGCAGGGAAGGAAATAAGAGGCTCATACCTTCGGCAGAGGTGAGGCTTTCTCTAGTTTCACCTGCAGGAAGCTGGCCAAAATCTATGAGAACTGGTTGTAGAAACAATAACTTCAGTAAGTGTGGGGTTGAGAGGATTTTAAGTGATGCACAAAGTGGTAACAGATGCAGTAAAATCTTGTACTACTCAGACTCACCCTTTCTCACCATTGGCTCCAATCTGTCACCAAGTCTCTTTTAAGATGCTATCCAGCTACAATTTCTGCCAGTGGGTCTCGGTCCCACCAGCTACAGTCCCTACCATCACAGCTGGTTCCAAAGCCTTGTTGATAATCATCATCTCTCTTCTCCACTGCTGATTTTAAATTTCTCTCATCTTTGGCCAGCAGCTTGCAGATCTAGAGTTGTTTGCCCAGTAGAGTGACCCAAACTTTCTTATTTTAGATTTGGTTTACTCTGCCCTTATCAGTGCATAGCAGCTGCTGTAACTGTCCATTCACCATTATCACCTATCACAAAAAACAACAACAACAACAAAAAAAAAACAAAACAAAAAACAAAAAACAAAAACAGGAGATGCATCGATCAAGTCCTTGGATATTTCTCCCTGCCTCCATTATATAGCAGTGACTCAGGCTCTTTATGTTAATAAGGGTAGATAAATCCTGCAAATATATTGACATGTTAATTCCCTTTGGCTTGATGATCCAGGAATGAGGAGCTGAGTCACTGGAATGAGGAGCCCCAAGTAACCAGGTAATAGTCAAATTCTGTGAAACTCTTTTACTTTGTCCTCTGGTGAAAGTGTTCTCCTTTTTGGAAGCCAGAACACATAATCCAGAAGGGCCTAAAATTTTAGGGACAGAAGAAGTAAACTTTAGCAATGGTTCACTAGAAAGTAATGGGGAAAGGGACCCATTGTACTTCCATCCCTTGCTTCCCGAAGGGACATAGCACCACATGTCAGCCACTGATACAGCAAATGTATCGCATCCTTTCTCTAGCCTGTTACTTTAGCTGAGCCTTCAGCAGGCCACTCCACCATTGCATTAGGTCATCTGCTTCTGAGTGATGAGATATATGGTAATCCCTGGGGCTCCTGTGGTTATGCTCCCATGGTTTCACCACCTTTGTCAAAAATTAATCCCTTGAACAAAAGCAACATTGCAGGGAATGCCATACCAATGAATAAGGCATTCTGTAAGCCCTGATTTGATGGTACTGGTAGAGGCTTTGCAACAGAGAATGAAAATTCATGACCACAGTGGGTTTAAATTCCAGTAGGGGTGAATTGTTGCCATCTCCAGGGTGGAAGGGATCTAATGAAGTTAATTTAATAGTAAATGGCTGACTGGTCTCCTTGAGGGATGAAATCATATCAAGGACTCAGTTTCAGTCTCTATTGCTGACAAGTTGAGCACTCAGAAAAACAGTAGTGGCTGGATCAGTATTAGTAGTGGGAGCCCATTCTGTTGTGGCCATAAACAGCCTTATTTCCAGACATGGTGTAATGTTTGTTCATGGACCAATTGTCCAAACAGTGAAGTCTCTAAAGTTTAAGGGGGAGCATAGCTCATATCCACAGGACAAATTAACCTATTTAATTGTTGCCTTTTATTCAGAGAATGCTTTCTGGTGGTCATTAACATGAGACACAATGATCTGCGTGCTATATGCCCACTCCTCCCATAAATCTATCTGCAACCTCTTTATCCAGATTTCCTTGTCTCTGGTTTATTGATCTTGCTTTATCATGGTCACTGATCACATTCCCAAGCCATTTGTCACTATCCAGTAGTCTACGTATATCTATACCTCAGGCCACTTCCACCTCCACATAAAGTAACTGATGAAGTGTTCTGCTTGGGCTCTTCCTACTGGGAGGATTTCCCTTCACCATATTCTTTTAGGGCTACCTCTGAGTGAGGCAGTATTGTGATAACAGTCTATTTATGGCTGCCATCAATATGCCACCTTAACCTACACATGAACAAGGCCAGAGTATTTTTCTCTTTCATGCATTGCCACAGGTATTTCTAGTCATCATCAGATCTGCTGGGCCCAGGCTTCCAACAAGCTTGTACCACAGCTTGCACATACAACAGAGCATATTGCTCTAGGTAACATTCAAGTCCAATAAATGGGTTGGTGCAGTATTCTCCAACACAATATATGCTGTCTCTATAAATAAGCCTACCTAGCACTATGCCTCTTTCCTAGAGGTAGGTTCTGATATGCACCAATTTATTCCTTATGTTTATCTTTTTGGTCTCAGCATGTCCCAAACAGTAGGTCAGCTAAAACTTCACCAATGCGGCAGAACCATAAAGTTTTGTGAGGTTTATCTTCCACCCTCTGGTTTGAATGTGCCTAGCTGGGATAACCTAGAATAGTTTCCACTTCCTGCTCTCCAAATACAATCAGAAAGATGCAATCGGTATAGTAAACCATAATGACATTCTGTGAAATGTCTAGACAAATTTTCTACAGATTACATTCTGATAGAGTACATAAGAGTTAGTTCAGCCAATGGGGGAAACAGTGAATTGAACCGTTGTCCTTCCCAGGTGCATGCCAACTGCTTTCATGCTTTTTCTGAAGAGAATTTATTTTTTAAATGTTTATTTATTTTTGAGACAGAGAGAGGGAGCAGAGTCTGAGGGGGGAGGGGAAGAGAGAGAGGGAGACGCAGAATCCAAAGCCAACTCCAGACTCCAGGCTCCAAGCTGTCAGCACAGCTGACAGAACCTGACGCGGGGCTCGAAACTATAAACTGCAAGATCATGACCTGAGCTGAAGTCAGAGGCCCAACCAGCTGAGCCACAGGCACCCCTAAAGAGAATTTAAAAGACCATATTTTCTAGGTAAGTAGTGGCATATCAAGTGTTGGGAATTCTGTTATCTCTTCCAATTAAACAACTATATCTGACATGGCCACTGTAATTGGTGCTGGTACTTGCTAAGTTTACCATAGTCCATTGTTATCTGAGATCCATCTTCTGTAGGGGCCAAATAGATTGAAGAGGGTTATGCAGGGTTTACTACCCCTGTATCCTTTCAGTCCTTAAATGGTGGTGCTAATCCCTGCCATTTCTTCCAGGAAGCAGTATCATTTTGGATTTGCTCATGTGGGTAGGAGTGGGACATTTTCAGGGGCTTCCACTTGGTTCTTCCTACCATAATGGCTCCACAGATCAGGGAACCAATACAAGGGTTCTTCCAGTTATGAAGTATACTTGGAGATTTTATATATCCCAATTATCCATTTGGGGCCTGAGGATACAATCACAGGGAAGGCCACAGACCCACTGTACCCCTGTGAAACATACTTGGGCTAGACCTATAATTTTTATCTGGGTTCCCTATACCTCTACTCTAACTGGAAGACCATTACACATTTCACGTTCCCTGGCACCAGTGTCATTTCATACTCCTTACCCAATAGTCCTCGAAAAGTTTAAGAATCCTTCTTTCACAATTTGTGTAAAAAGAGGATCCTGCCCTCTGTCTATTCCAGCCCTCTCCAAATACAGAGACAACTATGAATTAGTTAAGAGATTTCAGTTTGAAACTACATTGACTAGTTTTAATATCTAGAAATTGTTATAAAGTTATGGAATCTAAAATTTGTCTAAGTCAGTAAGAAAAGGGATAGGGATTGAGGTATCAACACAACACTATTAAAAAAAAAAGCGATCAGTAATAATAAAATAACTTCATGTTTATACTCCAAAAAGTTGAGTTGTCTCGGAGAACGGGTTATAGTCAAACCTGTTGGGTGATTTTCTTGAGCTATATTCAATGGTTCCAGAGCAGGTGTTTCAATGGATAGGCATGCTCTAAGGGCTCTGGGGCAAAAAAGTTGAAAGTATTTGCAAAAGGCCTTTGGAAGGATGATAGAATGGAAGCTGTATAAAAAAGGAAGTGAAAACAAATCTTGAATTCTGGTTAGGCATTAATACTTTGAGCGAGTCTTTTAACCTCTCTGCTTCAATTTTCTCATCTATTAAACGAGGACAACTTCATAGTGCCCTTGTGCATGTTTTTAAGTGGATTCCTTCACACTGAATACCACCTCTCTTCTTTTCATCAGCCCCTGCTACCTTCTACTTACCCCTTTGGTGTTCTAGGTTTCAATTTAAGCTCAATTTCCTCTAGAAAGCCTTCTCTAACCCCCCAGGGGGTGAGGGGACCTTTAATATCTTCCAACCACACCCTACTTCTATCATTGTTGTTGCCATACAGAATTGCATTGATTGATCGCTTGTCTACCAGCTCCATTAGACCAAAGACTCTGTTAATGCAGGGACTATGACCATTTGTTCATTTAGCACATATTACAAACAAAAATATAAGCTAAATTGAATTGACCTGGAGAGTATAGGATTAAATGAAATAATGCCTGTTAAACTCCTTTCAACCTACATGTTCAATAAATAGTAGCTTTAAAAAATATTATTATTGAAATCTTTATCTGAGGGCACAGCTTCCAGCATGTATACATTGTATCACAATAAACACCTGCTGAATGAAAAGTTTAGACTGGTGATAATGATATCCTTAACCTATGTCTGCTGGTGGTAATCCGTTCAACTGTTGATTTAACTTTCACGATCCCAAATGCTGTCCTCTGAAACTCCAACTTGTGAGTGTACGTGTGTGTGTTTTAGAGTAAGCACTAGGGAAAAAAATTAAAAATCCAAGAAAGTAATTGTAAGATGGCACTACAGAGTGGGACTAAGGGAGGGGCAGAGGGACACCACAGAGGTGCTCTGAGACCGATAGCGGGTTGGGGCGTGTATGTGTATTTTCAATTTCTTGCCCACTAGATGGTGGAACAGAGCCCCTAACCTGATAACAGAATGCTTTCTTCCAGACCTGAGTTTCTCTCACAATGCCCACTCAATAGTTTGCACATGGAGGAACCCAATAAATTATTATTTTTTTCAAAACTTCCGCTTGGAAAGTAGAGACGAATCCACAAAGACGGGAAGGCTGGGAAGAAGAGTCGAGACGCGGAAATGCAAGGACTAGAAAGTTGAACTACATTTCCCAGGAAGCCACGGGCTGAGCCTACAACACCCAGCGTGCCCATGTTCCGGATCACGTGACCCGCTCGTGCACTCCCCTTTTCCAAGGAGCGCAGCAAAGCTGTGGAGTCTGTGTTGGTGCGGCGGCGACGGCTCTAACCCTCCGGATTACTTTGAGCCGCAGCAGTTCCTACCTTCGCTTGTAGAGCAAAAAAGATACCACTATCCCGTGGGGCATACAAGCCACGTGACCAGCTCGGGTCATGTGACTCCAGAGCCAGGCGGCTGATGTGTGTTACCCTGGTAACTGTTGGGCCCTGCAGACCTTCCGGGAAAGCGCGGAATTCAGACACTGAGGTAGGTGAGGCCTAGACACTTGTTTCCCACTCGGTTGACACTGACCGAGACTGTCTTCAGACCCTCTCCCCAGGGCTTTAGTTTCCCGGGTCACTCCCCTCCTCCGCCCACACTCTACTTCAAGTGCGGCTTTGTCTTCTCGCCACTCTGGAACCCGTGCTTCCTGGAGCCAGGGCACCATTGACCTGAGCCCTTTTGGTGGGACCCTCCTCCGACCTAGATCTTGGTTGGGGCTAAGACCTTAACGGCATCCTCAGCTGATCAGAAATGCTAATGAGGCAGGGAGGTGTTATTCCGCAGACTGGGCGAAATATTGTCCAGGGTGTTCACACACAGAGCTCCCCTCCACCGCTTCTGGAAAATGAAGCTGCGGTTTGAGCACCCTCAAGGAGATACAGCCCTGAAACTGGGACAGATCTGAAAGTTGTTTGGGTTCAGTAGAGGGACGGAGAGAGCTTTGCGGTGCAAGTCACTCCTGCATAGTTTTGTTGGCTTTCCCTCGCTCCACAAGAAACAGAATCCGTTCTGATTTGTATACTTCAGTAACTTTATTTTAGTAGATTTAAATCTTAATGAATTGCATTTTGTCTGTAGCTGGATACAGTCTATCTTGCGAAACTATTAACATGGACTGATAATTAGCTGAATGACAAGGCAGCACATACTGCCCTGTGCTTTGCAAAAAAGAAGCTGTATTTTGAATTTGTTCATTTATACTAAATTTTTGAAAGATTCTTTGAGAGGACGTGCTTTGCTTCCGGAATGTTGTATAACACACACACCATAGAGTTAGGAAATATTGTGGCCACCCTTTAACAATTGGATGTTAACAATGAAAATGTTAATTCTGGATCCTAAATATAAAACAAACTGTGAAAGCTGCTTTTCCAAAGCAGATTTATTCATGAATTTGGAATCTCTTGTCCAGGTTATTGGTCAGTAACTGCATATATGCTAAGTTGTAAGAGGAATGTCTGAGGTTTAAGTCTGGTTCTTCTTATGATGTGGTGTGAATTTCCTCAAAGGATATTTATCTCTTGTTATTTAGTGTTTCCAGTGTAAACACTTGGGAATGTTTACTGAGAGAAGTGAAAATTCTTGATTATGGCTCACTATTCCAGAGCAGAGCTGGATGAAGAGTTTGAACAGTTCATGAAAGAGGTAAGTTTATTATTTTAAAAACTGTACTATAAATATGTGTCACAAGAAATCCATCCTTCAATTCTTTCTCTACTATGCAGTAAGTTTGACAGCCTTGAAAATAAAATGGCCAAGTTATTTTACCAGCAAAATGGGATTATTTTTTAATGGCAGAAAAATTGCATTTTAGACCCTGCGGGCTATGGCATAACTATAGGCAAGTCCTGTGATCGAAGGAGAGGAACAATTACTTTATGGAGAAAAGGAGGAGAAAAGGTGGGAGGGGCTGCTTTGAATAAAAGTCCATTGGAGGAAAGAGGTATCACAGTATTTTCTTATTGGCTGAACTAATTGCTAGGCCTAGAAAATTTCATTCTTCCCTCTGTGGGAAAATGCAAGATACCTTTCTTCCTGTTGGGGTCTGAAATTGATGAGTAAATAGGCCATGGGAGCTCCCCCTTCTGAGCTCCTGACTTTTTAAAATGTAGTTTCCTTTATTTAGTTTCATATTTCTCCCATTTGATCCAGATCTTTCCTCAAAAGCATCACTGACCAAGAAATAGGTCATCTCTGGCTCTCTGTGCTAGGAACGACCTTTCCTGAGTGTCATGTCCCATGTCAGAGAGAAAGTGTATGGCAGTTAGAACCCATTTAAGACCATATTTGAGTAACCAGCTTAGGAAGGAAAATTCTCAGGCATTTCCCATCCAAAGTCTATATCTTGTTGAGGTCATACATGTGGGAGATCATCTTGAAGTGTTGATTTAGCATCACCTTATTGGGTACATGGTTTCTACAAAAGTTTGACGAGCAACAGGTGCAGAACTTAAAAATTATTATACAAAGCATAACTAAAAGCAACATGACAATTCCAAATTGTACGGTGGTTCTGAATGATGACCCAAGGCCTGAAGGTAGCCAACTGAATGAAAGATCTTTGAAAATCATGTGAAATTTGTTGTAGTTATGTGCTTATTTCCTAATTTTGTGCAGTTGGGTTTCTACTTTTCCAGAGGAGTTTATCCATGTGCCCTAAGTGGTGTCTTTCCCACAGAAACATCCTTACTCAGCAGGTAGGTAATGAAGAGCTATGCGATTCTCTAAAACTACTGTAGCCAATGAGTCAAATGATCATTGTTGGGCTGCTTCTGCTTTGGCTATAGAACTGACCAGCTCTCAGAGCACCTGAATGGCTCAGTTGGCTAAGTGTCTGACTTGGGCTCAGGTCATGATCTCATGGTTCTTGGGTTCAAGCCCTGCGTTGGGCTCTGTGCTGACAGCTAGCTCAGAGCCTGGAGCCTGCTTCTGATTCTGTGTCTCCTTCTGTCTCTGACCCTCCCCTTATCATGCTGCCTCTCTCTCTCTGTTTCTTTCAGAAATAAATAAAACATTAAAAAAAAAAAAGAACTGACCATCTCTCCTAATTTTAGGGAGAGATTTCTAATTGTGTCTGTAAGTACTTAGTCTACTGAAGGGAGAAAGAAAGACTCTCTCTATGGAGGCATACCTGAAGTTGTGTATGCCTCTTGGAAGTTCTCATTTAAGGTAGCCATGAAGGTTTAGTGAGGTGTATCAGTGGGAAGCTGCTAGTTTGTTATGAAGCAAAATCAGAACAGTGAATACAGCAAGAGCACGTTGTCTTTTTATCCTCCAGCTGTCAAGGCGATGAATTGCTCAAGCATTCGAGCCATTACCAAAACCTCCATATATAGAAGAGTAGCCAGGAGCTGCACATGAGGCTCCCTCATGAGAATTAGCATTTGTGGACCCATTTGTGAGTATGGAGGCATTATCATTATTCAACCAAGACTCAATGTTATCACATACTGAAAGTCTTCCTAACTATATGGGCATGACAGCCAGCTTACATATGGTCCAACTTATATTGGCTATTCCCAAATGTGTTTTCTATATGTATTCAAGAGATTTCGTTTCCCCTACCCAGGGTTGGATTAAATTGAGGCAGGGAACAAGTATGTGCACATTTAACATTCTAACCTATAAAAGGGACCTGGGAAACAGTTTAGGCATGAATGGCAATTAGGATTCCAGTGAAATTACTTGTAAGGTGGACTAAGGTGTCCCTGTTCCTGTGGACAGGTTGAGGTTTCTAGTGATAAATCCAACAACCAGTAGTAGGAATATATGAATAAGAGCATTATCTGTCCATGGAAGAGGGAAGAGAAGTAACAGTGAGAAAAGGCATATGAGCCTGCTTCAGTCATCTGGGGAAAGCTGTGTTGATCAGATGTGTGCTTTAATTCCTGGAACTTTACTTGCAAGTCACCAGTGGGTATGTAGGTCCAGCCTGGGTTTAGTGTTTTCTTTGGATGTGACATGTGAATCAGGAGTCTATTTCTTGAAATTTGGTGGCACAGGGTTGGTTAACAGTACCTGGTAGGGCCCCTCCAGTGAGGTTGAAGAGAGACCTGTTTTTAAAAACATTTATTTTTGAGAGACAGAGAGAGACAGAGCATGTGCAGGGGAGGGGCAGAGAGAGGAGACACAGAATCCGAAGCAGGCTCCAGGCTCTGAGCTGTCAGCACAGAGCCCAATGCAGGGCTCAAACGCATGGACTGTGAGATCATGACCTGAGCCGAAGTCGGACGCTTAACCACTGAGCCACCCAAGCGCCCCGAAGAGAGAACTTTTTGAGGTGTCTTGCAGTAGACAAAATCTCTGGGTTGCGAGTTGTGCTTAAGGCTTTTTCTTTGGTGAGCATGCCATGAGGATAGTTTTACTAAAGCGTGATTATTCTCAACAGAAGGAATCAGGCCTTTTCAGTATAGGAATGTATCTCCTTTTATCAGCTGTGGATCAGACGAGGCAGGAGCCAAGTGCATCAGGTGCCCTGTGACTGTCTTAAACGGTGAGAGTTAATGAGTTACAAAGGGGATGAATCTCAGATTTAGAAGGACCCAATCACAGTGCTTTTGACCAAGTTAGTTGAAGGGTCTCTACACATTTTGCCAGTTGAGTCTTAATGGTTCTGTTAGTGCATTGCACTAGCCTGAAGGACTGAAGGTTGTAAGCACAGTGATAGTGCTCTAGAACCGGCCAAACAGCATAGACCTATTGACAGACTTGACCAGTGAAGTAAGGTTCTTGGTCACTTTGAAGCCTGAGAAGGCCTCCTTAGGTAGGAATAATCTTTTCTAATAAGATTTTAGCTATAGAAGAGGCCATACCCTATCTGCAAGGGAAAACTTCATTCAGTTCAGTGAGAAAACAAACTGTGATCAAAACATTTATATCCACAAGACAGGGGGAGCTGAACTTCGAATGGTCTATTGGGCAATTTAAAATGCCAGTGGGTGGTGTGGATGAGTTTCCCAAAGTTGTGTTTTGGACAGGTAGGCCAAGCAAAGTGGGCACTTCTGTGGGCTTGTTAAATATCTGTACCAGAATTGGATTCATAAAGCCTATCATCTTATTGGGAAAGCAATAATTAATGCTTCTACAGTGGTTAGTAATGAGATTTTAGAGTCTCTGGCAGGACTGGGTTGTTATTTGGCTCAAGCTAGAGTTCTCTCTTTTTATCAAAACGACAATTATTAGATTTTCAATCTAATTGTTTTTCAAATTGTTTTTCCCTCTCTGGGGCGAACTGTTGGTTATATCTTATCAGTTTTTCTAGATTATCATTTGAGGCAGCATCCCTTAGGACCATGACAGAGGATTGGTTATTGGTTCCTTTAAGAGCAGCGTCTTTAATGGAAACATAAGCAAGGCAGTTTCCTTTGGCCTCTAGGAAGTCAAGTGTGGAATGCACAAGGGCCTTAATAGTAGCCAGGGCAGTTGGCAAAGTTTGACATCTAGTAAATTTAGGATGTAAGAGCCATTTTTAATTTTATTCCCATTAGAAGTAAGGAAACTTTGCTGTTTCCATAATATCCGAAAGTCATGGGCTGCCCGAAGGACATACTGTCAATTTAGGTATTTGTAGTTTTACCCTTGGCTAAGGTACAAGTCTGAGTAAGAGCAAATAATTCAGCCTATGGTGTCAAAGTAGCCAAAGGTAAAGGTGCTTCCTTGATGATTTCAAAAGATGTTAGAATTGCATACCCAGGAAAATACCATCTTTGTTCTTTAAATAAGACCCATCAGTAAACCATGAAAAATCTGCATTGGTTAGAGTTACCTATAAATTGTCGTGGACAGTCAAAAGGTAATCTGTCAGCATCAAGTGGTGGTGAGGGGTTTTATCAGAAAGGTAAAGAGGGTAGAATAGCAGGGTCAAGGTTATTACAGTGAGGAAGAGTTTTTGAGGAGTAGTGAGAAGTTCATAGGAGGTGAGGTGAGATGGCTGGCTAAAAGGTGTTGAGTGTGGTGAGAATTCAGAGGGGCTCTGCATGGGGCACAAGGATGGTTAAAGGGGTTCCTGTGATTATTTCTTCAGTGCTCTTATCCAGAAGGGCAGTGGCAGGAATGACTGAGGCAAGGGGGTCCAGTCATTGACTATAACATCCTGTGGGTCGATGATAGCTTCCTTATTTTTGGTTATTCTCTTCTCAAATGCAAAAAGGAAAAAGAGGAGCTGATAATTAGGATGTCCAAGGGCAGAAGGCTTTATTAAGATTTTCTTTAAGGCCCCAAAGACTATGTCATTCTGATCTTACCAAATAATAAGGTCAGGTTTGTTGTTTTTAAGTAAGACATAAAGGGGTTGGGACATAAAAGTTTGGACTCCAGTTGTTGACAGAGTCACCTGGCTGGAGAAAACCACATAATTGGCTCTTAGTTTTAGGTTTTAGGATACCACAAAGCCTGTCTTGATCTAAATGAACCCCTGTTCCGAGATCAGGTGCCTTAAATATCAAAGCTGAGTTTGAGAAGACTGCAGTTTTTCCTTGGAAACTTTATGTCCCTTTAAGGCTAAAAGTTTTAGCAGCTACATTCAATCCTCCTGTGAAGAGGCTTGGGAAAGGGATCAGAGAAGCAACTCATCTACATATTGTAACAAGGTAGGTTCTCCAGCAAACTTTATATCATCTAAGTCAGCTTTTAAGGTTTGCAAGAAGTAAGACTTTCTATAAAACCCTGGGGCATTACTATCCAAATGTATTGTCTTCTTTCCGAAATTAAGGCAGAAAGGTCAACTGGAATACTAAGGAATGCACTGCAGAGATCAATTACAGTGAAAAATTTGCTTTCAATAGGACTAGATGCTAGCATAATGGATTAGGAACATCAGGGTGCTGGGTGATAATTTTTATTGCTGGGAGCTCCTGGACAGACCTCCATCCTCAGCCACTGAGGTTTCTTACAGGTAAAATAGGGGGTTTACAAGGACTAGTGCAGGTGATAATGAGTCCCTGGGCCTTATAATCTTCTATTTTGGGGTTGATGCCTTGAAGGGCTTCTTTCTTTATAGGGTATTGATTAATTTGAGGGAGGTCTTTGGTGGGGTGTATTGGAATCTTAGTAGGAGGTGCTTTTGTTATGCCCGATTCATGAGTCCCCTGAGGCCCTCAAGGAGCCGACACCGATGCAAGTACAAAAGGATCTTTATTACAAGCTTGAGCAGGAACTCCAACGCACCCCAACGCAGCAGTGATGGTATGGAGCCCCGAACTCGTGATTGCAGGGCTTTTCATAGTGATTACAGTGGAATTTGGGGCGTTCCAGCTTGGCAGCCTCCTGGAAGCCCCCTGATAGGTATAGGCTGTCTTGTAAGCACCCGATTGGTTTGGCCCATCTGGCCTGACTGCAAACTGCCAACTGCAATGTCTTGGGATATAGGCACCTGTTTTAAACTGATTGGCTGTTGCCGTTGCTAGGGAAGTAACTAAGGGCAGAACCTGGGACTGGGACTGGGTTTGGGCCTAGTTCACTCTCAAGATGGAGATTTATTCTAAAATGGAATCAGTTAGATTTAGGTATTACATTCCTCCCTCTTCTTGAGACTTCTGTGGACCCAATCATAGGTCCTCTAGGAGCTCGAGCTCTATCGAGTTATCTGTGTTTTGGGGATGTTGGTATTGTGACCAGAGGACCATTAATTGGATGGCCCCCAAGCGTTCTTTCATAAATGTAACTATTTATGTGTCTATTAAGAATGCAAGGTCCAAAGGTTAGTAACAGAAGTAAAATCAATAGGGGGCCTAATAAAGTAGAAATCAGGGTAGTTAGCCAAAGGGGAGTTGTTCCATTTCTCGAACCAACTCTGGCTCAGTTCATACTCTTGTTTTCTTCTAGCCAGGCCTTCTCTTACCTTAGCTAGAGATTCTTTGACTATTCCTGAATGATCAGCGTAAAAACAGCATTCTTCCCTAAGGGCAGCACATAATCCACCTTGTTGGAGGAATAAAGGGTCTAAGCCCCTCCTGTTCTGCAATACTACTTCCGCAAGTGAGGTCAAGGATTCTTGTAAATGGGCAATAGAGTTTTCTAGGTTCTGGATGTCAGCATCTATGGCCATTCTTAAGTCCTGATAGTTTTTACTTTGGATTGCTAAGGCTGAAATACCATCCCCTGCTCCTGTCACTCCTAGGCCCAGAAGGACGGTCGGGGTGAGAGCAGTGATAGGCTCTCTCCTGACCCGCATCAGGTAGCTTGATACAGTCAGGGATGTTATAATTTCTTCATTGGCATGGTAGAGGAGTCAGGGCACTAGCTGGACCAGGACACAGAAGTCTTTGTTGTGGTTTAGGACCGCACTATGTACATAAGGGGTGAGCCCCATAGAGCAGGCCCACCATTCTTGGTCTGGTGGGATTATGTATCCATTGTCCCTGATCTGTTTAGTTTGATTGCAAAGGTGTGAATGTGAAGCCAGGACCTGTCCCATGCATAGGCCCTATCCCGTTATAGACTGCAGGGTTAGCCTACCGGTGTTTGCCTGCTGCCACCGGCACTCAGAGGATGTATGAGAAGTGCGATATTGGTCCAGGATGGCTATTCCTTCATAATAGGGGGTTTGGGATTATAGCATAAGCAACAAGACCCGGATAAATCAGGCCTGGTAGAATTGAGAACTTTAAAAGTGTGGACCATCAGGTCCCATAAGTGCTCTGGCTCCTTGAGGATGGTGGTTACCACGGACTTAGTAGTAATGGGAGTAGTGTTGGGTTGCCTGTGGGTCAGGCGGATTGGAATTAGGGCCTTATCAGGGCCTATGGTATCTCTTGATTCTGATTGAAAGGGGGCAAAGACCCGCTTGACCATAAACAGTACTCCTGTATTATACCCAGATTTATATAGTCTTATTTCCCAGGTTAGACCTTTGTCCCAGTCCTTAGTTTTTTTACCCTTGTCAGTGAATATTAATTGTAAAGGATTACATTTAGAGCCAGGCTTACAGGGGGTGGTTGAGTGTTTGTGTCGGAGGGAAATGAGAGATTGAGAGTCCTGGATTCAACTGCAAGATCCCGTGGTCTCATAGCCCCATCCCCGACAGTAATAATCTTGACTGGTCCCCACATTGAGCCGCCTTGTCATTAGAAACTGGGACCGGACATCCATAAAAACAGGTTCTGCATAACTCCTGCAGGGCGGTATGGGCGAAGGAGTTTTGAGTTCAAGTACATTCAGGGACTTCTGGCCATCCTCTCCCTGGTTTAGGTAATGGGGCTTGTTCAAATAAGCTGCAAAGGTCAAATTCAAATGTAGGCCACCATGTATCGGGTAGATGGGGCTCAACCTTAGTTAACTATGGCTTGATTTGAACTAGGCGTAGTGACCTGCCATATTACTTGGAGGGGTTGGTGAGGATTTCGGTTTTGGTTGGCCTGACAAGGTAGAGTACATATGGTTAGTAGTCCTAATATTAAAGGCCAGTTCATGCTTTCCGCTGTAGTTTGAGCTTTAGTGGATTGTTTGGGTCCTTGACAGCCCTCCAATCTGGATTTGGAGTCAGGTAGTTGTCCTTGTCGGCAAACGGGTCAGCTGGTTTGGCGTGGGTGTAGTGAACCCAGGCAGCAATGCCGTCTACTTTTGGTCAGTAGCACAACATAAGGTCTTTTCCAGCGTGATTCCAAGTTGCCCTGGCGGTGTCTCTTCACGTAGACCCAGTCACCAGGGCAGTATCTGTGTGGCTCCGGAGGTGGACCTGTTTCATAGAAGGCACTTTAGGCCAAACACATTTATGAGCCCACTGGAGGCCTCTAAGGTCTTGGAGGAGATGGGCTTCTTCAGACTCCTCAATGACCTCATGCTGTAGGCAGGGTATGATAGAGGGTGCTTTACCGAACATGATTTCAAACAGAGTCAATCCATTTCATATGGGGGGTTACGCACCCTATATAGGGCAAAAGGGAGGAGGACCACCCAGTCACCGCCAGTCTCAAGGGCCAATTTGGTAAGGGTCTCTTTTAAGGTTTTATTCATCCTTTCTACCTGTCCTGAGCTCTGGGGTCTATAAGCACAGTGTAATTCCCAGTCAATCCCCAGGGTTGTGGCTAGGCTCTGACTTACTTGGACACAAAAGCCGGTCCATGATCTGACCCTATCATCTGAGGAAATCCATACCTTGGTAGGGTGTCTTCCAGCGGCTTCTTTGCCACTACCTGTGCAGTCTTGTATTTGGTGGGATATGCCTCAGTCTATCCTGAAAAAGTGTCTACAAAGACCAGTAAGTACCTGTAGCCATACCTGCCAGGTTGTACCTCAGTGAAGTCAGTTTCCCAGTAGGTCCTGGGCGTCTTCCTCTTAGACGTGTCCCAAGATTATAGGGATTCCAGGTAGCGTTGGTCAGTTGACACGCTCTGCATTTGCTGACAATTTGTTCAATTTTGGAGTTGGCATCTTTAATTTTAATGTGTGACTGTCTCACCAGGTCTTGTAGTCTTCTCTGTCTCATGTGGGATGCTCAGTGTATTTTTGACAGAGCCCTTATTCCCATTTCCTCGGGAAGAATGATTTTGTTATCTGAGGACCTCCACCAGCTCTTAAGGTATTGGGTCATAGGCAGTCCTTTAATCCATTGTAGGTCCTCGAGTGAATAACAAGGACTCTCTGGTAGGTTGGGGTCTCCCGGATCTATGAGTTTGACTGTCAGGGCTGGGGTGCCTTTGAGGGCTGCTTCTTTAGCAGCCCGGTCGGCCGTATTGTTGCCTCTGGCCATCTCAGTTATGTCCTTTTGATGACCTGGACAATGGGTGATAGCTAGTTTTTTCGGGAGCCATAAAGCTTTGAGGAGAGCTAGGATCTCCTTTTTACTTTTAATAGTCTTTCCCTCGGCCGTGAAGAGCCCCCTTTCTTTATAAATTGCCCCGTGGATTTGAGCGGTGGCGAAGGCATATCGACTCTCTGTGTAGACATTTTAGTTTTTTTCCTTGGCCCAGAGTTAAAGCTTTAGTGAGCGCAATTAGCTCAGCTTTCTGTGCTGAGGTCCCAGGTGGCAGGGGCTCCACCCAAATGACCTTTTCAGTGGATACTATTGCGGCCCCGGCATACCTCAGTCCTTGTTGTATGAAGCTACTGCCGTCTGTGTACCAGGTGACTTCTGCATCTGGCAACAGGGCGTCCTGCAAGTCCGGATGGGTGGCATGAATATGAGCCAGGATCTCGGCACAGTCATGGAGGGGAGCCTCCAAGTCCGGGTCAGGCAGCAATGTAGCTGGGTTTAGGGCGATTGGGGCCTGGAAAATAATTCTGGGAGGGTTGAGTAGCAGAGTCTGATAATGAGTCATGCGGGCATTACTGAGCCATCGATCTGGTGGTTGCTTTAGAACGCCCTCTATTGCATGAGGGGTGGTGATGGCCAGCTCTTGCCCCATACACAACTTATCTGCATCCTTAACCAGCAGGGTCACAGCCGCAATCGTGCGGAGGCATGGTGGCCAACCAGATGCCACTGGGTCCACTTTCTTGGAGAGGTAGGTCACAGGCCGGCCCCAGGGGCACAGAGTTTGGGTGAGGATCCCTTTGGCAATACCTTTATGTTCATCAACAAATAAATGGAAGGGCTTGGTGATGTCTGGTAGCCCTAAAGTGGTGGCCGACAGTAAAGCCAATTTTAAGGCATCAAATGCCTGTTAGTGTTCTTCGGCCCATGTCCAAATGGCACCGGGCTTTTCCTTGGTTGCCTCCTCAGAGTGGACGGGCCCTTTCAGCAAACCCAGGGATCCAAAGCTGACAAAACCTCACCCATCCCAGGAATTCCCTTACCTGACGAGCATTGGTGGGGGTAGGGATCCTCAAGACCGTTTCTTTTCTTGCAGGGGATAGCCAACGCTTGCCTTTTTTTAGGATATATCCTAAATATTGGACTTCTTTTTTTTACAAATTTGGGCCTTCTTGGCTGAAGCCTGATACCCCAGTTCTCCCAGAGTTTGGAGTAAATGTGCAGCGCCAGTCAGGCAGGTATCTCAGTCTTGAGCGGCTATGAAGAGATCATCTACATATTGTAAAAGAGTTAGCTGGGGGTGTTGGGAGTGAAACTCACCCAGGTCTTTGTGTAAGGCCTTATCGAAGATGGGGGGGGGAGTTTTTGAACCCCTGGGGCAGCCGAGTCCAAGTCAATTGTCATTCGTGCCATGCTCAGGATCGGCCCATTCGAAGGCAAAGCATTCCTGGCTGTTTGGGGCCAAGGGGAAACTAAAAAAAGCATCTTTTAGATCCAGGATGGTGTACCAGATACAAGTCGGTGGAAGGGTACTTAATAGGGTGTATGGATTGGGCACTGTGGGATGAAACAGGGGTGTGTTCCAGGCCGATCAGCAAGGCCATAATGCCCCTAAATCTAGTAATCACCTGATGTGGGGAGTTATCCCTCTTTTGGCTTCTAGGGTCATGGGGCATTGTCGGACTCTAACCGGTTCGGTTCCTGGTTTGAGTTCTACAAGGATTGGGGCCCGATGCTTGGCTAATCCCATGCCACCTGTTTCGGCCCATGCTGTTGGGAACCTCTGTAGCCAGGACTACATGTCTGGCTCCTTTGGTCGAGGTTCCTCATGCAGGCGATCGTCTGCCAGCCCTACAGTAAGGACATGTATGGGTTGTCCTGTCTGATCTAACGCTTTTGTCCCTTCAGAGGAGAAATGGATTTGTGCCCCCAGCTTTGTCAATAAATCACAGCCCAGAAGGGGTAGGGGCATTCTTGGATGACCATAAATGAGTGGGATACCCGACCCATGCCCAAATACACAGTTCTTCGGGTAGTCCATGGGTATTGCTTGACTCCTGTCGCTCCTTGGACCCATGACTTTTTGGTTGACAGTAGGCCCCCTGGCTGTAGGAGTACAGAATGTTGGGCTCCTGTATCGACCAGAAAGTCTGTAAATTTCCCCTCCACTTGTAAGGTTACCCTGGGCTTGGGGAGGGGCACTGAACCCCGTCCTCTCTAGTCACTGTCTTCTCCCATAACTAGGATGGGGGCCTTAGGTTTCTTGTTGGGACAATCCTTGACCCAGTGCCCCTCTTCTCTGCAATAGGCACATTGATTGCGGCCCACGTGGGGTTTTCTCCCCTCTTTTTTTAGTTTCCTCCTTACCATGTTCTAGGGAGGCAGTTGCTTGAGATGGTGTCTTCGGTCGTCTGGATCTGCTGTGGCAGCCAGTAGTATCTTTGCCAGGTCCCGGCTGTCTCTTTTCAGCCCTAATTTGTTTATTTTCTGCACTGTCCCTATTATTATATACTCTCTCTGCCATAACTACTAAATCTTGGAGACTTTTTTTCTCCGAATCTTTCTAACTTTTGAAGCTTGTGGCGGATATCGGGAGCCGCTTGGTTAATGAAAGCCATGGCCACTGCCAATTTACTGGATTCAGTTTCCGGATCCATGGGAGTGTACTGGCGAAAGGCTTCCATTATTCTTTCAAGGAAGGCTGCCGGGCTTTCCTCAGAACCCTGACAATATTATAAACTTTGGCCATATTAGCGGGCTTGCGAGCTGCAGCCCTGAAACCTGCCAGTAGAGTCTGGCGGTATCCTAGGAGGTGCTCCTTACCTTCTGCCGTGTTGTAGTCCCAATCTGGGTGGATGAGGTTAAAGCGCGTGTCAGTACGCACCTGATCCGTTATGGGGACCCCAGTGGGGCCGGGAACTAATTTCCTGGCCTCATTCTGGATGCATTCTCGTTCCTTAGTGGTGAAGAGAACCTGCAACAATTGCTGACAATCATCCCAGGTGGGCTGATGAGTAAAAAGGACAGTTTCCAACAAATTAATAAGAGATCTAGGATTCTCAGAAAAGGGAGCATTTTGAGATCTCCAATTATATAAAGATCACTAGTGGCAAATGGCCAATAGTGGTGTGGCTGATTGCCTTGGGCATCAGGGGGGCCCATGGCCCTCAGGGGGAGGACAGTGGAGTCAGGTCCTTCCGGGGTCGCGCCACGGCGGCTCCTTGTCCTCTGGGCGGGGCCTCCATTTGGTCCCGTGGCTGGGGCCAAGGGGCCAGCTGGTGGCTCCGGTGGTAACTGTGGCAGGGCTGCTGCTGCTTCATTGACAGGGGGCTCTAAAGGGGATTGATATGGGGGTGGAAAAATCAACTCTTCCTCCATCTCTCCCTGCAAAACGGGGTAAAGAGAAGCCAAGGGTTTAGACTCAGTTTGTTGGGACTTAGCCTTTTGGGGCAGCACCCGTTTCTCAGAAGTAACTAAAATAGGAGCCGATGCAGAGGGGGGCAGCACCTGGGGAGGTAAAAAATGTTTAAGCCATGGAGGGGGATCATCCATCAAGTCGGCCCAGATTACAATGTATGGAACCTGGTTTGGGTGGCCCGTGTAGGGCCGAGAGACCTGTTGTTCTACTTGGCAGATGGTATCCCGGTTAAAAGTTCCTTCTGGAGGCCAACTGACGTTTAGGCTTGGCCATTCCGAGGTGCAAAGAGTCTGAAACTTTTCCTTTTTAACTACTACAGAGAGATTATGTGCTCAAGCTCTAACTTCCTTGAAATGAGCAAGCAACAGGTCTAGGGGTGTGGAGGGTGTCTGTCCCATCTCATCAGTCTCAGTTGCCCAATAATCGAAGTCTAACAGACACAACCAACAGCCACAGACACACACACAGAGATGGACAACAGAGTTCACCGCCCACACAAACACAGAGAGACAGATAACAAAATTTACTGCGCACAGCTCGCTGTGCAGAAACACTCACATAGAGAAATAGATAACAAAGTTTGCTGCACATGGTTCGCTGCGCAGAAACATTCATACAGAGAAACAGATAACAAAGTTCACTGCGCACATCATGGCAAAGAAACTGAAACTGGAACTGGGATGAAGGCTTTCGGTTGGATTGTGGGCACAACCTGCCTTGTCCCACTGAGCCAATACAGAATACAGGTTAGGGGCAGTCCACTAGACACTTCATCCTCTCCGATACAGGAGGAGCCTGGAACGTCTTCCAGGTCTTCCGCGACTGTGGCCCCCAGCGCATCCGCCTTGACCACCTTTGGTCGCCTAATACAGATTTGTCTCGAGACCAGAGTTACACAGATGAACACAACAGAAAGAGATTCTTACCAGCTGGTTGGCCCTCCGGTTTGGGGGTCCTGGGGGTCTTGGGAAATCCTGGATGAGCCCCCAATGTTATGCCTGATTTGAGAGTCCCCTGAGACCCCCAAGGAGCCGACACCGACGCAAGTACAAAAGGGTCTTTATTACAAGCTCGAGCAGGGACTCCAACGCACTCCGACATAGCAGTGATGGTATGGAGCCCTGAACTCATGATTGCAGGGCTTTTTATTGTAGTTACAGTGGAATTTGGGGCGTTCCAGCTTGATAGCCTCCTGGAAGCCTCCTGATAGGTACAGGCTGTCTTGTCAACACCCAATTGGTTTGGCCCATCTGGCCTGACTGCAAACTGCCAACTGCAACGCCTTGGGATATAGACACCTGTTTTAAACTGATTGGCTGTTGCCGTTGCTAGGAAAGTAACTAAGGGCAGAACCTGGGACTGGGTTTGGGCCTAGTTCACTCTCAAGATGGAGATTTATTCTAAAATGGAATCAGTTAGATTTAGGTATTACACTTTGAGGATTTTGCCCATAAGAAGGGCGGTAGCTGATCCAATTGGAACAAATGGTCAGTGCCCTTAGAATTAGTTCCAGTGCTAATTCAGAGGTGAAGCAAGTCAAGGATGTTGAAGGGTCACTTAATTCACCTACTTGGCAATCTTGGTTGCTTCTGTCAAGTTCTAGAATTGCTTACCCCTTTTTGGAAAAAGGAATTCCAGCAAGATATTTTTCTAAGAAATTTCAGCCCAGTAGGTGAATTGGGTGAGAGAATTAAGTGAAAAAGGGTGGGTATCTCTTAAAGGACCTACACCAAAGGGAATAGATTTAGAGATAGGAACCTCACTGTTTGAATGGTTTTGCTGCTCTGAGGCAGGGGCTGCTTTATGGTGGTGGGTTGAGCACTGGGAGCATAGCTCCAGTGGCAGTGAGTACAGATAGAAATTCATTCCCAGTCGGGGAATTGTTTCTCTAAGCCAGCTGAGAGAGAGAGAATTGGGACAAGCCCCTTTCGTTCCTCGGAGCCCAGTGTTTGGGGATTCGGAGAACATTGCAAAGATTGGTTAGAGGGCTGACAGCATCTGAAGCACTTGAGTTGGTAGCAGTCTTTTTTCCAGTGTCCTGGTTTTTTAAAATAATGGCAGACATCAGGAAGGTTTTGTTTTTGTTTAAAGGTCTACATTTGTTGGAGATGAAGGTTAAGGATTTTAGTGATCTTTTAGTTGAATCATCTAGGGTACGGGTGAACTGCTAAATTAACCAAACCTAGGGCAGATGTAGTTTCCCATTCCATTCTATTCACTTTAACTAGAAGGAAAAGATCTGATTTAGTCAGTTAATGAACAGAATTAAAGGCTACCTGAATGGACTCATCATCTAATTTCTTTTTTAATGTTTATTTTTGAGAGAGAGAGAGAGAGAGAGAGAGAGCAAGCACACAAGAGCCAGTAGAGGAGGGGCAGAGAGAGGGAGAAACCGAAGCAGGCTCCAGGCTCTGAGCTGTCAGCACAGAGCCCGATGCAGGGCTTGAACCCACAAACCGTGAGATCACGACCTGAGCCGAAGTTAATGCTTAACCAACTGAGCCACCCAGGCACCCCATGAGTGAACTGAACATCTAAAGAAAGACCAAAGTTTTCATAAAAATAATCTGAAGTCATTTGCAGTAATCATAACAGATTTATCAAATTTTGCGTGCAAGCCTGAATGATGTTCCAATCAACAAGCTTAGGAAAAGCTTTTGTTTTGTGAAGACCTCTAGTGAGTGTTCAGCCTCCTGCCAAAAGTCAGAGATCTGTTTTTCTAAATCTCTTTCAGGATTTTTCTATCAGGCCAGTTTCATCTAATGTGAGGCCTGGCCCTCGCCGACAAGCATGTGAACTAATTGATATAAGTCTGAGAAACTCAGTTGATAAGTTTGAATAACTATGTTAAATTCCTTAGCTAATCTGTGACGATCCTCAGTAACTTTGGGAAAGTCTTTGACTCTAGCTTGTAGCTCAGCTTTAGTCCAGAGAACATAAGAAACTAGGAATTTAGCAGTTGGATCCTTAAGGGACATAACTTTAAAGGAGTAGTTTCTGATAAGTTCAGAGGGAGAGAGCAGGGAGAGCTTCACAGAAAAAGGGAAATTAAGAGAGAAGAGTAGAATGAGAAAGGAAAGGGTATGGAGGGGCTGGAATGCTGCAGGGAGGTAGGAAGATGGCACCAGAGGAGCAGCCAGATCACAGATGACTGCTGTGTGTCCGGAGATGAAGAAAACAGGGAGGGGAAAGCACTCAAAAGCTCTTTTGACTTCTTCCAATTGTTTTGTAACCTGTTAATTTAGAAATGGTATTTTGCGAAGAGGTAATTTTAGAGTCAGTATGTATGGAAGCCTTTAGGTACTAATTAAAATAGGCATTCCATTCAATTTGTTTAATTTTAGAGCCATGGTCTTCTAATTAGGTTTTGAGAAAAGTAAGTTTGAGGAGATCAAACCTCCCCCCTATAAATTTAGCTAAGTCAATCTGTTTTGTTAGCTGTGTGCCTACAGGGGGATCATAGTTTTTAAACCTAAAGCCAGCCAGAATCCCAGGAGGAGGGCTGTCCTGAGAGAGTCCAGAAGGTCATCATCTCATCAGTCAATACCAGAAAGTTCAGAAAAACATAAGTACTCACCAGATAGGACAAAGCCTTCATAATAGAAAGAATAAAGCTTTTATTTTTATTTTTTTTCTTTTATACTTTATTGTCAGGTTGGTTTCCATATAACACCCAGTGCTCATCCCAACAAGTGCCCTCCTCCAGGAATAAAGCTTTTAAACAGATCCTGATTAAAGCCAGAGAGCTCAAAACCCAAAGAGAGCAGAGCTTGGAACCCGCAGAGACTCACTCTCAGACTCTAGGGTCGGAGAGAAAGGAATGAGCTCATTTGGCTCAGTGGGTACAGGCACCTGTTTGCTCACCAGCCTCTGAGTTGTTGAGAGATTTCTCTGGATCCCACCTCAGATCACCAAGGAATGTCGACCTCAAGATTAAAACAGCCAGTTATTTTATCATTTATTTGGGAATGGCAAAGGAATTGCAATTTGGGACATGCAAATGATGGCAAAGCCATAAGCAACACCTAAGATCAAAGGAGAGGAATATTATTTTATAGAGAAAAGGAGGAACTTGAGAGGGGCTGCTTTGAACAAAAGCCCATTGGAGGAAAGCAAGAGTTCAGCATAGTGATGGCTTCTCTTTGGCAGGGCTGTTGCTGGACATGAAGAAAAACCTTCCTTCCTCCCACTGGGGTAGTAGAGTAGGCTTCTTCCTGTTGGGAAATGCAAGATATACTTTGTTGGAGTCTGCAGTTGATGACAAATTGATGGAGTGTGAGAGCTCCCCCTTCTGACCTCCCAATTGTATTCTAAATGAGGTGTCCTGTATTCAGTTTCACAAGTCTTTCACCACCCTCTGTCAATTCTTCCTCCAGAATATATCTGTCTCCTTCCTTGTTCTCTCCCCTTTCAACTGCCATCATCTCAGTCCAGGGTGACATCCTGTCACGTGAGGTACTATGACAGTTCCTTCACCACATTGCAGCCAGCACCATCTTTTACATAAATCAGACTCTTCCTCTTTGTAAAACACTTTATTGGCTTTCCATCACGAATGGAATAAAATCCAAACTCCTTCCTGTGGTTTACAGAGCCCTGGATGATTTTGCTCATGTCTTCCTCACTCACTTTGTACCACTCTTCTTCCTTCTTCATTTATGCTACAGTAGACTTTTTCTCTCAGGCATTCCAAGCTCATTTCACATTAGGAGCTTTGCACTAGCTCTTTCCTCTGCCAATAAGTCTGTTCCATTCTTCAACTGGTTGTTAAAGATCTCATCTTAAATATCACTACCAAGAGAGGGTTTTTTCTGTTTATTCACTAAAAAAGTAACCAGCAAGTGACTTGTTTGTCATATATTTCTCTATGTAGCACTTAGCACCATTCATTATTTTACTTGTGCAGTTCTGTTTTCTGCCTTCCACCGTAAGAACATATGATTTGTGATATGACAGCTACGTGTACACTGCTATACCTGCAGTACCTAATAGATGCTTAATAAGTATTTGCTGAATGCATAAGTTAGAGGATTGCATTATATCCTATGTATTTATATAACTGGGGGAGAGGCCTTACAGAGCATTCAGGAGAGTCACATTTAAAAGTTTTTTTTTTAATGTTTACTTATTTTTGAGAGAGGGAGAGAGAGAGAGAGAGAGAGAGAGTAGGGGAGGGGCAGAGAGAGAGGAAGACACAGATTCTAAAGCAGGCTCCAGACTCTGAGCTGTCAGCACAGAGCCTGACATGGGGCTTGAACTCACGAGCTGTGACATGACGAGCTAAAGTCAGATGCTTAACCGACTGAGCCACCCAGGTGCCCTCAGGAGAGTCACTTTTTAAATGCTTATACTAAAATTCTTGTTCATAAAGGGAGTTTGATATATGATATAGTAGAAAACCTCAGTTTAATTAACAGGAAAAATAATGTCTACTTTGTAGGATTGTTGTAAGGTTTAAAAACCACATTTAACAATTATCTGAATGTAGACACTCAGGGTAAGAATCTCACTTCTCATTTGGAAACTGCTTAATTTCAAATATGGGCACATTTTGAGAATTAAGCTTATAGAAAGTGTTTTCACTGTAAGAGATAAAAGCAATGTAGACCATTTTTTCTTCTTCTGTACCCTATTTCCCATCTCTTCAACACTCTTTCCATCTCTTTCTCTCATATTCATCCTCAACCCATAAAAGCTTTTATCTCATGTTAGATATTTGAGTAAGGCAGTGTTTCCTTTTTTTTTTAATAATAAAAACCATAATTTTAGAGTGATGCTAACTTCTTTAGTCGTTTTGCTAAAATTGTTCAAATAGATTATTCAATGATATGCTTACATATCTTTATAAGGAGATTTGTGGGACCAGTTTTTTTTTTTTTTAACAGATTTAGTGAGTTGTCATATACCATACAATCCACCCATTTAAAGTGTACAATTTAGTGGTTTTTAGCCTATGCAGCTATGCAGCCATCACCACAGTCACTTTAAGAACATTTTCATCATCCTCAAAAGAAACCCTGTACCCATTTTCAGTTACCCCTTCTCCAGCCTTAGGCACCATATCTGCTTTCTGTCTCTGAATATATGCTTATTATAGACATTTCACAGAAATGGAATCCTATAATATGTGGTCTTTTTTGACTGGCTTCTTCCACTCAGTATAATGTTTTAAAGATTCATTCATGTTGTACATCTTTCAGTATTTCATTCTTTTTTATAGCTTAATGGCATTTCCATTTTATGGGCTTACCACATTTTTGTTTCTCCACATATCAGTTGATGAACATTTCAGTTCTTTCTACTTTTTGGCATTTATAAATAATGCTACTATGAACAATCATGTACAAGTTTTTGTTTGGGTGTGTGTTTTCATTTCTGTTGTGTGTAGACCTAATAGTGGAAATGGTAAGTCATATAGTAACTTTGTGTTAAACCTTTTGAGGAATGGCCAGACTGTTTTCTAAACTAGCTGTGCCACTTTCATTCCCTCCTGCTATGTATGAGTATATTAGCGTTCCAATTTCTCCATATGCTCACCGGCAAAGTTACTCTCTGGGGACCAGCTTTTGTTATTGTTTTGTTTTTAATGGCAGTAACCTGGAAAGCAGTGTGGAATATTGTCAAAATATGAGACTACCTAGCATGTATTAGACAGTAGGATGAGCATTTTCCCTTTTGTTTTCTGCTCTTTGTCACAAGCCTGCAAGGTCAGTGGTATTATGACTGTTTTTCAACACATGAATAAACTGAAAAGAGAGGATAATTTTTTCTAAGCAACAGCTAGTATATTTTGGAGTTAAAATTTGGACTAGATCTGTCTGGTTCCCCACAACCTGTTCCTTTCACACTCTAGATGGCTATGGGGCTTAAGAAGAATAGACCACGTCTGTTTCAGATTGTCACAATTTGGTAAACAGCGAGATATGGGGAGGAGAGAGAAAAGGAACATTTCTATGTGATGACCAAGTTTAGAGACTGAGTAGAAAGTGATGAAACTAAAATTCAGATAAAGACTACTTTTCCTTCTCTTTTCCCTTCTTCCTGCCTGGTTGTCAGGTTGTGAGGGAAGACAGTGAATTCTTTTAGAACCCTTTCAAATTGACATTATTTTAAGTCATTGAGATAGAATTGTTTGGTTGACAGCTGGAAATTTGTGTAATATCATCTTGGAAGTTTAAAAGGACACCCTGGTGCCAGTTGGGGAATTACATAGTATAATGGAAAGTTGACACACGTGTTATCAGACCTCAGTTTGAATCACAGGTCTGTAACATTTTGGAGTAAGTTGCTTAATCTCTGTAAGCTTGATTCCCCATCAATAAATCTTGATTGGATTGCTTAAAGATTGAGATAACCTGGGGATAGATCCTGATATAGAGCAGGTATGGAATAAATAAACGTTGGTTTCTTCTCTAGGAAAATTGTGTAGGATGAAGATAAAAGACCAAGAACAGAGTGCTGGGGAAGTCTAGTGTAAAGAAATGGGCAAAAGAGCCAAGACCTATTAAATAGACAGATGGGAGGGGTCACAGAGCTGAAGTATAACTTGGAGGTAGTTGATGCAGTGAAATGAAAGGTAAAAGATTCAGGAAGAGTTGGTCACCAGTATCAGGTTCCATCGTGTGATCAGGGAAGATGACTTTCAGTGGTCCTTTATATGTGACATTTAGGAGGCCTTTGGAACCTGGAGGAGAGCTGTTTTGGAGGGAACCAGATTTTAAAGGGTTGAGCAGTGAACTAAGGAAGCTAGTATGTAAAGAAAGGAAAAGTGATAAAGAGGAGGTAAGAATAAGGATCTTAATCTTGTTTGTTTTGTTGTGCTTTGCTTTAAAAAAAGTGGAATAGACTTGAATGTTCATTCTTTCATTCCACAGTTGTGCTAGATGCTGTGCTAGGCCCTGGTGAGGCAAAGACAGGCAAGTTTATAACCTGAGAGAGGAAGAGGAGGGGGTGCAGATACAGAGATAACATGGGATGACCAAGAAAGTAAGGACCTAGAACGGCAGGAAGTGACCTCTATGCAGGTTCTCCTTGGAGTGGAGGGAAGAATTTCTTTTCTGAAAGAGGAAAGCAGTGTCTAACAGATGAGTGTGATGGTGGAGTGAGGGAAAAGAGGGTGGTTTCTGAGTGAAGGTCTTTATTTTCTCAGTGAAGAGAGAGGGCAGATTACTGCTAGGTGGCGGAGGCGGCGGGTTGATTAGGGTTATAGTATGGGATTTAGAATTGTAGTAGAAAAGGACAAATAAAAGTTGATTGAAGTTGATTAATCATTGTGACAAAATGCTGATTTCTCTGGGAAATATCTGAAACTCAGTTCTTCTGGTTTTAGAATTCTGTGTTCTTCTAGAGTGATACCAGATAATTTTGCTCAATCATTATTTATTCTTAGGCCCTAGAGAATGTCTAGAAGGGGATAGTATCCTTCTCTCTTTCCTTTCTGATCAAGTTTCTTGATAAGTTTTCTTTTATCTCTTTATTGTTATTGTGGATTTTTTTCTGCCTGGTTAGTTTACTTGTTTAACTCTGGATATGAAGTTGGTGTTCAGTGATGTATGCTTGATTTTTAAGTTATTTTAGCCACATATTTAAAATATGACTGTATACATTGTTGCTAAGAAAATTGTTTATGTACAATGAGGAGAAACATTTTTAGTGATGAATCTGGGATTCTTTAAATTGAAATACTTGTATCTGATTTAGCTTTCAGATGATTCTTTTGAGAATTCAAACAAAACACCTAGACAACCTGAAAGAAAAGTGAAGAAGAAAGATGCATTGCCATGGTGGATAACTGAAGATGATTCTGAAGATGGTGGTAAATATTGCTGGGTTTTTTATTTCAAATTTTTTGACCACAAGGGGTCAGTCAAGACTTTTAATTCTGGGATTTTGTTGTACTATATGTATATAAAGAAAATAATACTACTATTGTGATGTTGTAAAGTTTGAATTTTCATATTACTTCATATTATTCTATATTTTGCAGTTGAAAATCTATGATGATTCTGCATTGTCAGGTTATACTATTATATTGGGATAATTTATATTCAGTCACACTGAGATGATGAATAACACAGGCATATTTTTATATTGTCATGTTTAATGGTAAATTGATTTCAGGTGCTTTAATAAAATGTTCTGACTGTGTATTAATGTCATTGCATTGGGAAGATTTTAACAAATGTATAGATTTTGGTATCACAGTCTGTTAAGAACAGTAGCAAAAACGTAATTTATTGCCTTGATGGTAAAGAACTTATTGTTGATCCTGTCTGATGTACATGTATAGCTTTCCCAGAACTAGTCCTAGTCACATCTTTACACATGGAAAACTACTCTCTGGAGCCTGTGCTTTGGTATACCTGCTGTATAAGACACTGCCACGTCCATAAGGAACGCCAGAAAACTTCTGTTAACCTATGTTCAAGCTAGTTGTGGATCTTTAAGCACCATTTTATAAACTTCCAGAATTTCTGTATCTCTGGAGGAAAATTGGCCCTATAGCTTTTGTCTTTTCCCATGAAATTAAGCCCAGATTCCTTAATGTGACAGCTAAGGCTCTGTATCATCTGACTAGGAACCTCCATTCTAGATTTCTGTACTCCAGCGACACTTATTCCCTATCTCCTGGAAACCTCACTGACTATGCCTCTGTGCATTAGCTCATGCTTTCTCACCACAAGACTGCCTTTGCTCTCCTCTTTCTTGTCCGATAAAGCTTGACATTACCTCCTTCCAGTCCTTTCCTAACTCTTCTAGATCCCTTTTCAACATAATTATTTTCTCCTTTGTTTTTATTTCAAAACCCCATCATAGCACTGATAGGGCTACTCCTGAGGTTGGGAGCTTTGTGAGGGCAGGAAATACTTCCTTTTGTTTGTATCCCCTGACCCTCAGCAGTAAATAATAAATCTGTTTAATAAATGAATGTTAGAGTGATTTTGATAATCATTTCTTTGTTCTTAAAACTATAAATATGGAATACCTTACTGAAAAATACAGTGCATATTTTCACAAGTCCCCCAACCATGTAACAATGCTAAAGTTTCCATGCAAATAATTCTTTTTTAGAGTCTTTCCCCCATTGGTGCTTGGAAAGGATATTATATGATGAAGTACTGTTGGAATTGTTTACAAAGATTTGGGACTTAATTAGCATGAAAGTCTCTTTTCTAGAAAACAATGAATCAGAGATAGAATGTGCATATTCATCCCAAAGGAAAAGAATACATCCTGGACCAACACTGGAATGCAACCTGACAAAGTTACTAATTTTTAAAAAAGAATTTATCAATTGCAAGTGAATGCGATTAGTAAAAAATGCAAAGAAGGATACTTATGCAAACTTTGACAATATCCATTTAAACAAAGACTAGAGGGTTTCTCTATCCAAGGACATACCTGGTCCCTGGTTCAATCAAAAACATTTATTGAGTTCATAGTATGTTGTGCATACTAGACACTAGTATATAGATGGGATAAGAAGAGTGTAGAAGCCTCGCAGCAGGGAGGTAAACACCCTCATGAGGGGAAGAATGGATTCCCATTCTTAGATAGGCATCAATAAACATCAACATTGTGTTACTTCAGCCTTACAATTTTCTTCCAACTGCCATAAGGATAAAATGTTCTGCCTAGGGGATGAAACAGTCTAATCTTTATACAGGTTATACTCTGCATTATGAATAACTGAATGGATCTTGGTTTGGGTTATTAGTTTCTTGTAATCTCCGTTAGTGTGGTCACATGCCTGAGTCTAGCTTCAGAGCCAGGGTGAGACTGCGCAGGTACCAAAGCAGCACTCTAGCCACGGCATGCGCTCTTCCATTGGAAGTGTTTTGATTTTCTGCAACTGTTGAAGTTATTATTTGATGTATATGTGTTTTGATTTTCTGCAGCTGTTGAAGTTATTATTTGATGTATAAAACCATTATTCACACAAACCCATGACAAATAGATGCTGACTCCTTTCCAAGAGGACACTAGTTAAGAAACTGAAGGCAAAATTTGTGATTTCTTACTAAGACTTTCTTCTAAGCAAAAGTGGTATTCTTCTAATCTTAATATTTATATCACACAACATAATTATTTAACTTTTCCATATTTCACTTTTTTTTTTAAATGTATGCTGTTATAATAAAGAAATTTTGATATTGCATAATTTTGTCAGTGTTTTCTAGTGTTTTTGGAATAAAGAACAAAACTCTCTTTTGGGCCATGAGGAGTTCCTGACCCATTGATTCTGCTCTGGGCTTATTTCCACCTGGACTCACTCTCACTCTCTAGATCCAACCTCACTGGCCTTTATGTGTCCTCCAGTGTGGCCTGCCCCTCCTGTTGCTGACCCTTTCTTTGTACCTTCCCTTCTACCTGCTCAGAATGGTCTCCCCTTTCTAGTTCACCTAGTTGTTTCCTACCCTTCCTTCATAGAAGGCAGAACATATTCCTTGCGGTGGCATGGTATACTGTATTAAATAGTTGTACTTCAAAGTAATTTTTAAAGTTTTGTCTCATTATGTAAACTTTTGAAGTTATTTCGTAAGATGCATTGCAAATAAATAGTATTATAATTTTTCTTTTGAGACTTTTATGTCTGATGGATTTTTATTAAATGGACCAGATTTATTTTGTAGCTACTACTGTCCACAATATTAGTATAACAGAAAAAAAAAGTTAGTGTAACAGTACTACTGGGTAATACATTGTGATCAGAATAATTTTCTGGATATAAGTAGCCAACTATATCTTAAATCCCTCCCATAGGACTGCTTAGAACAAATGTAAGCTATTTGAAAGCGAAGAAGACTTCTCAGCCTATTATGGAAATAGAAGAGGAGTCTCCTGAAAAGATTCAGTTTCTTCAGAGCAGTGGAACCTCTGTCTTAAGTATTGACAGCTTAGAAACAAATGGTAAGAAATGTGAAGGATATGAATTGACAGGTTAATTACCATGATTATAATTAAAATTTTTATAAAAATTAAGTTGTGTCTTTGAGCCCCCTTTACTGAACCATGTGGGCATACATAATACCTTCCTAGAAGAGCCTTATAATGTTACACACTGATTATGAATATAAATCTATATTTGGTGGGTGAGAGATAAAGTATGTTTTAAATTTTTAAAATTGTATTAATGTCAATAACTGCATCATTAAAAGCATTAAAATTAAAATTAATTTTATCAAAATTTTGCATGTTAGTAAAAATATATTCATGCTTTCCATTTAGAGATCATAGTTTCTGAACTCAATCATAGTGTTCTTGGATTGGGATTGGACACATTAGAGGAACAAGAGGAAAAGGAGCAATTTTTTGCCAGGCTCGAGGAAGGCTTAACATCTTCCATTGATTATTCAAGATTAAATAAGGAATTGGATTCCAATGACTCCACACAGTTTAAAACTTTACATAGGTAATGTATACACAATATCAACTATCATTAAATGATTCCTATGTTTTTCTATACTTTTGGAAGGCTAGTGTATGCATGGACTTAAATGGGTAAACATTGTAAGAGGTACATGTTAAATCTTATTTTATCTTTTACTGCTTTTCTCTGTTCATTATTCTGGTCATGATTTCTCATATATGAACGGAATATGTTAATTTGTGTTTGAGAGCCCACTTTGTATCCAGATATCTGAAATGTCATGGCTGAGATGCTATTGAGACTAATTGCACACTGCAAAAAGAAAAAAGGAAAGTAATTTATTTTTTTTTAAGTTTATTTTGAGAGCAAGAGAGAGAGCACAAGCACAAGCAGGGGAGAAGCAGAGAAAGAGAGAGAGGGGATCCCAAGCAGGCTCCACAGCATCAGTGTGGAGCCTGATGAGGGACTCAAACCCACTAACTGTGAAATCACGACCTGAGCCAAGATCAAGAGTCAGATGCTTAAACCAACTGAATCACCCAGGTGCCCCACAAAAGTAATTTATTAAGCAATGTTCCACAGATAAGGTAAATAAGAGAGTTCAAGTAGCTGTCATAAAATAGAAAATAGGGACAGAAGGAAAGGAGGAATAGGGAATAAAGACAGGTTTTGTCTCTGTCCTGCCTTTGTGTATGATTAACCCTGATAATTATCAGGAAATTTCATTCTTTCCGGAAATCCTGTTAGCTGACTGAGCCGGTCATCTGTAAGTATAGCAGACCTTTGACTTTTTAAAATTATGAATGGAAGTCAGATTACATCTTTAAGATTTTAAGAGCACCAAACTATAATTAAGGCTGAGGAGAATCATGACCTTTGCTTATTGGAGTACCTGGCCTCCTTGCGATGCTTAGTTCTCACAGGCCAGGGGTAAAGCAGTATAGTGACTGTCACGAACTGTGTAGAGTTTGAGATTTTGCCCCTACTTACAAGCTAACAAATCTGTTGGCCAGTTTCATGGATGCTGACAATAGACACAGTTTCCTGGGTCAGAAACAAAGGACTTTTTTTCTCACAACAAAAGTCTACACCTCATGTTTATTTGCCTCAGTTCCCCCATGCTCCATAAGGCCTGCAGAGACAATACGAAGGGTCCATAATGGCTCTCTGCATGGATGGTGGGTTGCTTTACAGAAGACGATCCCCGAGATTGGGGAATCTATTGCTTCTATAGTAAGAGGAAACGAGTCTGCTCCTTTTCTGGGAGGACATGCTGCCTCATCTCTCAAGGTTGCCCATAGCAAACACAAGCCTGGGAAATGACCTAGGAATGAGGGGTCTGTGCCTTGCTTTCTAGGTGTACCCCAGGGGAACATGTAGGGATGCTCAGAGTCCGTGGGGATCGCCTCTCCCAACAGTGACAACACAGATTAAACATACACAGGATTGTTGGCCACAAGTTTTTGTCTCTTTGCAGTATTTCTTACCTTTTTCTTATTTCTTAACAATATTCCTAACTACTGATACTTCTGTTGTAGAATAGTCTAGTTAGTGTGCTAGAATACATTGAGTACACGGTAGTGTTTGCTATGAATATTATTATTACTATAGTTTTATAGCTTCCTGGATTTGCTGATCTCTCTAAAAACAGGGTTGATGGACTGAAAAAAATACAATGGATTTCTTAGCTTGAAATAAAGCAGTATATGAACTAATAATATACCCAATGTATTTAAAACTAGCTCAAGCTCCTTTGTCGCCTTGCTGAGTTTTTATATTTAGGTCTCGTATTTAACCTCCATTTCATGATTAAATTGGTTCTTAACATGTAAATGCTGAACCTGGCATTCTCTCCTGACCTCTAGGTAGACTTCACTAGTTCTCATAACTTGTGGTCAATTTCTGATCTTTAGTGTAAAAGAATTTCTGAGCCCTGAGACATGTAAAGAAAGGTACACATTTATGTATAAAATCGTGTGTCTTTGTGTATAAAGTTAAAAAATATGGCATTTTTTCACTTTGTATTAATTGATAGCTATGGTTAGTCTTAGGCGTGAGGATTCTTTATTTTCAAAACATTTTCTTTATAGCTCCCAAATTTTTAGTGTTTGATGGAATAATAGTACTAGAGAAGAAAATATGGTGTTGGAAGTTTTTAAAAAATATACATGAAAGATTGCATGGGAACCTATTATTAACATGTAATACTAAAGTATGTACTTTTTATTTTTTTGGTAGTCAAGCTAATGTAGAACTGACTGAAGATAAACATGATGATGAATCGAAACATGAAGAACTGGCAGGTAATTGGTTTTAAAATTTACAACATTTGTAAAGGTAATATAACTTAATAAAGACATTCATAGGAGAAAATAATTAAAAGGGAAATCTAATCTTCAAAACAGCTTTGAATGGGTAGAGTGAACTGCCTAGGTTATAATCTGAGCCACTAAGAAATTGCTGAAAGTGCACTACTGCCTCATTTGTTGGGAGTGGGCAGTGGACCAGTTAGGAAGACAGAAAAAGGACCATGGGGATCTGTGAAGCCAGGACCAGGATCTTTAAAGCATGGCTCCAAAGGTATTTCTTTTTCTGTCCTTTGACTTTTAATGTCTTTGTCTTTGTTTTTATATTTAAAATGAGTTTCTCATAGATGGTATATAGCTGGGTTTTACTTTTTAAAACAAAATTTTTTTTTTTAATGTTTATTTGTTTTTGAGAGAGAGAGGGAGACAGAGCATGAGAGGAGGGGAGAGGAAGAGAGAAAGGGAGAATCTCAAGCAGGCTCCAGGCTCTGAGCTGTCAGCACAGAGCCCGATGCAGGGGTCGAACTCATGAGCCGTGAGGTCACGACCTGAGCTGAAGTTGGACGCTTAACAGACTGAGCCACCCAGGTGCCCTGGGTTTTACTTTTTTATCTAGTAATCTGACAGTCTCTGACTTCTGAATGAAATTTTTCTACCCTTTATAAAAATGAATTCACTGGTATAGTTGTTTAGTGTTCTGCCATTTGTTTGCTTTTGTCCTGTAGCCTACTGGATTGAGTACTGTTAGCATTCCATTTTATCCCTTCTTTTGGCTTGTTAGTTATACTTCTTTGCTGTATTCTTAGTTTTTCTGTGATTCACAATGTGCAGCTTTATCTTATTAAATAAAGTTTACATTCAGATAACACTGTACTACTTTATATGAGTCTTAAAAACAATAAAGCCTCCCACAACCTTTTTCTATTTTTACCATACATTTTTCTTCTATATATTTTGAAGCCCCGTGATGCATTATTATTATTATTGCTTTTAACAGTCTATTTAAAAAATTTTTGAGGAAGATAAAAAATTTATGTACATGTGAAAACATATTTATCCATGTATTTATCATCCCAGCTTTTTTTGCTATTCTTTTGCATAGATTTGAGTATTTTTAAAAATTTCTTACTGGAAATGAATTTTTTAAAATTAATTTTAAATTGAAGTATAATTGATATATTATTTTCAGCCATACAACATAATGATTTGATACATTGTGAAATGATCACCATAATAAGTCGTTAATATCTGTCACCAGCAAAAAAATTTTTTCTTGAGATAAGAACTTCTAAGATTGCTTGTCTTAGCAACTTTCAAATGTAGTTGACCCTTGCACAACATAGGGGTTAGGGATGCTGACCTCCTGCACAGTCAAAAATCTGTGTGTAACTTTTGGCTTCCTAGAAACTTAACTACTCTTAGCCTCCTGTTAATTGAGATCTTTAGTGATAACAAAAACAGTTGATTAACATATTTTGTATGCTATGTATATTATATACTGTATTTTAAAAAATTTTTTTTTTTAAATTTATTTCTGAGAGAGAGAAAGAGAGAGAGAGAGAGACAGCATGAGCAGGGGAGGGCCAGAGAGAGAGAGGGAGACACAGATTCTGAAACAATCTCCAGGCTCTGAGCTGGCAGTCAGTACAGAGCCCAACGCGGGGCTCAAACCATGAGATCATGACCTGAGCCGAAGTCGGATGCTTAACCAACTGAGCCACCCAGGCGCCCCTACATACTGTAAAGTCAGCTGGAGGAAAGAAAATGTTATTAAGAAAGTTATAAGGAAGAGAAAATACAGTTACAGTACTATAGCATATTGGAAAAAAATTCTCATGTAAGTGGAGCCATTGTAGTTCAAACCTATGTTGATCAAGAGTCAGCTGTGGTAAGCTATCTAGTATTTTGAGTTTTTATCTAGTAATTTTCTTCAGCATGAAGAAGAACCTCCTCTGATATTCCTTGTAGTGCATGTCTACTAGGAAAATCTTCTAAAGTTTTGTTTTCTTTGAGCACTTTAGCAATTTCATTTTGTCTTATGGCGTTTTTTCTCCTGAGAAATCAGTGATAATTCCTATTATGATTATTTAATGTATATTGGGTCTGTGTGTGTGTGTGTGTGTGTGTTTTCAAGATTTTCTCTTCAGTCTGGTTTTGTGGCAATTTGATAATGTATCTTGGTGTGCTGTTTTTGTATTTATCCTGTTTGGAGGTAGTTGACCATCATTGATCTATGGATTTATACTTTCCATCATAATTAAAAAATGTTTTGTCCATGGGGTACCTAGGTGGCTCAGTTAGTCAAGCATCTGACTCTTGATTTCAGCTTAAATCATGATCCTAGGGTTGTGGAATCAAGCCTCATGTCCAGCTCTGTGCTGAGCATGGAGCATGTTTGAGAATCTCTCTCTTTGGCTTTCTCTCTGTCTCTCTCTGTCTCTTCCTTCCCTCTTTCTCTCTTAAAGTAAATACAACAAAAAAATTTTAAAAATGTTTTATTCATTAATTCTTCAAATATCATTTCTTTTGCCCCCTGACTTTAATTATAATTATATTAAATGGTTAAATTTCGTCCTGCAGGTCACTAAGACTTTCATTTTTTTTTTTTTACTTTTTTTTTTTTTTTTTTTTTTATTTCTAGGAGAGAGAGAGAGACAGCGTGAGCAGGGAGGTCAGAGAGAGAGGGAGTCACAGACTGAAACAGGCTCCAGGCTCTGAGCTGGCAGTCAGCACAGAGCCTGACGCGGGGCTCGAACCCACGAACCGCGAGATCATGACCCAAGCGAAAGTCGGACGCTTAACCGACTAAGCCACCCAGGCGCCCCAGACTTTCATTTTTTTAAAGCTTTTTCCTCTCTGTGCTTCAGTTTTTATTGCTATGTCTTCAGGTTCACTGATTTTTTCTTCTTCTTTCTTTGATCTTTTGTTAATTCATTGAATCTTTTATTTTTTTCTTTCAATCTAGAAGTTCCTTTTGGGTCTTTATTTTTAAAAAGTCTCTTTAGTATCTTTTCTCATGTTCATTTTTTCAAGTTATCAACAGAAAGTATGCTGCTGATCCCAGTGTTTGTGCATTTCTCAGTCTCTTTCAATTGATTGCTGCTTTTCCTAGTTAGGGTCACATTTTCCTCCTTGTAAGTCTAATGATTTCTTATTGGGCATTGGATACTGTAGATTTTTACATTGTTGAGTGTCTCTATTTTGTTTTTTTCTTATAAAGAGTATTGAGCTTTGTCCTGGCAGATAACTGATTTTGCTAGCTTGATGCTTTTGAAGCTTTTCTTATGCTTTATTAGAGGAAGTCTCCAGTAGCCTTCTATAGTACACTTTGACCCTAGGAGTAAGGTACAGCCTTTCTGAGGTTTCTACTGAATGACCCTATTAAACAGTGAGGACTTTTTCCAGTTCATCTGGTTAGAGCTCCACAGTCTCACTACCCTTTGGGAGCTCTGTGAATTTTCCAGCCTATAGCTTTGCTCAAACTATACAAATATGGCTTAATATTTATCAAAGACTCAAGAAGACCCCATGCAGGTCTTTCCAGCTCTGTTTCTACATAGGTACCTTCCTCTGTTACTGCCCTGCAACTTCCGATTGCTCAGTTTTTCTGCTCTTAACCTCTGTCATCTGATCTTCCCCTCTCTGCTTAACATTCCTGAATGTATGTACCTGCAAGAAACCATAGGGCTCACTTCACTTGTTTTTCTTTTCTTAGGAATCATATTTTTGTGCTGCCACTTGTCCAATGTCTGTAAACAGTTTCATACATTTAGTCCAATGTACTCATTGTTTACAAAGTCCTTGAAATCCAGCGTAGTAGAGGAGAAAGTCCTCTGGGTTGCATCATATTGAAATTAAAATTTGCAGGGAAATTTTCCAACAAAGAATGAAAACTGTCTCCAAAATCTATCATTCAGATCTTTTACATTGACTATTATTTACTTATAATAGTCTGAATTTTAAAAACTTCTTTTATTTATGAAAATATTTTCAAAGTTATAAAGTTACGGAATATAATGATAGAAATAGCACCTTGAATGTATAACATCTTTGTCTCAAAAAGGTTAAAACACTAGAAATGAATATTCTCATTGTTTTCCAAATAATATGGACGACCCTGCATTATTATCATCTCTGGGATTTCTCATATAAGAACCACCTCCTCAATGTGGTTTTATTCTTTCATTTTTATATAAACTTAATTTGCCTTAATGTTTCTGAAATCTCTGATATGCTGTTTTCCTTCCATTTATTTCTCATCTGTTGTAATTTCTGTGTCTACCAATGACTTTTCCTTCTTACTTCAAACCTAGTTTATTTATGAAAAATTCCTGGAAAAGATATTGGTTATTTATATGTTACAGTATTTGCCTATAGACTATTCAGTTACAAAATGTAATTTTGAAAAATGCACATTTGCATTTTTCCCAATCCAAACTAATATTTGGCCTTAATAACTTTTGATTCAGGTTAAATGCAGCACTAGCTATAACAATACTAAGAAAGATAATTATTACTAAATATAATAGCTAACTCTTATAAATATGGCATATTATACACCAGCCACTGTTCTAAACACTTTAACTCTTAATCTTCTCAGCAACCCTTTGAGATAAGTACTATTATCATTCTCACTTTACAGATGGGGAAAAGGAGGCAAAGAGGGTTTGTTACCTGCCAATGATTTTATACTATAAGTAGCAGAACCAGGAATTAAATCCAAGCTTTCTGGCACCTAGGCATGCTCCTTTTTCTTTTTTTAAAGACTTTATTTTTAAGTTATCTCTACACGTAATGTGGGGCTTGAACTTACAACCCTGAGATTAAAAATTGCATGCCCTACTGACTGGAGCCAGCCAGGTGCCCCTCCTGGTTATGCTCTTATGTGCTGTGGTATACTGTCTAAACTATTTCTCAAACTGCCTCTTTGTAGTCAAACACACACTATTTTCCTTCCATTGATTTCAGGTAGTTCTCAAATCCCACATAGTTGTCTAAGTTCATTGTCAAACCCTCCTAGTATTTCCTTTCTCCTTGTTCATTATCTGTATTTAAATGAGTCTGATCTCTGAGGCTACTTAAAATTCAGTGATTCTCATGTGGAATATTAGGATTTTAATCATGTTTTATTGGTTCTAGAACCTAGAAGTGTGTCTAATACAAAGTAATTTCTTGATAACTACTTTGTGAATTATGTCTACTAATATTTAGAAAAATAACTTGTGAATTTAATTATGTCTGCTAATATTTAGAAAATCTCAAGCAATGTTCTTTCTTATATAGGAGAAAAACAGAGGGGAGCTTCTCAGTCTCAGAATAAAGATAATTGATGTAGTTAACCAACTAAGCTAGTTTATTTACCTAAGGTACTATACCCACTTTGTATTCTTATGAATTAAAACAGAGGTGTTTCTGAAAGTAGATGTCACTGGAAACATCTCTGTTTAACTTCTAAGCCCTTTCAAATTAATTCCCAGACTTTCAGTATTAATTAAACTCAGAGTTTCTTCTCCATTCTAAGGAAAGACAGCCATTCCAGAAGCAAACTCTCTAGGACCTTATACAGTCTTTCATTCATCAGGCCATCTTGTTTGTGAATGTCATCTAATTGTTAAATACAGATAAGATCATGTTTATTTCTGGAATGATGGTTTCCACTCTGAGAAGCTTACAGGTATCAGTCATTCCTTTAAGGGCTATAAACAAATTAAAAATTGGTGAAGAGGGGCACAGGGGTGGCTTAGCTGGTTAAACATCTAGTTTCAGCTCAGGTCATGATCTCACAGTTCGTGGATTCGAGCCCCATGTCGGGCTCTGTGCTAACAGCTCAGAGCCTAGAGCCGGCTTTGGATTCTGTATCTCCCTTTCTCTGCCCCTCCTCCCTCTCAAAAATAAACATTTAGAAAGATATTTTTAATTGGTAAAGAAATCATGGTCAGATAGTCCCTACTGCACCTTCCCCAGAATTAGTCTTACGGCATCATGTTAACATGGACATACCTTTCCCTTTTGGTGTAATGTAATTGAGATACAGTTTGGGATTACAGCTGAGAAGTGTCCAGGATTGGGAAATATTAGGTCATGTAGAGCCAGTATTTACCTGAGGGAAGGGTTAGAGATAGACCTTTCATAAGTACTGTTTCAGGCTTACATTGGAGATACCTACATAGACAGAAAACAAAAACAAACAAAAAACTTAAAAAAATAAACAAATTTAACCATTTTGTTTAAGAACATCAAGATTTCACAAAAGGACTGCCTTTTATAAGTAAGCCATTTGAGATTTTATTTTTAAAAAATAAGCATTAAAATTTGTTTTAAAGATAAAAAAATTTTTTGGACATCTCTAGAAATTTTTAGTCTGTTAATAATTTAAAAGATTGAAATATAAAACTCTTAAAACTATTTGAAAGTACAAGATGACAGAGTAAGCCTAAGTCTTACGAATTGAATTCTGATTAAATCTTTGCAAAATTAAAAAAAAAAATGTGTTTTCTAAAGATATCTTTATATAGATATTTCAGTAAATTATTCTTATGCAGACTCCTTCATTTGGAAATCAACAGTCTTTTATTGACATATGACTTTTTTGACAGTATGATCTTTGTATTCTTTTTAATTATTTCAGAAAATTACAGCGATGATTTTGAAGATACTGCAGAGGATATTGATGCACCTTTGATGACTAAAGAAGAGACTAATTCCAAAGAAAATGCCAAATCTGAAAAAACACATGTACCCAAACAGGTGATACATCAATTATATATTTGACAGTTTTGGAATTTCTTTCATCACCTTAGCTGACTGTCACTATATGGAGAGCTCGAAATACAGAGTTTTTCATTATCTTGATCATTGTTGTAAAGCTGTAGGTCTCTTAACTCTCAGACATTTTCTTAATTCAGGATCTCAATTTAATGTAAATCTTAATGAAACATGGCAATTGATTTTCTAAAGGATCTCTTTTGGCAAGTAATTTCCTTAAACTTTAGAAATTGAAATTTTAATTGAAATCTCAAATCTAATTTTAAAATAGGTATATTAAGCTGCACTTCCTTTGGTAAATCTTGTCCTTGTGAAGTACAATCAATATCCCCCCTCAGTATTTATGCTAACAGTGACATTACTGACAAGATATGAAACTTACTTGACAAGATCATGAATTAATTCACTATTCCATTCATATTCAGTGTTGCTGTACTTGAGATCTCTTGTTTCTTAGTTCTTACCAAGACTGGCTAAGATTTACTACATACTGCCTGCCATATAGAACTCTTTGAAGCTACCTATGTTAACTAGTAGGATAATTACTATTTGGTATGTTAGTCTTGATCTGTATAGTCAGGTGTCTTTGTGGACTGCACATTAGGATTAGATGTTGTAAACATGTATGAAACCGTAGACCTATCTAAACAGAAGGAAGAAATACTTTCCAGGTATTAATAGATACTCTCTGTTTAAGTAATACTCTCTGTTTAAGTATACCTGGTGCTTTGTCACTGATTGTCTCTGTATCATTCAATTTAGTGGGGAAAATAAGACCTTTAGAAATACATGAAGATTAATGTGATCTGCTAGCTTTCCTTAGAAGCTTACTGGAATTTATATTTAGTAATTTAAATATTTTATGATATAGATCAGTAGAAGACAGTAGTTTGATACATTAAGAAAATATAGGGGCATGTGGGTGGCTCATTCAGGTGAGCATCCAACTCTTGGTTTCAGCTCAGGTCATGATCTCACGGTTGTGTGATCGAGCCCCATGTCAGGCTCCACACTGAGTGTGAAGCAGGCTTGAGATTCCCTCTCTCTCTGTCTGCCACTCTCTTCTGCTCATGCATGCACTCTCTCTCTCTCTAAAGAAGAAGAGAGAGAGAGAGAGAAAGAAAAAGAAAGAAAGAAAGAAAAGAAAGAAAAAAGAAAAGAAAAGAAAAGAAAAGAAAAGAAAATATAGGCCTGTGTAAAAATGTGTCAGTAAAGAGGGAAGTGAAGCTCTGTTATTATGGAACAATTCTACATGTTGTCTATCCAAGTGGAGAACATAGGTGACACTAATTATAGAGCTTATTCTAAGGGAACTTATAATTTTGATAAATTCAACTGTCTTGTCATTTGGTGGCTTGCCTCTCTGAAAATTTTTTCTCTCAAAATGTAGCTGAAACAGACTACAAATTATAGTTAATCATTAATTTTGAAAAGAAAAGAAAAATGATTGATGATGTTATAATAGCAAGAATCTTCTATAAACTATCCATGTTATCTTGGAGTTCAAAAAACAGAATTTATAAGCAAGGTGGATGAGCAGATGGACTTCAAGATTCTTTAAACAAGGCTTATAAAGGCCTAAATTAATTGATAATTGCTACAGTTCTGAAGAGACTTCTAGAAGTTCTCTCACAGCTATGTTCTCTAGTCTTGTTCAATTATTAGTGAATGGGAGTAATGAAAAAAATCTAGAAAGTACATTTCTTGACTTTTTCATAATGGAATAAAACACTGGTTTTCAGATTTTGCTACTATTTGCATTGTGGTCATTTTATATAATTTTGATTTCAAATCATATGATTTTCTTTTAATTTAGGAAGAAGAGAAAACTGGCATGCTGGCTAATGGTAAATATTACATATTCACATATTTTAGATGACAAAAATTGGTCTGTTCAGAAATGTATTCAAATGATTCTGAACAAATTACTATCTCTCTTTGTTTTTAAATATCTTTAATGAATTAAAGTCCACAGATTTTCTCAGTGGTAAGTCCCTTAAACTTGTTTCGAATCCTTCCTCTTATATGTAAGAATATCTTATTTTTCTAAAGACTAGGAGCAGATGACATTATGGCTAAATTCTACCAAATATTCAAAGACAAATTCATACCATTTCTTCTTAGAATTGTCCAAAAAAAAAAAATAGAAGAGGGAAATCTTCCAAACTCCTTCTATGAGGCCAGTATTACCCTGATACCAAAACCAGACAAAGATTCCTCAAAAAAGAAAACCACAGAAAAGCTATCCCACTTACAATACCATGAAAAAGAATAAAATATTTAGGAATAAATTAATCAAGAAGATGAAAGAGATGTACACGTAAAACTATAAAACATTGATGAAAGAAATTAAAGAACACACACATAAGTGAAAAGATAATCTGTGTTCATTGATTAGAAGAATTAATGTTAAAATGTCTGTAGTACCTAAAGTGATTTACAGATTCAATGCAATCCATATCAAATTCAAATGTCATTTTTCACAGAAATAGGAAAAGCGGTCCTAAAATTTACAGGGAACCACAAAAGACCCCAAATAGCCAAAGCAATCTTGAGAAAAAAGAACAAAGCTGGAGGCATCCCACTTCCTGATTTCAAATATACTACAAAGCTACAAAAATCAAAATAGTGGCATAAGGAAAACACATAGATCAAATCAAAATAGTATGGTATTGGCGTTTTAGAAAGACTCATAGAGCAGTGGAGCGTCCAGAAATAAATCCATTCATATATGGCTAATTAGTTATTGATAGGGGCAGAAAGAATACACAGTGAGAAAAGGAATATTTCTTCAGTAAATAGTGTTTGGAAGGCTGGATAGCCACATGCAAAAGATGAAGCTGGACCCTGTCTTACTCCATACACAAAACTGAACTCAGACGGATTAAACACTTGAACATAAGACTTAAAACTATAAAACCCATAGAGGAAAACTTACGGCCTAAGCTCTTTGATACTGGTCTTAGCAAGAATTTTTTAGATTTCATACCAAAAGCAGAACTAAATGAGTGGGATTGTATCAAACTAAAAAACTACACAACAAGGGAAACCATAAACAATATGAAAAACCATTCTATGAAATGGGAGAAAGTATTTGCAAATTACATATCCAACGCAGGGTTAATATTCAAAATGTACGAAGAACTCGTACAACTTAATAGCCCAAAAATGGTCAACGGGCATGTAAAAAGATGCTTAACTTCACCAATCATCAAGGAAATGCCATTAAAAACCACAGTGAGGAGCACCTGGAGTGTCTCAGTCAGTTAAGTGTCCGACTGTGGTTCAAGTCATGATCTCAAGGTTCATGAGTTAGAACCCTGCATCAGGCTCTGTGCTGACATCTTAGAGCCTGGATCCTGCTTGGGATTCTGCCTCCCTCTCTCTCTGTCCTCTCCTGCTCATGCTTTGTCTTTGTCAAAAATAAACAAACATTAAAAAAAAATTAAAAAAAAAAACACAGATATTACATCATACCTGTCAGGATGACAGTTACCAACATGATTAGAAATAAACGCTGACTAGGATGTGGAGAAAGGGAACTCTTATTTACTGTTGGTGGGAATGTAAACTGGTATAACCGCTATGGGAAACAGTGTGAAGTATAATTGTGACTGTTACATAATTAAAGTTTGCTAAGAGAGTAGAACTTAAGTGTTCTCACCAAAAAAAAAGTGATGCATGCATTTATTAACTTAATTGTAAGAGTCCCTTCACAATGTATACATAAATCATCACATTTTCCACATTAAATATATTATAGTTTTATTTGTTAATTAAACCTCAGTAAAGCCAAAGTGGGGGAAAGGATGGTTAATTAACAATAGAAAGTGTAATTTACAGACTCCCAACTAGCGGTTATGTTTATATATGTTTAACAGCTATGTTCTGGAAGAAAATAAAAAAGCCTCTTTTGTATAGCTTGCTTATGTTTATGGTGTAAACACATCATAGGTGATTTTAGATATCAATGTGATGAACCAGTAAGATACAACTAGTATGAGTTGTTAATTCAGCTGATACAGTTAATATGAATTACCTCAAAGTATGTAATAGAAAAATATAGTAGTTAATAAGGGAAGAATAACAAACTATATAGGCCAATGTCCCTGATGAAAAATGATGTAAAAATTTTCAATAAAATACTAGCAAACCGAATTCAGCAGAAGGATCTATCATACACCATGATCAAGTGGGATTTATTCCTGGGACGCAAGAATGATTCAACATGTGCAGATCAGTCAGTATCTTAAAACACATTAACAAAATGAAAGAGAATACCTGATACTCGTTAGCTCTACCCATGTCATTGCAAATGACAAGAGAGTATTATGCTAATTGAAATAAGTCTGTCAGAGAAAGACAAATACCATATGATTTCACTCCTATGTGGAATTTAAGAAACACATGAGCAAAGAGAGGGAAAAAGGGAGGGAGGGAAGCAAACCAAGAAACAAGCCCTTAACTATAGAGAACAAACTGATGGCTATCAGAGGGGATGTGGGTAGGGGGATGGTTAAATAGGTGATAGGGATTAAGGAGTGATGAGTTGTTTGGAAGTGTTGAATCACTATATTGTACACCTGCAACTAATATTATGCTGTATGTGAACTAACTGGAATTTAAATAAAAACTAAAAACAAACAAAAGAATTGCCACAAAATAACCCACTCCTGATCATCTCACACCAAAAAAATCCATTTGACAGAGTTCAGTATCCATTCATGATTAACACTCTTAACAAAATAGAACTTAATGCAATAGAGGCCATATATGAAAACTCCACAGCTAACGTTTTAATTAAAGACGAAAAACTGAAGGCTTTCTCTTTAAGGTTCTATGTAGGGCGAAGATGCCTCCTCTTCACATTTCTGTTCAATGTTGTACTTGGAAGTTCTAGTCTCAACAGACAAGAAAAAGAAATAAGAGGTATCCACATCAGGAAGGAAGAAGTAAAATTGTCTTTATTTGCAGATAGCATGATCACATACATAGGAGATCCTAAAGGCTTCATAAAAGAAAACTGGCAGAATTAATAAATGAATTCAGTAGTTTTCAGATTAAAAAAATCAACATTAAAAAACTAAATGCTGCTTTTATAAACAAGCAACAAACAGAATAAAAAGCTTTGGAATAAATTTAAGGAAAGAAATGAAAGACCTTCATAGTAAAAATTAGAAAACGTGGATGAAGAAGACATAGATAAATGGAAGGACATCCTGTGCTCAAGGATTGGAATTAATACTGTTAAAACGTCCACACTACCTAAAGTGATCTGCAAGCCTACAAGGTGATCCCTATCAAAATCCCAGTAGCATTCCCTATAGAAATAGTAAGAAAGCAATTTTAAAATTCATAGGGAACCACAAAAGACTCCAAATAGCCCAAGGAAGCTTGAGAAAGAACAGTGCTTAGAGGCATCATTCTCCCTGATGACAAAATATAGTACAAAACCATAGAAATCAGAATAGTATGGTATTGGCAGAAAAACAGACATAGAAATAAAATAGAGAACCTAGAAATAAATATACACCTCTACAGTCAACTGATCTTCAAGAAGAGGGCCAAGAGTATATAATGAAGAAAGGATAGTCTCTTTAATACAGGCATACCTCATTTTATTGGTCTTCGCTTTATTGTACTTCACAAATACTTTGTAGTAATTTTTTACAAATTAAAGTTTGTGGCAACCCTGCAGGGAGCAAATCAGTATATTGGTGCCATATTTCCAACATCATTTACTTCATGTTTCTGTGTCAAATTTTTGTAATTCTTGGATTTTTTCACTTTTTCATTATTATAGTAATCTGTAATTAGTAATCTTTGATGTTACTTTTGTAATTGGTTTGGGGCATGATTTAGGAGAAGAATGTTCTCAACATTTAATAGGAGTTTGGAAGAAGTTGATTCCAACTGTCATGGTTGACTTGGAGGGGTTCACAATTTCAGTGGAGGAAATTAAGTGCAGATGTGGCAGAAACAGAAAGAGAATAAGAATTAGAAGTGGATCCTGAATGTGTGACTGAATTGCTGCAACCTTATGGTCAAACTTGAAAGAATGAGGAGCTGCTTCTCATGGATGAACAAAGAAAGTAGATTCTTGAGATGGAATCTCGTCTTGCTGAAGATGCTGTGAAGTTTGTTGAAATGACAGCAGAGGATCTAGAATATTATATAAGCCTAGTTGATAAAGTGGCAGCACGGTTTGAGAAGATCAACACCAATTGTGAAATAAGTTCTATGGGTAAACTGCTGTCAAACAGCATTGTATGCTGCAGAGAAGTCATTCGTGAAAGGACTGTTGTCTTACTTTAAGGAAGTGCCACAGCCACCCCCACTTTTAGCAACCAGTGCTGATCAGTCAGCAGCCATCAAGACTGAAAAACCCTCCACCAACCAAAAGATTACAACTTGCTAAAAGTTCAGGTCATGGCATTTTTTAGTAACAAACCAAAAAGCTTTAATTTTTAAAAAGGTATGTATCAAGACTGAAAGACCCTCCACCAACCAAAAGATTACAACTTGCTAAAAGCTCAGGTGATGGCATTTTTTTAGCAGCAAACTAAAAAGTTTTAATTTTTTAAAAAGGTATGTATACTATTTTAGATGTAATGCTATTGCACACTTAATAGACTTACAGTATACCTTTTATATGCACTGAGAAACCAAAAAAAAAAAAAAATCTGACTGGCTTTATTGCAGTTGTTTGTAATTGAACTTGCAGTATCTCTGAGTTCTACCTGTCTATCACATTAAAAAACTAGATAGTTACATGCAGAAGAATGAAATTAGATCCTTATCTCACCCCACAGACAAAAGTCAACTCAAGATCGGTCAAGGCTTAAATATAAAACCTGAAACTTAAATAACTAGAAGACATGGGAAAAAAACCTTTTTGACATTGCACTAGAGAATATTTTTTTTAGATATGACCCGTAAAACATAACCAACAAAAGGAAAAATAGACAAATGGAATTGCATCAAACTAAAATGCTATGTAGCAAAGGAAATAATTGGTGAAAAGGCAACCAATGGAATGGGAGAAGATGTTTATAAACCATATTTCTGATAAGGAGTTGATATCCAAAATATATATAAGGAGCTAATGCAATTCAGTAGCAAAAAAACAGATAACCCAGTTAAGAGTGAGCAAAGGACCTGAATAGAAATCTTCAAAAGAAGACAAACTAATGGCCAACAAACACGTGAATAGATGCTTAACTTCACTAATCATCAAGGAAGTGCAAATCAAATTAGATATCCCCTCCTACCTGTCAGATTGGCTGTTAATCAGAAAGACAAAAAAAATAACATGTTCGTGAGGATTTGGAGAGAAGGAAACTTTTGTATGCTATTGATGGGATGTAAATGGGTATGGCTACTATGGAAAACAGTATGGTGGTTCCAGAAAAAATTTAAGAGGGAACTACCTTATGATTTAGTAATCCCACTTCAGGGTATGTATTTTGAAGAGCTATCTGTACTCCCATGTTCATTGTACCATCACTTACAGTAGCCAAGATGTGGATACAACCTAAGTGCCATTGACAGGTACTAACAAAATATAGTGTATATGATAATACACTGTGGAGGACATTATGCTAAGTGAAATAAGCTAGATGCATATATACTGCACTGTTCTGTGAAAGAGAGGTATATGCAAATCAAACTTCAAAGGCCAAAAGAGTCCTAAGACCAAAGGAAAAGGCCCACAAGCCCCACTTGACAAGAAATTGTTTAGTAAGGAACTTAGAAGCAGAAGCCTGTTTTGTGCAGTACCAGATGAGTAGACCTCTACAACCCCTTCTCCCTTAGGACCTGCTTTTATAGCCCTAGAGGCTGGGAGGGCATGCTGAGGGATGACTCAAGGAGAGGATGTTTAAGAATAGGTGTGGGGGTAATGTTCATAGCAGCACTCTCCACAATAGCTAAAACCTGGAAAGAGCCTAAGTGTCCATCAACAGATGAATGGATCAAGATGTGGTTTATCTATACCATGGAATACTACATGGCAATGAGAAAATGAAATCTGGCCATGTGTAGCAACATGGATGGACCTTGAGGGTGTTATGCTGAGCGAAATAAGTCAGGCAGAGGAAGACAAATATCATGTGTGCACGTATAGGAGGATTAGGAGGAACTTAACAGAGGACCAAGGGGGAGAAGGGCGGAAATGGTGGGGGAAAGGGAGAGAGGCAAACCATGAGAGACTCTTGAATGCTGACAAAAACTGAGGACTGGTGGATGTGGGGGGGAGGAGGGGTGGGCATGGAGGAGGGCACTTGTGGGGATGAGCACCGGGTGTTATGTGGAAACTAATTTGACAATAAACTATTTGTAGAAAAAAAAAAAAAAAAAAGAATAGGTGTGGGGGCGCCTGGGTGGCTTAGTCAGTTGAGCGTCCAACTTTCAATTAGGTCATGATCGCACGGTTTGTGGGTTCGAGCCCTGCGTCGCCCTCTGTGCTGACAGCCAGCTCAGAGCCTGGAGCCTGTTTCAGTCTGTGACTCCCTCTCTCTCTGACCCTCCCCTGCTCACGCTGTGTCTCTCTCTCTCTCTCCTAGAAATAAATAAAACATTAAAAAAAATATAGGTGTGGATCAGCTTTGGTTTTTTATTTCAACATTACTTTGGTACTCAGGGTTTTTTGTGGTTCCATGAAGATTTAAGGATTGTTTGTTCTGGCTTTGTGAAGAATGCTGGTGTTGTTTTGATAGGGATTGTATTGAATATGTAGATTGCGTTAGGTCCTATTGAATTTTAACAATATTCTTGCAATCCATAAGCATGGAATGTTTTTCATTTCTTTGCATCTTCAATTTCTTTCACAACCTTTCTATAGTTTTCTGTGTATAGATTTTTCACCTCTTTGGTTAGGTTTATTCCTAGATATTTTATGGGTTTTTTTTTGTGCAATTGTAAATGGAATCAGTTCCTTGATTTCTCTTTCTGCTGCTTCATTGTTATTGTATAGATAGGCAATCAATTTCTGTACATTGATTTTATATCCTGTGATTTTGCTGAATTCATAGATCAGTTCTAGCAGTTTTTTGGTGGAGTCTGTTGGATTTTCCACAATTTCAGACTTCAAGTTGTATTACAAAGTATGATAAAGACAGTATGGTACTGGCATAAGAACAGACACTCAGATCAATAGAACAGAGTAGAGAACCCAGAAATGGATCCACAAACATATGGCCAACTAATCCTTGACAAAGCAGGAAAGAATATCCAGTGGAAAAAAGACCATCTCTTCAGCAAGTGTTATTGGGAATACTAAACAGAGACATGCAGAAAAATGAACCTGGACCACTTTCTTACACCATACACAAAAATAAACTCAAAATGGATGAATGACCTAACTAAGACAAGAAGTCATCAAAATCCTAGAGGAGAAAACAGGCAGCAACCTCTTTGGCCTCAGTCTCATCAACTTCTTACTTGACATGTCTCTAGAGGCAAGGGAAACAAAAGCAAAAATGAACTTTTGGGACCTCATCAAGATAAAAAGCTTCTGCACAGCGAAGGAAACAGCAAAACTAAAAGGCAACCGACGGAATAGGAGAAGATATTTGTAAACGACATAGCAGATAAAGGGTTAGTATGCAAAATCTATAAAGAACTTATCAAACTCAACATCCAAAAAGCAGTCCAGTGATGAAGAAATGAGTAAAAGATATGAGTAGACACTTTTCCAAAGAAGACATCTAGAGGGCTAACAAATGAAAAAAATGCTCAACATCACTCATCATGGGGGCAATACAGATCAAAACCACAATGAGATACCACTTCACACCTGTCAGAATAGCTGAAAGTAAGAACTCAGGAAACAAGATGTTGGCAAGGATGTGGAGAAACGGGAACTCTTTTGCACTGTTGGTGCGAATGCAAACTGATGCAGCCACTCTAAAAAACAGTAAGGAGATTCCTCAAAAAATTAAAATAGAACTACCTTACAACCCAGCAATTGTACTATTAGGTATTTATCCAAAGGGCACAAAAATGCTGATTTGAAGGGGCACATGCACCCTGATATTTATAGCAGCACTATTTTTTAAATTTTTTCCTACTAGTTTTTTAAATTTACATCCAAGGTAGTTAGCATATGGTGCAACAATGATTTCAAGAGTAGATTTCTTAATGCCTCTTACCCATTTAACCCATCCCCCTCCCACTATCCCTACAGGAACCCTCTGTTTCTTCTCCATATTTAAGAGTCTCTCATATCTTTGTCCCCCTCCTTGTTTTTATACTGTTTTTGCTTCCCTTCCCTTATGTTCATCTGTTTTGTATCTTAAAGTCCTCATATGAGTGAACTCCTATGATATTTGTCTTTCTCTGACTAATTTTGCTTAGCATGATACCCTCTAGTTCCCTTCATGTAGTTGCAAATAGCAGGATTTCATGCTTTTTGATTGCTGGTAATACCCCAGTGTGTGTGTGTGTGTGTGTGTGTGTACATATACATACATATACATATATGTACATATATGTGTATATATATATACACACACACACACCACGTCTTCTTTATCCATTCATCCATCAGTGGACATTTGGGCTCTTTCCATCTAGTTCCACCCATGTAGTTGCAAATGGCAAGATTTCATTCTTTCTGATTGCTGAGTAATACCCATTGCATATATATATATGCGTGTGTGTGTGTGTGTGTGTGTATATACACATACCACGTCTTCTTTATCCATTCATCCATTGATGGGCATTTGAGCTCTTTCCATACTCTGGCTATTGTTGATAGTCCTGCTGTAAACATTGGGGTGCTTGTGTCTCTTTGAAGCAGCACAACTGTATCCCTTGGATAAATACCTAGTAGTGAAATTGCTGGGTCATAGGGTAGTTCTATTTTTAATTTTTTGAGGAATCTCCATACTGTTTTCCAGAGTGATTGTACCAGATGCATTCCCACCAGCAGTGCAAAAGAGATCCTCTTTCTCCGCATCCTCACCAGCATCTGTTGCTACCTGAGTTGTTAATGTTAGCCATTATGACAAGTGTGAGGTGGTATCCCATTGTGGTTTTGATTTGTATTTCCCTGATGACGAGTGATGCTGAGCATCATTTCATGTGTCTGTTGGCCATCTGGATGTCTTCTTTGGAGAAGTGTCTGTTCATGTCTTTAGACCATTTCTTCACTGGATTATTTGGTTTTAGGGTGTTGAGTTTGATAAGCTCTTTATAGATTTTGGATACCAACCCTTTATCTGATATGTTGTTTGCAAATATCTTCTCCCATTCTGTCCATTGCCTTTTAGTTTTGCTGATTGTTTCCTCCACTGTGCAGAAGCTTTTCATTTAGATGAGATTCCAATAGTTCATTTTTGCTTTTGTTTCCCTTGTCTCTGAAGATGTGTTGAGTAAGAAGTTGCTTCAGCCAAGGTCAGAGAGGTTGCTGCCTGTGTTTTCCTCTAGGATTTTGATGACTTCCTGTTTTACATTTAGGTCATTCGTCCATTTTGAGTTTATTTTTGTGTATGGTGTAAGAAAATGATCCAGGTTCATTTTTATGCTTGTTGCTGTCCAGTTTTTCCAGCACCACTTGCTGAAGAGACTGTCTTTGTTCCTTTGAATATTCTGTCCTGCTTTGTCAAAGATGAGTTGGCCATACGTTTATGGGTCAATTGCTGGGTTCTCTATTCTGTCCTGTTGATCTGAGTGTCTATTCTTGTGCCAGTACCATACTGTCTTGATGATTACAGGTTTGTAATACAGCTTGAAGTCTGGGATTGTGATGCTTCCTGCTTTGGTTTTCTTTTTCAAGATTGCTTTGGCTATTTGGGGTCTTTTCTGGTTCCATACAAATTTTAGGATTGTTTGTTATCGCAGCACTATTGACAATAGCCAAAGTATGGAAAGAGCCCAAATATCCATCGACTGATGAATGGATAAAGAACATATTGGGGCGCGTGGGTGGCTTAGTCGGTTAAGTGTCCGACTTTCGCTTAGGTCATGATTTCGCAGTTCGTGGGTTCGAGCCCCGCGTCGAGCTCTGTGCTGACGGCCAGCTCAGAGCCTAGAACCTGTTTCAGTCTATGACTCCCTCTCTCTCTGACCCTCCCCTGCTCACGCTGTCTCTCTCTCTCTCCTAGAAATAAATAAAACATTTTAAAAAAAAACATATTGTGTGTGTGTGTGTGTGTGTGTGTGTGTACACACATATACACAATAGAATATTACTTGGTGATAAATCAAAATGAAATTTTGCTGTTTACAACACTGGATGGAATAGAGTGTATTATGCTAAGTGAAGTAAGTTAGAGAAAGACAAATATCATATGATTTCCTCATATGCAGAATTTAAGAACAAAACAATGAACATAAGAAAATGGAAGCAAAAATAAGATAAAAACAGGGAGAGAAACAAAGCTATAAATGAATAAAGAGACTCTAAAATACAGAAAATAAACTGAAGGTTGCTGGCAGGGTGTTGAGTGGGGGAATGGGCTAAATGGGTGATGGGCATTGAGGAGGGCACTTTTTGGGATGAGTACTGGATGTTATATGTAAGTGATGAATCACTAAATTCTATTCCTGAAATCATTAAAAAATTAATAGAAATAAATAAAAACTACAAAAGCTCACTCAGAAGAAATAAATGAAGCATCTATAGGAATGGATGAGTACGAATCTCCAAAATCCTCTCCTCTGAAACAGCAATAAGAATATTGGCAAATATCAACAATTCGAGGGTCTCTGGGTGGCTCAGTTAAGCCTTTGACTCTTGATTTTGACTCAGGTGATGATTTCACCATTCGTGAGATCAAGCCCTGCATCACGCTTCACACAGACAGCACAGAGCCTACTTGGGGTTGTCTTCTCTCTCTGCCTGCTTCCCCTGCTCATGAGTGCTTTCTGTCCCTCATTTTCAAAATAAATTAATAAACATTAAAAAAAAATTGGTGTGGATCTTAGCGGTATCTCCAGGGAAGATCCAAAACACTGTGCCCTGATGGTGTACATAAAGATGTGGTTAAGGAAAAGGAAACAATGCTGGATGGCAGCTGCTGTGCTCAAGAAGGTTTCAGGTCACAGAACAGTTGTTATGACATGTGTGTCAGGTAAGTCTGTTCACACAAGCATGATCTCATTTATATGTGGAATCTAAAAATGTCACACTTGTAGCTTTGAGAGTAGAATGATGGTTACCAGGAGATAGGGGAGGAGAGTATGGGGAGATGTTAGTTAAGGAGTATAAAGTTTTAGTTATACCAGATAAATAAATTTTGGAGGTCTAATGTACAGCAGTATGTTATACTTAAAGAATACTTGAAATTTGATAAGAGGGAAAATCTGAAGTGTTCTCATCATGTGCACACACAAAAGGTAACTATTAAGGTAATGGATATATTAGCTTGATTGTGGTCAGTATTTCACGGTGTATATTATGTCATTAAATATATACATGCACACACATTAAATGTATACAATTTTTTTAAGTTTATTTATTTTGAGACAGAGCGAGCCTGCACAAGTGAGAGGGAGAGAGAATCCCTGTCACATCGGATCCCACCACAGGGCCTGGAAGTCAGGCCATGAGATCATAACCTAAGCTGAAGTCCCAGCTGCTTAACCAACTGAAGCCACCCAGGTGCCCCAAATATATGCAGTTTTTAATAGTCAACTATACCTCAATAAAATTGGTGGGAAGGAAGAATACCTTTTTAAAATTTTTTGCAGGCCTTTTGCATTCCATAGAAAAGGTACATTAAATTTGTATGTAAGTATAGTTATGTGTGTTAATGTGATACTCTTTACATGTAAATATCTTTGTACTTATACAGCTTGCATATGATTAAAATAATAAATTGAAGGAACTGTACAATTCCTCTAATTTTTTTTTTTTTTGTATCGTTCTAGTGGTACTGCTTGATTCCTTAGACTCTGTTGCAGAGGTCAGCCTTGATGAACAGGATAGAGCAACTAAGCCAAAGTCCCTGCCAGAAATGACTGATAATGAAATGACAGGAACAGGTAAAAGCAAAAAACTGACTGTTCTCTAAATATGTAGGAGTGTATGATGAATTGACTTTATTTCTAGAGAAGTAAATATAATATATAACAATATATGTAATAACTATATCAACAATAAAATTTTAAATCCCACATTTTTTACCATAATTAATAACTTAAATTATCTGAATTTGATAATGGTGACATGCTATTAGGGCAAGTAAAGTCTGTTTTTAATGAAAACTTTTTAATAAATGAATGAATGCTGTTGATACAAAGTGTAGCACTATAGCTAATATGAAATAATTTTCTGTGCCCTTCCAGAGTATTCTGTTAAATTTGGAACATGTAGGAGAAATTAGATTTTGGTCTTACTTTGCTTTTCCATTTTTTCCTCTGTGCAGGAAAAAGTTAAATCACATTCCAAAATTCTAAAGTACCCTGAACCATGCCTTTTCAAACTGTAAACTGGTGGAATCCTTACTTCCAAATGAAATCTCATGTAGTTGTCTCGTGTAGATAAAAATGGTATTTTATTAGTATAAATATAAATGTTTACATGTATAATATTTACGTATAAAATTACTGAGAACAATAATGGTCTTTTGAATTTTTTAAATCAGAAGTTTCAGATATTTGTTAGATTCTTTTTTATAAGTTAATTTATTTTGAGAGAGAGAGAGAGAAAGAGACTGTGAGTGGGGAAGGGGGAGAGAGAGAACCACAAACAGACACAGAGCCTAATGCTGAGCTTAAACTTATGAACAGTGAGATCATGACCTGAGCCTAAATCAAGAGTCAGACATTCAGCTAAGCTGTCCAGGCACCCCAGATATTTGTAATATTTTTTGTTATTGTTATTCTTGTATCATCATCAGGCTTCTGATATGTTTGTATATTTTATTTTTGTTGTATAATATAAAAAAAAAATTCTTGGTTTACTGCATAAATGTTGCAAATGAGAACTTTTTAATCATCTTGCTTTTGCAAGTCTCAGTTGACCAGTATGCTCAATTAAACCAATCCAGATACTTGGAACAAAAGAGCAATAGAAATGATAAGTCACTAACCAACTCAAAACATCTGCTTGCATTTTATTTTTATTTTATATTTTATTTCTTCTTACTTTTTTATTAAGTATATTATTAAGTATAATATACCCATAGAATAGTTCATGTATCATAATAGTGCCACCTGATGAATTTTCATAGCCTGAACACACCCATATAACTAGCAGCCAGATCAAAAAACAAAGCACAAAGTCCCTCAGGGTCTTATTTCTAGTCCCTGTCATTCCAAAAGTCACCACTATCTTGTTTCATCCACTTCTATTTAAAAATATAAATATGAGAGTAAAAAAATTACAAAAAAATCATGTTACTCATTTGCTGTTATTACCCAGTTGAATATTCACCACAATGAAAGCATGTACTAAGCACATGTTGTTCAGTCTTACTGCTGTTTAAGTAGATGTCATTTATGTGTTATAATGGTCAACCTTATATGCACAGTTTTCAATAAGTCGATATGAATTCTTTTATTTTTTAAATTTTTTAAAAATAGTTATTTTTGAGAGAGACGGGGAAGGGGAGGACCGAGGATCTGAAGCAGGCTTTGTGCTGACAGCAAGAGAGCCCTGTAAAGGTCTCGAATTCATGAACCCGGAAATCATGACCTCAGGCAAAGTCAGACACTTAACCGTCTGAGCCACCTTGGTGCCCCTGGGATGAATTCTTTTAAAAAGACCAATATAGGGGCGCCTGGGTGGCTTAGTCGGTTAAGCGTCCGACTTTACTTAGGTCATGATCTCGCGGTTCGCGGGTTCGAGCCCTGCGTCGGGCTCTGTGCTGACTGCCAGCTCAGAGCCTGGAGCCTGTTTCAGTCTGTGACTCCCTCTCTCTCTGACCCTCCCCTGCTCACGCTGTCTCTCTCTCTCTCCTAGAAATAAATAAAAATATTAAAAAAAAAAAAAAAAGACCAATATAGAGTTACAGCTTTACTTATCAGTGATACATTATAGGAAATTCATATATATACAGAAAAATCAGAGAAGCTGCATTCTAAGATGTACATTAAAACAAAGCAGGAGGCCAAAGTTATCAGGTGGTTTTTAAATATTATGGTTACATAAATGGCACATTTGAATGTGCAGATTAATTTCTATTTTTATGTTTTAAGGAATAATTTAAAATGAAATTTCAATTAAACATCTGTAGAACCCATCATTTTCTCTGAGAAACTATGATTTTGTAAAACTTGGTATGAAAACCACTGCTGTAGATTATAAAGAAATTTTTAAAGGTATTGTTGAATGTAAAAATTCTTTTAAGACAATTCAAGCAGTTATATAAATCTGTAGTTTTCTGGTCTTATTTCTTAAATGTTCTTGACTTAGAAATAATTTGACTGTTATTACTGGAGGATATATGATCTTACTGTCATATAGCCTTGGTCTTCTATTTCTAGCCTCACCTGTTATCAGCTGTGTGGCATTGGACAATTAATGCCTCTAAGCCTATTTCCTCTTCTTTAAAATGAGACCTTCTGTTAGTCAACTGAGTTAATGTGTAGTTGCTAGCTAAGGTAGCAACTATATGGTTCTCATCACTGTTATTTATATCAACTTTCTATTAATGATAGAAATTATAATAAAAAACCTTAAGGCATACAATATAAATACTTATAAGTTGTGGGGTATTGAGTTTACCTACTATTTCAAAAATACACTTGAAAGTCTTCAAATCAGTATCTGACCTTGGGTTAAGACCTGAAAAATGAGAGGGTTGTTTTGTTTTTTTACCGTGTTTCTTCTAGTATTAAGCAGCCTCAGTTTAGGTGATACATTGTCAAGATCATCTTTTTAAAAAGGTATTACTTTTGAAATTCTTTGTGCTTTATTGTATTAGAAAGGTTGGTAACTGTGAAAATGAGGGCCAGATCCAGCCTTTTGCTTATTTTCATTTGTCTCATGGGCAAGCACCACTCTGTGCTATGGCTGCATGATGGAGGCTGTCCCAGGATGACAGTACTGCTTCATGACTAGATCCTTGCCTCTGTACCAGAGGATGTGACACTTGTCCACTCCCTAAAGTAGAAAAACTCGGGAGCTTTTGACTTGTAATAATATATAAAATAACTACATAGAGTCCTTTCTTTGTAAAGCATAAAGTAGAAACGTCAGCCCTTCACTGATGAGGCTACATCTATTTTATTTTTAAGCACTATTTAATTAACCACAAGTATCAACAGAAGAGGAGACTACTCACACCTTTTCTTTCCCCCACTCTTCTGTGACTCTTTTATCCTTTTATCTAATTTTGAAAATTACAGGGTTGGTAGTAAAAGGTAGAAAATGAGTAAGAAAAATACTTATAAAATTTTAGATCATTATTGTCATATTGTCTTCAAATTCTTTTTTCCAGAGTTTATCAATTGGGGGGAGGAGGAGGAGGAAGTTAATAGGGAAGGAAGAGTGAACAACGACATTAGGTTTGCTATGTTGGACGACTGGATGAATATTGATATCATTAGCCAAAATACTGATTGTAGAACAAGTTTTGCTGGGGAATACAATTAATTCAGTTGGGAATATGTTAGATTTGATTTACTTGTAGAACAGTGTAATATGTTAGAAGTCTAACAGTCTGTTAGAAGGCTTAATATTCAGAAAAGAGGTAAGGACAAAAGACACATTTGGGTGTCACAAGCATATGGGTAGTAGTTAAGGGTCTTGATAAAATTAGCCAGCTCAAAAAAATAAATGAGAGGTTTAAAAAAGAGGGCTAAAGATGGAAGCCTGAGATGAACCATTTACCATAAAGAATGGAGAGGTAGCCATCAGAGTGCTGGGAAGCACGAGAAGAAGAGCCTATAGAGAGCAGCTGTTCCCAGGGAAGGGCAGTGTCAGATGTCACACAGCATTGGAGAAATTGAAGATGGCGAGATGTGACATTACAAAATTACTTTTGAGTTTAGCAGCTTTAGCAGGATATTGGAACACATACTGTATTGCATAGTTAGAGGAGTGAATGTCAGTTAAGAAATGCAGACTACAGGATACTTGGTGGCACTGGGAAGCAGAGAGAGAATGCAAAAGAGAGAGAGAATGATAGTGGCAAGGGAGAGACAGAATCCTTGAAAGGTGTTGTCAGCTTGGGAAATTTAGGGATAGTTTTATCCAGTGTAATGGGGTTGATCAAAGATAGTAGGGAGAGAAGGCAGTAACCAGTGGAGTCAGATTTTACGTGGAGTCAGTGGAGTCAGGTTATCGTGTCAGCACACATCTCACCTTGCTCAAGAGTTGTTGAGCATTATGTTTTCGTACTGGTAGGCTATAGCTATGTATTACCAATGTTTGTCTTTGTGATGTTGCTGTTGTCCTACAGCCTTGTTCACCATTCCTAACACATTAATGGATTCTGTTAGTGGTTTATATTTCTCATGTATTTATGTGATTATACTGTAGATTATATTTATTTCCACAGGTGTTTCTTATGGACAAAGCAATAGTGACATTGAAGCTCTACATCAGGCTTATTGTCATGTAGCCCATTCTTTGGGAGATACAGATGAACAAAGAATTGAGAGTAATGCACTGGAAAATATCAAGAGCTCAGTGAAAGATTATCCTCAAGAAAATGAAGAAGAGTCCTCTAAAAACATCTCTACTACAGAATCTGGTAAAAGTTAATTTGAGACCCTCTCTGAAGAGTTTCTCTTGTGGTGGTAATTTAAATAGTTTGCTATAGTGGTTGTTTCTCAATCTCTGAATTTAAAGGGTTTGCTCAAATGAAATTTGGGAATCAGTAGTTTTATAAAGTTAGAACTGAACATCAGATAAAATTTTAATTCTTCTTTCTAATGCTTTGAACAAATCAGAAAATCATCAAAGTGTTTACACATTTTATATGCTTTTCTTTATGCATATACTAAAGTAATTTTTAAAATAGAGAACAGTATTTGGGGATCAACGAAATAATATACTTAACAAATGTGTGTGCATGTATCGACATACCCATATACATATATTTGATATTGATGTAGATGGATATGTCAAATATATAGACATATATTTCAAATATAAATTAAAGGAGATTTTCTTGGTACCAGTAAGTTTATAGTGGGGAAACTGGGTTTACTGTATATATCATTTTTTAGCTCTTTTGGTCAGAAAAAAATATAATCTTAGTGGGATTAGACATTAAATTAAGCCATTCACCTAATTTTGGGGGTTGCTATTTTAACTTTTTGTTCCCCTCTTAGATCTGCCCACAGTAGAGGAGTTGATGAAACCTATCAGAATAGGTGTCAGTGGTTTTGATTTACAGCCTGTCAGGTATGATGTCTTTTGGAATGGATTATGCAGTTGTTTATTTGCTTATTGTTTTGTTACTGGAAACTTATATTAGAATCATTTGTTCTACATACTCATTCCTAGCAAATGATTAACAAGTAGCTTATATGAGTCTACCTTTGAGTCACTGCTCTCCTTATTAGTAGTTCTTACTCAGTTTATCAAAAGTCTTCTAGTGCTAAAATTAAAAAATATTTTTTAAGTAAAAAAACATTGCTGCCATCAAGTATTCTGAAGGCTTTTTTACTGAAAACTGAAATCCTTTAGCTTTAAATAGCTCAGGGCAATTGATTTGAACAGTGAGAGTGAACATCAATTTTATTCTGTATGAGTCATAGATTTGCTTTTTTATAAACCAGTTAGCTTTGCACTTAGTCACAGACCAGCCATCATTTTACAGGGTAAGATTTTTGGTCACAAGAGCAGTGGGCTTCATGAAAATGCACCGGCTCCCGTACATTTTAATGGAAATTTGTGGGACCTCACTGTCATTCTCCACGGAGTAGCACATTACAGTAACCTGGCATTTGTGTCACATCTATTAGAGTGTCACATCCATCATTTCAGGCAATCCTCATAATAGGTCAGATGTCTTTATCTGCATCATTCAGGTGATGAAACTGAGATAAATCAGTTTAGTAGTGGAGATCTTGCAAGAACCCAGTCATGAAGATGGTGGTGGTGGCAGTGGTGGTGATGATAATAATGATAACAGCTGACATTTTTTTCACACGCTTACTGTGGGCCAAGTACTGTGCAAAGTTCTTTACATCTTAGATTTCATTTAATCTTAACAACTCTATGAGTTATATTTTATTATTCTTCCCATTTCATAGATATGAAAACTGAGGCTTAAAGAAGTTAAATAAATTGCCCAGGATCGTATGGTTTTATAGGGGTGGGATGCCTGGGTGGCTTTGTTGGTTAAGTATCCGACTCTGAATTTCAGCTCAGGTCATGATCTCATGGTTCTCGAGATGGAGCCCCAAGTTGGGCTCCACGTTGAGAGTGTGAAGCCTGTTTGGGATTCTCTCGCCTCTCTCTCTCTCTCTCTGCCCCTCACTCATGCAAAGGCACGCATATTCTCTCTCTGTCTGTCTCTCAAAAGAAATAAACTTTAAAGAAAAAAAAAGATCATGTGGTTAGAACCAAGGAACACAAGAAATCTTGTGTGTGTTTTAACTACTTACATTGTCAGATCTTTGATCTCCATGAAATATTTCTGTGAAAAGCCTGTCACCCATTCCTGTATTTATTTGTTCATTTGTGCCCCTCCTTGTACTATGTCCTCACGTAAATCCACTTGCAGTGATTTCTCATCCTGCCAGTTGAGAGAAAATGACTCAATGAAGCTTAGGCTAAAACACTTCTGCTCGAATGCTTAGTATTCTTCCACTGATCTTCAGCACTAGTTTTTTTAAAGGGCAGACTATTCTCTTTACTTCTGTTTGGGGCTGTGGTGGTGTTAATGAAGAGATTTTGTTTTTTTTTACACATCTTGCATGTTTGCTGGCAGAGGTGGAATCATTTTACTAATGTGAATTCTAAATATAGTTGTTTCTCATTTTTGTTTAAAAGCTAAAAACAAATATACTTACATTAAAGCCATAACAATAATTACCAAAATGTCAGTGGTATAAACTAGTACACATAACTGAAACCTCTTTAGTAAACTGTAAATAATCTCAGCTTCTATAGCAAATAGTCCTTAAAATTTTAGTAGCTAAACATCATCAAAAATTTAATTTTTGCTTATGTCATAATCCCATGTGTGGGATTGTGTTCTAGTCTACATAGGAGTAGGATTCTACTCCACATTAGTCATTTAGGGACTCAGGCTACTTTGTCATCAACACATGGTTTTAAGGTCGTCATGGCCTCATCCAACCAGTTGATAAAGAAAGAAAAACGATAACTTAGCACAATTCTTTTTAACTGCCTCAACACAGAAGTATTACATCCCTTCATATTCTACTGGTAGGAACCAGCACATCCAGCTAATAGGGTCCAAGAGGGCTGGGAAATATGATTTCCTTGTGTCTCAGAAAGAAAAGCAATTGAGTTTAATAGGCATCTAGACTCTACCAGAATCTACCCTTTTAATAGCCAAATATCCATTTTACTCCTCTTCACACAAAGGCCAATATCTCCTTCCCAAAGCAAAGAGCCCAAAGTCTCATCCAGGACCCTGTCCATCTGAAAAAGGCCAGGATTTTCAGGTGGAACATAGTCTTCTTCTCCATCAGGTTTGAATGCAGCTCTTCGGTGTCTACTAATCTGTGAATTAAAAACACAGGTTCTATACTTGATCCAATATATGATCGTGAAATAAATACTCCCATTCAGAAGGAAAATATATGAGGAAAATACAGCAATCAGTAATGCAACCTTGAAATCCACTGGAAAGGCCTTGTAAGGATATTTATGCCCTTGGCCACAACTAAAGTGGGTTCTGCAGGGAGGCTGTGCCCATCTTGAAGGATGCATTCCTTTTTTAGTCCACTTCCTGCCACCAGGTGGTTTTAGGTCTCCCATACAAGTCTTTGGCTTTTTTTTTTTTTCCCCTCCTCTCTATTCATTTGCAGCTGTTTGGATATTATTGGGAACAATAACCTTAAGTCTTGAAGATGAAATACGATCTTCATCAAAGGATTGAGTAACTCTTTTCAACTGAGAAGTCTCATGAAATCTGACATTTTTCAATGCTGAATCTTCCTCTTTTGAGTCTATGCACTTTACAAACTCAATCTATGAGGCCCTCAGTTTCTCTTCTCTCTCTGTTCCCTTTTTTCTTATAAACTGGCCCTTTTTAAGTCTTGAGCTCATGTCTTATAATATCTAGTCAAAAGTAGCCAACAGTAACTAGCATTTAGAAATTCTCCTGCCAGTTTTCTTAGTATCCCAGACTCCGTAGCTATGTGATCTGCCTTATAAACTACTGTAGGTGAGTTTGGCAAATGTTTTGTCAATGTAAAATATGGGTTGCCACTTCTCCAACGTTTAGCATCAGTTTCCTTGCCACCCAAAACCCAGCCACTAAGCCAATGACACATATCTTAGGTTCTTGTCACCAGTGCACTCACATTCTAAAGGCAAGAACTAGTAAGGAGCCCCAACTAGATGCAGGATGGTGAGGAATTGTAATTTATTTAGTATTTAGGAAGAACAGGAGACTGTTTTGATAACTTCTAGCCATAATCTGCTACCATGAAGAAGGAAATAATTTGTATTTTCTGATGATTACAACTACTTTATTAAGTTCTAACCAATCTATCTCATATAAAAAATAGTAGCCTCTTAAAGTATATTTTATAAATGACGTTATCTTATAAGTTATAAAATTAAATGACCTAATAGACCATGATTATGTAGTTTAAAAATAACAATATCCCTATTTTTGGAGCTCCTATAATATACTGATATTTAACCACATTTAGAAAATGTCCTTAATGATATTCTCTCTGTTTTAAAAATTGAATGGTCTAAAATGTTACATTGTGTTTAATTATTTTAAACAACAGAAATGATTTTTTTCAAAATACTAATGATTTTCCTGTTTTACTTTGAAATTTTTCCTATGCCGAAATGAAATTTATGCTTTTTGTTATTTATATTCTATTTCTCATTGACACAAATTTTGATTAGTTCTTTAGTTTCTTATAGAAATGTGTAAAATCTTTTTCCTGCCTCGAATGCATGTTGAGTTTATAAGGTATTATGGATAAAAGATGTTATACACAAAGGTCCTTTAGAGATTCAATTTTTATTTTTTCTTACACAAAAACCATCTCTGTCTTGCTTGGTTTGGCGTTCCTTTGAAGTAGGTCTCAGAATCATTCATTTAATTCTTTATATTATACTGCATTAAAATTACATTATCTGAAATTTAAAAGTTAGGGGTGCCTGGGTGGCTCAGTCAGTTAAGCGTCTAACTTTGGCCCAGGTCATGATCTCGTGGTTCATGGGTTCAAGCCCCGCGTCAGGCTCTGTGCTGACAGCTGAGAGCCTGGAGCCTGCTTCAGAATCTGTCTCCTTCTTTCTCTGCCCCTCCCCCCACTTGTGCTATGTCTCTGTCTGTCTCAAAAATAAGTAAACTATAAAAAAATTTTTAAAATAAGTTATATGACACTATGTGAATATACTCTGTTAACCAGAATTACAAATAGTGTATTTAACGTTAATGACCTAATTTGAATAGGTACAAATATTAAATGTATTTAAATTATGTATAAATAATATTTTACATATTAAAATATAAATCTTATATTTTGTGTGTCTGTATATGTGATATATATGGTGTGTGTGTATTTATGTGTATATATATGTGTGTGTGTGTATGTATGTGTATGTATGTGTGTGTGTATATAAATATGTGTAAATATATAAAACTGGTATTTGAGGAGTCACCTAAGGTTCATGCTCTGTCTGTCTTGTTTTATAGCTATAAGAAACTGGCGGATAGTGGAGAAACTGAATTTGTTAGCCCTTTATCCCTTAAGAGGAACCCAAATATTATATCTCAAGAACCACAAAATGTAAACCAACTTTTTGACAAAAATGAAGAGAATGTGGTTTTACAAAAGACAACAAATAAAGATAGAGAAAATAGCTGCCCAGGAGTAAATACTACAGAAGAACATATAGATAAAATGTACCTTGATATTTTGAGGAAAAAAATATCTATTGGTCCTCCATTACTGCCTCAGGATGGCAAAATAAATAAAGTAAGTATTTATAATCGAAGTTGATTTGATTTGACATATTTATAAATGAAGTTATATAAATACTACTGATAACTAGATTCTTCTTAAGCTAGTGGGATTCATTACATACTAACCTCCATGTAGATCCTGGATATTTGAAGCAGTATTTATTACAACATTGTGTAATCCCCAGATTTTAAAATACCACTATATAGCATTTCCTGTCTTTTGGAAGCCATTATTTACATTCTTCCTTTGTTTTTAGTAAGCATAGTCCAGAATTTGAGTAGCATGAGAAAATAGTTTATTCATTATTCTAATGCTTTTTATTTAATCTTTCCAGTAGTGTGTGTTTTGCAAAAGTAAGTAGGTTGTCATTTATAAAAATGCTATTAGCAGCTGTTGAGATAGTTATGTTTTACTGTTCCTTTTTCTTCTGTTCTTGATCTATTCTGATTTATAAAGTTTCTTTGATCTCAGTATTGTAGTTTTATGGTTTGGGGTTATATGTTTACCATAAATTATTTGAAGTTTTTTGTGGAATAAAGCAGGGTATTAATACATTTTTATCTTGAGAATTCTGGGGGTAAAAAAGATAAAATTTTATGTCATTTCAAAATATATTCCTTTCTGCTCTCCTCCATCTTAATTCTAGTAATCATACATCTTGCTTTCTGGCAAGCTTATTTTGTTTTATTATTTTGCTGTGTTTTACTCCTGACTTTGAAGATGTGCTTCAAAATACTAAAATTCTGAAGAGTTAGACTTTGAGAATTCTAATGTGTAGTGGTTTGCCTTCTACAAACAATTATCTAGTAATCACTATGGTTTTGCCATCTGTTAAATCTCCTTTTATAGCTGTAGTTGAAGTTAATTTACATCCTAAAAAGTTTCTACCTGTGCAGACTTTTAGATCTCAACTCAGTTCTGGAGAAGAAGGGGCTGTAACTGGTAAACATGAACCATATAAGAAGGCCAGAAGCGCACCTCCTTTACTTAAAAGAAAACCCCAAAGTGGATTATATGCATCAGTTAGGAGCTCAGGCTATGGCAAACCCAGTTCACCATTCAAGACTTTATCTGCTCTTGAAAAGAAAACTTCAAAGGACATTATGAAAAGTAAAACCTTGAGATCCATTCCTACTTCAAATCAAGCTAGGAAAAAAGGTAATCATATGCAGTTTTTATGTTACAGTTCTGTGCACATAGTGTATTATGTTCCTTATTCTCTACTTTTCCTATTTCTTTCTCTTCTTCTGTGAACTTTTCTTTTTGTAAAAAAAATTTAATCTTAAGATAGTATATTCCATACTGAAAGATTCAATTTACAGAGGGGGTTTGGTCATTAGCTTTTGGCTCTCTGAAATGACACTTGTGAAGTATGGGAAATGAACAGAAGATAGAATAGAAGATAGGAGAGTCAAACTCATCCTCACCTGGCTGACTTTGGAATATCCGCTGTTTACCAGAGAAGACCTACAAATTCAGAATGCAAATGGCAACCTACAAACGAAAGTTGATATAGAGATTATTTGGGTATTAGTTCCATATAGACTGAGATAGGCAGGATGTTTTATGTATTACATAATGCATATTTGTATACATTGCAGTGCCTCTGTTATTTCCTAATGCAGTCATTGGTAGTAGGAAAGGGTAATTTTCTGTTTAGAAACCTATGCAGCTATTACAAGAAACAGAAATGTTCATATCAAACCAACATTTCTGCTGCCTTTATACTCCAGTGAGGAAGGGAGAGCAATGGAGCCAGAAGCATTTTGTCCTTTCCTTTATGATTAATAGGTGACCAGTTTCATCATTGTTATTTGGTGATAGTTGTCATGAGAACTATCTTCATTGGAAAGTTCATTTCTAGTTTAAAGTGTCTTTCCTTGCTTTTCCCTAAGACTGTAAATTCCAGGACCACTTTGACTGTATTTTAAATTCTTTAGGCATTAAATAGACTGTCTCCTGCCTTTGTGTGTGTGTGTATTTGCTGCAGCAACCTGTGCATCTCAGAAAAGAAGGCCCAGGCTGATTTATGTGAGAGTAAAGGAGGTGGTTATTCTGGAGAAACAGGAATACTATTCTACAGGATTAATACAAGCATCCTTTCCTCCTATTCTTAACCTGTGGACCCCCAGTTCCTTTCTCTACAAAGTCTTTTATAGTCTCTTGTTTTCCTCTTATTTTTCTATGGAACATCAACTTGTGATGTTGTCATCTACTTGTCATTAATAATTAACCACTCATTGGATCTAGTGCTTAATATAAAACAAACAAACAAGCACTTGGAACATTTTTCAAGTTTTAGTATGATCAAGAGAAGAATGAAAATTTTTCATTCATGTTTAGGAGTATTCATGTTATACTTTTGGGAGCAAGAAAATGCAATTTTGCTTTTAATATTATTTATTCTATTAGATAAATTAATTCCCAACATTTTTGAAGTTTATTTTATCCAGATTCACTCATTTAACAAATGTTTTTGGAGCACCTACTTTGGCCCAGGCACTATTAGGCCCTTGGACTACCTCAGTAAACAAAATTGGTAGAGGTCTTTCCTCTCCCCCATCTTTGTGGAACTTTCATCTGATAAGGAGAGCCATTTAACAGTAAGCGTAATAAATAAGTAATGTTACTTGCAAAGGAAAGGTAAGAAGTAGAACAAGAGTGTCAGTGGTGGAGTACAACAGGTTACAATTTTAAAAGGATAGGGTAGGCCTTGTTGAGAAAGAGCCACTTACAGGAGACTTATAGGTAATAAGAGTATTGGCCATGTGGATATCTGGGGAACATATTCCAGAAAGGTGAATAAAGTCTTAAAGACTTGGAGAAGTCTTAAAGTAGGAACAAATATCTGGCATGTTCAAGGAATAGCATAGAAGCTCATATCACGAGGGCACAGTGAGTAAAGAGGATAGTAGGAGATGAGATCAGAGAATCAAAAGTGCAGGCATGTATTTGTTTTTCTAGGGTATTTTAAAGACTTAGACTTTTACTCTGAGAAAACAGGTGAGCAGGTGAAAAGCTTTGACATGAGAGTAACTTCATCTGACCTCTTTAGACAGATTTCTCTGGCTGCTGTGTTACAGATCATATACATATAAATACATTCACATAGCATATGGGGCATGGGAAGAAGCACAGAAACCAGTGAGAAGCTGACTTTAGGAATCTAGGCTAGAATTGATGGGGCTCAAACCAGAGTGGTGGCATTGGAGGTAAAGAGAAGTGGTTGAATAAGGATATATTTAGACCATAGAACCAAAAATCTAAAAGACTGGTTTGGCATTGTGAAAGAGGAGTTCTGAATGATGCCAAAATTTTTGGCTTGAGTAACTGGAAAAATGGTCACTGTCTATTGACTACTGATGGAGAAGGCTTTGGTAGAGTAGATTTGGGGGTGGAAGGAAGATCTAGAGTATGGTTGATGAGGTGATAATTTTGAAATGACCGTTCTACATTCAAGTGGAGACAACAAGGAGCCAATAGAATAGAAAGGTCTAGGCTACAAGAGGGAGGTGTGGATAGCAGATATGACTTGAGAGTTATAATTAAAACTAATATAGATAGTTTTTAAAACATGAGACTGACAAAGATTATGAAGAGAGTGAGCATTGCTATAGAAAAAAAGCAAACCAAGGCCTGAGCCCTGAGCATGATAACCTTAAGATGTCAGAGAGAAGAGTAGTAACCTGCAAAGAGAATAGAATGAGATTGGAGGAAACCTGAATATATGGGTTCCTGAAAGGTAACTGAAGAAAGGAGAATTTATTTCTCTATCAGTTGGTGCTGAGAAATAAAGGAAAGTAGAAACTGGGCACTGACCTTTGGGTTTAGCAAGGAAGAGGTCATGAGTAAACTGGACAGTTTCCATGGATATGTGGCTATAAAAGGTAAGTTGAATGAGAATAGGAGAGACTAGGAGAAATGGAATTGGATACTTGATTTATAGACCATCCTGGTGCAAAGAGTGTAAAAGGCAGAAAAACATGGGGTAGTAGCTGGCATGGGAGGTGGAGTCAAGTAAAGCTTTTTGTTTTGCTTTTTTTTTTTAAATGGTAGGAAATAATATATCTAATAGTATGTTTATGCTTTTCAGAAGGATTCAGTAGAATTATGACTGAGAGAGGGGAAGAGTTGCTACAGCCATGTCCTTGAGTAGAGGAGCTGTTATGGAATCTAGCATTCGGTGGAAGGGTTGGCTGTGGATAGAGGCATGGACAGTTCATCTGTGGAAACAGATGGGAAGAGAGAAGATAGAGATACAGATGCTGGTGGGTAGGTAGAAATGATGAAGGAACGTGGATGATTTCTTCTGATTGCTTCCATTTTCTCTAAGAAATAAATTATATCATTAGCTGGCTTTGAGGATGGGGTAGGAGTGTTGGAGGAGAGAAGATGTGAAATAGCCACCCTGGAGGACTAGACTGCCAGCAGCAAAGTTCTCTTGTAGTTAGTAATTATGGCATTAAGTTGAGTCAGGCAGCACGTTTGTGTTATGTATGCGCATGTCCACATTTTGCTGCATGACTACAGGTGTTGGGTAGTCGTATAGTTGGATTTACCAAGAAGAGTGGTTTCTGCCTAATGAGTGCAGTGGACGGAGAGAGGAGCAAGAGGAGGCTAATCGTGTATATGGAATTCAAGTAGAGGAAGGAAGGAAGGAAGGAAATCAAGGGGTGTAGTACAGTATGAAACAGGATCAACTGACTGTGAGTCTTGAGTAGAAGAGTAACGGAATCTAGGAATTGGGCAAGGAATTGTTGGAATCCAGGTACCAGAGGGCATGAAGTGGAAGATACAATTGATGGAGAGCAAATGCCTAAGACTGAGATCAGGAGTGAGATTATATCAACGGAAATATGTAGCTGAGGTGGAGAGGTGAAGTATAAGGACCCAAAGCCAGGGTTGACAGGATCGCCTATGAGTATATTGAAATTACTGAGAATGAAAACAGAAGTAACGTCACAGTTGGTGGAAAAGAAACTAGGGACATGATTTAGAGGTTGATAGATGAAAATAACAGTATTTTTATGAATATTATTTCCTATTTCAAAATCTTAGAGTATTTGTGACTACCAAAATAAAACACTAAAATTTATATTAGAGTATAATGATAAACCGTGACTGTTTTTATACTGTTGCTTGTTTTCATTAGACCAATAAGGGTGATAGCCTTTTTATCTCCTTTTCTTATAAAATTCCCTCAGAGCAATTTTACCTTTATTCAGACAAATTTTAATTCCTCTGTATGGTCGTTACTTGTCACAGGTTGTGCTCTCCAATAAGCAGACTCTAGTGTACAGAAAGTCTAGAAAGTGCTCTTAGAATCAACGTTGGTTAAGATGAAAAATAAGCCAGCTGCTGGGGCTTACTCAGTTTTTCTTCATGTACAATGAACCCAGGGATAAGCAGTTCAGAGCTAGTGCCACTGTACAAGGAACCAGATCCCTTTTTCTTTCCTGCTGCAAAATCCTTTATATGTGACTTTTGTCTTCATTGTCGTAACATGGGTACTCGGCCTCCAGGCTGTGTCAGGAGGAAAGGTGAAAGGTAAAAGGTCCATGCCAGTTACATCATCAACTTCTTAACTAAGAAAGTAGCGACTTTTCTGCAAGCCCCATGTAAGGAACTTTTGCTTTCGTTTTATTAGCCTGAATTTTGATCTTATGGTCACCTCCAGTAACTTGGAGTCCAGGGAGATGAGTATTTTCAACTGGCTACTTTGCTGCCCAGAGCAAAGTTAATAGGGAATTTTCTATTAATAGGGAGGAAGAGGAGATTGACAATTAGCAGTATCTGCTGTGTGGTTGTTTTCCTTTTTATTCTTCATTAATTTTCTTTGGCTGTTAATCTATGTTTTTATTTTTAGACTAATAAGCTTCTCATTATAAAAGGAATAGTTGCTCACTGCTTAAATTCAAAACTATAGAAAAGTAAAAAAGCAATCACTTAGCAAGAAACAACTAGTGTCACACTGGGTTAGCATCATTTCATACTTCTCATGTGTATGTCCTTATACAGATAGAAGGAAGCGTAAATGGGTGGATGGAAGGAGAGAGGCAGACATATAGCTAAATGGACAAAACATTTTATAAGAACAGGATTACTCTTTATAAGTTCTTTTTAAGTAAAATATTGAATTTAGTTTTTCTTAAACTTGCAAGAAGAAAATGAAACTTCATCCTAGGAAATGTATCCCAAAAGATCCCTTTAAGAAAATAGATTTTGAAAATTGCTCACATGTTGCCAAAATCATGCTGTTTTTAACTGCATTTTCAGTTTTATGCCTTATCAGTTTTCCCTTCTATAAAATAAAAGGTAGTAAAACTCTTTTATCTCCCACTCACATGCCTTGTACTCATTGTTGATTTCATTTTTACTTGTCCAAGGTGTATTTATTCTCCCCTGCAACACCCTCAGCTTTTGAATGTAGATCTTGGTTCTGGTTATGAAAGAGATGGAATGCTTTTCACAGGTCCCTTAGCCATAATTTCTTCATTCTGGAATTCTGATGGTTGATTTCCTTTTTGACTAAATTTTCTTAATTCATTGTTTTTTCAAGAAGGGTTCATGAGGTCCAAATTCTGCAGTGTTTTCATGTTTGAATTTTATATCCAGGAAAATTTTCTGTCATATTAAGAAAAAAGATACTGTCTTTGTACCATTACTGAAAATAATTACCTAAAGAAATCATATTTAAGAGCTCAGGAAGAGAGAATTCTGGTATAAAAGCCCTGGCTGACTACAATTTGAATAAGAACCACCTGCCACTCTTAGCTGCCACTTCCTGGGGAGAATGACAGTCCTAGCAGATTCATTGGTCACATTAATGGACCTCCAGTGACCTGGAAGGATGAATGCCAGCTTTTACAATGACTCAGTTTCTTTGAGAACACGTTAGGAAATTTCTCCAAAAAACCCTACAGCATCAGATAGTCCAATTGAATATGACTACTACTCTGTAAGGAAAACCTCTGCGTGCCTGGAATAAAGATTAGAAAGAAATCTTTGGGTGAGGTACTACTGGTGACTTGTTTCTTCTTTTGACTTTTCTGTATTTTTCAAATCTTCAATAACCATGTGTTTCACTTTTAATGAGAAAGTAAACTTTACACTTAAAAAGGTAACATCTTGAATTAATTATATTTAAAAATACAAATTTCAAATTCTTTGTTTACCTCTAAGGCAAATAAATAAATGTTTACTGACTATTTCAGCTCAGAATCTGTAGAGGCGTCAAGATCTCTTCCAGGTATTTCTCATAAATGTTTTATTAATTGAATAATTTGTCGGCCTTAGAATTATTCCTACTGTTTGGGGATTTACGAAGTACCTTAAAATAGCTGAAAATTTCACCAAAATATACAGTAATCACTTTTTTTCTAATATATATTATCAGGGGTTTTTTTTTTAGCAGTATTATAATAATATACTTTTATTTTTAAATCAAATTTTGACTAGCTCTTATAAAGTTTCCATGTAATTTATATTATGCGATTGATACTATATCTTGATATACATTATTTATGAAAAGTATGCTTTGAGAGCACACTTAATCTGAACTAAAATGCTTCAGGAAGTTATCAGTTGCTCTTTGATTCATCATTTAGATACTATTTGTTATTGCTGTGACTAAAAGAATAGTTTATTTAAAGTGAGCAAGGCCTGAAATTATCCCTGTGCATATTCTCCTCACATTTTTTAGCTCCATTTATCATTTGATATGAATCTTGGGTCAGTTCGCCTTCTCTGTCAAACTGCGTGAGATGTTGATTATGGGCAGTGGTTCTTAGTGCAGTGAAACAGCTGTGTTGTAATGTTATACCTCAGCCTATCTTGAGATCCTCATTTATCTCAGCGTTCCCATTGTATTAGTACTTATTGTTACAGAATTACTGAATTAACTTTCAACTTTGTTTGCTTTTGTGGTTCTTTTGTCTATTGCTTACAATATTCAGAAATCTTATCTGGAACAAAAGTCATCAAGCCTGCAGTTCTGGGTAAACCAGCTCCCAAAACTGAAAGTTGCCTGGTCACTCCTAAGAAGGCTGAAGATTCTACAGAAACTGATTACTGTGTTCAGTTTCAGAATGTAGGTATTTAATTTCAGAATCACATTCTTAATTTTTTTCTGTTCTATAATTTAAAACTCAATTATAAATAATGAAATATGTGAAATTTCTTCATCAAGAGTGATGTTCTAATTTTACTGAACATTTATTGATTTCCTTATATAGTAGGACAGTGTTAACCATGCTTTTTTATTCATTGTGCTTTTTTTTCCCTAACCACCTATGTTCCAATCTACTATGTAAATATACTGTAATGAAGTAATGCTTCTGCTTGAAAGGATTCTTCAGGATACTGTGGTGGGAACAAGGAGACAGAGTTAATTATGTGTAAAAGAGTTCAAGAAGCAGAGGAAAAATGGAGGGGTGCACAAGCCCTAATTGAGCAAATTAAAGTTACATTCTCAGAAAAAGAGAGAGAGCTGGAAAATAAGATGGAAGAACTAAGAAGACAACAGGAAAAAGAACTCTTCAGACTAAATCAAGACAATTATATTCTTCAATCCAAGGTACTAGACACATTGTCCTGTTTCTCCTTTCATTGATTAAAAAAGAACTTTTATTCCCTGCGCAATGCATTCTCATCCTTTGTTCCTGCGCCTGTTTGACTTGATGTGTTTGCCGTATAAAATGTGAACAGGGTTCCGAAGACTGCCTCCTCACAGCAGAGCCTAAGTCGAACCCACTGGAAAAAAAAAAAATCAAATTTAAATTGGCCCATTTTGATAATTTTCTTGTTAGCAGTCCTTTCTGAGAATAAATCCCTTAGTTCATTCTGACCTTCAAAGAAGACGGTTTCAGAAAGAACTGCTATGGAAGGGCCTAATTCCGAGAATGGCACTGTAGCATTTCTGAGTTACTTTCACCAGAACCATCAGCATAAAATATCACAGTAATGATCTAACTGTAGTTAGTGTTAATTCCATTGTATTTACGGGACAGTTTTATTTTTTATTTCTTAAATTGTTTATCAACTTTTTAAATCAATTAATTTATAGGATTTTTTTTATTATAGTTTATTGTCAAGTTGGTTTCCATATAACACCCAGTACTCCTCCCAACAAGTGATGGGACAGTTTTATATATACACACCTTGAGTTTTGTTTTCTTCTTCTTTATTTCCCACTTGATCATTTCTTTGCCCAAATAAAATAATGTCTATTTTCTCAAAGTTGAGTAGCTTTGAAGAAACAAACAAAAAGCAAAGATGGTTACATTTTGGAGAAACAGCTGATCCTGTCACTGATGAAAAGTTGAAGCAAATTCAAAAAGAAATACAAGAACAAGAGACACTTCTTCAAGGATATCAACAGGTATGGTGGTTCTTCAGCACTTTGTGAATTTGTTCTTGAGATCCTTTAATTGTAAAAGTGAGGCATATTAAAATATTTCTGTGCTCATAAAGCAGGTAATAGGCATTCTGGCAAATATGAGGATGTAATAATTTTACTAGTCTCAACATTTTTAATGGGTATAATTAAAGTGGTTAAGAGCATGAGTTCTGGATTCACAGAATCCAGTGTTAGCCTTTGCCCTGTCACCTGCTCTGCAGCCTTGGGCAGATCACTTCACCTCTCTAAGCCAGTTTCCTCATCCTTGAAATGGGATGGTAATAATAGTAGCTGCCTCATATGATGATGATTGTGAAATTAAAATAAAGTACAAACCAACCTGTTAGTACCTGGCACACACTAACTAGTTAGTGAATGTCACCTGTTACTATTTTTAATAGCCATATTCCTTAGAAACTGCCCTATTTTCCTTCAGTTTTCTGTAATGCTTTTCAGTAGATTGACTAGTTTTGATATTATATTCAGAAATGCAAATCTGAAATTACTTGCCGATGTGCTGAGAGTGAAAATATTTGAATTAAATGAGAGAAAATCTGTGTGTCCTACAGAAGGCAGACACTTGCCTTGTGTGATGGAATCTTGGTGATGTTGACCAACCAGTCAGCCAAGACAGGTTTAGTGATCTCCAGCATAAAACCTCATCTTAGTGTCCTCCCCTCTTTGTCCCTTACTTCCCTCCCCTTCTGTTTCTCTCTCATTACCTTTTTCTCTTCTGACCTTTAAGCATCAAGCTTGTCACTAACAAGCATTGTCATCTGAGAACGTCCAAAGAAAATACTGTCACATCCGTGATCACATTTCCTATAAATGAAATAGTACTGGTTTCGGAGGACACATTGCCCTGGAGTTAGAGAGAACCTTCTAAATCCTTCCCCTGCCATTCTGATCTTGCTGTGCAGGGCACACATTTTTACGGGGGATTTCAGAGTCCCAGAAGGATGCCAACTACCTTCTCCCACAAAGATAACACAAAACTTACATATCTGTGTACATTAAATTTCAGGTGTTTAGACACGGACCATCTACCAGGCCCTAGGCCAGACGTGGTGAGAGAGTACATGGTTTTTATTAGATCCTCAAAGGTCCTTGGTTTTCATCAGATTCTTAATTTTAAAAAAGTTAATAAGCCACAGCACGTAAGCACAGATTAGTACTTTCTCCCTCTGATCTCACTGTTTGAGTCACTCTTTAGTCCAAGGCTGGTGGAGAACTGGGCCTGGTCTCTGCTCAGCCTTGTCCCTACACTTTTGGAAACACCTGGTCTCAAACTCCCTGCTCACAGAAAGCTCCAGAAACAAGCATGGAAGCTCATCATAGCTATCTATATCCAGTTACCTCACTGCAGGGAACCAGGTTAGAAACAGAAAAAAGAGAATGCAAACAGTCCCTGTGGGCCTTTCTGCCCCTGGTCCTCACAGTTGGCATGTGGTTATTCCTGCAGCCATCACCCACTTCTGTGAAATTCAGTGCCTTATACTGACTTTAGGATCTTTGGCTTTAAGAGTTTTTGTACTTTTTTTTTCATGTCAGCATTTTGGAAAGAATTGTTTTCAGATAACAAGTTTTCTTCTGAGATAACATAAAGAATTTAAAAAAAGATTTTGCTTACTAAAAAACTGAAAAAATTTAAAAGACTTTAAAAATGCTTAAAGTGGAGCACCTGGGTGGCTCAGTCAGTTAAGCATCCAACTTTGGCTCAGGTCATGATCTGATGGTTCATGGGTTCGAGCCCCACATTGGGCTCTGTACTGATAGCTCGGAGCCTGCTTCAGATTCTGTGTCTTCCTTTCTCTCTGTCCCTTCCCAACTTGTCCTCTCTCTCTTGCTTGCTCTCAAAAATAAACATTAAGAAAAAAAATTTTTAATGCTTAAAGGATGTACCTATTATGAGCATATATATTTGCTATGTAAGTACTAATAACTTTTAACTAAAATATAATTTTCTGTTTATGAAAAGGAAAATGAAAGATTGTATAATCAAGTGAAAGATCTGCAAGAACAAAACAAGAAAAATGAGGAACGAATGTTCAAGGAAAACCAGAGTTTATTCAGCGAGTTAGCTTCCTTAAAGTGAGTCCTTTCTGAATTCTTAATATCAAATATACTTTGACTATTTCTAAGGATTTTATTATATTACTAATACATTTTGTTTTTACTTAGAACTGAAAAAATTTTACACTGATTTATAGTTCATAATTTTTATAGTTTTAATATGCATTGTATTTTTCCAAAGTACATATGTTAGTATTTTCAGCATACTCATATCTGAGTTTTATATCAATTTTGGGAAATTGAGTATATAGTATTCATCCTGATCAATCATTAAGACTGAGATGCTTAATCATCTCCTAAGGAACCATGTGATTAATAATACTAAAAATATGATACAGTATCACTTAATGGCTTTAGGTCAGGTTCTATAGAAGTGGAGCCTGAGGTAGGGATCCTTATGGAGGTGATTTCCTGGAGGATAACTCTCAGGAAAAGGGGAACAAGAGACGCAAGATGAGGGGATGAGAGGAGGGAAGGTAAGTAAGACTGGTCTTAGCCAGAGACTGACTTCATTCTCTTCTCCCAGAAAGCTTAGAAGAACAGATTGTACCAGAGTAGGTCCCACTTGGGGCAAGAGGAGCAGGCTTTCATACCCCCAAACTGGTCGTCACTGGCTGAGGGATGCTCCTGGAAGGGAGTTGGGGATATCCTCCAGGCCAGCCAGCAGGGGCTGCTATTGAGAAGGAGACTTAGTGACTTGTTATTAACCAACATTCAGCATGGCAGGCTGATGAAGCAGCAGAACCTACTTGGGAATCATATTTCAGACGATGAGATCTTTTGGATATTACTACCTCCAGCTTTAACATATTAAGTGAAAAAGCTGAACTCACAAACATGGGCAAATTAGGGTACTGTCTTCTTTTACGAAATGACTAATGGTTTTGTGTCACTTCATATAAACACCTAATTACCCAGATAGGACTGCTATTAGAAGAAACCTCTTAAGGCATGAATGTATGACCTAAGCCAATTGTGCTAATCTGCACAGTCCTGATACGTGAAAGCATTATATCTGATTTCTTTCCAAATGCCTCAATAAAAGTATTTTAAAATACCACATCTTCTACTGCCTGGCTCTTAAGAGATCTATTCCCGCATCCCAAATTGAAACTTTAAATGAACTTTCACAATGAAATAGATGGTTTCTTTACTGCAGTAGGATTACATGATCTTACATAGATTTCCTAAATTCCTTGTATAATGTTTCTGGAAAAACAGAAAAATTGATTCTAACTTTAGATGATAGACTGTTTGGTTTTGTCAGTCTCCATGTGTATGATTGGCAATTTGTGTTTCTTAGAAAGGAGTCTAGAATGATGTGGCGAGGAGGACACACTCCCAGAGGAAAAGTGCAGCACATCTTTCTGGGACATAGGGTTTTTCCCTCTGAGAATTAGGAGAAAATATTTTTTTATTTTATAAATAAGCAAGGTGTTGGGGTTTCAATTCTTTTATTTAAACAACTCAAAGTATACTTTTATCATTTTAATACTTTAAACATTAGGATAAACAAACTTTTTCTCTTCAGGAGCTCAGATAGTTCCAATGTCCATCAGTTTTCTTTTTTGTTGAGAATTGTGTATTTTGCATTGAAAGGAGTACTTTGTTAAAAAAATTTCTTTTTGTTTTCAAAATAAATCAGAGAACAGATGCACAAAAGTCGTTTCCGATCTGAAATAGTTGAAGATTCAGAGCCCACCAAAACCCAGAATTTTACAGATCTGTTAACAGAGCTACGGATGGCAGAGGTAAACTTCATAAGGATTTTACTTACTAGATTATTATAAAAACTTCCATGTGTGTAAAAAAACCCATTTTTGTGATTTGTGAAGCGATACAATTTGTAAGTTTCATGCTGTTAAAAAAGGTATATCTAAAATTAGCATTTAATGTGACTTTCATAAAGAGAAAATGACACAGTGCTTATTTTAGATGGCATCCTCTTTATAACCACCTTCTCATCAAGCGTTCATCACATGGAGCCATATTGGAGGCATAACCCTACTTTTGGCATGCACACTTTATTTCAAACAAATTCCTTATTGGAAATGTACAGATAAAATAAGAAAATAATTTAAAGATGATTATTCACCTTAAAATGTTAGTTGGCTTTTTACCTGTCTTCAGTGGCCTGTGTGTTTCTAGAAGGCCGAAACTGTATCTACAAATATTTGCATCTCGTGTACCTAACACAGCTGCAAAATGCAATAGCTGCTCTGTAATTTTTTTCTTTCATTTTTATTGAATTGTATTATAAAGGATTTGGCTTACAATTTTCTTAAGGTTTAATTTTATTTTTTATATATAATTTATTGTCAAGTTAGCTAACATACAGTATATATGTTGTGCTCTTGGCTTCAGGATTAGATTTATCACTTAAATCATTTAAAACACCCAGTGCTCATCCCAGCTAGTATCCTCTTCAGTGCCATCACCCATTTCCCCACATCTCCCACCCCCGACTCCCTTCCACACTCAGTTTGTTCTGTGTATTTAAAGGTCTCTTATGGTTTGCCTCCCTCTCTGTTTGTAACTATATATTTTTTTTTCTTTCCCTTCCTCCGTAGTCTTCTGTTAAGTTTCTCAACTTCTACTTATGAGTAAAAACTTATGATGTCTGTCTTTCTCTGATTGAATTTGACTTAGCATATTTATTTACACTTAGTGTATTACATTAATACATAGCGTGAATCCAGTTCCATACACGTTGTGGCAAATAGGAAGATTTCATTCTTTTTCATTGCCAAGTAGTATTCCATTGTGTGTATATACCATCTTCTTTATCCATTCATTTGGGCTTTTCCCATAATTTGGCTAATGTTGATAGCACTGCTATAAACATTGGATACGTGTGCTCTTATGAATCAGCACTCCTGTGTCCTTTGGATAAATTCCTAGTAGTGCTATTGCTGGGTTGTAGGGTAATTCTATTTTTAATTTTTTGAGGAACCTCCACACTGTTTTCCAGAGTGGCTGTCCCAGTTGGCATTCCCACCAGCAGTACAAAAGGGTTCCCCTGTCTTTGCATCCTCATTAACATCTAGTGTTTCCTGAGTTGTTAATTTTAGTCACTCTAACTAATGTGAGATATCAGTGTAGTTTTGATTTGTATTTCCCTGATGATGAGTGATGGTGAACATCTTTTCATGTGTCTGTTAGCCATTTGGTGGCTTACAGTTTTCTAAAGCAGTATTTATTAATGGGAGAATTTTGGGAATTTTGGTCATGTTAATTCTGTTCTAAGCAGAATATTTCCCTGTATTACATAATTTTTACCATCCATGTCCCCAGAAAATACATGCTTATAGGATTCACCAGTGTATAAGAATCAAAAACACTGCGACATTTCCAAACTTGTCCCCTGTGGAAGGGCACTTAATTCTCCCCACTCCTACTGAGAACTGTAGCATGAAACTAAACCTATATGAATGATTATGTGAATTACAAAAATTCCAATTATGTCCCACTTTTTAACAAGAAATTATATAAAGTTTTGCTTTGTAGAAATCTACACATACCCTAATTTAATAACTGATGGTTAACAGGCTTTTGGAGTATATAAAATGCAGCTTCAAATATGAATCCATTAGGGAACTTTCTTCAGGCACATGTATGCATGTATAGCATGAGTAGATAGGCAGATAGGTTAGAAGAAGGAATGAATGGTTGGACTCCTCCTAACTCCCTTATTAGTAGGCCTCAAAAATTAGCGAGGTAAAAGAAGGCTTGGAAAGGCTTGGAAAAACATGGTAAGGTTTCAAGCATAACATTAGCTTTATTTAAATTCTGTTATTAGCAACCTTTCAAAAGTGCTGTTTTGAAAATATTTTTTTGAAGATAGGAAACTAAAAGTGCCACTAAAAACATCAGGAAATGATGGATAAAATATAATAAACATGTTTTAAGTGCATAATGTAAAAGTTCTCAAGAAAGTAAGAATTCTCTAGAGGTCAGAAATGAGAAGGGATAAAAGCCGACCAGTAAGCATCTGCTGCTAGACCAGCAGTTCAGTGGCCATGGGCTTGAGCTTTAACAGCAGAGTGGGGACAGGACACCCAAAGAAACATATCCTCAGTATAACAGTGGACTAGGAAAAAATCCACCTACCTTCACAAGGGGCTGAAATGTCAAGAAGCTTTTCTTATAAGAAGTTTCTGTCTTAACTTGATCTCCAGATGGGGAGAGGGAAAAAGTCTTCTCAGTGCCCATGCTTTACAGATTGTTCAATATAATGTCATCTGTTCTGCCTTCATTTGTGTGACAGTATTTGAATTGATGCTACCTACAAGGGTTATTCATGCTCTGACTGAAAAAATATAACATATGCTGTAGTCCAGAGTGAGAACCTCTAGTATGTCTCAAAAAAACAAATGCAAAACAGCTCTAAGAAGTATACACTCTTAACCCAGCTTACACAGTATTTCTACAGATAAAAACCTGCTGATGACATGCTCACAATGCAAAATTACAAAAAAAACAGAAACTATCCATAATGAGCAGGCATGGGATGATTTAATAAACAGCCGTTTTTGAACCTCAGTAGAATTATTGGATAGACATATAATATAAAGACTAAAAATGGAGAATATCAGATATATGAAATGCTAAAATATATTTAAATATTTTTAAAAGGTTATGGCTAAGAATTTCCCAGAATTAATAAAGGAGATGAATTCTCAGATTTAGGAAACCCAGTGATTCCCTCCTCAGCATAAAGTATAAATCACCATCTAGGCCTCTAATGGTGAAACTACTAAAGGCAAAAAAAAAAGAAAAAGAAAAAGAAAAAAATGTTAGTTTGAGATAATAGTAAAAGCTGGGGATTTGTTTTATTTCTGCAAATACCGTAAGATGGAATGTAAATATATCTTTTATTTTCATTTGCTGTGGTATTCTGGGTTTAGATGGTTTTAGAGCAAAATTTCATACTGGGATAAATCTATAATATATTCATGTTGAATATAATTGTGTACAGTCTAATTCATACCTTAAAAATTAATAGTGATTAGTATAGTATTAAAATGTGAGTAGGTTCTCTATAAAGCATACATAGAAGCATAGTAAAAGCGAAGATTCTGAGCTCTTTCTTTTTAATATCCCAAGGAGGGAAGAATAATGAAGCTGACCACAACTTATTCATTCAGTCATCTTTTATTAAGCACCTGCCACATGCCAGGCACTTGTTCTGGCATTGGAAATATAGTAGGTAAACAAGACAGTCACAAACTTTGCTAGGAACACATATTCTAGTAGGGAAGACAGTAAGGTAATAAAGGAAACAATATACATAGAAATGTGTGCTTTGAAGAATATAAAAATAGAGAATAAGGGGATGTGGGGCAAAGAGTAAGGCACTAGTCAACAGTGGTCTAGGAGACTCTCTGAAAAAATTTTGTCAGAGTTGAGAGCTAAAGGGAAGCAGCAGCCATTAGGCAAAGATGTAGCCAGGAGAAAAGCATAAACCTTGCGTCAGGAAGGGACTTGGTACTTTCCAGAGTTAGAGACCCTGAGGCAGAAGTGGGTGAGTAAGGACAAGGCCAGAGACGCAGACAAAGACCCTCTCTGAATGTCTACATTGTAACTTACAAGGGAGTGAAAGTACTTGCCAGCCCCAAACGCTGTGCCCACAGGATTGACCTGGGACATTACTGGCCTTCAAAGGAGAAACCTCAGTCCCTGGAAGGATGCAAGCATGGAGTGTCATCTGTTTAAGTGTCAAATGTTTGACTGAACTTTGACTTCAAAAACTCTAAGTCCATGAAGTAGACTCTACCAGAGAGCACTGCTACATGATTGAACTAATTAAACAAAAGTACCTGCAGAAAGATGCCTGAGCATTCAAATACTTGAAACTCAGTGCTCTCCTGAAAAAGACATCTACAGAAGATCACAAAGAAGATTGAACAATGAAATTATGCCATTAAACCTGTGATGCAGTTAGAAACCATGATTATATAGTGCTTTAATGAATGGATTTATTTTCTTCACAGGACTGGATTTGGTATTATAAGATAGGGAGATACAGAATTTGTTTTATTTTGAAACTTAATTATACTAAGTCTACTGCTATAGTCCAAGAGGTTTTTTGTTTTGTTTTGTTTTGTTTTTTTTTTAGCAGTTATAAGTTCAGTCCAATAAACATTTATTGAGTACCAACTGTGTGCTTAGTGCCATAAAGTAAACAGGTACAAATAATAAATCAGTCTTAGTTCCCATAGAGTTCTCAGCGTAATAATGAGAAGAGGTATGTACCCAAATCAATATCATAGGACACAGAAAGTAATAAGTACTATACTAGAGGCACTACAGAAGTTTATGGGAACATTGAGGAAGAGATTATCTGGAATAGCCTCATTTGAACTATGCTTTGAAGGATAAGTATGATTGTGTGAATGGGGGCTATTGAGGGTAGTGATGAATGTAGGGCGTTTTGAGTGTTCATTCAACCTTTTTTATGTGCCAAGCATTTTTCATGCATTGTTTCATATAAAGATGAGTAAAATTAAGCTCTCCTTTCAACTAAACATATGTCAGGTGATGATGAGTTCTATGACAAGAAAATAAAGCAACATACCTGGGGGTTAGGATGAAGTTTCTATTTTAGAAAGAATGATTAGGAAGATCTTCCTGGGGTTTCATTTGGGCAGAAATCCTGATGAAATAAAAGAGTAAGCCACCTGGCTATCTGGAGGCAGAGCATTGAAAGCAGAGGAAACAGTGGGTGTAAACACCTTGGGGTGAGAGTGTGCTGGTTATGTTCAAATAACAGAAGTCTCTGATGCTGGAATGGAGTGGGAAGAGGAAGATTTTTTTTTTAATGTTTTATTTATTTTTGAGAGAGAGAGACAGCGTGAGCAGGGGAGGGCCAGAGAGAGAGGAAGACACCGAATCCGGAGCAGGTTCCAGGCTCTGAGCTGTCAGCACAAAGCCCAATGTGGGGCTTGAACCCACAAACCATGAGATCATGACCTGAGCCGAAGCCAGATGCTCAACCGGCTGAGCCACCCAGGCACCCCAAGAGGAAGATTTATAGTAGATCTGCCCAGAAACATGGGTAGGGTTAACCTTAACTTCATGGTAAGGACTTTGGATTTCTCCTGAGAGGGATGGGAGCCACCAGAGAATTTCAGACAGAGGAGCAAAACTCACCATCTGTTTAAAACAATTCCTCTCTTGAATAGAGAACTCATGAAAATACCCACACATGTGGGTCAGTCAATCCAAGACAAAGGAGGCAAGAATATATAATGAGGAAAGGATAGTCTCTTCAATAAATAGTGTTCGGAAAACTGGACAGATACATAGCAAAGAATGAAACTGGACTACTATCTTTTACTATATATAAAAATAAATTCAAAATGGAGTAAAGATTTGAACCTAAGACCCAAGACCATAAAAGTTCCAAAAGAAACCATAGGCAGTAAGTTCTTGGACATTGAACTTAGCACTTTTTTCGAACCGGTTTCAGGCAAAGCCAACAAAATCTAAAATAAATGTGATTATACCAAACTAAAAAGCTTTTGTACAGTGAAGGAAACCATCAGAATGAAAAGGCAGATTACCAAATGGAAGAAGATACTTTTATGTGATATATTGGATAAGAGGTTAATATCCAAAATATGAAAAGAATTTATACAAATTAATATCAAAAACACATAAAACATGACTAATAACAACCAGAGGACTCGAGTAGACATTTTTCCAAAGAAGATGTACAAATAGTTAGCGGACCCATTAAAGTATGCTGAACATCTCTAATCAGGAAATACAAGTCAAAACCACAGTGAGATATCACCTCACACCTGTCAAAAAGATCGCTATTGTCAAAAAGACAAAAAATAACAAATGTTGGCAAGGTTGTGGAGGAAAGAGAACCCTCATACACTTTTGGTGGGAGTGTAAATTGATGCAGCCAATATGGAAAACAGAATGAGGGATTCTCAAAAAATCAATAACAGAACTACTCTATGATCCAACAATTCTACTTCTGGGTATTAATCCAAAAAAGACAGAAACATCAATTTGAAAGATATTCATCCCTATGTTCCTTGCAGCATAAAATACCCAAGATATGGAAGCAACTTAAGCACCCAGTGATAGATAAACATACCAGATATTACTCAGCCATAAAACAGGATGGGATCTTGCCATTTGTGACAGCATGGATGGATCTAGAGGGTATTACACTAAGTGAAATAAGAAAACTAATACCATATAATTTCACTTGTATGTGAAATGAGACTCATATGTACAGGAAACAAACTGTTGGTTACCAGAAGCAGCAGTGGCGAGATTGGAAGACAGGTGAAATAGGTAAAGGAGATTAAGAGGTATAAACTACTAGTAACAAAATAAGATACATGCATATATTGGACAGCATAGGGAATATAGCCAATAATATTGTAGTAACTTTGATGACAAATCATAACTTATGACAGGTCATAGACTTACTGTGGGGATTATTTCATAATGTATAAAAATAATCACTATGATGCACACCTGAAACTAATATTTATTGTATGTATTTATAAAAAATATATATGCAGTATTTACTATAGATGGGGTGAAAGAGCCTACACCACAACTTTTTGTGTCCATAAATAATTTACTTTTGTAATTCTATGAATATCAAGAAAGAAAAAAATAGTTTTTTGGAAGACATCAAAAGACTGAAGCAAGACAAACAAGCTCTTGAAGTAGACTTGGAAAAAATGAAGAAAGAGAGAGACCAAGCTAAAGATCAGATTGCTTATGCCACAGGTAAAACACTGAGCTGAAACAGTTTACCTTTATACTTGTAACTGTTCTAATCTTGAATTTAAGGTATAGCAGTTGCTATTCCTACTCAAGGAATCAAAATACTATTCCTTGAAGTATATTGTAATTTTAGAAACTTTTTAAAAAATTAGTTATTAATAGGCAGGTTAGTTGGTTTTGGCAGGACTAATTGCAGGATCAGAAAATTCAAGGGTTATTTTGAATTTGTGGCATTTTATGTCTATTCATTTTCATATCTGTCACCCTAGCTAGACTGTGACTTTCCTGAGGGTTTGGTCTGCCTTTTTATCCCTGGGTCTGAAACAAAGACTCTCAAGTATTTGCCAAATGAACAAATAACACTGCACTATATTTATAGAAAACACAAGGATAAATGTTGCATTCTCCACCAGGGAAAAAAAGGAAACTAAAAATGCAGAAAAGTTTAACATTAAAAAAATTACAAATAAACACGGGACATGGTGCTAAGTAGGGGTTTCAGGGAAGAGTAGCATTTGAGCTGGGTCCTGATGAATTGAAAGACTCAGAAGTTAAGGAATGAGGGAGGTTGCTGGAGTGTGCTTCATGAGCATGTTATTGAGTGCACCTAGGGATCGGAGCTGAGCAGAACATAGGACTAGAAAAGTAGATCAGAGGAGTCCTTGTAAGGCCTCTCCACTGTGATATCATGATCTTCAGTGTGAGATATATACAATAAAAAACCTTACCTATTTGTAAGAAAATTATATTAGTCTCCGTATGTGTAAAATAGAATAATAGTAATATCCATCATGTTTGTTGTGTTAAATGAAATCCTACATGGTAACCACCCTCTAATGTCTCCCATTGCAATTTATTAATACAATTATAGGAATTCTTCGTGTTAATTATCTCTTGGATCCAACACTTATTGTCCCATGGAAATGACTTGCTTTTATAATGAAAGCCAGTGGGAAAACAATTGATTTATCAAAAAAATTATACACAGCAAACTTTGCTATGAATCTGAGGAGTTGGACTATGAACACAATCTTCATCTTTCTTTATTAATAAACTGGATACTGCCTTGCAAAGACCTTTTTTTTTCTATTGTTTTTTCATAATGCTTTCATTAGATTGGCATTGGTTTTCATGTAATTTAGCTTATTACCATATTTTGGAAAGTTATGATCAAATTCAGGAGTTCATCATGTAGGAGTTTCATCCTATAGGTGAAAAATTATATGAAATAAAAATCTTAGAAGAAACACATAAACAAGAAATCAGTCGCCTGCAAAAAAGATTACAATGGTATGCTGAAAATCAGGAACTTCTGGATAAAGATGCAGTTCGGCTTAAAGAAGCAAATGAAGAAATTGAGAAGCTCAAACAGGAGGTAATTAGTTCTTCTTAGCCTTGTAAGTGTGATTAAATCAATACTATAAACTCTACTATAATTAAAATAGCTGGTTTGGGTTTTGGCTTGCTCATAGACGTGTAGTCTGTTTTAGAATAGACTGAGAATAAATCCAAGCACCTTATCACAACCTGTCAGGTCCCTGTGTGGTCTGAACCCTGCCTGCCTCTCCAGCCTCATCCACGTCACACTCCGCAAGTCACTGTCCTGCAGCCACATCAAACCTCCCTCTGATTCCTTTTTTAAAAATTTTTAAAATATTTATTCATTTTTGAGACAGAGCATGAACAGGGGAGGGGCAGAGACAGAGGGAGACACAGAATCAGAAACAGGCTCCAGGCTCTGAGCTGACAGCACAGAGCCCTACGTGGGGCTCGAACTCACAGACCACAAGAGCCAAAGTCGGATGCTTAACCTACTGAGCCACTCAGGTGCCCCTCCCTGTGATTCTTGTACATGCCAAGCTCGTTCCCCTGGTTGCCTTCATCTAGATTACTCTGGCCTAAGTTCTTCCAAGTCTCACCCCTCATTCAAGTCTCAGCTCCAGTTTCTACTCCTTAGAAAGACCTTTTCTGATCTTATAATCTAATGGAGCTACCAATCCTGCCCCATTCTGACCCTTTCTTTCCATTCTTTCACTCTGTTTTCTTTTTTTTACATTTATTTTGAGAGAGAGAGAAAGAACATGCACGTGCAGGCATGTGCGCAAATAGGAAGAGCAGAGAAGGAGAGAGAGAATCCCAAGCAGGCTCCACAATGCCAACACAGAGCCCATTGAAGGGCTCAGTCTCATGAACTATGAGATTAAGACCTGAGCTGAAATCAAGAGTTGGATGCTTAATAACTCTCTGAAGTTATTTTATTTATTTGTGGATTTACTTTATTAGCTTATCATGTGTCTCCTCCATTGGAGTACAGGCCCTGTGAGAGAGGGGACCTTATTTTGTTTGCCCTCCATGTCTCCAGTGCAGCACCCTATCTGGGAATTAATAAATGAATGAATGACCTACCATTATGCTTTTCTCCTGGTGTTTCTCTGATGTCTTTTAAATGTGCTTCTTAACATGGTGTTTACTTATTGATAGGTTGAGAAACTGAAAGCTGAATCTGGAAACCCATCTATTCAGCAGAAGATACGTTTAAAAGAGAAAGCAGCTGATGCCAAAAAAATTCAGGATCTAGAGCGACAAGTATGTGTTCAGGGTAAATTTTCATAAGGTATTTTTTATACAAAGCATTTTCAGTTTTTGCTATTTCAGTAGTTCTTGCAACATTCTTATTTTATTCATGTATTTTAATATAGTACTGCCCTTTATACTTGATATATAATATTTAAAGTGATAGTCATAAAACTAGTAAACGACATCATTTTGTACAGTCTATGGCTTTATACATAAAGAATTTTTAGGTTTTCATGCCTCATTTGATGGTAGACCTATGGATGAAAGGTTATTTTGCATTCCAGCTCTATTAGACATCTAGAAGGAAGGAAGCAGAATTTTAAAACTCTGAGTATAGAAGTAGGATTCCTTCTCCTGATAAAAATTTGGTGAGACAGGAGTACAGGAAAGGAGATCCTCAAATTGGGAACATGTTAGAAGTGCTTGAGAAGTGTTACAAAACACTCTGGAAATAGATAGAACATCTAGCTTCCCCAAAAACTGGCCTTCATTTTGAGTTCTTGCTCACCGTTAGGCTTAGAAATATTCATTTTATGGTCAGTGTTGCTGGGAGACCCTTTCAAAATTTACGTAGTGACACTTATTAGGATAAAGATTTTATTCATTAAAGTAGTCGTTTGTGAGGTGGAATATTAACTCATTACTTCTGTTTTTAAAACTGTAGTTTAGCATTTTAACTTTCTGCTTCTGTTTTTAAAACTCTGTAACTTAGCATGTGTATTCATAACTCAAAGCAAAATAAGGATTTTTAGCCCTATGCATAAGGGAGCATAATTCTATAGTCAAGGCATGAAACTTAAACGTAAGACTATTATTCCATCACAAACCCAAAACTGTGAGGTCATCACTGGGCTCAATACTATCCCAGTTTTCTGAGAGAAGGAAAACTAAACAAAAATTAGCTTTGTTACTTTTACAGGACCTGTTCTTATAGTAAAAGGTATGGTTGGTAATTTGGCTCAGCAGCCAGGAGAGGAATAGGACAGAGGTATTTTAAAGAGCTAGAAATATTCTGAAATAACTGTAGTACAGGATTGCTTGCCTGTTTTTCAGTGCTTATGATTTAGATTAGCTAATGTAGATGAAGCCTTCCAGAATTGTGAAAGAGAAAAGACCAAATACTTCTCTATTTGATGACTTTATGAGAAATATTTTAGAGAGTTATTTACTTGTTGATTTACTTTATTAGTTTACCTCCTCCTTGGAGTACAAGTGCTGTTAAAGTGGGCATCTGGCTTATCTTGTTCGGCTTCCATATCTCCAGTGCAGCACCCTATGTGGGAATTAGTAAATGAATGCAGAACTAAATGTATCTTATGCACTAAGTGCACTAAATGCAGAGTGAAAAAAAAAAATGAAGCACGCCTAAAAACAAAATTAAGACTTGAAATGATGAATCATATTGGCTAGAAATATAGCGCTTTATGCAAATTATCTTTCTTTTTTATTAATGCTTTTGTTAAGAGATGCCTGGGTATGTCAGTCAGTTAAGTACCGACTTCTGCTCAGGTCATGATCTTGCGGTTCATGAGTTCGAGCCCCGTGTAGGGTTCTATGCTGACAGCTCAGAGCCTGGAGCCTGCTTCAGATCCTGTGTCTCCCTCTCTTTCTGCTCATCCTCTGCTTGTTCTCTCTCTCTCTCTCTCTCAAAAATAAATAAATAAATAAATAAACAAACAAATAAATAAATAAATAAATAAAAAATGCTTTCTTTAAAAAATGTATTGGCTTACCATTTTAGACTATATCTTTCTAAAATGTTATTTATTTATTTATTTATTTTTTAAAATGTTTTATTTATTTCTAGGAGAGAGAGAGAGAGAGACACAGCGTGAGCAGGGGAGGGTCAGAGAGAGAGGGAGTCACAGACTGAAACAGGCTCCAGGCTCTGAGCTGGCAGTCAGCACAGAGCCCGACGCGGGCTCGAACCCACGAACCGCGAGATCATGACCTAAGCGAAAGTCGGACGCTCAACCGACTAAGCCACCCAGGCGCCCCTAAAATGTTATTTATTAATAGTATTTTGTTTAGTTTCCTGTGTGTACATTTCAGATCTTACTCTGTTCCCGTGAACATTTCCATCCTAATGATTTTAAACCTTTTTATATATTTTTTCTAATGTTTATTTTTGACAGAAGGAGAGAGAGACAGAATGGAGGAGGGGCAAGAAAGAGGAAGAGAGAGAGATCCCAAGCAGGCTCCATGCTGTCAGCATAGAGCCTGATATGGGGTTCAGACTCACAGACTGTGAGATCATGACCTGAGCAAAAGTCAGAGCCTCCTAAGTGCTCCTAAACCTTAATATATATTTTAAAGTAAAGGCATATCACAATATATTCAGAATCATTTAAAGGTATATCACAGTATATTCAGAATCATTTTGGAGCCATATTCTGAAATAGATTATTTATAGAATAAAATATCTCATTTTCTAATCGTACATAATTAAAAATGGGACTAATTAAATTCATGCTATCATGAAATTTTCAAATTATGTGCATTTTTAAATTCATACTTTATTTAATGGATAGTCTATAGTTTAATTCCCAATGAGAATTTTTTAAAAAGCATTTCCTTTTTTGTATGACAGCCACACTGGTATCAGTGATCAGCATTTACTTGTATCAATGACCAAAAAAAAATACTAAAAAGCAAAATTAGAGAAAATACAAAATAAAACCTAATTCCCCCCCAAAATGTAATAAACACTGCAAGATATCAAAATTAGATTGAAGTATTTCTTAAAATCTTACGTGAATGCATTAATTATAAATATATTAAAACATTCTTTTTTTTCCTTTTTTTATTTTATATCCAGGTTAGTTAGCATATAGTGCAATGATTTCATAGTAGAATCTAGTGATTCATCCCCTACACATAACACCAAGTGCTTATCCCACAGCAAGGGACTTTATTACTGCCTTTTGCCCGTTTAGCCCATCTCCCCACTCACAACCTTTCAGCAACCCTCAGTTTGTTCTCTATATTTAGAGTCTCTTAAAGCATTTTTTAAAAATCTATCTCTTCTCTTTTCAGTGTACATGGTGTGTATGTGTATGTATGTACCTTTATATGCTTAAATATACTTCAGATAGCTAGATTTTTAATACCAGAGAAAGCAAAACTTTGAAAATGTTGCAGTTGAAGTTATCAGTATTTATATCTGGATATATTTCAATTTATGGTACATATATGAAAGCGCAAGCAGTTCATGGATGGAAATATTTATTATAAATTGAACAATGTTCAATCTATAAACAGGATTTTAAGTGCCAGCAATGCATCTTGCCTTAGGAAGGGTAGTTTTTGAGACCAGATCATAATAAAAGCCAACATTATCAAGCCATCATTGTATACTGGGCGTTCTGCTAAGCACTTTACCAAGATAAATGTCATCTGACCCTCACTTAAGTGTGTCAATGCCATGAAATTGGTATTTTCATTCCCATTTTACCAGTGAGGAAAAGGAGATGTAGACTGAGGAGTTGACACAGGTCATAAAGCAGTGGCACAATCTGAACTCCAGACATGCTCTCACCATTGCACTAGACTGCCTCTCAGCTATTTTATTTTATTGTATGTATGCTCAGAGGTAGAAAACTGTTCAGTAAAGAATTTAGTATTTTAATATATGTTTCTCAAATACATCTAAACTGTAATTTAACAAAAGCAGGTATAAACACACATACATATATAATATCAAGCTCTAATTCCTGTGGACCCTGGTACAGTTCTTTCTTACAAAAAGATCATAAAATCTGTTACTGCTTAATCGACTAAATGAAAAGTAGCCTTTTGTGAAGACTTCATTATATATCATCTAACCCTCCTTGCTTTCTAATTGAAAGAGGTAACTGTAATTTTAAAAATAGATTAAACTTCATTTGGAGGGGGCTGTTTGTAGGAGGGTTGGGGTAGGGTGGAGATTGTTGCAGATGGGGGCAGGTGCTTAGGAAGCTGTGTGTTTATTGTACAAATTCTGTCCATTCATATGCATATGTCATTTTTTAGTCAATAGTATAAATACAATCATCTAAGAGGGTCTGTGGGAAAAAGCTTTGTTTTTAGGAAGATTGGTTATTACTAATGCAATATAAAGTCTCAAGATCTATTCAGATAAATGTAAGAGGATTTCTGTAAATTAACTAGTAACCAGTACTAAATTAGACATTATACCCTGTATTAAATTAGACATTATACCCCTATAGGGTTTTAAAATCAAATAATCTAAGGATGTAAAATTTGGAATTAATCTGTGTTTCTGTGCATATGATTCAGTCTTGAGATATAACCATCTCTTTGAAATCTAGACATGACTGATAGAGCATAATCTAAACTGGTACATCAAACTGCTTAATTTTAATATATTTGTGACCTCACATATGTGCAAAAATATTTTAATAGGTTAAGGAGATGGAAGGAATTCTAAAGAGAAGATATCCCAATTCTTTACCTGCTTTAATACTGGCTGCATCAGCATCTGGTGATACAGTGGATAGAAATACAGTGGACTTTATGGAAAAAAGGATAAAAAAACTAGAGGCTGATTTGGAAGGCAAAGATGAAGAAGCAAAGAAAAGCCTTCGTACCATGGAACAACAGTTTCAAAAAATGAAGGTAGGTGCCATCTAGCCATGGACATGGAGCTCAGACCTCAGAGTCTCAATATTGTGGAGGACTGGGGGCTTCTTAGGTCTCATTTTAACAAATAATTTTAAACATCCTTCCCTGTAAAACCTTTAACATGAGTGTCAGTAGATGCAAAAGAAGCCTAGACCCATCATATCTTTTTTGTTCACCTTCATCTACTTTTCTTTTTATGTCAAGCATGGAAAATCAAGCACCGTGTTCCTCTCAGTGATACTAGAATGAGTGGTAATTAAGTCATGAAAAGGCAAAGTAAAACATCTCTGATGTATATTAAGTATAAACTTTTTTTTTAATTATCATGTTTGAAAATACTTTTTTGAGGGGTACCTGGGTGGGTCAGTCGCTTAAGCAGCCCTCTCTTAATTTCAGCTCAAGTCATGATCTCAAGGTTCATGAGATTAGCCCCATGTCAGGTTCCCGCTTGGGATTCTCTCTCTCCCTCTCTCTCTGCCCCTCTTGCCCCCACTTGTGCGTGTGCGCTCTCTCTCTCTCGCTCTCTCTCTCTCTCAAAATAAATAAACATTATTTTAAAAAAGAAAAGAAACTACTTTTTTGAAATTCCTTGATGAGGGGGAGGAAATGAGACAGAAGAATATCTTTGAAGTAGAGCATGGGGCAGGGCAATGTCTATTGAAAATGTCTTACTTGCTGAGTTTTCTGATCCTTCATGAGGAATGCATCTGAAAATACAAGTGCTAGGATGACCAAGTATGAAAGAAGACTTGACACTTAATTTACTTTTAAAAATTTGTGTAGCACACAGTTTCTGCATTAATTCTTGCTAGATACTTTCACAGCCATTTTAGTTTATCTTGCATTGTCCTTCCAGTTGCCAGTGAGAAATAGATATTGCTACCCTACCTCACAGACCAAGTAACGGATGTTCACTATTTAACTTCTTGCCCGAGGTGCTACTGCTGGTGAGTGACAGAGCAAGGCCTCAAAACCTGGGCCACATGTCTTCTAGGAAGCAGGTCTGTTCCCCACAGATTTCTATCTTGAGAGAAACAACAGATGATAGAATATTAGATTCCAGAAACAGTAAAAGGTTGAAAACCTGGAAGTATATGGGCCTGCTAGTTGACTTAAAGTCATGTCAAGGAAGTTGGATTTACTTTATTTCACTCTTTTTTTTTTTCTCAAATTTCTTAGCCCCCTACCTTGTTCTCTTTCTTTTCACTGTCCTAAGTTCCAAGGTGTACTTCTCTTTTAGCTACCCTGTTTTCAGCCATGCTTACCTCCCTTGCCTTTTGCTCCAGCCCACCCATCTCTTTCTCTGCTCTTCCTCTCACACAGATCTGTGTTTCTACGGAGATGGCATAGTCGTGAGAGTAGAGCTGTCACAGGTGCATAGGTGTCTGGTCCCGGAAATTTCCTCAGTGCTACTTGGCAAGGCTATTGCTGTGGCTAATCAGTTTCTCCCATTCCCCTACTTTCACCACAGCCCTCCTTCCATCAGTTTCATGTGACCCCCACACCACCTTCAGCAGACTATCTCCTATCCATAGCAGACTGTGGCGTGATGGAAGACACAGGCTTTATAGGGTCAGACCAACCTCCAGATTGGGCCCAGTTTTACCATGATAGCTTCATGACTTTGCTCTAGGTACTTCATCCTCTGAGCCTCTGTTTCCTCATATGTAGAAGAGATAATAATGGAGTTATTGCAAGTATGTCACTTTTTCTCCTAAATTTCTTTCAATTCCTCTCTTCCTTTTCATCACCATGTCACACTACTGCCATCATTAATAAACAATGGCCTGGATAACTGTTGTAATCTCCTGACTAGTCTACACAAACCCATATCACTCCATTCTCTCATCAGCTGTTGACGCTAAAGCCAAAATTATATTTTCATATCTCTCTCTTATATACACATCTTTATTTATATCCCTCAGTAACTTCCTGTTCCTCTTAGGTTAAATAAATGGCCTATACATCCATGTATGGCCACACCCCTCTTGCTGTCCAGGATGTTCTCATACCATGCTTTCTCATCCAATCATATATGTTTCTCCTACTTGCCATGTTTCCTGCGGCCACAGAAGTTTGTACGCTCTTGCCTCTGACTGGTATGCTTAGCCCACCTCTTTCATAGTTGAGATGTTCCTGCCCTTTAGCTCTTAAGCCAAGCATTGCTACCCCAGTGAAACCTTTGTGGACTCCCTGGTGGACAAATTATCTTATAGATAGGCACTTTAGTCCATGCACTTCTCCATTCCATCTACCATGTTTATAGCTGTTTTGATTGGATCATGAGTGATGTCTTTCTCTGTTTAGCTTCTGGACTTCATGATGGCTGGGACTTTTCTGCTTTTACTCACCATTGTGTTCCATCATTCAGCAAGACACAGAGTGGATGCTAAAATATTTTAATTAATCCTTAATTCATGGGATATTGGGAAGATTGAGTGGCAAAATATATGTGAAGCCCTACTGCCTTGTATGGAGTATAGTAAACATTCAATAAATGATTTTAATAATCACAACTACTATTAACATTCCAGTGACCAAATAGAGGCATGAATTCCAACCCTCTCCCCCATTTTTATATATCTAAATCTATTCATGCTGACTTTTCTCTTTTTGTGCTTCCTTAGCCCATCTCACTCTGTTTCTGCTCACTCTCTCTCACTTCTTCCTTTCATTCTGGTTCCCTGTGCATACCAAGCATTAGATTGCCTTTGAACATGTTCTTCCTACTTCCGTAATGTCTCTGGTTCCACTTGTCCCCAAATTTGCATTCCTCCCTCAAACCCAGACCTAAATATGCTCCCTCTCTGCACTCTTTCCCCTTCTCTCAGGCCTCCAGACACACTGGGGAGCCTCATCCTCATTGCACCATATCCGTAGGCTCACTATCACAGTTATCGCAGGACATTGAAACTTGCCATTGCTCTCCTGACCAGACTGTAAACTGTTTGAAGGCACAAGCTGGACTTCTTTATCTCTGGAATCTGGCACAGCACTTGGCATGCAGTGGTAGCTCAAAAAAATATTCATTGAATGAATGAACTCTGTTGTGCCCCCTCTGCAGAGTAACCTGCTTAGGGTATTTTGTTTATAATAATAAAGCTCCAGGGTAACAAATCCAAGCTGACTTACTCCCTATGAGACTCCTAAATTGATACTAGAAAGTTGAAAACGTACTATCTCTTAAAGATTTCAGTGCCCCCAATTACTTTCCTTATTTATCCTCAGAGTACACTTTATCAATTTGCATAGAGAAAGGTACACAATAATGGGTTTGATACTGTACATTGGGGGTATACAGAAATGTGTTATATCATGTATGTGAAGCAGCATATTATGAAATTATACAACATATTGAGAACATATAACATTATACCCTTTAAAGATTAGGCCCTCAGTCCATTTTTTTTTAATGTTTTATTTATTTCTAGGAGAGAGAGAGACAGCGCGAGCAGGGAAGGGTCAGAGAGAGAGGGAGTCACAGACTGAAACAGGCTCCAGTCTCCGAGCTGGCAGTCAGCACAGAGCCCGACGCGGGGCTCGAACCCACCAACCGCGAGATCATGACCTAAGCGAAAGTCGGACAATTAACCGACTAAGCCACCCAGGCGCCCCAGGCCCTCAGTCCATTTGACTGACTCGGGGAACAGAGTTAGAAACATCGAACAGAGTTGAATGCCTGAATGAAGGAGTAGGTAGGACCCAGTAGAATGCTGGGCTTTGGGAACGAATGACATGGTTAACAGTGGTTTGACACGACATGATTCTTTTCTTCAGATCCAGTATGAACAGAGACTAGAGGAGCAGGAGCAGCTGCTGGCCTGCAGATTGAAGGAAGCACCCCAGAGCCACCCCGACAGCTCCTCCAGGGTCGAAGCACTAGAGAAAGAGCTCGACGACATCAAGGAAGCCCACCAAATCACTGTGAGAAAACTTGAAGCTCAAATAGACATTCTTAAATACCAAAATGCTGAATTGCAACTCAAGAAAAGTGATAAAGATGATAACGATTTCCAGTCTATAGAATTCCAGGTAGAACAGGCTCATGCTAAAGCTAAACTGGTGAGACTCAATGAGGAGCTGGCTGCGAAGGGAAGAGAAATACAAGACCTTTCGAAAACTGTGGAGAGGCTTCAGAAGGAGAGAAGGGTGATGCTGTCTAATCAGAACTCTAAAGGTAGAGAGGAGGTGACTGCAAAAAGGGGGAAGAAAGATGCTTTGCACTCAGGTAAAGGAAGTGCTCACTCATTCCCTGGAACCCTAGATGGCAAGCTTTACCAACCACATACTTTTACTGATTCCCGTGTTTCAGACATTTTACAAGAAAACTGCACATTGAAAAACGAACTAGAGAGATTAATTGCAGAGAGGAATGAGCTTAAGATGAAATCTGAAGCCGCGGTGGCCCAATTTGAAAATTCCATGAAAAGGTAAAATGTAAATATGTAAATATATGGGGATATAAAAATATAAAAGCATCAAAATTATAAGATGTATTTCCTCTAGATGATCAATTTTACCCTGAACTGAATTCATCACCAAATTTTAAGAAGTTGCGTTACATTGCTAAGCAAAGATCTCTTTCAGAGTAGGATCCTCTACCTGTTGGAAGCCAGATCCTGATAAGCCTGAATCTCTGTGAGCCCACATCATGTGCTTGGGCTGACTGATGTTGTCTTTCCACATTTTTCCAGATGGGGTTAATAAGCTGACCCACTGGGCCTTCTTATAAATGAAGGTCATCATTTATGACCACCATAGGCAGAGTGCAGCAAACTGCTATTGTTAAAAGTAGTTGACATTCTAATAGGAAAGGTCTGCTTTTCCAAAATAACTCTTCAGATTAATCTCTTCATGCCTTGAAGAACCTTTGTGCTTATCCCTTTCCTTCTTAGAGTCACCAGGTACTGTCTACTCTCTTTCCTCTGAGCCTTCTAACATGCACACTTACTTTTCTTCGTCATCAAACCAAATGTCTATTCCTCTTTCTGTCTATTGGGACCAGTTTTCCGCAAGTAGTCTTTTTTTTTATTTAATGTTTTATTTATGTGAGAGAGAGCACAAGTGGGGGAGGAACTGAGACAGAGAAAGACACAGAATCTGAAGCAGGCTCCAGGCTCTGAGCTGTCAGCACAGAGCCCCACGTGAGGCTCGAACTCACAAACAGTGAGATCATGACCTGAGCTGAAGTCAGACGCTTAACCGACTGATCCACCTAGATACCCACAAATAGAGTCTTATACGCACCTCACTTCCTCTTCACTGGGATGCTTATCCTTACTGCTCTTTTAAATCTGATCTCTCAGTAGGTCCTTTGCTAGTCCAGTGGTGTTTTCTCCATTTTCATTTTCCTTGACTTTGTTCTTTCTTGAAATGGTTTCCTCCCATAACCTCCATGACTCACACTAGGGAGTGTGACTAGTCTCCTCTTCCATTCCTTTAACTGACTCCTGACTCCTCTTCATTCTCCTTCCACGAAAACAAGACTTCTACCAGGGTTTATTTTCAGCTTTCTGTTTATTCTCTGTTCTTTCTTCATTGCTTAATTCATCTATAATTATGGCTTCTATGAACCATGACTCTGACTTACTTTTCAAGGCTGTTTTCTTCCCTGAGCTCAGATGTTAAATCTACTACTTTTTGGATTGTTCCTCTCAAATTTTATTCCTTTTTTTAATCTATAAACTGGTCCCCCTCACAGCTTCCTCTTCTCCATCTAGCACCATATTTTTTCAATTCTCAAGTCCAGCTTTTACCACCTTTATTTTTTGGGCTCACAGTTTATGGGGTGGTTCCTTATAAACAGGTCTCCTTTCACTTTCTACCTTACTGTAGGGCAGCCTTACCTGCTTTACTACATCTTCCCACCCTGATATCCCTGATTTTAGTTTTCGTGTCCCCTGTTTTGCTTAAAAAACATTAATATTCTCAATATCCCTGTATTTGAGCTACTCTGCCCTCCACTGACTCCCGGATTCCTGAAGTATCACGACTCATTCCACGTGGCTTTTCAAGTGCCATCACCATTACAAGACTTCTCTGTGGACCTGACCTGCTAAAGGTCTTTACTGTCTTTGGCTCATTCATGTTTCAAGTGCTATGTCTTCCACAAAACATTTCCTGGAGCCTCCCAGGAAATGTTCTGCTCTCATTTCCAGCTCCTCCTTAACTTATGTACCAAGAGCCAGCATTAAGTATCAACAGAACACTAATCATACAGTGCCTTGTAACTCCTTGAGAACTGTTGTAAGGTTATACTTCCTTTGCAGCCTGGTATAGAAGAGTGAGCATAGCAAGCACCAGACACATGCCTGTTGAATGATCGATCACAGCCATATCTGAATGAATCACCATGGCAACCGTAATGCCATGGAATGGCAACCTTGTCTCTTTAGTCCTCAGTATGATAATAGAATTGAAGCTATTTGGAAAGAATTGCATTCTTTCCTAGAAATTATTTAAAATTGAAATTTATCCTATAAATTTTCCTATATATAATTTATAGTTTTTTAGTATTGCTAATCTGTTTTTCACACAGCTCTGGGCCTGAGAAGTAAAGAATAACCTTTCCTAATCCCAGATTTAGGCCAGTGGGTTGTTTTGGGGGTTTTTGTTGTTGTTGTTGTTACTTTAGTTCTTTCATTCTTTTACTTAGTTTTACTTCAGTTACTTTATGCTATGTCATAAGTGCTTTAGATTTTTATGCTTTTTCATACTATTGAGAAATGAAGAAATATTCATATAGTCAACTAAGCAATTGATAAACGTGTTTATAGCAACAGTGATTCAGTAAATATCTGCTCTGAATAAAATCCTATCATTTTTTAAGAACTTCCAATAAGAGAGAAAATATTTATCTTTAAGAAATGTATCATCTTTATCAGAACTTTACCATTTATTAAACATACCATTAATTGTACCATTTAGTAACAAAACTATCTTTAATGTATAAATATTGTCACAGAGACAAATCAGTAGTCTCTAACATTTAATGATCCAAATTTTCAGGGTCCTAAAGAATTACTGTAAAGATTATTTTATTTGTGTGACATGGCAGCTAGCCCTGGAGTTATTATGCATGGACCAAATGCTGGTGAAAGTTGCCTAGAGACAAAGAAATTGGAAATTCTAAAAGGAACTGGGACTACCCGAATAGGAATCTGGGCAAAAAAATCTGAGTTTATCTTAAAAGATAAAATGTTTGCAGTGCCTGGTGGCTCAGTCAGTTAAGCAGCCGACTTCAGCTCAGGTCATGATCTCCTAGTTTGTGGGCTCGAGCCCCGCATACAGAAGCCTGGAGCCTGCTTTGGATTCTGTGTCTCCCACTCTCTCTGCCCCTTTCCTGCTCGCACTCTGTGTTTCTCTCAAAAGTAACTAAACGAACAAAAAAAGGTAAAATGTTGGGCCCTTGCTTTAAATCCAGACAGAACATTTAGAACCTTCAATTCTGCCAGAAAGTACAGCCCCAGGCTACGGGTCCAGTGGAGGGCCCAGATACTGAGGTCCAACTTTCTGCTGGGCTTGAACCCCAGCTCTGCAACTTTCTAATCTGAATTCTAGAGACGTCACTCTTTCCAAAATTCAAATTTGTCCTTATAAATAAATAATAAATAAGTTTATTATTCAGTAAATAATAGTGAGCTCATGGTGTGGTTGTAAAACTCACAAGAAATACAGTATAAAGCACTTGACAAAGTGCAGTAAGTAATGGTGCACTCTCCCTATGCCTCTTTAATTTCTAAGCTTCCTACACTATTTTTATGCTAACTCTGAATTGAAGAGCTCTTTTTATGTATGATTTTGTTTGATTGCTCTGCAGGGTCAAGGAAGATACTGCAACACACATTGCATCTCTCAAAGCATCTCATCAGAGAGAAGTAGAGAAACTCCTTTGCCAAAATGCAGTAGAAAATTCTTCTTCCAAAGTAGCTGAACTAAATCGTAAAATAGCAACCCAAGAGGTAGACAACTTTAATGAACTCTCCTTGGCTTAAAATTTATTTTTTTCAGGACTGTTAACAGAACATTATTTAATTTAGAAATATTTAACTTTACTTTTTAAAAATAAGAAATTATTGATTTTTTAATAGAAGATGCCATTATCATTTAACTATTCTACTTTAAAATTATTCTAAATAAGTGGTTTCACAGTTTTGTCCCTATATTGCTAAATAGTTCTTCTCCTAAGTCATTTGTAACAAATGATAGAAGTATGATCAGTCACATTTTTTGATTGAGACCTGAGTACTTGAATGTTGAATCGTCTCCCTCTACCCAAATCCCAGCTGACAAGTAATTAGCCTAGTCATTCTCTTGCCCATTTATCTTTCATTCATTAAACCAGTAATGACTCAGGGTCTACAGGCAGTCAGGTACTAGGGATAAAATAATGAACAGAGAGCTGCACACAGCTGTAGCTGTTATGAAACAGTCTTCTTAGAAGTATGACAGAGTATGCTGAAAGCTCATCCACATTTTTTAAAAAGTGTATCGTCCTTTTTGGTTAGTATGTATATCTGCAAGGAATATCTATGATTATCTACTGTGGTGTTAGCAAGTTGAACAAACAGCACTGAAACAGAATTTGTACCTGCAACTTACTTTCAAATGGTGTATCCCAGGAAAAGAAAGAAAATGTTTTAATTTTTCAATGAGAAAGATTTAAAGTATTTAAAAAAATTTTTTTTAACGTTTATTTTTGAGAGAGAGAGAGAGAGAGCGTGAGCAGGGGAAGGGTAGAGAGAGGAAGAGACAGAATCGGAAGCAGGCTCCAGGCTATGAGCTGTCAGCACAGAGCTCAACATGAGACTTGAACCCATGAACAGCGACATCATGACCTGAGCCGAGGTCAGATGCTTAACCGACTGAGCCACCCAGGTGCCCCCTAAAGTGCTTTTCAAAAGTAATCATTGTACAGCAGTTGGAGATAAGTTCTCTGACTTTTTTCCTCCCATAAGAGTAGAGTGTCAGTGGGCAGTATAAACATTATATCAAGTTATTATGTATTATGTAGTTGCTAGAGGTGGGAAAAGTGGTGTCATTATGCCACAGTACCTACTTTAGTGTTACAGTATTACATTTAGAACTCTGGGAAAGTAAGTCATGAGTTAAATGGAATTTGGCATAGTCTGATGGTAGAAACAGTAAAAGTAAAGCATTGGAGATAATAGATGCATATTTTTCCTAAGTTTTCAGATCCTTGATGAAAGTATTCAGTTTGCCAAAAAATAAAAGCATGACATTTATTTCATGCTTATTAATAGGCTTGTGCTGTCTTTATTTTGTCAGTAGCTCTTTAATAAAAACCATTATTCTACTTAATTACAAAGTAATAAAGACAGTATTGGCTACTAGCTTCAAAATGCTTAGACTTACAGAGGTTTATTTTAAAAGGTATTTTTCAGGCCTTCAGAAGAAAAGTATTAGAGATAAAGAAGCCAAGTAGTTACATAGCCATTATTTGTCATATGTGTGATGCTTTATATTAAACATTGAAAGAAACAAAATAATGAATGTATTCAGTAAGCTTAATTTATTCAATGAACTTAATTCCTATGGCACTTTATTTTTATGTTAGATTTGGTAATTTAAAAATACTGAGTTTTTAGTAAAAAAAAAGTCATTAGTTGGTTTTCTAATATTTTCCAAATAATGTTTGAGGAAGAGTTCTATTAACTAAGTACTTCTAACATAATTTCCTAGGTACTTATAAAACATTTCCAAAATCAAGTTAATGAACTGCAGAGTAAACAGGAGTCTCTTGTAGTCTCTCAAGTTCGAGAAGAAGTCTTGCAGAAAGAGGTAAGAAATAACAAAAATGTTGGACTAAGAAAAGCTTTTCTTAGCCATTTCAATCATATTTATTTTTTGTATTAAATTTTTAACTTAAATATACAAATGGAAATAACCTGAAAGTATCACATCAAAAAGATATTAATAACTTATTTATGGTAAGTCTGCTTTCCCTAGATGAAACTCTTCAAATAGTAAGTTTCTTATATATTTGTATTTGATGTTGAGATTTTCCTGGGCAGTGAGGAAATAGGGAGAGGGAGTATTTGGTTCTTCTGATTGTTTGAGGAGGTAAAATTGGATGGTTAAGCCATTTCTGCATTTCTGCCATCTGGTCCTGGACTATTCTCTTTTGGGAGATTTTTTATTATGTATACAATCTCCTTAGTAGTAATTGACCTGTTCAGATTTTGGGTTTTTTTTCCCTAATTTAGTCTTGTTATGTTGTATTTGTTGAAGAATTTTTCCATTTCTTCTTTGTTGTCCACTTTGTTGGCATATAGTTCATAGAAGGCTTTTGTGATCTTCTGTATTTCCATTTATCTCTTGTAAAAAGTCTCCATTATCATTTATAATTTCTTGATTTGAGTCCTCATTTTCCTTGGTTAATTTAGCCAAAGATTTGCCAATTTTGTCTATACTTTCAAAGAACCAATCTTAGTTTTGTTCATCTTTTCTATTGTTTTCCTGTTCTTGGTTTTGTTCATTTCTGCTCTAATTTTTATTTTTCCCTTCTCTCTTCTACCTGTGGGCTCAGTTTATTATTCTTTTCCTGGTTCCTTAAGGTGTAAACTTAGATTGTTTATTTGAGATCTTCTTGTTTCTTAATGTATGTGTTAATTGCTGTGAACTTCCCTCTTAGAGTTGCTTTTGCTACATTCCATACATTTTGGTTTGTTGTTTTTCCATTTTTGTTTGTCTCAAGATACATTATTTCCCCTTTGATTTCTTCTTTGACCCATTAGTTGTTAAAAGTCATGTTTAATTTACATGTATTCATGAGTTTTCCAGTTTTCTTTATCACTACTGATTTTTAATTCCATGCCATTGTGGTCAGAGAATATACTTGGTATGATTTTAGTCTTCTTGAATTTGCTGAGATTTATTTAGTGGCCTAACATATCGTCTGTCCTTGAAAATATTCCATGTGCACTTAAGAAGAATATTTATTCTGCTGTTACCAGATTCAGTGTTGTGTATGTGTCTGTTATAGCCATTTGATCTATGGTGTTGTTCAAATTTGCTATTATTCACTGCCTAGATGTTTTACATGTTGTTGAGAGTGGGGTATGAAGTCCCCAACTGTTATTGTCTTGCTGTTTATTTCATCTTCTGGTTATGCTACTTAGCTCTCTAAAGTTGAGTGCATAAATATGCAATTGCTATGTCATCTTTCTTCTTGGATTGATGTTGACCTCTATCATTATTTATGTTAGGTATATGACCACATATCATTATGTAATGACCTTTCTTTTGTCTCTTTTTACCATTTTAAAATCTGTTTCGTTTGATATAAATATAGCTACCCCTGCTTTCTTTTGAATACCATTTGCTTGGAATTTTTTTCATCTTTTTACTGTCATCTCTGTGTGCCTTTAAGAAGACCAAGATGAGTCTCTTGTAGGTAATATATCATTAGATCTTACTCATCCATTCAGCCACTGTTTGTTGATTGCAGAATTTAATGCATTTACATTTAAAGTAGTTATTGATAGGTAATGACTTATTACCATTTTGTTGATTATTTTCTGGTTGTTCTGTAGGTCCATTTTTCCTTGTTTCATATCCTGGTGTCTTTTTTGTGTTTTGATGTCTTTTGCTGTCAATATGCTTTAACTTCTCATTTTTTGCAAATACTATAGATTTTTCTCTGATGGTTACCATGAGGCTTACATAAAATATCTTCAAATTATAATACCCTATTTTAAATTGATAACTTGAATAAAATTCCTAAACTTTACTTAAAATTTTCTCCTTTCCCTCACATTTTAGGTTATTCATGTTACAGTTTACATGTATTCTATATTGTATTATTTATAGCAGATTATTATAGTTACAGTTATTTGTCTTTTAACTTTTAAACTACAGTTGTATGTGGATTACACACCACTGTTATGGTTATACAATCTAACTTTGGTTATATATTTACCACTACCTTCTTATGTTTGTTTTTACAATGTTAATCACTGTTCTTTTATTTATACTTAAAGAACTCCTATTAGCATTTTTTTGAGGCAGGTCTAGTAGTGAAGAACTCTCTCAGCTTTTATTTGTTCAAGAAAGTCAGTTTCAGCCATTATTGCTTTAAAAATACTCTGTCCTTTTCTCTTGTTGTGGAATTACCATAATACAGATACTACTTGTTTTAGTTGTGTCCCATAAGTCCCATAGGCTTTTTCATTCTTTTTGCTCTTTTGACTGTATAATTTTAAATGACTTGTCTTCTAGACACTGGCTTTCTTCTGTATAGTCAAGTCTCTTTGAACTCATCTATACAGTCACTGTATTTTTCATCTCTGGGATTTCTGTTTTGGGGTATTTTTTTCATGGTTTTTATTTCTTTGTTGAACTTCTTGTTTTGTTCATGCCTTGTTTTCCTTCTTTAGTTGTATGTTCTTGTAGTTCTCTAAACTTTTTAAAGAGGATTATTCTGAATTTTTTGATCATGGAGTTCATAGATCTCTTTCTTTAGGGTCAGTTTGTTGGAGCTTTCTTAGGTTTGTTTTTAGTGGCATCAGATTGTCAGATCCTTGATTCCTTTGGTTGGTGTCTGTGTATTTGAATAAGTAGTCTCCTCTTCCAGACTTTACGGGTTCACGTTGGTAGAAACAGTTTTCAGCATTCAGTGCAGTTTGGGTTTCTGGATGTGTCTGGTCGTGATGTCCTTGGGCAGGTGGGGCTTGCCGTCAGGGTCAGTTTTTGGCCAAGGCTACTGCCTAAGCTCTGAGGTCGGGAGTGGGGAGGTGCCACTGGTTGAATATAATTGTATAGAAATTTTGGCTTGGCTTCCTGCCTAAGCAAGTCTGTGGGATAGACTCTGTGTTTGCCCTCATTCTCTGATAAGGTCTTTATTAGACTCTTGGGACTCAGCAGTACATGGGGCCATGAATTAGCTTCTCTGTCCTGGTGGGATAACAGGATAGGCCCCAGGGCCTGCTGAGTTCATTGTCTGGGCACACAAATCAGGCAGGATTGTATACTAAATTCTCTGGCTGTCCAGGCCACTGATTTTGCTCTGTAGATGAGGAGAGCCATGGCTATGCTTTCTGTCCAAGTACCACTGTATGCAAGGCTCTTGGGGGGTATTCTGCTGCTTCCCATGTTCTGTGATTAGGTTCCTTGATTGAACAGCTGGAAAGTTGTATTCACCAGTGGACAGAGCTTCAAATTAGTTTCCTGGCCCAGGAGCAATGGAAGAAACTGCTCCAGTCCCAGTAAAGCCAGTAAGGCTTTTTGACTGTCGTCTTGACTCAAGCCAACCAGTGCCCCAGGTTCCCTGGCTGAGTAGGCCATTGGCTTTGCAGACTGTCAGCTCTGACTGCTGGCCTCTTCTCTGGATTGCTGGGCTACCCAGCTTTTCTGATGTCCTGGTCATGCAACACTGCGATCTTTGGCTGAGTGAGCCAAAGTGTGGCTTAGCTTCTCTGCCTGAGTGGGTGCAGTCCCTGCTTGAGGACTGGCAGATCTTTCTGTCTGAGGACCTGAGTCAGGCAGACCTGTACCCCACCAAGTTCCATGGTCAGACTATACCACCAACTTGGATCTATAGATGAGCAAAGCTGCTGGTTGGGATTGCTACTTGGGCACTGCAAGTATGAACTCAGTCTGCCAAGATCTAATCGCCAGTTGTTACAAGCCCTTCCCCACATCTCCATCACAATCAGATTCCTAGTGATTATCCCCCCATGGGATAAGGCCATTGTGGGGGCTCCCAAGAAGTGACCCATAACATTGGGGGAGCTGGATGTCCAACGTAGGCTCTCTCTTCCCATGAAGGAATGGTAGTCTCAGGGGAGACCTCTTCATGTTGTGCTGCCTGGGCCCAAGGGAGGAGCAATGCAGCCAGCAGATAGCCATTCCACTCACCCTTAATGTAGTCTGTCTTGGTCTCTATGATTCAGAGGGGTGCTTCAGCCTCACCTTCGTCTTCTATCATTCTCTCAGTTGCATCTAGTCCATGAATAATTATGTTCTTATGAGGGAGTACAGCATCAGGAACTTCCTATGTTACCACCTTGATGACATCACTCTTTCTGTCAGTATATATCTTTATTAATACTTCTTTTATGATAGTCAAAATAATAGTGATAGTTATCATTTATTAAGTAGTATGTACCAATCACTATGATAAGTCCTCTGTGTAGTTTTCAACATAACCACAAGGGTAGGTACTATTATTTCTATTTTATAGATGAAGATTGATGCTAAGAAAAATAAAATAAGTTGCCTCAGGTTACTAAGCAACATGTGTCAGCACCAGAACCCAAGACCTCTTATTCCAGGTCACGGGCTCTTATGATTTTACTAATGCCATATTTCTGGACATCAGGTATTTACCAGTTTTTTTTCCATAGTATTCAAGAAGCAGGAGTAACTTTTGATCATTAATCTTATATATCCAGTTACTCCCATAGGATAAATTCACTAAAATACACGGATTTAAAAATATACACATTCATTTTAATTATACTCTTAAAGGTGCTTTTAAGTAGGCACTGATTAAGGGAAATTTTTCCTACTTTCTGTCTGGATACAAATTTCTAAATTTATAAAATTTATAAAGTAATGTTTAATCATTGGTGAATTCGTTAATTCACGAATAACTATTAAACACCTATGCTATGGCATGCTTTATGTGCTAGGAATACTGAGAACAAAATAGAAAAATCCTTGGTCTTATGGAGCTTACATTTTATAAAACTTGATAAAATTAACTAAGGCAATATCTGTAAAGAACTTAGCATAGCATCTAGCACATGGTAGTGTCATGACTCTATTAATTATCCTTTAAGACTTTATTCAGACTCAGCTGCCTCTGGTTAAGAGTTCTGCAACCTAGCTATGCTTCCGGTTAGACAGTCCCCACTCCTCACCTTACTGCCACTTGGTCATCTCTCCATAACAACACACCATATTAGAATTCTCATTCACTTGACTGCTGCTTTCACTAGACCAGAACATCCCAGCTGGTGTAGCAGGAATAGGTTCCCTGTGAATCATAAGACTGGAAATGTCTCATTATAAACTGAAAATCACTTTTCAGTAATTAAGTTTACAGAAGTTAAAGTGACATTTGACCATTGTGTATATGACACTGCCTCTTACAGTTTTCTTAGTTCAGCAATCACTGGTTTTGTTTCATAATTTTTACTAATCATTGTTTTAACATATAAGATTTTATGCCCAGCACTCATCACTACAGCATGTTCTATAGTCTCTCTCCCTAACCTTTCTGCAATTCATCCCAGATGAAGTCTGCAAATCTCTGTGGTCACTGGTGATATCCCATCAATATTCCCACATTTAAATATTTAGATTTATTTAGGTTTGTTTTTTCACATTTGAAACTACTTTAGGAAGAACATAGGGGTTTGGGGAGGTGTTGGGTCTTTTTGTAGTGTTACTGATGTTGTTATTATCAGGTGCTGGGTGTTTCCATGGGAAACTTGGTTGAATTTGTTAATTTTAGCCAGTTTTACTTGTTTTACTTGTTAATTGCCTTTTGATACTAGCAGGAAATTATCATAAGTATATGGTATAAAGCAAATGCAGTTGTCTCACCAAGCCCAATATAAAACTATCTCAGAGCCCCTCTATTTTACTGACTGGCACCATGAAAATATCACCATTTTCTCTGTGGACCATGGTATGAAAAAGGAGGTACCACTCTAGACTGTAACCTCCATGACTGAGTCATCTCTGTATCCTCAAGACCTTAGATAACCGCTAGCACAGAAAGAGTTCAGTATATTCTCTCTTTTATAAACATAAATGTATTTTTGGAATGAATTATTGTAAATTATAAAGTGATAAGAGCCATAAGAGGATTACAAATAGAATTATAGGTAGTTGACAAAAGGATTCATATTTACTGAACACCCTGTGTGTTGGATGCTATACTGAGTAGGGTGCTTTAAATGTATGATTAATCATAAAAGTAATCAGCCTTGTTGAATACTTTGTAGCAAAGCTGAATGTACCACAGACAGTACCCACCTTCATTTTGAATGCTATAATCAGCCTGGCATACATGGGAGGCAATGATCCAATCATCTGGGTTGTGAGGTCACTTCAGAGCTAAAATGAGCCTTATCTCCCTAGACATAGGGAATTTAAGCCATTAATTATTCTAACAACTCAAGATATCTTTCTTATTAACAAGAAGCCTCTTCCCTAGAGACATTTTATACAAAGAAAATGTGGTGAATGTTCTTAAGACATCCTGGTAAAAATAAATGATTTTTCTTGTTACCAGTTTTTCATTTACTTCATACCTCAATTTTAGATTACAAAACTCCTAGAAGAATTAAGAGAAGCCAGAGAAAACCATACACCAGAGATGAAACATTTCATGGGCTTAGAAAAGAAAATTAAACAGTTGGAAATGAGGCATGAGCAAAGAGAGCAGGAACTTCAGCAGGTAAAGTAGTAAATCATATTTACATGTTTGTATAGCTCTTCAGTTTTAAGTACCTCTAGTTTGCTGGAGTTTTGCCATCTGTAGCAAAAAGTGTTTCATTGCATATTGATCTTATTAAGAATAAATACAGCATTTAAGAGCACATAGGACTTTAAATTTCAAATACCTGAAGTTTGGTTTTCCTTATCTCTGGAATAATAGAGAACCAACTTATATCATATTGTTAATTATTGATGGCTGCCTAAAGTGTTAGGCATTTTACCCAGGGAATGAGTCTTTGGAAGCCATATTCTGTATTTCAGCCATTTCATATTTGTAAGAAATGTTTGTGAGAAATAGTAATATTAAAATGTAATCATTTAAAATATTATATGCCTAGTAGTGGTAATATTACAATTACTACAGCTAATGATGGATAAATAGAAATTAAAAATGGCAGAAGTAAGGGCACAGTGTTTTTAGGCATTAGCCTTTCTGCCGATGTTTAGCTTTTCTTGAACAGTATATTGGTCTGCTTGAACTGCTGCAACAAAATACCGTAAATTGGGTTGCTTAAAAAATAAATTGATTTTCTCACAGTTCTGGAGACCAGAAGTCTAAGATTAAATGTCCATCTGATTCATTATGGTGAGCACGCTTTACCTGGCTTGCAGAGGGCCTTTCCTCAGTTTTAGACCAGATATCCTTAACAGCTATTGGATGTAATGAGCTGTACATAGCAGTAGCATATACACTCTTTTCAAGTGCACATGGACTAATCTTTAGGATAGATCACATTAGACCACAGAATAAGCTTTGGAATATTAAGAACTTTGAAATCAAAGTAAGCATCATCTTCAACCATGATGGTCTGAAACTACAAATCAATTGCAAAAATAAAAGAAATAGAACACAAATACATGGAGACTAATCAAGATGCTACTAAATAACCAATAGGTCAATGAAGAAATCATAGCAGAAATTTAAAAATACCTTGAGACAAATGAAAATGGAAACACAATATTCCAAAATCTTTTAGACACAGCAAAAGCAGTTCTATGAGGGGAATTTTTTTTTTTTTTACAGCTATACAGGCCTACCTCAACAAAGAAGAAAAATCTCAAACAATCTAACATTACACATAAAGAAACTAAAACCAACAAAGCTCAAAGGTAGAAAAGGAAGGAAATAACAAAGATCAGAACAGAAATAATGTCATAGAGAGAAAAAAATAGGGAAGATCGGTGAACCTAAGAGCTGGTTCTTTGAAAGATAAAACTGATAAGCCTATAGCCAGAATCCTCAAGGAAATTAGAAGACTTCAATAAATAAAGAAATGAAAAAGGGAGAGTTATAACCACCACAGAAATACAAAGGATTATAAAAGACTACAGTGAAGGATTATATGCCAACAAATTGAACAACCTAGAAGAAAAGGATTTTTGTAAATATATAATCTTCTGTGATTGAATCAGGAAGAAATAGAAAATCTAAACAAACTAATTACTAGTAACAATTGAACTGGTGGGGCAGAGGTGGCTCAATCAGTTTTATGTCTGACTCTTGGTTTCTGCTCGGGTCATGATCCCAGGATCATGGGAGCAAGCCCCATATGGAGCTCCATGCTGAGCATGGAACCTGATTAATGTGGTCTCTCTCTTTCCCTCAGCCTCTCTCCCCAAGTTGTTCTCTAAAAATATAAAAAAACAAACAAACAATAAAACAAAATTAGTAATCAAAAACTCCCAGCAAAGAAAAATCTAGGGCCAGATGGCTTTAAGTGTTTGAAAGAATTCACATGTAAAGAAGAATTAACACCAATCCTCCTCAAACTAACCCCTACCCCCCCCCCAAAAAAAAAACACTGAAGAGGAGGGAATGTTTTCAGATTTCTTCTGTAAGGCCAATGTTACCCTACCAACAACAGAGACACTGCAAAGAAAGAAGAAAATTCCCTGATGAACACAGATGTAAAAATCCTTAACAAAATATTAGCAAACTGAATTCAAAAATGCATTAAAAGGATCATTCACCATAGTGTGGTGGGATTTATTCCAAGGATACAAGGATAGTTGAGTGTCTTCAAAACAATACCACATTAACAACATGAAAGATAAAAATCATATGATGATTTCAGTAGATGCAAAAAAGCCTTTGACAAATTTCAGCATACATTCATAATAAAAATGCTCAGTATACTGGGTATAGATGGAACATAAGAAAGGCCACATAGGACAAACCCACAGTGGATATTAAACTCCTCGGTGAAAAACTAAAAAGTTAGCTTTTTCATTATTGTGAACAAGGATGTCCACCCTCACCACATTTACTCCAAGCTAGTACCACAGGTCATAGCCACAACAACCAGGCAAGAAATAAAAAGCATCCAAATTGATAAGGATGAAGTATCATTGTCAGTATTTACAGATAACACTGATAATGTATATAGAAAACCATAAAAATTCCACCAAAAATCTATTAAAATAAATTAATTCAGTAAAGTTGCAGGATAAAAATTAATATACAGACATCTGTTGCATTTCTGTACACTAACCAGCAAAAAGAAATTAAGACCATCACTTTATAACTGCATCATAAATAAGAACATACATAAGAATAAGTTTAAGAGTTAAGAGCCCTGTCCTCTGAAAACTGTAATACATAGAGAAAAGAATTTGAAGATGACACAATGAATGGAAAGATACACATGGATTGGAGGAATACTATTCAAATGTTCATACTACCCAAAGAAATCTGCAGATTGCATGCAATGCCTATCAAAATAGCAATAGTAGCATTTTTCATAGAACTAGAATATTCATAAAGTTGATATGTAATCACAAAAGACTCCAAATAGCCAAAGCAGTCTTGAGAAAGAACAAAGCTGGAAGCATCACACTGCCAGTTTTCCAACAGTATTACAAAACTATAACAATGAAAACACTATGGTACTAGCGTGAAAATAGACACACAGATCAATGGAACAGAATAGAAAACTCAGAAATGAACCCACGCTTATATGTCTATGACAAAGGAGACAAGAATATGCAGTGAAGGTAAGATCATCTCTTTAATAAATGGTGCTGGGAAAACTAGACAGCTGCATCCAAAAGAATGTAAGATGACCACTATCTTATGCCATATATTAAAAAAACAAACAAACCTCAAAATGTATTAAAGACCTGAATGTGAGACCTGAAACCATAAAACTATTTTAAAAAACAGTAAACTCTTGGAAATTGGTCTTGGCAATGTTTTGGGGGGATAGGTCTCCTCAGACAAGGAGAACAAAAGCAAAAATAAACCATTGGACTTCATCAAACTGCACATGGGGCACCTGAGTGGTTCAGTTGGCTAAGCATCCAACTTTCATTTAGGTCACGATCTCATGGCTTCTGAGTTCGAGCCCCGCATCAGGCTTTCTGTCACCGCAGAGCCCACTTTGGATCCTCTGTCTCCCTCTCTCTTTGCCCCTCCCCCAACTTGTGCTCTGTCAAGAATAGATATTTTAAAAAGTAATTTAAAAAAAATTAAAAGTGGGGCACTGGGTGGCTCAGTCAGTTAAGTGTACGACTTCCACTCAGGTCATGATCTCACAGTTTGTGAGTTCAAGCCCCGTGTCGGCCTCTGTGCTGACAGCTAGCTCAGAGCCTGGAGCCTGCTTCAGAGTCTGTATCTCCCTCTGTCTCTCTGATCCTCCCCTGCTCACACTGTCTCTGTCTCTCTCAGAAATAAACAAACATTAAAAAACTTTTTAATAAAATTAAAAGCTTTTGCACAGGAAGGAAAACAAAATGAAAAGAAAGCCTATTGAATGCGAGAAGGTATTTGCAAATGATATATCCAGTAAAGGGTTGATATCCACAACAAATAAAGCACTCCTAACTCAACACCAAAAAAATCTAATTTAAAAATGAGCAGTAGACCTGAATATTTTTATAAAGACATATAGATGAGCAACAAACACATGAAAATATGCTCAACCTCACTAATCAGGAAAATGCAAATGAAAAGTACAATGAGATACCACCTACTGTCAGGATGGATAGTGTAAAAAATACACGGGATAATAGGTGTTGCTGAAGATGTGAATAAAAAGCAACCCTCATGCACTATTGGTGGGAATATATGTTGTTCCCTTCATGATGGAAAACAATATGAAAGTTCCTCAAAAAATTAAAAATAGAAGTACCATACTATTCAGCAATTCACTTCTGGTATTCACCTAAAGGAAATGAAACCACATTCAAAAAAAATATATATACACCTCTGTGTTTGTTGCACCATTATTTACAATAGCCATGATATAGAAACAACCTAAGGTCCATCAATAGATGAGTAGGAAAAAGTGTGCTATGTATGCACATGTGTTTGTGTTGAATATACATATGGTGGGATATTACTCATCAATAAAGAAGAATGGAATTTTGCCATCTGCTGCAACATGGATGGGATTAGAGGGTATTATTCTAAGTGAAATAAGTCTGAGAAAGACAAATACTGTACGATTTCACTTACATGTGGGATGTAAAACCAAAACAGACTCATAAATACAGAGAACAAACTGCTAGTTGCCAGAGGTGAGATTGATGGGGGAATAGGAGAAATAAGTGAAGGAGACTAAGAGACACAAACTTCCAGTTACAAAATAAATAAGTCACAAATATTTAAAGTATAGTGAAGGGGAATATAGGCAATAATACTGTAGTATTATTATATAGTGGCAGATAATAACAATAATTGTAATGAGCATTTTGTAATGTAAATATTAAATACTATGTTATATATCTGAAACTATATTGTATGTCAACTACAAAGCAAAAAATAAAGTCAGTCTAAATATACTACTAAGACATCACATTACAAAGAAAGAGCACATAAAGAAAGGAATAGAAGAACTACAGAATACCCAGAAAATAACAGAATGTAAATATACACTCATCAATAATTCCTTTAAATGAAAATAGACTAAATTCTCCAATGAAAAGGTATAGGTAACTAAATAGATTTAAAAAAGAAAGTAGTGCGGGGGGCATCTGTATGCTGTCTACTAAAGATGCACTTCATGTAAGAAAACAGACTCAAAGTGAAGGAAGGGTAAAAGGTATTTCATACAAATGGGAACCAATAGGAAGCTTTGCTAACTATATCAGACAAAACTGACTATAAAACAAACTGTAATAAACAAAAGTCATTTCATAGTGATAAAGGAATGATCAAATATAACACCAGCAAATATTATGAATGCACCATAGAAGCACTTAAATACATAAATCAAATTCTGACAAACCTAGAGGGAGAAAGAGCAATACAAAAATAGTAGAGAACTTTTGTGGGTTTTTTTGTTTTTGTTGCTCTTGTTTTAGTTTTAATTAAATTCTACTTAGTTAACATACAGTGTAATACTAGTTTTAAGTGTACAATTTAGTGATTGAACACTTACATATAGCACCTGGTGCTCATCACAACAAGTAGGGAACTTTAATACCCCACTTACATCAACAGGTGGATCATCCAGACAGAAAACTCTTTAAGGAAACATTGGCCTAAAACAATACATTATGGGTACAATGGAATTAACATATACAGAACATTTCATCCAAAAGTAAAAATATATATTTTTAAGCATATATGGAACATTTTCATTATATGTTAGGATATATCATATATTAGGCCATGAAACAAGGCTAAATAAATTTAAGATTGAAATATCCAGCCAGTTTCCTCCAAACACAGTGGTATGAAATTAGAAATCACAAGAAAAAAAAAGGAGAATTCACAAATGTGTGTAATTAAATCACATGCTCTAAAACAATCAATATACTGGTCAAAGAACAAATCAAAAGAGAAATTTGAAAATATTTTCAGACAGTTGAAGATGGAAACACAATATACCAAAACTTAGAGGATGCAGAAAATAATTCTGAGAGAAGTTCATAGCAATAAATTCATGTATAAAGAAACAAAAAAAATTTCACATAGACAACTTTAAACCTCAAGGAACTAGAAAGAGAAGAATAAATGAAGCCCAAAGTTGGCAGAAGGAAATAACAAGCAGCAGAAATAAATGAAATAAAACTAAAAAGATCAAAGAAACTAAGAGTTGGTTCTTTTGTAAAGGTAAAATTAACAAGCCTTTAGATAGACTAACCAAGAAAAGAGAGAAAACTAAAATAAATGAAATCAAAATGAAAGAAGAGACATTACAACTGATAACCGCAGAAATACAAAGGATAAGAGACTGGTATGAATAATTATACACCAGCAAATTGGACAGTACATTCCTGGGAACATAAAACTTAACAAGAAGGCATCATGAAGAAATAGAAAATCTGAAAAGACTGATTATCAATTCAGTTTCCTTAATAATAGTAAAAAACCTCTCAACAAACAACATCCGGGACCAGAGGGCTTCCCTGGTGATTTCTAAAAAGATTTAAAGAAGAATCAATACCAGTCCTTTTTAAACATTTGCAAACCAACAAACAAAAAAAGAGGAGGGAATTCTTTCAAACTTATTTTGCAGGGCCAACATCACTCTGGTACCAAAACCTTGCAAGGATGCCACAAGATAACACTGGCCAATATCCCTCATGAACATAGATGCAAAAATCAGCAACAAAATATTATCAAGTCAAATTCAGCAATACATTATAAGAGAATCATACACCATCAAGTTGGATTTATTCCAGAGATACAACGATGGTTCCACAAATCAGTGTGATACACCTCATTAACAAAATGAAGAGTAAAAAGCATAAGATGATCTCAGTGGATACAGAAAAGGCATTTGACAAAGTTCGACATCTTTTCCTGATAGAAACTCAACAAGTGATATAGAGGGAAGGTACCACAACATAATAAAATGCACATATTAAAAAAATCATAGCTGTCCCCATAATCCATGGTGATAAGCTGAAAGCTTTACCTTTAAGATCACGAACAAGGTAAGGACAGCTCACTCACACCACATTTATTCAAAATAGTTTCGGAAATCTTAAGCAGAGCAATTAGTCAAGAAATAAAATGCCCCTAAATTAGAAAGGAAGAACTGGAACTACCACTTTTTGCAGATGACATGACATAATACTTAAGAAACCTTAAAGACTTTACCAAAACACTATTAGAACTAATAAACGAATTTGGTAAGGTTGCTGAATACAAAACTAATATACAGGAATCTGCTTCATTCCTATACACTAATAACAAACCAGCAGAAATTTTTTTACATTAATTTAAAAAAATTTAAATGCCATGTTCATAGATATAGACAGTAGATAGGTGCTTTCCAGAGGTAGGACTTGGGATGTAGGCAAAATGGGTATAGGGAGACAAAGGTACAAACTTCCAGCTAAAATAAATAAGTTATAGGGATGTAATAAACAGTTTGGTGACTGTAGTTAATATAATAAACTGTGTATTTTAAAGCTGTTAAAGAGTAGATCTCAAAAGTTCTCCTTACTAGAAAAACAAATTTTTAACTATGTATGATAATAGGTATTAGACTAGTATTATGTGGTGATCTTTCTGCAGTATATGCAGATATCAATCATTGTCATACACGTGAACCTGATATAATGGTATATATTTGTACCAATACAATAAACAGAAGAAGCTAATTAAGTTCATCATCACTAGACCTACCTTAAAATAAATGCTAAATGGAATTTGACAGGTGGATATAAAATGAAGCTAATTAACGTATTGAAAATGTATGAATGTTAGGTATAAAACTCACTGGAAATGGTAAATAGTCAAAATCAGATTCACTAATACTGTAGTGGTGGTTCATAGTTCATTTATATCTCTAGTTTAAAAGTTAAAAACTGGGGTGCCTGGGTGGTTCAGTCGGTTAAGCGTCCAACTTCGGTTCAGGTCATGATCTCATGGTTCGTGGGTTCAAGCCCCACGTCGGGCTCTGTGCTGACAGCTAGTTCAGAGCCTGGAGCCTGTTTCAGGTTCTGTATCTCCCTCTCTCTGTGACCCTCCCCTGCTCACGCTTTCTCTCTCTCTCTTTCTCTCTTTCTCTCTCTCTCAGAAATAAATAAAACATTTAAAAAATTTTAGTAAAAAATAAAAATAAAAGTTAAAAAACAAACATTAAAAAGAACCGTAACTATACTAATTTGTTATTGTTTGCAAAATATAAAAAATGTTCATTTTAACATCAATCACCTAAAGATGGGGGAGGGGTGGAGTAAAAGTATAAAATTATCCACTTAGATTGTATATTATATTTTATGTAAGCTTCATGGTAACCAAAAAGAAAAACCTATACCAATTACAGAAAAGATTACGATAAAGGAGTCCAAGCATACCACCACAAAAAGTCATCACATCACAAAAGATGACTGCAGGAGGGAAGAAGCAGGCAACATAGGATTTACAAAGAAGCAAAAAGCAACAAAATGACAATAGTAAATCATTATCTATCAGTAATTCCTTTAAATGTTTGTGGATTAAATACTCCATTCAAACCACACAGTTCCCAAGTGGATGAAATAGAGATCCAAACAACATGCCACCTACAAGAGACTTTAGTTTTAAGACAGACATCATAGACTGAATGAAGGGACAGAGAAAGGTATTTCAATCAAATGGTAACTAATAGAAATCAGGAGTAACTATAATGATGCCAGACAAAATAGATTTTAAGCTAAAAATCTCCAAGAGACAAAGGTAATTTTATAATGATAAAAGGGTCAATCTATCAATTAGATATATCAGTTGTAATTATTTATGCATCCAACATCAGAGAACCTATGCATAGAAAAATAAATAGCAATATAACGACATAGAAAGGATATCAATGGATAGATCCATCCAATCAGTAAAGAAACAGTGGGATTTAAACAATACTACAGACAGAATGGACCTAACAGACATACACAGTACATTCCTTCCAACAGCAGCAAAATATACATTCTTTTCAAGCACTCAAGGAAAATTTTCCAGCATAGATAATATGGTAGGCCACAAAAGCCTTAGCAATTTTAAGATTGAAATCACAGCAAGTGCATTTTCTGAACACAATATTAGGAAACTAGAAGTCAACAGGAAGAAGAAAACTGGAAAATTCACAAATACATAGAAATTCAACAACACACTCCTAAATAACCAATGCATCAAGGAAGAAATTAAAAGTAAAGTAATTATTTGAGGCAAAAGAAAATGGAAGCACAACATACCAGAACTTCTGGGTAGTAGCAAAAGCAGTTCTAAGAGGGAAGGTTGTAGTGATAAATGCATATACATCAAGAAAAAATTCTCAAACAACTTAACTTACCAGCTCAAGAGACTAGAAGAAGAACAAAATAATCCCAAAGTTAGCAGAAGGATAGAAATAAAGATTAGAGCAAAAATAAATGAAATGGAGTATAGAAAGGTAATAGAAAAAGATCAACAAAACTCTAAGAGTTGGTTCTTTGAAAAGAGAAAGTTGACAAACCATCAGCTAGACCAATGAAGAAATAAGAGGACTTAAAATCATAAATAGAAGAGGCAACATCACAACTGATACCAGAGAAATGCAGAGGATAACAGGAGATTACCATATACAGCTATATGCCAACAAACAGGACAAACTATAAGAAATCAATAAATTGCTAGAAACATACAACCTACCAAGTCTGAATCATTAAGAAACAGAAAATCTGAACAGATCAATTACTAATAAGAAGACAGAATCAGCAATCAAAAATCTCCAACAAAGAGAAACTCAGGACCAGATGACTTCACAGGTGTAGTCTACCACACTTTTTTTTTTTTTTAATTTAAATTCAAGTTAGTTAACATAAAATGTCCTATTGGTTTCAGGAATAGAACCCAAAGATTCATCACTTCCATATAACACCCAGTGCTCATCTCAACAAGTGCCCTCCTTAATGCCCATCACTCATTTAGTCATCTCCCCCCCACTTTCCCTCCATCATTTCTCAGTTTATTCTGTATTCTTTGTATATCTCTATTTTTATCTTATTTTTCCTTCCCTTCCTGTGTGTTCATCTGGTTTGTTTCTTAAATTCCATATATGAGTAAAATCATATGCTTATATTTGTCTTTCTCTGACTGACTTATTTTGCTTAGCATGATAATTCTAGTTCCATCCACGTTGTTGCAAATGGCAAGATTTCGTTCTTTTTGATTGCTATGTTTCATTGTATATATGTATATCCACATCTTTATCCATTCATCAGTCAATGGACCTTTGGGCTCTTTCCATAATTTAGCTATTGTTGATAGCACTGCTGTAAACGTTGCGGTGAATATGCCCCTTCAATCAGCATTTTTGTATCCTTTGGATAAATACCTAGTAGTGCAATTGCTGGGTCATAGGGTAGTTCTATTTTTAATTTTTTGAGGAACCTCCATACTGTTTGGATTCCAGAGCGGCTGCCCCAGTTTGCATTCCCACCAGCTGTGCAAAAGAGATCCTCTTTCTCCACATCCTCGGCAACATCTGTTGTCTCCTCCGTTGTTCATTGTAGCCCCCCAGACAGGTGTGAGGTGGTATCTGATTGTGGTTTTATTTGTATTTCTCTAATGATGAGGGATGTTGAATGAACATCTTTTCATGTGTCTGTTAGTCCTCAGAATGTCTTTGGAAAAGTCTCTATTCATGTCTTCTGCCCATTTCCTCACTGTATTATTTGTTTTTAGGATGTTAAGTTTGATAAGTTCCTTATAGATTGATACTAATTATCAGATAGGTCATTTGCAAATACCTTCTCCCATTCTGTAGGCTGCCTTTTTAATTTTGTTGATTGTTTCCTTCACTGTACTAAAGACTTTCATTTTGATGAGGTCCCAGTAGTTCCTTTTTTGTTTCCCTTGCCTCCTGAGGCATATCTAGTAACAAGTTGTTGTGGCTGAGGTCAAAGAGGTTGTCTGTGTTTTCCTGTAAGATTTTGATGGTTTCCTGTTTCACATTTAGTTCTTTCATCCATTTTGAGTTTATTTTTGTGTATAGTGTAAGAAAGTTGTATTCTACCAATTCTTCTCAAACTCTTCCAAAAAGTAAAAAAGAAGGGAACACTCCCAAGCTCATTTTTACAAAGCCATATTACCCTGGTAAGAAAGTCAGATAAGGGGGCGCCTGGGTGGCTCAGTCGGTTAAGCGTCTGACTTCAGCTCAGGTCATGATCTCATAGTTTGTGGATTTGAGCCCCATGTCAGGCTCTGGGCTCATAGCTAGCCTGCTTCAGATTCTGTTATCTCCCTCTCTCTCTTTGACCCTCACCTGCTCACACTGTCTCTCTCTCTCTCTCAGAAATAAATAAAAACATTTTTTAAAAAGTCAGATAAGGACACTATAAGCAAAGAAAAACTATAGGCCAACATCCCAGATAAATACAGATGCAAAAATTTTCAAAAAATGTTAGCAAATCAAATTAAACAGCACATTAGAAGGACCATGCACTGTGATCAAGTGGGATTCATCCCTGGGATGTGAGGATGGTTCAGTATATGCAAGTCAGTAAAATGTGATGTATTGCATTAACTGAATGACAGTTACAAATCCTATGATCATCTGAATAGATACGGAAAGAGCAGAGCATTTGACAAAATGCAGGATCTATTCATGATACAAAAAACAAAACAAAACAAAAAAACCCTCAACAAATTAGATATAGAAGGAATACCAAAACATAATAAAGGCATGGGTTTACTTCTGGCCTCTAAATTGTCTATCTGTATCGTGTATTTGAAAGTTGCTAAGAAAGTAAATCTTAAGTTTTTATCACAAGGAAAAAATTTTAAACTATGAAGTGATGGATGTTAACTTACTTTATTGTTGTAATCATTTTCATAATATGTATATCAAATCGTTTTGCACCTTAAACTTAGTGTTATATGTCAGTTATATCAATATAAATGGAAAAAAGTGGTTAAATGCCAAATTTCAGTAGACATCCAAAATTTTCAAAGTATGTTTAAAGCTTAGAATTGAAAATTCATACAGCATTTTGTGATTTGTGATTTAGATTAACTCAAGTACCTATTTATATTTCTCCAGTGCTTTTATTTTAGGATTGTGAAGTTATTCGATAACCAGACAGAATTCTAGATAAAAAGTATGTTGGAAAGGGGCACTTGGGTAGCTCAGTTAAGCACCCGACTCTTGGTTTCGGCTAAGGTCATGATCTCACAGTTTCATGACTTTGAGCCCCACATAGGACTCTGTGATGGTAGCACAGAGCCTGCCTTGGGATTCTCTCTCTCTCTTCCTCTCTCCCTGCCCCTCCCCCATTCATGCTGTCTTTGTCTCAAATAAATAAAGCTTTAAAAAAATTATATTGGAGAGATTCAACATATTTAATACTTAGAAACATTACTGATTGTTGCCCTAGTTATTTGTTTTTATATGTCCAGCTTTTAGTGGTTTATAATAATAAATCTCTTATGGTAAAGTATTTTGAAGTTATAAGAACTAAATTATAAGTCACTGGACAGGGTACCCTCATTTCACAGATGAAAATATTCACCCACATGAGCAAGACAGTCTAGTGTGGTAGTTAAGGGACACTGAGGCCAGACTGCTTGCAAACCCTGACTCTGCCTCTAACCAGTTGTATATGAATCTTGAGCAAATTATTTTTTACTTATCTGTGCCTCTATTTCCCTACATGGTAAATATGGGGAAGGGGGGTGGAATAAATACATAGAATTCACCTCCTAGTGTTTCTCAGGGTTAAAGGAGTTAATATATGTAAAATGCTTAAAACAAAGCCTGATACATGATAGATGCTACATGTGTGTACTTTTATCATCGCTTTTACTGCTCTAATGTGTATTAATGACATGTGCTACGTATCAGAACTGTTTTGTGTCTAAAGTTCTAATCTTCAGAGGAACTACTGGTGGGAGGTGTTTGGATTCATACCAAGATATTAGAAATTTCTGATGCTTTGACTCTCCACAATAGCTAAAACCTGGAAAGAGCCTAAGTGTCCATCAACAGATGAATGGATCAAGAAGATGTGGTTTATCTATACCATGGAATACTACATGGCAATGAGAAACAATGAAATCTGGCCATGTGTAGCAACATGGATGGACCTTGAGGGTGTTATGCTGAGCGAAATAAGTCAGGCAGAGAAGGACAAATATCATATGTGTGCACGTATAGGAGGATTAGGAGGAACTTAACAGAGGACCAAGGGGGAGAAGAAGGGGGAAATGGTGGGGGAAAGGGGGAGAGGCAAACCATGAGAGACTCTTGAATGCTGACAAAAACTGAGGACTGGTGGATGTGGGGGAGGAGGGTGGGCATGGAGGAGGGCACTTGTGGGGATGAGCACTGGGTGTTATGTGGAAACTAATTTGACAATAAACTATTTGTAAAAAAAAAAAATAAAAATAAAAATACCAATAGTAAAAAAAAAAAAAAAAAAAGAAATTTCTGATGCTTTGAATGCTACTTTTTTTTAAAGCTTTGAGTTAAAAAAAAAAAACTAAAACTCCTCCCTATCAGAATGAGAATTCCCAGTTCTTACTCTCTTCATCCACAAGCTTGTTGATGGACACAGTGGAGCCCATTAAGTATGACTCCCTCTCCTTCACCCTCCCCTCTGCTAGTCAGCATTGTTGCACTTGAGCTCTCTGAGGTTGTTAAATCTTCACCCCCACTATGAACTGCAACAGTAATATGGATTTTTGTCTTGTTTGTTTTTTATTTTGTTTGCAGATAATACAGCAAACTCATCAAGTAGTAGAAACTGAGCAAAGCAAAGAAATTGAGAAATGGAAAAGACTTGCACAGTTGAAGAATCGTGAGTTGGACAAGTTCCGCACAGAATTAGACTCAATATTAGATGTTCTTCGAGAACTGCACCGGAAGGGGGTGGTGGTGCCGGTTGCGTTTGCAGATGAAGTGAATGCACCAGAGTATTACTAGCAACTGGGATTTCCTGTGACCTCAGAAAAGGCCAGATGATGGATGATGAATGGGATTGTGCTGTCAGAAGAAGCCTTTTGAAAAGGAATGTTCCAGTGTGTTGCCAGAAAGCAAACAGTACAAGAGCAACATTACAAAATAAATTTCCCTAAACCAGTAAAAGCAAACAAAACACATTATGCTGTATTTTACTGAAATTCATTAACCAGTCACATTTTAAGTAATTTGTGGACAAGTCCCCTTATGTTTGAGGATTAGAACTAGTGAGATTAGTTGTACAAGATCTAACTTAAATTCTAGATATGAAAAGAAGAAAACTGCTCATCCTCTGCGATTTTTGACTAAGTGTGTCTTCTTAATCCATAGTACCAGAAGAACAGCTCCTCTTGCCCATGGAAACTAGAAGAGCGGGGAGCACAGTAGTTTAAACAGTCACCAGAGTAGCAGAACTTCTACAGCAGTTTTGGCAAGAATAACTTTGTACAAGCAGTGGGCTCCCTTGTGTTCTCCCAGATTTCCGCTTCTACCTCTGGGTGCCTCATTTTTGCACCTGATATAAAGGTGCAAAACTTATTTCACATGTAAAAGGGGAATTTGATTTATTCATTGTTTAAACCTTTTATGCTCCCTGTCTTAAATACTAGTCCTTTTTTGCAAGTTTATGACTATAAACAATGTAACATCTTTACTTCCTCTATTTAAAACATAATATATGTTCATTAGAAAAAAGTAGAAGCATGTGAAGTAGTTGGATTGCTATTTTTTTTTTACAATGCCCATTTCCAGAAGCAGATAATATATAAAATGCTGGTGAGTTAAAGCCATAGCCACCTTATTTTCAAGTGTTTGGACCTTGTGCTGTCCGATAGAAGTATAATAGGAGTCACATGTAATTTTCAGTGTTCTTATAGCAACATTTAAAAAGATAAAAAGAAACAATGAAATTAATTTTGGTAATTTATATAATTGATCTAAGTATCAGTATAAAAATGGAGTTTTTACATTTTTTTCCCATACTTCGTCTCCAAAATCTGGTATATTTTACATGTCAGCACAACTGCATTTCGACTAGCCACATTCCAGGTGCTCAGTTACTATATGCCAGTAAGTGCAATTCAGAAGGAATAATTAAAGGGTGAAACACTTTATAGAAGACAGGTAAAATAGGTCTTGGTGAAATTATGGGTAGCAAATGTGAAATGTGGAAATATAAGGAATACAATTAAATTCTTAATGTTCAGCATTTCTTTCCTTAAGATGGTAGAAAAAGCATTAATTCAGGTAGCTGTATTTATGTGAAAGGATTTTAAGTTATAATATAAACTATTTTGGTTATTAATTGAGTGTATTTTTGTGTTTTTTAAATCTGCAAACCTATTAGTTTATAGCTACACCCATCTCTCCCTTTGTCATTTTGACTATCCATTAACCATTCATTCCAAGCACAAACACGGTTCATTCTGAAACACAAAGAAGTGCAAACATCAGATAGGTTATTATTTACAGAAAAAAAGTACATCCTATTTTGATAAGGATTCTTTCTTCTTTTGGAATAAGCTGTGCACATGGCAGGTATTCAATTCTGTTTACAGACTAAAGATCCCTAAGTACTATCAGAATTACTAGTTGCAACTAAAAACCTCAGGAACCATACTCCATTCCTTAGTCATTGCCTTAAGGGTCTAGCATGAGAACACAGAAGATATAATACTTAGGCTATCTTGAATAGGGAGACTTTTATGGAGAATTAAGCTCCAGAAAGTATCAGTCCCCTGCTACTAATTATATCCCCCTCACAAGGTCCTCAGGTACCAGCATCCACAGGGCAGGAACCTCACCAGGATATGGCTTGCTGCCGACTCCACTGCTTTTGTGCAGAGGGATTTCTGATTCAGTCTGTTACTTAGAGCCCACAGCATTCTAGAACTAGTATCAACCCATCACCCTTGGGAAATCTAGGCTTTAGTATTAGGGTCTCATTCCCTATTGCAAAAATCCTAGATTGGTAACAAAATGCTAAGAAGGTGAAAATAAGTATTTCTCCTTGCCACCTATACTACTAAGAGCTCTAATTAGGGCAGATCCACAGGCACATTATGTTCCGTAGCATTTCACGCTATCGGCTTTGAAGGGCTCGTTAGCAATAGGTAGTGAGAGGAGTGAAGTTTGAAAGTTTTCCAAACCTCCCTAGTTACTATGATTCTATTTGGGTATTTGAACCCATGAATTAGAGCATTCACTTGCAGTTTCTGTAGAAAAGTCCAAAATGGAAAGTACATGTATTCTTTCTCAGCACCTGTCCAGCCCTAATTGGCCTATTTACTATTCCCCTCTAGTATAAACCATAGCAAGTCCATTTGTTCTCCAGGTTTGCTGAAAGCTTAAGTCACAACCACCTAAACAGACAAATAGGCGAGAACATTCCTTCCCACCCACACTCGCTTTGTAGGATTGTTCTAAGAAATAAGTTTGAAGGGCAGGATCTACTCTATAGATAGGGGAAATCTATAGAAGGAAGGGAAGCACAGAGTTTGATCAGAACAAAATTAATTAGTAAATTCAGGAACAAGCAAAATGGATTAGACTTTATGAAAAAGGAAAAAAAAGGGGGGGAGGAGGGAGTGGTAATCGTACCAGGTAAGCACCTGTAGAGCACAAAAGCTAAGAAGCAAGAACACAGCAGGAATCTGACCCAGTGGAGCTGCTCTAAGCCTTCCTTGCACTTGAATCCTTAATGGTCCCCTGCCAATAGTCCCCACCTCGGGGTACTGATATTACAGCGAGAAAATCCTGTTACGGGGGACAGATGGTGGTAGACTGCACATGATCTGTGTTTAAGTTCTTGGAGAAAGGTCTGGAAGGGATTTTGGAGAAGAATTTGTAAGGTAAGCGAAAGTCATGAGGGAAAGAACATTCATAGAAGAGTTAAACTGAACCTGCTTATTGGAAACCACTGAGTAGAATGAAGCATGGGAGGATGGGGTTTCCTCACGCCAGCCCTGGGCAGGAAGTGTAAATCAGATTTCCATGCCCATGTCTTCCCGGTTAAGCTCATTATCATGGCCACATGTAAGGAGCCCTACTAACTAGCAGGAGCTCATTCCCCTGGCTTGGGATCAGAGCCTTCAACAGCAGCTCAGTCCCTCATACATAATAGGGGCTTAGTAAACTAATTGCCTTTTGTCCCTTGACCTTCATCTACAACGATAACCCTCACCTCCCTCCATCCCCAGAGACTGTGTCTGCACTCTATAAGAGAATAACGTTGGGTCTGCAGCTCTACCTTTTTTCTCTGAGTGCCGGCCCCCATTCCCAGTTCCTCCCAGAATTACCCACTGTTCTCAAAAAAGTCAACATGTTTGAAACCAGCTCCTCGTGTTTCTTCCTGAAACCAGATGCCCACTCCCCTGGGTTTCAGCATTCTCCGGATAGTTCTAAACCTTGAGGCATTCTCAACTCTCAGTCAATTCAGGATGCTAGAACAAATTACCATAGACTGGGTGGCTTCAACAACAAACATTCATTTCTTACAGTTCTGGAGGCAAGGGAATGAATCCAAGATCAAGGTGAAGAGGTCTCTGCTTGTTGCATGCTCACAGGGTGGGAAGCAGAGAAGCAAGCTCTCCAGGGGCTTTTATAAGAGCACTACTCTCATTCATGATGGCTCTGCCCTTACAACTTCATCTAATCCTAATTAACCTCCTAAAGGTCCCACCACCACATTGGGTTTCAACATATAAATCTTGAGGGGACACAGTCCACATCAACTAACTCAGACACGTGGTCATCAAACCTGTAGCCAATTTCTTCAAAATAATGCTTGTATCTACCTGTCCCTTTCCCCTCCCATATCCACCAGCACAGAAACCCCGTCACCATTTCCTTCCTTTTAGAGTAGAGATTTAACTGATTACTGCTATGCTCTCCGTACCCCAAATACCCTGCAAAACAACACTGCCATATAGTTCTTCCTAAAACTCTGCCTGATGCATACCAGCTTCCCACTTGACCCAGTTGCTTTTTAGGTGTAAATGTTAGAATCCTTCCCCTAAGCCTTCAAGGCACCACTCAGTGTGATCTCGCCTTCCTCTCGACACTCCATTCCAAACCTCTAATCTCTTACACAAATATTCCCTATACCAGTTTTCTATTACTGCTGTAACAAATTACCACAAACCTAATGGCTTAAGACAGCACAGATTTGCCGTCTTACGGTTCTATAGATCAGAGGTCCAACACAGTTCTCATCGGGGTAAAATCAAAGTATCAGCAGAGCTGCATTCTTTCCGAAGACCCTGGGAGAAAACGTTTCCTGGTTCTGTCCTGCTTTTCCTTCCCCTTTTCCACCTACTGGCGTTGCCCCCTCCCTGCATCCTCACAGCAGCCGTGCAGCTCTCTGAGCATCCTTCCGTACCTCGGACCCAAGGCTCAGCTGGGAGAGGTTCTCCTCGTTTAAGGACCCACATGAGTGGATTGGCTCTACCTGGGCAATCCAGGATGCTCCTCCCATCTCTTCAGGATCCTTAACAACACCTGCAAAGTCCCTTTTGCCATGTGAGTGCCTTTTCACAGGTGGCTACCTTGGGGGAGGTTAGTAGAGAGCATTATTGTGCCTACCACACTCCTCTCATTCAAACCAATCTTCTAGCCATGCTGTCTATACTAACACCTTTATGTCCTCCTCCTTTCCATTTGACCATCTCACCCCTACCTCATCCTTTGTTCACACCAGGTTTTCATGATCACCTTCTTCTCTAAATGGAATGTATATTCTACATCTACTGCCTGGTTATAGCTCTCATTGTATACATACACATACACTCACTCACATACACGCATCCCTGTTCATCTCTTTATTTGCCTAGGATCTTCTAGAGAAATCAGTTCCATGATGATAATGGCAGCAATGGCACAAGCCTCTCAAGGACTCTAATAAAAAAGGAAATCATTGCAAAGCTGCCACAGAAACAGGCTTAGAAGTAAATAACTGCTACAGTGTTTATGGAATCTAATGGTTAATCATTTTTTTTAACTTTTATACCACTATAGTTAAGATTTTAATGCAAATTTTCTTCAACCACTAACAGAGATTCTGTTTTAGGGGAAAAAAGCTTAAGGGTTGTTGTTTGTTTGTTTTAACAAATTGCCTTTGAAATGCATGATTCTTTAAGGAACACTAGCGTGGTTACAAATGAACGGGATTTATATACTCTCACCAGATGGAAAGACTAAGGGATAAAACCAAAAACCATTCATAAGTGTGAATTTGAACCTCAAATTGATCACAGGAGAAACTATTATTCAAGGTGAGTATCATATCGACATGATGCCTGAATATGATGAGAAAGCTGATTTCCCTACTCATATAATTATGCTGCTAATGTGTTAGAAGCTGAAAAATGTCCTCATTGTATTTGTTCCTAATAAGTATGGAACCGTTTAGATTCTACAAAATCAGACTAAATATATCCCCATACTGCCAGATCACTGAGCTAAATCTCTCCCATAAGAAAGACACAGTTATACTCCTAGAAAAATTCTTCCTGAGAATAATAGGCTTTTAGATGGTAGGAGCATTACTGCAGGTTCCCCCCGGTAGAGTTGGAGGGGACCAGGGGAAATTTAGCAGGTCTGAGTCGAGGTTTTGCTGCCCTAGTAGCCAAAGAGAGCATTGCTATTTTTAAAGATATGACACTCTCCCAAAAGTTCAATGAGGAGGGACTCTGTGAACAATAGATTAATACACAGCTGCATAATTGTCAACACAAGTCAATTAGAATATGTTTTGATATTGGGACAATGATTATCCTATTATTCTTTGAAAGTGCAGTTAACAGCAACAAATGATCAGGTCTGAGGGAATCTGGGGAGATAACAAACAATAAACCATTCTAAATCTGTTGGACTCCTCGACACTACGCAGGAGATGAGATGGACATCTTTGCACATCTCTCTTAATGCAGGGCTTACACCTGCAAAGACTAAAGCTTGTTTTGCAGCAGAGAGAGGGAACAAATCAAGATTCCTGATCTGGTCAGGTTTACTAGACGGCAAGGAGATCAGAAAAGTACACAGAGCCAAGTATGAATAAATGCAGTAAGTGACCTATGGAGTGTGAAAGGAGCATGGAAGAAAAAGAAATCCCTTTCACCTGAGACCTGGAAAGCTTTCTTTGGAAACGTGGCTTTGAGGATGGATCTTAAGAACTAGGTGGGATTTTGGCAGAACAGGATACAAGAATGGAAATTCCGAAAACTGATTCCAAAATTCATACAGAAACACAAATGATCCCAAATGGCTAAAACAACTTCAAACAAGAACAAAGTCAGGGGGACTTACACCATCTGATTTCAACACTAACTATAAAGCTACAGGAAGAAGTATGATTTGGCATAATATAGGCAAATAGGACAACGCAATGGAATAGAATATTCACAAATAAGCCAACACATGTACATGCATGCTGGAAGAGTGATTTTCAGTAAAGGTGCAAAGGCAGCTCAGAAAGGCTTTTTTCAGCAAATTGTACTGAAATAGATATCCTAATGTAAAAAATAAAAATAAACTTTGCACCTCACAAGATACATAAAGATGAACTCAAATGGATCCTAGACCTTAATATAAAACTTAAAACTATATTTTAGGGAAAAAAAGATTAAGCATTTATGACCTTGAGTTTGGTGAAGATTTCTTTAACATTACACCAAAATATGACCTATTTTTAAAAAGAATTGATAAATTGGACTTCACCATAATAAGAAAAATCTGCTCTTCAAAGACATTGTTAAGGAGACTAAAAGACAAGCTATAGGCTGACAGAAACTATTTGCAGATCACATATCTGACAAAAGACTTCTACCCAGAATAAAGAACTCTCAAAAGTCAATAATAAAACAAACATCCCCAATAAGACAAGGAGCCAAAGACACTTTACCAAAGATATCCAGATGCAAAATAAGTTTATGAAATGATGCTGAATAGCACTGGTTATTAGTGAAATGCAGTTGAAAACCATAATGAGTTAGGAGTAAACACATATAGTAGAATGGCTAAATTTTTAAAAGATTGATCTTACAAAATGTTGGTAAGAAAGCAAAACAACCAGAATTCATACACTGTGAAGAATTTAGACTATATAACCATTTTAGAAAATGTCCAGCAGTTTTCTAAAAAGAAATATTTATCTGCCATATGACCCAGATGTTCCTCTTCTAGGTGCTTAAGAAAAGTACAGAAGCCTACAAAGACTTGTAAACATATATTTATAGAAGTCTCATTTATAATAGCCAAAATTGTAAATAACCTGAATATCCATCAAGTAAATGGATTAAAAAAACTACATGAATCTCAAAATAATTGTGAAAGAAGCCAGACAAATCAAGAGTAGATACCACATGATTGGATTCATATAAATATCTTGAAAATACAAACCAATGTATAGTGACATACAGCAGATTAATTATTTCCGAGGGAAGAGATGGGGAGGGAGGGGATTACAAGCGGGTATGAGAAATCTTCTGTGAGTGATAAACATATTTATTATCTTGGTTGTGGTGATGGTTTCTTGGGTGCCAAAGTATATTAAAAGGTACACATTAAATATGTAAAAATCATTCTGTCAAGTATACCTCAAAGTTGCTTTTGAAAAAGGAATTGAGTCCTGCCCTACCTCATGCCTGACTGGAGCAAGATGATCACTCCAAACTCTACCTGCCTAACAGGAAATGGGGAAGGTTCTCTCATGGAAGATAATATCATTTGCAGCATCAATCGATTTCATTCAGAATGTCTACCAAATAGTAATCAGTGTCCAGGCTATGTAATTTGGTAATATGAGAAAAAGAAATATTAGCAAGTGCAAACACAAGTGGTCCAAGGTTATCAGGGTTAGCAAATGAAGACTTTTAACATAATCACTTAAACATTTTTTTTAATGCTTTTATTTCTGAGAGAGAGAGAGAGAGAGAGTGAGCAGGGGAGGGTCAGAGAGAGAGGAAGACAGAGAATCCGAAACAGGCTCCAGGGCTGAGCTAGCTATCAGCACAGAGCCTGACGCGGGCTCGAACCCATGAACCGTGAGATCATGACCTGGGCCATAGATGGACGCTTAACCGACTGAACCACCCAGGCGGCCCTAAAATAATCACTTTTAATATGTTCGATAAATCAGAAGAAATGATGGACAAAAAAGATGAAAGGATAAAGAGTTGCAGCTACGAAATATACTGAATTGTATTTTTAAAAGAATCAAACTGATATTCCAGAATGGAAGCTTTTAATGCTGGAAACATGGTAAACTGAGTCAATTTGATCCCTTTTCAAAGGAAAACTTCCGGGACTTGAGGGCAAGATGGCGGAGAAGTAAGGAGCTCCGTACTTGCACTCGCACCCATACATCACACAGAAAAGATCTGAAGCCATTGGAAACCTTACAAAACCTGAGAGACTGGGAGACAAAGGACGCAGAATCCACTGAGAGAGCCTTCTAACGTGAGTGCAAACTGGGGAAGGTAAAATCGGGCGGGGATCGGAGACTCCAGGGTGGGAGGCGATCCCCCTCTACCCTCTACGGGGAGTGAGAGGGGAAAAAGCGTCCGAAACAGAAAAACCTCCGCTCGGTGCATAGAAAGACTGTACTTGCCAAATACCTGTACACCAGGTCCCCTCGCGCCAACTGGTCCTGGGGGAGGCTGAGCACACAAACCGCTTCTTTGTGCCACTCCTGGAGGTTGGATTTCAGAGCGGCGGGGCGCCTGCCGCCATTGTAGCTCATGGGCGGCTCTGGCCCCTGAAAGAGCCGCGCTGACACCGGGCGTCCGCGCTCCTGGCTGGCTGGAACTCGAGAGGGAAGGCAAAGAGCTAAAAACTGGGAAATTTGCCTGTGAGTTCGTGTTTCGGGTGACGAGCCATAGAGAGACCCGGTTTTCCTCACTCCAGCGGGCTCAGGCTACCCGGACCCGGCAGGCAAGCCCCCGCGCATGCGCGCCAGCCCAACCCAAAGAAGGAAGCTGCGATTCTGACTCCGCCCCCAGAGCTCAGCAGGGAGCCTGGAATAGCCCGAGGGGTTTGCCTGGGAAGCTGTGTCTAAGGCAACTTCAGCGGGGCGCGAGGACTGGGATTTGAGGATTGGAACTGGCCTGGGTTGAAGAGTGCAACCAACTTCGGCTGCGTCCCCGGAACGGGGAGTTGACACGCCAAAAAAAAGCGAGCGGCAGCGCGGGGTTCAAGAAGGGACTGGAGCACCCTCACTCTCCTCCCCACAACCGCCAAGGCAGAACCCCCGCCTGAGGCATCGGATCCCGCCACGCCCATCCCTGCCTGAGAGCTGCCCTCCTTCCTTTTTTTTTTTAACTTTCTTTTTTCCTTTTTTTCCCTTCTTTTGTTTTTTCCTTTTTTTTTCTTCTTTCTTTTTTTCCCCCTTTCTTTTCTCTTTCTTTTTTTCTTCTTCTTTCTCTTTTCAAGCTTTTTTCCCCAAAACACTGACCTGACTAACTCTGGTCGCCAGCTTGCTTAAACAATCACAACGAGTCCATCCTGTAAATGTAAATTCTACACCTACCGACCTTTTCAGCTATTTCTCTCAGGAGTAATTAGACTGTATAGTTTCTCTGGATAATTCCAGCATCCTTCTCTCACCTATCCAACCATATTCTACCCTTTACCTCTTTGAAAAAAGCTTCTTATCCCTTCTACCTGTTCATTCTATTCCCAAATCTGCCTCGTCTCACCCTGCCTTCTCTCTTTTTCCCTATGCTCTTCAACCAGCACTGCATACACACGGCTATTTAACTGTAGCTGGGAAATCCAGGTATATGCTTTAAACCGTTCTTTGTCCCTCGGTTTTCTTCTTTTTTCCTTTTCTTTTCCCCTTTTTCACCCTTTTATGTATTTTAGGCTCCCTATTATTCGCCCTCCATCCTTCGTCTTTTCTCTTAACTTTTTCGTTTTTCCTCTCACTTTGCATGTTAGTTGAATTAGCCTGTGCGTTTGTGTGCTCCTGCTCCCTGTGTGTTTGTCTGTCTGTTTTCTTTTCCAGGGCTACCTCAAGAAACAAGCTAGAGTACACAAGGTGAAGAGTCCCAAATATCACTACGAATAGGAAAATAAAATAACTAAGGTCCCGACAAGAGAGACCGAGGGATACCAATCAAAAAACAATCTCTGAAAGGATAGGCCCTGGAAAGTCAAAGAGTCTTCTTGGATATAGCAGCGCTCATAGAAACAGAGAGCATAACAGGTCTTTAAAACCAACAAGAGCCAGAAAGCTAACTAAAATGACGAAACGAAAGAGCTCTCCTCCAAAGAAACTCCAAGAAGAAATGACAGCTAATGAACTGCTCAAAACAGATATCAGCAGCATAAGTGAACAAGATTTTAGAATAATAATGGTAAAATTAATAGCAGGGCTTGAAAAAAACATAGGGGACATCAAAGAAACTATGGCTACAGACAGAATGGAAAATAAAAATAGGCATGAAGAATTAAAAATGCGATAAATGAGATACATAATAAATTAGAGGCCTCCAATGCACGGATTGAAGAGGCAAAAGGAGAATAAGTGATTTAGAAGACACCATTCTAGAAAAACAAGAAGCTGACAAAAAAGAGACAAACTGATCCAGGAACAGGAAAGAAGAATTCGAGAGCTCAGCGACACAGTCAAACGCAACAATATCCGTATCATAGGAATCCCAGAAGAGGAAGAGAGAGGAAAAAGTGCTGAAGGAGTCCTGGAACATATTATAGCAGAGAACTTCCCCGACCTGGGGAAGGAAGTAAATGTGGAAATACAAGAGGCTCAGAGGACTCCCCTCAGACGTAACTTGAATCGATCTTCTGCACGACATATCATAGTAAAAATGGCAAAATACAAGGACAAAGAGAGAATTTTGAAAGCAGCTAGGGAGAAAAGGGCCCTCACATACAAAGGGAAACCTATCAGAGTGGTGACAGACCTATCTACTGAAACTTGGCAGGCCAGAAAGGAATGGCAAGAGATCTTCAATGTGATGAACAGTAAAAATATGCAGCCAAGAATCCTCTATCCAGCAAGCCTGTCATTCAAAATAGAAGGAGAGATAAAAACCTTTCCAAATAAACAGAAATTGAAAGAATTTGTCACCACGAAGCTAGCCCTACAAGAAATCCTGAGGGGGATGCTCTGAAGGAAAGGTTGCAAGGAACAAAGATTCCAGAGACACCACCACAAACATGAACCCTACAAAAGATACAAAGACTCTAAACCCACATATTTCAATAATAACACTGAATGTAAATGGGCTGAATGCTCCAATCAAAAGACATAGGGTAGCAGAATGGATTAACAAACAAAATCCATCTATATGCTGTCTACAAGAAACTCATTTTAGACGGGAAGATACCTTCAGATTAAAAGTAAGGGGATGGAGAAATATACATCATGCTACAGGAAATCAAAAGAAATCCGGAGTAGCGATACTTATATCAGACACTCTGGACTTTAAATGAAAGACAATCACAAGAGATGAAGAAGGGCACTACATAATAATTACAGGGTCTATCCGTCAGGAAGAACTAACAATCATAAATGTCTATGCAACGAATATGGGAGCACCTAAATATCTAAAACAATCACAAACAGAAACAAGCTTATAGATAAGAATGTGCTAATAGCAGGGGACTTTAATACTCTGCTTACAGCAATGGATAGGTCAACCAGACAGAAAATCACTAAAGAAATAACGGACTTGAAAGACACATTGGACCAGATGGATCTGACGGATATATTTAGAACTTTCCATCCTGAGGCCAGGGAATTTACTTTCTTCTCAAGTGCACATGGCACATTCTCCAAGATAGATCACATACTGGGACATAAAGCCCCCCTCAATAAATACAAAAACAATACAGATCATACCATACACACTGTCAGATCACAGTGCTTTGAAACTTGAAATCAATTACAGGAAGAAGTCTGGAAAACCTCCAAAAACATGGAGGTTAAAGAACACCCTTCTAAAGAATGAATGGGCCAATCAGGCAATTAGAGATGAAATTAAAATATATATGGAAACAAATGAAAATGAAAACACAACAATCCAAAATCTATGGAATGCAGCAAAGGCAGTGCTAACAGGAAAGTACATTGCTCTCCAGGCCTATTTCAAGAGATTAGAAAAAGCGCAAGTCCAAAATCTAACAGCTCACCTAAAGGAACTACAGGCAGAGCAACAAGAATGCCCTAAACCCAGTAGAAGATGAGAAATAGTAAAAATTAGAGCAGAAATAAACAACATAGAGACCAAAGAAACAATTGAACAGATCCATGAAACCAAGAGTTGGTTTTTTGAAAAAGTAAACAAAATTGACAAACCTCTAGCCAGACTTCTCAAAAAGAAAAGAGAGAGCACCCAAATAGACAAAATTATGAATGAAAATGGGCTTATTACAACCAACCCCTCAGAAATACAAGCAATTATCAGGGAATACTATGAAAAATTATATGTCAACAAATTGGACAACTTAGAAGAAATGGACACATTCCTAAACACTTCCAAAATTCACTTGCAAATCGAATCCAGCAGCATATAAAAAGAATCATCCACCAAGATCAAGTGGGATTCATTCCTGGGTTACAGGGCTGGTTCAATATTCACAAATCAATCAATGTGACACATCATATCAATAAAAGAAAACATAAAAACCATATGATCCTGTCGATAGATGCAGAAAAAGCATTTGACAAAATACAGCATCCCTTCTTAATAAAGACTCTCGAGAAAGTTGGGATAGAAGGAACCTACTTAAACATCATCAAAGCCATCTATGAGAAGCCTTCAGCTAACATCATCCTCAACGGGGAAAAACTCAGAGCTTTCCCCCTGAGATCAGGACCACGACAGGGATGCCCACTCTCACCACTGTTGTTTAACACAGTGCTGGAAGTCCTAGCATCAGCCATCAGACAACAAAAGGAAATCAAAGGCATCAGAATTGGCAAAGAGGAAGTCAAACTTTCCCTCTTCACAGATGACATGATACTCTACATAGAAAACCCGACAGACTCCACCAGAAGCCTACTAGAACTGATCCAAGAATTCAGCCAAGTTGCAGGGTCCAAAATCAACGTACAGAAATCGGTTGCATTTTTATACACCAACAATGAAGCAACAGAAAGAGAAATCAAGAAACTGATCCCATTCACAATTGCACAAAAAACTATAAAATACCTCGGAATAAACCTAACCAAGGATACAAGAGATCTGTATGATGAAAACTATAGAAAACTTATGAAGGAAATTGAAGAAGACACAAAGAAATGGAAAAATATTCCATGCTCATGGATACGAAGAATAAATATAGTTAAGATGTCATTACTACCTAAAGCACTCAACACATTCAATGCAATTCCAATCAAAATTGCATCAGCATACTTCTCAAAACTAGAACAAACTATCCAAAAATTTGTATGGAACCACAAAAGACCCCGAATAGCCAAAGTAATCCTGAAAAATAAAACCAAAACGGGAGGATCACCATCCCAGACTTTAGCCTCTACTACAAAGCTGTCATCATCAAGACAGTATGGTATTGGCACAAAAACAGACACATAGACCAATGGAACAGAATTGAGAACTCAGAAGTGGACCCAAAGTATACAGCCAACTAATCTTTGACAAAGCAGGAAGAATATCCGATGGAAAAAAGACAGCCTTTTTAACAGATGGTGTTGGGAGAACTGGACAGCAACATACAGAAGAATGAAACTAGATCATTTTCTCACACCATGCCCAAAAATAAACTCAACATGGATAAAGGACCTGAACGTGAGACAGGAAACTATCAACACCCTAGAGGAGAAAGCAGGAAACAACCTCCTTGACCTCCACCGCAGCAACCTTACTTGACACATCCCCAAAAGCAAGGGAATCAAGAGCAAAAATAAACTGTTGGGACCTCATCAAGATTAAAAGCTTCTGCACAGCCAAGGAAACAACCCAGAAAATTAATAGGCAACCAACAGAATGGGAAAAGCTAGTTGCAAATGACCTATCAGATAAAGGGTTGATATCCAGAATCTATAAGGAACTCACCAAACTACACGCCCGAAAAACAAACAACCCAGTGAAGAAATGGGCAGAAGATATGAACAGACACTTCTCCAAAGAGGACATCCAGATGGCCAACAGACACATGAAACGCTGCTCAGCATCGCTCCTCACCAGGGAAATACAAATCAAAGCCACACTGAGATACCACCTCACGCCAGTCAGAGTGGCTAAAATGAGCCAATCAGAGAACTCTAGATGCTGGCGAGGATGTGGAGAAACGGGCACCCTCCTACACTGTTGGTGGGAATGTAAACTGGTACAGCCCCTCTGAAAACAGTGTGGAGGTTCCTCAGGAAACTAACAATAGAACTCCCCTAGGACCCAGCAATAGCACTGCTAGGAATTTACCCAAGGGATACAGAAATGCTGATGCATAGGAGAACATGTACCCCAATGTTCATAGTAGCACTCTCCACAATAGCTAAAACTTGGGAAGAGCCTAAGTGTCCATCAACAGATGAATGGATCAAGAAGATGTGCTTTATCTATACCATGGAATACTACATGGCAATGAGAAACAATGAAATCTGGCCATGTGTAGCAACATGGATGGACCTTGAGGGTGTTATGCTGAGCGAAATAAGTCAGGCAGAGAAGGACAAATATCATATGTGTGCACGTATAGAGGATTAGGAGGAACTTAACAGAGGACCAAGGGGGAGAAGAAGGGCGGAAATGGTGGGGGAAAGGGAGAGAGGCAAACCATGAGAGACTCTTGAATGCTGACAAAAACTGAGGACTGATGGATTTGAGCGGGAGGAGGGATGGGCATGGAGGAGGACACTTGTGGGGATGAGCACTGGGTGTTATGTGGAAACTAATTTGACAATAAACTCTTTGTAAAAAAAAAGAAAACAAAAAACAAAGGAAAACTTCCAGTAATACTGGGTAAAATACAACAACAATAATAATACAGAGCTAACCATGAAGAAAAGAGTTCTCCAATGACAAAAATAAACAGGAAACTTAAAGCCAGAATGATAAGCTTGTAAGCTGATGCCACAGCACCCCGGGGACAGGGTTTTAAACTGCATGGTCAAGTGAGTTAAAATACCCATTCAGAAAAAAGTTGTTCATACCAGGCATAGAGACTGTTCAGTGAAAGGGAGACAAAGGACTCCATACGTTGACACAGGAAAGGGATAAGGTTCTACCAGGGTCCCTAAGAAAAAACAAAACCTCCCTTAAAAAATCTCTAAACTCCAAGCTCATGCTTCGTGTGGATGGATCCAAACTTATACTCCGCAAGCAAAAATGTAAAACTAACATAATTCCAGATTGACCCCTCAGGGAAATTTTTATTTTTTATTTTGTTAATGCTTATTTCTTTCTGAGAGAAAGAGACAAAGATAGACAGAGACACAGAATGAGAGAAACAGAATCCAAAGCAGGCTCCAAGCTCTGAGCTGTCAACACAGAGCCCCACACGGGACTAGAACCTGTGGACGCAACAGATCGTGACCTGAGCTAAGTCAGAAGCTTAACCGACTGAGCCACTCAGGCACCCCACTTAGAGAATTTTTTATAAAACCAGGGTGAGTGAGATAATCAGGAAAAAATACTACTCACTGTCAAGCTCATGCAACTACACACACACAAACACACACACCAGTCGGAAACAATAGACTATAAGAAGTAGCAAACCGCAAACCCATAAGATGATTAGTATTCCCGAGCCTAAAATTTTGAAGCTATTGGGCTCAGTCAGTTTAGTGACCAGCTTCAGCTCAGGTCATGATCTCAATGTTGGTGGGTTCAAAAAGAACAGGTGGATTTTTTAAAAGAGCCAAACAGAACTTATGGAAACAAAATATATATAACAATTGGTACATAAAATTCAACAAGTTAAACAACAGACTTGAACTTTCAGTATCCAGTATGCTTATTAAAATTCCAGAGTAATCTCTCAAATAGTTGTTTGGAAAAAAACAATAAATAACAAATAGTTGTTTTAAAAAAATAAATAAATAGTTTAAAAAGAGAATTAAAAACTACACTGTAATTGAATTTTAAAGAGAGAGAGAATAAAAACAAATGAGCCAAAATGGAGCATGCAAAATAGGTCAATCACTATTTTAAGTGCTTTTTATGTTTTATTGCTTTATCACTTTTAGGTGGATGTGATCCCTCCTTGTTTATGAGGAAACAGTGTCAAAGGGCCAGTACCCTGGCGAAGATGGCACAGTTTCCAGGAATGAAACACATCTCAAACAGACGATTTCCAGACCCCATGCTCTTGAGCACAGCCACACCGTATAAAGCAAGAAAGGAGAAAAGCAGAGCGAAGTAAATAGAAATCACAAAATGAGATGCTAGAAAGCAAACCTCATCAGTAATCACAATACATTTAGGTGGAATAAGCTTGCAAGTTCAAAGATTTACAGATTGCTTGCCTGAAACAAAGCACAATTAAAATTTAAAACAGATTCAAAGTTAAAAAGAATACAGAAAGGGGCGCCTGGGTGGCTTAGTTGGTTAAGCGTCCGACTTTCACTTGGGTCATGATCTCGCGGTTTGTGGGTTCGAGCCCCGCGTCGGGCTCTGTGCTGACTGCCAGCTCAGAGCCTGGAGCCTGTTTCGGAGTCTGTGACTCCTCTCTCTGACCCTCTCCTGCTCATGCTGTCTCTCTCTCTCTCTCCTAGAAATAAAAAAAAAAAAAAAAAAAAGAATACAGAAAGAGGTCAAAAGTTAGAGACAGATTAAAAAATCAGGTGAATACTAACCAACAGAGAGGGACCCATTCAAGCCTACTGCAGGTTCTGTATTTCTTAGAACCCAGTTTGGTGTGCCACCGACCAGTGTGCCTGAGCGATACACCGAATCTCCCGGAGCCTTAGGTCTCCTGCCTGTAAAATAGACAGAAATACATATAAGAGACAGTCCATCCCTGCCTCCAGCCAATTTTTATCAACCATCTACTGTGTTTTGGGCTCCTGTCTGGCCCTTGCAGAGATTACATCCTAGTAAGAGGGGCACGAAGGAACCACAGAGATTGTAATCACCTAAATTTTACAGTATGGGAGGTGATAAGTGCAGAGAGAAAAATAGAGCATGATCAGGGAGATAGGGTGCTAGCCAGGAATAAGGGGAATGCAATGCCCAGTTTGTAAGAACAGCCAATAGAAGCCTCACAAAGAACATTGAAGAAGGGGCCATTGCTTTACTAGGGCTCCCACAAAGTACTACACCAGGGTGACTTCAGCACCAGAGAGCTGTTGTCTCTCAGTCCTGAGAGGCTGAAAAGTCGGAGATCAACGTGTCAGTCAGCAGGACTTTTCCTTCCTAAGGGTGTGAGGGGGAGTCTGCTCCAGGCTTCTCTCCTTTGCTTATCTTCTCCCGTCTTCTCTTCACATAGACTTCCTCCTGTGCATGTCTCTTTGTCCAAGTGCCTTTTTATAAGGACACAAATCATATTGGATGGGATCCCACCCTTGTGACCTCATCTCACCTAATTACATCTGCACCAACCCTATTTCCAGATAAGGTCACATTCTCAGACTTTGGGGGTTAGGACTTTAACATGTGAGTTGGGCAGGTTGGGAGAGGGCACAATTTGACCCATAACAAGGAGTATTTGAGGAAAAAGTTGAAAGAGGTGAGGGAGTGGGCCAAGTGGACATCTAGAGGAAAATGCACCAGACAGTGAGATTGGCCAGGGCAACAGCCCTTAGACGAGTGTCTGATGTTTGCAAGTGACAGCAGAGAGGTCAGTGTGGCTGGAGCAGGGCGAGCCAGTGGAAGAACAGATGAGATCAGCTGGGAGATGGCAGGAACGGGGGGCGGGGGGGGAAGGGGTGACTTGAGGTCACTATAAAGACTCTAGCTTCTTTGCTGAGTGAAACTGGAAGCCATTGCAGAGTTCTGAATGCTTTTATTTGTTTTGAGAGAGAGAGCAAGTGCAAGCAGGGGCAGAGAGAGAGGAAGAGAGAGAATTCCAAGCAGGCTCCATACTCAGTATGAAGCCCAAAACAGGGCTCAGCCCTGCGACCCTGGAATTATGACCTGAGCCGAAATCAGGAGTCAGACACTTAACTGACTGAGCCACCCAGGCGCCCGCATTGCAGGGCTTTGAGCAGAGAGGTAACCTGACTTAACTTATATTTAAAAGGATCATTTAAGCCTCTGTGTTGGAAGTTCTCATAGTGCAGTTACAAAAATTAAGTTAGCACAGAGGCTACTTTCTGCCCAATAAATGTCATGTTCCTGTTTATAAGGGTGCTGGCGGAGTCCCACCCAGATTCCTTTACTAGCCTGTTTGTCATTCCCAGCTTCCACGGGTTTGGTCCACTAGTGTTCCTTTCTCTGGAGAATTGCCATTGATCGAAGCAAAAGCCACCTTCCCCTGACCAGCCTGGAGTTACAAAAGGCCATGCCCCTGGCTCAAGAGGGAATGATTCTATGGTGCAATGTGTGCCTCTTGTCTAATGGAATGAATATAGGTGACATGTTGAGAAGGCTCACAATGTTCTTGAAAATGTCACACCTGCAGAAACACCACCAACTTGGACTTGAAGGGATGAAGGACAAGACGGAAGTGGGCCGTCAGGCCAACAAAGTTCTACATGCAGTAAACAGGTTGATAAACTATTCAGTTATAAATACATTTAAGAAAAAGAAAGGATGATTTCAAGGGCAGAGCTGCAGGCCCAGAGGGCAAAGCCAGGAGCCACAGAGGATGACTGGAGTTAGCCCAGTTGAATTTTGAAATTGCTTAGGACTAGTGAGTCCTTTTTTCCTTGCAGCTTCTCCCTTTTGGAACAGATGTCTGTAACTGGTCTGCTGTGCTTGTCCACCATTGCATTTTAGGAACAAATTATTTTTCCTCTAGTTTTATAGGCCACAGATGGAGAATTTTTCTCCAAGATACATCCCACTCAGGGTCTCACCCATACCTGAGTTAGATAATTAAGATTATGAAATTGGGACTTTTCAGCTAATAAGATTTTGGACTTTGAGTTGATGCTTTATAACTGAGACTTTGGAGGATGTTGTGATGAGGTGAATATATTTTGCATGTGAATCTTTGGGGCCAAAGGAAAGACTGTGTAGGTTAACGCCACCCCCCAAACATGTCCATGTCCTAATCCTTGAATTTGTCAATATGTTACCTTATATGACAAAAGGGATTTTGCAGATGCAATTAAGTTGGGAGAGTATCATGGGTAATTCAATGCCATCATAATGGTCCTTACAGGAAAAAGGCAGGATGGTCAAAGAGAGGTGTAAAGTAGAAGCAGAGGATGGAATTATGCAAAGCCATAAGCCAAAGAGTGTGAGCAGCCTCTGAAAAATGGGCAAAGCAAGGAAGCAGATTTTTCCCTAGAGACTTCAGATGAAGCACAGCCCTGGTGATACCTTGATTTTAGCTCACTGACACTGATCTTGGATTTCTGTGCTCTAGAACTATAAGAGAATAAATGTGTGTTGCTTTCAGCCTAAGTTTGTGGTACTTTGGTACAGTAGCAATAGGAAGTGAATTTAGGACCCAATATGACCATGAAGCAAGAGTTTCATGTCTTCTGCCAGCATCCACGAAACTGGGCCTGGATAACTTTGATCACTTGCAGGAGGGGTAAAATCTTAAACCCTTCAGAGTTCTTTCTTTTTTTTTTTTAATATCCATAATGTTTTATTTATTTCTGAGACAGAGAGACAGCATGAGCAGGGGAGGGTCAGAGACAGAGGGAGATACAGAATCTGAAGCAGGTTCCAGCCTCTGAGCTGTCAGCACAGAGCCGGACGCAGGGCTTGAACCCAATAACCACAAAATCATGATCTGAGCCAAAGTTGGACGCTTAACCAACTGAGCCACCCAGGCGCCCCGACCCTTCATGGTTCTTGACATTTAGTTAATAAAAATGATGGTATGGTCATGGGTATTTTCCAATTTCTAGTAATACTCTTCTAAGAAATCTATTTCTAAATAAGATACCACTTAAATAGCTTTGAATCTTAAGAAATAGCCTATGGTTTATATTTGGTTGTTTAAACTGTGAATAGTAATATTTATATAAGTGAAAGTCAATAAAATCAGCATTTTTTAATGAAAATAGCAAGTACCTATTTGCAAAAATGTGTTAATTACAAGAAATATTCCATGCTTTATTCTACTGTTTAGTGTTGGAGTCATAAAGAATAATATTTTCCTCAAAAGATACTATGGAAAAGAGATTTCTTTTGGTGGAATAACTTGTAAATGAAATCTGGTGCATTACTCAGACCAACTGGGCTCCTAGAGATGACAGAAATTAGGAAGCATTTTATATATATATAGCTTATATATAATATACAGTTTATTTATATAAACATGGAATGATTCTTAAGGGAAATGAAAGATTGGGGTGTGTGAAAACAAAGAACCAGAGAAAATTCCTGTGCAAGTGTATTTATTTTTTAGCTTAAGCAAAACAGGTGATAAACATATTCCACCCAGAGATTAGCAGCTGGCCATGCATGCAACCGTGGGTGCAAAGCCAAGTTGTTTCAGTACCAGTGTGCAGACCAGATTCCTTCATGAAATTGACTCTGTGTTGCACCAGGCCACCCTGCATATCTGCTGCTGGGGGATTTATAACCCATTCACCATCTCATCTGAAAGTCCATACACTAGTCACATGACCATCACCTACACATCTGCCAAGTAAACAGCATGGCGAGTACTTTCTTGTTCGGTAGCCAGTGACACAGAAGTGTGACCAGACACACACCAACACAGAGACACAAAAGGCATCTCCTCTCACGGAGCTGACAACCTTCTCTACATTTCTGGAAACAAGAGTGCCATGCGATGTCCCATGAATTGGTACTCATTCTGGGAGAGGAGGGCAGGGCTGGCCCTAGGTTTTAGCATGGGTGGCTGGAGGTTCTCAGAAGAGCTATTTCAGTATAATCAACAGAACTGTTGGCCTTGGTGACTGTGAGATGTGTCTTCTGACCTCCTCACAGATGCTTGGACTTCTGACAAAAGCTGGCCTCAGTTAAGGGTTGAGTGGAAGGTACAGACATGGGGCATCCTACAAGAGATAGGAGGCAGTGCCCTGGTTTGTGCTGCTTTATGTACATTCCAGCTTCTTCTGGATGCAAAGTCACAAATTCACAAAATATTAGAGTTGGGATGAGCCATCTATTTCAGACTCCTCACGTTACAGTGAACAATGTGGCGGCCCAGAGAGGAAAAGCAACTTGCTAAAAGTAGAGCATGGCAGTGGCAGGGCTAGGCTAGAATGCAGTATGCTAACCCCCATTTAAGAAAACTGACACTAAGTGTGCAGCCAAACTTTTCAACAACAATGAAAATGAGACCATGAGAATAAATACTTTATTCTCAAAAAAGCCTGAACTGCATTTAAAGGCATAGAAACTCAGCTTCTTCAGCTCTTTTCTGAGGGGCTCTCTTCTCTGTGTCTTTCTATCTCTCATCTCCCTGCCTCCCCCCGCCCCCAACACACATAAACACCTTTGGTCAGTGGAGATTTCTTGCTTTACAAAGACAGAGCCAACATCTTCAGGAAGACACTTAACAGAGTATATTTCTCAATCCAGGTCTTTGTGTGAGGTCTGGGAAACTGGCTTATTTTCTAGAACAATAGGTGGCTCTGCAATCAAAAGATCATCCTCCCCAAAGGAGGAGTTCTGGTCTGTGTTCACGAAGTTGGGGATATCAAACTTCATGAGCCTGTTCAGCTCCTCCTCTGGCTGCCCGTTGCTTCTAATGGCTTCTTGCACTTGAACACTGCTGTCAAGGGCTGTGGTCTGCAGACAAGCTTTAGCCCTATCCAAGTGCTCCACTTCGTTGATGTAGCACTGAAAGAGAGACCTGGATTCCTCATTGCCTTGCCGAGAAAACACCTTATCTGGCTCCAACGGTCTTCCAAAGTCTGACACAAAGCTATTCATTCTGAATCTCTTCTCTGAAGACTCTGCATTGCTGTAGAGAGAAGGAAAATAAAAGACTGCTTATACACCAGCTTGTTCACATGCAGAAATCATGGCTTTCAGCATGTTGGGCAGGCCAGTGTGTTTCCACTGGGCCTCAAGTACATGTCTCTGTATAGAACAGACACATACCAGAACTGAGAGGCATCACTTCTGAACATGTAAATAAACCTGAGACAACTGGACCCTCCCGAAAAGACACCTTGCTAAGGAATCCCCCAATATTCTGGATCAAGCAGCCATGCTTCTCTGGGACTCCTGGATCACCTGCATCAGAATTACTTGAAGTGCTTCTTAAAATGCAGAATCCTGGGTCAAGACCTTCAGAATCTCTGGAGGTAGGGGCCAGTAATCTGGATTTTCACAGACTCCCCAGGGATCACCACTAACAGGCAAGTTTAGGACCTCTGACCTACATCAGATCAGCCTGAACAACAGCGCTATCTTACAGGGTAAGTTTCATATTTGTCAAAGTGCACTCATGTCCATGTATCTCACTCGATTCTCAAAACTGACGAGTGCAGTCACTTAGGGCAGAAATTATGATATCCATTTCACAAATGCACGAGCTAAGGTAAAAAGCCATCAGATTGCCCCCTTGAGTCACAAAAGTAGTTAGTAATGGCAGTGAGAATAAAACCCAGGTTCCTAATTCCTTGTTTTATTTAATGTGGAACCAATTAGCAACTCAATAGTAATATATCAGTGAACGAATGAATAAAATAACTATCAATTAATCCCACAGAGCACTGAATAACCTGACACCCTTCTATTTTAATCACCATCCTTTCCAGATCTATACACAGGTAGCTCACAGGTAGCAATTCTTTAAGGTCACGAATCATGACTGAACACATTTTCAAATCTAGACATTTTCTTTCTTTCTTTCTTTCTTTCTTTCTTTCTTTCTTTCTTTCTTTCTTTCTTTCTTTCTTTCTTTCTTCCTTTCCTTCCTTCCTCCCTCCCTCCCCCCTCCCTTCCCTTTCTTTCTTTCTTTCTTTCCTTTTCCTTCCTTCCTTTCCTTCTTTCTTTCTTTCTTTCTTTCTTTTCTTTCTTTCTTTCTTTCTTTCTTTCTTTCTTTCTTTCTTTCTTTCTTTCTTTCTTTTCAAAACCTGACAAAAATTAGGTTCTGGAGTCTGTTTAACAAATGTATGATCTCAGTGATTTTAGTTCTAAATCTCTTCTTTCCCTCCCATCATTCAGGATAAAGTGCTTATGACCAAGTTCTCATTGGGCACAGGGCATGGATGCAATTTTTTAAGTTTAGTTTTATTTATTTTGAGAGAGAGAGAGAGAGAGCACAAGTAGGGAAAGAGCAGCAAGAGAGGAAGAGAGGGAGAATCCCAAGCAGGCTCCACACTGTCAGCAGAAGGCTAAGGCAGGGCTCAAACTCATGAACTGTGAGATCATGACCTGAGCTGAAATTAAGTCAGATGCTCAACCAACTGAGCCAACCAGGAGTTCCTGGATGCAATTTACAGTCTGGAAAATCTGGTTATTTAGACTAACCAGATTTAGTTAGTCTAACTTTAATTAACTTCTAAATTATCAAGAATCACCTGGATTTCAGAGGTCAATTATCCTAGAGGTTTGCAATCCAGCAGCTGAGGGACTTTATAGCAGATCTCCAACCCTGATTACCTGAGTGACATCAGACAAGGCCTTCTCAGAAGCCTGAGTTTTCCTCTTTAATAAAAAAAATCAGGTGAACAAATCTCATAGCCGACTGAGCAAATGTGATGTGAAGGTCAATGATTTACATAAGAGTACTATGCTCACTAAGTCACATATTCCGAATACAGAGAAAAATCACTTTAAAGCGACTGACAACTTCTGCCTTAATGCACATTTAAGAGGTCTTATCTTTCAATAAGTGGTTTTTCTTCCTCTAATTGTCACTTCACCCAGGTTTAAAAGATGTTTGAGGATAGGAATGAGTGCACCGGCAACCTGTGACTGAATAAGATAAAATGTCACCCAGGATGGAAGGACTTAACACGTTTGGAAAACACATGATTAAGATGCTGGGCCTCATGTCATTTTCCAAACCCAGCGCTAAGCAGCAGCTGAGGCTTCTTTGCCTGCTGGGGGCATCCACTGAGTGGGAAAGCAGACCCTGAAACCCAGCTGTACAGCAGCTCTTCCGTAACATAGGTGACGTTTTCTCAGGATTGTTGTGGCTCCATTAATCATCCTTGCTGAGAAATTAGTCAGAAAAAGACAAATATCCTATGACTTCACTCCTACGAGGACTCTAAGATACAAAACAGATGAACATAAGGGAAGGCAAGCAAAAATAATATAAAAACAGGGAGGGGGACAAAAATATAAGAGACTCTTAAATATGGAGAAGAAACAGGGTTGCTGGAGGGGTTGTGGGAGGGGGATGGGCTAAATGGGTAGGGGCATTAAGGAATCTACTCCTGAAATCATTGTTGCACTCTATGCTAACTTGGATGTCAATTTAAAAATAAATAAATAATTTTAAAAAAAAATCACGCTTGCTGAACCAAGAGGAGACCAAAAGCATTTTGTCTTTCTGCAGGGCAGAGCCCACAGTGGACGGTTATGCCCTGGAGATGCCTTCCCTGCCCCACCCAGCTCTTCTGACCTTTCCCTGATGATCTCTTGGTGTGATAACAGTGCAATTTGTCTGATCCTCCCTCCCTGGGAATAAGGCAAAAGTTCACCTTTGTACTCTCAGAATTTGGTAAATGTTAAATACTCAATAGATCATCCCTTTATTCTTCTTTCTTTGGTAAATTAAAGAACGTATATGTGAAAAAATGTAATCACAGACACAGCTTGCTTCAATTCCAATTATTCCATTATAGGGTAAACTCTACATACTGGAATGCATAGATCATAAAAGCAAAATCCTGTGTGTTTTTATTAATGTAAACACCCATAAAACCATCACGCTGACCCAGATAGAGAATGTTTCCTTTCTCCTATAAAGTTTCCTTCCATTCAATTTCTACACACTTTAGGTAGCATTGCCTTGATTTCTCTGGATAAGCTTTGCCTCTTAGTGAATTTCTAGTCAGTTTCCACCATCTATAGGTAAAGTGTTTCGATTTTTATCACCACAGATTAGTTAAGCCTGTTTTTAAAATTCATACAAATTTATACAATATATAACCTTTTGTGCCTGGATTCTTTAGCTTAGCATAATGTTTTTTTGTTTTGGTTTGGTTTTGGTTTTTTTTTTTTTTTTGAGAATCTTCCATGTTGTTACATTTAACAACAATTTGTCCTTCTTGCTTAGTAATATTTCATCATATAAGTTTGCCACAATTTGTTTATTCATTCTCCTGTTAAAAGATACCAGGGACGCCTGGGAGGCTCAGTCAGTTAAGCATCTGACCTCAGCTCAGGTCATTATCTCATGGTTTGTGGATTTGAGCCCTGAGCCAGGCTCTGTGCTGACGGCTAGCTCAGAGCCTGAAGCCTGCTTCAGATTCTGTGTCTCACTCTTCTCTGACCCTTTCCTGCTCACGCTGTCTCTCTCTCTTCTTCAGAAATAAATAAAACATTAAAATTTTTTTAAAAAGACATCTGGCTTGGGGCACCTAGGTGGCTCAGTCCATTAAGCGTCCAACTCCTGGTTTTGGCTCAGGTCATGACCTCGAGGTTAGCGGCTCAGCACGGGGCTCACAGTGCTGATGGTGTGGAACCTGCTTCAAATTCTTTCTCTCCCTCACTCTCTGCCCCTCCCCCCACTCATGCTGTCTCTGTCTCTCCCAGAGTAAAGAAATAAACTTAAAAAAAAAACAAAAAGACATCTGACTTGTCAACAGCTTGGCACTGTTGTGAGTACAGCTGCTATGAACACTCTTAATTAGTCTCTTTATAGACACACGTTTTTATTGCTCTTGAGTAAATACCTAAGAGGAGAATTCCTGGGTCACAGAGTAGACGTGTGCTTAACATTATAAGAAACTGCAATTTTCCAAAGTAGTTGTGCCATTTTACACCCTCACCACAAAGTACCAGAGTTCCAGACACTCCCCATCCTTGTCAACATGTGGCATTGTCAGTCTTTTCAATGTTAGTCATGCTGGTGGGAGGGAAATGGCATCTTGTTGCGATTTTAATGGGCATTTCTCTGATGTCTAGTCATGTTGAACATCTTTGCATGTGCTTATTGGCTATTGGTTTATCTTCTTTTGTGGCGTTTCTGTATGAGTCTTTTGCACATTTTAAAACTTGGATTATTTTTGCTATTGATCTGTGACAGTTTTATAATACATTTTGAATACAAGCCCTTTGTCAAATGCATTGTAAATATTTTCTCTCGAACTGTGACTTACATTTCCTTTTTCTTAGGATGTCTTTTGAGGGGTGGTTCAGTCAGTAAAGTGCCCAACTCTTGTTTCAGCTCAGGTCATAATCTCATATTTTGTGAAATCGAGCCCTACATCAAGCTCTGTGCTGACACCACAGAGCCTGATTGGAATTCTCTCTCTCCCTCTCTCTGCCCATCCCATGCACTCAATCTCTCTCTCAAAATAAATATATAAATATTTTTTAAAAAAAGATGTCTTTTGATGAGCAGAAGCTTTAAATTTCAGGTAAGTTCAAGTTATCAACTTTTAAAATTTTACATTAGGGTTTTCATATCATCTCTAAGAAATAATTGCCTGTCTTAAATTCATGAAAATAGTCTCCCATGCTTTCTTCTAAAACTGTGCTGTCCAACATAATAGCCATTAGCCACAGGTGGCTATGTAAATTTCAATTACGTAAAATTAAAAATCCAGTATCTCTGTTCTATTACCCACATTTTAAGTGCTCAATAGCTACATGTGGCCAGAGGTTGCCTAAATGAACATGACAGAGAATAGTTTTGTCTAAATGAACATCACAGAGACCAGTTCCATGATCACAAAACTGCTCTTGGACAGTGTTGTTCTAGGAGCTTTAACTCTGGGTCTATGAACCATGTTGAAATAGGAGTCAAAGTTCCTTTCTTATGTTTATCCAGTTGATTCAGCACTCTTGTTTAAGAGACTTTCCTTTCAATTGACCTTAGACATAGTAATAGACAATAAGGAAAAAATCCATTCACAATAGCATGAAATAAGTAGAATACAGGCATACTTTATTTTATTGTCCTTTGCTTTATTTGCAAATTCACAGATACTGCGTTTTTTAACAAATTGAAGGTTTGTGGCGACATTATATCTGGTAAGCCCGTCAGTGCCATTTTTCCAACAGCATTTGTTCACTTTGTGTCTCTATCACATTTCAGTAATTCTCACAATAGTTCAAATGTTTCCATTATTATTATATTTGGTGCAGTGATCTGTGCCTAGTGATCTATAATGTTTATCTCCAAATTGTTTGGGGGGCATCACGAACTGTACCCTCATAGGACGGCAAACAATAAACGCTGTGTGTGTTCTGACTGCTCCACTGACCAGCCATTCCCCATCTCTCTTCCTTTCCTTGGGCCTCCATATTTCCTGAGACATACCAATACTGAAGTTATGCCAATTAATAACCCTACAATGGCCCTAAGTGTTTAGGTGAAAGGAAGTTACAAGTCTCTCACTTTCAGTCAAAAGCTAGAAATGATTAAGCTTAGTGAGGAAGTGGGTGCCATTATGGGAACAGGAACCCACCGTCTATCATCTCTTGGCCCTTCATGAATTATGTCTGGTGTCACCTCCTGCTAGAAGTCTTCCCTGACTCCTCCAGTCTGAGTTAGAATGTTCTCCTGGAGGACTGGGTGCTTCTCTCCATCTGTCTTCTCACTCTGTATTACCCTCTTTTCTTATCTGGCACCTTCATTAAGATTATGATCTCTTGAGGGCAGGCATTGTGTTTCTTGCCTATGTTCCAATACTTAGCACAGTACTAGACATAGTAATAGCTGCTCAATAAATTTCTCTTAAATGAAAGAGATCTTGAAACTAAATCAACCCTTGCCTTGGCAGGCAGCCTCCTCTACAGTTTCTACAAGGTCAGAAATTAATTCAAGAGCAGCATACCCAGATATGGTCAACAAGTGAAAGGAGAAGAGCCTTAATAAGGGAAGGCCTATTGGGGCACCTGGGTGGCTCAGTCAGTTAAGTGTCTGACTACAGCTCAGGTCACGATCCCATGGTTTGTGAGTTCAAACCTGTGTCAGGCTCTGTGCTGACAGCTTGTAGCCTGAAGCCTGCTTCAGATTCTGTCTGTCTGTCTGTCTCTCTCTTTCTGCCCTTTCCCTGCTCACTGTCTCTCTCAAAAAAACAAAACAAAACAAAAACAAACAAACAAACAAAAAACATTAAAAGAAATTTTTAAAAAATAAGAGATGGCCTATTAATAGAGAGATCCTGAGTGTGGACTTTAGAGTGAGTGATACAGGAGGTCCAGCAAACTAGTCTCATTCAGATCTGCCCTGTACCTACTTTTGGTGCAAGGGAACACCCTACCTCTGCCCCGTACAATGATCCCCACATCCTCAAGCTCTGTTCCATAATCTTCCATGGCCTTTCACATAGGTCCTCAGAACTCATACCATAGAGTTACTAAAAGGGCATCTTGTACTTTCTACAACTGGCCAGCCTTAGAGGCTACAAGGCTCACGTTCCATGGGGAAGATTTCCTGCCACTTATTCTTAAGAATGGCTTTAAGGAAAGCCAGTGAAAACACTGCCCCTCAGTGGTTACCCATTTTTAAAACAGTGTAGCCCTCATGAGTCACACCCAAAAATACTTTTGTTTATTTAATGCAGTGAATATCAAAGGATTCTCACTAATTAGGCATGGGAAGTTTGCAGCTGGATGTTGTCTTTTTAAAAATTTATTTATTTTAGAGAGAGAGTGCAAGCAAGCAAGTGGGGAAGAGGCCCAGAAGAAGAGAGGGTGAGGATCTCAAGCAGGCTCCATGTTCAGCAGGGAGCCCAAGCTGGGGCTCGATCTCATGATCCCTGGCATCATGACCTGAGCTGAAATCAAAAGTTGGACGCTCAACCAACTGAGCCACCCAAGTACCCTTGGATGTTGTCTTAATTTAGTCTTTAGGAAAGAAGCACATGCCGTATTGTTAAGGATGCCTTTCCAGCCTGTAGACAGCCTGGGTACTGCTTTGTAGGTCATTATGCTCCCATGACAAAGAGAAGACAGCAGCCTTCAGCTTTCTCATCCTCTCAAATCTAGCTGGCAGAGGAAAAAACAATGCTCAATGGCACCTATTAGATCAGCAAAGGAGTTTAAAGCCAACTTGGTCTTCTACATCTTTGGTTACATTTGGGAAAATTAAAAACTACAAGGGCCAAACATAAATTCTACCTTGATTAAAATTATAGTTAAAGCCAGAAGCCAAAACCTTCAAAAACTGAAACACTGAAAGAATCAGAAGCTTTGAGATGTTGGCTGGACTAGCAATTAATGCCATGTTATAAGTTATGATGAGGAAAGGAGAGAATACTGAAGAATATCTGTGCTATAGGTTGAATGTCTGTGTCCCTCCAAAACTGATATGTTGAAATCTACTCCGTCATGTGATGGTATTAGGAGGTGGGGTCTTTGGAAAAGGATACTTAACCTTAATGAATGGGAATATGCCCTTATGAAAGAGGCCCCATGAAAATCCCTTGCTCCCTCCTCCATAGGAGGACACAGTGAAAAGTCTGCCATTTATGAACCGGATACCGAATCTGCTAGCACCTTGATCTTGAACTTCTCAGCCTCCAAAAACTGTAAGAAATAGATTTCTGTTATTTATAAGCTTTCTGGTCTATGATACTCTGCTATAGCATAATGAACAAACTAAGACAGTTTGTCAGAAAATTTAGAATCATCAATAACTTTAGCATCTCAAGTTGTTTTTGTTACACTCCTACCAGTTCTAGATCTTGTCATCATGAAATTGATGATCTAGCTACTGTGATCAAGAGAAGGTCTCCTGTGTCATCCTAACTTTTTAAAAATTACAACCGTTTATTTTGATAGGAAATTGAAGCTTGAAATCATTTATTTCATTTATTTAAGAATTTGTATTCTGGGGTGCCAGAGTGGCTCAGTCCGGTAAGTGTCTGACTCTTGGTTTCAGCTCAGGTCATGACCTAACAGTTTGTGAGTTTGAGTCCTGTGTAGTCAATGCAGCATCTACTTGGGATTCTCTCTCTCTCTCAAAATAAATAAATAAACTTAAAAAAAATTTGTATTCCTCATTTTCATCTTATTATAAGAAATATAATTGTAGGGGAGCACCTAGGTGGTTCAGTCAGTTAGGCATCTGACTTGGACTCAGGTCATGATCTCGCAGTTCGTGAGTTTGAGCCTCGTGTCTGCCTCTGTGTTGACAGCTTGGAGGCTGGAGCCTGCTTCAGATTCCGTGTCTCCCTCTCTTTCTGCCCCTCCCTGACTTGTGCTCTGTCTCTCTCTGTCTCAAAAATAAATAAACATTAAAAAAATTTATAAATTAAAGAAACACAGTTAGGACTTAATCTATTTGTTGCAACATTACTGAAGTCCACCAGCCAGAACAAAAAGATTAATCAGACTGTTCTTATTCCTGATTTTTTCTTCTTCTTACCATGGGTTGTGTCACATCTTCTCTGTACCTGTGGAATATTTTATTCCTGAGCAGACAGCCCCTAACTTGCAGTCCTCTGGCACTGGCACTGATTGTCATTACTCCCATGACAGTCCCCTGCTCACAAACCTTCACTGACTCCCCAGACTTTCTGCATGATAGCTCAGACCTCCCCCCCCTTACATCACCTGGTCTTTCTGGTGTCCTCTCCCACCAGTCCCCTTGCTGGCCCAGTCACATGGCATCAAATGCACTCAGGACTGTCCCTCTCTTGGGCTTGTACTGTTCCTTCTTCCTGATGGGCCCTTCCAGCCTTCTCTATCTGTCAAAGTCAAATACCATCTTTACTGTCCAATGCAAATGTTACTGCCTGTAAGGAGGCTGTCTGATCTTCCAATGAGAAGGACTCCGTCCCTTCTCTGTGCTCCTGCTGTATTTCACTGACTTTCTCTTACAAGATGGATCCCTTCCTGCCTCATGTCAGAGTTTTTTGTGCACAGCCTTTTTTTGTTTTTTTGTTTTTTTTTCCTATGCACTGTGGTGCTTTAGTATGTCCATCCTTGCATCTCCCAAAGGGTCTTGAAGTTATTAGGCTCTCTGTGGGCGTACTGAACAGCTGTATCTGCCGGTGGTCCCAAGCCCTGGAACCACAGAAGTAGACCTTTGGAAACCTTCCTCTGTGACCCAAAAGACAAATCAGGTCAGGAGGACAGACCCCTCCCACCTCCATTTGGAGAAGGAAAACATCTGTAATTCTCCGGGTTATTCCTCCAGGGATTTTTCAGATTAATCACAATGTTTTGCAAAGGAGGTGCCTGCTGGTGTGCTGAGTCTTTAGTATGCCCATGATTGTCTTCAGGTTTTCCCTACTCATGGAAAGTGGTGGGCAGTGCAGCCTGTGGGCACCTGTACTTCTAGAAGTCATTTCCAGTGGACTTTTAGAGATGTGCTAGGCTAAGCAAAGACCTACTAAGAGGAAAATCTCTGTGACTACAACTACTGAGAAAATAATAACCACTAATATTTATGGAGCCACAGCCTTTGCTAAAAGCTTTATGTCATGTGACTAGGCCTAGAGGTACCAACCCAACCTTTCTGTCTGTGTGTGGCAGTGCCTTTTGGTTGCTTTAGTTGCTAGTTCTCACTTACCAGGAAGATGTCAGTCTCTCTGGGGCAAGAAAGAGTTTACTACATTAGCACAGTCCTGGGCAAGCCATGGCTGTGCACTCAGTAAACACTACTTCACTGATGGGAAATTAAAAGTGACTCCTGCAAGAAGGGGTATAAATTGAATCTGATACATAAAATAGTCATATTTTCTACCTGTCAATAGTGGCAGACCTCTCGAAATGACAGCGCCTCCTCAGGAACCAGTCACTATGTCTGCATTTTGCCAGCTAGTTCCTGTGGCCTTGGTCATTATCAGAAACCTTAAGCCCTGACATTTCTTGCTAGTAGCTTTTAGGTGCACTATACCTATCCTTTAGTGAGTGCCATATTCAGGTAAATTGCAACTCAAAGTAAAATGTAATTTCCATTTTTATAAGGTCATGAGCAATTCTGCACTCAAACCTAAAAGAAGTACATCCCCACTCGGACAAGGTGCACTTAGCCAAGGTTACAAAAGGAGGGTATTTGAGGCATATGATATCTGGAGTTTGATAGTTTTGGGGGGAAGTTCAAAGCATTCAACATAAAAATGTGATCCAAGCCTTTCCTGTTACTCTCTCTCTGGTAGATTTACGATAATGGGGCTATAATGCTTTAACAAGACAGCGCACAGAGTAAATGGCTCCTTAGCTGAGAAAGCAAGGGGAAATGGATGTTTTATCTTCATTGTCCATGAAGGATCCAGGTAAGAGGTTTTTTTCCCCCCCAAACACAGATATTCCAGGAGGAAAATAATCCCCATTAAAGCTGTTTCTTGGGCCTAAAAGCTTTCAAGAAAGGTGATGTCAGCTTTATAATAGTCTTTCTTCTCTGCAGGATACTTTACTAGTGTTCACCAGTATCTGGTTCTCTTCTTCTGGGCACACAGATTACCCTTCTCAGCCTGAGAAGTCAGGGGGTGTGGCTAGCTCTGGCCAATCACTGTGAGAGGAAGGGATGTGTGCCACTTCCTGGCTGAAGAACAGAAGGGCAGGTGTGAGATCTCCACAGGTGCTCTTCCCCTTTCAATAACCCAGAAGCCTGAGTGCTGGAGGCAGTGCTGACACAAGAGGAGAAGCCTCTGGCCACCCATGGCAAACATGTAGCTTGAGTAAGAAATAAACCTGTGTTGTGTCATACTAAGATTTGAGGAGTTGTTTGCTACTGTCTCATAACCTCATCTGCTTATTACACAATCCCTCTCTTCACAAAGCCATTGAGAAGTCAGTGACTCCAGAATTGAAGTTTTTAGGCTAATATGATCCCAATTTGAAATCCTCAGGGGAAAAAACTTGCCCATTTTATTGTGATGTCATTGGCTCAGTGCAGTGAATGGATCTCAACTCCTACCATCCAACATTGTTAAACGAAGGTCCAGCCCGGGATGGCAAATATATTTCCTCTCTTGGCTAAATTCTGATTGATTCCTGATGGCTAAAAGGGTGATGCCTAAAAGGGTGTCTGAAAACAATTCTGAGGCCAAGTCTTGGCTATGCAGGTAGATAGTGCCGTTGATTAGTGATGTCTGCTGTGGGCATGGCACAAGGAGTAGAGGCGTGGACTGTGGTATCTGCCATCCCTGTGTCTCACTACTTTCAGAGAGGCACGTACTCTTTCCATGTGTCTGCAATCATGAGATCCTGCCCTGAAATACTTCCATGGAGAAAAACAGCATTAAGCAGTAGACTCAGCACAAGTCCATTACGAGCTTGCAGACTTGATCAGGTATCTTTGTTGCGGTAGTTGTTCTTCTTGTTCTTGTTGTTCTTATTGTTGTTTTTATTTATATTCAAGTCCGTTAACATATAGTGTAGTACTGGTTTCAGGAGTAGAATTTAGTTATTCAACACTCACATATAACACCCAGTGCTCATCCCAGTAAGTCCTCTCCTTACGGCCCATCAGCCATTTAAACCCTCCACCTCACCCACCTTCCCCCCCAGCAGCCCTCAGTTGTTTCTCTGTATTTAAACATCTCTTATGGTTTGCCTCCCTCTCTGTCTTTATCTTATTTTATTGTTCCTTCCCTTCCTCTATGTTAATCTGTTTCATTTCTTAAATTTCACATATGAGTCAAATCATATGGTATTTGTCTTTATCTGACAGACTTATTTCACTTAGTGTAATACACTCTAGTTCCATCCATGTTGTTGCAAATGGCAAGACGTCATTGTTTTTGATTGCTGAGTAATATTCCATTGTATATATATTTTCTTTTCTTTTTCTTTAAAATGTTTATTTTTGAGACAGAGAGAGACAGAGTGTGAGTGGAAGAGGGGTAGAGAAAGAGGGAGACACAGAATCTGAAGCAGGCTCCAGCCTCCAAGCTGTCAGCACAGAGCCCGAACTCAAACTCACAAACTGAGATCATGACCTAAGCTGAACTCAGAGGGCCAAACAGCTGAGCCACCCAGGCACCTCTTTATTTTCTCTATCCATTTGTCAGTTGATGGACATCTGAGCTCTTTTCATAATTTGGATATTATTGATAGTGCTGCTATAAATATTGGGGTGCATGCAGCATACTTCTCAAAACTAGAACAAACTATCCAAAAATTTGTATGGAACCACAAAAGACCCCGAATAGCCAAAGTAATCCTGAAAAATAAAACCAAAACGGGAGGGATCACCATCCCAGACTTTAGCCTCTACTACAAAGCTGTCATCATCAAGACAGTATGGTATTGGCACAAAAACAGACACATAGACCAATGGAACAGAATTGAGAACTCAGAAGTGGACCCAAAAGTATACAGCCAACTAATCTTTGACAAAGCAGGAAAGAATATCCGATGGAAAAGACAGCCTTTTTAACAGATGGTGTTGGGAGAACTGGACAGCAACATGCAGAAGAATGAAACTAGATCATTTTCTCACACCATGCACAAAAATAAACTCAAAATGGATAAAGGACCTGAACGTGAGACAGGAAACTATCAACACCCTAGAGGAGAAAGCAGGAAACAACCTCCTTGACCTCCACCGCAGCAACTTCTTACTTGACACATCCCCAAAAGCAAGGGAATTAAGAGCAAAAATAAACTGTTGGGACCTCCTCAAGATTAAAAGCTTCTGCACAGCCAAGGAAACAACCCAGAAAATTAATAGGCAACCAACGGAATGGGAAAAGATAGTTGCAAATGACATATCAGATAAAGGGTTGATATCCAGAATCTACAAGGAACTCACCAAACTACACGCCCGAAAAACAAACAACCCAGTGAAGAAATGGGCAGAAGATATGAACAGACACTTCTCCAAAGAGGACATCCAGATGGCCAACAGACACATGAAACGATGCTCAGCATCCCTCCTCATCAGGGAAATACAAATCAAAACCACACTGAGATACCACACGCCAGTCAGTCAGGTAAAAAATGAGCATCAGAGAGACTCTAGATAGATGCTGGCGAGGATAGAAAAACGGGCCTCCTCCTACACTGTTGGTGGGAAAACTGGTACAGCCCCTCTGGAAAACAACAGTGTGGAGGTTCCTCAAGAAAACAATAGATAGAACTCTATGACCCAGCAACAGCACTGCTGCTAGGAATACCCAAGGGGGATAAATGCTGCTGAGCATAGGAGCACATGTACCCCAATCATAGCAGCACTCTTCTCCACAATAGCTGAAACCTGGAGCTGCCTAAGTGTCATCAGAGATGAATGGATCAAGATGTGGTTTATCTCTATACCATGGACTACATGGCAATGAGAAAAATGAATCTCTGGCCATGTGTAGCAACATGGATGGATTGTTTGCTTGCTGAAATTAAGTGAGAGAGAAGGACAAATATGTGTGTGTGTATAGGAGGAGGGGAGAGAACAGGGAGAGGAAGGGAGAAGAAGGGCAAATGGTGGGGGGGGAGAGAGAGAGAAGAGAGACTCCAACTGAGAAAAAAAAACTGAACTGATGGGGGGAGGGGGATGGGCCAGGAGGGCACTTGGGGATGATGATGGGGTGTGTGTGGAAACTAAATCTTTAATAATTTTGCAAAAAAAAAAAAAAAATAAATAAATATTGGGGTGCATGTGCCCCTTTGAATCAGCATTTTTGTATCCTTTGGATAAGATCAGGTATCTTAACCACAGTGAGAGAGTTATATTCCAAAAGGATCCTGCCTGATACTTACTTGAGAAAGTATTCTTTGTGACCAATTATCCAGAGAGCCTGGTATATAAAGCAGTCAGAATTCAGACATATCAGTCCTTCAAACCCAGTGCCAAGATTCTCTTCTTAGCCTCCTTTCTAAAATCATCTCACTGTTTGACTGAAAGACACACCCAAAGTGAGGCTGGGGTGGAATATTGGCAAGCGTAAATAAAATGTGAATGCTCAGGGCCTGGGTGTCCCATGGGAGGATGGGTTTCTTTTTCTTCTGCCTCCTACTGTTCACTTAGATCCCCAGCTCTCAGCAGGACCCCTACCAGCACCCCAAGGATGGACTCACCTTCACTGAGTCCTACTGTGAATCCAGCAATTCCATAGGCATTATCTCATTTAATCTTTACAATAATGCTAAGAGACAGATACTATTTTATTTGTACAAATGAGGAATCTCAAGCAAAGAGAGGTTAAGAATCCAGACCAAAGTCTCAGTAAGTAAATTTAGAACTGTTTGACTCTAGAGCCCATGCATGGGCTGGTATGTGCTAGAAGAAAATGAATCCGATTGCTAGTATCTTTGGTCCAATGGAAGTAAGAGATTAAAAATTACAGATCTGAGATCATTTAATATAGTGGTTAGTAACAGGAGCTTTGGAGTCCAAAAGGCTTTAGTTTGAGGCCTGGACCAATAGTTGTTTTTACATTTGAGACCTCAGACAAGTGATTCATTTCTCTCATCTGTAAAGCTGGAACACCTACAGGATTTACTTCATCTTCCTATGAGGACTTGGTGAGATTATACATATAAAGTGATTAGTCGACCCTAGCATATGGTAAACATTAACAACAAAAAAAGCTCTTATTATTCTCAATGATTTATCATTCTTTCCTCCATGCTTAATTATCACACAGGCAAGCTTAACTTGGTTGTTTTATATTAAAGTTGACTGAGTGGGAAAAATAATGTCTCCTTTAGAGAAAACTTCTGCCAAATAAAAGTCAAAATTACTGAGATCTAGAAGCCTTTTTAACTGATCCATTCAGGGATTTTGCCTCATGTCTGTTTCTTTCAGTCTTCCATTATGATATACTGCAACCAAAGGCCAGATCTTATAGTACCTCAGACTCAAAAAGCATTTAGGGGCGCCTAGGTGGCTTAGTCGGTTAAGCGTCCGACTTTCGCTTGGGTCATGATCTTGCGGTTCGTGGGTTCGAGCCCCGCATCGGGCTCTGTGCTGACTGCCAGCTCAGAGCCTGGAGCCTGTTTCAGTCTGTGGCTCCCTCTCTCTGACCCTCCCCTGCTCACGCTGTCTCTCTCTCTCTCCTAGAAATAAAACATTAAAAAAAAAAAAAGCATTTAAAAGGTGGCCCTGAGGGCTGATCCATGATTTTATTAAAGCAAAAGAAGGTTAGACTTTCTCCTTAACCTCATTAAAAGCACAGAGTTACAATGACCCTTGTTCTTTGATTGAGATTATTCAGAATCACTATCAAAAGAAAAACCACGTAGCAATAGGACTGAACTGCCAACTTAGAGGTTGGAAATGCAAGTCTCAGCAACCCAGGCTCACTATGACATAGTAAGGAAATGTATCAGCCAGGACTCCAGAGAAAGAGAAGCAACAGGCACATGCTTGTGTGTATGAGTGTGGTGTGTGTGTGCGTGCGCACGCACACACGTGAGCGCACACGGCTAACTACTGAGAGAGAGAGAGAGAGATGTATTCTGTCTGTCTGTCTGCCGATCCAACTACTTAGAGAGAGAGAGCGATTTATTTTAAGGAATTGGTTCACATGACTATGGAGGTCAGTGAGTCTAAAATCTGCAGGGTAGGCTGGCAGGCTGGAACTCCAAGGAAGTTACAGTTTGAGTCTGTAGGCAGCCTTCTGCCAGAATTTCTTTTGCTTGAGGGCAGTCATTCTGTTTCAAGGAAGGCCTTCAAATGATTGGATGAAGCCACTCACGTTATGGAGGATATTCTGCTTTGCTCAGAGTTTATGGACTTAAATATTATCTCATTAAAAAATAAATGAGATAAAATGTCATCTCATCACACACACACACACACACACACACACACACGCACGCACGCACACACAGAACATTTAGAATAATATTTGACCAAATATCTGGGTATCATGGCCTTGACACACAAAATGAATCATTACATGAAGTCACGTTTTATTTGGGGCTAGGGTGTTCTCAACCATAATGATCACCTTCATCCTATATCAAACAATAACATCCCAATAGTCCTTCAGAAATCTATATGTCCCTCTGAAGAAAAGGAAGATAATAGTGTTATTATTCCCTGACCACTCTATGAGATGTTCCCTAATCTGAGTTAATCCTCAGCTTTTCTTACTACTGTTGCAACCCGCACCATATCTTCAAATTCCCTGGACCAATACAATAGAAGCAAAGGCATGTACAGATTTTTATGAGGACATGGAAGAAAGGAAAGACCCAGGTCTTTTTTATTTAAAATTTTTGAGTCGGCTTCATGCCCAACACAGAGCCCAACATGGAGCCTCAACTCACGACCCTGAGATCAAGAGCCAAGCTGAGATCAAGAATCAGACTCTTAAGTCAGCAGGGCCAGTGGCGCAATGGATCACGCATCTGACTATGGATCAGAAGAATCAGACTCTTAACCAACAGAGCCACCCTAGCACCCCAAAGGTCCATGTCTTTTTAGTGGCTTTTTAATAGCTGTTAAAGAGATTCTCAGCCATACTGTCTCCATATGCTTCAATAAAATGGTATTTGCCTTTCATTTAAAAAGTGTTTAATTTTTTTCCTACACCTTAATGTCTGAAAATAACTGAGTGAAGGGCAGAACTGATCCCTGTACCCAGGCATTTGTTATAGTGCGAGTGCAAGCTAAAGACTGAACAACAGACTCTGGAGAGTGCATGATGAAATATAAATGAGAATCCTGTTGCCAGACTCTGAGGATGAAGTGAGCTACCAAATGTGAAATGTTCAGATTGCTGCTAAATCTCTTCCAGTTACTCTCCCAGGTAGCTCTTCATCATTCCCCATGCTCTTGTGCTCTGTGCCCTAGAAAGCTGACCTCTGATGGAGACCAGCTGCTGGTTGTGCCACTGTGATCAGTCAGTGGAGAATAATGGTGAGAGGTGGGAAGGGGGAGGAAAATAGTCTCGGGAATTATTTTGAGGCTCCCTCCCTGAGAGGTCACATGGGCTAGCTGTGTCCCTCAACTCAAAGTCATAGCTCCTGTTGGCCACAGGACTCCTGGATCCCCTTCAGATCTAGGGTGAAAACCGCTCCTCAGTGTTGCTAGCCCGGAGGCCCGGTACTGTCCTGTAGGGTTCTCCCGCCAACTGGTCACAGCCTGTGTGGATTGTCCCTTCACCAAAAGCACTTCTAATTACCTAATTTGAGTGTGCTATCTCTGCTAGCTGGGACTGACTAAAAAGGTATTCAACATGTTATTTCTCCCTTCATTTGAAGAGTTGGGATAATAAAAATCCTCTAGAACATTTGAGTTTTTTTGCAATCCATAACTGAGCAAGTACTCTCTCATTTTACTCAATGTTCTTTAGACACTGTGTCATAATTTCCTCCATAAATCCAAAGCCCAACCCAAATGTTCTTTATCCTGCCATGAGAATTACATAATCCTCAGTGTTTTTCTTTTTATCCTAGTTTCAAGGGAGCTCAGTGATGAACTGTCTTTATTGTCAATAATGAATTCATTTAAGTACCCAGATATAACTATTTCTATGCTCCTTGACATGATTTTTAAAACTGGGTTGCAGCTGATTTTGCTATTTTCCTTTCTTTTTTTTTCTTCCTCACTGCTTTTGGTCTGGTGAGTCATCTAAATTCTTTGGGGAGTAAGGAGAAAATACGCCCTAGGTAATAAATACTTCAAAATAAAAATCAGGCCTGGAAGCAGCTTTAAGACTTTAAGAAAGAACCACAAAACCTAGATTCACAAAGGTCCACCTGAAAACCCCAGAGGCAAGAGGCAAAATGTGAGGAGGAAGTCAGGTCCCACCCAAAGGCAACTGGGTCCAGGCAGCATATCCATAACCAGCCCCCTTTTTTCACCCCTGCCCCGATATCATGTCTGTTTATTTAGTTCCCCCTGGGACTTAGTCACATTTAAGAATGGCTCAAACTTACTCTTGGTGTGGAGCTCCTGTCTTGGTCAGCAAAGTCAGCACAAAAAACATGAAAATCACGAAGACAGCAAGACCAACCCAAAATCCAATCACAATGGAATCTGTAAACAGTTAATACTGCGATTAGTATTTCACAGCAGCTTAAAACTTGAACATTCAAGGAAACTGAGTTTTTCAGTAGATGAAATAAGAGAAGAAGTCAACAATCTCCTAAGACAATTTGACCCATTAGTCAACTGGGGACAGATAAAGTACAGAGAATAAAGGGAAGAGTCCACATGCCTCTGGGTTTCTGTCTCAGATAACACTAAGAGACTTTGGCTTTATTGACTCTTGGTTTCCCTATCTTAATGAAGGAATCCAGGAAAGAAGGTAAACCATTTAGATCCTTAAGATTCCACTAAAGTGTCCTGAGTTAGAAAATATTGCTTTTTTAGCAGAGACTGCAATATGTAATTTGAAATGAATTCTGATACAACCCAACCCATTTTGTATTTTCACTTACATCCATGCTGGAACAACTCAAGTCCTTATTACTTCTTGAGGGGAACATGTGAACCACCTCCCAAGGGCTTTTCCTGTCTTCTACCTTTCCTTCTGTCTCATCTCTGTAAGAATCTACTTTATGACAGCTCTCATAATATTGCCCTTGTAGAAAAAACTCTTCAGCAAAAATGGACCTGACCTTATCCAAATTAAAAGAGATTCCATATGTAAAGCACTTTATATGATATCTGGCATCTGAGAAGGTACCCTGTATTTACCAGCTATTATTGTTAAAATCATCATCAATTTTTCCATTTACACCTACTTAAACCCCAAGTTTCCAGTTAGATTAGGGAACATCATGTCCCAGTATTTACTTAACTCTTAGCCATGACTTCCTAAGACACACACCTTTTCATGGGCTCTTACCCTCACTTGGCTGGAACAACTTTCCCCAACATAAAGCTAATGAAAGTATAACCATCCCTCAAAGCCCATTCCTTGCACCATCCCCTTCACAAAGCCTGGACTAACTTCCCTAACTGATGTGTTTCTCCCTCTTTGAACCCCGTGGCATTTGTGCTTCTCTATGTGGGCTCTTCCTTGAACCTATCTTGGGAAATAGTCATCAGTATCTTTGGGAGACGGATGAAACTGGATTGTCTGTACAAACTGGCATATACCTGATAGGGTCTCAAATCTGGAGGAAGCACAAGAGTTGAATTATTTTATATTTTCTGATCTACTATAATAAATTTACTTATGTGAGATTAGAAATAAATGATTGAGGGGGGTGCCTGAGTGGCTCAGTCAGTTAAGCATCTGACTTCAGCTCAGGTCATGATCTCACAGTCCATGAGTTTGAGCCCTGTGTTGGGTTCTGACAGCTTGGAGACTGGAGCCTACTTTGGATTCTGTGTCTCCCTCTCTCTCTGCTTCTTCCCTGCTTGCACTCTTTCTCTCTCTCTCTGTCTCTCTCAAAAATAAACATTAAAAATTTTTTAAATAAATGATTGGCGCTTATACATTAAATGTGTTTAAATGCAAAACATCATTCTAATTAAGTTATGTGTTTATAACCCTTTCTCTAGAGTGAAGAAATCAGATTAGCAATTTACTCTGAATAATTCATATTTCATTCTACATATAGTTTTGCTGAGAGGTTAACTTCTATTCAACAATGTTTATTCAGCACTCTAGATACAAAACTAATATATCTTTCCTTGACTTAAGAGTGCCAAAGAAATAGAAACTGTAGACTTTGCCTTATAATATAGCGGAAATGAAATCTAAAAAAGACAAAAGGACAAATGCCAAAAAATACATATACACAAGAGCAACCAACATACAACCATAACATGTCAACTGTGGGGCACAGCCTCTGAAGCACCACCGTGCAGGCAACAACAGCCCAGCATGCTGTACTTCATCGCCTGCCTGCATAGCAAAGGCAAGTTCTAAAAGGACACACCAGAGTTATGCTGAAGTTCTCAGTTGAGAGTTTAACCTAGTCATGCTGATTCACATTGGAAGCTCTTCTCATTAGGGTAATGGCTGGATCCCCATCAGTACTTCTCTTCTCTAGCCCAGGGTGTACAGAGGTGGAGGAGGAGGGCCTTTAACCCAGCGTAGTTCCTTCTCTCTGCCCCTCTAGTGCCCCAGTGAACTGATCAAAACGCAGCAATGATGTGGGGCATGAGAAGGTCACTGCCATTCCTTGAAGTCATGAGGGAGCAGAATAGGGAGGAGCAGGGCTGTGACTGGAACTTGAGAATCCTAGTTATCCAACAGCCTTTCCAAACACTTCCTTGATAACATGGCATCTACATTTCCTATCACGATATGCTTTAAGTGGCTCTGTTTACTCACATTACCCTTCAAATGGTATTTTGCTTCCTCTAATTATTCCCATTAATTTTCCTCTACCTCATCCTCTGTCACCTGACTTGACCCTAGGGTACTTTCTTACCCTGAGCCCCTTACAGTGAACATCAGAGATCCCCATATCATACTAGGAATATCCAAGCTCTCTTGCAGTTTTATTTATATGCCAAGTTTCATGGGCATGGCAGGGAAAACAGAGCCCCTAGCCCTCTCCAAAGCGCCCTTTCCTAAGAAGGATTCAAATAAAAGTTATATGTTTGCACGTATAGGAGGATTAGGAGGAACTTAACAGAGGACCAAGGGGGAGAAGAAGGGCGGAAATGGTGGGGGAAAGGGAGAGAGGCAAACCATGAGAGACTCTTGAATGCTGACAAAAACTGAGAACTGATGGATGTAGGGGGGAGGGGGGATGGGCATGGAGGAGGGCACTAGTGGGAATGAGCACTGGGTGTTATGTGGAAACTAATTTGACAATAAACTATTTGTAAAAAAAAATAACAAATGAAGATATTAACTTAAAACAAAAAAAAGTTTATATAGAGTAAAACTCCAATGCAGCCAGTAGGTGAAGGGAGCCAAGAGAAGCCTTCCAAAGGTGTTTCCAACAGAGCCCAGCAGTTTTGTCCTGTCTAGAAACTGAACTATTTAGAGATCATTACAGTAAAAGGGTAGAGCAAATTGCCAAGGGGAATTCTAAATGGAATGTGTCATAATAAAATAACTTCCCCTCAACCTCACCAGTAATGAATGAAATGAAACAGAGCTGAAGGCTGATGATGACATGTTTTTCACTGGTGTGATCATTTTTCTCCATGATTATCTTTTCTACTCTAGAGTAGGACTAGAACAGCTACCCCATCCCAATCCCCTCCTCTCCACCTCCTAAGAATAAATTGTGACCTTTCCAACTTGCGGTTGAATGAAAAATAAGGACTAATACTTAATTTGAAAGAGAGGGTTCAGGATATGAGAGCCAGCGGTCCTCACACCGCTTCTGGCTCCTAATGCATTAGGGTCAATTTTGTGATGGGAATTTCTGGCAAGGAGCCAACAGTGGTGTTCTGCTCCAAATGACAAATCATAGCCTAAGCATTCAGAAGCTCTAGCTCTGCTTCTCATCTTGATGACCTGGTTTCTTGCTAACTCATCCATGTGCGTGGCTGGCATTATCTGCAAATAGATATTGAAAAAAAATGCATGGAACATGGCTTCCACTGATGGCTCAGAATAAGAGGATGCTCTTTCAGTTTTTGCTCAACACAGCAGCTTAAATAGTCCTGTTTAGATGGGTCCTAGGAGCCCAATGACTCATAGGCTTTGCTTTTGCTTCTCTAAGCACACCTTGTCTTGTCTATCCAGGGCCTTCCTAAATGTCCTGTTTCTCTCCTTCCCTTTATAGCAACATTCACGAGCTATTTGTCTGTACATATGATTTCCAGTTCTTTTCCTCTCATTTTTTTTCTTGAATCAATTCCATCAGCCTTTCCCTCCCACCTACTCCATTAAGACTGCTTTAAAATCATTGCCAATAACTTCCACATTGTAAATCCAATAGTTAAGTCACAGCCCTCAATTTACTTGACCTAGTAGCAGCATTTGATGCAGACCACTGTTTCCTCCTTGAAGTTCTTTCCTTTTTTTTTTTTTTTAATTTTGTTTTGAGAGAGAGATAGAGAGCAAGTTGGGGAGGGGCAGAGAGCAAGGGAGACAGAATCCCAAGCCAGCTCTGCACATCAGCACAGAGCCCAATGTAGGGCTTGATCCCATAAACCGTAAGATCATGACCAGAGCTGAAAGCAAGAGTTGGACGTTTAACAAACTGAGCCACGCTGGTGCCCCCCTTGAAGTTCTTTCTTAATTTGGCTTCCAGGAAACACAGTTGCCCTGTTTTCTTCCTACCTTCTGTACATTCCATTTAGACTCCTTTGCTGTTTTCCTCCCAACACCTCCAACTTTTAAATGTTAGCATGCTGCAGGGCTCATTCCTTAAACCTCTTCACTTTTCTATCTATGCTCATTCATCCAGCCTCTTAACTTTGAGCATCCTTTATATGCTATGACTCTCTAATTCATACCTTCACAGCACCTCTCCCACATCTCCTACCGGATGTCTGACAGGTCTCCATTTAACAAGTGCAAAGCTGAGCTCCTCATGTCCCTGCTTCTCCCATGTCTTCTCCATCTCAGTTAACAGCAATTCATCCTGCCAATTAGATCACAAATCTTCATACCAACCTTGGCTCTTCACTTTTGATTATGCTCTATGACCAAGCCATTGACAAATCCTATCAGGTCTATCTTTAAGAAATATCTATGATTTATGCACCTCTCACCACTCCACTGTCCCCACCATGGCCAAGCCTCCATTGTCAGCTGCCTGGACTACTGCAATAGTCCCCATGACTGGTGTTCTGCTTCCAGTCTCATCCTCTTCCTTCTTCAGCTTCGGAGTGGTCTTATTAAAACCTCAGACAGATTCTACTCCTCTTCTCCAAATAACACTCAGAAAAAGCCCAAGTCCTTAGCATGACACCAAAGACTCTATTATCTCTTTCCTCTTCTCTATTCCCTGACTTCTCTTGCTGCTCTGCCTCTTACTCACTCCCCTGGCACCATGCTGGTCTCCTTATTATTCCTTGCATGTTCCATTTCATTCTCTTTATGGAGAATTTTCTGGAACGCTCTTCCCCAGATATCTTATAATTCAACTTCTCACTCCCTTCAAGTCTTTTCTCAGACTTTTCCTTCTCAATAAGGCCTTCCATGGCTGTTCCATGTATAGTTTCACCTCCATACTCGACATCTCCATTCTCTAATTTATTTTTTTTCTATCACCATCTGGCATGGTTTGTTTATTTCACTTATTTATTATCTGTCTCTCTCATTAGACAGCAAAATCTATACTATGAGGTATTTTTGTCTTTTCTGTTTACTGTTGTATCCTAATGCTTAAAACAGTGCTGCATATAACCAGCACTCAATAAATATTTGCTGAAAGAGTGAGTGAATGAATGTCCATTCTGCTGGTACCGAATATATGTCAGATATATGTCCACTTCTGATACATTATAAGGTTTAATACCAAATGCAAAATTGAGGGTAAAAGGAGAATTCACAATAACCGTCAGAGATTGTCTCTTAGATGAAAGACTCTTAGAAGGTAGGAATCTTTATTTCAGTAGAAGAACCTAGTCTAACTAAAGATGGAGCTACTATTGCCAAGTATGATCCATTAGAGGAAAAGCAAATGAAGATAACTGTTACAGTCCTTCATACCCTCAATAAATGCTTCCACTTGAAAGATCTGGCTTCTATTTTTCTGAAACTGCACTTAACTGGCTTTGAATTTTGCTACAAGGAGACACATTGAAGGTCAGAATCACAGTATTTTAAAATGAAAGAGAGTATAAATACTCAGTACAATAGGTGGCTTAATCTTTTCTATTTTCCTGTATGTCTATGTTTTTTGTTTCTCTCTTATTCTTCTCTATGTGTCTTATATATTGTCAGGTTCCTGAAGCTAAAGACCTCTACTTTGACCGGATCCCTCCCATCAGAACAGTAAGAACTCACCCAGGTATTTTTTTTTTCTTTCCTGATGTGAATGTTAAAACTAACAAAAGCACTCCATATTAATATATAGAAGGTAGAGTATGTAATGTGTTATACTTCTGCCTACCTTGTGCAAGAATTCTTGCCAGCTATAATCATTTTTACAATGTAATACCTTCTGAAAAGATTTTCAATTGTCTCTAGAAATGTACCAACCAAAAAAAAAAAAAAAATAGCAGCAGGCCTGTTTCCTTGGTCCTTTAAATTAAAGAAAAGAGATAGGAGAAAACTGACAGAAAAACAAAATTTGTGTCACCAGGCTATAAAAGCACATTTGTAGGGAGATTTATAGCAATTTGTCCCATCGTTTTGATTTCCACTAAAATTCTTAACAAGCAAGTATCCTTACCTAAAGATTATCCCAGAAATATAATAGATTAAAGAATTAAAGTACATGCAGGAGGATGATTTCAGACCCTGACAGCCACAGCCTTCCTCCAGATAATCGATACCAGCATAATCTAGTGGATTTTATGCACTTTTTGAAATTTCCACAAAGAAATACTGAGTAAGCATCAGGAAAAAAAAAAAAAAAAGGAAGGCATGAAAGCATTTAATTATTACTATTCACTTCAGGGATAAAGAATATATGGTTTAGTTAACGACTTTTTAAGGAACAAATATAGAAAACCCTTGATTTAGTAAATGAGTCACCCTGAAGTTCTTTGCAGCCCTACTGGTGGATAGCAGAACGTGGGAACCATGCATCACTGCCCCTAATTGCCCTGTGGGAAGTCTGGCCCCAGCCACCAGCCACCAGTGGCTTCCAGGCCCCAGACTCACAGGTGAAGCCAGGGCTCTTGCACTCCTTTCTGCAGCAGGGAAGTGGGGACACAGGCTAGGTGAGGTGGGAGGAGGAGCTGCCTAGGATGGAGACTTAGGAGGCTCCTGAGCCCCTCCTTCCACCAACACACTGAATATCAGCTACATATGGAAGCATTCCCTCTGAAAGGTATCTAGAAACTAAGTCACTCCTACACATCTGGCAAATGAGGAAAACACACACACGAAAAAGAGTAGGAAAGGCTGAGACCCAGTCTTGCCATACCTCCCACCCCCAGCACTGCTACATACAAGTGGAAGGAAACCCTCAACTGCTAGCTTCTTCCTAAGAAGGGAAGAGTTTGGACAACATATCTAGAGCCCCACTTTTAAGATTCACGCTGCAGAAATGGGCCCCTAAAATTTCTAGCTCTGACAGTCAACAGGGCTGGCGTCCATGAGAACTCACAGAAGATTGCAAACAAAGAAGCATAATTCGTGGGTGTGCAAGCCTTCACCACAGCCATCTCCCCCGAGGCTCAGTGCAGAGGAAGTAGGCAAAAATGCCCATTTCCCATTCTTCCCCTGAAAGGGGTTTATCTGCATACTTTAAAAGATGCTGCTTCTGGGCCAGACTTCTAATTTAGCACATATCTAGTGGCCGCCTGCAGTCTTCCCCAGAGGGCATGGAAGGTGTTTGCCAAAAGGCAACTGCCAACTGGCGAACACCTTCCCTGCCTTCTCCCCCCAGCCTGCTCCAGTAATACAACCAAGCCACCAGTATCTCCCTGGAAAGAGCTTGCATACAAGTCTGACACCCTAGCTTTTGTGGCTACAGCCTGGGGCACAGGTCCCCAATCTCCTGGCTCTGATATCAATGGTGCTTACACTCAGCAGTCCTACAGGACTGTAATGAACAAAGAAGCAGTGCTTAACAGGAGCACTTACACAGCTACACACTCAGACTAGAAGAGAGCAAACAGGCAAAAACTGAAAGAGGACTTCCACGACGTCCATTTTGACTTCCAACTTTCTACTTGATTAAGCATTTCTTTCCAGCTTTTCTCTTAGTTCCAGCAAAAGATCCTGGGGCAAAGCATCCCCTGATGGAAACCGGAACTACCCCATCCTGCAATAAGGACTTCCCTGAGCCAGCAAGATTCTGCCCATGATTGACTCCAAACCAATGATAACCTGAACTTTATTGTCTTCATTTGTGCCACATTTTTCTCCTATAAACCTGGAAGTATTTTTGGCACTTTGGAGACAATCTTTGAGATGCTAGTCAGCTATCTTCCTGATGATGGCCTCATTGATATAACTGCTTTCTTGTTTCACTACCATTCATTTTTCTACCTTTGGAGTTTGTCAGCTGCAAGTGGCCAGACCTGGTCTGTTCAGGACCCCCAGAGCCAGGTGCTCTTACACCCCAGCATCCCTGTTACAAAACTTCATTCTCCCAGTTTCTCTCTGGGAGGGGCTTAATTGCATATATTCCCAGCTGCTGCCTAAGGGTCTGCCTTCTAATCAGGCTACATGTAGGCACCGACCACAATTTTTCTCTTGAGGACACAGGCAAGTCTTGACATGCTCTCAAGCATGGGGGCCACTAAGAACAAAGGGGGCCCCTAAGGCCACTGGGGCCACTAAGAACAAAGAAGTTTGCTTTGACAATCATAAAAGTTTGAGAGGCAACCAGGAGCTTAGTTGATCTCCCACACAAGACCAATCAAAACTGGGAGAGGTAGCTGTTTTATCTAATGCACTGAAAGCAGCCCAGAGAGTCAAGGAAAATGAAGACAGAAGAATTTGTTCCAAACTAAAGAACAAGAATAGATCTTAATGAAATGGAAATAAGTGATTTACCTGATAGAGAGTTCAAAATAATGGTGATGAACCCTGGGGGCAAGCTCCATGACATTGATCTGGGCAATGGTTTTTTGGATTTGATACCAAAAGCAAAGACAACAAAAGTAAAAATAAATAAATGTGACTACATCAAACTAAAAATCTTCTGCACAGCAAAGGAGAGCACCAACAAAAGGAAAAGGCAATGTATGGAATGGGAGAAAATATTTGCGAACCAAATATCTGATAAGGGGTTAATATCTAAAATATATAAGGAACCCAGACAATTCAATGCCAAAAAGCATCCCAATTAAAAAGTGGGCAAAGGACCCGAATATATATTTTCCAAAGACATCCAAATGGCCAATAGGTACATGGAAAAGGTGCTCACCATCATTAATCATCAAGGAAATCCAAATCAAAACCACAAGATAACACCTTATCCCTGTTTGGATGTTTATTACCAAAAAGACAAGAGGTAACAAATGCTGGGGAGGATGTAGAGAAAAGGAAACACTTGTACACTCTCGGTGGAAATGTAAACTGGTACGGCCACTATGATAAATAATATGGAGTTTCCTCAAAAAATTAAAAAGAAAACTACCTGTGATCCACTTCCGGATATATATCAAAGGAAATGAAACCATTATCTTGAAGAGATATCTATACCCCCATGTTCACTGCAGCATTATTCACAATAGCCAAAGTATAGAAATAACCTAGGTGTCCTCTTACATAGATGCACGTGCGCGGGCAGGCACACACTAAAATATTAGTTGGCCTTTAAAAAGAAGGAAATCTTGGGGTGCCTGGGTGGCTCAGTCGGTTAAGGATCTGACTTTGCTCAGGTCATGATCTCATGATTTGTGAGTTCTAGCCCGACATCAGGCTCTATGCTGACAGCTCAGAGCCTGGAGCCTGCTTCGGATTCTGTGTCTCCCTCTCTCTCTGCCCCTCCTCTGCTCACAGTCTGTCTGTCAGTCTCCCTAAAAAATAAACAAACATCAAAAAAAAATTAAAAAAAAAAAAAAAAGAGAGTAGAAAAGTGGTTCCCAGGGGCTGGATGTGGAGGGAACAGGGAGAAGTTGATAAAAGGTTATAAATTTTCAGTTATAAAAGGAATAAGGTCTGAGGATCTAAGACTTAACATGTTAAGTATAGTTGACAACATGTATTATATAATTAAAATTTGCAATAGAGTAGAACTTAAATGTTCTCACCAAAAAATAAATAAAGGGAAATATCTGAGGTGATGAGTATGTCAATTAACTGGATGGATGGAATCTGTTCACCATGTATATGGATGCCAAATCATCACTTGGTACCTTTTAAATATGTTATAATCTTATTTGTCAATTATGCCTCAACAAGGCTGAAAAAAAAAAGAAGTCTTGCAAGGGAGCAGCAGGTGAAAGTGAAGGATCATTAACACAGAGATAGGTCAGAATTATAGTATCGAGGAAATACTAACAGCAAAAGTATTTCCTTTACATTTGCATCTCCATTTCTGGTCTTTCTTATAGTTCCTAATGTATCCCGTGAAAATGAACTGGTTAAGAACCTAAAATCTGTATAGTGCTATGGATATTCATTCTGAAACCACCAAACATCTCTGGAATATGTAGGGGGTAGTCACCATGGGACCTGGGAGTGGGCAGCAGTTCCTAGACAACAAAGAAACTTTGTGTTGACCAGTCAGCATGCAGTTACGACTGGAGGTGGACAGTAACCTTCCACAGAACTGTATTTCCTTGCTCTGTGCTGGATCATTAATCACTCCAATAACATAAAACATAATTCATGCCTATCACACAGAGTTAGGAATTGTCATAGGCTATTCTAGTCTGTCATGAACAAATACACACAGACAGAATGCTCTCTACAGCCTCAGAAAACCAGCAAGGATGAAAGGATGCCATTGACCAGGTGTTAGAAAAGAGGGTTCTTCAAATAATAGTTCCAGACTACTTTTGTACACACTTGTGATGGCCCAAATGTTCACACAGTTTGGGAGAGCTGGAATCACTAATACTTTAAAAGGAATCTCAGTTTGTGGGGGAAAGCAGGCAAAAACCTCTTTGTCTTCATCCGCAGCTGAGGTCTTAACACATCTCCAGAGACAAGGTAAATCAAAACGAAAATGAACTATTGGGACCTCATCAAAATAAAAAGCTTCTGCGCAGCAAAGGAAACAATCAGCAAAACTAAAAGGTAATTGATGGAATGGGAGAAGATATTTGCAAATGACATATCAAATAAAGGGTTAGTATCCAAAATCTATAAAGAACATGTCAAACTCAACACCCCAAAAAATAATCCAGTGAAGAAGTGGGCAAAAGACATGAATAGACACTTCTCCAAAGAAGACATCCAGATGGCCAACAGACACGTGAAAAAATGCTCAACATCATTCATCATCAGAGAAATACAAATCAAAACCACAATGAGATACCACCTCACACTGGTCCGAATGGCTAACATTCACAACTCAGGCAACGACAGATGTTAGCGAGGATGTGGAGAAAGAGGATCTCTTTTGCACTGCAAACTAGTGCAGCCACTCTGGAAAACAGTATAGAGGTTCCTCAAAAATTTAAAAATAGAACTGCCCTTCAACCCAGCAATTGCACTACTAGGTATTTATCCAAGGGATACAGGTGTGCTGTTTCAAAAGGGCACATACACCCCAATGATAGCAGCACTATCAACAATAGCCAGAGTATGGAAAGAGCCCAAATGTCCATCGATGGATGAATGGATAAAGAAGATGTGGTAATTATAAACAATGAACTATTACTTGGCAACCAAACAGAATGAATCTTGCCATCCATGGATGACAAGGATGGAGCTGGAGGATGATATTATGCTAAGTGAAATAAGTCAGTCAGAGAAAGGCAAATATCATATGACCTCACTCCTATGAGGAATTTAAGATACAAAACAGATGAACATAAGGGAAGGGAAGCAAAAATAATATAAAAACAGGGAAGGGGGACAAAACATAAAAGGCTCTTAAATATAAAGAACAAACAGAGGGTTGCTAGAGGGGTTGTGGGAGGGGGGATGGGTTAAATGGGTAAAGGGCATTAAGGAATCTAATTCTGAAATCATTGCTGCACCATATGATAACTAACTTGGATGTAAATTTAACAATAAGTAAATTTTAAAAAATAAAATAAAATAAAAAAGAATCTCAATTTGAGAATGACACTGATTCATGTTCCTCCATTAAGGGAATCTTTCAAGTTCTTTGTCCCTCATGTAATACCATCTCTGAGCAATCAGACAATGTTTGGAAGGGGGTGCTTTCTGGGGTTTAGGGAATACAGAACAGAGTTGTGTAAAAAGAATGTTCAGGAAAATTCATTACTGAGGATTTCACAAGTTAAGACAAATAAATTATGTTTACAATGGGGAATTATATAAGACTTACATTTATGAGCCTTCAGTCCTTCAAAGGAAACTGGTCCAATTTCATAATATTCATATTCCCAGGTGTAATCAGAATTAGATGCAGATTGCTGGGATGTTCTGTTAGAAATTAACCTCTGGGCAGACATCTTCACCCTGCAAAAATGGAGAAAGGCAAATGTAGAACCTGTTAATTCATCCTCAAATGCACAATTACTCTAATTGCCCTTGACCCACATTCAAAAGTTCAGAAGAGAAAGGCCTCAAGGAGGTCCCTTCCATGAGGTCAGGGAGAGGTTTTTACTAGCTGCCTATACTTCATACCAAATAGCCATTGTTTCCTTTTATCTCCACCAGAATGGAATGTATATGAAATCAGATACCATGTCTTCTGTTGTCTCCCAGAACTTAACTCAATGCCTGGCACATAACCAACTTTCAATAACTGATAAAGGAAGGAAGAGAAGGAAGGAGACAGTATACCAAAGTCTCTAAGCTTAAAACTTCAGCCTCATTACCTTGTGCGAGTACATAAAGCTCCATCACCTACATATATCTACAGAGAATAAATAAATCAGTACCAGAAGTGAATTAGCACAGTATATATATATATATTAAGTACTTACTGTACAAAAATAAAGACAAGCAACCAAAGTCTAATGAAATCAGGGGTGGGGAGGGAAAAAACAGAAGTGGTCAACAAAAAGTCGCATAATGGGAGAAGGTTCTCAGTGGAAGCCTGAATCTTGCCTACTTACTCCTGAAACTTGTCCTGTCCTTAGGATGTTCTGAGTGTCTGTGATGATTTTAGATTTAAAAACTCTGACTTCATTGAGACAAGATGTTGCATGGTGCAGCATGGATGCCGAAGTTGACAAGTCAACAGAGCTAGTATTAAGTACTGTGCACCTAACTGTCTACAAGACAGTGTACATTATGGGATGGAAGGAGATGCTTGAGATACAGACCCAGAGCCCAGAGACCTTGCTTTATATTGGGGAAATAATACAAAGTGACAAATAAGAGTAATATAAAAGAAAATTTGAATGAAAGATCAGCTAAAACCAAGATTCATTGAGAGGTCATAACCACAGGGTCCCACCCCCAAGATCTTTCTGAAGTTCCCCTTCTCCTACTTTGGGTCAGTATCACTTACTGCTGTCTCTAGGACACAACCCCCAGGGAGGCTGAGGCAAAATCACCACCCCAAGGCAAGAGTCACATCTTTCCCTTTTCCTTTCTTCCTCATTCCCCAGTCCTAGACCCCATAGAAACAGACTCTCACCCCTCAGCATCATATTGTTCAAAGGATGGTGTGCTCTGAGTTGGCGATGCATGCTAGTATCAGAACTGGAGTGTTACTGTGAGTGCCCAGGCAAACAAATCATCCCTTCAAAGGCAGGTGAAAATGTACCATTTCTCCTTTGGGAAAGAAAGCTACCCAAATTTTAAGCAAAGCTGACCTTCAAGGAAGTATTCAGTAACCTTTCTAACACCGGCACAAAAATAACATAAAACCCTTACCACAGTATTATCTTTGGTCTTTGTATCATTTGAAGAAGAGATTCTTTCTCTCAATAAATTTCCTCAGGAAATGAAAAGTAATAACTCAAACCTAAACAACACTATCCTCACTTATGAGTACTTCCTCCAGAAGAAAAGAATTGTGTGAGAAAAAAGAGTAGCTCTTCAGTTGTAGGGTTCAGAGATAAATGGTAGATCGGAGAAACATCATGTCCATTTAAGAATGTGGAGGATTTCACACCATGCAGGAAATGACACTAGATTTGAGGCTGGGAGACCTGGGTCTTCATATTTGCTCTGCCTCCGTTCCATATGTTGCCAGGAACTGGTTCTGGCTATAGTCACAAGTAGACCCCATCATCACCCACCTGGCCCCCTTCTTGAAATGCCTAACTGGTTCTTCTGCTTCTACTCTTACTGACCCTTTGTGATCCACTCTTCACTTACCTGTCAGTGATCTTTAAAAAAACAAACAAACAAATTGCTCCTGTCACTCCTTTACTTAATACCTTTAATGGCTTCCCATTTCCCTAACGACAAATCCCAAAATTCTCAAAAGCTCCTACAAGGTCATGACTTGGGCCTTGGTATATCTCCTCTTAGATTGCATCATACTTTACCAAACTGTGCTTGTATTTCCTGCAGTTCCTCAAAGACTTCATGTTCTCTGTCCCTGCACACATGATGTTCCCTCTGGTAAGAGTGTGCTTCCTACCAGCCCCTCCTAACTCCTTTCTCCTTTCCTGCAAGCTCTCATCCACACTAGAGTCAGCATATCTGGCCCACCACCTGTTTTTGCACAGCTTCCAAGCGAAGAATGTTTTTATATTGTTTAATGGTTGAAAAATAATTTTTAAATAATATTTTGTGCTCTAAGAAAATTATATGAAATTCAAATATCAGAATCTACAAATAAAGTTTTACTGGAACACAGCAGCCACCGTTGTTGGGTTTTATATTTTTTTAATGGCTTCTGTAACATTACAACAGCAGAGCTGAGTAGTGGCAACAGAGATAGCATGGTCCAAAAAGCCTAAAATATTTACCCTCTGCTATTTTAGAGAAGAAGTTTGCTAACCCTCCTCTATAGCAATGGGGGAAAAAAAGATCTAAGCTTCAATGTTCCCATCAGGAATACGATGATGATAACAGTACCTACTTCATGGAGGTGCTGTAAAGATTATGATGAGGGAACACGAGGCAGGCAGAGGGGCGAAGCACAAGATAGCATCTTTCCCCCCCCACACACCCCAGGTGGGATCTGTGTGATATTCTTCGCACTCCTGGCTACCCGAGAGCAAAGGAAAGGGGTTTAAGTGCTTACCATGGTGATATGGGAAACTAAGGCAAATGGAAAATTAAATTCCCTTACTGCCTGACAAGTCCTTGAAACCAACAGAGTAACTTCCCTCTATGAGCTCAGCTGCCTCAAGGATGACACTTTGCCAGGGCAAAAGAGAACCTTAGCTTAACATTATCCCAACCTTGAGGATCCTGGAAGTCAACTTCCTTTATCTCAGCTGCCCCAATATATATGCTGGCAATCATACTCCAAGCTTATGGCCTCCTGATATACATCTGAATGGTCTCACGACTGACGTTTTATTAAGTGGTAATAAATGATGTTTCCCTAGCAATCGCTAGCCCCTCAAGGTCCTGGAAACCTTGCTTCCAAAATTCCTTAGAGACTTACTCTATCCCTGACCCCCTCCCAACCTGAGAATATATAATGAGTTACCCCTCATGACTCCAGTGAAGCTCTTCCTGCCCACGGGTCCTGCCCACGGGTCCTATCCCCATGCTTTAATAAAACCACCCTTTTTTGGACCAAAGATGTCTTCAAGAATTCTTCCTTGGCCATCAGCTCCAGACCCCATGAACCCCCCATCACCCAAAAATGTCATCAGGTTACATGTGATTTGGTATGAAGTATGGGCAGCCAGGACCCAGTTAAGATCAATACATACCAGCCAGCACTATTATTATAAGCTAAGAAATGCAAGTCTGAGACAGAAAAGCCTAGGTTTTTTCAAGCATCACCAACTACCCTGTCAGCCAATTCTTATCCATTTCACCGTGTGGTTCATTGATGTGTGTGCCCGAGACAAATGAATACAATTATAATAAAAATAACTCAAAAGGTATTCATTTAGATGCTTTAAAAGTTTTAATGAGAAATAGGGGCACCATGGGATTCATGCTGTTCCATCAAGTCAAAATATGGTAATAATCTCTCCTATTTTTTAAGGAAAATTATATGAAATCTGGTTTGATCATCTCATTTTTATTAGAAATTGGGCATTATAGCCAATGTATTAAGCAGAGCAAAGAGAGGCAGTAGGCTTCTCTAGTGTCAAAATGGATAACAGGAAAAGAGCAAAAGTACATAAAACAATGAAGGAAATAAAAGTGAGAGTGTTTTCCATTCTTTGTGTCCACTGCTCTCCACATCTGTACATAGCGGTGACCCCCATCTGTGGCTGCCCAGGCCCGGCAGGTCTCCCTGATACTCTCTCAAGTCAGAAAGAAGCATTACCACCATCTCACAGGGCTGGCCAGGAACTAGCAAACAGGCTATATCTGTCCACAAAGGCAGATATCAAGAAATCTCAAGCCCTTACCCACCACAGATAAAGTGTTTTCTCATTCCTTCTTTTCTCTCCCTTACACTATTCCTGTTCATCTAAAAGAACTATTTAGAGATGGATAGAGATCAATGCACAATTAAAGTCACATGTGCAGAGATCCTAAAAGTGGAAAGGCCATCCTTTAAGAGAGGAGCAAAGGGAAGACAAACACTTGGAGACAAGAAGGAGTGAAAAGCAGAGCTCAGTCTCTCAGAGGATCTCCAGGGAAGCAGAAAGAAAGGCTGGACAACCCCTCCCAGAGCAGCCGCCATTTTGGCAGGCTTTAGATAAAAGGGGGCGGGGGTGAGGTTTCTGTTTTCACTAGCTATTTCATCTTGGTTCTTGAACCCCAAAGTTAGATTTGGAGAACCGTGTTTCTGGCCTCTCCTCTCAAGCAGTCACCAACACCCTTGAAAAAGCCCAGGAGGCAACATTTTTCATCCAAGTCCCAAATTAATCAGCGTGGGCCACCAAATTCACAAGGACGAGAAATAAACAGAAGGCTGTAGTCTGGCAGTATTTTGTATAATGTCCATTTTCAAAGCCCGAGGCTGCTTATCTGAGCTTTGCAAGAAACACGAGCTGGCACTGTTTCACCATTCGGGAAATGCCAGCATGTCAGCCTCCAGAGCCTGATATTTTCACTACAGCGAGGAGCTGGTGTCTGGGCCATAACACCCTGTGTGGGAGACGGCACCACGGCGCGCTCGCGGGGGAGCTGACAAGCAAGCAGCTGCTGTCTCCCAAACACAGCAAACAGGACAAGCAGGGCTCTCAGCACAGCAGCTGCCTCCAGTGCCCCTGCCGCTCTTGACAGCCCCCTCCCCAAATTCCCTGAATGTCAGATTTCTTCATAATATTAGCATCATCAGAAACAACTTCTTCCAGAGGAAATGAATCCTAAGCGAGCTTCCTGGAGCCGCAGAGAGACGAATTGCTCTCCTGCGCAGCTGAAAGCACTCGTGCCAACAACAATCATGACACATTGTGAGGGCACCTCAAAGCCACACCAGAAAAGGAAGTTTACCTTTTCCCCGTCCACATGTGGTACTTTAGGCCAATTGATAGCATTGGAGGAGGGAGGAAAGATCTCAAATCCAAACAGAGACAGAATGATTAGCAGGCATCAGACACTCTCACAGCTGGGCCGGCCATCTCAACACCACCCCTTCTCCCATACACATTCCCAACACTTTCATCCCTTCTTCCAATTATCTCATTGTTCCTCCTCCAACCCAGCCTCCCACACCACTCCTGGGCATACTTGTCCTTCTTAAAGGCAGGTCAAGCAATTCTCTCCACCTCTTTCAAATTGGGAAGATGCATATGGACATGGACCCTTCTATGGAGTGAATAAAGGCTCTTCATCAATATCTTTGCAGGGCCATGAGGGTTCACATGCCTACGGGGGCTGTTTCCTTGAAGTTGGACCTTGATTTCCATATTAAGGTGTAAACAACAGCATATGTCTTTTCCAAGTGATCGCCAACTCAGTCACAGGACTAGAACATTAAGGAGAGATCCAAAAGAAGCCTATAAACCCTTAAAAAATGAGTGTGCATCTGTGTGTGCATGTGTGTGCACGCGCGCATACCCACACACGACATCACAGCCAGAAAGTCACTCCAAGAAGCTGCTGGCCAGTGTCACAGATCCAAAGCCCCATAGTAACCAGCACGTATGGAGGAAGACCTAAAGACCCATTCAAATTTGAGATCAAAATTCCCAACTGCAGTCATACTATCTTCTTTCCCTTCAACCCCCAACTCCAGCAGGGGGCATGCCATCCAGGACACCAATCTCCATTCTAGACTGGGCAACAAGGGTCTCATTAGTTATCTGTTCTTATCTCTTTCTTCCTTCTATTCCTAGGAACAACTGTCCCAGAGAAATAGAGAAGTCACTCTCTTGACCCATCACTCTTTCTCTCTCCAAGCAAAGGCATTTGAGAAACCAAAGGTAAAGCCTGGCTAGGCCGATTCTGGTGGCTGAGGAGCCTAAGGTCAGAACTTTTGAATCACAGCTTTAGAAGCTTAATTCCTTCATTGCACAGAGATATGACTAGGCCCCCCAAGTCAAGACTAATTGTACACCCATCTTGCCCACACCTCGGTGGGTAGGGCTACACAAAGATCATATGAGAGTCTGCAAGGTTATGTCAGGCTCATGACAGACCAGAGCCCCTGAGTATTCCTAAAGCACTTCTAAAAGGCAATACATTCCAGCAACGAATTATGCTTTAGCTTCTAAAATCAGAGCCTCTGTAGTTTCCTCCAGGGCAGCGCTTTTAAAAAATGCAGACATGGTCTTGTTCTCCAGTTTACTTTTCCTTTTTATAGATTCTGTATGACCCACCACCTTCTACCTATACTTAACACTTTAAATATCACGTTTGCATATTCCTTCTCTGTGAATCTGTTTTAAGTCAGCAACTTCTTTCACATAGTACAGATTTTTATTTCTTCCAATTAAAGAGGTCTTGCTTCTGGGACCTTGAAGTATTCTCCTCCTAACTACTATCTTTTGACTTAAGTGTGCATCTTATGTTTGAAATCTGAATCTGGCCACTCAGTTCAGCCTAGAGATAACACACACATACACACACACACACGCATGCACACACACATACACACACCTCTTTCCTTCTGAAAGGGACATCTTCCCAAATTTCTCTACACTATCAAGTTTTATGCAGTTCTTGGGTATTTCCTAGAAAGTACTCAGTTACCCATCATATCTCAAAAATGCGGTGACTGACAGCTGGCAGAGAAATTCTGGATGCATCTTCTTCCTGTCTATCCCCATGTCTCTGCTGCACAGCATTAACTTGTTTCCAGGAGCAGAACATGGGGCAGGTTTCCCAAGCCTGAAGTCTACCTTGGTTTTGAAATCGGAATCCATGCCAACAGAAGAACAACTTCCAAAACCAGAAACAGGACTTAAGATTTTGTGCAGATAAATTCCAGCCAACACCTGAAACGGAGAGATGCTTAATTAACAGGTGGGCATCCTTCTTCCACCAGCTGGTGCCTCAGTGAGGACAGGTGAGGTTTGGATTCCTAAATCCACCTCCTCTCTTAACGCCCTGGGAAGCCACATAGTAGGCAACAGACTAGAAAGTAATTTTTAAAGTTAGCGTTTCCTGACTCTGTCAGACTCCCTAGTTCAGTCCAGCAAGTGCTTACTGCGTGAACTACGAGGTGCTGGGACACAGTGACTATCTCTGGGCCCTTTGGAGACATCTTTGGAGATGGTAATAGATCTCTGCATCACACCACAGCACAAACTATATTAGGACTGCGTGGACCAGCCCTCCAGGGCACTCCTCTGCCCTTTGTTTTCTTTTCCATGAGCACCAACAGGGCAGGACCTCTGCTTTGCTCCCTGCTGTACTTCCAGCAAACCACACAAGGCCTCACTCATAGCAGAAATTCAGTACTTGTTCAATTAGTTTTTCCTGCGGTGGAGAAACCGCAAAATTATCTTCTTTCATTCTCTTAGTCGACCGTGAACTTGAGAGCAGAGTTTTCCCATTCTAACAGAAACTTTAGTTGGACATTGAGAAGAGCATCTTACCCACACGGGGGAAACACACTCCAGAGAGAAGCCGTGAAGCCTCCATCAGGAATGGTTTCTTCTTCCAGAGAGGAGGCGAGGCGCGGCTCTGAGGCAGGTGTGGGGGCGGCAGGCACACTGCTCCCAGCAACCATGCATCAGCCCCAGCTCTGAAGAGTTAGGTAGCTAGGTTTTCACAGTCCTCCCGAGCTGAGAAAGTAATGAACTGAGTCACACTGACCAAGCGGAGGAGAATGATTTATAACCATGGCATCAATTTGGTGAATTACAATACAGAATAAAATGGCCAAGCAGACCAGAGAACATGCTTTACATGGTTTGGGAAACAAACTTTAAGATCCAAAGATTAGCTGATGACTGTGGAAAAGGGCAAAGGAGTTATGTAATATAACAAAACAGGGCTCTACTCCTCTACCCCACTATACAAGTGTCAGGATGCTGTGCTGTTTGTTCTATATCCCAACACAGATGTCCTACTGCCACAAATGGGGCCATTCCCATGGTGGGCTGGGGTCCCCACCACAGAAATGCCATACATTTAACTGCTACCTCTTTCTGGACCTCACTTTCCTTGCTCTGGACTTCAAGAAATTCCAGACATATTGGACATATCAGTGGAATCCCAAGTTGACCACTGTTATAGTTAGGGTTTTCTGGGTCCCCAATACTGTCTAGTTTTCCTCTATCCCTGAGCCTTCAGAAAAAGTATGTATTTTATTTATTATTTGTTTTTTTAAGTTTACTTATTTTTGAGAGAGAGAGAGCAAGAGCAAGAGAGGGCCAGAGAGAGAGAAAGAGAAAATTTCAAGCAGGCTCTGCATTGTCAGCATGGAGCCCGAAGTGGGGCTTGAACTCACTAACCATGAGATCATGACCTGAGCAGAAACCATGAGTCAGACACTTAACTGACTGAGCCACCCAGGAGGCCCCAGAAAACGTAATGTATAAAACTACTAGAGTCAAATAAAAAACCCAAAGCAGTGGTTTTTATCACAAACCAGTGTTTCACAATGAGATATCGCTTCACACCCATTAAGACAGCTGTTATAAAACAAACACAAAAACAAAACCAGAAAATAACAAGTGTTAGCAAGGGTAGAGAGAAATTGAAACACTTGTGCATTGCTGATGGGAAGGTAAAATGGTGCCGCTGCTGTCAAAAGCAGTATAGCAGCTCCTCAAAAATTTAAACATAGAATACTTTATAATCCAGTAATTTCAGCTCTGGAAATATACCTCAAAGAATCGAAAGCAGAGACTCCAACAGCTATTTGTACACCAATGTCCTCAACAGTACTATTCACAATAGCTATAAGCTGGAAGCAGTCCAATTGTAGATTGGCAGTTGAGTGGAGAAACAAAACGTAGGCTATTCATGCACTGGGTATTATTCAGCCTTAAAAAGAAATTCTGACACATGCTACCGCAGGGATGAACCCTGAAGGCTTGTGCTAGTGAAATCAGCCTGACACATGAGGACAGGAAATATTGCAGGATTCTCCTTAAGCGAGGTACCTGGAGCGCTCAATTCATAGACACAGAAAATAGAATGGTGGTTGCTGAGGTCTGGGAGAAGCGGAAATGGGAGGTTATGGTTTAGTGGAAACAGAGTTTCAGTTTGGGATGATGAAAATGTTCTTGAGGCAGATAATGATGGTTTCACAACAATGTGAATTCTATGTTATACATATTTTACCAAAATTTTAAAAAGTTCTAAAAATTTTTTCTAATAAGAAAATAATAAAAACCAGCACTTCCCAACCAATGTCCTTGGGGGAAGTGGAATTGAGAGCTCCCTGAACCAAAAGACCACCCAGGGGACATCCAGGGACCCCTCCAGGTGTGGGTCCTTCTGCTATGGCCAGCCTTCAAGGAGTAAGCTTCGTTCTTTTCCAGAGTCCCTGTGGTGACTCCTTCCCATGTAAAAGGAATATTCTCTCCAGGCTGTGAGGAATCCTCCTCCTCCATACCAGAGAGAGCCTTGGGCAGCGGGGAAAGTACTAGTGTTGCCCTGGCTGGGGTCCCCTTGCCTCCACCAGTCCTGGAGATACACTGACTGCTCCTTAAGCTCTCCTCTTGACCAGCTTCACCTTCTGTTGTCCCTGTCATTAGCCAACCTCACATCAGCAGAAGTCCATTACAAGCTAGCATTCCAAAGCTTCCAGAGCATTCTTGCAGATTGCATCGACAGTCCCAAAGAGGAAACAACTAAGTTAAAACGAGGCTGCTAGTGTAGGCCCTAATCCAATTTGGCTGGTGTTCCTACAAGAAGTAGTAAGGACACAGAGAGGGACACCAGGGCCTTCTGTGCACAGAGGGACCGCCTTGTGAAGGAGACAGCAAGAAGATGGCCACAAACAAGCCAGAGAGAGTGGCCTGGAACACATCCCTCCCTTAGCCTTCAGATGAAACCAGATCCTGATCACACTTGATCGTGGGCGTCAAGTCTCCAGAACTGTGAGAAAATAAATTTCTATTGTGTAAGCCACTCGATCTTTGATATTTTGTAATGAGATCCCTAGGAAACTAATAGAGTTTTGATTATTTAAACTGTCCTGGGCAGAGGGGGGAAGTGGTTGGCTCAGTCAGTTAAGCATCTGATTTCAATTCAGGTCATGATCTCACGGTTCGTGGATTTGAGCCAAACATCAGGCTCTGCACTGACAACTTAAAGTCTGCTTCAGATCCTCTCTCCACCTCTTCCCTCAACCACTCCCCTGCTCTCTCTCTCTCGCTCTCTCTCTCTCAAAAATAAACAATAAAAAACAGAAACAAAAATGTATAAATAAATAAATAAATAAACTGTCCTAGGTCCTTGAAAATTGACTTACTAAATGAACTGCTTTTACTTTAACTAAACCACAAGAAGTTTCTGGAAAGAAAACCACTTCTGACATGTCATTAATCTATTTCACTATATGCCATCTTCAACAAATACATTTATGACATTCTCATCAACATGTCCTTCAAGAAGAATATGTTAAAATGAGTATGGGTCCCTTCAGCCCAACAAGGATATTTTAAACGCTATGAGCTCCACTTTACAAAAGATTTTGTGGAGGTTCAAAAGTCAAAAAAAATTCTTTGTGCCCTCAAAGAATTCAGGCTTGTATTTAAAACTAAACTCTCTTCGGTTAAACATCACCCCTTCAAATACACACACAAAGATGTCAAGGTGCAATAAAAAGAAAATACCTGATGACACAGGCAGATAATAAATGAACAGGATCATCATGAAAGAGAGGCTCATTACAGCATAGGAGCCAGGTGAGGGAGGGCTCCAAGACAGTCCTCTGAACTTTGCCTACTCAATTCCACCTGCCAGCCTGGACTGCCATCTACCCCCCACTCTGGATTCCTGACAACCTTTGAGAATAATGCTCAGTCACCACTTTCTCCCCAGAGTCCTGCTCAAGCCCACGAGAACTGTCTCCCTTCATTCAAATCCTGTCACCTGGATTACCTGAATCTCTAACTTTAATAATGAGAGTATAAATCAAACTCCCTCAGGATCAGACTTCACCTCTTCCTGAACTCCCATGCTGATTTACAGAGCTGCTATTATAAAACATCATGGCCAGGTGAATTACCATTTTAATAGTACTAGGGAAACAACCACCCTTTCCATTTTAATTAGTGGAGTTTATGAAACATTCGACATAATAGGGCTAAGGAGAATGAGACCAGCCATATCTTAAATCACTTTGAGGATGATCTGGCAAACAAGCCTACTTTGTATTTACTGCTCATGCTATCTGTCTCCAAACAGCACACACTGTTCTTTACAGCCCGGAGCTGAATCATTCTTTTAACAAATAAGCCAAAGGGAGAAGGACCAGGTATTCCAATCTTTGTTCCACAGAAAAGGAAATTTAAACTAAAGCAGTGGTTTATTTAAGAGCTCCAGACTGAGCCATAGGAAGGCTACTTTTTCTCATGATCATATCCTCCTTGGTCTGGGATTCTTCAACTAAGATGTATGTCTTTTCTGGTTTCTCCACCTACAGTACCCACTGCCAACCTAGTACATTCCCTAATTACAAGCAGACAGGAGTTTGGCAGAGCAAGGCCAGACAGGCTGCAGGCTCCGGGCTCCCCTGGGCCTCCTCAGCTGGCCAGAAGGACTGGCCAGAAGACAGCCAGACAGAGCTTTGTACAGCCACGGGTCAGAAATGCCAGTTCCCTCCTCTGCCTGCTGAGGGCTGCCCCCCAAGTCTCAGGGCATACCCGGATCATCCTTCTGGTTCAATGTTCCTATCTCCAAGCCTGGAGTACATGTAACATCCAGCAAACAGACCATTACTCTTTACTATTTCAACCCAAGCGTATATAATCCATACTCTGAGCTGGCGCAGACAGCGACCTGATCAAACATCAATTCTATTTTTCTCTTCCGTTGCCCCTTAAAATACATTCGAAAGAATGCATTTAAAAGAAGACTTAGATTATATTTTCAAATTAATTAAGGACAGATATGTTATAGAGTAAACTGCAAATATCAAGTGAATGTTCAAGATAAATACATATTTGCTTCTGGTAGCCTTGGCCTCTGCTTCAGACTCCCAGAAACATGGGTTAACTATCCTCTCCTTTGGAGATAATTTAATGAAGATTTTAGAGGAACACTGGCTGGAATATATGTTGGTTTATGTGATACAGTGTCCAGATCTTCAGATTTACCTTTTTTCTCTTTTTTATTCCACACAAGAGAATTATATTTGGGGGGAAATTTACACAAAGATTAATAGAAATACAGGTGCTGTTTACGCCCACATATCCTCCCTTATATCTAAGTTTTCATTCTTGATCAACCAGGCAACTGTAGGTAGAGTTGACATGTAGGAAGCAGTCCCCTCAGCCTGCCCCACCTCCGCCTTTAATTGTTGTTTTTGCTGTTACCAAGGACATGAAGACAACAAAGGCCCCTTTGAGGAGAATGATTATTTGAAGCTTATAAATTATTTTCACTTGAAGGGTTATAAAATTTACTAATATTCTCTAGTCAGGTGAAAATTGGATAGATCTTAGAGGCACAAGCAACAATTCAACTCAGACTTTAACATCCATAATTTTAATATTTCATAAAAAGATGCTCAACTTCCAGTTCTTTACTTCACATGTCAGCACCACCATAACGGATTGAAAATCATGTTTGCAAGCAAGAAGCAAACTGCATACTTTCCCCTCTTTCTGATAGGACTAAGCAGTTCTTATTCTCCAATCAAGAAGAAAAATCACTTTGTCCCTGAGATAAGCCAAAAATAACATGACCATCCTGTCTAAAAGTTGGTACCCCAAATAATAAAACCTTGAACATGTCCCATAAGCCTGGACTCCCTAAGGAAAACCATTTTATTTCTGATCGTTTGCTCTGGGTCGTCTGAAGATAAGTAATGACTTTGGGGACTATGGTAATCATATGTAAAAGTTGCTTTCAACCATGAACAATAGACTAGTGGACACTTGAGAACTCTGATAATATTATGGGGTATATTCTTTCAAGTATTCATTGTATTTTTATTTGATGAGCCAGTCTTCTGAAGCCTGACACTGCTGCACTCTGAGCAAGTAAATATTTTTTTTCCTTTTCTAAATGTTGCTACCCCCAAGTCTGGAGTACATGTAACATCAAGCAAACAGACAATTACTCTTTACTATTCCAACCCAAGAATATATAATCCATACTCTGAGCTGGGGCAGCTGTGGGACCTGATCAAATATCAATTTTATTTTTTTCTTCCGTTGCTCCTTAAAATGCATTCAGTGGATTCATTCTCCCTGTCCTCAGATGAACACTTGAGTAGATCCTTGGGTAGACCTTTCTGCTTAAGCAACCACTTCAAATTTTTATTTATTTATTTATTTTATTTATTTATATTTTATTTCTATTTATTTCTAGGAGAGAGAGAGACAGCATGAACAGGGGAGGGTCAGAGAGAGAGGGAGACACAGACTCTGAAACAGGCTCCAGGCTCCGAGCTGGCAGTCAGCACAGAGCCCGACGCGGGGTTCGAACCCACAAACTGCGAGATCATGACCTAAGCGAAAGTCGGACGCTTAACTGACTAAGCCACCCAGGCGCCCCTAAGCAACCACTTCAAAGTCCCAAAAGAATTCAAGTGTGCAGTCTGGAAATAAAAGAAACTCCAACCTGGTTATAACATTAAATCTCCTGCCCTATGCCAGCTTGTCCTTCTGAAAGCTGGTCTCTGCAGGCATTAGGGGAATGTTGATCTCTTTTCTTTTTCTCTACTTTATGTCTCACTGCTGGCCAGTTTCTCACCCCGCCAAGATCAAAGTATGGGGCCAGGACTATATTAATGGTCTTCACACATTCTCTTTATGGGTGCTTTAGTGATACTCACTGTCCTTCAGCTGACTCCTCACTCTTACATTAGCCTCTGGGTTTCTGGAAACTCTAGCTGCTGGGGTATCCTCACTCTTGGGATGAATTTAGAGTGACTCCAGGCCAGCCCTCTTTCCCACTGGTCTCACTTGGCCTCACAGGAAGTCATATGATATCTTACACCCAAACAAACCCTCAGAAGCCCCGAGAGTTTCATGAGCCCCAAAAGCAAAAAACACAATGTACAGGTCAACTAGTGGTTCCTCAAAAGTCCCCCTTGGTAGATTTGGGATGAAGGAAATGATCTTTCTGACAAAATCTCTTTAATAAAGCCTCCTCACTTAATCCTCATATTCTTGAAGCGGCCAGTGGGATTTATTATGGAAAAGTTCTCAAATATATACATTAAAATTTCTTGGTGGTCTAGCACTATCTTTTGGAGTTTCACATAATTTGAATGGGTGGCTCAGTCAAAACTTTACTTCAGTACCCTATTTACAGACCCACACATACAAATGTTTAGGGTAGGCTATAATCTCCAATTATTTTTAAAGTTCATTTTGACTTTTATGTATCTAGAAAAGTTGAGGAATTTGAGCATTGAAAGGGGCAGAGACATAAAAGTCAAAACTCTCCCACTGGAGCGGAATCCTTTCTCAGCCCTGACAGAAAATCACCCCAAATTGGCTTAATCTGAGACTGGGAACACACCTACACCCTCTTCCTCAGATATCTGAGGACTGGTCTCATAACTGGCCAAGGCTCCTATCTGCCAGGCTACACACTTGCCGTTCCTCACGTGGCCTAGTCTTCAGACCTCATCATCCAGGCCACTTTGCTCTGGATGCTGCAAAGTTAGTTTCTGTCCTGAATTAAAGTGCCACCAGAAGGGGACGCTGTGTGGAGGGAACCTAGGCTCCTATGATCCAGTCACCGCAGGTTTGAGGTAGATGGTAGTAGTTAAGGGCCCAGGTTCTAATCCCAGATCTACTGTTTACTTGCTATGTAATCTTAAACAAATTACTTAGTTCTTCTGTGCTTCACACTTCTTATCTGTCACATGAGAATGGTGATAATTATATTCCCTGCTTCATGAGGTTGTGATAGGGATTGAGATAAAATTGTGAAACACTCATAAGTATGCTTGGTACATACTAAGCTCCATACTAATGGCTGTTAAATTAAAAAAAAAAAAAAAAAAAAAAAAAAAAAAAGGCTTGTCCTTGTCAGTGCAACCCAAGTATGCAACTGAGTAGCTACTTCACATTATAGTCCATTCAGGGCTTGGTGAGCCACTGAAATACCTGGGTATTTTTCTTTCTTTTACATGAATTGCTGCTCTGTGGGGCAACTCCCTGTTTTACTTTTTAAGTTGACTGTGAACCTAAATGCAGGACTAGAACTTCAGCCTTCTAGTATTATCTCTTGCCCAGATATAAAACGTGTCTCATGAAATATCTTCCCAGATTTGTACTTGCCACATCTCTGAGAAATGTCCCCTCTATGTCTTTCTCCAGATAAGTAATACCAAGGAGGTGCAGAGACAGGGACAGAGCCTTGTTGTGCATTCTCTGTTCCCCTACTTTATCCTTAGGGATAGTATGAGACTTTACAAAACACTTCTGCAAAGGCAGGACACACTTTGGGCCATCCATAATGGGGAGCGGGGACCAGTGACTAAACTATTTGTATGTCCCTAGCTTTGGGAAGCCCCATTTGTAAAATGTAAATAGCAACAGCCACCTAGCTGTGAGAAGTAAACGAGACTGCACACTAGGAAGTACCATGGCAAGTCACTGCCACACTGAAAACATTAAAAGGTAAAAAATAAACATTATCCAGAAGAGATCACATATTAGTCCACAAAGTCAGTCTCAACAAATACAAGATTGAAGTCATATCATGCGCCTTTCTGACCACAACACTATGAAACTAGAAGTCAACCACAGAAAAAAAAAATCTAGAAAGACCAAAAAGTGGTTGTTAAATAACATTCTCCCAAACAATAAATGAGTCGACCAGGAAATAAAAGAAGAAGTATATAGCAATACAGGCCTCCCTTATGAGCAAGAAAAGTCTCAAATAAAAACCTAAGCTTACACCTACAGGAGATAGAAAATTAACAACAAATGAAGCCTAAAGCCACTAGAAGGAAGGAAAAAATAAAGGTTAAAGCAGAAATAAATGGTATAAAGACTAAGAAACAAAACAAAACAAAACCACCACCACCACAACAAAACAATAGAACAAATCAATGAAACCAGGAGCTGGTTCTTTGAAAACAACAACAACAACAACAACAAAATTGATAAACATCTATCCAGACTTACCAAGGAAAAATGAAAAAAAACCTCAAATAAAATCACAAATAAGAGAGAAAAAAATAATATCCAACACCACAGAAATACAAACAATTATAGGAGAATACTATGAAAACTATATGCCAACAAATTGGACAACCTAGAGGAAATGGACAATTTCCTAAAAATATATAAACTAACGAAACTGAACAGGAAGAAATAGAAAATTTGGACAGATTGATAAAAAACTCCCAACAAACAACAGTCCAGGACCACATAGCTTTATAGCTGAATTATACCCCACATTTAAAGAAGAGTTAATACCTGTTCTTCTCAAACTATTCCATAAAACAGGAAAGGAAGGAAAACCTCCAAAATCATTTTATGAAGTCAACATTACCCTGATACCAAAGCCTGATAAAGAAAAAACACAAAAAGAGAACTATAGGCCAATATTTCTGATGAACATAGATACAAAAGTCCTCAATAAAATACTAGCAAACCAAATCCAACAGTACCTTAAAAAAATAATTCACCCCAGTCAACTTGGATTTATTCCTGAGTTGCAAGGGTGGTTCATATTTGCAAATAATCAATGTGATACATCATATTAATAAAAGAAAGGATAAGAACCATACGATTATTTCAATAGATGTAGAAAAGCACTTGACAAAATACAACATCCATTCATGATAAAAACTCTCACCACAGATTTAGAGGAAGCATACTTCAATAAAATAAAGGCCATATATAGTTAATATTATCCTAAATGAGGAAAAGGTGAGAGCTTTCCCTCTAATCAGGAACAAGACAGGGATGTCCACTTTCTCCACTTTTATTCAATATACTACTGGAAGTCCACCACAGCAATCAGACAACAAAAATAAATAAAAGGCATCTAAATCAGCAAGGAAGAAGTAAAATTTGCACTCTTTGCAGGTCACATGATACTATATAAAGAAAACCTGAAGACTCCACAAAAAAAAACTACTAAAACTGATTAATGAATTCAATAAAGTTGCAAGATACAAAAGCAAGTACAGGAATATGTTACATTTATATACACTAATAATGAAGCAGCAGAAAAAGAAATTAAGAAAGCCATCCCATTTATGACTGCACCAAAAACAATAAGATACCTAGGAATAAACCTAACCAAAGAGGTGCAAGACCATACTCTGAAAACTATAAAACACAATGAAAGAAATTAAAGATGACAAAAGAAATGAAGAGACATCCCTTGCTCATGGATTGGAAGAACCAACATTGTTAAAATGTCTACCCTACCCAAAATAATCTATACATTTAATGCAATCCCTATCAAAATACCAATAGCATTTTTCAAAGAACTAGAATAAAAATCCTAAAAATTGTATGGAACCACAGATCTCAAATAGCCAAAGCAATCTTGAAAAAGAAATGCAAATCTGGAGGCATCACACTTCTAGACTTAAATTATATTACAAAGCCATTCTAATCAAAACAGATGGTTCTGAAACAAAAATAGACACATAGATCAATAGAGCAGAATAGAAAACCCAGAAATGAATCCATAATTATATGATCAATTAATCTTCAACAAAGCAGGAAAGAGTATCCAAAGGAAAAAAGACAGGCTCTTCAACAAATGGTGTAGGGAAAATTGGACAGAGACATGCAGAAGAATGAACCTGGCCTATTCTCTTTCACCATATATAAAAATAAACTCAAAGTGAATTAAAGACTAAATGTGAGACCTGAAACCATAAAATCATTGAAGAAATCACAGACAGTCATTTCTCTGACATTGGCTGTAGTAACTTTTTCTAGATAAGTCTCCTGAGGCAAGGGAAACAATACCAAAAATGAACTATTGGGACTATGTCAAAAGAAAAGCCTTCTGCACAGCAAAGGAAACAATCAACAAAAGTAAAAGGCAACCTACAGAATGGGAAAAGATATTTGCAAATGACATATCCAATAACGAATTAGTACCCAAAATATATGAAGAACTTACAAAACTCAACACCCAAACAACAAATAATCCAATTTAAAAATGGGTAGAAGACATGAATAGACATTTTTCCAAAGAAGACACACAGATGGCCAACAGACACATGAAAAGAAGTTCAACATCACTGATCATCAGGGACATGCAAATCAAAACTACAATGAGATACCACCTCACACCTGTCAGAATGACTAAAATCAACATCACAAGAAACAAGCCAGGTTTTGCAGAGGATGTGGGCATAGAGGAGTCCTCTTGTACTATTGGTGGGAATGCAAATTGGTGCAGCCACTCTGGAAAACAGTATGGAGTTCCCTCAAGAAGTTAAAAAGAGAACTACCCTACAATCTAGCAATTTTCACTACTACTGTAAAATTGCATTTTGTCCAATAAATGCAAAAATCCTAATTCAAAAGGGATACATGAACCCCAATGGTTATAGCAGCATTATCTACAATTTCCAAATTATGGAGCCCAAGTGTCCATTGATTGATGGATGGATAAAGAAGATGTAAACGCAATGGAATATTACTCAGCCATAAAAAAGAATGAAATCTTGCCATTTTCAGTGACATGGATGGAGCTAGAGAGTATTAGGCTAAGCAAAATAAGTCAATCAGGGAAAGAAAAATACCATATAATTTCACTCATGTGTAGAATGTAAGATACAAAACAAATGAGCAAAGGGGGGAAAAGAGAACCAAATCAAGAAACAGACTTTAAACTATAGAGAACTAATGGTTACCAGAAGAGAGACAGGTGGGGGGAATGGGTGAAATAGGTGATGGAGATTGAGGAAGGCACTTGTGATGAGCACCAGGTGTTGTATGGACGTGTTGAATCATTATATTGTACACCTGAAACTAATGTTACACTGTATGTTAACTAGCTGGAATTTAAATAAAAACTCTAAAAAATAAATGAAAGTTCAAAAATAAAGGATTCATAGAGGAATTCTGATTGGCATGATATCAGGCCTAGAGAATTGGGGAAGATGAAGGCTACATTTTCCAAAATGTGCAGATGATATAATTTGCAAAGCAAAACCCCATCAGGAGCAGAGTGGGGGCAGTCAGGGATAGGTATGTACACCTCTGCTGAGGCAGCAGGATGAACACAGAATAATACACATACACAGTTCACAAAACAATATTCCCTCTTGCACATACAATGCACTTGATGCTTTCTCTTCTATTTAATTTCATGTTCTAAAAAATTGATGGTGGGGCGCCTGGGTGGCTCAGTTGGTTAAGCATCCAACTCTTGATTTGGGCTCAGGTCATGATCTCACATTTCATGGGATTGCGTCCCTTGTCAGGCTCCGTGCTGAGGGCACAGAGCCTGCTTAGGACTTTCTCTCTCCCCCATTCTCTCTCCCTCTCTCTCAAATAAATAAATTAAATAAACTTTTTTTAGAATAATTTATTTATTTCTGAAAGAGAGAGAGAGAGAGAGAGGCAGCGTGAGCAGGGGAGGGTCAGAGAGAGAGGGAGATACAGACTCTGAAGCAGGCTCCAGGCTCTGAGCTGTCAGCACAGAGCCTGACCAGGGCTCGAACCCACAAACTGTGAGGTCATGACCTGAGCTGAAGTTGGACGCTTAACCGACTGAGCCACCCAGGCGCCCCTAAAATAAACTTAAAAAAAAAAAAAATTGGTGCAACTCACTACATTCATATCATTACCCTATGTGAGTTATAACCCACATTTGGAAAACAATGGGATATGGCATGCCCCCATCTACAACCAGGTAAGTCTCTAGAAAAAAGAAATCGTTTGGCATAAATTGTCTTTGCAAATCCTTTCCTAGGTAGTCTTGAGCTTTCTCCCTTAAAAATTTGTTATGGAATGCTGCCAGGATTCAATGTACCCCCTCTTTCAAAAAGTCTGGTTGGGGTTCTCCTCTACCAAGCCAGCTTAAGGGTGATTGTGAATGCTTTCACTGCTCTAGGATGCCTGTCCTTTGGGCCTTGAGCAATCCAGCCCAGTCTTAGGTTTCAAGATCTCTTAAACGGGTCTCACTTATTTGCTCCCAGAAAGAAGTAAACTGGGAGCAACTCGAGCAACTCTGCCTTCTGCACCTGCTGATGCCCTGTCGTCTTCCATGAACATTGGATGTTCAGAGCATAACCCCTTGAGGTGGGCATTCCAGCCCATGGTGGCCTCTCCCACCCTGAACCCAGGCCACTTGCCTGCCTGTGTTCTTGGTAAGGCACCTCTTGCTATGTACCTAAGGGGCGCTGGTCTCACAGTCCTAGTTTCCAGACCTCTACTCCCACTACTAACTGGAGGATTCGGTTGGAAAACTTGTATCTCAACCTAAGTATTTTTCACGGGCAAACTGGAAATACTATCATGTACCTTTGGGGTTTTCATGAGGATTTATAGATGGAAGTTAGCTTGGACAATATCCCCCAAACCCCCTTTGCTTTCAGGACACCATTAAATGTTTCCTTTTGTCATGAGATTAAATCCAGAGCAAAAGCTGGGATTCCTCCAGACTTCTAAACTGCTTAGGAACCACAAAGCCTCCAAACAACTTTTCAGTGAGACAGCCTTTTGTCTTCCTCAATTAATTATGCAGCAAGGATGGAAAAGGAAGAAAAATGAAACCGGCGTGTCCCTCTCGTCAGTAAAATGACCTGCGGGCGGGCTCCCTAGCGCAAACAAATGAATTAACGGTCAAGCCAGGGTTGATGCCGAGAACCCTGCCCACTGCCGGCGTGCACCCCCGGCCAGCGGACAGTGCGTTTCCCCTGGATGCGTAGGGTCCCCGCGCCCACAAGGCTCTTCGTTGTAGGGCACAGAGGTGGCAGGCAGACCAGGGCGTGGAAAGTTTTCTCACGGGCGGGAGAAGGTGTTCCACGGCCTTCGCAGCGGAGCGGAACCCAAGCCGAAGCCCCCGCCCCGAACGCCACCGCTCCCAGCCTTTTCGGACGGGACGCTCCCATCAGCGGGCTGCGAGGAAGGTTTTAAACTTGGGTGTTCTCCTCGGGGTCTCACTCTTCTCCTGCGCACCCTCAAGCCCCAGTTTTCCCCTTTCCACTCCCATCCTCCCAAACATCCCCCAACTAAAATCCACCCCCAAACCCAACGGAGCCCGACTGCCTGCCGTCTCTCGAGCCTCCGGCACCCAGGGCCTCGGCTCTGCGTGGCCCTGGGAGCCCCGTCCCGCCCGCGGTTACCGGCTGGCGCTCCCCGGACCGCGGGCACCGCTCCTCCGAGGTGCGTGAGCTCCGCCACCGCCGCCACCTCCTCCCGCGGCCCCGGGCTTGGAGAGTCGCTCTGGCGCGGCGGTGCGGCGGGGACGCGCGCTCCCGACCTGCAGCCGAGGCGGCCCGGGGATGCCGAGGCCCAGAGGAGGCGAGCTTTGCCGAACCCTGCCCCTCGCTGTCTGGCTAAGAGCTTTCCGCCAAGAAAGGGGAAAGGGATCCGAGAATTCTTTACCCTCCCCAGCTCTGCTCGGAGTCCCTCAGGCCGATTTTAACTAATGAGCTGGAGAGGGGCAGCAGGAACGAGATTTATGAGAAATCCTCAGCGTTGGATTCAAGTTCAGTGAGGCCGGGGTCCTCTAGCAGGAGCTACTAAAATTACCTCAATTTCAGTTCCTCCTCTTGCTTCCAGGTACGGGTGCCAACGGACAGCCTAAATGTCCCCCAAACGGGGCGTCAAAAGGATAGGACTGGACCAAGAGTGGTTTCAAGTTAACAGAGGTGGCTCACTCCTCCCTTCCAGTAAATCTTTACTGACTCCGTGTTCCATGCCAGACACTGATCTGGGCTCTGTGGATACTACCTCTTGGAGCTAGTATTCTAGTAAAGACACACTCAGTAAACATCAATAAGTAAAATGGGTAGTGTGCACAATAGCAGTAAATGCGGCCGAGAAAGAAGAACTCGAGGAGGGGATAAAGAATGTTGATGGCTGTGGTCCGAGGCGGCCCCAAAGTGAAGGTGGCTCTTGAGTATGTGAGCGATGAACCGTGGGAATCTACCCCAAAAACCAAGAGCACACTTTACACATTGCATGTCAGCCAATTTGACAATAAATTATACTTTAAAATATTAAGAAGAAAAAAAAGTACTGAGATAAGAGAGCAAGTCCTGCTGGCATCTGGGAGAAATCCCTTGCTGCATTCCTCGCACTGAGATGTTCTTTATTGTGGGAGGCACTTTCTTTACTACTCACAGGCGCCCTATCAGGCAGTATTATTACCATTTTACAAATGAGGAAACTGTAGTTTAGGGAGGTTAAATGAATTGTCTGAGGTCACAGATTATAGTAAATGGAGGAGCTTGTCTTCAAACTCAGGAAGACTGCTGCCCCAGAACCATGGTTTAACCAGAACCACAGGGCAGTGGGGAAAATGCAACATTAGCAGCACGCATACAGGCTGGCGGAGGTGGGAGGTGGGATTCTGACATCTCTCAGTGTCAGAAAAAGATTCCTGATATCATTGATTTAAAAAAAAAAAAAAAGCTAGTTCCATTATTACATGTCATATGAAACATCTTGCAAACCATCTTTACTGCTGTATGTATAATCTTCACTCTCATCCTCGAGCAGTTTAATTCTCAATGCCATAATCTGACCATCTGCGATGAGATTCATTAGTTCTTCCCTAACTTTGTGCACTGCTCCTGTTTATGCAGATGCAATCTACCGCCCATGCAGTGGAGCCTGCTCAGCTGGGCTGAGTGAGGACATCAGAGAGCAGAGCCGTGGAACTGAACTGTGGGTGCTGAGAGGCAACAGCGCAAGCCAGCCAGCCTCTGCTTTAGCAGTCAGAATCTGATAGCTGCTTTGGGGCAGCGTGCCAATGGCTCATAAGGCAGAGAGCAGGGGCTCATAGCACTAGGTGGCAAAGGCCACTGCTGCATCTAGTGAGAGCAACACTGTCAATAGGATGGTGGAGCTCCTGTTTCCCTCCTAGGTGTGTCTGCCCTCCCATGGCTGCATCCATTCCCTTCTCCTCTCCCCCAGTGCCAGAAACATCTTCCTACCTGTCCTTCGAAGTCCACCTTAAATGCCATTTATTTCCAGAAGCCTGAGATAAATTCTTTTCACCCCATTCTGGAATCTGAAAACGGAGATTTAGGAGTTATTGCTCCAAAGTCATAATATGAATCATTGCCTGATCCAGGATTTAAACCCAGGACTGACTCCAAAGAGCATGCTTTTCACCACAGGCTCAGGCTGCTCCTTCTTCAGTCATTCATCCAAGCATACATTCCTTGAGCTTTCCATCAATATCTGTATTTACTGTCTCTGCTTTGCACTAGGCATTGTCAAAATAGCGATGATTAAAATACAGTTCTTGGAGAATTGGATAAAGGTGGTCCAAATGTAGAAAGTTCCAGTTATAAGATGAATAGGCTCTAGGGATGGAATGTACGTCATGATGACTGTGCTGTCGAGTTCACAGAAACGTTGCCATGAGAGTAGATCCTAAAGGTTCTTATCACAAGGAAAATTTTTTTCTGCTTTTGCTTGTTCTTTTTATTGTATCCATAGGAGAGGATGGATGGTAACTAAACTTACTGCAGTAATCACTTTGCAATACATGTGAGTCAAACCATTATGGTGGTTTATATATACAGTGATTATGCCATTACTTAACTTACACAGTGATGTATGACATTTACATCTCAATAAAACTGGAGAAACAAACAGAGTTGTTGCCCTCAAACCTGCTTGCAATATACTAGAAGGAACAAATTAGGAAATACTCAGACTTCAGTGTTATAAAGCTTATAAAAGAGATGCATAGAGGTCCTAAGGGGACACTTTGTTTTAGCTTTGATCATGACAAGAAGGATTCACTGAGAAGATAGAATATAATTTTAATTTTGAAGGATATGGTTTGTTATAATGATAATGAAGAAAGCATATGGTAGACGAAGTAAAGAACATATGCAAAAATATGGAAGCATGGAAAAATAATGTACTTTCCAGGAATGACTGAAGTGATTCAGAGAGGGGTGCAACATGGTGAGAACAGTACTGAGAAGAAGCTGGAAAGATAAGCACAGCCAAATCACAAGGGGTCCCTGGATCAGCTTCATGGAGTCCATTACTCTCCTAAAATGTACAAAATCACGGATGTCTATGAATATGAACTTTCCAGGGAAGAGGTTTAATAGCTTTAGTCAAATTATCAAAGGGTTTGACTGACCCAGGGCCAGGAAATGGCCTGCTACCCAATCTACAGAACACAGGTAACCCCCAGGGGATTGCAATGTCAGGATCGGGGGTGGGCACAAGACTCATCCCAGCAAATCACCTCCAAACATTGAGTGCACTGCCAGCTCTAGGCAAGGATGGCTGACCCCTGATCCTCCAGCACCTGCATTGAGATCTCCTCTGAGGGCAGAAGGAAGGCAGAACTGGGCAGCGAACATACCAGAAGGAGGAAGCTGACAGCTGAGAACATTTACCAGACAGTAGGACCACAGGGATTGACCACCAAGATTGTAAGCCATCGGTGCATTGCCCCACCAGACTTGTGTTCCTACCACACCTTCCTTATGGAAGTGCTAACCCCCAATACCTCAGAATATGACTGTATTTGGAGATACAGCCTTTAAAGAGCTGATTAAGGTCAAATGAGGTCAAATGAATGGGCCTTAATCCTATCTGACTCGTGTCCTTATAAGAAGAATCCTTATAACACAGAGACTTGTGTACACAAAAAGATCACCCTGGGGAGAGACACCAAGAGGGAGGCCTTAGAGGAAATTAACCCTGCTAGCACCTTGATCTTGGACTGTCGGTCTCCAAAACAATGAAACAATAAATTTCTGGTGTTTAAGCCATCAAGTCTGTGATATTTTGTTATAGCAGCCCTAGACAACTAATAGATTTTCAAGAGATAAATTCAAATTCAAAGATGAAAGTTTTAAGAAATTCAATATGGTGGCCACAGAGCTTTAAATCTCAAAGGGGGCCTTCTTAAGCATGGAATGCCATTCTGCTACGCTGCCACATTCCCCTGAAGTCAGGTCTTAGAAATAAGGGAGTGACAATCTGCAGAAACTTAGGATCTGGGAGTGGAGAGATGTGGCTAAAACAGTGGGAATGGATGAGACTGCCTCCCAGAAACACGAAGTGAAAAGATAAGAGAAGAGAAAGAGTTAATATCATAAACATGGAACACAAACAAACCTGGAAGGAAGAGAGAGAAAGAGCAATCAGAGAAATAGGAGATGAACAAGAGAAGGTGGAGCCATATGGAGAAATGGGCATGTGTCAAAGGCCCAAGGTTAGGTGAACTAGAGATCTAGAGCCCATTGGTCTTTGCACAGAGGTCATGTGATGGAAACTGAGGTCAGATTACTGTTGGTTAAAGAGTAAGGATGGCGGGATTACAGGATACTCTGCTAAAGTGGCTGGGGAGGGGCTGGCGGTGGGACTGCTGGGCACCTCTGTGCAGGCATCTGAAGGCCAAGGGGTCCAGGAGACTGATATCTAGCCCCACATTCTGTCACCTCCATCAGCTTTCAGGTCAATGGAAGGTCTTCTAGCAGAGGTACCAAATTGCCTAGCCTTGAATAACAAAGCTGTAGCTAGAGCTTTTCTTGTTTGTCTGTCTATTCTTGGGACCCCTTCTCTTGCTCCATGAGAACAGACACTGTTCTGTCCCCACCAGGGACTAGCTGCAGCACTTGGTACACAGGAAGCATAGTAACATATGCTGAATAAATAAATGGGATGCAGAGTCAAGTGACAAGTTGTTTGTTTTGTTCTGTCTTCATTTATTTGTTTCAGATGAAAAAGTCTTAAACATGCTTATAGATTGAAAGCAAGGGCCCAGAAGGAAGAGAGAAGTTGAGAGAGGAAAGAATTGATAACATAAGATTCTAGAGAATAGAATAAGAAAATAAATCAACATAAATACTAGAGGCAAACATTTTTTATCTGAATCATCCTTTGGGAAATTCATTTATTCATTGATGGTGACTACCTTGCTTTATCCTGGACCCTACCAGGGGACGCTTGGGTGACTTAGTTAAGCATTTGACTCTTGATTTCAGCTCAGGTCATGATCTCAGTTTGTGAGTTCAAGCCCCACATGGGGCTCCACACTGACAATGCAGTCTCTCCTCCTTTCCCAGTCCCAACCCCTGCTCAAGTTCATGCTCTCTCTCAAAATAAATAAACAAACTTAAAAAAATTATATCCTGGACCCTACTAGGGATGGAGAACTTCTAGGAAGGGGGATTGAATACAAAAGAAAGTGAAAGAACTATTCCCTTCCAGCTATTCCGGATGACCCCATCTAGTTAAGAAATTTCTCATGGAAAAAGATAAACAATGATCAAACACAGCAAGGATGATCCCAAGTGTCTGAGTAATAAAGATTCAGAAACAGAATGAATAGAGAGAAAATCTGGATGCATTAGGAAAATCTACTGTATAGAAGGAGAGGAGATAGGGGAAAAGAAGCAGAGAAGAAATAAAGGAAGGTGGATTCTGACATGACCTCCTGGTAATGGGCTGGCTGGCAGCTTTCAGCATCTGGAAGGCGGGGGCTCAGTGTTGCCCCAGGACCTGGGACAGCTCCATTTATTTTCCAGTGAACCAGGATCCATGCCAATGGGCCCAGCCAGGAAGTAGTAAAAATCCAGATCTGTCTCAGAGAACGGCACATCCCTAATAGCTAATGTGTCTGGGTGAGGCAAATTTGGCAGTGTTTCAGAGAGTCCAATAACATGGCAAGGGCGCCCTAAAGGAAATGATGAGAAGGAAAAATAGACATTGTTCTCATATACTGAAGTATATAACAGTTAACTCTCTGACTTGATTGGTTGTTTTCTTCAAAGAATAGGGTAATCCATCATCTACCCATATCAAAGCCAAAATCACACACACAACACATACACAGACAGAGGTACTCCTCCATGTAACGTTCTCCAAGGGAGCAGCAAGTACAGCTCACTTCAATGACATAGTTGTTCAATTAAATTTCAGAGAAGAGATAGAATGGTGAGTGTTTAGAAATCCTGAGGCTTCTAAGATGTGAGCAGTTCAGGCTGCCGTTGGTCATGTTCTAATCATGAACCTCTCCCAAGTCATTAATAGCGATAGCTCTCCACCTAATTTCCTAGATGATTCGAGAATTGTCATCTTTTTCTTATTCTGCATAAACTGTATCTCATTGCCATCTCTTGGCTCTATACTGTTGTCCTTTTTAAATTAGTACAATTAGTCCTGAGCATATGTAAACTGCTCTCCCTTGCCAACTGTTTCCTTTCATTCCATGGAGCAAGGACACCAGGGCATGCCATACGCCTGCATGTGCACAAACAGGGCCCCTCCTCACGCTCTTCTTCCCATTCCTTCCCTTCCAGTGCTAGCACATTTGCTTGGAGCCTTCCTCTCGCTGCCTATTGTTCCTCTGGAACTACACAGACTTCCACCTGTGGAGTGTGGGACCAAGCAGACAAAACATCTAATGTATTTTCGTTCATGTTTGGCACTCAGTCAGGAAGATGGAGCTCCGAGCCTCTCTGAAATGTCAACCTGCATACATTCTACACCACCAGAGAGAGACACTGTGTACCAGGGAGAGAGCGTAGCCTCGTGGTGGTGACTTGTAGCCTCAGGCTCTAATACTCCCATATTTCTTTTTCTTAAAATCAAATTGTGCATTTTGGAGTGAATTCCTGGTGGCTTCTTATGTGTTTACTATCACAGTAATGGCAAAGCTTCAGTTTATTGGCTCTGGGCTCACTGACTCACTGACAACAAATGGAAAAAAAGAGGCTAGTTTGTTCTGGCTCCTTGCTTCCTATTATTCCTTAAATTATGTCACAGCCAGTATTAGGGATGCAGAAATTATCCCAGAATGGAAAACCATATCTCTAGCTCTGGTATTGGAGATTGTAGCCACGTGCATGTCCCGCATAGCCATGGCTCAGTGCAGGAAGGTAGGTGAGGCAAGAAGAGACCTTGCAGCCCTGCATGGCTTCACCTTCCCACGGAGTCTATCTTTCTCCCACTTTTCTCTTTCTGATCCCTTTGCCTCAGGGGACTATTGCACTCATCATCTTTACATGAAAGATTTCCTTCTCTGGTTTTAGTTTATGACCAAGCCCGTATATCCCCGCCATTACAGAACATAAACTGACCCACGTGCAGTCCCTAAAATCCCACCTGCTTTCATGGCAGTCCGCCACCACCTGCCTTCACTGAATTCCTGCAGACAAATTACTGCTGGTCTAGAACCTGTCCAGTATATTCCACACCCTCCTTGTTTCTCCCTCATCTCCCAGGAGCATCAGTCAGACCCTGGGGGACTTCCCTGGGGCCAGTTGTCTCTACTTCTCAGCCACTGTCTTTTGTCACCCTTGGTCACCTTTCCCTCAGCCTTCTTTAACAACTCACATACACACACACATGCACACAATTTCGATCCACTGCAATTTTAGAATTATTTTAGAATAGAAGCCAATAACACTCAGCACTACCCCATGCTTTACCAAGTGCTTTGCAGACATAATATTTAGCTCTTACAATAATCCTATGAAATAGCTGCTGTTATCATCACTCTTCCCCTTTTACAGTTGAGGAAACTAAGACTTAACTAGGATAGAAATATGCCCCTAAGTGATGAATGCATTCAGCATACTTCTGCCTCTCCTCAAATTCTCTCTGATACTATTCTTGATATTTCTGATTCTACCAAAAGGCATGTCTCTATTTGTAGAAAGTGACTCAATGTGAAGAAGGTGTGTAATAATGAGGAGGAACAGAAGGAAGGTGTGTGTGTGTGTGTGTGTGTGTGCACTCACACGCATGTGCATACATGTATCTAGGTATGTGTATTTGTGTATAAAATCACAAAGAACTGTTAAAATAAATGTAAAAACATTTGCATTTTATTATTTTTAAAATAGTATCAGCACTTTATAGAAAGCTGAAAAAAAGAAAAAAAAATTATAACTTCACCACCATAAAATTACCAATTTTAGCTTTTTTGCATTTTAGACTGTTGTAAAACATGGCTATTTACATAATAATCAAATGATATCTATAAATGTGTGTGCATATGTATATTTCACTTAATCCTATTATGTTTTAAGCATTTCCATGTTATTGTATAATTTTTGTAAGCATCAACTTTACTAGCTGTAATAGTTCATTGAGTATGTGCCATAATTCATTCAACTACCTCCTAATTGATAGACACTCATATAGATACCAGGTTTTTTCTACTATAAGTTTTGCTGCAATATTTGTATTTATCTTCTATAATGGCAGAGATGACAAAAGCCACAGCACTTATCCCTTCTAAAACTTAATATTCATTTTACATTTGCAGAAATTTTTTCAGACGCATACCCACACGTGGTGCCAACTGTGGCCGCCTTTGCAAGAGCCTACTGTGGGTAACAGAAGATGGATACTAGTAAAGGGTTTTGTTTTGTCTTTATTTATAAACTAAATTTCTACTTATCCTGTTAACAAGAAATGTAGTGATTAAGCACCCTGAGTTTATAAATGAGAAACCACTCAATTTAGCCTGGACATGGAAAATCTGAGGGCAGGGAGAGGTGAGGACAGTCTTTAAGTATTTGGAGGTGAAGGAATTGGGGAGACCTGGGTCTGTGGCTTCAGATGGAGGCCGGTTTTAGCTGAGTGGAGAACTTCTGCCATGTGGCCCGGAGGCAGCCCCCTAGTGCCTGAGATCTGGAACAGGCTGTGCTTGGCAGGGGCTGAGTCCGGGAACTCAGGGAGCCCTGCAAGGCTGGACTGGATGCTCTTTGAGATCTTTTCCAGCCCTGAGGGATGGTCACTGTTAGAAATTACACAAAATGACTTTTTTCCTTTTGTAAAATGGAAAATAATCAATTAACATAAATTTGAATTGCTTAAAATGAAAATGTGTTTTTTATAATGGTGTGCATTGTGCATACACTATGATTCAGGTATTGTTTTATTTTATTTTAAGTTTTATTTATTTATTGTGAGAGAGAGAGATAGAGGAAAGAGAGAGAGAAAGAAAAAGAGGGAAGGGCAGAGATGGGGGGGCGGGGAGAGAAAATCCCAGGCAGGCTCTGCACCGTTAGCACAGAACTCATGAACTGTGAGATCATGACCTGAGTAGAAGTCAGACGCTTAATGGACTGAGCCACTCAGGTGCCCCCGTTTTATTTTTTCATGTTTATTTATTTATTTGGAGGTGGAAGGAGAGAGAGAGAGAGAGGGACAGAGAGAGAATACCAAGTAGGCTCTGTGCTGACAGCACAGACAAAGCAGCGCTTTATCTCAAGAACTATGAAATCATGACCTGAGCTGAAATCAAAAGTCGGCCACTTAACTGACTGAGCCTCTCAGGAGTCCCTCAGGCATTGTTTTAAATGTTGGAGATAAGAGTGAGCAAAACAGACCAAACTTTGTGCCTTACAAATACCTTCAAAATGTTTCTGCATGTATTTTCTTATTTGACCTCATGATAACTGGGTGAAGTGAGTGGAGCAAGGATTCTCCCTGCTACGCACAAGGAAACTAAGGCTTAGAGAGAGTCAGTGACTTGCCCAGAAACACATGTGGGAGAAGAATGAAAACCGGCCCTCTGAGCTCCTGCCCCAGTGCTCCAAGCACTGCCCTGTCACTGCGAGCAGAGAGGAGCTCGTTCTCCTTCATTCCCACCTCAGACTCCGAGAGTAGGCAACACACCTCCAATTCCCTAAAATTACTGCATTTTTAATGTAGCAAAGAGATTAAGCCTCGGAAGCAGTGTTCATTACAAGCCTAATATACTTTAATTTCTAAGCTATGAGGTTCGCAAAGACTGATGTTGTATCTTGCTCATTTTTGAAACTCAATGCCTGATGCATAGCATGTGCTTTATCAGTGTTTGTTAGTAGATAACCACAACTCTCAAGTATCAAGTGCTATTCTTTTTTTTTTTTTTTTAAGATTTGTTTATTTATTTATTTAAGTAATCTCTACACCCAACGTGGGGCTGGAACTCACAAGCCAGAGATCAAGAGCTGTATGCTCCTATAATTGTGCTAGCCAGGCACCTTAGCTGCTGTTTGTTTGTTGTGTTTTCAAAGTATGCTCTTCTTGGGGCTCTTGGGTAGCTCAGTCAGTTAGGCGTTGGACTCTTGATACCCACTCAGGTCATGATATCACGGTTTTTGGGATTGAGCCCCACATCTGGGCTCTGAGCTGGCAGAGCATAACTTGGGATTCTCTCCCTCTCTCTCTCTGCTCCTCCCCCACTTGCTCTCTCTCTAGCTCTCTCTCTCACAAAATAAACAAACATTAAAACTTTAGAAAAACTAAGTATGGTCTTCTTATGAAATTACAGTACTTCAAAATGGAGTTATTACATTTCATAGGACTTCAAAGAAACTAGAAAGGTAAGATACAGAGCTGTGCATCGATTATAGAAATACTTGGTTAAGACTGCTGTCTTGGAGAAACACGGGTCTGACTTAATCTTCATTTTAAAGCATTGGTTGGTTATTTTGAGAGTTGCATGATTTTTAGTGCATTTCAGTATGTTCTGTTTAATTAAATTCTGGCCGTTAGTTTTCCAGTACTTTAAATTCATCATTATAATCACTGGATTGTATTGACCTAGAAGTAGAGTCATCTTGTGCCATTGCAGACTTTCTCTGCCCTTGGAAGCTAAGAAAAGTAAACACATCTTTCCATGGCAGGTTTCCAGCAGCTCTCTGTTAAGAGGGGAAAGTTAATGAAAAGGTAGCACCATAAACACTCTTCAAGTTCTCATTAATTGAAGACAAAGCCATATCAGACCTAATGTAGAAAAGGATAAGCACACACATAATATACACATAAATATACAAAAAATATATATATACATATATACACATAAATAACAAAAATATAACATGTGTATTTATAAATATACATACAGGCACACCTCAGAGATATTGTGAGTACAGTTCCAGACCACTGTCATAAAGCAAATATCGCAAAAAAGTGAGTCAAATTAACTTCTTTGGTTTTCCAAAGCACATAAAAATTATGTTTACCTTATATAATAGTCTATTAAGTGTGCTATAGCGTGTCTAAAAAATAATGTACATACATTGATTTTAAAAATACTTTTTTCCTGAAAATGGCTAACCATCATCTGAGCTTTCAGCAAATTGTAAGCTTTTTGCTGGTGGAGGGTCTTGCCTCAGCGTTGGTGGCTGTGGACTGATCAGCATGGTGGTTGCTGAAGGTGGGGATGGGCAATTTCTTAAAGTAAGACAACAGTGAAGTGGGCTGCACTGACTGACTTTTTCTTTCACGAATGATTTCTCTATAACATGCAATGATGTCTGATAGCATTTTGCCCACAGTAGAACATCTTTCAAAATTGGAGTTGATCCTCTAAAACCCTCCTGCTGCTTTATCGACGAAGTTTATATTACATTTTAAATCCTTTGCTGTCTTTTCAACAATCTTCACAGCATCTTTACCAGGAGGAGTTTCCATCTCAATAAACCACTTTCTTTGCTCATTCATGAGAAGCAACTCCTCATCCATTTGAATGTGATCAGGAGATTGCCGCAATTCAGTCACACATTCAGGCTTGATGTTTAATTCTAGTTCTCTTCCTATTTCCACCACCTCTATAGTTACTTCCTCCGCTGGTGCCTGGATCCCCTCAAAGTCATCCATGAGGGTTGGAATCAATTTCTTCCAAACTCCTGTTAATCATATTGATAATTTGATCTCTTCCAAGAAATCATAAATATTCTTAATGGAATCTGGAATGGTGAATATTTTCCAGCAGATTTTCACTTGTCTATGCCTAGATGCACCAGAAGAATCACTGCCTATGACATCTACGGCTTGATGAAATGTATTTCTTAAATAGATGACTTGAAAGTCAAAATTACTCCTTGATTTCTGGGCTGAAGAATGGATACTGTATTAGCAGGCTTGAAAACAACATGAATCTTGTCATACATCTCCTTCAGAACTCTTGCATGAACAGCTACATTGTCAATGAACTGTAATGTTTGGAAAGGAATCTTTATTTTGAGCAGTAGGTCTCAACAGTGAGCTTAAAATACTCAGTAAACCATGTTGTAAGGAAATGTGCCATCATCTAGTCTTTGTTGTTCCATTTATAGAACACAGGCAGAGTAAAGTTAGTATAATTCTTAAGAACCCTAGAATTTTTCAGAATTGGCTTCAATGATCATTAGCTTCAACTTGAAATCACCAGTTGCATTAGCCCCTAAGAAGAGAATCAGCCTGTCTTTTGAAACTTTGAAGTCAGGGATTGACTTTTCTCTTCTCTAGCTATTAAAGTCCTAGATGGTATTTTCTTCCGATAGAAGACTGTTTAGTCTACACTGAAAATATGTTGTTTTGTGTAGCCACCTTCATTAATTATCTTAGATCTTTGGGATAACTTGCTGCAGCTTCTACATCAGCATCTGCTCCTTTCACTTTGATGTTATGGAGATGGCTTCTTTCCTTAAACCTCATGAACCAACTTCTGCTAGCTTCAGACTTTCCTTCTGCAGCATCCTCACCTCTCTCAGCTTTCATGGAACTGAAGAGAATTAAGGTCTTGCTCTAGATTGGGCTTCAGGTCAAGAGAATGGCTGGTTTCATCTTCTATCCAGACCACTAAAATTTTCTTCATATCAGCAATAAGGTTGTTTTGCTTTCTTATCATTGGTGTTTTCACTGAAAAAGGACTGAATTTCCTTCAAGAAATGTTTCCTTTGCATTCAAAACTTGGCTAACTCATACATGAGACACTGCTTTTGGCCTAATTTGACTTCTGACATGTCTTCCTCAGTAAGCATCATTACTTCTCGCTTTTGATTGAAAGTGAAGACTTGCAACTCTTCTTTTGTTTGAACACTCAGAGAGCACTGTAGAATCATTCATTGGCCTAATTTAAATATTGTTGAAATTTCAAGAAATAGGGAGGCCAAAGGAGAGGGAGAGAGATGGTTGGTGAAGCAATCAGAACATATACTGATGAAGCTCACCATCTTACACCGGCATGGTTTGTGGTGGCCCAAAGCAATTACAAGAGCAATGTCAAATATCACTGATCACATCACCATAACAAATATAATAATAATTAAAAGTTTAAAGCATTTTAAGAATTTTAAAAGTGTGGGGGCGCCTGGGTGGCTTAGTCGGTTAAGCATCCGACTTTCGCTTAGGTCATGATCTCGCTGTTCGTGGGTTCGAGCCCCGTGTCGGGCTCTGTGCTGACTGCCAGCTCAGAGCCTGGAGCCTGTTTCAGTCTGTGACTCCCTCTCTCTCTGACCCTCCCCTGTTCACGCTGTCTCTCTAGAAATAAATAAAACATTAAAAAAAAAAATTAAAAAAAAAAAAAGAATTTTAAAAGTGTGATGTAGAGACACAAAGTGAGCAGACGCCATTGGAAAAATTGTGCCCATACTTTGCTCCACACAGGGTTTCCACAAACCTTCCATTTGTACAAAATATATCTGTGAAGTGCAATAAAGTGAAGCATAATAAAATTAATATGAAAGAAGGGGAATATTCAATGGAAAAGAAAGGGCATCAGGTGAAAATAATTGAAATTTTCAGGTAGATGGGAAAACCCACAAATGCTCAGTCCTGAAGACAGCTTTAAACTCATGGGTGTCTGTGCACTGGCAAAACAATTGTTCACTCTTGATCATTTGTGGGAGAAAATTTAAATCAATTATTGAAATAAGGTTATTTGGTGGGATCCAAGCTATCAAGGAGAGTCACAGGAACAGTCAATGAGAACAGTGGTCAGAGTTAAAGAGACCTTGATTCAAATTTCTGATCTGCATCAACTTGTTCTGTGTCTGTTTTCTCATCTGCAGAGTATGGATAAACACTCTCTCCAGGATTGTTGCAACTAGAATGAGGTCACTTATGTAAAGAGCTTACAACAGGGTTTGTCACAGAGTAAATGCTCATTGGAGGGCAGTACCATTGTTCTTGGTTATGCATGATACAGCACTCACGTGGCCACAGTATCCACTTTGTAGAGAGAGATGAGATTTTGAGTCTGGACTTTTTTTTTTTTTTTAATATTTTTTTATTTATTTCTAGGAGAGAGAGAGACAGCGTGAACAGGGGAGGGTCAGAGAGAGAGGGAGTCACAGACTGAAACAGGCTCCAGGCTCTGAGCTGGCAGTCAGCACAGAGCCCGACGCGGGGCTCGAACCCACGAACCGCGAGATCATGACCTAAGCGAAAGTCGGATGCTTAACCGACTAAGCCACCCAGGCACCCTGAGTCTGGACTTTTAAGTTTCAGTCCAACAGTAGATAAGTTTGTATTCTGGGCAAATCAATGAATCTATTTATGTTCCTTTTAAAGACAAAGCATCACTCATCTAAACCTCACAAGTAACAACTATTTCTGCTTCAATTTCAGAGCCACATAAAAAGTGGAATCAAGAGGGGCCTACTTCTAACCAACATCACCATAAGGTCTGAAGATGTTTTTCCTCACCTAGGCTTTCCATGAAACTAAACACCTCCCAGGGAGACAATGCAGCTGCTCCCTGTCATTCATACTGTGGTTTTTCTCTGTGCCTGAGTGTTTTCTAGAGCTAGGTTGCTTCCTTCCCATAAGAAATGATGTGGATTTGGAGAACTCAAACTCTGGAACACAAGCAAAACAATGAGGGAAAGAAATCTCTGGGCAAGAGTACCCTCAGTTGAATAGAAGGTTTTCCAATATGGAGGTTCCTCAAAAAGTTAAAGAGAGAACTACCCTGTTGTCCAGCAATTGCACCATCAAAAACTTTTGGGTATTTACCCAAAGGATACAAAAATACTGATTTGAAGGGGACATATACCCAATGTTTTTAACAGCATTATCTACAATGGCCAAATTATGGAACCAGCCCAAGTGTCCATTGACTGATGAATGGATAAAGAAGATGTGGTATATATATGTGATGGAGTTTTACTCAGTCATCAAAAAGAATGAAATCTTGCCATTTGCAGCAATGTGGATAGAGATAGAGAGTATTATTGTCAGCGAAATTAAGTCACTTAGAGAAAGGCAAATACAATATGATTTCACTCATGTGTAGAATTTAAGAAACAAAACAGATGAACATAGGGAGAAAAAGAGGCAAACCATAAAACAGATATTAAAAATGTTTATTTTATTTTTGAGAGAGAGAGAGTGTGTGAGGCAGGGGAGGTTCAGAAAGAAAGGGAGAGAGAAGATCCCAAGCAGCGTCTGAGCTATCAGAGCAGAGTCCAACGTAGGGCTCAGTCTCAGGAACTGTTGGGAGCCATTCTGAGCCCACTAGTTGAGAAAACTCCTGGTGAGGTTAAAGCAAGTTTTCACCCTCTCTTGCCAATCAGATGACAACCGATATTCACCCTCATTCAATTATTTCTGCTTGAGCACTGACCCCTAAGGTACCTTGTTGATCTGTATTGGGAGTGACTTGTCCCCTTATTCTGGCCCTGGTCTGATGATTGCACCTTGTGAAGGAACTTATTGTGGGAACTTCTTTGGATTATGGGAACAGACATTGTGTCTCCAGCAGGTCCTGTTTCCCTCCATACTTTCTCTTGAGCTATGAACAGGCTAATGACCCTTACTCATAAAAGATTGACCTTTACATGTATAATTCTGTTTCTACTGTTGCATTAGTGCAAGAGGTTCATACAGCTCAACATGTAAATCAGCTAACCAAAAATCTCTTTCATGCCCTAGCTATTCATGAAATCATAAAACTAGACACAAAGGTAAATACACTTGAAGAGGCTATTCTATGTATTGGAAATGAACTAAACTCTTTAAAGGTATGATAGGCTCTCTGGTGCCATAAAGAATATAACTGGAAAATCAAGTCTTGCATGGAGACAAAGAGCCTAACTTAGAGAAAAGGAACAGATAAGGGCAGAACATAAGTTACCACATATACCTTTGCTAACTGATGATGTATTGCAACCCCTTCTCTAAGGCCTACATTCCACAAACACCTTCCCTTACCTTGACAGCTGTGATGAGGATGGATAAGAGTATCTATAAACCTATGACTTAATCTTAGTGTTATTAAAATGTGAACACCCTGTTATTTTCTTAGTTACTCAACCTCACTATAATTGGGGCAGTTCTGCAAAAATACTTCTGTAAAACCTGTTTCTATACATTTTCCAAAAACATCTTATCACAGAGAACTATCCATTGTAAAAATTCCATTTTCTGATGCCATGTTAACATTTGACCTGTAAATAAAGACACCAAAACCGACAGGGCAGAGATGCCTGCCTGGTGATCAGAAAGAATCTCGGGGCTTTCTCACTCCCTCCCTCACCAACACTGTCCATCCTTCAGGGACACCTGGGCCCTGCCAGAGTTGGACTCCAGCAAGGAACCATGAGATCGTGACCTGAGCTGAAATCAAGAGTCGGCCACTTAACTGACTGAGCCACCCAGGAGCCCCCAGGCTCTCAACTATAAAGAAAAAATTGAGGGTTGCTGGAGGGGAGATGAATGAGGGGATGGGTTAAATAGGTGATGGATATTAAGGAGGGCACTTGTGATGAACACCAGGTATTGTATATAATTGTACTCAATTCTGCATCTGAAACCAATATTGCACCATATGTTAACTAGCTGGAATTTAAATAAAAACTTAAATGAAAAGGGAGAGTTTTTCACTATCTGTTTTTTTGGTAGGTCTCATAACATGGCTCTTTCCTTTGATAAAAAGAGTGGACTCCCTGATGTTTGCTTTCAACTTGGATTCTCCAGGGCATTGCTCCCCCAGGCTTTTCAAGTGAGCAGCCACTTTATGTCTGGGACAGGATTAACAGCAGGTCTGTAATCCATTCTCCAAGGGTTGTCCCCAGGAAATAAAGGAAATAAAGAAGGTGACATGGTCTAATTTTGTAAAGATGCTAATGATGGGTTTCCTGCCAGATAAAAAAATTGAATTGCTAGTGGGAGAGTCTCCCTAAAAAATCTTTTAGCACAGGTACAAGGCTACAAGGTAAACAAACTTGGCATCTGTGAATTTGGGGGGCAGGGTTCTCTGAAAAGTCATGCAAGCAACATAACCTGCTGAGTATAAAATATAGTTTTCAAGATTTAAGTGGCTGCTTCCAGATAAGTGATTCGATCAGCACGTATCCCTCAGAGACCTCCTATATTCACTTCGGCCAGAATCAATCCAGTGCTTTGAAAAAGGGCCTAGGAACCTTCACTGACAGTCTAGGAACCTTCACTGACAGTCTGGGAACCCTAGACTGGCCTGTGCTTACACGATGCCTTTTGATTACTTGTCTCATTGAAATTATTAATAAGACTTGACCATAGGTAAGATCTCTGATTTGTGTGAGTCTGATGTGACAGTCCCATTTTTGTGATCAGCCAGTAATCCAGTTAAGAAAGAGAAAGGGGTGAACTCAAATTTCAAGTAGCAAGCATCAGGTTGTGGGGCCAACGTCATGCCTTCTTGGGAGGCTCCTTAAACAGAATACAGGTGTCCATTTTGAATCGCCTTTGAGATTGGCCATATGTTAGGACCTGAGACTTGGTCCTGAAAGAGATAGTTTAGATGAATATTAAGAGGAAAAAGGATGGAATTTAGAAATCCAAGTGAAAATATCATTCCCATCCAACAGATTTCTCTCAAATTCAAAATAAGGGACTTTCATTATAAACTGTTCTTTGACTGAATTCAGCTAAGCTCATAACATCAGAGCAGGGATGGTCATACCAAACACTGTCATATCTTGCCAGGTGGATGGGATATTTGAATCAATGTAGTCAATCAAGCAGGACAACCATGCCAAGTAAGGATACCAATATTTTCCAAGTAGGATATGGATCACTGAGTTCCTGGGCATACATCCCTCCATCCTTCCTCTGGCTCTGCCTCTCGACAACCCTACCACATAAGTTTATATAGTCCATCTTTGTCCCTGGACTTCCCATCATTTTGACTTTGTACCCATATCTTCTTGTTTTCATTTTCATCCCAGGGCTCAACCTTGGCAAGATACTTGCCTTGCTTAAAAAGCATTAACAATAACAAAGTCCACCAGCACTTCTTCCTCGTGATGGAAGGAGAATTACTTTCCTTCAGTCCTCCTGAAAGCATTCCACTGTACAACTTAAGTGAATCATTAAGCAGTATGCCTTCTGATTAAATCCAGAATGTTAATGCTCATGCGATTGCTTTAGTCACCTTAGAAACCGTTATCTCTGGAGTGTGGATGAGAATCGGAGCTGTCAGTTCTCTGTCAGAACCAGGTGAAATCGTTTGACTCAAGACAATCTAAACAAAGCATGTCTTTAAATGACAATTACATTGTTTGAAAACCAGCTCTTTCCTCCAGCTTCTGAGGAAATCTCAGGTCTTGTAGTGCTGATTAGAGAGCAGAATTTCTGCCAATTTCTAATGGATGTTTCTCAAGACTGTGGAAGCAAAATGAAAACTGACTTAATAAAGAGTAATCTACTGTGGGCTCCATTTCAGATATCTCATTGAGCAAGAGCTGTTTAATTCTATACCAGATTCAAGGTTTCAATTGATAACTCAAGTAGATATCTCAAGGAAATATCATGGATATCTGCATACTCTGAAGAAGACACGAAATATAGAATATTTGCAACAGAATAGGAGACTTCAGAGACCAATATACATGGCAACATCCTTATCTTCCTTTCCCCCAAGACAATTGTTTATATTTAACACTTATATATCATTTAATATTATGAGTACTTTATAAGATTTATAAAGATTAACTCATTTTATCCCTATGACAACTATATGAAGTAGGATAGATATTATTGCTATCATCATTCCACATAAGGAAACCGAGGACGACAGAAATCAAATCACTTGTTCAAGGCCACACAGCTTGCCTAATTCAAATCTAGAGTTTGCTACAGAATCTATGCTCTTATACACTCCACTTTGCTGTCTTTTTGAATATTTTAAACACAAAATTTAATGGCACTTAATTGTTCTCTATCTTAAAATATTCCTTCTTTGCCTAAGAAAATACATGCATGGGAACCTTGGCATGTGAGCTGGGGGGTCTCGGGCAGAAAGTAAGCAGAGATCACTCAGAAAACAGTAGACAAAGTGAGCAATTGCTGCTTTGATTCAACCATCTTGCCAAAACCTAGAAATTTCACTCTTGTCTCAGTTCTGCCTTCATCATTTGGGTCTGAGTGGAGGGTCTTAAATTTGTTTTCCTGTTCCCTATTCTATGTCCAGGCTCCCAAGTTAGTATTGCCCATGGATGCCAAATGACCTCTCCAAGACCATGTATTCATTCCATAAACTCTTCTCATATGCCAAGCTTATTCTTGGCATAAGAAACAATTGAGAGCATCTTCTAGGTGAGTGAAAATATGAAAACATGACTGGAACTATAAAAAATGGGATAGGAGAACTCAGAAGTTAATGCAAATTAATCCAGTATGTATCAGACAGACCAAATATCAGTGATTTGTCCCACTTTATTGAGAATCAGTGCTAGATACTATGGTAATATGAAGAAAAACAAACATTGTTAACTGCCTTTACATTCCTGGCTCTGTAGTAGGTTCTGAGGACATTTTAGTGGACCAAATAAACTCAGTCCCTGCTTCACAAAACATACAAGTTTTGGAGAAGGCTGACAATAAAAAGGTAATTATAAGTACAAGTGTAAATTACAGCAAAATTTAAATTTTGTTTCTAGGGTTGACTTTGTTAAATGCTGAGATTCCCTGATCTACCAGTTATATCCTGAGGAGCTCCTTATCCAGACTGACAATTCCTCATTTTAGAGCTTTTGGAAAAGATATGATAGTGAACACTAAGTAATTACATTGTAATTTCCAGAGTTGGTATTGCTGAGGGAAGGAGAGATTGAATAGTTACACAGGTAGTGTTATGGTGGGGCACAGTGAGGGGTTTCTCAATGGGGAGAGATTCTTTGTGCCTAAGGTCCTGAGAAACAGAAGGTCAACAAGAGCTAGAGCATACTGGAGAGAGGCAAACCCTCCCTTAGAAGTCAACTGACAAAGATTCAGTGCACAAACTGTAATTGGCACAGATTTTAAATCATAACTATAAAGATAAAGACTTAAATTTATACCTAAAGGAACTAGAAAAAGAACAACAAACAAAGCTCAAGGTTAGTAGAAGGAAGGAAATGATAAATGTCAGAGCAAAAATAAATAGAGACTAAAAAAGCAAAACAAAAGATTATGAAACATAGAGCTGGTTCTTTGAAAAGGTAAACAAAATTGATGAACTTTTAGCTGGACTCAAGAATAAGAGAGAAGGCACAAATAAATAAAATCAGAAATGAAAGAGGAGAATTAATAATTGACACCAATGAAATACAAAAGATTATAAAGGAATTCTATGAAAAATTATATGTCAATAAATTAGATGACCTAGATGAAATGGATAAATTCCTAGAAACATACAATCTTCCAAAACTGAATCAGGAAGAAATTAAAAAATCTGAATAGACTAATTACTAACAACAAAATTGAATCAGTGATTTAAAAATTCCCAACAAACAAAAGTTCAGGACCAAATGATATTACAGGTAAATTATACTAAACAGTTAAAGAAGAGTTAATGCCTAACTCTTCAAACTATCAAAAAAAAGAAGAAGAGGAGGAGGAGGGAAAGCTTCCAAATACATCCTATGAGATCAGTATTACCCTGATATCAAAACCAGATACAGATACTACAAAAATGAAAACTACTGGCCAATATCCCTGATGAACATAGACGCAAAAATCCTCAACAAAATATTAGCAAACTACATTTAACAATACATTAAATGGATCATTCACACAATCAAGTGATATTTATTCTGAGTTTTCAAGAATTATTTAACATTTGCAAAACAATGTGATACGTCATATCAACAAGGATAAAAATCATGATAATCTCAATAGATACAGAAAGAGCATCTGACAAAGTACAATATCCATTCTCATAAAAACTCTCAACAAAGTGGGTTTAGAGGAAACATTCTTCAACATAATAAAGGCCATATGTGAAAAACTCACAGCTATCATCATACTCAATGGTGGAAAACTGAGAGCTTTTCCCCTAAGATCAGGAACAACAAAAGGATATCCACTCTCACCACTTTTATTCAACATGGCACTGGAAGTCCTAGCCACTGCAATCAGACAAGAAAGGAAATAAAATTCATTCAAACAGGTAAGGAAGAAGTAAAACTGTCACTATATGCAGATGACAAGATACTACATACAGAAAACCCAAAGCTTCAAAAAAAAAAAAAAAAACTATTAGAACTGATACATGTGAATTCAGTAAAGTTTCAGGATACAAAATTAATACACAGAAATTGGTTTCATTCCTATACACTAATAACAACACAGTAGAAAGAAAAATTAAGGAAACAATCTCATTTACTATTGTGCCAAAAAGAATAAAATACCTAGGAATAAACTGAACCAAGGAGGTGACCGGCTTATCCTCTGAAAACTGTAAAACACTGTTTAAAAAATAAAGATGACACAAATAAATGGAAAGATATTCTACCTTAATGGTTTGGAAGAATTAATATTGTTAAAATGTCCATACTACTGAAAAGCAAACTACAGATTCAGTGCAATCCTTACCAAAATACCAACAATATTTTTCACAGAACTAAAACAAATAATACTAAAATTTATGAACGAACAAGGACCCTAAATTGCTAATACAATCTTGGGAAAGAAGAACAAAGCTAGAGGAAACAAAATCCCAAATTTCAAGATATACTACAAAACTATAGCAATCAAAACAGTATGGTACTGGCACAACAATAGACACATAGCTCAATAGAACAGAACAGAGATCCCAGAAATAAACCCATGCTTGTATGACCAATTAATCTCTGACAAAGGAGGCAAAAATATACAATAGGAAAAGACAGTATTTCAATAAATTGTACTGGGAAAACTGGACAACTACATGCAAAAGGATAAAACTGGAACACAGTCTTACACCGTACACAAAAATAAATTCAAATGGATTAAAAATTTAAACCTGAGGCCCCAAACCATAAAACTGCTAAAAGAAAATACAGGCAGTAATTTCTTGACGTTAGCCATAGATAGCAACATTTTTTTAGATAGGTCTCCTGAGGCAAGGGAAACAAAAGTAAAATTAAGCTATTGGAACTATGCCAAAGCAAATCATCCACCAAACAAAAAGGCAATCTACTGAATGAGAGAAGATATTTGCAATGGTAAGAGGTTTGATTTGATATTTGATTTGATATGGTAAGAGGTTAATATCCAAAACACATAAAAAAACTTATATAACTCAAAACCAAAACAATCCAGTTTAAAAATGAGCAGAGTACCTACGTAGACATTTTTGTAAAGAAAATATACAAATGGCTAAAAGACACATGAAAAGATGCTCAACATCACTAATCATTAGGAAAATTCAAATCAAAACTACAGTGAAACATCACCTTATACATGTCAGAATGGTTAGAATAAAAAAGATAAGAAATGACAAATATTGGTGAAGATGTGGGGAAAAAAAGGAACCCTCATGCACTGTTGGTGGGAATGTAAGTCTGTATAGCCTCCGTGGATAACAATATGAAGGTTCCTTAAAAAATTAAAAATAGAACACTAAATGACCCAATAATTCCACTACTGGGTATTTACCCAAAGAAAACAAAAACACTAATTTGAAGAGATCTATTAACTTCCATGTTTATTGCAGCATTATTTTCAATAGTTAAAGTATGAAAGAAACCCAAGTGTCCATCAATAGATGAATGGATAAAGAAGATGTGGTACACACACACACTAACACACACACACACACACACACACACACACACACACACACGAATATTACTCAGCCATAAAAAGGCTGATTATGTGGATGGACTTAAAGGGTATTATGCTAAGTGAATGAAGTATACAGAGAAAGATCACTCATATATAGAATCTAAAAAAAACAAATGAATATACAAACAAGCAAAAAGCAAAAACAGACTCAGAAATACAGAGTATTTACAGGCAACTGATGGTTGCCAGAGTGAGGGGGTAGGAGAGAATGAGCAAAATAGGTGAAGAGGACAGGGAGATACAGGCCTCCAGTTATAGAATGAATAAGTCACAAGAATAAAGGTATAGCAAAGGGAATACAGTCAATGGTACTGTAATAGTGTTGTATGGTGACAGACGGTAGCCACACCTGTGGTGAGCATAGAATAATGTATAGACTTGTAAAATCACTATGTTGTACATCTGAAACTAATGTAACATTATTTGTCAACTATAGTTCAATTAAAAAAATAACAAGACAAAAACTTAGCAATAAGTGCCCTGAAAAAAGGCAGAAATTAATTCAATAGAAATGTTGAGGACAAGAGCCCCATGGACATACACAAGAATCCAGGGGCGCTTGGGTGGCTCAGTTAGTTAAGCATCCAACTCTTGTGGTTAAGGTCATGATCTCAAGGTTTGTGGGATGGAGCCCTAAGTCAGGCTTGCACTGAGAACACAGACCTTGCTTGGGATTCCCTCCTGCCTGCCTCTCTTTCTTTCTCCCCAATTTCTAACTTTATTCAATAAAGCCATTAAAAATAGAGAGAATGCCGATGGTTCTACAGCTAAGACAGCTTCCTTTAAGTTATCATCATTCTCTTAAGAATGAGAAGTGGTGGGGCACCTGGGTGGTTCAGTCAGGTAAGCCTCTTACTTCAGCTCGGGTCATGATATCATGGTGCCTGAGTTTGAACCTCATGACAGGCTCTGCACTGACACCTCAGAGCCTGAAGCCTCCTTCAGAGTCTGTGTCTCCCTCTCTCTCTGCCCCTCCTCAATGCACACTCTGTCTCTCCCTCAATAAATAAATGTTAAAAAAACTATAACAAAAAAAAAAAAAAGAATGAGAAGTGGAAGTTGAAACTATAGGGTCCACTTTATATTCTTTGAAGATTGTGTTATTCAAGTATAATAAGCCTACATATTCTTCTTAGAGTGAACTGTCATTTCTTTCTACAATCTTCATAAATTTCTGTAAGCATTCCTAGAGAAGGAGGGCCCTCCTAACCAGAATAAAACAAACTCAATAAGCAGAGCCTCTTCTTTACCAGAGCTGTGTCCTCTGTTCTTAGCTTCATCCAGCTTCAAGTAGCAAGTGGTTTCAAGAAGGACCATCTCATCAAGCAAATGTCTTTCTCCTTACTTTAAAATCCATTATCTCCTCCTAGAAGAGCACCTTGGCTCCAAGCAAAATGTCGAGAGCTTCAGCCGAAGTACTGCTTACACTAGGCTAAGTCCCAATACGTTTTGAAAGACTTCATTCCTTTAACAGTTTATACATACTGTGATATGTATAAGTTTGTAAAGTAAATGATGATAACCACAAAGCAATTTCCAGAGCTGTGTTCCAAAAATAACGTTCTGAGATGTCTCCTCAGGCAAGTAAAGTAAGGCTGGTCAACCCAGCTCTGAAAGGCAATGGAGTATACAAAAAAAAAAAAAAAAAAAAGCACCAGGCTTCATGATGATGGAACTGGCAGATTTACTTTCTTTATAGGCCAGCTTCCTCCAACTTTCCCTAATGGCCCTAATGATATCTGGATAAATTATGGTTGTTGTATGACCTGGGAATTCTGGGAATTCAGATAACATACAGGCAACGTGTTTGTAAATGGGACTAGCATGAGAGTACAGGACCTTGAAAAAAAAAAGGCAGTATGTGTTCTGAAATTGTTTTTACATCATATTCATTTGAGAAGAGAGAGTCAAAGAAGAAATATTAGGGAAAATAAAAACATCTATTCCAATGGGGACATGAAGGTTTTAATTCAGTGTGTGAAAAAGAAAAATGGGTAAGGCAAACATGTTCCACATTTCCTTTTTAACCTCGGTGGGCACACAGATAAGGGTTGGGGAGGCAAAACCTAAAACCATGCAATTAATTACATAGCCCTTGACTAGCATAAGGTTTGGGGTTCGGAAGACCACATAGTTTATAGACCCCCAACTAAAGGGCTCTCCCCATATCATCCAGTGTAAGGGTGCCATCAAGTTCCCAGCTACAACACTGGCACTTTTATATCCCAGGAGAAAAGTACATTTATGAGCTCACACTTGTTTTTATGAGCCTGACTGTTCCTAAGCAAGCCAGTGCATCACCCCAGGGCTCCATCTGTCTCTTTAGAACTGAATCTGAAGCCTTTCGAACAAAAAGAAAGGGAAAAAAAATTCAACCATGATTTTTTGATGCTGTGATTCAAAGTGCTAGTGTGTCCTTTGAGAGAGCTGTAAGAACATACTCACAAGTGTATGTCTGGGTAGCAACAGAGCAAAGCCATTTTATAGCAATTATAAAAACTTGAAAAAACATTATTTCAAAGCTCTTTATCAGGTAATATCCAGCTCCTGTCATTGCTCAAGATGATCTTGCTTATCTTGGGCCACACACCTTTCAATGCCCAGGTAATAAAATTATTTCTTCCTAGCCAATTAATAGCTGTGTTAAGACCAAATAATAGCAAATGACACTCGAGTCTGGGAAAGTTCAAAGTCTACTGTCTCATTTTCTGATGCCCAGAAATACAGGTTCCCTGCACTGTGGCTCTTTGAATAAATAAAGGAGAAATTGCCATAAAAGTTTTACTCTTCTACTTTCATCCTTTTGCCAAATTTTAAAGACTTTACCATGCAAATCACAGCAAATGAAGGAAAATCTGCCCATGGTTCTAAATGATAAAAACAAAACAAAACAATGTCATGTTTTGTTTCTAAAGGCAGAAATGTTATCATAGTTTTATGTCCTGAGGAAACTCAGGACAAAAGTAGAAATAAACAGTCTATTAAAATAATCCAGGCGCCACCAAAAAAATACAAGATACCCAGAAATAAACGTAACCAGAGAGGTGAAAAGACTGTACTCTGAAAACTGTAAAACACTGATGAAAGAAATTGAAGATGACACAAAGAAATGGAAATACATTCCATGCTCATGGATTGGAAGAACCAACATTGTTAAAATGTCTATACTACCCAAAGGAATCTATAAATTTAATGAAATCCCTATCAAAATACCAACAGCATTCTTCACAGAACTAAAACAAACAATCCTATAATTTGTATGGAACCACAAAAAGACCTTGAATAGCTAAGGCAATCTTGAAAAAAAAATGCATAGACACTTAGGCTCTTTCCATGTTTTGACCATTGTTGAGAGTGCTGCTATGTAAATTCCTAGCAGTGCTATTGCTGGGTCATAGGGGAGTTTTTGAGGAACCTCCACACTGTTTTCCAGAGGGGCTGTACCAGCTTACATTCCCACCAACAGTGTAGGAGGGTGCCCGTTTCTCCACATCCTCGCCAGCATCTAGAGTCTTCTGATTTGCTCATTTAAGCCACTCTGACTGGCATGAAGTGGTATTTCAGTGTGGTTTTGATTTGTATTCCCCTGATGAGGAGGGATGCTGAGCATCGTTCATGTGTCTATACGATGGAATACTACATGGCAATGAGAAAGAATGAAATCTGGCCATATGTAGCAACATGGATGGATCTTGAGGGTGTCATGCTGAGCAAAATAAGTCAGGCAGAGAAGGACAAATACCATATGTCTGCATGTATAGGAGGATTAGGAGGAACTTAACGGAGGACCAAGGGGGAGAAGAAGGGAGGAAAATAGTGGGGGAAGGGAGAGAGGCAAATCATGAAAGACTCTTGGATGCTGAGAACAAACTGAGGACTGATGGGTGTGGAGGGGGAGGGGGGAGATGGGCATGGAGGAGGGCACTTGTGGGGATGAGCACTGGGTGTTATATGGAAACCAAGTTGACAATAAACTATTTGTAAAAAATTAAAAAATTAAAAAATAATAATAATAAAATGCAAAGCAAAGCTGGAGGCATCGTAATTCCAGACTTCAAGTTATATTACCAAGTTGTAGTAATCAAAACAGTATGGTACTGACACAAAAATAGATACATAGATCAATAGAATGGAATAGAAAACCCTAAAATGAACTCACAATTATATGGTCAATTAATCTTCAATAAAGCAGGAAAGAGTCATCAATGGGAAAAGGACAGTATCTTCAACAAATGGCTTTTGGAAAACTGGACAGCCACATGCAAAAGAATGAAACTGGGCCACTTCCTTACATTATACACACAAATCAAATCAAAATGGATTAAAGACCTACATATGAGACCTAAAACCATGAAAATCCTAGTAGAGAACACTTACAGTAACCTCTGCTGTAGCAAATTTTTTCTGCTAGATATGTCTCCTGAGGAAAGGAGAAGACAAAAGCAGAAATAAACTATTGGGACTACGTCCAAATAAAAAGCTCTGCACAGCAAAAGAAACACTTAACAAAACTAAAAGGCAGTTGATTGAATGGGAGAAGATATTTGTAAATGACATATCCAATAAAGGATTAGTATCCAAAATACATAAAGAACCTATAAGCTCAACACCCCAAAACTAAATAATCCAATTAAAAAATGGGCAGAAAACATGAATAGACATTTATCCAAAGAAGACATCCAGATGGTCAAGAGACACATGAAAAGATGTTCATCATCACTTACCATCAGGGAAATGAAAATCAAAACCACAACAAGATAGCACCTCACACCTGTCAGAATGGCTAAAATCAACAACACAAGAAACAAGTGTTGATGAGAATGTGGAGAAAAAGGAACCCTCATGCACTATTGGTGGGAATGCAAACTGGCGCAGCTACTGTGGAAAACAGAATGGAGTTTCCTCATAAAGTTAAAAATAGAACTACCTTATAATTCAGTGATTGCACTGCCGGGTCTTTACCCACAAAATACAAAAGCACTAATTCAAAGAGCTACATGCACCCCTATGTTTTAGCAGCATTATTTACAATAGCCAAGGTATGGAGGCAGTCCAGGTGTTCATCTATTGATAAATGGATAAAGAAGATGTGGTAAATGTATACAATAAAATGTTATTCAGCCATAAAAAAGAATGAAATCTTGCCATTTGTAATGACATTTTTGGAGCTAGAGTGTATTGTGCTAAGTGAAATAAGTCAGTCAGAGAAAGGCAAATACCATATGATTTCACTGATATATGGAATTTAAGAAACACACAACAAATGGGCAAACTGAAAAAGAGAAAGAGAAAGAGAAAGAAAGAGAGAGCGAGAGAGAGAAAAACTGAGAAACACTCTTAACTAGAGGGAACTGATTGTTACCAGAGGAGAGGTGGGTGGGGGAATGGGTGAAAAAGGTGATAGGGATTAAGGAGAGCACTTATGATGAGCAGCAGGTATTGTATCAAAGTGTTGAATCACTGTATTTGTACACCTGAAACTAATGTTACACTGTATGTTAACTGACTAGAATTTAAATAAAACTTAAAAAAGAAAGAAACAATAAAGTAAGCCAGAGCCGACTTAAATTTTGTTTGGCTTTCTAGAAAATTATTTTCCCCATTTTCTCTTTCTTTTGGAGAAAGGAAGCCTGTTACCAGGGAGAGTATGAATTTTATCAAGGGAGTGATAAGCCTCCTTCTCTATGCAAAATCATAATCCAACCCACAATGTCTTGTCGGAGTAACCACCTAAATGACTCACATATTGGGGTCACCTGCATCCATTAGTGAATCTTCACATGTAGTTTCATTTGATAGCTTTTCTAAGTGAAGTTGAAAGCATTACTTATGGCATGGTGTGGCTTTAAGAAATGAAGAAATGAGTGGTGAGATTGTAGAAACCAGGAGGAGATTATTTATGATCATATTGATCCTTGAGGTAATGTCCACTGGACTCCTTAGTACTGGTCAGCATCTAAGTTTCCTAGGAGTGCTGTAGCAAAGTCCCACAAACTCTGTGGCTTAGAACTGTATATTCTCTTACAGTTCTGAAAGTTAGAAGTCAAAAATCAAGGGACTGGCAAGTTTGGTCCCTTCTGAAGGCTCTGAGGGAGAGTCTGTCTTGTGTGTCTCTCCTAGCCTCTGGTGGTTGCCAATGTCTTATCATTCCTTGGCTTGGGGATGCATTGCTATTGTGTCTACCTCCATCATCACATGGTGTTCCTCTCTACCTATCTCTCTGTTTTCTCTTCTTGTAAGAATGCTAGTCATATTGAATAATGGGTCCTCCCTACTTCATCTTAATTTATATTTTAATTACATCTGCAAAGACCCTTTTCCCAAATAAGTTCACAGTCACAGGTACCAAGGAAAATGACCTCAACACATCTTTGTGTAGGACACTATTCAACTCACAACAGTCATAATTTTTTTCTGATTTTCACAAAAATGACTGAATGCCAAGAAGCCACTTTCTGTAAACCATATTGTGGTCATATCCACCACTAAGATGTACACCTTCAGCTTAACCAATGAGATTTGGATATTAGCAAGTTGTATGTTATGCAGAAGGCCACAACTTAGCAAGTGGCTTTTAAAAGAAATCCATCAGGGGGAGTCTGGGTGGCTCAGTAGGTTAAGTGTCCAACTCTTGATTTCGGCTCAGGTCATGATCTTTTGATCATGTTTGAGCCCCCTATGTGTCTCTGTGCTGGCCATGAATCCTGCTTAAGATTCTCTCCCTCTCCTTCTGTCCCTCCCCTGCTTACACGCACATGTGTGCACTCTCTCCCTTAAAATAAAAGTAAATAAATAAATAAATATTAAATAAATACTTAAATAGGAAATCTGTTAGGCCAGTACCCTTTGGCCTCATCAAAATAATCCATTTGAGTTGCTACATTTGGGAGAGCTCTAGAAATATCCTATTTGAAGTTGGTATCTAGCATCCAGACTTATCATGTATGATGAGACCAAAATTTAGTGTTGGAGTTTATGAAACTCACATACTGGATGATTAAGTAGGGGTTAAAATACTGGATACCCACTTTGGAAGTTTCCTCCATGACCTACCAAACTTGTAGTGTTTCCAGTGAAATTTCAGGACAAGACTGCATGGGAAATAGTTTTTGATTTCAAAGCAGTAATAGGAGAATTGTTTTAGCAGTAGTTTTACTGAAATTGGCTCCACTAGGTATTAGTCCCTCCATTCGTGAAGGGATTCTGGCCAGGAGCCTCTTACCTTGGACATTTGAGTTAGGACAACTCAACCTCTTAATTTAGCAAGCCAATCAGACAACTTTGAGAAAAAGGCAGAATAGAGAGAAATCACCAAGCTGTTGTGACTGACTCCTCTAGTTTTGCCTATTGGGATTAAATACCATGAAATCAGCAACTACATTGTGGTAATTATATAGTACAACAACTATAGTAATTTCTTCTATTTCCACTTTTCTCCCAATATTTTACAATAAAACATTTCAAGTATACAGTAAAGTTGAAATAATTTTATAGTGAACATCACCTATACTCTACCATTAACGTTTCACTATGTTTTCTTTCTTATATAACTATGCATTGGTTGACCCTCTGTCTACTTATCAATCTATTTTGTTTTTTAAAGTAAATTATAGGCTTCAGTGCATACCCCCTAAGTACTTCAGCATGCATATTATTAACTGGAGACTTCTCCAGCTTCTAAAGTTGTGGAATAGGTCACATACACTGTATTTATAGAGGAATGCATAGCACATCCATGAGGATATATTTCATTTCATGATAAGTGTCCAGATAGCATATTCCTTTCTGGAGCATTTCAGTAAATATTTAAAATACAAGATAAGCATGGTTATAAAGCTTAGATTAGGATATTTTATTAACAAAATATAAAAAATTCATTGAACCATCTTATTCATAAATACTGGTACGACATCCCTCCCTGGGCATATATACAAGAACTTGGGTTGCTACTGCTTCACAATTTATGTCTCATGAGTTCCCAGCTGTTGTATAACAACAGTGAATTTGCTGACTTAGGTTCTCTCCAAGGACTGCAATCATTACATCTCTACTAGGTCATCTCTCACACTGCTTTCCTATACTATAATCTTCTTTCAAACACAAGCTTAAACTCAATGTCTTGTCAATAAAAATCCCATAAAACATAAACCTATATTTTATTAATATATGTCAAACATTATCTTTCCATTAAAGAGAAAGCACTATTTCTTTTCACTTATGCCCCATTGATTTTCGTGAGTTGCTGTACATTGCAGAGATTGCCTGGATAATATATCCCTGTTCTGACGGCAAAGTTTCAAGTAAACATAGAATTTCATTGATTAAGTGGAGAGAGAGACCAGGACGGGAAGCCATTCATGGACTTAAGGAGATCAGAAAACAGGAATGCAAGAACTCAGGGAAGGGATGGCGAATCAATGGGTATTGATGAAAGATGAGCTGGTAGGAACCAGCAGAGAATCAAAAGGGAAAAACCATAGATAAAAGGCAACATTGGAATGAGCACGAATCAAATAAAATAGACATGGTAAAGTAATCAAAACAAAAAAGAAATTCATTTCTTTAAAAGTTGAAAATAACTGGGTAGAAAATGATACAGAAAGAGGCTAAGGAAATCTGACACATAATTGGAATTACCAAAAAACACAAAGATTATAGAGATTAGAGGGACAGAAATAAAATGGTAAATATTATACCCTCCTGCAATAGAGAAATGTAAATGTTGCATGTCCAGCAGTATGAAAGTAATTTAAATACTACAGACCGAAATGGCCATATAGGAAAAAGGTGAGAGGAAGAGTAAATACAATGATCTGTAATATATCTGAGTGAAATCACTTAAACTGGAAGTAAAGTAATATAAATACCAGCATAAAAAAGTTGTACAAAGATAAATTTTAAAAATATATTATTGATCAAAATTGGGAGGGCATGGGGAGGAAGTTGAGAGAAGGATGCACAAATAAACTTGTCTTATCATCTGTTCATAGCAGGGCAAAAGAGATACAGTCTCTAAAAAATTAAAGGGCTAAGGGGATTATATATTTGTAATTACACAAGTAACCACAAAACACTGAATTTCCTAAATATAAAATGAACCACCCAGGTCAAAACAGAAAATAGATCACAGAGTAAAATACTTTTTTACAACTATAAAAACAGCAAATATAAAAAATATAATAGGATTAAGCCCATAAGTATTTTTCAAATTAATAAATATACATGGTTTAACTCATTTACGAAAAGGAAAAGAATTATAGATCAAAATGTAAAACACAGTTCCAAGCTAAAACAAAGTGATTCAGAAAAATGAAAAATAAATGTGTGGGTAAAATTTTTCATGTTAGGTAAATATAAGGCAAAAGAAAGCAGGCATTTCAACTATAATATCAGAGTAAATGGATTACCAGAAAAAGAAAATTAAAGGAGACAATAAAAAAGCATTTTATATTCTTAAAACTTGCAATTAATGATGAGTATGTGACAGCTAGAAATACTTATTTAAACACAAAATAATATAGATACATTTTAATAATTCAGAAAGGATAGGAAATACCAAAAATGTTGACAAAACCATTTCTAGCAGGAAACTTTTATCCATCTTTCAGTCCATGAGAGATATATCATTGGAGAAAAACAAGAATATAGAAAACCTAGATAACAAAATTAATAGGATAAGTAAATTAATAAATAGCCAATATTCAAAAAGTAGAAAGGTGCCTGGGTGGCTCAGTTGGTTAAACTTCTGACCCTTGATTTCAGATCAGGTCATGATCTCCTGGTTTCTGGGGTCAAGCCTTGTGTTGGACTCTACTCTGACAATGTGGAGCCTGGAGATTCTCTCTCCCTCTCCCTCTGCCCCTCCTCTGCTCATTCTCTCCTCTTTCTCTCTCTCTCGCTCTCTCAAAGTAAATAAACATTTAAAAGACAAAAACAAAAAATAGAGACTGTATCTTTTTAAGCATCCATGGTACAGTCACCAAAAATTTTTATTAGTTTATTTATTTACTTTTTTAGAGAGAAAGAGAGAGCAAGAATGAGTGGGAGAGGGGCAGAGCAAGAGAGAGAGAGAGAGAGTGAGAATCCCAAACAGGCTCTATGCTGTCAGCACAGAGCCTGATGTGGGGCTTGAACTCATGAAACTGTGAGATCATGATCTAAGTTGAAATCAAGAGTCAGATGCTTAGCCAACTGAGCCACCCAGGCTCCTGAACAGTCACCAAAATTGACCAGACTAAGTAACAAGGAAAATCCCAATAAATTCTTTATGATAAGGAGTTTTACCATTTAAGAAAATAAATGCCTTTCTATTTACCCAAGTCTTATTTTTCCTTTAGGAGCATTTTATCACTTAATTTATATAGGTTTTTGCCTAATTATTGCTACCTTTAGTTCTTGATATGTTATCTTATTTGTCACTACTGTTATTAGGCTCTTTCATTCCACTATTTTGTTATATTGACTAGAAAAGTATGTGTATAGAGATAACTATATATATATATACATATATATATATATATATAATTTTTGAATATTAGTTTTATACCATGCTTCCTTACTGAACACTAGAAGATTTTTCAGCTGAATTTTGTTGTCGCTCCATGCCAGGAAACTGCAGTCCAGTTCACAGCACCTCTATAGTCCTGGGGGAAGGCATCCGGGAGGGGAACTTGAAGGTTCCTACAAATACTCATGGCAGCTGAACCCCACTCATCCGCCTTCACTGCTGGAAGATAATATGATTTCTCCATGCTTTTTCACTTTCCAAAGCAGTATAGGTGCACATTTTATTCATACAATATAAATTGTGTCCAGAGGGGAAAGTGAGCCTAATAAATGTAATTTTCAGCTTCCAACCCTCATGATACAGGGAAAGGCAGGACAGGGGATGTGAATGAATGCAATTTATAAAAAAAAAAAAAAAAAAAGGAGAGAGAGAGAGAGAGAGATCCAACACAAATATAAAATATATAAAAAGTTCATAAGATGTCAATAAGATTTAGAAAAGTGGCCAAAGGATATAAACAGTTTACAGAAAAATAAGCAAAGGTATGAATAAACAGTTCACAGAAAATGATGCCTATAAAATGTCTCTTAAATAAATGAAAATATTTCACATTCACCTATAAGAGAAATGCAAATTTAATGTATCCCAGTATAAGAGTTTTCATTGTCTGACTGGAAACATCATAACGTTGGCAATACACTTACTAGTGAGTGTATGAGGAAACAAGAACTCTCCTATTAAATTGGGAGAGTGTGGTTTGGCATCATCTATTAAAATTACAATTGTATATATATATTTCATTTAACACAGAAATTCCACTTCCAAGAATTTATCCGCCAGATATGTTTACAAGTCTGAAATCGTATACCAAATATCTTCACACAACTAACTGTCCATCAATAGGGGGTTGGTTACATTATGTTGTAGTCACACAACAGATTATTATACATCTTCAAAAAGAATGAAGAGGGAGGAGTTAAGATTACGGAATAGTAAGGGGACCCTGGGCTTGTCTTGCCCCTCAAACATAGCTAGATCAACATTAAACCATTCTGAACACTCAGGAAATCGATCTGAGGATTAAAGAAAATGTGCGTAATTTGAGAGAAAGAATGCGGCAGATACGTGGTGTGGAGAAGTTGGGGGAGAGAAGAACTGCAGTCCCACAGAGGGGAGGGAGTCATTTTTGCAGAGGGGAATAAGAAGGGGAGAGAGAGCAACACATTGGATTCCTGCAAGAAAGCACTCCCTGAAAGCAGTTGGAGAGAAAGAGTGAAAACACGAACAGGGGACTGCACAACAAAACTATCCCCCCAAAACCACTGACGGGGGAAAAGGAGAGGGTTACAATACTGCCGGTTTTTTATAAACAATGGAGCACAGACTCTGAAGTTTCAGAGGTCAGTTCCTGGTGGTACTCCTATCAGGAAGCAGGATGGAGCCCCTGGATCAAGCAGTGTAGACTGAGGATTCCCTGGATTGCAAAGAGAGAAGCAATTCCCTTCCTTGGAGTGCATTTGGTAGTGATACAGCCTCTCCACAGGCAAAAGACCCAGCAGGCTCCATCAAGCCACCATGTTCACCCATATAGGAACAATGATCCCTGCTGAGAGCAGCAAACCCTGGTGCCAGCTGTCTGCTGTGATTTACCATAAACTCTTGAGTGATTGCCACTGCATAGTGGTGAAAACATTTCCCGGGACAAGCCAGCCACAGCACAGTAAGACCCTCTCCTAGATCATTCTGGGTCCAAACAGTAGGGGTCTCTGAACTATGGGGTTTTGACACACACCTATCCCTGAGATAAAGCTCCAGAGAGAGGTACTGTCTGGTATATGGATAGTCTGCACATAGACAGGGAAGGCAGAGAACTGATAGAAATGGGGGATACAGAAAGGGTGATTGATCACACCATCTGTGAGGGTGCAAATTTCCTGCTCTGGAGACTAGACAGCAGGGTGAAGCCATTTTCACTATTATCCCACTAACACTGATCAACCCCAGTGAGCTAAACAGGGCTACCAAGTAGAGAATGGAAACTTTACACCAAGCCCTGTCCCCTGTGCCCTCAAGACACATCTCCACTAGGGCAAGAAGACCTGTGAATCAAAGCAGCAGGTCCCTCCCCCAGAAGACCAGCACAAATTCCTTCCAGGAGCTTAGTCTATGGACTATAGACTGCTGCAAATTTTCAGCTCTAGGGGAAACTGGACCTAGCTTTATTTGGGTATTTTTATTTGTTTATTTGTTTCTTTGTTGTTGTTGCTTCTTCTGTTTTTGTTTTTGTTACTGTTTTTATTTTGTTTCTTGGGTACAGAAACAGTAAAATTTTTATTTTATTATTTTTTTAATGAGTAATTTTTTCTCTCTTCTTTTCTCATTTTTTCTATCAAGTTTCCCTTAACAAGAAAACCAAAACACATCTAGGATCCATTTTCCTTTATTTGATTTTTTTAAAAAATTTTATTTCATACTATTATCATTGCTGTTGTTGTTGTTTCTTCCTTCAAAATGACAAGATGGAGGAATTCACCTCGAAAGAAAGAACAGGAAGAAATAATGGCCAGAGATTTAGTCAATGCAGATATAAGTAAGATGCCTGAACTAGAATTTAAAACAACAATGGTAAGGGTACTAGCTGGGCTTGAAAAAAGCACAGAAGACACCTGAGAACCACTTTTTGCAGAGGAAAATGAACTAAAATTTAGTCAGGCCAAAATTAAAAATGCTATAACCAAGATGCAAACCTAAATGGAGGTCATAAAAATGATTGACAAGGCAGAGGAACCAATTAGTGATACAGAAGATAAAATTATGGAAAATAATGAAGCTGAGGAGAAGAAGGTAACAAGGGTGAGGAATCATGAAGACAGACTTAGGGAACTCAGGAATTTATTAAAACCTAATAACATTTGTATCATAGGAGTCCCAGAAGCTCCAAAGAGAGAAAAGGAGGCAGGTTTATGTAAACAAATTATGGCTGAAGACTTCCCTAATCTGGGGAAGGTCACAGACATCAAAATCCAAGAAGCATGTAGAAATCCCATTAAGTTTCAAAAGCCAGCCATTGTCAAGATATATCATAGTCAAAGTCACAAAATGCATGGACAAGGAAATAATCTTGAAAGCAGCAAGGGGGAAAAAGTCTTTAACCTACAAAGGAAGACAGATAATGTTTGCAGCAGATCTGTCTATAGAAACTTGCCAAGCCAGAAAGGAGTGGCAAGATATATTTAACATGCTGAATGGAAAAAATATGCAGCCAAGAATATTCTATCCAGCAAGGCTATCATTCAAAATAGAAGAGATAAAGAGTTTCCCAGAAAAAATTTAAAGGAGTTTATGACCACTAACCCAGCCCTGCAAGAAATTTTAGGGGGACTCTTTGAGTGGAGACAAAAAAAGACCAAAAGTAACAAAAAAATAGAAAGGACCAGAGAGCATCACCAGAAACACCAACTCTATAGGTAACACAATGGCACTAAGTTCCTATCTTTCAAAAATCATTCTGAATGTAAATGGACTAAATGCTCCAATCAAAAGACATCAGAATGAAGTAAAAACAAACAAACAAAAAAACAACAAGCAATATCCATCTGTATGTTACCTATAAGAGACTCATTTTAGACCTAAAGACATCTGCAGATGGAAAGTGAGGGGATGGAGACCCATATTTCATGTTAATAGATGTCAAAAGAAAGCCAGAGTAGTGATACTTATATCAAACAAGCTAGATTTTAAAACATGGGGTGCCTGGATGGCTCGTTCAGTTAAGCGTCGCACATTGGCTCAGGTCATGATCACATGGTTTGTGAGTTCAAGCCCCGTGTCAGGCTCTTTGCTGACAGTTCAAAGTCTGGAGCCTGCTTTGGATTCTGTGTTTGCCTCCCCTGCTCCCTAACCCACTCCTGCTCACACTCTCTCTCTCAAGTAAATAAACATTAAAAAACACACACACACAAAGACTGTAACAAGAGATGAAGAAGGGCATTATATCATAATTAAGAGGTCTACCCATCAAGAAGAGATAACAATTAAAAATATGCCCCAAACTTGAAAGCACCCAAATATATAAATTCATTAATAATGAAGAAACTCACTGATAATAATACATTAATAGTAGTGAACTTTAATACCTTGCCTACAGCAATGGGCAGACACCTAAGCAGAAAACCAACAAGGAAACAATGGCCTTGAATGACACACTGGACCAGATGGACTTACCAGATATATTCAGAACATTTCAGCCTAAAGCAGCAGAATACACATTCTTTTGGAGTGCTCATGAAACATTCTCCAGAAAAGATCACATACTGGGTCACAAATCAGCCGTCAACAAGTACAAAAAGACAGATCATGCCATGCATATTTTTTGATCACGGTGCTATGAAACTTGAAGAAAACCACAAGAAAAAATTTGAAAAGCTCTCAAACACATGGACGTTAAAGAAGATCCTACTAAAGAATGATTGGGCTAAGCAGTAAATTAAAGAAGAAATTAAAAATTACAAGGAAACAAATGAAAATGAAAATACGATAGTCCAAAACCATGAGATGCATGAAAGGCAGTCGTAACAGGGAAGCATACTGCAATTCAGGTTCATATCAAAAAGCAAGAAAGGTCCCAAAATACACAATCTAACCTTATACCTAAAGGATCTAGAAAAAGAACAGCAAATAAAACCTGAAGCTAGCAGAAGAAGGGAAATAATAAAGATTAGCACAGAAATAAATGATATAGAAACAAACAAACAAACCAGTAGAATAAATCAGTGAAACTAAGACCTGGTTCTTTGAAAGGATTAACAAAGTTGATAAATCTCTCTAGCCAGACTTGTCAAAGAGAAAACTGAAAGGACCCAAATAAATAACATCATGAATGAAAAAGAGAGATCACAACTGACACCACAGAAATACAAACAATTATAAAATAATACTATAAAAAATTACATGTCAACAAACTGGCCAATCTGGAAGAAACACACAAATTCCTAGAAACTCATCCACTACCAAAACCCAAACAGGAAGAAATAGAATATTCGAACAGACCCATTTCCACCAAGGAAATTGAATCAGTAATCAAAAATCTCTCAACAAACAAGAGTCCTTGGCCAGATGGCTTCCCAGAAGAATTTTACCATACATTTAAAGAAGAGTTAATACCTATTCTTCTCAAACTGTTCCAAAAATTAGAAATTGAATGAAAACTTCCAAACTCGTTGTATGAAGCCAGCATTACCTTAATTCCAAAACCACACAAAGACCCCACTAAAAAGGAGAACTACAGACCAATATCCATGATATTGGATGCAAAAATTCTCAACAAGATATTAGCAAATCAAATTCAACAGTACATTAAAAGAATTATTCACCATGATCAAGTGGGATTTATTCCTGGGCTGTAGGGCTGGTTCAATATTTGCAAATCACATACCACTTTAATAAAAGAAAGGATAAGAACCATATGACCCTGTCAATAGAAGCAGAAAAAGTATTTGACAAAATACAGCATCCATTCTTGAAAAAACCCCTCAACAAAGCAGGTACAGAAGGAACATACCTCCCTTCCATAAAGGCCATATTCAAAAGACCCAAAGCTAATATCATCCTCAAGGGTGAAAAAATGAGAGTCTTCCCCTACAGTCAGGAACAAGACAAGAATGTCCAATCTCATTATTACTATTTAACCTAGTACTAGAAGTCTTAGCCTCAGCAGTCAGATAACAAAAAGAAATAAAAGGCACCCAAATCACCAAGGAAGAAGTCAAACTTACACTATTTGCATACAATATACTACTCTATGTAGAAAACCCAAAACTTCCACCAAAAAATAGCTAGAACAAATACATAAATTCAGCAAAGTCGTAGGATATAAAATCAACATTCAGAAATCTGTTGCATTTCTATATACCAATAATGAAGCGGCAGAAAGAAATCCAGGATTTGATCCCATTTTCAATTACACCAAAAACAATAAGATACCTGGGAAAAAAACCTAACTAAAGAGTTAAAAGATCTGTGCTCTGAAACCTATAGAATACTTATGAAAGAAACTGAAGAGGACACAAAGAAATAGAAAAGCATGACATGCTCATGGATTGGGAGAACAATCCTGTACTACCAAAGCAATGTACACATTTCTTTTTTTTTTCTTTTTTTCTTTTTTTTTTACAAATAGTTTATTGTCAAATTAGTTTCCACATAACACCCAGTGCTCATCCCCACAAGTGTCCTCCTCCATGCCCACCCCCCCTCCCCCCCACATCCACCAGTCCTCAGTTTTTGTCAGCATTCAAGAGTCTCTCATGGTTTGCCTCTCTCCCTTTCCCCCACCATTTCTCCCCTTCTTCTCTCCCTTGTTCCACAGTTAAGTTCCTCCTAATCCTCCTATACGTGCACACATATGATATTTGTCCTTCTCTGCCTGACTTATTTCACTCAGCATAACACCCTCAAGGTCCATCCATCTTGCTACACATTGCCAGATTTCATTGTTTCATTGTTTCATGGTATAGATAAACCACATCTTCTTGATCCATTCATCTGTTGATGGACACTTAGGCTCTTTCCATGTTTTAGCTATTGTGGAGAGTGCTGCTATGAACATTGGGGTACATGTGCTCCTATGCCTCAGCATTTCTGTATCCCTTGGGTAAATCCTAGCAGTGCTATTGCTGGGTCCTAGGGGAGTTCTATTGTTAGTTTCCTTAGGAACCTCCACACTGTTTTCCAGAGGGGCTGTACCAGTTTACATTCCCACCAACAGTGTAGGAGGGTGCCCGTTTCTCCACATCCTCGCCAGCATCTAGAGTTCTCTGATTGCTCATTTTAGCCACTCTGACTGGTGTGAGGTGGTATCTCAGTGTGGTTTTGATTTGTATTTCCCTGATGAGGAGGGATGCTGAGCATCATTTAATGTGTCTGTTGGCCATCTGGATCTCCTCTTTGGAGAAGTGTCTGCTCATGTCTTCTGCCCATTTCTTCATTGGGTTGTTTGTTTTTCGGGTGTGGAGTTTGGTGAGTTCCTTATAAATTCTGGATATCAACCCTTTATCTGATATGTCATTTGCAACTATCTTAGCAATGTACACATTTAAAGCAATCCCTGTCATGATGTTTAAGTAAGTTCCTTCTATCCCGACTTTCTTGAGGGTCTTTATTAAGAAGGGATGCTGTATTTTGTCAAATGCTTTTTCTGCTTCTATCAAAAGCCCTCAGCTAACATCATCCTCAACAGGGAAAAACTGAGAGCTTTTTCCCTAAGATCAGGAACATGACAGGGAGGTCCACTCTCACCACTGTTGTTTAACATAGTGTTGGAAGTCTATGATTGTGTAACATAGTATATGATTGCAACAGCAATCAGACAACAAAAGGAAATAAAAAGCATCAGAATTGGCAAAGAAGAAGTCAAACTCTCACTTTTCGCAGATGACGTGATACTCTACATAGAAAACCTGACAGACTCCACCAGAAGCCTACTAGAACTGATCCATGAATTCAGTGAAGTTACAGAATACCAAGTCAACATACAGAAATCTGTTGCATTTTTATACACCAACAATGAAGCAATAGAAAGAGAAATCAAGAAACTGATCCCATTCACAATTGCACACACACAAAAAAATACAAAATATGTAGGAATAAATCTAATCAAAGATATAAGAGATCTGTATGATGAAAACTATAGAAAACTTTTGAAGGAAACTGAAGAAGACACAAAGAAACGGAAAAACGTTCCATGCTTATGGATCAGAAAAATAAATATAGTTAAAATGTCATTACTACCCAAAGCAAACTACACATTCAATGCAATCCCAACAAAATTGTACCAGCATTCTTCTCAAAACTAGAACAAAATATCCTAAAATTTGTATGGAACCACAAAAGACCCTGAAGAGCCAAAGTAATAGTGAAGAAGAAAACCAAAACAGGAGGCATCACCATCTCAGACTTTAGCCTCTACTACAAAGCTGTCATCATCAAGGCAGTATGGTATTGGCACAAAAACAGACACATAGACCAATGGCATAGGATTGAGAACTCAGAATTGGACCCAAAAGTGTACAGCCAACTAATCTTTGACAAAGCAGAAAAGAGTATCCAATGCAAAAAAGATAGCCTCTTTAACAGATGGTGCTGGGAGAAATGGACAACACGCAGAAAAATGAAACTAGATCATTTTCTCACACCATGCACAAAAATAAACTCGAAATGGATAAAGGACCTGAATGTGAGACAGGAAACCATCAAAACCCTAGAGGAGAAAGCAGGAAACAACCTCCTTGATCTCAACTGCAGCAATCTCTTACTTGACACTTCCTTAAAGGCAAGGGAATCAAGAGCAAAAATGAACTATTGGGACATCATCAAGATTAAAAACTTCTGCACGGCAAAGGAAACAATACATAAGACTAATAGGCAACTGATAGAATGGGAAAAGGTAGTTGCAAATGACATATCAGATAAAGGGCTAGTATCCAAAATCTATGAGGAACTCACCAAACTCCACACCCAAAAAGCAAACAATCCAGTAAAGAAATGGGCAGAAGACAGCAATAGCATTGCTAGGAATTTACCGAAGGGATACAGAAATGCTGATACATAGGAGCACATGTACCCCAATGTTCATAGCAACACTCTCAACAATAGCTAAAACATGGAAAGAACCTAAGTGTCCATCAACAGATGAATGGATCAAGAAGATGTGGTTTATCTATACCATGGAATACTACATGGCAATGAGAAACAATGAAATCTGGCCATGTGTAGCAACATGGATGGACCTTGAGGGTGTTATGCTGAGTGAAATAAGTGAGGCAGAGAAGGACAAATAGCATATGTTTGCACGTATAGGAGGGTTAGGAGGAACTTAACTGAGGAACAAGGGGGAGACGAAGGGGGGGAATGGTGGGGGAAAGGGAGAGGCAAATCATGAGAGACTCTTGAATGCTGATAAAAACTGAGGACTGATGTATGTGGGGGAGGGAGTGGGGACGGGCATGGAGGAGGGCACTTGTGGGGATGAGCACTGGGTGTTATGTGGAAACTAATTTGACAATAAACTATTTGTTAAAAAAAGAAAAAAGAAAAGAAATGGGCAGAAGATAGGAACAGACACTTCTTCAAAGAGGACATCCAGATGGCCAATACACACACGAAACGATGCTCAGCATCCCTCATCATCAGGGAAATACAAATCAAAACCACACTGAGATACCACCTTACACCAGTCAGAGTGGCTAAAATGAGCAAATCAGAGGACTCTAGATTCTGGCAAGCATGTGGAGAAACGGGCACCCTCTTACACTGTTAGTGGGAATGTAAACTTTTACAGCCCCTCTGGACAACAGTGTGGAGTGTCCTCAAAAAATTAACAACAGAACTCCCCTATGACCCAGCAATAGCTCTGCTAGGAATTTACTCAAGGGATACAGGAGTGCTGATGCATAGGGGGCACATGTACCCCAATGTTCATAGCAGCACTCTCAACAATAGTCAAAAAATGGAAAGAGCCTAAGTGTCCATCAACTGATGAATGGATCAAGATGTGGTTTATCTATACAATGGAATACTACATGACAATGAGAAAGAATGAAATCTGGCCATGTGTAGTAACATGGGTGGAACTTGAGGGTGTTATTCTGAGTAAAATAAGTCAGGCAGAGAAGGACAGACACCATATGTTTGCATGTATAGGAGGATTAGGAGGAACTTAACCAGGACCGTGGGGGAGAAGAAGGGGAAAAATAGTTGGGGAGAGGGAGGGAGGCACCATGAGAGACTCTTGAATACTGAGAACAAACTGAGGACTGATGGGGGTGGGGGAGAGGGGAAAGCGGGGTGATGGACATGGAAGAGGGCATTTGTGGGGATGAACACTGGGTGTTATATGGGAAGCAACTTGACAATAAACAATTAAAAAAAATAAAGCAATCCCTATCAAAATACTACCAGAACTTTTTTCAGACTAGAACAAATAATCCTAAAATTTGTATGGAACCACAAAAGATCCTGAATAGCCAAAGAAATCCTGAAAAAGAAAAACAAAACTAGAAGCAACATAATTCCATATTTCAAGCTATATCACAAAACTGTAGTCATTAAGACAGAATGGTCTGGCGCTGAAACAGACACAGATTAATGGAACACAATAGAAAACTCAGAAATGGACCCACAACTATATGGTCAACTCATCTTTGACAAAGCAGGAAAGAATACCAATGGAAAGAAGACATCTCTCCAACAAATGGTGCTGAGAGATCTGGACAGCAACATGCAGCATAATGAAACTGAACCACTTTCTTACACCATACACAGAAATAAATTCAAAATGGGAGAAAGGCCTAAATGTGAGACAGGGAACTGTCAAAATTCTAGAGAACACATGCAGTAACCTCTTTGACTTTGTTGGAGCAAATACTTACTAGACACATTGCTGAAGGCAAGGCAAACAAAAGCAAACATGAACTATTGGGACTTCATCAAGATAAAAAGCTTCTACAAAGTGAAAGAAATAATCAACACAACTAAAAAGGCAGGCTATGGAATGGAAGAAGATATTTGCAAACAACATATCTGATGAAGGGTTAGTATCCAAAATCCACAAAGAATTTATCAAAATCAATACCCCAAAAACAAACAACCCAGTTAAGAAATGGGTAGAAGACATGAATAGACACTTTTCCAAAGAAGACATGTAGATGGTCAACAGACAGTTGAAAAGGTGCTCCACATCACTCATCATCAGGGAAATACAAATCAAAACCGTAATAAGATACCACCTCACACCTGTCAGAATGGCTAAGATTAACAACATAAGAAACAACAGGTGTTGGCAAGGATGTGGAGAAAGAGAAACTGTCTTAAACAGTTGATGGAAATGCAAACTGGTGCAGCCAGTCTGGAGAAGTTTGGAGGTTCCTCAAGAAACTAAAAATAAAACTAACCTATGATCCAGCAATTGCACTATTAGGTATCTACCCAAAGGATTCAAAAATGTAGATTAGAAGAGTACATGCACCCCAGTATTTATAGCAATATTATCAACAATAGCCATACTATGCAGAGAGCCCAAAATGGTCATTGACTGATCAATGAATAAAAATATGACGTGTATATACACAACAGAATCTTACTCAGCCATAGAAAAGAATGAAATCTTACCATTTACTATAACATGGATGGAGCTAGAATGTGTTATGCTAAGAGAAGCAAGTCAGTCAGAGAAACAAAAATACGATATTTCACTCATACATAGAATTGAGGAAACAAAACAGATGAACATATGGGGAAGGGAACGGGAAACAGTAGAGAGAAAATCAAACCACAGGAAACTCTTAGAGAACAAACTGAAGGTTGATGGAGAGAGGTGGGTGGGGGATGGGCTATATGGGGGATGGGTATTAAGGAGGACACTCGTTATGATGGGCACTGGGTATACTCCTGAAACCAACACTACATTGTGTGTTAACTAACTAATATTTACACTTCAAAAAAGGAAGAATAACAATAAAGAAAAACTCCATGAACTTCTTTGGACATATTTTCAAGACATTAAGTGAAGAAAAGAAAAACAAGGTGCAGAACTTTATGAAGAGAAACCTAACATTCGTTTTAAAAAAGAAGAGAAATCACATATACTGCATCAGCTTTTATTTGCTAAAAATTCTAGAAAGGCAAATAGGAAACTAACAATAGTGGTTATCTTTGGGAGGGACAGTAAGAATTGAGCAGATGAAGGACAGGGTGAGAAAAATCCTACCGGGTCTCATGGTTGGGTTATATAAATATGTTGCCTAGTCAAAAATAAATGAATGAGTTTTCAAACGAAGAAGACGGGTGGAGGAAAAGAACTTGGCACAAGGTCAGTGGAATGCTAAAAAGACAATATCAAAAGACTTGAGAATAAGCCCCATGAGGAATGAAGAGTGCGTGTGTACAATTTGGCTTAGAAAAGAGAAAACTAAGAGGTGATAGAACAGAACTCCTACATAGAAACTGGCTGCTAGCCATTTGCCATCTTCCCTGAAAACAGGAGATACGAGAGTTAAAGCATAAATGATTTCGCTTCGATATCCAAATAAGACTCCAAACACAGGGCTCGGTTATCAAAAGAATGTACAGACTTGCTTTCTCTGAAGCCCACCACTCCTTGAAATACAGAACTCTCAGTTCACTAACCAAAATACCCTGCACTGGCTTTTGGTCTGTGCCTGGGTGCTTCAGTCCGTTAAGCATCTGACTTGGGCCTAGGTCATGATCTCACAGTTTGTGGGTTTGAGCCCGGCATCGGGCTCTCTGCTGTAGGTGCAAAGCCCACTTTGGATCCTCTGTCCCCTTCTCTCTGTCCTTCCCTTCTTGTACTTGTGCTTTCTCTCTCTAAAAATAAACAAACAAACATTTTTTACAGATTTAGAATACAAAGAATACAAAGCCATTCCTAATCTGCACCAGCCTACCTTTAATCCTCGGCAGTGGCTGGGCCAGTCCTGCTTTCCTCCTTCCACATAATATACTCTCGCCTCCAGCCTGGTTACAACTTCCTGTTTCTAAAACCTGTGCCATTTTCCTCTACCGATGCTCATCTCATTTCTTGGAATATCCTTCTACTTACCTTTCTAGAGCACTCCTATTCACTCTTGAGACTCAGAAGGAAAGTCCTTTGTGAAATACTTTTGGAAGCCTCTCTAATTATGGCACAATTTGTTGTTCCCTCCTATACCTTCCCATGCCAAGTGCCCACGTTCCTCTTTTTTATTGTTCATTAGACTATATGATGATTAGAGGAATAGAGGTTTGATGCCCCACTAAAATTGGCAGATATCAGACTGCCAATTTTATCTTTTTATGCTTAGAAACCAATTTTGTGGTCTATAACTAGCACAGTAACTGACCTCAAATTATGCTGACTGCATGGAGAATACAGCATAAAAACACAATTGGGAATGAGAAAATCTAGGCAGTCATTCTGCACCTATATATTTCAAACACTTCAAAGAAATGGGATGATTACTAGTCTGCTCTACTATATTTACAATGTCAGGGACAAAATCCAAGGCAATCATTAGGCTGTACTGAATAGATCCTGAATACATCAGAATATATTCTATTTCAAAAGATGTACAGTGGCCTTGCCATCAATGCAATTGTACACTGGGGAATATAAATATGCAAAAGCATACTTTGAAAGTGAAGTTCCATCAGTTTTCTAATAACATGCATATTTAAAACTTAATGTACTTCTCATTTATTTTAGCATTTTGGTTTATTTCCTTAAGGATAAAGAAAACTAAAAAGTCCACAACTTCTTCTACTTTGAACGCACCAACACCATATCTTTAATTATAAAACAAATAGAAACAAGACCTCTTTCTGATGTCTTGGTCTTGGGAATGGGTCTCTTCCATGTCAGAAAAATATATTTTAATTTATGCATCATCCAAAGGTTCCAACTATCAAATTCAATCTCAGATTTTACATCCAAAGGCTTGTGCAAGCACTCAAGTCTCTGTGTAATCATTTCATTTATCATAATTGATTAAATCGTCCATAATCATCATAAATTATCATATCACTAATTGGGAAATGAATCAACCAGAAATACCTGTGTCCTCTTTCAAGTTCAGTTTCATTTTGAACCTACACAAGAGAAATGGAGTCAGACCCTACTGGGCTGAACTGCCAGCTTAATCATACAGTTGAACAGTAGGCAGGTACTCATCCTCATTAAGCTTTTATGTCATCACCTATAAACGGATGAATAATAACAGCATTCCCTCGAGAGGTCTAAATTATGAATAAACTAGAAACTGGTAGCACATCATGTCTAGCCCATAATAGATTTTCAATAAGTTGTGTTGTTTTTAAAATCATGGTTCCATTTGCCAATCAATATTTTATTCACCCTGTTGCAGCTTCCTCAGTGTGGAGCACTCTTGACCATTCATATTTACCTTAATTAAATAAACTTATCTTGGTCCTTAAATACGAGTTGTCAACACCCTTGAGAAAACTTCCTGACTTCCTCCCATCTCTTCAGGTCAGTTAGTCACTCTTGAGTCTTCTGCCTTAACATTCTAGGTCTACCTCTGTCATTGCCTTTATTATACTATAATAATTACTTACTCCTTAGCTCCCCTATTTTAGTGTAAGTTCCTTGAGAAAAGAGATTGTGTCTTCATCTGTGTTATATTAGTATCTTCTAGCACCATGCATTTAGAAGGGGAGTAAAAGTAGGAGTCTTAAAATACTTTAATTCAGACAGCTAAAATAGAAAGAAAGCATAGGTGTTAATGTTATTTTGGCTCAGAATCCAGAGGGAAATTACCTATTATGCCAATTATTTAAAAATTTTAAAGTCCTGCGTTAGTCTTTACTTTTCTCAAAAAATAAAAGTGTGCTACTTTTCTGTTAATGTAAAGAATCTCAGGGGCACCTGGCTGGCTCAGTCAGAAGAGCATCTGACTCTTGATCTTGGGGGCATGGGTTCAAGCCCCATGTTAGGTGTAGAGATTACTAAATAAATAAATAAACTTAAAAAGATAAGGAGTCTAGTTCTGGGTCTAGTCCAGGGGGTTTATTGAACTGCCATGTAAGTGTGTAAAAAAAAATAGTCAGCTCTGCCAGAAGTAAATTCAAACATAACATGAACAACGTACTTCCCATAATATATGTCCATATGGGCAAAGCTCATAACAATGTCTCAACAAGTCTATAGAAGAATAAAAAGTGATTGAGAGACCCTCTGCTTTATGTGAAGTTAAGAAAAGTTTGGGAGAAAAGTAAAAAATCATTCAGTAATGAGTGTACGCAAGCTGATTCTATGTATTTAATTCTCAGATGACTACATTTGAGAGTAGAGTAAGACTGGTTCCAGAATGGGGCTGGAAATATGCAAGAAGTCTCAGTATCTCTCCCCTTCACACACAAATGATTTATCAATTCTGATTAATTTAATTAACAAGATCATCTTTCAAAATAAAAAATACCACTATGGGATGGGAAGAGGAATAAGTAAAATAAGCATCTGAATGCTATTATCAAATGCTCAGTTCAAATCAGAACGACATCTTGCTAATTAAGATTAGAAGCAAACTTACCCTAGAAGGAGGAAAAAAATCTGGATCTGAGAAGCTCAGACCCTTAGTCTCACTCTTTATACTTCCAGTGCAGAACAATAAATACATCCAGATTTTGTTACTGTAGGAATCTGGAGAGGTGCTCTACTCCCCAAACCAAGAAACTTGATTTTCAAACCAAACACATGAGAAATCCAAAACATCTCATTCAGTTTTCAACACAAACAACAGAGAAAAAAAATTGTATTAATAAGTACCTCCTATTATCTAAGAAGGAAGGATTCTGGTAGGAGATGGACTTTCTTTGTGGAGCACAAAGCGCCCAGGATGGTGACCAGTGGCTTCCTTCCAGGACAGTTTGAGGAGACGAACATGAGGCCCAGCTGGAGGAGTGTACAGTGCCCCCTGTCAATCTAAGAACGGAGATGTGCAAGGAGTTGAGGGGACCCCAGAGAGGGTAGGGAGGCAGGTGGGAGAAAAAGGGGCAACAGGCTACAACAGAAGACAAGATGAAAGTTGCCCAAGATGTGGAGGAAGTGAAACGTTCCAAGCCCTCTGATGTCAGCCAGCTTCTCCATGAAGCCTACGGTCAAATGCCGTTTCCCACCAATTCTTGAGGAAGCTTTTCATTTGGAAAAATGAGGAGCCCCCTGAGTTCTCTTCCAAGACGGTCATGGGATGAAGACAAAACTGTCCATGGGGCCCAGCCACATCTGTCTCACACAATTATTTTTGTCTTTTGGTTTGGTTTAAACTTCAAAGGGGATCAACTAATTTCATCATTGACAGAGATGAGAGAAGAGCATAAACGAACCCCAGCCAATATGGGCTATGCATCCTGCAGAGGTTTGCTCTTGGTTAAAAACAAGATGTTACTTGGAGTCAATAATGGAAAATCTCTTCAGAAATCATTGAAATTGAGTTTACTGGCCCATGCTGTCACAATCTCAACTGGAACAGCTATACTGACAGAGCTGTAAATATTTTCCATTGAAATCACAATAGTCCAATAAAGGGTATCTCTGTAGTAAAATCCTCCCTTCTGGCTGAGAAAATTGGTTGCCAGGGTAACAGAGTTAAAGCAGCAAGTGGCTGAAAATCATTTTTCATTCCCAGCACGATGCCTTCCTCTGTCACAAAATAACAACAACACTCTGACAGGCAAAATAACAAAAAAGAAAAACCCTAATTGTGGACATTCTAGAATTCATAGACACAATTTTCTACTAGTCCCTTTAATCTATCTCTCCACACCATCCTATCATCTGATCCCTATCAAAAATATTTTGATTCATCCCACCTCTTACTATAAATCTCCCTTCTCTTTGGGCTGATGTGATGGTAGAGTGTCATTCTATAGTTTTTCACATAGCTTCTGGCCAGCCAGGAGCCAGAATAGAGCCAACAGCGCCCTCCGTGCCCTGTTCATACACACTCCGAGTCCATTTACAAACAAACCCAGCTGGATCCTTATCTGTGAAGGTAAATGTGTTGCCTTACCCTCCAAACAGAGCTTCCTTTCAGAATTCCTCATTTTATCTTGAGGTGGGGCTACTTTCCCTAGTCCCAGATTCCTAATCCTGATGTTACTTAAAAAATTTTTTTTTAATATTTGCTTATTTTTCAGAGACAGAGCATGGACAAGAGAGGGAGCATAAAATCTAAAGCAGGCTCCAAGCTCTGCGCTGTCAGTGCAGAGCCTGACACAAGGCTTGAACCCACAAGCCATGAAGTCATGACCTGAAGCAAAGTCTGACTTGCATAACAGACTGAGCCACCCAGGTACCCCTCTGGTGTTACCTTTTATTTCACCATCTCTTCTGTTCTTCAGGCCCCACCAGCCGCTAAGTTACTGGAATACTTCCTTGTCATGTTGCTTGACTTTGACACCCCCTCAGCCCTCCCTAGCAACTTTTCAAATGCAAGAACTTTAAAACATACACTTTATATGCTGTCCTCTCTCCTGGTATCATATTCTTTCTCTTTTGTTTTCTCTCTGACCTGTTTCCTCACCCTCTAATTTTAATGTAGATATCCAAAACCATTTCTCTCTTCTTAGCCTGGAAAAACAGAAAACTCCTTTAGGGCAAAACCTGCCCTTGTAGAGGAAATTATCTGAATCAGAATCAACTGCTTTGGGGTAGAAGCTCGGCCCAAACAGCCCAAAACTGTTGCACGTGAGGTGAAGGGAGGAGTGTGTCGGTTGCTCCAAAAGAAGAGGGAGGACTTGGGGACCAGCAAGATGCCGGAAGGCTTTGCATCAGCGGTCCCCCGAACTTCAGAGAAGTGAGAAAAGTCACAGAATGCTTTGTGAAAGTGGATGTTGGTTTTGGTTTATCTTGTGGGGATTTTGTGTGAGCCAACTGGTGAAGGTGCTGTCACCCAGACTGACAGGGCAGGACTGGGGTGCCAGTTGTCTCCCTTAGGCAGACAGGAAGCTGGAAGAAGAATTGTGAATAAGTTGAGCAGTAGGAAATCCTCAAAACCTCAGAAGGGCTCCGAATTCTCATTTGTCATGTGTTCAAGTGTTGGATGTGTTTACCAAAATATCTGAAGACTAGGAGGCCCTAGCGGATGTCTGGCTTACATTTTACTAACTTTATATAATTTTATAACTTGCCTTTAATCTTTTCTGGCTCAAGGGAGACCATAAAAATAAACAGATAAAATTTAAAGAATGTGTAAAAGGGACACTGTTTATACATTGTGATTATAACCTTATAAAATGATTCAGAGGAAGAAATTAAGGAAATATATCAAAATGTCAATCAACTACGTTGGTAGTAGGATTGTGATAACTTTCTCTTCTTTTTTCAAACGTGTAATATAGTTATATTTTATTTTTACATCTTAAATAGGAAATTTAAGAAGTTATGTAGGGGCGCCTGGGTGGCTTAGTCGGTTAAGCGTCCGACTTTCGCTTAGGTCATAATCTAGTGGTTTGTGGGTTCGAGCCCCGCGTCGGGCTCTGTGCTGACTGCCAGCTCAGAGCCTGGAGTCTGTTTCAGTCTATGACTCCCTCTCTCTCTGACCCTCCCCTGCTCATGCTGTCTCTCTCTCCTAGAAATAAATAAAAATATTTTAAAAAAATAAATAAAAATAAAAAAATAAAAATAAAAAGTTATGTAATATAAGGAAATATTCATGATAGAATGTTACATTTAAAAATTAAACTGAGAAGAAGGGGGCAAGATGGCGGAGAAGTAAGGAGCTACCTACTTGCACTCGCGCCCATACATCACACAGAAAAGATCTGAAGCCATTGGAAACCTTATAAAACCTGAGAGATTGGGAGAAAAAGGATGCAGAATCCACTGAGAGAGCCTTCCAACATGATTGCGAAGCAGGGAAGATAAAATCGGGTCGGGATCGGAGACTCCAGGGTGGGAGACGATCCCCCTCTACCCTCTACGGGGAGTGAGAGGGGAAAAGGAGAGAGTCCAAAACAGAAAAACCTCCACTCGGAGGGGGGAAAACCTCCGCTCGGTGCATAGAAAGACCGTACTTGCCAAATACCTGCACACCAGGTCCCCTCGTGCCAACTGGTCGTTGTGAGCTGAGCACACAAACTGCTTCTTTGTGCTGGTTCCTGGAGGCAAGACTTCAGAGTGGTGGTGTGCCTGCCGCCATTGTAGCTCCCTGGCAGCTGGGAACCCTGAAAGAGCCACGCGGACACCGGGCGTCCGCGCTCCTGGCTGGCTGGAACTCCAGAGGGAAGGCAGAGAACTAAAAACTGGGATATTAGCCTGTGAGTTCGTGTTTCGGGTGACGAGCCATAGAGGGACCCGGTTTTCCTCACTCCAGTGGGCTCGGGCTACGCGGACCCAGCAGGCAAGCCCCCGCGCATGCGCACCAGCCCGACCCAGAGAAGGAAGCCGCGATTCTGACTCCGCCCCCAGAGCTTGGCAGGGGGCCTGGAATTGCCCGAGGGGGTTGCCTGGGAGTTGTGTCTAAGGCAATTTCAGCGGGGCGCGCGGACTGGAATTTGGAGATTGGGACTGGCCTGAGTTGAAGAGTGCAACTAACTTCGGCTGCGCCCCAGGTACGGGGAGTTTACACGCCCAAAAGAGCGAGGTGCAGCTCTTGGTTCAAGAAGGGACTAGAGCACCGTCACTCTCCTCCCCACAACCGCCAAGGCAGAGCTCCCGCCTGAGGCATCGGATCACGCCACGCCCATCCCGCCTGAGAGGTGCCCTCCTCCCTTTTTTTTTTCTTTTTCTTTTTCCTTTTTTTCTCCTTTTTTTGTTTTTTTTTTCTTTTTCTTTCTTTATTTTCCCTTTTTTCTTCTCTTTCTTTTTTTCTTCCTCTTTCTCTTTTCTCTCTTTTTTCCCCAGAACACTGACCTGACTAACTCTGGAGGCCAGCTTGCTTAAACAATCACAATGAGTCCATTCTGTAAATGTAAATTCTTCACCTACCGACCTTTTCAGCTATGTCTCTCAGGAGTAATTAGACTATATAGTTTCTCTGGATAATTCCAGCATCCTTCTCTCACCTATCCAACCATATTCTACCCTTTACCTCTTTGAAAAAAGCTTCTTATCCCTTCTGCCTGTTCATTCTATTTCCAATTCTGCCACATCCCGCCCTGCCTTCTCTCTCTTTCTCTATGCTCTTCAACCAGCACTGCATACACACGGCTATTTAACTGTAGCTGGGAAATCCAGGTATATGCTTTCAACCGTTCTTTGTCCATCGGTTATCTTCTTTTCTCCTTTTCTTTTCCCCTTTATTGACCCTTTTATGTACTTTATACTCCATATTATTCGCCCTCCCTGGTCCATCTTTTCTCTTAACTTTTTCTCTTACGCTCTCGTTTTGCATGTTAGTTGAATTAGCCTGTGCGTTTGTGTGCTCCTGCTCCCTATGTGTTTGTCTGTCGGTTTTCTTTTCCAGGGCTACCTCAAGAAACAAGCTAGAGTACACAAGGTGGAGAGTCCCAAATATCACTACGAATAGGAAAATAAAATAACCAAGGTCCCAACAAGAGAGACCAAGGGATACCATTCAAAAAACACTCTCTGAAAGGATAGGCCCTGGAAAGGCAAAGAGTCTTCTTGGATATAGCAGCGCTCATAGAAACAGAGAGCATAACAGGTCTTTAAAACCAACAAGAGCCAGAAAGCTAACTAAAATGACGAAATGAAAGAGCTCTCCTCCAAAGAAACTCCAAGAAAAAATGACAGCTAATGAACTGCTCAAAACAGATATCAGCAGCATAACTGAACAAGATTTTAGAATAATAATGGTAAAATTAATAGCTGGGCCTGAAAAATACATAGGGGACATCAAAGAAACTATGGCTACAGACAGAATGGAAAATAAAAATAGCCATGAAGAATTAAAAAATGCGATAAATGAGATCCATAATAAATTAGAGGCCTCCAATGCACGGATTGAAGAGGCAGAAAGGAGAATAAGTGATTTAGAAGACACCATTCTAGAAAAACAAGAGCTGACAAAAAAAGAGACAAACTGATCCAGGAATAGGAAAGAAGAATTCGAGAGCTCAGCGATACGGTCAAACGCAACAATATCCGTATCATAGGAATCCCAGAAGATGAAGAGAGAGGGAAAGGTGCTGAAGGAGTCCTGGAACAAATTATAGCAGAGAACTTCCCCGACCTGGGGAAGGAAGTAAATGTAGAAATACAAAAGGCTCAGAGGACTCCCCTCAGGTGTAACTTGAATCGATCTTCTGCACGACATATCATCGTAAAAATGTCAAAATATAAGGACAAAGAGAGAATTTTGAAAGAAGCTAGGGAGAAAAGGGCCCTCACATACAAAGGGAAACCTATCAGAGTGGTAACAGACCTATCTACTGAAACGTGGCAGGCCAGAAAGGAATGGCAGGAGATCTTCAATGTGATGAACAGTAAAAATATGCAGCCAAGAATCCTCTATCCAGCAAGCCTGTCATTCAAAGTAGAAGGAGACATAAAAACCTTTCCAAATAAACAGAAATTGAAAGAATTTGCCACCACTAAGCCAGCCCTGAAAGAAATCCTGAGGGAGACGCTCTGAAGGAAAGGTTGCAAGGAACAAAGATTCCAGAGACACCACCACAAACATGAACCCTACAAAAGATACAAAGACTCTAAACCCACATATTTCAATAATAACACTGAATGTAAATGGGCTGAATGCTCCAATCAAAAGACATAGGGTAGCAGAATGGATTAACAAACAAAACCCATCTATATGCTGTCTACAAGAAACTCATTTGAGACGGGAAGATACCTTCAGATTAAAAGTAAGGGGACGGAGAAATATATATCATGCTACAGGAAATCAAAAGAAAGCCGGAGTAGCGATACTTATATCAGACAAACTGGACTTTAAATGAAAGACAATCACAAGAGATGAAGAAGGGCACTACATAATAATTACAGGGTCCATCCATCAGGAAGAACAATCATAAATGTCTACGCACCGAATATGGGAGCACCTAAATATCTAAAACAATTCATCACAAACAGAAACAAGCTTATAGATAAGAATGTGCTAATAGCAGGGGACTTTAATACTCCGCTTACAGCAATGGATAGGTCAACCAGACAGAAAATCACTAAAGAAATAACGGACTTGAAAGACCCATTGGACCAGATGGATCTGACGGATATATTTAGAACTTCCGTCCTGAGGCCAGGGAATTTACTTTCTTCTCAAGTGTGCATGGCACATTCTCCAAGATAGATCACATACTGGGACATAAAGCAGCCCTCAATAAATACAAAAGAATACCGATCATACCATGCATGCTGTCAGATCACAATGCTTTGAAACTTGATATCAATTACAGGAAGAAGTCTGGAAAACCTCCAAAAACGTGGAGGTTAAAGAATACCCTTCTAAAGAATGAATGGGACAATCAGGCAATTAGAGATGAAATTAAAATACATATGGAAACAAATGAAAATTAAAACACAACAATTCAAAATCTATGGGATGCAGCAAAGGCAGTGCTAAGAGGAAAGCACATTGCTCTCCAGGCCTATTTCAAGAGATTAGAAAAAGTGCAAGTGCAAAATCTAACAGTTCACCTAAAGGAACTAGAGGCAGAGCAACAAGAACGCCCTAAACCCAGTAGAAGAAGAGAAATAGTAAAAATTAGAGCAGAAATAAACAACATAGAGACCAAAGATACAATTGAACAGATCAATGAAACCAAGTGTTGGTTTTTTGAAAAAGTAAACAAAATTGACAAACCTCTAGCCAGACTTATCCAAAAGAAAAGAGAGAGCACCCAAATAGACAAAATTATGAATGAAAATGGACTCATTACAACCAACCCCTCAGAAATACAAGCAATTATCAGGGAATACTATGAAAAATTATATGCCAACAAATTGGACAACTTAGAAGAAATGGACAAATTCCTAAACACACACTCACTACCAAAATTCACACGGGAAGAAATAGAAAACCTGAACAGACCCATAACGAGTGAAGAAATTGAATCAGTGATCAAAAATCTCCCAACGAATAAGAGCCCTGGACCTGATGGCTTCCCTGGGGAATTCTACCAGACATTTAAAACAGAATTAATCCCAATTCTTCTCAAGCTATTCCAAAAAATGGAAATCGAAGGAAAACTCCCGGACTCATTTTAGGAAGCCAGCATCACTCTGATTCCCAAGCCAGACAGAGATCCAGCAAAAAAAGAGAACTACAGGCCAATATCCTTGATGAATACGGATGCAAAAATTCTCAACAAGATCCTTGCAAATCGAATCCAGCAGCATATAAAAAGAACCATCCACCAAGATCAAGTGGGATTCATTCCTGGGTTACAGGGCTGGTCAACATTCGCAAATCAATCAATGTGACACATCATATCAATAAAAGAAAAGATAAAAACCATATGATCCTGTCAATAGATGCAGAAAAAGCATTTGACAAAATACAGCATCTCTTCTTAATAAAGACTCTCGATAAAGTTGGGATAGAAGGAACCTACTTAAACATCATCAAAGCCATCTATGAGAAGCCTTCAGCTAACATCATCCTCAACGGGGAAAAACTCAGAGCTTTTCCCCTGAGATCTGTAACACGACAGGGATGTCCACTCTAACCACTGTTGTTCAACAAAGTGCTGAAATCCTAGCATCAGCCATCAGACAACAAAAGGACATCAAAGGCATCAGAATTGGCAAAGAGGAAGTCAAACTTTCACTCTTCGCAGATGACATGATACTCTTCATAGAAAACCCGACAGACTCCACCAGAAGCCTACTAGAGCTGATTCAAGAATTCAGCCAAGTTGCAGGGTACAAAATCAACGTACAGAAATCGGTTGCATTTTTATACACCAACAATGAAGCAATAGAAAGAGAAATCAAGAAACTGCTCCCATTCACAATTGCACAAAAAACCATAAAATACCTCGGAATAAACCTAACCAAGGATACAAGAGATCTGTATGATGAAAACTATAGAAAACTTATGAAGGAAATTGAAGAAGACGCAAAGAAATGGAAAAACATTCCATGCTCATGGATAGGAAGAATAAATATAGTTAAGATGTCATTACTACCCAAAGCACTCTACACATTCAATGCAATTCCAATCAAAATTGCATCAGCATACTTCTCAAAACGAGAACAAACTATCCAAAAATTTGTATGGAACCATAAAAGACCCCGAATAGCCAAAGTAATCCTGAAAAATAAAACCAAAATGGGAGGTATCACCATCCCAGACTTTAGCCTCTACTACAAAGCTGTCATCCTCAAGACAGTATGGTATTGGCACAAAAACAGACACATAGACCAATGGAACAGAATTGAGAACTCAGAAGTGGACCCAAAAGTATACAGCCAACTAATCTTTGACAAAGCAGGAAAGAATATCCAATGGAAAAAAGACAGCCTTTTTAACAGATGGTGTTGGGAGAAGTGGACAGCAACATGCAGAAGAATGAAACTAGATCATTTTCTCACACCATGCACAAAAATAAACTCAAAATGGATAAAGGACCTGAACATGAGACAGGAAACTATCAAAACCCTAGAGGAGAAAGCAGGAAACAGCCTCCTTGACCTCCACCGCAGCAACTTCTTACTTGACACATCCCCAAAAGCAAGGGAATCAAGAGCAAAAATAAACTGTTGGGACCTCCTCAAGATTAAAAGCTTCTGCACAGCCAAGGAAACAACCCAGAGAATTAATAGGCAACCAACGGAATGGGAAAAGATAGTTGCAAATGACATATCAGATAAAGGGTTAATATCCAGAACCTATAAGGAACTCACCAAACTCCACGCCCGAAAAACAAACAACCCAGTGAAGAAATGGGCAGAAGATATGAACAGACACTTCTCCAAAGAGGACATCCAGATGGCCAACAGACACATTAAATGATGCTCAGCATCCCTCCTCATCAGGGAAATACAAATCGAAACCACACTGAGATACCACCTCACGCCAGTCAGAGTGGCTAAAATGAGCCAATCAGAGAACTCTAGATGCTGGCGAGGATGTGGAGAAACGGGCACCCTCCTACACTGTTGGTGGGAATGTAAACTGGTCCAGCCCCTCTGGAAAACAGTGTGGAGGTTCCTCAGGAAACAAACAGGAGAATTCCCCTATGACCCAGCAATAGCACTGCTAGGAATTTACCCAAGGGATACAGAAATGCTGAGGCATAGGAGCACATGTACCCCAATGTTCATAGCAGCACTCTCCACAATAGCTAAAACTTGGGAAGAGCCTAAGTGTCCATCAACAGATGAATGGATCAAGAAGATGTGGTTTATCTATACCATGGAATACTACATGGCAATGAGAAACAATGAAATCTGACCATGTGTAGCAACATGGATGGACCTTGAGGGTGTTATGCTGAGCGAAATAAGTCAGGCAGAGAAGGACAAATATCATATGTTTGCACGTATAGGAGGATTAGGAGGAACTTGACAGAGGAACAAGGGGGAAAAGATGGGCGGAAATGGTGGGGGAAGGGGAGAGAGGCAAACCATGAGAGACTCTTGAATGCTGACAAAAACTGAGGACTGATGGATGTGGGGGTAGGGGGGGATGGGCATGGAGGAGGACACTTGTGGGGATGAGCAGTGAGTGTTATGTGGAAACTAATTTGACAATAAACTATTTGAAAAAAATAAAATAAATAAAATAAAATAAAAATTAAACTGAAAGTGCAGCAAAAATATAAAATAAAAATGCAATGCATGTAGACAAGAGGTAGAAAGGATATTCAAAATTATCACAGTTTGATTTTCCTGGGAAGCAGACTCTGCGACCGAATTGGGTTTAAGATGTTTCTCAGGGAGCTCTTAGGATCATCACCTGTGGAAAACTGAAGGCAAGAAGGAGGGTGGGCAGGGGAAGAAATCTAGCTGAGTTAGTCTATCAATTATCCCCGGGTGGGCCAGAACACCTATCCTGCACACTCCCACCCAAGTCAGCCATTGGACATGTGGACACTCCAGGGAGGGGTGACCTTGGAAAAGGTAATTGTCTGCCTGAAGGGACCTCCATCTGAAGGTTGTCTGCTGACAACACTCCTAGGAGCTGAGCCAACAGTTTCTTCCTTGATGGGGGTATGAGCCACACATGTTCATATCCAGCACAAAAATGAAAACGTTGCATATGGAATGGTAGGATAAGTGTCATTCAAAAGCAGTTTTTAAATCACTTTTAATTTTGCTATATCAAATTTTTATTTCTAGAAAATGCATATTTTAATATGCAGCATTGATGTGAGAATTTAAAAAGATAACAATTGTAAAGCACGGTGCTTGACATAAAGTGCCGATGTTATTACTGCCCTTTGTCTCTAACTCTTCCTCACTTACACCCTGCTCCAGAACGAGTCCTCTTCTTTTTATGCCTTGTATAACTAGTCAGTGGCCAAACCACCTCTTTTTTGCACTTGTCCCTATCTTTCTGTTTTCTGGCATTGAAAATATTATGAAGGATATGATCCTGGAGTCAAACCAGGCACTTTATGAGAATCCAAAGACAAACAAGAGGATAACAGGCCAACACTCAAGAAATGACTAAGGAAAAGAATAAATAGTCTGGGTCTTTAATGGTGTTATTGAAATACCACACAACCCTGAAGCCATCTACTTATGGACTTTTTATCAAGTAAATAATAAATATCTTAATGATTGAAGCTACTCTTAGTTGGGCTCTGTTACTTACAGCTAAAGCCATTTCTAACAAATATTTACAGAAGTGGGGATAGATGGACGTTTGGGAAGAAAAAAAATACATAAGATTTGTAAAATGGCTTGAATTCTGTAAGCTGGAAGAGTTGTGTGTCTTTGGGAACATAACTGAATGATGAGAATACTTCTGACTATGTCTTTTCCAATTGATCTATGGTTTAATTTCCCGAATACCTCTCTGTCCATGATACAAAACAAATTAATCCTTCCTTTGCCTCTAAGCTAGATGGAGCAGGTGTGTGAGGAGAGAAAGGATAATGAGATTTTCTGTTTATTGGTGTAAACCAGTGTGGCCATTAAAAAACAAACAACCTTTCCCCCTTCATTCAGTACACTAAGATTCCTAGAACTTTTGTAGGAAGACCTGCATCCTGATAATTTCCAATATTACCTATGACTCTAAACATGAGCTGTTTATCCTCTTTATATTCAGCAGGTATGATTCCTGTAGAGTTGTAGAAATACAGGTTACTCTCCATTCTTAGGAGAGCTGTGTGAAGTGATTTACCCAGTGACTGGCTGTGGACCATGGGGGGAGAATTTCAGGAATGAGGAGTTTAAATCATTTGCCAGAATTCTCTCAGAAATGAGGCATAGAGATGGGAATAAACCTCAGAGCTTCCCAAATTTTTATCCTTCATCCTCTTTGCTTATCAGAGGTAACTTTCAAGTTTTTATGTTGTCATATAAAAAGAGACAGCTACAGAAATAAAAGCCCCATGAATTATCATTTTAGATGAGTTTCAAGAACTGTAGTTTTGAATTGGAACATTATGAAAAATAAGATTGAGTGCCTGGGCTGGCTTTTAAGAACAGAGCAGACCTGTTTCCAAAGGAGATGGATGACATGACCCAAGCCTCAGGTCTACGAATCACACCTGCTAATACACATTTGGAAATGTCAGTTATTTAGCAAGATGCTCCCCCAAGTTGGCAACACAGTTTTGGTTATACTTATATCCTAAATACTTTTTCTTATGGCTCTTAACTTAATGTGGAAGACTGCACACTTGTCCCAATGAGAGTATTTCTTGGTTCATGGTTGAAGTCCACTGGATTAGCAGAAACTCTGCTATTCTCTGCTAGAGTTGTACTTCCCAACGAGATCTCAACACTTCCCAGCTCAGACACCCGGCACCCCTTTCCAGACCTATCTTTTGGCGGCTTACATGATGTGTGTTTATCTTTGACCTCTCAAGTGTCATGCAATAAAGTCCACACATATGATGTCCGTATAGCCTGACCTTACTATAAGGATGTGTCTTCTGTTTTATCTCAGCACATGAGGTGAATCCAGAACTATGAGGAGGGGCACTGGGGCAGCTGTTAGTCCAGTACCACAAAGCCAGAGCCTCACTGTGAACTGAGTGCTTCTATGCTCAGGCCAGCTCTCACCTCCTTTGTTCATATCCCTTTCAAGGCTTCTGCTCATCAGAAATGCCTAGCATCCTACACAAACTAAGAAAGCAGAGTCTTTACCTTCAGGGTGCCTACAAGTCATTAAATCAGATTAGATGATCAGAACAGATAAAAAGGCCTACACAGGCACAACCATGCAAAACTTAAACAGACACATCAAATGCATAACAGACTTTGAATTACTTTTTGACCCCAAAGTCAAAGAACTTGGCATAGAAAGGATCAATTTAAGTTGGTATGAGAAAGAGGAATAGTTGGTAGAGAGACAAAGTGATTCTAATTCATCTATTTTCATCTATTTTGTGGATTGGTAACATAAGCAAAGCTATAGGACACTTTCCCCAAGATTACAGAATATTCTTAGAGTTCTCTTTTTAGCCTAAACAGGGGTATGACAACACTGGGTCGTGCTTCTCAAAATGTTGGCTGAGTGTCCTTTTCTTCAGAATCACTGAGGATAAGAAGCTTATTTAAAATGCAACTTCATGGAGGGGCCTAGGTGGTTCAGTCAGTTAAGCATCCAACTACGGCTCAGTTCATGATCTCAGGGTTCATAAGTTCGAGTCCTGCATCGGGCTCTATGCTGACAGCTCACAGCCTGGAGCCTGCTTTCGATTCCGTGTCTCCCTCCATTGTCTGCCCCTCCCCCAATCATGTTCTGTCCCTTTCTCTCTCTCAAAAATAAATAAGCATTAAAAAATAAAATAAAATTCAATTTCATGGGCTCCATCTCAGAGCTAAATCAGAATTTCCTGGGGTGGGGAATTCTGGGAGTGTGTATTTGAACCGGATCCCCAAGTGTGAGACCCAAGATATAGGGACTATGGAATTTTACTAACATCCTCTATGTTTCCCAAATGTGCCTGGAGCTCTGGAGCCTCTTGTTAAGCACATTCCCAGGTGCCTCCCTTGGATATGCAGGTTCAGTAGATCTGAGGCGGAGTCCTGGGATCTGTATGTTTAACACGCGTCCCAAATGATTGTCGTGATGGGGCAAGTTTGGGGAACTCTGAAAGAAGATAATGGCTTAAAGCACATGTCAATTAGATTCTATAAAAACAAAGGTGACACTTATTGATTCCTTACAACTGAACACTGCTGAATGGGTTCCTATGTTAACACACCTGAAAACAATCATAAGAGACAGGTGGTATTGTGATCCCTATTTTATGGAGGAGGAAAATGAGACTTAGCAAAAGTAACTTGAGATCACATGGTTAGTGAGCAATGGAGACAGAATTCAAACTTAAGTTGCAGGAGTCGAAGATCCTTGCTATTCCCTGTTGGGCCACCTTGCCTTTCTTTACATACCAGACAACTAACTACCAGAACGGAGTTTTCTGCTGTACATCTGAGAGAATCTCCCCTATGACATTTTGCAGTTTTTTTGAGCCAGAACTTAATACTTAAGGGTATAAAATCTAGTCCTCTTTATTTTTTGAAGTGTTTTTCTTTTTTAAAATTTTTAATGTTTATTTTTTGAGAGACAGAGCACAAGTGGGGGAGGGGCAGAGAGAGGGAGACACAGAATCCGAAGCAGGCTCCAGGTTCTTAGATATCAGCACAGAGCCTGATGCAGGGCTCAAACCCACAGACTGTGAGATCATGACCTGAGGTGAAGTCAGACCCTTAACCGACTGAGCCAACCAGGTGCCCTGAAGTGTTTTTCCAACCAAAGCCCTATTTTTAGAAATTATTTTTCTGATATTCACATTATATATCATATTAATTTCTTTATTCAGTTTCCACACTGTCTGCTTCCCTTCAAGTGACTCTGTCAACTTGGCCACAATGCAGGATTACTACTGCCGAGAGGCTGGGACAGAAGTCACAAAATCTCCCCCTGAGCAGCTGCACCAAAGAAGCTTTGGTCTTAAGTGTTCTTGATGTGTCTTATTAACCATGTCAAGTGTTCACACATAATTTCCAAGTCAGGCTGATTTCTTGTGCTCATAAATTTACTCATCTTTAAATTTACCAAAGAAAGTTTATAAAAACTGATCTTCAGAAAACTACTTCCTGTGCACATGCACAGGACCGTGGCACGTGAGGATTGTGACACTAGGGTTGTGGCAGGATACAGAAGAGCATGGAAAGGTCTCTGGGGGGAGAGAGGGAGAAGGAGGTGAGGTTGGCGTTGTCTGAAGCTAACGGACACTCTGTATCAATTTTTCTCATTCAAATGCAAAGGCAAGAAGAGGAACTTGATAGAGCCTACAATAAATGGGTGCCCTGAGCCTGATTTGGAGTGTGGTCTCCTTCTGCAGGGTCAGCGGGTGCTGGGCAGTCTCAGAGCAACCAAGCAACGGATCATGAGAAGTCCCAATGGACGGGAACAACAAATCAGGAATTGTTCTCAAAAAGTGATTGCATCTTTGTCACCAGATGACACAGTGGCCTGTTTAGTTATTGGAAATGCTTAAGGGGCCCCTCAGAACGGACTGCTTCAGAGGCCTCTTTTTGTTTCCACTTATTCCTTTAAAAAATTTTAACAGCTTTATTGTGGTAAAATTGGCATAGAATGCACTGCACGTATTTAAAGGGTGGAAAAGTTTTGGCATATACATACACCTGTGAAGCCACCACCACAATCAAGATAGTGAACTATACACCACCAGCAAAAGTTTCCGTGTAACCTTTCAGAATCTCAGCCTGCCTTCTCCAGAGACCCCTTGGCAACCACTGATCAATATGCTGTTTGCCACTATTGATTAGTTTGCATTTTCTAGCATCTTATATAAATGGAACCCTATAGTAGGTATTCTTTTTATCTGGTTTCTTTCATTCAACAAAATTATTTTGAGATTTAACCCATGCCACATGAGTATTAATAGTTAAATCCTTTTTATAGCTAATATTATTTATTTCACTGATAGTATTTCATTCTATGGACATACCAACTTGTTTATTCATTCACCTGTTGATGGACATTTGCATTGTTTCCAGTTGGAGCCATTATGAACAAAGCTGCTACAAGTAATTGTTTACATATCTTCATGTGAATATGCATGCATTTCTCTTGGGTAAATACCAAGGAGAGGAATGGTGGGCTCATACAGCAGACGCATGCTTTTATTTTTTAAAAAATGAAAACGGTTTTCCAAAGTGGTTGTACCATTTACATTCTCACCAGCAGTGGGTGAGAGTTTGGGTTCCTCCACATTTTCCCCAAACCCTGGCCTGGTCAGCCCTTTCCCCTTTAGCCACTCTTACAGATGTGCAGTGGTAGCACTGCGATTTTAACTGTCTCCCCCTAATGACTTAGGATGCTGAGCATTTTATCATGTGTTTATTTGTCATCTATCTATCTTCCTTGGGGGTATGTTTGCTCAAATCATATGCCTATTTTTAAAAATAGTGTGTTCTCTTATTTTTGAGTTGTGAAGAGTTCTATTTACGCTCAGGATACACGTTCTTCATCAGTCATACGACTTGCAAATACTTTCCCCCAAATAGTTTTTTTTTTTTTTAATCCTCATGGTCCTTAATGAGGCCTGTTAATTAGAGGGATCAAATCTGCTGGGAGCCTCGGTGTCGACTGCCCACTGCTGCGGATGTAAGAAGAGCCAGAGGTCAGAGGATGTCCCTGCTGCTTTGAGTTAGGGCCTCCATGTTGCACTGAGTTCAAGGTATGGGGTGGGACAGGAAGAGGCTGGAGCAAGGGGAGCCAGGATATATATATGTAGGCAGTGAGCTAGAGGCTCTCTCAGGTTATCTTATTTCGTTCTCACACTCACTACTAAGATCCATTGTTATTCTGATTCTACAGCAACTTGCCTAAAGTTACAGAACCTTCAAACCTACAGAGCACGGTTTGAAATCAAACTACGTATGCCTGACTACAAAACCCATGTTTGATTGCTTTGTCACAATTTCACCCTGCCTCCACCACAGCCTTGCATGACCGAGGATGGGATGAGTGGATAAGATAGCCAACTTAATCTAACCCAGTGCCAGGTCAACAAGTGTTCATTGAAGCCCATCTGTGTGCTTAGAACAAAGATATTCTGAACAATAAAAACAACATGTATGAGCACAACCCCAAATAAACGAACAGTGATTAGGGTTCGTGGGTGTAGCAAGACCAGAGCTGAGGGAACATCCAGTTGAAGGTTTTCGACTACTTGGACATAGATGTAGTGCGAGTGTATCTGCTCACTGAGCTTGGGAACACCCAGGTAGAGTAGGAAGGCCACACTCAAAGTCTGCACACAGGAGTCACAGAACAAATGAAAGGAAACACAGTTCTGCTCACTGGGCAGGAGATGTGTGGAAGACTATAAGACTCAAGGTAGATTAAGGTAACTTGACAGTGAGCCATAATGAGTGCATAGAGGGAAGTGAGCATGTTGGAGAATGTCTCCAGCCTTCTGCGGGGACTGTAAAGAAAAGGACCATCATGTTCTTCTTACTCAACATTAGATCAAATGCCAGGCAAGAGAGCCTACTGGTGAGATGACAGTTTTAAATGGTGTTTATGCCCCTAAACTTGTGGTACTGAATGTGGGGACCCTAATGTCCCCACAAGTCGGCACAGATCACAGATCAAAGGTCAGCTTTCTCTATGGTCAGTGGAATCAAGAGGGAAGTCAAAGACGGGCACTAGCATGTATTAAGCACATGACCTACTAATTAGCAGATCCTAAGTCACTCTTCACAGGCACCCTGGAGGCCCTATTATGACCTCCTCCTTCTACAACTGAGCAGAACATCCTGCTGCACACTATTGTCAATGGTGTCACCATTGTTGCTACACACTTGTAAGCGAGTGACCGTTTTTGCAGGTCAGTGGACTGGTATTCATGTTATTCATTGGCAGATGCAGCAATTCTAGCGTTTTCTCAAATATTTATTGAAGACCACCCATTCTTTAAAGGTGAATTTAGTTACTGGAATTTTCCTATGCTTAAAAAATATGGTTGATGCAGCATATGAAAGATATCTATTTTAAAATATTTCTTCTTCAATGTCTAGTTCCTGTCTGCAGGGCCTCATAGTTCCATGAGACTTTGTAGGCCTTCAGGGGCTTATTTAAGAAAGTTTTTCTTTCATTCCAGCTCGCAAGAAGAACATTATCCTCATTAACAGCTCATAGGAAATGAAACGTATCTAAACTCCAGGTATTACGGCTTAAATAGGAAAAAGAAAGGTTTGCAACTGATCCAGTCTGAAGTAATTTGAAGGCTCAGCCAACATGATGGGATTAATTCAAATGTATAATAATTACCCACTTCTATTGAACACACTGCAGGCAAAGATTATGTGCTTTTAGGAAACAAAATTTCTCCAGGCGCCTTCATGGTGCTTGAAGAGAACACTAGACAGAAAAGATTTGTTAATCCTTTTAAGCAGGGTGATTTGTCCCAACAACACAAATTTGTAACATAATCCAGAAATGTTTATTCCCAGTCTGAACTTAGTTTTCTTCCCTTATTTTGTTTCTCTGAGTAATTTCTGTTCTGAGAGAACAGAACAGAAATGTTCTGAGGCTCTTTTCAGCCTTCTTTTAATCATCTTGATATTTATACACAGGTGGAAGGGTACCTCAGAAAAGATGCCTGTTGCATCTGAAAGGCAGTCATTCTACTTTCTGAATGTGGAAATTGTGTTCCCTAGGTAGGACGGTCCATTTGCAGATGCAGCCGAATGCCACCGTGGGGGAGGTTGAGGCGGCCTATGGCGAGCCAAGAGCAGCTCACTGGGGCAAGCAGGTGCTGGGGGGAGGGACTCTGGTACTTAGATACCCCCGATCCCAATCCACTGTGAACCAGACAGGTCTCTAAAGGAAAAAGAAGGCTTTCTTTACTTATTTCTTTTTAAATGTACTTAATAAACATTTATAAAGAGCTTACTATAGCCAGGCACCATTCTCATCACTTTAGAAGTGGTTAGATCAGGGTGCCTGGGTGGCTCAGTCGGTTAAGTGTCTGACTTCGGTTCAGGTCATGATCTTGCGCCGTTCGTGAGTTTGTGCTGACAGCTCAGAGCCTGGAGCCTGCTTCGGATTGTGTGTCTCCTTCTCTCTCTGCCCCTCTCCCACTTGCGCTCTCTCTCTCTCTCTCTCTCTCTCTCTCTGTCAGAAATGAATAAACATTAAAATACATAAATAAATGAAAATTTTTGAAAAATTAAGTGATTAGATCAAGAGGTGGCTGTGTGGCTCAGTCGGTTAAGCGTCCAACTCGTTTTCGGCTCAGCTCATGATCTCCAGGTTGGCGAACCCCATATAGGTCTCTGGGCTGACAGTGTGCTGCCTGCTTGTGATTCTCTCTTTCCCTCTCTCTCTCCCCTCTCTCCGTTCTCTCTCTCTCTCACATGATGAATACATAAACATTTTTCAAGTGATTAGATCCAAAACTCGTTCATGAAATGTTCATAACTGTCCTGTAAAGGTCATACTGTGGTGGGGTTTCACACACCACTGCTTTTATATCATCTATAAAATGTCACAGGGTTGTCCCAAGGATAAACCATAAGATCATAAGATTCAAAAAATGTTATTCAATCCTTTGAATATTTCAGTGCTGCTGCGTCTTGTCGCCAGCATTCCCATAAAAGCACGTCTTCTTTGTGCCAAATACTGATAGGGAGACACATGCAGGCAGGTGCTATGGTCTCATATCTGCTAATTAAGCTGTTTCTAAGGCAAACATACAGTTCTGCAGAGGAGATGTTAACTCGGTCTTCATGGCTGTGGTAAAGTCTTCACTGATTCGCTGTATCTAATATAACACTGGAAAGTTGTACTTTTGCTGTTTCTTTGACTTTTCACCCAATAGGCATTGAGCAATGTCCGATTGTAAAACTGTTAAAGGTTTTGTCTCTGAATTATTGTCTGTACTCCTCTGGCCTCACGATATCCTAAAAGATTCTCCATGGAGTTTTCATTTCTAGGTTTAAAAGTTGTAACAGGTAAGTTTTGGCATTTAAGAGCTCATCAAGTCGACATTTAAAATATTCAATTATTTCTGCCTTAAGCACTGTGTTATTGGTCTGAAAACTGGCAGTTCTTAATTGGCAATATAGAGTGACAATGTAGTTGATACTCCGTATTAATCTGAGATTTTTCGGTTGCATCGGACCCAGCAGGCCAGGTATTAACGTCTATTAAGCAAGACAAACAGAGGTTTGTCATTGGTTTCATTTACAGCTTTTCCCAGTCTCTATGGAGAGACAGAGAATTTTCCATTGTGTCAGTTTTCACAATTTTCAGCATCTTTAGACATGGATACAACTATTAGTTGAGAAAGCAAATGTGCTAATCTTTCTTTTTACGTCAATGTCCTTCTTTAAATATTTTACAGTTTTTAAATTTTACAATAAAATTATTGATCTCTAAAACAGTTTTAAATAAAATTTTTAATCATATGTTTTCAGTGAAATCTTTTTAAATGCTGCACAATTTTTTTAAATATTGCAAATTGCATATATATGATCTTATTTACATAGTTATGCACATGTGTACATCTAAACAGAAAATACATGTTAGAATGATCACTGACGTACTGATGTGTTAATGGCGATCATCTTTGAATGGTGAAATTTTAGCCTTTTTTTGTTTTTTCCTTATATTTGGTTTATTGCCTAATTTTTTTTACCATGTATTATTTATAACTTATAAAAGCTATTTGTTTGTTGCAGGGAGGGACCTCTTTTCCCAGTAGTCACTGCAAACATCTCAGATGCTGTGAAAAGGGTGAGTGGGGCTGGCTAGAAGATTTGGTAAGTCTGCCTGGAGATAATTTGGGAGGGAGAACATGTCCGTGCTAATGAAAGCCCACAAAGGTGGACTTGAATACCAAAACATGAATATTTCAATTTCATTTACAAGAGAACACAAAGTCCACTGGAATAACATCTCTTCCAAATCACATAGCTGACTTGAGAAAATGAGTTACAGAGTTGCAAAAAGCCAGAACTAGAAAGGAACTTCAAGTCCCAATGAGGAAGTACATCTTCCATGTCACAGAGAAATCTCACAGTGTGCATATGGAAAAGACCAGTGTCATCTGGGAGGCCTGAGACAGAGTCCTCATGACAACCATAGTTTGTCAGCCCTGGAGAAAGGGTGTCCCCTCTCTGCCTCTGCATTTCCCCTTAGCAACGTCACCACACTTTTTGTAAGCTTCTTGTCACAGCTTCTAAGACCTCTGTACATCCTGCTTTAACTACGTTTCACTCCACAAACTTCTGGTTTCCTTCAGAGATGCCAGCTCGTTCTTACAAACATATGATATCTAAATCCTAAGGCAGAATGGGCAGCAGCATAGGCTAGTTAATACTTCTCAGTATCAACTGCAGACTCAATCTTATTTCCAAATTCCAGAGGTCAGTCTGCTAAACCCATCATTTCCATTCTTTTAGTGCATTTGCTGTAAGATCATCAGACGGGGGGCAGTGACCTGGGGACAGTAAGCAATGAACTGGGAGGAAATAAAGGAGATACTCAAATCTACTGAAGGTTCATTTATTGCCCTAAAAAAATGGTCTAAACCTATAAAATGTAAAGCCAGATTATACTAAAGGTGGTTGCTTAGCCATCTCAAAATATTTTTGGAAATAGTTGGAGTATGTATTAGGGTTCTCCAGAGAAGTGGAACTAACAGAGATATAGAGATAAGTGAATGGATATGGATATATATGTGTATATCCATATGGATATGTGTGTATATATGTATACACCTATATATAGATATGTATATGTGTGTGTATATATGTGTATACACACATATATATACACATATGTCAGAGAGAGAAGGGTTTAGTGTCAAGCAGAGTACTATGTATTAGCTACCAATCTCAGGGGAAGGATCATGAACACTTCTGCCTACTACATCTTGGATTGGAGTAACCAAGGAAAATACAATGCAGTCAAGCACTGGGATGGAACAAGTCTTTGTTTACAGAGAGAAGAGACAGCAAGATTAGCTCCAAGAATGCACATTCATTGGTTCCTCATGGCAAGTGGGCCCGCCTCCAGCACAACCCTCACAGGGCAATTGGCCTAGGAGCCTCCCCTTCCTGCCATAGTAGAAGGACCCTGACCCATCTCTGGTGGAATCTGAAATACTGAAGCTGGGGGTGTGCCTGAAGGCCACTGACAACACACTTAAGCAGAACAAAGGAGCACTCACAGAGCAGGAAACAAGAAAGGTGTTTCCCCCAAGGTGATGAGCTTGGCTGGGCTGTGTGGGCCCTTCATCTCAAAGACCAAGGCCCATTCTTACCTGGCCAAATTGGGACTAGAAGGCTGTGCACATGAGACTATCTTTGCTAACATTTATTTTAAGGAACTGGCTTGGGGCTAGTGAGTCTAAAATCTGTGAGCCTGGCTGGCAGGCTAGAGATTCAGGTAAGAGTTGATGGTGAGTTGTAAGTCCAAAACTTTCAGGGCATGCCAGCAGGCTGGAAACAGAACTCTTTCTTCAGGAAACCTCAGTGTTAATGCTTTAGGCCTGCAGCTTATTGGATGAGGTTTACCTATATTATGGAGGGTAATCTATATTTTTAAAAGTCTATTGATAAGCACATCTGAGAAATAGCATCATGGCAAAAACTAAACTCAATGTTTGAGCAAACGGGGCACCAGGGCCTAGCAAAATTGATTTTTTTAAAAAAATGCATTGAGGAGCTCAGTCGGTTAAGGATCCAACTTCAGCTCAGGTCATGACCTTGCAATTTGTTCAAGCCCCGCATCAGACTATGTGCTGACAGCTCAGAGCCTGGAGCCTGCTTTGGATTCTGTGTCTCCCTCTCTCTCTGCCCCACGCCTGTTTCATCCCTAAAAATAATTAAAAATAAATGTTAAAAAAAATTTTTTAATGCATCGATTCCCTGCCATTATGTCCTAAATCACTGGCTCTTCTCTGGGAGAGTATCACTGATCACTGCTCATCTTCTCATGATGCCATTTTCCTGCTAGAAGTCATTTAGTGGGTCTCCACTGTCCTTAGTATTATATACAAACTCCTTATCTTGACACATAAGACCCTCCATGATGTGGCCACAGACTTCACCTGTCATCAAGCATACTCACACAGGCAACAAAACTGTATACCTGGCCCTTCCAGGGCTACTGTGTCTGTTTCCCAGTTCTGCCCATCAAAACCCACTGCCTGATACAGGCCAGCTCAAATACCAATTCCATTCAAAATCATCTTTGATGTTCATAATCTAAAATAGCTCCCTCCTTTCTGTGTTTAAAAAAAATAGAACTTTTTCTTATTCTGCCTTATATGGAAACCCCTTAAATACATTATCTCCCTTCTAGATGTAAATACCTTGAGGACTAGAATCATCTCTACATCCTGAGAGAACAGGCACTTATATACTCAATTAATTTCAGAGCTAGAGGAAGAGGGAAATGGAACATTTTTCTCCTGGCTGTCGAGCAGCCTGCAAATAAACTTTGAGGTGAAAAAAGCAGAGTCCTGATGTAACTCTCCACCCCCTCCCCGCTCCTGCAGTCGGCCCTCAGTGCTCATTCATCCCCTCAACAGTCCCTCTGCCCTGCCTCTAGTCTTGGCTGAAGATCAATTTATTGACATGGCCTGGGTTCCTCTGACCTCTGATTCTGTTCTCACTTTGGACTTGCATTGTGCTTACCACCCCTCCCACCCCTGCCTGGGGCCCCACTTGGTATGTCAGACCTTAAAGGACAAGGCTTCCTGCCTCACCTCCATCCTCTCAGAGCTGAGGTGAAGAGAGGTTTATGAGGGTTACCCATGGCCATGGTTTGGGGGAGGGAAACGAACATTGGCTCGGGAGAGAAGAACTGGGTTTGAGTTCTGAAGGCTATGCGTGCCAGCTGAGGAACTTGGTTGGTTATGTGATGTCCCCTAGCATCTACTCCCCACGCACGAAGTAAGAATTACTAGTACAATGCAGTTCCTAGGGTCTAGTGAGGAATAAATGATATGTGGCTTATAAAAGTGTTTTTGCAGCATTTGCTGCAGACCTCGGTTATTCCTGTGACTGGGTTGGCCAGGGACTGCTCATCTGCCACAGTGTCTCCTCCCAAGAAACCCCTTGGATCAGGGACTTGGTTCCAATTTACCACCCCTTCATTGGGCCAGATTAAGACTTTATATAAACTGATGTGAGTGTAAGAAATTCTAATACATGGGGCGCCTGGGTGGCTTAGTCGGTTAAGCGTCCGACTTTCGCTTGGGTCATGATCTCGCGTTTCGTGGGTTCGAGCCCCGCGTCGGGCTCTGTGCTGACTGCCAGCTCAGAGCCTGGAGCCTGTTTCAGTCTGTGACTCCCTCTCTGACCCTCCCCTGCTCACGCTGTCTCTCTCTCTAGAAATAAATTAAAAAATATTAAAAAAAAAAAAAAAAGAAATTCTAATACAGGAATGCCTGGGTGGCTCAGTCAAATAAGTGGCTGACTTCAGCTCAGGTCATGATCTCACAGTTTGTGAGTTTGAGTCCCATGTCAGGCTCTGTGCTGACAGCTCGAAGTCTGGAGTCCACTTCAGATTCTGTGTCTCCCTCTCTCTCTGCCCCTCCCTGCTCACGCTCTGTCTGTCTCTCTCAAAAAGAAATAAACATTTTAAAAAATTAGAAAGTCTAATACAATGTTCTTATATTTCTTATGGCAATAGCTTTGAAGTTATTTTGAAATAGAACATTCTCTGAGAATGTCGGGTCCTCTGTTTGCGGCCCCTAAGCACCTGGTGTGGTCGGCCTGCAGGTAAGCCAGCACAGCCTTTACCTGTGTTCACGTCCTAAGGTCTGGCTTTTTCCTGATTGGCTCAGTCTGTTCTGATGCCGTTGATACTCCCCCTTCTAGAAATGACAAGGTAGTAGAAAAAGTCAACAAATGGCAAGGGATAGATAGGGAGAGAGATCTTATCTCCAAATCAGTTATCTGAGAGCACACGCAGATGGTGAGCCAGGCAGGTGAGATGGGAGCAGATGGCTCATTCTCAGGGTGTCTCTGGTCAAGAAAGGTAGCACCGTTCTCCCTTTGTGTGAGACCAGAGAGTTGGTGTGCATCTTCTGTGCTGGAAAGCACCACCAGCCATTCCAATTAAGAAAGGCATGCTTCACCACTCACCCCTCCCCTCCCTTCCTCTTCTTTCCTCTCCTGCCTTCTTCCTCATTCCTAGAGTGTTTTAGCAGATAGCTCCTTGATAGATTTGGCCTCACTGCCTTTATACAGTCCTACCAATCCCTGCTCTCCTCAGACCTTAACTCATTTTACCCATCCATGCCCACTCTGAAAGATTCTATCTGCCTGATAACCTAAAACTGCCATTCTTCCTCCAGGAATTCTGTGATGACTCCTTAAGGCTAAGTGAGGGATTCTGTTTCTGCCTCTCATTGCAACCTTTGCATATTTCTGATACAGTATTTATTGTAATGCACCTTGATTATTGGCTTACTGATTCTGTACACATTAAACTAGGAGCTCCTTAATTAAAAAAAAAATACATTATTGAGCAGCTGGATGGTTCAGTTAAGCATCTGACTTTGGCTCAGGTCATGATCTCACGGGTTTGTGAATTTGAGCCCCGTGTCGGGCTCTGTGCTGACAGCTCAGAACCTGAGGCCTACTTCAGATTTTGTGTCTCCCTCTCTCTCTGCCCCATTTGTGTTCTGCGTCTCTCTGTTTCTCAAAAGCAAGTAAACATTTAAAAAAACCATTATATTGAGAGATAGAAGAATCAGCCCAAAGTGGGCTCAAACAACATCAAATTCCGAGTTACAAAAGGGACAAAGTTGGTGGGGGACAATGAAGGCTGCATAAACAAACTCTTCCTAATACTTCCATAGCACTTGGGTGCGTGCAGATGGTGGAAGGAGGGAAAACCCTGCCATGTGTGGGTCTTGGCTGCATGTGTTGAGGGCTCCTCAGGTAGGCAAAATGCCAGATACTGAAAGAGTTCAACTCACAGACTGTGACTTACAAATAAATTATATAGATAGTCATTGCTCTCTTATTTTCTTCCCTCTTGCCTGTCATGCTGTGATGTAGTGTTTACGAGCTCTGCAATGAATCATAGCATATAAATAAGTAGAATATCCTTTTCCGTTTGCCTCTAAGGTTGCATAGAAATTTGTTATGCAATAAAAACAACATTAACATTCTGTGACTACATTCCCCTAGAAAATACCTTCTAGGGCTTTCCAAGTAGCTCAGAAGAAGGGTTTCAAACTTTCCCTTTAAAAAACAACTTGAGTCTAGTACTTCTCAGAGGAAATGCCAGCCTCAATTTTTCTTGGCTTAATTTCATGTGAAGAATAGTACATTTTCTTCTTCTTCCTCTCGAGCTCTGCTTTCCAGTCCCAAGAAGAAAAGGAGTCATGGTGAAGCAGTCACTGCTCATAGATAACAAAGCTGAAGAGCAAAAGTAATGACAAAATGGCCTTACCTTAGATATATGAAAAATAAGAAAAATACTTGGAACTATTTTTCCCAGTAAATTACAAAAGTTAGATGAAATAAACCATTTTGAAAAAAATATGTCAGCAAAACTGATTCAAAGAAAAAAAAATCACAGAATCCCTGCTGTACCCTGAATGTTTGTGTTTCCTCTCAAATTCATATATTTAAATCCTACCCCCCAAAAGGTGATAGTAATAGCAGATGGATCATTAGGAGATGCTTTAGCCCTCCCTGTGGGTGGAGGCATCATTAGTGCTTTGTGAAAAAGGCTCCACAGAGATCTCTATCCCCTTCTATCATGTAAGAACACAGCGATAGGGTGCTGGCTGTGAACCAGAAGGGGGCCTCCCCCAAAGTGCTACCATGCTGGTGCCTTGACCTTGGACTTCCAGCCTCCAGAACTGTAAGCAATACATTTCTGTTGTTTATAAGTGCCCTAGTCTGTGGTGCTTGTTAGAGCAGCCCAATGGACTAAGACAACCCCAAAGAAGCTTAAAAATATTAAAGACAACCAAGCAAGAATATAAAAGTCTGCTGATGAAAGGTGGTGACACAGTTTGACAAATGAGATCTACCAACAGTTGAAAAGACAGATTCCTGCCCTATATGGATTGTACCTTAAAATAAAAAAGATGAAGTATTGTCTACTTCAAAGCACTTGTTATATGACCAGTATGACTTTGATATTAAAACCAGGTTAGAATGACAAAAAAATTAAAAATAACACGTTAATCTCACTTATGAATATTGACTAATAAAGCTCCTATATAAAATATTAGCAAAGCAAACTCAATGATTAAAAAGACAAAACAAACAATAATTATGACCCAACTGGTCTCAAGAACATAAATATGAGTTAAGTTCAGAGAAATCTCTTTTTCATCTATGTCTATATTTTATTTTATCAATGATCATATTAGCAGATTCAAAATGCAAAAGAGGGGTGCCTAGCTGGCTCAGTCAGTTAAGTGTCTGACTCTTGATATGGGCTTAGGTTCTGATCTCATGGTCATGAGATTGAGCCCCACGTTTGGCTCCGTGCTCAGATTGGGATCCTTTCTCTCTCTCTCCCCTTCCCCTGCTTGTGCTCTTTCTCTCTTTTTCTCTCTCACAATAAATAAATAGACTTAAATAAAAAATGAAAAACAATCAGATCGCCTTAGGAGATGGAAGAAAATGTTTTGAAAATACTATGATTTCATCCAAAAATCAAATAATCCAGTTAAGAAATGGACAGAAAACATGAATAGACATTTTTCCACATCAGATGGCCAACAGACCATGAAAAGATCCTCAATATCACTCATCATTAATTAAGGAAATATGAATCAAAATCACAATAAGCTACCACTTCATTCACACCTGTCAGAATGGCTAAAATGAACAACACAGGAAATAAGAGATGTTCACAAGGATGTGGAGACAGGGGAACCCTCTTCCACTGTTGGTGGGAATGCAAACTGGAGCTCCCACTCTGGAAAATAGTATGGAGTTTCTTCAGTAAGTTAAAAGTAGAAACACCCTACAGCCCAGCAATTGCCCTGCTAGGTATTTGCCCAAAGGATACAAAAATACTGATTTGAAGGGACACGTGTATCCCAATATTTATAGCAGCATTATCAACAATAGCCAAATTATGGAAAGAACCCATATGTCCATTAACTGAATTGATAAAGAGGATATGGTATACATGCACGCGCGCACACACACACACACACACACACACACACACACACACACACATTTAGATAGATAGATAGATAGATAGATAGATAGATAGATAGATAGATAAATAGACAGACCTGGGATATGTCAAAAGTGACTTTGCAAATCAAAAGCTAAAGACAAAGTAGACTAGTGTTTTCGCATTTTGTTTTACTGACAACCCGCTGTAAGAGATACATTTTCTGGTGGTCAGAAAGATGGCGGAGTAGGAGGAATCTTAGCTCACATCATCCCACAGACATACAGACGTAATAGCTACATCTGCACAACTAATCAGAGAGCAACATGAAGATGGGCAGAATAGACCTTCCACAGTTAATTGTAGATAGAAGGCCACACCAAAAAGGGCAGGAGGAGCAGAGACGCCTTTGGGAATCAAAACCCTGGTGAGAGGAGCCACAAATGGTGGGGACACTACCAATGTGGAGAAGCATGAGGACCAGCGCCCACACCAGGGGCCCAGTACTGACTGCCCGGACTGGGAAGCTGAGTCCCCATAACATGTGGCTTTGCAAATCAGTGGGGCTAATTGTGGTAGCTCTTAAAATCAGTGGGGCTTAATTCTGGGTACTTTAAAAACCAGCAGGCTTTACTGGGAGAACTGTTGGGGGAGGGGGATAGGACACTGAGTCCTCTAAAGGGCCTTTAAGGGCCATCATAATAAATAACTCAGCCCAGGACACAGTAGGAAGCAGCAGTTTGAAAAGCAGTCTGAAAAACCCACTATTTTCCAGAGCAGGTGCTCCAGTTTGCATTCCCACCAACAGTGTAAGAGGGGTCCCCTTTCTCCACATCCTTGCCAACATCTCTATATCTCTGGGATATAGAGAAGGAGATTTATTTGCTAACCTCAGAATGTGAGCTGGAGGGGCAGGGGTCTTCAGGAGAGGTCAAGAACAAAAGTGTTGCTAGAGCCATTTCCCTTCCCCTCCCCCAACCACAGCTGGAACCAGTGCAAACACCCTCCTCCTTCTGTGCCAGCACCACATGCTCCGCCCCCGTCTCCCTGAGGACCTATCCCCCCACCCCCATCCAACCTGCCCAGCAGGCAGGCATCTCTGCAAAGCAGCTCCTGCACCACCACAGCCTGCAAGCAGCCCCAGCAAGGGCTGGTGCCACTTGAAACAGACTCCTGTCCAGGGAGCGAGGGAGGTAATTCCACACACCAGTGCACAGCTAGCTTGGCTGCTGATCCTGCCCACCTATAAGCCTGCTGTGGCCTCAGACAGTCCCTTCAACAGTGTAGGGACAAAACTCTTCCCAATGTACACACAGCAGGCAAAATGGGTCATTGCAGCCAGCTGGGCTGAAGGTAGCTGCAGCTCAGCCACAATGGAAGGTGCACCCAGCCCCACAGGAGACGCCTCAGGGACACTTGGCTCTGCTCACCAAAAATATAAGATGCCCAGGCATAAACTCAACCATGGAGGCAGAAGACCTATACTGTGAAAACTAGAAAATACTGAAAATATTGATAAGAAATTAGATGCCACAAATAAATGGGAAGACATTCCACGCTCATAATTTGGAAGAATTAATATTGTTAAAATGTCCACACTACCCAAAGCAATCTACATATTCAATGCAATTCCTGTCAAAATATCAATAGTATTACTATAGAACTAGAACAAATAATACTACAATTTGTATGGAACCACAAAAATACCTCAGATAGCTGTAGCAAACTTAAAAAGGAAGAACAAAGCTGGAGGCATCACAATTCCAGATTTCAAGTTATATTACAAAGCTGTGGTAATCAGAAGGGTATAGTACTGGCACAAAAAGAGACACATAGATCAATGGAACAAAGTCGAGAGCCCAGAAATAAACCCATGCTTATATAGTCAACTAATACATGATGAAGGAGGTAGGACTATACAGTGGAAAGAAAACACCAGTTTCTTCAATAAAGGGTGATGGGAAAACCGGACACTATATGCAACAGAATGAAACTGGACCACTTTTTACACCATTCCTAATAATATCTCAGAATGGATTAAAAGCCTAAATGTAAGACCTAAAACCATAAAAATGCTAGAAGAAAACAGGCACTAATCTCTTTGACATCAGCCTTAGCCACATTTTCCTAGATAGGTCTCTTTAGACAAGGAAAATAAAACTATTTGGGAAATAAATAATAAGCAAAATTAAACGATTGGGACTACTTTAAAATAAAAAGATTTTGCACAACAAAGGAAACCATTGATAAAACAAAAAAACAACTTACTGAATGGGAGAAGATATTTTCAAATGACATATCCAATAAGAGATTAATATCCAAAATATATAAGGAACTTATATAACTCAACACCAAAAATGAAAATGAATAGTCTAGTTTTAAAATGGGTAGAGGAGCTGAATAGATATTTGTCAAAACAAAACAAAACAAAACAAAACAGACTTACAAATTGCCAACAGACACATGAAATGATGCTCAATGTCACTAATCAATGCAAATCAAATGTATCATTTGATTTGATGCAAATCAAAACCACAATGATCTTACCTTATTCCTGTCCAAATGGCTAGAATTAAAAAGAGAAGAAATTATAAGTGTTAGTGAGGACATGGAGAAAAACGAAACTTCATGCACTGTTGGTGGGAATGCAAATTGGTATAGCCACTGTAGAAAACAGTATGGAGTTTCCTCAAAAAAATAAAAATAGGAATACCATACAATGCAATAATTCCACTACTGGGTATTTACCCAAAGAAAATAAAAACACTAACTAGAAAAGAAATCTGCACCCCTGTGTTCATTTTAGCATTGTTTACAATAGTCAATATATAGAAGCAACTCAAGTGTCCATCAGTAGATAAAGAGGATGTTTACTGTATATACACAATGGAATATTACGCAGCCATAAAATGAATGAGATCTTGCCTTTTGTGACAATATGGATAGACCTAGAGGGTATTTTGCTAAATGAACCATCAAACAGAAAAAAAGAAATATCATACCATTTCACTTATATGTGGAGTCTAAAAAACAATGCAAATGAACAAAGAAATAACCAAAAAACAGACTCTTCAGTACAGAGAACAAACTGGTGGTTGTCAGAGAAGAGGAGGGTCAGGGGATGGGTGAAATAAATAAAGGGGATTAAGAAGTACAAAGTTCCTGTTACAAAATGAGTCATGGAGAATAAAAGTACAGCATAGAGAATATAGTCAATAATATTGCAGTAACATATGGTGACAGATGGTGACCGCACTATTGGAGTGAGAACTGAGTGATATATAGAATTGTTGAATGAATGTTGTATGCCTGAAAGTAATATAATACTGTATGTTAATTATACTACAATAAAAATTAAAGATAAATAAAAATTTAAAAAACAAGTACATTTTCTATTGCAAGCCAAACAGTGGTGTGTATACACATGAATATATACATACAAGTAAAACAGAAGATTCAAGAAATATAGTTACAATTCTATGTGCCATGCATTCTGGCATTTTCTATTCATCCCTATTTTATTAAAAAATAATTTTTGCTGCAACCCACAAAATTGATTCCATAACCATGACAGAGTTGTCACCTTCGATTTGAAAATCTGTACTTGTACAAAAAGCATTCTTGATAAAGTGTTGTATGCAGTAGAGTGCTGCTATGTTAAAGAACAGTTTCCCCAGGGTTTGGGGGGAAAGTTTGGTTGTAGTGTATGCCTGTTGCTGTGGTATAAATGTTCCCACCGTGACCACTACGAGCCAGCAATGTGTTTACCATCAGCTAACAAAATTCCTGAAGATCTAACAATGGGCTCTCATGACTTGGTAGGAGGCAGCTCCAGAATACCATGATTTGCACCTAACTGGTCACACGTACAGAAAAAAAAAAAAATGATTGGACCTCCACGTAACAGGACATATGAAAATTGATTTCAGGTGAGCTTAATACCTGACATGTGAAGAGTATTGCATATGACTGTGAAATGCACACGTTATAAAAATAAAAAGCAAAGATTCCTGGGTAGAAAAGGATTTTTAAATGATAGGAAAAATAACTACTCAAATTTAGCAGAGGCTTTGAAAAGTAAAAGGTAAGGCAACCAGGAGACATAACTGCAGAAACCCCTAGGCGGGAAAGAAAAGAGAGAAGAGATGGTATTCTCAGAACCTAAGGTTAGAGCTCAGGCTGCCCAGCAGCCCCAGAACGGAAAGGGGGCCATTCAGCAGAGCTGCAGACATGATCTGGCTGGACAAAGGGAGCCAGCATAGTAGAAACCCCACCAGAAGCAGAGTGGGTGGAGAGAAAGAGCCTGGCTTCTCCCCTTCAGTCTCCTACCTGTGCTTTCCATTTGCTGAATGAAAATGGAGGCCAGTCAGCAAGAGACCTTGGGAAATGTTTTTCAGAGATGAGCTCACTCCAAGAGGGGAAGGCTGAGTAACGATCTGAGAGCAAATGGGTAAATAAATGCCTAAGACATCAGGGGGAGGCATATTAAAGCTACACTGAGACCATTTCATATCCATCAGACCTGGAATATGTCTCAAGTTAAGCAATGAAAAAGCATTTTAAGGTTATGGATTGAAGAGGACTCTCAAACCCTAGCAGTGAGCAGGGAAACTGACACAGCCAATTTTGAAAGTGGAGTTGTTTTCCTTGGTAAACTTGAAGGTGCACACACCCTCTGTGACCTAGAAATTCTACTCCTTGGAATAAATTCCAGAGAAAGTTTTCACATGGATGAACAAGGTGACATGTCCAAGAATATGAACCATTTGAGGATGGTAAAAAATTGGAAACCAATTTAATGTCTATCAATAGAAGAAATGATTTTTAAAACATGATCTATTAATACGATAATGGGATACTATATCACAGATAAAATGAATGAACTAGTGCTACATCTATCAACATGCATTAATCTTCTAAATCATGCTATTAAAGCAAGTAGCAGAAGACCATACACAATATCATTCACAGTAAGTTTTAAAACAAAAGATAATTATGCATGTTTTATGGGGATATTGTTTAGGATATGTATACAACTATCATAAGTATAAAGATATACATGGGTTTTTATATATTTTGAATACTAACCCTTTACTGGATATGTTGTCTTTTAGTTTGGTTGTTGCCTTCACTGTGCAGAAGCTTTTTATTTTGATGTAGACCTGATAGTTTATTTTTGCTTTAATTTCCCTAGCCCCAGGAGACATATCTAGAAAAAAGATGCCATGGCCGATGTCAGAGAAGTGATCGCCTCTGCTCTCTTCTAGGATTTTTATGGTTTCAGGTCTCACAAGTAGATCTTTAATCCAATTTGAGTTTATTTTTGTGTGTGGTGTAAGAAAGTGGTCCAGATTCATTCTTTTGCATGTTGCTTGTCCAGTTTTCCCAGCACCATCTGTTGAAAAGACTATCCTTTCCCCATTGTATATTCTTTTCTCCTTTGTCGGAGATGAATTGACCATGTAATTATGGGTTTATTTCTGGATTTTCTATTCTGGTCCATTGATCTATGTGTCTATTTTTGTGCCATACTGTTTTGATTGCTACAGCTTTGTAATATGAGTCTGGAATTGTGATACCTCTATTTTTGTTTTCCTTTGTCAAGATTGCTTTGGCTATTCAAGGTCTTTTGTGGTTCCGTACAAATTTTAGGATTGTTAGGTCTAGCTCTGTCAAAATGCTATTGGTATTTGATAGGGATTACACTAAATGTGTAAACTGCTATGGGTAGTATAGACATTTTAACAATATTTGTTATTCCAATCTATGAGCATGGACTGTCTTTCTATTTCTTTGGGTCATCTTCAATTTCTTTTTAAACATATTTTTTAATGTTTTATTTATTTTTGAGAGAGAGAGAGAAATAGAGAGAGAGAGAGAGACAGACAGACAGACAGACAGTGTGAGCAGGAGGGGGTCAAAGAGAAAGGGAGACACAGAATCTGAAGACAGGCTCCAGGCTCTGAGCTGTCAGCACAGAGCCTGACATGGGGCCCGAACCCATGAACCACGAGATCATGACATGAGCCGGAGTTGGATGCTCAACCGATTGAGCCACCCAGGTGCCCCATCTTCAATTTCTTTTACCAGTATTTTATAGTTTTCAGAGTATAGATCTTCTACTTCTTTGATTAGGTTTATTCCTAGGTATCTTATTATTTTTGGTGTACCTGTAAATGGGATTGCTTTCTTAATTTCTTTCTGCTGCTTCATTATTAGTGCATATAAATGCAACAGATTTTTATATATTGAGTTTACCAAATTCATTCATTAGTTCTAGTAGTTTTCAATGGTCTTTAGGGTTTTCTATATATAGCATCATGTTATCTACAACTTGTGGAAGTTTTACTTCTTCCTTACCAGTTTGCATGTCTTTAATTTCTTTTTATTGTCTGAATGCTGTGGTTAGGGCTTTCAGTACTATGTTGAATAAAAGTGGTGATGGGGTGCCTGGGTGGCTCCATCAGTTAAGTGTCTGACTTCGGCTCAGGTCATGATCTCACAGTTCGTGTGTTCAAGCCCTGCATCAGACTCCGTGCTAAACACTTGCTCAGAGTCTGGAGCCTGCTTCAGATTCTGTGTCTCCTTCTCTCTCTGTTCCTCCCACACTCATGCTCTGTCTCACTTTGTCTCTCAAAAATAAAGATATGCAAAAAAAAAATAAAATAAAAAGTGGTGAGAGTGGACATCCTTGACTTGTCCCTGACTTTAGTTAGGGGAAAGGCTCTCAGATTTTCACCATTGAGGATAATGTTGGCTGTGGGCTTTTCATATACAGGCTTTATTCTGTTGATAAATGTTCCCTCTAGACCTACTTTGTTGAGGTGTTTTTTTTTTTTATCATGAATGAATGTTGTATTTTGTCGAATGCTTTCTTTTGTACCTATTGAAATGATCATATGATTTTTGTCCTTTCTCTTAAAAAATGAGAAGACATGAACAGACATGCAGATGGCCAACAGGTACATGAAAAGATGCTCAACATCATTCATCATCAGGGAAATGCAAATCAAAACTAAAATGAGATATCACCTCTCACCTGTCAGAATGGCTAAAATCAGTAACAAGAAAAAAGTGTTGGTGAGGATGTGGAGAAAAATAAACCTGTTTACACTGTTGGTGGGAATACAAACTGGTGCAGCCATTGTGGAAAACAGTATGGAGGTTCCTCAAAAACTTAAAAACACAATTACTCTATAATCCAGTAATCGCACTACTGGGTGTTTACCCCCCAAATACAAAAACACTAATTCAAAGGGATACATGCACTCCTATATGTACTGCAGCATTATTTACAATAACCAAATTATGCAAGCAGCCCATGTGTCCATTCATAGATGAATGGATAAAGATGATGCGGCACATATATAAGGTGGAATATTATTTAGCCATAAAGAAGAATGAAATCTTGCTATTTGCAGCAACATGGATAAAGCTAGAGAGTATAATGGTACATGAAATAAAGAGAAAGAGAGATACCATATGATTTCACTCATATGTGGAATTTAAGAAACAAAAAAACAAGCAAAGGGGCAAAAGAGAGGCAAACCAAGAAATACACTCTTAACTATAGAGAACAAACTGATGGTTGCTAGAGGGGAGGTGGGAGGGATGGGTGAAATAGGTGAAGGGGATTATGAGTATACTAATGATGAGCACTGAGTGATGTATAGAATAGAAAATCACCGTATGGTATGCTTGAAATTAATATAATAAACTAATTAATTATAATTAATATAACAACTGTATGTTATCCATACTAGAATTAAAATTAAATGCTTAATTAAAAAAAGAGATACATGGGAAGGATAAATACAAAATTCAGAATAATAGTAACTCTGTGAGAGGTATAAAGGAATATGGGAACGTGGAGTGGTCCCAGGAGTCTTCAGCAGTAGTTAACTGCTTTGTTTCTCAAGCGAGGTGAGCAATACTTGCCTGTTCATTACATTTTCTCTCTGCCTTTTGGTATGTTTGAAATATTTGATTTTTATTAAAAAGATGAGGAAGCGCTGTCATCAAAACCTAATGTTTGTCAAAACTCTGCAATGTGTTTATAACAAGTCATAACACACAGCTGGTTTAAGAGATAGCAATAGTTCACAAATTGTCCATTAATTATTATTTTTTTATTTTAGAGAGAGAGAGAGAGCACAAGCGAGGGAGAGAGTCAGACAGGGAGAGAGAGAAGATCCCAAGTAGGCTCTGCATTCAATGAGGAGCTCAATCCCATGACCCTGGGATCATGACCTGAGCCAAAATCAAGAATTGGATGAGTTGGATGTTCAAACAGCTGAGCCACCCAGGTGCCCTTGTTCATTAATTAATGAACTCCATAGGTTTTTTAACTTACCAATACCTTGTGAGCTCTCCTCTGACTATTTCAGCTTCTTTGTTTCATCAAATACTTTAAAAAGCCAGAATGTTTTGAGGTAGTATCAGTGGCTAACACTTATTAAGCATCTACTCTGCATAAGACACCAATCACCTCCTTTATATTATAGGAGAAAAACATGGCACCAAGAGACTCCGGCAATTTCCCAAAGCCACCCAGCTGAGCAGGGACAGACTAGGGTCCAGGGCCTTCACTCTACTTTCTCTTTTGCCCCATTCCCGAGCAGCCTTTATTTTTCTATCTTAGTTCTGAGTTATTTTTAAACAAGCACAGATGAAATAAGTGCTTCTGACAGTTTCTGGAACTGACGATAGTGAAAAGCTTTGTAATTTCATAGACTGACAGACAAAATTCAGAGAGAGGAGAAGGGAGGAATCAGAACACCTGGCTCTGAGGCCCTGAAGTAGCTGCCACCATCAGTTGTGTGACTGGGAGAGAGCTCATCACACCAAGCGAATTCTAATCCCAGCTCTATAGCTTCCAACTCATAACTTGGCTTCTTTAAGCCTCCTCACAAAATAGAAATAATAATACCCACCTTGTCAGGTTTGTCTGAGGTAAATGAAAACACGCACAATACCAGGTCTGTAACCTCCCCAAGACTGTTACCCTCTGGGCAGAGACAATGATGCCCATCTCTTCCCGAATCCACATTCAGTCCCCCTGCAATTGAAACTGACCATAGTGGAAGAAGGATTTATACCATGGAAACTGACTATTTCTACATTTCAAAATTTGTTTTTTAGTTTTTGTGGGTTTTGTGAGAGCCCGTTGTGAAGCATTTACCAGCATCCCCTGCAAGTGTTGTTGGGAGTTGCTTTGTCAAATTGAAAAACGCTATATACATATTAGCTACTATTATCTAAGATTTCATGACCAAGAGAACAAAAAGGAGAAATTTTAAGAGTGAAAACACTTCCCATGAGAATACTGTTCTACATCTCACAGAACACCTCGTGCAGTACACAAACTTAAGGCCTTCCTCTGCACCCCAAGCTAGTATGGCAGGACTCTAGGGAACCAGTGGGTTTCTCTGGGAGTCAGTCCAGTGTAAGGGGGCAGAGCTCCGGGTTTGTTAGGAGTGAGCTGCTGATATCTGCAACATGTTACTTTTGACTCTTGGGCCCTGTTCTTCCCAAAGCCCCAGTGAGTACAGAGAACCCTGTCTTTGGTTTCCTTTGCCACTCCCTAGCTGGGTGAGGGAGAATACCTTCTTCTAAAGGTTTATTGGACAGAATTCCTGCCTCATCGAAGGTTTACAATAATAAATTAAAGATTTTAGAGGTGCCTGGGTGGTTCAGTCGGTTAAGCGTCTGACTTCGGCTCAGGTCATGATCTCACGGGTGCGTGGGTTCGAGCCCTGCGTTGGGCTCTGTGCTGACAGCTCAGTGCCTGGAGCCTGTTTCAGATTCTGTGTCTCCCCCTCTCTCTCTGACCCTCCCCTCCTCATGCTGTCTCTCTCTCTCTCTCAGAAACAAATAAAACATTAAAATAATAATAATAATAAATTTAATATTTTAAAATTTAAGTAGGTATATTTAAAAATACCACACTTAATATATGTAAGGTAATGATGAAAATCTAGATGTGTAATGATTTCCGTGATTTTGTTTTCTAAATAGCACAAGAATGTGGCTCTTCTGAAAATTACCTTGTGACATTTCTTGTATAAATAAAATATTAACTTCCTCAGAAAGTGGAAAATCCTCAGCAAAACAAACACCTGAATATATTTTACTAAAAATTTCAGCAGCCCTTTTTCCCCTGGACATATTTAAAGAGCAACTGCAGAGCGTAAATAACTGCTTTTCTCAGCATGGTCTAAATGAGAGGAAATGGAATTGTAATGAAGTCTATGCAGGCTGCTTCAGCAAATACTACAGATACAAACACTCCCTTTGCTATTCTAATCACCATGGGCTGTGACATGGCTGATTAGAAATTCCCAACTCAGAACATAGCTCTTTGAATTGGAGAAAAAAACGTTGCCAGCTCATTTGCAGATTTAACTCCAAGTGTCCCGTTGCTATAAAGCAATGGACAGAATGTACTACATATAAGTGGTTTGTTCCCCTTGACAGCCAAGCTTATAGAAATCACGTATGCTTTTTATTTGCTTACATGGCAATGGAGTTATAACATTCATTATTTAATGTGTTTTCCATTGAAGTAGAATTGAAGGTGTCACATGATGACCCTACTTGCCATCCACTGCCTGCCTCTCAGCCTGTCCCCTCTAGAATGTTCCCCCCACCCTGCCACTAGAGTTCTCTTCCTAAAATTTCAGTCATTCACAGATCAGTTTCACAGTTGCCACCTGTGCTCTTATTTTACATTTTTATTTTGGTCAAATCTAAATATCTCTAACCTTATTTTGGCTCTAAGCACTAATAGCTGTGATAGCACACATGATTTGCTGTCACACAATGGAAGAAAATACTCACAAAATCTATATGATAAAGCCTTATGTATAAAGTGTATAAAGAGTACTTACAACTCAGTAACAAGAAGAAAAACAGTCCAATTTAAAAATCGGCAGAATGTTGAGGGAGGGGCTACATGGGCGATGGGCACTAAGGAGGGCATTTGTTGGGATAAGCACTGGAAGTGGAAGTGATGAATCACTGGGTTCTACTCCTGAAACCAATATGACACTGTATGTTAACTAACTAGAATTCAAATAAATAAATTTGAAAGGAAAAATAAAAAAATGAAAATGGGCAACAGATTTAAACAGATGCCCTACAAAAGACAATACACCAATGGCCAATAAGCACATGATAAGTTCAACATCACTAGATATCAGACACATGCAAATTAAAATCACGGTAAGATACCACTACACACTAAAATTTAAAAGATTAATAATTCAAAGTTCATGAGGGTGTAGAATAACCAAAAATCTCATAAAACACTGGTGGGACCGTAAAACAGCACAAATATTTTTGGGAAGAAACCCTGGCATATCCTTCAAAGTTTGAAACAGTATATCCAAAAAGCACAATTATTTAGCTAGTATTTGTCTACATTAGACATAGAAATATATGCAGGGGCACCTGAGTGGCTCAGTCAGTTAAGCGTCTGATTTTGGCTCAGGTCATGATCTCACAGCCTGTGGGTTTGAGTCCTGAGGACTCTGTGCTGACATCTCAGAGCCTGGAGCCTGCTTGGGATTCTGTCTCCCTCTCTTTCTGCCCTTTCCCCACCCGTACTATCTCTCTCTCTCAAAAATAAACACTAAATTTTTTTTTAAAAAAGAAATATATACAGAATAAAAGTTAAAAAAAAAAAGCCAAATATATAGTTACCATGTGACCCAGCAATTGCACTTCTAGTTATCCATCCAGAAGAAATTAAAAAATATGTCCACAAAAAGATTTGGATGCGAATGTTCTGGGGATGGGGACTGTTCTGGGGAATGGCAAGCTTTTCTGAGTGACATCTCATTCTAAGAGCTGAGTGCTTGCTGGAGGCGTGGCCATGCCGTGGCTGTGGCCGCCTCAGGTGCTCATGGCTTGCCTGGTACTGAACCATTGCCTCATCAGCAGGGCCCCAGTCTTAGTGCGTCGGGCCCCAGGTAAAGCCTCCACACCACGAGTGGTTATGGGGCAGCAGAGGAGAACCTTGACCAGCCAAGAAAATCTATTTTTGCATTTTAGACGGATCACTCTGGTATTGTTTCGAGCTGTCATACTGGCAACCCTTGGTGAAAAGAACTCACAGTAAGATCAGAGCAGAAAGATACCAAGGAATTGGGACTCATTAAGGTTTCACTTTTCTGGGGCGCCTGGGTGGCTCAGTCGGTTAAGTGTCCAACTTCAGCTCAGGTCATGATCTCACGGTTCATGGACTCAAGCCCCGCATGGGGCTCTATGCTGACAGCGAGCTCAGAGCCTGGAGCTTGTTTCAGATTCTGTGTCTCCCTCTCTCTCTGACCCTCCCCTGCTCATGCTGTCTCTCTTTCTCTCTCAGAAATAAATAAAACATTAAAAAAATAAAGTTTTCACTTTTCTATTAGTCGGAATTTTGCATTTATTTATTTTTGAGAGACAGAGCACAAATGGAGGAGGGGCAGAGAGAAGACACAATCCGAAGCAGGCTCCAGGCTCTGAGCCAGCGTTCAGCACAGAGCCCCACGAGGGGCTTGAATCCATGAACCGTGAGATCGTGACCTGAGCTGAAGTCGGACACATAACCGACTGAGCCACCCAGGCGCCTCCAGAATTTTAAATACCGTAAGCCCAGAGTCTGGTTCATGTGGTTCCTCAGGAGATACAGCCCCAAACAAGATAAGCTCATGTGGCAGAGGCAGCAGACCACAGGGAAGCATGACTGAGCCTTTGCTTCCATAACGCATACGAAGTGGAGCATTCTGGAGGGTGACAGCACCCCACACTTCTGCCCCATTCTAGCACACTGAGGTAAAAACTGAGTGTCCATTGCAGTACCTAGACAGAACACAGTCTTACCTTGCGCAGTTTCTGTTCTCTTTGTAGACTATGGTAGGCAGAACGCTCACCTCTAAGTGTCATTCCCTAACACCTGCAAACTGTGTTATGTTACATTAAACGTCAAAAGACTGCAGCTGTTAAACAACAGATTTTACCATTGGGAGATTATTCTGGTATGTGAGTGGGCCCAATCTAATCACGTGAGCCCTTAAAAGTAGTGAACTTTCTCCAGCAGGGGCAGAAGATATTGCAGAGGGAAATTAAGTAAGGTTTGAAGTGTGAGATGGGCCAGTGCTGGAGGGGCCGCATACACAGCACAGGAAGGAAGGTGGGCAGCTTTTACAAGCGGAGACCAGCTCCCAGCTGACAGCTAGCAAGGGAATGGGGGAACTCCATCCTACAACTGCAAGGAATTGAATCTGGCCAACAACCTCAATGACATGGAAGCACAATCTTCCTCAGAGCCTCTAGGGAAGAGTGCAGCCCAGAGGACAACCTAATTTCAGCCTTTCGAGGACTTCCACAGAGGACCCAGTTGAGCCCCGTTGTACCCAGACTTCTGAGCCATGAATCTGTGAGATAATAAATGGGTGCTGTTTTGAGCCACTAAGTTTGTGGTTATTTGTTCTGGCAGCAATAGAAAGTACATAAAAACACATTGAAAAAAATGTTAATGTTTATTTTTGAGAGAAAGAGACAGAAAGAGAGACGGAGACAGAGACAGAGCATGAGCAGGGGAGGGGCAGGGAGAGGAGACACAGAATTCAAAGCAGCCTCCACTCTGAGCTGTCAGCACAGCGCCCAGTGAAGGGCTGGAACCCACAGACTATGAGATCATGACCTCAGCCAAACGCTTAACTGACACAGCCACCCAGGTGCCCCAACACTTTTTTTTTTTTTTTTTTTAAGAAACAAGCAAGCAGAATTCTTAAGCAAAAGTGACTTGGAATTCCCTTTTCTTATTGCAAACATGTGATGTAGGAGTGTTAAAGTTCTTTGATCAAAAAAGAAGTTACAGTCTATACTTCCACCTGTGCCCCTCAGTACGTGGCTATATACAATGGGAGAATGAAGCTCTATGTAGGGTATTTTCTCTCCAAGGCCTTCTAGAAGATGCTGGAGTGGAGGATGGATTCAGTGAGATCAAGACTGTCATCTGGCTACTGTCCTAATCCACCTGACGGCTGACAGGGCAGGGCTAGCTGCTGTGGAGAAGTTAGGTTAGAGAGACAGACACCAGTTCCAAATGGCTCTGGAAGGGCCAGTTAGGTGGAAGGCAGTCCCAGCGAATCGGAGACTGCAAAAGGAGAGGCTTGGGGAGCAATGTCCATGATACAAACTGACTTTGGGGAAGGGGGTACTTGTGGGACATCCGCGTGGCATCCAGGAGGTACCTGGATATTGAAAACTGACGCCCAGTGACTCAGTTAGAGACTCCAATTTGCGAATAAGTAACATACAGGTTCAGAAAATGCTTATTATGGGCTCCCTCTTGCTTTAAAATACAGTCAGAAGAGGAATGTGGAAGAGAGAGAAATAGGATTTTGTTTGAAGTCATTAGAAAAGGACTGGAGAGAACTGTTGGATGAGGTGGAATTGATAGATTTTCTAATAAACTACAAAAAAAAACCCAGGCATGCCTACAGAGTTCATGATCTCTTTTAGAGTAGAAAAAGAAGGTGGCAGGGAGGCAGAAGCTGGAGAATGTTTGTGTTTGCCACGAGGCTCAGGATGGCTCTATCCTGCCTGGGTGAGTGACAGTGAGGGTGGAGGTGGCTACGGAAGAGGAAGGCGCAGGAAATGATTCCATCAGCCACCTGCATACGTGCAGCTTCATCAACTGGGTGTTTGTCATTTCAGGAATGTGAATACTCTTTTCCTCCTGAGTATATCATTCAGTGAACATTTAGCTATTTACATCATTTTCAGAACTGGAGCTTGTTCCCTCCCGCACACCCAACCCATTTCTGTGCAGAGCTGCTATACTAAGACTGAAAAAAGTCTAAGTTCGCTTTGGCAGCAGCCACCTGTGCATTCAACAGTTTCCTCAGGAAAAGCTCACATTGACTTTTCTTGATACCCTCTGCTAAATCCCAATCTGTGAAAGTATTTGAAGGCTGCACACAGCAGCTGGAGGAAAGAATGAATCGCCCACACACCAGAGCTCACGAGGGCTCTCTGTTGAACTACCAGCTGTGGGGAAAGCAGCCAGCCAGGGAAGGTACCATTTAGGACACGGTGTTCTTCTAGATGGGCTCAAAAAGAAGTAAATTTAACCCATTCCAGAGCACTAAAGGATTATTTTAGGCCATGGGACCAGATGCTGCACTTTCATTATATTTCCTGATGCCTCTAATTTTGGCTAAGAATCAAAATAGTTGTTAAGATTCTCTTAGACTCTGACACATCTAATTCAAAGGTGTAGATATGAAATGTCTCCAGAATCTTTTACCGTTGCCTTTTAAAATTCCTCTTAGACACCTATTCAACATTGTTGAATTCAAACACATTTCTACCACAAGAATTAAAAAGCACTCAAGTATACTTTTTTCTACTTTGTATCAATGCCACACACACACACACACACACACACACACACACAATGTTTGGATCACTTAATAAGTTAAAACATTCCATGTTTTAATAGTTAATAACAAGGACATAAATGATCATTTCCTGAGTTAACAGTGCAATGTAAAATTTAATCTGTATTGCTAATAAGACATTTTACAGCATAGAAACATGATCAAAATGATCATTTACTTCATCATGTCATAAAACACCAGAGCTTACTGTAGTACAGTGATACACTTTAAATTAAGGAAGTCTGTGACTCATCACAAAAGACACCTGTATGTACTTGTTGCCAAGTGTGATTCCAGGTCAAATATCAATAGCAATAAGTTATGGTACAAAATAAAGTCAACGAGTTGCCTCTACTGAAGGAACGTTTGATTTCATTGAAGAAGCTGAAACCTGGATTCTAGTTAATCTTTTAGTTAGTATGTACAAAAATGTTCTCTTAAAAAATCCTAGGTAATCACAAATGTAGACGAAACAGTTGAATAAAGGACAATGACAGCTCTGTATTATGCTGTAAAACTGTGGATCTCCTCTTCGGAAAAGTTCCTGTCATGTAGCAATCTGGAAAACAAACAAAAAGTACATGTTTCTTTGGCAAAATGTTTAAAAATAAGGAAGATCAAAGTTGAGCATTATAACCATAGTATTTTTTCATTTATCCACTTTCTCTTCAAATATCTAGTCAGTATTCAAATTTTCAACTGTCTCATAAATGCCGTAATTTTAAAGTTTGTTTACTGCCAACTAAAGTCTACTCAGTATGATTAGCTGTCTTTTAGGTATCTTTTGATCCATAAGATCTCTTCCATCTCTCTCTCTTTGTTCTGCAATTTCTTTGTTGATGAAGCCAGATTTTTATGTGCTGGGCCACCCAGAGTCTTCATTTTGCTGCATCTCTGTGGTATACTTTAATATGTTTGTATGTCTCTTATTTCCCACAATTTAGTAATTGGATCCAGACGCTTGATCGATATGGGTTCAATTCTTTTTGACAAGACTACCTCCTTGATAGTGTTCTTCCCTCAGGAGGCACATAATACCTGGCTGCGTCTCTTTTTGGATGCTAACAACTATCGGTAATCTACATATATATACACCCATTAGTTCATGAGGGACTGAGGTTGGTGATTCTCCTATAGCCTTTTCTTCACTTATCAGCTGAGCAATTCTATAGAGAAAAACAAACACCTGCTAATGTATTATGTAGCTGTCCAGTGACACAGCTCACAGAAATGGGAAAATAAATGCATGTTTTCTGCCCTTTATTCACCAGTTTTCGAAGTAAGGAGTTGATCCCCCAGCACTCTATCCTTATTCTCCTAAACTGAACAAGACAAGGAGAAATGTTGCTAAAGTCTAATTCAATTTGGAAAACACTATAGACACTGAAATCTTAAAAATAGCTCTGTTTAAAATGCTGCTGAAAACAGAAAGACAAATACCATATGATTTCACTCATGTGGAATTCAAGAAGCAAAACAAACAAATAAAGATAAAAAGACAAACAAACAAAAAAAAAAACCCAGACTCTTAAATACAGAGAACAAACTGATGGCTACCAGAGGGGAGTGGGGTGGGGGGCGGGTGGGTGAAACAGGTGAGCACTGAGTAATGTACAGAAATGTTGAATCATAGTGTATGCCCGAAACTAATATAACACTTTATGTTAATTAGACTTCAATAAAGAAGAAGAAAAAAGTTGTTGAAAATAAAAACATTTATTTAGTACTTGCTATATATGTAGTCACTGTGTTAGGCACTTCACGTTCCTAAGTATTATAATGTATTTCCTTGTAAGGTGAGTGCACTAAAGCTTAGAAAGATTACATCATTGGCTCCAGGACAGGTGACTAGTGATTACAGATGGTTACAAGTGCCAGAGCTGGGGGGCGCCTGGGTGGCTCAGTTGGTTAAGCGTCCGACTTTGGCTCAGGTCATGATCTCACGGTTTGTGGGTTCAAGCCCCGCATCAGGCTCTGTGCTGACAGCTCAGAGCCTGGAGCCTGCTTCAGATTCTGTGTCTCCCTCTTTCTCTGACCCTCCCCAGTTCATGCTGTTTGTCTCTCTCTCTCTCTCTCTCTCTCAATCTCTCTCTCAGAAATAAATAAAACATAAGACCAAAAGAAAAACCAAAAAACAATTGGCAGAGCTGGGATTTGAACTCAAATTAGCAGCTTCTAGGTGGACACACGTATTCAGACAAAGTAAGGTTATGCACAAGAGTCGTGGGGCCAACTCCATGCAGTGGTCAAGCCTCTTACTGTCTGAACTCACCTACCTTTCCAGCCACACTTGCTGTCCCTGCCTGGCCACACCAGGCCAGTCTTCCACATACTAGCCCCTTAATGTGTCTGCTTGTTGATCTGCCCATCCGGTCCTTATCCACTTCCTCTGACCGGCAAAACTCTGGCCATCACTCAAACAGCAGGTCTTCCTGACCATGCAGCTCCTCTCTCTCCAGTACACACCCTCCGAGGTGAAACTTGGCTCTTGCGGAATTTCCCTAACACTTGGTGTTCATCTCTAGTAAGAGTGTTATGATATTCAGACTCATAATTTAGTTATCAATGTATGCATTTGTTTCCACCCCGAGACAGTGTGGGTCCTAAAAGCTGAGCCTGTCACAAACACAGTGGGGATTTGGTAGATAAAAGCGCCTTTACTGAGCAAGTGATTATCTTGCTCTTTATCTATATCGCAATAACATCAGTTTCTGAATCTTTCTCTTATCATACAAAGTTAACAAATTTTCACCAAATACGGACAGTATGGTTAAAATGATTATACTTATGTAGCAGACATGAGATTCATTTTGGAGGGCCTGAAGGAGTGGGTATCGTCCCCCAAAGAGTCATTTTTCAGGACAGCAAAACCTATGATCTAATAAGAGACCCATATAAATGTCAAGTAAGAGATCTGTTACGTTCATTAAGACGATCAAGATGAGGAAATCAAAGGAACAAGAGTTCTAAATTACAAGTCACAGGGCGGAGGCTATGAGCTGCAACATTCAGGGAATTGTGGATTTGGCCTGCAGATACTGCCATGAAGTAAATATCGCAACAGGGCAATTCACATAAATATTTTGTTTTCCAGTGCACCGGGAAGCTCTAGTAACACTACAGTCTGTTCAGTATGCAACAGCGTTGTGTCTAAAAAAGCCAATGTGCATACCTTAGTTAAAAAATACGTAAATGCTAAAAAAATGCTAACCATCATCTGAGCTCTCAGCGAGTTGTAATCACGGATCACAGATCACCGGAACACACATAAGAATAACGAAAAAGTGTGAAATATTGTGAAAATTACCAAGCTGTGACACAGAAACATGGCTGGAAGAAGAGTACCAAGGGACTTGCTTGATGCAGGGTTGCCCCAATCGTCAGTATGTAACAAAAAATGCAGTAGGTGCACAGCACAGTCAGGGGCAAGGAAGAAACCGAGGTATGTTTGCACTGATCTGAGGTTAGCTACGTCTCACGAGGCAATTGTGTGTGGCATGTTCACTTGTGAGCAAAGGCAGATACCCACACACGACCAGCAATCCTCCTGAGCAATTCCTGGCAAGCCAGCTAGGACAGCAAGGTAAGATTCGCTCTGGCGTAATGCTGAGGAAACACAGCTGCAGAGATTACATTCAATTTTAAACATGTAGAAGTACTAGGACCCTGGCTGTCATCTGTTCGATGACACAGAGCCTGAGGCTCCAGAATGCCAGGAAGCGGGTTAAGCTTGGCGTGCGTGGTACGAAAGTGAAGAGCCCCCAGAGAGCCCATCGTTCATGGGAGAAAACAACACACTTCTAACAGGAGGCTGTACAAGGGATGTTCCTCGGTCAGTTAAATGGGCATTAAAGACATAGTATCTTCCAATGCTTGAAGAGTTTATGATTCGCATAATTTAAAAGGATTATTAAATTGCAGTCTATTATGAAGTAAGCATTAAGATACATCTAAATAGCAGTGTCAACAAAATAGAAGAATGTAGCCCTTAGCCTTTCTCTTTCTGAAAAATTATTTTACTTGATATCGTTAGTCTTCACTATAAATTTAATAGTTTTGTTTCAGGTTTGAAAGATGAAAAGTTTAAACAGTAATTGTTTTAAAAATTTGCAGCTGAGAGTACTTACACAAAAGAACATTTTTTCTGAAAGTATTACAATCCAGTAATACAATTCAATTTAATTAAAGTACTTTTAAAAATTCAACATAGAGGGAAACATTTCTCAATGCATTTACTGAGGTCAATATTTCTCTTAATTAAAATTAAAAGTGGTGAGAGAGAAAAGTAATCAGCAAATGTGAGGTTTAGTTGCATCTCAAACAAGGAAAAACAGGGTAGTTGAGGCAGTCATATTTTATTTTATTTTATTCATTTTATTATTTTTAAAGTATTTATTTATCTTTGAGACAAAGAGACAGAGCACAAGCGGGGAAGGGGCAGAGACGAAGGAAGAGAGAGAGAGAGAGAGAGAGAGAGAGAGAGAGAGAGAGAGAGAGAGAGAGAGAGAGAGAGAGGCAGAATCCAAAGCAGGCTCTAGGCTCTGAGCTGTCAGCACAGAGCCCAATGTGGGGCTTGAACTCATGAACCATGAGATCACAACCTGAACCGAAGTAGGACGCTTAAACGACTGAGCCACCCAGGTGCCCCGAGGCACTCATATTTTAAAATCACCTACACACCCAACAGTGTCTATATTTAAAGAAATGGTTTAAAGTGCTGTTTTAGATTTAAATCAGAGTCAGATGAATTTAGTAAGATGCACACTACTATTGATGCTTCGTTATCGGGTGTCATAGCTTATTTATGTTCTAGTCTCTCCTTTTGTCTTGCCATCTGGCTTTCAATAACTGTATTATTTACTAGCTTTTGCCTAACCACAGAGAATGAAGAAATGAGATGAACAATACTTATTAATTACTATATGTTATAAAGCTTTGGTGGAAGGAGAGGGTGAATCCGAAGCCCCAGGTAAGAACGTGGCACTACGTATCCACACTGCCAGTCATTAGCAATGATTGTCAGCCACATCTAACTCTTTGCATAATTCTGGCCTCCAGCCTCTCACCTGCACAACGGCTGTAACCAGCTACTGCAGTGCAGGTTTGTAGGAATGGGAAGAACAGAGAGCTAAGTCCATTGCTTCTTATGGAAGATTTTCATTTCACAGTGTTGGGTGTTCTTTTCTGTACCACATTGTTACTCACCGTATTCCTTGTTCTGTAAATGGGGTTGGTCCACAAATGCAGATGAGTACTTCGGATTTGTCGGAACTTCGTTTCAAAAATTCAGAAAGAAGAGCTGGTGAAATGTGTCCCCGTTTGCCGTTCCATTCAGAGGTGGGTGCTGAGAGGACAAATTCAACATAGAATCTAGAGGAAAGAAACATTTTTAAAAGTCTATTATATTGAACATATTATTAGCATGTTTTAAGTTCATGAAAACATTTTCTTTTTTTCCTCTGGAGAACAACTGAATACCTAAATTGTAGTGTATGAAGTGTATAAATTGATAACACTTCCTAGAAAACCACTAGAACAGATGATAAGCAAAAGTTTAACAAAAACATACAGGTATATCCGTATTTACTAAGGATTTGCTTTTGCTACAAATAAGAAGAGTAATTTGGCGTTATTTAGTGAACTCACTAGAAAGAGTTCCAAGGGATCTCTAAGAACTCCACATTTCTATTAATAATCTGCTTATATAAATCACAGAACAGAGCAATTACAATTGGCATGTGCATTTTACTCTCTGACCCAAACCTCTCCAAGAAGTTCCAGACCCAAGAGCCTACTGGATTTATTTCTTGCTGTCTCAACCTCTTCAACATCAGATTATGATCCCCCCAACCCACGCCTGCAGTTATCTTTGTGGATGGAGGCATGGTCCACTTGGTTGCAAAAGCCAGGAGCTTGGGATTCATCCAGGGGACCTTTCTCTGCCTCACCTCCCGTAAGCACAACCTCACTAAGTCCTAGCTCCTGTGTGTCTACTTGGCTCAGTCTTCATGTGCTGCTCATCTTTCTTCTGTAACGCTTCTACCAAGCCCCACTCATCAGTTCTTAGCTTAAGCATCATTTCCGAAGGGGGAAGCCCTGTAGTCTGCCAGTGATCTGTTATATGTGCTGTAAGAATGCCTTCCTTTCCCTTGTCTTTCTAGCCCTTACTTCAGCCTGTAAATACGTGGTGATCAAGGTGACTATCCTATTCATGTCTACCTTCCCTGCTAGACCATAAGCTCCATGAGAGCAAGGACCACGTCTGCTTTGGCTGTCACTGCATCCCTAGTGGCCAACACACAGGATGCGTTCAGATACTAAGAAACAAAGCACATGAAAGGAAAAGAATAGGTACAGAATTAAAACGAGAGAGAAGAACATCAAACCAAGTCTCACACTGTAACTACCGACCATTTCTTCCCACAGCTCTGTGATCTGTTAAGTGAACTGCTGGTAAAGAATCACAGTAAATTAAAAATGTTATGTTGTACTTGCTTGCCAATGTAGCAAACACAGTTCATTCTTTTTATTTTTTAATGTTCTTTTTAATTTATTTCTGAGAGAGAGAGACAGTATGAGCAAGGGAGGGTCAGAGAGAGAGGGAGACACAGAATCTGAAGCAGGCTCCAGGCTCTGAGCTAGCTGTCAGCTCTGAGCTAGCTGTCAGCATAGACACGGGGCTCGAGCCGATGAATCGTGAGATCATGATCTGAGCCAAAGTCAGATGCTTACCGACTGAGCCAACCAGGCGTCCCAAACATAGTTCATTCTTAACCATTGTTAGCAGCATCAGATCAACTGATTCTCTACATTTCCTGGTGAATAACTGGGATGTTTTCTCAAGATCAGCAGAAATAAATCATACGTTAACCTCAATCTTAAGAAAAAGTAGAAGTGAACAGTTTCTCTTCTGAGGGGGCCCAGGGAACCAAATGTCAGAACAGAGACAAGATGTGGCTGGTGCAGCTGCCCTCACATCGCTGTGTGACAGCTCAGGTAACGTGCCCTCCAAGTGATTGGCACAGAGCAGCACAGGCCAACTCCAAGTGCCTGCCATGGTGCAGAGAACCAGTCCGGGCTCTCACCTAGACCCCAGCCTCTTGCTCTTATTTGCCCATTTGTGGAACAAGGTGGGAAAGTTATATCATCTCTAGTCTAATATTCTGAGTTTATATTTAAAAACCCTACAGAATTATGTTCTACTTCTTAGTTTTGAAGTCTCCATGTGGTTTTAGCAGCATTCCAATCTACTCTGTACACAACAGCTTCTCCAAATACTTTTTCACTAACTTATTTTTCGTTGCTAGCATTTAAAATGTAGGATAGTTTTAGATAATTCCAGAATGTCATATTTGTTCACTGCTCCATAAGGCCTTGTCTGTCTTATTTAATACTGTATCCAGGCTTGGCTTGAGGTAAATGTGCAAAAATACTTGATGAAGGAACAAAGACATTTTATTTACAAAGAAGCCATATTGGCTAAAAATTGTGCCTGGAAGAACAAAGTTCATATGCTGGCATCTATGAAATAACATTAAAACATGTACGTGAATTCATAAGTGCATTTTTCTGAGAAGATTCATGACCTTTCAGCAGATCATCAAAGGAGACCCAAAAGCAGCTGCAGAACTACTATCTTAAGACATTTTCAATTACAGACAGACAACTGGATAAAAGAGAACAACTGCCTGGTGAAATTAAAAATAAAAACTTGTCTCCTCTGGCTCTATTTCCAACAAGTCAGTCACTGGAATGAAACTGCTAAGGTCTATAAATTAATACTGTTGTTGCTCTCACCTGAAAAAAATTATAATTTTCCTTTACTGAGATGTTTAGAAGAAAAAAAAGTCTAATCATTGGCATACCTTCTGCAGGCATCTATTAATGGGTGATATATAACTGAGATCCTTACATAAAGGGTGTAAACTTCTCGTGCATTTCATATTTATTCACACAATGGTCCCTTGGCCATAGCTTTTGGGTGCTCGGTGGAAAAAGGGCACACCCACACAGGTATGATTTTTAGGGATACTGTAAAGAGTATGCTTTCCTGCTTCTTCCCTTCACAGGACTAGAAGAGCTTAAACTGGGGTAGGAGCAATACCAAGTTAAGACTCAAGAATATTTTAAAGAAGATTCCTTTTTCATATCAAGATACAGATGATTACTATGGAATCCTCTCTTCTGGATTATTCTGAATGAAAGCCCACTTGCTCTCTGTGACAATTATACCCTTCAGACCCAAGGGTAAATGTTCTTTTCTGCCCTATGATTTCAAAATGCAGGAAAGGACTAGAACTCTTGAAAAGGTTACCTAAAACAAATTTAGATAATCCATTAAGTGAAAACAAAGTAACAAAAAGAGAGCAAACGAGTGAGAGAAAATAGATCTGCTTCTGGTAAATGTCTATGTGGTCTAAATGTCAATGGAAGTAAATATGCTGGTGAAAAAAATTATTTTAAAGTAGCCTGATAATGATCTGAGATGAAAAATCTTGAAATACAAAGGTACTCATTCAGTCTAAATCCTATGCAGAGCCTGCAGTCATCAACAACTGATCCCCTCCTCCTCCAGCCAAGCAGCTTCCAAAACGTACCTCCTTCAGGTTCTTACACACATCTCCTGCCTTCATATTTTTACTGCCACAACTCTGCAATAGGCCTTTATATCTCTTGTCTAAAATACTGCCCTAATATCCTTAACCCTAATGTATCTGACACATCATTGCTATATTAGTTCTCTTAAAAACCCAGAACCCATATTACAACTTTCTCCTCAGAAAGCTTCCGTGATTAGTCACTGCCTAGAGAAGAGTATTTCAGGGTATTCGGAGCCCCTGCTTGTCCTGATTTCTCTAGGTAAAGAAAAATAATAGATCATAGTATATTTGTTTTTCTCTGATTGACTTATTTTGCTTAGCATTATACTCTCTAATTCCATCCACATTGTTGCAAACGGCAAGATTTCATTCTTTCTGATGGCTGAACATACCATATGATTTCACGCATATGTGGAACTTAAGAAACAAAACAGAGAGAGAGAGAGAGAGAGAGAGAGAGATGGAGAAGCCACTCTTAACTATAGAGAACAAACTGGTGGTTACAAGAGGGGAGGTAGGTGGGAAGATGGGTGAAATAGGTGAAAGGGATTAAAGAGTACACTTATCACAATGAACAGTGAGTAGAGAATTGCTGAATCACTGTATTGTGCAGCCGAAACTAACAGAACACTGTACATCAACCATACTGGAATCCAAATAAAAAAACAAAAAAGAGAAAAATACTAGAAACAACAGGAAAAGTGGCCATTTGCTCACAGGGTAATAATTCACAAAATAAACAGCTAGGGGTTAAAATTTGATAGAATATATGTATTATGGAGACATTTCTCAAAATGAATCAGATGAAACACTAGCGTTCTTCATTCTTCCAGATGTGAGTGGTAATCCATGAGAAAAGGCTAACCTATCAAATGAGTTTGGAACTACTGGGTTCAGATTTTCTCAAAACCTTGAATATGCTAACTTCATAACAAATCTTCAAGAAGGTAATATGGTACACATTCTTTCTCAGACTTACTTGATCACAGAACCCTTTGGTCAGGGGAACATATGAACATTTAAAAAAACACACACATTCCAAGGAACACTCCATTTGAGGAACATCTGAGAGGAAGAGAGTCCCTTATGGGTCTATATTAGGGACCCACACATTTGAGCACATCACAGGCTGGAGAAAAAGCAAGCGGCTCAGGCATGTTTTCAATGTCCTTGTGCCTCTGCGATCACCAGCTTCTGCTCTCTCAATCAGACTGAAACATTGCTAGTCTTAACACTGACACCAGAGGACAGAAGCATAGCCAGTCAGTCGTCATCTGCAGAGCCTGTCAGTGATAAGGGGAGATGTGCTTCCCAGGTTGCTGGAACTTCCCATGTACTAAGTGTAATACAGGAATTATACTTAAGGTCTTCCACTGCCTGATTTTAACCTACCCTGTTTCTTTGGCTGTAAAACAAGAGGATTAGAGGTAATCACCACTAAGATTCCTTCTAATAGGGATATAATTAATGGTTTTATTTTTACAAAGTTGTTTCACATTGTTCTCCTTTCCACACACAGTGCAACATAACTGGATTGTGCTCCTTTGCTAAATCACTCAATACACCGGCCCTCATGGTTTTTTGCTCAGAAAAAATCCTATTACCCAAATTTCTTTTCCTGTTCACAGAAGTGTTTATTGCTCCCCAAAGCCCAGCCCTTCTTCTATGAAGCTCTGCCATCCCCACCCTCACAAAAAGAGAATCACTCCTCTTCCTAGACTTCTATAAACTGTGACTTGTTCCTCTCAAGACTCTACGGTTACTGCTGAACTTCAGAACTTCACCACTCGGGTATTCTTACTGATTTTTATCTTTTCCCAACATTAAGTACATTTTGCAAATAGTGAGCACGCCAGGACGGAAGTGATGTGCATGGTCCACTGGTACCCATAGCGGGGTCCACAATCTCCTGTTCTTTGTGCTTGGATTCTCTTTCTCTTTCTCCTTCCCTTTTGCCCTAAACATTAACCCCATCCTTTCTAAAGGAAAAATAATGACACTAACATATCAAGCTTGGGGAGTACAATATTCTGGGCTGGGTACTTTAATTTTCTAGAGGCTATTTGTCAAAATGTATCAATAGCTTTGGTATTCTGTGACCTGATGATTCTTCTGATGAATTTTTATCTTGCATACGGAGATACAGAGCAGCTTGTAATCACTATGCCAAATAGCAGGAGACTGGTTAAATAAATCATGGTATCGTTACATGACTGAATGTGGTGCAGCTATTAAAAGTCATGGTTAACATGCAGGTTTTCCCAACTGGCACTACTGGAATTTTGGGATGGATGTTTCTTTGTTGCAGGAGGTTGTCGTGTGTATGTAGGATGTTAGCAGCACTACTGGACTCTACCAGCTAGGTGCCCCCAGTTGCGATGATTAAAAAATGTTTTTAGACATGAATGTCCCCTAAAGCCACTGGGGAAGGGTGGTAGGGTGGTTTGAGGTGGCACACAAAAACTGGTTTAAGATATATTCTATACACAGAATATACATAATTTAATAAGTAGAAAATGTATTTACAAAAAGTTTAATCAGTATGATTATATTATTTTAAAATTTTTTTTTATTTTTTTAAATTGTTTTTTACAGAGACAGAGAGAGAGAGAGACGAGAGAGTGTAAGCAGGGGAGAGGAAGAGAGAGACAGAAACACAGACTCTGAAACAGGCTCCAGGCTTTGAGCTGTCAGCACAGAGCCTGACGTGGAGCTTGAACTCATCAAAAGCAAGATCATGATCTAGGCTGAAGTCAGTCACTTAAACCACTGAGCTACCCAGGAGTCTACTAGGAGACTACATTATTTAAAAACACAAAATAAAAAGATGAGTGTGTATAAGTGCACACATGTGTGTGTCAGAGAGAGAGAGACAAAGAGACAGCTTTATTAAAAAGAAGATTATTTTCTCCAAAAATGACTGTTTCGAAAGGGAAGGAAAATATCTGTTATATTTATATATTACAAAATGTTGTCCAGGGGTCAATCTCATTGTCAAGCTATCCCACCCCTCAAAAATCATTTTGCCAAAGCTAAGAACTCACAACAGAGCTACGGTATTCTACTGGGATGAGGCCTCATGCATAACACTGTTCAGAGGTCAAGAGACACATAAACGAAATTTAATTTGGATCCCAGTTTACATAGTAATTAGCTATGCTACTACCATACATATTTGCCTTGTTTTCTCTCAAATTTCTTAAGAAAAATAAATGTGTGAGATTTTGCTAGATTTGAAATGTTGTGAATGGAATCCTAACTACTGGAGTTAAGAGTCAAGTATAATAACATACCTGGATAAAGTTCAAGTAAGCTGTTTTCTGTTCAAATTTGCATTTAATAACATGGAAACTTGACTGAAATAGAAACATCCCCAAAAGTACTTATGGTGTCCCTGTGTTTTGCAATTCTATTAAGTTTAGCAAAGTGAGTAAATGAAGAGATAGAGTCCTTGGACTGCATGACAACGTAAGTCAAAATAGTATCTCGTTCACTATTGCGTCCCTGTATAGAGGTATATAGTAGAGCTCACGTTTATTGAATGAATGAATGAATGAATGAATGAATGATACAAATATGCTAATTCTGGGCTAGGCACCTACACAGACTGTCTCACTGACGCCCGCAGCCAAACAATTCTACGATGTAGGTACTGATATCCTTCTTTCTACAAGTGGAAAAACTGAGGCTCAGTCAGATCAAGTAACTTGCCCAAGGTCACAAGGTTAATAAGCTCTCATTATACACTGATATTTCTAAGAATTTCATTTGTTAATATTATCTAGATTAACCTGGAGGATGAGCATAGCATGCTTGCTGAGAATCAAACTATTAGAACCATATCTTAGGCTCAGTATCCATCACGTCTGTCCCTTCTTGTTCTCCAAGGACTGAGTGGATGGCTGGGACCGAATCCTAGAGTAAGGTGTTTCACTTGCTTTAACTACAAAATTTAAGAGGATTTTTAAAAAGATATTTATAACCCAATAATTATTTAATGTGTTCAGGTATCACATTTTGTCATCAGAAACTTTAATACTAAAATTAGGAGTGACATGGGAAAGTCAAGATATAGGAAAGAATGATTTAATATATAAAAGATGCCCTTAAATACTATCTAAATTACAAATGTGACTAATTGAAATAGCCTGATATTAAATCTGAGCTTTTACTTTACTTTTTTGTATGAGACTCAACAGTAGTGCTACAAAACCCATCAATAAGCCTTTAAGGCTAGGTTTCTCATAAAGCCTCAGAATATGGTAACACTCCTGATAAACATTCCATACAAGCGTGGCCTTTTTGTTTTCCAGTGAGGGCGTGACACGAGTCTCCAGGGAGCAGCAATCGTACAACACTAGAAGTCTGTGCCAACAGAGTGCCTCAAGCAAGGACAAGTATGTCTCCAAGAAGAGGGAGGAGGAGGAGGAGGAGGTTAGTGAGTAGAGAGAGACAGTACCCAGGAGCACGTGGGGAGGCAAGAAGAGAAACAGAAGGAGAAGAGGGGGATAGAGGCAGGCCAGAAGTCAGGGCGCCATCACTTCTCTCAGCAAGCTGGCACGTTCACTCACCTGGTGAGTACAGTTAGAGCCACTCATCCAGATGTGGAAAAAGGGGGGCCTTTCCTCATCCTTAATATTCCTGTGCAATCCACCAACCCAAATTATGTAGACCCAAACAAAACGGAATGAAACAAAAGATAACACACTTTATGTTCAAAGGCAGTCAACACATTTCTTTATACCAAGCACTTCTTAAATCAGGTTTAGCTCCGATTGAAAGTCCAAAAGTACAATGTCTGGGAAAATAATAGTAAATGGATCCTCTTGTACAAGGGAACTATCTTCAAAAATAACTCTGTCAAAATGCTTCCAGAGATACTTTTTAAAAAAAAAATCCTAAAGTTAAAAAGCTTAGTATTGCTGTTTAAATTCTTTTAAATGTTTGTTCAGGAAAACAGAAGCTCAGTCAATACAGAAATGAAACACATGTACACAGGGTTCTTCTAAACCACAATTCAAATATATGAGGTAGGGCTTCAGAGTTTCCAAAGCAGTTACATAATCTTCTCCAATCCTCACATTAGCCTTATGGAGTGAATAGGAAAGATGTCATGATTTCATTTTGAAGATAAAGAGACAGGCCCACAGAGCTAAGTAATTTTTTAGTCAGGTCCAAGCTGGTGAAGGGTAGAATGAAAACCAGAATTTAGGGCTTTAGACTTTGTGGTACATGCTGCTTCTAATTTTCCACTTTGAAAATTGTGAAAAGGGCACTTGAAAACCCAAGAATTTGTATTTCTTTAAATCATGCTCCAAACTGCCATATGGCTACCTAAATACAAATACTCTGAGGTTTATGGTTTAAGCATGTATGAAGACTAAATACTTCAAGGATAAGTAAATTCAGGTCATCCTTAATTTGTGAACATTATTTATGAAGAGAGAGAGAAAAAGAGGAGGGAAGATAGGAGGGAAGAAAAACTAGAGGTGGCCAAGCATTCCCATAGCGAGGACGTTTGGAAAGTATTCACAAGAAACAGAGTCACAGAACAGCAGAGTGTCTGACATCTTTAACTCAAACTTTCAAAAGGCCTGGAATTTTATCTGTACTGTATGATCTTAAACATACTTTAGATATTTTGTGTGAAGTCCTTATGAAGTACTGAATTTCTTAAAAATAGCTTTTGATGACCAAAGATATGCTCTGGAAAGTATGACAGCTAGTCCAATTCACTCTTCTAAAAAATACCTTTAGAATTTCCTACTGCTTTTAACTCTCTTTAGGGGAGATAGGGCATATGCCCATTTCAATGATTTAATTTCAGCTGGCTGTACTAGGGCTTTCTCTGCTGAAACAGATTCCCATTCTTTCTCATTCTACCAGAGTTCAGCCTGGCTAGAACTTTTTTCTATTGCCTATGCCAGCATTTCCCAAGGTGCATACTGAGGACCACCAGTGTTACAGCTACTAAAGAGTTAATGTAGATAAACAAAAATGAAGAAATTCTTAACTGAACAATGCATTAGGAACTCCCCCTCTTGAAGGCTCTAAGAAATCTTATTGTAAGGAAATATATTTATTTTTGCTTGATCCATCTTATTGAATTTGATTTGTACCCACTGTAACAAGAAAATCTTGAATTATCAAATTGGCTACACTAGATCATTTTCAGTGAAATCCAACTCAAATTAGTAACACAAATGTAAAGTCCAGTGTATATTTTATCTATCTACATATATACATATATATATAAAACACTGTATTAATCTTATAGAACAATATTTCTTTGGGGGAGGAGTATTAACATTACTTCCATTGATGGAATTATTGATTAGTTTATTTTTTCTTTGAAGGGGCTTCCTGGCTAATTAAACACTCCAATCAAAGGAGATAAGGCCTAGTCTGACTATACATTTTTGAATATTTAAATGCAGAGCTAATATCGGTTTAATACCTTTTATCTTTAAATGCTAATTTCTCCAACTGGCTTCTCCAAATTATATCATCCTCTGTTTTATTGAAGAACATCAGCTTCACTTTCCTTAAAAGAAAAAACAACAACAACTCAAAAAGAACTATTTCGATTACATTTATAATATGCATGAATGGAAAAGTCTAAACGTAAACTGGCATGAGAGTTTTTCAGTGCCAATTAGGTACCCCAAAGTATCAAAAATGAAAGAATCAAGTTAATAAAACAGCTAGGATTGGAGGACGTAGGGTAAGAAATGATAAATGAGGGAATCAGAATATGTCTATTAAGGTTCACTGAGTATTTAGTTAATTTAGAATACCTTACACTAATCTAACAGCCTCACAAAGGATAGTAATTAAAGATAAAATTACATACCTGAGACTGGGTATGTTAGTCAAAGCATAATTCAGTACTTTAACCATTGGTGTGAAGCCTGTTCCAGCTGCCAATAAAAAGAGATCTTCTAATTCTTGGAACTGGGATATTTTAAAATTGCCCTCAGGATTGCTTATGGAAACAAAATCTCCTAAACAATGAAATATAAACTAAATCAGAAAAAAAAAAAAACAGGGAAACTGATGTTAACCTAGCTAAATTTAGAACACTAAGGAGTAGCAGGATGAATGGATAACTTTCAGACTACATCTTAGTTGTTAAGGTATGTAAGGAGTTTTGGGAATATTCATTAAGCCCCCAAGAATGTCTGAATTATACCATCATAACCAAATTCATAATGAGGTTTTATTACACTCATTTCCCAACATTATTTTCCCAAACCATCTGTTAATTTACAAGCTACTTAAGTACTTAAGTACAAATTCTCAGTAAAGGACTGATTGCTAAACTAAGTTATAAGCACCTCAAAAGTAGAGTCGATGTTATACCTGTCTTACACAGTACAAAGTAGCTTAGCCACAGTAATAAAACTAGTAGGAGAGAAAGTGGAAATAGATAAGTATTCTAAAATCTTATGTTAATAAATGTGCTAACTTCGCCTCTATGAAATCTTTGAAAAAAACCTATGGATTAAAACAGCACCTGTTCTGAATTTAATGCCTACAAAACAAAGCAAGATCAGAAACTGTACTTAGAGCATGCTACTTCTCAATCTAGAATAAAAATATTTGAGAAAAACATTTTCTGCAGTGCATCTGATATAACCACTATGTACCACTCATGTAAGAAAACTGCCTTTAAGACATTTCAGAAATTTTCAACGTAATTTTAAAAACAAAAAAAGTTAAACATGTTTTAAAATCCGTTTCAAATAATTTGCTTTTTGTTTTAATTATTTAAAATAATTTAAATGCTTGGATGCTTATAATTTTTCCTTCTTGTCCACAGCAGGATAGTAAGAATCTTGCAGTAACTAATGAATTAAGTATTAGAAAGTAACAGAAGCTCCCTGGTATAGTTCAAAAAGACCATAAGATCAGAACACCTTTAGGAAAAACTTAGCTGGCTGTTTACTAAAGATGCCTCACAGAATAACATTAACTTCATAGCTTTTGTCAACAGTCCAGTCCTTCAACATCATAAAACTAGACTCAGACAAGATACCTGATTTTAATCAAGTTCACAAGACGTTAAAGTACACCGGCCAGAATGGCAACTGATTTATAGAAGGCTATCTGCACCTAGTGACCTGAACATTACAAATTACTACCCCCTCTAGGGCATCTCACTCCCAGCATCAGAACATTTGGAAGGCCACAATAATCATATTAGAGTTGGTTGGTGAACATGGAGTTGAAACGAAGAAGTGGATAGTTGTATAGGGTAGCTCATTTAGGCCATGATGAGGCTTTCATGAGTTATCACTATCATATGCCAGTGTGTCCCTCTAAGGGGCACAGGTATTTGGGCCATGTCTAGCTTCTCTGGATGAAACTGAAAAAACACTCATCTTATTCTTTGGGCTTTCCCTTTCATGCTGTAGGCTAATTCTCCACCCTGCTCTGTTCACATGATCTCTATTAGAAGGTTATAATAACAATGGTTCAGTTTCCACATGCTATCTATAATCATGTCAGGCTACCACAGATGACAGTCCCCTTCACTAGATTAGCAGGCATTTCAAGATTCTTAAGGTTCTGATTCATATTCAGTATTTTAATCTTTGTAACCAAAGAGCACTTAATCACATTCATTATACATAGGATGGCTTAACTTCTAGGAAGAATCAAATTTTCTTTATTTCGAAACTTCAGTGATCTACCCCACTGGTACCTCGATTTACTGCTAATGCTGTGTTAGAAATGGGAAGAGCACTATTAGTGTTAAACAAAAGGCAGTGAAAAGAGGACTTAACTAACCAGTTAAGTAAATAGACACCCCTCAGATGTCTCAAAGCTGCAGAGCAACATGATTAAATTTCTCCTCAGGACAGTTTGGAAATGCAGATAAACAGAAAGAGAAGGACTCTGTTAGAGGCAACTGAAAGAGAGAGCAGTCAGAGGTCACGAGAAAGATGATGAAGGCTTGACCCAAGAGGGTGGCAGAAGGGATGAAAAAGAAAAGATTACAAAGCCACTGGGAGGTAGATTCACCAGACCACAGTGGCTGACTGGATTGGGAGGGAGAAAATGAGAAGATTGAAGGCTAACTCAAGCCTCCAGATGGTGTCAAGAATGAACCATGATGCTATAAGCAATGAAGATGAGAAATATGGGAGTAAGTAGACTGGGTGGGACAAAGAGAACACGACTTTGGTGGCACACACATTGAGTTTGAGATATTTGTTAGACTCCTGCATGGAGATAACCAAAGGATAGTATAACATGGGATTTGATCTAGAATAGAAATGAAGTTATAAAAAGAATACGAACCAATCTGAAGCTGATCAAGTTCTGGTGTGAAGAGTCCAGTAGGATAGATTTTGATCAAAAAGTAGATGTATTTATTGTTGAGAAGAACTGGTTCCTTGAACTCTGAGAGTAAAGAATCAGATACAGGTGTATATGGCTTCACAATTTCGGTACCTAGAAAAAGTCATGACAAAGAAATTCAATTCTAAAAATCTCAAAAGCCCTGTATAAAGATGAAACATACAAATTTTATGATGCTATCACTACATATTGAAAACTGTACATCTAATGTGTATATGATTGTAATTATGTGTTCTCTCTAAATAGAGATGCACACATACACTATAGAGAGAGAACATATAGTTAGAATCATGTACACATCAGATACACACCCCTCCGAAGCCTATGCATGCTAATTATAACAAATCAATATTTTTCCATAATATAAACAATGTACATTTATTACGTGCGGCATAAGATGACAGGGATTTATGGTAATAAATGTAGACATCCATCGATTCCATCAGCAGATAAATTTTGTAAAGGGCCACAAAAAAAAGACATCAAAAGTTTATACAGAGATGTAAGAAGGTACTTACATAATAATTTTATCATGCACAAAATTTTTAACAATGGTTACAGATGGCCATTGAGATTATTTGGGTTAAGAAAGGGAAGAACTTCATTTTTTACTTTATATATTTTGAACTGTTTTAATTTTTTAATATATATTACTTTGGCAATTGAAGGAAAAAGTGTTAATCCAACTGCTTCTAACAGTATACTATTAAAAAACAGAGTCAATCTAATAAGAATTGGTGTTATATTTTAGCTAGCCAAATTCCAAAGAAAGAGGAGTCCCCATACATTTTTAAGACCAAAGTTTTATACATGGCTCTTTGACAGCTACAAAAAAATTAATCCAGCTATAAATTATAATACATCGACAATGACCGCACTGGGAAGATGGCAGCTACTGAATGGTAGCCCAGCACTGGTGATGGTGAGGAAGGAGGCTTAGCAGTGCCGTGGGAACCTGCTGTACCTGCCCATCTCCAGCTGGCAGTCGGCTAGACTGACTGCCATGAGAATATGACCTGTGGCTTCAAAGGGCCAAGAAGATGTTAGACACAGATAAGAAGGGTGCTTGAAACAAGTAACCGAAGTACCTTTAAGATAAAATGAGGAGGGAAGGATTCACAGTAAGGACTACCTTTACAGAGCTGCTGATTCTGGCAGTACATGTAAGGAAATCATTGACGATCATCACTCATTTTCAATTTCATGCATTCAATTTGTGGTTACTAAGAGATAAGAGATACTGGGATGTGTTTTAAGTAGCTGTCCACCTAAAAGACCAGTTGGTCACTCCCTCTCCTCTTTCCTTTAGCATTCTGTCAGTAATAAATAACAGTGCTGGTGGGGCTCTCTCTCTGACTGGCGGAGTTACTTTGTGGCCTACGGTGACAAGGCAGGGCTGTGGCTCCAACACACAGGAACGCTGCATCTACGAACCTAGAATTTGGCCATCAATCAACCAACTGCCAGAAACATTTATTAATAACCTAAACAGTTACTTCCTAAAAGATTAGTACTGATTTGGAACTGCTCACAAGGAAAGAAAATGTTTCTCCAAAGCCTCTATTTACCTTACCTGTAATAGTTAGCTTGAGGTAAACGTGTTGCCCAACTGGCACCTGAAAATGAGTGCTTGGTGGCAGCATCAAGCAGAAAAGCTTCGTATCATGAGTAACGTCTTCCTTGGAAATTAACTGGCACTTTCTGTAGTACAAACCTAGAAAGTGATTCATTTTCTTTTATTGATGAATAAATTAAGAAGTAACACCAGGCTAAGTGAAAGCACAGATTCAGCTTCTATGCTTTAGCAAGCTTGAATTTCACTCAAATGCCTATATGCTTTAAAAATTCATCAGGGGGCGCCTGGGTGGCTCAGTGGGTTGAGAGTCTGACTTGGGCTCAGGTCATGATCTCATGGTTCATGAGTTCCAGGCCTGCGATGGGCTCTGTGCTGACAGCTCAGAGCCTGGAGCCTGCTTCGGATTCTGTGTCTTCCTCTTTCTCTGCCTCTCCCCACTCATACTCTGTCTGTCTCTCAAAAATAAACATTAGAAATAAATAAATAAAAATTCATTAGTAGTCTGAATCTCACAGTTGGAAATTGTTTCATTTTATTTCCTGAGACATCTATTTTCTAAAACCTACAAATACTTCTGTAGTTTGAAAAATGACTTCACTAAGTCTTATTTCCTCATATCTGGAATTATAACCCATTAAAAACATTATATTCTAAGAAATTAAAACCTAATTTATTTCTTCCTAAATTCATTTTAAGAATTTCATCTTTTAAGCTTTATATTCACAGCTATATAACTAAATTACAAATGTGAAAAATATTTGATAATCAACAAATCTACATTCTAAAGTCTTTTATTACCGAATGGTCTTGAAAATTCAAGTATTTAAGGCTTAACAGCATCAGTACTATTAAATAATTTTAGAAATATTTCTTTGATAAGTACATGAAAAACATACATTCTATTTCTCTATGTGTATGAATTATAGAATATTTTAACTGTTTAGAAATGATTAAAGCAAAACTTTTATACTTAAAGGTACATGTTTTCATTATTTGAAAAATTAATTTAAGTGAAAAATGAAAATTCCTGGTTTGTGATACTAATATATAAAGAAACAAAAAGGAACAAAGTTTTTCTATAAATTCTGAAAATACTTGAAATTAACCTCTCAAGCTCAGAAAATATCATTTGTATACAGAAAAAAATAACATCATTTAGTTTAGAAGAACTTGTTATAGGAATTCTGAAAGCATCAACATTTTCACTTACAAAGTTCTCTTCTGGACATAACAGTACACCGGACAGACTGATGATGCTGGTTTGTTTTGTTAGTCCCTCTCTTATAAAACAACATTTACAGAGATGGGAAGGAATCAACTCTGATAATTTCTTATCCTAATTATTCTCTCACTCTCTTTTTTTTAACCTAACAATATTTATTTTCCTACTCGTAGTGATATTTGGGACGCACCACCATGTGTACTTTGGCTTGTTTCTTGAGGTAGCCGTTAGAAGCCTTTCTCAGTGGATTCTGCGTCCTTTTTCTCCCAATCTCTTGGGTTCTGTAAGGTTTCCTATGGCTTCAGATCTTTTCCGTGCGAGATATGGGGGTGAGTGCAATGTACGGAGCTCCCTACTTCTCCGCCATCTTGCCCCCTCCCCTAACCTAACAATATTTAAGTAGGTACAGGTTTACGCGAGAATTTAGGAAGTGAAGGCCCAACACCTAATAATCAATGTTGAGTGGAAAACTGAAATCTACTTATAGTATAAGAAATCACAGTATCATCCAATTTCTCATCTTCCCTTGTCCCTTTGGGCCCTAAAGACCCTGGTCACTAAATCTTTCCACTTGTTCCCATGGTAGCTCATATGCACGTAAATTGAGTGTAGCATTGCTCACCAAAACCAAGAGCACTATTGAAGTCACCTCATTCTAGCGCCAGAGGATAGCCTGCACCAGATTACAGCTAAAGGAATCACTGTGAAGTTATCCTAGAACACCTAATCCAGTATTCGACTGACAAAGGATCAACAGACATAGGATTATCTACAAGGAAAATTGTAGGTCAAGTGATCTCCTTGTCCCTTCCTTTCTGGGACTCAGAGTGAGAATACAATCAGGGATCCACATACCATATGTCTAAACACTTAAAAGTTATAAATCAGATGAATAACTATTAAATAATGTCCTAGAAGGTGAGGTTCAAATTCAGGATTCTTGAACTCCTCAGAGTTCCCTGCAGGAAGATGGCAGAGGGATGAGAGCTGCCATCCCCTTCTCCTCTTACCACGGGCCCTGTCTGACACCAAGTGGGGCCTTCATGTGGATGTGGACACACCAGCCTCCATGTTTAACCTCGTCTATTTGCTTTCCTCATAAACAGCCTTGGCCACTCCTTGAATGCAAGTGGATTTGAGGATGTGTGAGCAGGAACTTTGGGTTCCATATGCCCAGAGTGCAGTGTTGAAGGAAAGGGTGAACAGTAGGTGGACCTTTCTTGGTCTTGCACACTTTTCATCCTGAGGGAGGGGTGTGACTGGAAGAGAGCCACTGGAGAGTTCTCCACGTCTGAAGCCCAGGGCAAGTGCAGCTCTTGCCTGGGCTGTAAGGCCCTTAATGTTTTCTTATAACGAAATGTAATCATGGCCTTCTGAAAACTTTAATGATGGATAAAAAGGTTCACCTTCTGACGACAACTTCAACTCTAGCATCTGCCAGAAAGGATTTGCTACAGGAAGTATGCATCTCTTCGATTATATTTAAAACATAATGAAACCCTGGGGTACAGTAATTTACTGACACTTCTTGTTAGAGTTCATAGTATAGTATTCTTGCTACTCAACACCAAAGAGATAATTTCAGCATCTTACCTATAAGTCTGCTATAATTTCAAAGAATATCCAGATTCTAAAAATTTCAGAAACATTTAAGGAAGCTTTCATCTTTTAATTATACTGAGAAGAGAGACAGCATAGACAGATGGCCCTGAAACATATGAGGAAAAAAGGCTATGAAGCAGATGTGCTGACTAGTTCAGTCTGCACAATGCCATCATTTAAGTGTCAGGTTTTTGGCTTTGTGAGCATAAATAATTAGACAAGAAAATGAGAAACTGAAGTAAATATAAAATGGTGAAACTAAAGCTTAAGAAAAATTTCCATCCCAAATACCTAACTTCTTTTAATAACATACATATAATATTACTCAGGGTATTACTGAAATACTAAGACTAATATGGTAATATGGGCATACTCTTTCCTTTGGGTTGAAAAGAAACATAAGGAAAATAATTCTCCTAAAGAACAGAATTTCACAAGGCTAAAACAAATGAAGTCTTCAGTGGGAGATGGAGCAGAGACAGAACCCTGGTTTACGAGTCCACGCTGCCATTAATCTGGTCTTCGACTCCTACCCAAACTTAGTATACTTTTAAAGCACCTTATTTTCGCTACTGGAAACAGTAGCTTGTAGAAGGTAAATAGCTTGTGCTAGGTCACAGAGCAGCTGGAGAAGATGTGAGAAGAGGCGAGAAATTATTTGAGTTTCTTACCGCAGTTCATAAGCTTTGTTCAAAAAGAATGAGAACCACTGTTGTACAGTAGCTTATGGCTCTTTAGCGCCTTCCTCCCTAATTATGTCAGTTCAAGCACAAATTTACAGATTATCCCTCCATCCTTTACAAGTTCCTACTACTTAATGTCAAAATTAAGGAATCAGGTTAGCAAGTCAGGATTCATCCCACGTATATCTCCTCTTGAATATCCCCATTTTCTACTGTTTTGATCAACTATACTTTTTCTTAGCACTCATTACTACTTTCAATCACCTAAATGATTGAAAATGATTTACTTACCTCCTAATTTGCTATCTATCTTTACTCATCTACTCCTCCAAGACCTTCCTGAAGCAACACAGGGCAATCAATTAGTGGGACTACACACTTAAAAATGCAGTCTTGGGAAAAGAAACAACCCAAAACATATTAACATCTATAATACTTAAAAATATATGTACATACCTAAATATGTCCACATAGACATATATAGCCATTCAATCCAACAGACATTTTACTTAGAATCTATCATAGTTCACACCATAGGGGACTTGCTAGCCGTCTGTTTGTGCCAAGACAGTAACCTTGAAGGGCAGTGAACCTGACTGCAGGGATAATGTTTAGAACACTTGAGTATAAACTATTTTCAAGCACTGTATAGATGTATAACATTTTGGCTACTGATAAAATAATTCAAACTTATGAAGTCATTAGAATATCTTCCGATACTGAAGAAATAACAAATTTAAGTTATATTACTTTTATTTTTTAAAGTTTATTTATTTATTTTGAGATGGAGAAAGAGAGAGAGAGAGAGAGAGAGAGAGAGAGAGAGAGAGAGAGAGAAAGAGAGAGAGGATGCCAAGCAGGCATGGGGCTTGATGTCATGGACTCATAAGATCATGACCTGAGCCAAAATCAAGAGTTGGATGCTTAACCAAATGAACCACCCAGGTGCCCCAAGTTATTTTACTTTTAAAAGAATTATATAACTGCATTTATTTTGTTGTTTTTAAAAAATTATTCAGGGTTCTCATTAATTTTCATAAAATTTCCACTTAATCACTAGTAGCACGGTTTTAATATCCTTGCCCAAACCACTCTTGTATATATGAATAAGAATACATTCATAACCTGTCTTCCAACACTAAGGATGACCAATATCTGTGGCTACACATCTATTCACATATTGGGGTAAAACACAATGAAGCAGAGTGCTCAAAGACTGAGAATTTTCATACATGATTGTTAATTTAGTATTATCGAATTGACAATAAAACACAGATTCCTCTTTGTTTCAGCTACTATTAAAAAAATATTCCTAAAGTTATATTCCTAAGATGTTTTACTACCTCAGACTGATGGAAATTTAATCTTTCAAAGTGAGGATTTTGTGGAATTAAACAGTAGCACTGAACCAGTAGAAAGGCAGCTCTTTCTCCAAGACTAGATTCAAAGGAGTCTTAGACCACACACCACTTAGCAAGACTGTCACTAAATTGGAACACTACTATACCTATCACTTTTCTTCTCATTCCACAACTAATAATGCAGCCAACACTGTATACTCAAGTGCTTCAATCACCTGGATTCTAAGGTTTTAAACTTCTTCCACTTTATCTTTTAACACAGTAAGTAATTTCTTACACAGTCTCTCCTATCTATTCTTTGTTTCTTCAGATTTCATGTTTGGGCCATTGTGTAGAGATGAAAATAAGACCGCAAGACACGAAAAGCATTCTATGGTTACTGAGTAAGCGACAACTTCATCCTACTGGGTAGAGGACATAATTTAAGAGAACAAAGCAGAAGAAGTGGCTATTTTCAGGATTTCTTCATTTCTAGTACTTTTGAACACTTATTTTAGACAGCAAAGAAACATGGATGTACAGGCAAAATTTGGGGAGCTGTTAGGGGATGGATGGTTCTTCCTATACCTGTAAGAAGGTCTGTTCCATTGTGAGCAAGCAGCTTGCCTATAGAATCATGGCCCTACAGAAAATCTCAATCAAATGATTGCTTATTGTGTCAACAAGCACATTTATGAGCACAGACAGTACCTCACTGTGTGTGTGTGTGTGTGTGTGTGTATGTGTGGTTTCTGTAGTTAAGGAGCTATCACGAGGTGCACCTGGGTGACTCAGCATCCAACTCTTGATTTTAGCTCAGGTCATGATCTCATGGTTTGTGGGTTTGAGCCCTATGTCATCAGGCTCTACACCAGCCACGGAGCCTGCTTAAGATTCTCCCCTCCCTTGCCCTCTGCTCCTCTACAACCCACGTGCATGCTTGCTCTCTCTCTCTCTCAAAATAAAAAATAATAAAATTTAAAAATTAAAAAAAAGCTGTTATGAAAGTACAGGTCAAACCACATAAAACTGTCAGCTTTCTAGGTTAAAAATAGTAAAATATCAACATTTTTATATAGTTCAACTTACATTAAAAATAAAGTTGCAGATTCAATAAATATATTTAACATAAAGGTTTGTAAGTGGCTACTGGCATCAAAATTATGACAAAATTTGTTAAATTCTTCTTTACCATTTTGTATCTCGATATTCATGTACTGAGTTATTTGCTGGCAAATCTTTAATACTAACTTTGGTGATCAAAGTCCCCACAATAAAGGTAACCACATTAAAATAAAATTTTGGCTGGGTATAGGCTGGGTATAGAAACAGTAACCCAACTGCCTATCAGTTTTTGATCCTCGACAAACAAGTTCTTCACCATCACACACACACACACACACACACACACACACACACACACACACGCTCCTACTTGTCACCTTTGGGGAAAAAAGGGTAAAGCATCCAACTTATAAATGGTAGTCTAGTTCCAATCCTATTACATTTGGATTAAAGGTAAAAATGAAGTAGTTTCTCTTTCCTAATTATGTTCTTTGCTCTGTTTTAATCTTTTGTGTAAGTAAATTCTAGATTTGACATGAGAAGGTACCACATTAAAAAGTCTTCAACTTACATACCTATTTCAAACAAAAATTCTTTTAGTTGAGAAATTTCAGTAAGAGGAAGCCAGCATGCTAGTATCATAAAGTCAATAATTTCAATACGGAAAACCTAGGAACCATGTGATGGACTATATACATTTTATGTTACTGAGAGCAAGTTAATCACAATAATTTGATGATATAAGTATTCAGCTTTGCTAGTGAATAAAATAATCAATCTACAATTTCTGTCATCATTTAAGGAGTGGAAAAAACAAAGAAGAGATTATCTTTGCTAATTCAGTCAAATAAATAAAAGTATCCCCTAAATCTTAGTCATTTTCCACGGTGAAAAACCTAATTCAATGAAAAACACATGCACTGCTCCAATTTTAGACAAGAAAGCTAAAGATAACCATGGTGGTTCATGACTCAAGCAGAAATTTATGGCAGAAACAAAAGAGTTCATAGAAAGCCTCAGGAAATTACAGAGAAAACCTGAGTGATGCTCATTCTAACAATTTCCAGAGGTCACCCTTAGTTCCTAGTATCATTTATTTCTTTGGTTTGGCTTTTATCTGATTTGATATGATTTTTCAATCACTTGATAGATCATTTCAGAGCAAGAGATTTCACTTTAATAGTACCTCTTTTCATCGTCACTGTCTTTTATCTATCTTCTTCTGATCTGCTAGATCACACTATTATTCCTCTATGTTCTCTCCCCCTTCCTAATATCACAATAAAAGAATTCTATTTGACCTTTCCCCACTCATTGCTTACATTTTTCTTTCCCTACAACCTGAAAAATACCTGGCACAATAAGTACCTAGGAACAGTCTGAAGTTCTTCCTGGAAAACCCTTCATAGTTTCTTATTCCTTTTTTGAAAGTTATTTTCACAACACTGCTTGAAATTCACCTCTTTCAGGGAGTCATTCACAAATTCATCAGCATCTGCTCATGTGGGGTTACCTCAGAATATGTTCAGTTTGTACTAGAGAACTTGCTCTTGCTGGTCTGTCTCTCTATAAAAAAGGACTCTTCAATCTCTTGTCAGTATATGTTCTTCTACTTGGGAAAATAATAAACACTGTGCATAAAACAGCCTTCTACTCACAACATATACTCAAAATAACGCTGATACTTTTCTGAAATTAAATATTATCCACAAATATATCTTTATAGTTTTAAATATCCATAATAATTTTTTAAAAATTTTAATGTTTATTTTCGAGAGACAGAGCAGTGGAGGGGTAGAGAGAGAGAGAGAGAGAGAGAGAGAGAGGGAGACACAGAATCTGCAGCAGGCTCCAGACTCCACACTGTCAGTACAGAGCCCAATCTGGGGCTCAAATTCACAGACCTCAAGATCATGACCCGAGCCGAAGTAAGAGGCTTAACTGACTGAGCCACCCAGGTACCCCATAATAATTATAAATATTTAAAGATGCTAAAGTGGATACATGCAGTTAATTCCTAACTCCCCCTTAAAAATAGCAAAGGTGTCTTTTTTTTAGGGGGGTTGTTCGGTTGTTTTTTAAGCATAAGCCTACAAGGACAGAAAGAATGGAAATAAGAAAACACAACAAAACATTAGGAGCTGACAAGGCAAAGAGATTAGTAACTGATTCAACAGACTCAATAAATTTGAATTTATTATCTAAATCTAGAAGTAGAAAGAAAGTATCTTATCTAAACTAGAAGTAAAGAAAGCCAGACACAACTCATTTATAACAACAACAAAAATCCCTGAAGGCTCAGGAATTGGCAGGACCAATTATCTCTAGAATCAGAGTGAAGATGGAGCTGAAACTACCTTCTAGATGAATATTCTTTTAAGAAGTTTCCCATCCTTCACTCTTTCTGAAGTCCTGCCCCACTTAGCATGGCTACATATTGACCCTCTCCTATTCTGGCAAAATATTAGAAGTTTAGTCTCTAGATTGGGTAAAACAAAGGGTCTCTGGATTGGGTATATGTTACAAGGCTGAACTGTGTCTCCCTCAATTTTCCTATGTTGAAGCTATAACCCCCGGTACCTCACGATATGACTGCATTGGGAGGTAAGTTCTTTTAGAAGGTTAAATAAGTGAAAATGAGGTCATTCGTGTGTGTGATCCCTAATACAGTATGACTGATGTGCTTGTAAAAAGAGGCAATGAGGGGCACAGACACACAAGGGGAAGACCATGTGAGGATGGCCAGCTATGAGCTAAGGAAAGAAGCTTCAGAAGAAACAACAACTCTGCTAACACATTGATCTTGGACTTCTAGCCTCTAGGCTGAGACAATAAATCTGTTAGGGCACCCAGTTTGTGGTACTTTGTTATGGCAGCCCTAGCAAATTAATATAGTATACTAGGCAACAAACAAAAGAAATTACATTTACAGACACCCAGCCTTCTTTTCCCATAAGACTTCTGAAAATTGGGGTGGAAAGTAGGAGACTGTCCACTCTTAAGACTGCAAAATACTGCCATTGAACTGGCAAGGAAGCAATCCATCCCTACAGTTAATATTATTGTTAACAAGTCAAACCCAGATGTGCAAAGTTTTTAAGCAGCTTTTAGAGTTCCACCCCCAGAAATGTGGGCAGATAGTCAGGGATCAAAACACTTTCAAAGAAAGCATCAACATGAAAGACAGTCTAAAACAAACAAACTTTGGGGACAGAAGTCACACAGGGAGAAGGAAACTCTAAAACTCTGTCAGTTAACTCTTAAAAAGATAAGAGAGGCTGTGAAGAACATGATGCTAAAACAAAGGAACAGAAATCAAAAGAGTTCTTAGAAGTTAAAAATACAGAAATGAATAATTCAATAGAAGAACTGAAAGACACAGCTAAAGAAATCACCCAAAATACAGAACAAAAGGACAAAATTGAAAATAAGAGAGAAAAGATGAGCTATTTGGAAGACTTATTTAAAAAGGCTTAAAATAAGAATATTTGTAGATAGCAAAAAACAAACTATGAAGAGAAGAAAAATCAATATTTCCCAGAACTGAAGGTTGTAAGTTTCTATAATGAAAAGATAACATAAAGGATAAAGAGCCAGTATGATAAATGAAACCAGACCCACATTAAGGCATATCATATTGTGAAATTTCAAAACTCTTGGATCGGGGCACCTGGGTGACTCAGTCAGTTAAGCATTTGGCTCTTGGTTTCAACTCAGGTCACAATCTCACAGCATGTGGGTTTGAGCCCTGTGTCAGGCAGACTGCACTGTCAGCTGTACAGCTGGTATGGGATCTTTTCTCTCCGCCCCCCCTCTCAAAATAATAAACTTTAAAAAAAAAAACCCCACCAAATATAGATGATGTCACTATGTGAAAATTCATCCAGTGGAAGACTTATAATATGCATCTCTTTTTACAAATATGTTATACTAAGGTTAAAAACCTAAAAAAGCAAAGGAAAAATGGAAATGAATGAAGAAATAAAGAAGGAAATGAATTACATCCTTCAGAGGTAAACTGAGAAAATGGTTTAAATAAGCAGAAAAACAATAAACATATTGTCTTTAATATAAAAAAAGGTTATGTGCATATGAGATATAAACCTAAACTTGTTTTTGCACCTTTTATAAAAAGGAACCTGAAGGAATGAATGGTTAAACAATAGTCTAAGCACAGGTAGGCTTCCCTTTTCAGGTATCACTACCTAATAACTTTACAATGCCTAAACATTAGTAGAGGCTAAAATTTAATCTCTATTAAAAAAAAAAAAAGAGTTTTCCAAGCAAGTAAAATCTAAACCAGGCTTACAAGAAATGTTGGAGGGACTTCATTAAGCTGGTAAGAAATGGCACTAATTAGTAACAAGAAAATATAATAAAGTATAAATTTCATTGGTAAAGTTAGCAGATTAATCACTTATAAGGCTAGTATGAAGGTTAATGACAAAAGTGATAAAAAAACAACTGTAGGTTCAATAATTAAAGTTTACACAGGAAAAAGTTCTTGTTAAATGTAACATCAAAAACATAAAACATGGGGGAGGGGTGGCAGTAAAAATGTAGAGTTGTAGAATGCATTCAAACTTAAGTTATTATCAACTTAAAATAGACCATTACAAGTATAGATTTTTGCATGTAAACCTCACGCTAACTGTAAAACAAAAACCCATAGTGTATACACTAAAGATAACAAAAAGGAATCTAAGTATAACACTAAGGAAAGTCATCAAGTCATAACAGAGGCAAGCAAGAGAAGAAGAAAGGAACAGAAACTATAAAACAATTAACAAGACAGCAAAAAGTACATAGCTATCAACATATCTAAATGTAAATGGACTAAATTCTCTGATCAAAAGACATAGAGTGGCTGAATGGATTAAAAAACAGTACCCATCTGTACACTTCCTACAAGAGACTCACTTCTGATGTAAGGGGACATACAAAAGCAAAGGGATAGAAAAAGATGTTCCATGCAAATGGAAACCCAAAGAAAGTTGAGTTGGCTATACTTCTATCACACAAAATAGACTTCAAAACAAAAATTGTAATCAGAGACAAAGACAGCATTGCAAAATGATAAAGAGGTCAATCCAACAAGAGGATATAACATTTGTAAATATTTATGTACCCAACAGAGGTTAGAGTACCTAAATACATAAAATAAGTAATAATGGGAGAAATTGACAACAGGGTAACAGTAATGGACTTTAATATGCCACTTACACCAGGAAGGAAATTAATAAGGAAACAGTAGTCTTAAATGATACATTAGGCCAAACTGATTTAATAGATATATACTGAACACTCCAACCAAAAGCAATAGAATATGCATTCTTCTCAAGTGCACACAGAACATATGTTAGGCCACAGAACATATTTTAATACATTTAAGATTAAAATAATATCAAACACCTTCTCCAACTATAATAGTATGGGACTAGAAATGAATTACAAGAACAAAAGTGAAAAAGTCACAAATATGTGGAGATTAAACAGCATGCTTGAACAATCAATGGGTTAACAAATAAAAGGAGAAATCAAGAAAACTTTGAGACAAATGAAAAGGAAATACAAAATATCAAAATATGGGATACAGCAAAAGCAGTTCTAAGGGGGAATTTAATAGTGCTAAATGCCTACCTCAATAAACCAAAGAATCTTAAATAAACAACCTAACTTCACATCTCAAGGAACTAGAAGAAGAACAAATGAAGCACTAAGTTAGTAGAAGGAAGAAAACATTAAAGATCAGAGTAGAAATACATGAAACAGAGAGTAAAAACACAATAAAAGAGATCAATGAAACTAAGAATTGGTTCTTCAAAAAGATAAACAAAATGGACTGTTAGCTGGACTCACCACAAAGAAAAAAATTAGGACTCAAATCAATAAAATCAGAAAATAGAAGATGTTACAACTGGTACCACAGAAATGTAAAAGATCATAAAAGAATTCTATGGACAATTATACACCAACAAATTGGATAACCTATGGGATGTATTTAAATTCCTAGAAACATCTAATCTCTCAGGACCTAATCATGAAAAAATAGAAAATCTGAATGAAACAATTACTGCTAAGGACCGAATCAGCAATTTAAAAACCTGCCAACAAACAAAGTTTAGGACCAGACATCTTCACTGGTGAATAATACCAAACATTCAAAGAAAAATTAATACCAATCCTTTACAAACTCTTCCCCAAAATAGAAAAGGAATGCTTCTTAATTCATTTTACAAGGCTAGTGTTACCTTGATACCAAAAGTAGACAAAGACTAGAGAAGAGATGGAAATTACAGGCCAATACCTTGATGAACATAAATGTAAAGATCATCAACAAAACTGATCTGAACAATACACTAAAAGGATTGTACACCATGATAAAGAAGGATTTATTCTAGGGATACAAGAATGGTTCAACATCTACAAATCAATCAATGTGATACACTACATTAACAAGTGATTACCTCAGGAGATGCAGAAAAAACATTTGACAAAATTCAACACTCATTTATAATAAAAACTTTTAACAGAGTGGGTAGAGAGGGAACACCCCTCAACATAATAAAGGTTGTTAATGATAAGCTCACAGCTAACATTATATTCAGTGGTAAAAGCTGGTCAGGAACAAGACAAGGATGACTATTCTCACCACTTTTATTCAACACAATATTGGAAGTCCCAGCCAAAGAAATTAGGCAAGAAAAAGATTAAAAAGTATCCTAATTAGAAATGAAGAAGTAAAACTGTCACTATTTGCAGATGACATAATATTACATATAAAAAAACCCTAAAGACTCTACCAAAAAACTGCTAGAAATAATAATTGAAGTTTCAGGATATGCAATCAATATACAAAAAATATGTTGCATTTCTATACACTAATAATGAACTATCAGAAAGAGAAATTGAGAAAACGATCTCATTTACAATTGCATCAAAAAGAATAAAAACCTAGGAAATTAACCAAGGAGATGAAAGATCTGTAGTTGAAAAGTATAAGATCTACATGGAAAAAATTGAAGATGACACAAATGGAAAGACATACTATGCTCATGAATTGGAAGAATCCATAAATATTGTTAAAATGTCCATTCTACCCAAAGCAACTTACACATTCAATGTAATCACTGTCAAAATACTAATAGCATGTTTCACAGAACTAGAACAAATAATCTTAAAATTTGTATGGAATCACAAAATTTGTATGGAATCACAAAAGAAACTCAAATAACCAAAGCAATCTTAAGAAAGACAAAACTGGAGGTACTACACTCTCAGTTTTCGAATTATTCCACAAAGTTATGGTAAGCAAACTAGTATGGTAGTCATAAAAACAGACATATAGACCAATGCAAGAGAACAGAAAGCCCAGAAATAAACCCACATATATATGTGGTGTAAGACAGAGGAGGAGTGCCTGGGTGGCTCAACTGGTTAAGCATCTGACTTTAGTTCAGGTCATGATCTCACGGTTTGTGAGTTTGAGCCCCACATCCAGCTCTGTGTGGACAGCTCAGAGTCTGGAGCCTGCTTCGGATTCTGTGTCTCCCTCTCTCTCTCTGCCTCTCCCCCGCTCACACTCTGTCTCTCTCAAAAATAAAGAAACATTAAGTGTTTTTTAAATTTATGACAAAGGAGGCAAGAATATATACAACAGGGAAAGGACAGCCCGTTTAGGTAACTGGTGTTGGGAAAACTGGACAGCCATATGCAAAATAATGAAACTAGATTATCTTACACCATATATGAAAACTAAAGTAGATTAAAAACTTGAATGTAAGACCTGCAACAATACACATCTAGAAGAAACCAGATTGTAAGCTACTTGACATTGATCCTGGCAATGATTTTTTGGACTTGACATCAAAGACAACAAAAGCAAAAATTAAGTGGGACACTATATCAAATTAAAAAGCTTCTACAAGGGACACCTGCTCTGGGTCCTCTGTTCCCTTCTCTCTGCCCCTCCCCTGTTCTCTCTCTCTCTCAAAAATAAAATAAGCGTTAAAAAAATTTAAAAAATAAAAAGCTTCTATAAGAATAGAAAACCATCAACAAAATGAAAAGGCAACCTACGGGATGGGAGAAAATATTTGCAAATCATATGTGATAAAGGGTTAATATCCAAAATATAAAAAGAACTCATGCACCTCAAAAGCAAAAACATAATCTGATTAAAAAAGAGATTAAAAATCTAAAAATAAAATTTAGAAGACCTAAAGAGATATTTTTCCAAAGAAGTCATACAAATGGCCAACAGGTGCATGAAAAGGTACTCAGTATCACAAATCATCAGGGAAATAAAATCAAAACCACAATGAGTTGTCAACTCACACCTCTGAGAATTGTTATTCTCAAAAACACAAAAATAAGTGTTGGCAAAGATGCAGAGAATAGCATACACTTGTGCACTGTTGGTGGGAATGTAAATTGGTGCCGCCACTCTGGAAAACAGCATGGAGGTTTGTCAAAAAACTAAAAACAGAACTACCATATGATCTAGTATTCCACTTCTGAGTATTTATATGAAGAAAACATAAATATTAATATAAAAAGATACATGCACCTCCCCATAGCCAAGATATGGAAATAACCTAAGGGTCCACTGATAGACGAATGAATAAATAAGATGTGCTATATACACATACACACACACACACACACACACACACAATGGTATACTATTCAGCTATTTTAAAAAAGAATAAAGGCTTGTCATTTGGACAACATGACTGGACCCTAAGGATATTATGCTAAGTGAAATAAGTCCGACAGAAAGAGACAAATATTGTATGATCTCTTTTATATGTGGAATCTAAAAATCAAAAACAAAAACAAACCCAAGCTCATAGACACAGAAAACAAATCGGTGGCTGTCAGAGGCAGGGGCAGGGGGTGGGCAAAATGGGTGAAGAGAGTTAAAAGGTACAAACTTCCAGCTATAAAATAAATAAATCATGGGGATATAATATACTACATAGTGACTAACAATACAGTAATGAATATTTGAAAGTTACTAAGAAAGTAGATCTTAAAAGAGCTTATCACAAGAAAAAGGAAAAAAAAATTTGTGACTGTTGGAAATAGATGTTAACTAGATTTACTGTGATGATCATTTTACAATGTACACAAAAATTGAATCATTACATTATAAACCAGAAACGAGTATATATTATATGCCACTTATACTTCAATAAAAAGAAAAGGGTAGGAGGGACGCCTGGATGGCTCAGCTGGTTAAGCCACTGACTTTGGCTCAGGTCATAATCTCGCAGTTCACAAGATTGAGCCCCACATCGGGCTCTGTGCTGACAGCTCGGAGCCTGAAGCCTGCTTCAGATTCTGCGTCTCCCTCTCTCTCTGCCCCTTTCCCACTTGTATTCTGTCTCACTTTTTCTCAAAATAAATAAATAAATAAACATTAAAAAATTTTTTAAAAAAGAGGGAAACAGACACCATTTTTTTTTCAACCTTTTTAAAAATTTTTTTGTAAGTTTATTTATTTATTTATTTTGAGGGAGATAGAGATAGCACAAGTGCGGGAGAGGCAGAGAGAGACAATCCCAAGCAGGCTCTGCATCATCAGTGCAGCCCTGAGATCATGACCTGAGCGGAAACCAAAAGACGATGCTTAACTGACTGAGCCACCCAGGCGCCCCTCTTTTCCAACTTCTTAAAGGGAGATACGACGCTCATCTCAAAATGGGCTTCCAAATTTTGGTACAATTGCACCATTGACAAAATAATTTCATGAACACAGGACTCAAAATAACAGCACAGCATACCTGTATCTTTCTTTGGAATAAATGAATTATGATTCTCTAGGGGGTGACCAAGACGTTTCCAAGAAGTATTCTCTTTTTTCTTTAGGACAATTTCTATTTTTCCCACATTCTCAACAACCCGCACTGAAAAGAAGATAAATTCCATTTGTATTCATTGAAACTAAATATAACACATTATTTTAAAATCAATCTTTCTCAAACAACACAAATGTCCTGATCTGATAGAAATAACAAGGATCACTAGAAAGACTTTGAATACATATCAAAATTGTTTATGCCTTAAATGATGCTAAATCCAGTTAATTTTTTGATTCAAGTTAGCTTCTTTCAAACTAATTTATCAAAGGCCAAACTAGTATGTATTGACAATTTTCATATAAGCTCAAATATAGCCATGGCAAGTAATTAACACATAGCTAAAAATTAAAAAAAAAACAAAAACAAAAAAAAAGGAGGGAGCTGACATATAGAAGTTAGTCATTGAATGGATCCATAAGAGCAAATTTATTTATACTCTTAATGTTTCTCATTTGAGATCTCAGATGTTCTTATGAATAAATTCAGTAGGGCAATACTGAGCCTAGTAAACAAAGAAAAAGCCTCACAAATCACTATAAAGTACATAAGAATCTTAAGCAATTAAAAACCTTTTATATTACCTTTTTATTTTTGACTTTTTAAGTTCAGAATATCTGGGTAGAATAGTGAAATATAGACTTTACATACTGATTAGATTTTATGAATTGGATATGCTTTTGAAGACCTAAAGTATATTTCATTTTGTCTTTAGAAACAATCTGTTCTTCCTCACTGTAAACATATAATTCAATAGCAATTTAACAATAACCTTTTAAGATAGATTAGTCAAATACATTCATTTCAATGAGCACTGATTTGAAGCTTAACAAATGTGGAAACATGGTCCTTGACTTTATTTTTTTTGCCTTGACTTTAATTTATAAAATTTACAGAGCTTACTATGTTATACAGGAAAAAAAGAGGGCACAAAATCAGTGTAAAGTACTATGACAGTACTTTAAAACAAGAAATGGCAAATATTTTAATAGTATACATATTTAGATATGTCTAATGGAATATTCAGCAGTAAAAGAACAAAAAGGAAATCCTTCCATTTGCAGCAAAATAGATTAAGCTGGAGGCCTTATGCTATATGAAACAAGCCAGACAGAGAAGACACTGTATGATATTACTTATATGTAGAATCTTAAAAAAACAAACCAAAAATAGTCATGTACTCATATAAACAGAGAGTAGAATGGCGGTTGCCAAAGGCTAGGGGTAGAGTGTGGGGAGAGGATGATAACAGTATACAAACTTCCAGTTAAGATATTAAGGTCTGAAGATCTAATGTATAACGATGGTGACTACAGTTGATCATACTCTACAATTCCAATTTGCTAAGACAATGGAACTTAAGTGTTCTCACACACATACAAACAGTAAATATGTGAGGTGATGGATGTATTAACTCAATTTGGGGAATCCTTTTACAATGTATGCCTATATTAAATCATCATGCAATTCAATATATTATAATTTTGTCAATCATACCTCAATAAAGCTAAAAACAAAGGACAAAAAAAACCCAAGAAACCACCATTCTATGAATCTTCTGTTATTAACAGCGTTGTAAATTCCACATTGTACTTTTATATGTAGCAAAATTCATAATTTAATAAGCTCTGTTAGAATTCCATATTTAAACATATACACCTAAGAAAAATTTGTCTGGTCTAGTATATTTCGACAAGCTTCACGTCAGGAGTAGAGTAGAGATGAGGGAAGGAAGAATGGAAAGAAGACAAGAATTCTTTTCTAAGGAGGGAAAAAGGTAAGGGTAAAGAAATAAACTAAGGGAAAGAAAAAAGGGGGAAAAAACTGAAACAAGAAGAACATATTTATAAACATTAACATATTTGTTTACATAGGAAATATTACATTGTGTTTTGCCATATGAAAATATATGGATGAAAAATAAAACAAATGCTTATTTTTCTCTTCCTTTTCCTCTCTCTCTCTCTCTCTCCCTGTGTGTGTGTGTGTGCACGCATGCATACACATAATTATTTTTTGGTAGCTTACCAGAGAAATCTTCTTCAATTTCATGGCTTAGCTCTAGGAAAGAAAAAGATGTTAGTTAAAATAAAACTTCAAATTGATATAGTCTAAGAAGACCATGCAAGATCATCCAAATGGTTCTTTTATGCACTATTTCAAATCTCTCAAGGTAAGTAAAACATATTCTGAGAGCCAGGAGAAAGAAACTGTACACAACCAAAATGTCAAAGTATTTAAATACAAATACACTTTTTCAACTTCTCAATTTCTATCCCTATTCAAGAGCAAATACTCAACTGCCCACAAGCAGGTAACCCACACTAGCCCAAAGTATGGTCCCAGACTACCGTTCCTATAGACCAAGACGGGAGCAGGGTGGGGAGGTGTGCGGCACCTGAAGCATGCATGCGCTCGGTGTGAGCACAGGCATGGGTGCGCCTACGGGCTTAGTGCTTCCTTTCTTATTATTCTCTGAGGTTGAATATTCACTCAGTTATTGAAAGAAAATTATTGAGTATGTGTTACCTTCTACGCTTTATGGATACAACAGTTAATCAAAGAAAAAAAACACTGCCCTTATGGAAATCACATTCCAGGAGGGGGAGATACAAGAAATATTTTCACAGATACCTGCTGTAAACTTCACTGTGCTAATATGACTATCGGGAACTTACAATTCTGCATTAGTTTAGTCCTTCCAATCCAACATCATCATTCAAGAGTATTTATGCACTATTTTGGGGTGAAAAATATGAGTATTTTTCACTGTGGAATTTTTGTTTCTTTTGTATTGTGTGCTACAATATTGTTAGCTACAGTGTGAACAAAATAGCCATAAAGTATTTGAAACATAATAAGATGGTGACAAGGAGGTTTTACTTAAAGAAAAATCCGGTAGTGCTAATGAGTAATGCATACTTTTCTAGATATCGGAGTGTTTGATTAAAACTCTTCCCCAAGAGGCAATATACATTAGGTCTCATGCTAAGAAAAAATAGGACAGGTTATTATTTCTAGAAGAAAAGTTTAAGGTTCCAGTTTAATTAATCTATTGAATGGAGAAAATAGGAAAGAAAAAACATTTTTCTACTCTTTTGTTTTAAAGTTTATTTTAGAGAGACAGAGCACGAGCAGGGAAGGGGCAGAGAGAGAGGGAAACACAGAATTTGAAACAGGCTTCAGGCTCCGAGCTGTCAGCACAGAGCCTGATGCGTGTCTTGAACCAACGATCCATGAGATCATGACCTGAGCTGAAGTTGGACACTTAACAAACTGAGCCACTCAGGCACCCCAAAACATTTTTCTACTCTGATCAAATTCAGAACTGAAGGTACTTCATTCAAACAGTAAAGCACTGTGCAGAATCCTGAGTCAGTCAAGGTCTGGATAATCAGTCTTTGGCAAAAGTAAATGATACGTTCTTCATATAAGAATGCCTGCTTAGGGGTGCCTGGGTGGCTCACTCGGTTAAATGCCTGACTTAGGCTCAGGTCACAATCTCACGGTTTGTGAGTTTGAGCCCTGCGTCGGGTTCTGTGCTGACAGCTCAGAGCCTGGAGCCTGATTTGAATTCTGTGTCTCCCTCACTTTGTGCCCCTCCCCTGCTCACACCCTGTCTCTCTGTCTCTCAAGAAAACAAAAAAAAGAAAAAACAAACAACTTAACTTTCTTGTTGTATTGTTATTGTTTGTTTCATTTCTATCTTCTAACTAGAATAACATCACCTTCATTGGAGAAGAAAAGGGTGCAATCGTAGAGGCATTATGGGTGAAACATGGATTAAGAATCTGGCATCTTTGGGGTGTCTGGGTGGCTCAGTTAAGCATTCGACTTCAGCTCAGGTCATGATCTGATGGTTCTGGAATTCGAGCCCCACATCAGCCTTTGTGCTGACAAACAGCTCAGAGCCTGAAGCCTCCTTTGGACTATGACTCCCACTGTCTCTCCACTCCTCCCCGCTCACGCTTTGTCTCTCAAAAAATAAACAGATGTTAAAAAAATTTTTTTTTTAAATCCGGCATCTTTGATTCCAGATTTTAGTCCTGGTCTCTTCCTTCTGATCTCTAATTTCTCAAAGCAGACAGAAGTGAACTGTAGGGTTGATCTCTGGTTATGAAGGAACAGGCAGCTGAGGGACACAATGCAACCTCACAGTCCACACTGTTTTGGTGCCGCCTCACACTTCCCATGGTAGAGCTGGCAAAAAAACAGGCCAATGGAAAAAGCACTTAGTGATAGTGGCTTACTAGGCGCATGGGACAGATCTCCAGAGATTTGTTTGCAGGTATCAAATAAAAGACATTTAACAAAGCCAGGGCAACAAATATTTCATATTATTGCTGACTTTGGCTGCACTCAATTGTTTAAACTTGGGAAAGGTGAGGTCAGGCTGCTATTTGCTAGCACTGTTATTAGTATAAAGAAAAAGCAGAAGAAATTAATCAAACCAAAATGACAATATCAGATAAAATATTATTGCTACCTAGACTGTAGACCAAGTTATTGCCAAAATTAAAGGAAACTGGAGTTGTTTCCATTAATAATGAATAAATTACTTACCAATATGTATAATATATGAATAATCCTTGATAAGGGTTTCTGCTCTAAAGGAATCATCCTGATGATCAACTATAACTGAGTCTAGATTAATATCCTTAAACAGAAAGCAGAAAGAAAAAGATTAAAACATAAAATTTTCCCCAAATTTCTACAACTACTATACTTTTAAGATGATCTGTGATGTTCACATGGAATTTATTTATTGTTATTTATGTCTCCACACTGTCATTGCAGAGCCGTATGTGGTGCTTGAAATCACAACATCATGAGATCATGACATGAGCTGAGATCAAGAGTCAGACGCTTAACTGACTGAGCCATCCAGGTGCCCCTCATATGGCATTTCTTTACAGAACCCACAAGGTGAATAAACATTATTCCTGTTTTTCCTCTCTCAGACAACCTAGTTCTCCTTCAAAGCACATACTGCAATTTTAATTATATATTTCTTTCTGCTTAATATCTACCTCATCCACTCATCTCTAAGCTCTGAATGCATGGGACTATCAATACTGCCTGGTACCTAGTAAGTGCTCAGTAAATATTTGTTGAATAAATACTCTGGAAAAAAATTAGAATGAGACCAGAAATCAAGATATGTATATTCATTTTAGTCTTTTTACTAATGCGTGATGCTGGGCAAATTACACAACCTCTTGACTTCAGCTTATAAGAAAATGTAACATATAAAATTTTACTAACAAATTTCTAGATATCTCTAATTTCTACATAGTCTTGGTACAAGTTATTTTGGCACCCATCATTTACACCATACAATGAACACATTATTCCACATAGAAATCTTTCTCCTTCCCTTAGTCATTCATCCTCTGTGTCTCACTGACATTACTAATGGGAGCAGACCCCAACCTCCCTAGGCCGTGCCCTCTTGGTTTTGGACTGCGTGATGAGGGGACAATGAAAGGGAGTGGAAGTGGTTCAAGCAGTGCCTCTGGCCCTCTTGGCTGTATCAGGCAGATTACCGTCACTCCTGCAGAATGTCACATCATGCTGCAACGATCAGAGGAACTCACAGCTCATATGTGGTTCTACTACTATAGGAATAGCACGCATTCTCAGAAAGCCCTAGCTGCCAGAACCTGTCTTAAAACTTACATGGTTCCTCCAGTGTGGGAACCTTGCCAGTTGCTGACAGATGTGTTTGCAGTTATCTATGTATTGATCTGATTTCTCAGATGTAAGCTCCATGAAAGCCAAGTATTTACGCACCTAGCCCATCATTAGATCCCTGAATTCTAATATTGTGCTGCAAATAAAGCAGAAGTTCAGTACGTACTTAGTAAATAATTAACCCCATAATTTTAGTTTCAAGAGGGTGTCTGAATCCCATTAGTGGTTTAAGCACACTAAACCACAGTATCATAGTCTCTACTGTTTAATTCCAATTTATGCACAAGAAATTAGTTCTCACAATGAAGTTAACTGGGATTCTCATTTTTGTTATCCATGCTTATATACACACACACACACATGGAAAAGTACATAAAATACTTCTTAGTCTAGCTTTTTTAAAGAGGCTATTGCATGGCTGTTAAGAGTGTATACTCAGGAGCCAGACTGCTTGGGTTCAAAATGCTACTTACTGCGTAACATTGGGTAAATTACTTAATCTTTCTGTTTTCCCCATGTATAAAATAGGGATAACAGAAGGATCTACCCCATGGAGTTTCTGTGAGTTAATAAGTTAAGAGAAAAGAGTGTTTAGAAAATAGCTAACATTTATTAAGACTTCACTTTTTTTCTGATTTTGAAGACATTGTTTACCTTCTCCTTAGTATATATGACAATGGTCACTAAAGAGTCTGTCTGGAACCAGTCATAGCTATAAAACAGTAAAAGAATGAATAATTATGTTAACAATTGTATAATAACACATATTAAATCATTAAATATGCAATTTAAAAATATATATGGCTTAAAAATATGCAATACGACTTAACATAAGTATATAATTTTAAATATACAGCTTAAAATCTAGAGTGAAAAATATATTTCTCTAGGTAAACTTTGTTCTAAATAACAGGAGAGATGTCTTACAATAGATGGTAATTATTCTAACTTGGATTGAAACAAACAATACCCTTGAAAAGACACTTTTTAGAAAGGCTGCACATTCTATTAAAATCTTTTATCAGAGCAATAACACAACATATTTTCTTACGAAGCATGACAAAATCTACATGCTTATTACCTTCACTCCTCACTGTCACAAATATATTATTAGACAAAATATTAATTCATCAAGGTCTTTTAATTGTTCAACAGTAAAACCTTGGGTAAAACAAAGTCTTCTGTTTTGTAATAGCTGTTCATCAAACTGACACTGTTTTTGCACTTAGTATGAACATAAGGACACCCAGAGGTAAACATAGGGGAGGTTTCCTTATGCCCATAAGTTAAAACTGTATACGAAATACTTTAATAAATTTAACAAATATAGCAGGATGCTGTTATCATATTATAGATTGGAGGTGGGGAGAAAGAAAGAGAAAACATTTCAAAGAACACATACAACACTGAGGGCATTTGAAATGTTAACATTAAAAAAAATACATATGGATTGTATAATTTACTAAGATAGTTGCTGTGCAATACTTTTGAAGGATTTCCATGAAAAATGATAAACAAACTAAATATATGAAAGACAATGTAGCTGAATAAATTATGGTATGGTCATAAGATGGAAGGCAGACAAAAAAATGCTTTTGCAGAATATTTAATGACATGGGAAACTGCTCATAGAATACATTGCAATGCCAGTATTATCAAAATAGAATAATATGGAAATAGGTATTATATGAATCAAACTCGGTGGAATAGACCAAATATTAAGTATACATCCAGAGTTGATACATTACAACTGCTTTCATCACTGCCTTTTCTATTTCTCTTTATTTTCCAAGTTTTCTACCATCAATGTATATTTATCAGGAAAATATTTTTGAATAGTTTTTGAAGTCAAAATATTTTTTAAAAATTTTAACTTAAAGTTTTTTAAACACAAAGATTTAAACACACAAGTGTTTAAAATGGATCAAACTTTAGTTATACTAAAAATTCATATATAAAGAAAACAGTTCATTCTCCAACAATGCCTGATAAATGGGACACTACAGTTCTAGTGTCAAACAAGCATGATTAATACAGTAAGCAATAACTCAAACTCAGAGGTGTTTATTTTTTTTAATGTGTATATTTTGGTGTAGAACTAACTTAGCTTTTAAAAAATACAACAAGAATGCATACCTTGGAGAACTACGACCTTCTTTGGCAAGTGTATCTGTCACTTGGCTCTTGGGAAGCATGCCTTCACAAAGAAAAACAAAACACCTACTGTTCATCTAGATAGCATTTTTTCTTCTTCTTTTTCATAAACTTATTAAAATGTTATAAAAGGATACAAATCATAGATGTACAAAAACATAACCTGTAACCAGCACCCACCCTATGCCCCCTTCCAATCACCATTCCTCCCCAACGATAACCATTATTCTGACTTCTGGCATCCTTAGATTTTGCCTGTATTTGACCTTTATAAAAATGGAATCATAAGATATGTTCTCTTTTGGTCTGTGGCTTTTTTTTTGTTCGGCATTATGTCAAATAAGCATGACTTACAGTGAGCAATAAATCAAACCGTGAGGTTCCTGAAATTTTACCCATGCTGTTGAACGCACCAGTAGTTTATATTTATACTACATTGTATAAATATATGAGAGTTTTATACATTCTCCTGTTGCTGGACATTGGTTGTTTGCAGTCTGGGGCTATTATACATAAACAGCCCCTGTTATAAATATTCTGTATACATACATGCACATTCTAAAAGAACATATATCTCCATTTCTGTAAGTATACAAGGCATGTGTAGATTCGGCTTTACTGGCTGCTGCTCAACAATTTCCCAAAGTGGTTGTACCAATTTATATTTTATACAGGAATGTCTGAGGGTTCCAGTCCCTCCACAATCTCACTGAGATCATTCCTGTAGGCATGCAGCAACACAGCATTTTAAAAGCCCACTAAACCTGTGGTTTGCAGTTGAGAACTCAGAGATGTAGAAGAACTCTGGATATTCTGTAAGCATTCTGTATTTCCCTCCCACAACAGGAATGCGCGGTTTGTATCCGGAAGGTTTGGTTTGGAAAAAAAGAGGCCTGCTGGTAAAAGACTTTTGCAAATCACTACAACAATTACATTTCTATTCCTCAAACTGCACAGGAACACATATAATATGGGGCACCTGGGTGGCTCAGTCTGTTAAGTATCCGACTTAGGCTCAGGTCATTATTTCACAGTTCATGGGTTCAAATCTCTGGTAAGGCTCTGTGCTGACAGCTCAGAGCCTGGATCCTACTTCAGATTCTGTGTCTCCCTCTCTCTCTGCCTCTCCCCCATTTGCAAGTACTCTCTCTCGCTCTCTCTTTCTCTCTCTCACAAAAATAAACATTTTTTTAAACTTTAAAAAAAAGTCACAGTAATATAAGGTCAGAGAGGAGAGGCATCTTAGAGACAAAGTAGTGTAGAGATTTTGGGATTCTTTCTAGCCATAGAAGCTTCTATTTAAATCCAACTTAATTGCAAGCACAAGATATCAAACAGCCATATTTTGGGGCTGATCATGAGCCCTGAGCCCAGGTCTTATTCACTCAGTCCATCTCTTCCTATACAACTCTACAAAACACGATTAATTTTCAGATAAGCAAAGGAAATCTCAAAGATGTGTCATAACAAAGCCAAAGTTATGAACTAACTAGGAGTGAATCCTAAAGAATGCTCTATCATAAAACTAAAAGTATAACAACAGCACTGTAATAATGAAAATGTATTTTTATCTCAAATGACAAAATATAAGAAAAGATAACCTTAGTAAATTATTTGAAAAATCACTTAAAAGATATTTCACTAAGAGATTAATGTCATTTATCATTTGGAGGCCTCCTACAAATGCATCACAATCTGAGAATTTGCATAAGAAAAAGCTATCAACAGGATTCATGGATTATTAGTCAATTTGGATCTTATTAGGATCTTATGAGGATCTGATTAGGACCAAGAAATCTAGATTTGAGGTAAGTGTCAGCACTATGATCTTACAAAAACCACCGTTTCTGCTTCCGCAAATTCAAACTAGTAAAGAAATTCGCCCTGCAATTTCATGAGACAGCAAAGGAGACAATTTTTAAACATTCTAAAAAACTATATGTTGTCATACAACTATGACTTTTAAGAACAGAATAATGTCATAGGCTGTGGAATGTGTCTTGATTTCAACATCTGCCAAGCAAAACAAAACATCTTATATATAATATCATTCTTGAAAAGTTGAAGGAATCTGTGGTGAATGAGGGATGGAGGAAAATAATTAAAGTTAGGTGGACTGAATGGACATAATCTTCCCCCAAAGTGCTTCTTGATGACTGTTGTTAATTTGAAGGGATCGGGTCTTCAGTAGAATACCACAACAGTCTATCTCATTCAGGATTTAAAATAGTTATTTGAATAATGACATTGCTGGCAGACAAATGACATCTGCAAATACAAAGACATACCACATAGACTTGAATGAACCAAAATGAGAGCGGCTAATAAACATACATATAAATATTACAATTTTATAGAATCCAAGATCATGATAGATAACAATGCTGGCCAGAACATGTATGGAATGTTAATATTCCATTCTTAAGGCCACCTTGAACCAAGGTAGTAGTTAAATGCAGTGCATCCAGAGGAAGGCAACAGGAAAGTAATGGTTCTGGAAGCCATATGTGGTGGGAATGGAAATGCCCAGTGTATCAGTAATTAGTATTTAGGCAAAGGTTTTATGCCGATTATCACAAAACAGTCAATCATCAGATGGAACCCAAGACAGGCTCTTCATTTAATACAGTGCTATACTATCAGACAAAAAGCTTCAGGCAAAAAGCTTCAGGTGTTAGAGCAAACACTGAAGTCAGTCTGTAATACAGACTATTGTATTCCTCAAATTAAAAAAGGAAGGGTAACTAATCTGGCAATCTAGCTTGTAACTGAATTTCTGCAACTTTCTTTTGCAAACAAGGAGAAAAAAAAACCTATTTCTAAACAGACCTTAAAAAAGTAGTTCAATCAGAGTAGCCCCAAGTATTTCCTAACATTAGGAAATCACTAATTACTGACCACTACACCATATTTACTTTGTTTTTTTGGTTTTGTTTTTTTGGTTTTTTTTTTGAAGGAGAGGAGGGAAGAATGTCAACCATAATTCTTAGTCATACTGAATGACTGAAGAAGCCGGAGCTGCTGAGCCTGGAAAAGAGTAGTTTAATAGGCTATTCAGCATCTGTATGCAAACACTGACATTGAGCTCCATGCCTGAGGGATACGACTCGCTCTGTGTTGCTTCAGAGGGTGGAACTTCTCATCACTATAAATATTCAAGCTGCAAGCAGATATGTTCAGGGATGTTACAGGAGGGACTACTTACTGTAAGAGTAATGGTGTTTATTTATACAATGGAATACTACCTGGCAATGAAAAGAATGAAATCTGGCCATGTGTAGCAACATGGATGGAACTTGAGGGTGTTATGCTGAGCGAAATAAGTCAGGCAGAGAAGGACAGCTACCATATGTTTGCACGTATAGGAGGATTAGGAGGAACTTAACAGAGGACCGTGGGGGAAAATAGTGGAGGAGGGGGAGGGAGGCAAATCATGAGAGACTCTTGAATGCTAAGAACAAACTGAGGACTGATGGGGGTGGGGTTAGGGGGAAGGCAGGTGATGGGCATGGAGGAGGGCACTTGCGGGGATGAGCACTGGGTGTTATATGGAAATCAACTTGACAATAAACCATTAAAAAAAACAAAGAGTAATGGCTGGAGTAAGAGATCTATAAAGTTCTGCCAAATCCTCTAAGTTTAGGTAAGTAAAGACATCTTTTGTAAAAAGAGATCCTTCCCCCCAAAAAAATCCAAATACTACCCCCAAATAATTCTATAAAGCAATTCTGTACATGAATCTAATTCATATGAATATGATCCATTTTTTACATGACTTACCATTTAAGACTTTCTTTTCTTCACGACAGTCTGTACAGTGATTTAGAAAAGAAAAGTCAGGTAAGAATACTGTAACATCAAAGAGAGTATCAGTTAATATTATATTTGCAGAATAACAGCCCCTTTCTTGAAGAGCTTTCTGTTAAAGTCTGAGAAGAAAAACAAGGCTGCTAAATATATGGTTGATGTTTCAAATAAGGAAGTTTCATCTCTGAAAATTGGTGGGCCATTTCTTCTCCAGGTGTTTGTCTCCCACTTCACTGAGCTTTTTCTACTTCTTTGAACACTTTTTCTAATATCTTGGTTAATTTCTTTAGAAAGCATTTAAAAACTCATGTTTTGTTTAGGTTATCACATTCCAAAGTAATCAAAATTATTCAGAATTTATTATATTACACTATAAATAAGATGTTCATGTTAACAATGCAAAGAAAGATACCTTATGTCTTTCTTATCGAATCTATCTAGGTCAACACTGAAAAAGATTATTGTTACTCCAAATTTAAATGGCAAAATGACAAAAGTATAAGACTTTCACCTGTATGTACTATGCAATTATTAGTGTTACAACCCAGTAATATTTAACAGGTAATTTCTCTCAAGATGGCAGTCAAATTACAAATCACCAAAAGTGCTATACCATATGGTCAAAATAAAATCCTCAACAAGTTAACAGAGTTAAAAATAGGAGGGGGGGGGGGTGGAGGAAGAAGGGGATGAGGGGGGGGAGGGGGAGGAGGAGAAGGGGAAGAAAAAAAGAATGAGAAGCCAACAAAATATCTAAGCAGGAAACGGATAGATACCAATTGCTGAGGTGACCTTGTTTTATAGAAAACAAAAACTAAACCACTTAAATGAAGGCTTTCAAGTTTTTTATGTTCTGATTTTCAATCAACCAGGGATAACCACAATTACCTCTGCTTCACTCAACTATCTATCATAAAATAATCATGATTAAGGAGACCAGATGACTATTCTTTTTATGTTCTTTATTTTATCAAAATAATTTCAAAGCTAAAAGGGATCTTAAAAACATACGGCAAATTACCATCTGATCCCCTCATGAAGACTGAAAGTCAGGGGTCAAGGACTTGAATGAAATCCATAGCTTTTTAGCAACAAAGCCAAGATTAGACTTCATCTCCTCTAAGAGTCAGCATCATGTTTCTTACTATACCATTGCTAGTGGTAATACTTTCTGGAAAGACAAAAGACCTAAAAATCGCTTAAATTATACCTCAGATGACTTTTGCTTATTAGGTGCCAAATAAAAATCTAGTCATTACAGTTTGCAAGGGATTATTGATGTCCCTGCTTGATCACTTACTATCATCAGTGAGTTTCATCTGTCTTTCCTACTTAGTCGTGATTATTTGCTTTATCTTAGAACAAGCAATAAACTCACAGATAAAGGTAAATTAATGTACCACATACTTGGCAGTTTGATGAATCTCATTCATCAAGTAAAACAATTTGTTTTTATCTAAGAGGATCACAGTTTTTGAAAAACTGCCCCACATAATTTGTTTCTAGGGAAAAATATATATGTATCTTATATGATTTACTTCCTGCCTGATATGAATTGATTAAACCTGTCAGAACTTTCTGCATCCTACTAAATAGGTCATTTTTTTCTGAATCTTTTTGTTAAATACAAGAAGTACCAGCAGGTAAGTAGATTTTTAGTAGAAAAAAAAAGGAGATTTTTTTCTACTTAAATGATCTAAAGTACCTTTAAAAACTCTGTTTTTGCAACTCTTTCAAAACACTGACACTTAGAACTAATAAACATATTTTTTATTATTAAGCATATTTACATCTGAGTCCTTTTAGTCACATGAGACTGACAAGAAATCTAATGTTCTGTCTAGATCATTAGTTCCATAGTCAAGAGAATCTGTATTTTCTCATAATGTTGGTTAAACTGCATTACTCTGATAAGAACCTCTGCCTTCTGGAGAGATCAGAGTCATTTTGAAAGCCAGCACTGCAATTTATAGACTGCACTCTACTCTTCTGTGGTAAAAGGATTTTCAATTGTGGTCCCCATCTAGTTTACCTCTGTTGGGTGGAGCCACAGGAGGACCCCCACCCCACGATAAAGAGAAAAACTGTTTTATTAGTGTGCTAATTCTTTTAATAAATATTTGTTGATCAGGGGGCCTGGGTGGCTCAGTCAGTTAAGATTCGACTCCTGATTTCGGCTCAGGTCATGATCTCACGAAATCATTTGATCATTTGGATCATTTGGAATTTGATCCCCTGAGCTGACAGCGTGGAGCCTATTTGGGATTCTCTCTCTTTCCCTCTCTCTCTCTGCCCTTCCCCTGTGTACGTGCTCTCTCTCTCAAAATAAACAATAAACATTAAAAATAAATATTTGTTGGTCATCATCTTAATAGAGATACTAACATGATATGAAACCATTTTGACAAAAGTTAGGGAAATATGAATATATACTCAGTTTGCTTACGCACCCATAAATTTGGAAGGATCCATAATGAAACTAGTAACATGGTTACCTTTGTGTATACATGGGAGGGGAAACCAGTAGATGGGAGACTGAGGTATGACAAGGACACTTCATATGCTTGAATCATGTTAATGTATTACTTATTCAAATAAATTAAATAAATGGAATTAAAAATAAAATGTTGATACATCCTCTTGAACACATACAATATGATAAATGCTTTAAAGGAGGTATGTAGAAGGTAGTCTAGAAGCACAGAATGGGGTATCTCTACTTGGAAGGAATTTGAAAGATTCCATTGAGGAGGTAATATTTTAGCTATGTTTTGACAGTGTGCAGGCATTTGTCACTGAGGCCCTGAAGAAAAGCATTCGAGGAAGACAAATGCTGAGCATTATATTTTCATGTTTTACATTTAACATGTAGCTAACATACCTCATCTTCTCTTCTTATTTCCAAAAGCCGATATCATGTAACCACCAGATAGGAGCTCAGTCTTATTACCAGAGATCTTGTCACAAAGACCAAAATGTAGCCTCTACTTTCCCTTAACTGCTCAGGCTCTCCAGAAGATAACTCCCTGGCTCTCTACAATATGTTTAATAACTATTTTTTCTCTGGAAGTTCTTCCATATTTCTAAATGGAACTCCTCATAACATAAATGAGGCTTAAGGCTTATTTTTGTTTCAAGTTACATACTCATTTCTCAAATCTTATAAAATTTAATAATTTTTATATTTCTAAACTATCTTTACCTTTTACTTTCCTTTACTCATCTTTGTAATCATCTTCTGAATTACCTCTAAATTTTATAAGTCTCTCAAACTTCAAGGCCCAGAATTACCCCTCACTCTAGAAATAGTTTACTGGCGGAATTAAAATAAGTAATTAATAGCTGAAACACATACTCTGAAAAATTCCAGGGTTAAAAAAATTTTAAAGTACTAGAATGTGTACTTACTCCTGGTCAGTTTTCTTCCTAATACTCATTTAACTAGTCACAGAATAAAGTGCATTTTTAGAAGTTCATGTTTTCTCTGAAGGTAGGCTATACTTGACATTTTTTATTCAAATCCCCAATTTATCAGTTATTTTCCATTGTTGTCATATTGCTCTGAGGGTTTAACCAATTCCTTTCTTATTTGGAATCATTTGTACAATAAGATACACATGTTCAAAAATCATCTTTCTCTGAAAACAAAACAAATACTAACCTAAACCAAACAGTGGTCAGTAGCACCCATTAAGCATGACACACTTCGTATTCCAGTTTGTATGTGCCCCTTGAACTTCTGGCAGGAGTCATTTAGACAATGGACCAGCAGCAGCAAAAGCAAATGAAGACAGCCTGACTAACACGGCAAATTTACTCATCACTATGACACCTTGCTTTTTCTCTCTACTATTAAACTTCAGGAAGCCTTGCTTTCCCCTCCCAGTTGCCCATCCACTTGAGCCCATTTTACTAAGGAAACTGAAGCTCCTTGATGAGAGAACTTTTACTCTACTTTGAACTTCCAGCAAGTAGACAGCCCATTCAACAGTTATTTGTCTACATACCAGCTTTGCATACATGTGCTCTGGATACTATCATTTTTAAGAACAGAAAACTGAAGCAGAAGATTTCTTGACTTTAGCACTAGTAACATTTTGGGCCGGACAATTCCTTGTTGTGGAAGTCTATCCTGTGGACTGTAGGCTATTCCGTGGCATCAGTGCCCTCTCCTCTGCCCACTAGAATGCCAGTAGCACCCAGTTTAAGTTATGCCAGCCAAAATGTTTCCAGACACTGGTCCCCTGAGGAGCAAAATCAACCCCTGTTAAATATCATTGGCATAAATTTTTAAAAATTATGCAAAAGCGGGTAACTTTAATGAGTGATTCTCTTACAAAAGGAAGCACCCTTGAGTTCTATAAATGGCTGGATTCTCCAAATGAATAAGTATAGTCTTTAAATAAGGTACATAAAAAAACTCAGTATCTTCACTTTTATTTTTATATTGTTTTTTTTGTTTCAAGTTTTTATTTAAAGTGAGTTAACATATAATATCTTCACTTTTAAAGTGAAGATGTTAGAACAGCTCTAAATCCTCTTCCACTTTAAAGAGGTCTACTGATATATGGTTCCAAGTGCTTTACAGTTAGTAATTGATTGAGAGGGTGGGTAAGAAAATAAAAAAAACAAAAAAAGAAACCAAAATGTATTACAAACCATGATAAACTAATGACAAATCAGGAGGAAGCACTTCTGGGGCAACTGGATGGCTCAGTCAGTTAGAAACCATGATAAACTAATGAAAAATTAAGAAGAGATACTTCTGGGGAACCTGGGCGGCTCAGTCAGTTAAGCATCCAACTCTTTTTTTTTTTTTTTTTAAATGTTTTATTTATTTCTAGGAGAGAGGGACACAGCGTGAAGAGGGGAGGGTCAGAGAGAGAGGGAGTCACAGACTGAAACAGGCTCCAGGCTCCGAGCTGGCAGTCAGCACAGAGCCTGACGAGGGGCTCGAACCCACGAACCGCGAGATCATGACCCAAGAGAAAGTCGGACGCTTAACTGACTAAGCCACCCAGGCGCCCCTTAAGCATCCAACTCTTGATTTCAGCTCAGTTCATGATCTCATAGTTCATGAGCTTGAGCCCTGCATTGGGCTCTGCACTGACAGTATGGAGCCTGCTTGGGATTCCCTCTCTCTCTCCCTTTCTTTCTCTCTCCCTGCCTCTTCCCTGCTTGATCTCTCTCTAGCTAAAAAATAAATAAATAAACTTAAGGAAAATTAAAAAAAAAGAAGAGACATTTCTGACACTGTGTTATGCTACTGGAAAATATGACTTGTGTATTTTTAAAAGATGACTTACATTAAAATTGTTTAAGTACAATTACTTTACTTATATTACTTTCCTTACATTAAAATTTTTTAAAGTATAAAAAAAGTGAAGATACTGAGGTCTTTATGTACATATACCTTATTTAAAAGCCATTGTTATTCAATTAAAGAATCCCACCATTTATAGAACTCAAGGATGCTTCCTTTTAAGAGTATCCAATGGAAAAAAGGCAGCCTCTTTAACAGATGGTGCTGGGAGAACTGGACAGCAATGTGCAAAAGAATGAAACTAGACACTCTCTCACACCATACACAGAAATAAACTCAAAATGGGTGAAGGACCTGAATGTGAGACAGGAAACTATCAAAACCCTAGAGGAGAAAGCAGAAAACAACCTCCTTGACCTCAACTGCAGCAATTTCTTACTTGACACATCCTCAAAGGCAAGGGAATCAAGAGCAAAAATGAACGATTGGGACCTTATCAAGATATAAAGCTTCTGCACGACAAAGGAAACAACCAAATGACATATTGGATAAACAGTTGGTATCCAAAATCTATAAGGATCTCATCAAACTTCACACCCAAAAAACAAATAATCCAGTGAAGAAATGGGCAGAAGACATGAACAGACACTTCGCCAAAGAGGACATCCAGATGGCTAACAGACACATGAAACAATGCTCAGCACCCTTCCTCATCAGGGAAATACAAATCAAAACCACACTGAGATACCACCTCATGCCAGTCAGAGTGGCTAAAATCAACAAATCAGGAGACTCTAGATGCTGGCGAGGATGTGGAAAAACGGGCACCCTCCTACACTGTCGGTGGGAATGTAAACAGGTGCAGCCCCTCTGGAAAACAGTGTGGAGGTTCCTCAAAAAATTAACAGTAGAACTCTCCTATAGCCCAGCAATAGCAGTGCTAGGAATTTACCCAAGGGATATAGGAGTGTTGATGCATAGGGGCGCACGTACCCCAGTGTTCATTGCAGCACTTTCAACGGTAGCCAAATCATGGGAAGAGTCTAAATGTCTATCAACTGACAAATGCATCAAGAAGAGGTGGTTTATCTATACAATGGAATACTACATGGCAATGAGAAAGAATGAAATCTGGCCATTTGTAGCAACCTGGATGGAATTTGAGGGTGTTATGCTAAGCGAAATAAATCAGGCAGAGAAGGACAGATACCATATGTTTGCACATATAGGTGGATCAGGAGAAACTTAACAGAGGACCATGGGGGAAGAGAGGGGGAAAAATAGCTGGGGATAGGGAAGGAGGCAAACCATGAGAGATTCTTGAATGCTGAGAACAAACTGAGGGCTGCCGGGGGTGGGGGGGAGGGGAAGTGGGGTGATGGGCATGGAGAAGGGCACTTGTTGGGATGAGCACTTGGTGTTATATGGAAACCAACTTGACAATAAACTATATAAAAAAAGATAAAAAAATAAAAAAGAATGAATTTTTGTATATGGTACAAGGTATGAATTGAAGGTCCTATTTTTCACATGAATGTCCAATACTTCCGGCACTATTTATTAAAAAGACGATACTTTACCACTGGAAAAAAAAAGATGCTTCCTTTTGTAAGGCAGAGAATCATCTAAAGTTACCCACTTTAAAAAAATTTGGTCTTGAACAGTGCTGCCCAAAAGAAATATAATGCAAGCCATAAGCATACTTTTAAATTTTCTAATAACCACATTAACAAAAAGCAACAGGTTAAATTTTATTAATATATTTTTAACACAACAGACCCAGAATATTATCATTTCAGCACATAATCCATATAAAATGTATGAGATACTTTACATTTTTTCCAACGAAGTCTTAAAACACAGTATTTTACACTTGTAACACATCTTGATTTGGACGAGGCACAGCCTAGCATTCGACAGCCACATGTGGAACGTGGCTACAGTAATGGCGGCTGAAAAGTAAAATAGGGCAAAAAGCAAGAACACTTTTCATCTCCGCCAGAGAATGTAGTGTTCCACATAAATAAATAATCAAGAACTGAAGCTCAACTTTTCAAGGGAAAAGTTTATTCATTATTGATCTTTTTAAAGCACAATACAAACTGTAATACTTTTTAAACAAAGGATTACAAAAAAACACTGATTCTTTGCTTGATAAGGATCCATTAGTATTATGTTTTATATTCTGATGCAGTTAGCTTGCCTGTTTTCTGCCTGCATACCTGTGCATTTCACCACTGCCACACTAGAAACCACCAGATAAACTGGAAACTAGCCTCCCAGAAAGGCCCAGCCGTGGGGATGTCCATAAAATGCCAATTCTGGATTTCCCTGCTTTGGGGTCTGGCAGGCCACCTCCTTAAAAGAGGGTGTGAGGGATCTTGTAGACAGAGAAGCCCATGCATAGAATTCCTCTTCAGGGTAGCCCGTGTCCCCATCTCCCCCCACAAATCCTCACACCAGGGATAGTCTCTTTCCCGCTACTGTTCCCATTTCATCTCTGTTTTCATTCTCTACTCCTCCTTCATTTGTTTTCATCCTCTATTCCCATTTCATCCAGAAGTTCTACTTGTAGAGTGAACACATGCTGCAGATTGCCAGTCACGGTTTGCCCCCTGTTGTCCCAGCACAATTACTCATAGAGCCTCCTTGCATGCTCGGAGCTGCCCCAGTTTGGACAATCACACGGTTACCCCATTCTAATAATTCCTATCCATAAGGCCCAGCAGAGTTCAATGATCAATCCCTACTCATACATGAGAGGCACAATCGGTACTTATGTTAAAATGGAACTTCAACTTAAGTGTCAGGAACATTCCTTATTTCCAACACATTAGATCTTTCTCTCTAGTTACTGTCCCTTTGACATGTTCTACTCCTGCTGGTTAGCCTGGAGTTCAAACTGTATCTTGCTCGAAAAGTCTCTACTGTTAAAAACAAAACAAAATAAATAAACAACAACAACAAAAACCAGTCCACCTACTTGGAATCAACACCTTTCTGATTTGTAAAATTCTTGTCTTTGCTTCCTAACGCTTTTCAAGTTGCCTCATCACTACCAGCTACGGCTTGACCCTAGCAAAACACTTACACTCCAAAAAGGCTTTATAGTGAAACACAGATTCACAGGCTTAATGTCACGTGCCCTGGCAATAATACTATTACTTTCTTTTTACAGAAACAGAACTGTCTTTCAAGGTATGACACATCAGTCCATGCTGGTTTATACCTGATAACTGTAGGGATACACTAAGGAACAGAATGTAAGCAGCCTCAGGGCTGCAGGGGTGGAGTGGTGAAGGTAGCTAGGACTGAAGCAAGGACTTCTAACACCTCCACCACCTATCCATCTGCAGCGTCTTATGCGCTAGGGGGTCAGCAAACAGGACTTCGCTTAATCCTCACAATGCTGTCAGGATGTTTTGTTCTTTAAACCCCATTTTACTGCTGAGGGAAAACTCTCAGATCTATTAACTGATACCAAAGAACATAACAGCTTATAAGTGGCAGAGATGTGATGTGACCCCATGTCAGCTTTATAAAACTTGTGCTCTTTCTATAGATCCAATGCTGCCTCAGTAATCAATATTTGAGGAGAGTGACAGCTGAGGACAGTGTTAGAAAGCAGACTTTTAATTTATGAATACAAGATATCTGAGTCCATATCTCATTCTGGGTAGGAAATGTGTCTGCATTCCCCTGAGCCAGGTGGTGAGGAGCAGAAAGAATAATCACGGTTTATTTCTTTATGATTAGGATTCAGAAGGTTTGTCTCCTCAACCCTTCAAACCTCTTGATTTTGATTTTGTGGTGGTTGTTTTATTTTTCAATTTTTTCTTACCAGTCTGAACTACCTGATCTAACCCTCCTCATTACTGAATGACTTTAGGTAGCCAGTTATTTTCTCTCAGCATTTTTAAGATACAGTTCTATCGTTTTCTCACTTCTATTATTCTTTTGGTAAACAAGCTACAGCAGCTTCTAAATTACACTAGTAAGATAGCTGTCAATTCATCAGGCACTGGTCTGTTACTAAATCAGTCTCTCTCCGGATACTTCTGGATCTTGTTGTTGTCTTTAATGTTCTGTAGTTTTACTACAAAGAGTCTATGTGTGGATTTCTTTTTGTTTGGGACTTGCCAAACTTGTTGAATTTAAGGACATCAGTTCTGGGACATTCTTAGCCATTTTCCCTTCAGATGTTGCCTCTTCCTCATTCTCATTTCTTACTTCTGGAAATCTGATTACAAGGGTTAGATCTCCTACACCTCTTGCATATATTTTTACCCCTTTGTTTCTCTGTGCCACATTCTGTATAATTTCTGCTGCTCAATCTTGCAGTTCACTGAGCTCCTCTGCTGTGTCTAGACTCTGGCTATTTGTGCCATGTACTTTTTAATCTCACCATTTCTAAAAATTCCCTCTTTTTTTAAATTCAACACAATTATTTTAACAGTCTCTTGTTTTTTACTCATGTTACTAATAGATTCTTATCATCCTTTACATTTCAAATCCAATTAGTTTTAGTCTGTATATGAATAATGAAGTCCTAGGGGTGAAATTCTGCTCTTGTTTCTGCTGACTTGTTTCCTCATGTGTTGTCTAATTTTTTATTGGACACTAATAATTACTTGATGTGTACCTGTGAGAATTTTGAGGGCTTTAGGATGTAAGCATATTTCACAATTAAAAATGTGTATACACATCTGACAAACAGCCTGGGAAACTACTGATGACAGGCCATTTTATTTTTTTGGTTTGAGGTTTCTGAGACCACATAGGTGTAATATATTTGAATTCCCAACTTTTACGTAGGCAGGGCTGTGGTTACAAATTCTCTGAGGAAATCTCTCTTTCCTCTCCCCTGTCACCTCATAAACAAGGTCAGGACAGACAAGATAACCTGACGTTTCCTTGTGTTGGACAGATTTTTTTCATGCTTTCCCACTTCAATCATGATACAGACCTTCAAGAGTCCAAGCCATTGGCAGGGATCTCAGTTCCAACTCCCTGCCTTTAGAGACCCACAATCTGGTCTTCCTACCCCTGTGTGACCTTTAACATTCTGGCATGACTCTTAATCTAGATAATATCCAGATCATCTAGATAAGTGCTGGAGGGAAACGAAGGCTTCAGAGATAGCTTATCACCCTGAATTGCTGCTTCAACTTACCCTTTTTATGGGGAAATATCTGGAGATTTCCTTTTGAAATAATCTGCTTATTTTAAATGGTTGTTTATTGTATTTGGTGAAGCATTTTGAGGATTATCTGTCTTTCATTTACAGGGAGGAAGAAAGAAACCAGAAAAGTCCTTTTTCTAACCTCATGTCTCTTATGGAATAAAAACCTAATGAGCCTGGCATACTTTCTGATAATACAGAAGAACACATGACCATTAGTACCAGATTGTGTAAATGAGATAAGTAACACTCAGGATGAGGTAAAAGTAGTCATCTAGAAACTCTAATTAATATTATGTCTCCTGCTGGCAGTAAATTAGGAAATTTAGGAGTCAGTTAAAAGGAGAAAGGAGTTGGTTTACAAAAATAAACTGGTTTAGAAGAATTTCCACATACACTAAAGGTCACATTATTATGCTTTTGGTACATACACATATTGCTTATTTGCTTTAGTAATGATGGGGAGAAAAAGAAATAATCCTTTTTGAGCATCTATTATACTCACTGTGAAAGGAATTTTTACTCATGTTACTTCTTAGTCCTATGAATCATTGTACAGAATAAAACTGAGGGTCAGAGGTAGAAACTGGCCTGAAGACTACACAGCCAACAGGCCATAGGGCTAGGTTCAAATCTGGGTATGCCTGTGCTATTTCCACACTGCTGACAGACACCTCTAGCCACAAAGCTTGAATTACAAAACTCACTGAACTAATAAACAGAAGACTCAGGTCAAATAACCCAATTTATTCTTAACTGAGTGTCAAAGTCAGGAGTTTTACTCAGAAGAAACGACTACCATTCCATCCACAGGAGTGAATGAAGCACAGCATTTCTGCTTTTCCTACTGCATGTCTGAAATTTTCAGATGGTGCTCTTCTGAAAGAAGCTTAGGAGGCAAAGAGGTGATCTCCAACACCATGCAGAGTGTAGAGTCAGGTCGGAAGGTTAAGGGAGGGAATCGGTGTATTTTAAAGGTAGTTTAAAATCGGAACAAAGGTTTTCCATACTAAAGGGGCAAGGAGGGGAAGATTCAAGGCAAATGGGAGACAAAGCTGGGAGGAAAACTTTCACTGTATAACTTATTACAATTTCTGATTTTTGAGTCATGTGAATGTATTACATATTCAAAACAATAAATTCTAAAAAATGAGTCTAAAAGTCACTTTTAACCAAGTGTTCTAGCTAACCTACATAACAACAGATTGAAAGGCTAATGAACACTAAATAAAGACTAAATAGAGTCCATTCACTTCCAAAAGGCTCATTCCTCACACTATGAGTGTTCTCTCAAAACCTGTTGATATTTGTTTTTTTTTTTTTTTTACAAATAGTTTATTGTCAAATTAGTTTCCACATAACACCCAGTGCTCGTCCCCACAAGTGCCCTCCTCCATGCCCACCCCTCCTCCCCCCCACATCCACCAGTCCTCAGTTTTTGTCAGCATTCAAGAGTCTCTCATGGTTTGCCTCTCCCCTTTCCCCCACCATTTCTGCCCTTCTTCTCCCCCTTGGTCCTCTGTTAAGCTCCTCCTAATCCTCCTATACGTGCACACATATGATATTTGTCTTTCTCTGCCTGACTTATTTCGCTCAGCATAACACCCTCAAGGTCCATCCATGTTGCTACACATGGCCAGATTTCATTGTTTCTCATTGCCATGTAGTATTCCATGGTATAGATAAACCACATCTTCTTGATCCATTCATCTGTTGATGGACACTTAGGCTCTTTCCAGGTTTTAGCTATTGTGGAGAGTGCTGCTATGAACATTGGGGTACATGTGCTCCTATGCATCAAAAACCTGTTGATATATGAAGGTAAAGTCATTGCTGCATTCTAAAGAACTAAAGTAAAATCCTTACAGCTTCTGGACGAGGAGGCCAGAGGAAAATAAGAACAATATAGTGATTTATTTAAATCTGTCGAAATCTAAGTAAAAAAAAGTACGTGCGTGTTCCACGTCACTGCCAGGCCAGCACTGGCAGCACTTACTTACCTTTAGGAACAGCAGGTTTAACTGCCATTCTGCCAACCAAGCATTCCTTCAGCATGGATTCATAGTTGACCCAACGATGAACCTGGGGTGGGATGCAAATGACAGAGAAGCAACGTGACTCTGATTTTATTCAGAGCAAAACTAAACATACTTGGAACCGCTGTTCTGAAAAACTAAGCAGCAGATCCAACTAGCCAGTAAGGGAGTAACAGGAAGGCAGTGTACAAGGTTCTCCCAGTGTTGTTTGTGCACAGGCCTCTGGAGGTTCTGGACACCCTTCAAGTCCCCATTGCCAGAAATGAGAAAACAGAGGGGGAATAAAAGGGAAGTAGATGGGTTATTATTTGAGGGCAGAATGAGTTGAAATGCCAACAGGTTATCAAATTGCCCATCAGGCATTTGAAAATACAAAACAAGAGGTCAGAAGTGGCATCTAAAGCAAACACAAATCTGACAGAGAAAAGATTACTTAATATTCTTTGTACAACTCAAATACTAGCCTTGAATAAATTCTCAAATATTTAGAAATATAAGAAGTTTCACCACAGAATCTAGAATATAAAGTTGTTTACTTCTGTGGTAAGTGAAAGTCTTAAAAAAGCATCAAGAGGAATGCAGCAATCTGGAAATAAACATACTGTTTACACTGCTGAAGACTTTAACAATACAGCAGTTCTTGTGCCTTCTCTGAGACAATTTTGCTTAAATAAGGTCCATATAACCTCATAATATTGAGGAATATAAATAGGATTAGATTTTACTGGAGAATCTTCTTATGGAAGAGTATATTCAGAATCAAGAGGTTACAGAATAGATATAAGAAAAAAGTATGGCAAACAATTTTTCATGCAAGTGTTTCCAAACTTTTCTATTTGGCTTGCATTGCTAGACAATCACAACTACCAAATGACAATGAGAATTTGCCTTAGAACAGCAATAAGGGGGCACCTGGGTGGCTCAGTTGGTTAACCATATAGCTCTCAGGTCATGATCTCACAGTTTCAAGAGTTCGAGCCCACATCGGTTTCTGCCCTGACAGTGTGGAGCTTGCCTGGGATTCTGTCTCTTTCTCTATCTGTCCCTTGCTCACTCTGCCTATCTCTCTCTCAAAGAAAGTAAAATTTTAAAATTAAAAAAAAAAAAAAATAGCAGTAAGAACCTCCCAAGAGGAATGCTATTATGACCAACTCTGAAAATAACCCAATCTGACTCTGGTATCTGAAATGGTAAAATCCCAGTACTACAATGTGGATAATCCTCACAAAATACAAAATACAAAAAAAGCAAATCTCTGCTGTCTTACAAGATTGTTGTTTCAAAATAACAGTTTAGCCTATTGATAGTAGTTAACATAACTCGATGTAACTTTAAAACAGTATAAGAGCTAATGTTTGTTTTTAGTAAATGTAAGGGAAAAGGTGACTAATTAAAATAAACATCCTTTGAAATATACATTCAGAATCTCTGCTATTACTCTAGGAAAAATAAGTTTTCTCTTCAATAATCATCTAACTTTCTACATGATATGTAGATTCAGTACAGCAAGCTAAGCCAGTTATATAACAATCCCCAAATGAGAAAAAAACTAAGGGCAGAGAAGCTAAGTGACTTGTTCTTTCTTCTAATTGTTACTGTCACCTATAAGCCAATCATCATCATAATCAAAATTAATAAAAAACTGAGTAATCAGCTGCTAGCAGAGGAGATAGCAACCGCTTAAGAGAAGACTCCTGGAGGGAAAGGGAGAGAGGCAAACCATGAGAGACTCTTGAATGCTGACAAAAACTGAGGACTGATGGATGTGGGGGGGTGGAGGGATGGGCATGGAGGAGGACACTTGTGGGGATGAGCACTGGGTGTATGTGGAAACTAATTTGACAATAAACTATTTGTAAAAAAAAAAAAAAAAGAGTAGACTCCTGGATACCGATTTGAAATCATCTCTAGAATCATAGTAAATTAATCCAAAGGCAAATTAAACAGTTGTTACTCTCGAGCATCTTCCCGCATTTCAAAATTCAAGCCAATGTGAATGAAATTTGTGCAACTATTTTTTTCCTGCAACTATCACGCTGCCTAAATCTGAGAGAACCTTTCCACTGAAGGGTTAATTAATACTACGATTAATTTCACCACCTCACCTGATCAAAAAGGTCAGTACCATCCGATCCTGCTGCTCTCATTAGTTCATCTTCTCCACCAGGATGATACTCCATATACGGGGTAACATTATAAACAAACCCTGTATCAAAACAAGGGGAAATAATATCCTAAATAAACTTCTCAAAAATTGTACAAACTAGAAATAAGTTTCAACAAATCCTTTCAAATATGTCCTTTTTAACAATTCATTATTATTTCAAAGTATTAAAAACATGAAGGGTCAAAGATTTCCCCATACTCACAAGCTAACAAGTTAGGCTGACAGTTTCAATGGGTCCAGGGCAGAAAACATCAGACAAAAAGGACAGTTTAGTACTCCCATCACTAGCAGTAGCTACAATATCAGCATTTGCAGGAGTTCCCTGAACCCCAATTCCTACAGATCTATGTGGAGAGGGCCAGGTAATACCTGTACACTCAATGTGCTACAAGACAGGCAGAGAATTCTGAGTTTAGGAAAGTCGAATTTTTATAATGACCAGTAAGCACAGGTGCGCTTCATTCTTGGTATATTTATTATACCAAACAGTAGGCAAGTGGTCCTTTGCTCTAGAGTCACTGGTTCTGCCTTCCAAGGTTGTTTACTATGCACACATCCCTGAAAAGGTTGTCTAGACAAAGACATCTTACTTCTGCTCATAAGATGTGCAAATATCTAAAAAACCTATAGAAAATTGCCTCCTAACACAAAGAAATAATCAAATGCTATTTATAATTTTTAAAAGCTCCCTCTAATATTTCTACTCCATCATCCTCTACTGCCCTGATAGGAGAATCTGATGAAAAAGAATCACACTCTCATCCATGTGTCTGATCATCTCAGTGAATGCCAAGCAAGCAAGGGTGCCTGGGCCACCGAGGCAGGCTCTGAGAAGGCCAATCCTTTTCTGTAGTTGCCCAAGGAAGAAAGATTATTGTTTAGATCTTAATAATCCCTTTATCTTCCCCTAATATTTATTTCATCTGTTCATAGATCTGAATGCACGTTTATCTTTTTAAAAAAAGAACATGAAACAACAATGGAGGAAAACTCCTCACTGAATAGTCTTCTCAAAGAAATGAGTTCCCTTCTAGTCCTTAAAAACTACAGGGGAGACAGACCCAGCCCTGAAGACATCTCAAGGGTGCCAGGAGAACAAGCGGTCTTCTTCCACCCAGGACCGTTCCCTCTCAGTGTTACGACTTCTGGAAATTTAAATAACCTCAGAGAACTTAAAATGTTCATCTACAGAATAATCTTGGGAGGAAAGAAGCAACTGGGTTTCAGACCCAAAAAGGTATTGTCGTTTTTCCACAAGTTTAATTTTAGAGAAAAACCAACCAGGTGGATTTCTTTATAAAATTGTGTAAAAAGCGATTTAGGCAACAAAGAGAAGTTAACTCACAAACTCTTTCAGTAGTCCTCCAAATTAGTCTGAGAAAAAAACAAAAAAAAAACAAAACCACTGGTGGAGTTCTCCCCTTTCTTCTTCCCTATATACCTTCTCCACCAAATTTGGAAGGAATTTTTCCTATAGTTTAGTGCTTTGAAATCCACAGACCACAAATATCAGAGTTAATGATTAGGATCAGAATTATTCCCAATAAATTCCCATTTAAAGCCAGAATGCCTTCCAGATAAAAGAAATCCCAAACTTCCCATACAACCAAACCTCGACCAGAGTTTCTCAAGAACATGAGGCTTAGGACATGCAATCAGGCACCGTCCGTGATAGAATCTCACACATGTCAGCAATCAGCAGAAAGACAAACAGGCAGCCCTGCCAGCTAACCAGAATCAGCATAGAAAGCCAAAAACACCCCACACGAGTTCTCTTGGGCCTCCCAACCCTTCAGATTGACCTTCAGCCTCTCATCATCTCACTCTGGACCTGAACAACTTCTCAAGTTCTTCAAATGGACAAAGACAGATGCCTAGACAATCCCACACTATAAGGAATTGAGACTTAGTGTCTCAGCCCAAGAAATGTTAGATCCAACCACACTTGGCTCATGATCTGTTAACCGAGACATAAACCTAGCTCCCAAAATGCAACTGATGTTTTTTTCCTCTGGTGCCGAGGCCCGTTCTTCTCTTTTTCTTCCTCTATTTTATCTCCTTCCTTTTTCCTTTTCAAAAGCAATTTCTGAAAACTAAAACTTGAATGTGGCAGAAGAAAACAAATGCAAAGAACTGAACCTCATGCTCTTTTTCTGTGCTTCACTGTATTGTTTGTACTATATGCGCTTTTTAGACAATAATCTCTCTGTATAAGCCTCTAGCTTCCTTTATACTTACTATTTGGTTTTTAGACTAATTTTGCAACTTTCTAAAGTTTGCAATGACACAACTAACTTTTCCCTATAGCTCTAGTTGCTCAAGTATGGCAGATGTGTACATCTGATTGCCCATAAAATATAAATAGATAGTACTTAGGGGCCCACAGATATAATTTCAACTTTATGCTAGGCTATTACTAAATTCCACAAAACTTAAATCCTAATTATGACATTAAGAACAAAAATGGGGGAGGTACCTGGGTGGCACAGTCGGTTAAGCGTCTGACTTCAGCTCAGGTCATGATCTCACAGTCCGTGGGTTTGAGCCCTGCGTCTGGCTCTGTGCTGACAGCTCAGAGCCTGGAGCCTGCTTCAGATTCTGTGTCTCCCTCTCTCTCTGCCCCTCCCCCACTCACTCTCTGTCTCCGTCCCTCAAAATAAAATAAAGACACTAAAAAAAACATTAGGGGCACCTGGGTGGCTCAGTCGGTTAGGTGTCCCACTTTGGCTCAGGTCATGATCTCACGGTTTGTGGGTTCGAGCCCCGCATCAGGCTCTGTGCTGACAGCTCAGAGCCTGGAGCCTGCTTCACATTCTGTGTCTCCCTCTCTCTATGACTCTCCCCTGCTCGCTCTCGCTCTCTCTCTCTCGGAAATTAATAAAAACATTAAAAATTTAAAAAAAAAATTAAAAAACATTAAAAAAAAAAGAACAAGATTGGGCAGGAAGAGATTTATAAAACACCAATCCTAAAGGGTACAAAATTGTTGTGACCAAGAGCCTCTGGTTACAGCCCAATTGGTGCTTTTAGATTATTTACATGGGTCACCTTCAGTTGCAGGGAGGATTTAAGGAGAGTACCTACTGACTTTATTGATTGACTGATTTATCCATCCACTCATCCCCCCATCGACCCATCCATCAACCCATCCATCCATCCATGCATCTTATCTATCTATCCCCTTCTTTGCATTGATTTTTTTTTTATAATTTTTTTTTAATGTTTTATTTATTTCTGGGAGAGAGAGAGACAGCGTGAGCAGGGGAGGGTCAGAGAGAGAGGGAGTCACAGACTCTGAAACAGGCTCCAGGCTCTGAGCTGGCAGTCAGCACAGAGCCCGACACGGGGCTCGAACCCACGAACCGCAAGATCATGACCTAAGCGAAAGTCGGACGCTCAACCGACTAAGCCACCTAGGCGCCCCTGCATTGATTTTTTAAATTTTGTTTTTTAAATTCTAACCAGGAGTAGATACAAGGATTGACTGACTACTGTTAAGAAAAGCAGTTAGGGGCGTCTGGGTGGCTTAGTCGATTAGGCGTCCGACTTTCGCTTAGGTCATGATCTCGCGGTTCGTGGGTTCGAGCCCCGCATCGGGCTCTGTGCTGACAGCCAGCTCAGAGCCTGGAGCCTGTTTCAGTCTGTGACTCCCTCTCTCTCTGACCCTCCCCTGCTCACGCTGTCTCTCTCTCTCTCTCCTAGAAATAAATAAAATATATTAAAAAAAAAAGAAAAGCAAGTTAATTTCACTATACACATACGAATTATAATGTTGTACATCATAAACTTAAAGTGTTACATGTCAATTATATTTCAATATAACTGAAAAATATAGCTAAAAAAGAACTTATTGAAATTAAAATACAACAGTTTTGTTAGGAGCATATGTCCTAATGTTTAAACGCATCACCTTTTAAATGCCCAAGCAATATTCAGGGGTATGTTTTCTAGCTAATTCATCCAGGCAGAGCTGCTGTGCAATTGAAAACATACATATGGAACAACAGCTACACTAAGTTCTTTAGGCAATATACTGGTGGTACCTGTTCCAACATTTGTACACTGAAATATGTCTTTTGTGTTATATGTCTGAAACTCTGAGCTCTCAAGTTCTTAGAATAAAAATTACTTACTTTAAAATTATCAATTAGTACTTTGTATCCTCAGAAACTTATAATACTTGGGATTTTCTCTCTCATACTCTCTGCCCCTTTCCAGCTTATGCTCACACACACACTCTCTTTCTAAATAAAATTTAAAAACATAGAAATACTGCATAATACTTGACATGTACATCATAGGCAATAAATTTTTGTTGAATGAATATAATGTGGGGCTTTAGATTTAAATCTATGTATGAATTTTAAACAAAAATTAACTTTAAATTTGATTGCAAAAATACTACTTTTATTTATTTATTTTTATTTATTTATTATTATTATTTTTTAATGTTTTATTTATTTCTAGGAGAGAGAGAGACAGCACGAGCAGGGGAGGGTCAGAGAGAGAGGGAGTCACAGACTGAAACAGGCTCAGGCTCTGAGCTGGCAGTCAGCACAGAGCCCGACGCGGGCTCGAACCCACGAACCGCGAGATCATGACCTAAGCGAAAGTCGGACGCTTAACCGACTAAGCCACCCGGGCGCCCCCAAAAATACTACTTTTATTTAAAGTGGTAGTTCTCAAAGTTTGCGGGGGTTTAACATCTCTTTTTTTTTTTTTATTTGCTAAATCTTTTTTTTTTTTTTACAAATAGTTTATTGTCAAATTAGTTTCCACATAACATCTGTTTACTCTTTTATTTATTTTTAAATTTTTTTTAATGTTTACTTATTTTTGAGAGACAGAGTGTGAGCAGAGGAAGGGCAGAGAGAGAAGGAGATACAGAATCTGAAGCAGGTTCCAGGTTCTGAGCTGTTAACACAGAGCCTGATGTGGGGCTCAAACTCATGAACTGCGAGATCAGGACCCGAGATCATGACCTGAGCTGAAGTCAGCCACTTAATGAACTGAGCCACCCAGGCGCCCCTCTTAACTCTTTTAAAAACTGAGGACCCCCAAGGTACTTTTGTTAATGATGGTTATATCTATTGATGTTTTTACTTTTCAGAAATGAAAATTAAAAAATTTAAAGAGGCAGCTCTTTCTGCCCACAAGCCCTGTCCCTGTTCCTTAATAAAACAATGAATGAAAGAAAGAAGAAAATTTAAGAATATTTTTAAATTAATTTAAAGTAAAAACAATAAACTCACTATATGTTACCCAAAATAATAGACATTTGTATGAAAAATAACTATATTTTCCAAAACAAAAAATACAGAGGTGCCATTGTGTTAAATTTTGGCACCTATCTTTATAATGTGGCTTAATAGTTGACACCTGTATTCTCACTGCACCTTCTGCACTTAAACTTATACACCTGTGAAACAAAGATTTTTTTAAAAGGTAGATAACAGTATTATCAAAATTTTTGGCCTTGGACCACCTACCAAAAGAGCTTTAAGCTCCCTCGGGAACCCCTGGATCATGCTCTGAGACTCTGACATAAAATAGAACAAAGGAAAAAGGACAAATTATTAGTGTGTGGCCTGAACCACGGGGATGCAGCTCACTCCTTACTGGTGAGCTTTCAGGATTCACATGTGGTTACATAACCTGAAAAATTATGGGAGACTCATCTGGGAAATAGATTAATTGGTATAAATGTCACTTGAGTCTTACATTGCGGTGTCTGGTATAGAGCTGGGGTTGAGAACAAGGTGATGTTTGCTGCAATCCAGTTGTGAGTTCAGTTATCTGAGATATGTGATTCCGGGGTCTGTGGGTGGGAAAAGGCTTTTTCTACCTATGGGAAGTCGGAGTGGTGACTGAAAAAGAGTGCCCTGAAACTGGAAGTTTCACACATTGTTGCTGAGAATGGAACCTTGTCTGGCAGTTCCTCAAAAGGTTAAACATAGACTGTATGTGACCCAGTAGATTTATTCCTAAGTGGATACTCAAAAGAAATAAAAATATAAGTCCATACAAGAATGTGTACATGAATGTTCATAGCAACATGATTTATAATAACTTAAACGTCAATGAACAGATAAATGAAATGGTCCATATTCATACGTAGAGTAATATTCAGCAGAAAAAGGACTGAAGTACTGACATGTGCTACAACATGGACGAACCCTGAAAATATTATACTAAGAAAGAAGGCAAACTCAAAAGACCATATAGTTCATGCTTCCATTTATACGGAATGTCCCAAATTTCCAAGTCTCAAGAGACAGAAAGACATTAGTGGTTACCTATAGCTGGGGGGATGGCTAAAGAATGTTTCTGCATAGTGTTAAGTCACAGTATCCGCGGTCAGTGACTGCTATGTTGGGACTCAGATTCTTCACAATATCCGTATCAAAAACTAAAAGGGGATTTCTCCTTTTTGAAAAACTAAGGAGTCTTTTTTGTTTGTTTCTTTTTAATACTCTTTAAGTTCAGATCATGTGACCAGTGTTACTAGTGTCTCTTTTTCTTGGTTGCTAGGAAGGTCAGGACTGCATTTAATGCTCAATCACAGTACTACTGTTAGCTAGGTTAGGTAACCGGTATATTTTCTTTTTTTTTTTTTATGTTTTGTTGTGGGTTTTATAATTTTTACACATAAAGTTAAATATTTTGTTGTAAGATGCCTTAGTATTTAGTAGTAACAGTTAGGATTGAAATTACAACAAATATAAAAAGTATATGTGAAAAACTAGGGGCAGCATTTACAAGATGGAGAAGAGTTCTTTCTGTATAAAATGCCAACATTAGTTTTTAGGTATAAAAATGAAACTGATCATTGGACTCAAGCCTTTAAATAAGCAGTGAGCTCCTAGACACTAGTAGGAGCTGGTAAGTAGATGATGGATGATGGTGTGTAGATCTTATAGAGGTAAGTCCTGTACTAATGAGAAACCAGACTAAAAACTGCCTTTAGAGTTCTCCCAATTTTAAGTCAGGGCTCTATCCCACAAACCATGAGATCATGACCTGAGCTGAAATCAAGAGTTGGTCATATAATCAACTCAGCCACCCAGAGCCCCTGAGGTATTTCTATTTACTTCACTATTCACCACAGTTCATTTTGTTGGCTCTAAAAGAAATGCAGGGAAAAGGTGGGTTAACACAGTAAAATCATGGCATATGTCACAGTATTCAAATACAGATTCATTTTTGCAAGTACTGTGACTACTTTGCCATCTTGTGTTCAATAAAGAAATAGCACGTTATTTTTATTTTACATCTACTGATATTTATCTAGTTTCTTCTAGCAACTTCTGAGAGAGGGTGTTAAAATAAGCAGCAATGATTATGAACTGTAATTCTATCTTTCAATGCTATTAATATTTGTTTCATGTATTTTGAAACTTTGTTACAGGCAAAAACAGTCTTGCTAATCAACTGACTCTTTTCACAGTATGAAATGTTTTTATCTCTGGTAAGATTTCTTATCTTTGTCTGGTAATATCTTTTATATAATTTTAACATAGTCCAACCTTAGTATATTTACTGTCTAGATAGTATATGTTTTTCTACGCATTTACTTTCAACCTTTCTGTCTCCTATTTAAAATGCATCCCTTATACAGAGCACTTGAACAGATATTTCTACAAAGAAGAGATACAAATGGTCAACAGACACATGAATTTATGCTCAACATCACTCATCATCAGAAAAATGAAAATCAATCCACAATGAGCTACCAACTCATTTCTGTCAGAATGGGTAAAAATAAAAAACATAAATAATAAGTGTTGGCAAGGATGTGGAGAAAAAGGAACCCTCAATGCACTGCCAGTGGGAATACAAATTGGTGCAGCCACTGTGGAAAACAGTATGAGGTTCCTCAAAAATTAAAAGTAGAAATACCATAGAATCTATAATTCTACCACTGGGTAATTTATCCAAAGAAAACAAAAACAGTAATTTGTTTTTTACAGTGTTTATTACAGCATTATTTACAAGAGCCAAGATATGAAAGCAACCCAAGTGTCCACTGATTGATGAATGGATAAAGATGTGGTATATTATATATACAATGGTATACTGGTCAGCCACAAAAAAAAAAAAAGAATGAGATCTTGCCATTTGCAATAAATGGATGAACCTAGAACATATTATGTTAAGTGAAATAAGCCAGACAAGTACCATATGATTTCAGACATATGTAGAATTTAAGAAACAAAACAAATGTACAAACAAAAAAGGATACCAAAAAACGTGACTCTTAAATACAGAGAAAAAACTAGTGGTTGCCAGAAGGAAGGCAAGTTGGGAGATGGATGAAATACATAGAGAGGATTAAGAGTACCCATACAGTGATGAGCACTGAGTAATGTATAGAATTGTGGAATCATTATACTATATACCTAAAAATAATATAACACTGTGTGTTAATTATACTTCAATAAAAAAAAAAAGGAAAGAAAAACAAAGGAAAGGAATTGACCTAAGATACTTTGGAAACTAATGTTTTGACTAGGAATGTAAAACTAAAGACAAATACAATTATATGAAACACTAAAATAAACAAATAACAGTGTATCCCTTATATCCATCATGTAGTTAGGTCTTGACAAACATAAACATACAATCTCTATCTTTCAATCCAAATGACTGGTCCATTTACACTTGAATATTGATGTGGCTGATTCAGAGCTACATTTTATCAGTCTCCATCCTTATCCTAAAATTTTCTTTTTCTTCTTCCAAGTTTTCTGCCTGTGTCTCTGTTTCTCTTTTCCCACCTTCTTTAGGCTTAACAAAGTATTTTTTAGAATTTCATTTTATCTACTGACTTTTTAGTTATACCTCTTTGCATTATTTTTTAAGTGACTGTCCTAGGGATATACAGCATATGTCCTTAACTATAACCAATTTACTTAATACTGTGCCCCTTTCTACATTTGCTATAAGAACCATTTACCACTCTCCATTCCCTATACTTTGTGTAACCCCACAATAGAATGTTATAATTTCTGCTTTAATCATTAATTACCTTTTTTTTAACAGTTAAGAGGGGAAAAAAGTAAATTTTTTCCTCTTTACTCACATATTTACCAGTTCCTAAAGATCTGAGCTTACATCTGGTATCATTACCCTTCAACCTAATGAACTTCCTGTCAAACTCCTTACTAGTGTAGGTCAGCTAGTACTAAGTTGTCAGTTTTTGTTTATCTGAAAAAGTCTTTATTTCCTTTTTCTCCTTAAAGAATTCTGTTCTTTAAGGATACAGAATTCAGGGCTGATGTTGCAGGGGGTTTTCGTACAACAAATCATTTTTATTGTTTCCATGTGTATGTGTTTTTCTGACTGTCGTCAAGATTTTCTCTTTATCTTTGGCTTTTAGCAGTTTGAGTATAATGTGCCTCTATGTAATGTGGTTTGTATTGATTATGCTTGGATCTGCTAAGTGTCTAAATTGACAATTTCATGTGTTCAACAAATTTGGGAAATTTCTGGCCATTAGGTTTTCAAATATTTTTCTGCCCCATTATCCTATTCCTCTCCTTCTAGAACTATGACTACACATATATTAGGCATTTTTATTTTGTCCTTTACATCCCTGAGCCTTTGTTCAAATTCTTTTTAATCATTTTCCTCTCCGTTTTTCAGATTATATAACTTCTATTACTCCATCTGCAAGTTTACTAAATCTTACTTCTGTTACCTCTAATTTGCTTTCAAGTCCATTTTGTAAAAATTTATATTTCATGTATTATATTTTTCAGTTCTAAATTTCCACACCTTTATACCTTTTTCTTGGCTGGGATTTCCTATTTGTTCATTCATTATATACATGCATTCCTTTATTTTCTTGAGTATAATTATAATAGGTGCCTTAAAATCCTTTTGAACTAAATTTAACATCTGGATCATCTCTGAGTCACTCTCCAATAATTGCCTTTTCTCTTCAGCATGTCTGTAAATTTTGAATTCTGTTCTGGCCATTGTAAATAATTTGTTGCAGAAAGTCTAAATTCTGTTACATCCCTCCAAAGAGAATGATTGTTTTAGTAGGTAATTAATTGGACTCAAGCCCCAAACTCTGTTTCCCCTCTGGGGGAAATGAAAACTGGAACTTCTCTTCAATGTTTTTAGCCTTACTGGAATGCTCAGAGTCTGTCTATGCAAGATTTAGACAGTGAATATACCTCTAGACTTCTCTTTTTCTGGATTTTTCTCCCTCACTTTCCATTTGTTCTAGATGCCCCAAACTTTGTCATCTAGTTCTTCAAGCCAGTTAGATTGGGAGTCTCCCCTGAGTTTTCGTCTTCCTTTACAGTACCAACTTGGGCTTGACTTCAAGTTAAATATCATCTGAAATAGGACACTCACCCAGTAGTTTCTTCTTCTAAATATTGATAATTCCTAACCTCTAGTTTCTGTATGCTTTTGGTTGTTTGCTAGTATCTCTAGATAGTTACTTAAAAAAAATATTTTGTCTTGAGCTTATAGTTGGTGTTTGCTGGAGTGTTAGTCCAATAGGAGCCAATTAACTGTAACTTAAAACTCAACTCTGCATATTACTTAAGAAAACTAGGTAATACTATCTTGCTAATTATAATGGAGACAAATGGAAAAGAAATTTATGAAAAACAAATGGATTTTGTAACAATTTAAAGTAAACGTGGCCTTGGTATTTAAAAACAGTAACTACAAACTGGGCTTAAAAGATGGTGGACAGTAGAGTATTTTAGGAGCTCAGGATTGAAAGCATTCATTTGTCTCCCACACTCCTGAGAAGTTTCTAAAATGACTAGATAAATAACACATAAAGCCATAAAGACACAGAAATGAGAAGAGGAGATGACAGCAATAAAGTTTTGGTAGCCTGAAAGCCAAATGGATGAGCAATACCATACTTAGCAGAATGAAGAAAGGTGAAAATAAAGCCTGTGTAAGTTGGAGGGGAACCTATAAAAAGCCAATGTGTGCAAGGGAACCCGCCAAAAGTGTAAGAATCAGAGATTCCAGGCAGTTCTTAAGTTAGGGTCCAGAAAGTTCTCAAAATTCAATATAAGAAGCAGTATGAGCCTTAAATCCCCTCCGCCATCCTACACAATCAAGCGACTGGAGTCTTCCCAACCTGTAAGAAGTGTAGTTTGCTCTCTAGAGAGGAGGGACCATAGAAACACTATACTGAAGGAAACATACTTGGGAGTGGGGGAGAGGTTTGAACTAAAAACCTGAAGCAAAATGTACATGTCAAAACATTAAGATCCACCTCCTACTACCACCATCCCAGCAGCTCCCATTTCCCGAAGAGCCCTCAGAACATTTATTTACAGATGATGGGGAGGATTCTACCCCGAAAGACTTGCATAAAGTAGGCTGGGGACACCTGCCAGTGCAGCCAACCGACTCATAGAAAGGTTCTGTCCGCACACAGAGAGCTTCCATTTAGCTGTCTGTTTCATCCCTCTCAAAATAAAAGGCCAAACATTTGAAGAAAGTCTCTAAAACTAAGGTTGGTTATCTAAGCAACTTAAATTGTCAACCTGTGGAATGCAATTTAAAAAAAAAAAAAAAGAAAGAAAGATGAAAATTGAGACCAGCACTACTTCACAGAAAGTAGAGAGGAGTCAGGTAACAACTGTGCTGAATACAACTTGAGCTTCTAATTCTACCAAACGACTTCAATGATAGTAAGTCCAATCTACAAAACAGCTAAGAGAATCTGACCCAAAAGTCTCAGTTTGCACAGGAAAATTTATAAATAGAATGTGATAAAGGCCTTTATGCACTTCAGAAGGTCAATGGGGCATAATTATCAAAGATCATTTTATGTGACATTAGTATTAGGAAAAACAGCCCTGCTATGTAACTATAAGGAAATGAATCAGCAAAAGCATTAAAAATTAGCCAACAGTCTGAGCAATCAGTTACAGTCTATTTTGAAAACAATTCACAAACCTCTCCAAGGGAGAACAGTGACCAAACATCATTAGCAACAACCACATGTGTTATCTCCTTAAACTGGATTTACAATTTGTGTCAATATTAAGCAAGACACCCTCTCTCTAAAAGATGGGTTTTTCCTATGCCATGAGATCATTTCCCTGTCTGCCCATGATTTATTTATTTCTACCAGTGATAGCTACCAGCGCTTGACAGACTTGCTATTAATTACGTGGGGGAAAAAAGAGAGAGAAGAAAAAAGAAAATGTGTCCTTGTACTTTGGATTTTTTATTTTCCAAAATAAGTCAGCTGCAAAGAATACTTAAGATATAATGATGAACGGGGCGCCTGGGTGGCTTAGTCGGTTAAGCGTCCGACTTTCGCTTAGGTCATGATCTCGCGGTTCCTGGGTTCGAGCCCCGCGTCGGGCTCTGTGCTGACTGCCAGCTCAGAGCCTGGAGCCTGTTTCAGTCTGTGACTCCCTCTCTCTCTGACCCTCCCTGCTCACGCTGTCTCTCTCTCTCTCTCTCCTGGAAATAAATAAAACATTAAAAAAAAAAAAGATATAATGATGAACTTCAGAAGTATAAAGGCACAAGAAAAATTTGTTCCTACTCTTAACAAAAATAAAAAGCCAGACAATCCAGAAAAACCACACGTTTTTGAGCCCATCAGGGAAGTGAGGTCATAAGTCAACCACTGATATAAAATCCAGAATGACAAGCCTCTTAGAGGAGAGGGGACACATGAATTGTTTCATTTTGGACAAAGCACGGAAAAAAAGAGACGTGAAATTTTAACAAACTCTTTAACGGTCAAATGTGCACTAATGCCAATTTAAAACCCAAGGGCCTCAGACACAGAAGATCCTGTACCCACTCACAAATTTCTTTTTCATAGTCTCCACCCCTTGAGATGCTCTTGAGTAGCATGAGCAGAGCTAAGAAAGGGTATTGCTGGTACCAGGGCACAGTGCCTGCTCTAACATTTGAGGGTAGAGCAGAAGTACCAAGAAAAGTCCATCTACACTGTCGGACTGCATGAATACAAGGTGATTATCAGCTACTGGTGGGGAAGAAGTGAGAAATTCACCCATGCCTCAGACTGAATCCTGACACACAGCAGAAGTTGCCTATTGCTGGGAAGGTACAGTAAAGCCTCTCACTTTTGAGTGCCTGCACTGATACCAGGCAAAAGTTAGCTACTGCTGGAAAGGGAAGGAAACACACCTCCTCCTTTACTCTGGTCTGACACTAGGCAAATTCAAGAAAAACACTGGAGGAAGGACAGAAAACCCACTCATGCCTAGATTCTGTGCTGATACAAAATAGAGGTCTTCTAGCACTGGAAGAAAGACAGGGAAATTGCTCCCAACCTACATCCTCTGCCCTGCCCTCCTCTTTCCCTCCAGATACAAGGCAAAGCTCAGCTGTGAGGAAGGGGGTGGGGGAGAGGCGGAAAATGTGCCTGCATTCTAGATTCTGCACTACGTAGGAGGCAGAGGATATCTCCACTGGGAAAGTGACAGAAGCACTGAGAAAGGTCAGCCTCTGGAGCAGATGCACAGGACCTGCCTAAGACTGAGGGTGAAACAGGGAAGATTACAAAAAAAGAGATTGCAATATCTCTTCTGCTTCCACCACAAGTCTTGCACCACATAAAAAGCAAGAGAAGTCCGCCACTGGAGAGGAGGAAGGGTGTAGAAGGAGACCCTATATGGGTATATAAGGCAAGCGGTCAGCTGAGAGCGGAACAGACAACGAGAAAATCCTCCAACGCTGCAGGCTGCACACTAAAAGCAAGTTAGCAGTAACTCACTACTGGAGGAATTTGAAGTCTGTGGTACACTGATGGTAACAATAGCAACAATAAACCTCTGAACCGGCTCAACTACTACCTCGACTGACTCAATCTAATCGTCTGCCAGTAAAAGCGTACCTGTTTCTAAGTGTAAACACCTCGGGTTCTACTGTTCATCAATATGCAATGTGTGACCTTCAATTAAACATTAAAAGTCACCTTGAAAAAAAAAAAAAGGACAAAGAACCCATTGTCAAAAGAGAAAAACAACAATACAACCAGACCTAAGATGGTGCATATGTCGGCACTATTACACAAGGATGTGAAAATAACTAGAATTAACATCTTAAAAAATCTAATAGAAAATGTGAATGACATTTAATGGAGGAGAAATTTCATCACAGAGATAGAAACTATTAAAAGGAGTCTAATGGAGATACTAACAGATTTTTAAATGGGGCTCATAATGAACAATGAATCTACATAAGAAAACTATCCAGAAATAACACAGTTTCAAACTGATTAAGGAACTCCAGGGGCCAATAATCTGGAAACATCAAATATCAAGTTTCTCAACTGGTTACTATTCTGTGAAATAATTAAAACCAGAATGTGGCTTAAAACATATCAAAATACAGTAAAACCTTGATTTGTGAGCATAATGTGTTCCAGAAACATGCTTGTAATCCAAAGCACTTGCATATCAAAGCAAACTTCCCCAGAAGATATAATAGAAACTCAGAATATTCGTTCCACTAGCCAAAAATATTAATATAAAAATGATTATAATACTACAATACAAAATAATAAAACACAAAATATAAAGAAAAATAAACAAATTAATCTGCACTTGCCTTTGAAAAGCATTGTAGCTGGTGTGAGGGAGTCAAGAGACGGGGGTTTATTGTGTAGAACGACTTTCACTATCACTAATGGAATCACTGCTATCTATTGCTCAATGGGATCTTTTTCTTTTCATACAACTTTAACAAGGAACCTACACAATGACACTTGTTTTTGCCTCCTCTTGAGGATTTTGTGGGAATATGACATTGCATTGTTGTTAAACAGATTCATCGCTTACAATGCTACAGCCTTATTTTGCACTGTTTCCCACATTTTACCCATCTCCCTAATTTCATTTGAAGTGAGGGATTCCTCCACCCTTTTCTCCTCCTCCTCTGCAGACAAGATGCAGATGTACACTTGGTATAAAATCTTGCAATTTCGGCCACTTGCAGATCTTATTCTTACTTCTTGATGATTTCCTCCTTAACTTCCACTGTAATCTTCTCCTTCTTTCATAAACTTCCTCCTTCTTCTTACTGTCTTTTCAACCTTTTCCTGCATGGGGGCCATTGTATACACTTGCATGGATGTTGACTGCAGTACAGTATTAATAAACTCTTCTCATATACTGTATTTAATGTAACTGGCAATAAGGCAGCAGAAGAAAGAGTCTATATCTGGCAGGCAGCCTGACCTAGAGTGAAGCAAAGTATTCCTAAGCCTACTCTTGTATAGAAAAGCAAAAGTCTATCCATAGATGCTCCGAAGTGACAAAAAATACTAGTGCCAGTCGTGGGCACCTTCCGATGTGCTGAAAAATCACTCATTTCCATCAAACGCCACAGCCTGAGATCAAGCATCTGAGCATGGAAGACGATCACCCACAATCCCTTAGTGTTAGAGAGGAAAAAGAAGGACTGGCTTACTTGTGATAATGTGATGTTCAGCATCATGTATTACTGGTATTGCAAGACACTGTTCATTTATCATGTTAAAATTTATTAGGAATGTTTGCTCATCTTGCAGAACAAGTTATTCACAATCCAAGGTTTTATTGTACACACACGATTCAAGGTACATTTACTGAACACTAACCAGGAGCCATGCCCTGTGCCAGATGCTTGGGGCTGGGGGAGAAGCAGTATATCAGTATCTCAAAACTCGATTTAAATAGGGAAAATATTTTAAATGGCCAAAGAAATGCTATAGATGTTCTAACGGAGGTCCAACACCAAGTGCTAAGGAAGAAAGCCTAGGGAAAGAAACACAGTCAGAGAGAGCCAAAGTCATGAGAAGACTAAAAGGAAGAAACTGTTGGAAGAAAGAAAACAAAGAACTCAGTATGTCAAACAATGTTAGATGGGCAACTGCCCAAGATCATGAGAATGATAAGAGCACAAAGACATTAGCCTTAAAAGAAAATGTCTTGGAAAGAATGTCATCTTTGAAAAGAGTGTGTCTTTCCAATATCACTAATGTTAAACACCTTATATTCATGGTGAACACTTATAATGTGTGTGCACGTGATCTCTCTCATATGATCACACCACTGAGCCTTTGCACATGCTTTTTCCTGAAGCCTGGAATACTGTTCCCATTCCTCTTTGCCTAGTTAACCCTAGTTTATCTTTCAGACCTCTGCTCAATCTTCGTCAGCTTCACAGCACATGTACCTTTCCTTCACAGTACCTGTCAGACTTAATTAATGCTTTGGGTTCCCTACCAGACTGCAAATTCCATTAAGATTAAAAGCCATCTCTGTTTTATATTTCCATGTTATCCCCAGGACCTGATAGAGTGTATGACAAGAAATACCAATTAAATGAATGAGCCAAGATAGAAGAAAAGTTCGACTCCATCTTCTCTATTTTTTATTAATGACAACAAAAATAAGGTAACAAAAAAAGCAAAAGCCATTGTTACTATAAATAAAATCTGTCTCAGAAGGATATCCTATATGATTGTTAACTAATACAAAAAAGAACTAAATAATAGGCATCCCACAGTAATTTCTTAATGAACTAATTTACATATGACACTTAGTGTGAGTAACACTCAAATGCTAAACCAGGACTCAATCTCAAGTTGAATACAAAACAAGAGGCAGCAGATTGTTAATAGTTTAAACATAAGAACCTAGAAATCAGGTAATTCACATATTCCTCAAGAATATAATGAGAGTTATTGCAAATTATCTCCATAAATGTATTGATGCCAATGCTGCAGGAAAGAGAGTGTTAAAACAGCCACGTTCCTAAATATGATAGGAGTAGAAATCAATGAAATATTAAACAGACAAGCAATAAAGAAAATCAAAACCAAAAGTTACTAAAATTGGTAAACTTCCAGTAAGACTGAGAGAGGAAAAGAGAGAAGCCAAAAATTAGCAATATCTGGACTATATCACTATAGAACCTAAAGATGTTAATGATGTAATTAGAGAATGTTGTAAACGACTTTATGACAGTATGTTCAACAACTGAGATAAAATTAACAAATTCACTGAAAAAAACAGAACTTACAAAAACTGACGTAAGAACAAAAGAAAATTTGAACAGCCCTGTATCTCTTTTAAAAACTGAATTTGTAATCAAAAACATTCTCACAAGGAAAATTTCAAGATGTTGGCTACATTTTGTAAACCACTGCGTCAATCCAACAGAACATCTGAGGGTTAGACAAGGCCCCAAGACCACCAGTTTTTTTCCTCTTAAATTTTTAGTGAATGAAAGGGAGGTACAGAAAGAGGAAAACTTTTAAAAAAGAGGAAAAGACTGATAATTTAGGAGAAAAAGAAAAAGAAAGCAAAACATCCTGGTAGTCAGCAGGATAGAACAAATCAAATCAACAGATGAGATTATCTGCATTTAATGGTGGAAAATGTGAAATCTCTGTATCAGAATGTAAAAATCTACAGATCAGATTAGAAATGAATGAGCAAGCCTGGGCTGCAGGGCTCGTTCAGTATTCTCAAATCAATCAACGTGATACATTCCATTAATAGAAGAAAAGATAAGAACCAGATGATCCTGTCAACAGATACAGAAAAAGCATTTGACAAAATACAGCACCCTTTCTTAATAAAAACCTCAAAAAAACTGGGATAGAAGGAACGTATCTAACCATCATAAAAGCCCGATATATGAAAAGTCCATAGCTAATATCATCCTCAATGAGGAAAAACTGAGAGCTTTTCCCCTGAGATCAGGAACATGACAAGGATGTCCACTCTCAACACTGTTGTATAACACAGTGCTGGAAGTCCTAGCTTCAGCAATCAGACAACAAAAGGAAATAAAAGGCATCCAAATTGGCAAAGAAGAAGTCAAACTTTCACTTTTCGCAGATGACATGATACTCTACATAGAAAACCGGAAAACCTGAAAAAACGCCCCCAAAAACCCGCCAAAACTGATACATGAATTCAGCAAAGTCACAGGATACAAAATACATGTACTGAAATCAGTTGCATTTCTATACATTAATAATGAAACAACAGAAAGAGAAATCAAGAAATCAACCCCATTTACAATTGCACCAAGAGCCATAAAATATCTAGGAATAAAGGTAACCAGAGATGTAAAAAATTATAGAAAACTTATGAAAGAAACTGAAGGAGACATGAATAAATGGAAAAACATTCAATGCTCATGGATCAGAAGAATAAATATTGTTAAAATGTCAATACTTCCCAAAGCAATATACACATTCAATGCAAACCCAATCAAAATTGTACTAGCACTCTTCTCAAAGCTAGAACAAACAATCCTAAAATTTGCATGGAACCACAAAAGACCCCAAATTGACAAAGTAATGTTGAAAAAGAAAACCAAAGAGGGAGGCATCGCAATCCCAGGCTTTAGCCTCTACTACAAAGCTGTAAGCATCAAGACAGTATGGTACTGGCACAAAAACAGACACAGACCAATGGAATAGACTAGAGAAGCCAGAATTGGACCCAGAAATCTATGGCCAATGAATCTTTTACAAAGCAGGAAAGAATATCCAATGTAAAAAAGTATCTTTAGCAAATGGTGTTGGGAGAACTGGACAGCAACATGCAGAATAAAATTGGACCACTTTCTTACACCATACACAAAAATAAACTCAAAATGGATGAAAGCCCTAGAGGAGAAAACAGGCTGCAGCAATTTCTTGCTCGACATGTCTCCAAAGGCAAGGAAAATAAAAGCAAAAATGAACTATTGGGACCTCATCAAAATAAAAAGAGAGGTATTTTCTCTGTAAGGCAAATTGCAGTCTTCAGCACAATCCGTGGGGGGTGTTTTAAACCAAAATGCACCAACAAAGCACAATATATGAACAATATGGCACTAAACAGACCTCAAAAAAGACGTATCTTTACAGTATGAGAGCAGAAATAAGAAGGCAGAGCATCGCCTTGTTGGGCCTCAAGAAGGAACAATTGCTAGTGCAGGTCTGCAAATGACTATGAAAGCGCGGTGAGCATAGATTTCTAGGGTTACAAAGCAACTGCAGTGAGTAGGCAAATTTGCAAATTTGAAATTATGAATAATGAGGAATGACTGTACTCACAAAAATCTACACTACAATCCCACAGGTAAATTTTAAAAAGGTTTACTGTAAATGTATCTAGAAATCTAGAAAGCTGGACTAGAAATACAATAGGACCGAATACTACTTCTTGGAATCCATTCGCCAAGATTTTCTAATTAGTAATGAAACATGAAAAACACAGAACCATTCTAAGTCACTTTTTTTTTTCATGTTTATTTATTTATTTGAGAGAGAAAAAGAGCACGAGCAGGGAAGGGGTGGAGAGAGTGGGAGACAGAGAATCCCATGCAGGCTTCACATTGTTAGTGCAGAGCCCAATGCAGGGGTTGATTCACAAACCACGAGATCATGACCTGAGCTGAAATCAGGGGGTGAACACTTAACTGAATGAGCCAACCAGGGATCCCCAAAGTCACTTGAACAGTGGTCTCAAGTAGGCCTCTTCAATTTACTGGCATATGATAATCAGCATTAGGAGAAATCAAAGCATGTTTATTTCTAAGTTGTAAATGAAATCCATTAAATCTCTTATGAACAACTTACTCCTCCAAGTTTGTAACACAATGGCCAGTCTACTTAGCCTAATCAACTTTTTCCAAATACTAGTCATTCAAATGATTGTTACTGAGTATCAGGCCACACTCACCCTCACTCTTACTATAATTAAAGGCTGTATACCATGCTGCCAAAAAATGATTTCATGACTTAATACATCACTACATACACTGAGTACATACTACAATAAAATATACTACAGGGAAAACAAAGTCTGATGGAACTCTCACAGATGAGTGATTTAGATGTTTGCTCAAAGTTTCACTTGTTTGTAAATCACCTTTAGTTCTTGAGAGAGAAACAGCAATAATGAGGAAAACTACAAAAGTCCGCATTAATGTAAATTCAACAAGATTTTTTAAAAAGCATTGTCTCTCTTATCCATTCCTTCAACATTCCAATTACCTCCTAGTGCATTACAATAATTACACACTTCACAGAAAATGATTATTAAGTGAACAAATTGGAAACTTCATATACTGTCTTACGATTTAGGCCGGAGCTCACATTTTAGTACACGCTTTAGTCTGTTGCCAGCCAAGTGCTCTTTTTACACCATCATTTCTAGGAATGTGATTGGATTCAACAAACCTGAATGTGTGCAAAAATACTGATATATACTCAAAAAGGAAAATAATCTCCATAATATTAGCCATAAAAACTCATACCAAAGTGTATATTTTCTAAAATTTCTTAAAAAGACTAATTGTGTCTCCCTTAACCCAATCAGCTAAAGTTCGAACAGAATTAAAAATAAGACAATTGTCAGACAAGTAAAGAATTGAATATTTTAACATGGGGGAGAAATGATACCATGATACGATGTTTCCCTATGGTATAGTTTTGATTAAAAATTGGGCCTAAATATCATCTCTGACCTTCAAAGCTAAATTTGGCAAATATTCCCCTTTTCAGAAAGTATTATTAATATTTTTAATTAGAGCAGCTAAAGAGAAAAAGGTGACTACACTTAGTCACGTGCTTACTGTAATTTAGGACTGTCTTAGAAATTACCAAGTAACCTGTTTGTCTTGCATTCATCCTACTTTCCATGGTTTTTGTCACACTCTGGTTCACCTATTACCACCTGAACTTCTGTAACGAGTGGAATGCTTTTTGTCCCATTTAATTCACCACCACCAGCCTAATCTTTCTGAGGCATACTCCGATGACACTGTCCCCACATTCATATACCTCCTAGAGCTCACACTGCCACCTAAATTAAGAACACATTCCTCAACCTGGCTTTCGAGGTCCTTTACAATCTGACCTAGCATACCTTTCTAGTCTTCTTCCTTGTAATTCTCCAACACTTAAACTAAGTCCCAGAATATATCTTAAGTCTTTTTGTGTTTGTAATTTAGGCCTTTCCCTCCACTTAGATGCACTTCCTCATTTTTCTGGGGAAAACTTGTCCACAGTTTTCAGGTCATCACTACCTCAACAGTGTCTGATTTTCCTAACCCAGGCGACTCCGTCCCTCCAATCTGATGTCACTTTCTTTAGAACTTCTTATGGCATTCACTCAGATGTGTCTAACAGTCAGTCAGTCATTTATCTTCTCCTACTAGAGAGAAAGCTCAAAGAGCAGGGCCTAAATTGAGTGTTTCTTGATAACATAAACAGAACTTGTCAAGAAGGAAAAAAGAAGACACACTTTACTTTTTGCAAAGGGGGGAAAAAGCCTTATTGTTAGTAGAGAAGAACACATTCTCCAATAGAAACTTAAATTTATCCTCAAACCAACAACCTTACCAGAAGAGGTACCATACATACATTCAATTCTTACAGGAGATACATAACTGGGAGCAGTAACTATGTGCCTGCAGCCTGGACCAACTGAGAGGTGCTCCTGGGACAGCAAGCCCCACTTCACCCAGTCTGGCAGAGAACACTCAGGCAGAGGGGGGCGGTCATACTGTGCCAGATGCTTACACCTGCTAAAACACATAGGCCACATGAAGAAGAGCAAAGAGGGTATTAAAAACCCTCTAAAAGGGCAAAAGGAATTTTTTGCATCTGACAGAATCCTCATTCCAGCCTGTGGGTACTACCCACAGTTATACTGCCCTCAGAAACTCTGGGGAGTTGAGCAGCTGCTCTTCTGTCTCAGAACAAGCTATGTCATCATCACCTGCCAGAAGAGTCCATCCTCTCTGTCACTGAAAAAACTTTCACTAATTATGTCTGTTACGGGCTGAAGTGTGTATAGCCCCAATTCATATGCTGAAGGCCTACCCTCCAGTATTTCAGAAAGTGACCCTATTTGGATACAGGGTCAATGCGGATATAACAGAAGAGGTCATTCTAGAGTAGGGTAGGGCCTCAATCTAACATGACTGGTGTCCTTATTCAAACAGGAAATTTGGACATGGACAAGTACACAGGGAGAATGCAACGTGAAGCTGAAGGCAGACTGGGGTGATGCTTCTACAAGCCAAGCAGCTTCAGAGATTGGCAGCAAACCAGCACAAGCTAGGTGAAAGGCATGAAGCAGATTCTTTTTCACAGCCCTCAAAAGGCACTTTGATCTCAGACTTTTGCCTCCAGAACTGTGAGGCAATAATTTTCTGTGGTTTAGGTTGCCAAGTTTGTGCACCTCTGTTTGGGCATCCCTAGCAAACGAACAGTGCCTACTGGTATCTTCCCATTGATCACATCAGCAACCATGACAACCATGCACTTCTTTAGGTAAACAGGACTTCTTAACAATGTTAAGCACATTTGTTCAACAAACATATATCGATGTCCTCTATGTGCCAAGCACCAAGGAATGAACAGAATGACTGACATGATATGGTCTCTCTCTCATACAGGTTACAGTGATCAGGTTAACTGACAACATACCATAATTACACAGTGATAAAATCACAATTGTGTAACAGCATTGAATGACTAAATGACACTTTAAACTGAGGGTAGTGTGCATATTTAACCATGTCTACGTGACTCAGTGACATCGCTACGGAGGCCCACTGTACATTTCCACGCCCTTTATAACTTTTATTCCCCTCCAAGATGCCAGGTCATTGTTACCATGAGGTCTGCTTTTCTTAGTTCCGCTTTTCTATTTCTGCTCACTCTCTCCAATCCACTCATTTTTGGTTTGGCACTTCTCTAATTCCTATGGGCTAGGGGCACCTGGGTGGCTCCGTCAGTTAAGCATCCAACTTTGGCCCAGGTCATGATCTCACAGTTCATGAATCTGAGCCCCACACTGGGCTCTGTGCTGACAGCTCAGAGCCTGGAACTTGCTTTGGATTCTGTGTCTCCCTCTCTTTCTGTCCCTCCTCCGCTCATGTTCTGTCTCTCTGTCTCTCAAAAATAAATATTAAAACAATTAACTTGTTACAGGCTAGAAAAATCAGATAAATAATATTGCTAAGAAACATAAATAATAAAAATTGCTTCAGGTGAGAACTTAAGATTTGGTTTAAACACAGGCCTTCTGACTCACTTTCAATTCTCAGAGACATTTTCTTCTCGCAGAACAATTTCTCTCATTCAAAAAGATTCTGTTACGGGGTACCTGGATGCCTCAGTTGGTTAAGCTCTGACTTTGGCTCAGGTCATGATCTCGTGGTTCATGAGTGCAATTCCCATGTTGGGACTCTGCTGACAGCTGGAAGCCTGGGGCCTGCTTCCGATGCTGTGTCTCCCTCACTCTCTCTCTGCCCCTCCCCCACTTGTGTCTACCACAAAAATAAATAAATATTTAAAAAAAGACCTTACAAAAGAAAAGATTCTGTTACAAGACACTAAGGCAGGACATTATTATATATAAATGAGAGTGTTACCCAATAAATTGTCCACAGACACTTGTTTTCTTTCAAAGGGAGTATAGTACAGGTTTGCCATGTAAACAGTTATCTAACAAATACTGTGCAAATTCAGAATTATATATTTTAAAGCCCAGTGTAAGGTACAGTTTTGTTATCTAATTGTGAATCATAACACCAAATAATAGGACCATGAGGTCATTTGGCACTCAACTGGAAAGCCTACCCAAAACTTTTTGCAGTACATTCTTCACAGAGCTAGAACAAACCTAAAATTTGTATGGAACCAGAAAAGACCTTGAATAGCCAAAACAATCTTGAAAAAGAAAACCAAAGCAGGAAGCATCACAATCCCAGACTACAAGCTGTATCACAAAGCTGTAATCATCAAGACAGTATGGTACTGGCACAAAAACAAACAGATCAATGGAACAGAATAGAGAACCCAGAAATGGACCCACAAATGTATGGCCAGCTCACCTTTGACAAAGCAGGAATAAATATCCAATGGATTAAAGACAGTCTCTTCAGTAAGTTTTCACTGGGAAAACTGGACAGTGACATGCAGAAAAATGAACCTGTATCACTTTCTTACACCATACACAAAAATAAACTCAAAATGGATGAAAGACCTAAATGTAAGACAGGAAACCATCAAGATCCTAGAGGAAAAAGCAGGCAGCAACCTCTTTGACATTGGCCACAGCAACTTATTCAACATTTCTCCACAGGCAAGGGAAACAAAAGCAAACATGAACTACTGGGACCTCACCAAAATAAAACACTTCTGCACAGCAAAGGAAACAAACAGCAAAACTAAAAGGCAACCAACCCAATAGGAGAAGATATTTTCAAATGACATATCACATAAAGGGTTAGTATCCAATATCTATAAAGAACTTATCAAACCCAACACCCGAAAAACAAATAATCCAGTGAAGAAATGGGCAAAAGACATGAATAGACACTTCTCCAAAGAAGACATCCAGATGGCCAACTGACACATGAGAAAATGCAACATCACTCATCATCAGGGAAATACAAATCAAAACCACAATGAGATACCACCTCACCCCTGTCCAAGTGGCTAATGTTAACAACTCAGGCAACAACAGATGTTGGGAAGGATGCAGAGAAAGAGGATCTCTTTTTGCACTGCTGGTGGGAATGCAAACTGGTGCAGCCACTCTGGAAACAGTATGGAGGTTCCTCAAAAAACTGAAAATAGAACTACCCTAGGACCCAGCAACTGCACTACTAGGTATTTATCCAAGGGATACAGGTGTGCTGTTTCAAAGGAACACATGCACCCCAATGTTTATTGAAGCACTATCAACAATAGCCAAAGTATGGAAAGAGCCCAAACGTCCATCGACAGATGAATGGATAAAGAAAATGTGGTATATATACACAATGGAATACTACTCAGTAATCAAAAAGAATGAAATCTTGCCATTTGCAACTACATGGATGAAACTAGAGGGTATTATACTAAGTGAAATTAGTCAGAGAAAGACAAATTATCATAGGACTTCACTCATATGAGGACTTTAAGATACATAACAGATGAATATAAGGGAAGAGAAGTAAAAATAATATAAAAACAGAGGGGGACAAAACATAGAGACTCTTAAATATGGAGAACAAGCAGAGGGTTACTGGAGGGATTGTGGGAGGGGTGATGGGTTAAATTGGTAACGGGCATTAAGGAATCTATCTATTCCTGAAATCATGGATATACTACATGCTAATTAATTTGGATGTAAATCAAAAAATAAATAAATTATTTTTTAAAAAAGAGGAAATGGTGGCTACCCACTAAATTAATTTCATGATCCATTAATAAACCATAACTGTCAATTAAAAAAAAACACTTTTTGCAGTACATAATAAATCCCACATACCTCTTATGCATATCCAACAATCGTGTTTTTTGTTGTGCTTTTTAAGTTCTTCTTCAGTTACTTCAATTAACCTGCCTTTTAATCCCGTTAGATCCTTTCCACTTTTAGTGAGTCGAATCCAATCCATAAGACTTCTGCCCTGTTTTAGGGGGACCTGAAAAAAGGAAAAGGGAAGAATTCAATTTGGCTTTTTCGAGTTACCTGCTTTCCCCTCCCCTCCCTGCTACTTCTCTTAAGGCTTCTTCCTTACTCTTAGCCTCATTCAAAACGATAAGAAAATTCAAATCTAAGAATTCTACATTTTTTTTTCTTTTACAGATTTAGGTGGTTGTCAAGATCATCTCTGGTATATTACAATTATAAGTAGAAGAATATAAAACACCTGAGCTATGAGGTAGAGCTTAGAAACTCTGTCATATACTCAACTGCAACATGTCTCCACAGGCAAGGGAAACAAAAGCAAAAATGAACTACTGGGACCTCACCAAAATAAAAAGCTTCTGGACAGTGAAGGAAACCATCAGGAAAACTAAAAGACAACCAACAGAATAGGAGAAGATATTTTCAAATGACATATCACATAAAGGGTTAGTATCCAATATCTGTAAAGAACTTATCAAACCCAACACCTGAAAAGCAAATAATCCAGTGAAGAAATAGGCAAAAAACATCAATAGACGCTTCTCCAAAGAAGACATCCAGATGGCCAACTGACACATGAAAAAATGCTCAACATCACTCATCATCAGGGAAATACAAATCAAAACCACAATGAGATACCACCTCACCCCTGTCCAAGTGGCTAATGTTAACAACTCAGGCAACAACAGATGTTGGGAAGGATGCAGAGAAAGAGGATCTCTTTTTGCACTGCTGGTGGGAATGCAAACTGGTGCAGCCACTCTGGAAACAGTATGGAGGTTCCTCAAAAAATTAAAAACAGAACTACCTTAGGACCCAGCAACTGCACTACTAGGTACTTATCCAAGGGATACAGGTGTGCTGTTTCAAAGGGGCACATGCAGCCCAATATTTATAGCAGTGCTATCGACAACAGTCAAAGTATGAAAAGGCCCCAAATGTCCATCTACAGATGAATGGATAAAGATGCGGTATATATACACAATGGAGTATTACTTGGCAATCAAAAAGAATGAAATCTTGCTATTTGCAAGAATATGGATGGAACTAGAGGGTATTATGCTAAGTAAAATTAGAGAAAGTCAAATATCATTTGACTTCACTCATGTAAGAAATTTAAGATACAGGGGCGCCTGGGTGGCTTAGTCGGTTAAGCATCCGACTTTCGCTTAGGTCATGATCTCGCGGTTCGTGGGTTCGGGCCCCACGTCGGGCTCTGTGCTGACTGCCAGCTCGGAGACTGGAGCCTGTTTCAGTCTGTGACTCCCTCTCTCTCTGACCCTCCCCTGCTCACGCTGTCTCTCTATCTCTCTCCTAGAAATAAATAAAACATTTAAAAACAAAAAATAAAAAAATAAAAAGAAATTTAAGATACAAAACAAATAAACATAATGAAGGGAAGCAAAAAAAAAAAAAAAACCACAGAGGGTTACAGGAGGCGTTGTGGGATGGGGGATGGGCTAAATGGGTAAGGGGCATTAAGGAATCTATTCCTGAAATCAGTGGTGCACTATATACTAACTTGGATATAAATTTTAAAATTAATTAATTAAAAATTAATTAAAAATTAGTTAAAAAAAGAAACTCTTGTCACACAAACATTCATGAGAATGGTATCTAGTAAAACAATAATATTTCACCTGGAGTCAGAAAACAAGTTTCAGTTTTGGCTTTGTTACATGGAATTAAGCAACTGTCTAAACTTATATAACTAGTTTGTTACACAGTAACAGAGAAATGTTTAATGTAAAAGAAGGCACACTCAAGGAAGTATACTGCTATACACTGAATGTTTGTGCTTCTCCAAATTCCTATATTGAAATCCTAACCTCCAATGTGATATTAAGGAAGTAGGGCCTCTGGCAGGTGATTGGTCATCAAAGTGGAGCCTTCATGAATGGTATTAATGCCCTTATTAAAAAGACTTTAAGGGTTCTCTCATCCTTTCTGACATGTGAGGAGGTGGGGAAAAGATGGCTATGAACCAGGAAGCAGGACTTCACCAGACACTGATGTTGTTGGTGCACTGATCTTAGAATTTCCAGCCTCCAAAACTGTGAGAAATAAATTTCTGTTGTTTATAAACCACCTTATAAAATTTATAACAGACTTAACAGACTAAGATATTTATAAACTTCACTTTCTGGAATCCTACCTATTGTGGGCACTCATGTACCCCAAAATAACCAAGCTAATAGGTCTGTGACCCAACTGCAATTTTACATTCCTTGCTACCAACTACATCATCTCAATCTTACCATCGCTGAAACACTCTAGGTCTCTTAGTCCCAATAAATAAAGTAAAGTATGAGAATATGATCTTTCCCATCCCAAACCAAAATCACTTATCTCTCTTGTCTATGTGGATTCCATAATCTACTGGGTAGTTAAGCAAATCTAATCATGGGCCTTCCCTCCTTCAGTGGCTCTCCACACTACTCTACAATAAATAATGTCTCTAAATTCCCTGGTTTACCAGGCCTTTCATATCTGGTCATAAGACACCTCACTAGCTCTGAGTTTTAGTTACTGTTCCTTCCTATTACATGCTTTAGCTAAATGGGAATGGATTCCTTGATTGGTATGAAATACCTGCTCCTCTGCCTGGATCAATTCCCTCCGTCTCTTCCACAGATATTATTTCCTCCAGAAGCGTTCTCTGACCTCAACCCTTTGTGGTCATAACACACTCTTATAATACTTATGACATTTATAACTATTTGTTAGTCTGCACAGCCTATTAGACTAACCGCCTTGGAAACAGACCACATCTCCAGCACATGGTAGGTTCTCAAATATTTATTTACTAGCGTTAGTGGAAATAATATTAGCTATCATATATTGAGTGCATATTCTGTACCACACGCTGTGCTAACTTTGTACAACAATCCCACAACAAACCATGAGGTCTGAATAAAAGCCTAAGGGCAAGTAACACAGTGAGTGTGTACCATATATGAAGACTGTGCTAAGAAAAATATTATCTCATTTAATCCTATGAACAGCCCTATAAAAGGGGTACTGTTATTCTCACTTACACCTCAGAAAAATGAGACTCAGAGACTGTCATGGAAATTGGGAAAAGAATCTGGGTCTTTCTCAAAAATCTATACTTTTAACCATTATGATATACAACCTTCACAACTAGCTTCTATTTTCTCAACCTCTACCCACGTCATACAATCCAGACTCAGGTTCTAACACGTGCAAGATTACCTTGTTTCATAAAGGGGTGGGGGGAGCAGGGGTTGTCTGAGCTTCCTCTTGAATTGTGCAATAGTTGTATTTTGTTCTCTTTTTGGACCCAAAGACTCATCTTTGCCATCACCACTATGGACATTTTGTCTTTGCCTCTGACTTTCTCCTTTAAAAGGATGCTGAGAATGGTTTGTAGTTTGAACAGAAGGCCAACAACTCATATTCTAATTCAGATATTTTTTCTTTGGAAAGGCTATACTATTTAGCCAAGAAGAGAAACAGATCAAACATCAAGAAGAAGGCGTCAGATGATTAGATGGCTGCATGATATATGGAGCAATAAATGAAATGTCCCACCAAAGTCATAGCACATCAAGCTTTCAGGGTCCAAAGCAACATGTCTTAACCAGTTTCCTTTTCTGTGATCTAGAGGTAACAAAAGCATCTATTTCATGGGATTATTGTAAAGATTAAATGAGTTAATACACATGAAGCACTCAAAACACTTAGAACATACACAGTAAGCACCGAATAAATCTTAGCTATATTATTACTATTGTTAGAGTTGCAGACTTCTGAGAAAAGCTAATGAAAGCTACAGATACCTGAATCCATAGTTTTGATCCAGAGTCAAACTCCAGGCTTAAGTGGAGGGGTGAAAAAAGTAATAATAAAAAAAAAAAGGTGGTAAAGATCCTAAATAATGCTAAGATCCAAGAGTCCAGAAATAGGGGGTGGGGTGGATTGGCCCAAGTAGGTGGAAGTTTCAAAAACAAAACATGAGGGGCGCCTGGGTGGCTTAGTCGGTTAAGCATCCGACTTTCGCTTAGGTCATGATCTCGCGGTTCGTAGGTTCGGACCCCGCGTCGGGCTCTGTGCTGACTGCCAGCTCGGAGCCTGGAGCCTGTGTCAGTCTGTGACTCCCTCTCTCTCTGACCCTCCCCTGCTCACTCTCTCTCTCTCTCTCTCCTAGAAATAAATTTAAAAAAAATTAAAAAACAAAAACAAAAACAAAAACAAAACATGAAGTTACAGAATGAGGAATTGACAAATAACTCGGGTAATTAGTATCTATGTTGCAATGAACACAGGAGATAATTTTATTAAATTTTGTAAATATAAAATACATTTGTATTCCACCTGTTGCTAAAAGTAACTGTGTTTAAAAGTTCAAGAGTATCATATTACCTTCAAAGTCAGCAAGTGATATCAGTAGAAAGGGCAGTTAGCTACCAGAAGTAGAATGGTAGTAAACCCTCCGGAGTATTGTAGACATTTGTTCTCGCTTCCCCAATCTTCCCTAGCTCCGGGTGTCCCCACATTTGGAGGGATGGTCGCTGCCCAATGTCGCTACTGCCCAACCTTTCCCTTCTCGTAGGGAACGCACATCACTAAACAACTCCTTCTGGAAGTGCAGAACAAAAGACTGGAGACGAGAATAGGCTGAGGGAAGGAAGCTAATACTGAGTACCTATAGATGACTGCAAGCACAATGCTGGCCCTGTCATACAAAACTAAATGTAATTCGCGGGAAAAGACTTCACAGAACGGGAAATGCGGAGGGGAAAGAAAGAGGCTAGTAGGTGAGAAGGAGGGAGGTTGGGAGAATTCGAGGATTGCAGGCAGAAGTGGATCACGGGGAGACTGCCAACAAGGGCAGGAGGGAACGAAGGCGAGAGCTGAGAACAGGAGGTGAAAGAGGGGGCCGAAGGAGCGAATGGACCTTTAGGTAGCCCGAAACGCCGGCGGGAGGCGAGCTGAACGAGACGTACGGTGTCACCCGCTTACCTTGCTACGCCCCCCGGCGGAGACGCGCTGCTGGGAGCTGGGAGCTGGGAAAGACTGGGAAGGGACGTTCAGCATCCTGGACCCCTGGCCCGGGCCCTGCCCGGGGTCCGCCGCCGGACCAGATCTCTCCGCTAGAGCCCCTCTCCGGTAGCACCTACAGCTCCGGCTCCGAGGCCGGGCAGAGGCCAGGCCCCGGACCCACTTCCGGGGTCGCCCGGGGTGAGATGCGCCGTGACGCAGCACGTCGAGGCCGCGGGGGGCGGAGCCAACGAAAAGAACGGAGCGCCGGCGGGGGAGAAACCAGAGAGAAGTACGCATGCTTCGTTAGTCCTGAACCCTGAATTTCAGCACCGCAGTGAGGTGACAGCTAATCTGTGGTAGCATTAAAGACAGAGGGAAGCTGATCCTTAGCCTTGGTACTGACAGACTCCGAGAATAAATTCTCATAGGCTCCTGTTAACCCAGAACACAAGTGTCTGTCTATCGTTAAGCACTACCATCACACTACTTGAAATATGGAACAAAATAACACTATCAAAACATTTTGAGTTCTCTGAAACTCTGTCCTGTAAGACACCTGTCTGTACAGGACAGAGAACCTTTAAGAATTAAGATGTCAAATGCAAACAGCCGCTCCTACTAGGTGAAGCTTCACCTTTAAGAACCCCGCTAATGACTAACGAATGAGTCGAAGCAGGAAAGTCTCCTACTCGTCACCACTCACAAGTTTTTCCTCTTCATCTAACGTCCTGTTTTCGCTGAAAGATACAAGAAATTGTGTACTGATACAGCCCCAAATGGAGTGATGAGTAGCTATGTTTGAGTCAAATAAGTTTAGTTTGAATGCCATCTCTGCACTTAATAAATAAGGCCTTATGCAAGTCATTTTAGTATCTCAAAGTTTCATTTTCCCCATCTGCCTAATGGGTTTAGGTTTCAGTAAGGATTAAATAAGATGTCATAAGTAAACTACATGGTATAGTGCCTGGTTGGTTAATATGTCAATAAATCAATAAATGGCGGTGGCTCTTCATACTATTCCAACATATTGATGAGAGAAGCTCAAATAGCATGCAGGTAAAAACCAGTCCCTAATGATCAAGGTCCAGATTTGTGACCTGGTGGATTTTTTATAAATCCCTTGGGGTAAACACACATCCTGAGTGCAGAATCCAGTAAGGAGAAAAAGTTTTCAGGAGAAGAAATATAGTTGTAAATAACTCCCCCTAATCGAGGCCATTACTCATTTTTCCTGACTGACACATGATTTGAAGTTACTCTATTTCAACCTCCTTGTCCTTAAAGTCGGAAGGCAAATTGTGTGAATCTAGCCATTCGAGTAAGAGACATTTCTTAGCGAGATAACCATGTTGGGCCTTCACCTCTACCTGTCACCATTCTGGGATATTAGGAACCATTTTATTTGCAATTAAAATACTTATTGTGAAAAATTGTATTTAGGCGAAAGAACTTCACAACCATAGTCTACTATGTTACCTTTACCTTGCAATGTACTCCTGTTTTCTTTTTCATTGAATGATGTATTCTTCTGTAAGTCTACATTTAAAAAAAAAAATGCTTGGGGCACCTGGGTGGCTCAATCCACTAAGCATCCAACTATTGGTTTTGGATCAGGTCATGATTTCATGGTTCCTGGGATCAAGCCCTATGTTGGGAACTGTGCTGAAGGGGCGGAGCCTGCTTGGGATTCTCTCTCTCCTCTCTCTGTCTCTCTCTCTCTGTCCCTCCCCTGCTCACATTCCCTCTCTTCCTCCCTCTCAAAATAAATAAATATTTAAAAAATTAAAAATCTAAAAAAATTTTAAATAAAAAATAAAGCTAATCACTCACAATTTCTTATTCACTTCCCACAAGAAAACTTTTTACATGACAATATTAGGAGCAAGGAGCCAGAAGAAAGGAAGGTGATGTTGTTGAAGAATACTGTGTATCTGCCAAATTTCTTAGTTCCCCCTTGGATAGAAATGGAAAAATACCAAATTCTAGCCTTTGGCTCCCTTTTTTTGACCCCATGTAAGTCATGCTCACTTATTTTTGTTTTGGTTTGGTTTTAGGGATCCCTCAATGTAGCACTATAATTATTGAACACTCATGCTATTTTACTACTGGATTTAAGGACAACAGAGGAGTATTAAAGTGAGAATGACTTGATTCTTCATTCATTAAACATCTCTGAAATTTAACAGCCGTAACAATTCCCATTCTCAATTATAGACAATGAGTTAAATTGTTTTTCACCATCTGCTAGCAAACACATATATTGTGTGATTAGTAACATAAGGTGATTTTCTTCACTAATAATACTTGTCTGCAACTACAATATCTAATCTATCTAAGAAATACTAGTTGTTACAAGATTTAGTCTTGAAAATTAAATATAGTCAGTCTCTGCAAAGTTTTAGCTAAATATTTGCAGAATTATAACTAAAGTTAAATTTGTAATTTGATGAAGAGATCAAAATTATCTTTTGTGAGCCTCAAATACAATCAAGACATTTGTACACTGCACTTATTTTTCAATTCCTACATTGGATTATAATGTAAGGATAAAAAAAATGCCAAACTACTTTATAATTATAAAATATTTCATTTTATTAATAATTTATATACAAATAAATTAATTTAAAAGATTATGATACATTTGTACACTAAATTTAAATTCTATAAGCTTTGAATGACATCAAAGTAACTAATCAGATTAATTTTCACAGATCAGCTCCTCAATTTCATCTTCACTATCAGAATCTTCATAAAATGAAATTGTGGCTTGAATTGGAAAATTTTTCAGAAGAGCTTCTGCTTCTTGATATAAGTAATCATAACACTTTGATTTGGGCCAAAATAGTCTGAAAGAAGCAGACAACATAATATGTTTTATTTTTTCACATTAAGAATCCTTATACTCATGAAATGTTCAAATTTCAAGTGCTCCATATACTCCAAAGACAATTGATGTATGCCTTTAGATAGTTTTAAAATGTTACTATCACAGGTTTCATGGAGTCTACTTGCCAAAGTATCAATAACTAGTTAATTATTTTAAATCTTTATCCAAGCTGTAAATTGGATCAAATAAATTCACACTAAACCCTTTGTGAGCATAAGATCAGTATTTAGCTTTCTTCAGGCATTGTATTTGTTCTTACAATGTACAGAAGAAGGTTTGTTTTCCAAATTCCAAATTCCATTGGGGAAAAAAATGAATCCTATTATTACATTAAAATTTTTGATAGCCAATTTTATAAAGACAATAAAATGTTATGCACCTTCCAGAAAAGCAGAAATCACCTAGTATCTCACTTATAACCCAAAAACTCAACTGTTAGTTACAGATGTAGCCAATGTAAGTTTAGAAAAGTACAAAAGCAATATTTTTAAAAGTTTTTCTATGCACTCAAACCAGGCATATAAAAAAAACTTCCTCTGACCCCAACCTTGATCACATCTCCCTCTGTTTTCCCCATCCAACTAAATTTGGAAATTCCATATTAAGATATTGAGAATAATACTGGCTTATGCAATAATTTGCATGTAATACAATTACCTTTGATTTTCAAATTTTTGGCAAATATTAGTCTTGCCATCTGGTCTTCTATTATTTTTCATCCAAGGAAGAGAAAAGAAGGATATGGCTAACTCACCAACAACAATGCAGTCATTTTAGTGTAGGGTAATTACCCCCACGTACCCAATTATAACAGAGTGATTCTAACAAAGAGAAGGTTATATTATGCTCAGTATACTCCATTTTAAAAGGCAGAAAAGTAGGTAATATAGTTTGTAAATATTTCTAGCCAAATGGTAAAAAAGTTTTTAATTTTGATGCCTAAATAAGCAATCATCAATAATTCAGTCATTCAATAAATATTTTAGTGATCCTTTGTGCCAGACATAATTCATAACTCAAAGATGGAAAAATCATGGTTCCCTATCCTCAAGTTGATGATTAAATAAAAAGAATGAAACACACAATAGTAATCAAGATAGAAATTAATGAAAATAAAATAAACTTTAAAGAAGTTCAAATTAATGACGGCTATAGTAGTTGAGAAAAAGAAAGGAATTTCTTATATAGGAAATTATATTATATAGGAAATAATTTTCTAATACTTAACAAGAACTGTCAAATACAAAGAAGGTTGTTTATTATCACACCCAGAATTTCAGACCATTTTTCTTTCAGGGACTTCATACTTTCCTGAATTCTCCCATATGCTGAGTGATTCTTCTCAGTCTCCTTTGTGGACCTCTTTTTTTCCGTGTACACGTTACCACTGGCCTTCGAAGGGTTTTATCAAGAACGATCATCTCTCCTCCCGCATTCCCCTAGAAGACCTCACTCACCACCATGATTTCCCCAAATACTCATTTACTGAAGACTCTAAACTGTATTTCCATTTAAGATCTGCACTGTGGGCCCGTTACCTATATATGCAGCTCTTTACTGGACCTATCTATTTGATTTTTTTTTTAATGTTTTATTTATTTTTTTTAGGAGAGAGAGAGAGACAGCGTGAGCAGGGGAGGGTCAGAGAGAGAGGGAGTCACAGGCTGAAACAGGCTCCAGGCTCTGAGCTGTCAGTCAGCACAGAGCCCGACGCGGGGCTTGAACCCACGAACCGCAAGATCATGACCCAAGCGAAAGTCGGACGCTTAACCGACTAAGCCACCCAGGCGCCCCTGGACCTATCTATTTGGATATCCCATAGGCACATTAAATGTGATAAATGAAAAACTAGATTCGTTACCTCGTTCCCCAAATCTGTTTTAAGTCCTAATTTCTACTCTATTAGCGCAGCATTCATCTAGTCATCAGACACAAATTTAGGAGCCATTCTGTCTTTCTACCTCTTTTTTACCTATCATATCCAATACATAATAAAAGCCTATTATGTCACCCAAGCATTCCCCAAATTCCACCAGTCCCAGCACCACTTCTAATGTCTCTTTAGCATATCTTGCCTGAATTACAAGAACTTCCAATTTCACTTCAGTGTTCTAACTAAGCCTATATACCATTTTCCTAGTGCTTTTTCTGAAACATAAATCTGGTCAGACTTCTCTTCTGGTTAAAATGCTTTGAGTAAGCCTCAAAAGCATCTACAGAATTAAGTCCATGGGTTCCCAATGCCACATCCAGAATTAGGACAAAACTCTACCGAGGTGTACAAGATCCGGCCTCTGGCTTACCTGCTGGAATGACCACGCCTCATGTACCCAAATCCCAGCTCCTTGATACTCCTAGGGACAGCCATGGTGTTCTATGACTCTGTTTCCCTTTTCCTATGCTGTTTCTTCTGTCCCCTCTTCCCACACCTACCATCCATCTGGCTAACTTCAAGACTCAGCTAGGTTTCCACCACTTATCATACACACTTTCCAGATTTTTCCCCACTCCCTGTGGCAGAGTTAGGAGCTTCACGTTTCATCCATACAGGTTAAAACTGACCAAACTAAACTATGACAACACTTGCCAAAGGGGTGTGATTACTTTTTTTCCTGTGTCCCTCACTACTGCTGGCACATGGTAGGAAATTAATCAACATGTATTGCCTTCTACATGCTATTTATAAGCACATACATACAAATATCATACAGGTCTGCATTTCACAGTTCTTTGAAGCAAGCAAACTGCAGAATTTACCTTTCACCTGAATAAAAGCTGCAAAGAATTCTACAGAAAGGCCAACTTCCTATGCCTAGGAACAGCAGACTAGCTCCTCATTGTTATGTCCAGTAACTTCTATCCCTTTTACAGTGCTTAGTAATCTTTAGGATTTTCATTGAAGTCCATTTTCTCTTACATGTCAAGCTCATTTTGCTGCAAAACTGCCACTTTCAACACCATTCTTCCTTCTGGTTTGCAAGAGAACAAGATTATACACAGTCTGTGGCGTCTGGGTGACCCGGTGGGTTAAGCCTCTGACTTCGGGCTCAGGTCATGATCTCAGGGTTCACGAGTTGGAGACTCGGGATAGGTTCTGTGCTGACAGCTTCGAGTCTAGAACCTGCTTGGGATTCTGTGTCTGTCTCTCTCTCTCTGCCCCTCCCCCGCTCGCACTTTGTCTCTCAAAAATAAATAAACCTTGAAAAAAAAACTTTAAGAAAAGAATATACACAATCTGCCTATCGTGAAATTGATTTCACTGGACCCCTTTAGCATTACTGAAAAAAAAAAAAAAACTGGTTTGCAGGCACTGGCTGTCACCGGTCTACGTTCATGATACCATCCACTTTCCCCCTTTATAATATATTAAGAGTTTACTCAGTGTGCACTGATTAACAGTTATTTTAGGTGACAGCGTGAATACATTTGTCAATTCGATTAGTAAAGGCCCTCTGGGATCCGTGAAGACAAGATTTTCCAAGACAGAAAAGCTGCAAGGCCAGCCACGGAGCTGGGCGGTGCGATTCCCCGCTGAAGGAAGGGGAGACCTTCGGGGAGGTCCGCCACTCACCTGACTGGGTGTCTGTACCGGGAAAGCTTGCCTGCGGCTTCGGTCATCCGGGGGCCACCCGGCATCTGCGGACGGAAGGAGACGAATCGCAGTTACCACTCACCTTGTAGAAACGGGGAAAGCGCGCGATCTAGTGTTCCTCGCGCCAGCGGGGAACGTGACCCCGGGGCTCTCGGCAGCCTCGCTCGCGGCCGTGTCCGTGTGTCCGCTGCTCTGGAGGACACACTCGCAGCATCAGGACCCACAGGGCCTCTGGTAGGGAGGGCCTCGGGCGGGCGTGATCTTAAGCGACGGGCAGGCCGGGCGTGTGTCCCCCTCGGGCAGGGCATACCCGGTCGCGGTAGATCATCTGCGCCTCTGGGAGGCGCGGCCCGAGGCGCGCGGCTCACTCACCGCCTCAGCCGCGTGGTGCCTCGCCCCCTCCTCCCCGTCGCCTCTGGCGTCAACCCACGGTCTCCAGAGGCCTGCGGATCTGCGGGGTGAGGGGCGAAAGGCGCGCAGGGGAGACGCGAGCGCAGACTGGGGAGGACAGCCCGCAGCGGAGCCCCGACCGCGGGCGGGTGGGGGGCGGAGAGCGGAGGGGAGGAGCTCGGGAGACGCGGGCGGTAGGGCCTGGGTGGGGGGGGCGCCGCCGGAGTCCGCGCCCCCGCGCCGCGCGGGGCTGTCGGGGGCGGCGGGCGGCAGGCGGCGGCAGCGCGCGCGCTCGCTGGCTGCGCTCTCCGAGGGCTGCCCGGTTTCCATGGCGCGGCGGGGCGGGGGCTGGGCAGGAAGGGGCTGCCAGCTCGCGGGCAAGGCGGACCGCTTCCCTACGCCGCGCCCGAGACCCGAGCTTTATATAGCGCCGGCTGCCTGCTGCATACCGAGCGGTTCGCTCCCTCTCCGCCCCTCTCCCCCCAGCTAGCCGCGTAAACAAAAAGGTTGCGCGTGAAGGCGCGGCGGGCCGAACCTCGGGTGCGAACGCGTGCAATTCCCAAATGGCCCGGGAATGGGTTTTGTCGAGCGAGTGTTAATCGCTCTTCGACACATGGCTGCGGGTGGAAAAACAACATTCGCCCGAGCAGCCAATTTCCAAGTGAAGAGTCTAGGAGGGGATAAAATGAAGCAATTCTACACGTTTTGTGTATTTCTGCAAGAAGGCCGAGTGGCTGGTAATTGCTTGACTCTGGGCGTTTTAGAATATGGTAAAATGCAAGTAGTTCTGCATCCCCGTATTCTAAAGGCTGGGATGGGGACTAAATGAAAAGGAATGGCCTTGACTCCTCTATCTGGCAGAATTGGAGCTGGGTGAATGAATGCGCTCCTAACCAAAGGAAATTTTTGTTAATGTATTCACAGACTAGGTTCTGCCCATTATTATGTGTAGAGAATTTTTAAAAATTCACAAAAGGTGAATTGTAAAAGACTCTCCCAGCTACCAGAGCCAGAGATTGGAGTGATGCGATTTAGGCATATAGCTCTGTATTAAATTCTCATATCTTTGTTTCATTTTCTTCAACATCTAAGCAATGTCCCCTGGAGATAAGTCTAGAATTTCATGTATACACTTGGCATTTTGTCTCTCATGATAATTAGAAAATTATTTTGTGGAGGTAGAGTTGTGTAGAATGATAGTAAAATCTTAAAAAGTTATGGGACAAGTAATTTGTCAACCTCTCTGTGCGCCTGTTACTCTTATTTAATTAAGTTAACCCTCACTTATTACAAAAGGCCATTAAACTTGGTAAAAAGTGTCATGCTTCAAAAGAAAGATGATATATAAATGCCATATTTTTCCAAAACGTTTTAAATAATAGAGCTGAACTTCTTAAAAGTTGTAGACAAAACTTTTATACGTAAGCCGCAGTGTCTCTGCTATTCATTCAACTACTGTGTAGGAACATAATCTAATTAATACTTCAAGATCTATAATGATCTACCTATAGATCTGAAACAGTAAGGATAGGTAGCTAATGCATGTATACCTAATGCATACCCTAGAATTATTATTGGCTAAATAAAATAAAATTTGTAGAATGCTTGATATAATGCCTCACACATGATAAGCTCTCAACAAATTTTAAATGATTGTATATATATATATATATATATATATATATATATATATATATATATACTTTTAATTTGAGAGAGAGAGAGAGAGAGAGAGAGCATGCGAGCAGGGAAGTGAGGCAGAGGGAGAGAGAATCCCAAGCGGTATCCAAGCCCAGTGCAGGGCCTGACTTGGAGCTCATGACCCTAGGATCAAGATCTGAGCTGAAATCAAGAGTCAGATGTTCAATCGACTGAGCCACTCAGGTGCTACTTAAGCTATTTTTAAAAATCGAACCCCTTAACAGATACTAAGCTATCTGATAAAATGTTTCACCATTCTAGTTTATAAACATCTTTTAAGTCCTGTGCTTTCCAGATGTAATGGTGAATAAGATATCTTCCCCTATCCTCAAGAGGTTTCTAGTCATTGTGATCTATGACCATCGCAACGGCCACATAAGTAAAGGTTTTGAAAAGAACGTTTGCTAATAAAAGCTAACAAAATCACATTTTAACCAGAGAAGTGGTGCAAGGGAGGGGATTGACAAGTCTATTCAGAACAATCAGGAAAGCCTTTCCAGAGTAAAAGAAATCTAAGTTGGATTTCTAGAAGGATCAGTAAAGGAATAGTATAGTCTGTGTGTGTGGTTCAGGAGGCAGAGGAGAAGGAACATCACTTCTAGAGGGTAAGGACTGCTGGAGCAGAGATGTGGTTGAGGAGATAGAAGGGCTTGGGCTATCAGGAGCCTAATATGCCAAAATAAAATATTTTAACTTTGTTCTGTAAGCACTTGTGAAATATTTTTGGCAGGAGTGTGGAATGGTCAAAGTTTACATTTTATAAAAGTCATTCTGACAGCCATATGGAAGACAGATTCAGGGAAGGCTGATACTGGGAATAAGGAGATCACTTACAAAGTCATTGCAATAGCTCAACCAAGAGCTAATGAGAAGATGTATAGTGAGAATGTAAATGAAAGAACATATATTTTTTTAATGTTTTATTTATTTCTGAGAGAGAGAGAGACAAAGAGAGAGAGAGAGAGAGAGAGAGAGAGTGAGCAGGGGAGGGTGAGAGAGAGAGGGAGATACAGAATCTGAAACAGGCTCCAGGCTCTGAGCTGGCTGTCAGCACAGAGCCTGACGCGGGGCTCAAACCCACAAACCCTGAGATCATGACCTGAGCCAAAGTCGGACACCTAACCGACTGAGCCACCCAGGCACCCCTGAAAGAACATATCTGAAGGATACTTGGGAAACAGAATCTACCTGAATCATACAATGTGGGTGGACATGAAACTGGAGTCTACATATGCTTCCCAGGTTTCCATCCTGGTTAAGTGGGTGAATGGCAATGGCTCAAAGACAGAGAAAACAGGAAATATAGGAGGAAGAGCAAGTAAGATATGTTTATGTTGTTTTATTCTGTTAATCATGCACAGGGGAAAAATAATGAATTTGGTTTTTGGATTTTGCATCAGTTAGGTCAGGTGGGGCTCTGCAGCAATAACAAACTCTATAAACTTAAAATAACAAATGTTTATTTCTGAGTCATGCTGTATTCTTCTTTTGATTGGTAGGATCTGCTCCACATCATCTTCACTTAAGGGTACAACTTCCTGGAACCTTTTTCTTCTGGAATGGTACCAGTTGTCATAACAGGGGGGAAGGGAATAAAATTAGCAGATTTTTGAAGACTTGGTAACATGTAGGTGGAGAGGATATCCAAAGGACAATCAGAAATATAAGGTCTGAAGTTCAGTGGAGAGTTTAGGACTAAAGATTTAAATGCGAGAGTCATAAGAAAAGAAGTAACAGTAAAAGGCGAAAGATTTATGCAATCTGAAGAGAAACCAGAGAAGGGGGGAAATGGTGGGGGAAAGGGGGAGAGGCAAACCATGAGAGACTCTTGAATGCTGACAAAAACAGAACTGATGGATGTGGGGGGGTGGAGGGATGGGCATGAAGGAAGACACTTGTGGGGATGAGCACTGGGTGTTATGTGGAAACTAATTTGACAATAAACTATTTGTAAAAAAGAAAAAAGAAGAAGAAGAAGAAGTAATAGTTTAAAACAGTAGGGACTCATTGGTTTTCCCAGGGAATTTTGTAAGTTTGAAAACAGTACCAAGGACAGAGCTCTGGAGAGCACCATTTGACTGTGAAGTGAGAAGAGATGCAAAACAGAACAAAGCAAAACAAAACCTCCCTGAAAAGGAATGGTAAAGGTAGTAAAAGGTGCACTTGTAGAGCAGGTGTGGTAGGAACATGGGACGAAAGAATTGCTATGAGGAAGGAAAGGTCGAAGGCATTAAATACCCACACCGGGTCAAACAAGATAAGGATGCACGTTAATTTGAATCTGGCAATTAAGGGGTTATAGTGACTTTAAAATATCTTGAGTGTCTGAAGATCAAAGCTTTCTTACAGTGAGTTGAGGTACAGAGGTGAAAAAATAAAAACAGTATGTTGAGACTACCATTTTGAGAGGAAAAAGAGATAAGAGGGATGCTGGGTCAGCAGGGGGAGTTGTTTTTAGGGTGTAAAAAGCAGGAGAATGTTTATAAGATGAAGAGATGAGGCAGGAGAGGAGACGCCACTAGATAAAGGGGACTGGACAATGGCCCAGGGCCCCCAAGAGGAAGGAAGAAATGAGATCAGAAGCCATGGGGAGGATTGTCATGTAGTTGGAATGTATGTGCCAGTGCTTACTCAAGAAACAAGTTTAATCAAAGTGACTAATCTGGTGTAAGGAAGGAGGGGGTTATGTGATGATGAGAAGTGAATGTATGACAATATCAATTGTCTTAAAATTGTGGGAAAAAAATGCATTACCAGAAGGAAAATAAAGGAGAACCAATTAATAAAAATATGGTAAAATCTATACTTGACCAAATTTAGGTAAACTGAGAATGAATATCCCAAGTCTTCCATTTATATATTTATTTAATTTATTCCACTTATTTAAACAGATGTTCAAGCTTGTTTCCAGTGTGGCCAAGGCCAATATAACTTATTCTTGTTACCTTTAAAATTTATTTTAGAATTCTATATGAGTCCCACTAGTGAATTTAAAATGCATGCTTTTTTACTGAGATAAAATTCACATATAATATTATGTTAATTTCAAATGTGCAACACAATAATTCATTATGTGTATACATTATGAAATAATGATCACAATAAGTCTAGTTAACATCTATCACCACACATAGTTACGTTCTTTTTCTTGTGATGAGGACTTTTAAGATCTACTCTATTAGCAACTTTCAAATAATGCATTATATATAATATATATATTACATATATATAACATAAAAAAGAAGGAAATTCTTATATACAAAAATATATTTTATATATTATATATTTTATATATAATGCATATATAATATATACATTTTTATATAATATGCTTTACATTTTTATATTATATATATTACAATTTCTTTATCCATTCATCTATTAAAAAATTTTTTTTTGCATTTTTTCTTTATTTTTAAGAGACAGAGTGTGAACTGGGGTGGGGCAGAAAAAGAAGGAGATACAAAATCCGAAACAGGCTCCAGCCTCTGAGCTAGCTGTGAGCACAGAGCCTGATGTGGGTCTCGAATCCACAAACTGTGAGATCATGACCTGAGCCGAAGTCGGACGCTCAACGGACAGACACTCAGGCGCCCCATATCCATTTATCTATTGATGTACACTTAGATTGTTTCCATATTTCGGCTTTGACAATTGTGCTGCAATAGGGGTGCAGATATTTTTTCTAGTCAGTGTTTTCATTTCCTTTGGATAAACACCCAGATATGTAATTACTGGCTTATATGATAGTTCTGTTTTTTTATTTCTTTTTTTAAGTTTATTTATTTATTTTGAGAGAGAGAGAGAGAGAGAGAAGGGGAAGGGCAGAGAGAGAGGAAGAGAGAGAGAATCCCAAGCCAACTACACAGTGTCAGTGCAGAGCCTGATGTAGGGCTCAAACCCACAAACTGTGAGATCATGACCTGAGCTGAAGTCCAGAGTCAGATGCTTAACCAACTGAGCCACCCAGGTGTCCCACTATTTCTTATTTCTTAAAGAACCTCCATATTGTTTTTCATAGCGGCTGCACCTTCTACATTCCTACCAAAGTGCACAAGGGTTTCCTTTCCTCCACATCCTCCACAACACTTGTTATCTCTTATCTTTTTGATAATAGCCATTCTAACATGTGTGAGGTGATATCTCATTGTGGTTTTGATTTGCATTTCCCTGATGATTAGTGATGTTGAGCATCTTTTCACTTCCCTGTTGGCCATATGTACATCTTCTTTGGAAAAATGTGTATCCAGATCTTCTGCTCATTTTTAAATCAGCTTGTTTGCTTTTTTGCTATTGAGTTGTAAGAATTCTTTGTATATTTTGGGTATTAGCCCCTTTTCAGATGCATGATTTGCAAATATTTTTTCTAATTCAGTAGGTTTCCTTTTCATTTTGTTGATGGTTTCCTTTTCATTTTGTTGATGGTTTCCATTGCTACTCAGAAGCTTTTTAGTTTGATGTAGTCCCACTAGTTAATTTTGCTTTTGTTGCCTTTGACTTTAATGTCTGATCCAAACAACTCATTGCCAAGACTGATCTCGAGGATTTTATAGCCTATGCTTTTTTTCTAGGAGCTTTATAGTTTCGATTCTTATTTTCAAGTCTAATCCATTTTGGGTTGATTTTTATGTATGGTGCAGGATATTAATCCAGTTTCATTCTTTTGTATGTGTCTGTCCAGTTTTCCCAACATCATTTATAAAAGTGACTGTTCTTCCCCCATTGTATATTTTTGCCTCCTTTGTCATTAGTTAATTGATTATATGTGCATGGGTTTGTTTCTGGGATATCTATTCTGTTTTATTTATCTCTGTGGTTCCTGTGTTTATGGCAATATTGTATTAATGAATATAGCTTTGCAATATGGTTTAAAATCAGAAAACATGATGCCTCCCACTTTGTTCATCTTTCTCAAGATTACTGTTGCTCTTTAGGGTCTTTTGTGGTTCTATACAACTTTTAGGGTTGTTTGATTTCTGTGTAAAATGCCATTGGAATTTTGAAAAGAATTGCATTGAATCTGTAGATTGCCTTGAGTATCATAAGAATTTTAACAGTATTAATTCTTATAATTCATGAACATGGAATATCTTCCTATTTATTTGTGTCTTTTTCAATTTCTTTCATCAGTGTCTTTAAGTTTTCAAAGTTTAGATCTTTCACCTCCTTGGTTAAATTTATTCCTAGGAATTTAATCTTTTTAATACAGTCTACGGCCATACCACCGTGAACGTGCCCGATCTCATCTAATCTTTTTAATACAGTTGTAAGTGGGAATGTTTTCTTAATTTCTCTTTCTAATAACCTGTTATCAGCTTATAGAGACCCAACTGATTTTTATGTATTAATGTTGTATCCTGCTACTTTACTGAATTCAGTTATTAGTTAATATTTTTTGGTGGAGTTTTAGGGTTTTCTATATGTCATGTCATTTTCAAATGAAGACAGTTTTATTTCTTCCTTTGCATTTTGGATCTTTTTTATTTATTTTTCTTGCATAATTAATCTGGCTAGGAATTCCAATTCTGTGTTGAATAAAAGCAGAGTGAGAGTGGTTACCCTTGTCTTGTTCTTTTTTTTTTTTAAATTTTTTTAATGTTTTATTTATTTCTAGAGAGAGAGAGACAGCGTGAGCAAGGGAGGGTCAGAGAGAGAGGGAGACACAGACTCTGAAACAGGCCCCAGGCTATGAGCTGGCAGTCAGCACAGAACCCGACGCGGGGCTCAAACCCAAGAACCGCGAGATCATGACCTAAGCGAAAGTCAGACGCTCAACTGACTAAGCCACCCAGGTGCCCCTCCCTTGTCTTGTTCTTAATCTTAGAGGAAAAGTTTTCAGCTTTAAACCATTGAGTGTGATATTAGATATGGACTTGTCATATATGGCCTTTATTATGGTGAGGTATGTTCCCTCTATACTCACTTTGTTGAGAATTTTTGTTGTAAATGGATGTTGAGTTTTGTCAAACACGTTTTCTGAATCTATTTAAATTATATGGTTTTTACCCTTTACTTTATTAATGTTGTGTATATTGTTGATTGGTTTATAGATATGAAGCCATCCTTGCATCCTTGGAATAAATCCATCTTGATTATGGTGTATACTCATTTTAATGTATTGTTGAATTCAGTTTGTTAATATTCTGTTGAGGATTGTTGCCTCTATATTTATCAGGAACACTGACTTGGAATTTTCTCTTCTTATAGTATCCTTGTCTGATTTTGGTAACAGGGTAATACTGTCCTCATAAAATCAGGTTGGAAGTGTTCCTTCCTCTTATATTTTTTAAGAGTTTGAGGAAGATTAGTATTAATTCTTCTTTGAATTTTTGGTAGAGTGCACCAGAAAAACCATCTGCTCCTGGACTTTTATTTGTTGGGAGGTTTTTGATTACTGATTCAATCTCCTTACTAGTTTTTTTGTCCTGTTCAGATTTTCTGTTTCTTCACATTTCAGACTTGGTAGATTACACATTTTTAGGAATTTATCCATTTTTAAACTATGTGCTTTATATAAGATATCAATATGTTTTTTATAACATACCAATGAGGTAGCCTAGTCTAAATAATCTTTCAGGATTAAAAATATTAAAAACTTCATCCATTCAAGAAGTATTTATTGAATGCCGACTATGTGCCAGGCATTCTTCTAGGAGCTTGGGATATGTCAGTGAACAAAACAGACAAAACTTCCTACATTTGTGGAGTTTACATTCTGACAGACATCTAAGCCACCAACACTTGTAATTTACTAAAAAGAAAGTATTATAAATTTACCTTACACATGGTGCCTGTGTGCCTAACATGTTTTATTTGTTTTTATAAACTTAAAAAAAAAAGTTTATCTATTTATTTTGAGAGGAGAAAGAGAGAGCATGCGTGAGCAGGGGAGGAGCAGAGAGAGAGAGAGAGAGAAAGAAAGAGAATCCCAAGCAGGTTTCTCACGGTCAGCACAAAGCCCAAAACAAGGGGTTCAAACTCACAAACTGTGAGATTGTGACCTGAGTGGAATCAGGAGTTGGTCTCCATCAACTGAGCCACTCAGGTGCCCCAGCATGCTTTTTAAATTTTTATTTTTGGAGTTTTGTATGACTATAAGATGAGAAAAGTGAAGTCTATCCTGGATAGAGTGCTTGGGGAGGACAAATGGAAAAGATCAAAACCACATAAAAACAATGGATACGTACTTCTCTATTATCCAGGAAATAATTGCAAATGGAAAGAAAAATTAGAGCTTGAACTAGGTTTCCATTTTGAATATGATCTGATGTTGTCCCACCCTTTTCAATGGACAGGATGACCTCAACTAGGATATGTCTTAGTCTCCACTTAGAGACAAAGGTGAGAAAAAGAAGTGTGAGGGAATGAGGGGAATATGATGACTCACGTCTGCTATTGCCACCATGTGCCTCCTGAATAATGCCAGTTTTGCTTGTACAAAAGCAGGGCCAGTCTCAGTTTATACACATCCTTTTTTACCCATGATTTTATAAATATTATGTAAGGAATATTATAATATATGCCTAATTAGCTTGACTCCTTTTTAAAAGACTGTACATATAAAGTGCACTCATTTCTAGGGTAATTATTCATTTGTGTCTGAATGACAACAGTATCAAATTCATTAATTAAGTTATTTTAGGTATTTTATTTTAGTTATATAGCTGTGTTTTCATAAGACAAAAAGATTGTGAAAAATCCAATACAAAACCCTATACATAATATGTATGAGGGATCTTTTGGGAATGATGGAAATGTTCTAAAATTGGATCACAGTCATAGCTGCACAACTCTGTAATTTACTAAATGTAATAAATGTACTAAATTTACTAAATTGTACAAGTCATTAACTTGTACAATTAAATGGGTGAATTTTATGGTGTGCAAAATTTAGATCAATATAAAAGCTTTATTTATTTATTTGATTTTTTTAATGTTTATTTTTGAGAGAGATAGAACACAAGCACGTGAGGGACAATGAGAGAGGGAGACACAGAATCTGAATCAGGCTCCAGACTCCAAGCTGTCAGCACAGAACCTGACATGGGGCTCGAATTCACCAACTGTGAGATCATGACCTGAGCTGAAGCAGGTTGCTTAACTGACTGAGCTACCAAAGCGCCCCTCAATATAAAAACTTTAAATATGACATTAAAGTATTGATTCCTAACCATGCTCAGTCTGGGCTTCAGAAACCAAACACTGCACTCAGAATCAAGCGTATTGGAAATGTTTCTGTATTGGGGTTTTTTTTAAATATTGGGGTTTTTAAAAATACCCATCTTTGGGGAGCCTGGGTGGCTCAGTCGGTTGAGTATCCAACTTTGGCTCAGATCATGATCTCGCAGTTTGTGGGTTCGAGCCCGTGTCATGCTCTGTGATGACAGCTCAAAACCTGAAGCCTACTTCAGATTCTGTCTGCCTCTTTCTCTGCCCCTCCCCCTTTCCTGCTCGTGCTCTCTCTCTCTTAAAAATAAATAAACATTATAAAAAGAAAGGAAGAAAGAATTGTAGTGAATTTGCAGTAAGGACTTAAGGCCTCCAAGCTATTGAGTGCAGTTGACAAATTATCTGTCAAGTCTGTCAATAAGGTCTCCACTATTGCTAATTTGCCAGAACCCAGGCCCTCATACTGACGCCATTATAAAAGGAACACTTGTAACACTTCAATCTGAGTTTGAACTAAAATGTAAGGAAGTGTTTTCAAGTGACTAGGATCTTTATTTTGCATTAATAGAAAGTTAAACACATGAATGGGCTCTAAACTTATTAAGAAGCTAAAATACTCTTTTTATCCCCCTTACGATTGGATTGTAACTTCTATGATCAACACTTTATGCCAGTGAAATCTTATTTGAGATGGTTGATTTCATAGAAGTCTTTTTCTAGTTTGAGGATTCAATTCTTAATGAAAGGTGGCACTTCTAAGCTTCAGACATTGGAAGATCTTCTCAGTTTTAAGATAAAGATAACAGTTGTGGTAAAACTGACTTGGAACCGAGTGGAGCTGGAGTGTGTTGTTTTAAACCAAGAAAGTGCTCACAGATGGCTCAGAGAGAGATTTAACAAGTCCGTGCTAATCACACTCATACATGGGAATATCTCCACGGAAAACAGCCAGATTTCACTGTGCCCCTCCAGCAACTTTGTTACTTGGTTAATGACGACAATGAAGTATAGTATATAAAGCCTGATGTAATGCAATGTAATGTAATGCTTTACATTACAGTTGGATGTATATTATGAAAGCTGCAAGGAGAGTTTATGAGACGTGGTTCCAACTAAAAAGATATTGAAGATACAAAATATTTGCAGAAGTTTAGCTTTGACAGGTAAACTATTCAGAGCTCTTGATGGCTTCACTTCTAGATATTTCTAAACTTCTGTGCTAGCCCCAAATAGGCTAATTTCTCCTCCTCATAAACTATATAAAATAAAAATACAATAATGTTAAAAATGTGTTCACCTGACATAAAAGACTGTTCTGTCTAATTACAAAACTGTATTTTACAGGGGCGCCTGGGTGGCTTAGTCGGTTAAGCGTTCGACTTTCACTTAGGTCATGATCTCGCGGTTCGTGGGTTCGAGCCCCGCGTCGGGCTCTGTGCTGACTGCCAGCTCAGAGCCTGGAGCCTGTTTCAGACTCCCTCTCTCTCTGACCCTCCCCTGCTCATGCTGTCTCTCTCTCTCCTAGAAATAAATAAAACATTAAAAAAAAAAACTGTATTTTACAATGTTTATCACAGCTGATACTTTAGGTGAAATGTCCTTTAACTATATAATTTTAATATTTATATTATTAAATATCAATGGCCAAAATATGATAAACATCAAGATTTCGTTTTAAATTTTGTTTTTAGAATATAATATAAAATAGAGAGATGATCCTCAAAAGAAAACTGAATTCCATTAAATATTTATTGATCAGCCCCTCTGTGCCAGATGCAACATATGCAGCATTGAGCATACTGTTTTGGGTTGTTGTTTTTTTAGTATATAACATGTTTATTTATTTTACCTAATGGTAAGTTGGCCTTTCTTTTTTTAGCTGTATGAAGGCAATCAAGTATTGCTTTATAGTTTTCTGGAGTCAATTTCGCTGTTGGCAATACTGTTCCAGAATTATATAGTGAGAACATATTAGGATTATATGATCGGAAACTGCAGGGGGAAAATATCATTAAAAAATATATATATAATTGAATTGAATCTGTCAAATACAACCTACTTTAATTTTTAAATATGTGTGAGTTATTATTTCAAAATTTTGGATCATAACATATTCTGGCACTTAACCAAAGCCAAAAATTTTCCCATTAAATTTTAAAATTATACAATATAACTTTGCTCTTAGGAATTTTAACATCAATATCTGTTTCCCTAAAAGGGCCCTTGAAAATGGGAATGATGATCTATGCTCATTCTAAGGGCTCTGAAACAATAATTTATGTCAAATTAAACTGATTTAACCACAAGAGCATACAGTTTGAATAAGACCAACATGTCTTATTTCCAGTTCTCTTGTATGCTACTTGGAAAACAGAAAGTAGACAAATAAATGAAGGAGATAATCACAGAGTTACAACAATGTTATAGACAGAACCGATGAGGGATTCAATACAAAGTAATCAGGGAAGCCTCTTTTAAGCAGGATGGTCAGGGAAGGCCTCTGAAGAGATGACATTTAGGCTGAGCCTTAAATGAAAAATGAGACAGGAACATTGCCTAAATGATTTATAAATTATTTCTGCTATATCCAGACCATACAAAGGCATAGCAGAAGATATCTACCTGCTCTGGTTGGCTTATGCTATTAGTGGCAGACCAGACAGCTGGTGTGTGGGCTGTACCAGAGAAGGAAAGTTATATTAAAAAGTATTTTTCTGTATTTGTTTCTGAGTTTTATTAATTACTTAAAGAATTACTTGGATTATAGAATAATATTTATTTTGCTTAAATATGTAAATGACTTCCAGTTTAAAGGAGAGCCAAATTTTAACTAAAAGTATTAGGTTTGAAAGGTGTCATACTATTCAGGACACCTGGGTGGTTCAGTCAGTTAACCATTGGGCTCTCTCTCTCTGTCTCTGTCTCTCTCTCTCTCTCTCCCTCCCTCTGCCCCCTTTTTTTCCCTTCATGCACTCTCTCTCTAAAATAAAAAATAATTATTTAAAAAATATAATATGGCAGCAGCAATATTGCATGATAATTTAAGTAAGGAAACCAAAATGTAGGAGTATGAAATTGAGTATAATTGACACTTTATTATTATTGGATGAAATATATAAGGGGCTTTATAAAAGGTTACAAGTGAAGAATGAACTGTCAGTGAAGATATAAGAAAGTGAGATTTTGTCCATCTTTAATGCTGCTAGGCATTCATTAGGCTCTCCATAATGATGGGTTAGTTGAAAGAAGAAAAACAGACAAGAATCATTTTCATAAAACTTATTTCGATTTTATCCGTTATCCCATAACAGTCTTGGTTACTACAATGAAACATTTCAGTTGTTAGGATTGTACAAGAATCTACTGGCTGCCTTTCCCATAGCTATTCTCCAAATCCACCCTCATTCTTGCTAAAAGAACCCAAATTTTGTGCAGATATTAAGAAGTCAAGTGTTTTTGGGAAAACTATCCTCTTCCTCAGTCACAAGGAGAAAATCATGATTGATCTTGCCAGTGATTAGTTTAGGCAGTCATGCCATCCAATCTTGACCAATGATATTTAAATGGCTATTTGTTTGTTTGTTTGTTTTGAGAGAGAGAGTGCACAGGGAAAGGGCAGAGAGAGAGGAAGAGAGAGAATCCCAAGCAAGCCCTATGCTGTCAGCACAGAGCCCCATGCGGAACTTGACCTCATGAACCATGATATAATGACCTGAGCCAAAGTCAAGAGTCAGACACTTAACTGACTGAGCCATCCAGCTACCCCCACCCCCTTTTATAAATGTTTATTCATTTATTTTCTGACCAATGATATTTAAAAAGTAGTCTGTATTCTGGTGGTAGGGTGATGGGAAAAGTCTATTGCTTTTTTGTGGGTAAAGTCTTTATTGCTGCCTAAAAGGAAAGCATAAGAGAAAAGACACCAGACCTCCATGTTCTACCTCCCAATCTTGTTTTTACTTTTGATATAAAGATTTGGGGCGCATGCAAGCTTTTATGAGCTAAGATCCTGAAACTAGCAGGTTGGAAGGAAGTAAAGATAAACATTTTGATAACTACCTGTGGAAATATCCAAAATCCAGACTTTTGGTATGAGAATGCAAATCTTCTTATTTGAATTTTATCCCCTAAATTTGAATAGGCAGTTGATTTGAAATTTTAATATGGACATGTCAAACTACTCTTCCCAGCAATGAGATGTGGTTCCACAGTGCAGTGCTCCTTGAGTAGGTAAATACAAGTTATCATTAAATCAGTGATCCTTAAAATCTTCATTGCAGAGAAAGTGCTATGTAGTTGTTCCATCTTTTGAAAGTTTGAAAGTTTACAATGAAATTTAACAAGCAGAGTATTATCTAAGATGGTGTTTCCAAAGTCTGTTGACATTTGAAAAAACAAAAGAGCCAATGGTTTTACCAGAAAAATGAGTTCCTTTGGGAATAGCAGAGAATTGCCATTTGAGACAAGCAAACTATAGTGACTTGTAGGCAAGTCCAAAAATGGAGGAGGGATGGGGCGCCTGGGTGGCTTAGTCGGTTAAGCGTCCGACTTTCGTTGGGGTCATGATCTCGCGGTTCGTGGGTTCGAGCCCCGCGTCGGCTCTGTGCTGACTACCAGCTCAGAGCCTGGAGCCTGTTTCAGTCTGTGACTCCCTCTCTCTCTGGCCCTCCCCTGCTCACGCTGTCTCTCTCTCTCTCCTAGAAATAAAAAAAAAAAACATTAAAAAAAATGGAGGAGGGAGGGTTGGTTTTATTGGGGAAAGAAGGAAGCTGGGAAAGTCTCTTATAATTCTAATTGGCTGAGTGTGGTGGTTTCCCATTGGCTGAGCTGTTACTAGGCAAGGAGAAACTCTTCTGTCCTCCTGCATGCTATGTAAAGTAAGCTTCTTCCTGTTGAGGAATGCAAGGTATTCTCCTTATGGCAAGAGTTAGTGTGTGAAAGCCCCCCCTACCCCCCACTCCCACACACAGACCCAGGGCTTTCTGACTCCATTTTAAGGGAGATCTCCTTTAATTTACTTTCACAAGTTTCTTAGCCTCTGAACCCCTTTTAACTCTTAAAACTTATTGAGAATAATTATTTCAAAATGAGAAATTAAATGAGGGCCCCAAAGACCTTTAGCTAATGTAGATTATATCCATCAATATTTACTTTATTAGGGTGACTGGGTGGCTCAGTTGGTTAAGCGTCTGACTCGATTTCAGCTCAGGTCATGATCTCACAGTTCCTGAGGTTGAGCCCCTTATGAGGCTCTGTACTGACAGCGTAGGGCCTACTTGGGCTTTTCTTTCTTCCTCTCTCTCTGCCCCTCCTGCCCTCACACACATGTGCTCCCTCTCTCTCAAATAAATAAACTTTGGAAAATATTTACTTTAGGGGCTCCCGATGGCTCAGTCGGTTGAGCGTCTGACTTTAGCTCAGGTCATGATCTCAGTTTGTGAGTTGAAGCCCCACATTGGGCTCACTGCTGTCAGTCTGTCAGTTTATAGCCTGCTTCACTTTGGATCCTCTGTCCCCGTCTCTCTCAGCACCTGCCCTGCTCGCACTCTCTTTCCCAAAAAGTAAATAAAACATTAAAAAATACGTTTACTTTATTAAAAACTAAAACTGAAAAAAGTTTAAGTATATATCAATTCCTTTAAAATAATATTTATCCATTGCATATTAACATAAAATATGTATTTATATAAAAATGACTACATTTTCTTTTTTTAAAGTTAATTTATTTTTGAGAGAGAGAGTGAACAGGGGAGGAACAGAGAAAGAGCGAGAGGGAGAGAGAGAGAGAGAGAAAGAGAGAGAGAGAATCCCAAGCAGTCTCCATGCTATCAGCACAGAGCTTGATGTGGGGCTCCATCTCACGAACAGTGAGTGAGATCATGACCTGAGACAAAACCAAGAGTTTTAGGCTTAACTGACTGACCTAGGCACCCTAATTTTCCAGAACTAATTTCTTTTGTGAATTTCCTTAATGCCTGACTTAATAGAAGAAGATTAGATTCTCACGTCTGCTCTGGTCATGTGACTTCTTTAGCCATTTCCATATATGAATGGAAATGAAATGTCTCATTTCTGCTCAAAGCCATAAGATCCAATAAGCAATTTGTCATGTTCTTTTCTCTCTTATCTGATGGAGGAGATTTCATCAGCTGAACAATAAAGATATGGAGCAAGACTCTCTGCTGAAGCAAACATTTGTGGTTTTAAACTAGTGAGCTTTTGGAATTGTTTGTTCCTATAGTATAACTCAAGTTATATTAACTAATTCCCTTTACTTTATGATCCATTAGAGAAACCCATGAAAGCAAACAGTATACTCATAAAATTCCGTCTTTAACAAGCTGGAAGACTAGATAAAGATTGTATTGCTTTTGACCAAAATTTATGGGGAAAGAAATACATTTAATGTGATCTTTGAAGCAAATTATATTCATTAAAACAATACCAAATTGTGATGAACTATCAGTGGTATGGTAGGTAACATTTTGGAATTGTCTTTACAAAAAAGAATTTTCTTTCATCTTCAGAAATATTCATCACCTAGCATTATGTGAAGGCTCCGCCAGCCTCTAGAGAGAGATGTTGATGAGATCCACTCATTTCATTCATTTCCTGAAAACTCTATAGAAACTATGATTCTTGGGACACCTGAGTGGCTCAGTCGGTTAAGCATCTCACTCTTGATTTCAGCTCAGGTCATGATCTCACAGCTTGTGAGACTGAGCCCCACATTGGGTTCTGTACTGACAGTGTGGAGCCTGCTTGGGGTTCTCTCTCTCTCTTTCTCTCGGACTTTGGCCTTCCCCTGCTCTTGCACATGTACTTTTTCTCAAAATAAATAAATATTTTTAAAAAAGAAATTATGAGTCTAAGTCAGGGCTTTGCCCCCCCTTTTTTTTAAAAAAAAAAAGCGTTTGTTTTATGATACATAATAGAAACTTGGATTAACAGTTACTTAAACAAAATTGAAGTTTATTCTTATCTCATATAAAATAGTTTATTAGATAGATACTCCAGGGTTGGTATGACAGCTCTTTTTTAATGCGGGACTCACATGGTTTCCTTCTGTCTCTTTGTACCACCATCCACAGGATATGCACCTTGCCTTTTTGCCCAACATAGCTGCTAGAGATCCAGCCATCAATCTACACTCCAGATAATATTATGGTTGAAGAGACAAAGAAGGGTAAAAGGGCCAACAATGTCTTTTAAGGAGATGTCTTAGAAGATACTATATAATTTTTCTTTTTAGTCTTTTTGGTCAGAATTTAGCCACATAGCCACACCTAGCTCCAAGGAAAGCTAGAAAATACTGCTTTTATTGTGAACAACCCTAGTTGTACCTAAAAACCAAGGGAGTTGTTACCAAGAAAGTATGAGTATTGTGGTGGCAATGAACAGAATGTGCCACACTATTCTACAACAGGCATAACTTAAAACTACCTGCAAGAAATTTTATCAGAAGAATAATTCATAAAACAGTTGATTCCCTTCTTTGTAGTTGCAAGTTCAGTGGACTCTCGGAGAACGGAGCTATCTTGCCTTTGATCATAGCACTGGATATAGTTTGAAAGCAGGTTTTATTTAAGTTTGCAAAGGTGAGAGGACAGGATAAATTAGTCTATTGAGATCATCCTTAATCATTGAATGCCACCTAGAGACTATTATATCCAGGAGGCAATCTTTTGGCCATAATATATTTATTTTTTTATAACTTTTAATATTGTATCATTTCAAACTTACAAAAAGATTGTAAGGACTCCTATATTCCCTTTACCCAGGTTCAGGTTCACTAATTGTTAAACATTTTGCCCCACTTGATTTATTGTTTTATCGGTCACACACACACACACACACACACTTTTTTTTCTCAATTATTTAAGACTAAGTTGCAAACATTATGCTCTTTTACCCCTAAACACTTTAGTGCATATCCTAAAATCAAGGGCAATTTCTTGATTATAACCACGATACAGCTAACAGAATCAGAAAATTCTGCAATGATATAATAGTTATTACCTAGTCCTCAGTGAATATTCAAATGTCACCAGTTATCCCAATAATGTGTTTTATACCTGTGTTTCTTTTCCTGGCCTAGGCTCCAATCCAGAATCATGCACTGAGTTTAGTTTGCATGTCTTTTTGGTCCTCTTTAATCTGTGACAGTCCCTCAGCCTTGCTCTGTCTTTCATGGCCTTAGCATTTTTAAGAACATTGACCAGTTATTTTGTAGAGTGCTCCATAAATTGAGTGCTTCTGATGATTCCTCGTGATTAATTCAGATTATGCAAATTTGAGTGGAGTATCTCAACAGTGATGTTTTATCTCTTACAAGGCATCCTAAAGGTGATATATGAAATGACTTTGTCTCGTTATTTGTTGTGACATTAAATTTAATCCCTTCCTTAAGGTAGTATCTGCCAGGATTCCCCATTGTGATGTTATTTTCCTTTTCTAATTAATAATTATTTGGATCCACTGATGATTCTTGCCTAAATCAATAGCTATAATGATGGTTTCAAAGGATAACTTTTTTGCTCCATCATTCATTCCACCTGTTTTAATGGGCATTTTAGTCCAGAGCATTTTGATTTTTTAAAAATCCAGATATCCTATTATTCAGAACTCCATTTGATGTTTAAATCTGTGAGAATGGAAAAGAGTAAAGCAATCTATGGTTTTGTAAACAAAGGGTTTTAGTGTAGGCTTCTATAAATAATTGCCATAGACTGGTGGCTTATAAACAATAGCAATGTGTTTCCAACAGTTCTGAGGCTAGAAGTCCAAGATCAGAATGCCATCATGGTTGGGTATTGGTGAGAACAGCCTTCTGGGTTGCGGACTGTCATCTTCCTGTATCATCACATTGAAGAAAGGGCTGGGGAGCTCCCTGGGGTCTCCTTTTTAAGGGCACTGAACCCATCATAAGGGCTCTGCTTTATGACCTGATCACCTCCCCAAAGCCCCACTTCCCAAAAGCATCACATTGAGGGTTAGGATTTCAATATATGAATTGTGGGGCAGCACAAATGTTCACTTCATGACTGGAAAGTTCTTGAAATTGTCTTGGAGCACAATGTAATTTTGATGGGTGATTTTTTAAATAAAAACTCAAGGTAAGTCCAAAGCACTATCAGAAATTCAGAAGTTTTTTAAAAAAATTCACTTTAGGGGCACCTGGGTGGCTAGGTCAGTTAAGCATCTGACTTCAGCTCAGGTCATGATCTCATGGTTTGTGGGTTTGAGCCCCGCATCAGGCTCTGTGCTGTCAGCCAGCTCAGAGCCTGGAGCCTGTTTCAGATTCTGTGTCTCCCTCTCTCTCTCACCCTCCCTTGTTCATGCTGTCTCTCTCTCTCTCTCGGAAATAAATAAAACATAAAAAAAAATTTAAATCACTTTAGATCAAGAAACTGAGGCACTGGGAAATTAAGTAATTTGTCTAAGATCCCTTAGCAGGTAACTGGCAGAGCCAAAATTCAGACCCAAGCAACTCAGCTCCAGAGAATTGCTCTATAACCACTGTGACATGAAGTATCAACAAGCGGAGTTGAGCACTGAAAGTGCTCACTAAAATGCACAGTATATGGGTGGTTGGTCTATTGAAAGCAGATTTCCTTTCTTGGGATGGGGTCCATGGTCATGGATTCATCCTTTTCCCAGAGCAGAGCATTATCAAAAGCCAGGCAGGACTGGATCCTACAAGGGCCTGAAGTTGCATTTATAAATGATAGCTAAGAAGATTATATTGAAATAGACATTTAGATATTAAAATTTTTGAAACTTATATGTTAATTGATTATGTATAGTCTAGCTAAAGTTTTTAGGGTGTAAGATGTTTCCTTGTAACAAGCACATTGAGTCCCCTGTCATTTCAGTATAGTGCCTCAACACCCAGCCCTCAGCTATGCCTGTTGTCCTCAGATCTAAAACTTACCAGGGTGGACCTTTCCAGCCTTCAGCCCTGGTTGGGGAGGGTTGTTTGCCTGATGCATGTGCTAGGGGAGGCTAACTGCTGCAAATACAGGCTTTCAACTAATTCTTCTGTTTTCAGCATCACCCCACATTCTCATCTTCAAAGATAACTGGCACATCTAATTCTTGAGTCTTCTCAGGGTTCTGCAGCATGATTCAGCCTGTTTCTGGGTCTTGTCTTCTCCCACTGCTGGTTCAGGTGTCAGCTTTCTTCAAACTGATGACTCAGTTACTAGTCCTCTATTCCCTCCTTCTGTTTGCCCTTGAGTTCGTATGCCTTTTTGCATTCCTTTGCAATCATCCGAGTAGGGTTTTAGGAGAAAACTGAGACAAATGTATGTGCTCGATCCACATTTCCAGATACCTCTTTAATTATATCATGAGAAGGAAGTTAGACTGGAGCAGAACCAAGAACAATCTATAAGTCGGTATAAAATCGGATGTATTACCCTTATTCTAATAAGACTAGTACTGATAAGCTACTGAGGCAGAAATAAGAGGGTTTTTTCCTTAATGAATGTTAAATCTAGCAAGATTATGCCAGAGCTGGTTTCTATAGACAATTCTACTACTCCGTATATGTGCCATAATATACATAATACACACATGTACATGCAATACACATATTATATACTGGATATTGAATCCAGTAGTTTGTTACACAAATTAGTACAGAGTCACGTGACAAGTTCCAAACTGTTTGGGGAGGGGGGTAATGTGTTACTTCTCCACCCCACCCCACTTCCCACCTTGTCTTATATTTGTTTACTGATGGCTCTATCAGTCTGTGGCTAATTCACGGAAAAGGGAAGTTATTGGAAGTGTATCACGGGTTCATAGATAGACCCAAAGGGATGCTGGGACTCAAGCAAAGGCATGACAAGAACAACAAATCTCGGAGGAATTGATGCAGGAAGCAGGGATCACAGACTGTGACCTGAAATGAACAGCCTGGTCGGAATGTTGCTGCTTACACCATGTTGTATAAGACAGATCTTCGAAGTGTCTTCGAAGTGCCGTACTCTTTTGGGGTTCAAGTTCTGGGCTGTCCTTTACCCTATCTAAGCCACTGCAAGTTGTTCACAATCACAAAAAACCTAACCTGACCCTGGTGGGTAGGGTCTGCCTCCCAGAGTCGTCCACTCATTGATGAGGTGAGGCGACATCAGGCAGAGGACAGATCTGTACCGTTGGCTCTCAGATTCTAGGAAATCCAAAAGAGCTAGGAATTCCCTTCCCCAAGAATTCTCCATAAAGAAATCCGGGTATTTTAGGACGGAGACCTGTATCAGGTACGTGTTGGGCCGTGCCTCACATCCTCTCAGCCTCAGTGCCTTTTGCAGCTTTGGCTTTGGGAAACGGCTATGTGGGCTCCGAGTGGTTCCCTGCAGATGCACGTTACCTCCAGCATGCCCTGAGCACCTTTTGCTGCCTGCCTGGGGCCGCTGCTCCAACACTGTGGGCCACCACTAGGCTTGCTACCACACACGGCCCTGAAGTCAGGGGAGTGATCGCCTCCTGGGGCCACCTCGGCCAGCAGGTTATGGACAGATGTCTCTTCCTGTCCAGTCATTTGGCAGACAGTTCTGAAATTATCTCTACCATCCTCCGCCAGGCCCTGGGGGATCAAGCCTCAGCAGTCCCCAGTAGTGAATGACTTGACAAAATATCCTTGCAATAGTTTTTTCTTCTTTCCTGTTTTATACTTTCTGGTCCCTTACTCTTGCTCCCTGTGATCACGTGCCAAATAAACCTTGTACACACAAATCTTTGTTTCAGGCTCTGCCCTCAGGGGGAGCGGGACTCCAGGCTAAGACAGAGCACATACTGCAGAGCCAGAATAAAGTTGGCTTCAGGGATTATGCTCATGAAAGCAGCAAACAGCATTTGTGTGGGTGCTGTTCGTTCTAATTTAATTTATTTTATTTTATTTTTTAAAGTGTATTTATTTTGAGATAGAGAGCACATGTAGGGGAGGGGAAGAGAGAAAGGGAGAGAGAGAGAATCCCAAGCAGGCTCTGCACTGTCATGACCTCAGCCGAATTTAATTTCACATACTTATCCATGTGAAACCCTTTAGGTATGAACAAAGCAGCCCATATCAATATGATGAGGAACTTTCCATGCGAACTGGACTTCAAGTTCTAATTGTTGGGCAATCTTCTCATCCATATTATGCCCCATTTTTAAATTGTCATAGGAGCAGAAGTAATAATAATCCATTGTATAAAATCACTTATTGGGTCAGGGTTAAACTTCATAAATCTATTTTAAGTAATAGATAATATTTATATATTGCTTCTACTCCATCAACTACATTGCTTATGAACTGGAAAGTGTACAAGGACTTCAGGAATATGTAATAGTCATAGCAAAGTTTCATGTAATGAAATTAGCTAATATCTTTAAGTTAATATTTTAAGCAATTAAAAATCTCAGACTTTAACAAGTCAAATCTAGTTGAAAGTTGTGGTGGGTGTTGTTTTGTTGGTTGGTTGGTTGGTTTTTGTTTTTGTTTTGTTTTGTTTTGTTGAGAGACAGTAAGTGAGCATGAGTAGGGAAAGAGGGGGTCGGGGAGAGAGAGAGAGAGAGAGAGAGAGAGAGAGAGAGAGAATCCTAAGCAGGCTCCATATCCAGCACAGAGTTTGATGGGGCTAAATCTCACAACTGTGAGATCACAACCTGAGCCAAAATCAAGAGTCAGACAGCTTAACTGATTGAGCCACCCAGGTGCCCCAAAAGATAGGTTTTTTTTACAGACATTAGGAACAGATATAAGCTCATAACGTCAAGCATCAGGTTATATTATCTAGACAAGGCTGTTAAGGAACTGATCTTGGTCAAAAATTTCCAAACCTCTGACTTAAGAAATCAGAACTCTAAGCATTTCTGAAAATAAATTCAGAAGAAATTTTGGGACTTCCCTAGTGTTATCCACAGGAAGCATATTTGTTGACATGCTGCTATAGAAATCTGACTCTTTCGGAATTTACAAGAAACATTGCACAACAACAAATCCGTCTACAGTCTTACAATCCTGAGAATTGAAGTTGGCAGTATTTTTCCTGATAATTTTATTTGCGTTTTACAGATGAGGAAATTGTCATCAGGAGGCCAAGTAACTTAACTGCACTTCCCACAGCTGGTAATGGTGCTGGGATTTGAGCTTAGGCAATCAAGTTCAATGTCTGCGGTCTCAACTGCGAGGGTGTGCTGCCTCTGAGACAGGGCATCTATCACCTGCTGCTTCTTCAAACAGGATCGCCATTTTCTAGGTGACTTCCGCAGCTGGATGGTGTCTAAAAACCTCAGTGATCACAATGAGTGGGTAGGGGCTGAACTGGGCTAACCAGAACACAGCAGGCATGAACACGCCTGCCTCTACTGTTGGTAGAGGCTGTTCCAGGCCGTGAAGTTCTGACTGAAAGCTCTAGGGGCTGCAGGACCCTCAGGAATGTCTCTCTGCCTCCAGTGCTGACTTTATAATTGGAGATTTCTGTCCCCAGATAAATGAGTGGTGTGTGGTAGTGGTCTTTCTGTGAGAAATAACAGATTCTAGACTTTACTCCCCATGGCATATTTGCTCCATATATTAGATTTAATTATTTGAATTTAATTTGTTTGTAAATTAAAGTTTAATTTTAAATATAGAATGAATTTTAGTAATGAGGATCTGACTTATTGAACTTTTAATAACAATCATTTCCTCATAAAATGAAACGGGAAAGCATTAGAAAGTGTTACCATGGAGAATGCCCCAACTCGATCACGTTCTTATCCTAAACCACATTTCTGGTTCTGTCTTTACTGTTAGTCTTGACAGTGGAACCAAGGCCTTTTGACTCCATAGCTGGGTGTGGACACTCTGTTCCCTCCTCCCACCCCTGACCAGGGAGAAGCTGGAGATAATACTGTCACAAAACTCTGTATAATAAATTTGCTTTCCACTCTGCCTTTCCTGAAGATTTTGCTTTGTGTCAGGGTCTGCTTATAGAAAACCTAAATAAAGTTAAGGCCAAGTGAAATTTCACTGTAGTTTTAAATCCATGTCCTTTCTGAGAGCTGGGTAGACCCTGAAAGATCACACTATGTTTCTAGGTTTAGACCAATTATATCTAGTTTAAAAATCCTTCTGCAGAGGCTGAGGGCTTACCCCAAATCCTGGGTACTGGAGTGACCACGCTCAGCAGTTGGACACTAGCTGATGACTGCCAGGTCCTGGCTGTGGAGTCAGATATAGCTTCAGGGATGCACAGGGAGTCCATGTTTGGAAAGACCAACACACTTAGGTCCAACGGCACCTGCCCCATGAAGCTTTTCCTAGTCTTCTCATTCCCTAAGTAGGAATAACTCCTCTCCTCCTTTTGCTTCCCCCACACTTCTGGCCCAGCACCAATCCTATGTCATTATAATCATTTGTGCATATTCTATGTCTTTATAATAGACAGCAAACTCCTTAAAGGAGAAAATCATGTTTTCTTCATCATTGTGTCCCTGCTACCCAAGAAGATTCCAAAAACCAATATTATGGAGGCATTTAATAAATGTCTAGTTGTTGAATGAATGGAGTTTTCTATCCTCTCCCAGGATCCCCAGGAGTAATATATTGTGAACAATGGGTCTACATAACAGCATCCACTCATCATGCTCACCTGAGACAGGTCAGGCAGGTGACTGCCAGGTATACCAGTCATCCAATTAGGACACTCCAAGGCATGGGGCGCCTGGGTGGCTCAGTCAGTTAAAGCATCCAACTCTTAGTTTTGGCTTGGGTCACGATCTCACAATTTGTGAGTTCAAGCCCTGCGCCAGGCTCCAGGATAACAGTGAGGAATCTGTTTGGGATTCTCTCTCTCTCTGCCCCTTTCTCTATCTCTCTCTATCACTCTTGCTCTCATTTTTGCTCTCCCTCAAAAATAAATAGATAAACTTAAAAAAAAAAAAAAAAGAACACTCCAAGGCAGGAACTAAAATAAGGGTGAGCCTGGTAGCTTCTTCTTCACATGGCCTTTTGAGCTATTTCCTAGAGGTAGACACTGAGCCACATATAGCTGCACAGGCCTGTGGCTATCTACTAGCTCCTATACTAGAAACAGCCAGCCTGTCCTCTAGGGATGGCTGGTGCCAACCTGCTTAATAGCTATAAGACTTTAGCCACCAGTTTGGCAGAGGATGTGCTGCACGGTGGTGACTCAACCCTCCTTTCCCATGGCTAGGGCCGTGAATAGCTCTGCTCCTCTTCTCTGGTTTCAGAATGAGGACAGGGGAAGGTTTTCAGCTGTCATCTGCAGCTTTTCCAGGAATTTCGTCCTGTCATTTCTGAGCATGGAGCATGGGGTCTGTTAGAGCATTTATTTTGCCCTTGTTAGTGAGAACTGTGTTCTCGGCTATAAGACAGAAGCCTCTTCCCTGAGAAAGACACAATGGAAAATTAAATCTGTATTTTACATTCAGTTAGAGGGAAGATGCATAGAAAAGGCCAGAGCCTCTTACTCACAAGGAGCATAAAAATATATGTAGAGGGTATACATAAATAAATGATGGAATGAGCTGTGTTACTTCAGAACAAAGCTTTTTTTCTTTAATGCTTATTTATTTATTTTGAGAGAGAGAGAGAGAGAGTGCAAGCAGCGTGGGTAGAGGGAGAGAGAATCCTAAGCAGGCTCCACACTGTCAACACAGAGCTCCATGTGGGGCTTGTACTCAAGAACCATGAGATCATGACCTGAGCCGAATCAAGAGAGTTGGACCCTCAACCAACTGAGCTACCCAGGTGCTCCCAGAACAAAGTTTTCTGAATAAGTGAGGAATATCTGTCGGTACCAAAAAGTAAACAAATCTATGTCATGCTTTCAAGTGAAAGAGCAAATGATATAATTCATGCATAAAAAACTCCTATAGATGTATATGTATGTATAACTGTGTATTTTGTAAAAACAAATGTCTGTAAGAAATGTGCAAATAAAATGTATCTGATGGGTAGAAGGTAATTTTCATGTTTTTATTGTTCAGAATTCTATTTTGTTTAAATTTTTATAACAGGCATCTTTTTTATTCAAAAACAAAAAATGAATAAAAACTTAACAGAAAAAAAGAGAAATGGTCAAAGGAAATGAATAATTTTTCAATGAAAACATGCAAATTGCCATTTACCAAACATTTTAAATATATTTTAGCTAATTTTATTTTTATCGTTTTTTAATGTTTATTTATTTTTGATAGAGACTGAGTGTGAGCAGGTAAGAGGAGAGAGAGGGGGAGACATAGAATCCAAAGGAGGCTCCAGGCTCTGAGCCTTCAGCACAGAGCCTGACGTGGGGCTTGAACCCATTGAACCATGAGATTAGGAGCTTAACCGACTGACGTTTAACGGACAGACCCACCCAGGCACCCCATAGTTTAACTAATTTTAAAGAAAAGCAGACTAAAGCAACAACGAAGTACCATTTCTGGCACATCAAACTGGAAATTAACTTTTAATCCTAAAGATAGTCTGAATGAGAATATAGTGAGAGAGAGAGGTTTTTCCCCCACTCGTGGTGGGAATTGACATGATTTACATTGGCACACTCATCCTGAACAATGAAGGCAAAATACATTTGAACCTTAAAAAAGTTTTACTTTTCTCTTTTACTCACCAATTCCAATTCTAGAATCTATCGAAAAGGAATAACTTCTGTATCAAACATTTATATAGCAAAAATACTTATGAATCATTCATAAGAACAGAAATTAAAAACAATCTACTCAATACTATAGAAATTGTTAACAGATAATATGAAGCCACTTAAAATCTTATTTCCAAAGAATAGTTAGTGACATGTTAAAATCTTATTTTAAAATTCAGTAAAATAGGGGACAAAAAGCCTCTAAGGTGTGTATTCAGCTTTGTGGGTAATCAAGTATCTAGATGTGCACACACATGCATACACAAACAAGAGACTAGAAAAATAGACCAGAGCATTAAAATTTGTGATAGCTGGTGTTGTAATTATAGGTGATTTTATTTCTTTATAATTTTCTACACCCTCCATTTTTTTCAGCAATATTCTGATTTTCCACCTATTGGGAAAAACAGGGAAATTAAACTAAAATAATATGAAAAGTAAAAGGGAAAAAACTTACTACAGTTATTTTTGACTAGCATCAAACAGATAGACCATTGGCTGTGTTTATACAGTATACTACTCTTAGTGAAGTGTGTTTTAGGGCAGAGAAAAAAATTTTTTTTTAAATTTTTTTTTTTACAAATAGTTTATCGTCAAATTAGTTTCCACATAACACCCAGTGCTCATCCCCATAAGTGCCTTCCTCCATGCCCACCCCTCCTCCCCCCCACATCCACCAGTCCTCAGTTTTTGTCAGCATTCAAGAGTCTCTCATGGTTTGCCTCTCTCCCTTTCCCCCACCATTTCCGCCCTTCTTCTCCCCCTTGTTCCTCCATCAAGTTCCTCCTAGTCCTCCTATACATGCAAACATATGATATTTGTCCTAGGGCAGAGAAAATTTTTAAAGAGCCAGTAGTGTCTATTTGTGATTTTTCATAAGCTTTTAATGTAGAATATCTTGGTTTTTTCATTTTTTGTTTTTGAGTTTGAAATTGCATAGTTCAAATAAACCTATAACTATTGTTAACTAGTCACATAAATACTTTTACAACATCTAGGGAATTCATATAGACTCAGCTAGGCTGTACTTGCTAAACACAGTCATCATATATATATAAAGATCTTGTTACAAAGAATCTGTGCTTTCCACAGTTCAAATCCAACTCTGATTAAGCTCTTCACCGAAACAGAATTTCAGGCATCTGTATCATGGATCCAGAGGACGAAAGAGCTCGCTTTATCTCACCACGCTCTCCAGGAAACAAATGCTCCAGATATCAGGCCTGGCACCAGCAAATGCTCCCTGCTTGTTTTAACTAATGCTGTCTCTTTACGTAAATGTTACTTTTGCTGGGAGTTCTTTTTTGTTTTGTTTTGGTTTGGTTTTTGGTATTTGAGTTTTTTTTGTTGTTGTTGTTATTTAATATGAGGCCAGAAGATTCTGGGGGGAGAATATTTTTTAAAATCACTTCCCTTAAAAAGTGTTTCTTAAAAACATAACTCTGTATGCTTTATACGGGCATATTTTTTATACAGTCACCGTCCTTGATAAGAAAATTCCTGCCAATTTCCTCATCTTTCCTTGAGGGGCTCAGATCATTAGAGAGAAGGTATCCAAGTGAATCTCAATACTTTCTGTCCACAATTTCTCTATCCACATTGAAATACATTTAAGAAAAAAATCACAACCAAATTCGTTTGGAGAAGAGGCAGTCCAGTCCAGATTTGGTAAACATTTATATTTTGCACTTCCTTTAAAGTAAACAGAAAGCTCTGGTGTTGGCTGGAGATCTGCCTCTGAGTGCTAATGAAAACACCCCACACGGTCCAGGTGGTATGTGACAGGCAAGTGTTACTCACACAAGTACCTGGGAAAATACAGTGCTCCCACGTAGCACGAACCACAAGCTTTGTCTGTTATTATGATTTGTCAGCGTACTTTAAAGTTATCGACATGAAACCTCTGCTGTCTCTAACTAGTCCCAGTTTGTACTTGACTCTCTGTGCCATGTCATACATTGCTTTAGTATCATCTCTTAGAGAATAACAGATTCTTCAGTATTTGAGGTAAAGTAGACTGGAACTTAAAATTCCCTTTTACTTGGCTCAATCTCAGCATGACTTTACCATGCAGGCCTCTTCCTAGAAACTACTATATCAAGGGCACATTGTAGGAGCTCTTTTTACATGCATTATTTGTCTTAATGTCCACAGTATGTAATCAGTGGCAGAATCATCTGCAGAGGAGGCAGGACAGTTAACCAAGATAATATATAAAGTCTTTCCAGATGCCAGTGTCACGTGGCATGCCCATGACAAGCCTGTCTCACATCCACATATGCACAGACATTCAAGTCGAGTTGGTCAGTCCATGGGTTAAAAGAGTACTGGCTCCAGGGCATCTGCTTTTTTATTCACTTGTCCTATTCCATAGCTCTTTGAACATTCTGAATGATCAGAAGCTCTTTGAAATACAGTCTGGATTCTGTTCCTGTTGGGTTATGTAAGTCTCACTTCTTCATCTTTTATAGCCTGGCCTCAATGTTCTAGTTAATCAAATAAAATAGCTTTTTATGAAAGAAATTAGATCTTAGTGTAATTATGACGGGCTACTTCTTTTTTTTAATATTGAGAAACAAGATGGAAATAAACATTGCCAATGATCTCCAGAGGCTCCCCAAACCTCCTTTGTGAAAGCTAAAAGCCTCGGGCAACACATTTACCAACTGGCTCAGCAACCCGGCTGGGGGTGGCTCATCCTCTGCAACTGACCTGCCATCTGGGAGAGTTCCTTCCAACATGCCTTGATGGGAAATGGTGCTGTCCTTGGAGTTTTTCTGAACTCAAGAGGCCCAGATACTCTTTAGTGGCCCAAGTTCATTATTTTCTATGCTCATTTCCCTTAGATCCAGAGTGTGAAAATCTGAATCTGATTCTGCCAACGACTCTGGGCAATATATTTAATCTTAATTACAAAGCCTCAGTTTATTCATCTGTAAAATTCCTATTGGGTGTATGCTAAGAGTTAAATGAGGTAAGATATTTAAAATGCTATCACAAAGACATATGAATGCCAGCATGCATGTGGAAAGATGCTCAACATCATTAGTCTTTAAGTAGATACAAATCAAAACCTCAGTGAGACATTACCTCATACTACCTGGAAGGTTAGAATCAAGAAAAAATTGAAAATAGCAAATATTGGTGAGGAGTGGAGAAATTAGAACCCTCGTACATTTCAGGTGGTGATACAAAATGGCCATTGTGAAAACCAGTTTAGCGGTTCCTTAGTAAGTCAAATACAGTTAAATCATATGACCCAGTAATTCTACTCCTGAGTATATGCCCCAAACAGTTGAAAACAGGTGCCCAAACAAAAACTTGAACATGAATATTTAGAGAAGCATTATACCCAATAGCCAAAACATAGAAATAATCCAAATGCCAATCCACTGATGAATGGACAAAGAAAATGTGGCATATCCATAAAATGGAATATTAATAAGTCATAAAAAGGAATGCAGTACAAATACATGCTACAACATGGAATCTTAAAAATATACTTAGTAATATTAAATATTATGGTAAGTGAAAGAAGTAAAAGAAGTGAGATCCAAAAGGCAACCTATTATATGAATCAACTTATATGAAATATTCAGAATAAACAAATCCATAGAAATAAAAAGCAGATCAGTAGTTGCCAAGGATTCATCAGAGGAAAGAATGGGGAATGTAATGGATATAGGGTTCCTTTTTGGGGTGATGAAAATGTTCTAGAAGCAGAGAGTGGTGATGGTAGCACAACACTGTGAATATACTAAATACCACTAATGGTAAATTTTATGTTACATGTGGTATTTTGCCACAATAAAATGTATTTTCATAGTAAAAATTCAATAAACATTAGCTATTATTACTAAATAATTTTGGCATTTTTGTGTATTCTCAGAACACTATTATCTGACCGTTCCTATCTAACAATATTGCGTTTGGGTTTTATTCAACTAGTAGAATTATTATTTAATTGATATAATTCTTATCTCTTCAACTAAACTGTATGCTGCATCGGATCAGGACAAGGCCTCATTACCTCCCACCAAGCTATTCCTGTATACAGACAGAACTTCCTGTGAGAATTGATTTCACAGGTGTGGAACATCTTCTCTGCCCCAAGGGTTTTACTCCATAGCCCCACTTTCAACTATGAAATTCCACATGAGAAGGACTTCTTTATGGAAGGCCCTGTATTCCTACCATTGAAATGCAGGTTTATTATCAGGAAGCGTTAATATAATGTACCAACAGATTAGCTGCTTTAACAGCTTACCATGAATTAAGTCAGTCGAGGGACTTTGCACAGATTTGATGGGGGATGATTGAGGTGACAGTTTTGGCTGTTAAGGGGAGCTTCGGCTATTGGCTTGAAACCACCAGGGCAGAGAGAGAAAGCAATAGCCTGGAGGAGGACAGCTGAAAGGGAGGTAAGAAATTTGAAAACACCTGACGGCCCTCCGCTCCCTCACCCACCCCTCACTACACACACAAACCCACAAATTTCACCTAGGTGAGATTTTACCAAGATCTTATGTTGTACCAAAGGCATTATGTCTATACAGCAGGCACTCAGTATGACAATCAAACTTTTCTTTTGAATGAAGAAATGAGTAAATGGGTGATTCTGAAATAGCTTTTAAAAGCCTTTCTTCCTGTACCCCTCTCTTTTTTCACCAGTTATAACTGAAATAATAATAATAATAAAAATATTTATAGTGCTTACAATGGACTAAGCAATGTATATGATTACTTTATTCAATCTGCCCTTAATCCTGTAAGACAGTTACTATTATTACCCCAATTCATAGAAAAACGGAAACTGAAACTTCAAAAGGGTAAGAAACTTGCCCAAGTCATAGCCTAGTGGAGCCAGCTTTCAATCCATCTAGAACCTCCACTCTTAACTACTGCATTGACTGTTCTAACGCCTTCTGTCACTCTTCGTGGAAACATCAGCATGGGCTAATGACCCATGCTGATGCTGACCCATGCTAAGAAAATGACCCCGAGCCAACAGTAGCAAAGAACAATCATGAACACTGTATAGGGCCATTTTGATCACTTTCCTCTCTGCCACTCCAAGTCCAACAGACCTCCTAGCTGAGCCTTTGAGCTTTGTTACTGTCAAAGCAAGATCATCATAGCCCCTATGAGAGCATACCAAGTGCTCATTCCAGTTTGGGTTGACTTTTTTGTGTGTGCAAAACAAAACTAAATGAAAAGGCATATTGAAATAATGGAAAAAAATTACAACTCTTTTAGGTTGTTAGGTGATATTTGTTGCAAGTACTGTGTTTAGCTTATGTGGAATATCTATAGCCTATCTTATTTCTTTTACTGTGTTTCAACATATGTACAGAATGACCCATTTATGGTTACGGTAACACATCTATTATGTCATCTATATTTATTCAGTGATTTCTCAAGATAGCTTTATGGTCAGCAGCTTCTGAGAATCCAAAACCCTGAGTTGAATATTTCCTAGCTTCCCCACAAACTATTGTATAAATTGGCCAATTCCCCTTCTACCGAGGCAGATTTGTTTATCATATTGATGTACTTTCAAAGCAGCTGAAATAAAGACTTTGAATCCAAAGCATTTGAGTATAGGCCACCATATAACCAAATAATCTCATAACATTTGGAATTTTTCACTTTCTACTGTAATCTTTAGGCAGTGTGTACAAATTAATCTGCATATGCGTAATTTGAGAACATATATGTAGACTGAGTCTATATAGCAATCTCTTTTTCTTTTCCTACATAACATTCTCTCCAATGGCTTAAAATTAGTGCAGCCATTATTTTCTTGATCTTCAGAATTTTCCTTTAGTAGCTGAGGAATTTGCTAGGCTACAGTGTTTCATCCAATTAATTGTAAAACATTTATCTCTTCAAAGCTGTGATGCTCTCCAGAGGCACTGATCAAGAAATGTATCAGGGTTTACATCCAAGAGTGATGTGACCAGGAGCATCTGTCCCACTCTTACTCAAGCAGAGGGATGGAGCCACTGGGTCCACATTACAAACCTAACCATGCACATGTGGTAACGTGTGACTCCAAACACCTGACGGCCCTCCGCTCCCTCACCCACCCCTCACTACACACACAAACCCACATGCTGGCAAATGGCAAAATCAGTACAGCCAGATGGGTGGTGACCTGAGAATTGCTGAGACCATCTGATGCAACCAGAGATTTTACTTGCTGGAGATGTTAATTATTTTGTGCTCAGATAAATACTATAATATGCAGAAAAGGGACTGTTATTTGGAGCTGACTCCTGTTTTAAAGCATGGGCTGTCAGGCGGAGGCTCTGGTTGGTCGCTTTAGGATCTGTACTCTCAACAAGTCTTCCTGAAAAGATAATTAAAGGACTCACAGCTCAGCTAAGGACATAATGTTTACATCAGGCAGATAGCAACAACAACAAAAAAAAACTTCTCAAAATTTGTAGTTTGACTTCTGAGTTTCTACAGGAATCCATATACAGTGTGTTAAATTTACAGTGCGCCTGATGAGACTTTATTATTTTCAAAATAGGTAGCCACCTGGAACTCTGAAATGGATCAAAGCAAAGGTAGAAGGTGAGGGCTTAGGAAATGCCCTGAACATCAGTTAAGGATTCAATAATCAAACAATTCCCTTGCTGCATGGCTGCTATGTTTTCAAGACTGTACTGTGCATTCTGGGGAGTAAACATGTTATTTCTCCTTCAAGGAGATTATAGTACAGGATAAAAAGACAAAAGAGGGGTGGACACTAATGGAAATGGCTACTCAAGAGACATCTCTTTCTTTTTCTCAACAGAATTCCTATTTTGTTTGGGTAGCAATGTCTCCTGCCCCAAGTGATGAATGATCTAAGATCATTCCTTTTCTCTTTTCCCAGATGACTTTTTTGCTAGCTTCTCTAGCTAGGGATGACACAGCTGCCATTGGTACTTCCTTCTACCTTGGAACATTAATGTGAAGACGTAATACCTGGAGCTCCTGCAGCCTCTTGTGATGGTGAAGTAAAAAGCACATAGATGCAGAGGCGCCTGGGTGGCTCAGTCAGTTAAGTGTCCAGTTTCAGCTCAGGTCATGCTCTTGTGCTTCGTGGATTCAAGCCTTGCATAGGGTTCTGTGCTGAGAGCTCAGAGCCTAGAGCCTGCTTCAGATTCTGTGTCTCCCCCTCTCTCTCTGGCCCTCTCCCACTTGTGTTCTGTCTCCCTCTCTCAAAATAAATAAATATTTTTTAAAAGCACATAAATGCAAATCCAACAGTCTGAGATTAGGGAAAACAAAGAGTTTTTTGAGTTGTTGATGAAACTTTGGAAGCACACAATAAACATCCGTAGAGTTTAACCTTCCATTCATATGGTCTTCTACGACACATAACTGAAGGCTTTCTAAACACATACAATGTACATTCATAAACTGTCAGTCAAACAATAGCAAGCTCTAAATCCTACGATGTTGAGTACTAGAGCAAGAACAATTAAGATAAAAACGTTTACTTTTTACTTTTTTTCTTTTTAAAATATTTCTAAGAGAGAAAGGGAGTGTAAGCAGGGGAGGGGCAGAGAGAGAGGGGAAAGAGAATCCAAAGGGGGCTCTGCCCTGACAGCAACTAGCACGGCAGCTAGCCCGATGTGGGGCTGGAACCCACAGACCGTGAGATCATGACCTGACGGACACTCAGCCTACTGAGCCACCCAGGTGCCCTGATAGAAATATTTATCAAACACTTACTATTGTGTCAGGTATTCTGCATGACATTATTAGACTTACATTTAGGAAAAGCACAACAAAAACTACCTCTGGTGTAATAGAGGAGGTAGAACTTAAGGTAGGCCCTGAAGGTGGCTGGAATTGAGAGAGGTCGAAGGTAAGAAAGGACACCCTTCTAGGGAGGGAGAGCAACATAAACAGAGGTGAAAAGACACGAAAGGTCATGACTCCCCCAGGAGATAGTAAGTAAGTCATGCTGAAAGAGGAGAGGTGAAGTACTGGCTGCAAAGAGATGCCCAGGTGAGTGGGAGGGACTTGATTCTTGGAGGCCATGCAGTCAGACAGAGGAGTTTGGGCTTGATCATCAGGTAATTTGGGAACCATTGAAGGCCAGAGGAAGTACCATGAAGAAAATGTTACAAAACTGAACACAAGATGGAATGGAGGTGATAGAGTCTGGGGATAGGTGGACGAGTAAAAAAACCGTTATGGGGAGCGCCTGGGTGGCTTAGTCGGTTAAGCGTCCGACTTTCGCTTAGGTCATGATCTCGTGGTTCTTCGGTTCGAGCCCTGCGTCGGGCTCTGTGCTGACTGCCAGCTCAGAGCCTGGAGCCCGTTTCAGTCTGTGACTCCCTCTCTCTCTGACCCTCCCCTGCTCACGCTGTCTCTCTCTCTCCTAGAAATAAATAAAACATTAAAAAAATTAAAAAAAAAAGAGGGCGCCTGGGTGGCTTAGTCGGTTAAGCGTCCGACTTTCGCTTAGGTCATGATCTCGCGGTTCGTGGGTTCGAGCCCCGCGTCGGGCTCTGTGCTGACTGCCAGCTCAGAGCCTGGAGCCTGTTTCAGAGTCTGTGCCTCCCTCTCTCTCTGACCCTCCCCTGCTCACGCTGTCTCTCTCTCTCTCCTAGAAATAAATGAAACGTTAAAAAAAAACTGTTATGGAAATAATAGTATTAATATAACACTGTAATAATGATAGCCAATGATTTAACATTAATTTCATGCCAAACTCTAAGTACTCACATTTAATCCTCAAATGACTCCATGCTACAGGTATGAGTACTTTCACAGCGGTGGCTCTGAGAGCTTCCTAACTTGCCATAGGTAACACAATTAAGACAAAGCAGTAATAACGTAATTAAGTAGTAATATGGGTATGAGGGCTTAGATTAGGGAGCTGTATCAGGAAGAAAAAAACCAGTCTAGCAGACTCTTTAATTTTAGCAGCTCACTTCCTGTCCCTGAATTCATCAAGAGAAATTCATAAAAATTCCTTTGCCCTACATCCAGTTGCTTCTAGAACTCTTTATGGATTCTGTCTCTCAAACCTGCTTTTTCCATTTTGCAGGTTCTACACTACAACACCTTACCCACATTTCTCATTCTTATTTCCATGGACTTGCTGCCTTGACCTCTCATTGATTCATGGAACACGAGCCCCAAGTAGCCTGTGCTTTCATCAGTCAGTCATGGCCAACCCCCTCCCCCCTTCCCACCCCCAGGCCCAGTCTTGGGCACAGGAAGAGCAGGAAGAGTGAATATAAGACACATTTACAGGGGCACCTGGGTGGCTTAGTTAAGTGTCTGACTTCAGCTCAGGTCACGTTCTCATGGTTTGTGAGTTCAAGTTTCGCATCGGGCTCTGTGCTGACAGCTCAGAGCCTGGACCCTCCTTCAGATTCTGTGTATCCCTCTCTGTCTCTCTGCCCCTCTCCTGCTTATGCTCTCTCTCTCTCAAAAATAAATAAACATTTAAAAAAATTTAAAAGACACATTTATAGGGGAAGAATTGGTATTTTGAAGGATTGATTTCTTGATAAATTGCTTTCAGGGGATGAATGAAAAGATACCATTATAACCACCAAGATTTCTGGTCTCAAGAGTAGAAGAATAGTGTTATCACCCACAGAAGGTGATACGTGGAAAAAGGTCTATATTAAGGTCAGTTTGGGTAAAATAGGATAGACCTGTAGTCTAATAGTGCCAGAAGTTATTAGAGGTTATTGAGCCAAATCCTCTGATGTTGGGTTTATGTGTAACATTCTGGCAGAAAAAACGAGAAGCTAGGATGAAGTAGCCTAGCGGGAAGTCTGCGGCTCAAGAGGCTGGTTTGGGAGTCAAAAATATTGTTATGGGAGTGAAAAGTGAACAAAGAGACTGGGTAGAACAGCAGACATCAAAGGCAGCATCTTAAGGATTCAGGGGACAAAGCCCAGATAGGAGTCATATAAAAAGGAGGAGCCAAAGAACCAGAAATGGAGGCTGAGAAGGAAGAACAGAAGAGTAGGCATAGAGTGGACATCAGTGCCAAAGAATTCTATGAGGGGAGAGAGGTTCAGGATTTTTTAGCTGAGTCAAAATTTCTTAGAGAAATCAAAACTGATTTGAAAAAAATCATTTTTTTAAAGGATCTCCAAACCTGTAGGGTTAGACTCTACTTTAAAATTTAATATATTTTCACAGGGTGCCTGGGTGGCTCAGTCAGTTAAGTGTCTGACTTCAGCTCTGGCCATGATCTCACATTTTGAGGGTTCTAGCCTCCCATTGGGCTCTGTGCTGACAGCTCAGAGCCTGGAGTCTGCTATACATTCTGTGTCTCTCTCTTTCTCTGCCCCTCCCTGCTTCTCTTAAAAACAAAACCATAAATTTTTTTTTCTAATTTAATATATTTTCAGATTATGCCCATTGATTTTATCTGTTCACTTACTGAAGGACATCTTGGTTGCTTCAAAGTTTTGGCAGTTATGAAAATAGCTGCTGTAAACATCCATGTGCAGGTTTTTGTGTGGACATAAGTTTTCAACTCCTTTGGGCAAAGACTGAGGCACACTACTGCCGGATCACATGGTAAGAGGATGTTTAGTGTTGCAAGAAGCTGCCAAACTGCCTTCCAAAGCAGTTGGAAGAATGTTGGTACCATTCTGCACTTCCGCACTAGTCATGAATGACAGGTCCCGCTGCTCCTCATCTGCACCAGCACTTGGTGTTGTTAGTATTCTGGAGTTCTGACCACTCTAATAGATGTGCAGTGGCATCTCATGGTTGTTTTAATTTGCATTTCCCTGACATTGTATGATGTAGAGTATCTTTCCATATGCTTACTTGCCTTTCTGTACCATTTTTAGTGTGGTGTCTGTAGAAGTCTTTGGCCTTCCCCTCTCCCCACAACTCTGGTTGTTTGTGTTCTTACTGCTGAGTTTTAAGAGTTTTGTATATTTTATATTTGTATATTAAATATTTGTATATTTAAAAGTTTTGTATATTTTCCATAATAATTATTTTTCCAGATGTGTCTCTTACAAATACTTTCTCCATTTCCATTGATCTCAAAATCTCTAATTTTATCTCAACTCTGCCACTCCCATAATTTTTCTCTAAAACACGATCTTTTGCTCCTAGAACGATGTTATGTGATACAGTGGCCACTAACCACCTGTGGATATTTTTATTTCAATTAATCAAATTAAATAAGTTTAAAATTCAGTTTCTCCATTGCATGAGCTACATTTCTAGTGCCACGCATAGGTAGTAGCTACCGTAATGTGCAAAACAGATATAGAACATTTCCACTATCACAGATAGTTCTATTGGATGGTTCTGTTCTACAGATTCAGAGGACTGTATTTTTATAGGGTAACAACATGCTATATTTTCTACTTGCAGATCAGAATATCTCTACATAATGTTATATTCTACATAACCTCATACTTTTGTTCTTTTTCTTCTGTCATTAATTAAAATTCCTACCTAAGTGGATCACTGTTAGAAATAGTTAAGGTGATTTGCCACTATTCCCAGATATTTCTGGCAATTGCAAATATCTGTGAAGTTACTATCTTTTCATAATTTTTATTTGTACTTAAGGATCTGAAGTCCCTATGTATTCCATGAATCTTAAGTTCCAGTTTAAGATGTAAATGAAAAACGTGAGTGTTCATTAGGAAATCAAGATTTGGTGCCCATTGTTTTGTCTGACTTGAATGTTGAAGCATTTTATAGGAATAGCATGCTTGAGTATAAATGAAATACAATTTCTATCATAAGTACATACCTAAAAGTCAGTGTCTATTAGACTACAGGTAAAGAGACATGTGGTATAGATCAAATTAACAAGAGTATTAAATGAATAACTGAAATACCATCAACTAAATAACCAAGCAAAGTAAATAAATAAACCCTAAATTGGCAAAATTTTCTTGGCAATCCTAAATCAATCAATGTTTGCTGAGTACCAGTATTCTTGATGCAATTAAAACACAGTAAAATGCTTATGTTGGGCTCTAAGTTATATATGTAACTTATATATATATATATTTACAGAAATACATGATATTCTGTTAAAGATGATTTAATGTAATGCTTGATTATGCACACTTTTTTTAAAGAATTCTTTTTTTTCTTGTATATATATTTTTTTATTTATTTCTAGGAGAGAGAGAGATAGCGTGAGCAGGGGAGGGTCAGAGAGAGAGGGAGACACAGACTCTGAAACAGGCCCCAGGCTATGAGCTGGCAGTCAGCACAGAGCCCGACGCGGGGCTCGAACCCAAGAACCGCGAGATCATGACCTAAGCGAAAGTCGGACACTTAACCGACTAAGCCACCCAGGCGCCCCAGCATGGATTATGCACACTGTTAATATACATTTCTGATAACTGCTGTATTTTGCTTTCTCATTGCAATCATAATCTGTATGTTTATATACTGTAGACCTTTATAATGTTTCTATCCAAAGATATAAAAGAGAAATGCATAAGAAGTCTAGTGATAATTTATAAGATTTGTTTTCCTAGTCCTATGCCCCTGACTTTCTCTTACATACACACACACACACGCACGTGCACGTGCGTGCGCACACACACACACACACACACACACACACCCTGAAGTTACAGCTGAGAAGAAAATCCACCAAATCCACTTACAATATAACAGCATCTTTTCATACTTCACGTCCCATAGACCAGAGAAAACAATCAATATCTCTGCTCTCTTTAGAACTTGATGAGGATTACCAAGTGGTGACTGTGGGAAGACATTTTCCATCCTTTTTTTAATCTCCCTATCTTTCAGGATGCTCAAAAAAAAAAGAATGTTATGCTAACTTTTCTGTTTAAAAATCACCCAGTGTTTCCTGTGCGTCATCAGCCAGAGGAGTAATAGGATTCCATGGTATGGCTGAGTAAACACAGAGATCTGATTTCAGGCTAGGAACAAATTTCAACGTGCAAATATAAATCACATAGCTGATCCTCTTTTTCTTCCTTTAAGCAATCCTGTCGGGCATCCAACAAGAGGGTGAAAATCACACTTTACTGGAGCACATGATTTGCCACTTTTTACCACCTTTTCTTGTTAAAACATGACATTTCTTTCTTGAATGTTTTTTTTCTCCTAACTTGGGAAATATTTTTAATTAATTTTTCAAAGTTAAATAGTTTTGATTATTAGTGTTTGGATAATGAATAAGGATGTTTCAGGGTAAAACATCAGTGTACGTTCTAAAGAAAATAATATGTGAAGAGCGGAAGCAAACTATAAGACACACAAATCAATTTTTCTATTTCTGTGGGCATGAGGCTGAGAAACAGATGAATAAAAATAAAACAGGGCAGGTAGGACTGTTCTTTCATGAGTTTATCTCACCACCTATTTCTTTTGTCCTAAAAAAGAAGATGCAAGTCATAACCTATAGCCACCATGAAGTGAGAACACTAAGAAGAAAAACATCTATTTGGTCATTTGGCCATTTGGCCAATTTGGGAAGCTTTATGTGAAAGAAGGAAAAGAATGAGACAAATTAGAAGGTGGGTGAGAATGGAAACATGTACCCCTTAGAGGAGAGTGGGGAGCTGGAGCAAATTTCTTACTTGGAATCCTGCCATGTCCTTGACCATGTGGAATCAGTTTCAACTCTAGTTGAACCATTAAGTTTATGACCAAGGATAAACTGCTTGATCTCTCTGTGGACTACAAACCTCCTTGCCTCATAAACTAAGGATTTGGAGGCCCACAAGATGTTAGGGTTTCACGAATAGACAGACTAAGAAGGGTGACCATAAGGCCCAACGATAACTATCATTTTACTCATGGTACTGGGAGGGAGAGAGGCTTGCTAGAAGACATCTTGATCCCCTAAATCTATGACATACACTCAATAGATTTGGCTCCTTGCCCTCATCTCCTTTCCCACTAAATTGTACTCTGTGATTCCATGCATGACATTGTGTGTTTGATCATCAGAGCAGCTTGAAACAGGGAGCCTGGATCTTTCTCACTGGGCATTTGCTTCTGTGCAGCCCTCACACGAATCAACATGTTGGAGTCTGTTTGTAGGATAACTTGATCTTCTATTTTATTATTTCTAAGAGTAAATGCTATTTGGATACACAGACTTATAGACAAACTAATGTCCTTTAGAGTGAAAGTCAGAATGGGGGAGAGGTGGTACAGGTGCTGGTGCCGCACACTGTCTGGCCTTCTAGTTGCCAACGCCTGCACTAAGAACTTGCTAAGGGAGACCACTCTGCCTCCAATATGGCAGGCCTGACAAAGGCTGGAAATGTTGCCCCTCCCCAGAGCAGGCCTCATTCAATAACTGATGGGAGATGGTGTGTAAATATCCCACCCAGCTCCTTCATCCATCTGGGGTGTATGGTCTACACTGGCATTCAGGATTTTCCCAGTGGGATCAGGTTTCACTCATATATGGTGATGGCTGCTACCTAATGCACTCACCCTATATTGGCTGCCTTCCTTCCCTCTCTGACTTCCCCCACTCTCCTCTGGTCGTGACTTTCTTCTCCCAAACAAACTGTTTGCACTTAAATTCTTATCTGTGGGAGGCCAAACTAAGATTGGAGATTATTGGAAATTTAGCTTATATTAGTTTTATTTAAAAGAATTCTTTAAAAGGAGGGAGAATGCCTGGGTGGCTCTGTTGGGTAAGTGTCCATCTCTTGATTTGGGCTCAGGTCATGATCTCACCAGATCAAGAGATCCAGCCCCAAGCTGGGCTCTGCACTGACAGCACGGAGCCTGCCTGGGATTCTCTCTCCCTCTCTCTTTGCCCCTCCCCTGCTTGAGAACATGCTCTCTCTCTCTCAAAATAAATAAAGGAACATTTAAAAATAAATAAATAAAAGAAAATCTTGGGGCCTGTGGGGCTCGATTTGTTGAATGCTTCACTCTTGATTTCAGCTCGGGTCATGATCTCAGGGTCCTGGGATCGAGCCCTGTGTTGGGCTCTGCACTGAGCCTGGATCATGCTCTCTCCCGCTTTGCCCCTCTCCTGCTCACTCTCTCTCTAAATAAATAAAAAAAGAGATTACAAATATTTAAAAGAAAATCTTTTAAAGATACTTCGGGCCAGATGTTCCTAAGCACTTTACAGATGCGAAGCTTAAAAATCCTTTCAAAACTTTCTGAATTAAGGTACTAAATAAAATATTTATATTTGGATTTTTATAATAGTGGAATATAAATGCTTCAAATGTTTTCCTTCCCTTTTCTTTTCTTTTTTTAATTAAAGTCTAGTTGAAACAAATGTTACATTAATTTCAGGTATACATCATAATGACAGCATATGATTCTACAACTCTATACATTATGCTGGGCTCACCACAAGTGTAGCTACTATTTTTTGTTTTAAATGAGTTAAATTTTAAAATGGATAAATCTATAATTACATTAAGGTTTTTTAACTAGGTTGTAAAAGTGTATACAATCTGAGATCACTTGAGGGACAAAAGCAGGATACAATAGTACTGTCTTTACCAATGGTTTCAATTTCCACAGTTCTAGTTACCCAAGGTCAGCCACCATCCAGAAACAGTTGATCCTCCCTATTTATCCTCAGAAGGCCAATAGTCACCTAACGCTACGTCACAACGCATGCATCCCTCATCTCACTTTATTTCATCACGTAGCAATTTATCATTTCACATCCTCCGAGAGGGGTGAATACAGCACAGGAAGATATTCTGAGGGAGAGGGGAAGAGAGAGGCCACATTTACATGACTTGTGTTACAGTATATTGTTATAATTATTCTATTTTGTTACTAGTTGTTATTATTAATCTCTTACTGTGCCTAGTTTATGAATTGAAAGAGGTATGTATGTAGAGAAAAAAAAACATAGTATATACATAGGGTTCAGTACTATCCACTGCTTCAGGCACCCAGTGGGGGGGGGTCTTAGACCGTAACCACCATAAAAAAGGGGAAACTACTATATACTTCAGGTGTCATTATCTTACAGTGACTCTCAGTTATACTTTATTTATGCTTCAGTTTCTCTTATTAAAACCGAAGTAATTATAATGGTTGGCACCCACTTTTATGCTAAGTTTCATTCATATTTTAATAGTATAACTACAACTAATCATATTATTCTATTTTTGTTATAATAAAATGCTAACATATATTAAAATGCTCTGTGGCATAATAGCATATGAGTGAAGAATTTTTTCCTTAAGACATGAAATCAGTGTAATCTCAGACAAATTACTTAACTTTTCTGTGTCCTAGTTTCCTTACCTGTGAAATCAGGCTATGGGTTTGGATTATATGATGTCAGTGTCCAGTTCTTTTCAGGAGCTTGTTTCTTTTCAGGACTGGGTTATCCTGAGAAAATGTGAACAACCCTAGATCATTATGCTTCTGTTAGGGTGTGACTGTGTTCTTGTGAATAAATCAGAGCTTTTTGATTTTTTTCACTTTTTCCCCACCATTGATTACAGATTCAACCAAGAAATGAGAGACAATCATATTACTGAAACACAACAGTCTTCCTGAAATTAAACACTTTCCCGTGTCTCGGCAACAGGAGGTTAGTAATGATGAGGGGAGAAAATAGTTAATTTAGTCATCTTCCCCCTACATCTTCTTGTCTTGTAGTTTGGCAGTGACATGGCAACTAGATAATCACCATCAGACCTCCCCCGACCTCCCCCTCCTTCTCCACCCCTGCGGCTCTGCCACTGTTTTAGACTTTATTAGTCATTATGTAACGTGTTGCTTTTCCAGCATGTATCCCTTTCGTGAGTCATCAATTGATTTAATTTTTGTGTTTTTTTAATCTTCTGATTCTCTGGATGGCAGATGGTAGAGTTTGACAGATTTTCTCATCTTAATGAAGGACCAAACAATTGGAATATTGCACATGTGTCATTATCTTCATAAATCTTAGTGGTTTTCCCCCTGTTTCAAGAGTTCCTAGAAATATAATAAGTATTAAGCTTATAAAGTCTATTTAGGCAATCAAGGTTGAACATAATCTATTCCCTTACAAGAAACAGATGTATAGAATTGTTCTCAATGTTAAAAAATGATTTTAATTATTTAATCTGCACATATTTACTGAGTATCCATTATTTAACAAGCACTATTCGGGAATTCAAAAAGGGAGGAGGAGGAAGAGGATGATGAAGAGGATCAGGAGACATTTCTAACCCTTTCTAAGCTTTTGGGAGATAATACCATAATAAGAGGTCAATAAATAATTAGGTAATACAGATGGCATAGTATATTAACTAAATCCTTGCCCCCTCTGAGGCTGGAAATCAAATATTAAAGGGTTTCTTACTTTCCCTCAGTTTGTGGGCTGATATGTGATACCTCCATTAAGAAATCATTTCTAAAAATTCTGTTTCTGGTTCCAAATCCCTAGGAAGTGTCAGGAGTACATTGCATCTCTTACATTTTCCTCCTCACCTCCCTCCAAAAACAGGTCAGCAGTAGAGTAGGCATTCAGAGAAGAGTGATATAACTTAGTTCTGGGAGATCCTTGGTCAATTTCTACTTCATGGCCCTGAAGTCCATGTCAACCATATAACTGACTATTTGTCCTCAACAGTGGGAAATTAATAGAATTCATTTATTTATTCTTTATTGCAGGGATCTCTTAAACAAATTTCACAAATTATAACAAATGGAAAAGCAGTTTCTCTTTGCTGTTTTATTGTCACTGTTAGAAAATAGAGAGGACCTACCCATTGAACCTTCTTCATATGAGGACGTGGAATTACATTTGTAGCACAATAGCCTACCATTTTGTCATGTAAGAGATGAGAAAGAGAGTGAGAACACCACCTTCTCTTCTGAAGTAATAACCTGGATGTGCATATAACTTTATTTCCTCACCCTCCAAAATAGAAGCTCAAATTTGCTTGGGCATTTGGGAGAAAACTCACCAACAGAGTATCAAAAACTGTAAGGGTAATATCAAAATGCCATATAAATATTGTCCTAAGCAGAGAGTAATTAAAAGAATGGCAGAGAAATTGACTGGTCTCAAGTTTTCTTGGAGTCCTTAAATTCTGTCTAATTCTTTAACGTAGGAGGACCAAAATTAGACCCAGTTTAGAGAAGGATTTTTCCATATGAATAAAATAAGCATTAATGGGAAAATTCAGGAAAGACTGCGGAAAATGTGAATGATGAGCAAACCTCTGAAGAATGGGTAACCATTGAGGGTTAGGTTCAAAGCTTATAAATAGAAAGAAATGGGAGCTTATACTGGGAGATAGATAATGGGACATTTCAGGGAATCATTTTAGAGACAGCCTGACATTTAAAATATGACAAAAAGGGTCTTATAGAAAATTACTCCAAAATGTATATCCTTGAGACCAATGTGGAGTCACTTTAGGAGGGCTGAGGATGAGCTAGGTTTTGAATATTTGATTTTAAGGCCTTCATGTGACTTTGAAAGTTCTGTCCTTGGGATGGGTGGAAAAATGAAATTGTAACATATTGAAAGGGTAAGATGGGAGTTAGAGGTTTAGAAACACTCTTGGAACCACGAGAGCAGAGGATTCTCTCTGAAGTTCATGGAGAGATGAATATTGATGGCAGGCAGTTGGACTTTAGGGATCTATATAATGTGGGAGGTAAAAGAAGACAAGCCAGAGTAGGGAAGAAAATGAAGGTTTCAGCAAGGCTGAAGAACAAACAGGGAACTAAGGAATCACCAAAAACATACATTTCAAATATGTGATCAATAACCTAAAATGTTACAAGAATAAGTCAGATGAGAATAAAGGAAAAGCTATTGAATGTTACCACATTTAAGAGAACAATTTCAATGTAGGGTTAGAGGTCAGGGTTAGAACATAGGAAGGCGAAGCAATGGAGACAAAGAAAGAGGTGGTCCAAGCTTAGCAGGAAAGGATCAAATGAAAAGAAATGAAAAGTACAGGTGAGTTTTAGGTGAAGGTAATGAAGTTTAAGCTTTAGGGTCCCTCACTTACATGAACCCCTTCTAAGGCCCTAGGAGGAGCCCTAGCAATATACTCAGATGGTCATAGGTTTTATAAATTTTGCAAGAGTAAGATATTTTAACTGCAGTTGGCTGTAAGACCATTCTCTCTCTTTGTTTTTTTTCCACTTTAACTTATCCTCCTCAGCTTGAGATGTAATTGAGGGGAATTTGAATTGGAGATTCATTTCCTCAGATTTATTGAAATCATGGGGTACTAAGTCACATCTGGGTATAGATAAATTATTGCTGGTTGACCAGGTATAAGAATAGCTTCTAGAAATAGCTTCTGTCCACTCTACCAAATATCACGACATGAAAACCATCAGCAAAATTTGGTCAAGTGTTGCCAGTTTAAAGGGTATTTAAAATGTGTCACTTAGAGGGGTGCCTGGGTGGCTCAGTCTGTTGAGCGTCTGACTTCAGCTCAGGTCATGTGGGTTCGAGCCCCGTGTTGGGCTCTGTGCTAACAGCTAGCTCCGATCCTAGAGCTTGTTTCAGATTCTGTATCTCCCTCTCTCCCTGACCTTTCCTTGTTCATGCTCTCTCTGTCTCAGAAATAAATAAATCATTAAAAAATTTTTTTTAATTTGTCACTTAGAGAAAAGTTGAAATTCCCCCGAATCTTGCAACTTATATAAGAAAGAAACTTGATAAAGCATTTTCTTAAAATTGGCAACAGTTCTAAAATTTAACATGCCATTGTCAATGATGAGTTATGGCCCTAAGAAAACCAAAAACCAAAAAAACCACTTCCTTGGACTAGACAGAATAAAAAACAAAATTTGATCACCATGGTAAAAGAAAATATGAATTATTTTTCTTTTCTCAATGTAGAAAAATGCTATAACAAAATTGTCATATGAGAAAGCAATCAAAGAGTATGATGTTTTATCCGGATTTTTAAATCAGCTTCTAAAATTTTATAATTTGTTATGATTTATTTTCTCCTTCTAATTTACAATTTATTTTCTCCTTCTAAATATATATTTACTTTAAAATTAATTTTATATTCTTAGGCTTCACACCACCTAAAACCATGATGCACTCATGATGTTACCCAGGTTTTACTGTTTTGTTGTTTTGAGGGGGCAGGGTGAGTTTGAAGCAAAACAACAGCGATTAAACACCTATTCACTAAATTCAACAAACAGCGCTTTCCTGATTTCATCCTCATAACAACCATTCAAATGAAATAGTACCGTATCTATTGCATAAATGATGGAACTGGGGCTCACTTTCTGAGATCGTTCTGCTAGTAAGTGGTAGAACTGGGTTTAATGGCAGATCTGTCATATTTCAGAGCCTGACCCCTTCCCATTATTCTACAGTATAAACCGGAAATATGGATACCTAGAATAAGATGGGGGGGGGCGAGGAGGTAGAACACAAAATGCACCAGTAAAATGTAGTATTTTGGGGTAATGATTATTTGCAGAAAAAAATTGGTTTTTTTCCCTACTAATTTACTAATTGATAATTCTCATGTGAATACACAGGTTTCTAATGCCATCTCAAAAGCAACAGTGTATGCCTGTAATATTGAAATATTCAATATTTCTGGCCACATACCATACTGTAGTTTATTTTCCCATCTATAATAAAATATAACACCATTGCACTTGATATAAGTGAGTATATGAATTGCTATTAAGAAATCTCAGAGAAGGAAGCAATAAATGTGTTAATAAAGTTATAAGAATTCTGTCAAAACTAGAAAACAGGTTACATATCTTTCATAAAGCAAATGTTTTGTCCATAGTCAATATGAAGTGTGCCAATTTGGATTCCCTGGCTTGTTTTCACTTTACTCAGTAGGCATCTGTCAATTCTTTGTGGCAAGATGTCCACTGGCCAACTCTCAGGTCCTTATGTAACAGGAAGAAAACAGCTCAAGCAAATGCATGCCCTTTTCAAATGAGGATTTCTGTTCCATGGGATATATTCCCTCCAAGGTCTTCCATTATATTAATGCTTCCACCACTATAAAGTTGCTTTTAGTATTTCATGCATTTGATATTAGAATATTTCATCACAGTAAAAGTAATTAGCTTTTTTTGGGTTGTTTAGCATTTATAGAAAAGACAGGTTAAAAATCAGTGATTAAGTTTTATTGGGTTAGCCAGGCCAGATGTCGATCAAGAGGACATATTGTGACGTTTCTAACCATGGTTTTATTTATAAAGTCTAAACACCTACATAATAGGAAATGACCTATGACAGACAAGAACTTTATAGGAGGTAACTGTTATTGGATTACGATGAATTCTTCCCCGGAGATGGAGGACCTGTGAATTTCTGGGTAATTAAATCATCATGTAGCATTTTGTTTTCTGTGCCAATCTATATAGTATCCATTTTCAGCATGAATTGGTCAATTAGACTACTTTTGAAAGCTTATTGCCTTTAAAATGACTCATTTCCACCATTACTTTTTTTAAAGATAGAGATAATAACTAAAGTACCATTCTGAGAACTGATCTAAATATAGAGTCTATTTGTAGCTAATTAAATGTAGAAACTTGATCTGGGTGTCTATACGGCAAATTCTTCAATTGCTCTTGGCTTGTGCCTTATATGGAACTGCCATGCTGATGATTAAAGCTTCTGTATGTAGTAAGCTGAATGTTACATAGCTTGTACATTTTATTAGCATCAGGGACAGGCACTTTACCAATCTTAGGTAAACAATACAATTTTTAAAAATTTGGTTTCTTTGTATATAAGAGACTAATAAAAATTATGCTACACTGTAGCAACATGCTTGGTTTCATGTGAGTTCCTATAATTTTGATGGCATTGTTTTCTTTTTTCTTAACCTACTTTGTTCTTGAATTTTATTTATATTTTGATTATACGTTGTCAGGCACTGTATTGACTAAATCAGTCATTTAGCTTAGTATCAAGTAGTTAACCACAGAGCTCATTTTGTGAAGTTATAGACATTAATAAAACAAAAAAAAGTCTTAATAATCACGAGACTAGGTTCCTACCTAGTCTGCCCAGAGCCTATTAACTAGTAACTATTATTTGAGCAAATGACTGCAGTTATGATCCAACTGCCCCTATATGGTAATCATGGTGTGCTAAGAGCAAACCAAAATGGAAATAAGTGTGCAATGTGTAGAATAAATCACGTACTCTATGTTATTTTGTTTTTATCCTTCGATAGTAGTTTTTTGGTATTGTACCCTGGAGTGGAGGGTAGGGCTTGAAGAGGCAGATGGACACAGGAACGTGAGCATCACTCAGGAAGACTGAGGGACCTACTGGAACAGAGAGTTTTAAGACAAATCAATATTCTCTTTCTGCCCAGATAACGTAGCAAATAGCTTTCGATGTGGGAAGAAATGGACTTAATTATTTCTCAAGGAAGTTTTCATATCCCAACGTTGCTCCATTCAGCAGAATAGATCTCCTGTATGAATTGTAAGTAAGAGTTGGAAATAGTTAGAATCTACATGCATTTTAGTATGGATTAATGAAAAACCTTGGGCATATAGATATATTTAATCCATATATACTTATATATAATATATCTGATGTAACATTAATAATGAGAAAAACATGTGGACCATGATTTCCCATACTAATCTGAAGGGTATAGTAAGGACCCTAACAGAATCTATCTGTGTATGTATTTGCTTATCAAAAACAAAAACACGTGGGGGCACCTGGGTGGATCAGTCAGTTAAGCATCCAACTTCATTCAGCTCAGGTCATGATCTCACAGCTCGTGAGTTTGAGCCCCACATCGGGCTCTGTGCTGACAGCTCAGAGCATGGAGCCTGCTTCAAATTCTGCCTCCCTCTGTCTCTGCCCCTCCTCACTCATGCTCTGTCTCTCCTTCAAAAATAATTAACATTTAAAAAAATTTTTTAAGTACTTATATTGCAATTAGGCATTAATTCCTGCTATGAGTACCATAAACCCACCATCAATTATGAAATTCTAATGATCCAAGAGAATGTGAACATAAGCAAACGGGAACGCTCAAAGAACACTTTGCTGTAGTCTTTCCATGCCTGAATTAGGGTTAAAGTGTCCTTCTGCTGAAGTGAGGATAGGACTTTAATATAAATGTTAAAGTACCCTATTTTTTCCACAGATTTTCAAAAAATCTTGAAAAAACAGGTTTTCTACTTATGAGTAATGTAATCTTATAGACAACATCAACTCATGAACCAAGCAATGAAGTAATATTTGGCCCATCTCCCAACTTTATAGATGAAAAAAATAGAAGTCCATACCGGGGTTAGCTTACCCAGTCTCCTGGCTGGTGCAAGAGCATGGACTAGAATCTAGATCTCTTACCAACCTCAATCCTCTCTGCTTTGCAACATTGCACAGCCTCATACCTACACTGCCTATTGGTGTTTCCTTTTTTAAAAAAACACAAAGAAACAAATACGTGCTATTTTATAAGAGAATGAACTAGAAATGCCCCATGCTGGACTGTCCCTGATCCCTGATCATTATTGAAAGAACATGGCTATTTCACACAAGTCATGGTATTGTTTCATCCTAGAAGAGTTCCATTTTGGTTTCTCTATCAAATTATTTGACCTGTGAAAAAACAGTTACGTGTAAGTGGCTTGCTAGTAGTTATGGTATATGTTGTGGCCCAGGAAAAACTAATTGTAACATCTAGCACAATTTCATATACACAAGCCATGCTCTGTAAATATTTGATGATAATAACATTTAACATCTATTCGAAGTGTTCTCAAAGTGAATATAACATGATTATATTGCATGGTTCACATCTTCTCTCCTTCAAACATATGCTTAAGGTAGAAATCTATCTTCTGGATTATCTTGAGTGAAGTGCTAATTAGAGGCAATGGAATGCACACATTCCATTCTCCACATCCTTTCCAGATACATGCTTCTCTTACTCAAAAAGTTCTTCAGCTTTTTTCATCATGAACACTGTCATAGTGTATTTTTAGCTAATTTCTGCCTTTCCAAGTCGTGCCCCACTCTCACAAAAATGGTGGGAAAGTGTTGGAAACAGGACAGTTTGTAATTCAAGTAGACCCCACTAGAGTGCACCATATGATCCAAAAAGCTAATTTAACATGTTTTTAAAGTCTGAGAACAGAATTACAACTCTAATCATCAAGGAATAATTTCAGAACATTTAAGCAAATATGTGCACGGACAAAGGATGGCTTGGAAAATTTTAGAACAAGATTACATAATTTATGTTTGCTGAATTTATAACTCTCTGCACTATAAGAGTCAGCTCCAAGGAATGCTAATGTTACATTTTTCAAAGGTAAAAATCATTTTAACATTTTTATGTCGATAATAACCAAGCACAGACTACTTTCTGGCATACCACAGAATCTTACATTAAGAGCTTGATGGGCATCTGTTTTGTGTTCTGATAAAATGGCAAGGAGCGAAAAATTACATCAAGAAAAAGAGAAAACAAAAGCAAGCTGCAGACAACCTGAGCACTAAAACAAAAATCATGGATGACTAATGTGTCTACAGGAACTCAGGATTTAAACTTGGTTTATGGGTATAGATGGTCTTAAATGAGAAGACAAATGCTCTCAGAGTACCTTGAAGGAAAAGGTCAGGAAAATGGCAAACCCAGATGGATGGACACTCTGAGGACTGTGAGCAGCGATGGGTCCATCTCAGGGGGAGCAGAGCAAGAGGAGCCCGGAGCACAATGTCATCCTCCAGGCTCTTGGAAACCTGGTGTCACTTTAAATATTAATAATGACAACAACAAAAAATTGATACAGGGGACACATGTCAGAGCAGAAAGGGGAGAGAATTTGACCTCTGAACTTTTAATGCAAGGAAAAGATGGCTGCTACAAAGCCCAACCCAAGAAGTCTTTGCACTGTTCAGGTCTCCACCAAATCACCGAAATCTCACTCAGGAGGCAAAGCATATGCCTAGAAGCTACTCTTCAGGAAGATGCAGAGTGTGGAAAAGGCTGAGGAGGAAATAAAAGTGATCTGGGACAACAGCCTCCCTGGCCACATAATTCTAAGAAGCATTAAAGAGAAGTTCTGCAGCTAAATACACAATGCGCTGGAAAAATAACAAGAATTTGCAAAGAGAATAAAAGAAATTGGAAGGAGGAACATCAAATGCGTAGGCCATTCAAGAGGAAGTTTGTGAGTGCAACAGCCATAAATTCATAAACAAGTATTAAATTAATTCTTATTTTTAAAATTATCTTCGAATGGCTGAGCCACAGAATTCACATGCCCAAAAGTAACAACAAATCATCAAATCTTTGTGTTTATTTTAAAAACCAATGCAGCATTTCACTGCATGGGGCTTCTATTGTTTTTTTTTTGCACTTGGATTTGATTTTTATTTTTTATTTTTATTTTTTTTACTTCAGAGAGATTTTTAATATTTCTTTTTTTTTTTTTACAAATAGTTTATTGTCAAATTAGTTTCCACATAACACTCAGTGCTCATCCCCACAAGTGTCCTCCTCCATGCCCATCCCCCTCCCCTAAGTGTCCATCAACAGATGAACGGATCAAGAAGAGGTGGTTTATCTATACCATGGAATACTACATGGCAATGAGAAACAATGAAATCTGGCCATGTGTAGCAACATGGATGGACCTTGAGGGTGTTATGCTGAGCGAAATAAGTCAGGCAGAGAAGGACAAATATCATATGTATGCATGGGGCTTTTAGATCAGTAATGTAAGAAATAAATAGCCCAGTTTAACTCCTGTAAATGTGGCAAAGTGATACATCACAGCTGTTGAACATGGTAAACTGACGAGAAGAATTTGGAAATACGGAAAACAAGATTGTAATATGGGAAGAAAACATTTTGCATTTAGGAAAAACATAATTTAGATAAGAATTTAAACGTTCTGGCAATATTTAGGAAGCTGCTAATAAAATTGACTAAGAGGCCGTAGAAACCTGCCTGAGCTTTGTGCTCTACCAAGAAAAGCAGTAATTCTGTACGCCATGGTGGGCTGGCCCATGGTCAGGATAAACTCCTCCAGGTAAGGGTGTGAGTGGGAAACAAAACACAGCTCAAGAGACCTTTTGTGTAGGAACATCTGCAGAAAAATCTCACAGCAGTGCATCTAACAGAAGAGGACTCACCACGTTCAGTGGGCCTCATTGCCCTCGAACCTGGAAAAACCGTGAAATCTAGAATCACAGTGATTTGGGGAATCAATCTGGGTTACATTACTTAGGCCTGTATTTTCATAGAATGCATGCCTTTTAGATACTTCCTGCTTGTTTCACCCATAAAGATACAATTACAATAGCAATTTATGAATAATTTAAGTCGAATCAAAATACAAGTTGTAATTGCTGTGAGACAAGTTGGGAGTCAGAGTAGTTTATTTTTATTGCAAAATCAGGAAAATATTTCAAAATACATGAATTATTTTATTTTGGGCTAACACTTCTCCAGTCTCATTTTGCTTTTTCTTTCTTTGCCCGTCTTCATGAGTTCTTTATAAGCCAAATGAACTGAGTGTGAAGCCGTTCAAGACACGCTTTTTAACAACTGTATCAGATAATTCAAAATAACTGAATGAACAAAAGTAAAGAGCTGTCAGATCTGTCTATGAAAGGAACAGGAGAAAAGAAAAGGACTATTTGAAAGTGGTTCTGTTAAAGATATCTATGATATATTGTTGCATGAAAAAGGCAAACTGCCAACGGTAGGTACAGTCTGATTTCATTTAAAAAGAAAGAGACAGATCACACACGCACATGGTTTAAAGTATAAAAGACATCCTAATTATTTTATATTAACAATACTTACATAGAAGTGGTATATTTGAGGCTGACTCTTGCTTCTTCAATTTACTTGTTTGCATTTTCCTAATTTTCTGCAATTACTGTGTATCACTTAGAAATAAGAAAATAATACAAAACATATTTAAAAATAAACTGACTCATTTTCATATAAGTGCCCTTGGCATGGTTTAGGATGTCAGAATTGGTGACTCAGAAGGGTACTGTTGGATGTGACTGCCGTATTTTGGGATTTTTTCTTCTGTTTAATGAGTCATGGCCGTTGACTCAGTGTGAAATAGGGCAGAAGGAGCAGGGAATATATGGCTGGTAGAGCTCATCACGTTAGGCTCTTTCCTCACCCTCCCTAGATCCTTAAGAGAAGCCAAATCATTTAAAAGAGTCCTACCGGCCTGAGCCTTTCATTGGCTCAGATCTGCTGTGCAGCCAGGCCTTGCCCCACCCCAGCCTAATTTGGCTTGACCTCTCCTCCACCACCACTTTGTCTACTCAGGTCCTTCCTTTAGCTAATCTCCATCTTTCAGGTCACGCTTTGTGTCCTTAGCCTGTTTTGGCTGTGTTTTCACTAGATGTTTCACCTAATATTACACTCTTTCTGAAGATTTCTCAAGGGCTCTCTCCTGTGGCAAAGGATTGGGGGGATGCAGCTCTTGGCCTGGCTGACCTGTTTGAACAGCCTGATTCAGGACTCAGGCAAACAGCATGGGGTAGTGGGAGTCTCAGCTGTAATGAGATTTCTCAGCAGGCTGATGAAGCTGTCATGGCGGTGAAGAAAGTGCAGGTGTATTAAATACCAGAAAGCCACACAGAGTGGGCGGTGTTTCCTAGGGAGGTGTGGCCCCAGGATCAAGGCTCCAGCTCCTGGGTTAGGTTTACAGGACAATCTACAATCTTGCACCTAGAGTCAAACAAGAGTGAGACACAGCCCCGGCACTCCTGTCATAGAGTTGGTGAACTAAGTAGATTAATGGACCAAAGTCTCGGAATGGGGAGGAATGCTAAGAACTTGGGAAGAACTTGGGAAGAACAAGTTCAGAAGCCCCACTCTCAGAATGCAAATACTACAAGGGGCAATTGCAACCCTAAAACCAGTATAAGAGCTTAGGAATTTAGTACGAAATCTCACCAGGAGGATGAGGCAGATAGTGTTGGCTCAGGAGCCAGAAGAGGGGAAAGAGCAGTGTCAGGAAGAGGCCTAGACAATGTGCAGGGAACCCACACTGAGGCTCTAAGAAAACTTAAACTAATTCATTTAATGAATTAATTCAAATTAATTCATTTGAAATTAAGTAACCCAAGTAAATTAAGTTTATATACCCAAGTATATATATGTTATATATCTGCTAGATACATATCATATATATTTTTTTTATTGTAAAAAATTCTGAGCTATCACAGATAAGATTAAAGTCCCCTTTTGATACCATTCCAACCTGGTTCACTCCCCATCCCTCTTCAATGGCACTATAGAAGTATCATGGCTACCATCTTTTCTGACTGTGTATGAATTAATATAAAGATTTTTTAGGTTAATTATCCCCAAAGATATTTCCAAATACTTGGCAATTCAAAAATGACTAAAGAGAAGTAAGGTTTTTGCACCCACATTGAATCCTTTTAAGAGGCTGTGTTACTATTACTGTCCCTAGAAAGTGAGCTCTTTGTCATCCTAGCCACACGTGCCATGCTAATCACCAAAGGCAGCACTCAGTACCCAAGTGATGGCTTCAGAGATAAGTAGGGACCCAAAGAGAATGACAAACCCATACATTTAAAAGTATTTAACATTGATTTTAAAACCAATTCAAGTAGTGTCTATTAGAAAATCCAGAACTTTGTTGAACTCCTTGTGCTTGTTTAATAGTTTAATATTTTTATTTGGAAGGGCAATATTATTTTAGTGTTGAGAGTCTTGGAGATCCAAATCTGCATATATGAAACAGGAAACTGGTATTATGATGTAATGTCGTTGATCTACATACCCCTCCTTTTTTTCTTTTATCTTTCTTTCTTTTCCTTTCTTTTCTTTTCTTCTCTTTTCTTTTTCTTTTCTTTTTTTTTTTTTTTTTGAGAGAGACAGAGCACAAGTGGGGAAGGGGGAGAGAGAGAGAGAGGGAGACACAGAATCCGAAGCAGGCTCCAGGCTCCGAGCTGTCAGCACAGAGCCAGATGCGGGGCTCAAGCTCACCTTGAGATCATGACCTGAGCTGAAGTTGGATGCTAAACCAACTGAGCCACCCAGGCGCCCCTATACCCCTCCTTTTTGTACATGCACACCATCCCCAACCAAATGAACTTGAGAATTTCTTGCTGTAAAATCTTATCCATTTAGTTTAAAAAATTTTTTATAAAAATGCATATACTTGCTATGGGTTATACGAGAAAGCCTGTTCACCATGGATAGTGGGAAGGGAGCATGAGGGTGCTGTGAAAGAAGCAGAGGTGAAAAGGAATGAGCCCAGAGTCAGGAGATGGAGACCCCAAAGACAAATGCAACCATCTTTCATGATTTTTCTGTGATCAATTCTGTGTCCATATATAAAAATATATTTATATATATTTTATGAGATTTATATTTCCTGTAATTTTTTTTGAAAAAGAAATGTACGAATAATTCCATTGGTTTCCCTATGGCTTTGAAGAGCTAATTCAAAATAAGCTTCACAAGGAAGTAAAACAGATGATAGTAAGCAAGCAGTGAACAATTTTTTGCTATATGCAGAGAGTATTCCAGATTTTCCTATTTTATAATCCATACAGGAAAATGTACATTTGTGTATATATAAAAGCTGAGACATGAGTACGGGGACATTTTAAGGAAAGAACAATGGAGAATTGGAGAAAATTCTGAAATTCAGCATTTTCATATCCAGCTTCTTAATAAAAACCAGTGTTTGTGTGAGTAAACACATGACACATTTTTTTCTTTTTCTTTTTTTAATTCTGAGATAATATATATCAACTATTCCAACTTAATATATGTTGGTTCATTTGTTTCCATGTTTGTGTATACCTTAAGAGAGATTTAAATTTATCTGTGAATTTGTTGCTTCAAGTTAAGAAATTATAGCATGTCTTAGTCAAATGCAATAAATATTAATAGTCATTGTGCCAGTAAAGAGACTCAGGTTAGAATATCATTATGTAATTCAGAAAAGACTTCCAACTGTAAAAAGCATTGAGGATTATTTTGGGCCAAATATAAATATAAATCCTTCAAGGTTATTTGGGAAACATTACTTTACTTGCAGAATCACTGGTAATAACTATCAGATACAATTTTGGGTGTTTGTAAAGAAAACTGATTCTCTCAAATTCTTATCTTTATTTTAAAATTTAGGTACAGGGGCGCCTGGTTGGCAGAGTTGGTTAAACATCCAGCTCTTGATTTCCGCTCAGAAAATCCTTTCACAGTTAGATCAAGCCCCTTCTGAGGTGCTGCACTGAGCTTGGAACCTCCTTAGGGTTCTCTATCTCCCTCTCTCCCCCACTCACTTGAAAATAAATAAACATTGGGGCACCTGGGTGGCTCAGTTGGTTAAGCATCTGACTTTGGCTCAAGTCATGATCTCATGGTTTGGGAGTTCAAGTCCCACAATGGGCTCGCTGCTGCAACACAGAGCCCTCTTCGGATCCTCTATACCTCCCCTGTCCCTGCCCCCCTCTCTCTGCCCCTCCCCAGCTTGCTCACACATGCTCTCTCCAAAAATAAAATAAACATTAAAAAAAATAAACATTTATTTATTTATTCACAGATAAATCTCTCTCAAAATTTAAAAACTAAATAATACATAAAGAAATAAAATCTAAGTACAGAAAGTATGAAGCAGTAGATTTTCCAACATGTGTACAAGCGATCCAAATTTTACACACACAAAAGTATACATTTATTAATTACTCAACAATAGACTTCTGTGTCTTATTTTTCAAAGCTCCTTTTCACTATGATTTTAAACTCTAATACATCTGTGAATATTCTTTCTATAAATCGCATATGCCCTTACACACACTCTTCAACTCAGTACTTACCTCATCCCTCTAAACAAAATCCTCAGGTCCCTTAATAATTAAATATTATTAAAAGTAACTACACACAGGACTCTTTTAAAGATCGAGATTAAATAATATGAAGAGTTTAATACAAACCCTTGAATTAAAAACCTAATATAAACTCATAAACCCTTGAATATGGCAATGTTGAATTTTGCTCTGTAATAAACTCCCTCAATTCTTTTTTTTTAAGTTTTTTTTAAATTCCAGTTAGTTAACATACAGTGTAATATACATTTCAGGTACACAATATATTGATTCAACACTTCCATACACCAAGTGTTCATTAAATAGGTAATTCTCATCACCTATGTAACTCATCCCTCTATCCACCTCCCCTCTGGTAACCTTCAGTGTATTCTCTATAGTTAAGAGTCAGTTTCTTGGTTTGCCTCTTTCTCTCTCTTTTTTCCCTTTACTCATTTGTTTTGTTTCTTAAATTTCACACATGAGTGAAATCATATGCTATTTCTTTCTCTGACTGACTTATTTCCCTTAGCATAATACTCTCTAGCTCCGTCCATGTCATTGCAAATGGCAAGATTTCATTCTTTTTATGGATGAGCAACATTCCGTTATGTGAGCGGGCGCGCGCGTGCGTGTGCACACACACACACACACACCCACTCACACACACACACACACACACACACACACCACATCTTCTTTATCTGGCCACCAGTTGATGGACATGTGGACTATTTCCATAATTAGGCTACTGTAAATAATGCCACTATAAACACTGGGTTGCATGTATTCCTTTGAATTAGTATTTTTGTATTCTTCAGGTAAATAACTAGAAATGCAATTGCTGGATTACAGGGTAATCCTACTTTTAACTTTTTGAGGAACCTCCATACTCTTTTCCAGAGTGGCTGCACCAGTTTGAATTCCCACCAACAGTGCAATAGGATTTCCCTTTCTCCACGTCCTCACCAATGCCTGATGTTTCTCGTGTTGTTGATTTTAGTTATTCTGACAGATGTGAGGTGATATCTCAGTGTCATTTTGATTTGTATTCCCTGATGACAAATGATGTTGAGCATCTTTCATGTGTTTGTTGGCCATCTGTATGTCTTCTTTGGGAAAATGTCTATTCATGTCTTCTACCCATTCTTTAGTTAGAACTGCCTCAACTCTTAGTGACTTAGAACAACCACCATTTATTTAGCTCATAATGCTGAAGGTCAGTAATTTGGAATGAGCTCAGCTTGCCATTACGCTAATCTGGGCAGCCTTGATTAATCTCTACTGGGAGTCTCTCTTGCATCTGCAGCTGGCCTCCAGGTCATATAGCAGTCACAGCATTCCAAGAACAGCAATTAGAAGCCTGCCAAGCTTTTCAAGGCTGGCTCAGAACTCACATGAATTTGATTCTACCATATTCAATTGGCCAAAGCAAGTCACAAGGTCAGTCCATATGTTTACCTCTTGATAGGAGGAGGTGGGAAGAATTGAGGCCATTTTTGCATTCCACCACAGTCCTCAAACCATTCCCCTTTCTTTTTAATACTCTAGCAAGGTTTCTACTTAGTAAATTAATGGGTTAATTTGAATTTATATACTTTTCACTTTCTCTTCCTACATTTCTCCTTTTCCTCCCTCCTGAGGTATATTTACACAGCATTTTGACATTATAAAGTTCTTCCATCAAAGGGGTCACTTTTTGTAACGCTCACAGCAGGCACTGAGGCAGACACAGGAAGCATTTTAATTTCCATGCTATAATAAGGGAACAGTGACTCAAATAGGATAATTTGGGTACTTGAGCTGACTTGAAGAGGCTTCTGAGAGTCATTTGTTAAATTTTCAAGAGTCTTAGGAGCCAGTTGTTAATTACAGCCATTTTTAAAGTTGAATTTTTAAAATTTATGACCAAATAAATTATATTAAAAATTAAAAGTAATAGATACTCAAAACACATCACTCTAATTATTTTACCATTAATATGAGGTTATTTATATCTATTGTGTCTTCATGACAGAAACACCATACAATGGTGTGCCACTTACTGTGCATGCCTTTCTGATTCTACATCCAGTGGTTATGTTGGTAGCTTGAAATTGGCTATGGTGACAGTACTTATATTATGAAAATCGATATTTACTTATTACTGTGTTGATTGCCTACACTTTATAAAGTGATAAAAATGTTAATAAAGCATATTAAATTTAAAGATGTGTTATGTCAAAAACTACATTTTGTCTATGACTTTTATATTGTAAATAGCACAAACAATTGAGGGAATAATTTTCCAATATTTAAATCCTATTATCTTATTTAATAAAGAAGCCATATCATTGACGTTCCAACATACATCTTCATTGTCTCACTTTTTTCTCACTCAGTAACATAAATGAAATTATCAGTCAACATTCATATTAGAGCTTCACTCAGAGAGTCAATTGCTAAACATTTACCAGGCCAAGTTCACACAGCTAATATTAAAGGGGAGATGTGAACTCAGACCCTGTGGCCCAGGATAGCATTCTTTAACTTCTGGCTCTCTCTTTTCAAAGAGGTAAGTAGATAGGACTACAATTATTGACAAATGTCTAGTTCCTTTCTTTCCTTTCTTCACATCTCATCCATTTTAAAAGCTTAGGTGTCAGGGCACCTGGAGGCTCAAGTTGGTTAAGCATCCAACTTTGGCTCAGGTCATGATCTCATAGCTGGTAAGTTCTAGCCCTGCATCAGGCTCTGTGCTGACAGCTTGGAGCCTGGAGCCTGCTTCAGATTTGGACCTCCCTCTTTCTCTGCTCCTCCCTTCTTCCATCTCTCTCACTCCCAAAAATAAACATTTAAAATTTTTTAAATAAAAGCTTAGGTATCAGAGTAGTCTGAATATCTTTATACTTTTGTTTGGGGGATAGAAAGAATCTCTAAGTTCATTTTTTACACTGTAGCTCACAACTGGGAGATTAAATTAATAGTTATTAAAGTTCATGGATTTTTTATTTGGTCAGATATGCACTCTGCCACTCATTAGCTGTGTGACCTTGTATTAGCTAAGCCTTTCTCCTCTCTCTTTTCTCAACTTTAAAATGAGAATAATGGGGTGCCTGGGTTTCTCAGTCAGTTGGGCGTCTGACTTTGGCTCAGGTCATGGCCTCACAGTTCACGGGTTCGAGCCCTGTGTTGGGCTCTGTGCTGACAGCTACCTCTGAGCCTAGAGCCTGTTTCGGATTCTGTATCTCCCCCTTTCTCTGACCCTCCCCTGCTCACGCTGTCTGTCTCTCTCTCTCAGAAAAAAAAATTTTTTTTAAAGCACAGAAAAAATAAAATGAGAATAATAACAGTAACCATAATGATTACTGCATGGAATTTTATCAGGTTTAAATGGAATAATGCTTGCACGTACTGAACATTCAAAAACACGTTAGGAATCATTAAAATTACTCTTTCCTAACATACAGGCTGTGGTAGGAGGAGAGAGGTAAGTGTGGCAGGTTATGTTGCTTGATTCAACTTGGCCTGTCCACACCTCCACTCTCTAGTCATCTGCCAGTGATGTGGGGATGCCAACGTAAACCGGTTAGGCCCAATGAACTAAATGAAAGGTTATTTTTTAAGGGAACAGACTTGATAGGCATGGCCCTTTGGCCTTTTGCCATTCTCTCCTCTCTATCCTGACCAAGGTAGAGCAGTCATAAGGCAAGTATCTCCACACTAGAAGCCAACATGCTGAAGATGGTGGGGGGGTGGTGGCAGGAAGAAGGTGCCTTCTTATATATATATATACATATATATATATTTTTTTTTTTTTTGAGAGAGAGAAAGAGAGAGAGCGAGAAAGCACAAACCAGGAGGGGCAAAGAGAGAGGAAGGCACAGAATTCAAAGCAGGCTCTGAGCTGTAAGCACATAGCCAACGTGGGACTCTAACTCGTGAACTGCAGGATGATGACCTGAGCTGAAATCAGATGCTTAACCGACTGAGCCACCCAGGTGCCCCAGAACTTACATTCTTGATGTCATCACTGGGCTACCAGATGCCCTGGACTGCCAATCTCCAGATTTCTTGAGATGTGAGCAAAACAAACCCTATCTGCTTAAGTCACTGTAGGAGTGTTTTCTATTATTTTCCACTGAGAATATTTTTAATAAAATGTGTCAAAATTATAGGTGGGAGTCAGGGAGGAGAAAAGAGCACAATGAGGGAAAAGAGAAATTGAGTTCATAAAAAACAGTTGTTTAACTTCTTAAGAATAAACACCTTCCAATCATCAATACTATACATTTTCTTATAAATTATTGATCACATAGTCAGGAAGTTAATAAATGGAAGAAAATACCAAATAAATAGTTCTATACATCAAGACATTTCCCACAAAGAAAAGCAAATCTATTTAGTTCCTAACTGAACACATTTAAGGATGAGAAAAATACATGACAGTAGATGGGAAATTTAATCTGAGGGAAGGTTGCCTAAGAAGAAAATGGATGATATAACTCTCAGAGGGAAAAAATTATATATATATACATATATATATATATATATATGTATATATACACATATATGTGTGTATATATATGTATGTATAAATATGTATGTAAGTATTCTGCTAAAATTACTGAACTTCTAATGAAGTCCTTCTAATGAAGAATTGCCTGGATATAGGAAATACGAGCTATAGCAGTTAATACAGTCTTGCCAAGAGTTAGCTAATTTGAGGTGAGTTATCATTTTAAAAAATGATGCTGGAAATGATAAGCAATATTCATTGCAATTAATTAAGGAAAACATGTATTCTATTTCTTTCCTAATAGCCTTAAGTTACAGGGGAGAGGAAAAACAGCATTTAGCCAAGCATGACTTCCTCTGCAATACTCATTTTCTGCCTCCAGTGATGCCTAAGGAAAAAGTGCCTTTCCTTTGTGCGTGCTCAGTACTTGGTGACTAAGTAAACTCAGAGTTTCCCTGAGGTACCATCTAAAACAATTCATAGTATAATATATTCATAGTATATGAATTATATATTATATATATAATATATTATTATATTCATAGTATAATAAAATTAAATTCTTTCTCTTTTCAAAATGTGATATATGTATATGTCACATTATATATACATATACATACATACATATCTGGATATATATATATATATATCTGCATATATATATATATATATGCATATATCTGGAGGGTGCTCTGAGAGGGGGTCAGGAGACCTAGTTCCCTGATGTCTGGCCCTTTAAAGGATACGTGGTCTTGTAGCCTGGGTGCAGCTGAATTAGAAGCTTCCAAGAGGCACCTAACCAGTGAGGAGACAGTTTAGCCCTGGTATACCCTGCTTCCATTCGATTCACCAGATCTAGCCTGTTTCATCGCCACTGGGCTTGCCTCGTTCCAATATCTTTCCGGCCCTGTTTCTGTCTCCTGCTGTCTCTGGCTTCAGCCCTCTCAACAATCCCATCATTGCTCTGCCTTTGGTTCATATCCTATTTCCCGTTTCCTGACCCTTGTTCAGAAGATTTTCTAATTCTATGTTTGACTTCTTTGTTTCAGGCTTGTTAAACTCCTCAGGTTCCACAGTCCACCTTGCACTTCTTTCTTCTTCCACTGGCCATATTCCCCATAGCTGTGGTCCAGTGCTGAGATTTTCTAAGGGCTCAGTGCCCATCTATGTAATAATCTATGCTAGAATTTTGCCAGACATGACCTCAAGTCTGTTTGATCTGTATTTCCAAGATCCACCTTTCAAAATCTGACTTTTTAAAACTCATGGCAAACTTTTCCTATTTCAGGGACCTGAACTTTACACTAAGAACCTCCAAGCTTGTCTATAGAAGGCCTTGTGATTGTAACTGTAAGAATCTTGGGTATATATAATAATGACATATAGTTAATTATCTCTCTATAAATCTTGGTGGGGGGGTGGAATCTTGGGGACGGCTGTGGATGCCTGTAGCTTTAAATGCATTCAAAGAAGCAAGTGATTTTCAATGACTGACTCTTTGAGGCTGGTCTTTTGTGCCCTCCAAACCACATTGATTTTATGAGTCCCAGTTTAAATACCATTTGTATCACAGAGAAATAAAGAGAGAGTTCAAGAATTCTGTCTTTTCTTTTTAAGTCTGTTGATACCATACCATCTGCCCCATGTCTTGACCATGTCTCTTTTTTATTGTTCTTGCTCTGAACTTAGCTTAAGAAAAAGATCACTGGAAACCCTTTTAAAAATATTGTTAGCATTTCCACAAGATTCAGCGTATCCTGTACTTGAGCCTTTCTGATATTATTCCCGTAGATTTATGTCACCCTCACATAATGATCCTTGAAATTTTAGATCCCTTTTATCTGTTAATCAAATTGCACACTGGGTAAAGGAAATGTCAGGAAGCACAAAAGAGGATCCACTTTGATGGGTCCCAGAGCTGCACTCTTGGATATTATAAAATGTATTAGAATGTTCTCCAAGGTGTGTATCATTTTCATTCAACTGCAAGCTTTGTGGCAGGTTAATGATAAATGTATATCAGAAGTTGTTCTCGGGGAGCCTGGGTGGCTCAGTGGGTTAAGCGTCCGACTTCAGCTCAGGTCATGATCTCACAGTTCATGGATTTGAGCCCTGTGTCGGGCTCTGTGTATCTCCCTCTCTCTCTGACCTTCCCCTGCTCACACTCTCCCTCTCTCTCAGAAATAAGTAAAACATCAAAAAAGTAAAAAATAAAATAAAGAAGTTCTCATTGCTTTCTCAATATGTTGTGATATTATATTCTTAATAACGTAATTAGCTGGTGTTCTATATTTACTTCATTTAAAACAATTTTTTTTAAGTTTATTTGTTTATTTTGAGAGAGAGAGAGTTGGGGAGGGACACAGAGAGAGAATTTTAAGCAAGGTCTGCACTGTCAGCACAAAGTCCGGTGAGAGATTCCAGCTCCAGAGCATGAGACCATGACCTGAGGGGAAATCAGGAGTCTGATGCTTAACTGGTTGAGCCACCCAAGTGCCACGTTTGCTTTAATGAGGGTTTCCATAGATGGCTAGACCACAGCGGACTCCATTGTTGTCATATGCCATCAGTCTCCCATCTTCTTCATCAAGCTGGACATGGTGCGGGAGACTTAACATCACTTCTGTTTTCTTCCTCTTCCTTTCTCCTCTTTTCACCTCACTGTCCTCTAAACTTTCATCCTTTAAAATCTCAGATTTCCACATATTTATACTTGCCCCTTATGCCCCATAGGCTTCATATGAGCCAATCAGGCCCTTCCATGGTTCAGGTTTAGCCTTAGCTGCCGCCTTGACGCTTTGGGTGATACTTTACTCCCTAGTGCTGGTATTTCAAATCCTTTTTCTCCATTTTCCACATCCACATAGATCATCTGTGATCATCCCACTCTCTACTAGTCTTTCTTCCCCCTGCCCCTCCTTCCTCTTACCCTTCCTTTATCAAATGTGCATTGAAAGCTTACTACATGCCAGCTGCCCAGGATACATCAGTGAACGGGAACTTCAAATCTTAAGGGCTCTTAGATTTCAATGAAAGATGGAACTGTTTATAGCATTTAGTGTGCTTATTTATGCAATTTAATAAGTATTGTTTATTGAGTTCATAACACATACAGAGCACCAGGCTAGGAAATAAAAAAATCAAAGTGGCAATTGAGGGGTTGGTTTTCTGAAAGAAAATGGGCTTTGAAGTCAGGTGAGCCTGGATTCAAAACCCCTACCAGGATCCTGCTCTTACACTGAGATGAGTTATCCCCAGTCTCCTCATCTATAAAAGGGTGATGACCACTTTGTGAGAATTGGAGATATGTGTATCTGGGTGCTTGTATGTAATTACCTAATCTGGAATAAGACTTTGAATGTAGTACCCACTGAGCAGACCAAAATATAATCTATAGCTTATCTACAAAAGGAGAAACTCAGTTTCTCCAAATTACAAACCTGTCTTTCAACTGGATATTTCTCTTAAAATAATATGGCACTTTTTCTCTAATAAATTGGGATATGATTTTTCTCAATCCAATATCCCAGTGGAGGAGTAATCAGATTTTAAGTTCATTGTACCATCGAATATTATTATACTGTTTTAACTGAGAACATTTTGTGTGAATTATTTGAGTTTATTTTTGGAAGTATTTATTGTGTTGTCCTTTTTACTTCATGAACAGGAATCCTATATAAGAGAAAATGTTACAGTTGCAATATTGATTTAAAGTTTTAAAGCTCTCTCAGAATCTTTTTTACAATCCTACCCTATGAAACACTGTGTGCAGAAAAGCCTTTTTGGCTTTTATGGTTTTTAATGTTTATTTCTGTGTGTGTGTGTGTGTGTGTGTGTGTGTGTGAGAGAGAGAGAGAGAGAGAGAGAGAGATGGAAGGGCAGAGAAGGAGGGAGATCCTGAATCTGAAGTGGGCTCCAGGCTCTGAACAGTCAGCATAGAGTCTGATGCAGGGCTTGAACCCACGAACTGTGAGATCATGATCTGAGCTGAAGTCAGATGCCCAACTGACTGAGCCACCCAGCCACTCCAGCACTTATGTTTTTTGTATTGACATAAAACAGGATGTTACCACAGCCCCTCTCATTTTTTTCAGCATCTTCAGTATTGTGTCAGTTTTCAGGGCTACTTCCTTCCTGTAGGTCAGTTTTACCCATCACACAGCTGGAATCTGTATCTGTAACAGACACACCTCTGCTCCACACATCTGCAGGCCCACAAAAGTTAGCGACTATCATCCAGTGGTAGACATGGTCATGGTCCTGGGCCTTCTTCCGTTATTCTCATAAGCTCCTCCATTGACCTAGTCTGATTTCGGGTCTTTGTTTCCCTCAGTTGTGTGTGATTGTACTCCTGACCTGGTAGACTTGTGAGTTTCTAGTGTGCACTTTGGTTCCCATTCAAATACTGGCTGACATTGGTACTGATAGCTCTCTTCAGTCAGGGTTTTCTCAGTAATAAAATCCAAGCCACTTGGGTATTCATTATAAAAAAGCTATACAAAGCAGCTAATTTGTGTCAAGCTTCCTGCCTTGAGACCAAATTTCAAGCTTACTCCTTATTTCCCCAAAGAGAGACTTAAAAAACCCATTTTTCAGCCCTTTCCCTCCATACTTACGATGATGGTTTCCACCTATTATTCAGTCATACTGACTGTGAGCCAACACTGACAATTAAGAGATGCAGCTTTAATGGTGGATTGAATCTGTGATTGGTCTTCTGTTGTGGACCCAACATCCAGTGCACCTGGAAAAAATCCACCATACTGCAGCTCTGTCTTAATGCCCACCGTATTAACCAATCTGTATAATACAGTCTATAACTCAGTTTTCCAAACTAGCAATCTATTCTCCCTCCATGGCCTCTAACTTAAGCCAGTCCACTCTGGGGAGCTTTGACTAGCCCAGCTTCTACCGGCATGCCTCCACCATCACTACCATAGCCAACTTACTGTTCTAGGCACAGTTGCTTACATGGAGTCTTGTCCTAAGCAGAACTGGATGATATGTCTGGTTTTTGAGAATTGCCTGTTACTGGTCCCATCTACAGCCTGGATTCTGTGTAACATCCTCTGAAACCAAAACACACCACATAGGGTCTTTAGTGTGTTAGTTTCTTGAGATCTTCTACTCTCCCTTCCATTCTCATTCTGTTGAGATTTTCATCTTGACCCTCTCTTCAGCCATTATTGCTCACTCATTACAGGTGTCAGGCCTGAACTTATCCGAGTTAGGACATGTTCCAATACAAAGATAGGTATATAACTTATCATTCAAACCAGGACAATTTTGAAAGTGAAATGGAGACTTATTAATAATTACACAATGGCAACAGCTATCAACATGCACTGTTCCAGGAAAATTGGGTGACCCTAGCCACAGCAAACATGATGATTTATGCCTGATATACTGATTTCATGACTCCTTCTTTCAGCACTAGGAATGGCCCTAAAAGAAAAACACTATATTTAAAAATAAAATCTAAATATTAATTACAACCTTCCCCAAACTGTCATTTTTGTTAAATGTATGTTAGCATATTGATGAATGCTATCAAGTAAATGTGTTTCACAGATACATTCACAGCTCAGTCTGATTTGTAGCTAACACTATCTGCCACAGATACTAGCACACAGCAGTGCTCAAAAATGTCTATTGACTATAATTGTAAGTTTGTAAATTTACATTTCTGCACAAATAAATATGTGAGGGGCGTTCTATCAAGATTTAATCAGAGTAACCATGTCTTAATGGGAATTAAGGCATCTCACAATTCCATTCTTCAAAATCTTCGACACCAAAGACTCTTCTCCTACATTTTATGACTAGAACCTTGGGCTTAAAATAGGTATCCATTTATAACTATAAACAGATATGAGATTTGGAGGTGTGGCCTGGGAAATTGTGTCCTTATGTAGAGTTAGTTCATCTGTCTTCTTCTTGTGAGGGTTAGAGTATGACTACATTAATACAAAATACCCATGAATATCTTTCCCAGATTTTACCATAGAAAAATATCTTTGCCAACTAATGAGCATCCTCTTCCCTTCAATAACAAACCTGCTTATCAAACAGTATGCAATATGGAGCTAATTTAGAGGGAAATCATTATGTTTTCTTCATTGCATCAGGCTGTCCCTCTTTAAGAAAGGTTTTGAAACAGAAATGATGCTGTATATATTTAAAAAATAAAAGAGTAAAAACCAAAGCAAAACAAAAAAACATATTGCCCATAGCCTAATGGGTACATCAGGTTTGTACTTCATTTGAAAAATCTTTGATTTTTCTCCTTATGACAGTATTCTGCTGTCTTCCAAACACTGGTAAGTGAAGTTCACTTATGGACGCTCCCATGAGTTCTTGGGATACATTGATGTTCTGTTCTGAGACACGGGTGCTTATTGAGCATTTTACAAAAGAAGCCAGTATTTAATATTTAAAGCAAAACCATTTGTCAGATCATGTCATATCTAGTGTCTTTGCTGAGGAAGAAAGGAGAAATAGCAATGAATTCAATGAGCCCCAGCCCCCTAAAACTTCCAAATGCATGCATGTTAAAGACACTTGTACTGGAGACAGGCCATTTCAAGCCTAGTTACAGGGTGGAGTCAGATTCCCTGCCCATGGCCATCAGTTTGTCTTTTTAATGAAATGTCATGGTAGAGGGCAGAGGATTTCAGCGTCTTCAAATTTTGGTGTCATAATTATTAGAGAGATTGGATAAGATACTTCTCAGTAAATATATCTGGACAGTATGCATAGTGGTAAGCATCCCGGCTCTGGAAAATGACTGCCTATGTTTAAATCACAGACCAGCTGTTGAAGATATGCAATCCTGAACAAATTCCTTAACTCTGGTTATCAGTTTCCTTATCTGTAAAAGCAGTAATAATAATTGTACCTACTTCAGAAGATTATTGAAAGGACTAAATGAACTAACAGCCCTATGGTCCTTTACAGAAGTGCCCGGAACAGTAAGTGTTTAATAAACATCAGGCATTATTAATATCGAACATAGTCAACAGAGGGGGCCAACCATTGGCATGTATGTGGTCACAGCCTGTGATAAGAGCACACTCTCCTACTGAACTCAAGGATGGGCTCTGAATCATTCTGACAGAGTCCTAAACACCATGCTTCATCTAGCCACTTCCATTTGACCCAGATGAAACCTACATCTCAAAGCATGGACAGCTAGGAATAGGGCTCACTTGAGAACACATCCTAAACGTGCATTAGAGAATCAGTCTGCACAGGCATTTGGGGTGGTTTTCACGTTGGGGGAGGCGAATTGCCTGACAGAGATAGAGACGGTAGGCTCCCTGTGAAGCCGTGACAGCAGAACTCCTGTTTCACTAGGAAATTCTCGTGCGTACGTTCCAACTTTGACAATGATCATGTAAAATGCCTCCTCTGAATAAGACAGTAACTGATCTTTTGCAGAGGTTTTGTCTGTAAAATGATCCCCTGTGCTTTACATCTTCCATCTCACTTCCTTACGCAAAGCTTATTTTAAATCAGATGTGAAAAAAACAGGCAACAGACTTCAGACCCAGAGACTTCAACAAGTTAAGACAGGACTCATGAAACTTAGGCACTACTGGTAAGATCTGAGAAGTGCAGATGGGTAAAATATATTCATCATCTGATCTCAGCATTTACATTGTATCAGTAATAGGGCTATATATGAGTGATGGAGGGACCTGTGATTTTTTTTAAAGGAGAATAAATGTTAGTAAGTGAGAAAGATACATAGGCAAATAATTATAATAAATTATAAAAATAACAGGATAGATTTGGCATTACACTAATTTTCAAATAGTTAAAAGCACAAAGAGAAAAAGAATTCAATGTACTTCCCAGAATTATATAGGTGGTTAGTGGCAGTGTTGAGTCTAGAACTAAGGGTCTCTGCCTTCTAGTCCACTGTCCTGCCTCAGTAGCACCTAGTAATAATTTGTACCTTAGATTTACATTTACACTATCTTGTGCTGCAAACACAAATCACTCTCACATAAATGATCTCACTTTTCATAAAACAATCATTGTTCTCCTGGTTTAGTTTGCTGGGTCTTGGGCATCTCCACACACTCACTGTCAGTGAAAAGGAGAAGCAGTAGGATAATCAAGAGACTGTGCAAGGAGAAATTATATATTTTAGGAATGGCCAATAGATATACCATTTTACCACCTAATGGCTTTTCAAAGTTATTTATATGCCTGATGTTAATCCTTTGTACCTAAGTGGGAAGAAATGAACAAATGCTCAGGAAAGAGCCTGATAGTTCACCAATATCGGGGACAGTGACACAGGACAAGAGTGTCAAAATGTTTACCTTTAGCATTGAATTTTGGGGATGTGATAACACACTTTCAAAATGCCAATATTAACTTAAATAGAAGCAAGAAATAATTAGTGGGGGAAAAATCAATATACTGCTTCCCTGTGCTTGCTACTCCATAGTGAGTATAGTTCTAAAATCAAAGTTCTTTTTATAGAGTTGTCAGGGGGGAGTTACAATTAGAATAGCTGTTTGAAGACTGAGCAAGAGAAAGAAATGTCATGCAGGTAGATTCAAAATATTTAAATAAAGTTCAAGGTAGGGAGCCTTCAGCCTTGCTTTTCCATAGAAATCAAAATAACATCTTAACAGAAGTTCTTGAATCCACTCTAATACAACATGGGAAGTAAATCAATGAATTGAGTGATGTGAAAGCAACCAACACATTCTTTCTTTAACATGAAGGAAAGGACACACTCAAGTAAAAGGAATAATTTATTATTTGCTGGTCTCTGGTGAAGATGCATTCGATCTGAGAAAGATGACTTATGCACTGGTAAAAATATTGTTTCTCTTCTTTGAGACCACAAACAACTATAGTTTTGTTTGTTCTTCCCCTTATAGCACTAACAATTTTGACATGGTGTGTGTCACATACCAAATGGAACATAATGTACCAAATATAACCATCACTCAAAACAGACAAATACTGTCTTCACGTTGTGGTTTGGGAGAAACCACAAAGCAGCATGCCATTAAATATTCAGCATATGTCCTCACTTCTCTTTGTCAGGAACTGAGTACTCTATTGGCGTGTACTCAAAGTGCAAAGTTGGTGTGTTTTCCCTCATAACACACCTGTGCTCTAAATAGAGTTGGCTTCTATTTAAGGAGAGACAAACTGAAGTCATATCCTGCTATAAATTCTTTGTTCCTTCGAGTTGTGTTACAGTGCATCGCTACTGCAAGCCAATGATACCAATTCCAGGAAGGTTTGACTTGATGCATTAACTCTTTTGGTTCAAATAGTAATTCATATTGCTGAAAAATTTTAATTGGTAAAAGCTAAGTCTGCAAGCATTCTCCCATTTCTTTTTTGAGGCCAGCACTTTGTATTCTGTGATCTGAGAACTCTTTATTTATGGAATCAGAGAACTGAATTCTAGCTTCAGATTTGCTGCTAACTAGCTATGACACACTGGTCAAGTCACTAAGGTCACTGTCAGCTTCCTAACCTTAAAGTGAGATGTTTTTGTGAGATGGTTTCTATGATCTTCCCTACTTCCAAATTCCTGCTCAGTTCACGGAATTGTAATAGAACACATTCTCTCAGCCTTTCTATGACTGCGTAAACACTAATCAAATATTGATAACTTGAGATATTTTCAGGTCTTGTAGAACATGTAAATCAACAAGCAAATCATGATTTAGGTATGAATCAAAAATATTGAGGCTTCTATCAGTTTCAGGGGAAAATAAATTTTGGCTAGACTCAAAGACTACAATAATGCTAAAGCATTAAGTCATGATTTGATTTGTGCAGTAGTTCAATTCCATTTGGTTCTGTGAAGGGTTTCTGGCCAAGAGTCTTTAAATGACACATTTCTTGTCCTTAAAATCGGCAGAACTATTGTGCATTTGGGACAGTCACTTGTGTAAAATTTCTCAGCACTTTTCTCCAAATTCCCTCTGTTAGAGCTAAGGGGGGAATAGACAGTTTTGGACATCAGGGCCTTGATGAAGTTGGAGCAAGAAAGAGGAGCTGGGGATGGTGACAGTGCCATTTCTTCATGCTTATTGAATACAGGTCTCTATCATATTTTTAAAATAAACTTTTTTTAGAGCAGTTTTAGGTTCACATAAAAATTGAGTGAAAAGTACAAAAATTTTCCATCTACCTCCTGCCCCCATGTATATACACACAGCCTCTCCAACTGCAAACATCCCACACAAGAGTAGTACATTTGTTACACCTGATGAAGGTACATTGACACATTATTATTACCCAAAGTCCACAGTTTACATTAGAGTTTATTCTAGATATTGTAGTCTTTGAGTTTTGATAAATGTGTAATGAAACATATCCATCATTTTAGTATCACACAAAATAGTGTCACTGCTCTAAAACTCCCCCATGCTCTATTCATCCTTCCCTCCCCACTAACCCTCGGCAACCGCTAATGTTTTTACTGTCTCCATAGTGTTGCCTTTGCCAGAATGTCATAGAGTTGAAATCAGACAGCATATAGACTTTTCAGATCGGCTTCTTCATTTAGTAATATGCACTTATGTTTCCTCTCATGTCTTTCCATGACTTGATAGCTCATTTCTTCTTAGAGTTGAATGCTCTTCTGTGGTCTGCATGTACCCCAGTTTATTTATTTGCTCACCTACTGACAGACATTTTGGTTGCTTCCAAATTTCGATAATTATGAGTAAAGCTACATGTGCAGATCTTTGTGTGAATATAAGATTTCAATTCATTTGGGTAAATACCAAGAAGCGTGCCTGCTGGGTCTTATGGTAAGAGTATATATTCAGTCTTGTAAGAAACTGTCAAACTGTTTTCCAAACTGACTGCACCATTTTACAATCTCCCCAGCAGTAAATGAGAGTCCCTGTTGCTCCACATGCTCCTCATAATTTATGTTGTCAGTATTTTGGATTTTGGTCATTGTCATATATGTATAGAGGTATATTGTTTTAATTTATAATTTTCTGATAACATAGGACATTGAACATTTTTTATATGCTTATTTACCATCTGTATATCTTCTTTGGTGAGGTGTTTGTTCAAGTCTTTTGATCAAATTTTTAGTCAGGTTGATCATGTTTATATCATTGGATTTTAAAACCTTTTGTATATTTTGATCTTTTTTTAAAGTAAGCTTTCAGCCCAACATGATGTTTGAATTCACAACCCCAAGATCAAGAGTCGTGCGCTCTACTAACTGACCTAGCCAGGTACTCCCACTCTCCTGTATATTTTGGATAACAGTTCTTTATCAGATGTTTCTCAAATATTTTATCCCAATCTATAGACTTTCTTTCTGTCCTCTTGACATTGTTTCTGACAGAAGTTTTCAATTCTAATGAATTTCAGCTTATCAATTATTTCTTTCATGGATTGTGTCTTTGGTATCATATCTGAAAAGATAACCATACCCAAAGTCATCTAGGTTTTCTCCTAGTTATTTTCTAGCAGTTTTATAAGCCTTACATTTTACATTTACATTTTATTATATATTTTAAAGTGTGTGTGTGTGTGTGTGTGCGCACGTGTGTGTGTGAAGGAGGTAAAGTTCATGTCTTTGTTCATTTTTTTTTGCTCATATTTTTTTAACATGTCCAGTTGTTCCAGCACCATTTGTTGAAAAGACCACTTTTGCTCTATTCTATTGCCTTTGCTCCTTTGTCAACAGTCAGGTGACTCAATTTACATGGGCCTACATCTGGGCTCTGTTTTCTGTTCCATGCATCTATTTGTCTATTTTTTTTTTTTTTGCCAATACCACAATGTCTTGATTACTATACTTTATAGTAAATCTTGAAGTCAGGTAGTGTTAGCCCTCCAATTTTGCTCTTCTTCAATATTCAGTTGGCTCTTCTGGGTCTTTTGCCTCTTCATACAAACTTTAGAATCACTTTGTTCATAATCACAAAATGACTTATCGGGATTCCGATTGTGATTGCATTGAATGTGTAGATTGAGTTGGGGAGAACTGACATATAAAAAATATTGAGACTTCCTATCCATGAATGTGAAATATTTCTCCATTTATTTAGTTCTTCTTTAATATCTTTTATCAAAGTTTTACAGTTTTCTTCATATAGATCTTACACCTATTTTGTTAGATTTATACCTACGTATTTCATTTTTAGTGTGCTAATGTAAATGGTAATACGTTTTTAATTTTAAATTCTATTTGTTCATTGCTGTTATACAGGAAAGTGATTGACTTCTGTACATTAACATTGTGTCTTGTAATTTTGCTTTTATCACTTAGTTCCAGGAATATTTTTGTCAATTCTTTCTGATTTTTACATAGATGATCAGGTCATATGCAAACAAAGGCCATGACCTGAGTTCAACTTGGATGTTCAACCAAGTGAGCCATGCAGGCATGCCTCTAATTAGTATTTAAATGAGTGATTGGAACATTTTTGATAGCTCTCAAAAGAACTCAAGTAATTGCTTTTCATTTTTATATGACCTAAAGCTGATTAACATTGAGAAACTAATGACATTTGATAGAGAAATCAGTTCTTCTCCTAAATTGTCTATAAGCAAGACTAGTATATATAATTTGGTTTGTGTACACTGGCCATAGACTACCTAATAAAAAATAATACAGCTAAAGTTCTCCTGTAGAAAAGAACCTGTCTACATAATGTGTTTCTTTGTTAATAAAAGAAGCTGTTTTATTTTTTTTAAATTTTAATTCCAGTTTAGATAACATACAGTGTTACATTAGTTTCAGGTTACAATATAGTGATTCAAGAATTCCATAAATTACTCAGTGCTCATGAAGATAAATACACTCTTAATCCCCTTCACCTAGTTAACCCATTCCCCCACCTACCTCCCCTCTAATAACCATGTTTATTCTCTATAGTTAATAGTCTGGGGTCTTTTTGATCTGTCTCTTTTTTTCCCCACCTTTGTTCATTTGCTCTGTTTCTTAAATTCCACTTATGAGTGAAATCATATGGTATTTGTCTTCCTCTGACTTATTTCACTTAGTATTATACTCTCTAGATCCAGCCATGTTGTTGCAAATGGAAAAATTTCATTCCTTTTTATGGATGAATAATATCCCATTGTATATACATACCACATCTTTATCCATTCATCTACCAATGGACACTTGGGCTGCTTCTATAGTTTGGTTATTGTAAATAATGCTGTAATAAACATAGGGGTGCATGTATCCCTTCAATTTCACATTTTCATATTCTCTGGGTAAATACCCAGTAGTGTGATTGTTGGATCATAGAGCAGTTCTATTTTTATTTTTAGAGAACTCCATACATTTTTCCACTGTGGCTGTGCCAGTCTGCATTCCTACCAACAGTGCATGAGAGTTCCTTTTTCTCCACATCCTCACTAATACCTGTTGTTTAAAATAAACTGTGTTTAAAGTATATTAAATTCCCAGACCTATGGAATGGGAGAAAATATTTGAAATCATATATCTGATAAGGGGTAAATATCTGAAATATATAAAGCACTCATACAACTCAATAGCAAAACAAATAAACAATCAGGCAAAAATAACAAAAAAACTGATTAACAAATGGGCAGAGAAACTGAGAAGGAATTTTTTCTAAAAACAAAACAAAAACACATACAAATGACCAACAGGTACATGAAAAGGTGTTCAACATTACTAATCATATGAAAAATGCAAATCAAAGCAACAATGAGATATCAACTCACACCTAATAAAATGACTATCCTCAAAAAGACAAGAGATAACAAGAATTGGTGAGGGTGTGGAGAAAGGGAATACTTGTGCACAGTTGGTGGGAATGCAAACTGGTGCAGCCACTGTGGAAAATTGTATGAAGTTTCCTCAAAAAATTAAAAATAGAACTATCATATGACTCAGCTATTCCACTTCTGGGTATATATATTCAAAGGAAGTGAAAACAGGATATCAAAGAGGTATCTGCACTTCCATTCCATTGCAGTGTTTTGTATACTAATCAAGATATGGAAACAACCTAAGTTCCTCTGAATGGATGAATGAATAAAGAAAAAGTGGTATATATATTAATAGAATTATTGATTATTAATATTAATAGTAAAGTATTGTTGACATTAATAACAAAATATTGCCAAGCAATTGGAAACAAGGAAATCCTGCCATTTGCATTAACGTGGATAGAGCTTGAGGGCATTATGCTAAGTGAAATAATCCAAAAAGAAAGACAATACAGTATGGAATGTAAAGCAAAATGTGTGGAATCTAAAACAAAAAAGTCAAACTCAGAAACAAAGAGTAGAAGAGTGGTTGTCAGGAGCTGGGAGGTGGGAGGAAATATGAAGAGACTGGTAAAATAGTACCAACTTTCAGCTATAAGATCAATAAGGCCTGAGGATCTTATGTAAAGTATGATGGCTATAGTTGATAACACTATGATATAATTGAAATTTTTGAAGAGTAGAACTTAAATCTTCTTGCCTTCCCCCAAAAAGCCCCTAAAGATAAATATGTAATGTGATGGATGTGTTAATTAACTAGATGGTGAGGATCCTTTTACTTTAAATATCCTACAATTTTATTTGTCAATTATACTTCATTAAATGGAAAACAATATTTGGAATTCCTCAAGGGACTTCTTAGATTTTATACAGCATGCCTTATCATTCTAGTAAGGAATTTTCTGCTTTTTACAAAGAAAGAATCCAAGGGGCACCTGGGTGGCTCGGTTGGTTGAGCATCCAACTCTTGATTTTGGCTCAGGTCATGATCCCAGGGTCATGGGATCAAGCCCTGCATCAGTCTCGATGCTGACAGTGTGGAGCTTGCTTGAGATTCTCTCTTTCTCCCTCCCCCACTAGTGCTTGCATACTCTCTCTCTTTCTCTTAAAATAAACTAAAATTTTAAAACAACTAAGAAAGAATTCAAGAATTAAATGTGAGCCTTCCTCTCATTTAACAGTCAAAATCCATACTTAGAAATTTTGGTCCTTTCCAGACAAATATGCTTTGGGGACTTTTTTTCCCCAAGATTGTCTTTCCATGACATCTGTCACACAGATTGTAAATTTCTGCCAACATCTAATACTTTAACACAAATTTTAATTATTTCCTAAAAATGTATTAAAATATCTGTTGCTCCCAACTACAAGTAAATCATTACTTTCTTCTCTCAGCTTATTGGAGTCTCACTTAACTTTATTACTTCTTATTTATCAACTAGTATCTGAAAATATTTTGGGAGTCTTTGTGAGACATTCTTTCAAGATATTCCTTTTGAGAAATCCATGAAATAAAAGCTCTGTTTCTTAGCATTCTAAGTCATAATGTCAATTTTGCAGCAATGAAATAGTTGTTCAGATACAGAATTAGAAACAAAATCTTTTTCTTTATTATTTTACAACTTCTCTGAAGGTATTAATATTTTATATTTTCATGTCTTAAAAACATTTAGTAATCAATTTGCTAAAGCCAAAAATATTTCTTGACACCATTCACTTTTGCTATTGAAGTTTGGCTTTTATGAATTACATCTGAAGTTCAATGGAGTATTTCTTTTCAGTTTATTTATTCTGAGAGAGAAAGAGAGAGAGAGAGAGATAGAGAGTGAGAGAGAGAGAGAGAGAGTGAGAGAGAGAGAGAGTGTGTGTGTGTGTGTGTGTGTGTGTGTGTGTGTGTATGTGTGAATGAAGGGGAAGGGCAGAGAGGGAGACAGAGAATTTCAAGCAGGCTCTGTGCTGTCAGCATAGCAGATGGAAGCTGTGTTCCGTCTCTCATACTGTGAGATCATGACCTGAGCTGAGTTCAAGGGTCAGATGCTTAACTGACTGAGCCACCGAAGTGCCTCTCAGTATAGTATTTAACATGTTTTACTTCTTTGATTAATTTCTGCATATTAGCCTCAGGGATTTACAATGCATCCTCAGGACTCTTCATTTGCACATTATTCACAGTACATAAAATGCCACAGAGCAGAGAGGAGAGTGAGCCCAAAGGAGGGAAAAGATAATGTGATCCAGCCCCCAGGGTCTGGGACTAGTGGAAAAAAGAATTTCCTTGTTCCTTTCTGGCATGAACTAAATGTTGATGCAAGCAGAGGCACTTAGAGAAGAGGGAAGCTGGTGGTCTAAAACAAGTCTTACTTGCTTTTTTTCCTTCCTAAAATTCTGGTCACCAATTCCAACACATGGGTGTTTTTCCCGTACCACCCAGCAATTCTCTGACATCACATGGGTATTCCACAATTCAACCCAATTCTGGCATGACCTACCTGGAGATAGCATCAGATCCCAGAGTTAAGTACTACAAGACAGTCTCATTCCCCACCTCTTTCCACCACTACAGCTGCCAATTGCAAATCCAGGTTGTTACCTGTGCTGCTGCTTCTTTTTTTTTTAAACATTTATTTATTTTTGAGAGACAATGTGAGCAAGGGAGGGGCAGAGACTGAAGGAGACACAGAATCTGAGACAGGTTCCAGGCTCTGAGTTGTCAGCACAGAGCATGAAGTGGGGCTCGAACTCACAAACCATGAGATCATGACCTGAGCCTAAGTCATACGCTTAACCGACTGAGCCACCCAGGTGCCTCCCTGTGCTTCTGACCCTAACAGCTCTAGATCAGAGGTTCCAACAAACCCCCTCCTTGGGTTTGATTAATTTGCTAGAGTGGCTAACAGAACTTAGAGAAACATTTTACTTACTAGAATGCCAGTTTATTGTAAAAGGATATAGCCCAGGTATAGCCAGACAGAAGAGATGCATAGGACAAGGTGTGCAGAAGGGGCACAAGGCTTCCAGCCACTCTCCCCACATCCCCTTATGTTCATCAGCACATAAGCTCTCTGAACCCCACCCTTTTGGAGTTCTATGAAGGCTTCATTACGTAGGCTTGATTGGCCATCGTGGTTGACCAACCACTGGCGGTTGACTCACCTGCGGTCCACTCTCCTCTCCTCTAATCATGTGGCTGGTTTTTCCCCATCTTTAGATGAGATCCAAAATCACCTTGTGAATGTAACAAAAAAACATTTCTGTCACTCTCATCACTTAAGAATTTCCAAGGGTTTTAGGAGTTCTGTGTCAGAAACAAAAAATGGAGGAAGACCAAATATATATTTTCTTATTATAAATCACAATGCCACATCTTCTCCCTTCCCCTCACCTCTGCTCTCCTCTCCTTTCTCTGTTTCAGTTTAGACTCTTACTTAATAATGAATAGAATTAGGGGCGCCTGGGTGGCTTAGTCGGTTAAGCGTCTGACTTTCACTTAGGTCATGATCTCGCGGTTCGTGGGTTCGAGCCCCGTGTCGGGCGCTGTGCTGACTGCCAGCTCAGAGCCTGGAGCCTGTTTCAGAGTCTGTGACTCCTCTCTCTGACCCTCCCCTGCTCACGCTGTCTCTCTCTCTCTCCTAGAAATAAATAAAAAACGTTAAAAAAAAATTAAAAAAAAAAAAGAATAGAATTAATTCAGATTAGTTCCCATAAAGATTTAACATTATAATATGAAGAATCCACCCCTTGTTGGGACCTCAAAAGTCTCTCTGTCTCTGTCTCTCATTCTCTCTCTCTCTGTCTCTCTGGTCATGTGACTTCTCCTCTCTCTGTTTTTCTTTGTGCATCTGTTCTATTTGCATCTATTAACAGACTTCTCATTACTATAATTTCTGTTTCCACCACATCTGTGTCTTGACTCTAAACCACTCCTTCAGTTTGCTTCCCTTTCCTAATTCACCCCACTTCTCATGGCAACCCCAAGAAATAAATCTAATTGGCTCAGCTCATCTTTACAAGCCATACTACTGATGGTCTTAATCCACTGGGGCTAGGGAATAGGATTATGTGGTACAAAATGGACTATGGGCCAGGTGGACAATGGTCAACACTCTAGTATAGTCTTCTAGCTTTCTCTTTTTTTTTTTTTAATTATTTTTTATTTATTTGAGAGAGAGAGACAGCATGAGCAGGGCAGGGTCACAGAGAGAAGGAGACACAGAATCTGAAGCAGGCTTCAGGCTCTGAGCTGTCAGCACAGAGCACGAAACGGGGCTTGAACCCACGAACTGTGAGATCCTGATCTGAGCTGAAGTCGGACACTTAGCTACCTGAGCCACCCAGGTGCCCCTCTTTGTTTCTTTATTTTTTCAAATAGTTACTGAATACCCACTATGTGCTCATTACTATATAGACAATTGGGTTTTAAAGGGTCAGTCTCTGCTTTGTAGAATCTAATTGTCCACAAAGAGGGAAAAGCAAGCTAGCAACAGCTATCAGGTATTATTGTAATGACTACAATAAAGGGTGTTAAAGAAGCACTCAGGAAGGGCACCTCAATGATGATGATGCCAGAGAGGTTCCCCAGGTAAGATGATACTTAGACGAAGTGTAAAAGATTAGTTAGAAGTCACCCAGGTGATGGGAGTGGGAAGTTGGTGAAGGAGAAAAATGCAAGGGATTCCTGTCAGAGGAAGCCCTTTATGCAAAGACACAGTGGTCAGTGACACTGTAAACTCCTGGGGCTGCAAGAGATTTGGTAGTGCTGAGTGCCTGGCAAGAGATAGACTGAAGAGGTAGTCAGGGTAGATCATGAAGTGTCATGTGGGGGTTTGGAAGACAATGAAACCATTGAAGAATCTTTAATAAGGCAGTAATATAATCAGATTTTTATTTTATAAAGATGTCTTTAGTAACAATGTTAGCAATGACTTGATCAGGTACTACTAGAAGTAGTCACTCTAGGTAGGTCAACTTCAAGGTAGGAAATGTTGTGAGGGCCAGAATTAAGGCACACCACTGGGGTGGAGAAGGAATGGACTTGAGAATCGTGAAGAAAGTAAAATTAATATATACGCACAAAGGACCTAAAAGGAAAAGGAGCCAAAAGTCTAACAGCTTTACCTCCTTGAATACTGACCAAACCCCCCTCCTAAAATAGGTCCTAGAGGAACCCCTAGTTTTTTTCCCCATGTCTTACCACTGGTGTGCATAGTGGATGAGAAGATGTGGGGAGGGAATTATGCATCCTCTTAAACATCTAGAGAGAATGATTTTAACAACTCTTCAACCCCCTTTTGCAAAATCTTATTCACTTTCATGCCTTCAACCCCTTTCCCATCAGACCTCTCTGCCTCCTAGCCCATTCCTCCATGGTCATTTTTCTTCCCTGGCCACTCTGCTCTCCCACTCTTCTTTGATTGACATTGGCCAGAAATTCTTCACTCATCTATTTAATCAACACTTACTAATTTCCTCTTATAACCAGAGAGTAGACAGTAAACAAAGGGCAACCCTTCCATGACACCACAACCATTTATTATAACTGCAAGAGAGAAGATCAGGAAGGGAGTGCGTGAATGCACCAGGATTAGTAATAAATGAACCACTCAGCAAGGCTTTAATGACCACATGAACACAAGGCTTTACTGGACTTCACTCTGTAGGAATGAGAAGAGAGTTGACATAGATCTCCAGACTTTACTGTCTGTGGTCAATAGCAAGGGAAGGGACTGATATAATTTGGAACTGCTACTTTTGGAGGACCCTCTGGCCTATCTCACTTGAATGATCTCTTATATTTGCTTTCACTTTCTGGTATGTAAGCAATAAATAAAATTACAATTTAGGGATGAAAGAGGTATAACTTCCTGTGAGTCACTAGCAGTTACAAGCCCCTACCCCCACCCCTACTTTAGAAAAATGGTTACTGAATTCTTCCAGCATAGTTTGAACTTCAGCCATAATTACTCCCTGCCTGTAGATTTCTTGTCTCCAGCATGATGGCAAGAGATAGGGAGAAAGAGTAGAGGTAGAGGAAGAATTGGGAAAGAATTCTTGTATTGAGTTTTATACTAGAAGGGTCACACTGGGATCAAGCAGCTTCTCTCTATTTCATACTCCACTTCACTCCAAAAGTATTTCTGGTTCACTTCTGGAAAGGAAGGGAAGCTGTGTGTGAATTCAGGTCAACCAGTGAGGAAGATACTGGAGGGAGAACAATGGTAGAGCACGCTAGCATCTGCTTCACAGTGACTGGCAAGCAGGGCAGGGCAAGGTAGCAGTGCAGTTAATGGTCTGATGAAATGCTTCAAGGTTCCACTGAAGTGCACTTGTGAACGATTCAACATGGTTGCTAACAGCTGGTAAACACTAATATCTGACAGAAGAATTCCAGAGGGTGATATCAGGGCCAAGGTTTTTGTGTTTGGGCTGTAGCAAGGCAAAGGCGACAAAGAAGGCAAAGCTATAAATCTTGCCCTACAGGTCCAGACACTGACATGAAGTTATGCATGGAATTCTCACAGACAACCATGGTGGACTCCTCGAGAAGCTTGGTAAACAATCTCTGTCTTGGCTTCTGTGTTAGAGCAATATAAAGTGGCCAGATAGCTACAAGAAAGAAAAGAAAAGAAAAGAAAAGAAAAGAAAAGAAAAGAAAAGAAAAGAGAAAAGAACAGAAAAGAAAAGAAAAGAAAGAAGACGGAGGAAGGAAGGAAGGAAGGAAGGAAGGAAGGAAGGAAGGAAGGAAGGAAGAAAAAGCTTTTTGCAGTTTCACTCAGGTTACCTTCTGCCCCTAACCCCCACTTGAACTATGATTCCTTAGGCTCTCCTACATCCTACTTGCCCAGTGGTTCATTCACCTATACAGAATACACAAACAGTTCACTACACATAAAGCAAATGGGTTACAGCTACACGAATTTGTAGCAATGCATTCCTTTTGTTAGAAGCTGACTTATACGATGCCATTTTATCGTAATTTCAGAGGCCTTCTCTTAACTTGCTTTTACTTTCATCTTTTTTGCACACTGGAAATGTTCCTCCTAGCTTCCTTGGTTCATGAGAAAGTGAAATTGCTTCTCTCTGAGCTTACAGATTCACCCATTTCCGGGTCATGTTCACTTACTTGCTTGAGTCCACTTGAACTGTAACTTAATTTAGCTTATAAAATTATCCTCAATTACTCATCCCTGGCTTAGAAACTCAAAGTTATCCATGCTACAACCACTTCTTCCTGTTTTAATGCCTTCTCCAAAAGCTACCAAGTTCTCTTCTAATTTTTCCAATGATTTTTTTTTTTTTTTACCATGTAGGGTGCCCTCAGTGCCAGGGAGCCCCCTTCCAAGGCCTCTATCTGGTTTGCGCTTTCCCCTCAACAGCACATGAAACATCGTGTTAGTGCCTCTTCAGACTTCCCATTTGAGTTGTTTTACCATCTAGTCTTCCTTTTGTTTTGTTGGGAGACAAGGGCTTATTTTGCATTATGTGGTTAAACTATTGGCACGATGGACAGGAGGCAGGGAGATCCAAGGAACTGAAATGTGATAGAGAAGGTCAAAGCTGTCAGAGATGGTGAGGGAAAGAGAGATTCTGTGTAGAAAAATTCCCACCTGCTGCTGTAGCTAGTACTCTCCAAGTCACTTAATATAGTGCTAAGTTAATGGAGGAATTCATGGTTTCCCTTCTTCCTATAGCAGATAGTGATATTTGTTACAAACCTGGACAACCTGTCTACTTGTTTTCTACTTCTCCCCTAAACCAGACTACAGTCTGAAACAAAACTCTCACAGTTCAACAGAGCCAGGCCATTTTGTTTGTTTAATTGCAATGCTTATTTTTACCAACACCCAGAGGCCTATTAGTGAAGGCACATTTTTAGAAATCTAACAAATAGGCAAATGCATCCTTAGATCACAGACACAGTGCTCCTATTTTGTTTTGTACAAAAAGGAAAGCACTTATCACACCTACACCTTATTTTTCCCCGTTTTCATCCATTTAAAGGTGTTTTATGGAGAAATGACATGTGATTCCTAGTTTTGAAAACCATGACTAGAATTTCCTTATGGGGCATTAATGTGAATATCCTCTGAAAATCTTCTGTAATGATACTCAATTTCTCCTTTGTGCTTTTAAATGGCTTTATAATTGAGCAAAGAAGCAAAAAGAATTAAAGAAGCATGGGCACACTAGGGAGTAACAGGAAGGCTATACCACTAACCCAGCAGGACTTTGATTTGGGAAGCTGCCCAGATGGCATTACTGGTTAATTCTTTCCAACATTTAAGAAAGAAATAACACCAATATTACACAAACTCTTTGAAAGTATAGAGAACTAAGAAATGTTTCCCAACTGGTTATGATGCCAATAAAATCTGGCAAGGATATTATAGTATATATTAAGGTATATTATAGCCCAATCTATCTCATGAACATAGAGGCAAAACATCTTTTAAATAAATGGTTGGATATCCATTTTGGGGGAAAATAAACCTTGACTCTTAACTCATACTAACTCCAAAATGGATTATAGACCTAAATATGAAAATATTGGGAATAATAAAAGCTGGGGGGAAAACATGGATTAAATAATGGCCACAGAATAAGCAAAGATTTCTTAAATGGGACACACAAAACACTAATCATAAAGGGCAACAATGATAAATTAGATTTCATAAAATTAAGAAATTCTTTTTATCAAAAGACAGCAACAAAAAAAAGTGAAATAGCAGGTCACAAAGAGGAAAAAGCTTTTTTTAATACATATATCCAATACTTGTATCCAAAATATATAAAGCACTATATAGGTCAATAAGGAAAAGGCAAACAATCCAGGCTTTAAATGGGCAAAATCCTTGAATAGGCACTTCATTAAAAAGGATACTCAAATGTCCACTAAGAACTTGAAAAAAGTGCTCAACATCAATAGGAAGTAGGAAAGTGAAAAATTAAAACCAGAATGAAATATCATGACATATATGCCAAAATGACTAAAAACATTTCTAATGATACCACTGGTCAGAGAGCTGGAACTCTCATGTGCTACTGTTTGGAACAAACATTTTGGAAATCTGATTGACAGTATCTGTTAAAACTAAACATGCAAAAGCCCTGTGAGTCAGCAATTCTACAAATCTACCCCTTAAAAATGAGAATACATGTAAACTCTAAGATACAGACCAGAATTCATCATAGCATTATCACATATGGTAGCCCCCAACTAGAAACATTCTAAATGTTTATTAACAGAAAATGTTAAATAATTTATGACATATTTATGCTATGAAATGTTTTACAGCAGTAATAAAGAATGAACTACAATAATTTCAAAGAAATATTGCTAAACTTTAAAAGCTGGCACAAAAGAGTAAATTATGTATTCTTTCATTTTATAAAGTTCAAAGAAAGCCAAAACTAATCTGTGATGCTAGATTTTTTTTTTATAAAAAGCTTCCAAATGATTCTAATGTGCATCTAGGTTTGAGAATCACTTATATAAAAAAGAGATAATGGAAGTCCCAGGAAGTAAGGGATTTGGCCAAGTTCTTTTGATTCCTAGCTTTGTTTAATTGTGAGAACAATATTGTCTCTGCCATTTGGGAAAAAGATATAGCACTGGTACTTGATTACCATGCTATACATGGAATCCCAAATCTTAAGAGGTTTATACTGTCCTCATCAAACCCATTCAGTGTTGTTTCCATAGGCTGCCTGAATAACGACTTTCATTTGAGAGTGAGTGAACATTTCTGTTCCTTTTCCCATGAAAGCTTTCTTAGATAATTTCTATTATTTTAAAATGGCAAGTGCATAAATGTATCCATAATTCAATATGAAGGGAGTAATATATATTTTTCTCAGTGTCATTTTACCTCTCTACCTGGTACTAGTTAAACCAATGCTCTGATATCTCCAGTGTTTATCTTCCAGGTTTTTTTGTTTTTGGCTTTAACTTTCTGTTCATTTTTAAATCATTTAGAAAGATTCTTAAAAGGCTCAGAGTACCTGGGGGTCTCAGTCGGTTAAGCATCCAGCTCTTAGTTTCAGCTCAGGTCATGATCTCACAGTTTTGTAAGTTTGACCTCATGTCGGGCTCTGATTTGGCAGCACAGGGACTGCTTGGGATTCTCTTTCTCCTTCTCTCTCTGCCTGCCTCCCCATTCATGCTGTCTCTGTCTCTCTCAAAATAAATAAACAAACAGTATGGTATTGACATAAAAACAGACACATAGATTAATGGAACAGACCAGAGATCCCAGAAATGAAACCAAATACATATGGTTGATTAAGTTATGACAAAGAAGCCAAGAATACATAGTGGGGAAAGGACACTCCCTCCAGGAAATGGCGCCGGGAAAACTAGACAGCTACATGCAAAATTATGAAACTGGATCACTGTTTTACACCACACACAAATACCAACTCAAAATGGATTAAACACTTGAATGTAAGACCTGAAACCCTTAAACTTTAGAAGAGAACATAGGCAGTAAGCTTCTTGACCTCCATCTCAGTGATGCTTGTTAGGTCTGACACTAAAATCAAAGGCAGCAAAAGCAAAAATAAACACGTGATACTGCGTCAGACTAAAAAGCTTCTGCACAGTAAAAGAGATCATTTAAAAAATGGAAAGACAACTTAACGAATGGAAAAATATTTGTAAATTATATATCTGATAAGGAGCTATGATTCAAAATGTATAAAGAACTCATACAACTCTAGCAGAAAAAAATCTGCTTTTTAAAATGGGGAGAAGATCTGAATAAATATTTTTCCAAAGAAGATGCACAGACAGCCAACAGGTATATGAAAAGGTGATCAACACCACTAATCATCAGAGAAATGCAAATGAAAACCACAATGACATATCTCCTCACACTTGTTAAAATGGCTATTAACAAAATTGGTGAGGGTGTGGAGAAAAGGGAACACTTCCACGTTGTTGGTGGAAATGTAAATTGGTGCAGCCACTATGGAAAACAGTATGCAGGTTTTTCAAAAAATTAATAGAACTACCATGTGATCTAACAACTCCACTTCTAGCTATTTAGCTGAAGAAAATAAAAACAGTAACTCAAAAAGATAGATGCACCTCTTTGTGCATTGCAGCATTATTTACAATAGCCAACCTAAGTATCCATCACATGATAAATGGATAAAGAAATTATGATATGTATATTTTTCAGCCACAAAAAAGAAGGACATCTTGCCACTTACAACAACATGGATGGACCTTGAAGGCACTATGCTAAGTGAAATAAGTCAGATGTAGAAAGAAAAATACTGTGTGGCTTTATGTATATGTGAAATCTAAAACAACAACAACCAAACCCATCAAGCTAAGAGATACAGAGAACAGATTGGTGTTTATCAGAGGCAGGGTTTGGGGAGGGGCAAAATGCATGAAGGCGATCAAAAGGTACAAATTTTGAATTATAAAATAAATGCCCTGATGACTGTAGTTAATGATACTGGATTATATATTTGAAAGTTGTTAGAGTAGATCTTAAAAGTTCTCATTACACACACACACACACACATTTGTAACTATGTGTGGTGACAAACGTTAACTAGACTTATTGTGGCAATCATTTCCCAATATATACTAATAGTGAATCATTATATTGTACACTTGAAACTAACATAATGTTATATAACAATTATACCTCAATAATAAATGCTAATTATGTTCATTTCGTATCTTAATTCTGTCTGATAAGATGATAAAGGCAGAAAAATGCTCATATTTTTTGCTTTTGATGTGATCAATGTAGAATGAATTCAGATAAGTGTAATTCAAGAGTATTGCCAATATAAATAAGAGATATATTATCACTTTGCACATCTAGTTATTAGCAATCATGACAAGTAGCTCAGTGACAGAAAGTCAGTTGACACATTTAGGTGTGAAAGGATTTAAATATTCATAGCTGAAATTCACAAATGTAGATACAGCTAACCCCTAGAAAACCACAAGGAAAGGTAGAAAAGTAAGAACGACTAATAACGAGAGTGACCAACAATAATCAGCTTTATTGCAACAAGTTATATTGGTGCAGCCAATTCCTCACACTTTTTTTTTTTATTTTCTAAAATCTTAATCCCTTCTAAACTTCTTTTGCTTTTACTGTTCCTCTCCTCCTCCTCTTCTTTTTTTGTCTTTCAGAGTGTTGTCACCTACCCCAAATACTCTGTGGACTTACTAGTTTATCTGAAAACCCAACTCATTTTCTATTAGTGTTTCATAACTTGTAGCTTCTACTAGTGCCCCAGAGATGTTAAGCGATTGCCATTGAGTGCTATTTTCTTTATAGTTACTACTTCTTCATACTTTCAAAATGCTTGATAAATTGCATCTACTAGTGAATTTCTTTCTAATAGTACATCATCCTAATTCACAACCAGAGCTCGGGGTTCTCTATGTTCCACTCATCTCCAGTATTGTAGTCCTCATAGTCAGCTAGGCATAAGTGATCCAACACCAAAGTCCTAACTTATTGCCTGTATTCTAGAACCACTCCTGTTACTTTCTGAGGTTGGCTTCTCTGGATGCCACAATCAGCACACGTGTATGGGAGGAGCAGGGGCAGTTTGATCATAGGAAAATGTCAAACTATGACCCAGGAAGATAAAGCCTCAGCCACTCCGCCTGGGGAATTAGAACACATTCTATTCATCATCGTGATGTCTCTTTGGGCCTTAATAACCTTGCCATGATCAGTCCCTGGATGTGGGCTTCTGAGAAGGGTGTGCCATTGAGGGAGGGGCTGTCTGCAGCTGAGGCAAACCTAGAAGGAGCAGACAGCTGGGACATCCAATTCCTTCGGGAAAGGGGATGGTTTCCACCATAAAGATCCGTGAGGACAGAATGCAGATTATGTCAGGTCTGAAAAAGATCCCAGTCCTTTAAAGTGACTAGGGATTTCACTTGAAAGTCTATAGATTTCATTCAAGCCTGATCTTAATTTGCAGTCTGGAGTATGTGCCAAAACTTCCCTATTTATTTTAGAAAATGTTCTAAAATCTCACTGACCTAAATAGTACACTGTAAGGTCACTAGGAAGGCTTTTTAAAATGTACTTTTGAAAGAGATTTCTAGTTTGTTTTTCAAGAGAGATTGAATATGAAAAAAGTTTTTGGAGGGAAATGATGTAACTCTAAGAAAAAGCAATTTAAGGGAGGGGACAAGATGACGGAGAAGTAAGGAGCTCCGTACTTGCACTCGTGCCCATACATCACACAGAAAAAATCTGAAGCCATTGGAAACCTTACAAAACCTGAGAGACTGGGAGAAAAAGGACGCAGAATCCACTGAGAAAGCCTTCTAACGTGAGTGTGAACCGGGGAAGATAAAATCAGGCCGGGATCGGAGACTCCAGGGTGGGAGGCGATCCCCCTCTACCCTCTACGGGGAGTGAGAGGGGAAAAAGAGAGAGTCCGAAACAGAAAAACCTCCGCTCGGTGCATAGAAAGACCGTACTTGCCAAATACCTGCACACCAGGTCCCCTCGCGCCAACTGGTCCTGGGGGAGGCTGAGCACACAAACTGCTTCTTTGTGCCGCTTCTGGAGGTTCGATTTCAGACCGGCGGCGCCCCTGCCGCCATTGTAGCTCCAGGGCGGCTGGGACCCCTGAAAGAGCCGCGCAGACACCGGGCATTCGCGCTCCTGGCTGGCTGGAACTCGAGAGGGAAGGCAAAGAGCTAAAAACTGGGAAATTTGCCTGTGAGTTCGTGTTTTGGGTGATGAGCCATAGGGAGACCCGGTTTTCCTCACTCCAGCGGCGACGCGCCTGCCGCCATTGTAGCTCCAGCGCTGCTGGGACCCCTGAAGGAGACGCACAGACACCGGGCGTCCGCGCTCCTGGCTGGCTGGAACTCGAGAGGGAAGGCAAAGAGCTAAAAACTGGGAAATTTGCCTGTGAGTTCGTGTTTCGGGTGACAAGCCATAGAGAGACCCGGTTTTCCTCACTCCAGCGGGCTCAGGCTACGCGGACCCGGCAGGCAAGCCCCCGCGCATGCGCGCCAGCCCGACCCAGAGAAGGAAGCAGCGATTCTGACTCCGCCCCCAGAGCTCAGCAGGGAGCCTGGAATAGCCCGAGGGGGTTGTCTGGGAAGCTGTGTCTAAGGCAACTTCAGCGGGGCGCGCGGACTGGGATTTGGAGATTGGAACTGGCCTGGGTTGAAGAGTGCAACCAACTTCGGCTGCGTCCCCGGAACGGGGAGTTGACACGCCAAAAAAAAGCGAGCTGCAGCGCGGGGTTCAAGAAGGGACTGGAGCACCGTCACTCTCCTCCCCACAATCGCCAAGGCAGAACCCCCGCCTGAGGCATCGGATCACGCCACGCCCATCCCTGCCTGAGAGGTGCCCTCCTCCCTTTTTTTTTCTCTTTCTTTTTTCCTTTTTTTTTGTTTTTTTCCTTTTTTTCTTCTTTCTTTTTTTTCCCTTTCTTTTCTCTTTTTTTTTTCTTCTTTCTCTTTTCTCGCTTTTTTCCCCAAAACACTGACCTGATTAACTCTGGTCGCCAGCTTGCTTAAACAATCACAAGTCCATTCTGTAAATGTAAATTCTACACCTACCGACTTTTCAGCTATTTCTCTCAGGAGTAATTAGACTATATAGTTTCTCTGGATAATTCCAGCACCCTTCTCTCACCTATCCAACCATATTCTACCCTTTACCTCTTTGAAAAAAGCTTCTTATCCCTTCTGCCTGTTCATTCTATTTCCAAATCTGCCTCGTCTCGCCCTGCCTTCTCTCTTTTTCTCTATGCTCTTCAACCAGCACTGCATACACACGGCTATTTAACTGTAGCTGGGAAATCCAGGTATATGCTTTAAACCGTTCTTTGTCCATCGGTTTTCTTCTTTTTTCCTTTTCTTTTCCCCTTTTTGACCCTTTTATGTATTTTATGCTCCCTATTATTCGCCCTCCCTCCTCCGTCTTTTCTATTAACTTTTTCGTTTTCCCTCTCACTTTGCATGTTAGTTGAATCAGCCTGTGCGTTTGTGTGCTCCTGCTCCCTGTGTGTTTGTCTGTCTGTTTTCTTTTCTAGGGCTACCTCAAGAAACAAGCTAGAGTACACAAGGTGAAGAGTCCCAAATATCAGTACGAATAGGAAAATAAAATAACTAAGGTCCCAACAAGAGTGACCGAGGGATACCATTCAAAAAACAATCTCTGAAAGGATAGGCCCTGGAAAGTCAAAGACTCTTCTTGGATATAGCAGTGCTCATAGAAACAGAGAGCATAACAGGTCTTTAAAGCCAACAAGAGCCGGAAAGCTAACTAAAATGACGAAACGAAAGAGCTCTCTTCCAAAGAAACTCCAAGAAGAAATGACAGCTAATGAACTGCTCAAAACAGATATCAGCAGCATAACTGAACAAGATTTTAGAATAATAATGGTAAAATTAATAGCAGGGCTTGAACAAAACATAGGGGACATCAAAGAAACTATGGCTACAGACAGAATGGAAAATAAAAATAGGCATGAAGAATTAAAAAATGCGATAAATGAGATCCATAATAAATTAGAGGCCTCCAGTGCACGGATTGAAGAGGCAGAAAGGAGAAGAAGTGATTTAGAAGACACCATGATAGAAAAACAAGAAGCTGACACAAAAAGAGACAAACTGATCCAGGAACAGGAAAGAAAAATTCGAGAGCTCAGCGACACAGTCAAACGCAACAATATCCCTATCATAGGAATCCCAGAAGAGGAAGAGAGAGGGAAAGGTGCTGAAGGAGTCCTGGAACAAATTATAGCAGAGAACTTCCCCGACCTGGGGAAGGAAGTCATGTGGAAATACAAGAGGCTCAGAGGACTCCCCTCAGATGTAACTTGAATCGATCTTCTGCACGACATATCATCGTAAAAATGGCAAAATACAAGGACAAAGAGGGAATTTTGAAAGCAGCTAGGGAGAAAATGGCCCTCACATACAAAGGGACACCTATCAGAGTGGTGACAGACCTATCTACTGAAACGTGGCAGGCCAGAAAAGAATGGCAAGAGATCTTCAATGTGATGAACAGTAAAAATATGCAGCCAAGAATCCTCTATCCAGCAAGCCTGTCATTCAAAATAGAAGGAGAGATAAAAACCTTTCCATCAAACAGAAATTGAAAGAATCTGTCACCACGAAGCCAGCCCTACAAGAAATCCTGAGGGGGATGCTCTAAAGGAAAGGTTGCAAGGAACAAAGATTCCAGAGACACCACCACAAACATGAACCCTACAAAAGATACAAAGACTCTAAACCCACATATTTCAATAATAACACTGAATGTAAATGGGCTGAATGCTCCAATCAAAAGACATAGGGTAGCAGAATGGATTAATAAACAAAATCCATCTATATGCTGTCTACAAGAAACTCATTTTAGACGGGAAGATACCTTCAGATTAAAAGTAAGGGGATGGAGAAATATATATCATGCTACAGGAAATCAAAAGAAAGCCGGAGTAGCTACACAAATATCAGACAAACTGGACTTTAAAATAAAGACAATCACAAGAGATGAAGAAGGGCACTACATAATAATTACAGGGTGCATCCATCAGGAAGAACTAACAATCATAAATGTCTACGCACCGAATATGGGAGCACCTAAATATCTAAAACAATTAATCACAGACAGAAACAAGCTTCTAGATAAGAATGTGCTAATAGCAGGGGACTTTAATACTCCGCTTACAGCAATGGATAGGTCAACGAGACAGAAAATCACTAAAGAAATAATGGACTTGAAAGATTCATTGGACAAGATGGACCTGACAGATATATTTAGAACTTTACATCCTGAGGCCAGGGAATTTACTTTCTTCTCAAGTGTGCATGGCACATTCTCCAAGATAGGTCACATACTGGGACATAAAGCAGCCCTCAATAAATATAAAAGAATAGAGATCATACCATGCACACTGTCAGATCACAATGCTTTGAAACTTGAAATCAATTACAGGAAGAAGTCTGGAAAACCTCCAAAAACATGGAGGTTAAAGAACACCCTTCTAAAGAATGAATGGGCCAATCAGGCAATTAGAGATGAAATTAAAAAATATATGGAAACAAATGAAAATGAAAACACAACAATTCAAAATCTATGGGATGCGGCAAAGGCCGTCCTAAGAGGAAAGTATATTGCTCTCCAGGCCTATTTCAAGAGATTAGAAAAAGCGCAAGTCCAAAATCTAACAGCTCACCTAAAGGAACTAGAGGCAGAGCAACAAGAACGCCCTAAACCCAGTAGAAGAAGAGTAATAGTAAAAATTAGAGCAGAAATAAACAACATAGAGACCAAGGAAACAATTGAACAGATCCATGAAACCAAGAGTTGGTTTTTTGAAAAAGTAAACAAAATTGACAAACCTCTAGCCAGACTTATCCAAAAGAAAAGAGAGAGTACCCAAATAGACAAAATTATGAATGAAAATGGATTTATTACAACCAACCCCTCAGAAATACAACCAATTATCAGGGAATACTATGAAAAATTGCATGCCAACAAATTGGACAACTTAGAAGAAATGGACAAATTCCTAAACACACACTCACTACCAAAATTCACACGGGAAGAAATAGAAAACCTGAACAGACCCATAACGAGTGAAGAAATTGAATCAGTGATCAAGAATCTCCCAACAAATAAGAGCCCTGGACCTGATGGCTTCCCTGGGGAATTCTACCAGACATTTAAAACAGAATTAATCCCAATTCTTCTCAAGCTATTCCAAAAAATAGAAATCGAAGGAAAACTCTCGGACTCATTTTATGAAGCCAGCATCACTCTAATTCCCAAGCCAGACAGAGATCCAGCAAAAAAAGAGAACCACAAGCCAATATCCTTGATGAATACGGATGCAAAAATTCTCAACAAGATCCTTGCAAAAAGAATCCAGCAGCGTATAAAAAGAATCATCCACCAAGATCAAGTGGGATTCATTCCTGGGTTACAGGGCTGGTTCAATATTCACAAATCAATCAATGTGATACATCATATCAATAAAAGAAAAGATGAAAACCATATGATCCTGTAAATAGATGCAGAAAAAGCATTTGACAAAATACAGCATCCCTTCTTAATAAAGACTCTCGAGAAAGTTGGGATAGAAGGAACCTACTTAAACATCATCAAAGCCATCTATGAGAAGCCTTCAGCTAACATCATCCTCAACGGGGAAAAACTCAGAGCTTTCCCCCTGAGATCAGGAACACGACAGGGATGCCCACTCTCACCACTGCTGTTTAACATAGTGCTGGAAGTCCTAGCATCAGCCATCAGACACCAAAAGGAAATCAAAGGCATCAGAATTGGCAAAGAGGAAGTCAAACTTTCACTCTTCGCAGATGACATGATACTCTACATAGAAAACCCGACAGACTCCACCAGAAGCCTACTAGAACTGATCCAAGAATTCAGCCAAGTTGCAGGGTACAAAATCAACGTACAGAAATCGGTTGCATTTTTATACACCAACAATGAAGCAACAGAAAGAGAAATCAAGAAACGGATCCCATTCACAATTGCACAAAAAACCATAAAATACCTCGGAATAAACCTAACCAAGGATACAAGAGATCTGTATGATGAAAACTATAGAAAACTTATGAAGGAAATTGAAGAAGACACAAAGAAATGGAAAAACATTCCATGCTCATGGATAGGAAGAATAAATATAGTTAAGATGTCATTACTACCCAAAGCACTCTACACATTCAATGCAATTCCAATCAAAATTGCACCAGCATACTTCTCAAAACTAGAACAAACTATCCAAAAATTTGTATGGAACCACAAAAGACCCCGAATAGCCAAAGTAATCCTGAAAAATAAAACCAAAACGGGAGGGATCACCATCCCAGACTTTAGCCTCTACTACAAAGCTGTCATCATCAAGACAGTATGGTATTGGCACAAAAACAGACACATAGACCAATGGAACAGAATTGAGAACTCAGAAGTGGACCCAAAAGTATACAGCCAACTAATCTCTGACAAAGCAGGAAAGAATATCCGATGGAAAAAAGACAGCCTTTTTAACAGATGGTGTTGGGAGAACTGGACAGCAACATGCAGAAGAATGAAACTAGATCATTTTCTCACACCATGCACAAAAATAAACTCAAAATGGATAAAGGACCTGAACGTGAGACAGGAAACTATCAACACCCTAGAGGAGAAAGCAGGAAACAACCTCCTTGACCTCCACCGCAGCAACTTCTTACTTGACACATCCCCAAAAGCAAGGGAATCAAGAGCAAAAATAAACTGTTGGGACCTCCTCAAGATTAAAAGCTTCTGCACAGCAAAGGAAACAACCCAGAAAATTAATAGGCAACCAACGAAATGCGAAAAGCTAGTTGCAAATGACATATCAGATAAAGGGTTGATATCCAGAATCTACAAGGAACTCACAAAACTACACGCTCGAAAAACAAACAACCCAGTGAAGAAATGGGCAGAAGATATGAACAGACACTTCTCCAAAGAGGACATCCAGATGGCCAACAGACACATGAAACGATGCTCAGCATCGCTCCTCATCAGGGAAATACAAATCAAACCACACTGAGATACCACCTCACGCCAGTCAGAGTGGCTAAAATGAGCAAATCAGAGAACTCTAGATGCTGGCGAGGATGTGGAGAAACGGGCACCCTCCTACACTGTTGGTGGGAATGTAAACTGGTACAGCCCCTCTGGAAAACCGTGTGGAGGTTCCTAAGGAAACTAACAATAGAACTCCCCTATGACCCAGCAATAGCACTGCTAGGAATTTACCCAAGGGATACAGAAATGCTGATGCATGGGAGCACATGTACCCCAATGTTCATAGCAGCACTCTCCACAATAGCTAAAACATGGAAAGAGCCTAAGTGTCCATCCACAGATGAATGTATCAAGAAGATGTGGTTTTATCTATACCATGGAATACTACATGGCAATGAGAAACAATGAAATCTGGCCATGTGTAGTAACATGGATGGACCTTGAGGGTGTTATGCTGAGCGAAATAAGTCAGGCAGAGAAGGACAAATATCATATGTGTGCACGTATAGGAGGATTAGGAGGAACTTAACAGAGGACCAAGGGGAGAAGAAGGGCGGAAATGGTGGGGGAAAGGGAGAGAGGCAAACCATGAGAGACTCTTGAATGCTGACAAAAACTGAGGACTGGTGGATGTGGGGGGGAGGAGGGGTGGGCACGGAGGAGGGCACTTGTGGGGATGAGCACTGGGTGTTACGTGGAAACTAATTTGACAATAAACTATTTGTAAAAAAAAAAAAAAAAAGAAAAAGCAATTTAAAATCACCAAGGGAAAAGGGAACTCCCAGAATCTCATAGAAGTATGTTTGAGCTTAGGCCTTGCTTTAGATATTAACTTGAGAGCCTGTGATTTCGGCCAGATTCAAGGGGCGTAGGGATCATTTCCCAAAAATCCTCTTTAGGCTTTTCCTGTCTCCCTAAATCCAGATCAAGATCTCATGAATCTAAAATTTAAATTCCATTCAGGGTGCTTAAAATCTTTATCCATTAAATCAGTTAAACATTTTAAAATTCCTAATTTGGGGGCATTAATCCTTTTCTCCCTCAAGAGTTTTCTTTGTTCTGCCTTACCACAAGTTAAGCACCATGTTACCACTAAGGTTTCCCTTGAAACAGTTGCTACTAACCAGCAAGGTAGCCCAAACAGAAAAAGGTCCACTAGGCAAAGTGTAAATGTGACTTACCTAAGGACCTTTGTTGTGAACTAATTTGAAATCAGTTTCCTATGCATAAGGTTTTATATGGTCACACTGTGCCTTTTTGATACTAGTCAATAAAGGTATTGTAAATAAGTTTCAATATCAGGAATATGAAGTCATTGTTTCTGGCTGCCTTGCCTACTGTCAAGCCAAAATTCCTTTGCTTCTCTGCTGGCCAATAAAATTTGTATCAGAGGGCGCCTGGGTGGCTAAGTCAGTTAAGCGTCCGACTTCAGCTCAGGTCATAATCTCACAATTCGTGGGTTTGAGCCCCACGTCGGGCTCTGTGCTGACAGCTAGCTCAAAGCCTGGAGCCTGTTTCAGATTCTGTATCTCCCTCTCTCTCTCTGACCCTCCCCTGCTCACTCTCTCTCTCTCTCAGAAATAAATAAAATATTTAAAAAATTGTATCAGATCCCTCCTTGAGATAAAAACAAAAAATAGTTTAGTATTATGAATTTAGAACTTGTATCATTGATTAATAACCTCATTACTATGATTTGATCTCAACGATGATGTAAAAATGGAATGTGAATCTTACTGTAAGAGTTCACATGCCATTCAGGAAAGGAATGGGGAGTCTATGTCTTACAGTGAAAACAAATGTTCTCCTTCAGTACTAAAGGTATTCTTGGAACTCTTCCCTTTGTTCAATTAGCTTGATTAGGAACAACTCAGATGCAGTGTTTTCTCTATTAAATTCATACCACCTAAAACTTCCCTCAAATAAAGCAAGGTTAACATTATGTGCTCAGTCCATCAGAGTAGTGGCAATATCTAGATTCTTTTCACTTTTATTACTTCTCCCTCTTTCTTGCCTCCTCAACCAGAGTACAAGCTCCCTCAGAAAAGAAAATCAAGCCCTCTATTGCCTTCAGCTCCTGGCACTAGACTAGTGGATAGAATAGTCCCCAGGGCTTGGAGGAGTGGAAAATTAAATGTAATTTTACTATTTGGTGGGCTTGAAGCTGTATCACATATCAGCCTGACGGGCCTATTTAATTAGTTCCAACGAGAAGGCAGGAGAAGGGCACAGCATCAATAAAATAGAACTCAGTCAGCAAATGTGACTCATGTCAGCCTATAATTTCCTTTCCTCCTCCTGCTGCTGCCACCATTCAGCCATCTTTTCCACCCTGATAGTCACAATCTGGCAGGTGTCCCTATCCCCCTCTGCCCTCCAGCCAAAAGACTCAAGTGGATAAAATTGTTAGTAGGGAGAGAATGAAGAGATGACCCTTCACAGCATAACTCACCCTAAGTCCCACACTTCTGTAGAAATCACCCTAACAGTGAGTGCTGAAACATGGCCCTCTGAAGCTGCTGGGGGCCTCAAAGGTCTCTTGAACCCTGCTACTAAAAATAAGTGTTAGATAGCAATGCAGACTTTCAGGCTCCACTTCCTACATGCTGCACCAGAATCTGTGGTTTAACGAGATCCCTAAGTCATTCACAAGCACAGTAAAGTTTGGAAAGCATTATGTGTACCAGGAAATGGAGCCCTACTGAAGCTGAGAACCTAAACAAAGTGTGTCAGTAAAGATTGGCTGATCGATTAATTCATTGATCCTGAAGAAAGAATAACATTATAACAGTATAATAAACATTAATAAACATTACTAAGAGAAGGGCTTTAGCTACTAACAAGAGATTCACCAATAATTGAATGAGAAATCCAATTACAGGGCAATACATGGGAGTATATATTATATATGGTATAAGTATATAGTATAAGAACTCTGTAGCCAATAGTATTTCTGGTGCAGCCATGCTAGAAAACAGTGTGGAAGTTCCTCAAAAAATTAAAAATAGAACTCCCCTATGGCCCAGCAATAACAGTGCTAGGAATTTACCCAAGGGATACAGGAGTGCTGATTCATAGGGGCATATGTACCCCAATGCTCATAGCAGCACTTTCAACAATGACCAAATCATGGAAAGAGCCTAAATGCCCATCAACTGACGAATGGATCAAGAAGATGTGGTTTATCTATACAATGGAATACTACATGGCAATGAGAAAGAATGAAATTTGGACATTTGTAGCAATGTGGATGGAACTCGATTATTATGCTAAGTGAAATAAGTCAGGCAGAGAAAGACAAATACCATATATTTTCACTCATATGTGGATATTGAGAAACTTAACAGAGGACCATGGGAGAGGGGAGGGGGAAAATAACTAAGGAGTGGGAGGGAGGCAAATCATAAGAGACTCTTAAATACTGAGAACAAACAAAAATTGAAGGGGGTGGGGGAAAGGGGAAAATGGGTGATGGGCAATGAGGAGGACACTTGTTGGGATGAGCACTGGGTGTTATATGGAAACCAACTTGACAATAAACTATATTAAAAATTTTCTTTTTTAATATTTATTTATTTTTGAGAGAGAGAGAGAGAGAAAGAGCAAGAAAAATGAGCAGGGGAGGGGCAGAAAGAGGGGTGGACAGAGGATCTGAAGCAGGCTCTGCAGAGATAGCAGGAAGTCCAATGTGGGGCTTGAACTGATGAACAATGAGATCGTGACCTAAGTCAAAGTTGGACCCTCAGCTGACTGAGCCACCCAGGAACCCCATGTAGTTCATTAATATTTCTAAGCACCATCATAAGGACTACTCAGTGAATACTTGCATGAAATTAAATGCAAATATTAGTTTTGTTCATGTGTTTATTGCTGTGTTTTGGTTTTGCCTGGACTAGGACATAAAAACACTAAAAGGCAGACAAAGGTCTTTGTCATTAGGCAAGACTTGTAGAGGTTTCTAGGATTTCAAAATTTGTTACTTCTTTTATCTTTGAAGTTTCTACCTGGTCTGTTATTCTACCTCCAGCCCCTTTTTCTTTTTCTTTTCATTTCCTTTTTGTTTTCTTTAAATGTAATTACTTGTTAATGAAAGGGAACACATGCTCTACATGCAGAACACAGCAGACAATTTCAACGAATAGAAATTATGGGTGCCTGGGTGGCTCAGTTGGTTAAGCATCCAACTCTTGATCTCGCTGTTCCGTGAGTTCAAGCCATGTGTCAAGCTCCGTACTAACCGTGCAGAGTCTGCCTGGGATTCTCTGTCTCCCTTTCTCTCTGTCCCTCCGCCGCTCGCTCTCTATCTCTCTCTTTCTGTCAAAATAAATAAACATTATAAAAAGGAAATTACCCACAACTCCAACCCAAGAGGAATGGAGTTACCAAGCTCATATATTTTCTTCTAGATTTTTTATGTAGTTAAAAAGACACCGTTTATAGTTCAACAAACTGATGTCTTTTAAATTGTGACAAAGCATATTATCATGTAATTACCTGGAATATTATCAAAACTTCACTATTAGAATATAATAGGATCCTTTATAATCATAACATTAGTGATTACATAAAATTTACTGGGTTCCTTAATTTAATTAGGGAAAATAAAATCTCCTTGTTTAAGTAGAAAATGTTAAATTTATATTGTATTTCTTCTTCTGTGAATAATTCATTTTTCCAATGCTCATTTTATCTGCTGAAGTTCATGGCATTTTTTTTCTCATTGATTTGCATGTGAGATTTATAGTTACAGTTACTATCTATTTCAATTTAGTTAGCATTGTCTGTTTCTGAACTATATTTTTGAGTGAGCAACAGTTTTTATTATTGTGGCTCTGTGGAATGTTCACATACGTGATTGGCAACTCTTTCCTTGCTGTTTTCTAAAATATTCTTATAGTCTCCGATATATTTTCAAGGTTTTGGTGTTTTAATTGTTAATTTCTAGTAAACTGTTATACTGAGAGAATTGATGGGTATTGCACTGATTTTTTGGAATTTACTGGAATTTCTTCCTGCCTTGAATGTTTTATAAATGGTCAAAGTAGATGGTCTGATTGGAAAATATGGTTTTCTATATATATCTATTAAATGAAACATGTTATTTCATCATTAGTAAGATGTTCCATATTCTTAATTTTATGTTTGCTTGATCTATAAATTTTTGAAAACTGTGTTAAATCGTCCACTGATGTGGACTTATCAAATTTGCTTATTATTTTCTTATTTTTTGTTTTATATACTTTAGGCTATTTGGTTAAATGCTTACAAGCTTGTGATTTATGGTCTTGATGGATTTTTCTTTCAATTATTATGCCATGCCCCTTGGTCCCTATTGGTACCTTGGTTCAAATTCTATTTGGAACATTGATATTGCTATTAAAGTAACAATAGTGTGTTTATCTTTGTCCATCTTTTGATTTTCAACTTATCTGTATGTTTTTGTTTAAATTGTTTTTATTGAAAGTAATATATTGCTGGATTTAAGAATCTAATTTGATAATTATTTTTAAATTATGAGTTCAATCCTTTGGTATTTGTTTTAATTACTGATATATTAAGATTTATTTATCTACCTTACTTGGGGCTTTTTAAAATCATTTTTATATACTTTTTTTTCCTCTTTTAGTGCCTCTTTTTGAATTGATATTTTTCACATTCTCCCTTTTCTTCTCCATTGCTGATTTGGAAACTATAGACTGTATTTGTACCTTTTTGGTGGCTACACTTAAATGTTTATATATATGTAAATATTACAAACAAAGTTTACTTTTCTTAGGACTTCTCTCTTCCTCTCAAATGGAACATCATTTCAACTTAATTGTTCAACCACCCACCTATGATCTTAATGTCATTTAGAATTTTATTTTTCCATCTTAAAGGCAAAAATTATTAACTATGTTTATATGGTCACTTACATTTAATAGGTCTTTTTATCATTTTCTGAGCCCACAGTTATTTTCTGGATTCCATGGCCCCACTTTCCATTCAGTGTTATTCACACATTGATAATTTAGGAAGAGTGTGTCAGTGGTAAACTCTTTTTCCTACATATGTTTGACTTTCTTTTCTTAGTTTTACCCCACCTTTTCTTCATACTAGTTTTTGCCACTAGGCAGGTATGTTTCTTCAGCACTTTGAAGATATTCTTTTGTTTTCTAGCATCTGTGGATGCTGAGGAAAAGTTTGTTGCCAGTTTCAAAGTATTTCCTTTCAGCATAATTTGTCTTTTTCTTTGGGAGCTTTAATAATTTTGTTTTTTCTTTGATGTTCTTCAGCTTCACTGTGATAACCGTCTTGCTTTGAATTTATTTATCTTGCCTGATATTCATAGTATATTTTGTTATGAGAGCTCATTTCATTTTTTCAGTTCAAATGAAAACATTTTCTTCAATTGTAATTTTTCCTTCATTCCTGTCTTCTGGAACTTCTGTCAGACATGCATGAGAGCTGCTATACATATGTCTCAACTGCTTTTTCGTGTATCTTTTCTCTTTATCACTCTGAGAAAACTCTTCGGTGCTGTTTTTCAATTTGTTAATTCTCTCTTTCACTAGGTCCAGTCTATTTTTAGAGTCTTTCATTTCAATAACTATCTTTTATTTTTATAATCTTAAAGTGTTTTTTCTTCATCTCCATTTAACTTTTTTTATCTTACCTTTTATATTTTACTAATTTTTACTCTGATTCTTTCATTTAATTCTTTGAACATTATACACATATTTATAATAAAGTTTTTATCCAACTGACATAACACTATTTTAATCTGAGGTCAATTCATGTCTTACTGTTAATTTTGTTGGATATTAAGATTACATTTCTTCACATAGTATAGAAATTTGGTCATATTTCTGAAATTAAATTTCTTCCTGTATGGTAAAATTTTGGTTTGTAAGCTCATTTTTAATGCAAAGTTCTAAGGTTTTGTTTTAGTTTTGTTTTTTTCCTCCATTTCTCCTTTTAACTATTTACTTGCTTTGTCTATTACATTTCACCTAGAATTTCTCCATGTTTGAAATGGCTGGGATAGGGAAATAGGTCCTAACCAGTAGTTCTGTCATATGTCATCTCTTTATCTATGTTAATATTGATATAAATTCCTCAAAATTTCACTGAGATTCTGTTCAAATGTGTTAAAATTTTAAATTAATTTGGGAAGAATTGATATCCTACTTAAATTTCCCAACTAGAAACACGGACTGTGTGGATTTCCATTTAATCAGGTTCTCTTTTCAATTTCCTAGTAAACTTTCTTGCCTTAATGCCTTTTGGAGTAGTTAAATCCATATTACTCAAAACAGAGTTCTTGATCAATATTAGTAATTTAAAATCCCTTGAATGTAGCCAGGATGCAAGAACATTCAGATTTGATGTGATACTTCTCCTTAGTCCCTACAAGTTCTCCTCTATCACTTAATGTAACTTTTTATTTGTTTCTTGCCATCAAAGGATTTCATGGGCAGTGCTTCAGACTTTACAAGGGCATGAGTGCATTTCTTTCCCTTCGATTGCTGGCTATTTTGATCATTTAGACCTACATCTTCTTGGACTAGTTTCCTTCAGTCATCTGTTTCCTCTTTTAAGGACAACATCAAGGCCCAAAGCCAGAAACACATGGCCATCAGCCAAGAACAGAATTGGTCCATAGGGTAAAGTAGCAGCAGTTGTTGATGGAAGGCATGTGTGGGTGTGTGTTTGTGTGTATGTGTGTATGCTAGGGACACCTGTTTATAAATCTTTGGAGAAAGGAGTCTTATAATTGTCGAGCTCTACTTTCTGTACCTTGCATTTTGTTGATTATAAAGTATTTGTTCTAAATGCAAATTTTCTAGCTGGGTGGGAGAGGGATGATAGCAATCTATTAAATAAATATGCCCTGATGTTCACATTTAATCCATTTAAAATTTGACTACGTGCTTTTCTAGCAATGGAAGCTTTCAAATGTTTTGGGTAACAGCATGTTATAGGTTTGAACCTAATTAGCTCCTTTCATTCCAATTTATTCATGTCTGCTATCTTCAAAAGAAATGTTGCGTGGCCCAGCACTCATCAAGGAAAAATAGACTTAAAATATAAATGATCTGGGGCACCTGGGTGGCTCCGTCAGTCAAGCATCTGACTCTTGGTTTCAGCTCAGGTCATGATCTCACAGTTAGTGAGTTCAAGCCTGTGGTCAGACTCTGTGCTGACAGTGTGGAGCCTGCTTGAGATTCTCTTTCCCTCTTTCTCTGCTCCTTCCCCACTCATATTCTCTCTCTCTCTCTCTTTATCTCAAAGGAAATAAATAAACTTTATATACATATGTAAAAATAATCTATTCTGAGAAAAAAATGTTTACAAGATGGAATAATTTCTGAACTATTTCTTGAAATGACAGATAATACATACCTATATGTGATATATTTTCTTTCAAAATAAAGAACCTAAAGTTTAAACCTAACCAAAATTTCAAGATCTACAAAATTCTTGGGGCGCCTGGGTGGCTTAGTCGGTTAAGCGTCGGACTTTCCCTTAGGTCATGATCTCGCGGTTCGTGGGTTCAAGCCCCGCGTCGGGCTCTGTGCTGACTGCCAGCTCAGAGCCTGGAGCCTGTTTCAGAGTCTGTATCTCCCTCTCTCTCTGACCCTCCCCTGCTCATGCTGTCTTTCTCTCTCTCTCCTAGAAATAAATAAAACATAAACATTTTTTAAATAAAAAAAATAAAAAAAATAAAGATCTACAAAATTCCTGGTGACAGCAAGAACCAAACCAAAGTAAAACAAAGCAAAATCTCATTAGACAGGAAAAACAAAGCCAAATTGTCGGGAGATGAAATGTGTGTTACATGGTTCATCGGTTTTGGAGCCACAAAATCTATCTGCCACAAGATAAAATAGTTTCAATCAAGCATTTTTAATTAAACTAGTTTAGTACAGTACCCCATTACCCTAATTAAACAGCTAAATACACTATTTATACACACTTCTTAAGAACTTCAAAAATGGATAACACTTATACTTAAAATTCCACATTTAAACAAAATCCTAAAACTCAAGAGATTCAAGTGAGTTATTATAAGAAGGAACTCCAAAATGTTGGTAGTTTTTTGCTGCATACACTGTGCACCACTTCAAGGGTCATGAGAAGACAAACCAAAGAGATTCAGAACATTCCTTTGGCTGAATTATGTCCTTGTAGTTTGTCACAAATCATTCAATTAAAGCAAAAAGCTCTGAAGGATTACAATAATAATCTGAATCTTTGACTCTGTTTTTACTAGTACTCCAAAGAAATGAGTGCTGTCTTATGAAAAATCATTGACATAGGAAGCAATAAATATACTATTATTTTGGATGTTTTTGAGACCAGGTCTTTAGTAATCATAGAAAGTTCCTACTTCAGAAACCAGCTTCGCAAAAATAAAAAGATTCACTTTAAAATATGTCTTAAGTATATCTCCCGTTCTCAAAAACTCGAAACTATGTGAGTCAATAGCTATTTCTCTGGTTTCTGCAATGTTCCTTCAACATTCCTTCTGAGGATTTAAATGGATTTAATTTTTACTGGAATGAAATCTAATAAAACCATTCCTCATTGCAAAATGTCAGCAATTGGAATTGTGACCATTAACACAAGCTTTCAGCTTTTTATCCAACTATTTATTACTAAAGAATTTGATGGTAACATCTTTTCAAGTCACCCCTTTCATCCTTAAAGACCAAATTTCTTCATTTCAGCTGTCATTTTAGCATCTTTCCCAGCTCTGCCTCATTCCTAAGCATAGCAGCCCAGTTAATCACAAGAATGATACAAAAGAGAAGTAACAAGTAGGTTCTGCAGATTCGAAAGCATGCCAAGTTGTGGATTTCTTGAGAAGACAATTTGAGTTATTGACTTTCAGGATTGTTAAAAAACATCGATCCAAACTCTCACATCCTCTGTAATATCCCCCCACAGATAGTATCATCTAGATAAAACAGTCTAATTCCAAAGAATTCATCATCTTTCATGACAGACCATTTTGCTTTGAATAGTACTAACATGTATTATAAATGACCTTAATTTCACAAATTTAGATCTGCTTTCCCATAATGTCCACTAATGGGGACTCCTAGGTCTACATAAAGAAAGTCTATTCTGTCTTCTCCAAGACAGCATGTAATTTTTTGCAATTTTTTTAATTTTTATTTATTTCTAGGAGAGAGAGAGAGAGAGAGAGAGACAGCGTGAGCAGGGGAGGGTCAGTGAGAGAGGGAAATACAGACTCTGAAATAGGCTCCAGGCTCTGAGCTGGCAGTCAGCACAGAGCCCGACGCGGGGCTCGAACCCACCAACCGAGAGATCATGACCTAAGGGAAAGTCAGACGCTTAACCGACTAAGCCACCCAGGGGCCCCAGCATGTAACTTTTTTGAACATAACTATGCTATCTACTATCTCCATGTTGCCTTTCTCCTTCCACATTAAACATCAGTACGTTCTTCAATTTCATTCCCTCACCCTTTCTTATGTAGATGTAGTCCAAATTGCCTATAACCATCTTTAAAAATGTGGCCTCCAGAACAAAAGAAGTTTCAGACATAGTCTGATCAAGGACAACTGAAAGAGGGCTGCTTCCTGTAAGTGCTCTTCTTGTTGTTTTGCTCATTAATAAAATGTGACTTGCTTTCTGGGGAGTGATATCAAATTGTTGTTTTATTTTGAATTTACAGTTAATTCATCTCCCTGGGCTTTTTTATTTGATATGTTGTCTGTACAATCTCTTTAAACCAATATTTATCTTTTTGACCTTATATGAAGAGGTTCTAATTCTCTTTTGTATTAAAATAAACTATCAAAAAAGACTTGGGAAAATGCTTAAATACACACAGGTTCACCAATCTAAGCATTTAAAGTCAACTTTTCAAACTTTTCCCTAAGTCTTTCCTATATGTTTAATAATAATTATATCATAGAAACCATCTTGAATTATTCATTTTACATTGTGTACATTAAGTATATTTCTTTGTTTCTATATGGATGCCACTATTTTCATCTTTTTAAAATCTTCTGCCAAATTTTTCAACAAGTTGATATGCCACAGTTTCTTTAAGCATTTCAAGTTTTTTTTATAAATAATCTTATTTATTTCCTTAGAATAAACTCCCAGAATTATAAAATTGGATGAATCCCTCTATGAATCTGCAGTACTATTGCCAAACTATTTCCAAAGTGGAAGGAGTTATTTATGTTAGTTTTCCCTAATTCTCCAGGAATGAGCATTTAAGGATGTCTTTGTTCCCCTCAGATTGCTCAATGACTATTCTGGATATTGAGTTTAACTTCTTAATGTTGGAAAATAAAGAGTGATTATTGTCCTTTTCTACTTTGTGCCAAATTCCCTAGTAGTGCTATGCCAGTGTCTGTCTGTTCTAGTCTGGCCTCAGATGACCTTGCCTGGGTCATTTCCTCCCAACCAGGCAGGTTTAAATACCTGGCCTGCTTGTTCCAGTAGGCTTCTGTACACGCACCATGGGTAAGAGAGCTTCAGTAAGCAGGAGTAAGATACGCAATTCACCACACTGTTTCATAATCATTGTCTGCACATTTGTCTCTCTCCTAGACTGTAAGGAAGGCTTTCAAGGAAGTATGAGTTCTTTACTTTTCTATCACCAGTACCTACAAGTGTACCCAACAAAAAGAGTTAGTGTTTAATGACAGAATAGAGGAACATAACTCATTCCATTTTGTCTATGATGGCATTATCATTATAATGGTATCTTGTTATTTTTTAAGACGTATTTCATTGGTTATTACTAATATTTAGTATTTTTCATGCTTATTCAATCACCTGTTATGTGATTGTCTATGCTCTGTGTCCATTTATATGCTGAGATGGGTCTTTGTATTTCTCTCATCAATCCAAATGTTCATTTATTTTATTTTCATTTAGCAAATGGTTATATAGCATTGATTATTTGCCAGGTATTGCTCTAAATGCTTTACAAATATTAGCTCATTTAATCCTTGCAAAAACCCTTTGAGATAGCTATTGGAGGCACAGAGAAATTAAGTAGCTTGTCCATTACTAAGTGGTATAGCCAGGATATGATTCTAGGAACTTAAGTGTAAGAAATACTCGAAGTGGGCCCCAGGCAGCCTCACACCCACTGACTCCTTCCCTCCCTCTCCCCACATGCAATCCAGAATGTGGAAATTTTATCTTTTTTTACATTTTACAGAATGTAATTCACTTTCCCTTGTAGGACTAAGATTCACTTATCTATAGGAATGACTTTGTCCACAGCTTGTTCCAGCCTCCATTGCTGGGGACTATGCCGCTCTTTCAGCCAGACATCTGGATGCTACTAAGCAGACTGTACCCTCTACTGAGGCACTCCCACTGCCTTGCCCCAATATTATAAGAGAGTACTTAGTGACAATAAAATATTTCCTCTGATCCTGAGCCGACCTCACCTTTTGGGTGTTATAGTCTTAAGATGTTGTTTGCACCTGCAGAGACCATGGTGTCTCTTAGCCTGTGAATGCAGACCCGCATCCTCCAAGGCACAACACACATAGACACATGCTTACACCTCCAGCTTTAGCATCCTCTGCCACTTCTTGGGATAGCTCCCATTAGTCACTGCCCCAAGGAGAGATGCCAGCTTGCCTTATGGCATTGAGAGAATCAATTGGTCTTTTTCTTCATGTTCCATTCTCTTATTTCAAGCTTTAGAAACTTGTCAAATCTTGTGGGCCTGAATGGCTCAGGCAGTTAAGCATCTCACCCTTGATTTTAGCTGGGGTCATGATCTCGCAGTTCTTGAGTTCGAGCCCTGTGTCAGGCTCCATGCTGACAGCGTGGAGCCTGCTTGGGATTCTGTCTCCCTTTCTTTCTGACCCACCTCTACCTGCTCTCTGTCTCATGAAAGAAAGAAAGAAAGAAAGAAAGAAAGAAAGAAAGAAAGAAAGAAAGAAAGAAAGAAAGAAAGAAAGAGAGAGAGAAAGAGAGAGAGAAAGAAAGAGAGAGAGAAAGAAAGAAAGAAAGAAAGAAAAAGAAAGACATCTTGAAAGACATTGGTATTAGAAGGCAAGTGTCGTGCTCTTTCTTTAAAGTTCAATCTCATTAATTTTTATCAGTTAATCCACCTTTTGGCATTCTTCTGAATATGAATTCTGTTTCTCAATATATTCATAGCCACAAATTTATCATCTAAAACTTGATAAAAATGTCTGTTTTGTTTTCATCCAATTTACTGGCTCAAAACTGTTGTCAAATATAAGACCCCTTACATACACCCTGGGTCTCCTATCTTATTTGAACACTTCTGGATCTATATAGCTGTCCTGTAACCCAGTCTACATTTGTCTCCCCCATCCATTATATTGTCATCAGAGATTTTGGAAAATGCCTTTCTGAAATCTGAAATCCAGATAGATTATTTACACAGATGTGCCTGATAAAACAATGTATTTTTGTTAAGAAAGGAAAAATGTCCCTAAGGATTTTGTGAAATATATATTTCATTGTTTTATCTTAATTGTGTATCTCTTCCATATTCAAAAGCTGTAAAGTTGATGTGGGATATCCCCAAATGGCTATTGATTTTCATTTCATCCTCATAGTCCCTGTAGGTTTCAGAAGTAAGGCTATCTACTAAAGTCCCTGGTTTTATAGTTTCCCAGGGTTCCTCTAAGTCCAGTAAATTTTCTCAAGGGAGTCACAAATATTTCACAAAGTAGAATTGACTGTTACTTTTTTTTTTAACTCATCAGATATTTCTTGATCACTGGATTTGCATAAAAATAGCTTTCCAGTAAGTATTACAAGTAGGCAATTACTTCTTTACAGTCATCAAGAAATAGGAATTGTTTTGAGAATACAGTGGAGACTTCCTGTTTGTAAAAAATAGTTTTGTTGCTTTCATAATTAAGTGATTTCAGTTGTTTATAAATGCAGAACTGTTTCCACTTGATCCTAGGTGACTTCTGTCTTCATATGAAAGATCCTCCTCATTTCCAGTGCATCATTTCCTTGACCTCTTTAAAGTTGACTTCAAGTGAAACTGGAAAGTTTCACAGATTCACAAAGTTCCAGGTACATTGAACTAATGGATCAGTGGTCTAATCACTCACAGAATTTAATTCTGCCTCAGACATTATTTTGTATTACAAAACAATTTTTTAATGACTCAGATATAAGAAAGTAGTTTAACAACCATGATCTTAAAAAACAAGTCCTGGTGTGCCCGGGCAGCTCAGGTCATGATCTCAGGGTTCATGAGATCAAGCCCCACAGTGGACTTCATGTTGGGCATGAAGCCTGCTTAAGATTCTCCCTCCATCTCCCTCTGGCCCTCCCCTGACCTCTGGCCCTCCCCTGACCCTTCCATGAGTCCTGAAGTGACTGGATGTAAAAAAATTCCATTCTGCCTGATGTTAACCCTAGCAACAGGGCAAACCTAATAGAAATGAAAAAAACCTTTTACCTCCTCTATGAAATTCTTGACATTTTCCCATTGCTTTGGGGATTTTCTTAGCTGAAAGCACACCCACAACTTAAAGTTAGTGCTTTCCCTTAGCAAGCTCTCATAATATTTTTCTCCAGTGCTCCAGAGCTAGAACTATTAGTTTAACTCCTCCCTACTCAGAAAACAGAATCTAATCCAGATTCCTCTTTTTAGGCTTATGTCTTTTTAGAGTAATGTTTACCCTATTCATCCTGACTTTTGATAATTTCTCATTCCAGAGAACAAGACTGAAAGGAATGAATAGTTTGTACTTAGGAAATTTAGTAACTACCCCCTTGGAATACTGGAAAACTTAAAATGAGAAAGCTAACATGAATTTTAGTTCTTTAAACACAGTGGGGTTTTTTTTTACTGATTCGCTGGAAACACCAAGTGAACAACTGTTTGCTGGTATGAAAAGCATTCTTTTACTTTACCATGTCAAGAGAAACATGTTCAAAACCCACCTTCTCAGTTTTAATTGTCAAGTACTATATCATTTGTGTGTTTTCATGTTTTGTGTGGAATCTTGGCACCCTTTTACTTTAATTTTTTTAAATTTGTTAATGTTTGTTTATTTTTGAGAGAGAGAAACAGAGTATGAGAGGGAGAGGGGCAGAAGGAGAGGAAGACACAGAATCTGAAGCAGGCTTCAGGCTCTGAGCTGTCAGCACAGAGCTCGATGCAGGTGTCGAACTCACGAACCGTGAGATCATGACCTGAACTGAAGCTGGACACTTAACCAACTGAGCCACCCAGGCACCCCATCATCCTTTTACTTTTACATTTCATCAGGAGTAACATGTTCAAAACCCATGTTCTTAGTTTTAATTGTCAAGTACTATATATCATTTGTGTGTTTTCATGCTTTGTGTGGAGCCTGGCCATTTTCCTTCAAAATCCAATCATAAAAGTAAACTAGCAATATATATGACTATTTCTGTAGTCACACACATTTGGGTTCAGTTTAGTAATGCTTGTGAGTGAGTGGTTAACACCTTTCCATACTTAGCTAAAGAGCCAGCTTAATTGTGGTGTTAATCGCAATTTTCCACAATTTTATTTAATATAGGCATCAAGCAAGGATATAAAATGAGAACACATTGTAAAAAAGTTATTTGTGGACACTTTAGAAAACATTTATGGTTCCACTTATACATATTACAGAGTGATGAGTGCAACGGAAAATGTTAAATCCCCACACTGCAGTGATGAATAAATTTTGCCCTGTGGCAATACAAGAACTGAATAAAACAAATTTGCCCTTTGTTATGTGCTAACTGAATTGCCACGTGTTCATACTCCATAATTAGTGACACTTCACAATCCTGGGAATCTCAGCATGTAGAAAGCTAGTGGACAAAAGAATATTATCTAATGCACCAACGATTCAAATGCACACATGATGACATGGTTCCTTTTAGTATAGCATGCATGGAATGAGGTCTTCAGAATTTCTCAGTAGCAGGTGTTGGATATATAAATACACATCCAGAACTGTACATTTGGCTTCCCTCTGCTTGTTTCCCCTTTTCTGTTACTCCTCTTTTTTAAGCCACTGACCTATTGCTCATTCAAGAACAAGTTACCTGAAGTGACTGTCATATTCTTCAGATTAGAATAATAAATGCATGTTATTTGGTGCTACTATGAAATCCATTTAGAATGCCTTTTAAGCAAAATGAATTGTTTATTCTTAAATAGATTGCTTTTTCAGCTCTAAGAGCTTCATATATCTGATTATTTTGGATATAGAATTGCCTAGCATACAATCCTCTGATTACAAGTTCTATGAAAAATATATTTTGCACAGTTACACTTTTGACAAAACTACTTATTGACTCATGGGGGTCATCATCTGCTGTTAAACAGGATACTTTGCAAGACTTAAGAAATGTCATGTGCCAGGTAACCAAACAGACATCTCCTCATTCATTTCATTTTGAAGAATTGAAGTATCACTTTATAATCTCTAGTGCCATACTACTTGCTCAGTGATTGATAAGACCCACTTCAATGATTTAGACTGTTGAGAAACTTCAGATAAAATTTTGGTTAACTAGCTCAAGCTAGTCTCCTGGTGCCCCAAGAGCAAGATCGGATCTTTTTACTTACTCTATATGCAACATTTAGGATAGAGTCTGGTACTTAACAAGATATCAAGAGAGGTATTTTGTTTGTTCACTAGAGGAAATCAATGGACTAATCAATTGCAGTTATGATTGAACAACAGCGAGTGCATTGCTAGAGGTTATTCCAGGAGAAATATTAGAAGTATTCTCCCTTTCCTTTTAGGTCCTGTGGATTCATCTGAATAGTATCTTCAGAAGAAAATGGTATTCAGCATCTTTGTTTAATGTCAAGGTGACAAATAACAGAAACTGCAGGCTTTCTGGGAGGTAACCTAAGCAAAAAAGCATCAGGAAATTTTTTTTGGATAAAATGAAGTACTTTATTTCTGGCACTTGATTAAAAATAAGAAAATGCCCTTTCCATCATTCATTTAAAATTTTTTTTTAATGCTTATTTTTATTTATTTTGAGAGAGAGTGTGTGCATGCATGAGCTTGGTAGGGAGAGAGAGAAGAGGGAGAGAGAATTCCAAGCTGCTCTGCACTGTCAGCACAGAGCCTGACACAGGGCTTGAATTCATGAACTTGAATTCATGATATTATGACCTGAGCTGAAATCAAGACTCGGAAGCTTAATGGACTGAGCTTAATGGACCAGGTGCCCCTCACTGGTGTTTTTTATTTTTTATTTTTTTACAAATAGTTTATTGTCAAATTAGTTTCCACATAACACCCAGTGCTCAACCCCACAAGTGTCCTCCTACATGCCCATCCCCTTCCCCCCCACATCCATCAGTCCTCAGTTTTTGTCAGCATTCAAGAGTCTCTCGTGGTTTGCCTCTCTCCCTTTCCCCCACCATTTCCGCCCTTCTTCTTCCCCTTGTTCCTCAGTTAAGTTCCTCCTAATCCTTTTATATGTGCAAACATATGATATTTGTCCTTCTCTACCTGACTTATTTCTCTCAGCATAACACCCTTAAGGTCCATCCATGTTGCTACACATGGCCTCATTGGTGTTTTTTAAAGCATCTACGACTATGACTATTCTCAACATTTCTCATTTATTTAAAATCAAATATTCATTTCATATTATAGCATATAAAATCAACTTTAAGATAGAAAGAATAATTTTTTGCTTTGAAAAAAATGACTATTAAAATCTTAATTATGAAGTAAACATTTTTATTTTAGTTTTAGCTACCAAAGAATTTTGAAAATGTGATTTATATATTTTTTAATTCTGTAAATATATTGTGATAAATGCCTGATTATTGCATCACTTTTTCCTACAAGGTAAAAAAAAAATGTGTTTTGGAATGTATAAACCCACCCAAGTGAATGTTCGCTAAAATGTACCCTTGACAAAGAGAGTCGTGAACAAAGAACGAGACAGATTACTAAAATTAAAGACTAAAAAAGTGGGCCAAAAGCTAAGGTACTGAGGAAATTAGGAAACGGCTAACATGTTGAGACACAAATTTGGGATCACCAAGAGATCCCAGTGGAATGAACAATGAAGACAGCTTATGGAATTCATTTCTCAGGCCCTTACAAAAAGAGATTTTCCTTAGTACAGAATGACTTAAATGAACTGTTGCCAGACGGCAGGAGGATATAACAGAGAAACATTCAACTATCATTGGTCCCACAGTCCTTTATCTTTATATAATCTTCCGAGTCGTGTGGTCCTCGTATCTCAAACTAGATCATTATCTTTTCTTTTTCTGTAACATAAAAATATACATTTTAAATTTATTTCCATGCTTGGGTGCTATTCAAGTACATTTAAGTCAATAACATATTTTTCTTGGAATAGGACCACATGGAAATTTGGTCTCTCTGAGCAGTTTGAGAGCCTTTGGTTTCTGACCTTATGACAATGTTAGTTGACATCGGTTACTTTTCTCCTCTTTTTTTCCCATTATAAACCCAGTAGGACTTCAATATAATGGAGACATATTGAAAAGGATAGTCTGGACTTAAATTTTTACTTTGTTCAGGTCTTCTGGCAATAAACCCTAAAAAGGCAACATCCAATGATAGCGAGATTTGGAAGAGGGACTTGTGATTCACCTATAGGAAACACACATATCAGAGAAGAACATTTCAAGACTGAGTATGTTCAGCACACACGTACACACAAAAGAGATGTAAACCTTTTATCTTATTAAGGGGAAGAAGAAAATAAATTGGAGAGCAGAATACAGGGCTGGTTGTTTCTGTTGCAAGCATGGTGGGTGGTCTCTTTCAGCCACTAGCTTAGCTGTGAGGAATAAGGATTTGCAAAGCTGAAGGGTGCCACCCTGGAGGGGCAATGAAATCCTTGCAGCTCAATGTGTCACTGCTGCAGAGCTGGTAAGGGGCTGGAGCTGCTGTGATTGAAGAAAGCACTGACGTAGACGTATGTGTAAGATACAGTAGCAATATGGATGATGGGCATCCAACTCAGCTTGTAGAGGGACTGGGGGAAGGGCTGAGGGTCTCAAACGTCCTGCTTGAATCCATCTTGCTGAGGATGTGGACTTAATCCTGACATTAATGAGAATTCCCTGGAGTTTTAAAGAGAAGATGAGTGTGATCAGAGCTCTCTTTTAGAAAAATCACTTTGGCAACAAGTCAGAAGATGAATTAGTGAGGATTGAGAATGGAAACAGGGAAATGAGTGAAGAGACTCTGGGGAGAGAAATGGTAAAGGTTGGAAACAAGACAGAGACAGGTGGAAAGTAAAGTGAGATTTATGAAGAGGGGTAAGTATTCAGGAGGCATTGGGGAAGTGGCGGATTGCCTGTGGGGAATGAGGGAAAGGAAAGAGTCTAGGATGGAGTCAACTGCCCTGCTTTGGATGACTGGTCTCCTTTGGCTTTGTGAGCTTGTGGAGGTACCAGTTTTGGAGAGGTGAGTTCAGTTTTCCATCTAAGTACTGGTACTTAAACATTTCTTTGTACAACCAAGCCTCAAAACCTCCTATTTCTTGTCAGTCACGGTAGGTTATTCTGTGAAAACAAATCACCCAAAGTTTCAGTGACTTAACCAAGTAAAGGTGAATTACTCTACATCCTTAATGGGTTAACTGGAAGCTCCATGTCATGCCCACTCAGGGATTTGCTGACAGACTGGCTGCTTCCTGAAGCACTGTGGCAAACAGAAAAAGAAAGGTGGCCAATTGTGCTGTGACTCTTAAAGCTTCTTGCCAGAAGTGACGCATCCTGTATTCACTTAGTTCATGAGCCAAAGAAGACCACATGGCCACACACAACTTTAAGAGAGTAAGAAAGTTTTGGGGGGAACTGGACTGTTTAGAGAAGAACACGAGGATATACATGTTCTGGTCTATAATCATTATCTACAGAGCCTCACTGCCAGCTATATATCAGTCCATGGGAAGAATATATCCTAAAAGAGTTACTTAAGAATCTTAATGGTTCTTCCATCCCAGCCACTTAACTTAATAGCATATTAAGTTCATTCAGAGAAATACTTTTCAACATCCCTTTCCCATCCTGATCTGGTACATTCTTTCCACCTAGCCCAACAACATGAATTTCCTCCCCCACCTACCCATTTTAAGCATGCTTTATTCATTCAACAAATATTGTGGCAGGCACTGGGGACATAGTAATGAACAGGGCAGATGTGAGACAACATCCCTATCATCAAGGTCTATCAGGAAAAACAGAAATTAAACAAGTAATTACATATTTACTTATGATTGTAATAAGAACTGGGAAGGCAAAAATGCCGTGCAATGAAAGTCTAAAAATAGGGGATAGTTTGGGAGGGGAGATGGACGGCTAGTTGGGAAGTCAGCCAGGTAAAAGTCCAGGAGAATAATTACACACAGAGAGAAATGTTTGTAGGAAAACCAGAAAGTAGGAAAGCCACAGGTACTCAGGAGGGAATTAAAATAAATCTAGCATGATTGAAGCAGAATAAAAAAGAGAAAGAGGCAAGGGACTGGAGATTGAGTCAGGGATGAGATCACAGAGGTTGTCATAGAACAAATTAAGGAGATTGCACATTATGCTAAAGCAATAGGAAGTCATTGGTGTTTTAGGCAAGGGAATGACATCATCTGTATAAATATATAGACGTGTGAGGGCTGCTCAAAAAGACATTTATAAGAGTAATTATCAATGTATTGTATACCCGTGGGTCATTCTTTCAGTCTTTATTCAAATGTCCCTCCTCCATGAACCTCCCACCTTCAGTCATCCTAAGACTATGTGGTCACTTCTCCCATACCACTCTCCAGATGCCACTTACTCTTCTTTGTTCCTGTAGCACCATCACTTTTTAACATTTTAGACAATTTACTTACTTATGTGTTTATTGCCTGTCTTCTCTTCCTAGGATGTAAGTTCCACATGATTTTTTTTTTCCTAGAAAGTGCCTGGCAGATGGGTTTTCAACAAATATTTGTTGACTTAATGGCATATCACATTTTTGTTTAAAGCTATATTGAAAGGTGGTTTATTTATCAGTGTTTATGATTCAACACACTTGGTTTAAAATAACTATTTCCTAACTATGTAGTCCGTTGGCAAAGCATATATTGTAATTTAATTCTTAAACATGAAAATTGCTGCTGCAGCAGAAATTCATCATCTGCTTATTTCAGTTTATGGACAAAGTGTTTTTAGTTTATTTTTTAAATCGAATGAATTTTAAGAAGAAAAGATTATGAAACTTGGGTCAGGAATCATGAATCACAGTGGCAGCTTAGTTATTTTACAAAGTTGTTACATATCCCTATCAAAATGTACTGCGATGCTAACAAAATTATAGTATTTTCACACCACAGCAGTGATTAACCCTTTAAACCATTACTTTTGAATGATTATAACCTTACTTGAAGGTGTTTTCAGGACTAATGTGCAGTTAGCAAGTTACAGCTTGCGGCGATGTCTAGAAATATTTGGTAGGAAAGCCAGTTGATTTGTAAAAAGTGCCAGGCAGTCTGCCTTTAATTTCCCTCTGTATCTGACCTCAACTAATCAGAAGGACCCTCAGAGTTTCCTGGCTTATTTCACAAATTAAAATCTTCTCAAAAATCTGTTCTCTTCTTCAACATCGTTACTACCCATGAATTCCCATTCACTCACTTATTAAACTCATTGAGCCTTTCCTATATTCTAGGTATTGTCTTATTGCTCCATTCATTTGTTAGCTCACTGGCCAAGCATTTATTTATCTGTACTGGGGGGAGGCAAGATTTTAAGAGGTAAAATGAGACAATTACATAGACATGAAATTAATTTATCTGAAAAGTGAGAAGGGTTAAGTAAGCAGAGGAAGACATATTTGCTTTTCATGAAAAGAAAACGCTTCAAATTAGCTACAGTTTAAAAAATTATTTTTGGCTGTAAGTAAGGCTGAAAGCCAGAAGATGAGATTATAAATGAAATTCTTTGTATTAAACATACACAAATATAATAAACCAAATATAGAAACCAAAGAGAATTATTACTATTATTTCAATTATATGTTTAGTACTATGAGGAAATACATTCACATATTAATAGTCTACTTTCTAAACCACTTGAAGACAGCTTACACATGAAACCATAGTGCAAGATAATAAGACTAAAACAGGGAAGAGTTCTTGCTCAGCTTGATTTCTTGCCCCTATACTCCTTTTAAGAAATAAGATTACTTTGTTCATATTTGCAAAATCAGTGTTATTCTGAGCCTGGACCAAGCCAGGTGGTATTTAAGAATGACTCTGAATCCCCTTTCTAGAGTTTCTCCTACCAAAATTCAAATCCTGCCCTTACCCTTGGTCTGTTGAATGGACTCTGCTCCCTCTTGGCACACTTGTCTGGATAACCAAGTACTGTCTGCTTGGCCTTTGGTTGACTATAGCTGACAGACACCTAGCATTTTCTGGCACATTGGTACCATAGTATGTGCAATTTGCACTTAGGTTGTTTTGTTTAGAACCCTAAAGATGGACTGATATCCTTGTCCTAGTTTTTAAATCTTTCTGTAGCTAACCCAGCCTGAATAAGACCTCAGAGTACATGCTTTCAGTAACAGTTAAGGCAATCAATTCTACATAAACTTGCCCATGGTTGATATAATGATAGACATAGATTGTGCCGAAACATTCTTCCATACCTGTAAGAAAGTCTTTCATTCCATTAGCCGAAGATGTCCTTCAGCATCGTGAAGGTAGCTCATGTTCTTTTATTTCTCATATAATTCTGCTAACTGCTGTTTTTCTTGAAGCTTCCATGTAGAAAAAAATTTGCTAACCATGGAATGAGCATATCTCTACTGAACTGACTTCAGACAAGCCTCCGTGAGGTAGCCCTACTACAGTCAGGTCTTCTCACCTATTCTGTGGGGCTGAAAGCCATAAGGTATTGTCTGATGATAGGGACCTTGGCTTCCTGAATCAAGGAGACCAAGATGAAGCTGGTAAAGTTAAAAACTGGCAAGGTATCAAGCTTCAGAGGTAACTGTCTACACTTCTAGATGAAAGTAACACTTAAATCTATCATAAATGTCACATTCAGCCTTTGAGATGGCCACGATGGGGAACAAAGTGAAAACCATGACTCTTCAGCAATGAGTCCCTTGACTGTGGACAGATCTTTTTTATTAAACTGATTCCTTATACACACAACTGTAGGAAATGTAGCAGATGAGGATGAGGATGTGGAAATATCTCCATGATTGCTAATCAAAGCTCAGACAACTGCAACTAAAGAAAGCACAGGAGATATTTTAAGGATTTACTAATGCCTAGTAAGTGGCAATGCTCTGTGCTGCTGAAGAATTATGGACCCTGAAAGATGACATGTTTGAGCAGATATAGTTACCATCAAGGGCTTATGAGCAAAAGATTGTGCATCTGAGTCAGGTCTCAAATGGAAGTAGCCATACCAACCATTACTATAGTTGGAAATCTATCAACAATATTTATATATACAGTTCAGATAGCACTATGGCTCCCTCATAGGAACCATATGGAAATGATACTTGACAACATCTCCAGGTGCATAGGATAGCAACCAGCAATAAACCTTGCATCTGCCAAATAATGTCCTCACTGGATATCACCAGCCAAAGACTAACAAAATGTTGAAGATACAAGCAACTGTATGTACATTATATCTTAAATATGTAATGAAATGTGTACATCTTCAAAATTTTGTGGACTATTGGGGAACCTGGGTGGCCACTCAGTTAAGCATCTGACTCTTGATTTGGGCTCAGGTCATGAGCTCACTGTCCATGAGACCTAGTCCCACATTGACCCCTGTATCGGGCTGAGCCTGCTTAGAATTCTCTTTCCCTCTTTCTCTGCCCCTCCCCACTCCCCTCCTCCTCTCTCTCAAAAGAAATAAACGTTTAAAAAATTTTTGTGGACTGTTAATGAGAAATATTTTGATGATCTTAGGAAACAATGCTGCATTAATACTAAGTTTGTTGATGTACTTATTTGATTCATATTTCATTGCTTTTGCCCTCAAAACGGAAGCTTTGGAGTTTCCTTGTGCTGTCAATGTTCATTCTTTCTTAACAGCAAAATCCTGAGTGAGATTGATGGGGGCTGTAGAATAAAGTCAGTAACAATGAAAACAAATTAGCCATCTCTTCACATGTAACAGCTCAAAAGATGTACCACTGACACTGATTCAGGTGTCACTAAACCAAATGCTCATCATTGATAATGCCCACTTAGAAACATCAATATAGAGACATAACAAGCATCCAAATCCATAAATTATAGTGATGTGCCAGAGAATTTCCTGAGTTTTGTTTTTATGACTACATCTAAAACCATTCATGATGACGATAAAATTAAACCAGTTTTGGGTTGAAAAAGACAAAATTTTAAGCTGAAGTTTTCTATTGATCAAGTCAATAATGGCCATAAGTTTGGAGAATTACAACAAGAAACTCACCTTTAGTTTCTCCATAGGTAATAATTGGCATTCTAGCACTTTTTTAAAAAAATCTATCTCCTACTTAAAAGTGAAAATGTGATCCTCTGTTGGGAAATTTGGTTCTCCAAACTAACATTTTAAAAAAAAGGAATTTATATATTTTCTTTCATTACATTTTTAAAAGTTTATTTATTTGTTTTGAGAGAGAGTGAGTGTGAGCACGCATGCAAGCTGGGGAGGAGCAGAGACGGGGAGAGAGAATTCTAAGCAGTCTCCACACTCAGTGTCAGGCCCAACTAGGGGCTCTATCCCATGACCTTGAGATCATGACCTGAGCCAAAACCAAGAGTCAAATCCTTCCCTGACTGAGCTACCCAGGGCCTCTGTTTCATTACACTTTTATTTGAGGGTTAATCTGGCAACATTTTAGCATGAGTCTAATGTAAGTATTGGAAGAAACTATACATGTGAGTCCTCTAACTTGCTAAAGTTTCCCACGACAATGCTCTGTCCTTTATAATGACTCTCAGATTGTTAAAGCCTAAGTCCTTGGACAAAGAAAAATATGTACGGCAAGTAGAACAACAATATTGTTAAACGGATTATGCTCTAGAAAGAGTAAGGCCTTCCTTGTTCCATTCAAAATTAGTTTAAACAGTAACACAGCAGTTCATTCTCATCTGGTTATACTGAGCAGCAGATAGCCTAAACTTTCCATTTCTCTTTAATGTCTTCACCAGAGAAACAGAAATGGTTGACTGATATAATTATAGTTGATAATTCTATAATTATGATTGTAGTTGATCTAAGTAATTATTTTTGCAAGAGAACTTTTAAAATTGGCCAGTAATGCATGTTACAGTTACACAATTTGAGAGAGTGTGAGAATACCAGGTCTTCTTCCAGCACACTGCTGTGTTCCTGGAGCTGTACCGAGACAAGTGCATGGCCTTCTTCTATAGCACCCATGAAATGAGTTATCAAGTGAGCCCAAGTCACTCACACTGAGCAGCTCAGAATGTAAACTGAGCTGTAGACGAGTACAAACAACCACCAAAAATAGAGGAGAGGACACTTCGGTGGCTCAGTTGGTTAAGCATCTGACTTTGGCTTAAGTCATGATCTCACGCTTCCTGAGTTCAAGCCCTGCATTGGGCTCATTCGCTGCTGTCAGCGCAGAGCCCTCTTCAGATCCTCTGTCCCTTTTCTCCTTACCCCTCCCCAACTTCTGCTCTCTCAAAAAATAAATAAAACATTTTTTTAAAAGATCGAGGAGCGGGGCGCCTGGGTGGCTTAGTCAGTTGAGCGTCGGACTTTCGCTTAGGTCATGATCTCACGGTTCGTGGGTTCGAGCCCCGCGTCGGGCTCTGTGCTGATTGCCAGCTCAGAGCCTGGAGCCTGTTTCAGAGTCTGTGTCTCCCTCTCTCTCTGACCCTCCCCTGCTCACACTGTCTCTCTTTCTCTCCTAGAAAAAAAAAACATTAAAAAAATTAAAAAAGAGAGACTTCTGGAAGATGAGGCACACTTTCCTAGCCCCCACATGCTTTTAAGTTAGGAGCTTATTTGGGAAACTTTCTTCTCCAGACAAGCTTTCCTGATTAATCCTCTCCTTTCTCAGAGAAAATTCTTTTCATTCCCCAAAATTTCCTTGAAATTATCATTTTAGATTGAGAAACAAGAAAGAAGGAACTGCAGTTTGTTACAGCATTGTTGCATAATGACTATTTGCATGTGCATGTGTTTTCTACTCTAGTTCTCTGGGACTAAGAGGAGCTTAGTCCCACCTATGATGATATTGGAAGTAATCTGGTTTTATATCTCAGGAACAAGGTAAATTATTATTTTCTCACTTTACAAATGATACTAGTAGGGGTGCCTGGGTGGCCTAGCCAACTAAGCATCTGACTTCAGCTCAGGTCCTGATCTTACCATCCATGAGTTTGAGCCCCACGTTGGGCTCTATGCTGACAGCTCTGAGCCTGGAACCTGCTTCAGGTTCTGTGTCTCCCTCTTTCTCTGCTCCCCTCCCTACTTGCACTCTATCTCTCTCTGTCTCTCAAAAATTAGTAAATGTTAAACATATTTTTAATTAAAAAAATGATACTGGTAGAATAATACATTTATCAGATAACCATATAAACTTGAATTGTAGTTCCAAATACATAATATAATAAATATAATAATAGTAAAATAAAAATATAACCATAAATTAACAAAACAATAAAATCAATTATTCCATCAACAACTACTGAGTACTATTAATCACATTTATTGTGCTTTCACTGTATGCCACACACTGTGTTATTGGCTTTATATGCCATTATCATGTTTGATGGTAATAACAGTCCTTCAAGGTAGAATGTTATGATTGTGGCCGTTTTGGAGATGAGGAAAAGCCTTAACAGCTGCAGAAGTTGCCCAAAGTCACACAGCTAGTGAGGGCCAATGTCAGGAACTCAAACCAAAAATTGCCTAATTCAATAATTGCTAATATCAATAAGATATTAGCTGCCATACTTTCCTGCCAATACATTTTAAAAAGGACGTCTCTGACCAAGGACCTAAGTAATATCATAAAATTAGAGTCTATCATAACATTGTATCTTTATTAGGAGCCATGGGTAGAGTGCAAAGAACACTGGATTAGAAGTTCAACAAGTGGAGTTTAGGACTGGTTATGCCATTCTCTCAGTGTGATACAGGGAAAGTCACTTAAATTCTCTCTTCTTAATTTTCTTCATCTGTAAAAAGAAGGCTAAAATAGAAGATCTGAAAAAGATTTGCAGGCCATGATACAGCTTGTTCTTGGGTCTTGAATGAGTAGGACTTTGCCTGCTATGGGAAAAAATATTCAAACCAGAGTAAATAATTCATTGTGTTATTTTAATTTATGCTCAAGTCATTTTTAAGATCAGTTTCCAATTAGTTTTCAGTAGCCTTCAATAAATTTTAAGTGAATCACTTTTCATACTTCTGAGAGTACAGGTTTTTCTTTACAGGTTCTTCACAAAGGTTTGCTTCTGTGTGTCGCTGTGGTAATTGGTCCTCCAATGAACTTCCCAGCGATAGTCTTCTCCCTTTAAATCTGGGCTGTCTTTGTAACTTGCTTTTGGCTGATAGAATGCAACAGAACTGATGTTACAAGACCTTGGAGTTGGGTCATAAGAAACCTTAAACTTCTACCAAAGTTTCTTGCAACACTCCACCTTGAAATGTTTCCTCTTGGAAGCCAGCCACCATAATAAATGTGACATCCCTGGACTCTGAACATGAGGAACCCAAGCCACATCCAGATGCCCTGTGTTGGTGCCCTGGTCCGAACCTCAGCTGAGCTCTCAGTGAACAGCCAGCATCAACTGCTGGACATGTGAATGAATAAGTAAGTCATCTTGGGCAGCCCAATAGAGACTTCCAATGATTATAGCCCTGGCTGTCATTTGATGACAACTGAATGAAAGACTCCAAAGGAGAAGTACCCAGCAGAGCCCTGTTTATTCACAGAACTATGAAATATAATTAAAAATTATTTTTAAGACAAAATTTACTGTAGGTAACCAGAACAACAATAGGAAACCAGAACAGCCATATCAGATTGAAAACAGAGGAAAAATGAAAATACCATATTTAAATTATTTTTATTATTATGCATGTAAGATGTACATGTTCCTTCAAATATGCTGGTTGCCATGGAATTCATTTTTAACCTGTTAGATGAAACAAAACATAATAAATATTGTTTGTCCTGATTTGGAATATACTATCTCTTCATTTACTTTTATTGTTAAATAATTTGAGCGGTTTCATGGATGAAGTGTTATAATTCTCTAAGATAATCTAGTTGCTTGAATCTCAATCTTACTGATATTTTATGCAATGTATTATTTTCTTGATGTATTACAATGCTCAACAAGTTTATGGTCTCTTTCATTAGTCCCTTTATAAAAGTAAAGCAATCTTTTTGTCTCTATACAAGTTCATTCAGGATATCAAAACTTGCTTTTTGTTGCCAATTGCTTTTGAGTTTGGATAGACATGCCACATTTATGTGTGTGGGTGGCTATACTCCAATATAATTATTTTTGCACATCTTATTTTTTTTCTAATTTGATAGAAAAGCTTCCCTGGAGTAAAAGTACCCTATAAACTACATTAAGGAGGACATTATAGGTTTTAGAGAAAAATGTGAATTTTCCAACACCACCTCAGTTAGTTGCTTGAGCAAATCAGGAATTAAAGTTTCTCTTAACTCCTGTTAAGTATCTTCTATCTTACAAATAAACTGAAACCAATAGCTTGAAGACATTTGCCTTCAGGTGTTGATATAAATTGTGTCTACATGTCTTCATTGTTGGTTTGATTTTTCTATATTAAATCCAATACTCAGAAGAAAACATGTATATTAAATCAGATTTAGAAAAAAAATCTGGGTGGTAACATACATGTATATTGACTCCCCCCCAAAAAGCTCAATATATATATTTTTAAAACATGTTCTAATGTCTATTGTATTTAATGTCTTTTCTGACCACTGAGAGAGATCAAAAGATTTTTCAGTTTGTAAAAATATTGAGTGTTAATGCTTATTCTTGACTAAAATTTACTGAATGTTATTTATTGTGTTCCTAGACCTTCAAAGGGAATATGCTGATAATGAATCATTTTTCTTACCCTCAATGTATTTCTATCTTTTGATCAATTTTCTTTCTTTCAACTTCATATACAACATTCATGGCTATATTTCTAGGTTTTCCTAGATGTAAGAACCTAGCATTTCTTAATCTTTTCCATTGTAAACATGCTGTTATTTCCAAAGCTCAGTAAGACTGTCTTCCAAAACAATAACATTTCAGAAGTTGGTTCTAGGGGCACCTGGGTGACTCAGTCGGTTAAGTGTCTGACTTCAGTGCAGGTCATGATCTCACAGTCTGTGGGTTTGAGCCCCACGTCAGGCTCTGAGCTGTCAGCACTGGAACCTGCTTCAGATTCTGTGTCTCTCTCTCTCTCTGCCCCTCCCCCCACCTCAAAATAAAGTAAAGGCATTAAAAAATTTTTTTAAGTTGGTTCTACCCTTGACATAATTTACTAATTTGTATATGACACTTTTACAGTTTGCAGATTTTCATTTTTCTGCTGCCATCCATGACAGAAGGATGTCCATGTGTGGGATACCTCCCAGGCATACCACCAGAGACATGGGCAGTACACCAGAAGCAGACTATGGTTTCTCACACTTCACAGTGCTATCTGTACATAAATAACTGTATGTAATCTTTCTTTGGTTAGTCTGGCTAATTTTTTCCTTGATAAATTTCATTGGTCTCTTCAAAAAAAGAGCTTTTGGTTTCATTGATTTTTATCTATTATTTATTTGCTCTTTCACTGATTTTTACTCTTATTTTTTATTATTTCCTGCTTTCAGCTCATGCTGAATTTAATTTGTTCTTTTCCTAGTTTTTTAAGGTTGCAACTTAAATAGTTGCTTTTAGTTCTTTCTTCATTCTGAACATAAGCATTTTAATGCTATAAATTTCCCCCTAATCACTTCTTTATCTCCATTCCATAAATTTTGATATGTTGCATTTTCACTATCGTTCAGTTCAAAAGTAAATTTTCTCATGGGAAAATTAGATCCATTGGTTATTTAGAATGTATTGATTAATTATCAAATATTTAGGGATTTTCAGATATCTATGTTATTAATTTTTAATTAAATTCCACAGTAGTAAGACAAAGCAATTTGTATGATTGTAATTCTTTTAAATTCATGAGACTAGCTTTGTGGCCCAGAAGGTGGTCTATCTTGGTGAATATTCCATGTGTTCTCGAAAAGAATGTATTCTACTGTTGTTGGCTGGAGTTCTTTATAAATGTCAATTGGGTCAAATGTTTATATGCTATTTTCAAGTCATCTATACCCTTACTGATTTTCTACCTGTCCTATCAATTACCAAGAGAAGAGGGTTGAAATCCTCAAGTATAATTGTGGATTTGTCTATTTACTCTTTTAAAGCTCTTAATTTTTTGTTTTACCTTATTTTAAAGCTCTGCTCCTAGGTATATAAATATGTAGGATTATTACATATACTTAATGAATTTGCATCATTATGAAATGTGCCTCTTTATCTGTACTAATATTCCTTACTCTGAAGCCTACTTTGTATGATATTAATATTGTCACTTCAGCTCTTTTCATCAGATTCATTGAGGTATAATTTACATATAATAAAATTCATCAATTTTAAGTGGATCCTGCCCATCATCACAATTTACCATATAGAGCATTGCCACCCCTCCGAAGAGTTACCTACTGTCTTTTTGTGGTCAATCTCTTCCCCCCACTCCTGACATCTGATACGCTTTCTGTCTCTATAGTTTTTCCTTTTTTGGAATGTCATATAAATGGAATCACAAGAAGCAGCATTTGGGGTTTGGACTTCTTTGATTTAACATAATGCATTTTCATCCATGTTGTTGGTTTGTTCTTTGTTACTGCATAATAGCATTCCATTGTGTGGACAGACCACATTTTGTTTACCTACTTGCCAGTACAATAGCATCTGGGTTTCTTTCAATGTGGGGCCATCCTATAAAGCTACTACAAATTGTGGGTACATGTTTCTAAAATGAAATGTGTTTTATTTCTCTTGGACAAATATCTAGGTGTTGTATTACTACATCATATGGTAAGACTACTATCTAAAATCAAGAATGGTGGTCTTAGGCTTTCTTTACCTATCAGGCTTCTATCTAAAGCTAGAATCAGTCCCAACAGTTATGAAATCATGACTTCATACAGAACACTGTGCCAGGTAACAGGAGTATGCAACAGAAACTTGCAAACTATAGGTGGACATTTTAAGGCCTTAAGGCCCAATAGTGGCCACCTGTAGCCAGAAAAAACGTCAAGAGGATTCATGACTTAAGTTCCGATATTGATTCTACTTTGAGAATATGAAAAGGTTTTTTTTAGATTACGATAAATAACAATCTTTGAAAACGTGAACACGTGATACTATTAACCCAGCCCAAATCCGTTTAGAAATTCTTGTGTGCAATTCAAATATACTTAAGACTTTCAAACACTATATTTATTTAATTGGCAGATATTACTTTTTAAGGATACAAAGAGTTTTCCTTACACAACCGAATAATTACTGTAAATACAATCTGGGGCATGATTAATGGCTTTGTTCATTATCCGCACTTGGAGCAGACCTCAGTATCCGTTTAAGACCCAAGTGGCTAGAATTATCTGCCGACCCCAGCTCCCAATTGTAACTGAAAAAAGTAAAGGAGCTCCAAGGAGTTGAGGAGGCACAGGTAACGGGCACGGTGTGCCGGCAGAATCTGACATTTAAGCCGCCCTGCCCTTCCGGGCCACGGCTGCCTTGGACAGGCGGCCCTGTCAGAGGCAGAATGTAGAGGAAAAAGGGCTGAACTCTGCCAGGCAGCGCGCGACGACGCCCTAACCTTGGCTGTCACAGCAGCACTCGAGAAGCCCACTGGCACGGCTGCTCCAACGCCCCCTCCGCCCTCCGCGAATCCCGCAGTAGCCGCGCAGGTGTGCGCGGGGCGCGCGCACGCAGTGCGTGCCGGGTGCGGGTCTAGCTGGCGGAGGGGCTGCTGGGCGCTTCGCGGAGGGTAGTTGGCTGGTGGGTGTCGGCCTCCCAGCCATCCCTCCTCCTTCTTCTCGTCTCGCGCCGGCCGGGGATGCTCGCGCGCGGCGCCCCCTTGCCTGTAAGCTGGCCGTCTCGGGGAGGGAGGGCGGGGGTGCGGCGTGTGTGAGTAGCTGGGAGGGGGCCCGCGAGGAGCTCCGCGGAGAGCTCGCCCGGGTTAGTCCGCCGCCGTCACCTGACTCGTTGGAGCAGCCACAGCTGAGGTGGGGGCGGGGATGGGAACGCGGCGCGGATCGCTAGAGAGACGCGGCAGCGCCGGCGGAGGAGGCGGCGGCGGGCGGGTACAGGCTCCTGGGGCCCCGGGCGGCGGGCGCAGGGACCGCGGAGTTGAGGGTGGGGGTCCGGGCTAGGGCTGGAGGCATCGCGCCCCGGGGCACCGGGTCCGCGCGGCCGCACACACCCACTCGGCGCGGCTTCCCTCGGCGGCCCGGGCTCCGCTCATCTTGCGGTGGGAGGCGCCGCTCCCGGGGCGGGGTGAGTCCCCGCGGCCCCTGCTCGGCCCCCTCCTCCGCGTCCCGGCAGCGCGCGGATCCGGAGAGGATAATCCTAGGGCGCGGAGAAGGGCAGCGGCTGGGTGACAGCTCCGCGGCGCGCTCGATTGCGGGCGGGGGGCTGGGCTGGGCTGACAGCCCGTGTCTGCTCCACTGCCAGGAAGGGCGAGGCGCCGAGAGACTTCGGCGCCTCCGCAGAGCCTCCGGGCGGCCCCTGCGGCGGGGATTTGGCGGCGAGGGGAGGAGACCCGAGCGAAGGGCCTCGGCGGGCCTTTGGTAGCTGCAGTGAGGAAGGAAGGGGAGGCGAGGGCATAATATGGCGCAATGCTAGGATAATCTCCACCGCGCCCGAGGGAGAACGAGCCCACTGCTGCAGCCGCGCGAGGAGCAGGAAGGAAACGGCCAAGGCTTGGGTATCCAATTCAGACCCCGGAGCCTGCGGGCTACTGGGAAGAAACGCTGCGGCGGGCAAGCGAGAGGTGGGCACCGGGTGGGCGCGGCGCCCAGGGAATAACCCCGGCGCACGCCGGAGCTTGTCGGGCACGCGGGGATCAGGTTGCAGGCGAAGTGCTGATTGACCGAAGGGTTGATGGGGCGCCGGAGGGGTGAGGCGGGCGACACGGGGAGTGGGACGGGGACGGTGTCAAGAGGCTGGGACCAGAGGGGCTTCCGTGACGGACCCACTCTGGCTCGAGACCCTTAGATCGCGTCGCAGGAGCGAGGCTTAGCGCTTTGCTGGCTCTTAAAGGTGGTACCAGGGCGGAGACAGAGGAGAAGGGAGCCGCCGTGTGGCTGGAGGAGGCAAGGCCGGGCTGCTCGGAGGGCAGGGTCTGCGGGTTTAAAGCAGGACCATATCCCCTTCTTTCCCGCAGAAGAGGAGGCGATAGACTTGGCCGGAGAAGATGTCGGGCCAAACGCTCACGGATCGGATCGCCGCCGCTCAGTACAGCGTGACAGGCTCCGCTGTTGCGAGAGCGGTCTGCAAAGCCACCACTCATGAAGTGATGGGCCCCAAGAAAAAGCACCTGGACTGTAAGCATCTTTTTATATAAGTGGGACATGCGCACGGCAGAGGCGCCCTGGAGGCTGGAGTGCGGCCTGGGCTCGCGTCTATAATGCTGCGGCTTTGAGAACTCCCAGCTGAGCTCCAGATCTCCAGACGTGGAGATGTTGCCTTGGGGCAACCCTGAGACCTTGTGTATGAGCCATTTTTTTTTCCTGCTCTGTTCACCTCCAAGGTCTTGGTGGAGAAAAAAAAAAACAATTTTCATGTATTAATACTATAAAATATTGAGAAATTGCACATTCTGGATTAGGCACTTTTCACCTCTTTTTTATTTTTCTTTCTCCACACACCACTTCTTGGTCCAGGTTCAGGTTATAGGAAATCAGGGTTGCACAGTCATACTGCCCCCCCCGCCACCACCACCAAAGAAAAAGATGAAATCACAAAAGGTCACACTTACCACCTTAGTTTTCTAAATACATTTTTTAATAGTTTTAAAATAGTGCCATCTTTTTCAGTGTGGCTGCTGAGGTTGTGTGTGTGTGTGTATTTGAGTGTGTGTTTTATGTAACCACACCAAACCGAAATAAATTCAGGCTACTGAATGAGGAAATTGGACTTCAGAGATCATGGCGATTTCATTTTACACATCCTGGCACACTTCTTTGTCCCGTTCTCGGAAGCTGCTGGGCAGATTGACTGCTGTGGTCACAAAATGGATGTACTCTTCCAGCATTTGTGATGGTGCACTTTTACGTGAAAATACTTCATTCATAATGCTTTCTGTTTATATTTGTTATTTGATGGAAAACAGCTTTAATCTAGTTTGGAATCTGATATAAATTTTTCACATGATTAACACAGTAAATATTTTGTTATTGAAAGACAGATAAGGACTTAGAAAAAGGCCTCACCGGCTTTAGGTGGTGAGGCTCTTAATAGGTAAGGCTCCATCAGTACATGTTCTGTAGCTGCTGTTTAGTCTCGTTGACCTGCTTAGGACCTGCTCTGCTGTTTGCTGGTAAAGGTCAGTGCTGGCATAAGAGACACAACTATCGCCATACCCATTTCCTGTCTAGCTTCCTTTGTCCATTTCTGGGTTTCTTTTGCTTCAGGCCTTCCCCAGTGTCTGCCTTGTGCAGCTGAGAAAATGGTACCAGTGTTAGAATTGACTTTAGTCCTATTATCTGTATGAGCACAGCTTGGAAGCGTACAGCTGGACATTGTAAGGGTTATCCTGGCTTGTGGAGCTGTTGTGTCACAGAATTGAATCATTTTGCTTCTAGAAGCTTGTCTGAGGGGAAAACACCATTACCCCTTTCCTGAGGGAGTTCATAACAAAATTTGTTGATTATGGTATCATGTGTTATATATGCAGTACAGGGTGGAGGAGGCCATCAGGGCCAGGGCACCTAACAGGAGTAGAAATTATAAATTCATGACCAGCTCATTTTGCTGCAGTGTGCTGAATCATTTAGCCATCTTTCCATCAGTTTCCCCAACTCTGGAAAGATGACTCCTGTCATAAAGGTATGTGTCAGTCTAGCAAATATTCATAAAAAAAAGCTATAGGTATGGATTTGCTAATGTTATGAAAATGATAGATCAGTATATCGATACATTTCATAAACAGTCACAGGTTTGAGCATTTCATTAAAACGTTTTCAGATAAAGACTCACTTTTCCATACCTAAATATTTAGTTGCCTCAATATTTTAGATCTGGAAAAGTCTTTTAAAAATTGTCAAGGTGGGAGGTTTTCCAGTATCTCTAGCATATGTTAGTGAGTGGGGTGATTTTGAAGATATGGAACATAAGGGAGAGATTCTGTATTTAAAAGGGAGATGAAGGGGCGCCTGGGTGGCTTAGTCGGTTAAGCGTCCAACTTTCGCTTAGGTCATGATCTCGCAGTTCCTGGGTTCAAGCACCGCGTCGGGCTCTGTGCTGACTGCCAGCTCAGAGCCTGGAGCCTGTTTCAGTCTGTGACTCCCTCTCTCTCTGACCCTCGCCTGCTCACTTGCTCTCTCTCTCTCTCTCTCCTAGAAATAAAAAAGAAAAAAAATTTAGAAGGGAGATGAAGCAGAAATTGGTATTGAATTATTAGTTTAAATAATCATAAGAGCTACACATTTATTTAGCAGTTAGTATATGCAAGGCACTGGGCTTTACATTATTAATATTGCTGCTTAACAGGTTCAGGAAAGGTAATTAACTTTAACATCTTTTAACCATTCCACTTAACTATTGTCTGTGGCTTATTGAGTAGTATTTTCAGTGGGGGTAGGGGGTGGGGAAGGGAAAGAACAGTATTAGCCTGAATGGTTTAATCTCCAAAATGCCCATCCTGTTTGTATGGCTTTGTGTGAAATCAAGCAGCACAACCCACGCTCTTATTGTAATCTCTGGTATGCATGAAGACTTAAATTTGGTCGCTTAAAAAAATGAGCAAAAGGCAAGCACTGAAGAGTGTTAGTTTTTCTTTTGAATATTTTAGTTTTTGAATGAGTAGTAAAATAAATGAGCTACAGTTGAAAACAATCCTAGGGCAAAATTTGGAAAGATAGATATCACATTACTGATATGTCCTATCTTAAGAAAAAATGGTATGGAAAATTTGAATATACAAATATTGTTATATTTATAAGCATTGTAAGAGAGCATGTTTACTTGGAATTCCTTGTGAAGTTCCTTTAAATAATAGTAGACTACCTTAGCAATTTATTCACAGGTTTTCAGTAACATACCAGTTATAAAAGTGAGCCACGTTTATTATTTGAACATGCGAACACGTTAACTGAGTTTCCATATATGCATTGAAGCACTCTTAAGTAATGTTTTAGTTTTGAAAATACTAAACAGTAGTTGGGAGGAACAGAGCATAATGTAGAGTGGAAACAAAGAAACTTTTTAATTAGTTTGATTTGTTTGATTTAACTTTTTAGTTTGGAATTTAGGTTGGAAGATTATAAGATTAAAGTTTATGGTTTTGTGATTTTTTTTCAGATATTGGATTAATTGAATAGGCTCTGAATATTATTTATTTAAATTGGTTTAAAAGATGATTTTTTTTCTGTTTAGGCTGATAGGCTAAGAAAATTAGTGTTAATTTTGGTGATTTATACAATAATGCTTAAATAGTATATGATTTAAACACTTAAAGGAATGATTTGTTTATAGCTGGGGACAGAGTTACATAGGGTACGAAGATGAAGATAAACTCTAGGCATATAGTCTCAGATTTTTTCCCTTTTTTTCAATAACAGGAAGTTTCTTAGAGGAAAAATGTATTCAGAAAAGCTTCAACATAATCAGCAGTTATTTATTGAATTTAAAGTAAATTAATATTGGGACACCTGGGTGGTTCAGTCAGTTAACCGTCCAACTCTTGATTTTGGTTCAGGTAATGATCTCATGGTTCTGTTCATGAGATCAATCCCCATATCAGGCTCTGTGCTAACAGCATGGAACTTGCTTGGTATTCTCTCTCTTCCTCTCTCTACTCCTCCCCAACTTGCAAGAGCACACGTATACATGTTCCCTCTCCCCATCTCTCTCTCTCTCTCTCACACACACACACAAAATAAATAAACATTAAAAAATAAATTAATATTTTATAACATATATCTTAAGGTACTTTTGGATTATGTAAAACTTTTATTCCATACTCTACCCTACTATAATAATCTTGCTCCTTGCACATGAAAATTAAATACTTGACCAATGTTAGTTTGACATTAGTTTTTCTGGGTCCCTTTGTACTTCTTTGTTTCCTTTTCTTTGTAACTTTGTGTATCTATTTGGTAACACATGAAATATCCAGAATTTAGCAAGTATTTAACTTTTGGTTACAACTGTTTTACGTTTCAGTTGCTTTTCTGTTTTGTAGTTGATGGCCTGTCCAAGTCAAATAGTAAAGAGATAAGATCCAGTAGGGCACCTATTTTCTACCCAAGTGCTGTGTCACGGTTAAAGAACAATCAAAAACTAGAGTCTAGAGTTGGCCCAGTGTAACACCTGCAGGGAGAAATGTGGAAAGTTTGGCAGCTTAGTATAAGATTCATTTCTGTTCATAGCTCTTATGAACAACTTCTCTATATGCTATATGGCTAAGAAAAAAAACCCTATTTAATATCATCGAAATTTAAACATAGACTTTATTATCAAACCAAACCTTGTTAAAAGCCAAATTGATTGTCAAAAATGCTATTTTTTCCATTCTAAAAATCTTGAGGGTTTTTAATAATGAGGTTATGCTACATAATGGACAAGTGATTCAGGTTCTGAATCTTATGTTTGAGGGATACTGTCATTTTAGAAATGATTCCTATCCTCCCAAATTAAGAAAATGATGTTATTTCTTATTAGAATATCTAATAAAAATAGTGGGAGATAGGATTGTGTTTTGATTCAAGGCAGATACTGGCAAATTATCACAAAATTCCTATGTTTTAATTTTATTCATAAAAATACCTGCAAATAAGAAATAACTGAGTATATGTAATGAAATTTTAACCTTAAGAGTTTATTTGCTTTACATAAACCTGCTTAGTATAAATAAAATATATTTTGATTTATAGAAATGCTACTTGCATGCTAATTCAGTTGATATCATATTTATACTTGTTATAACTTAAAATATCTTTCTACAGTGCATAGATCCAAAAAATAAAGATTATTAAATAAAATTAATAGGATCGATGTATAAAAGTTTACTGAACACTAGAGTAACTTTCAACATGAGAAGTGTACTACTTTGTTGTAATATATTTTACTTTTATCTCAGTTCTCATTTCACTATTTGTTATTTGCTAAATACACCCTTATTTTTCTATACCAAGGCATGCTCTGTTCCTTCTTTTTAAAATTTTCTTATGTTTATTTATTTTTGAAGGAGAGAGACAGTGTGTAAGCTAGGGAATGGCAGAGAAAGAGGGCGACAGAATCCGAAGCAGGTTCCAGGCTCTGAGCTGTCAGCACAGAGCCTGACATGGGGCTCAAACACACAAGCTGTGAGATCATGACCTGAACCGAAATTGGATCCCCAACTGGCTGAGCCACCCAGACACCCCTGATCCTACTTCCTATTTCACCAGAGGACCCAGCCTGAATGTGGAGATGGAGATATTTTTTAGGCAGTGAGGAAGAGCTAGGGGAAATACACTTGTGAAAAAGCATTCCCAGTCAATGGTTATTTATACAGTAAATCTGTCAAGAGGCCAATCTATATGGTCCTGTGATGTTTCCAGACAACACTCAGCATGCTGGGAGGGGGGCAGAGAGATGATGTGAAGTTTAGGGGCTGGCAGGATCAGGCAAAGCAGAAGAGTGGCAAAGAGTCTCAGGTGATAGTAGGGGCCATGCTTTAGAAATGACTTAAAGTAATTAAGCAGGCTTTATATCAACTATTTTTTCCTGGATCTTTTTACTTCCAGATCTTCAGAGAAATCTTTGTTTTTTATGACCCATAATCTATATGGGTCACTTTGGATTTTTTTTTCCTCCTTTGGTGATCAATGTGGTTAGCAGATACTTTCTTAGAACTGGTATATAATTGGGGTGCCTGGGTAGCTCAGTTGGTTAAGCATCTGACTTTGGCTCAGGTCATGATCTCAGGGTTCATGGGTTTGAGCCCCAGGTCGGGCTCTGTGCTGACAGCTAGCTCAGAGCCTGGAGCCTGCTTCAGATTCTGTGTCTCCCTCTCTCTCTGACCCTCCTCTGCTCACACTGTCTCTCTCAGAAATAAATAAAACATTAACATGTTTTTAAAAAGAACCAGTATATAATTGGTAACTCACATCAATTTTTTTAAAAGTTGCAAAAATTTAATATATGAAAAAACAAAATTATGTGCAGAGAGGTAAATTTACATCTTAATTGCAATATTAGCTTGCAACATTTTAGATTAAAATCTAGATTTTTGGTACATTGCCATATTAGTTTTAATGTTTAATAAATGGGCGCTGAACTCTTACTTGTAATTTAATCTGTGCACTCAGTTGCTATGGATCTATCACTTAGCTTTTCACAAATAAATATCCTTTAAATATCTTACCTCCTCTCTTCAGATTGATTGATGCTGGGATAGGATGTTGTTGGAGCTTATCTAGATTTCAATAACTTCACAAAGAAGGTCAGAAGTGACATATAACCTTCCCTGAGGGCCTAGGATACTTTCCTTAATAGAGTTGTGTTTTAGGTGGCTCAACTCCTGAGCCAGCTGCTACTAAGTGAGCCTTCAAATATAATCATAGTTCAGTTAAAGAATGAAAAGCCACATTTCTTGCCATTAAAAAATATTTATTCAGGGCACCTGAGTGGTTCAGTCGGTTGAGCGTCCCACTTTGGCTCAGGTCATGATCCTGTGGTTTGCATCAGGCTCTGTGCTGACCGCTCAGTAGCTCAGTTGACTACTGGTAGCTCAGTCGGTTAAGCATCTGACTTTGGCTCAGGTCATGATCTCACAGTTCGTGGGTTTGAGCCCCACGTCGGGCTCTGTGCTGACAGCTAGCTCAGAGCCTGGAGCCTGCTTCACATTCTATGTCTCCCTCTCTCTCTGCCCCTACCCCACTTGTGCACTCACTTGAGCACTCTTTCTCTCTCTCTCTCTCAAAAAAATAAACATTAAAAAAATTTTTTAAAGTATATTTATTCTTCAGTTCCACCTTGTTTGCAAATTCTTTTCTCTTTACAGAGAAACATCATTTGCTTGTGAAGAGAAATGTTAGCTATCTTTCTTCTCAGGTTTATGTAATGTGCTGTATGTTTTGTTTCTCATTAAGGAGGGAATAGTATAATGGCATACCCAGTGTCAATTGCATGATGACCTGAAAGACAGGATGGAGTTTTCCTAGGAGCCAGGCCAGAGAAAGAACTGTACCCAAAAGCCCACAGCCATTTTATACCCGGGTTCCCACTCTCTCTTCATTTGTTTCAAATGTTTGAGGATCCCTCCTGCCTTCCCATGCATACATAAACTTTCTCTGTTGTGCATCTTTAAGAAGGACCTAATGTTTTCTAAAGGATTTTATATATGCCCTTCCTGGCTACTTGCGAAAGAGAGAAGCTACACCTTTGCCTACTTTGTGTAGTTTTGCTTTTTGGCCTGATCATTAATTATTCTCATAGGGGTAGCACTTTTATTTTAAATGATAACTCTCCTTTCTATATCAGTTCTTCTGTCATCTGTATCTTTAACTGCTCCTCCTCCTGTCTCTCTCATGAGCATTTTTAAGTATCTCCATTTAAAACAAAGTCAACCCTCCTTGGACTCTATGATCTCTCCCCATGGCCATCCTGTTGTCTCATGCCTTTCTTTCACAGCCAAGCTTCTTGAAACAGAAGCCCACCATTCCAAAACAAACAAACAAACAAATAAACAAATGCAAGTCTACCCCTGTTTGGATATTCTGTGTCTTTGGCTTAATCCATGTGTGAAATATTAGGATTGCTATTAGGTTGCAGGCATTGCCCACTGAATTGGCCAAGCCATTAATTTGAGAATTATCCTTCATCTGTCACATCCAGTCAGTGATCAGTTGTTAAAAACTCTCTGGAATGTCCTTCTTAACTATTTATGCCTTGGTTTAAATCACTTAGAAACCTCATTTGTAAAATGAAGACGAGTAATAGTACCTACATGTCATCTTTGGTGAGAGACAACACATGTGAAATATATGGCCCAGCGCTTGACTCACAGATGTGCACTGAACATCAGTTATTACTACCACCTCTACTAGTACAATTGCTGTTGGTACTACTGTTGCCCTTACTAGTACCATTACTGCTACTTCCACCTCTATGACAACAGATATGGTCATTGGTGATTAGCGCTTACCACTTCTCTAAGATTGTTTTTTTACCCCTCCTTTCATTTACTTCAGTTCGTACTTTAATTCCAACTTTCTATAGTTTGGAAGCTTAAAATATATATTATTTCTGTTTCTTTTTGTGATCACCTTTAAAAATTTAGTGTGCCTGCTTAAAATCTAAAGTAGAAAAGTATCTTTTTATTTCCTCCTAGGGAAATTTAGAAACTTCAGTCACCCACTTCTCACTTAACATGTTATGTTGTCTAGTGTTTTCATTCTACCATAGTTTTAACCCCCAAAGCTAGATACTATTATTTGATACAGGCAGTGTTTATGCAAGTAAATCCTCTTTGACTTCTTTGTTTACTATTCCTTCATTACATCTAAGATTTTCCTTTTCAAGCTCCTTAAGTGATGCTATTTAGTAGTAAACTCTATTTTTGTCTAAAAAATTTATTTTGTCCATATTTTTGAAGAATAGTATATCCTATGTAAGATATATGTGTGTTTGTATATATACATATACACACGTATATCCTATATGTTTGTGTATATATATACCCTATATAGTTTATATATAGTTATTTTTTTGGGGAAGATAATTTCATTCTTTTGGCTTCTGTTCCTTTTAAGAAGTCATCTATGAGTCTAACTACCTTTAGGTAATTTCATAGTATTTGTGGCAGCTTTTAAAATCTGTTTGTCTTGTCCTGCTGTCCTGCTGTCATGCATGTGTGTGTACATATAGCTTTCCTTTTTTTTTTTAATTTTAATTTCAGTATAGTTAATATAACACTTATATTAGTTTCACAGGTATAATATAGTGATTCAACACTTGTTTACATTACTTGTATACATTAGTTTCACGAGTATGATATAGTGATTCAACACTTGTATACATTACTTAGTGCTTATTATAAGTGTACTCCTAATCCTCCTCATCTGTTTCACCCGTCTACCCCCACCTCTCCTCTGATAGCCATCAGTTTGCTCTTTACAGTTAAGAGTCTGTGTTTTGGTTTCTCTTTTTTGTTATTCTTTGTTTTGTTTCTTAAATTCCACATATGAGTGAAATAATATTGTATTTGCCTTTCTCCGACTGACTTATTTAGCTTTATACCCTCTAGATCCATCCATGTTGTTGCAAATGGCAAGATTTCATTATCCTTATGGCTGAGTAATATTCCATTGTGTGTGTGTATACCACATCTTTTTCATCCCATTCATCTATCAATGGACACTTGGGCTATGTCCATAAATTGTCTACTATAAACAATGCTGTAGTAAACATACGGGTTTATATATCTTTTTGAATTAGTATTTTCATATTTTTTGAGTAATTACCCAGCAGTGGAATTACTAGATGATATGATAGTTCTGTTTTTTATTTTTTGGGGAATCTCCATACTGTTTTGTATAATGGCTGTACCAGTTTGTATTCATTCCCACCAACATTGCAAGAGGTTTCCTTTTTCTCCACATCCTCACCAACATTTAGTTTCTTGTATTTTTGGCTTAGCTATTCTGACAGGCATGAAGTGATATTCACTGTGGTTTTGATTTGTAATCCCCTGATGAGAAGTGATATTGAGCATCTTTCTTGTGTTTGTTGGCCATCTGTATGTCTTCTTTGGAAATGTCTGTTCATGTCTTCTGTCCATTTTTTAATTAGATTATTTGACTTTTTGTGGTATTGAGTTACATAAGCTCTTTGTAGATTTTAGATACTAACCTTTATTCAGATATGCCATTTGCAAATATCTTCTCCCATTCAATATGTTGTCTTTTAGTTTTGTTGTTTCTTTCACTATGCAGAAGCTTTTTATTTTGATGTAGAACCCATAGTTTATTTTTGCTTTTGTTTCCCTTGCCTCAGGGGACACATCTAGAAAAATATTGCTGTAAATGATCTCAGAGAAATTACTGCCTGTGATGTCTTCTAGGATTTTTTGACTTCACATCTCACATTTAGGTCCTTAATCCATTTTGGATTTGTTTTTGTGTATGGTGTAAGGAAGTGTCCCAATTTCATTCTTTGGCACGTATCTGTCCAGTTTTCCCAGCACCATTTGTTAAAGAGACTGTCTTTTCCCCATTGCATATTCTTGCCTCCTTTGTTGGAGATTAATAGACCATATAACCATGGGTTTATTTCTTGGCTGTCTATTCTGTTCCATTGATTTATGTGTCTGTTTTTGTGCTTGTATTATATTGTTTTAATTACTATAGCTTTGTAGTATATCTTGATAGCTGGGATTATGATACCTCCAGTTTTGTTCTTATTTTTCAAGATTGCTTTAGCTATTTGCATTTTCTTGTCTTTTTCTTTTTTTTTCTTTTGTGGTCCTGTACATATTTTAGGATTGTTTGTTCTACTTCTGTGAAAAATTCTCTTGGTATTTTGGTAGGAATTTCATTAAATCTATAGATTGCATTGGGTAGTATAGAAATTTTAACAGTATTCTTCAAACCCATGGGCATAGAATATCTTCCCATTTATTTGTGTCATCTGAATTTCTTTCCTTAGTACTTTAGTTTTCAGAGTGCATATCTTTCACCTCCTTGGTTAAGTTTATTCCTAGGCAGTTTATTTATTTATTTATTTATTTATTTATTTATTTATTTATTTATTGGTGCAGTTGTAAATAGAATTCTTTCTTTCTCTTTCTATTACTTCATTATTACTGTATAGAAATACAAGCACTTGCTGTATTTTGATTTTGTATCCTGTGACTTTACTGAATTCATTTACCACTTCTAGTGGTTTTTTGGTGAAGTCTTTATTTAGGTTTTTCTATATCACGTCATCTGAAAATAGTGAAAGTTTTGCTTCTTCCTTGGTGACTTTGGATGCTTTTTCTTGTTCTTGTCTGCTGTGGCTAGTAGGACTTCCAGAAATATGTTGAATAAAAGTGGTGAGAATGTACATGATTTTGTTCCTGATCTTAGGGAAAAAGCTCTCCATTTTTCACCATTGAGTATGATGTTAGTTGTGGGTTTTACATATGTGGTCTTTATTATGTTGAGGTATGTTCTCTCTGAACTGACTTTGTTGAGGATTTTTATCATGAATGCCTGTTGCGCTTTGCCAAATGCTTTTTCGACATCCATTGAAATAATCATATGGTTTTTATCCTTTCTCTTATTGATGTGATATATTGCATTGATTTGCAGATAATGAACTACCTCTGCATCCCAGGAACAAATCCCACTTGTCTGCAGTGAACGATTTTTTAATGTGTTGTTGGTTTGGTAATATTTTGATGAGGATTTTTGCATCCGTGTTCATCAGAGATATTGACCTGTAGTTCTCTTCTTTTTGTGGTGTCTTTATCTGGTTTTGGTATCATGGCAATGCTGGCCTCATAGAATAAATTTGGAAGACTTCCTTCCTCTTAGGTGTAGCTTTCTTTTATTTATCCTCTTTGGAACTTGTTCAGTTTTCTGAATCTGAGAATTCATTTCTGTTAACAGGACTGGGAAATTCTCATCATTTGTTATTATTGAGTGTGTCCTGCACCCATTTTCTTTATTGTCTTCAAATATGATTATACATATGCTAAATATTTTCATTATGTTCTTCTATCTCACTATATTATATAGCTTTTATAGTTTCAAATACTTTCTTTACTTTTTAGCATGTTTTGTTTTACAGATATTTTCCAGTTTATTAATTTTCTCTTCAGCTATGTCATGTCTGCTTTTACTTATCCTTAGTTTTGAATTTTATTAATATTTTTTCATTTTTAAAGTTTTTCAAATCTGCTCTTTTTTGGATGACATAGATTTCTTACATTTTTGAGTTCTTTTGTTTATTCACCGTTTGGAACATATCTCATTTTATATGTGTATCTCATAGATCCATTACCTGAAGTTCTGTGTCTGCTATTATTTTTGACTATTATGAAATGTTTCCTCACGTTTTGTAATTTTGGACTTCATCTGTGGGAATCCTGAAAATTTAGGATAACCTAGAAGGATTTGTGTTTGCTTTTGTGAGATTCCCACAAATGCTACTGTCCTGAGAGCACCTTAAGTAGGTTTCTGCTGTTGGAGTTTCTCATTTAGGACAGGTTTAGGTTTATAATTTCAAAGTCTAAAAAGCTCAAAGTACCAAAATTATTTTTTGTAAATCATTTGATATCTGCTATCTTGACTTACCCAGTCTATATTACCTACCATCAAAGTTTCTATGTTGAACTACAGAAATAGTATTGTATTATGGTATGCTGTCCAGATTAGACTGGGGTGTTAATATATGGTATATGTACCATTTTACTTTTGTAAAATCTGAACAATCCTAAATTCTGAAACACATATGGCTCTGAGGGTCTTAGATAGAGGAGTGTGAATCTGTAGTCTAAATCTGAGTCACCAACTTGGACAAAGGAAAAGCTATGGTTATAAAAGTCCTAGATATTTCTTCTTTTTCCTTCATTTACCCAGAGCCTAAATTGAGTGGGACAAGCTTTTCTCTTGTCTTCTTTTGCTGGAAGGTGTTCTGTTTTTTGTTTGTTTGTTTGTTTGTTTGTTTGTTTTCTTCTGATTTTACAAAGGGAATAACCCTTTGAGGATCCCAGCTTTCTGTGGAGGTCTTTATTTCAACTAGCCACCTTGCTCAGTCTAAAAGATTTTGTTTTAACAGTTCCTCATAGGGCTGTTAAAAGCTAAGCATCCTGGCCACTCAGATTAACACATGGCCTCAAGGAGCCTACTCTTCAGTATCACTTTGCCATGTGTTTTTCTGTGTCTTCTTTCTGTTTTGGCCTTGGGGATTGCTGTTATTTTCTTGTGAGATCACACAAATGAGTGGAAGGAAGCCAGTAGTATTTATCTAAATTATCAGGTGTGTTTTTTCTCTGTATGCTAGAAATGCAAGCAGCCTGTTTCCCTATCCTCTGTTCTTTCCTCTCCTTCCCCTCCCCATACACACCACAGTTCATTCCTGAGAAGCTTTGAAATTCATTAGGTTCATCTCTCCTCTGTATTACCTTTGGGCCTTTATGTAGTTTCTGTGTATTAACGTATTTTTAAAATTTTATTTCTAAAACCTAGTTTAGTCATTCTTTCTCAGGACTTAGATGGTCCCCCATGTGTATATTCCTGTCATATCCCTCATTGGCTATGGTGGGATCCTGTTTACTAGAATTTCTTGTTCCCTCTAGTCTGCAGTTTCATTGAGGCTACCTTATCTCTAATGCCAAAGATGGCATTAAAAACCCATGGGAGTGGGTTTTGGTAAACCTTTGGTGAATGATTTTTTATTTCAGATTTCATATCTCCCAAATTTCAGACCTTTTTTGTTCTTTATCTTTAAAGATTTTACTTGCTAACCTTTCAGAACAGCAAGGAGTTTAACTTGATCCATTTTCTCTCAAGGTTTTGAAAAACAAAGAAATGTAATATTTGGAGGAAATCAAACAATCAAAAGAAGCATTAAATTTCTTAATGTATGTAACTGTACATTTCCTGATGGTCTTTTAACACTTCCATTCTCATAACATGATAAAAATTTGGGGAAAATTATATCCTTGTATGAAGAAGTTCTTTTTGGTTGTAATTTAAAGTGTATGTGTACTTCTCTTGGTGGATATCATCGATAATTGTTACATGATTATTAATATTAGAGAAAATTCTTCACTAGCATTCATTGTGTGTATATGTGTGTACCCATTTGCTTTAGTTTGTTTTGAGTTGGATATAGTTAGGTAACATTGTTTTTCAGTACCTACCTTATAATTTACATTATGAGTGGTAGGGATAGTTACAGAAGAAAAACATTATTTTAAAGTAGCTGTAAATTCCTAATTTTTATTGAAATGATATCACCATTTCAGTGGTGTATAGTGATTCACTCACGTAATAATATTACCATCAGAAGCTTGATGTTTTAGAAAAGCTATGAGGAAAGGGGACAGGCTTAAGCTAAAATTTTGGGGTGTATTGTCTTTGTAAAGAGAGCAGTAAATGTTAGCATATTTAATCTGGCTTTTAATGATTTGCTTGTAGAAATTAGAAATTACTTTCTGTATTGAGGCTTTCAGCAGCTTATTTAGCACGATGTCATTATTTATTCATTTAACAAATATTGAGTATTTACTAAATGTCAGGAATCGTTCCAAGAGGCAAGGATACCATGGTGAACAAGGTACACATAGCCTTCAACAGCTTATTAGGGGAGACAGAAAATGAAAGGAATAGTTACAAGTGGCTCAAAAAGAATTAAGTGTTAACAGGAGTACATTGCAGAAGGGATGTTTAGGCCCAGATGTGATGAATGAGTGGACTCCCTAGGTGAGGGACAGACAGGAGCTGCGGCACGCTTCTCTAAGAAGAGGATAGACGGAGCAGGGCACATTGTAGGAATTTTTTTTTAAATATTTTTATTTATTTCTAGGAGAGAGAGAGAGAGAGAGAGAGACAGCTGAGCAGGGGAGGGTCAGAGAGAGAAGGAGACACAGACTGAAACAGGCTCCAGGCTCTGAGCTGGCAGTCAGCACAGAGCCCGATGCGGGGCTCGAACCCACGAACCGCGAGATCATGACCTAAGCGAAAGTCGGACGCTTAACCGACTAAGCCACCCAGGTGCTCCACATTGTAGGAATTTAAATACGTTCAGGGTTACTGGAAAACTAAATTTAAGAGGGCTAAGAATGTTAAGAAGCAAGAGCTGAATTGTTGATGGCGACCAGATATGGAGGCCTTCCAAAGCTGGAGAGAGCCTTCATTTTCACAGATGAGGAGGCTAAGTCCCAAGGAGGGAAAACTATACATCCTTATGGGTTAATGCTGAATAATTCCTGTCTGCCTTGAGTAGGTGCCCTAATGGGTCATTGCTTTGTTCACTTAGTTCTGAATGCTCTATCGATGCCAGGAAATAGTATTTATGTGAGTCATGTGGGAAATGGAGAAATACTTAAACATATACGTACAAACCCACATATACTTTAATAGCCTGGATTCAAATTCGCCATAAACGCAAACCAAATGCAGGGCACTTCTGGAATAGTGGACAGTCACGAAGGAGTCTCTAATAGCATTCCAGGATACGCCTTGCCAGCCTGGCCTCTTTTTCTCTTTCCCTCTGTTTGCCTGTTGCTTGGTTGTTGGGTCATGGTGCTAACACCAGAGAATGCTACCTCTGCCTCTGGTGACAGTGAAGACTAAAAAGATTACAGACGTGTGTAATTTAGTTGAAAGTCTCCTAAAAACTGTGTTTTAAACAAACTTTAAAGGACTTTTAGTTTGACCTTATTTGGTGACAAAATTTATAACATTCCTTAACTATTACCAGTGAAATAATAGAATTTTATAATCATGCTTAACTATTAACAATCCAAAACAAACAAAAAAGTACCCCCAAATCACCATATATATTTTGTATCTCTAAGTATGTTTATGCCATATTTCACTGGGTTTGTTAGTCTGTTAATGTCAAAGAAAAAACTTAAGTTACAAAAATCGAGGTTAAGGAAATATCCAAGTGAAGAATTTAATCATTCCTTTCTTTCTGAAGCTAGTTGTTTCCATATTATCATCTTCTATAATTCTTTTCCTCGAGAGAAGTATTAAAAATATCAGAAAATATTTTATTATTTTTCCTTAAGAGCTGAAATATAATTTTAGAAAACTTCTATAATCGCAATATCAACGTGATCAGCTTCAAACTGTACCCTTTACAGATCCTCCATGATCTGACTAAACAATTCAGTTAGGCCATGGCTTAACAAAGTTTTGTTATTTTCGTCACCCTAAGTCAACAGAGTTGCAATGTGTTCATGTTTTTATGGACTCTTCATTAAGCATTTTACATTTAACACTCTGGTTTTTGCTTGCCATGAATGAGCATGAGTACACCCTTGGAAGGTTCCATGGAAAGTCGATTTGAGGCTCTGCTAATGAACAGGCTGAACCCACTGTTTAACACCTGCATCTCCTCATTGCTTGGTTGTTTTGTACTTCCCTTTTTCCTCACAAGGGAGCTCATCATGGTTCCAAAGGAGTCACTTAATTTTTGGTTATACTCTGTTGCATTTTATGAAAAACTGTGTGTTCCAGTAACATTACTCTGTCAAGGATCTTTTCGTTCTCTCTCTCTCTCTCTCTCTCTCTGTCTCTCTCTCTCTCTCTCTCTCATGTATCAGTGGAACCTAGTAACTTTGACCCTTGTTTGTACTAATCATTTCATGCAGTAATGCTGTGAACTCAGAAAGAAGTGTTTCTTCAATTGAGTTCATTACTTTTTCAGATGGAAAAATAAGATTATAAATTGAGCACTCAATTGGTGGGAATGTAAATTGGTGCGAATATTTGAGAGAGAATATTGGCAATATTTGTCAAAACTCTTAAAAATCCTTTGACACAGGAATTTGACTGCTATAAATTTATCTCTGATAGTTGGCTAATAAAGTATGCATTCAAAGGTGTTTGTTGCAGCAGTGTATATAGGAATACAAAATTGAATACATCTAAATACTTGATTAAAAAATAATGGTATATCCAAACAATAAGATACTGGGCAGCCTTGAAAAATGAGGTTGTAGATTATCTGATATATAAAGACAATTTATCAGATATAGTTGAATTTTCATTTTTTAAAATATATACCGATAGATATGTTCACTATACATATTTTGGTAGAATATTTACCAAAATGCTATCTGTGTGTAGAAGGATTTTACTTCCTACTTTATACTCATATCATGACTGGTTTGATTATGAGTTACAGGAATATAGCTGAAACTAATTTGGGCAAAGACAGGATCATTTTGGCCCTTGTAATCAAACTGAGGGAAAGGCAGGGTGAACTAGACCTCTCTGGTGCTTGTTTAGGATTCTTCCTCCTCCTCCTGTTTCTCTTGCCTCCATTTCACACAATAGTGGCAGAGCACGGGGTTCAGTCTCACAAATTAGCTTCCTCAGTGAGTCTGGAAACACAGTGGACCAAAGCTCCCAGGTACACATCACCACAGCCTCACTAAGAGAAAGGAATTTTTCTCCTAGACCTAGAGTTTTACAAATTCATAGGGAAGAATTCTGATTGGCTTTGCTTGGGTCATGGTTTATCTCTGTGAGTATGTGGCATATTACTATGGTTGTCGGTCATAACCAGAACTACCTTGCTGGGAATCCCAAGAACTAGTAGCTTGTTATGAGTTTTATTTCTTGCTCACATCACAGTCTGCTGTGGATGACTTCTTCCTTCTAGGGATTCTATCACTGAGGAATTCGCTACTGAATTCTATGCATCTATCTGACAGAGGAAGGAAGACAGCTGAGTTGGGGGGAGGGAGTATTGCAGGGGAAGATTTGAGTCCAGGTCTAGACATCATTTGTCCTATATTCCATTGGTGAGAACTCAGTGGCCTCACTAGGAGAGGGTGGGAAATGAAGACTAATTGTGAATCCAGAAGGAGAATAAAATGGGATGTGAACACATAGTATTGACTCTACCGTATCCATGGAAACCGAAATTGGATTATAGCTTGTCGCCTATATCTTAAAACACTTATTTTATGCCACTTAGATCTCCAGGGATTTCAGTGTTATAGTAATGTGGTCATTAATATCTAGCAATAAGCTAGCTGCTATTATTTTCTTTTTCGGTTAGACCAGTTGATTCTGGAAATGGATAACAAATGGCCAGCCAATAGACTTGCTGCATATTTCTCCATCCTTGGCAGACATTGCAGATTGATCCTGGCACAGTTTTCTTGAAAGCTTTGATTTGGCCTCCTAGTGCATCCATAGACAATACTTTGGATTTCTGCTGTCAATCTTAGTTGACACTCAGGATGAAACACATTTGCCATCACTTGGCTAGGCAGTTTATCCATGCTAGATAGCAAGGCAAAACATTTGATGGGTTTACCTAGAACCCCAGACTGGCATTCAGCTTAGATGGTTCCAAGCCTAGAATTCATCTGACAGTGACATTGTCTTTAAAATCTAGTAATTTAGGGCACCTGGGTGGCTCAGTCAGTTAAGCTTCTGACTCTTGATTTCAGCTGGGGTCATGATCTCACAGTTCGTGAATTCAAGGCCCATGGCAGGCTCCACACTGACAGTGCAGTTACTGCCTAGGATTCTCTCTCTCCCTTTCTCTCTGCCTCCACCCCCCAAAATAAATAAACAAACTTAAAATCTAGTAGTTAAGTGATTTGTGTGGTTATGCCATGGGGAGTAGTTCTTCCTTGCTCTGTTTGATAAGTAAAGGGTGTTGCTCCTGGTTTTCTATTTTACATTAACAGAGACTGTTAGAGCCAATGTGAGACATGGAAAGAATGTTTGAATATTTGCATTTAAGATCTAAACTTTCTTCAGGCATCAAGTCTGATATTAATTAATAGCCTTAAGATGTGTTATACAAAACATGTTTTAATTTTAGTACCAAGGAGTTTTCTTTGAGTTGTTACTTAGATACCTACATAGACATGATTTCTTTTTTAATGTAAGGTTCTTCTTTATTCACTTTTTGATGAATAAAAGGATTCTCTGGGGTAGGAGGAGCTCACATATGAGCATTGTGCTGGGCATATGCAGGCTATCAATTGCTGCCATCCTCACAAACTCCTGTGAGGTAAATACTCTTATCCTTTCTTCACAGAGAAGGAAAACAAGGCCTGAAGAGGTTAGGGAGCTCATCCAAGGTCCCACAGATAATGAAGGGAGAAGTCAGGACTTTATCAGGGAGTCTAACTGTAAGACAGTAGGTTTTATTTCCTTTACATGATGATTTTTGCTTGTTGTTTGTGTCTCTAGTGTCATAAGTAGCAATAATCCAAAACAAAACCATGTGGTTGTTTTACGGAGGAGAAAAAAGGGGGTGGGATATAAAGACAGTTTATTAGCAAATTAGCTAGATGAGCAAAACCCCTGCAAAGGTCCTGGCTTTGGCTAAAGGGAAAAAAGATGGAGGGGGTGGGTTCAAATGACTCTTCTTGAGCCAGTCTTAGCCCTCATGAGTTATGTCTTTTGATGACTTGCTACTGAAGCCTTTATTTTATCATAGTTGTTAATTAAGGGCTTCAGGAAGGTGGTGGCACCTACAGCAGGAGGAGTACTGATTTGTGATCAGAGAACCTAGTCTAATTCCAGGCTCTGTTGCTTTCTGGCCATGATCGTGGCCAGACAAACTTTATTTCTTTGGGCCTCAATCTCTTCCAAGGCATCCTGGGGATATGGTAACACTTAAATGAGTAGATTTGTTAAAAACAGGAACAACAACAAACTTTGACACTAAATTACTCTCAAAATTATTGTTATTAGAGGCAAAAATCTCTTGAACCCCAACAATTATCTTCCTGGGTACCTTTCAGGTCATGCATGCAGAAGTAAATATGCGAAAGGAGCCCAGCCTCAGCTACTCTGTGCTGATCTTGCATTACTGGCAAGAGAATAGTTTATTCCAAGAAGATATGAAAAGAGAATGGGGACAGTTAAGCCCTCACTATAGAGTTTCATGATTTTGTTTTTGTTCTCTTGACAAATGTTAGTACCAATTATAAAAGTATTAGTGTAACATGTGTTTGATTAAAATCATCTCCTAACGTATATTGAGACTTCGTGGTATATGTTTAGACTTAGCATTTTTTAGATATTAAACTTTTCAAATATAGTCTTTTAGTAAAAGAGGGTTATTGCTTCTTAAAGAAAAATAATGATAGTTGTCCATAGAAATGTTTAAGATATATAGGAAGTGATCAAACTAAAAAAGTGCCTTTATTGTTGGGCCTAGATTCTTCATAGTTAGCATTTTGTACTGCTCTCTGGTTATAGTTGAAGACATGAATAGAAAAGGAGAGGCACTTAATAGACTGTTTTGCATTAGGCATTAATGAGTTGCCCTTGAGGAAATATATTTTTTTTATATATTTAGAAAAAAATTTTGAACTGGCAGTAAAATTGGTTGAAAAGTAAGGTCAGTTTTCATGGTGAATCTCAATTTAATTGTGTATACTAATGGTGAAATACATTTTAAGGAGTTAGACAATTTTAATACTAACAAAAACTGAACAAAACTTAGCACTGCATAACATAATTTAATAATTTTAAAGATACTATGTTCACTTAATTGAAGACATTTTGAAAAACTGTTCGCTGGATAATTGAATCATTTAAAATTTTACGTATAAGAATTTCATCCTTCTAGCTATCAGTAAGCTATATAGTTGTGGTTAAGAATGTTTGCATGTATAGGAGGATTAGGAGGAACTTAACTTGGGACCATGGGGGAGAAGAAGGGGGGAAATTGTGGGGGAAAGGGAGAGAGGCAAACCATGACTCTTGAATGCTGAGAACAAACTGAGGACTGATGGATGTGGGGGGGAGGGGGGCGATGGGCATGGAGGGGGGCACTTATGGGGATGAGCACTGGGTGTTATATGGAAACCAATTTGACAATAAACTATTTGTAAAAAAAAAATGAACATTAAAAAAAAAATCTGTAACTATCGATAAACTAATTAACCAGATACAATATAACTTTAGGCAGTTTGTAATTCTTAGAGTTTGTCAAAATCTTAGGTAATAAATATGAGCTATTTTATTTTTAAGCATTTTTTGGTATGTTTTGTTTAAGTCAACTGCTAAACTTGACCAGCCTCTATGAAAAGTGTGGGAAGGGCAAATATTTGCCTTGACTCAGAAGTACCATTCTTGAATTAAAACTCTAATCTTAAAAATCCAAGAATTAATTACTAGTAGTAAGAATACTGAAATTGAAATGCATAATAAATGGAATATTAGCAATTTCTGTGTCATAGTATGATACATTATGTATATCCAATCTTGGTTATCTTATATAAAACTCAGTTATATACTTTGTAGTTAAAATAGTTTTCTTTATATTATATGGAAGTTTTTGGAAAAATTCCTTTCCCATACTAATTTAAGTTATTTTTGGACTTTTCATATGGAAACCAAGCTAATACTACCCATCTCTGCTTTCTTATAGTGCATACAAAAGAGATAAAATTGAAGGGTGTTAGGGAATGAGATATAAAAGAAGAATTGCTAAAGTTGTAAGACTTGTCCCTTTGAGCTAAAGATTCACTCTTCCTATTTCCAAACTTCTATGAAAAAACACAGGGTTTTGTAACATCGGCACTCTCTCTTTTTGGAGTTATGTGAGTCGATATAGATATGACCAACGAAACAAAACAACTTGTTCAGTGTACCTATTGCTTTAATAGAAAATTGAGTATTTAGTAATGTGTTACTGAGCTGAATTGTGTTTTCTTAGACCTGCAAACCTTCATTTGCCATGTGCTTCCTAACTAATTTCAAGATCTCAAAATGTATTCTAGTCTCTTTAGGATTATAAAGCAAAATAAAGATAATGAGATCACAGGTCTGTTAAAAAGTTGTGCTACTGCTAGGAATTTACCCAAGGGATACAGAAATGCTGATGCATAGGAGCACATGGACCCCAGTGTTCATAGCAGCACTCTCCACAATAGCTGAAACATGGGAAGAGCCTAAGTGTCCATCAACGGACGAATGGATCAAGAAGATGTGGTTTATCTATACCATGGAATACTACATGGCAATGAGAAACAATGAAATCTGGCCATGTGTAGCAACATGGATGGACCTTGAGGGTGTCATGCTGAGCGAAATAAGTCAGGCAGAGAAGGACAAATATCATATGTTTGCATGTATAGGAGGATTAGGAGGAACGTAACTGAGGAACAAGGGGGAGGAGAAGGGGGGAAATGGTGGGGGAAAGGGAGAGAGGCAAACCATGAGAGACTCTTGAATGCTGACAAAAACTGAGGACTGATGGATGTGGGGGGAGGGAGGATGGGCATGGAGGAGGACACTTGTGGGGATGAGCACTGGGTGTTATGTGGAAACTAATTTGACAATAAACTATTTGTAAAAAAAAAATTGTGCTAAAGGAGAGGTCCTTCAGAAATGTGTTGTATTTGCCTTGAATAACAGTATTATTTATTCCTCAAGGAGAAATTTGTTCATCACGGCACTATTAGGAACCATTCCCTGGAAAAAAATTAAGTCAAATTAAGTTATTGTTCTATGTCCATAATCATTAGGAAAACCCTATATATTGATATATCATATATTGATATGATAGTCTCTTTTTCCCTGTGTTTAAGAAAACTTACCTGAAAGTATTTTTTTATAGTAATCATAAATGCAAAGATCATTTTAATGAATTGTTCAGAGACAGGATGGAGTAGGTAGGAGAAAATTAAGGTTTATGGGGCACCTGGGTGGCTTAATCGGTTCAGTGTCCATCTTCAGCTTAAGTCATGATCTCATGGTTCATAGGTTTGAGCCCTGTGTCAGGCTCTATGCTGACATCTCAGAGCCTGGAGCCTGCTTCAGATTTTGTATCTCCATCTCTCTCTGACCTTCCTCTGATCTCGCTTGCTTGCTCTCTCTCTCAAAAATAAATAAAACATTAAAAATTTTTTTTAAAGATTTAATGAATTGTTCAGAGATCGGGTGGAGTAGGTGGGAGGAAAATTTTAATATGTATAATTAAAATAAGGTAAATGACGACAAATGGAAAGGAAGTAAAAGGAAAAAAATGAAGACAGTTATACTAAATCACTGAAGATAAAATTTTATATCCTAAAGTCAAGGTGGAGAGTTAAATGTCAGAATGTGTAAGATAGAAAATAAAGAAAGGTAAAGCAACTGACATGAAGAAATAGGAGGTTTTGAGACAAATATTTGACATAGTTTAATAGAAAATGAAACGTGATATTTATAGCCATACTTTTTTGAGAATTGATACCAATTATTTTCTAAATTTGAGACCTCATTTTCTTTACTATAGAAAAGACTATATAGTCTCTCTTGATCTTTAAACTTAAATAACAGAGTAAAGGGAGCCCTATCATACTGAAATTAGGTTAATATTTTCCAGATTTTAAAAATATTTATCCCAAAGTTATTTGGAAGTTTCCATTTTTGGTGCATCGTTTGGGTTTATTTTTTTACCTACTTTTTTTTTTTTTTACTGGTTTTTATGTGATAAAAATAAGTTCATTTATCATTTCAACAACATTCAACAAATGTTTATTGAAGACCATTGTATACTCTGATAAGGTTGGTTTACTTGCTTTTATAGTTTCATAATTTTGTAGGAGAGCCAAAATGGAATTTTTAATTTCTAGAATTTAAGTGGATGATTAGATGAAAGCTGTGCCTTGTAGTCTCATAGACATGTTCTGAAGATCAACATATATTTAAGTGTAAAGGGTTGGTTGTCTGTTCAGTTGTCATAATGGCTGCTTTGTCCTCAAGCTATTTGGCCCTGCCACCAGCTTCTCTTTTTTTGGGTGGTTCTAAATATCTTCATCCCCAATGTTGCGGATAGAATGAGAGAGGATGTTCTAAGCCCCACTCTGAGCCTTGAGGGTGGCACACTTGAAGTTGAAAGGTCTTGAACAGGCACTTTTGCTCCTTGTGAGCAACACTTAATTCCCTTGGGGGCTCAGTAAGCAGAGGGTAGAAATTTAGTGAGATGCTATGGAAAACAGATAAGCAGCCTCTATTGAGAGCCTCATAGGATAGATATATGAGCAAACCAGTAATGATATGCCATTATAAATGAAATTTTGAAGGTATGACAAATATATTGGGAAAACACATAGGAGGGAATGGCCACTTTTGCCTGAAAGGAAAGGCTTTTCTGAAGTAATGATATTTGGCTGGATATTGGCGGATGAATAGGAGTTTGCCAGACAAAGAAACATGACTAGATAGGACATATTTAGTACGTAGTGAAAAGAAAAGAGAAGTAGGGTGAGACAATGTGGTAAAGAATCACAGAAGCCAGCCCTAAGTTTTATTTTGTAAAGCAGTGAGAAGCCAGTGCAGAGTTTTAAATAGGAGTGTATCATCATCAGAGTTATTTTTTAGGAGTATACATCAGATTATGTAGAAGACAGCCTCAATAGGGAGAATCAAGATCAGATCAAGATACTAGAGTAACTCAAGTGATAATGAAGGCCTGAACAAGAAAAATACCACTGGACAAAATGGAGAGGCTAGATGGGAAAGGACATTCTACTCCTGAAGCTATGGGCTTGTATTTGAAGGGGAAGGAGGCCTAGGAGACCAGGGGAACCTAAAATTTTTATTTGGACAAACTATGGAGGCAGATTTCACACATTTGGAAACATTTTCAGACTCTTGCCCTCAGCTCATCGAAGACTGAACTCTTTATCTTGCCCTCAAACCTGCTTAGTCTTATGTCAGTCATTTGAATCTTATTTGACAGTAACTCCGTCTATCCAGTCATTTGTCATTAAAGTCATTCTTGACTCTTCTTTCTTTCCTACTCCATATTCATCTAGTCAGGAAAACCTGTTGCCTTTGCCTGTCTGCAAAACATATAGTGGCTTGTCACCACCTCCACTGCCACCATCCAGTCCCAGTAATCTCTTACCAGGATTACTGCAATAGCTGCCTAATTCTGCCTCCATCCTTACCCCATCCCCAACAGTGTATTCTCAACACAAATGCTGAAGTGACCCTTTAAGCATGATTCTAGTCATGGCACTGGTCTGCTCAAAACCTCCATTTCAGGGGCACCTGGGTGGCTCAGTCAGGTAAGCATCCAAGTCTTGATTTTGGCCCAGGTCATCCCTTATAGTTCATGGGATCAAGTCCTGTTTCAGGCTTCACACAGTCACTGGGGAGCCTCATTGGGTTTCCCTCTCTCTTTCTGCCTCTTGCCCATGCACATACTTGTTTTCTTTCTGTAAACAAACAAACATTAAAAACCCTCCATTTCACTCACCCCAAAATATAAAAGCCATTGGAATGGCCTTCAAGGCCCTATAAGATCTGGTCTCTGCACCTTCCACCTCACACTGGGCTCCAGGCACATTGGCCTTTACTATTTATGAACAGGTCAGGGAAGCCACTGTATTAGCATCAACTCATTTCTCTGCCTCAAATGCCCTTTCCGTACATATCTGCATGGATAAGCATATTGATCTCTACCTGAGATGAACTTACAGTATAGGAGGAAAAAAAGAAATATATGTAGGAAAAAATATTATTAACCATATTATTAATTGTATTTGCATTTTTGGTATGTTCGGATACAGGTATGATTCAAAAGTTCTAACCACAGTTACATTGTAGCTGAATTTCAAGTGAACTTCATCACAAACATGACCTATTTAGGATATTATGATTTCCTGAAGGGCATGGAATAATTTGCTTTTTTTTTTTCTTAAAATGGTGTCTTTCCTTGTCATAGTTTAAAAAAAAAACAACTAAATCTATGCAGTACACATGTTCACTTGAAGTGACTGATATTTTACCACAAATCCCCTTGAACACCTCACTCTTATTTATATTACGAGAGGTCATCAAACCCCTATATGAACTCAGCAAGCTAAAGAGTTAACAACTCGCTTAAATGAGGCACAGAATAGCTGGCTGACTACAATCAAATCAATCATGTTAAATCCATTCTTCAGTATCAAAACTTGATAAGCTTGACCTTTATCAATGACTTAAGTGTTTATATAAGAATTACTATCAGAGAAAGCCGAAACCTAGTGAACATACCTTACTATTAAAGCACAGCACTATGAATGCCTAAACGGACTTTCATGCCCATCAACAACAACAAAAGCGGCATCATTGTTAATTATCCAAATGTGCAGTTGTAAACACGCTGGTAAGAATGCCTCAAGTTATTTCTAATCTCTATGGAAAATGGCTTTCATCTCATCCTTATTCAGTCAGACCCCAATGTAAAACAGCACTGAAGAAAAGTTTGACTAAGCTCTACTAATTGAAATTAGAGTTGGTAAATTTAGTGTCGGCCATTGAATGATTCCATTAATCCAAATGTTTGTAGTCATTGTCCTGAAGGATGTTTAGGCTCTAATATATTGCACCCGAAATACAAGGAGGCCACCTAAAGACAATATGAAAGTAAAGTATGAAAGCCATTTTATCCCCCATTTAATGGCCTGGACCCAAATTGTGGCCTAAATTTACATAATTTATTTGCTGAATTAGTCTCTAAAGACCTATTGGCCACAGTTTTAGCACAAAGCTTTGTCAGTGCTTTGAACAAAAGAGATACTTTAATATTTAAATTCTGTGGGACTCATTATACTCTACCCCCTGTTGTTAAATATCTCTGTGTCCAGTAACTTTTTAAAAACTAAATGGCAAATTTTATTATGAGCTATATAAATATGACTAGTTTATTCAGAGGAATATTTGATGTAATAAAAATAATGGTTAACTAAGTAGTCAACTTATACCTGAGTGGCTTCATCTAATTTTGATGAACTTTCGTAGGCCTGATACAGGAAGAACCCAAGCAAGAGACAAGAAAAAAAAAATCAGTGCTAAGTATAGGATATGAAGGAAGACTAAAAAGAGGCAATTGAGATCAAAGCAGAGTGCATTCTCGGTTCACAACAAATACTTAATGAATCCCAAATGCTTAGGGATATGTATGTGAACCAAACAGATGAAAATTCGTTCCTTGTAGAGTTTATATTTTATATAAACAATAAACACAATAAGTAAGTTGAGTAAGATATTAAAGACAAAAAATTCTATAGAAGAAAAGAAATGTAAGCACAGATATAGGAATTCATTGGGTGGCCCTTGAGTGTAAAATAAAAATGTCTGGATTTTATGTGTAGGCCATTGAAGTTATTTAGAACAAGAGAATGATCAGCTCAAAGAGATGTTTTGGGATTGTTGATCTTGTCGAATGCAGAGAGGATTAGAGTGATGGGAATCCACTTAATAAGACTGTCTCAGAAGACCAGAAGCAGGTCTAAAGGGTTGGTAGGTGGTGTGTACAGGGAAAGAATGGATGGAGTAAAAGAAATGAAGAAGATTATAATAATGTGTTGTTAAGGAAAATGAAAGAATCAAAGATGACAGTTTCTGTGTCTAGTTTTGCCCTACAAAATGATTAAATAAAAAATTAACCAGTGTGTGATAGTCTTTAACATGCTAAAAAAGGAGATGATACCTATTTGTGTTGGACCTCACTTTAACTCTTTCTAATAACATTGAGATGAATGTTTTTGGACAGGGAAAGTCAACGTGTTTATGATTTTTTTGATTCTCTGTCTTGTCTGTGCCAAGCAACACGTTAGGCATTGCACCTACAGCTTCTAGCCTCTGCCAGAAATAAGATGTTTTCTGGTGTGGAATGTGCTGGCACAACTCTCCGTATTTGGGGATGGTACAGGAGGTTTTCTCCCTGCCATAGTCACGCTCTCAGGGCTGACAGAGCAACTGTGTTCATGTGGGGCGTGTTCTGACCCTTTATTACAGCTTTCTTGGAAGCATTAATGTTGGGCTTGTGACATCCACTCATAATTCTTGTCTTGTTTACACACTGAGGGACAAGCTTTGCTCCTTTTTGTAACAGAAACTTAGAGCAGCAAATGGGGATGATCTTTAAAGAGAATTATAATAAGGTCTATGCAGACATTTCACATCCTCCTCTCTTTTCTGCCACATTTTGGTTATCTTCTGGGAAAGAGACACAGACCTTGTTGTAACTCAGGTTAAGAATGATTGTTATGGTTTTCTCCTTCCTATGTTCCTTTAAGAAAAAAGAGTTACTACTTGAAGGTGACTCAAAAGTTTCTTGTTACTGTTTTTAAAGTCAATGTCATATGAAGCCATTTCTGATTTTTTTAAAAAAATAATGGATAGAACTCCAAGAATTGGAGTTACTAACACAGGTTTGTGGGGTAAAGAGAAAAGGAGCATTTATTATGTTTCTCTCAAAAAGTTTTATTTTATATCTACTATATTTCAGGAACTTTGCTGGTGATGTCTTCCAGAGCTCACATTCTAGTAAAGCAGACAAATATGTGAATAAACTTGCATGATAGTGTAAGATGAGCTCTAAAGGTGTGTAAAGAGACCAGGGAAAGGGCTGTGCTTGGTAAAGTCAATGGAAACTCCCAAAGAAAGTATTGTATGAACATTCAGCATGAATGGGAGCCCTAGAGTGGACAGGAGGAAGAAGAAAATGCCAGACCTGGGTGACAGCATATGCAAATACAGACAGGTGTGAGAGCACAGGAGGCTCCCAGTTGGGAGGCATGCTGTGTGTGAGGAAGGAGTGGGATGTGGTACAGGCTGGGCAGCGGGAGCACATGTCAGCCTTTCTTAACCAGGGTTCCTCATCTGGACTGCAGAACACAGAGTATGATACAAGTAACGGTTCCCTCAAGTCCCCCAATGATTTTATATAACTAATACCATTCCAGACAATGAGAGATAAGTCCGTTTGTTACATTACAATGGCTGCTTTAGGATATTGAAGAACCCAGGTTGAGAAGGACTTAATTATATGAAGCTATTTGTTTCTTTAGTAGAATGACATGCACACATCTGCATTGAGAAATGTATTTTTAAGAGCTAGTTAAAAATATAAAAAGGGTAGGGGAGAGGTGCCTGGGTGGCTCAGTCAGTTAAGCATCCAACTCTTGATTTCAGCTCAGGTCATGATCTCCCAGTTGGTGGAATCAATTCCTACATGGGACTCTGAGCTGAGCATGGAGCCTGGTTAAGATTCTCCCTCTCCCACTCCCCTCTCCCACTGCCCCTTCCCCCCTTCCTCCATGTAGGTGCACTTGCATGCACCTCTCCTTCTCTCTCAAAATAAGTAAACATTTTTTTAAAAAGAAGAGTAGAGGAACAAGTTATCAGACAAATGGGATAGTGTTCTAAGCAGAAGAGAATAAGATGATTAAGGCAGAGCAGAGAAAGTTTCAGAAACATGTACAAGGCAGGATCTCCATGACTCGACGATTGAACATATAGGGCAAGACAGAAGAAGAAACAGTGCTGAGCTAGAAAGCTGAGGTCCCTTTGTGGATGGCAGCACCATTTTCTGGGCTAGGCAAAGTAGGTCTGAAGAAAAGGTAATGATTTCCATTTTTGTGTTGCTGGTCTCTTTTAGATTATCCAGGTCTAGTGGAAGTAGAGGCATGGAAAAGATTGCTTGAAAAGACAGTCTTCACTGAGAAAAGAGGAGGACTGAGGAAGTGGTCTTGGGGACACCCATTATTTAAGGGATTGGAGGAAAAAGAAGAGCTTTAATTGAGACTAAGAAGAAAAGGCAGAGATAAGAAAATGGCCAGAAAAGGGTGACTGTCCCAAATCCCAGACATACGACATTATAAAAATTAGGTCAGTATTGTCCAGTAGCACATGAAATGGATTAGGATGGGAGCTTGAGAATATCCATTGGTTTTGGCAGCTCAGTGGTCACTACTGACCTTGGAGCAGATTCAACAAGATTATTGTCATTTCATAGAGGCTCATAAGGGCTGACCAAGTTGTAGTGGATTCCAGAGGTGTGAGTGAAGAAACAGAGAAGTTGTGAGTTTAGGGAGTCTAGAGTATAACACAGCATCGAGAGAGGGATTTCATGTTTCCTTGTCCTTAGAAATGGACTATGTTAAGTACATGTTTAAAAGCTAACAGGATGAGGGCGCCTGGGTGGCTTAGTCGGTTAAGCGTCCGACTTTTGATTAGGTCATGATCTCGCGGTTCGTGGGTTCGAGCCCCGCGTCGGGCTCTGTGCTGACTGCCGGCTCAGAGCCTGGAGCCTGTTTCAGAGTCTGTCACTCCCTCTCTCTCTGACCCTCCCCTGCTCACTCTGTCTCTCTCTCTCTCTCCTAGAAATAAATAAAAATATTTTTAAAAAAAAGCTAACAGAGGATGATAGAGGCAAGTGGGTAGAGAATGGGCAGGGTGAGTAAGGAGGGCACTTGTGATGAACACTGGATGTTACATGTAAATGATGAATCACTGAATTCTACTCCTGAAACCAGTATTGCACTGAATGTTAACTAGAATTTAAATTAAAAATTTTGAAAAGAAAAAGATACAGAGGAGATGGTATGATAGAAAAAATTTAAAGATGTAGATAGAGTAGGGGAAAGGCCTGGGGAGTGGGAGCCCAGAATGAGCTGTGGCTGGAAAGGAGGGGAGGGCTCATCTTTCTCCAAGGTTGAGGAGAGAAAACAGTGGACTGTTATGTCACCAAATGGAAGGGAGGTCTAGAGGGTGTCAGAATTCACGGGAGCCTGTAACTTAAAAGCACATTGCTTTCACTGCTGTGAGTCAATAATGTGAGTTCTGTAACCTACAGAGCTTCACATTTAAAATCCATATCAGGACACCTGGGTGGCTCAGTCGGTTAAGTGGATAAGCATCTGACTTTAGCTCAGGTCATGATCTCACAGTTCTTGGGTTTGAGTCCCACATCAGGCTCTGAGCCTGGGGCCTTCTTTGGATCCTGTGTCTCCCTCTCTCTCTCTGCCCCTCCCCTGCTTGTGCTCCCACTCCCCCTCCCTCCCTTCCTCTCTCTTTCCCCCCTCTCTCTCTCAAAATTAAACATTTAAAAAAAAAATCTAGAACTTGAGGGTTTTGGGGTCCAAGATTCCTGCCACCTATCCTATTTCAGAGCACTTGGGGGACATGGTAGACCATGATCAGTCATCTTTGGGACAAGTTATTGCTTTTAGCGTTGATTAGAGTTAATAGATAATCCTCTAATCTTCCTCTTAGCCCTCGCTCTCATCTGTGTATGTGCTGCTCAGAGTATGTGCCCTTCAGTTATCTGTATTCTCTAGAATTTCTCTCCTCCAACAGGTGCAATTCATTTTCTTTCCTCATCTGTTTTTACTTTGATGCTGTGTGTGTGTGAGTGTGTGTGAGTGTGAGTTGGCTAGTCACCTTTGTCATATTGCAAACTATAGATGAATCTTCTGTCTTTTGGTATACAAAGACTCGTCATTTGTCCTTATTTGGGGGATCTAAACAAATGGGAGAAAAGTGCTGAAGAGAAATGTGGGAAAACAGACCTCTCTCTCTCTTTGGAATACAGGGTCACAAAAACTCTGAGGCTGTGTGCATATTGTTCCAGGGTCTGGAGAGGTGGACAGCCTCAAAAGAAACAGTGACTGCTCTTGGGGAAAATGAAAATGAAGTCAGTAGTACCCAGAGAACTAAAGAGAAAAAGGAGGCAGCAGTAGAATAGTTCAATAGGATTTTGTGGGAATGTGCCATTGTTACAGTAAGAAATTACTAGGTTGAATTATATGAAATTGCTAATGTTGTTAAGCCATTTTTTTTCCTGAGACAACAGTGGTAATTTTGAGTAGTTAACTGAATGTGTTCTTGATTCCAAATATACTTGTAAACTTGTGGATCTAAACTCCTTCCAAAGCTGGGAACTGCTATCCTTGATTATGTGTGGGTCTCTTTTCTATAAATATTATTTGGTTATAACAGTAAATGCTATACCTGTATATTCCATTCTTATAGACTGTTACTCATATAGCATGATCATGTATTCACAACTGAAACTGGATCAAATGTTTAGTACAAGCTGGGACAGCTTTTTGGGGCCCTCTCTAGCCTGACTTTAGCCCCTGAGGTCCCCAAACTCTTAGTCTACACAAGTAGTCCTCTATAGGGGCCAATTTTTCCCCAAAGGGAAATTCAACAGTACCTGGAGATGTTTTTGACTGTCTTGCCTGGGGGAGGGGAGATGGTCATCTTGTGGTTAGAGGCCAGGAGAAATGCTCACCATCCTGCAGTGCATAGGACAGCACACTCCCCCCGCCCCTTGAACCAAGAATTATCTGGCCCAAAATGTCAGTAGTGCCAAGGCTAAGACACTTCTTTTAGACTGAGCACCAGGGAACTTAACAAAACAGCTGAAAGCTATATATCATATTTCTTAGTGGTGAGCATAAAAAGTTTATAAGGAAATGGGCAGAACTGAGAAGGATTAAATTTGGAGAGAATGTGGTGGAGAAACTGATGGCCAAAATATCCTATATTTGTGAAGCTGCTGGTCTGCAGAGCGTGCTCTGAGCATTTAGACATGGAGAGTTATAAAGAACAGTTGGATCACCAAAGAGTGAATTTTTGGTAGGAAGTTAACAGTGCCAAATTTCTTATACCATGTGAATGAAGGGAAATGCAAATGAGATCGGAAGTTATAGAATAGGACAAGAGGGAAGTAGCCACAACAGAAGGTTTATAAATTCAGAACTTTACTTGTTCCTTTTAAATTGTATAGCGATGTGTCTGTTACTATGGTCATTAATATGCATAACGTTCTAGACACAGATGATGGTACAGATATGCATGGAAAAAAGAATTGTGGTATGATAAACTCTGTAGTCCTAAATTTTTAGACTTTACTGATACATGTGAGAGAGGTTCAGCTTTTTCTGTGACATAAATTAACTGTGCGGCCCAAAAGACTTTATAAATATATTTGACTTGAGTTGCTCTTTGCTCTGAGTGCTAAAGAGATGTTAAGGTATCTTTATAAACAGCTATCAAGAATGAAAAATAATGTATTACCTGTGTAATGAGAAAGATGGTTATATATATATATATATTTTTAGTAATGTTTTATTTATTTCTAGGAGAGAGAGAGAGACAGCATGAGCAGGGGAGGGTCAGAGAGAGAGGGAGTCACAGACTGAAACAGGCTCCAGGCTCTGAGCTGGCAGTCAGCACAGAGCCCGACGCGGGGCTCCAACCCACGAACCGCGAGATCATGACCTAAGCGAAAGTCGGACGCTTAACCGACTAAGCCACCCAGGCGCCCCAAAAGATGGTTATATTTTGAGTTAGCTTATCTTTATGGAAAAGAATAAGTGGACATGGGTAGTGTATAACTTTTTGTTGCCAATTACAAACATTGAAGCTCTGTAAAATCTTAAATGTCACCTTCTTCTAGAACAATCTGCTTTAGTGTTTAAGTTCCCTAGGTATCTCACCAGAGCCTGTAGTAATCATAACATACCTGAGGTATAGTAAAACTTAGGACTAATCTACCAAAAAACTAACTGTTGTTACAATATTTCCAGGGTTTAAAGAAAAGTGAGTTTCATTATGGGTCATCTGAATGCTCTTTCCTCCTAGCCCCCTAATCTGTTGTGGAATCAGGAACTTAATTCTTTTTTTTTTTTTCTCCCCTCCATTGAATGGAAGAGAGCAGTCTCAGTTAGCCTGGTGGCAAATCTCCGAATCTCTGCTATGCAGGGTTTGGTGCTAAAGAAGAGAATGGGAAGGAACCTGGCATTTCAGGGGTCAGCTTACTGATTTACCTTGCCACTGCTCCACCTGTTTATCTGAATTTCTGATCATTCATTACTTTTCCCCCTACATCTACCCATCAGTAAATGTAGTCTCAGCATCTCCTGGTCTGTGCTTCTAAAGCAAATGTAGAACCCAATCTCAGTTTTTCTTATTTTTTCTTTCTTTTTTTTTTCCTTCCCTAGGAATTAAGGATTTGTATGGAGGAGAGACTTACATTTTCTTTTCATTTTACTTTAACATTCTTTTTTTTTTCTTTTATTGCAGTACAGATAATGTTTTGTGTCTACGTAGTAAAGATATATTAAGTAAAATTGTATTCCTTGGTATTTCAAAAGAACATAGAATTAGGTGTTTTTTGTGTATTTCCTACTATGAAATTCTGTAAAAAGTTTCTGAAAAAATTAAGACTTTGGCAAAGGCCAAGGAGATAGGATAATACTGGGAAATGTTGCCAAGGAATCCTGCCTGGGGGAGAAGTAGTGGAAGGCAGATAAAAATCCAGCCCTCTACTAGCTTTGGAGTAAAAGATGGGTCTGAATTTGGGAGACATTCAAGAGATTAGGCTGCAGATTATAGCAAAGGGGAAGAATCCTGAGTTTATGCAGCAAAAGTTGCCATTTGGGGATATTGTTTATTTTTAGGAAACATAAGTTGTACATATGTTGGTAGGAAGCTTGATTGGAACAGAAAACCAATGGCTTCTTTCTGCTGCTTGGGTCCTAACTATGAAATACTGCTATTACTTACGGCTGGAGAGCACTGTGAAAAAGAGGTGTTGAATATAAAAAGTTAACTGAGGATGAAGTGGCTTTTCCTTTCTGAAGACAGAATAGAAAGTTATGGCCTGTGCTTAGAGCATGAGGAACTTAGGTTAGATAGTTAAAAAGACATGCAGAATTGATGAGTTTGGGGATATGGTAAATTTACTCATGTAGTAAATTCTTGAGACACCCCTAAAATACTGTTTTGTGATCATTTAAATGTAAACCCCTTATGCTTATTTTTAGTTTAAGGCTCTGTGAAAAGACAGATCTTAAGGTCATCAAGTAAATAAGACAGGAGTTAGTTTACCTGACACACCTGAAGACTAGACTAGGTAGTTGATCATCACGTGGCAGTAGAAGGAAATCAGAAACCCAAACCACACATATCTTCTAAAATCTCCCTGGCAACGAAGTCGGCAAAGGCCATCTTTCCAGCAATTACTGCCAGCTTAGAGAACTGGCTTGATATTCTTCGTGGATTGCCCAGAACACCAAGATCTTCTGTCTCAGTGGCCTGGTACACATGTCGTCTTCCACCTCTTTGGTGCTACCTACTTTTTACATGCCCTTTCAAAGCCCTGTTCATAAAAATTAGCTGATTCTTAAGCATAGAGTTCTTTAGAGACCCACAGGATGACTTACAAGGAAACGCTTGGAAGAGGATAAAATATAAAAACAACATAGCCTTATGGTTAGTGGACATTTGTGATTATTTCTGCCTCATGGATGAAGACTCTAGGCTAAATAAATCCAGTGGCTTGCTTATAGGTTATATTGTTAAAGCCAGAGTGAGCTGTGCATGGATCCTGAAAGACAAAAATATAAACCACCGATTTTTGTCCTAATAATTTTCTACCAACAGAAGCTTAACCAGACTTAACTGAAGATGCAATATTTGGCACATGGACTGCTTACCCACTCCCCAAGCCTGTGATCTCATGCAATAGTGGGACATGGCTCTCGACTCAGATTTGTGCAGGCAGGTGGTTGGGCGCTTAAGTTCTCTTGAAGCTTCATGACTCATGAGGCAGTATTCGGGAGACAGCATGGTCAGTACCTCCTCTATTCCAATGAGTCAGAAGAATCATAGTAACTTATAATGTTGATTTTGAAAAGTTGCTGATGGCTACCCCTCAAACTGACCCATGTTTGGAATATAGAGCACTTTTGGATATAGTTTGTCATGATGCCTGAATGATTGGCATAATTCTGAGGCTATCCTTTCTTGTGCTTCACAGACAGCAGACCTGCCTTTCGATGTCATTCAGATATTATGCAAGGCATGGCATCCCCTGTGGTTGGGAGTGAAATCAAAGAAGTGAAAGAGTAGGTGAAAGTGGGCAGAAAGAGAACAACATAAATTGAAGCACCCACCTCACCTACCCTGCTTCTCTTTCCCAGGGGGTACAAGAGGGAAGTCATCCAACTGTCCAGATACTGTAAGCTTGTCAGTCTTGATTCTTCTCTATATCTCATGCCTCTCATAAAATCCATCAGCTAATCCTCCTGGCTCTTCCTTTGATATATTCAGAATCCTACCTTTTGTTTTCCTACTGTTATCTCATTGCCACACTGATACGAGCTCATTATATCACTCTCACCTGAACTATTAAAGTAACCTGCTTTTCTTTGTGTTCCTAACTTCACTCCTTCTACCCAGACCATGCTGCATACCGCCACCCTAGTAAATCTTCAAAATGCAAGTTAGGTCATATTTTTCCCTTGATCTCTCTAGCAACTTTCTGTTGCTTTTTAATGAAATATCAAGTCCTTCTTGTGACCTGTAATACATTTTCTGTTCCTGATCAGTTCTGTGTCTCCCACTCTCTCCCTTGCTCCCTGTTCTCCAGGCACACTGGCTCTCTTGCTGTTTCTTGAACCCATTAGACATGTTCTTCCCTTAGGACCTTTGCGTTTGCATTTGCTCTGCATGGAATATTCCTTCCTCGCTGCATTTAGGTCTTTTTAAATGTTACCTTATCTGAAACAATACTCACTCTTACTCTCTCTCCCCTTATTGTATTTTCCATCACAGTACTTGCCTCTGCTGGGCACATGATAAACATTCAGTAAAAATTTGTTAATGAATGAATTAAATGAATTAACAAAGTATGCCATGTCCTTTTTGATATAGGTAGCCAAAGGGTAAATCTAATTATAATCGTGTATCTGCCCCTTTTAGTGTGTATTATATATGTATATAGTGGAGTATGTGTACCTACATATATATAGCAAATATTATTTATATACTTACGGATTTTTATATATGAATGCTTTGATATCCACTTCTTACATATCAGGCTCTGTGCTACATATTTTGTTTGCATTTCACTAAAACAGCTGTCAGATAGGTGCCATTATTATCTTCATCATAGTAATGTAGAAATGGAAGTTAAGAGAGGCAACTTTGCTGAAGGTCACACAGTTATTAAATAACAGATGGTAATTGAATTGGATGGATCTGGTCTGGTTCCAAAACCTTAACTGAAATGACTTCACTACACTGTGGATGCATCTCCTTATTTCAAATCTGCCAAAATCCTATGGGGGAATAAACAGCATTGGAAGGAGATTGTTGTAGTATATATTTCTCCAAAGGACTACAAAAATTTACAAAGTTTAAATATTTTTCTTTGAGATGTAAAAAATAGTTTACCTAAATAGTTTAGAAACTAGATCACATTAAAATTTACAGGTAGCAATGTAAAAATATAAGTGAAGTTTTTATTGAACTATAATGACTAAATTAGGTGAAAAATTTTTTTAATTTTTTAAAAATCACTTTATGAATTATTAATTTTGAAAGAGAGAGCAAGTGAGCATGTATGAGCAAGTAGGAGAGGGAAGGGGAGAGAGAGAGAATCCCAAGCAGGCTCTGTTCTGTCAGTACAGAGCCTGATGCAGAGCTTGAACCCTCAAACTGTGAGATATGACCTGAGCCAAAAAAATCAAGAGTCAGACGCCAACCTACAGAGCCACCCAGGTGCCCCAAGTGAAAAAAATTTAAAAGCTCACATTTTGCATCTTTCTATTTAAAGAGGGATTTATTTGAAGAAGGACAGTGTTGTTAAGTTCTGCAAATAACAACTATTCATCATAGCAGGCACATTTACAAGCTGCTTCCCCTTGATCTGTGTAAAGCCACGGGTGTTTATTCTTTTATTTCCAGCTGTATTCATCCTCGTCACCTACAGTTAACAGTTGAGGGTCATCAACTCTTACTCCTGCTGGTCCACCGTTCCTGTCATGTATGTAGCTCTCCACACAGCCCACCCCCGTAGGCCTCACTCCCGCTGCAGCCCTCCTGAGGTCATTTCATTCTACAGCCTGGCCCTGCCTGCACTGGCCACAGTGCTTCCTACATCTCTCCTCAGCCTTTGGGATGTCCCTGAGATGTCCAACCACCTCCTGCATATTTTTGTTTTACTATTTTCTAGTCTCAGAACTTATACATGCAAAATGTATATTTTGTAAAATTATTTCACATTATTAGGTCTTCTTTCTGCATAGGAAAGATACTCTCTTTCCCAAATGCTAGCCTTTCGTCTAGGTTCTGTATCCTATAATCAATTCACCTGAAACAGAACTTCTATGCAAAGGACCCCTTTTATCTCAAGGGCAGGCACTGCTGGAGGTTGTTTGTTGAATGCTGTAAAAGGGCAGAAACTATGGGGTCTTGAGGAGAAGGGAGATACTCAAATGATGTCAGAGCTAGGGAGACCCTGTGGAAGTCAGGGGCCTCGTTCCTTTTGTTGTGTTTTGTTGCAGTTTGTATCACTTAGGATTCTTGCGGCTGCAAGTAACAGAATGCCCATGTCGGGAATTAATAGACTAATTTACTATCTTCCTTAACAAGAAGTCTGGTGGTAGGGCAGTTCCAGCTCAACAGCACCACCACAGACCCACGTGCCTTTCCTGAACTACCCTAACTGCTGTCTCTAGCTGGCTGGGTCTATCCTCCTGTCTCAAGATGCCCATCATGTCACATGCGTACACAACTACATCCCTTGAAGAAGAGGAGGCATGTTTCTACTCTGTTAATTATAAAGGAAAAGGTTTTCCCAGGTGACTTGGCAGACTGCACCTTGTATGTCCCTGTGTAGATGGCACATAACACATTTTTTGCTCTTCCGATGGGTGGGCCAGGCAGGGGGGATGGGTGGCATCCTGCTGGTACAGAAGAAGAGAGAAGGAAATAGGTCCTGGTGAGGCAACCATTAACGTCTGCTATTCATTCTGAGCCCAAAAACAACTTCGGAACCATCTGCATTATTATCTTTGTGTATTGCCCAAATTGGAAAGATTACTTTCTGTTTTCAAATGTTTGAGTTCTCTGATGTTGTTAACTAGCAGGAAGTGAAAGAGTAGAGAAGGAAGGAAGAAAAGATATAAATTTAAAAGAACAGTTAATGTACATATAAGTTAGTTCATATGGCAAATGCTCTGAGATGTTGATGTTTAAAATCTGTGTATTGGTGTATCACTGATCATTATTCTGCAGCTTCTCATTTTCTTAGGGCATAAGTTTAGATGATTATTGTAAGATAAAGGAATGACCCATCTTTGCTCCCCATTTTGGCATTCAGTCTAAGGAAAATTGCTGTTCCAGTGGAGTTTGACAGAATCTTGTAATTAAACTTATGGAGACATTTTTAAATGGGAATGTAAGTTGCCTTTCTAAATTTAGGCTGCTGATAAAAGCATATCAATGACATAGAAAGTAACTCTTTCTAATTTGGTGATTGGGTTGTATCCAATAAGAATTATGGAAATAAATGACCCTAATACTATCAGTTTTAGTATAGAAATACTTTATATTGAGGCAGATAATACTCAACCAGTCATAGGCATTTCATTTATTAAGTGTCTTTTATATGCCAGGGCTTATGTTAGGTACCAGGGATCAAAAAATACAGATACAACTTCATTTCCACCTATTGGATCTTGAGCTCCAATACAGCAAAAACATATGTGAACCAACCTTTATAATGTTATGTTATAAGGACTATAATAAAAATGTGTAAAGTAAAGATTAGCACAAATGACAGTGTCTTTCCTGTAAGGTAGTTAATATTACTCCCATTTCCAGGCGAAAATACAGAGCCACAGAGTGGTCAAATTAAAGAGCAGAGTTAGGTGTAATCCAAATCTCTGGCTCCAAATCCAGTGTCCTTTGCCACACTCTGTATGGAAGAGAAAACTAAAGTCCTTCCTCCCCTTGAGGGCAGTATTAGAAGAGACATCTTGGAGGTTATACTATGAGAGATTGCCTTAAGAAATGAGATCTCAAGGGAGTGAAGGCAGAGAGACTCCAAGCAGTAAGAACAGAATGAAAATGTATCAGCACAACATTGTTTGTGCACAGTTTGTTGCAAAGAGTGGGGAAGGAGCTGTGCCTGATAAAAAGCCTTTTAGTTGGGGTTGAGGTAATTGTATTTAATTCAGTGGACAGCAGAAGGCCCCAGCAGGGTTTTGAGCAGGTGACTGCCAGGATCAGAAGTGTACACTTGGGTGGTTATTTTTCCATAAGTATATCTAGTTGGGCTGGAGGCAATCCAGAGAACAGGTTACAGAGCAGTCCAGGTAAGAGGTAACAAGGGCCCTGTCGTGTGCTATTTTTTCACATGGTTCAGGTGGTTGAGAGTCTCACACAATAGTGGAAAAAGAAGTAGGTGATCATGAATTTGAGAGCTATTCGGATTTGTTCCTATTTTCTTATTTTAGTGAATAATTATTTACAATTCTCAAAAGTTGAAGTTATTTTTCCACTTATATCCAATTCTTCTATTCTCTTATTTTTTGATATTATCTTGCCTCAGAGGAATTTTCTAACAGATTCTTAAATTGCTTGAAATTACCAAAATGAAAGACTTCTGCTTTGTGTGGCAAGATGGAGTAACAGGGTCCATATTTACCCTCCTGCCTGAAACAACTGAGAAACTGGACTAGGTATATTAAAGAACTGTTTTCAGTATTTTGGACATCAGACAATAGGGCACAGTGATCTCAGAGGTGGGAAACAAAGTGAGTTCTAGGTTGTAGCAAAGAGAGGTTCCAGGCTGCAGCAGAAGGGGGAGTACCCACCTGAATTGCAGCCTTCTCTGAACTGCAGATATGGAGCTGAGTCTCTGAGAAGATTGATGCAATTAAAATGGCCTTTCCCAGACTGATCAGAAAGAACAAGGAAAAAAAGACATAAATTACCAATATCATAATTATGAGAGAGACGGCATCACTACTGAGTCTACAGATGTTAAAAGGAAAATATGGGAATACAGTCAATGACTTGATGCCAATATAAAAACTTACATGAAAAGGCAAGTGTGTTGAAAAGCACAAACTACCCAGCCACATTCAAAAATAAATTAATAACCTCAATAGCCCTATGTCTATTAAAGAAATCAAACTTATGGTTAAAAATATCTAACAAAGAAATCTCCAAGTCCAGAAAAGAAAAAAAAAACCCAGTTCTACAAAAACTCTTCCAGAAAACTGAAGATGAGAGACTACTTCTCAGCTTATTTTATGAGGCCTTTACTCTGATTGCAGAATCAGAGAAAGATATTACAAGAGAAGAAACTATAGACTAATATTCCTTATAGACATGCACGTAAAAAGCCTTAACAAAACATTAGCAAATCAAATCCAGTGACAGATAGAAAGATAAAACATCATGATCAAGGGAGTTTATCCTAAGAATGAAAGGTTAGTTTAACATTTGAAAACTAATCAAAGTAATTCACCATAATAACAGACTGAAAAATAAAAACCGGATGATCTCACTAGATATAGAAAATATGTTGGACAGAATCCAATATCCATTTATGATAAGAACTCTCAGCAAACTAAGAATATAAGAAAGCTTTCTTAATGTGATATAGGCTATCTCTGAAAAATCTGCTAAAATCATATTTATTAGTGAAAACCTGAATGTTTTCCCCTTAAGATCAGGAAAAAAGAAAAGGATGTTCTTTCTCACCACTCTTCAAATTGTATTCTGGCCAGCACCATCAAGAAAAAAAAATGACGGTGAATGAAGAAAAGATATCGAGACTGTAAACAAGTGAAAACTGAATTTATCACAGATAACACGTCTATGTAGAATATATGATAGAATTCACAAAAAAAAAAAAACTGGTAAGCAAGATACACAAAGTTGTGGGATATACATAAGTTGTATTTCTAATATTGGCAATGAAGAATTAGAAATTGAAATGAAAAATGGGGCACTTGGGTGGCTTAGTCACTTAGGTGTCTGATTCTTGATTTTGGATCCGGTCATGATCTCAGGGTTGTGAGACTGAGCCCTGCATGAGGCTCTGTACTGAGCTTGGAGCCTGCTTAAATTATTATTCCCTCTCTCGGTCTCTCTCTGTCTCTCTGCCTCTCTGCCTGCCACTCCCCTCTGTTCCCACACTGTCTCTCAAATAAAAAAAAAATTTTTTTTAAGTTGAAAGGTAGGGGAGCCTGGGTGGCTCAGTTGGTTTAGCCTCCAATTTCAGCTCAGGTCATGATCTCACAGTTCATGAGTTCGATCCCTGCATTGGGCTTTGTGCTGACAGATCAGAGCCTGGAGTCTGTTTCGAATTCTGTGTCTCCTTCTATCTCTGCCCCTCCCCACCTTCTCTCTTAAAATTAAACATTAAAAAAATTTTTTAATAAATAAAAAGTTGGAATGTAAAAGAATCCATACCATTTACCATATTATCAAAATGTGTGAAATACTTAGGAATGAATCTGGCAAAATATGTGTAAGACCTGAATACTGAACACTGCCCAACATTGCTGAGACAAATTAAAGCAGACCTAAATAAGTGGAGAGACAGACCATGTACATAAGTGGGAAGACTCAGTATTGCTAAAATGCCAGATCACCCCAGATTGAACTATATATTCAACATGATTGCAATCAAAATCCTAGCAGACAATTTTTGTTAAAATTCATAAGTTCAACCTAAAACTTACAGAGGTACAAAGGATCTAAAATAGAGAAAACTACTTTGAAGAAGAACAAAATTTTAAGACTTATTAAAATTTACATTAACAAAGATAGTGTGGTATTGATATAAAGACAGACAAATAGATTAGTAGAGCAGAGTAAGTCCTGAAATAGACCCCAAGATATGCGGTCCATTGACTTTTGACAAAGGTACAAATTGGAAAGAATAAAGGAGAAGTTTTTCAACAAATAGTTCTGGAACAATTCAATATATGACCAAAAAAAAAAAAAGACCCTATATCTTTTCCCCATACCATTTATAAAAACTAACAATATATTATAGATCTAAACATACAATCCTAAAACTGTAAAACTTTTAAAAGACACAAAGGAGAAAATCTTTGTGACTTTGACTCAAGCAAAGATTTCTTAGGTATGACACAAAAGCACAAACCCTTAAAGAAAAACTTGGTAGATAGGACTTCATCATAATTGAGAATTTCTGTTCTTTGGAAGATAGTTAAAAGCATAAAATGAGAACCCATAGACTTGATACAAAATAATAATTAGAAAAGAGTCCAATAAAAGTGGACTAATAATTTATACCTCTGGCAAATAAAGTAACAAAAAGTACATTAAAAATATGTACAACATTAGTAGCCATCACAGAAATGTAAAGAAAAACCACCATGAGATACCATGTCACACCTGTTAGAATGGCAAAAAGGTAAAATAAACTGTAGTGCTCGTACACTGCTGGTAGCAATGTAACATGATACAACCATTTTGGAAGTAGTTTAGCAATTTCTTAGACATTTGCTTCCAAATGATTTAACCAGTCTACTCCTAGGCAGTTACCCAAAGGAACTGAAGGCATATGTACATATGAATACTTATACACAAATATTCATAGCAGTTTTACTTGTAATAATCAAAAACTGGAGTCACTCCAAATATCCATCAGTAGGTGAATGAATAAACAGTTTTGGCATGTCCATATAGCAGAATACCTCAGTAATAAAAAGGAAGGCAAAAATTGGATGAATCTCAAACTAACTATGCTGAGTGAAAGAAACCAGACATCTCCTATGCCTCTGCCCCCCCCAAAAGTATGATTCTCTTTATTAGAATCTTTATGTATTAGAAGATAGAAACTAACGTATATTGGCTGACAACAAATTGGTGGTTGCTAAGGGGGAGCAGCAGAAAAGAAAGGGGAGGAGTAGGAAAGAGGAATTAGAAAAGGTCTCTAGGAAAACTTTGTGGGTAATGGATATGTCCACTATCTTGATTTTGATGGTAGTTTTATGGATGCATACTTCTCAACACTTATCAAATAGTATTCTTTAAATATGTGCAGTTTTCTTTTGTCTGTCACTTGTATTTCAGTAGAGCTATTTTAAAACTGTCTTTGGGTACCTGGGTGGCTCAGTTGATTAAGCATCTGACTCTAGATTTCGGCTCAGGTCATGATCTCATTGTTCCTGAATTTGAGCATCCCATTAATCTATATGCTGTCTACAAGAAACTCATTTTAGATGGGAAGATACCTTCAGATTAAAAGTAATAGGATGGAGAAATATATATCATGCTACAGGAAATCAAAAGAAAGCCGGAGTAGCGATACTTATATCAGACAAACTGGACTTAAATTAAAGACAATCACAAGAGATGAAGAAGGGCACTACATAATAATTACAGGGTCCATCCATCAGGAAGAACTCACAATCATAAATGTCTACGCACCAAATATGGGAGCACCTAAATATCTAAAACAATTAATCACAAACAGAAACAAGCTTCTAGATAAGAATGTGCTAATAGCAGGGGACTTTAATACTCCGCTTACAGCAATGGATAGGTCAACCAGACAGAAAATCACTAAAGAAATAATGGACTTGAATTGGACCAGATGGACCTGACGGATATTTAGAACTTTACATCCTGAGGCCAGGGAATTTACTTTCTTCTCAAGTGCGCATGGCACATTCTCCAAGATAAACCACATACTGGGACATAAAGCAGCCCTCAATAAATATAAAAGAATGGAGATCATACCATGCACACTGTCAGATCACAATGTTTTGAAACTTGAAATCAATTATAGGAAGAAGTCTGGAAAACCTCCAAAAACATGGAGGTTAAAGAACACCCTTCTAAAGAATGAATGGGCCAATCAGGCAATTAGAGATGAAATTAAAAATATATGGAAACAAATGAAAATGAAAACACAACAATTCAAAATCTATGGGATGCGGCAAAGGCAGTCCTAAGAGGAAAGTACATTGCTCTCCAGGCCTGTTTCAAGAGATTAGAAAAAGCGCAAGTCCAAAATCTAACAGCTCACCTAAAGGAACTAGAGGCAGAGCAACAAGAACGCCCTAAACCCAGTAGAAGAAGAGAAATAGTAGAAATTAGAGCAGAAATAAACAACATAGAGACCAAAGAAACAATTGAACAGATCAATGAAACCAAGAGTTGTTTTTTTGAAAAGGTAAACAAAATTGACAAACCTCTAGCCAGACTTATCCAAAAGAAAAGAGAGAGCACCCAAATAGTAGACAAAATTATGAATGAAAATGGACTTATTACAACCAACCCCTCAGAAATACAAGCAATTATCAGGGAATACTATGAAAAATTATATGCCAACAAATTGGACAACTTAGAAGAAATGGACACATTCCTAAACACACACTCACTACCAAAATTCACACGGGAAGAAATAGAAAACCTGAACAGACCCATAACGAGTGAAGAAATCGAATCAGTGATCAAAAATCTCCAACAAATAAGAGCCCTGGACCTGATGGCTTCCCTGGGGAATTCTACTAGACATTTAAAACAGAATTAATCCCAATTCTTCTCAAGCTATTCCAAAATATAGAAATCGAAGGAAAACCCCCAGACTCATTTTATGAAGCCAGCATCACACTGATTCCCAAGCCAGACAGAGATCCAGCAAAAAAGGAGAACTACAGGCCAATATCCTTGATGAATACGGATGCAAAAATTCTCAACAAGATCCTTGCAAATCGAATCCAGCAGCATATCAAAAGGATCATCCACCAAGATCAAGTGGGATTCATTCCTGGGTTACAGGGCTGGTTCAACATTCGCAAATCAATCAATGTGATCCATCATATCAATAAAAGAAAAGATAAAAACCATATGATCCTGTCAATAGATGCAGAAAAAGCATTTGACAAAATACAGCATCCCTTCTTAATAAAGACTCTCGAGAAAGTTGGGATAGAAGGAACCTACTTAAACATCATCAAAGCCATCTATGAGAAGCCTTCAGCTAACATCATCCTCAACGGGGAAAAACTCAGAGCTTTCCCCCTGAGATCAGGAACACAACAGGGATGCCCACTCTCACCACTGCTGTTTAACATAGTGCTGGAAGTCCTAGCATCAGCCATCAGACACCAAAAGGAAATCAAAGGCATCAGAATTGGCAAAGAGGAAGTCAAACTTTCACTCTTCGCAGATGACATGATACTCTACATAGAAAACCCGACAGACTCCACCAGAAGCCTACTAGAACTGATCCAAGAATTCAGCCAAGTTGCAGGGTACAAAATCAACGTACAGAAATCGGTTGCATTTCTATACACCAACAATGAAGCAACAGAAAGAGACATCAAGAAACTGATCCCATTCACAATTGCACAAAAAACCATAAAATATCTCGGAATAAACCTAACCAAGGATACAAGAGATCTGTATGATGAAAACTATAGAAAACTTATGAAGGAAATTGGAGAAGACACAAAGAAATGGAAAAACATTCCATGCTCATGGATAGGAAGAATAAATATAGTTAAGATGTCATTACTACCTAAAGCACTCTACACATTCAATGCAATTCCAATCAAAATTGCACCAGCATACTTCTCAAAACTAGAACAAACTATCCAAAATTTGTATGGAACCACAAAAGACCCCGAATAGCCAAAGTAATCCTGAAAAATAAAACCAAAACGGGAGGGATCACCATCCCAGACTTTAGCCTCTACTACAAAGCTGTCATCATCAAGACAGTATGCTATTGGCACAAAAACAGACACATAGACCAATGGAACAGAATTGAGAACTCAGAAGTGGACCCAAAAGTATACAGCCAACTAATCTTTGACAAAGCAGGAAAGAATATCCGATGGAAAAAAGACAGCCTTTTTAACAGATGGTGTTGGGAGAACTGGACAGCAACATGCAGAAGAATGAAACTAGATCATTTCCTCACACCATGCACAAAAATAAACTCAAAATGGATAAAGGACCTGAACGTGAGACAGGAAACTATCAACACCCTAGAGGAGAAAGCAGGAAACAACCTCCTTGACCTCCACCGCAGCAACTTCTTACTTGACACATCCCCAAAAGCAAGGGAATCAAGAGCAAAAATAAACTGTTGGGACCTCATCAAGATTAAAAGCTTCTGCACAGCCAAAGGAAACAACCCAGAAAATTAATAGGCAACCAACGGAATGGGAAAAGATAGTTGCAAATGACATATCAGATAAAGGGTTGATATCCAGAATCTACAAGGAACTCACCAAACTACACGCCCGAAAAACAAACAACCCAGTGAAGAAATGGGCAGAAGATATAAACAGACACTTCTCCAAAGAGGACATCCAGATGGCCAACAGACACATGAAACGATGCTCAGCATCCCTTCTCATCAGGGAAATACAAATCAAAACCACACTGAGATACCACCTCACGCCAGTCAGAGTGGCTAAAATGAGCAAATCAGAGGACTCTAGATGCTGGCGAGGATGTGGAGAAACGGGCACCCTCCTACACTGTTGGTGGGAATGTAAACTGGTACAGCCCCTCTGGAAAACAGTGTGGAGGTTCCTAAGGAAACTAACAATAGAACTCCCCTATGACCCAGCAATAGCACTGCTAGGAATTTACCCAAGGGATACAGAAATGCTGAGGCATAGGAGCACATGGACCCCAATGTTCATAGCAGCACTCTCCACAATAGCTAAAACCTGGAAAGAGCCTAAGTGTCCATCAACAGATGAATGGATCAAGAAGATGTGGTTTATCTATACCATGGAATACTACATGGCAATGAGAAACAATGAAATCTGGCCATGTGTAGCAACATGGATGGACCTTGAGGGGGTTATGCTGAGCGAAATAAGTCAGGCAGAGAAAGACAAATATCATATGTGTGCACGTATAGGAGGATTAGGAGGAGCTTAACAGAGGACCAAGGGGGAGAATAAGGGCAGAAATGGTGGGGGAAAGGGGGAGAGGCAAACCATGAGAGACTCTTGAATGCTGACAAAAACTGAGGACTGGTGGATGTGGGGAGGAGGGGGGTGGGCATGGAGGAGGGCACTTGTGGGGATGAGCACTGGGTGTTATGTGGAAACTAATTTGACAATAAACTATTTGTAAAAAAAAAAAAGGAAAGAAAAGCCTCAGTGTCACGACTCTCTGTGTGAGAAACCTGCTACACTGCAAATAGTAAACTTCACTGTTTCCGTTTCTCACCTGGCCTGTCGTTGAGCCCACTGACCCCCGGTGCCCGCGGTCCTCCTAGCAAAAGCTAGTTTAACAGAATGCTAACAGACGGCCACAGGGGCGGGATGGTAGAGTCGTGCTGGCAGCTGGCTGCGAACAGCTGGCTAACTGGCTCTCCCATGTGGGTAGTTGATGGGCATTGCTTTGACCTCGGCCGCTGCCCATGCAGAGTGCTGCTGCCTCCCGTCCCGAAGTGCAAGCTGGGGAAGAAGCAACCATAGTCCTCCGGGGCCTCGGGGCATTGCCCAGGGAGCTGGTTTGAGGTGCAGTGGGTTTGTTGTGCACCTGTTCACACCCCGAGGAGGAGTGCCCAGAGGGGGTTGGACTTGGAGCCTGCTTCCCCACTTGGCTGGGGCTCTCGGGTCCCATTCCATTGGCTAATGGCCAGGACACAGTTGGCCACATTGTCCAAGTGCAGGCTACGATAGGGGGACGGAGGGGACAGAGAGACACCTTGTCCTTAACAGCTGTGCTTGCGGGTGGCACAGGGACATGGACTCCTACTCCTGCCTGCTGACAAATGGGTACCCTCACTCAGGGGAGGCATGGCTCCCTGCAAAGGTCAGCGTGGCCAGGGCCTGTGGTCCCTCTGTTGCTGCACACAACCCTGTGGGATATTATGGGTCCCACCCCTGGCACATGGTGGCACAGGATCTAGCGGTCTGATGCAAATGGCCCAAGCGCCACCTATAAGGGCGGAGGAAGTCAGCAAGTTCGTCACTAAAGTGAAAGCCCACAGACATGGCTGCAGGCCAGTCAACCTGCAGAGCAGTGACGTGCCAAGAGCCCTGGGTCCAGTCCTTGGGGCCTGGGGCTCAGTCTGTGACCTGCCACTGTCTCTATTCTGGGAAGGCCAACCAGGACACCCCGGAGATGGATATGGCCCCAAGGAACAGCCAGTGCACATCTTTCCAGTAACGATCTAGGAGGTCAGATCAGTGGGGGATAATAGAGCTCTGAAACTGGAAACTATGGCGTGGCGTATTTGAAAGCTTCCCAGAGAGTCAAACTTCAAATGTCTCTCATCACAGGAAGAAAATTTAACTATGAGATGCTGATACTAACTAAATGTGCTCATCATTTTACAACATCTGCATCATTGTGTTGTACACCTGAAAGGAATGTAATGTTACATGTCAATTACATCTCAATAAATGAAAAAAGAAACCAAAACTCAGAACTTCATGCATCTCAAGATTCACAACATTCTACAAGACTCTGTGCAGCAGGAGGAATTAGGAGGGGCAGCTGGCTGAGAAGTTGTTCACATTGGCTCTGAGCTACTGTCCACCCCAGAGATGCGGCCATGACCTTCCACAGGGATCCAGGGACTAGCAGCAGATGCAGGTGCCTTGACCCTGCCTTAGCGGAAAAGGTAACAACCTCAGGCTCCTAATCAACCACAACTGATTTTGCCTGAGGGAGGCCCTGCGTCTCATCAAATGGTTATGGTTCCTACCTTAACCAGGTGCAGCCTGCATAATAGGATTGCTGGTGGAACCGCCCCGGACCGAACCCCAGCTCCAGAGACATGCTGAGCACCGGGTGCTAGCAGGCCCCTTAAGAATAGCCATCTGCCGGGGCGCCTGGGTGGCTTAGTTGGTTAAGCGTCCGACTTTCGCTTAGGTCATGATCTCGTGGTTCATGGTTTCGAGCCCCACGTCAGGCTCTGTGCTGACTGCCAGCTCAGAGTCTGGAGCCTATTTCAGTGTCTGTGACTCCCTCTCCCTCTGACCCTCCCCTGCTCACACTGTCTCTCTCTCTCTCCTAGAAATAAATAAAAACATTAAAAAAAAAATAGCCATCTGCCAGGAGCCTGGGGGTCCATCGGTTAAACGTCTGACTCTTAATTTCAGCTCAGGTTCTCAACAGTTCCTGAGTTCGAGCCCTGCGTGGGACTCTGTGCTGATGGTGTGGAACCTGCTTGGGATAGTCTCTCTCTCTCTCTCTCTCAAAATAAACAATAAACTTAAATAAAAATATACAAAATAAACTTAAGGAAAAAAGAGCCATCTGCAAGCATCTTAGAGGACACAGACCAACCAGGACTGTCGAGTTTTCCGAATGCAGCGAGTACGCCCAAGTCACAAGCCTGCTGCTCTTGAGGCTACTTGCATTGATAAGCGGCGCCCAAACACGGCCAGCTGAGGTTGACAGCCAGCTCCGACAGTCCCCAGAACAGATCCCAGAAGACGATGAAGTCCTGCCCTCAGCAGGACTCCAGAACTATGCCCCTGGGCCGGTAGCCCTCACGCGAGATGCCCAGAAAACCCACAGCTTGTGTGTGGTTTGTTCCTCCATCCAGTATGTATTAAGAACTGCCAAGTTCATGCATTTTGAGATAGAATAGGGTCTGGGACCTGGTTTTAAAGAGCTCACAGTATAATTGCATGGAGGGTGTGGGTAGCTGAGTGGTAGGGGAAGCAGATGTTGAAATTATATTTTAGAGGGGCAGCTTATTTTTAATTTTTTTTAAATTTGAGAGAGAGGGTGAGCATGAGCAGGGGAGGGGGGGGGGAGAGAGAGAGAGAGAGAGAGAGAGAGAGAGAGAGAGAGAGAGATCCAAAGCAGGCTCCTTGCTGTCAGTGAAGAGTCTGACTTGGGGCTCAAACTCACAAACCGTGAGATCATGAACTGAACCAAAATCAAATGGAGGACACTCTACTGACGGTGCCACCCAGACACCCCCAGGGTGCCAGCAATTGTGATTGAGGGGACAACAGAGAGGGGGCTAATCCTAGTCTGCTCCACAGACTGGGGGGCTTTTGAACAACAGATACTGCTCACCAGATACTGCCAAGATCAAGGTGCTGGTAGATTTTGGGTCCGTTGAATACCTGCTTCCTTGTTCACAGACGGGGACTTTCTGGCCGTGGCCTGACCCAGGGGAAGGGGTGCGTGAAGGAGTTCGCTGGACTCTCCTTTATAAAGGCACTAATCCTGTTAAAGAGGGCTCCACCCTTGTAATCAGCATCACATGGGCGATTAGGTTTGCATGTAATGATTTAAAGGGGAAGGTGGGGGACAAAAACATTCGCTCTAAAGCAGTATTTGGGTTGGTCGCTAACCAACACAGGGCATTTTCACACATGGAACGAGAGGAAGCGTGCAGCAGGGGCAGGAAGCCGGGTGAGCAAAGGCAGGAAGCGAGCCTCTAGCTTCGCGAACAGGAGATCCAGCTGTAGTTCATTTTACATATAACCAGGTGTGCAAACTGAAGCAGCAGCTTGATGAAGTTTTGAGCACATATCTACCCATGTAATTACCACCCAGATCAAGATCCGGAACATCTCCAGTGCCCGGACCACCCCTGTGCCTGTGCCAGCCCAGAGTCTTCTCCAAGGGAACCACTATTATATCACTGTCATTGGCTTAGTCTGTCATTGGCCTTTACGTACATGGAGGCATTCGGTTTGTACTCTGTGGCCTTGCTTCTTTTTTTCTTCCAAATGTTTATTTATTTTTGAGAGAAAGAGAGAACAGAACACGAGCAGGGGAGGGGCAGAGAGTGAGGGAGACACAGAATCCAAAGCAGGCTCCAGGCTCTGAGCTGCCAGGACAGAGCCCCATGTAGGGCCTGAACCTATGAACTTCGAGATCCTGACCTGAGCCGAAGTTGGACGCTCAACCAACCGGGACACGCAGGCAACCCCATCATGTGACTTTGCCACAAGTTGTTTGTGTCTATTCCATGTTCACAAACATCTGGATTATTTTCAGTTGTGTATTATAAACAATGGAGCCATAAACTTGTACATTTTAGCAACCATTTCTCTTCAAAAGATACTGTGAGGTCAGAATTTAGAGCAGTTGTTCTCAACCAGGGTGATTTCGCCCCTTCCCCCAAGTGACATTTGGCAACGTTTGATGACATTTTTGATGATCTCAACTGAGGTGGGGGGGATGGTGGCATCTACAGGGTAGAGACAAGGGGTTGCTGCTAGACAGTCTCCAGTGCACAGCCACCACCGAGAACTGTTGAACTTGAAGCGCCCAGAGAAGCCAAGGAACTGGGCTCGAGTCTGATTTTGGAGTCCTTGTATCACTGGGCTCAGGTTTATGTCCAGCACGTCTTGGGGAGCCACAGATGGTTCTAGAATGTTGAGGCTCCCCTCGATGGGGGAGATTTCGGGACAGACACCATCTGGCATGCAGCTTTAGCTGATGTCAGCCTGGAGGACGTTCCCTGACGTCCTGCCGCTGACCGCCCGCCACAGGGCGCCCTGCATGTCCCGGTTCCGTAGCGTGTAGATGGCGGGGTAGAGCAGCGGCGTGAGGTTGATGTAGATGAGCGACACCAGCTTGTCCTCCTCGAGGGAGCGGCTGCTCAGGGGTCTGGCGTACATGGCCGTGGCACAGCCGTAGTGGAGCACGGCCACGGTGAGATGCGACGCCACCGTGTTGAAGGCTTTGCGGCGGCCTGCGATGCCCCCGACCCCCAGGATGACCACCAGCACCCTGGTGTAGGACAGCAGGATCAGGACCAGCGGCAGCACCAGCAGCAGCAGGCAGGCGGCCAGCAGGACGCGCTCCTGCAGGTCACGGTCCCCGCAGGCCAGCACCAACACGGCCGGGAGGTCACAGAAGACGTGGTTGACTAAGCCCCCCTGGCAGAAGGGCAGCTGGAAGATGGCCCCGGTGAGGCCCAAGGCCAGGAGGGAGCCCCCGGCACAGCAGGAGGCGAGGAGGCCCCAGCAGAGCCCCACGGTCATGAGCCGGGGGTAGTAGAGAGGGCGGCAGATGGCCAGGTAGCGGTCCAGCGCCATGGCGGCCAGCAGCAGGCACTCGGAGCCTCCGAACGCCACGAAGAGGCCCATCTGGGCAGCGCAGGTGGAGCGGGCCACCGCCTGGCCCCCCGGGGGCAGCAGGAAGCCAGCGAGCATGCGCGGAATCAGCACCAGAGTGTAGGCCACCTCGACGGCTGACAGAGCCCCCAGAAAGAAGTACATGGGAGTGTGCAGGGCCGGGTCCCCGACGGCCAAGCCCAGGATGAGTAGGTTTCCCGCCAGCGTGGCCAGGTAGAGCGGCAGGAGGAAGGCGAAGAGCAGCAGCCGCAGCCCCTGGGGCCACCCGGAGAAGCCCAGGATCACGAACTCCTGCGGAGCCGTCCAGTTTGACCCAGGCCAGGGGCTCATGTCAGAACCTGAGGGAGGACAGGTGTGCAGGCCGGAGAGGAGGGTTGCAGTGACACACCCCTCCCAGAAACACATGGCCTTCACCTCTCCGAGGTTTGGCCCCCATCCCCACTCCACCAGGGACGCAAGGCTTTCTCCCCAAGATGGCACCTTCTGCCCCCCCACCCCGCCATGAGTCCTCCAAGGAATGCAGGTGTCTGCAGCCACCGTCCCCTCTCTCTCTGATTTCCGTGGCCCGTGCTCTTCCAGGCACCCCCATGTCTTCTGCACACCTGTCCACCCACCTCCTGTCCTAAGCCCACCAAGAGTCAGGCATCCGTATCCCAGCCTTCATCCAGGACGGTAGGGTCTGGACACCTGAGTGGACAATGGCCTTGAGGGTTCAGATTCCTGAAGAGACAAGCTCTTCCCTGAGTGACTACTTCTGGGGGACAGAGATGCCGGCTCCTGAGACAAAGCCCCAGGGTGTGGGGCTGGAGAAGCCCCAGAGTGTCCTGTCCACAGAGGCCCATCCTGTCCCCTTCACTCACCTGTCCAGGGGGGATTCCCCCCTTCTCCCGCTCTCTGCAGATAGACCACTCACCCTTCTGCCCTCACCTGCCCTGGCCATTGTCCTCAGTCTTATTTCTGTTTTCATAGCTGGACTCAGGACAACCCCACAGTAATCCATGACTCAGTCACGGGAGAAGGTGTGCAGCTACTCTGGGTGATGGTGGACAGCACCCTAGCCCGTGGCCTAAACCGTGACCTTCAGCCCCAACCCACCCCGAGACCCATCCCCTTCTAGCTGAAGACCCTCCGCCCTTCCACCCGCACTGCTTACCAGCACTGCCAATTCAACCTGTGCCGAACTAATGCACCATTTCTCCAGGAAACTTCCAGGCCTTCTGCAGAGGCAGTGAGCCCCAGGCCCGAACTGGGAATGGAAGCCACGGGGAGGAGCGCGCCTCCCTCCGATGTGACTGTGGCGCCATGTCGGTTCCCAGCTCATGGGCCACACACTCCCCGCCCCCCCGGGGCCCTCCGGCCTTCTCTCTCCAGAATGATCACAGCAGACCCTGGCTGGCCCTCCCGCCTCCAGCACCGCCAACCCGATGCCCCTCTAAGCTGCAGATGATGATTCTTGGCCGACCTCTCCCCTCTCTGCCTCGCAGATCACGCGAAGTCCTCAGCACAGCACGCACGCCCCTTCCGCCCTTCCCGGGGCTCAGCGTTCGACCCACGGATTCAGGTGGATGGCGCGGCTCACCTTTCCTGGGCTGGGCAGGCCTGTCCTTGCCTCCTGGGCAGCCCACGTCACCCACAGGGAGGCACTGGATGGCTCCATCCTCCCCGGAGCTGAACTCACAGGCTGCATCTGGGTGGGGACCCCGGCCCCCAGCAGCTTTGGGCCATCCTCTCTTTCCACGGTTGTTACTATGGTGACTGCACTAAACTCGGTCCCCTGGGATCGGAGATTTGAGTTGTGCTTGCTGTTTATTGAACTACTGCAAGCGAGGAGTTACTCAGTCCCCACTTCTCCCACATGTGTGCATCCGTTTGCATCCCTGTGATGTCCCTGAGTTTCTGGGCCTGCAAGCGCCCCCCCACCATCTGTTGGATCCTCCCCTAACATACTCCTCAGTGCTGCCATCAACCTGAGATGGAGGGCACTCAGTCATCCTCAGGGCCAGGCCCCCCCAGTCTGCCAGAGTCCTGTCCATCTCCCTGTCCTGCCGCCCGAAGTCCTGCCTTCCCCTTCATTCACTCAACTCACAGACATACCCTTCTTCTTTCTCTTCAGGCACCCAGATCCTTAAAACCGTACCCCTCTGAGGCCTCCATGCAGCTCACCTTCCCTGAGCCGCCTCAGCTGCCAAGAGGGAGTCACTGCCTCCAAGCCTCACGACTATATCCGCACGATGGGCGACCACCAACCCCCTCAAACCACCTGCTCAGGGTGATGTGGATGCTCATGGGCGCCTCCCACCGGCAAGCGAGCCGCCCTCCCATTTAACCAGCATGTATTCTCGTGGGAGGCTGCTTGTGCATCAAGGGCATTTCTACGGAGCACCGGCCACCACCACGGACCCCAACCCTGGTTGTCTATTATGTGACAGTGTCCTCCCCTGAAAGAGGAGAGAGTGGGGCCAGATCCCCTTTCAAGTTTCTTCAAGTCCTGATATTGTCTGCTTCCACCGAAAGGCATGTGTGTGTGTGTGTGTGTGTGTGTGTGTGTGGTTACACTTTTATGCTCAAGGTAAACAGTTTTCTAAAGGTTTTTTGCTGTGGGGGCGCCTGGGTGGCTCAGCTGGTAGAGTGTCCAACTCTTGGGTGCAGCTCAGGACATGATCTCACAGTTCATGTGTTCAAGCCCAGCATCGAGATCCTCGGTGGTGCAGAGCCTGGTTGGCCTTCTTTCTCCCTCTTTCTCTGCCCCTCCCCCGCTCACTCTCTCCGTCTCTCAAGATAAATAAACTTCAAAAAACTAAAAGGTATTTTGATGTGTCAAGAGACCAGGAAGAAGTTGGAAGGCCATGGAGTTGATCTGGAATTCTACATCAGTACGGGAGGCTTGACATGAGGCCTAACTGCTGGCATCAATTTATGGGTCTTCAAGAACCTTAGACCAGTATACATATCAAGACAACTCTTTCTAACCATGCCAGGGTGTGTGTGTGTCCATTTGCACATGTGTGTGCAGGGCACAGTGGGGTGCCTTCTGCCTTGTCGCCCAGATCACAGGGATGCTGGGGGCTGAGCAAGGAGCTTTGGTTTCTTGTCTTGTCAGTGACATTGCCCAACCCCCAGCTTCTCCGTGGGGCTCAGATTCCTCGTCTGTCACCCTTGATGGGGGACATGGGCACTGTGGCCCCAGGATGTAATTTTGTAACCCTCACCCCCACCCCTGCCCCGGGCAGAGCCTATCTTTTGTTCCTCCTGGAGCCGGATGGCCCAGCAGCACAAACAGGCCCTCTGGGCTCACACACACCCGCCCTGTCCCCACTGTGTCACTGACCGACAGTGGCAGCTTGGAGGTTTTTTCCTGCCCCAGCAGCCTCCTCAGCCCCACAGAACTGTCGTGGTGACTGTCATGTCTCCCAGCACAAAGCGCCCAGCGCGGTGGGAACTGTTACTGTTATGGACCAAATCACTGCCCTATCCTGTCGTGTGCTTCCTGCTGCCTGTGCGCCAGGGATGTCCTGCCTGGCCCTAGATGTCTAGATGGGGGTGTTATCTGGAGCGATCAGACAGCGGGTGGCAGAGAGGGAGGTGTTGGGGACCGAGGCGGCGGACCAGTGTCACCTGGCCTATCTGTCCTGATTCCGAGACCCCGAAGCCTTCAAGCATCCAGCCTCTCCTTCTCTTCCCCAAGGGACCCCACCCCCGCCTGCAGCTCTTCCTCCAAGGCCTCCTGGAAAGTCATCCATGGACCGGTGTCGCCCCCAACCACCCTTCATTGGCAACACCCCCATATTCCCTCCAGAAGCCGACAGGAGTCGGGGAGCAGGATCACAACAGCGGCGTGGCTGTCACAATCGCTGCCGGGTGTCCAGCCTTCACGGTGTGCAGGCCGACTCTAAAGGCCCTGCGTGCACAGCATTCCTGAACATCACAAGACCGCTGTGAAGTAGTCATGTCACCATTACTACTAATTTACAGACGGGGAGGCTGAGATCCAGGGGAGTCACACAGCATCTCCCTTAGCCAGAGGTCCCCAGGTCTGTCTGATTTCACAGTCTCTGCTCTTAAGTAGCAAGAGAGCCTGCTCTCCTGCCTTGGCTGGCGGTCCTTCCCCACCCAGATGACGGGAAAGCGGAAAGGGGACTGGTAGAGAGAGAAGGAAGCAGATTCAGAGGTGCAGAAACAGAATGAGGCGTGCGACCAGGGACAGGCAGGGGCAAGCCTGCTGTGGGCAGCAGGGGACAAATCGTCCCCACCCCAAGTGGCTCGTCAGACTCTGGGCTGACAGAGACAGAGACAGAAAGGGAGACAGACAGGAAGAGAAAGACAGAAGGAGAGGAAAGAGAAAGAGACAGAGAAACAGAGAGAGAGAGAGAGAGTGGGGAGAGAGATAAAGAGACAGAAAGAGAGGGAGAGACAGAGAAACAGAGGGAGAGTTGGAAGAGACAAAAAAAAAAGACAGAGAAACAGAGATGGAGAGACAGACAGAGACAAAGACACAGAGAGGAGGAGAATCTCCCACGTCCTCCCGGGGCCTTCTGAACCCGAGACCCCTCCTCCATGGGTTTCCTCTCTCCCACAAACCTGGACTTCAGTTGGGGCTTTGCACTCAGTCCCTGACACCCACACCCCACCTTCATGTCTCTGCTGGAGAAAAAGAAAGACCAAAATTTGAAAATTCATTTAAAGGAGACAGCCAGGCTCGGGGCCCCCAGACCCTGAATCACAGCCTGAATTAAACCCTCAGCTCCTCAGCTGGCCAGGTGCTGTGCTCACCCTGCTAACCTGGCGGGACACGGTTCCCAGCGGTGATGCCTAGGAGGGAAGCCATTGAGTCTGGGCTGAGCAGGCGACAGCATCTTGGGTAGAAGTGCCAGTTCCGACCATCACGATGTGGAGCCCGCAGGCCTTATGGGTGCCCCCCCTTACCCCCATTTCCTGCACACACTTCCCCACAAGCCTCGAGGAGGCCTGCTACCATCTCCCACTTGTCCCTGACCTTGCGCACCTGCTCTGTATCAGAACACCCCTCCCTACCTGGAAAGCTACTCACTCTTCTCAGCCCAGCTCAAACAGCAGTAGGAGGTAGCGGTGGACTGTGGAAGGATTTCACAGAGAATGGGGAGCAGACCTACTGCATCACATCCACCCCCCTCTTCTCCTGTGACCTCCACCTCTGTTCCCAGAGACTCTCTCAGTAAGAAAAGAGTTAATAGGAAACTTAATAGGTTTCCCAGGGCCCACTTAAGGGTCTGGCTTCCTGCAAAGCCCCAGTGGCTCATTAGTGATCTCCATGCGGTGTGGTGCCTGAGGCCCATGGTGGTCTCAGAAGGCTGGGGGCTGAGGGATGAGTTGGGGGAGGACTTGGGAAATCTGAACGAGGGTGTCCTGAGAGAGTCTGAAACTTCTGGGCCAAGGGGACAGAGGCCGCCTCCCTGCAGGGATGGAGATAAAATGGGACAGGGAGAGAAGAAGTAGCCCAGAGTAGCATGGTGGACAGCTCATTAGAGAGAGGGGAGGAAAGTGCCAGCTCTCTCCACATTTCCCCAAAGTTTGCAATAATGGGTGGCCAGCAGGCTGGAGATCTCAGGATGAGGTGACTGGTTTAGTGGATGGGGGTGGGCATCTTTGCCACCGCCACCACCACCATCACTGGAAAATACCCAGTGCTGAGCAGCAAAACCCAATGACACAGATGTCTTGTGTTCTCGTTGCCCATTTGCAGAGAAACTTACAACACTGCAAAACACATGGTTTTGTATCCTACGAGTCCCATTTAACGTTGACTTACACATGTTTTCCATTTATTTCATAGTCTTCTTAACTATTTTAAGCATTAATTTTATTCATTTTTAAAAATATATATATTTTGAGACAGAAAGAGAGAGAGAAAGTGAGAGAGCAGGGTAGGGGCAGAGAGAGAGGCTGAGAGAATCCCCAGCAGGCTCTGCACTGTCAGCACAGAGCCCAGTGAGGGTGGGGGTTGATGCCACAAACTGTAAGATCATGACCTGAGCCAAAGCCAAGAATTGTACACTGAACCAACTGGGCCACCCAGGTGCCCCTAATTTTATTTTTTCAATAAAAATTTTTTAAAAGGTTTATTCACCCTTGAGAGACACAGAGAGACAGAGCACGAACAGGGGAGGAACAGAAAGAGAGGGAGACACAGAATCTGAAGAGGCTCCAGGCTCTGAGCTGTCAGCACAGAGCCTGATGTGGGGCTCAAACCCACGAACCACAAGATCATGACCTGAGCTGAAGTCAGACGCTTAACTGACTAAGGCACCCACGGGCCCCTTTTCTTATTAAAAAAAATTTTTTTTAATGTTTTATTTATTTCTGAGAGAGAGAGAGCATGAGCAAGGGAGGGTCAGAGAGAGAGGGAGACACAGAATCCGAAACAGGCTCCAGGCTCTGAGCTAGCTGTCAGCATAGAGCCCGATGCAGGGCTCGAACCCACAAACCATGAGATCATGACCTGAGTTGAAGTCGGATGCTCAACCAACTGAGTCACCCAGGCACCCCGGTTTTCTTTTTTAATATGAAATACTTGTTTCAGATTTCAAAGGGTGTAAAAGAATAGCCTGTCCCAAGAACCCTGCCTCTAAGCTCTTGCTTCTGGATGAATATCAGGTCCCTGTTTCCCCTTGCAGAGACAGCCTAGGGATACCTGGACAGCATGCACACGTGTGTGCTATTTGCTGCTTTGAAGTGACAAAATACGAGCGGTGTCCCAAACTATTATGTATATGTCCTCTTTCACTGAGCAGATCTTGGAAATTATTCACTATCCGTGTATTTTTAGTGTATTTAACAAACACTTATGTAGTGTTTACTATCTACCAGACACTGTTCTATGGTGACACAGAAATATTGATCCATTCAATCCTCACAAAACCCTATGGTGCAGGTACCAGCCTCACCCACCAAGGCACAGAGAGGTGGAGTGATGTGCCCGTGGCCGCAGCCACTAGTGGGAGGTGGCATGCTGATGTGGGAAGTGTATCCAGAGGTCTGCTGTGTGACCTCTGACCGTCCTGTACCACTTAGGTACAACAAACAGGGTCCTCATCCCCATCACCCCCACTGCATACGTGCCATCATGTATTTAACAAGTCCCTATTGAAGGGTATCTGGATGCTTTCTGATCGTTGGCCATTACAACCAAGACTGAAATAAATATCCTTGTCTACGTGGTATGTGGCATGTGTGCAAATAATTAGAATCAACGGGTTTGCACATCTTAAACTGACTTAGCTGTTTTGCTGGTTATTGACATGTTCCAATCCATCGTTATTATAGCACCAGGTGCTTCCGTCTGCAATATATGAATATACCTGCTCCTCCACATCGTCACTGCCAAGCTGCTGTCAGGTCATTTGTCCTTGATTATGCAGAAATGCATAGTCTCCAGATAATTTTAATTTGTTCTTCTCCATGACTGAAGCTGACCCCCTTTTCCTATTTTTAAATGACATTTGCATTTTTGGCACTGTTCATTCATATTCGTTCCCATTTTTTCTGTTTGCTTGTGGCTCTTAGCTTCTTATTGCCTTATAATCAATAAGAGTTCAACTTTGCCCCATAGGAAGAACTGTAAATTGTTTTCCTGCTTTGTTGTGTCTTCTGATATTGTTTACGAAGGGTTTTGGCCTGGAAAACTGTTTTATTTCAATGTAGTCAGATTCATCAATATTTTCTTTTGTAGCTTCTGGGTTGCACATCACCAGAAATTAAACCAAAAATTACGATGTCCTCCTTTCCTTCTCAAGCATTTGTGGTTTGATTCTTTTTTCAACAATCAAGTGCTTAATTGATGCACAATTTACCCTGTTAGGATGTGGGGTATGAGTCCAATGTTATTTTTTACCAGGTGTTAGTCATCATTAAAAAAAATAAGCATTATATGGGGCACCTGAGTGGTTCAGTCGGTTGAGCATCTGACTCTTGGTCTTGGCTTGGGTAATGGTCTCTTGGTTCGTGGGATCGAGCCCTGCATTGGGCTCCCCGCTGATAGCTTGGAGCCTGCTTGCAATTCTCTCTCTCCCTCTGTCTCTGCCTCTCCCCTGCTCGTGCTCTCCTTCTCTCTCTCTCAAAATAAATGAGTAAACTTTTTTATTTTTAAAAAGCATTATAATAGACATATGATAGACTTACAGAAAACTACACGGAATAATGTACAGTTAAATTTTCACAGAGTGAAAAATAGAGCATTGCCAGAATTCCAGAAATCCTCCTCACCCCCTAGCCCACTACTGTCCTCCTTCTTCCCTAAGGGAAAATAATATATTTTTTAGCACCTTATATTAGTTTTGCTTCTTTTTGAACCCAAAAGCACATATTCTTTTGTGTCTGGTGTCAAAGAAAAATGTAAAGACATATAATTAACCATCAGCATGCTGTTTACTTATATACAGTGAAGACCAAACCATGGACTGAGTCCTAAATAAGGAAAAAAAGATGGGGGGTGGAGGAGGAGGAAGTGGTGGAAGAAGAGGAGGAAGATTTAAATTTTAAAAAGAGGAAAAGGAAAGAGCGAACACTGCAGAGTCTGAGAGCAGTGAACATTGAACATTTGGGGGGGCCACACTGATTAGCCATGAACTAGCAAAGAGGTCAGATCAATCTGTCCTGACACAGGCTGAGGAGTGGCATTGGGAAAACCGATTTCAGTTGTTTGCAGACTCACCAGGAAACCCTGAGAGATTAGCTACAGAGAATAAGTGACAAACTATCTTTCTGTAACGTCTGATCTGTGATTAAAAAAAAAAAAATTACCTGAAATTCATAGAAGCAGGAAAGTATGACCCATAGTGAGGTGAAAAATCAATCAGAACAAATCCAGAAATGACACAGATGACAGATTTAGTAGACAAGGACAGTGGGAGGGTTATTACAACTGTATTCCATATGTTCTGGAAGCTAGAGAACATTGATCATGCCACGGAGAGATGTGGAGATTATAAAAAAGGGGACAGTCAAACTTCTGGAAGAGAAAACAGCCATGTCCAAATGAAAAATACACTGGGTGGGATTAATGGTGTGAGACAGTGCAGGAGAGATCAGTGAACTTGAAGACAATGCAGTGGAAACTGTCCAAAATTAAATACAGAGAGGAAAAAAATGACTAAATAAAAATGAATCAGCAAGCTGTGAGACAGAGTCAAGTCACGTAGTAAGCGTGTACTTGGAATCTGAAGGAGTGGGGTGGGAAGAAAAGTATTTGAAGAAATAATGATTCCCAAATTCCCAAATTTAATAAAAACCAAATACACACATTCTGAGCACAAGGAACGTGAAGCAAACAATGAGACAGCTTAGGGGCGCCTGGGTGGCTTAGTCGGTTGAGTGTCTGACTTTTGCTTAGGTCATGATCTCGCAGTTCGTGGGTTCGAGCCCCGCGTCAGGCTCTGTGCTGACTGCCAGCTCAGAGCCTGGAGCCTGCTTCAGATTCTGTATCTCCCTCTCTCTGACCCTCCCTGCTCACTCTCTCTCTCTCAGAAATAAATTAAAAAAAAAAACAAAAAACAATGAGACAGCTTAAAATCAGTGGCAGAGAGAAAATATAGAAAAATCTAAATTTAAAAAATGCATTCTATACAGAAGAATAAATGTAGGAGTGATCACCGAGTTCCTGAAGTCCCCAGCTTTAAAAGACTAAAAGGAAACAAAATAGGCTGTACCCATTGAAAATATCTTTTTAGAACGGAAGCACTTAATAATTTCTGGATGCACAAAAGCTGAAGGAATTCATCAAGCAGCGAATCTTCTACAATGCATGGCTTATCGACATTGGCAAAAACATCTGTAGAGCAGAAAGAGACTTCATTTGACAAGTGTATGAAGCTTTTGAAAATCTATGGCATTGAGAGTCTATGGTTATTAATTAATTGCCTTATTTATCAGCAGGTACTCTGTGAAAGCTGTTTCGACCTATCCTGTGTTATGAATCAGGAGCATCAACTGTGAGTTTCATTTGCTCTTCTGAACTTGGTCTTTGAAAATGTTCTCACCCATAATTGTTTCTTGATATCCGTGGGGGCTAATTCTTCAATGACTTTGAACTTGGCATTGGCTTCTCTAATGAATGAACATCCTGAATGGTATTTGTGAGAGCTCTCAAGTCTGAGAGATGAGGAAAACCACTCAAAGTCACTTGCCTTGTTCTGAAATTGACTATTGATGTTGCTCGCAATGTCCTTGGCCCTTCTTCTCAATAAAAGGCCAAATGGCTCAGAATATGTTTATCTTCTCTGTGCACATTTCTTTTTTTCAGCTGTCTCTGTCATGATTTAATTAACCCGCCATTAGGTCGGTGGCTCTCTTTGCTTGACTAGAAAGTTAGTTTAGTTGCAGCCTCATTTTTACTTATTATTTTTGTGAAGACATTCTGATGCAATGAGATCATCTCTTTTCAGCTTTCTTATGTTTCTGATGCCCTCCTGTGAACTGGGTCTAGCCTGGTGAGGTCAGTGTTTATTGCACTCTCTGGCGTAGCTCTGGTTTGTTATGGTAAACACAATGCTTTGCCGTCTAAGTCAATAACAAAATAATCTTTGCTCCTCTAGGTCTTATAAGTAAAGTATTTGAAGTTCACTTTTCTTCTTTTGGTCTCTGTTGGCAGCTGATTTTCGATGCACCTGCTTGACTCTGCCTAAGCAGCCATACGGAAGTGGGTGGTTGAGGCCACGGTCCAGTAACACTTGACTTCTGGACATTAAAATTTGAACCTGGCATATTTTCAGGTGTCACAAAACACTTTTCTTTGGATTTTTCTCAATCATTTAAAAATGCTAAGCCATTCTTGGGGCGCCTGGGTGGCTTAGTCGGTTGAGCGTCCGACTTTCGCTTAGGTCATGATCTCGCGGTTCGTGCGTTCGAGCCCCACGTCGGGCTCTGTGCTGACTGCCAGCTCAGAGCCTGGAGCCTGTTTCAGTCTGTGACTCCCTCTCTCTCTGACCCTCCCCTGCTCATGCTCTCTCTCTCTCTCTCCTAGAAATAAATAAAAAATATTAAATAAAAAAAAATGCTAAGCCATTCTTATGTCAGGGGCAGTACAAAAACCGCATGGTGGACTGGGCTTGTCAAATGGGCCACGGTTTGCGAACTGTTGGTTTAAAGAGAACATTAGAGTGCTGAGTTCCTTGTTAGAAAAAGACCCCAAATCAAACTCAGCTTCCACCTCAAGGAACTAGAAAAGATATGGTAGATTAAATACAAAGTAAGCACAAGAAAGGAAAAAATAAAGATTGAAGCAGAAATCACCCAAAACAGGAAAACTAGAACAGTAGAGAAAATGAGTAAAACCAAAATTTTATTTTTTGCGAAGAGCAGTTAAGATGGACAAACCTCGGGGAACCTGGGTGGCTGACTCAGTGAGGTGTCCGACTCTTGATGTCGGCTCAGATCATGATCTCACGGCTTGTGGGATCGCGCCCCACGTTGGGCTCTGTGGTGTCAGTGTGGAATGGATAAGCCACACTTTTCTGTGTCTTTGCATGTCTTTTTATGTAAAACTGAATATATTTTTAAAAATTTAATGTTTATTTTTGAGTGAGGGAAGGCAGGGGCAGAGAGAGGGAGAGACACAGAATCCAAAACAGGCTCCAGGCTCTAAGCTGAAGCACGGAGCCCAACGTGGGACTCGAACTCACCAACTGTGAGATCACAACCGGAGCTGAAGACAGACGCTTAACCAACTGAGCCACACAGATGCCCTAAAACTGGATATTTTAAATAACAATGTGGCAACGAGATTCCCTCCCCCCTCCTCAGAGGTTTTCTTCTGTTGTTGTGCTGTTTATTTGGTGATTTTTACGAATTCTGTTAAGTCTGTGTCCTTTTTTGTGAGAAGCCTCTGCTTGGTTATCCGAGTTTTCTGCAGATGGCTGGACAGTCCCTTAAAATGGCAAGTCTCTCAGGCTTTGGCAAGTGGCCCCTCATGTGCTGGGACCCCCTTCACTGCCACAGCGGTCAAGAACTCTGCCCTAGCCCTTACTTCCTGTTTGCTCAGTCTCCAGACCAAGCAGATGGGAGAGATAAACGTTGGCCATGCTATTTCCTGTGCGTGTGCGCAGCCTCCTAGATAAGGGGCAGTGAGTCAGAGCTTCTCAGTCTCCCAATTTTCCTTTCAAGTTCTTGATCAGCCTCTTGTTTGCCTCAACTGATACCATCTCCCCAGATAGCTACAATGTGACTGAAATGCCACTGTTTTTGGCAAATGCCCCCAGGGATTGGGCTTTACTCCCACATGAGCTCTCAATCAGGGAAAATAAGGACAATTCCTGTGGATGGGGCATTTCTGGGGAGCTGCCATTTGCGGAGTCTTGACAGTTCTCTGGGGATGGGGCTTCTGGGAAGCATCAAGCCCATTGGGTCCCTCCAACGGCTGATTGCGAGGCTGCTGCCGGTTTTCACTGCTGGATTTCTGAGGCTGCTGGTTTTCGAGGATTCGGCCATTTTTCTAGAATAAAGTCTCGTCAGATTGTTACAAGCCTTTGGTCACTTTCCGAAGTTCTGGAAACGTTTCTTGTGACAATTATTTTGTCAATGCTGTGCTGCTTTGATGGAACAGAAGATGTTCAGATGACCTTATTCTTCCATAATGGAAGTGCTCGTCCCCTCAAGTTTACTCCTGATTCAATAATAAATGGGGGGGGGGGATGGAAACTCCATTTATTTTGCTCTTGTAAAAATATTGGCCAAAAAGATGTTTAAAGTTTCCGAATCCAGAGCTGACAAAGATGAGAGGAAACCGGCTTTTTCTCACACACCACTGGTGGCAGTGTAGCTTTTCTAGAAAGGAGGCTTGGTACTTGTCCTTATAAATTGGAGTTTCAGAAAAATTCACGTTTTCCTGGTGGATCTGCCTGGGCCACAGATTCCACCCGGTTGCAGAGGGAGCACTGGTCACCCCGGCATGAGGGCAGGAGGGCTGAGAGGAAGAGGGTGGAGATATCTCCCCAAAACAGAGGCACGCAGTGCCACACAGTGCTGACCACACGTGGCCTCAACATGCGCAGGGACAGGGAGGGAGGGAGAAGAGGGGCCGAGCCTTCCTGCCTGAGGAGGAGGGAGATGCCACGAGACTGCTGACTGGGCAAGAAGGGAAACACAGGTGTCAGGGCCAGAGGACAGAGGGTTTGCGGCATGACTTTTGTGCACCTTTGAGAACCAGACCACAGAGGGGATGTAAACACCTTAAGCCAGTAGTTTGGTCCTGTGATCAATAGATGCCAAACTATCGATGGCAAAAGTCAGTTAGAACATGCGCCTCCTGGGGCGCCTGGGTGGCTTAGTCGGTTAAGCGTCCAACTTTCGCTTAGGTCATGATCTCGCGGTTCGTGGGTTCGAGCCCGCGTCGGGCTCTGTGCTGACTGCCAGCTCAGAGCCTGGAGCCTGTTTCAGTCTGTGACTCCCTCTCTCTCTGACCCTCCCCTGCTCACGCTGCTCCTCTCTCCTAAAAATAAAAAAAAAAGTAAAAAAAATTAAAAAAAAAAAAAAGAACACGCGCCTCCTTTTCTACAGGCCCAAGGTCTACACCCGGACCCAAAGGGGAGCCCAGGAGGATGGGAACGCCCCCTCGCGTGGGAGGTGCCCCTCCAGTTTTCATTTACAGCTGGGGAAATGGGGACCCAGATTTTGATGCGGGGCACATCTCAGCAGAGACTCTCCTGGGGAGGACAGGAGCCGGGTCTCTGTGCCTGTCGGATATCTCTCGTTCTGCATTTCACATCCAGCCCCCACGCTGGACCTCACGTACCCTGATTCTCTAGAGTGGCTCCGTGCCCGGGAGGGAACAGGGTCCTGAGCTGTGAAATGTTCTCCAGCTGGAGAGGCCTCCGTGGGCTCCCGATTCTTCCTAATGCTTCCCAGAGCCCTATTTGGGTATGGGGGGGAGGGGGATGCTAGCCACTCCCCTGAAGCCCCTAGCCCAGTCCATATCCCCCAGGGGCTCTGAAATTCTCTACAGGGCAGACTGACCTGGGCGTATCACAGGGGTCTCCCTGACATAGTCCCGTGTCTGAAACTCTGTCTCCATCTCTGTCTTGGGGCTGGTCCACAGCGTCAGTAAGAAGGGGGTCCCCTCCTTTCCCCAAGACCCTCATCTCAGCTCCTGCTTTTCCAAGACCCAAGGACCTGGAAGCAGATCCTGTAGAGGAAGAGCCCTCTGAGGGTCCTCCCTGTGTGGCTTCAGGGACCCCTCACCCTTCACTCCCCATCGAATTTGCAGGCAGGGGTCTGGATGTGAACGGACGTTGTCATCAGGACGAACTGGCTGTCACAGTGAGTAACCCCCCCCAGAATTGCTGCCACCCAGAATGTGTTAGCTGTTCCCAGCCTCCCTCATTCTGGCCCCCAAGCCTCCACCTTTGGGTCACAGGGAACCTAAGCCTGGAGCCCACTCCTACCCCAGGTCACAACGGAAGTGCTCAGAGCCCAGGACTCTAAGGAGTGATGATCCCAGGCCATGGGCAGCAACCAGCCCAGAGACCCTGATCCTGTGGGAGGGCCTGGGTATCTCCTCCTCTCATAGAAAGCCATTTCTCCACTTCTGACCAAATCCCAAACCCGCTTCTCCTCTCTCGAGGGCTTGCACACACACACACACACACACACACACACACACACACACACACACTCTTGGCCAGCAACTATGGCTGAGTTTTTCTGCCTAATTAAGTCACCATTCCCACACTTGTCTTTGGAGGGTGATTCTTTCTTCTACTACCTTAAGATCTTTGTACTGTGTTTTTGAGAGATACTGAACTGAAATTGTTCCTTTCTCAGAATTTACTTTTCAGGGGCACCTGGGTGGCTCAGTTGGTTAAGCATCTGACTTTGGCTTAAGTCATGACCTCACAGTTGGTGAGTTCGAGCCTTGGATCAGGCTTGCTGTTGTTAACACAGAGCCTGCTTCAGATCCTCTGTCCGCCCCCCTCCCACCTTTCCCCTCCCCTGCTCATGCTCTCTCTCTCTCTCAAAAACAATTTTTTTTTTACTTTTCAGGTTTTGCAACCAGGCTATTCTGGTATCCTAACACACATTTTCTATTCTTTAGGGGAGTCTACGTAAGATTGTCATTTATATTTTTCTAAAGTGTTTAGAAGGATTTGCTAATGAGGTGAACTGGGCCTGTAGATTTTTTGATGGGAAGATCTTAAACCTTAGATTCCATTTTTTGTGTCAGTTTCAGTAAGTTGTATTTTCTAGGAAGTTGTCCATTTTATCCAGATTTTCAAACTCTCTGGCATAGTGTTCATAATATCTTCTATGGGTTTTGAACTGATGTCTCACTCTCTTCCATCCTAAGGGCTGAGGTGAGGAGAAAAGAGATGGATTTCCAGGCAGTGGAACACCATGAGCAAAACCCCAGCACAGCGACTCAATCAGCAGTTGAACCCCATACCTCCGTCTGTTTGGAGATTTGAGGCACATGCCCCAAGGGTATAGAGGGTCCCAACACCAGGTCCTGCTGATACTGGATAGGGCGTGGTGGGCAGAAGCAGCTGCCATTGACTGGATGGTTCCATCAGTCTGGGGTCCCAGAGACAACGTGAAGAGCAACCTTAGTCATGCTCTGGCCTGAAAACAGGGCACAACACCCATCCTGCAGGCTCCCCCTGAGCCATTTGGGTGACGTCTCCTGCTGGCAGATATCTCCAAAAGTTATGCTCACTTGGGCACCTGGTGAAGCTGCTCCTCCACCAGCAGGACCCCAGCGCTGCCTGAGAGCCCAGGTTTTAATTACCATCTGGCCCACCCATCCTGTCTTATGCCAAGCTTGCTCTGTCAGCACGGTCCTGACCTCTCTGGCCTCCAGCTAAGACCCCTGCCCCTTTTCTCAATGCCCCCATATCCACCTGGCTCCATGATCTGCTAAAAACAGATGTCATTGTGGGCCAGCTCCTTAGGCTTGGATGAAGCAGGGACCTACCGAGACAATGGCTGGGACCCTCCACAGGCTGGAGCATAGCTGGCCGTGGCCACGCTGCCATAAGGCCCAGAGACACCCACAGACACTAGAACACAGAACCAAAGAGAAACATGTCCTCGCTTTAAACTCAAAACTTAGCAGCGCCTGGGTGGCTCAGTCGGTTAATCGTCCGACTTCAGCTTACGTCATGATCTCATGGTTCGTGGGTTTGAGCCCACATCGGGCTCTGTGCTAACAGCTCAGAGCCTGGAGCCTGCTTCAGATTCTGTGTTTCCCTCTCTCCCTCTGTCCCTCCCCCGCTCACACTCCATCTCTGTCTCTCAAAGATGAATAAACATTATAAAAAAAATTTAAAGTCAAAACTTAATTTAACAAATAGTGCTTCTTCACCTCTGAACAGAGGTAGGAGTTCCCCACTAGGAATGACTCATTTCTTTCACGGACCCTTCTGTGTGTGGGTTATCTTCCATTTCAGCTTTAGGAACTAGGACTCTGGTATTTTTAAACAGTCTGATGTGATTGCCACTTTGGGTAATATTGAAGTGGGAGCTTGTGGCTGGAGCATCGGGGGGAGTCTCTCCAGACAGCACCCAGTGGACTCAATAATTTATGTCTATTCTTGACAACAAAATGTTTTTGAGAACTAAATGTGAGGCACACTCTCTGGTACGCATCGTGTAACACATTGCTGCTGCAGGAGCTTGTAAATTAGGTACGAGAAATAAAACGTTTAGCTGGCCAGGCCCTGGGGACTGGCCATGAGAGGAAAGCAGCACGGTTGGCTGTAAGACAGAACTTTATTCCTAAATGGAGCTGGGGACTGTCCCCTGCCAGTGCTCTGACGCCCACCCCGGCCCCGACAGCTGCTGCTGAGCCTGAGAAGGGACAAGAAGTGGGTCTTGGGGGTGGGCTGTTTGAACTGAGGGAGGCCCCAGGTCCCCTTTCCAGGCGGGCCCCCTTTAAGAAGCCGGTTGCACATGGCCCGGAGCCACGGAGGCTTCTTACAGAGCCGTAGGCCAGCCGCCTGGGCTTTGGGCTGCGGCACCACTGCTGGCGGCCACCTCATAGCCCAGGAGGACATCCGGAGTGAGGAACTCGATTTGGGAGCACCCACTGCCCTCCGTCTCCTCTGGCTTGAGCACCTGGTGAAGGAGAACAGGTTGGGGTCCAGGAAGGGGCTTTCTGGTGCTGGCTTCAAAGGGGCCCCTGCTCCTCTGTGCGGTGGCAGTTCCTGGCGAGGCACTTAGTCCACGGGGTAGAAGGGAAGCTGTCCCTGCCCCACAGCAAGGGCCCTCCAGGCCGGGCCTCTCGTCCCTCCCTCCCTTTCCTGTCCACCTGGACCCTCAGGGCAGAACCAGTCCAACCCTACCCCCATTTGTCCCCCGCTTTTATCTCGGTCCTTGTCTCTATTCTGTCCCACTTCCTCCTTATTCTTGCCCTTCATCTGTCGTTGTATCTCCCTGTCTCCGTCCCTCAGGCCCCCTCCCTTGATCTGTCTGCTCTCTCTGTGTGTCACCGACTTCTCCTGCCGTCTGCCCCGGCCCTCCTCTGTTCTCTTCCACTCTTCCCCCAAACCCCAACAACAGGCGGTTGCAACCTTGGAGCATGCTTTCCAGACCGTCCTGGCTTTTGGCATCGGCATCCGGGATGGGAGCGGCGGTGGCACTGGGGACGGGGACGAGAGGGAGCAGCAGCAGCAGCAGGACCAGTGGGCGCCACATGGCCAGGCGGGCAGGACGGCTGGCGAGGCGGTGAGGTCCGGGTGGTCAAAGCCCTTGCCGTTTGCCCAGGGACCGCCTCCCACTCCACCAACCTCCTCTACACCCCCTTCTCTCCCCTCCAACCCCCCCCACCGAGGCCTGCCCCTTAAGCCTAAGCCTCAATCACTCCTGACTTGCCCGCGGGCCGGCCTGTCTTCCCGCTCCCCTCGTGTCCGCCTGCTGCCCGGTCAGTGGCCTCCAGCTCCCCAAAGACAATTCTCGAAGGAGCGGCCCCAGAAACTACCGACCTCTTCTCCAGCCGGGAGTCCCTCTCCTCTGCCGACCACGACTCGCCCCGAACCACGCCCCACTTCCGACCACGCCCCAGAGCATAGCCACGCCCCATTCATTGTTACGCGAACCCAGCCCTTCGCACAACGACCACGCCCCCAGGACGTAGCCATGCACCACTATGGTTACGCACCACCCAACTGTCCACACAAAAGGACACGCCCCCAAGACACAACCACGCCCACCGCTTAACCACACCCCTAGAATCAAGGCAAACTTCCACCCTTGGCCACAGCCTGATCACAACAGGCCACGCCCCAGGGCAGAGCCACGCCTTTTACTTGTAGAGCTAGGCTCTGGAAACCCCTGGAGTGTGGGGACTCTCCTGTGTTCCGCTCGCGAAGTCCTGTGCCTTCTGGGTCCTAGGCCTTCCAGTTTGTCAGCTTGGAGAGCCCTTCCCCCACTGTGGTCTGGAAGATCTGTCCAGGTAGCACGCTGGGCACCCACGGGGACCACTGTCCTGTGCCCACTGTCCCCACACTTTATTTTGTCCAAGTTTTCAGTTGAGTCAGGAGAGTAAATCTGGTTCCCGTTTCTTCACAACGCCTAATAATGGAAGATGACAAATCATTACCTTCTGAAGGATGGCCTCCTTATAGAAACTTACAAAATTTTATCTTCAGTATTCATAAATTTCACTTTAATGAAATATGGATATTTCCGTATCTTTCCTGTTTGGAGCACCAGATGTTCTTTTGAGGTCATTTTGAGTTTCCCCCCCCAAATATATGAAATTAAGTACCCTTCCCCCCAAGTAGTTCCTTCTCTGCATTCTGTAGTTTCCTGCACTTCAGAGATGCCTGTGAACTTGCCCAAGCCTCCATGTTTGTCCCCCTGCCCCCCCTCCCACTTTATTCTTGCTGAGGCCTCCTGCACACAGTCCTTGCCACATAGTATCTCCCAGCTCATTAACCACTGGCTCATCTGAACTACTGAATACTGTTCCGTACTCAACATTTCACTTCTTTACTTATTCCTACCTCGCGTTACCAATACACTCGTTTCTTTGAGGATGTTTATTTAGTGTAGGTGTCAGTCTGTACTTTTTAAAAAATGTTATTTATTTTGAGAGAGTGCATGCAAGCAGGGGAGTGGCAGACAGAGGCAGAGAGAGAATCCCAAAGCAGGCTCTGCACTGTCAGCACAGAGCCGGACATGGGGTTCAATCCCATGAACCATGAGATCATGACCTGAGCCGAAGTCAAGAGTCGGATGCTTAACCGACTGAGCCGCCCAGGCACCCCCAGTCTGCTTCGTAGTGGCTGGAGCCTCAGATGTCCCTCTGTCGGAGCCCCTTTTCTCCTGGGAGCCCCTGCCATCTTGCCTGCAGGAAAAGCCGGTCACACACCAGCTTCCCAGTGAGGGTTTCTGGAGAACCTGTCTGCCCTGAGGCTGGCAAAGCTGGTGCTGGCTTTCCCATCTGTCCACCCCACCCAGACAACCATGGTGCAAAAGGATCCCCCTTCCTTATTTTTAAACTAAACTACATCAAATGTCTTCTGTTGCCATGCAAACTTAGCTGTGGAGGCTCCTGCCAGGCCGGAGGACTGTCCCGTGGTACTGAGCTAAGCACTTGCTTTCCTGTTCCACGGGCATCAGGTCAGGCGATTGTGTAGAGAAAAGAACAAGGTTTTGAAGCTGTGCTCAGCAGGTAGCATGATATATGCACCTGTCTCTTCAGTGTCCCTAGATGCCACCTGTTCCTTCATGGAGAGACCACAATTGTCCTGTCTTCCCTTAGAAGACTATTTTCTCCCCGTACTCTGCTCACAAGCCCACAACTCGACTCGTTCACCAAATCTTACAGGAGTTCAAGAGTTACAGCAGTTTGATTTCTTTCATGTGAGAGAGAATTTACTTTTTTGTCATGATGACCACTGTGGCAACTGGGGTGGGGGAGATGTTACACGCTAGTTGAATTTCTTCATGGCCTCTGTAGAATTTGTTTTGGGGAATACCGTAACACTGTTGTGCAACAAGTCACACATTTCCCCTCTTTAAAGGGCTTAGCTGGGTGGACAACCTATCTGGGCATGATTTGGGATGGAGTAAAGGACAGTGGGTGAAGTTTCGCCCTCAGGTATGCGTAAGCTCGCATTAATGCCTCTGGCACATTTAAGAGACTTTAGGGAAAAAATCTGAAAAGTTAACTGACCTCAAGTTGAGCAGCAGTAAATATGGGGATCGCAGGGGGCAATCCCCACTCCTGATGAAAGAGGCAGGCTCTGGCTGGCATGGAAGGGGGGCCAAGGCCTTGCCTGACCACATGACTTGTGGTGAAGCCTGACAGACTCGAGAGAACAGGCAGCCAACGTGGGGACCACACCACCAAGCCCCAACTCCATGATGACTGCACCTTAAGCAAGGCGTTCATGTTTACATGTCAAGCTTTGCCTGGTCAAAGGGAAATCAAATCACGCGCACACAGTCTGCTCCATCCAATGTCATTACTCATCCCTGCTGTGCCCCTGAGCTCAACCAGCCCCCTTCCCTCCCCATGCCACCGAGCTCTTCCTTCTTATGATGGAAAATTTGTGCTGTTAACGGAGTATCTTACATTTGTTGAAAGGAAACCTTCTAAGTACAATTTCCCATCAAGTGAAACTCCCCATTCTATGCATTTACCTCCAAGCAAGGTCACCTCTATGACAGGAAGACAGAAGACGCACCCCAAATTCAGAAAGTGAAAAACAACTTGAGAAAATAGGAAATGTTTACACACATTAGTTCTTTATTGGAAGAGGCGGTTCAGACCCATTGATATATGCAAAACGGTAGGACGACAAAATAGGTCATGGCTCTGTCACCTTTTCAAATATTTTACTTAAAATATACTTTATATTAAGCTTTAAGGTCACAGTGTAGGAAATCTCTGTAGTTGCCTTTAAAACTACTCTTAAGGATGATTTCTTGCACCAAATTATGCAGGACTTTAATATACATGCAGAAAAATACACGTATCTTAAGTGCACAGAACACTCAGATATTCAGCACCCAGATTTAGAAACAGTATTACCAGCACCAGATAAATACCGCTTTTCAGCCTTGCCCGAGGCTGACATCCTGATTTCTAACTACATAGACAAGTTTGTTCTTATACTTTGCGTAGATGGAATCATAGTGTGTGTGCTTCTGTGTCTGGATTCCCTCATTCAGCTCTGCAAAACAGAGTGATTATTGCAAGTACTTCTAGGTCACTTGTTCCCAGCGCCCTAGGCTTCTGCAGTGGAATACACCACTCCGGTTCATTCATTCCACTGCACGCACGCCTTCAGAGAATTGTTTCTTGCAGTTTTATGCCAAGAATATTCTAGTATGTCCTTTGGTTGTCATAAACGCACGTATCTGTGAGGTTTGGATTAAAAGGGCACGTGCGTGTTCAAAGTGCCAGCTGTTCAAAATGGTCAGACCCGATGGCAACGCCCCCAGCAGGGCACACGTCCTGCTGCTCACGTCCTTACCAAAACTGGATTCTTCATGCTTTTCATCTTCACCATCCCAGTGGGTGGGGGTGGTACCACACGGTGCTCTCAATTTGCATTTTCCTGATTACTAATAATGTAACTGTTTCTGCTTATTATCTGTGCGTCCATTTTCTATTTTTTTCTTGTTGATTTGTAAATGCTTTTAAACTTTTTTTCAAAGTTTATTTATTTTGAGAGAGTGTGGAAGGGGCAGAGAGAGAATTCCAAGCAGTCTCTGCACTATCAGTGTAGAACCCTATGCAGGGCTTGAACTCACCAACCATGAGGTCATGACCTGAGCCGAAATCAAGAGTTGGATGCTCAACCAACTGAGCCGCCCAGGTGGCCCGTAAATACTCTTCTTAAGTCACAGGCCCAGGGCTGGAAGCTATGGCCTGCAGGCCATATCCAGGCTGTTGCATGTGCTTTTGAATAAAGTATTATTGGGACACATACATGTTCACAGAGACTGTCTAGCCCACAAAGCTCCAAGTACTTATTATGTGGCCCCTTCCACAAACGTTCACCAACCCCTCCTGTATGCTCAAGTGTGCTGTGGTAGAGCATATGCATGAGTTACAAGAATCTTCTCCCTCTGTTTCTTGCTTATTTGTTTTCTTAATGGGGTCCTTTTGATAAACAGAAGTTTCAAAAAGTTAATATATCCAAATTAACCGATTTTTATTTTATTATTTTTTTAAATTTTATTTATTTCTAGGAGAGAGAGAGAGACAGCGTGAGCAGGGGAGGGTCAGAGAGAGAGGGAGTCACAGACTGAAACAGGCTCCAGGCTCCGAGCTGGCAGTCAGCACAGAGCCCGACACGGGGCTCGAACCCAAGAACTGCGAGATCATGACCTAAGCGAAAGTTGGACGCTTAACCAACTAAGCCACCCAGGCGCCCCTGATTTTTATTTTATAGTTTAGTGACTTTGGGATCTTTAAAAAAAATTTTTTTTAATGTTTATTTTTGAGAGAGACAGAGCATGAGTGGGGGAAGATCAGAGAGAGAGGGAGACAAAGAATCTGAAGCAGGCTCCAGGCTCCAAGCTGCCAAGACAGACCCAACATGGGGCTTGAACTCACAAGCTGTGAGACTATAACTTGAGCCGAAGTCAGATGCTTAACCAACGAGCCACCAGGTACCCCTAGTGACTCTGAATCTTTAGAAAAATTTTGCTTGTTTTAAGGTTACATACAGTCTACTAAGTTTTCTTCTTAAAGCTTTATTATTTTACATTTCATATTTAGATCTGCAGTCCACCTCAACCCACATTTCTATTTTCTATTAAATTATTAAATGTAATTGCGACAGATTTATTAGAACATCTTTCCCATTACACTGGATTATCTTCATCAAAAACCAAGTGACTGTATGGCTGTTTCTGGAAGCTTTATTGGCCCAATGGTCGATTTGTTTATGTATGTGCCAATACCACACAATTATAATTTCCATGGATTTATGACAAGTCTTCCTTGATATCAGGCAATGTAAGATCTTCTGGTCTATTTCAGAAGATAGCCTTGACTATCATTGGTCTTCTGAATCTTCATTTGAATTTTATAATTAGTTTACTTTTGATTAAAAATTTAGTAGGACTTTTAAGATTGCATTGAATATATGAATTAATTTGGGGGAAATTGAGATCTTTTTAGACTGTCCTGGAATCCATTAATTAAATAGGTCTCTCTCAAGTTTTGTCATTTTTTCCCCCCTGGATACAGGTTTTAAAAATATGGTGTTGGATAATTTTCCCTCTAGGCACTTGAGGATTTTTGATGCTATTGCTAAGTGATATTGCTACGAAGTTTTTCATTTTTTATGTTCACTGCTGGTATATTAAAAAACTTTTTGCATAATGACTTTGTATGCAGGGACTTGCTAAACTTACTCATTAATTATAATGACCTGTGTTTCCTCAGAATTTTCTATGTACAGAATTATGTCAGCTGCAAATAAAAGCGTTAATTCTTTCTAATCCTTATGCTCTTTATTTTTCTTCCCTGACTCTCCTAGCTAGGTCCTTCTGCAGAATACTGAGTATGATTAGTGACAGTAGATCACTTTGCCTTTTTTTTTTTTTTCATCTTGGGAGAAAACTGTTAATATTTCAGCACTAGGCATGCTGATTGTAGTTTTAGATATTTTTCATCCAAGTAAGGAAGTTCCTTTCAAATCCATAGTTTATGGAGAACATAAATGGATGACTTTACCACATGACTTTTCTGCATCCTATATTACTTCTTACCGTGTGATATAGTCCAGGAATTAATTTTTGATTATTAAATGAGCCCCCTGTGTTCCTGGAGTAGTAAGACCCATTTGATCATTTTATCCCTTTTCACACCACCCGTTTTGTTCGCCAGAACTGGGTCATGTGACCACTATAAACAAGTTACTGGCTGTCAGAATAGAGTTCTTGTGACCGGTTTAGGCGAATCGGGATTCACACTTTGTGTCATGTGAAGAAACGGTGGACACCCAAACTCCTTCAGCAAGGAGCAAGGGGAAAAAGGACACTGAGTTCATCAACTAAAGCTGTCTGACAGCAACTTGTATTTGCTCTGAAATACTGGGAACAAGGGGCAGTACACAAAATAATGGCAGAGTATTCATGTCACATGAACGTAGAGATGAAATTTCTGAATTACGGAATATCAGCACACACTTCACTCAAACCCGTGGGTCAGACCAGCAGAGTGGCAGGAGACATGTATTTTACAGACTAAACAGTGCAGAGCCCTCTTCCACTGACATAGACTTAACTCCAAATCATCTATGCATAGGTTATGAAAATAGTATTTTAAAAGCTCTTTTGCTCAAACGTAGTTGAAAACGTTATAAAAACTATGGGCTTACACTTTATTGATGGGGCATTCATGAAAAACCTATTTGTAAATACCTCCAAACAAATAGAAAAATTATGTATTTAACTATCTGGTACCTATCAAACGTCTCACCAACAATATAATCCCGTGTTAGTACGTTTTGCCACCTTGATACTCAAATTAGAATACTGCCTTTTCCCAAAAAATTCAAATCCAAATTTGCATAGAATTACTGACAGAACATTTTAAAAACATGATAGAAACTACCATAAATGTACTGTTCTTATAAACTCCTGATGATTTTATACAATGGTTTATTCAGAACTGACAGCTTCTGGTGTCTTCCCTATAAACATGTGAATTTACATCAGAAATATGGCTTTTAGTATAACAATTTCCAAGACAATAGATTTTCCCCACATTCATCACTTCGACAGATCTCACCTTGGTGTGATTCCCTGATATGTAAATACAATCTGAATTCCAAAATAAATATTAAATATTTATCAAGTTTCACTCCTGCATAAATTATCTAGTGTCCAATGGGCTGTAGGGTCTTGTTTTGAAGGCTTCGTTTCTCCTTGCATCTTTAGGGATTCTCCTCTGTGAAAAATGCCAGACGAAGAGAAATCCAATGCCCAAAGAATTTTCCCTGTTCGGAAGCACGAACTCTCAGACACCAATCTTGGACTCCCTGTTGGGCCTCGTTATACTCAGAGAGCTCTGACTTCACAGGAAGTCACCCACAGCCAGTACGTTCACACTCCCTCTCCTGTGAATTCGCTGATGGCTATTGAAGGCTGACCTGTGGTGGAATTTTTTCCCACACTCGTTACATTCGTAGGGTTTCTCTCCGGAATGAGTCCTGTAGTGCACGGTGAGGTAGGACTTCTGAGAAAAGACTTTTCCACATTCATTACATTCATAGGGCTTCTCTCCTGAATGGCTTCTATAGTGTACAGTGAGGTTCGACATCCGAGAGAAGACTTTCCCACATTTGCTACATTCATAGGGCTTCTCTCCCGAGTGGATCCGATGGTGGATAGTGAGATAAGACTTCTGGGAGAAGAACTTCCCACATTCGTAACACTCATAGGGCTTCTCGCCTGTGTGCACTCTTTGATGTCTAAAGAGGGAGGAGTTATGGGAGAAGGTTTTCCCACATTCGCTACAACCATAGGGTTTCTCTTCCGAATGACTTCTATAATGTATAGTGTAGTAGGACAACTCAGAGAACAGTTTCCCACATATGTTACATTCATAGGATTTCTCCCCTTTCGGAAGTGACTGGTGCCCGCTGAAGGCTGAACCATCAAGGAAGATTTTCCCACATTCGTTACATTCATAAGGTTTCTCTCCTAAAGGAGCCGGAGGATGGTCGGTGAGATAGGAGAACTGAGAGAACTTTCCGCATTCACTACATTCGTGGGCTTTCTCATCTGTGTGTACCTTCCGATGTCTGATGAAGGCCGAATTTAAATTGAAAGTTTTGCCACACTCGTTACATTCATAGGGTTTCTCTTCTAGGTGACTTCTATAATGGATGGTAAGGTATGACACCCGAGAGAAGAACTTTCCACACTCACTGCACTGATAGGGTTTCTCCCCCGTGTGTGTCCTCTGATGGGTAATGAGTGTCGATTTTCGGTAGTAGGACTTGCCACAGTCATTACATTTGTAAAGTTTCTCTCCCGTGTGCGTTCTCTGGTGGTCACTGAGGGCAGATTTGCGAGAGAAGGATTTCCCACATTCGTTACAGGGGTAGGGTCTCTCTCCTGAATGGTTCCTCTGGTGCAGGGTCAGATGGGTCTTTTGGCAGAAGGTTTTCCCACATTCATTACATTCATAGGGCTTCTCGCCTGAATGAGTCCTCAGGTGTTGGGTGAGATGTAGCTTCTGACAGAAGGTTTTCCCACATTCATTGCATTTATAGGGCTTCTCCTCCAAGTGGGACCTTCGATGGACGGTGAGGGTGCCCTTTTGGCTGAAGGATTTCCCACATACATTACATTCATAAGGCTTCTCTCCCGTGTGGGCCCTCTGATGTATGATTAACTTTGACTTTTTACAGAAGGATTTCCCACACTCGCTGCACTCAAAGGGCTTCAATTCCATCTGGGATCTCTGGTAAACGTTAAAATTCGACATCTGAATGAAGTCTGACCTGGAATCACTCCACTCGTAGGGCTTCTCCCCCATGTAATCTCTCTTATGAGTAAGGAAAACAGCTTCGTTGTCTAAAGCTTCCATGCATTCATTGTATTCAAAGGGTTTCTCCAAAACATTAACGCTCTGAAGAATACCTGCTGCATTTTGAGAATAGCCTTCCCCATTCTGGTTGCACTCATAGGATCTGTCTCCATGGTCCGTCTTCCCGCACTCACTACACTCGCTGAGTTTTTTTCTTGCGTAGCTGCCATCACTGATGATTAATTCCGAGGTGGATTCTAAATTCTTCCCACATGAGACACAGGTGTGAGAAAGGACATCTGAAGGAACCAGGCTTGTTTCCACATTGCACATTGTATCAAATGCATCCTCTCTCTCCTCATTTGAGGTTTTGCTGTTGGTAGAAACAGCTTGCCTTGAAAGTCCATCTCCATTTTCGGGGATTCCCTCTATCAGGTCATCAACTTTCCAGACTTCTAGAAAGGAATAAAATTAAACAAACTTTGTGAATCTGGACACAACAGGTACAGAATGGGCGGACTCTGGCTGTGCGGCCAATCTCCACAAATAAAATAGTCACAAGTGTACACCTGTCGTTCCCCTTAGTCAGAAAGACACACATACACATACATACAGGGGTGGGGCAGGCACAGGGAAGGGACGAGTGTGGGACAGGACTTAGAAGTAGAGACAAAAGGGAGAGTAAACTTATACCAAACACAAGTACCTTTGTTACTTCACAAACTATGTTCAAAACTTTGGTAGAAATGGTGAAACAAACCCAAGAAATGAGGAGCAGAAAGCAATGTCACTGAAAAAGCACTAGATTAAGGCAGACCCAGGGGGAGTCTTGAGCACATCGGTCTGGTGGTAGAAGAATAACTGCTGCACGAACATTCAAAGAAAATATTCCAATACGGACTACGTTTGGTAGTAAGAGATTACCATTTACGTTAAACTATAAGATACTGCTTCACACTTAGATTTCCATGGTGACATCCGCACTAGCCCAGACCTTCCCAAATCTTTGCCTTTCTACTCTGTACATAATTCCAAATAATCATTCTAAATTCCAATCTTCTCATTTTTAGAGACAGTCCCCCAACCAGGGCTCTGACTCCCCAGCCCTGGTCCACCTTCACTTGGAAGGAGCATTCCAGGCACATAACTGTCCAAAAGAAATGCAAGACGGACCAGAAGGCAGAAGAGCTGCTGGCTGCTCAGACTGGCTCTCTGAGGTGTTCTGATGGGCCAGCGTAAGCCTGACTGCACTTATTTGCACAACAAAGGGTGGCGGCGGGAAGCACAGAGAGGCTGCCTCGATGCTGCCTGGATTAAAATTCGCCACCAACACACTACTGGCTGCGACTTGAGCAAGTTACTTAACTGTGATGCAGCTTCACGCGGCTGAAATGTACCCAGATCACCAGGCTGGGAAGGGACCAACTCAGTGCACACAAATCGCTCAGAACAGCATAGGAAATGAAACAAATGCCCATCCATTTTCCTTCAACTTCGATTTCCTAAAACCAATCATGCCCCTGACATAACACTAAACGTATCCTGAAAACAAACAAGAGTTTCCTACATGCAGGTTTCATTTGTCACGAAACCTTGAATGTCAGATTTCTAAAGCTGTCCCCACAGCATTGACTTTTTTTTTTAAATTTTTTTTTTAATGTTTTATTTATCTCTAGGAGAGAGAGAGAGAGACAGCGTGAGCAGGGGAGAGTCAAAGAGGGAGTCACAGACTGAAACAGGCTCCAGGCTCCAAGCTGGCAGTCAGCACAGAGCCCGACGCGGGGCTCGAACCCACGAACCGCGAGATCATGACCTGAGCGAAAGTCGGACGCTCAACTGACTAAGCCACCCAGGCGCCCCCCCACAGCATTGACTTTTACTTCTATGTATCTTACACATTTTTGGAGCATCTGAGCCATTATCATCCACAATCGGTACAACGCCCCTGAGTTCTGTGCTCAGAAATCTACACCATCCCTGGGACCCCAAACCCCAAATACCATAGGAAAAAAAAAGAATTTATCATTCACCAGTAAGATTTTTCATTTTCTGGACTCACTCAAAAATATACTCAAACTAGAAATCTGCCAATCTTCCAAAAATACCTTCTGCTCCGGAAGCCAGGCTACACCCACTTATTCCCAACCACCAGCCTGTGCTCTTGCCCAGTTCATTCAACGTGGCTTCCAGCGCTGGCTATATCCAAACCCATCTATGCTTCAGGGGAAGCTCTAAAATATTTATCAGATCTTGGGGTGCCTAGGCAGCTCAGTCGGTTAAGTGTCTGACTTCAGCTCAAGTCACATCTCACAGTTCATGGGTTCAAGCCCCACACTGGGCTCTGTGCGGACAGCTCGGAGCCTGGTTGGATTCTCTCTCTCCCTCTCACTCTCTCTCCCCTACCTGTGCTTTCTCAAAATAAAACAACTTAAAAAAAAAAAAAGCACAAAGTTGAACAAAAATCAAAATGACTGCAGTAATGCTTTTGTGAAGCTCAATTTTTTTTTTTTTTTTTTAGATTTTCTTTTTAAGTGATCTCTGTACCCAGTGTGGGGCTCAAACCCATAACCCTGAGACCAAGAGTTGCACACTCCTTCAAACGAGCCAGCCAGGCACCCCGAAGCTCGATTTTAAAGTAACCTTTTTCCTGTCTTCCTCTCCTCTTTTCTCAGCCCATTCCAGGAGCCCGTCACCATCTGAAGACCTGCCCTGCCAAGATCAGCTAGGTCCTGTATTTCCCTATAAAGTGCAAGCCCCTTCCTCCTGGAGGCTTGGAGTTTGAGGCTACAGCGGGCTGCAGCCTCCTTTAGCAAGCAAAGCAATGAAACTGCTGTTCCTCTTTACCCCAAATTCTGTCTTCCTGTAGTATTTTAGCTGCAAAGCACCGAGGTCCATTTTCAACAATTCAGGGCCTGCACTCAACACCGCCAAGCAGAGCGCAGGTGCACCTTGGTGGGGCAGCTCAGGGACAGGTTTTGGTGGCTGAGTGCACAAAGGAGGAAACGAAATGGGTAGAAAACCAGCTCGGGGCATTTCCCAGCAAGGAAGAAAAGACAAAAAGAACAAACCGGAGTGGCTCAAGTTAATTTTTTTCTTAGGCTTCTGAATGCCGGCAAACAGGAATTCTTTGCTACTGGGAAGGGTACAAGGGGAAGGGGGGACAAGAGGAAGGCACTGGATCCCCACAAGTGCAAATCAAATGCAAAATCAGGAAAGCGGCCTACACAGGGCCTGGGGCACCGAGGGCTCAGGGCAGCCGTCAGCGACTCCCAGGGGTCTGGGGCCACCACGTAAAACCGTAACGTGCTCCTGACCTACCTGGATGACTCCGACATGGCAGTTCCCCTTCCGCTACCCAGGGCTCCTCTCCCTGCTCCAGCTTGAGGATCACTTTTGGTTTGGTGCTATCGTACCCTGTGAGTGAGAAACGGAGGCATGCTTGGGCCGCTGCACGCCTCTCAGGTCTCTGAGTCCTGAGGGAGTGCCCGGATTTGGACCTTAGGAAAATCTGGACATTTGATGGAGAAGTAAACAGACAAACACCCCACCAGGGGCCCAAAGGGAGTTAAATGGTCCTATCATTTATTTCTTCAAACTTGAGGGAAAAAAAAAATTCATTAAACTGGCAACCCCCCCACCGCAGCAACCGGACAGCAAGCTCTCCTCACCCACGGAGACCAGGTGGCTGTAGTTCTCCAGCATCACGTCCCGGTAGGTGGTCTTCTCCTCAGGTTCTAGCTGCTGCCACTCCTCCTGAGTGAAGTCCACGGCCACGTCCCTGAACGACACTGGCCCCTGTAACGGCACCGTGATGGAAACTGGTAACATGGAGGAGACATGTGGGCACAGGAGCTCACCAAGCTTGCTGGGAAGGTGAACTATGAACACTGAAAACCTGCTTTTGCGTCACGGATCGTGGAATGAAAACAAACCATACTGGAAACACACTGCCTTTGGGTCCTTTTTTTTAAGTGTTTATTTATTTTTGAGAGAGAGAGGGACAGAGTGTAAGCAGGGGAGGGGCAGAGAGAGAGGGAGGTACAGAATCTGAAGCAGTCTCCAGGCTGTGGGCTGTCAGCACAGAGCCCGATGCGGGGATCGAACTCACGGACTGTGAGATCATGACCTGAGCCGAAGTTGGGTACTTAACTGACTCAGCCACCCAGGTGCCCCTGCTTTTGGGTCCTTTAATTGCCCCCTAAAAACCAAACCCCCAAACCAGAAAACCAACAGAATTCCCATTCTCCCAGCAAGCTGAGTTTAGGGGGATGTGAGGTTGAGTAAGGCACCTGCCAGGGAAACACCATGCAAATAGACACACATCTGTTTCCTCAGCCTTCTCTCCGGCCACCTTTGCTGGTGGGGCCTCGGGCCCCCTCTTCACAGGGTGCACACGGGGCACGGTCCCCCGCCTCCTCCTTCCTGCTGGGCATGTCTCCTGCTTCAGGTCTTTCATCTTGGACTTTTACCCTCACGGCAGCTACCTGGGGGCCCCTGCGTGGCTAAGTATTGGCCCCAACAGCACGTCTCAAATACCCCACTCCTGCAGCAGTAACTGTTGGTTGTGGTGATGAACGTCCGACACGTAAGGGTCTACCGCACGGAGAGTGCCTTAACAAACTTTGAAAGTTCCGCTGCCAGGCTGGGCGGCACAGACGCAGCTCGGCACTGCTCCGGGTTCAGGGACAAAGAAGATGCGGAGGTGTACAAGGACCGATGGCAGAAAACACGCAGCATCGGTACTGAAGAGGATGGCGGGGGGAAGAACAGGGCAGAGAGACCCAGAAGGCCCTTTCTCAAGGATAACTTTTCTTTTTTTAACGTCCATTTGTTTAATTTGAGAGAGAGTGCAAGCAAGGGAGGCACAGAGAGAGAGGGAGAGAGAGAATCCCAAGCAGGTTTCACACTGTTAGCACAAAGCTCAACAGGGAGCTCAAACTCACAAACCGTGAGGTCATGAACTGAGACGAGATCAAGACTGACACTTAATTGGGGCGCCTGGGTGGCTTAGTCGGTTAAGCGTCCGACTTTCGCTTAGGTCATGATCTTGAGGTTCGTGGGTTCGAGCCCCGCGTCGGGCTCTGTGCTGACTGCCAGCTCGGAGCCTGGAGCCTGTTTCAGAGTCTGTGTCTCCCTCTCTCTCTGACCCTGCCCTGCTCATGCTCTCTCTCTCTCTCTCTCCTAGAAATAAATAAAAATTAAAATTAAAAAATAAAAAAAAAAAAAGACTGACACTTAACGACTGAGCCACCCAGGCACCCCAAGGACAGCTCTGTGACAGTAAGAGTTGACTCTAATTCAGGAGAGTAAGCCAAATGTACACGATTACTTTCCAGCCTTGAAAACAGAATCAAATCCTCTAAAAGTCCAATTCAAAGAAACATAAAAACAGAGACTGTTATCTAGCGCAGGAGGCAGCAAGGAGACTCCAGAGCTGTGCAGATGGGAGTCGAGGAGAAGTGGAGAACTGAGAGCCACGGGGCACACGCTGGGCACAGCAAGAGAGGACAGGGGACTGTATCGGAGCCCTGGAGGTGCCCAGGCCATCGGGAGGGCCCGGGGTCCCCCATCACCACGGAAGTGAAGGGTGAGTAACCCTAGGCCTACCCGAGCAGCCTGAGCGGCTCCCAGCATCAGTGCACACAGCAGCCGGATGAGGGTCAGACGGTAAGAACGCTGGCCACGGGCACAATGGCCACACAACACGGCACAGCGCAACACACTTCAGGCCTTCGCAATGTGGGTGGCCACGCGCTCACCGTCCACATGGAAACTTCTGTCTCGGGTAAATGTTAAAGCAATACAAGGAATACAGAACACAAGACTGTCTCAGGCAAACCAGGACACACATCAGCTCTGTCCGTGTTGGACAGGGATCCTCCTTGAGGCGGTGCTCGGAAAAGCACTCCCACAGAAAAGCGACTTGAGCGACTTCACCATGTCGGATTCTATGTCTCCCTCTCTGCCCCTCCGCCACTCATGGGCACGCGTGCGCTCACACGCGCTATCTCTTTCTCTCTTTCAAAAATGAATAAACAGTAAAAACATTTTTTTCTTAAACAGCATTACCAGGGGCATCTGAGTGGCTCACTAGGCTAAGTATCCAACTCTTGATCTTGGCTGGAGTCACAATCTCACGGTTTGTGAATTTAAGCCCTGCATCAGGCTCCGCGCTGTGGAGCCTGCTTGGGATTCTCTCTCTGCCCCTCCAACTCTGTCTGTCTCAAAATTAATTAATTTAAATAGAATTACCATATAATCCAGCAATTCTACTTTTGAGTGTATGCTTAAAAGCACTAAAAGCTGGGTCTTCCAAGAGCTATTTATACATTCTTGTTCATAGCAGCATTGTTTACAATCGATAAAACATACAAGCAACCCAAGTGTCCATGCATGGATGGAGATGAACAGATAAGCAAAATATGGTCCATGCATACAATGGAGTGACATTCAGCCTTAGAAAGAAAGGAAATCCTGGCACCTGCTCCAACACAGATCAACTCTGAGGACATTATTTATGCTCAGTGAAAATAAACCAGTTACAAAAAACAAAGAGCATGCGATTCCACTTAGATGAGCAATCACACCCACACAGACAGAGAGGAAGATAGCTGCAGGGGCAAGGGGGAGAGGGAAGTGAGTATTTGATGTGGAACAGAATTTCAGTTTTGCAAGATGAGAAGTGTCCTGGGGGTGGCTGGTGGTGAGGGAATGTACTTACTGCCACTGAACTGGGGATTTCAAAATGGTTAAAACAGCACGTTTCATATCATGTGTAATTTACCACAGTAAAAAAAAAATTGGAAAAAAAGTGAAGTGATATCTATCTAAACACACATCTGTAAACCACCAACTTCTAGAGCTCACAGATGTCCCCTCCATAAGAGAAAGTGCAAAATTGGGTCATTAGTTGAATATATTCACGTTAGCTATTAGTAATTTTTCCCTCAAAAACTGAAATAATACAAAAATGAAGGATTCTCAAATAGGGAAAACAGAGTAAGTAAAAGGTAAGCATCAAGGTGACCTGCCCAACAATAATAGAATCAATTTCATAAAGGAAACAACTTTTCCTTTTTCTACTGATTTATATTTTTTAATAAATTAAGCAGGATATTGCTTCCATAAAATGAGAACATCCTCCTAAAAACAGCCCTCAGAGAATGTTTAGAAATTAAAGACCAAATCGTTGAATTTTTTAAAATCCCCAAGGAACAAACTTAAATAACAAATGGGACACAGAACATATAATCTAGGAAATCTCTCAGATAACTAGAAATTGAAATGATGAGATAAAGCTTGAGATACATGGGGCGCCTGGGTGGCTTAGTCGGTTAAGCATCCGACTTTCGCTTAGGTCATGATCTCGCGGTTTGTGTGTTCGGGCCCCGCGTCGGGCTCTGTGCTGACTGCCAGCTCAGAGCCTGGAGCCTGTTTCAGTCTGTGACTCCCTCTCTCTCTGACCCTCCCCTGTTCACGCTGTCTTTCTCTTTCTCTCCCTCTCCTAGAAATAAATAAAACATTAAAAAAAAAAAAAGCTTGAGATACGAAAGCCAGATCTGACGGATTCAACATTTTCAGAATGAACAAGAAGGACAGAAGAAAAACAAAAAAAACGATACCTGAGCTGAAGAATCACGTAAGCCTTCGCATCAGAAGGGGCCATCCAGTTTGCAAACAAGACTACTGGGGCGGGGGTGGGATATAGATCTAGGAACCTCCTGAGATAAAATGCCCAAAACTGAAAAATTAAGGGAAAAAAAATCCTAACAAGTTACACGGGTGGGAAAAATACCCTAATCACCCTCTGGGAACTGTCATTCCACTTCTCACCTGAGAAAAACCCACGGAGAAGTGCCCTGCTTGCAAAGCAAAAGGGATTTTGAACCCAGAACCGTACACGAAGCGAAGCTATCACTGAGGCCTGCATACACTGTGAAGATACTTGCAGGGAAAATTTGCAGCTGGTTCTGGCCAAGTGAGCTTGTGAACTGCCATGGAAAGTAAGAACCTTCTGGGTTCTCAGTCCCCAAGGCAAGGAGTAGTGGGATTAGAAGACCCATCAATCAATAAATACGACAGATGAAATTACATAGTATCTCTTATACCAACACAAACACCCACAACAAAATTATCAGCAAATGGAATCCAACACAGATTGAAACGATAACATATAATATCTAAGTGGCACTTAACTCGAAAATTACAGACCCGTTTACTCTTTGGAAATCCACTAACGTAACATGCCAGTGTAATACAGCTAAGGAAAGACTTATCTCCACGAAGATGCTGCCAACACCGCTGACAATATTCAAACTGCATACATGATTCAAAAATCTTCACGAAAATAGGAATGGATACTTCACTAGCATGGACATGCGTATACACACACATTCTTGTACATAAAGTACGTGTGATACATGCATACACACACACATCTCAATCACACACAAGCACATGTGTGCTTTTTAAGTTTACACAGATCCGGGCATGCACACACACATCTATTTATGGAGCCTTCTCAGTTCAAAAGTCAGGGTTTTAATTAATGGACAAACACTAGACACAAACACTAGACTCATTCCCAATAAGATCAGGAACAAGGCAAAGCGCTCACTATTCCAACTGGCAAAAACAACCAGAGGCACAACAATCAATAGAGAAAAAGTAAAACTAGTTCTATTTGCAGGTGATACACTATACCTAGAAAACTCAGAGAGTCAAATACAAAACCAGCTCAATGAAAGGATTCTGTTGTATGACAAGATATAAAATCAACACACAGAAAGCAACAGCCCTCAGGATGCCTGGCTGGCTCGATGGGAGGAGCGGGAGACTCTTGATCTCAGGGTTGTGAGTTCGAGTCCCAGATTGGGTGTAGGGATTATTTAAATAAACTTAAAAAAAAAAAAAAGAAACAAAATCATTAAAAAAAACCAAAACGGGTGCCTGGGTGGCTCAGTCGGTTAAGCGTCTGATTTGGGCTCAGGTCATGATCTCACAGTTTGTGGGTTCGAGCCTTGTCAGGCTCTGTGTTAACAGCTCAGAGCCTGGAGCCTGCTTCAGATTCTGTGTCTCCCTCTCTCTCTGCTGCTCCCACACTCATGCTGTTTCTCTCTGTCTCAATAATAAACATTTTAAAAAATTAAAAAAAAAAAACAAAGCCAACAGCCCTCATTACATAAAAAGAAGATGTAATTCAAGCATACACGCAGTTTACAGAGCAAAAGAAAAGATAAAACTGTTAATGAGAAAGGTATAATATCTATTCTAGGAAAACTTTGAAAACACTCCTTAAAAGACATGAAAGTGCACTTGAACAAATGAAATGATGATTTGTTCTTGCGCAGGTCAACTCTGTAAACACAAAGATGGAGGTTGCCCTCAATTACCTTACAGATGTGTGATTCCAACAAATAGACCAAAAACGTTTATCCTGGGGGGCGCCTGGGTGGCTCAGTCAGTAGAGTGTCCAGCTTCAGCTCAGGTCATGATCTTGAGGTTCATGTTTTCGAGCCCTATGTCGGGCTCTGTGCACAGAGCCCACTTTGGATCTTCTGTCCCCCTCTCTCTGAACCCTCCCCACTTGCACTCTCTCAAAAATAAACAAACATAAAAAAAAAGTGTTCTGCCTAGAACTAGGCAAGCTGGCATTGAAATTGACATAGGGGGAAGAAATCAAGAACGACTAGGAAAATCTCCAAGCAGAAGCAGTTTAGAGCGCCTAACTCTACCAGATTTAAAATCCAACCTTTATGGGGCACCTGGCTGGCTCAGGCAGAAGAGCATGTGACTCCTGATCTTGGGGTCACGAGTTCAAGCCCCACATTACTTAAATATTTTTTTTTAAAAAGACCTACAATCTTTATGAATAATATTGTTTTGTTCAGCACAAGAATGGAGATGTGTCAGTGAAGTAGCGCAACAAAGTCTAGAAACAGACTTGTATGATTACATGACGCACCATGGTGACACGTGCTATTATAGAAGGATATAATAATCCACAAAATGGATTGCAATGAACAGTGTTGGAGTAATGATAGTCATTTGGGCATGGACAAAACTGCATCCATATCTTACACCATAAAAGAAAAAAGTCCAACTGGATGAGTGATCTGAGTGTAAAATATTCAGCTGCACAGAAAATAAACAAACAAACAAACAAAAGCCATCGGAGAATTTCCCTATAACCCACGTGGGGAGTTTCTAACTATGACTCCAAATACAGACGTTGGGACCCTTTCAGCCAAAATGAACAAGGACTGGATTTACCCGCCCTTCTGAAAGGACACCAAAAACCAGACTAGACAAAGCTGTGGTCTCCAAGACGCTGATCTTGAAGCAGTGATCACGGACGGTAATCAGAGAGACAGGAAATAAACATGGTGAGGCCTGTGGTTACTGCCTTCAGAGTTTCCAGGCCTGGAGCAGGGAGGGAAAACCGAGACAGAGGTGAGGAAGGTTGACAAACTCAGGGAACAGGTACAACAGTATTACCCTACAGAATATCACCAACCACCCGAAGTGGGCCCAGCGCGGACACAGGTGTTACCAGCGCCAGCGCACAATGCAACAGTTTATAAGGGGATTCTGGATGCTCCAAATACTTGAGCAGGAACGGGGGGGGATATAAAAAAAAATACTCAGACTGAACTTCTGCACATAAAAGCTAGAGCATCTGAGATGAAAATTACAGCAGACTAGATGAATTCACTGCTGAAAAAACGATCAGTCAACTCCAAGCACAGCAAGAGAAGCTTACAGAAGATGAAGCACACAGAGAAAACAGGATTTGGAGAGAATGAAGTGTCAGCGAGAAAAACAGGATGTGGAGAGAATGAAGAGCGTCAGCAAGCTGTGGGACAATTTAAAGTGGCGGAACATACAGGTAGGAGGAATCCCTGAAGGGTGGACGAACGGGGGAGTTGGGGGGAATAGCTGAGGAAATATGATGAAAAATCTCCCAACGCTGCTGAAAATCATAAACACACAGATCCAAGAAGTTCAATGATTCCCAAGCACAAAGACGTAAAGAAAACACAACCGAGATCGATCACAATCAAACTGCTCAAAACCAGAAATAAAGAGAGAAGTGTACAGGCACCTGGGTGACTCAGTTGGCTAAGAGTCTGGCTCTTGATCTCAGCTCAGGTCATAATCTCCCAGTTTGTGAGTTCGACCCCCATACTGGGCTCTGTGCTGACAGCGTAGAGCCTGTTTGGGATCCTGTCTCTCTCTGCCCCTTCCACTCCCTTCTCAAAAAATAAATAAAAACTTAAAAAACTTAAAAGCAGCAAGAGGGGAAAAAAAACCCAAAAAAACAGGTTATATACAGAGAAGGAAGGTGAGGATGATGTCACATTTCTCTTGGAAACAACGTAAGCAAGAAGACAGCAGAGGAACAGGTTTGAAGCACAGAAGGAACAAACCCAGCAAGGCTCCCCTGAAATAAAAGCCAACACAAAATAAAGGCATTTTCAGACATACAAGGGCTGAAAGAATTCATCATCAACTAGAAGAAGAGATGACGAAAGTCCCTCAGGAGGAAGGAAAAGTGACAGCAGATAAAGATCTAGATCTACATGAAGGAAAGAAGAATACCAGAAACGGTAACTATGCTACTTTTCCTTATTTTTTAAAAGATAGCTGTTTACGTAAAAATCACAATGTACTGTCAGACTGATTCTGCCTGCAAAAGCAAAATGCAACAATAGTGTAATGACCTAGAAGTGAGAAATGGGAGGGACCATTAGCTTCCTACACTCTTGAGATCCTGACCTGAGTTGAAGTTGGATGCTTAACTGAGCCACTCAGGGGCCCCAAGCTTCCCACATTCTAAGCTAAAGGGAATACCACTTCAGGAGAAACTGTGAGGAGTTAAAGCTGGATACTATAAACCCCAGAGCATCCGCTGAAATAACAACAGTGCCATAGCCAACAACCCCACAGAGAACGTGAAATGGAATTTAAAAAAAAAATGCAATCAATAGAAAGGAAGGAAGACAAAGAAGAAAAAGGAGACAAAACCGATGAGACAACTAGAGATCAAAGCCAAGGGACTACCAAGCTGTCAGCGCAGAGGTGGACATTGGGCTCGATCTCCGTAACCACGAGATCACAACCTGAGGCAAAATCAAGAAGTGGATGCTTTACCAGAAATTAAAAACTGCTATAAAGGAAATTACTGGGAAAACTGAAAACTGGTTAAATCAGAAGGTGAACTGTAGATTAGATAAAAATATTGTATCAAAGTCACATTTCCCAAATTCAGCATCTTTGATCTTAGGAGGTATAAGCTGAAAAGGGACATAAAGATAACATCCACGCTCAAATGGCTCAGAAAAAAATATGTATATACACAGAACGATAACAAAGCAAATGTGGGAAAATGTCAAAATCTGGAGTATCTGGCAAAAGGAACACGGGAGTTCTTTGTACAATCCTTGCAACTGTGGTGCAATTTCAAGGTTTTTTTTTTTCAAAATAAAATGCTGAATAAAAACAAAAGCTATCAAAATAGAGGATGTTTCAAAAGACTCAGAAACCAATCTGAAAGGATTCCTCTGGTCAAAGACAGATCCACCTGGACACCAAAGAGAGTGGCAGCTTCAATGTCCTGAAAACCTTAAAATACGTCTAAACCCGTGAGCTCATCATGATAACAAAAGGAAACACACAAAATTCCTGTTGCACAGAAGCCTACTCAATACTGTGAAAATTATGTTTTCTGTAGGAAACACAGAATCAACCCGAAAGGTGCTTTCCTTTAGAAAAATATTCTCGCTGGTAAATGAAGAAGAAATGGTAAAGCGGCATATCACCGTCTTGTCTCCCCTAAAGAACTAGTGGATCTTGGCAATGAACATCAGCCAATGGAGGCTACCATCACACAAGACGGGAATAGAACACGGCCTCCAGGAGAAAGTAGACAAGTGTCACAAGCAACAAAGTCTTGCCAAAAGAACTGAATGTAAGTGGGTAAACTTCCTAAGCTAATGACTGATTTTACAAGACATACTGGGAATTAAAAAAAAGAAAAGAAATGGGGCGCCTGGGTGGCTTAGCCGGTTGGGCGTCCGACTTTCGCTTAGGTCATGACCTCGCAGTTCGTGGGTTCGGCCCCGCGTCGGGCTCTGTGCTGGCTGTCAGCTCAGAGCCTGGAGCCTGTTTCAGTCTGTGACTCCCTCTCTCTCTGACCCTCCCCTGCTCACGCTGTCTCTCTCTCTCTCTCTAGAAATAAATAAAACATTAAAAAAAAAATTTTTTTAAAAAAAAAGAAAAAAAAGTGTGAAAGTTAAAATGATGGCAATGTGATCCAGACCATGGGAAACTAAGCCCAATTTCTTCAAACAGAAATTGCAAAGTAACACAAGAGACAGACAGGGGGAGCTCCTATTAAAACATTTAAAAGACAGCGCGCCTGGCTGGCTCTGTTGGTTGAACGCTTGACTGACTCCTGGTCTTGGCTCAGGTCACGATCTCGATCACAGGATCTCATGGGATTGAGTCCCACATGGGCTCTACAATGACAGGACGGAGCCTGCTTGGGATTCTCTCTCTCCCCCTCTCGCTCTGCCCTTGCCCCACTCAAGATCTTTCTCATTCTCTCTCTCTCTTCTTTCTCACAAAAATAAATGGATAAACATTAAAAAAAATTTAGGGGCACCTGAGTGGCTCAGCCAGTTAAGAGTCCGACTTTGGCTCAGGTCATGATCTCACGGTTCATGAGTTCAAGCCCTGTGGGGGGCTCTGTGTTGACAGCTCAGAGCCTGGAGCCTGCTTCAGATTCTGTGTCTCCCTCTCGCTGACCCTCACCTCTCACACTCTGTCTCTCTCCCTGTCAAAAATAAACAAACACTTAACAAAATTTTTTTTAAGACTTATCAACCAACCACAATGTGTGTACCCTTATGTGTATACTGGTCGAAAAGAACGAACCCAAAACATTCAGAAAACTGTGAAACTCTGAACACCAGTTTTTATAGATTAACATAGACAGGTAATGTGGATTATCCTCTTTAAAAGACTCCTGATCAGCTCCAGGTATTTACAGAAATACTTCAGGTGAACTGTTTTAAAGGCCAAGAAATGAGAGACTTTGTGGAGAAAATACCAGTTTGGAAGTAATATGTCAAAGGCAGATGCATGGGCATGTGAGGTAAGGGCTGGAAAATGTCCAACGGATTTGACTGTAACGAGGTCAATGCTAATCTTTACCAACACATTCAAGAGAGTGGTGAGGACAAAACCAAGAAGCTGAGGATTGAAACGGAAACAGAAGGGAGGACGTATTTACCAGAGAACACCTGCCTGTACTATTTACTGAACAACCCAAATAATCCTTGAGAAGCATCTGAAGGATGAGCAGGCCACTTCCTCAGGATTTAGCTTTCATCCCTGGATTAAACAGCAGCAATGAACATATGTCTCGGATCACAGTATTTTGGTGCCTAGAAAAATCACACACTCACACGCACCAAGATCTCCCTGGGCAGCAGGCCCTCAGCTCAGAGAAGCAACAAGTATAAGCCACATGTTACAATGACATTAATGGCTGTTAATAGGAAACCTATCCCTGTTATATTAATTTTAACAAGGAAATTTTTTTCAAGTCTTAGGAAATCTTTAAAATCGACACGTAACAAAACTGGGTTCTTCTTATAGTCAATACAAATCACATAATGGGAGGTATCCTTCCTTTTTTCTGTCAGAACGTATTACATTTGTAGTTGTAGGGGCGCTTGGGGGCCCCAGTCAGTTAAGCATCCGACTTTGGCTCAGGTCATGATCTCGCCGTTGGTGGGTTTGAGCCCCACATTGGGCTCTTTGCTGACCACATGGCCTGGGGCCTACTTCAGATTCTCTCTTTCCCTCTCTCTCTGCCCTTCCCCTGCTCAAGGTCTGTCTCTCTCTCTCTCTCTCAAAAATAAACATTAAAACAAAAAAAATTTTTAAAGTATTTGTAGCTCTACCCCACAGCCCTGAAGTATCTATCTACACACATGAACTTGAGAAAAACTCTGGGTGCCAATCTGACATCCTAACAACTGTATTTTACACAACGATGACTTTTATTTATTTCTACATTCCCATTGTAAAATCTAGATCCATATACACTTCCTAAAATGCATTACAAAAACAAGTAAGAGAATATATACAGACATAGGAAAACTCACCTGGGATTCATTCATTTTCTATTCCTCTTGGAAAAACGTACAGACTGCTAACAGTGAACCTAGGGGAAGGAAGAAATAACAAAAGTCATGGGTAATTTGGCCTGCCCACACAGTAGCATCTTTCATAGTAGCCGCCCAAGTAAAGCTCATAAAATGACACCCTGTGAACACTCACAAGGGGCTAAAAATGTTTTGTATGTTTATTTATTTTTGAGAGACAGAGCGGGGGCGGGAGGGGTAGAGAGAGAAGGAGACATAGAATCCAAAGCAGGCTCCAGGCTCTGAGCTGTCAGCACAGAGCAGGACACAGGGCTTGAACTCACAGACACTGAGATCATGACCTCAGTTGAAGTTGGATGCTTGGTGGATGAGGCCACCCAGGCGCCTCACACGAGATGTTTAGATGGTTTACCCTCCTTGGTTAATATATTCACATCCTTTTCAAATAGTTTCCTTCATTAAATTAATGTTGCCCCCCAAAAATCTCCTTACACCGTTTACAAATTTTCTTTACTGTCTCTTCAAATTGCTTAAAATCAGAGTATTCACAGGGACAGAGAACATGAGCTCTCCAAAATGGGATGGATGTGCATCAAGGCACGATTCTGTTTTTAAATTATCTAACTGAACTAGGTTATCACTGCACCTAAGAATCTTTTATCAAGAAAACTTTAACAGAGTGGACACACACTGGCCCAGGAGTTGAATCCCGTCCACAATCCCAACCACAGACCTGGTCACCCTAGACGAGCCACCTTCCATCTCAGTCCCAACCTCCTCCTCGGTCACCCCAGCGGCGGCAGCAGCAAACCCTCGCAGACGTATCCTGCACTACGCTGTCGGATGTCACAGGGCAGAGCCCAGCGCGGTCAGCACACAGAGCAGACAGCACAGGTGCTCGGGAGCGTTTAGAGACGCGCTTGGGAGTCGGAGTGACAGAGGGGAGCAAGGGGTATTGGGAGTGGAGAAAGGAGCGGACACACAACGTCCGCAGCCCACGGGGCGACCCCTACGCCCCCAGGAAACCTGGGCCCCACGAGTCCCGAGGGAGCGCCCACCCCTTCCTGGCCACCCAATCGCGCCCTCGGCCTGCGGCCCGGCCCACAAGATCTACAACTACCTGGAGACCCTAAAGCCCACGACCTACCTACCTGGTCGGGACCCGCTGAGCTGCCCTGAGATTTCCGAGGGGTGCGGTGCGGGCGCTGCTCCTCCTGCACCTCCCGCGGCCGCCGTTCCCCAGGGGCCGGCTCTCTGGGCCTCCGGGACAAGCTCACTTAGGGCCGACGACCCTCCTGGGGCCCAAATCGGCCTCCCAGGGTCTCGCCGTCCCGCGGGCCTCGGCCGGGCCGCCGCGGGTGCAGACGAGCCGGGTCCGAACCTGCCGCTCTGCGCCGCCGCCGCCGCCGCCCGGCCCCTCCGGCCCAGCCCGCGGGCTCTCGGGCTCCCGCTCGGAGGTCTCTGCTCGAGCCTCCGCCCGGCCCACACAGCCCCGCGCCCGCTGGGTGTCGGCCCGGACGGACGGCCTGCAGCCCCGCAGGCCCAAGAATCTTCGCCCACCGGAGGCCGAAGCCTGGGAACCACTGCCAGCGGTGACCTGCGCACGGACAGGAAGCGAGAGCGGAGCGGGGGCACTGCGCGTGCGCGAACACGCACACAGGGCGCGTTGCACATGCGCCGGACTACGCCGGCGGTGCGCTTGCCGGAGTCCATCTCCGGAGCGGGACCGGTACCTGGACTCTGTTTCCCATAAGTCTAAGCGCCCACAGGTTAGGGGGCGTCTCGAATCTCTCTACCCCATCTGGTGCTTAAGAGGCGCTGTGTGCAGGGGATTGAGCGCCTGGACCTGGACCTGGGACCCGATTTCCCATTTGTCTTCGCTCCTGTTAGGGATCAAAGGAAGGTGTCGGCTCCAGTAGTGGGCTGTGTTTACGTCCTGGTACCCTGGTCCTATACTTACCGTGAGATCTTTCCTGTTGACACTGAGATTCGCCACGAACAGGAGGAGACAAGGAAAGGGTGTACCATGTGCACGTCACTGAAATCTAAGGGTCACTGAAATCTACTAAGAAGAGTCACTGAAATCCTGGTATTCAATTAATACCCAGCTATGACATAAATATTACCATGGGCATATGGTTTTTCCAAGAGGAAGAAAGAAATAGAAAATGTAGCTTGTCCAGATTGCACAACTAACGCGTAAAGACCGCAAAAACAATCAGAAAACACACACAAACTGAAAAAAAGATACCTGAGATCTTACCTGTCAAAGAGAGTTAGGTTTGTTTTAGATTAAAATGTCATTTTTCAAAAATGGGATCATAAGGGCTATGATTTATCACTACTTTTTTTTTGGTGAAATTATATAACCATGTTTTTGGCCAGTTGTTACCTCTTTTAAAGGTAGTAATAAGTACTGATTCATGTAAATGAATGGACACATAACCCACTCCTGATTTCCCTGGCTGAGCTGTCACCTCAAACTAATCCTGCACAAAATGTGGGCAGTGGCTACGTAGCCAGGAAGCATCTTGCGAAGCTCTTGCTGCTATTAAGTGTGGCCTATACCTTAATTCTCACCAGTTGGATGCTGGAATTCAAGCAAGGTAACCACACCTCACCTGGGCCTGAGCCAGGAGGACCGCTAGGTGCATATCTTCTGTGTTCTTTTCCGTTTTCACCAGGTAAAGGATGGAAGCTTCGCTGAGTGCCTTGGTGAAGACAAGCAGAGTGCCCGTCTGCCTGGCCCAGCTTCTGACTCTCAACTCCCCTACATGCACTGAGCGGCTCAGCTGAAGACTGGGATGCCCTTCTTCCTCTCTCCACTCTGGTTCTCTGCCTGTGAACCCTGGCTGTTGTGGGCCCCCCAACACACAACTCTGTCCCTGCAACTCAGAGACATGCTGGGATCCCCCAGCCCCCCTACCCTGTACCATGGCCTGGACACTCTCTAGGCAGTGAACTGGACACTCTCTCTAAATGGCTAAAAGCTGTCATTTCATATATATTTCCTCCTTCTAAAAATGTACTAAGCTGGGAGGGCAAATTCTGTCTGGGCCAGAAGCATCACAGGACCGCCTTTCAATGTGGCTTCATTAAGATCTCTTCACTTATTTGTGTTGACAATATAAAGCTTTCACTTTTGGGGTGGGGACGCCTGAGGGGCTCAGTTAGTTAAGTGTCCGACCCTTGATTTTGGCTCAAGTCATGATGTCACAGTTCATGGGATAGAGCCCCACATGGTGCTCTGTGCTGACAGTGCAGAGTCTGCTTGGGATTCTTTCTCTCTCCCTCTCTGCCACACACACACACTCTCTCTCTCTCTCTCTCTCTCTCTCTCTCTCTCTCAGAATATTTAAAAAAAATCCTTCTCTTTTTGTATTTGTGTAAAATAGAAATATTTCCTCTATTCATCATCAATCTTCCTAACTTAATCTTTTACTTTCATTTTCTATCACATGGACATTATTTTTGGTGTTTAAATCGTTCAGGCTCCTTCACACTTCTCATATATTGACACTGTACTTGAAGAAGACTTTCCCATCCTTACTTTTCTAAGTAGTGGCCTGTGTTTGTTCCTGTGTGTTTTTCCCCCTCTCTTTAATGCATCGATTTTATTAAGATAACCAACAACCATCTTCAAGATTTGTAAATACTTCTTAAAGTCTTTCAACTATTTTTTCCCCAAACTGACACATTCACTGTGACCAGGAAATGTGAGAGGCTAAGAAGAAAGCTCAAGTTTCTCTTCTGTATGAAAGAATGGGTTCTTTTCTGGAGCATCAGGACATGCCTTGCTTTAATGGAAGGGTCACCAGAAGTGTTCAGGAAATTGACTCTCAAATCTGAATTCCCTCTTATTCAAAATACTGGTTGGACCAGTTTACAGGGAAGCTGTAATGAAGTAGGACCAACCAGGCAGCTTTAACAACAGAAGTGCATTGTCCCGGTTCTGGAGGCTGGGAGTCTGAGATCCAGGCATGGGCAAGGCTGGTTCCCTCCTCCGAGGGCAGTGGGGGCAGGTGTGTCGCATCCTCTCTCCTTGGCTTGTAGGTGACCATCTTCTCTCCATGTGTCATCACATTGTCTTCCCTCTACTTCAGTGTCTCTGCATCCATATTTCCCCTTTCTGTAAGGATGCCACCCATATTGAATTAGTGCCCATCCTACTAATGGCTTCATTTTTTAAAAACTTGATTTCCTCTGTAAAAACCCAACCACCAAATAAGGTCACATTCTGAGGTGCCAAGAGGTTAGGACTGCAAAACATGAACGGGGTGGTGGGGATAGGGGCACACAATTCAACCCATGGCATTCATATGCCCGGTCAAGTCAAATTTGCTATGACTGCTTTGTCTCTGCTTTGTTTATGTTATGGGAAGGGCCTTTACAGATCACCTTACCTAAGTCTTTTATTTTATAAATGAAGAAATAGGGGCTTGGAAGGAGGAAGGATTTGCCCAAGGGCACATATTAGTTTATGACAGAGCCACTACTTTCCCATTTTCCCCCTCCCCATCTTTTGATAGGCATATCATACTTACTGGTTTATGTCCTCCAGACTGTCTTTCATCAGGAGTCTGGGCAGATGAAGAAGGGGACAGAATGAACGGGATATAGGACTTGAATCAGAGCAGTCGAGGTGAAACCTGTTGTCCTGCTTATCTTTTGGGTTTCACATCCCTTGTTTCTAAAAGACAAATCTCAGAGGCACCTGAGTGGCTGAGTTGGTTAAGCGTTTGACTCTTAATTTCAGCTCAGGTCATGATCTCACAGTCTGTGAGTTCAGGCCCTGTGGTGAGCTCTGCACTGATAGCATGGAGCCTGCCTAGTATTCTGTCTCTCCCTCTCTCTTCCCCTCCCTGCTTCTCTTTCAAATAAATTAATTAAAAAAAAAAAAGACAAATCCCAGAACACTGCCTTTTCAACTCAACAAAGAAAATGAGATAATCCTCCTGAAAATATCTTCTAAAGGATAAATCTATCTCAAAACAAGATTTGAAAACATAAATGGGCACATTGGTGGGTAGACAACATTTTATAACACTTAAAAGACTCAATGATATCAGACTAAAACTAACCTGATTTTAGGACCCACTGAGAGTGTGTCAGCCATGCTGGAGGGGAGTATAAAAGATAAAGGCCATGATTTGCCTTTAATGATGAGCATCTGACACCTGATCTTAGAGGTAGTATCAAGAACCGTTTCCCATCTCCCCAGTCTGGACACTCTGAGTCGTCTTCCTAGAGGTTTCTCTATGTCTTACACGTCACAGGAGGGAAGTACAGAGAGCATCACTCACTAAGGAATGACAGGCCGGGGTGAGCAGCCCCTGGCGAGATAGGATTTCCTAGTGGAGAGGGCAGTTTTCTCACCCGTACATGCACAGTCACTCGGGATGAACTCTGCTCGTGGGTCTATGTATCCAAATCGGCACCCAGCCTGCTAGACAGGCTGTCACTGGTAAGCTGGCCAGAGGACTGAAGGTTGGTTCTGAAGATCCACTCAGCCTTGGACTCAAGGCCTGGCCACGGTTTGGATACATCAGGTTCAGATCATAGTTTATTTCATCCAATAGTGGCTTTGCTTTCTTTAGGACCCCCATTGCTCTGTGGTGCCTGGGTGGCTCAGTCAGCTAAGCATCCTACACTTGATATTGTGATCTCACTGTCATGGGATCAAGCCCTATGTTGGGTTCTGCCCTGAGTGTGGAGCTTGCTTGAGATTCTCTGTCTGCCCCTCCCCCCCACCAAATAAATAAACGTTTTTTTAAAAAAGGACCCCTATTGCTCTGACCTGGGTGGCATGTTCCACAGAGAAATTTCCAAATCTGAATGTGCATCAGTAAATAAGTTAGGTGCGCTTGGATGGCTCAGTCAGTTAAACGACTGACTTTTTTTTTTTTTTAATTTTTTAGATGTTTTTTATTTATTTCTGAGAGAGAGACAATGTGAGCAGGGGAGGGTCAGAGAGAGAAGGAGACACAGAATCCAAAACAGGCTCTGGGCTTTGATCTGGCTGTCAGCACAGAGCCTGATGCAGGGCTTGAACCCAGGAGCCATGAGATCATGACCTGAGCCAAAGCCGGACGTTTAACTGACTGAGCCACCCAGGTGCCCCATGACTGATTCTTGATTTCTCCTCAGGTCATAATCTCATGGTTCATGAGTTTGAACCCAACATCGCACTCTGTACTGATGGTGCAGGGCCTACTTGGGAATCTCTCTCCCCCTCTCCCTCTCTCTCTGCCCCTTCAGAGCTCTCTCTCTCAAAATAAATAAATAAACTTTTAAAAATGAAATAAAAAATAAGTAAGTAAATTGGGCCCTACCCCAGTTCTGCTGAGCTACAGCCAATGAGACTGGATCCCAGTATCTGCATTTCAATTACTTTCTCCATGTGATCCTCATGCCAGAAGGATGGGATTTGCAGACTTCTGTTTCATCCTATAGTCTCGCTACAGCCATTGTTATATGACACCGTCTCTGAGGGAGGAAGAGGCAGAAGAGAGGTGATAGTTTGCTTTTCCCCTGTCTGAGCTGCTTAGTCCACTTTTGGGCAATGTACCAACAGCATGTCTTAGGATGGGCTCTGCCTAACTGTGGCACATCCGGACAAGGTGGGAGGCTTGGGGAAGAAAGGACTATGCAAAGCATCTTGAGGAATCCCCCTCTTCAAAGTAATCTGGGCTTTCTTGGCACAGAAGATATATTTTAATAGGGACAGAATATCTGCCTTCTAATATTGGAAAGCTTCACTGGGAGGAAGAGTGGACTTCTGTTTTGTTATGGAAGTACGCAATCAGCTATGATGGCTGAAAGCATCATTAATGAATTAAAAAAAATTTTTTTAATGTTTTATTTATTTTTTTGAGAGAGAGAGACAGAGAGACAGAGCATGAGCAGGGGAGGGGACAGAGGCAGAGAGGAAGACACAGAATCTGAAGCAGGCTCCAGGCCCCGACAGCAGGCTCCAGGCCCTGCCTCCAGGCTCTGTCAGCACAGAGCCCAACACGGGGCTCGAACTCATGGACTGTAATATCGTGACCTGAGCTGAAGTCAGATGCTCAACTGACTGAGCCACCCAGGTGCCCCATGAATGAAATTTAAATGCATATTGGCTTCCTAGCACTTGAACTTCTCCAGGGATGAGTCACGTGTCCTTCACACGGCAGTGCCTTTTCCACCAGTGGGAACCTCTGGGAGGGTTCTGGGCCCAAGGATGCTGCGCTGGAACCCCAAGGCTGCCTGCATGCTCTCTGAGACCTCGTCTTAAGTCTGAAAGTTGATGACTGCAAACAAAGGAGACACTCAGTCCCTGTGCATTGGGTCAACTACTGTCTAAAGATTTCAGCCTTATTCAGGCATAACTGACATATAAAATGAAAAGATATTTGAAGTGTACACCATGGTGATTTGATATATGTATTCACCACAAAAGGATTCATCCCATCTAGTTAATTAACATATCGATCACCTCACACGCTCACCTTTTTTGGAGAGAGAACATTGAAGTCCTTAGAAAATTTCAATTATATAATACAGCGTTAACAAACGTAGCTACTGTGTTTTATTCAAGATCCTCAGACCTCATTTATCTTACCACTCAAAGTTTGCACCCTTTTACCAGCCTCTCCCTATTTCCTCCACCCCCCAGACCCTAGCAACCTTTTTTACCTTCTGTTTCTATGAGTTTGATTTTTTTTTTTAAGATTTCACATATAAAGGATACCATGCAGTATTTCTCTGTCTGGCGTATTTCACTCAGCATAATGTCCTCGAGGTCTATCCATGTTATCACCAATGGCAGGATATCCTTCAGCTCTCTATATGTGCACCTAACATCTTCCTTATCCCTCCATCCATTGGTGGACACAGGTCGTTTTCATATCTTGGCTGTTGTGAATAATACTGCAGTGGACACAGGAGGGCAGGCATCTCTTTAATACCCTGTTCTCATTTCCTTTCGGGACATACCCAGAAGTGGGGTTGCACGATCCTATAGTAGTTCTGTTTTGAGAACCCTCCGTGTCTTTTTCCAGGTGAACTGATATGACTTCACTTATGCTTGGGTCGGGCTAATTAGAAATACATAAGCGATGAAAATACAGAATAAAACTCTAGGCACATTGTGAATAACAGATGTGCTTCTCATCAAAGTTCAAACAGTGGATGGAAAGCAAGACTCAGAGCCAAAACGTGGAAATGACCCAGGTGTCCATCAACAGATGGATCAACTAAATGTGGTATGTAAATATATATGTATGTTATATTATTATTTTAAAAGGAACATGCAAAAATATGTATAAACACAGTGGATATTACGCATCCTTAAAAGGGAAAGAATTCTGACATGCTACAACAGGGATGAGGCTTGAGCACGTTTTGTTGAATGAAACAAGTCAGAGACAAGTGAACACACACTGCATGATTACACTGGTGGGAGGCACCTGGAAGCAGCCATGTCCATAGAGACAGAAAGTCGGATGGTGGTTGCCAGGGGCTGGGGGAGGGGAGAACGGGGAGTTATTCCTTAATGGGTGCAGAGTTGCAGTTTCAGGGAAGATAAAAAAAAGTTCTGGAGACGGATGGTGCTGATGGTAGCACAACAGCACAACACCTGTGTGCCTAGTGCCACTGGATTACACTGTTACAAATGGTTAAACTGGTAAATTTTGTTATGTTATTTTGCTACAGAAAAAAGAAGAAAGAAAGAAAGAAAAGAAAAGAAAAAAGAAAAGAAAAGAAAAGAAAAGAAGGAAGGAAGGAAGGGAGAAAAGATAGAGAGAAAGAGAAAGGGAGGGAGGAGAGGGAAGAGGAGGGAAGGGAAGGGGAAGAGGAAGGGAAGGTGAAGGGAAGGAAAGGGAAAGGAAAGGAAGGGAAGGGAAGGGAAGGGAAGGAAAGGGAAAGGAAGGGAAGGCAAGCTTCAGATGCCCCAGTGAAAAGCAGAGACTGCATTACTACATCTACCCTCTCATGTACCTCCCCACCTCCTCAATAAAACAGATTCTGTCCTGGAGATTTTCCCATTTAGTCTTTTTGTGCATGTGACATTTTCTTCATAGGATACACAAGCCGTAGTGAAATTTCTGGATCAAGAGTGATACACGTGCTCACAATCTGCAGACTAGAGCTGGTGAACTGCAATGGAGGGGCGAGTTTGGGGCGATACATAAGACTTCAGAAGCTACAGACACCACCAAAAGCGTGTGTGAGCATGTGTACAGCTTTCTATGATTTTAGGTCCGCAAAAAGTCTCTTGGGCTCAGTAGAGCATGCATGTCCCCCCATCCCAAAATCACGAACATAGTGTCAGTAAACATCGAGCACAGGAGCTCTGTCAAATTGAGCATTCTAAACTAACTTTTTAGCCTAACAAATCAATGTCCCTGGTACCTTCTTTACAGACCAATTTCACTCTCACAAGGTCTTATCTTTCTGCTAAATGTCCTTGTTGGTTTCCTCCCTCTCCAGCTAGACTGCTCCCTGAAAGAGGAATAGAGGGGTGGGGAGAACCTGAGATTTTTTCAAGTTCATCATGGAGAGGGCCCGGCACCTGCTGGAGAGTGGTCCAGACCCTGAAGGCCAGTTTTGGAGGACGGCCCGAGGCGGGGTCGGTGGCAGGAGATATCCTTCACCCCAATCTCCAAAGTGGACATCCATCTGGCAGTTACACGTGTTTTCCTTCAAACTGGTTGCTAGGCTGGAATGACCGATGACATCAGAGGCTTCTGACCTTCCTGATTGGAAGGACCAGACTCCGTAGCTCTTGGCAGCAGAGGTGGACAACAGCATCTCCTCAGCTCTTCTTCACTCCTCACTTTTCTCCCACTTGGAGAAGTGATAACGGGCTTGTGTTCGGCTAGAATCCAGAAGAGGAGTTTGAGCAGAACACGGTCTAAGTTTTCTGGAAGGGAAGAAAGAGTTTGGGAGAATTCATGGCCAGTTGTCAACCGCGTTCCCAGTCAGAGGACCAGAGCCCCGAGCTTGCCTCCTCAGGGTACCCCCTTGAGGTGATAGTGAATGAAATCCCTGGACCATCAGGTGAGGAAGTGGAAGGGAGAAGGGGCGTGAGAGGGTTGACAAGGAAAGAGCAAGGGGTACAGAAGTCAGGAAGGAGTGTCTGATTAGGGTTCGTGCGACAGGAGAGATTCAGAGAGCCAGGGACTGGGGAAGGAAAGCACAGGAACTGGGGACGAGGATATCCTCATGGAAGGAAAACCGGGGGAAGGGGAGGCAAGGATGGAGGGTTAGGAAGTGAGATCCTAAAACGAAAGAAAGGAAGAGAGCAAATTATCCCACTATTCCATTATTCTAATGTGAGAAATTATCCATAATGAGGAAGAGTTTTGAGGACAGGGGGATGAAACAGTGGCAAAGATGAATGGGGGCAGATGGATAGCGACAAAGCAAAAAGGTGGAAAGACAGTTTGAGAGAGGCCCATAGTCTCCAGGGTCAGAGAGAATGAAGGGGAGGTGTGGGTTGAGGGGGGAGGAGCTTGGGTGACCAATGGCTGAATTCCAAAGACAGAAGCTCTATATTATAGCCTGGTTTGTTCCCTCCGTCCCCTGGATAGACTCCCCCTCCTCGACTTCCTCCTGTGGCTCGAAGAGGCAAAGAGAGGAGTCAGAGGAGGAGACATTCCCAGGGGCTGAGGACATCTGGTATGTGGAGACACTGTGTGGACTCAAGATGAAATTAAAGAGACGGCGGGTGTCTTCAGTGCTGCCTGAGCACCACGAGGTCTTCAACAGGCTGCTGGGTAGGAAGAGCACCCTCCAATCCTATCCCTTTTTTTTTTCTTAAAAAACAAGAAACTTCCAATGCCTACACTCTTCTAATGGAAAAGAATTCTCTGCTCGCTGCTGAGCTCTCCATCCTTGGAGGATTACATATTGATCCCTTATTGGGGACACTTAAAAATGGCAGAGGATTAGGTGACACTTGGAGACGGGTCTGTCCTTGGGAAAAGAAAGCTTGGTTTCAGTCATACCCCTGAGATAACTCAGCTCTTACTGTCCTTTGAATCTAAATGCCTTCATCTGTGTGAGGGGGCATGACAGGCCATCTCTATACCCTGATGTCACTGTCAAATGAGAAAGTGACGGTCAATGACTTTATGGTCTCTGCAGTGGCACATAATGATGACAGAGCATCACTGTTGACTTAAGATCCAAATCCTACATCTTTCTCGGCCACCCTGCAAGGGTTCTGCCATATTTTCTTGGCCAATGAGTGGTCTTCTCTCCCCTCTGCCTATCAGCCTCACCCTTGGCCAGGTCTGCAGACTTCCCAGGGGAAGCATCGTTCTCTTCACTCTTGAATGTTCCCACACTAACCCTGTTCTGGTTCCCAAAGTAACACATGCCTTCTTTTCACAGAAGATCCTGTCATTAAAAGATTCCTGGCCTGGGACAAAAAACTAAGGGTATCCGACAAGGTATTGTCTGTCACTCTCCACTAAGATGCATTCCTTCTCCAACATGTGTCCTGGGGGATGCCTTTTGAGCCCTCAGCTCTCCTTCTCTCTCCAGCCTGATGCTGCGAACAGTTCCCTTTTGGAGCTCATGGTTTCTTGCAGATCCTCTGGGATCTGAACCCCCGCTGTGGCTCTCTGACTGTTGTCACCTTAAGCCCCCTCTCCTCTCAGCTCCTGGGGGTGCCCTTTTGTTCCAGTGTATCAAAGACCCTCCTGATGCTGGCCATCCTACAGACAAGCCCCCCCAAACAGCAGACCAAGCTCCCCTGGGAGCACCAAAAACTCTTCCCTTGACTTCCTGAGTTTGCATCCAACCTACTGATAGCAAATAAGAAGATTCAGCTGACATGTGGGAGCACAAGCACATGCTGAGGCCTTCCATCCCTGCCCCCACTCTTCTCCCTCCCCTGGGATGTAACCTCTCTCTTATGGCTTTTTTCCTCTCTCCATCAGTATCTCCTGTCCATGGTCATCGCCTACTTTAGCCGTGCTGGCCTCTTCTCCTGGCAGTACCAGCGAATTCATTTCTTCCTGGCTCTGTGAGTATTTTGCCTCGTCCATCAACACCATTCAGTACCCTAGGTGGAAGAGGGGTGAAGTGGGATTCTAACCTTCATCTATTTTTTAAGTTTATTTATTTATTTTGAGGGGGAGGGAAGGCCAGAGAGAGAGGGGGAGAGAGAGAATCCCAAGCAGGCACCGCGCTGTCAGCACAGAGTCCACCCCAGGGCTCAAACTCACAGTCAATGAAAGCTTGACCTGTGCCAAAATCAAGAGTCAGACGCCTAACTGACTGAGCCACCCAGGTGCCCCTCATCTATTTTTTTTTAAACCTGTGTAACTGATTATCTTTTAACCTGTTTTTTCTTAACTGTTTAGTCTGTGTCTAAAAAAGACAGGATTAGAGCATATTGTTTTTTATACTGTTCATTGTAAACACAAACAACCTTAATGTCAGCTAAGAGATGGAAGAACAGAAAACATACAACCCTACGAAGAGGAGGGAAGGAAAGAAGTGCACCGTCCTGGCCCACACCAATAGAGAGGCAGCCAGTTCTGATCCTCGTCTGTGTCTTTTCCCGGGGCAATCCCAAGTGACATCATTGTCTTCCTCCTCTGCATTCCCAGCACAAATGCCTCTATTCAGGCCCTCAGGACTTAGCACAGACCTAGTGTAAATGCTCTCACTGCTGTCATACAAATCTGTCCCCAAGCCAGTGGGCATTAAGTGCCTAAAGTCCCTCCAAAGCACCGTTTTGCTTCATCTTCCAACTTCACCAGCCAGTGGTGTTCTTGGGCAAGGCCAGAGCTCCCAGTTTGGATCCAACCCTCTCCACCGTCTCCACCCAACCTGCCAAGTACCCTTCACTCTGTTTCTATATTGTGTTTTCTGTCCAGGTGATTTTACACATGCATCTGAAGAAAATGGGCTGTCCTCAAAGTTGATTCCAACCCCCAAATCTTCAGATGCTCCCCTAACCTCCCTGATCGTGGTACTCTAGTAGTGCTTCTGTTAAAATCTTAATCTCATGGGGCACCTGGGTGGCTCAGGTCATGATCTCATGGTTCGTGAGTTTGAGCCCCACATCCGGCTCTGTGCTATCACTGCAGGGCCTGCTTAGGATCCTCTGTACCTCCCTCTCTGCCCCTCCCCCACTCATGTTTTTTCCCCCTCTCTCACTCTAAAAAATAAATGAACATTAAAAAAAACATTTTCAGGGGGGCACCTGGGTGGCTTAGTCGGTTAAGCATCCGACTTTCGCTTAGGTCATGATCTCGCAGTTCGTGGGTTCGAGCCCCGCATCAGGCTCTGTGCTGACTGCCAGCTCGGAGCCTGGAGCCTGTTTCAGTCTGTGACTCCCTCTCTCTCTGACCCTCCCTGCTCATGCTGTGTCTCTCTCTCTCTCCTAGAAATAAATAAAAATATTAAAAAAAAAAAACATTTTCAGGGAGCTGGTGTGCCTCAGTCAGTTAAGTGTCCCACTTTGGCTCAAGTCATGATCTCACAGTACATGAGTTCAAGCCCCACGTCAGGCTCTGTGCTGACAGCTCAGAACCTGGAGCCTGCAACCTGCTTCGGATTCTGTGTCTCCCTCTCCCTCTGCTCCTTCCCCACTCATTCTCTCTCTCTTTCTCTCTCCCATTCTCTTTCTCTCTCTGAAACAAACATTAAAAAAAACATTTTCAAAAAACAATCCTAGTCTCATGGATATTTTGGACTATAGTTATTTTAAAAATTTTTTAATGTTTATTTTTGAGAGAGAGCGAAAGAGACAGAGAATGAGTGGGGAAGGGACAGAGACAGACAGAGACCCAGAATCTGAAACAGGCTCCAGGCTCTGAGCTGTCAGCACAGAGCCCGAAGTGGGGCTCTACCTCACAAGCTGAGTTGTGAGAGCATTACCTGAGGCGAAGTCTGATGCTGAATTGACTGAGCCCCCTGGGCGCCCCTTGACTACAGTTATTTCTTATCCATCCTCCCACACCCCCTTCCCCAATCCCTAGATGGCTGTTGAAATCAGGTCTTGTCAAAATACCTCCACTCTCTCCAAACACTCAATGCAGCACCTTACATTTTGCAAATGTTTAAGTTATTTTGAGCCTATGAGGTAATCAGTATTGCACTTGACCATGAGAGGAAGCATTCACTCATTCATTCGCTGAACAAAAACTTCCGAAGTGTATCTTACGTGCCGGGGACCATGAGGCGACGGAAAGAGGGATGGGAGAGAAGTGCATGTTGAATGAATGCACCTGCATGAACCAAGTCCTATATTAGTCAGATGGTAGGAAAGCCCATTTCTGCAGAAATAGAGCAGACTCCGCTCCTGCCTGCAGGAGAGAGATATATATACATCCCTACTCCGCGGGGAGTCAGGTGTGGGCACAGACACGTTGAAGGGAAAGGAGTGGGAGTGGGGCTGGGAAATGGGGTAGGACATGTCCTCTCACTTCCCTGCCGAGTTCGGTCCTGTCATCAAGGTGGGAGAAGTCTCTGCCCAGCAGTGCCTTCCTGGTGCCTGAGTAGCATTTGGGGACACTGGGTAGTGGGTAGCCTGTGTCCTTATTGGGAAGCTGAGGGATCCTTCCTGTCCTGCTCCTGACCAGCAACCTGACATCTCTCTCCAGCTACCTAGCCAGTGATATGGAAGAGGATAACCAGGCCCCCAAACAGGCCATCTTTTCGTTCCTGTACGGGAAGAACCGCTCCCAGCGCCCTTTGTTCCACAAACTCCGATTCCAATTCATCCGATCCATGGGCTGGAAGACCAGGGTGACCCGGGAAGAGTGCGAGGAGGTGGGTGGACTGTGGGGATTTGGGTGGGGAGTGTCCCACGGGAGAGAGTGGGGATCACGGAGGAACATGGGATTTGGGATGAGAAAGAATGAGAGCCTGGATGGTGAGAGGGAGGGGGACCTACTTGGAGGTTGTCTTCTCAGGCGGCTGTCTGTCTTCCAGATTCAGACTTTTGATCCAGAGCTATGGGTGTGGGGGCGAGATCGTACCCTCCTGCCCTAGAGTGCCCGGGACCATGGAGGCCTGAGGTCATCGGCCTGAGGGAAGGTAGGTCTGTCTTCAAAGGTAGAGGCACAATGACTTATTGTCCATTTAGGAAATTGGAGGAATCCAATTGCTGGACCCATGCTCATTGGCCCCCCACCCCGCCCTACACATCAGCCTTCCACACACTGAAGTGGGGGCGGCCACACAGCCAGACGCTGACTCATGTCCCAGCCACGAGCCAACAGCCACACACAGGCATGACCTCAGGGAGATATTTGGGTGCCAGACCTCAGGAAAACCAGTTTGTAACAGAGGCAAGGACTTGGTTGAAACAACTGCATCCAAAGCAATTGAGCCCGGATGACAGCTTTGATGAATGTTGATTTTTCACGTGGAAAGTGAAAGTTCCCAATTCTTCCATATACTGTGCTTTGACCTTCTCTTTTTAATTCATTTTTGGCCTGCCATCCCTGAGAGATATTAACTACAGAGATTCATTTACAACAAAGTAAATGTCTAACAATACGATATTTGATGGAAACAGCCTACATATCCAGTAATAAAAGAGAAATTATGACTAGCTAGGTCTTCATCCAAATTTGCTTTCGAGCAAGTTGCTGATGGCCAGACCACATGGGCATTCTTCACCTTACCTGCCCCACTTCTGGAACAGTCTCCCATCTTATTCGGTTACATATTTCCTCTCAGGTTTATGGTCAAGGAAGACTATCAGAGTGAGTGAAGGTGAAGAAATACCAGTTTGGGCATGGCTTATTGTGATCGGCACATAGTTAAGATTTGGGGAGAGGATTAAGTGAAGATTTGGTTTGAATTGAATGCACTAGCTCCCTTAGTCTGTTCAGGCTCCTATAACAAAGTACCAGAGATGAACAGCAGACATTTCTTTCTCACAGTTGAGGGGGCTGGGAAGCTGAGAGCAAGATGCCAGACTGTCTTCTGGGCTGCAGACTGCCACCTTCTCACTGTGTCCTCACACAGTGGAAAGGGAGAGCTAACTCACTGGGGTCTCTTTTATCAGGGCACTAATCTCATTCATGAAGCCCCCACCCATAACCTAATCATCTCCCAAAGGTTCTACCTCCCAACACCATCACCTTGTGGGTTAGGATCTCAACATGTGAATTTGGGGGTGATACAGGCACTCAGGCCATTATAGCAATGACCAAATTTAGGACTAAGTGTTATGGTGAGGTGAAACATTAGAATCCAGGGTTTGAATGAGAGGTTAGGCATCTGGTCTTGTGGTTCATGATGCTGATGTGTTGGTGATGTTTGTAGTATGGTTATTAGTTCAGACTGTAAGGAGTACAAAAGGACCAAGGTAAACGTTGAGTCTAAAGCAACATTCTCTCCCACTTGTGTTACTCCCTGAGGAGAATCACCTAGAGTCCTGGCTATAATGCAGATAACTGAGCCTGACCTTCACCATAGTAAGAAATTTTTGGAGTCTGGGTCACCAAAGACCAAGAAGCATAATTGAAAATGAACTGAGGTTTAGAATGAAGGATTAGAGATAAAAATGGATTTATAAATTAGCCCAAACTCTGATTACAATTGACTGGGAATGTGAATAATCTTTTCTATCTGGAGAGTTGCTTCCTTGCAATCAGATATCCTCTTTTTCTCTCAATTCCAGAGCCCAGAGGAGATGCAGGTTTTCAGCAGGAAGTCCATCCAAACGCTAACAACAGGCATGAGGAAGGAAGAGAGGAGTCTCTTGTGCAGATAATCTGGAAGAACCTAGAGTGTTCTAAAATGAGCTGAATAGAGTTATCATGCTGTACTCCTAGGAGCTGGGGATACATCTAGGAATCCACAGAAGGACAATGAGAAATCAGGGTTTTGTTTAGGGTCCCTCCCTTCCTAGGGCACCATCAAATCTTTCAGCTTGTGTAATTCGAATCTCCTCTGAGGTAGAAGTTGGAGGTCCCATTTTTAAATGCACTGGGACACAGATTAGGAGGGAAGTACTTCAAAAACATAAAATTAGAGTGAAAGGATTGTGATAGGTAGCCTAACATATGCAATAAGTTTCATTGATTTTAAAAGTCTTGCTCTTATAATGATTATATTTAGTTTTATATTTTATATTTATGTATTTATTTGAAATCGTTCTGAAATAGTCATATTTTTCAAAACATACTTTTCCTACAAAGTTTTGTGATGAGATTACAGGTGTTACATATATGTAAATATAATTTTGTTTACATTTTCAAGATGGGCTTTTGTTATTATATTTATATGTCAATTATACTTATAAGCAGGTGGGTAGCTCCCTCAAGTTCTTGAGTTCATGTAACTGTATATTTTTAATTAACATTTAGTCTTCATTATTCAATTGTGAGAATCTAGTTGTAATTTTTTAAGTGCCTTGATGACACATTTAGATGATCAAAGAGGATATCACAGTGCATCTCTTGGGGAAACATAATAAAAAGTCTTCTTACCTTCATGATGTTTGTAGTCTTCCCAAGTCAGTCTTACCTGTTCGCTGTCAAATGTTAACGTTGCTTAATGGGGTTGTGATCACTCAACCAAATTTCTTAACTCTGAAAAATTTTCACGTGGAAAAAAGCAATAGAAGACAAGGCAAATTCTGAGCTAGCATCCTAAAGCAGGGAAACAAGGGGAAGATATTGAGGGAGGAAACAGGAAAGGAAGAAGAAAGTGCTATGGGGATCTAGGTAATAATCTGATATTCACAATGAAGGTAAGGTGACTCAGCAAGACATCATTCCCGGAGACGGTCCATGGCAAGCACACTCACAGGTGCAAGGGAACACATGCAGTGTCCATTATTTTAATCATAGTGGGAGTCCTTTTCACAACCTCCAATTCCAGTTTTCTATAGTAGAAGGAAAATCTAGAGTGTGTGATAAAAAAGGAACAACTGAAAAGAAATGAAGGTTTTGCAGAAGTTTCTGAGAAGCACAAGAAGGTAGGAGGAGCTAAAGCTGTCAAATAAGACAGGCATGGAGAAGAAAGAGCTAATGACATGAATCCTGAATATTGGAGGAAACCATCTTGGGAAATGGTAGCACCAGAGAATATTGCGACTGTCCAAAATACCATGCTTCAGTGTCCTTAGGGTGCACCACCCTCCAGGCACATAGATGGATATCACCAGTCAGGAAGCTCACCTGGTCCTTGGTGACCAGAGTTTTTATTGGAGTTTCATTAAGCAAGTGTGATTAATTATATCAGTGGCCATACATTGAACTCAATCTCCATTCCCCTTCCTTCCCCCAGAGACTGAGTTGATATCATGTGGCTAAAAGCACCAACCCTGCTGTTCTTCCTGGTGCTGCTGGCCCCTTTCCTGAGTCACCCTGTTAGCATAAACTCAGTTTTGGTCCAAGGGGCCCATCATGAGTAACAGACACTCCTAGCATTCAGGAAATTCCAAAGATTTAGAGACTGTCTCCCAGGAACCAGGAAGAGGGACCAGATAAATTCTTCATACAACATATTGGCCATGGTCAGGGGTCTGGCAGAAGTCAGGTGGTCAGGGAAGGTACACATTTTAGGACAGATCTATCACAAAAGATAGTGGAGACATTGGAGAAATAAGGATTGAAATAATGGGGTGTTCACAGGGGTGGAGAGCTTAGGAGACATGAGAACTTTAGGAAATGAATGCAGCTCTCTCTATAGGAGCAGCTAATGACAGTGAACAACTACGTAAAGATAGGCCAAAGAAAAAAAAGTGTGTGTGTGTGTGTGTGGGTGGGTGCAGTGCTGGTAAATGAGATCAGCTAATAAGCATGGAGCAATTTCAGAAAGTGAAATCACCAAGGCCAGAAGAGCCACAGGGACATCAGCATCGATTTACAGCTGTTCTAGGAGAGGGACAGCATTCAGACGTGGATGCAGTTGATGGACTGAGAGCAGCAGTGAGACTAGATTCAGCAGATGTGGAAACAAAGAGGAGAAACAGTCTGACAGGAGCAACTTGGAAACAGATATAACTCATAAGACACTTAGGAATTAAAATACGTATTTAAGAAGCTCTAGGTCTCTGCAGGATGGCAAGGGAGGGCAGATTAGGAAATAGCTAAAATGAAGAAAGAGCTGAATAGAGACACAGAAACAGGAAAATGGATTCAAACAATAAAGCAATAACAAACAGGCAAGAAAACAGATGGTCAGGCAACTGATGACAGGGTGAGAGTCGGGAGTTTTGGGGAAACAGCATGGAGCAGAGTACCATGGTTTCAGCCCAGACACCTAGGGAACCTGGGATTAGGACTGATCCAGTTGAAGAGAGGGGGAAGCCAATGCCTCTGAGAATGGAGTGAAGCTTAAGAGATTTGGAGGACAAAGAGATGGACCAGCTGAAAAAGTGGGAAAGGCAGGAGGCGACTGAAGACTGAGAAGGAATATGAATCTAGGGAGCTACTTGGAAATGTGAGCTGATGACAGAAGGATGTGTGACTCTCAGAGGTGGGAAAGTCAGGAACAAGTAGGAAAAGAGGGTCAGAAGAGTCAGAGCAGCTAGGCTATAGTGGCTGTGGCAGAAGGAACTATCTCCGTGATCTAAGAGGATTTAAGACTCAGTAACAAACAAGGGGTGGTCGCTTTGTAAGGACAAAACACTGAGAAAACTAGAGAGAAAAGTCCAGCAGGCAACTCAAGAGTGCGTCTCTGCAGCTCCTCCCAAAGGAGGCTTTTTCGTTAACAAGCAGCCGTACATCCTTTGCAGCTATTCCCATCCTAGATGAGGTGGGGATTTCCGAGACGTCCCCTACCATGTGGGCGCTTAGACTTACGGGAAACAGAGTCCGGGTATCGGTCAGTTCCCGAGGTGGGCTCCAGGAGCGCCGCCGACATCGTCCTGCGCATGTGCAGCTCATCCAGTGTGCGTGTTCGCGCACGCGCAGTGCCGCTGCTCCGCTCTCGCTTCCTGTCCGTGCCCAGGTCACCGCTGGCCGTGGTTCCCAGGCTTCGGCCTCTGGCGGGCGAGGGTCCCGGGGCCTGCAGGGCTCCAGGCCGTCTGTCCGGGCCGACACCTAGCGGGCGCGGGGCTGTGCGGGCCGGGCGAAGACCCCCCCGAGCGCGAGTCCCGGAGCCCGCGGGCTGGGCCAGAGGGGCCGGACGGCGGCGGCGCAGGGCGGCTGGATCGGGCCCGGCCCGGCCGAGGCCCGCGGGACGGCGAGGCTCCGGTGGCCGATTCGGGCCCCAGGAGGGTCGTCGGCCCTAAGTGAGCTTGTCTCGGAGGCCCAGAGCCGGCTCCTGGAGAACGGCGGCCCCGGGAGGTGCAGGAGGAGCAGGGCCCGCCCCGCAGCCCTTGGGAGACTTGGGGCAGCTCGGCGTTTCCCGACGAGGTAGGTTGTGGGCTTTCGGGTCTCCAGGCAGTTGTAGATTTTGTGTGCTGCGCCGCAGGCCGAGGGCGCGATTGGGTGGCTAGGGAGGGGTGGGCGCTTCCCGGGACTCCTGGGGCTCAGGTTTCCTCGGGGCGCAGCGGGTCCCTTCATCCCTTGCTCCCCCAGTCGCCCTCTCCTGGGTTCCAAGCGCGTCTCTAAGCGCCCCTGGGCATCTGTGCTGTCTCCTCTTAAGTGTGTACTGACCGCGCTGGGCTCTGCCCTGTGGCATCCGACAGTGTAGTGCAGGATAAGTCTGCGAGGGTTTGCTGCTGCTTCTGCTGCCGCCGCCGCTGGGGTGACCGAGGAGGAGGCTGGGCCTGAGAAGGGGTGTGACGCTTCCAGGGTGACCCGGTCTCTGGGTGGAATTGTGGACGGGACTCAACTCCTGGTCCAGCGTGCTGTTCACTCTGTTACATTTTAAGTCAAAGTAAGTGTCTTAACTGAAGATCGTTTTGAGCAGCACGTTCAAATGCTTACAAATGATATTTGAAGACAGCCATGCGGGTGCACATCTCTTGACTCAGGCCATCCTGCCTCCTGTTCTGAAAGAGATGGTTAGAAAATAGATGACTGTAACAGAATTTTTGTATCTTCTATTGAATGATGGAGGTTTATTTACTTCAATAGGATACAGTGTCCATTCATTAATGAGAAACATACCCACTCAGTGGCCACATAGTCAGGTGCCAGCTACAGACAGACAGGTGGGTGCCCCCTCCTTATTTTTCCAATTACTTCTGAAGATTTAAAGGGACAGTGCCCCACAGGTTTCTTTCATGGAACTTTCCAGGAGAGTACTTTCTTGGCAGTAGCGATCACAGCTTCATTGCTTCTCTTTTCTTTGCCCAGGTCTGCTCCCGCTTTCACTGTCCTCCACGTTTTTCTAAGAGCGGCAGAAGATGAGTAGATCTGTGGTGAGTGTTTATGTTTATGTATTCCCCACTTCCTTTTGTATTATCCTCTAGATGAATAGTTCAGATTTTAAAGGGGGAAGGTAGAGATAGAAAAGATATATGATTGAACAAAGCACGGAGTACCAGAATGGCAGCAAGCATCTCTGTCATGTTCACATGTATAGATAGCACGATCCTTCAGAGCCTTGAAAGCTGAAGTGCAGAGGCTCCTGGTCTGCTTGACATTCATTGAAAAAAATGACAAATGCCATTCCTTACTAGACACTGACCTACCAAGAAAGTTTTGTTTTCTCTTGGGTTTTGCAGTTTCTTTGACCATCTCACTGTAATTGTGATCAGGCTCGCCTAAGCCATGGCTGTTGGTGCCGTACTTGTGCATCCTGTAAGCTGAGACATACTGGTCCAGGGAGCACCTAGTGCATATAATTTTTCTGGAAACTACAATATCGTCCCATAGATACATTGTTTTTACTGCTTGATCCAGGGGTAAAATGAGGATACTCTGGAGAAGTGGCTTTCTCACCCTCCAGTAAGTCTTGCTAAATATTTTTCTATGCCAGTCTATCTGGTGTGCATCTCAGACCTGTGCCATCATGTCTCTGGCAAAGATTGCTTAGTTTCCATTCGCGTTTTCTCCTGCAACCTTGGTTCTGTCCCTGCCCATCCCCAGAACCTGCCCCAGGTTACCATGAGCTAACATACCAAGCTAGCGATTTGCCATGCTTGCCTTGGTCTGCTCTGCCGCCTTTCCCATCTACAGGGTCTGCTCTGTTGGTTCTGTGACAAATCTCTTCTGCTCTCTTCCTGACCGATTCTTCTGCCCTGTTCATGTGCTATTTTTTCCATCCCTGGCTCACGGCGTTTATACCTGTCTGACCTCTCCCTCCTGTATTCTGAATTGCCCACTCTGTCCGTTTTCCCATGTGGACCAGATGCCTCTGGCTGGCCACCTGCCAGTGTTTCCATGGAGGTTGTCCAAAGGATACCTCAGGTTAATAGTAATTATTTGTAGCCCAGTCTATGCCTTCTGCTCTTGTCCCTGACTCTTTGTTCCACTGTCCAGCCTGTCACTCAATCCAGAAAAATGGGATTCTTTCTAATCTCTTTCTCCATTCTGTTACCACATTCGCTCATTCCTATTGTTATATTCTTTTTTTGTTTGTTTGTTTTAGAGAAAAAGCGTGCACATGCTAACAAGGGAGAGGGGTAAAAGTGAGGGAGGGGGTAGAGAAGGAGAGAGAGAATAAATATCCAGCAGGCTTCAGCCCAACATGGAGCTGAATCCCATAACCCTGGGATCATGACCTGAGCTGAAATCAAGAGTCAGACATTTGGAGCACTTGGGTGGCTCAGTCTGTTAAGCTTCTGACTTTAGCTCAGGTCATGATCTCATGGTTCATGGGTTCAAGCCCTGCATTGGGCTTTGTGCTGACAGCTAGCTTATAGCCTGGAACCTGTTTCAGATTCTGTGTCTCCCTCTCTCTCTGACCCTCCCCTGCTCGCTCGCTCTCTCTCTCATAAATAAATAAAACATTAAAACTTTTATTTTAAATTAATAAAATTTAAAAAAAAAGTCAAGACATTTAACCAGCTGAGCCACCAGGCGCCCCATAGTAGATCATTTTTAGAGTAGTTTAGCTTTATCTGAAAATTGAGCAGACAGTAAAGAGATCCCATCGACTCTTCCCTGTCTCAGATTACCCTGTTGTTAATATCTTACATTAGCCTGGTGCATTGTTTCAGTGGATGGGTCAGTGTTGATACATTATCTGAAGTCAAGAGTTGATGTTAGAGTTCACTCCTTGTGTTGTATGGTTCACGTTTTGACGTCCTTATGATGGCATATGTCTGCCGTGACAGTATCCTACAGAACTGGTTTACTGCCCTGAAAGTTCCCTGGGTACCACCCGTTCATTGCTCCCTCCCTCATTCTCTGGCAATTACCAGCCTCTCCGCTGTATGTATGGTTTTGCCCTTTCCAGGATGTCACGCACAGGTGACCCTTGCACAACACGTGTCTGAACTGTTTGGGTTTACTTATCCATGGGTATTTTTCAACAGGTACAGCATGATACCGGAAAGGTATCTTCCTCATGATTTTCTTTCTACGTTGTAAGAAAGCAGTATATCGTTCGCATAATGTACAAACACATGTTAATTGACTGTTGAGGTTATTGGGAAGGCTTCCCATCAGCTGCACACTACTAGGTTAACTTGGGAGGAGTCCAAAGTCATACGTGGACTTTCAACTGTGGGTGGTGAGTGTCCCTCACCCCCGCATCGTTCAGGGGTCAGCTGCTGTTGGAGTCATACAGTCTGTAGCTTTTTCAGACTGGCCTCTTTCTGATTTTGCATGAAATGCCTGTTCCCATGCACTACCAGTCTTTCTGTCCCTATATGGTCTCGTTTGTTGTTTTTCTTACTGACGTACAAAGGAGTTTTAAATGTTTTACATTTTGTCTGTTTGAATCATGTTAATAAACATTTTCTTCTGAGCTTATTTATTTTTTACTTTATCTTCCAGCCTTACCATAGTGCCCTTTAATATTTTCATTTTGATGAATTGAATACTGTACATTTTTAAAATTTCCCAAAACAAGCACATTTGTGTGGGTAGGATTTCTGGTTCCAGAGCGCCCTCTGCAGTCAGCACTGGAGCCACTGCTTTACTAGTGGGAGGAATTCGTGGTCTTGTGCTTTCTTTCTCTTTTCTGTGCATTCTTTGGACCTCGGGCTGGTGTCCTGACTTCCGACTCCCAGAGGCCTTGCACATGTGAGGATTCCCTTTTCCTGGATTTTCAAGAGGATTCTGCCTCAGTGGGGACCCTCAGACTGCAGTCTTCTGGCCCCAGTAGGCTCTCACGGTTCTCTGTTGTTTGGACCCCAGCAATACATGTGAGCTCTGTGACATGCAGAGGTGGCTGTGACACACAAGGGCCCCTTTGTTAAAGTCCTTTTGTGCTCAGGTCTCTGTCTGAAACCCTCTGGGTGGGTCTCTTTCTCTCTCAGTCTTTACTGATGGAATGCCAGTGCTGTACCCTTCTAGCCACTGCTGAAAGGAGCCTCAGAAAGGAAAGAAAACCTGTCCTCCCTCCCAAACAGCAGGGGACAGAGCAGCGCCGTCTGCATCGGAAACCTTCCAACAACGTGGCAGATCAAGGTGTTCATGGGACGTTCTCACCCTCATGTCCAGTGATCTGGCTTGTGTGACAATCTGTAGCCAGCCCTGAGGTTTTTTTTTTTTTTAATTAAAAAAAATTTTTTTAATAGTTTTTAAATTTATTTTCAAGATAGAGACAGAGCATGAGCGGGAGAGGGGTGGAGAGAGAGAGAGGGAGACAGAATTTGAAACAGGCTCCAGGCTCTGAGCTGCCAGCCCAGAACCCGGCACAGGGCTTGAACCCATGAACTGCAAGATCATGACCTGTGCCAAAGTCGGACACTTAACCGACCTAGCCACCCAGGCACCCCACCAGCCCTGAGTTCTTGATCACAAGGCCACCTCAGGAATACAAGCTGTACTGAATGTTCTTTTAAGACATGAGGGTTGTTCTCTTTTGAAACTAACCTAAAATCCCTAAATATCTGCAGTTCTGGCCGGTTTCTTAATTTGTTAACCAGGTTTTCTGAACCCATTTTCCTTGAGTTTAAAATGCTTTTGTGTTGCTGCTTGCCTGAAGCCAGAGAAAGAATAATGTAGCTTTCTCTTTCTGCCTTTGCACTTAACCAAGAACTTGGGCAAGCTCCTCAGACCCATCAGCAAAGAAAAAAATCAGCTTGGAACATTCACAATAATGCTCTTTTTAAGCAGCAACACTGCATGTATTTTATGTGCATTACATGCAAAAACTATATTTTTTTCTTAATGTGCTTTTTCCTCCCCTTAGAAGGCCAAAATGCAAGCATTGAAAAGTCCCTGCAAATTGCACCTTTTGTGAAATTACAGTTGCAAGACCAGAAGTTAGAATAAGATGTACGCTGTTCTGTTTACTCATTAAAGTTAAATCACTTCTTTTGATCCCGTGCTCTTTTGCTTTTGGTAATAACTTTCTGCACGTGAACTTCTGGATGCTGATCTTCATGAGGGTGGCCACAGTTGTGACTGGAGGGGGTCTCAATGAAGGACAGACAGAGCTTCTGGAAGGCCTCCTTGCTGTTGCTGTCTAGGACTGTCTTCTCACCGACTGGGCCTGGGCAGTTCTGCACACAGATCAGTCTTGCCTGGGCAGGAGCCACTTCTTACAGCACCCTGTGGCCCGTCCGCAGCTGGTACTCGGACCCAAACACCTTTACCTGGCCCCTGGTGTCCCCACACCTGGAGCCTGGGAGAATAACAGGTTCAGGTGACCAGGTGGTCTTGGGGAATCTTGCCAGCAGGATGTGTCCTGCACTCTTCGATCGTTACATGTTAAGTATCTTAGATTAGTGAATGTCAGGAGTTTGCCATTCTCTCAAATGGTCCCCGTGCAGGACACGGCCTTTCCTTCCACACTGCTCCTTACATGCCTTGTCAGATTGCTGGAGCCTTTTTGTTTTTAATGTACTGGCACTGTTTTGTAATCCCTCCTTGGCAATTGCATAAATTTGACAGCCTTGTTGGCCTTAGTTGTTTAAACTTGTTTCTGTGTTTTCTGGTTAATTTTTGTCGTTATTTGGAAAGACTTATAAGATGCATAGTGGATAGTCAACAGTAACCTGAGGTGTCATTATGTCCAGAGTTAAGTGCTTTCCCATTTGATGCTGGTATCACGTTATATGACAGGTATTGTTGTTACCTTTATTTTAGAGGTAGTGATACTGAGGGACAGTTGTAATGACTGGAGTATTTGAGTGGGGACAGTTTATTCAGAAAATCCACACTTAAAGCTTCAGCGTAGGCAGTCTCTGGGTCTGTTTGCCCCTCCTTGGGGCTGTGCTCCCCTGGATTGTTTGAATGGCCAGAAAGGGGATTCCTTCTGAGTTTCCCAGCTAGGAATTAGGGACAGCTGAACAAGCTCTTGCTGACAGTTCACGTGGCAGCTGTGGTCAGGCCTGCTAGACATACTTTGCAATAAAATACACAACTAATGGGGTGCCTGGCAGCTTGGTTGGTTGAGCGTCTGACTCTTGGTTTTGGCTCAGGTCATGATCTCACGGTTCATGAGGTTGAGCCCCACATTGGGCATTGCTTTGGAGCCTGCTTGGGATTCTCTCTCCCTCTCCCTCTGCTCTTCCCCTGCTCACTCGCTTTCTCTGTCTCTCAAAATTAAAAATTAAACAAAACATTTTTTAAAATCTTTGAAAAAATACACACAATGAGTGTGTGTTGCCTGGCTTCTTGCTTTGGCAGGGGTGGCAAATATCACAGATCAGCTCCTTCCATGCACAGTAGGAAGAGCCGGTTGAACAGGAACAGTGGGTGAATTTCAGGCTGTTGAGTTTGGATCTGGGACACATCTGACCTTTAGGAGAGAAGTCTGGCTGGTGGTAAACAATTGCAAAATGCCGACATACTCACAGCAGGATGCAGATAACAAAGTGTAAAGGACCAAAAACAGAGCCCCAGGCCCTCTAACTTCAAGATGTCTTGGAGAACAGGGGAGCCAGCAAAGGAAACAGAAAGGAGTCAGCGGGGCAGGTCAGAGGAGAGCCAACATCGGTAATGTTCTGGAAGCAAAAAGGAGGAGCAAAGTGCACCTTGCGTTCTCTGAATGCCCCTCAGGCCTGTGGCCCTCAGGGGCAGAGGCTATGTGTGCTGGTCTTAGTGTCCCTAGCCAGGACTTTCCTGACTCACAACACAAGATGGTATTTTCTCTTTTTTGGTGAATACTGAATGTGTTCATCCTGGTGTATTTCTGATTTGTTTATTTTCTTTCCATGATAAAGGAGGTAACAGTGTTTGTAGTTCATTTGACCAGTGAGCTTGGTAAGCTCTTGTCCCCATATGCCTTCTCCACCTCATCCAGTTCCGATCACGGTGCCATTACAGGGGCCAGTGTCATTCAGGGACGTGGCCGTGGACTTCACCCAGGAGGAGTGGCAGCATCTGGACCCTGAGCAGAAGACCACCTACCGAGATGTGATGCTGGAGAACTACAGCCACCTCGTCTCTGTGGGTGAGGAGAGCCCGCTCTCTCGATTGCTAAGATACATGGGATTTCCCTCAGATGTACCAACTTTAACTTTGAATTTGATGGGACAGATGTGAGTGGTCTGTTTTGGGCACCAGGCAAGGCATTTGATCTTCACCTCCCCAGTGCAAGGCTCTAAATGTGGTGCAGCTCATAAGGCAGTACCGTCCTCAGACGACGAGAGACCCGGCAGCCCAGCAGCGAGGCTCAAGTTCTCTCTCATTTCTGTTAACAGGCTGTCACATTATCAAACCGGAAGTTATCATCAAGTTGGAGCAAGGAGAAGAGCCATGGATAGTGGAAGGAGAATTCCTACCACACAGTTACCCAGGTGTGTTAGTGCAGGCAGTGCGGAGACTGGTAACTTGGAAGTGTTTTTCCCCAGGAACCTCTCATGGTCCGGAGCCCGTAGAAGGGCCTACAGACAGTTGCGTGTGTGCTCGGCCTCACTGCTGGAGCCTTCCTCCTTCCCCGAGAGAACCTGTGTTTGCAGAGTGTTGCCATGCTTTGCCTCTCCCCCAAGCCTGCCCTCCGTGGCTCCCTTCTCCCCACTGAGCCTCGGGTCTAGCTTGCTCCACGGCATTTGCATCTGCCCATTATCGCGGCTTCTTTTGGTTTTTAGGCGTTCGTGTCTGTTAAAAAGTAACTGATATGACTCGTAGGTTTCTCACCACCTTCCTTTCTTCCTCTTTTCTGTGAGATACCTCAGACAGGTCTCTGTCCCTGGTTTCCTGTCTCCCTTCTCTGAGGTCAGATTCCAAAGCTCCATCCTGTGCCTGAACCAGTGAGTTCGGTGCACCGTGGAGCACCTGGGTGCGAGATCCAGCCCTTTCTGAGTTGGGTGACAGCAGCGTCTGGGCCCCCTGCCCGCCCATCTTGTCCCTTACTCACCGCAGTGCCCTGTCCTATCGGGCACTCAGTGAGTGTGATGCACGGGAGTGAGTTAGGATTCCCTTCCTTCCATCCTCCAGAAATGTCTCTGAAAGCTCCGTTTCCACCTTAATTGGGTTCTGCTTCCTGAGCTCTTCAAAGGGTCCCTCCTCCTCCCATTATTAGGGTTGTTGTTTGCCTGTTTGTTTTGTGCTTTACCATCCCTGTCCTCCTGTCCACTCTCCTGTGGTAGCAGCCCAGCGGTCCCTCATGCTGCATACACTTGCAGGATGGTGTTCCTGGAAGTTTACAGTTGACCTTCTCACTGGTCTCCCAGGATGAGCCTTCGGGGGTTTCCCTGCTGCTTCCGAAAGGGAGTGTAAATTCCTCATCTTCCCTGTGCTGCCTGGAAAATTAATTTTCAGTGCTTTCCCAGAACTCTTGCTAAATTCCACTGGGTCCTCACTCCTAAATGTCTTCTGTTCATGGGGTTATTGTCCATTTCGCTTTAATTCAGAGAGGAGTGTTTGCCAGATAACAGCACATTCTTCCGGATAACTGAGCACAGGGCTCCGGTTTTCCGCCTCTCTCCTTGAAGCTTGTCCTTCCAGCTCTTATTATTCCAGTCTTTTTCTTCTCTCAAGATGACTCCACCTCAGGGCCATATCTTGAAAAAAGTTAGGTCTGATCAAGTAATCTTACTTGGTAGTATATATATTTTGCTTTAGCTTCTTTTTTCCCAAATTATAACCCAGTAAAGAAAAGAGCATGTTCTCCTTTGCCATGGTATGTAATGTGTAGTCCACATTGAGTGTCTTTGGAGCCCAGTAGGTGAAAGAACTTTCTTGTCTGTCTATTGAGAAATAATTGATAAGCAGTGCTAAATATTCATGCCTGGGTCACATCCCCATGTATTCTGCAGGTGCTTGAAAGCAACAGCTCTGATTTCAGTTCAGGGGTTCAAAGGAAATAGGGAATAGAGTCATACTTTCTAAGAGACAGGATTTGGTTAGGAAAAGAGAAGAGAGTTGCATGGTGTAATTTACAGCTCAACACTTCAGGGGCACCTGACTGACTCCGTTGGTAGAGCACGCAACTCTTGATCTCAGGTTCATGAGTTCAAGCCCCACCTTGGGCACAGAGCCTCCTTAAAAGAAACAGACCCTTAGCATTTCATATGGAATGTTGGTGTTCCCAGGCAAGGCTGAACCGCTGTGCTAAAGCCATTCTGTGGAGAGTACTTATTTCCAGCTTTAAGGGGAAATGGAGCTAATTGAGCTGAGAAAGGATTTGAGATGGTTTTATTTGTTTTATAAAAAAAATTTTTTTAAGCATTTTTGAGAGATAGAGACAGTGTGAGCAGGAGAGGGGCAGAGAGAAGGAGACACAGAATCTGAACCAGGCTCCAGGCTCTGAGCTGTCAGCACAGAGCCTCATGCAAGTCTCAAACCATGAGATCATGACCTGAGCTGATGTCAGGCGCTTATCTGACTGAGCCACCCAGATGCCCCATTGTTTGTTTTTTTAAAGCATGGAACTCTCTGAAAGATAGGTTTTGAGTAGACCAAGGCTGGAAGCCAAGCAAACTGAAGCAATAGGAGCGGAGACTTGTGGTTGAAAGTAATCTGGGCATTGTTGGCCCCACGGCAATCTCAGAAGCCCACGGTGCCTCAGACTGTGAGGGTCTCTCCCAACTTGCTGTGAAGTGGTGTGGGGCCAAGTGCTGGGCCCCCTCCTCCACTTCCCACTCCCACCTTGGAAGGATCACCTGACACTCCTTGCCTAACAAATAGCTTGGTTTTCCTAGAGCAGAAATTCTTCTTCATAGGCTCATATAAACCCAGTTTGGAATCACACTGAGTCCAGGTGAAAAGTATTCTTTGTCAAACTTTTCCTCTCTTTTATCTGTCGATGTTTTGGCAGTGCACTCAGGAAGCTGTAGGTTTTGGAGGACAAGGCTGGTACGATTTTATCTGATGTGGATGACAGCAAGCATGGTAGTCAAGTTCATCCAAAAACTTGTTAAGTAAAAATAAAGGTCACTGTTTTAGGAGCAGTTTGAGGAATCTAATTTTTAAGGTTTGTAAATGAAAAGAAAGCCAAATGAAGCTCAGGAGTGGTGAAGCCTCTGCACGTTCAGAATTAAGGGGCAGTATGGGATGTCAAGAGGCAAGACTAGTTTACGGGAATTGCCAGGAGACCGAGAATGGGAAAAATAGTTGCTAAACTCACAGAGCACGTGTTTTGTGCCAAATGCTGCTCTGAGCACTTTATGAATTTATGTAATCCCACAGCAGCCCGGTACCACTGTCTCACCAGTGGATGGCCCTGAGTCACAGGCAACTTATGTACTTGTTGCAGGTCACCCAACGAGAGTGCATGCTGCACCATGCAAATAGAAATAAATAGAGTTTCATGGTTCGAATGAGTTCAGTTTAAGTCACAGTATCAATAGAATATTTACAAAATCTTAAACTTCTGAAGGGCTGGCTGCTCTGGTCTATTTTATACTTCCTGTTGGACATACAGAGTTCCCGAGACTCTCCTTTCAAGTGAAACAGAATCACAGGGCCGTTCCTCTTAAACACGTGGAGGTTTGGGTACACGCTGAATTGGGCCTACTATGTGGAAACTGAAACAAAGGCAAAGTAATGTGGAAGGATCAAGGCTGGTCAAAACGCTGGTCACAAAAGCTCAGTAAAAGCGATGGTGCCTGAGACTGTGATCATCTCCCCCACCTTGATGGGAAACGGTGTGGCTCAAAGTCCTCCCGCTCCCCTGCTGCCTCCTGGGGCACCTGTGCGCCCCTGCTTGCCTGGTAGCGCTCCTTGTTCATCCTCGTTTGCTGTGAGCCCTTTCATGTCTACCTGTCAGCTACTCATCCAGCATCCCTTGTCTTCCTGTCAGCGCTCCGTGTTTACATTTTACCTTCTCTGCCCAGCTTTGAACAAACCCTTATAAAGCATCAAAGATCAAAGGTGCTTGCATTTGTCCCCTTTCCTCACCTCGGAGGTGTGTATGTGTGTGTTTGTGTGTGTGTACATGTGTGTGTATGTGTGCATACATGCATGTTTTTATCCCAAACTGTAACAGTAGGGAAAAGATACCCTTGGAATTATTTTCATCTGCCCATGGAGCTGGCATCTACACCACGATGAAATGCTTGCATGTAAATCACATTCCATATCTTAATGTAGGAAGATACATAAAATTTTGTTAATTTTGCCTCTTTTTAGAAGAAGTCCAGAAAGCTGATGATCTGGTTGAAAGAGTCCAGGAGAATGAAGGCAAACATTCAAGGCAAGCTATATCCATCAACAAAACCCTGACTGAAGAGAGAGGTAATGTTCTTGGTAAGACTTTTAATGTGGAAACGAACCCCATTCCTTCAAGGAAAATGTCCTATAAATGTGGCTCATGTGAAAAGAGTTTGAAGTCCGTTTCAGAATATATTAGTAGCGATGGCAGCTATGCAAGAATGAAGCCTGACGAATGTGGTGCGTGTGGGAAACCACTTCCCCACGTGAAGCTTGAGAAAACTCATCCAGGAGATGAATCTTACGAATTTAATCAAAGTAGGGAAGCTTACAGTCTAAATGAAGAAAATATTTATCAGAACATTCATATTTTGGAGAAACCCTTTGAATATATTGAATGCCAGAAAGCCTTTCAGAAGGATCCAGTTTTTGGTAATCATATGGAGGAGAAGCCCTATAAGTGGAATGAATCCGAAATAGCCTTTCTCCAAATGTCCAACCTCGGTGTACACCAGAGGTCTCACATGGAAATGAAGCCCTACGAATGCAGTGCATGTGGGAAATCCTTCTGTAAAAAGTCCAAGTTTATCATACATCAGAGGACTCACACAGGGGAGAAACCTTATGAATGTAATCAGTGTGGGAAATCCTTCTGCCAGAAGGGAACCCTCACTGTCCATCAGCGCACACACACTGGGGAGAAGCCCTACGAATGTAACGAATGTGGGAAAACCTTCTATCAGAAGTTGCACCTCATTCAGCATCAGAGAACTCACTCAGGAGAGAAGCCCTACGAATGTAGTTACTGTGGGAAATCCTTCTGCCAGAAGACCCACCTGACACAACACCAGAGAACACATTCAGGAGAGAGACCCTATGTCTGTCACGACTGTGGGAAAACCTTCTCCCAGAAGTCAGCACTGAACGACCACCAGAAGATTCACACGGGCGTGAAACTCTATAAGTGTAATGAGTGCGGGAAGTGCTTCTGCCGCAAGTCTACTCTCACCACACACCAGCGCACACACACCGGTGAGAAGCCCTATGAATGTAATGAGTGTGGGAAGTTCTTCTCTCGGCTGTCCTATCTCACTGTGCACTACCGGACTCACTCTGGAGAGAAGCCCTACGAATGTAATGAGTGCGGGAAGACCTTCTACCTGAACTCCGCCCTCATGCGGCATCAGCGGGTGCACACCGGGGAGAAGCCCTACGAATGTAACGAGTGCGGGAAGCTCTTCTCTCAACTGTCGTACCTCACCATCCACCATAGGACTCACTCAGGAGTGAAGCCCTACGAATGTAACGAGTGCGGGAAGACCTTCTACCAGAACTCGGCCCTTTGCAGGCACCGGAGAATCCATAAAGGAGAGAAGCCCTATGAGTGTTACATATGTGGGAAGTTCTTCTCTCAGATGTCGTACCTCACCATCCACCATCGGATCCATTCAGGAGAGAAGCCGTACGAATGTAACGAGTGTGGGAAGACCTTCTGCCAGAATTCAGCCCTTAATAGGCATCAGAGGACACACACGGGAGAGAAAGCCTATGAGTGTTACGAATGTGGCAAGTTCTTCTCCCAGATGTCCTATCTCACTATCCACCATCGCATCCATTCAGGAGAGAAGCCCTTTGAATGTAATGAATGTGGAAAAGCCTTCTCTCGGATGTCCTACCTCACCGTGCACTACAGGACTCATTCCGGAGAGAAGCCTTATGAATGTAACGAGTGTGGGAAAAAGTTCTACCACAAGTCCGCCTTCAATAGCCATCAAAGAATTCACAGGAGAGGGAATGTGAACGTACTGGATGTGGGAAGGCTTCTCTGAAGCCCAAGAATCTTCTCAGTGTGGTGAGTGGACAGCTCCAGCCACCGTCCGTCAGAGCTCACACGGTGACGCACACAAATGAACCTTTGTGTTAGTCATACTTGAAACCTGAGAGTTCACAGGGTAGAGACCACCGTTGTAACAAGACCACAGGACTCATCAGATTCCAGACTGTACGGGAGTGAACATTTATAAATATTTAGAATGTGTATGAACTTCACCGTGAACTCAAACTGTTTTATATATCAGGGAATTCATACCAAGGGAAAATCTCTCAATTTATGGAAAGTGGAACACCTAGTCCTTTGAAAATTATTAGTATTAAATGTTGTTTCTGATGTAGTACCAAGCTCCTTGGGACTTGAATAGCTGTTGTGAGTAAAGATACTTGTGTAAATAGAAGCTGTCAAATCGGCAGGTAGCGATCAAGACCGCAGCATTGCAACCTGATGCTCATATGCGAGTGTTCCTGGGAATGTAGGACTTAACGTTTTTGAGGGGTTTTGGTCTGTCCACTTGTTTTTAGGATGCTACATTACAGGCATTGTATGTTCATTTGAATCATGTTTGAAAAGCCATTGTATCTTTAGTAGAATAATTTGTAAGACATGATAAGATTACCCATTTAAACCGCTCCACCATGTTTAGTATCCTAATACTGTCACTGAACTCCCATCTGATCGTGTGTGCATTACATTCTTTCTCCTGCTCTTCTCTTCCCTGTCAGTGAACTCAATCGTCTATAAAGAACCTAATGTTTTTATAATGTGTTCAACCTTATCTGAGTCAGCAAGAGATTGAAATCTATGCATAAAATAGAAAACTATATAATTTTGAGTTGTTAATCCCAGAAGTTTCCAGTAGTAAGTTTCATATAGCACTCATTGCACTCTGTACAGTTAAACAGGACTTAGAATATTTCCATCTGTACTAATTTTTCCACCTGCTTTATTTTATTTTATTTTAGTGTGGATGCCTACATAAGTGTAAGTGTGCAGAGCACACATACTGTGTAACTTAAGAATTATCTGTATTTTTATTTGGTATAATAGTGTTTTTAAATATCGTGTTCTACTTCTTCCTGAATGAATGAAGAACTCTTCATACGGGTTTGTGGCAGACTTTGGTGAACGACACTAGTCCCTCACTCCTTACTGTTTGCTGGCAGAGTTTGGGTATCCATTCCTCTCCATGGAATGAAGGGTAAATCCTGACTAGTTTCAATTCATGATAATCCTTTTCTCATTGCCAGCTATTGGTTTAGAGTGGTCACAGGACCCAGTTCTGTTCAGATGAACAAAGGAGATATCTGACAGGTTATCTCTGGAAAACATTCCTTCAAAGATTCAAGGAATGAATCATGCAGGGTGAAGTAGAGTCTTCTGTGGAACGTTGCCTTCTCTGCATGGGATGCCTGGTTGTGTCTTTCAAATGTGGATTATAATTTAAGCATGGCAGAGCAGAAAGATTGGAAGGACCTGGGACCTGGACGATGATACTGAGTCACTGAACCGACCAGCCACGTAGCTGTGCCACTTCTGGACTGCCTCTTCTATAGTCGACTAAATTTACGTTTAAGCCAGTTGATTTTGGTTGCTCTGTTAGCCATACTGAAGATACAAAGTTATACTCTTTGTAGGAATTATGCAATTGAGAAGTGGACTTTAGGTAAATCATCTATTTAGAAGTAAGTACTGATAGAGAGCTTTATCTTAACTTTCTATAAATTTGGATGTAAATAATTTGAGCACTACAAGTCAACTTGAAACAAATGTAGATGTCTCCTTGAATTTTTACATCATTGACCTAAGAGCCTTTAGAACCTGATACAGTGTCAGATATACCTTCCTTTATACAATGCATGGCAGATTTTGTTTAGGTTAATTTGTGTTATCCATGGATCATCACTATAGTGTGAGTTTGCAATATAGGTGTTGAGGGTAAGGACCTTTGTTTTCCGGTGATTAGCTGGATAGCCTCTATTTGCATAATTGACCCCTTACCGCTGAGGTGAAATGCCATATTTTTCATGTATTTCAATCCCTCATGGCACCTGTTTTTGTTGCTTAGCACTTTCCCTCCATATTCTTCTGGATGATCGTGAGTATGCTACATAGCAGGAATGAGAAGTCTGGTAGGTTGTATAGTTTTGTATAGGAAAATATACTTATGGTGTATTTGTGGAAATGGTACCTACAAAGAATTTCCCACAGTCGTTTGTCATTATAGCTTTAAATACACAGTATGCATTTTAAGTAAAACATTCAAAAGTTTCAATGGTTTACCACATTCTTTGTCTCTTATGTAGTGCCTGTGCATAAAAGGGCCTTACATGTATAGTGGTCCCTAACTGCCTTTCTGATGATGGAGTAGAGTGACCTGTCCAGTTTCAAACATGTCGGTGTCCTTGTATTATTACATCTCTGAACGTAAGATCAGTGGCATGTTCATTAATGCCACTGTTTTTCTTCTTCCCTAGAGGCATGTGAAACAATGTGGTTTGTCTTTGACTTGATGGAATACAATATCTGAAAAGTTTTTCACTGTTCCTGGCAAGTGTGTAAGGTAACACATGCCCAAGTTCATGAAAGAAAGCACTAGAAGGACTTCAGCCTCCCTATCCTAAAGCAAGGACTGAACATGTACTTGGGGCAGAGCAGGAGTTCCTGTATGTTGTACACAGTGACCTCATAATTTGGGGTGTGACCAGATTATGAACTCTGAGGGGGGGATTTTCAGGGGCTGAGCAGAAGGAAGGCCCTTCCTGGCAGGTGGACACATGACATTCCCCCAATATTTTGTCTCATCCTCAAGTCAATGAAGTGGTGGCTCATCAACTGCTTCTTACTTAGGTCCAAATGAAGACGTAGTTTTAACACCAGGGCCCTGTCCTCTCAGAGGCCCCAGAGTCGTCTGCTTCTTTGTTCCACATCAATGAGCCTGGCTGCACTGTCCAGTCAGGCCCCCCAGAGAAGAGTGTACAGTCCACAGGTTGTAGCCCAGATAACTGCCAGCTTTATAGAAGGCCTGCACTTAAAACAAGGAAATTCCTTTTCCTTCTCATCACAGGGATGACTGCATCACAGGTGGTTTTTCTCATCCCTGAATTTAAAGTCTGTGATTCCTGCCAAACTGATGAAACTAGCATGGGCTGCCAACCTGTTTCCTGAGCCCAAGTCTGGGATGCCATTGAAGCCAGAGTGGTTCGTGGGTCCCGGGACTGCAGGGGTTGCACTGGGGGCAGATGGCTTTCTGCAGGGAGCTATGAGCAGCCAGAGACCGTAGGGAGGCAGGCGCTGAAGGGAAAGCAAGGAATATCATCTTTTTCCACGCTACACTGCTCTCTACTGTAGTGTCCCAAGCACTTATTGCCCGCCAAGGTCCTTTGCGAGGCAGAAAGCAGGTGCGTCAGCTCCATCCAATGAGGTAAGGGCTGGAGGCAATGGACATGGTGCGAGATGGCGCATTCTCTCCTCACTCCACAGGCACGTCACTACAGGAAGTAGGCACGGTTTTCTGGATGGAAGAGGACCTTTTGGTGATCATGTAACGTGCCGAGAGGGGGTTTCTCCTAGTTGGAGGTGGGCTTTCTCTTCTGTTAACACATACATCTGCTGTGGCCACACTGAGGAGCAGGAATGGGGATTAGACCTTCCATCAGCAGAGATTTGTGGATAACTCAGCAAGAAAAAATGCTGCGAGAAGACCTGAAGGAGTTTACCAAGAGAACACCACACGTCTCCAGCACGGGCAGGCATAATGGGATGTGGAAATCCAGACTTCAAAATGGTCTTACTAGACATCCTTTAAGAACAGTATATTAGTTACATGAAGCAGGAACAGCTACCCCAAAAGAGGTGGGGGGAAGGAGAAAGAAAGGGCATCAATAATTGGCATGAAGTAAATACTTCACTAGATGAGTTTAATTGCAGAGCAGAGACAGCCACAAAGTCAGTTAGTGGGCTGTGTGGTAACAGCAAAATGATTTCCTGGACACCAGGAAGAGGATGCAATATGAAAAATCAAACACTGAGACAGAGAAGACGGTAGACATAATACCCACATCCTGCGGTTCTCAAAAAGACAAGATGAAAAGAAAATCCATGAATTTAAAATTTCTCAATTTAAAAAAGAATGAAATTAAGAGAGTTTTGTGATGCCAAATGGAAAGAAGCAGAAAATCTCAGGTCTGTAAAGCAAAACATTGGTTTGACCTAAGACCAATACCTGGAGTAGATGACATCCAGTAAAGTGACAAGAAAAGGCGGCGCATCCACAAGAAGGGCTAGGATGGTGCTTGGAGTCCTCCGTCATTAGAATGCGCGAGTTAAAACAAGTGACACTGATCAGAATGGAATAAATGACAGCAACATAAAATAAATATGAGTAAGATTGTGAATGGTGATTGGTAATATTTGTAGCAGGATAAACTTACCGGAAATACCTTTTATAATTCATGTGTGTGGGGGCACTAGGGTGGCTCAGTCAGTTGAGCATCCGACTCGTGATTTCAGCTCAGGTCATGATCGCATGGTTTGTGATTCAGAGCCCCGCATCAGGCTCTGCACCGACAGCCCCTCTCCTGCTTGCATACACACTCTCTCTGTGCAGCTAACAAAGTTATGGAACTTTTCTCTCTCTCAAAATAAACATTTAATAAAAATAAAGATCTTTAAAATTAATGTGTGTGCCTTCTCATGCAGTGGCACTTGCTAATATGCTTCTCTATCCCCGAGAAATTCTGTACACACACATGGATGCATACACAGGGAATTCTGTCAATGGAATGAGACATCCCAGGTCACTAGAAGAGGTAAGTAAAATGCAGATCAAGCAGTGGCGTGCATAAAACATGAAATATAAAACCTAAAACACTTGATAAAACAATATGAATTTTAAAAATAGAATGGGATTTCTGTAACTAAATATTTGTTAATGTCACACACAACACACACACACCCTTACATACGTTACAATGGAATGTGCTTAAGGTCATAAATTGACTGTGTGAATGGCTGTACAAGAAGGGAACAGAATCAGAGTTTGAAACGAAGAGAAAAATCAGGCAAAGAATGGCCTCCACGCATAAACCAAGACTGAAAATAAATGTTTTGAACCCAGTGGTATGATTAACACTGTTCCCCGGGACTCCCCAGAGACGTTAAAACACAAAGGACCTGAGAAGTAAAAATCCTCAGTGTTTTATGCTTTTCCGTTTTAGCCAGAATTTCACAGCCCAGGTGCCTAAATGACATCTGTGTCTTTTCTGGCAACTTCAAGCCAACTTCCAGTAATGTGGTTGTGGCTGCTCCATTTGTTGGTCCCTCTGTACTTTTTTTTTTTCTTAAAGTAGGCTCCATGCCCAAGTGGGGCTTGAACTCACAACCCTGAGATCAACAGTAGCATGCCTTACTGAGCAGCTGGTGTCTCTATCACTCTGTACTTTTAAACCTCCTTCCTAGGATGAAGGAGCCCCCAGCCAGGAGTATCTGCATCATGTCACAGATGTCATTTTTTTTTAATGTTTTATTTATTTCTAGGAGAGAGAGAGAGACAGCGTGAGCAGGGGAGGGTCAGAGAGAGAGGGAGTCACAGACTGAAACAGGCTCCAGGCTCTGAGCTGGCAGTCAGCACAGGGCCCGACGCGGGGCCCGAACCCACGAACCGCGAGATCATGACCTAAGCGAAAGTCGGACGCTTAACCGACTAAGCCACCCAGGTGCCCCGTCACAGATGTCATTTTGTGGGACAGACAGCACTGCTCAGGCACCAGGGTCCCCCCTTCCACCCAGTTTCAGCTTCACACCTCCCTGCAGATCTGAGTCCCCAGCTTCGCCCAGCAATGGTCAGGTGACTGTCTTTAGGTCCACGGGATGCAAGCTGAGGACTGTGTCATCTTGTAAGTCACATTCTAAGAGTACTGTTGTTCTGCCTCTTCCCCCCTCCCTTGGCTTTGTCAGCACCATGGTGACAAGGGTAACACTTGAGGGCAGGGCTCCACCTACTGGGTCTGGAAACGGCCAGGAAACACTTCAGGCTTTGTGGGCAGGGCCTCTCGAAGCCACTCAGCACAGCCTCCATGTGTGACAGCGCCCACACAGCCTATGGGGGTGGCCTGGCCGTGTCCCAGTAAACCTCTATGTAGAGACAAAAATTTCAATTTCGTAGAATTTCACATGCCATAAAATATTACTTTGATTTTCTAAAAAAACTACTGACAAATGTAAAATCCAGTCTTGGCTTACAGGCTGCACCAGAAGCAGCAGGCCAGATGTGGCCTGTGAACTGTACCTTGCTGACACCTCTTTAGGGGATGGAAAAATAACAAGATAAAGGGGACCCTTCTCTCTGAAGAGCATCCCGGACGGGGTCTATCCTATCTCCCTGGACCGCCTGCCTGGTAGTTTAGAATTGTACATGAGATCTCAATCTTCTATCTTAGCAGCCAATCCAACACCGATACAGAATCAGCCAACAAAAAAACGAACCACAGTCATTTCTAAACTGCAACATATGTGTTCTTCCCAAACCTAGTGGTACACTAATGACTTAAGTCACAGGAAGCAAGTAAGGGGCAGCCCACTCCAAACCCGTGTAATATAACAAGAGTCCTAGCAGAATCTGTAGCAATCCTAATAAAAGACGCTATTAAGTTCCTGGTAAAATATGTATCTCTATCTTAATAATGTGTGCTCAGATCTTGATTTCTAAATATTACTGTTTAGAGTAGTAGTTTATTCCAAGACTGATTAGGAAAAATAAATGCACAGAACATGTATCTCTACTAGTAAACAGGAATGCTCAGGAACTGATCAGAAGGTATGGCAGCGAGGAGGGAAATGGAGGGCTCTGCCCACCCCCAAGTAGGAACAACTAAGGAGCTGGCATCTTCTGCAGAACTCTAGAACCTGGTCCCAAACTTCCAAGCATGAGGGCAGGCTTGGTGAGGGAGGGGTGCAGCTGTGCAGACAGAGAGAGCTGACTCTCTTGCCCACCTACCATCCCCCTCCCCCTGCACCTCAGTTCAGCTGCCAAATGGGTAACAGCCTGCATTCCAGGCCAGGTGGCAAATTATAAACCTTGTTCTCAAACAGCTGAGGAGTGGGCTTCACCTGCTGGTCCATGGTGTGTAGGAGGGTTTTGAGGGGCATCCCCTCATTTCTTGGACCCACACCGGTCACGGGGCTGGGCAGCCTCCCAGACGGCTCATGCCAAAAGCATTTAAAGGCACCCGTCCCAGCTGTAGCCAGCTGGGGGAAGGAATGAGTCAAGGTGAGCAGCAAACTGAGACACCTGGGGAGGAAGAGGTTGGAAAAGGAGAGATGTGTGGGAATATGGGCTTCTAGAAGAAAGGAGAGCGTTATTTTTCCTCTTTTTTCCCCCACCTCTTTTTTTTATTCTTTCTTCAGTTCAGTTGTTTTAAGAAAACTTCTAGAAGTTTCCATGTGGGCCAGGAAATGACGTGTGCCCAGGGAGGGACACAGGCTTAGAAAAGGTCAAGTCCCTAGGCTCTCGCCATGGATGGGCCTGCGGGCTCCACAGAAACTGTAAGTGAAGGAGGCTGAAGTGAAGGCGCACTTGATACAGAGAAAACTGGGAAAGCGTTATTTTTCCTCTTTCTTTTTCCCCCACTTTTTTTTTTTTAATTTTTTCAGTTTCAGATGTTTTAAGGAAACTCGGAGAAAAACACCCCTGAGTTAATGGATCAGAGAACAGTGGCTGCACATGGCAAAGAATACACACCTACTGAAACAGGAAAGTCCAGAAAAGAGCACAAGAAACAACAAAAACTGGGGTGAGGAGGAAATCTGATTTCCAGAGTTGCCACATCATATTTAAAATGTCCAGTTTTGGAGTGCCTAGGTGGCTCAGTCGGTTAAGCGTCTGAATTAGGCTCAGGTCATGATCTCACTGTTCACAGGCTCAAGCCCTGCGTCGGGCTCTGTGCTGGAGCCTACTTGGGATTCTGTGGGTCTCTCTCTCTACCCCTCCCCTGTCTGCTCCTGCGCTTTCTCTCTCAAAAATAAACATTAAAAAATGTCCAGTTTTCAGCAAATAATTATAAAACATGCAAAGAAACGAAGTATGGCCTACTCACAGGAACGAGAAATTAACAAGCTATCATCATGATTCCTCCATCTCTGGCCACTGGGGACGGTCCCAGCCAGCTGGATCAAGAGTGTGCCACTCTTGGTGGAAAGCTATTTGAGACTACATTTAAAAACAAACTCAGAACCACAAAGGCTTGGGAGAGGAGCCTGGTAAGTCCACTTGCGAGGCCATCCCTAAGAACAAATGTGGGAAAAGCCAAGAGAGATTTGAAAACTAGAATGAAGAGAGAGGTGCTTTTCAACACATGGCAAAACATTACAGAGAAGGAGCAATGAAAACATGGCTTTGTTCAAGACAATTCTAAAAGAGAAAGACAAACAAGCCCAGAATCAGAGTACTTACAAGCTGGGAGTTAGGACTGACTACAAATAGGAGAAAACCCTACATAACTGGCCGGCTGGCAGCTCCCACATCCAAACTAGACAACCACTGGCCTGAGATGCCTACCAAAGCTCAAGTGGGCACCCCCCTCGACTCTCATTGGCCTTAGATTAGGCGTCCATCCCAGGAACAATTAAACGGCCCGAAGGGCAGGTGCTGTGGCTGGCCCGCCAGGGAATGTGCCGGCTCTGGGCCATGAGTTTCCCATTCTGGAAGGATGTGGGGAAGAGCACTGAGCAGACAAAAAGGAAAACCACTGCAAATGATCATTTAATCCATGATAAAGACAGTATTTCAACCCAGGGACAAAACGACGGATGGTGTAAAGACAACTGGCAAGTCATCAGGAAAATAAAAATCAGACAGATCAAGCCACATCTTGTCAAGAAAAATGGAAACAGATCAATGAATGATTCATTTTCTTAGATTGTTTCACATAAAGAGAAAGAATACTTAATATGTAGTGGGGTTGCAAAAAGAAATTTCCTGTGCTCTATTTCTTTCAGACAAGAATTAACAGTACTTCATCATTGCATGGAAATGTATAGGGCACAGGGCAGTCACTGAATCCTTTTCTCAAAAGAAATCATTCTTGCTCCCAAATTCCTGTATCTAACACTTCTGAATTACAGAATTTAAAATATATATATATACCTCTGCAATGTTAGCATGCCCTATAGCTCCAAGGAACAGAAAAATCTCAACTCCAACAGGTGTAAGGAATGTTAATGACCTCCACCTTCCTGGTATAGAGTGGCTTCCAAGCTGGTGAATTCCCCACTCCGTGTGCTCCCTGCCCGCGGTTCTGCCCTCCCTCAGCTCACAACCCTGACCTCCAGCCCTGGGTCACAAGATGCGATCAATGGGTTTCCAGATGGACAACGCCATTCTGCTCCTGATTTTTCATCAATGAAGAATCACCCTGAATACTTCCCTAAACATCCTGCTGGCCAGTGTTTGGTCATACTCTCAGCCCCAAACCACCTCTGGTGAGGGAGGAAAACCAGGCCACATCAAGGCACTGCCACGAGGAAGGGCAGAGCAGCTGCCGACCTGCTGCATGGACACTGGGTCAGAAAGGAGACAAGGATCAGGGAACTGTCCCCCACATCCTGTTATGCACATGACCCATGGGCCCCTCACACGTGGGCTCTGTCACTGTACGTCTGCAGGCACACACACCCCTCCAGATCCTGTCAGGAGTAGGAAAGAGAAGGATATTTTCTATACACGCCTGCTGTCAGTGTAACAAGCATTCTGTTTTGCTAACAGAGCTGCACCGTGCCTTTGCACACTTGGTGAGAGTGTTTCTATTAAATCAGCTAAACCCAAGACAGGCAAACACTTTTTTTTAAGGCACTGTTTGGCTTCTTTATTGAAGAGCAGACCAGTCACAATGGGCGTCACTATTTATAAATACCAAAAAGAGAGCGAGAGAATAGTAAGTAGTGAGGTATGGTCTCCAAAAGGTTCAACAAATTGTTTCAGAGCCCTGTTAAGAAAAGTAGAGTGAGCATCCATGTCCCGACCACCATGTCCAACGCTCGCTAAGACCTTGCTACTTTCTGCTTCATCTACGTATGTACCCATGTTTTTCCTGAACCACTTCAAAGCTGCAGACATCGTGATAGCTTACCTTTCTGTTCCGTGTGGGGTCATAGAAAGACTCCCATCCATAACCACCATGATCACACTTCAGAAAAGTAACTAACCATATTACCTAATACCATTCCACATTTCAATTCCTCTCGATGCTGCTGAAGTATCTATGTGGACGTCTTCTGGAGCTGGACGTTGTGGGGAACCAATCAAGGATCACACACCGCATCACGCACCCAATCAAGGATCATTACGTCTCATTAGTCTCTTTGGATTGAAAGAGTCCCCCTAGCCCTTTCTCTTTTTAAAAATGACATCAACTTTTAAAGAGACCAGGGCGCCTGGGTGGCTCAGTCGATTAAGCGTCCGACTTCGGCTCAGTTCATGATCTCACGGTTCATGGGTTCGAGCCCCGCGTCGGGCTCTGTGCTGACAGAGCCTGGATCCTGCTTCGGATTCTGTGTCTCCCTCTCTCTCTCTCTCTCTCTCTGACCCTCCCCTGTTCACACTGTGTCTCTCACTCAGAAATAAATAAAAAACATTAAAAAAAAATAAATAAAGAGACCAGGTCAGTTGCCTTGGCGAATGCCCCACAATTGATTTCTCCCCTTAATCTGCTCCCCTCTCTCTTTTGTATTTGCTGTAAACCAAAAGACTAAACACTTGATTAAGCTCATATTAAATGCCCTGGCAAGATTATGCCACAGTGCAACGTACATACCTCACACTGCATCTCAGCAAGGGGCACACATGTCACCGCTGCTGACAGTGCTGCACTTTATCCCTGGTAAGTGGGGGGCAGTTAATCATTCCATTGTAAAGATTACCTTTTCCAGGGTCAGTGAGGAGGATATCTGTGGGAGACTCTCTGGCACTGCACAAAGTCCCAGTTTCCTTTGTGTCGAATGATCCTGGCATCCACTGCCCACCTTTGCCTAGGGGTTGCAAATTAGTGACTTTTCAAATCCTCTCATTCCTTCTACATGTATTGGCCAACACTTTCCTGTAACAGTCTGCCTTTCCACAACTGTTCCTACTAAAAGGGTAGGTTGAAAATTCTTTCTTTCTAATTACAGAGTAAGGAGTTTGTGCAAGATTTGTCTCCAATGGTGGGACTGAGCTCAAGCCCCTTTCTCTTTTTCTGTGTTGCTGTGGACACAGATTTTTGTTTTGTTCTGTTTATTCAAATGTTGCCATCAGTTATAGTCATTCTGTCTGATCATCAAATCACCTCAAATTTGGCCAGGGAGAAACCCTACAAGCTAGCTTCTGGGACCTCCGAGGTCTCCCCATTAATCTTTGAGTATTTCCTTGCTTCCTAACACAAGAGGTCCCAGCCTCACCCTCGACACTTCAGGGCCCAGATCTAGAACCAGCTGTCCCTCAGGGGAGTCCTGGTTCCTCGTGTGGGAAGTGCTGGCACCGAATCTGCTCATCTGTGGGGGAGGGGAGGTGCCACAGCTTCCCAACCCTCAGTGCACACAGCTAAGAGATATACACAACTTTTAAAAAACAATGAGCAATAATTTCAGTTAATATTTCTCATTATGGTAAGGTTTACATAAATTCTTTCATTTTTATGGTCACCACTTCTCTTAAACCAGGTTTTAGCTCCTGGTACCTCCAACAGTTTCTTTTTGCCTTATCTTACAATATGCAAAACTGGATCCAAAATAACACCAGTTTATTAACACACTAATAAAATTAATGAGTGATGTTTATAATTTTCTGCAGGTCTTTGTCCCTAAACATATCCCATTGAAGACACACAATCATAATTCTGAATTCAAAAGTTTCTTGTAAAAATTATTCTTTGTGTGGTTACCAATTTGATACAAAGTTGATGTCTATGTTTTCAATTTCAGAATATTTTTATTTTCTATTTTTGAATATGTAAATAATTTTACATTTGTTCAAAAGTCAAAAATTTCATTAAAAGGTGTAACAAAAGACATGTGCTTCCATCGGGATGGAAACAGGGATCCTACCCTGTTCATTCCTGCCTCCACAGGAATTCATTTTTATTAGTTTATAGTTTGTCTTCCCAGTATTTCTCTTTGCAAAAATAAGCAAACGTGTGTGTTACTTCCCAACTCTTACACTGAGTGTAGCGTGACAGCACTTCAAATGTGTCAAACGTGCCACTTATAATGCATAGTGGACTATAAAGTACAAAAACACACTGGGAGCATTTAGTGTGAGAAATCTGCTGTGATAATTATTAAGCCATGGGAAGATACTTCCTACTGACACCTATTTCAACATCTGCTACATAAACCAAACTTACATCACGTGTGTACACTGCATACAACATACCTAAGCCATCATTACTTGGGCACCTCAGGTGTCTCGCGCTGTCAGCCACTGCCATGTGTTTTTCCAAAGGCCTCAGACTCCCACAACGAGCGTCTTCAAAATCTGGTACACCGTGAATCGTGACTTCTAGTGCTACATTCCTCAGAGAAAACAATGTATCCACATTGAAAGATTTCCCCTCACTATTAATTCCTTTCTTATATAGAGTTGATTTTTTTTCCTCAACAGCTTTCATGTATGTGAAATGTTTATATAGTTCCACTCCAGTATCTATCACCCAGTGATCAGTAAGCTGTGACTCTGTAAATTATTTTATACTTTTGTTGCACTCTGTGATTTTAGTCCTGTGACTGGGTTCTCTGGGACATCTCTTAGATTCATAGGTGGACACTAAAATACAGGACGTTCTTAGGGCTCGCTCTCTCCATGTGAGTTGATATTTAGTACAGTATGACACGGATACCTCCCCCAACATTCATTACAGAGAGAGCCCACCAACCCCCAGCCCACTGTCTTCTGATGCCGAATAAAGACTGAATTTCCACAGGGGGAGGTTTCCACGTTAATACAGTCATAAGGTTTCTCCCGTGGGTTCTTAGTGTGACAAAACTTGACGTCACTCAGAAGGGTTTTCCATATCTGTTGCATCTTAGGGTATCTCCCTTGTGTGAATTACCTGATGTTTTGTGAGAGTCGACTTCTTGCAGAAGGACTTCCCACATTCGCTACATTTGTAGGGCTTCCCCCCTGTGTGTGTGCACTGGTGAACCGTGAGCGTCGACTTCATACAGAAGGACTTCGCAGATCGCTTACATTCATAGGGCTTCTCTCCTGTGTGAGTTCTCTCATGGTTAATAAGGTTTGACTTCACATAAAAAGTTTTCCCACATTCCTTACATTCGAAAGGGTTCTTCCCTGTGTGAGTTCTCTGATGGACAGTGAGGTGCGATTTCATACAGAAAGATTTCTCACATTCATTGCATTTATAAGGTTTCTCTTCTGTATGAGTTCTCTGATGTATGGTTAAGGCTGACTTATAACAGAAAGATTTCCCACACTTGTTACACTGGTGGGGCTTCTCCCCCGTGTGTGTTCTCTGGTGTTCAATGAGGTGTGACTTCTGGAAGAAGGTTTTTTTACATTCCTTACACTCATAGGGTTTCTCCCCTGTGTGTGTTCGCTGATGTTTAGTGAGGTGTGATTTCTGGAAGAAGGTTTTCCCACATTCTTTACATTCATAAGGTTTTTCCCCCGTGTGTATTCTCTGGTGTTGACTGAGGGCCGATTTCATATAGAAGGATTTCCCACACTCATTGCATGTATAGGGTTTCTCCCCTGTGTGAGTCCTCTGGTGTACAGTCAAAGTTGACTTATGGCGAAAGGTCTTCTGACATTCGTTACATTCATAGGGTTTCTCTTCTGAATGTGTCCTCTGATGATCAGTGAGATTGACTTCATGGAAAAGGCTTTCCCACATTCATTACATACATGGGGTTTCTTTCCCGTGTGATTTCTCTGATGAATATTAAGAAGTGACTTCACATAGAATGACTTCTCACATTCGTTACACTCGAAGGGCTTCTCTCCAGTATGAATTCTCTGATGTATGATGAGGGTTGACTTCATATGAAAGACCTTCCCACATTCGTCACACTCATATGGTTTCTCCCCTGTGTGCGTTTTCTGATGTTTAGTGAGGGCCGACTTTTTATAGAAAGATTTCTCACATTCATTGCATCCATAGGGTTTCTCCCCCGTGTGGGTTCTTTGATGTACTATTAGGATGGAATTCATGGAGAAGACTTTGCCACACTCGTTACATTCATAAGGTTTTAAACCAGTGTGAATTTTCTGATGTTTAGTGAGGTTTGATTTCACACAGAAGGTTTTCCCACATTCCTTACACTCATAGGGTTTCTTCCCTGTATGAGATACTTGATGGATAATCAGGGCTGATTTATAGCAGAAGGATTTCCCACAATCCGCACATTTATAGGGTTTCTCTTCCATATGCTTCCCCTGGTGAACATGCAGGGCTGACTTATAGTAGAAGGATTTCCCACAGTCATTACATCCATAGGGTCTCTCCCCTGTGTGTGTTCTCTGATGGTCAGCAAACTGTGACTTCTGTAAGAAAGTTTTCCCACACTCATTGCATTTGAAAGGTTTCTCCCCAGTATGTGTTTTCTGATGTTTAGTTAAGTTCGATTTCACACAGAAGGATTTCCCACATTCCTTACATTCATAGGGTTTCTCCCCTGTGTGAGTCCTCTGATGATGACTGAAGTTTGATTTTGCGTAAAAGGATTTCCCACACTCAGTACACTGATAGGGCTTCTCTCCTGTGTGAATCCTCTGATGGACTTTGAGGGCGGAGCTGTGACGAAAAGACTTCTTGCACTCGCTGCACACATACAGCCTCGCTTCTGACTGTGTCATCTTTTGACCAGGAGGGGCCAACTGCATGGGGGCTGTGTCGCACTCACTGGGCTTCTCTCCTGGGTGAGATCCTGGAGGGTCCATCGGTTGTGATTTCTGAAAAATCTTCCCACCTTTATTACTTTCACATGGCTTCTCTCTTGTGTGTGTCTTCTGGTGCTGAGTCAGGTGGGACTCCTGGTAAAAACACTTCCTGCAGTGACTACATTCAAAGGTTTTCTCTCCTGTGTGAGTTTCAGAAGGTTGAGTGAGATGAGACTTCTTGCTGAAGTTATTTTCATTTTCATTAGATACATGGGTTTTCTTCTCCACGTTAACTTTCTGATGTTTTGAGAGGGTTGACTTCTCACACTCTTTGACCTCAGAGTGACTCTTCCTTGTGCAAGTGTCCTGAAGGACTTGGCAGGCTGACACATCACTGGTACCGCCCCCATATTCTGTACAATCAGGGGATTTCTCTTCTGTTTGAGCCCTCATAGGCAGAATGATGGCTGCCTTATTAAGGAAGGTTTCTCCACATTCATCATCTTCAAAAAGTGGTCCCAAAGTTTGAATTTTGTGTTGCTCGGTGAGGTCCTCATTGTGACTTAGGGATTTCCCGTCTTGGCCATGTTCATCAGATTTCTTTCCAGTAGAAGTATTTTCTTGATTATTATCACAAAGAAACTTCTCACGTGCAGTAATTTCATCAGAGTTCTTACTTGAATGATTTTTATCACTAATAACTGATTCTGAAACATTCTTCAAACTCTTTCCACATGAGTTATACTCCCATGGTGTTTTTCTGAAAACATTCTCTCTCTTCTTAGCCATAATTTTTTTGTTAATGAGTAAAACTCGCCACACGTGTTTGTCTTGGTTTTCCTGGCTTCTGTCTATAAGGTCATAAATAAGAAAAGTTAAGTGCACTTTAAAGATGTTAACACTTTTCCTATGATTACCAAGGTCAAGATAATTAACACATCCATCGCCTTACATAGTTAACACAGGTAGATTGTGTATGTGGGAAGAACGGTCAACATCTACTCTCAACAACTTTCTACTGTTCTTACCATCTTAGTAACTACACAGTCCCTGTGCTGTGCATTACATTCCCAGAACTTGAAGTAAGTCATGTGCAAGAGAAAAAAAAAATCAAGCTGACCTAAGACAACCATAATAGCATTCAGTGCTCAAAGCAGTGGAGAAAGAAAGACAAAATCCTTCAAGACTAAAGGTAAATCCCAATAATTTCATATGTAGACAAAATGGCACTCAGGTGAAGTAACACCAGTGAATCTAAACATGCAAGAATGCAGGAGATATTGTTCTCATGAATTCTTAAAGAACCAACTAAAAAATGAATTTCAATCAAGAAATGGTAGGGGCACCTAGGTGGCTCAGTCAATTAAGCGTCCGACTATAGCTCAGGTTATGATCTAACGGTTCATGAGTTTGAGCTCTGCAACAGACTGTGCTGACAGCTCAGAGCCTGGAGCCTACTTTGGCTTCTGTGTCTCCCTTTCTCTCTGTCCCAACCCTGCTTCTTCTCTGTCTCTCTTTGTCTCTTGAAAATGTACAAATGCTTTAAAATTTTATTTTAAAAAAAGAAAGAAATGGTAAAATGTAGGGGTGCCTGGGTGGCTCAGTCAGTTGAGCATCTGGCTCTTGATTTTGGCTCAGGCCATGATCTCATGGTTCATGAGATTGAACCCCGTGTCAGGCTCTGTGCTGACAGTGCGGAGCCCGCTTGGGATTCTCCCTCTGCGTCTCTCTCTGCCACTCTCCAGCTTGCTCTTTCTGTCTCTCTCTGTCTCTCAAAAAAAGAAAGAAAGGAAAGAAGGAAGAAAGGAAAGGAAAAAGAAAAAGAAAAAGAGTAAAACAGCAGGAGACTGCTTCTGAGGACCGACTTGTTGAACTGGGAACCAAGCCTGGAAGTGGGACCTGGCTATCAGAATAGAATGAAAACATAAAGGACTTCAGATCTTAGAATTATTAGATGTTAAATAATAAACTTCCCCCAAACTGCTCCTCCCCCAGCCCCTCCAACGCAGTAAACACCTCCCACCTCCATTATCGTGTTGCTCAGACAGAACCCTTGCCTCCCCTCCCTCACACACCACATTCCACTGGACTCAGCAGCTAATCCTCTCTAAACACGAAGCCCCCCTCCCCCCTTCCCCCCTCCTACCGCGTACCAGCTCCGAATTCTAAGGTGCCATCACTTCTCATCTGAAGCATTGCAAGCATGTCTTCCCTGCTGAGAGCTCAAACCCACCACATCCACACAGCTCCCCACCTAGACTAACAGACTAGCGCTTTGCTGTGTTCATAACAGGACTTTACTTCTGCAGGAAACTCCTGCCCAGGAAGCTACAAGTTGAAAGTAATTTTTTTTTTTTTTTTACAAATAGTTTATTGTCAAATTAGTTTCCACATAACACCCAGTGCTCATCCCACAAGTGTCCTCCTCCATGCCCATCCCTCCCCCCCCCACATCCATCAGTCCTCAGTTTTTGTCAGCATTCAAGAGTCTCTCATGGTTTGCCTCTCTCCCTTTCCCCCACCATTTCTGCCCAAGTTGAAAGTAATTTTAATGTTCAATTCAGAAGCTTCCCCAAACCCCCCACCTTTTTTTTTTTTTTTTAGATTTTTCAAATTATTATTTTAGAGAGAGTGCTAGTGGGGAAGGAGGGCAGAGGGAGGGAGGGAATCTGAAGCAGGCTCCATGCTCGGTGCAGGGCTTGATCCCACAACCCACAATGATCATGACCTGACCGGAGCTGAAATCAGGAGTTAGATGCTCAGCTGCCTGACCACCCAGACCCCCCTTCCCAAAACCCTTTTAAATTAACTGCTCAGGGGTGCCCGGATGGCCCAGTCAGTTGGGCATCCGACTTCGGCTCAGGTCATGATCTCACGGTTTGTGGGTTCGAGCCCTACGTCGGGCTCTGTGCTGACAGCTCAGAGCCTGAAGTCTGTTTCCCTCTCTCTCTGACCCTCCCCAGCTTGCACTGTCTCTATCTCTTGCTCTCAGAAATAAATAAAACATTAAAAAATGTTTTAATAAACTGCTCAACTTTCCAATAAATAATAAACTTTTTCTCCAGGACTCTTCAATCCTTGTTGTGTTCACACATCCTGAACTATGACATTAGAGTCCTTACCCAATCGTTACTAAGATCCTATCTGAAACCATACCCTCAAATCCCACAAATAACTTGACTTCAAGGCACCCACCTCCAAGGCACCACTGAAACGGTCAGGGGGAGCAATAAATTCAAATCTGCCACGTTGGTGGGTGGCCCTGCGGCGCTCTGGGGGAGCCAGCCCTGCATACACTCTCTGTTTCTACTTTTAGCCACCATACTCACACCCATCTCTGATTTTCTTTGGACAGTAGTAGCCACAGAAATTCTTCTAAAACATTCTTGTGCAGAAATCTGATAATAGCTGCCCATCTCATCTAAAATAGAATCAAATCCCTTACCATGCTGTGTAAAACATCATCTGGCTCTGGCGGCCTCTCTAAAGTGGTCCCCTTCCACCGTTCCTCCCAGATGCATCCCTGCAGCCACAGAGCACTTCCAACAAACACCTGCCACAGAGCACAGCCCAGGTATTCATTGTGCCTGGAAACCCCAGAATCCACATAACATTCAATTACCTGCTCTAAGGTGAACCTCGTCACAAAGGTATTCTCTGACCACCTTTTTAAAAAAAATATGTTAAATATTTATTTATTTTTGAGAGAGAGACACAGTACAAATGGAAGAGGGGCAAAGAGAGAAGGAAACACAGAATCTGAAGCAGGCTCCAGGCTCCAAGCTGTCAGCACACAGCCTGACATAGGTCTCGAACTCACAAACTGTGAGACCATGGAGCCAAAGTTGGACCCTTAACCAACTGAGACACCCAGGCGCTCCTCTCTGACCACCTTTTAAGAGAGCACACCCCACTCTCTATCTCCTTTTAGCCTGCTTTAATTCTCTTCATGGGTCTTGACACCACTTGATAAGTACATTTTTTATTTACATCTATCTTCTGCTAGCTTGTAAGCTCCAAGAGCTCAGGAAAGTTGTTGTTTATTGGCACATCTCCAACACCAAGAACATGAGTGGCACATAGTAGGAAAACCTGCAGAAGAATGAATGAATGAATGAATGAATGAATGCCTAGTGGAGAACATGAAAAGAAAATACACCATGAAAATGGAGGAAGATGAATACTAGAGAAAGAACCTGAAGACATCTAAGACAAACCAAACAGGGGTTCAATACTGGGTATCAGGCAGAAAAGGACAGCACTGATATTTATAAGTGATGGACTCGGGTGATTTGGGTAATCAGAGCCCTGCTAGTTCATGGTTAGCTACTTCCGAAGGTCTCAGGACCCAAAATAGAACTCCTGAGACACACACCAACCCCAGAACCAGCCTGTCGGGACCCGACTTCTGTGGGCTTCTTTCTCCATAATGACTAACTCACCTTGATCGCCCTGATCTGGGGATTCTCCCCTTGATGGCCACAGCTCTTCTCCTTGCTCCAACTTGAAGATCACCTCTGGTTTGGTGAGGCGACACCCTGTGAGCAGGATACAGGGTAAAACTCCTTATAGGCTGCCTGCATATCAGGACCCATGGAGGACAAGGATGATGCAGCTTCAGAAGCCACATGATAAAGGTGCCCACGCGAACCTTTCATTGGGGGGAAGACTGCATCCTTTCTATGCCCAATGGGAACACCTTTGACCCATGAGATGTACACACAATATCACTAAACACCCCTTCAAGGGCACACAAACTCTGGCAGCTAAGAAAGAAGAAAAGAAACGCATGCTATGAGACATTACACAGGGAACACCCCTCACCCACTGAGACCAGGTGGCTGTAGTTCTCCAACATCACGTCCCGGTACAGAGTTCTCTGCATGCCCGTTAGCTGCAGCCACTCATCCCGGGTAAAGTCCACAGTCACATCCTTGAATGACACAGATCCCTGACCAGAGCATTTCTGTTCAAGCCAAAGAGATCAGTATTAGGTGACATGAAAAAGATATGTGAGAAATAACTCTTAACAGGTTTACTCTGAGAGTTTACCACAAATATTATACATGTTGCCTTTTCCAAATCTTGTTTTGTTTTTACTTTGTGGGATAAAGTAATATGACAGGAAAATCCAGACAGTGTATTAAATTATTAATTCAAATAAAAAAAACTACACTTTCTACTGTGTTTCTGAAACTGTTCCCCCTCCCCTAACCCTCGGCCAAGAATATTAAGCTAAATCAGTCCTCTTTTTATTCCCCTGCCCCTAAGGAGCTTAAGCCTTAGTAAGGAGACAAATCACATTTAAAAACACTTATCCTGTAATATGGTATTATGAGAGCTGCATGAGAATCATTTACAATTAGTGTTAAAGAAGGGTAGACCATATGGTTCTATTGCGTATTGTTAGCCTGGGCTTGACCCAGAAGATCTTCGTTAATGTGGCACCTTTACACCAGCAGAGCCAAGGAGGCATGATAACCACCCAGCAGTGTGACTAGAGAATGTGGCGGCATAGGGCTCTAAGAAGATACATTACAGAAGGATACATTACAGACAAGTCTGCGTCTATTCCTGTAGTTGAGTGTCTCTAAAATACTCCACTCCCACCTTAGCAATAAATTTTTGAGTACCTCCAATTTGTTTACATATTAATAAATAATAGACACATCCTGTCAATCCATGCAATAATGATAGACTTAATTTATCTTCTTTTCTTCCCTGGCTAAAAGTTAAACAATTGACTATTTCCTTCCTGCCCTCTACAGGTGGGAGGTAAGACATGGAAGATAACGAGGAGCTAGGGAGGATGTGAAAGCAATCACTGTTAGTAGCTGAAATGTTTACAGTAAAACACAAGGCAGATCTCAAATCAAAAACCTCCAAAAAAACAACTTTAAAACTTAAGGAACCAGGAAAAGAAGAAATTAAACCCAAACTCAGTGAAAGAAATGGTAAAATTAGAACAGAAATAAACAAAATAGAAAAATAACAAGTAAAGTGAAAATAAAAGCCAGTTTTTTGAAGAGATAAACAAAATGGATAAACATTTACCCAGATGGACTAAGAAAAAACAGAGTGAAGACTCAAATTACTAATATCAGAAATGAAAATAAGGACATTACTACCAGTTCTGCAGAAATAAAAAGTCTTATAAAACAGTACTATGAACAACAGTGTGCCAAAACATTGGATAACCAAGAGGAAATGGACAAATGACCCAGAAACACAAAACCTAACAAGATTAAACCAGGAGGAAAATAAGATGATCTGAATAGAACTGTAACTAGGAAAGAGACTGGCTCAGAAATGAGGAATATAGGGACAAATACAAGTCCTGGCTTCACTGTGTCATCCTATCAAAAATTCAAAGAAGAGCTAATACCAATCCTTCTCAAACTTTTCCAGAAAACTGAAGAGGACTGAACGCTTCCTAACTCATTCTGTGAGGCCGGCATTATCTTGACACCGAAGCCAGAAAAAGACACTGCAAGAAAACTACAGACCATTATCCCTTATGGACAGATACAAAATCCTCAACAAAACACTAGCAAACCAAATTCAGCAGCATATTAAAAGTACTACATACCATGACCAAGTTCAGTTTATTCCTGGAATGTGAGGATGGTTCAAAATATGAAAAGCAATCAACATCATATACTACACATTGACTGAAAGAAAAAAAATCATACGATAATCTCAATTGATGGAGAAGCATTTGACAAAATCCAATACCCATTCTTATTCTTCATGATAAAAACACTCAATAAACTAGGAATAGTAGGAACCTCCCTCAATATAATAAAAGTAATACATGGAAAACCCACAGAAAACATCCCATTCAATGGTGACAGAAAGTTCTTCCTCTAAGATCAGGAACAAGACAAAGATACCGAATTTTTGCCATTTCTATTCAATATAGTACTGGAAATTCTAACCACAATTATGCAAAAGAAAGACAGATAGAAAGACAGAAAGACAGACAGACAGAAAGAAAGAAAGAAAGAAAGAAAGAAAGAAAGAAAGAAAGAAAGAAAGAAAGAAAAGAAGAAAGAAAAGATATTCAAATCAGAAAAGAAGAAGATTACATCTATTTGCAAATGGTAGGATCTTGTATGTAGAAAACCCTGAAGAGTCCACAAAAAACTGAGCTAATAAAAGAAATCCTCAAATAGCAGGAAGCGTACAAAACCAACACACAAAAAATAGTTGCATTTCTATGCGTTAACAATATGAAGTGGAACTTATAAAAACAACCCCATTTACAACAGCATCAAAAGGAATAAAATACTAGGAATTAAAAAAGGAGGTGAAAAATTGTGCAGTGAAAGCTATAGAACACTGCTTAAAGAAATTAAAGACATAACTAGATAGGAACACACCCCACATTCATGGATTGGAGGACTTAACATGGCAAAGATGTCAAAATACTATCCAAAGCAATCTACAAAATGAATGCAATCCCTATCAAAATCCCAGTGATGTCGTGGGGTTTTTTTGTTTGGGTTTCTTTTTTTTTTTTTTTTTTTTTTTTTTTTTTTTTTTTTTTTTGCTTTTTTTACAGAAATAGAAAAACTCTTCTTAAAATTCCCAGAGAATCTCAAGGGACCCCAAATAACCCAAAACAATCTTGAAAAAGAAGAGTTGGAGGACTCACATTTCCTGATTGCAAAACTCACTACAAAGCCATAGAAATCAAAACAATGTGGCACAGGCAATAGACAGACATACAGACCAATGGAATAGAGAGCCCGGAAATAAAACTTCATGAACAAGGTCAGATAATTTTTTGTAAAAGCACCAAACCATTCAATGGGTAAAAGACAGTTTTTCCAACAAATGGCACTGGGAATATTGGGTATCCACAGGCAAAAGAATTAACTTGGAACCCTATTTAACACCATAGACAAAAGTTAAAATGGATCAAAGACCTAAATGAAAAGATATAAAACTATAAAACTTTTAGAAAAAAAAACATAAGGCAAATCTTTATGACACTAGATCTGGCTATAATTTTCTGGATAGGATACCACAGGCCCAGGCAACAAAATAAAAAAATAGACAAATTAAACTTTCTGAAAATTATAAAATCTGTGCATCAAAAGACACTATCAACAGAGTAAAATGCAACCCACAGAATGGGACAAAATATTTGTAAGTAATATATCTCATAATGTATTAATACCCAGAATACATAGGGAACTCCTAGAACAAAACAACACCACAAAAACCACAAACATCCAATTTAAAAATGGGCAAAGGACCTGAGCAGACATTTTTCCAAAGAAGATACACAAATGGCCAGTAAACATGAGAAGATGCTCAACATCACTGACCATTACAGAAACATAAATTAAAACTACAATGAAATACCACCTTGCACTCATCAGATGGTTACTATAACACACACACACACACACACACAAGTGCTGGAGAGGATATGGAGACATTGGATCCCCCATGCACTATTGGTGGGGATATGAAACAGTACAGCCATTATGGAAGGGCGTGGCAGTTCTGCAAAAAGTTAAAAACAGAATTACCATATGACCCAGAAACTCTACTTTTGGATATATACCCAAAGAATCGAAAGCGAGGTCTTGAAATGTTTGTACACCTGTATTTACAGCAGCATTATTCCACAATAGCTAAAATGTGAAAACAACCCAGGTGTTGCTCAACAGATGAATGGATAAGCAAATGTGTTATATACATAAAATAGAATATTATTATTCATCCTTAAAAAGGGAGGATATTCTGACACATGCTACAATATAGATGAACCTTTAAGACATTATGTTAAGTGAAATAAGCCAGCCACAAAAAGACAGATACTGTATGACATCATTTACATGAAATAAACATATCAGACACAGATACAAATATATAAATATATCAGATATCAGAATAGTCAATATCATAGAGACAGAAAATAGAATAATGGTTGCCAGGGACAAGAGAAAGGGAGGAATACAAAGTCATTGTTCAATGGGCATAGAGTTTCAGTTTTATAAGATTAAAAGAGTTATGGGGATGGATGGTGGTGATGGCTGTACATTATGAATATATTTATTTAGTATCACTTAAAGATAATTAAAATGGTAAAATTTATATGCCATAATAAAAAGATTGGGGAAAAATTGCATTAAAGAGTGAACCCCCATCAAATGTACACGGCTGGAGAATGACATATCATGCTAATACTAATCAAAAGAGAGGAGGGGGGCCTATATTACTTTCAGGCAGAGCAGACTTTAAGAAAAGTTTTCAAAGATAAAAAGAGGTTTTATAATGATAAAGGGTCAATTCTTCTAGAAGAGATAATAATCCTCAATATATATGTGCCTAACAACAAAGTGTCAAATATGTCAGGTAAAACTGACAACTCCCAGGAGAAAGAGGTGAATCCACTGTTACACAGCTGGAAACTTCAATATCACTATCAGAAGTGGACAGAACCAGGAGGCTGAAAATCAGTAAGACACAACTGAACTCAACACCACCATCTATCAACTGGCTCTAACTGACATCTATAGACTACTCCATCCAACGGAAGCAGAATACATTCTTCTCAGATCCGCATGGAACATTCACCAAGACGGACCACATTCTGGGCCATAAGACACACCTTAATTAATTAAGAGGAACTAGAAATCATACCATTTCTGCTCTCAGACCACAGTGAAATTACACTATAGAGTAATAACAGAAAGATAGCTGAAAGACTCCAAAATACATGAAGATCAAACAACACACTTCTAAATAGTGTGAAAGAAGAAATCGCAAAAGAAATTTTAAAATAGTTTGTACTAAATGAAAAATAAATAATTTATCAAAAATTTGTGCAATGCAGCCAAAGCAATACAGTGAAATGTATAGCATTTAGTGCATGTATGAGAAAAGAAGAAAGATCTAAAATCAATCACCTAAGATTCTACCTTAGGAAACTGGATAAAGAACAACAAACCAAAAGTGAATAGAAGAAAAGAAATAATAAAAATTAGAATAGAAATCAAATGGAAATATCAAAAGAAATTGAAAAATGGAAGTCAATAGGAAAAAAAAAAAAGCCATGAAATCCAAAGCTGATTCTTTGAAAAGATCCCCTTCCCACCCCACCCCCAAAAAGCCCCTATCTAGGCTTTCTATGGAAAAAAGAGAGGACACAAAGTACTAAAGTGTGAAATCAAAGAGGGGGATATCACTACATATCCTAGGGATGTGAAGAGAATAATAGAGAAATACAATGAATAACTCTATGTCCACAAATTTGATAACTACATGAAGTTATTCAAAGACACAACCTGCCAAACATACAAGAAATATACCAATCTAAATAAGTCTATATCAAAGAAATTGAGTCAATAATTAATAATCTTCCAAGACAGAATGCACCAAACTTAGATGAGTTTACTGGTGAATACTACCAAACACTTAAGGAAGAAATTATACTACTTCTCTACAATCTCCTTTAGAAGACAGAAACAGAGAGGACACTTGGGACTCAGTCGGTTAAGTGTCTGACTCATAACTGCAGCTCAGGTCATGATCTCAGGTCATGAGATTAAGTCCAATGTTGGGCTCCATGCTGGTCATGGAAATCTGCTTAAGATCCTCTCTCTCCCTCTTCGTCTGCCCCTCCCTGCCTCATCATGTGCATTTTTCCTCTCCCTCTCGCTCTAAAAAAAGAAGAAACAGAGGAAAGAGTTCCTTTTCATTCTATGTGGCCATCATTACCCTAATACCAAAATAAGACAGACATTCTAAGAAAACTAAAAATCAATATCTCTCATCAATGTAGAAGCAAAATCCTCAAAAGAATATTAGCAAAACAAATCCAACAATGTATAAAAAGAGTTACACATCACAACCAAGTAGTATTTTTCCCAGATACACAAGGCTGGTTCAATATTTAAAAACAATTAAGGTAAACAATTGCATCAACAAGCTAAAGAAGAAAAATCACATGACCACACCCATAGATCCAGACAAAGCATTTGAAAAATGATAAAAACTCTCAATAAACTAGGCATACAGAGAAATGTCCTCAACTTGATAAAGAATACCTACAAAAAACCTATAGCTAACATTATACTTAATGGTGAGGAACTAGAAGCTTGGAAACTGATTAGGAAAGAAGAGATAAGCTGTCTTTGTTCACAGATGACATGTTCATCTACATAGAAAATCCACAAGAATTAACGAAAAAAAAGTCCTGAAGCTATTAAGTGTTCATAGCAAGTTTGCAGGATACAAGGTTTATAGCAGTCGACTAGTTTCCTTTATAACAGCAATGAATAAGTAGAATTTGAAATTTGAAACAATTTCATGTCCATTTTTACCCAGAAAAAAAGATACTTGACTATTAATCTAACAAAATAAATATAAAATGTATATGAGGAAAATTATAAATGTCTGATGAAATAAATGCAAAACTAAATCAATGGAGACTTAGCTCATGTTTGTGGACAGGAGGACTCAATATTGTCAAGATGTCAGTTCTTCCCAACTTGATCTATAGCTTCAATCAATCCTAATCAAAATTCCAGCAAGTTATTTTGTGGATATCAACACACAGATTCTAAAGTGTATATACAGGGGCACCTGGGTGGCTTAGTCAGTTAAGCGTCCGACTTTCGCTTAGGTCATGATCTCGCAGTTCGTGGGTTCGAGCCCCGCGTCGGGCTCTGTGCTGACTGCCAGCTCAGAGCCTGGAGCCTGTTTCAGTCTGTGACTCCCTCTCTCTCTGACCCTCCCCTGCTCACGCTGTCTCTCTCTCTCCTAGAAATAAATAAAACATTTTAAAAATTTAAAAAAAAAATAAAATAAAGTGTATATACAAAGGCAAAAGACCTACAGTGGCCAATACTGAAAGCAAGGAACAAGGTTGGAAGACCAACACTAGCTCACCCCAAGTCTTATATAAAGCTACAGTAATCAGGGCACCTGCTATTAGTGAAAAGAATAGACAAACATATCAGTGGAACAAAACAGAGATTCCAAAAATAGACTTCCATAAATACAGTCAGCTGATCTTTCAAAAAGGAGCAAAGACAACAGGATGGAACAAAGACAGTCTTTTCAACAAATGGTGCTGGAATAATTGGAAATCCACAGGCCAAAAAATTAATCTACATTCAGAGCTTATATCCTTCCCCAAAATTAACTCAGGATGGGTCACAGACCTAAGTTTAAAATGCAAAGCCATAAAACTACTAGAAGCCAAAACAGAAGAAAATCTAGATGACTTTGGAGATGACTTTTTATATACAACTCTCCAAAGGCATAATCCACAAAAGAAAGAACCTACGAGCTGGACATCATTAAAATTAAAACTTCTGCTCCATGAAGGACACTCACAAGAATGAGAAGACAAGCCACAGACTGAGAGAAAATATTTGCGATAAACATATCTGATAAGAGACTGTTACCCAAAATATACGTAGAACTCTTAAAACTCCACAATAAGAGAGGCATCTGGCTGGCTCACTCAGAAGAGCATGTGACTCTTGATCTTGGGGTCATGAGTTCAAGCCCCACATTGGGTGCAGAGACCACTAAAACAAAATAAATAAACCTAAATAATAAAAACTCCATACTAAGAAAACAAACTACCCGAGACCTTAAGGGACTTCTCACCAAAGACATACAGATAGCAAATAAGCATATAAAAAGGTGCTCCATATCCTATCTCATTAGAGAAATGCAAATTAAAACCAAATATCAGCACACACCTATTTATATGCCCAAAATCCAGAACATTTATAACTCCACATGCTGGTCAGAATGCAAAACACCAGGAATTCTCATTCAGTGCTGGTGGGTATGTAAAATGGTACAGCTAGTGTGGACAACAGTTTGATGGTTTTTTTATGAAATTAACATACACTTAGTATATGATCCAGCAATCATACTCCTTTGTATTTACTCAATGAGGTTAAAACTTGTGTCCACACAAAAACGTGCATGTGGACATTTATTCCAGCTTTGTTCATTTACAACTGCCAATACTTGGAAGCAACCAAGATGTCTTTCAGTAGGTGAATGGATAACTAAACTGTGGTCCATCCGGACAGTGGAATATTATTCAGAGCTGAAATGAAATGAGCTCTCAAGCTATGAAAAGACATGCAGGAATCTTAAATGCATACCACCAAAGGCTACATACTGTATGATCCCAACTATATGACATTCTTGAAAAGGCAAAACCATGGAGAAAATATAAGTGGTTGTCAGGGGGAGGGAGAAGGAAGGGATGAACAGCACAGAGGATTTCTAAGCACAGTGAAAATGCAACTGACATTTGAACATGGGTTTAAACTGCATGGGTCCACCTATACTCAGATTTTTTTCTTTGCTTTTTTAAAGTTTGTATTTATTTATTTTGAGAGAGAGAACATGGCTGGGAGGAGCAAAAAGAGGTAGAGAGAGAGAGAATCCCAAGCAGGCTTCATGCTGTCAGCACAAAACCCAATGCAGGGCTCGACCTGCTCAACGGGAAGATCATGACCTGAGCCAAAATCAAGAGCTGGACGCTTAACTGACTGAGCCACCCAGGTGCCCCTGATTTTTTTCAATAAATTCAGTATTATAGGGGCGCCTGAGTGGTTCAGTCGGTTAAGCGTCAAACTTCGGCACAGGTCATGATCTCGCGTTTCATGGGTTTAAGCCCCACGTCAGCTTCTGTGCTGACAGCCAGCTCAGAGCCTGGAGCCTATTTCAGATTCTGTGTCTCCCTCTCTCTCTGACCCTCCCCTACTCATGCTGTCTCTCTCTCTCCCTCCCTCTCTCTCAGAAATAAATAAAACATTAAAAATTTAAAAAATAAATAAATAAATTCAGTATTGTAAATATGTTTTCTATTCCTTGTTTTCTAATGAGCTTCTTTTTCTCTAACTTATTTATATTGTAAGAATACAGCATATAATACATGTAACATAAAAATATGTGTTAATCAACTGTTTATATTACTAGTAAGGCTTCCAGTTTATTCATAGTTAAGTGGGGAGGGGGCGGGAGTTAAATGCTATATGTAAATCTTTGACTGAATGAGGAACTGGCACACCTAATCCCCATATTGCTCAAGGGTCAACTGTGCGCTGTACAATATCATAATGGGGCATACGTGTTACACTTTTGTCAAAACCCACAGTGTGAACATCAAGAGTGAACCTAAGGTAATCTACGGACTTTGGATGATTATGAAGTATCAAAGCAGATTCATCAATTACAACAGATGCACCACACTGGGGGGAGAGGGGGCGGAATGTTGATAATGGGGAAGGCTGTGGGCGGGGGTGGGAGGGCAGGAGTACATGAGAAATCTCTGTACCTTCCACTCAATTTTGATGTAAACCTAATACTGCTCTAACAAAAAACAAACCCTTAAAGCGACAACAACAAAACTCCACCTTGTATGATCCGAGACAGCATTCAGGCAAGGGAAAGGAGACCCCGGTTCTCCCGGGTGGCCCTGATGGGTTCACAGGTAGGATGGTTAGAAAGTAAGAGCAGAGTATGGGGCACCTGGGTGGCTCAGTCAGTTAAGTGTTCAACTTCAGCTCAAGTCATGATCTCATGATTCATGGTTGGGAGCCCTGTGTCGGGCTCTGCTCTGACAGCTGGAAGCCTGGAGCCTGTTTCAGATTCTGTGTCTCCCCCTCTCTTTGCCCCCCACTCCCCATTCATGTTCTGTCTGTCTGTCTCTCTCTCAAAAATAAACATTAAAAAATGTTTTAAAGGAAGTTCTGATATATGCTACAGCATGCATGAACCCTGAAAACATATTAAGTGAAAGAAGCCAGACACAAAAAAGTAAAGACTGTGTGATTACACTTAAATAAAATATCTAGAATAGGGAAATTTACAAAAACAGAAAGTAGATTTGAGTACTAGTGGCTTTGGGGGCGGGGGAATCGGGAGTTACTGGTTAAGGATTACAGAGATTGTTCTGGGGGGAGGAAACTGAAAATTGTGGTGATGGCTGCACAATACTGTGAATGTAATTAATGACACTGAACTATACGCTTACGGTTAAATGGTTGAAATGGTGAATTCTGTTACATATACTTTATCATAATAAAAAAAATGTGAACAGAGCGTGCATAAGCATTCGCCAAAGACTGTGAGTTTGAACAATCTGCTGTCCAACTGTATAGTTTAACAAGTTAAAAAAGAACAAATCATCCGTTTCTTTCATTCCTCCAGACAGCCTTAGGGTTCTGTCTCTAGATCAGAGCCGACATTCAGAAAGCTCTCAGAGTCCAACAGCACTATGGTCCTTAATAAAACCTGGGTTTTGACCTCCGCTTCCAATGAAGAATGATTATAGGCAAACAGGCGCTAAGTGCAAGGTTCTTCACTACCCAAAGGACTTCAAAGACATTTTTTTCCAGACTCCAGAGTCACTAAGTCTCTTGGTTTCAGAAAAAAACTGGCTGGTTTCTTTTTGTGGCCATTGAAAATCCTGTGTAGATCAGGAAGCTCGAAGATAAACGTGTGGCTCGCCTTGATGACTGTAGGATTTAACTGTTAGCGGCCGCCTAGGCAGGTACCACCCACACAGAAGTACTTGTTCTCTATTTCCACTCTCCTACCTTCATGTATGAACACATTTACAACCACCACAAAATCTGCTGGGAAAAAGAAATCAAGAATAAAGAAAAGAAAGAACTCACCTGGGATTTGATCATCTTCCGTTGTACCTGGAAGAGCATCAAAACCTGGGAAGGCAGACCTGTAAGAGGACAGAGACACAGGATAATGAGAGCCCACCGGCCCTGCAGCATCTCGGCTCTTGTACAAACTTCTGCACACAGGCTGGGTAACCTCTGATCGTGCAGAAGAGAAGGAAAGTGACACCCGTCCCTTTGTGACTCCTCAAACCTGCAATGTTTCCCACTGCTTTAACTATGCCCCCCTCTCACTAACACAGAAATGTTGAAAACAGAACGATTAAGCAAATTCTGGCCTTTCAAATAAAATGAAATACAGTGTCTTCATCAAACCTGATGTTGTAGGGGAGAACAAATCCTAAAGGATGTTTTGTGTATCTGATTAACTAGATAATGTTCACCCCTTGAGTCGGAGAATCCTCCAGAGCTTTGGAAAAAGGCACAGGTGCCTTGAACACGGGTCTTGGAAAAACGTGTTCCTTCCAATTGGATTGATGCTTCTCAAAAGGATCTTTTAGGAGTAAACTTCCTTTGAAGGGACTGTGGGGACAGCACCAAGCTAGGACTCAGGGACTCTGCCTTCTATTCGCCTCTTGTTAATCGTAAACAAGCCGTTTCTCCTTTCGGGATCTTTACCCCACTTCTAACAGATGAGATAAAAACAGGCCAAAAAAAAAAAAAAAAAAAAGAGTGGGGGGGAACCACCCGGCAAAGCCTACCTGAACTACTACTACTCTTGAGCCTGTAAGATCAGGACACGAGAGCACATCTCCACATGCCTGACGCGGTGAGAGCGGCCCAGCTTCTGGAAAGAATCGGCGGCGAATGAAGGGAGGCAAGAGCGCCGTTTGGGGTGGGGTTGAAAAGAAAGGCTGCCCGGCTGTGGAAAGCCCAGCGCGTCCCGCCAACCCGGTGACATTTCTCACACAGTCTGTCCCTTGACACCACCTGGCCCTGGCTCCCTTGTCCCATCTGCAAAGTGACTCACAGCATCTGAATGCGGTGAAATCACTGGAGCCCTGGCCCCCTATGCTCCTTTTCTGCCCGTCTTCCGTCTCTCTTCTGAAGCTCTGATGGGCTCTGATGCTTTCGTCCCCGCGGGATTCCTGTGCCCGCAGCCCGGTCCTTCCTACCTCCGTGGACCTGCTTTGTTCCAGGAAAGCCTGGGGTGCAGACACCCGCCGGCTGGCACCTTCACAGGGGCCCTGTCCCCGCCGCCGCCCCCTCCTCGGCCCCCCCGCCACCCAGAGAATACACAGGGCTGCCAGGGAGCGCAAAGCAGGGGACTGAGGACAAAGGCAGGCGGGCAGCGGTGAAGCGCCCTCAGCCCCTGGACAGCGCAGATTTGGGGCGCCCACACCCTCCGCGGCTCCTCTGTGCCTGACAGTCCACGGACCCGGGGAAACGCGAAGAAGCCCGGGATGCACACCGCCGCGGGACGCGCGCGCGCGCGTGTGTGTGTGACCACAATACATTTGGGTCACGCGTGAGGGGCCTCGGCGCCGGGCTCCGACGGGTGCACGGCGGGCAGCGCGCGACACCCAGCCCCCGGCCTACCTCCGCGACCCGCGCGCGGGCCGGCGGCGGCCGGCGCTCCGTCCTCCGCGCCGCGGTCGAGCCGCCTCGGCGCCTACGAGGCGGGAGACCTCACGAAACGCCGCACTTCCTGCGCGTTTGCTTGGGGACCCCAGAGTCGCCCCCATTCGGTGTAGAGACGGCCCAGCCGCGGGGAAGAGGCGACGGCCTCAGCAGGCCCCGAGCGAACCCGAGGCCTCCCTCCTCACGCTCCGCGCCGCACCCTCGGGCCGCCCGCGCGGACCACGGCCCGGACCGCCCTCGGACCCACCGCCCGCCTTCGCGCCGCCGCGCCTGGTAGGCCTGAGTCAGCCAGCACACTCCACTGAGGTGAAATGCGCGCCTGCGCACTAAGCAGGACGCTGGCCCGGCCGCGCGCACCGCCCACCTCTTGGGGGCGGGGCCTGCACGGAACCGCCTGTCCCGCCCCCACCGCCCCCAACACCTGGACTCCCGCCTCAGCCCGCCCCCACGTCACCCCGACTCCCACTCTGCCCCTCCCCCATGTCATCCCACTCCCACCCCACCTTTCCCCTCCCTCACATTACCCCACTCCCACTCTGCCCCCACATCACCCCCACACAACTCCACCCCAGCTCCACGGCCTCTCCTGCCAGGAGGTGAGGGGCCTCAAAGCCGCCAATCGGGAATACAGATGAAAATTTTAACCAAATTAGCTCTTGCAATCAATTGCCCAGCCAAGCAATTGGATAATAATGAAATAATCTCCAATTATGTATGTATATGAATCTTGTTCAACTTAGTTGCACTGGAAAAAAATGGAAGCAACATAAATTTAGATAATTTAAGTGTCTAATCAATGAATATGTAAAATACATTGGGGAAGGTAGTAGCCATTCAAAACTATAATGTAAGGTAAATAACTCACGTGTAATAATGTTCATGATCCATTTTGGAGTCAAAATATACTCCAAGATGTGGGGCGCATGGGTAATAAAGTTGGTTGAGTATTCGACTTTTGATTTAGGGTCAGGTCATGATCCCAGGGTAGTGGGCTCCTCATTGAGTGTGAAGCCTGCTTGAGATTCTCTCTCCCTCTACCCCTCCCCCTGTGCACATGTCCTCTCTCTCAGATAGATTCCAAGACATAAGATAGGGTCCTTTTTTTATTTGCCTATGTGCTCTAAAAATTATAAACAAATATGTGTTCTTTAAAATGAACAAAGAGAGGGGCGCCTGGGTGGCTTGGTCGGTTAAGCGTCCAACTTTCGCTTAGGTCATGATCTCGCGGTTCGTGGGTTCCGGCCCCGCGTCGGGCTCTGTGCTGACTGCCAGCTCAGAGCCTGGAGCCTGTTTCAGTCTGTGACTCCCTCTCTCTCTGACTCTCCCCTGCTCACGATGTCTCTCTCTCTCTCTCTATCCTAGAAATAAATAAAACATTAAAAAAAAAAGTATGTTAAAATGAACAAAGAGAAACCCACAAACAGTATAAAACAGCGTGGACATTCTGGACATGGACAGGAGTCTAAGACTGGAATTAACATCTGAATATCAATTTAAGGGACACTACCTTGAAATGCTGGCAAAGCACGTCAGCTTTACTATTCTACAGTTCCTGTGAAGTTTAAATTTATAGTTTAACAAAGTAGTATAATTTTAAATTTTGGGCTTACTGTGAGATTATTAATACTTTATTACCATTACATCAAACCTGCATGATTAAAAGACCTACAGGACTATGACAGTACTCTCCTATGTGTCCTCTAGAGTCCTCTATATTTGTATATAAAGTCTATAGGAAAGGTCAGGATGGCTGCACAATTAATGGATAACAGTGATTTCTTTGGAGGAGTGGACTTAAGATCCACTTAGTATATATAAGACTTTAGACTTCTCTACAAACCTCTTTCTCCCCCCATAGGGAAAAGATAATCACTTCTTATTTGTGGGGTTGTAAGGCGCAAGGCAGCACTATGGTAGTCCTGCCCCAAAAGGGGGGTCAGCTCACATTTACAAAGATGATCCCAAGCAGGGATAGCCTGGTCCTAGCTGTGGGTAACTTTGGTCAAGATCCTTCAACTGCCCAGACTTCAGCACTTCCATCCATAAAAAGCAATGGGATGGGTCATGCAGTGAATTTCCAGCTTTGAGATTTCACAAGCCAATGATTTGACATTCCAGCTTTGCATAAGTCCCCAAACTCTTGGAAATCTGAGATTTGCAACTTCCTAACACCATGAGATAAAAGAAAGACACCGCTTTGCTCTTTAGGAATAGAGTTGGCTAGGGGCATCTGGGTGGCTCAGTGGGTTAAGCATCCAACTTCGGCTCAGGTCATGATCTCAGGTTTGAGCCCCTCATCGGGCTCTGTGCTGACAGCCAGCTCAGAGCCTGGAACCTGTTTCAGATTCTGTGTCTCCCTCTCTCTCTGATCCTCCCCTGCTCATGCTGTCTCTCTCTCTCTCAGAAATAAATTAAAAAAAAAAAAAAAAGGAATAGAGCTGGCTATATGACATCATGTTGGTGGGAATATGAATGCAGATAAAAACATAGTTGTGCCTATTTGCACAAGTGTGTTCTAAAAGTGTGTCTGAGAAGCAATTATGCAGAGGGGTGGAGCTAGGTCTAGGTCTACAAAGTCTGAGTTCCTGGGCTCAAACCCCAATTCTCCAGCCTACCAGAGCTTGAGACCTTAGGTTGGCTCTCTGTGCCTCACTTTCCTCTCCTGTAAAATGGGGATGATCACCTTTACCAGAGGCTTGTAAGGGCCAAGGGAGGTGTATGTAAGTACATGCCGCAGTGCCTGGAAGAGCACCCACCCAAGAAGTCACGGATCAGGGTACATGCATGGGATGCTGTTCTAGGCATTGGTAGCTTTTAGGTGTTTTTAAGGAATCCATCCGAATGGTGTTGTCATCTTGTGTGAGTGCAGTTACATGCACTGTGGTGGCAGGGGCACCCCAGTTTCTTTGAAATAAGGAAGGTTATGACAAGCCAAAGAGTAAGAAAGTAATAACTTTATTATGTTATGTGTGGGTGCCCCCCAAATTTACATGTTGAAACCCCAATCCCAATGATGGTATGTGGAGGTGGGCCCTTTGAGGGGTAATTAGGTTGTGAGTGTGGAGCCCTCATGAATGGGATTGGTGTCCTTATACAAAGAGGTCAGAGAGCTAGTTGTGACAACAGAAGACAGCAGTACACAACCCAAAAGAGGGCTCTCACCAGAATCCAACCGTGCTGGCACATGTCAGGCTTCCAGCCTCCAGAACTGTGAAAAATAAATGTTTGATGTTTGAGCCATCCAGTCTACGGTAATTTGTTACAACAGCCTGAACTAACACAGACCCCACGGTACTTCGCACTGTCTCCATCCAGGTTCTGCAGCAACCTGTCCGGCTACGTGTTCCAGACAGCACAGCTTCAGGAAAACAGAGCCGCCTGACCAGTCTGCCTGGTGTCTGCTGCTCCCCACTCCCCCCTCCCCACACACATCACAGGTATTATCAAGAACAGAAATTGATACCTGTCATGTGCCGCTATGCAGAATCTAGGGCCTGTCAATTTTCACCACATCAAAGTCTAAGACATTGTACCAAGCTCTCCCCACCTGTAACTCAACAGCAATCCTACCACGTAGCTATGCAGCCCTATACATGTGGAAAAACTGAGACTTTTCGAGGTTAAGTCACCTGCAGAGGTCATAAAACCAGTACATGTTGGAGTTGAGATCTATCTGAAGCATGACTATTTTCTCAGACTTAGCTCTTGAGCATAAGGCCAGATTAGCACCACTCACAAAGTATTTGTTCTCCCATGCTGCCAGCAAACCTTACAGGAGGGCCATCCAAGAGGCCATGAGGAAATGCGGCCATCCAGAAGGGAGAGGCCAGCTGACTCAGGCAACGAAACAGCCCAGCAGTCGTGATGTCTTCTTTCTTCCCTCTTCTTCCACCTAAGACACGAGAACAGAAACTGTTACAGACCTTTGCATTTGCACCCCTCGCCTTCTCTCATCTTGAAGGAGGAGAGGAAAATGCGGTCATTCCAGGAGGAAATCCACTGAGATCACTCCCAGGGACCCCTCTCTCCCTCCATCCTGATAAAGCTCCTCCACATTCATGGAATAAGCTGGGTCTCGACCCAAAGTTTCGATAATTGTGAGGGACCCTTCCCAGGGGAGTCCTGAGGATACTGGAAAGGGCAGAAATTCAGAACCAGAAGAAAAGCACCCATCCTCCCCGACAGGAGCTGAGTCGTGGGTGCCAGGAGGAAGGAAACAAGAAGGCAGACGGAAGAAGGGGGGAAGAGTTTCACTGACTTAGCCAATCCCAAGGGAGCAACGTGAGAAGTGGAAATCCTGTTTTAGCCAATCCCGAGAGAGTAGGGAGCTTGGAAAGCCAGTTTTAGCCAATCCTAAGGGAGCAGCCCCTTGTGCCAGCCAATCCCCTAAGGAAAAGAGGGCGTATTGGGTGAACCCTTCAGCCAATTAGGGAGCGTCATTCATCCCACCAACGTCTCTTTGCGGGAACCATAGTATTAGGCGTGGGAAGTTTTCTTTGGGGTTGCGGAAGTTGGTTTACGGAGCTCGGTTTAGGAAATGTAAGTTCTCAACTATTAATGTGAAACAGTAATATCGTCTGCACCAGAAGGACGCTTCTTTCTCATCCACACACCTGGGAACTCTCTCAGGATTCTCCAGAAGATTTAAACTATCACAAAATAAAAATTTTAAGGAATTTAGAAAATTATCATGCAAGCATAAGTAGTCAACACCTGAAGTTAGAATTGGTTTGGCTATCGATTGGATTTTTTGACTATTTGCATTTTTAAAGATAAACTCTTTTTAGAAATTAAAAAAAAATCCAGGAAAACTAAGTAACAAATTTTACCTTTAATTGCAAGGCATTTGATTCCTGTACTATTTTCCTTCCCATGTAGGAGGTAACATTTCCTGCTTAGTAGGAAATAAATAGCTTTCTTGTAACTCTCTTCTGAGCCATTGTGTTTGTTACAACACCAAGAAACAATGCTTTGTGAGAACTTACGCTAGGGTCAGAAGCTGTTTTAAGGTTTCCACTCGTCTAATTCTCAGGTAGCCCTTGTGTTGAGATAACAGAAGTACAGTTTTATTGGGGGTAGTAAGTGACATAGAATGAACTGAACATGTGTGAAGTTTACGATTTGACAAGTTTTGGTGTATGAATATACCGTAGCTCCATCACCACAAGCAAGATAATGAACCTATTATACCCCCCCAAGTTTTCCCATGCTCCTTTAAAACCCCTGTCTCCCACTTCTTGCCCCACCCCGTAACTTCCAGGCAGTGCTTTCTGTCACTGTAGATGAGTTTGCATTTTCTAGAATTTTAGACTTTTACATAAAGCAAATTACATTCCTTTTGAATGGCTTCTTTAGGCCAAGGTAACTATTCTGAGAATCATCCATGATGTTGAGCGTATCAATACTGTTTTCCTTTTTATTGCCAAGTAGTGCATTGCATGAACAAATCATTATTTGTTTACCCATGTTACTGGACATTTGGGTAGCTTCCAGTTCATTCCTTTTAGGTAAATACCTAGGAGTTGAATAGCTGAGTGAAGGGTAGATGTATATTTAACATTTTAAGAAATTTCCAAACTGGTTGACTGTTTTTCGTTCCCACCATCAATGAATGGGAGTTTAAGTAGTTTCCTGTGTTTGCCAACATTTGGGATGGTCAGTTTGTTTAAATATTTACAATCATTTAAAATAGGTGTGTAGTATGTAGTAGAACCCTATCATGGCTTTAATTTGTTTTTCCCTTAGAATGATGGTGCTAAGTTCCTCTCTTGTACTCAGTTCCCATCAGTATATCTACTTTAGTCATGTGTCCAAATATTTTGCCCATTTTTTTAAAAAACTGGGGTTCTTTGTTATCTTACTATTGAACTTTCAGAGTTTTTCATGTTTTCTGGATACAACCCCTTTATCAGGTATGTGATTTGTATTATTTTCTTTCAGTCTTTTCATTTTCTTTACAGTGTCTTTTGAATTTCTTAATTTTAATAAAGCCTAGTTTATATTTTTTTCTTTTATGGATCTAGTTGTATCTCAAAAAACCCTATGCAGGTTCTTTGAAAATTTTTAGTTAAAACAAGGGCATTCAGTTTTACTCATCTGGTTGCCAAAGATCAAGAGGTTTGATAATACACACTGTTGGCGGTTCTGTTGGGAAATAGGGGCCCGTGTTGTTGATGAGTGTCCAGTGTTAGAAGGACTTCTGCAAAACTAAAAATCAGTGTACCCTTTGACAGAGAAATTCCACTCTAGGAATTGGTCATACTAATCATATTAGCAGGTGTGTGCAAAGGGCATATATGCCTTCCCACACTGGTTGTAGTAGCAAAAAACAGAGAGCATCTAAATTGGAGAAACAGGAAGCATCTAAAATTTCCATTGGAGGGGAGTTGAGTGAATAAATATAACATTCATACAATGCAACTCTGTAGCATTAAAATGAAGAGGTAGATCCCCTTATACTGATATGAAAGTAACTTCAGGATACAACGTTAAGAAGATAAAAAGCACCCTGTTTGGTATTCCAGCATTTGTTTAAAAAGAAGGTAGGGATACATATACATTTGAATATGTATATAGTTTCTCTGCGACACAAGAGATTAATAACAGCAGGTGCCTTTCAGGAAGGGAATAGCAAGTGGGTGTGACTCTGAGTAGGTATGAGAAAAAGAATCAACCTTTTTTTTTTTTTTCACTCTAAACTGAACCATTCTAATACATTTGAATTTGTAGAATATGTATTAATTTCTCTGAACAGATAAAAACATTTGTTTTTAAAAACAATGGTATTTTAATGTCCTTGTAATTCTTTTGTCTTGCTTTATCTCAGCAGCTGTTTCCAAAAAGGCAGTCTGTAGTTGCTTCTTTGAAGCTGAGGAGGTATGAGGCTTTGAAAGATTAAGAGGGGCAGAGGGGCTCCCCGACTCAATAGCAAATTGTCACTAGCTAGGGACCACTCCAGACTTGGTGTCTTTATGTCTAGATGTCACCTTTCATCCCTTTGCTTTCCCCCAAGCACATTTATTGCACAGATTCTTTTTATAGGCTCTGTGCTAGTCAGAGGAAGGGAACGAAATAAGCTGTCCCCGCCTTGTTGGATTGTACTGGCCCATGGAGGAGTCCGTCATTAAACCAGGAACACATGGAATCCTGTAATTTGTGCTGAGAACCATGAAAGACAGAACTGGGCATTGCTATAAGAGGGTGGAACAGGGAAATCTACATTAAATTAAGGGAGCAGAAGACCTGTCTAACAAGTGGACGGTTATGCTGGAGCTTTGCCACTTAGGACTCTTTCCGGTGCAAGTGCAGAAATCCAGTTCAAGTGAGCTTTAAGCCCAAAACAGAAAACTATTGTCTACAAGTAACCGAAGTGTCTAGGATGGACTCAGGGGAGGGAGCGTCACGAGTGACTATTCATGGAGCCACAAAAATGTTTGGGAACTCAGCAGAGGTGCTGGGTATACAACACCGGAAATGTACCAAGTGCCACTGAACCGGACACTTCAAAATAGTTAATTTCATATCACTTATGTTTCACCTCAATAAAAAAAAAAAAAAAGGAAAGAGTCTGCATGTGATTCTTCTACGGCGAGGATCCTGGAGCATTAGGAACAGCCTCTGTGGGTGAAGTAGTTAGTAACATTCAGTGGGAGAAGGACAGATGTCTTCTGACCCCATTCACTAAGGTTCCTTAATGCTCGGATGACACTCTAAGTCAGATACAGGAATGATGCACCCCTAGTCTCCTGAGATGACTCACGAAAACAGAGCAGAGTCATCTAGTTACCACCTTCTGTGTATGGAAGTCACGGTCTTTGGCAGATAGCTTCATCTGTGATCTGTGCCTGGCTGACACATTACAACATCGGGACCAGGCAGTGACAACCCACAAATCCTGGTGTGGGCAGGTAGCTTCCTGTGGGGTTCCCTGTTGATGGCAGGGCTTAACGATATGGTGAGTGGGCACGGGTACCCATTCTCATTTCCTTCTAAGTGTGCTTGCTGGGGCTGGAATGGCTGATTACTGCATTTCCCAGGCTTCCTTGCTTCTAGGGTTCTGGACTCAAATTAGGCCCTTCCAGTTAGAGGCACTTGTCTAAAATTTGGCAGATGGAGGAAAGGAGGGCTCTTCTTCCTGATGCTTTGCGTATTGTCAGCAAAAGCACTGGGTTTTTGTTTCTTTTTGTTTTTTATAGGCCGTCCAATGCCCAGATCCATAAAGGAGTGTAACACGTGGAAATAGGGACACCTGGGTGGCTTAGTTGGTTAAGCTTCCAAGTCCTGATTTCGGCTCAGGTCACCATCTCACAGTTTGGGGGATCAAGCCCTGTGTTGGGCTCTGTACTGACAGCTTGAAGCCTGCTTGGGATTCTCTCTCTCTCCCTCTCTGTCTCTCCCCCTCCCCAGCTTGTGATCTCTTTCTCTCTCTCAAAATAAATAAGCATTAAAAAACACAAGTGGAAGGGCGCCTGGGTGGCTTAGTCGGTTAAGCGTCCGACTTTCGCTTAGGTCATGATCTTGCAGTTCGTGGGTTCGAGCCCCGCGTTGGGCTCTGTGCTGACTGCCAGCTCAGAGCCTGGAGCCTGTTTCAGAGTCTGTGACTCCCTCTCTCTCTGACCCTACCCTGCTCATGCTGTCTCTCTCTCTCCTAGAAATAAATAAAAAATATTTTAAAAAAAAACACAAGTGGAAATAAAGCAAATTCACATTTTTGTCACCTGTCCTCCATGCTGTCATCTCTGCCTGGAAAGAAACCCTTAAGGAGACAGGACACGAGGATCAGCATCTTGGCACAGTGATTCAGGGAGGCCCAGCCACTCCTAGGACTGTTCTCAGCTGACTAGGGGGGTGACACCTGGCCCATACCCTCTAAGAATGGGCTGATCATTTGGAAAGGAAGTCATTGAAGGAACACTACAGCCAGGCCTGTGTTCATTGAGTGTTGTAAAGGGCTAGGTTTGGGATGGGAGCTGGGGACAGATGGCAAGATGAGATGGAGATAAAGCCCAGGGTGCCTCCAGCCAGGATCAAAGAAAGGAAGTTCCCCAGGATTTGGACGATAGCGACTGGATAATGGAGAATTTTAAAAAGCCTGGAAAGGCAGGATGCCTGCCCAGACCGGAGCCCATCCCTGTGTTCTCTTTTGCATCCACTCTGGTAGTAGATAAAAAAAAGAGCCACAGCTCACCTGGTCAAGGGGAGGGATCCTGGCCAAAGACCTCCCAATCTATCAGTTACTAAAGGAGCACAGTGGATGTTATCCATGGTTTTTTGAGTCTCCAGGGAGGAATCCTTTGTGTGGGTCTCAGTGGGAGGCAGTGCCTGTGTCCCATTGTAGATGCCAAGGGGGCCAGGGATTCTCAACCTCCTGGTACCTGGGAAACGTCCTTGACCCAAGCTCAGCCAATCACATGCTTTCTTCCTTCTGAGACTTTGAATCTTCAGGAAATAATGCAAGTACAGAGGGTCTATTGAGAAATTACTTCTGGCAGCAGCAGCAGCAGCAGCTGCTGGTCATCCCAACTGGAAAGTTCCTGGGGCAGGACCTTGGCTACATCTCCACTGCCCAACCGACCTTGATCTGGCTCTTGGAGACCCCAGGCTCTGGCTGCTTTTCTGCTCAGCCATTCTCAGTGTGTGGCTGCCACCCTTGAAGTGACTTCATTTTCTCAAGATGACAGCTGAGCCGTACTCATCACATCTGCATTTCAGATATAAGAAAAGGAGAACCAAAAGGCAAAAAGGTATACACCTCCCAGCTGAATCATGCTCTTTTAAAGAACTTCCCTGGAAGCCCCCCCATAATTATCTTTTCCTTACATTTTAATTGGGCACTTCTATCTACAAAGGAGGCTGGGAAATGTCATTGGGGCACATCAACCCTCTTAGAGCAAAGGAAGAAGAGGATGGATACAGAGGGGACAACTAGGGGGGATAAAGGGAATAAAATTAAGGGGAAGTAATAAAAGTGACATTGATCTGGGTGAGGTGACATAGCCAATCCGCAGTCAACACACTCCTTGTATTGATCACATACCAATGAAGGACAACATTTGTCAACAGATAATGAAAAAGACAGAGCCAGGATCCAAAAGCAGGGCAAACATCTCTTTGAACCAAAAAATGAGCAGAAGCAATGTGAGTGGTGAGAGAAAAGGCCTCGTGGGCTCTAGGTTTGGAGACTCAGCTCTGGGGGAAAGGACACTTTAAGGGCTTTTGGTGAGAAAAGGACCCAAGGCAGGTTCACTAGGTGAAACAGAGCCTCAAACAAGGGCTGCCCACCTGTGGATTACAGGGAGTTGAGGGCACATTTCCTACCTCCATGGTAACCAACAAGTGGTGGACTCCTGGACAGGGAGGGGAGAGGGGGAGAGAGAGAGAGCGAGAGAGAGTGAGACAGGGAGGGAGGAAGTCTGGAACCCAAATACTGGTCAAAGAAACAAACAAAACCCCTCCTACTCAAAATGAAACTGCCTGCAAAGTACGTTTCCAAAATTGGAAGAAATCTGCACCTGGGTGGCTCAGTGGGTTGAGCATCCTGCTTTGGCTCGAGTCATGATCTTGCGGTCTGTGAGATCAAGCCCAGCATCAAGCTCTGTGCTGACAGCTCCCAACCAAAATTAGAAGAAATCTAATGCCAAGGAAAAGTCGACAGATTTACTAATCAAAGCATGATGTGAATTAAGCTTATGGAACAATAGGACAAAAACCTAAATAAGTAGGTCCAGGGTGGTCAGATATAAATAAAGACATAACTGCGAAATTGAAAAGCAAATTACAAAGCAAAAATTGCACGGAGACTTACAGTGGCAACTGCAGCTACCAGTTATGGGAAGTAGCATCGGCATTCAGTGTGTGTCTCCAGGTGGAAACAAGACCCTGGTTCTTCCCCAACCCAAATCTTGCCTGGAGAGTTTACTTCATGGCCTGTGATGCGCCATGCTGGCTTTCCCAACCAAGGACCCTTCTTCCCCTCTGGCCTTTCATCCACAGCCGCGGTCTTCCATGTCCAACGTCTCAGGCATATTTCTGACTCTACTGGTCTCACCCATTCCACAGAAACCTACTTCCTGAAGCTGTCCATCCTCATGCTCAGATTGGACCGATGCATAACTGTTGTCCTGGACAGCTCCTTCTCCCGGACTGGCTCCACTATTTCCTGCATCCCAGATCTTCCTCTTTCTAGGTTGATTCTTTCATTCTGTGACACACCTCCTAAGAATGGTTACAGGATGATCGATTTTCTGAATTCTTGCATACTAAAAATATCATTTGTTCTCATAGCTGGAATAGTATGGCTGGATATAGAATTCTAAGCTGGAAAATTATTGTTTTCCTTAGGGAAAAAAAATCAGCCTCATAGCATTGAGCACCCCAGCACCAAATTGTAGTCCCTAAATATCATTTCCCACTAAAGGATTCCTGGCTCCTTGGAGAATTGGTTGATTACAGGTTTGGGGTAGGAAGTTTTCAAGGTAAACCTGAGAGATCTTGTCACACCAGAAAATAGGAAGGCTATCAACTTGGGCTGGGTGGGGATATTTTATAGTGACAGCCCAAGAAATACCTTAGTAAAGGCCATGAGTTGTTGTTTCTTTTAATAACCCATTTATATGTTTAAAAGAAATAAAAAATGCAAGCCATTCACCTCTGTAAAATTAAGAGCAAAGATTAAAACAATCATGGATGCCCCGTGTTGGCGAGGCCATGGGCCAACAGCACTTTCTTCCTGCACTGGGAGAATATGCTGTTGGACTGCTTAGCCTTTCTCAGTGGCAATGTAGCTATATCCAAAATTTTAAACATACATACCTTTTGGCCCAGCAACACCACCTCTAATACTTTTTCTCATTTGAACAGATAAAAATCTACAAAACTGCACAGAAATATGTACAAGAATCTACATTGCAGCATCATTTGTAATCGTGAGAAGGTGGAAACAACCAAATACCCATGTTGGAGATGTAGGTACATAAATGGTGGTGTGACCACAAAGTGAAATGTTATGATGGGCCAGTTAAAATTAGGTAGTTCTGTCCAGTAGGAAAGAAATGTCCTGATATGTTGTTAAATGAAAAAGGCAAGTTGCAAGGGAACACAAAGCAGTCCTCAGTTGTGAAACAGTTTTGTGTACGCAGAAGAAATGTGTCTCCACACCCTCCTGCGTCAGCTGGTGCCTGATGGCGGGATGTGGTTGTGATGCTTTAGGAGATGAAATATGTGCACATAACACACTTTTGTACCGTTGGAATTGTGACAACTAGCATGTGTTTTATCATCAGGAAAAAAAAATAATGAACAAGGATCATAAAGCTTTATTTAATAAATATAACCAAAAATTTCAAAATACTTTATTCCATATGTGGCCAATTAGAGAAAGAAAAAAAGTTAGAGGGAAGTGTCTGAAGAGACCAAGTGGAAGGGTCAGGAGAAAGGATGGACGTTGGGGAAATGCAAGCAGTAGACAAACAGTAAAATAAAGGAAGGTGGAGGCCAGAGAGTTGCTCAGAGGCTCAAAATGCTCAGAGTACCCCCTTTCATGGGTCACATCTCATGGGGGCTTCAGCTCCCTGGCAATGATTGAAGCTGATAAACTGATACTTAGGGGAATCGATCAGGGACTCCAGAAATCCTCTCAAAACCAGAAGGGCTTTCTTTTCTTTTTTTCTACCACCGTCAGGATTGGGCCCCCACCCACCCATCCCCCAATAAAAAAGAATTTGGCTGGATGTCTGTAAGCCCCTAATCGGGGAATAATTTACCTTTTCTGAATAGACTCCAAGATCCTCAAGGCTATCAATTTTTAACTTAGGTCTTAATATCCATTTGCCACTCAATGCTTTTTTTTTTTTTTTTAACTGAAATGTTGGGTTTGGTTCTGATGATTCCAAATCACATATGAAAGGGAATCTACTTAATAGTTTATATTTTCCAAATGTGTGGGGGCAAGGGTGGGAGGTCAGATCTGGTTGTGGGGACATCGTGTGGTGAGAAGGTGGTCAACAAATCAGCTCAGAGGAAGGTGTTTGGGGTCCTGGGGATGCATACTTCATCCTGACACAGAGCAGGTGAGCCTGGATAAGCCCACGAAGCATTGGGGCCTCTAAGGAAATGTCTGTGATTCACTCGACTCACTCCTGGACCCCCAGGATGGGGACCTGGCCCCTCTCCTTTTACCACGGGAAGGCTGGAGCAAACAATCGTAAACACAAGAAGGTTCCAAGATAGGTGTATTACAGAGTATGTGGCAGTGTGGCTGGGGGACTCCCAGAAAGACGTGGCAGACACAGGCATCAGGGGCCAAAGCGCATCTTGAGCTGATTCCTCACGGACCAATTTTAGCTTCTGAAAGGAGAAACTCCTTTAAAAAAAAAAAACTTTTTTCTTCTTTTTCTGAGAAAAAAGGCCCGAGAGCTGCAGAGAGCCTCCCTGAGGGCAGCGAGGAGCGGCAACAACATGGAATCCAGTCAGAAAGCTCATGTCTCCACTCTTTATTAAAGCTAGGTCCTCCTGCCAATGGCTCCTCCGAGGCCAGGCAGAAGCAGCTGGGGCCCAGGAGGGGCTCCGCACGTATGTACTCTGAGGGGTGTGCAGGGAGGGCTGAGCCCGGAGCCGAACCCCGGCCATGCAGGGCTAGTCCCCCTCGCCCTTGGCCCCAGAGGCTCCCGTCCCACAAGGAGAGGAAAGAAACGGAGGGCAGGGAAGGCATCACCCAGCATTGCGGACGCCTCCCGGGACCCCTGCCCTCCTCGTCGCCCCGCCCCACCCCGTCACCTCCGCCAGCCAGGTGATCTCTTACCACCTCGGTCCACGCCCCCTCCCCACCCACCGACTACTGCGCCTCCTACCCCGCCCCCAGCCCCGGCAGCCTGGCCGCTGGCTCTCAGGCCCCAAGGCCGTGCCTACACTAAAACAGAAGGAACTAGGTCTAAAAGGGAATGCAGTTGCTTCAGAGTCTGTTTTCTGGCCCCACTCCCATTGGCCCAAAAGGCAAGATGGGAGAGAGGGATCTCACACGAGCCACACTTCAGCTGCCTGCCCAGTGGCTCCCGATGGCCCAACCCGGAGGGTGGGGGGCCCACCAGGTGCGGGCCTTGCATAGCTGGGTGCCTGGCTTGTCACTGAGCCACAGGCTCACGTCCACACCCCCCAGAGGTGGACTGCCACTGTGCAGACTGTCCATCTTGTGAAATGGGATTCTAAACTGAAACACTACTTGCTTCTAGTATAGAATAATGACAGAAGCAGAGTTAAAGGGTCCCAGGCCCAAAGGGATATGAGAAATGATTTGCTGCCGACCTGTCGCTTTACAGTTGGTTATTAATTATAAAGAAGCATTGGGCTCAGAGGGCAGGGCCCCGTGTGTCCACTTGCCCCAGGGGAGGTGACAGCCCAGGCAGCTGAAGGCTAGGGCCGCGGCCACAGCGACCGACAAAGAGCCCCGCAAGGATCTCTGAGTGTGCCGCCTCTGGGTGTCGGGGAGGGGGGACCAAAGGGCTCGAAGAGGAGGCTGAGACCAAAACCCACCCGGCAACACGAGCGCCTGCCTGATCTGGGTGCTCAAGTGGGGTGGGGAGAGTGGGTGACTCTCCCCCAGAATAAGGCTTCAAACTCCCTCAGGCCCCTGCGAACACCTGCAACCCCGCCTGGGGCCACAAATTTGGTTTCAGACGTTTTCTCCTCCCAGACTCTTCTTGCCACACAAGAGATGGAAATAAATATCCACAGTAGACAGAATAAAAGCTTTCCCAGCTGCATGTCTGCCCCCCGGGTAGGGAGGAACATCGTCCTCTGGAAACCCATAGGGCTTCCCCTTAGCCACGCGCAGTCCCTAAACCTTCCCGGACACACTCAAATGACCAGAAGGCCCCTGAAGTCTCTCACTGAGGAATGGAAGAAGTCGTCAGCCAAACCCACGGGAGGAGGAGCCGGATGCTCTGCCTCGACCACCCCGCCCTCCCTTTGACGCAAGGGCATCCCCTCCCTCGCTGTACAACCCGCTCACAAACTCATCGGCCGCCGGTTCCCCGGGGCCACCCAAATCGGAATCCGAGTGAAATAAATAACATCGCCCGCCATCCCTACCGCTTGGCTTCACAGCACAGACCCAGGGATGCCGCAGTCTTGGTCGGGGTAGCCGCCCCCAGCCCTCGCCTCCTCCGCGCGCGGCTCTCCTCTCCCCGCGCGCCCCCTGCACGGCCGGACGGGCTTGGCGACCCGGTTTCCTCGGGGCCGGGCAGGAGGGGCGCCCGAGGCCGGGGTGGGGGTGGTGCGCCGGGGGCTGAGGGGAAGGCACCGCACCAGGACTGGGGCCCTCAGCACCCCGGGGACAGAGGAGCAAGGGGCCGGCGGCCCAGAGGGCTCCGCCTCCGTCGACCTCGGCCCATCACAGGATGCTCTCCTCGTAGGCGCCCGAGGGCCCCGCGAAGGCGGCCGTGGGCTCGGAGCCGAAGCTCGTCCCGCCTGCGAACTCCAGCAGGGTGCTGCCGCGCTCCCCGGGCCCGCTGCCCGCCCCTGGCGGCCCCTTGGCGGGCGCCTCGGCCTTAGACGCGGGAGCCGCGGCCGCCGAGCTGGGCGCGCCAGCCGCGCTGCGGTGCGTCTTCATGTGGGTGAGCAGGTGCGAGCTCTGCGAGAAGCGGCGGCCACAGTTGGCGCAGGCGTACGGCCGCTCGCCCGTGTGCGTGCGCTGGTGCGTGACGAGCACCGAGCGCTGCGAGAAGCGCTTGCCGCACTCGGGGCACGGGAAGGGCCGCTCGCCCGTGTGGCCGCGCCGGTGCTTGGCCAGGTTGGAGCGCTGCGCGAAGCCGCGGCCGCAGTCGGTGCAGCGGAAGGGCTTCTCGCCCGTGTGCGTGCGCCGGTGCCTCTTGAAGTCCGAGCTGTGGCCGAAGCCCTTGCCGCAGTCGGGGCAGCGGTGTGGCTTCTCCTCGGCGTGCGCCCACTGGTGCCGTGTCAGCGCCGCGCTCTGCCCGAAGCGGCGGCCGCACTCGCCGCACGCGTAGGGCCTCTCGCCCGTGTGCGCGCGCCCGTGCGCCGTCAGGTGCGCGCGCCGGCTGAAGCCCGCGCCGCACACGCCGCACACGAAGGGCTTTTCGCCCGTATGGCCGCGTACGTGCGCCGCCAGGTGCGAGCCGCGGGCAAAGCGCGCGCCGCACTCGGGGCACGGGAAGGGCCGCTCGCCGGTGTGCGTGCGGCGGTGGCGCGCCAGGTGCGAGCCGTATACGAAGCTCTTGCCGCAGTCCGCGCAGCGGTGCGGCCGCTCGCCCGCGTGGTAGCGCTGGTGCTTGGCCAGCGCCGCGCGGCGCCCGAAAGTCTTGCCGCAGTCGGAGCAGATCCACGGGCTCTCCTCCTCCGCCAGCGCGGCGGGTGCCGGCTCGGCCAGCAGCCCCCGACGGCCGGCGCGAACGCGCGGAGCCCGCCGCCGCCGCCGCTCCCCGGCCCGCCGCCGCCGAAAGGGTCACAGGCCAGCCCGGCGCTCTCCACCAAGGCGAGCCGACCCCCCAGGGGTCCCGGCAGGGGGCGTCCGTCGCCCGACAGCCGGTCCCCGAAGTCCGGGAGACCCAGGATCGGGAAGCCGTCCGGGTGGAGCCAGGACTTGGGGTGCACGGGAAAGTGGAAGCCAAGTGGGTGCGAGGAAGGGCCTTCGCCCTCCCCCAGGCCGTTGCCCAGCTCGAGGAACCGCCTGTCCGGCTCGGGGTCCTCCTTGCTCCCGGGGGTGGGCGCCACCGCCGCCGCCTCCTCTCTGGTCTCCACCTCGGCCTCTCCGTCCGCCTCGGCCTCCTCCGGCCCCTCTGGCCCGGCCTCGGCCTCCTCGGGCACCGCCGCAGGGACCGTGTCGCAGACCTCCCGCCGAGTGCCGTCGCCGCCGGGCTCCGTGCAACCGCCGCCGCGCCGGTGGCGCTGGAAGTCGGCGCGCAGGCGGAAGGCCTGGCCGCAGTCGGGGCAGCAGTGCGGCCGGTCGGCCGTGTGCACCGCCTGGTGCCTAGCGAGCGCCGAGCTCTGGCTGAAGCTGCGACCGCAGTGCGGGCACGGGTAGGGCCGCTCGCCGGTGTGCGTGCGCTGGTGCGTGACCAGGTAGGAGCGGCGCCCGAAGCCCGCACCGCAGAAGGCGCAGCGGTAGGGCCGCTCGCCAGTGTGGATGCGCCGGTGCGTGACCAGGTGCGACTTGTAGACGAAGCGCTTGCCGCAGTCCGGGCACGGGAAGGGCTTCTCGCCGGTGTGCGTGCGCTGGTGGATGGCCAGGTGCGAGCGGTACACGAAGCCCTTACCGCACTCGTCGCAGCCGAAGGGCTTGACGGCCGCGTGGTAGCGCTGGTGCTTGGCCAGCCGGGACCGGTGCGGGAACACTTTGCCGCAAACGTCGCACGTCGTCTCGGGCCGCCCTACTGGAGTGGCCACAGTAGCAGGGAAGGCCCAGGGTGCCAGCAGGTTCGCGCCAGGCTCCCGGCCCGGCAGGAAGGGCTTCGCCTCGGACCCCTCAGCCAGGACCCCGAGGCCCCCAGGGTCGGGACCCCACCCCTCCGGAGTCTGTGCTGAATCGGAGTCATCGGGGCCCCAAGTCCCAGGCACGTCCCCCACGCCGTAGGCCGCTGACCAGAGCCCTGGGGGCTCGTTCTCCTCCTCGGCCACCTCCGCCAGGAAGTCCTCGTCGTCCTCCTCCTCGTGGTCCTCGATATCGTCGGTCCAGAACCAGGCCCCTGAAGGGGACAAAGGCCAGAAGAGGTGAGAGGCAGCTCCTTGCAGGCTCCTCCCCCTGAGAAATCGCGCGTTGGGCGGGACCCCAAGCTCCCCTCGCACTGAGCCTCCATTCCCGATCTGGGACAGGGTGCCTCCATTTCAGTAAAGCCACCACTTCCCCCGTGGGTGTCCCTCCTAGGGAAGCCGTGATTCCTTCACTTCTTGGACTGTTCTCAAATGGCATCAACTAATGCCCTTGCTCAGGAACAGGGATGCTCTACAAAGTTGGTGACCTTGCCTGCAGGTTCCTGTGAGAACATGACAGGGGGCCTGTGTTCAGAAAAACAGATTCCCGAGTTGTTTTCCCCAAAGCCCCTTGTGTTCTAGAGAATTCCACCCCCACCCTTGCTTGGCCCAAGGCAAGCAAGACTGTGGTGCCAGCACAGCCCCAGGCCCCTGACGCTGAGAACCTGCCCTCCTAAGCACCTATTAAGCTTTGCCTGGCGTCCCTTCCCCCTCTGAGTTCTTCACCAGCCTCAGGCTGGCCAGCAGCCACAGGTCTCGCACCCACACTCAAGGGCAGAACCAGAAAAGCTACCTTGAGTGGAGGAGACCCAGAGGGGCGATTGGGCCCCAGCTCTCTAAACTCATACTAACAGCCACCAGCAACTGTTCAGGTATAGCCCACGCTCCCCTGCTCAGCCTCCCCAAAGCTGGGGAACCATTCTCTGAGTGGCTGTGGATCTGGGAAACAGTCCCCAGTTGGCTAAGACTGGATGAACTGCAAACACTTCATCACAGAAGGCCAAGGACACCCCCCAAGCTCCCGCAGTTCTGTACCTCCTCCACCAAACTGCACCCCGACCTCTCCCTTCAGTGCAGAGGATGATTATGGACTCAGGCCTGTAGAGTTTTCTGGTTTACATAATGGAGTCCTGATATACCTGCCATTGTGATACATCTGGGAGGGAACTAACACTTATGGAGCAGGCACGACATCACCAGGAGCAGAAGGGAAAAGCCTGACCCACGGTGGCCCCAGGTGTTCCAAAGTACCTGTGTGCCTACTTTCTCATGTATACTTTGCCTCATGAATGTCCACAGTGGCTGCACCCCATGCTGTAGCCCAGTTCAGAATCCTAGCATCTGGAAGGGTCAGACTCCGAGGGTGGTAATCTCTTCTTCTACTCCACCTGGGTCCACCACCAAAACTGTGGCCAGTGCCAGCCATCACCTGGCTGGATGAGTCAGATCACGAGTCCTGCCCCCCAGGGAAGGTTGGGGCCCCGGAGGGCTGCCCACCCCGGCTCGGTCCTTGTTCTGTATTTCTGTATGCCACTCTACATGTATGGTGAGATGGTCACGTGGGCAAACCCAGCACAGCGCAGAGTGAAATAAAGCCAGACACAGGCATGATTTCAGCTGTGAAAAAAAACCACGCATCATGTAAAGGGATACAGAGATGGGTTATTTTATTTTTTCATAATTGGCAATCCTTTAAGTTTTCTACAGTTAGTAATATATCGTTGTAGTAAAAATAAGCTTTAAAATAAGAGACAAAAGTTCCCTGAACTAAGCTCAGTTTGCCTCCAGATGCCACCCAGAGCCATGAGGGGGTGCTGTGGAGTGGCCGGTGCCCTCAACAGCACAGAGCAGTACCCGCTCCTCACTGCGCGGCTGCAGCGCCCTTACGCCCTTACGAGATTGGATTGTCCGTGGAAGGGTCAGGCAGGTGAGCTGAGAGATCACTTGGAAATTCTTTCCCGGAGTCTCAGAAGGAATTTTACCTCAAGACTCTGGCGAGGGTCTTGAGTAGTTTGAATGATAGACTCCCTAAGGCAGGGGGGAGTTCAAGCTGAGGAACAAGTGTGATGTCTCAGCGGGGTGCATGGGACCTAGACCCAGGGCAGCACTTGCTGGATCCAAAGCAGCCACTGAGGCCAAATGAGGGCTCACCAACAGGCGACCTCAGCCACTTAGAACTGGAAGGGGTGGGCCAGGTCCCAGTGACTCCCCCACCACACCTCTTCCTCGGGGTCCAGGAGCAGCAGAACATTTCTGCTATGCACTCCAGGGGAGGTGGGCCCTTGCCCTACCTCCACCTCAAGCTTCTCTGAACAAGGCACTGCAGAGACCGTGATCATAGGAGGGACCTGGGGGACCTGGTCACTAGCCCTGGAGCTGGCACTGCCACTCATCCGAGAACGAGAAGACACTCAACACGCAGCCAGGTGGTGGAGAGGACCACTGACACCAAGTGAGGGACGGTAAGGGCAGCCACGTCCCTGGGCGGTCAGAGCCGGCTGCAGCCCAAGACAGGACCTCTGGAAGGCGTGGGCCACTGGAGGGACCCAGAGGAAGAGCAGCCTGCCCCAAGACTGCGCTTTGTTTTCTGGTCCTCCTGTCACCAAAGTGAGCCCTGGAATGGGGGTGTCCCATGTAAGGGTCACTCTGGGCTGCAATGGGGACAGGGTTCCCAGGGGGGTTGCTGGGATCCAACTGAGCACCTGCCAGGTCTACTTGTGAGACAAGAGCCAGGGTAGAGAGGATGCTCTGACGAGAGGGTGACAGGACATGCGCCAACAGTGGCCTACGGGGTTAAGCACGGTTGCTTCTTCCAGAACCCACAGAGGGAGGGTAGAGGGGAAGACCCTGAGTGAAAGCTGGTGTTTGATCTCCTGGAGACATTTGCGCCTTAGGAGTGTGCCCCTGGGTGATAAGCTAGGCTGGAACCAGCCCTTGGAGCCCAGTGATGATCCCAGGGGCTGACCAGTGGCCTCCTCAGCAGAGCCCCCAAGGAACTTCCAGGAAGTACCCTACCCAGGCCCTAATCGGAGGGCCTTGGGGAAGGTGAGGGCCTCTGGGCCACACACCTGGTGCGCCTGCACCCCTGAGCTGCTCAGCATGACCAACAAGATGCCCAGAGAATGGTGCCACCATTTTCTAGAACTCCTGCCACCTAGCAGCCTCTGCCCTGTCCAGGGACCCAGTGGCCTGCCCCCCGGCCCGGCCCACGGTAAGTCGGCCCTGGGTCTGCTCTGACTAAACACCTCTCTGCTGGGACCCTTGAGTAAAGTCAACACCTGCCCCTGACTCTCCCTCTAGACCCGGGGACTCAAGGTGGGTTTGGGGAGGGCCCCCCACCTGGGGACAGTTATCAGAGGAGAACGTGGACAAGGGCTGGTGTGCCCAAAGCTGTGGGTGGCTCCCTCCTCCAGGGCTGCTGGTCAGCTGTCCTGCCTGCCCCCTGAGCAGGAATTTAGTAATCAGGCATATGCTTAAGTGTGGGGGAGGTGGCAGCTCCCACAAGGCCAGGTTTCTGAGCTGGGATCTGTCCTCCCATGAGGACACAGCCCCCCGTCGCTGGTCTCAATCTCCTCCTCTATACTGTGAGCTATAGTACCAAGGACCAAGGATTAGCAGGAGTTTGCGGCCGGGCTCCTTCCCCTTCTGCCCACACTGAGCCCTGGGGTCTGAGGCAAGATAGGACCTAAGTGCCTTCTCCATGGCTCAGACCGAAAAGGGTGATTCGGTGACATCCCAGGTCCCCTCGGAGGTGTGACAAAGGGAAGGCCCACACTGAGGACAGACACCCCCTACCCCAGTTCTCCAGAGGACAGACAGGTGCTCAAGGCCACCTGCAGGCTGGCACCAGGACTGTGCCTCGGCTCCACAGGTGCTCTGCGTCTCTCCTCTCCAAAGACGCTGCCTGCGCTCACCCATTGTGGCAGTCACCCGCCTTAGTGTTGTACCTCTTACTGCTTTTAAATGTTCTCTCTATCCTTTCCTGTGTCATCTTTAGGCAGGTTCAGCCCTGCACACTGTACTCGTCTTTCACTTTCACGTGAGGGGCAGGAACAGCAGCCAAGGAGGGGGACCAGCAGCCGGCCCCGTGGGGTGCCAGGCCCGCCGGGTACCGTGGAGACAGCACAGGGTGGACAATACACAGTGCCAGCCCTCATGGAGCCTGCCAGAGGCAGCAGGCAGGAAATGAGGAAGCAAACATGCAGCCAGGACCGTTTCAGACGGCGCTGTTTGCTGTAAGTCAGGACACGTCCTGGAGGGATACAGGAGGGGGTGCTCCTGAACGCTGTGTGGTCAGAGAACACGCGATTCAGTAGGGACCTAAGAGCTGAGCCAGCCACACAAAGGGCACTCTGGTCAGGGGAAACAGGAGGCACTGAGGCAGGCGAGAGCCTGAAGAGAAGGGCTGTCTGTGGAGCTGGGCTCGGGGAGCTAAGGGTGTGTGAGATGGGTCTGGCAGGGCAGCAGGCCCCAAGGCCCCAGCGGAGAGCCCAGATGCTGTGTCAAGAGCACGGGGACGTTTCTGAAGAGTAAGGCAGATGGCAACTCAGGAACACCTGTACCTGACGGCCTCACGGCAGCATGGGACAGAGACCACTCGAACAGGCAGCCAGGCCCAGTCGGGTGCCCAGGACACTGCATGAGGGGCCTGGGGTGGGACAAGTGGCGCCACTTCACGCTGCGGGGGGAGGGGTTCACTGTGAGATGCTCATCAGATAACTGAATGGAGATGTCAGGCAGACAAGGTCAGGGCTGGAGAAAGAAGCTGAGGATGAGCAGCAGAGATAGGAATGGTACCGGAAGCTCTGGCCCCGCCACCTAGAGAGGACAGAAAAGGACGCAGGACTGTCCTGGTTTCGCAGACAAGCGAGGGCAGATGGAGAAGCAGCCAGAAAGGCAGCTGAGAGCCCCAAGGCATGTGGGCTCCTGAGGCCAAGAGGGTCCATATCTCAGAACAGAGAAGCCGGCCCCGCAAGGACCCCAGGCCGGCCTGGCAGGCCAGGCGGTGGCGGCGGCCGCAGGAGGGCTGTGCTCAGCCCGCAGGTATGCTGCTCTCCAGCCACCATCCCCGCACCAGTGCACGCATGTGCAGGAAGGGGGTGCCGCCAGGGGCAGCGGTCTGCCAGGCGACTACATGGGGCACTCGCAGAGGGATAGACGCCATCTAAGCTGGGTGAAGAGAAAGGCACAGGAAAGTGGGTGGGCTCAAAAGAGGTGAGGAGAGCGGGCACTCATGAGCTGGAGGTGGTGACCACAGGGTGACGCCAGAGCACAGGCATCAAGTCAGCACTGGAAGGGTCACGGGGCGCCTGAGTGTGAGAAGGTGGAGAATGTGCCAGACCTCTAGGCCCCAGCATTCAAGAAACACAAGAGAGGAATCCACTTGGGTCTCGCCTGACTACAATGTGGAAATCCAGAAACTGCTGGGCTCAGAAGAGTCAGCATCCGTACCCTCAGGCACAGTGACCCTCAGTTCTCAACGGACTCGGGTGCTCAGAAGTGAGTACAGAAAGGAAAGGGAAGGAGGCCATCTAGCAAACAGACTTCAGTTCTAGCTGAGAAGGACCTTAGGCGGATTTAGCCCACCCAGGCTGACCCCAGCCCTGGCTACCAGATTCCCAACCCCACCCCAGCACAGGGCCATGTCCAAGACTATGTGCCTGGTCCTGCCCTAGCTCAGGCTCCCCAGACAAGTGGGGCAGGGTGGGGGAGCACTCCAGGCTCACGGGCCCTGGCACAATGACCACTGCCGCTGGGGAGGACAGAGGGGCAGTGGCCCAGCTAGCCAGCCTCCTCAGGGAGCTGCCACACCCGCCCAGGGTCACAGGACACCTTGCGGGGCACAAGGCTGCACCCCGGGACCCTCCAAGAAGCATGGACAATGGGGCCACATCTAGACCACGTGATGAGGCGTGTGGCCCCTTTACCTGCAGGTGGCTTTTCTGAGACATGCCACTAAACGCCCCCCCTCCCCCCAGGCCCCCTGAGAATCACCACGCACATCCAAGCCTCAGCCTGGGTGTAACTGCCATAGTGTCACCAGCTCGAGCCCTCCCCAGTCCACTACCCAGGAACGGGTCCCAGACAGGGTCCCAGGGAGTGTGGACAGCTGGGGCAGGAAGGCCATTCTGCAACACCGGGGACAGTGGGGCCTGGGGCCTGAGCCCACCTTGGGCTCTTAATCACCATGTTCGAGGCCAATTTCCTCATCTGCAAAGGGAGGCTGGTCTCTGCCCTGCCAGGCCCCGGGGTTGCGGGAGGACACAGTGAAGGAGAAAACACCACGAGGAGTACACGCGCAGGCCTAGCATGGTCGGCGGTTTTCTGTGTTTTTATTTGGAAACACGTCTATGAGCTACTCTGAGTCTATCCAGGCATGTGACTGGCAGGAGCCATCCAGTGCCCCTCCCTAAGGTGACATCGCTCCAGCCCAGAACTGGATACTCCTGCCGTGCAAGGACCCCCAGGGAACCCTGAGACACGGAGCCTAACTCACCCCTCACGGTCAGGACCACATGTGGCCACCTCCTGTCCCTCAGAGCCGAAGACTTAACAAGCAGCCCTCACTTACCCAAGAACCCCCAAAACCAGAGAGGTTCCCAGGCAGGGACAGGGACGTTGTGAAAGGCTCCTAAGAGGAAGCTCGAGGTTCTGTCAGGACTCCCCAGCCTCGGACGACCAAGGGCTGGAATGGAAGCCAACCCACAAAGGCAGAGGCTGGCACACGGCAGCCTCCCTGTCTCCGCGCACCCACTCCACATCCCAGACCACCAGCACCGAGACTGCAGCAGAGAGCTAAGGTGAAGGCCAAGGTCCGGCAACTCTGAGGGGCTATGGAGGCCGAAACCACAGGAGAATCCATCTCATACTCACCTGTGTAGACGCCAGTGACAATGTCTCCTTCCTCAGGACGGGGGCTATCTGGAACCCAGGGTTCCTCCCCTTGTTCCAGCCGGAAGATCAGATCCGGCTTGGGGATTGGGTATCCTGGCCAGGAGAAGGACAGCCAGCAGCTGCAGGGCCGCTCTGCGCAGGCCTGCCCTCGCGCCACATAGGGCCACCCCAACATCCCAGCCGCTCCCCACTCACTCTCTCCCCCCTTCTCCAGCCTTCTGAGGACCAGCCCTCCCACCTCCTGGCCTCCACTCTGGGAAAGCCCACCTTCACTTCTGTAGAGCTCTGCCGTGATATTCCCCAGCTTTCCTGCGGAGCCCCCCCTCCCCCCCACAACACCTTCCTCAGTGGCATGTCCACCCCTCTCCCCTGTCACCTGACTCCTCGCCCCTGGAGGCCTCTGGGGAGTATACAGAGCCGAGACCACAGCTCTGGGAGAGACCGGTGGCCACAGAACACCCTCACTTGGCTCAAGGCACCACTGGGCCACAGCAGGGACTCCAGAGCACGGCCCCACCCAGAAGTCAGAATGGTCCGCAGGACCCCCCTCAGGAGGTGGGCTGGCTCAGGACCCCCTTCTCCTAGACCCCGGGATTTCAGAAGCCACCCTCTCAAACTAAGCTGCTAGCAGCCATCACATAAGAAGGCCTCTTGAGGATGGAAGGCGACCTGCTTACCCAAGGACACCAGGATCCCATAGTTCTCCTGCATGACATCCTTGTAAAGGTCCCGCTCGCCTGCATCCAGCCTCTCCCACTCCTCCAGCGAGAAGTACACAGCCACATCCTCGAAGGTCACCAGTCCCTGGAAGACAAAGAGCCCTGGCCACTGTCCTGAGCTGCCCTGGCAGAGAGGCAGGGGAGCCCCTGGAAAGAACAACAGACAATTACTACAGGAAGAACTGCCCGTGGACCTGCAATATGGAGCTCATGGGGACACAGCCCAGTGGCCCATTACCAACAGGCCTGCAAAGGCCCGACAGCACTGAGGGCTTCGGAGTCTGGCTGTAGCCCGAGAAGGCAAGGACCCCAGTTCCATTCAGAGGTGAGGAACCCAGGCTCAAAGAGGGTGGACACTCAGCTCATACAGAGTGGAGCCGAGATTCACACTGAGCCCAGGAGACAACAAAGCTCAAGTCCCTGGCCATGCTTAGAGGCTGTGGCCTCCCTTCCAACGTCCCTGTCCAGCCTAAGCCGGTAGTTGCATTAGCAACGTGAGAGCCCACGCCTGGGTGGGTAAGTGGCATTGACTAAGGTGACTGGGCTCGGCAGGAAACCGGAACCTGGCCAGGCGAGCGGCACTTCAGGTGAGGGGCCACAGCCCACACCCGGGGCAGAGCCAGTCCTCAGAAATACCAATGCACAGTGCAGCTGAGCAAGTGGCAATCAGCACACTCAGGACACCCCAATGGTCGGGGAAGTCTCGGGCCCCAGGAAATTGGAACCACACCCCCATGGGCTTGGGGCTAGAGACCCCCAGACACTTCCTGCTCACAGGCTGAGCTCGCCCTGGCGACCACAGTGCCCCTGCCTTGCCAACAGGGCTCTCAACAGGGACAGCAAATGCCAAGTTGCCCCCTCCTAAAACCCTGCCCAGTTAACTCCCAATGGTGAGAGCAGCTCACCTGAGACCCAGCTGTCAGGGAATCGTCATCATCTTCCTCCTCCTCCTCCTCCTCCTCGTCCTCCTCCTCCTCTTCCAGGCCCTCACCCCTAGGTGTGGCTCGAACCCTGGTGGCCTGCAAGACTGAGGGGAGGATCTCTTAAGGGCCCGCCCTCATCCACAGGCCTCACGGCCACCTTGCCCAGACAGCAAGCAGGTCAGGAGACTCCCTCCCCCCCACCCCCTGTTCCTCTGTTTCAAACCCTGGGTCCTAATGCTCCAGCTCCACCCCGTGGGGCCGAAGAAGAGCTCTCCAAACCTGCCCTCCCCAGGCCCCTCCCCTCCTCCCCCAATGCCAGCTCCTTTTTCTTACCCTTTTCCTGAAGAACTGAGGACTTAGCATCACCACCGCGGCTAAAGCGTTCCTGGGTCCCCAACGTAAGACTCTGCTCCTCTGCCACCACCTCCTCCACGTCCTCGTCCTCCTCCACCTCCACCTGCTCCACATGCCCTGCCTGCTCCCCCTCCTCCTCTTCCTCCTCCACCACCGCCTGGTCCTCCCCGTCCTCCACTATGATCTCTTCCTCCTCCTCCTCCTCCTCCATCTCCACCTCTTCCCCCTTTTCTTCTTCCTCTTCTTCCTCCTGAGCAGGACCACATTCAAGCCCATCCTCGGCCTTCGCCAGCAGCGTGGCAGGTGAGTCCGGGGTCGTACGAAGGGCTGCCATCCTCTCTGGAGGAGAGCCTCCACTCAGCCTGAAACACAGACAGGCAGCAGGGATGAGCCCCCCACCCCCCGGCTGCTCCCACGAGCTGCTCCTCGGGTCTCCCGCCGCCCTTGGGGAGGCACATGGTATCTCCCCCACTAGACGGTAACGGCTCCTGCGTCAAGGAAGGACCGAGGCTCTTCCCATGCTCTCACATGGCACAAGTGGGATGTTCTGTACCCAGAAAACCTAACCACAGAGCCCCTCTCTGTGACCCCATTATGCAGCCTTAGCTCTTTCTTGCCAGCAATTACGTACAGGGTATGAACTGCTGTGCTTTCTTGGAGTAAATCAGGGATTTAGCCTAGGTCTTTATCCTCAGGGCCCATGGGAAGCAGGGGGTCCAGGCCACATGGCTGAGGGTGGCCCACCTTTGGCTGCAAAGGGCGAGTACGGCCTGTGAGGAACAGCCTGCCTACATCCAGGGGACCCGCCTCTGCACACCCCCGCTCCGCTGGCACGGGTGTGGAAGGAGAGGCCTGGGCAGAGGTGAAAGGTAAGACTGCCTGGAAGGCCAGCAGATTAGGTTCCTGCTTGCCGGAGGCGCCACACAGGAGGTCCTGGGTACGTGCTACCCTCTGCAGCTTCCTGGCCCCTCATTCCGTGCAGGCCGTTCGGAAAAAGTGCAGCGGATCATGAAGATTTGCTTCATTGCTGGACCAGCAAAGACAGTCAAAATGCCCTGTGACATCTCTTCCAGTTTAAGGATCAGAGAATCCCAGGAGAGAACTGTCAAAGGCTCGGTGGCTTCCAGGCTGCTACTCACGCCAGTGTCACAGCTGGCTCAGCCCAGGTGCTCAGGAGAAAGAGAGCCGGCTGCTCAGCCCAGACCCGGGGGCAGTGGACTCGGAGGATGGAGGGGCCAGGCTCAGGGGCCCTGCCTCCCTGCCAGGTGGGCGCCCTCCCCCAGCCTCCCTCGAGACCCAAGGGCAGGACAGAGTCACGGTTTTGACAAGTCGGTTTCTGGGGCTCCTTTTTGAGTGAAAACTTGAGAAGGAGCCCACCACCCAGCCCCAGCCACGTCTCAGACCTAAACAGCCCGCTTCCGAAGTGATCCAAACCAACTACAAATACAGCGACACAGCATCCTGAGATGAGAGCAGGACTGCCAGAAGGCTCCCGCAATGGCAGCCATGTGGGGCAGGTGGGCCCTGCACAGCTCCTTGGGCTCTAGCAGTGGACAGCATCTGCTGGTCCCACCTCCGGACCTCTGCACATGTCATCCCCTCCCACGGGACAGGGGCGCCCCACATAGAGATGTGCAGGGTCACCAGAACAGCTCGGAACACCGGGTACCCACGGGAAAACTGCTCAGTGATTAGCCCTTATTCCACAACTCAGCGCTTTTCTATTAAAAAGGCAGTACACAGTTCTCTGCTCTGCTCCAAGCTGCCGCTGCTGCTTCCATCCACACTTCCAGAGCTAGGCGCCTTGGCGCAGCCGTGAAAGCCTTCCAGAGACCAAGGCCCGGGTCCAAAGGCTGGGATGCACAGGCACCCAGAGGCTACCTTGGTCCTGCCCCTCAGGCTCCCCTCTAACCGACCAGACTGCGGATTCCCAGACACTGAATCCAAGCTCACAGGTGAAGAGCCATGCCTCTACAGGCCACCCCAGCCCCCAGCTGCTCCTGAAAGCCCACCTCCTGGGTCTCCCTGGCTCTCTGGGCATGTGAAGGTGCCCAGGTGTAGAAACACGGGTGCCGTGGATAACACCAGCCACTTCTAGGAAGGTGCAGCCCTAACCAGCACTGAGGGCACTGAGAGTGCTCCGCAAAGGTTTCCCAACCACCACCCACCTCAGGGCCAGAGGAGGGCTTTTCTCACCCAGGCCTGGGGCTACAAATCCAGGCTGAGCCCAGACGCCACACCAAGCCCAGCAGAGCTGTCTCCTGCCTGGCCACCGTCCAGAGCAGACTCCCACAGGCCAGTCTGCCGTAGCCAAGGACCCACTCACAAAAGAAAACCCCAGGGCTTTGGAATAAAGTGGCCCCATGCTGGTCCCACCTCCAGACCTCTGCACATGTGATTCCCTTTCCCCGGAACTAGCTTCCCCTCTTCTTCACTGATCCTCTGGAGGTAGCCTCCTGGGCCCCATTTCACACAGTTCTCTGAACTCTGCCCTCACAGCACCTCATTCTTATATACTTACGGAACTGTTTGCTTAGTGCCCGTCTCCCCAAGCACACAGCCCGCTGCAGGAAGGCGAAGTTCCCTCTGCTCATCTCTGAACCTCCCCCCACCCCCCGCCCCGTGCCAGGCACAGAGTGAACACTCAAATATTTATTAAGGAAATGACTCTGAAGTCTGTAATCAACATGATAACATGAGATTTTAAAAACTCGGGGACACCTGGCTGGCTCAGTCAGTAGAGCATGCGACTCTTAATCTCGGGGTTGTGAGCTCAAGCCCTACATAGGGCACAGAGTCACTAAAAACAAAACTCTTAGTATTCTGGCCCCACTGCCACATTCCAGAACAGACTGACCGCTCTTCTGGGTCCTTCAAAATGGAACCCATCCCAGAAGCACAACAGAATCTCTGCCTTCAAAGAGGCTGTGACCTGACGTCCCTTTTCCTCCAAAATGCACCTGCTAGTGACCAGAGAAGGGAGAGGTCAGCAGTCATTCTGCAGATGGAACCACAGCCTAGCACAGGACACCCCACATACCCCAACTCAGAATCCAGAACAGAATCATTCTAGGGAACAGACCTCAGTCTCAGGCACCAGGTTCCTTCTGCTTTGCCAGGCAGCTGGGGGCTGGGCACACTCCCCCAGACCCACATGCTCTCCTCTCTTCTCTGCCCAACCCTCAGCCCACTGAAACTCACACTGCCCAATTCCTGGCATCTGATCCCAGGTCAGAAGCCACAGAGGGTCAGGTAAGCAGCCTCATCAACATAAATCCCCAGGGCATCCCAGACCCTTACTTCTCTTGGGGCCCTGCACCCTAGGACGCAGCACTGCAGACACTTTGAACTGAGGATAAGACATCCTCCATGAGAACATAAAGCAGCAGCAAAGTTTGGAAACTGTTAGAACTCTCCACAGAAGCCCCAAATCCAAGGAGCCTACATAGAGAAGAAGAAACGTGTGGGTATGTATATATCTAGACCCCTTCCTTTCCGCTAGGTGACCTTACTGATCACACTCTTGTTATTCCTTCCACTTTTTTGCCTCCTTCAAGAAGCCTTCTTTCCTTGACTACTAGGATCCTCACTGTGTGTCCATGGATTCGGCTGACCTACTCTCCAGGATTTGCTCCTGGTGCAGGCATACCTATGGGGCTACTCCCCTAGCTCCCCCAGGCCAGCTCTTCACTATGCTGGCCAGCTCCCCAGACCTGCCAACACTTGTTGAACCAAACCAAGTACCAAGGTCTCCCCGCACAGGTGCAACTAGAGGCCTGATCCTTCTGCACACCTCCCCTTCCCCCTACCCACTAGTTCTCTCCCAAAGGCCAGCCTCTCTCCCACCCCTGCGGCCACATGGGGCAGCCCAGACCCTGTCCAAGCCCAGGGATGAGTTCCCCTACCAGACCACCAGCAGTAGAAGACGGCATAGCAGCCCACCGGAGCCTCCATTTGCAGAGAGGGAGGACCCAGACGAGGCCCCCAAGGTCACGAAGCAAGCTCCTGGGGCGCTAGGCCAAGCCACTTACATGCCTCTGGGGAGCTTATCGGGCTTGGGTCTCCCGCAGACGCCCAGGCGGTGACAGCCCCTCTTGGATGGGTGTGTCCCCGGGGGCGGCCACGGCCCAACCCCCGGCCCTTGGGGCCTAGCCGGCGGCGGGCACCTCCCGAGGAGTCCGCGCGTGTCCTCCCTAGCCCCGCCTGCTCCGCGCTGCCGGCCTCTACCCGTCCCGGGGGTCGGAGCCCGCCCCCATCGCGCGCGGCCGGGGCGGGGGTTTGCGGGCCGCGCCGGGCGTGGGCGCGGCCGCCAAGGGCCCTGCCGGCGCGCCGCTCGGCCCCACCAGGCCCAGGCCAGGCCCCGCCGACCCCGCGGCCTCCCGTGCCGGCGTGGAGGGGCGGCCCGACCCCGCCCCGGCCCCCGCGCCCGCCGCCCGCACCTGCTGCCCGCGCCGCCGCCCCCACCGCCGCCCACTCACCGCGCGCGCCGGGCGGGCAGAGCCGCCGCCGGACGCCGGGGCCGGGCCGGGCCTGCGCGCCCCGCGCTACACAAAGTGACGGCTCCGGAGCTGCGCGGCGGCGGCGCGTGGGCACCGGAAGTGCTGCCGCCGGGCCCCGCCCCGCCCGCGCCCACGGGGGGCCACTTCCGGTCACGCGGGGTCGAGCGCGGCTCCCGGAGGGGGCGTGCGTGGAGTGAAAGAAAGCGCTCCTCGTGCGCGGGAGGGCGCTCTGAGCCCTGGAGCCCGACGCTACCGCTGGGGACCCCGGTGCCGTTGTCCCGCGACTCCGACCCAATCCCTGGGGACTGCAGCCCCACCCTTGGGGAACTCCAGCGCCTCTTACACCGAAACCCCGATCCCACCCCCTAGACACCCCAGCGCCCTTTGCCTGGGAACCTCAGCGCCCCCTGTCTGGACGCGAGACCCCGACCCCACCCCCAGACACCCCATGACCCCCAACTCCGAGACCCTGGCCCCAACCCCGCGCTCTCCCCGCAGTCACCCGTGACATTCCTCTCACCTGCGAGCCCGTCCCCTCCCCAAACCCAGTTAGGATTCCTAATTCAACCAAGATTTGGGGAGTGCCTCCTGAGTGCCAGACTGGAGGTAAGCCCACCCCAGCCTTGGGACCCTCTCCAGGTCCTGAGACCTGGAGGTAGGCGATAACCTGCGAAGGAGGCTGGTGGAAGCATCCATCTGGCGGCGTGCCAGGACGCCAGACAAGGCGCTCCCTTGCAGGTGGTGGACAAGGGTGACTGTAGCAGGAGGGTCGGGTGGCCGCTGCCCACGGGCACTGCTTGCGGGACCACTGGTGCCTATAGGACCAGCGCCGCTAAACGTGGGGGTTTTATCCAGAATGGGTGAGGGTGAGGACTGAAGGTGCGGTGGGCAGCGGCAGCTGTATGAATGCGTCACAGTCATCGGATTGGAGCCTTCGCATGGAAGGACTTGTAATCAGCACCGCGAGGAGCGCCTGCCTCTGAGAACGGAAGGGTCCTCCAAGCAGAGGGAGGTACAAACCATAGGCGGCTGTAGGAGCTGTGAGGAGCTGAGGCCGTTGGACTCAGGGTCCACCTGCAGTCCTCCCCAAAACCTGTCTGCATCCATCCCCAGGGGCAAGGCTGGGGTCTGAGATCTTGGGCCCACAGAGGTCCAGGCCCTTTTCAGCCTGGCTCCAAACCCGCAGTGGGGAATGGTGTGGCCCCGCTCCTTCCCCTCAGGTAAAGGGGATCAGCAGGAATGGAGGCCCCAGAGACTGGCACCTGGACCTGAATGGGTGGGGCAGGGAAGGATGTCATCCCCGCAGCCCGGGGGGAGCTGGAGAAAGTGCAGATGGGATCTCCCAGTGGGAGCAGCAGATGTGTGGAGGGGTGAGCATACCCCAGCCTTGCCCTCCCCACCCTTCCCACCAGCACTGCCCATTGGTCAAATCCACTTGTACTGTGGGGGCTCAAGGGGGGCCCTGGGGCTGCAGCCACAGCCCAATGCCTAAAGCTAGGTGGAAAGCATATGGGGGTGGGGGTTAAACAGGAGCAATAGCTCAATCCCTGCCTTAGACACCCCCCCCCCTTGTCAGGCAGGGCCCCTGTAGCATCTTAGCATCTGCTCAGCACTCTTCCTGGCCTGTCCCCACCTGATGACTAAACCAAGACTTGATTTCTTCCCCTCCCTTCTCTGAAGAGATTTGCAAAGGCCTGGAGTTCACCAGACTGTCCCCACTCAGCAGGCTCTGCCTGAGTCCCTGCTGTCCCCCACCCCTGGGGGGACTCTCTATTTCCTCCCCTTTCTGAGGCTCTCTCTCCTCCCCACCCTTGGGAGCCTCTCCTTCCTCTTGCCCTGTAATGGGTAGAGTCCCCCAAAGCTTGTCTGGCCCAGGACACCAAGTGGTACAGCCACACAAAGGCCCTGAAGTCCACCACCCAGTCGGCGTGTCTGAGGCCAAAGTTAGGCTTGGGACACTCCCCAGGGTACGCCCCCCTGTCGCACACCTGCAGCTTCAGAAGCAAGGTGTGCTCAGGTAGACGGCCCGCTGTTGAATAAATAGAATCCCCTACTCTTAGGATCTCGCCTGACCTGATTCCTTCCAGCTTAGCTCTCCGAGGATCCAGACTGGGTGCTCCGGTGTGGGCCTTGCCAGCTGCCTCAGACCGGCCACGCCTCTGCAGGGTCACCTTTGTGCATACTCAGGAGCAGTGTTCGGCTGTCCCAAACAGGTTACACTGGGGACTCTCATGTCCTGAAGTCACCTGGCCTTGACCTTTCCTGCCATCTAAGCCCAGAGCTGCCGGAGTTTGGAGGTGGCTACCCCAGGGCCCGTAGGCATGGAACTCAGGCACACCGTAGGGCAGAACCCCTGCCAGGCAGGCCTCTCTTCACATGGGTGCTGGAGAGCCAGAGACCTAGGCGCCAGCCTTGACTCCCCTCTCCTCTCTCCTTTACTCCATCACGCAGTGATGTTTGAAAGCTGCTTGGGTTTTATGAACTCACAGTTCTGGTCAAGTCCTGGCCATTGGCCTTCTCTGGTCACCTCTTCCTGTGGGTTCTCAGATCCTCAGTGGCACGCCTGCTCTGAGGCCAACAGTCTGATCCCTGCTTTTCTCTTATCCTCAGCAGGGATTCCTGATGGGATGTTCCCTCACACACCCTGACACCTGCCGCCGAGTTCAGGGCCCTGTGCTCATACCTGTTCTCTGAAGCACTCAGGCCCTGCCGGCTAGGTGGTGGGAAGGGCAAGGAGGCAGAGCCTTCACCTGGGCCCCTGGCTCAACAGTCCCCAAGAGTTAGGGCCACGGATTGAGGCATGAAAGCTGATGGGAGGTGCCCGGGCTGAGTGGGGAGAGAGACGAGCAGTGATGGGGACCAGCAAGAGCTTATATGGTACCCAGACTCCACTAAGGGACTGTCCCCACCCACCCAGAGAAGCCATTTAGGGATATTTGAATTTACCACAGGGGTTCTCAGAACTCAGAATTGCAATCCTCCATGGTGGTGACAGAGAACCCTGTCATAACAAGTATAACTGCAAACAAGGTGGCAGTATTCCATGTTAGAGGTAATTGGGGATCAAAAGGGATTTGGTGCCATTTTTTATAAGATGGGCCGGGGTCTGCATATGCCTGCCAGTTGTCTGCAAGAGGCAGCTGGTGGACGGGGAATACGAGGAACCTCAGATGAAGGGACCCAGTTCCAGTAGAGGCCTCTGCCAACATGAGTCACCTTCAGGGAGAGGTGCGGGGAGCAGGAGAGCAAGCAGGCCTGGATCAGGGGCCGGTCCGCCCTCCCAGCTGCTTACAAGCTGGAAGCAAAGAGAGGAGAGGTGGTTGGCAGTACGTCCCAGGGGAAAGGCCTGCCTAGGCACGGGCACCCTGAAAGAGCAGGAACAAGAACAGCAGAGACCCAAACTGGACGTTGCTGCTCAGTGCAACCAGCGACTGACCTATTGTCAGCAGCTCTTTCCCCGGAGGGCACTGGGAAGGGGCTGGCAGAAGTGAGCTGGGCGCAGGGGGAGCCGCAGCCCCTCCCAGACACCTCGGGCTAGCCTCAGCTTGAGCTTCTCCTGCAGCAGGGGGCCTGCACTGGTCTCAGGGGACAGCAGTCAGGGACGCCGAGCCTCCAGGCGCAGAGGAGAGGAAGTCATCAGCAAGAGATGCAGCCTGCAGCCACGGCCAGGTACTGGGGGAAGCCAAGGTGGGACAGGTGGCATTTCAGCCATGCCTGAAAGACGGCCAGAAGCCAGGAGCCCATGGGGCAGAGAGACCTGATCTGAGCAAGTGGAGGTGGAGAGTTTGGGGCCAGGGGAGGAATCGGGGCCATCCTGTGGCTGGAGACTCAGACCTCAGTAAGGTCCTCATGGAGGCAAGCAGCCACCAGAGGCGGCAGGCAGAGGTGGGTCATGATTTACCAGGATGGGTGGGGGCCACTGCAGGGGTCCACAAAGTGTCTTAGTCTATTTAAGCTGTTATAACAAAGATACCACAGACTGGTTGGGGGTGAGGGGGCACTGAAACAGCAAGCATTGATTTCTCACAGTTCTGGAGATGGGGGAGCCCAAGATCAAGGCGTTAGCAGGTTCAGTGTCTGATGAGAACCTTCTTCCTAGTTCATAGCTGGCACTCTGGCTGTGACCTTCTTCAGTGGAAGGGGTGAGGGAGCTCTCTGAAGACCCTTTTATAAGGACACTAATCCAGGGGCGCCTGGGTGGCGCAGTCAGTTAAGCATCCGACTGTGGCTCAGGTCATGACCTTGAGGTTTGTGAGTTTGAGCCCCACTTTGGGCTCTGTGGTGACAGCTTGAAACCTGGAGCCTGCTTTGGATTCTGTGTTTCCCTCTCTCCCTCCCCTTCCCCCACTTGTGCTCTGTCCCTCTCTCTCTCAGAAACAAATAAACATTTTTAAAGTTTATTTATTTATTCTGAGAAGAGAAAGAGAGAAGGAATCCCAAGCAGGCTCCGCACTGTAAGTGCAGAGCTCAATGCAAGGCTTGAACTCACCAACTGAGAGATCACAACCTGAAGCCAAAATCAAGAGTCAGACGCTTAACCAACTGAGCCACCCAGGCACCCCTCAAAAATAAACATTAAAAAAATGTTTAGGGGCGCCTGGGTGGCTCAGTTGGTTAAGCATCCGACTTTGACTCAGGTCATGATCTCACGGTTCGTGGGTTTAAGCCCCATATCGGGCTCTGTGCTGACAGCTAGCTCAGAGCCTAGAGCCTGTCTTCGGACTCTGTGTCTCCCTCTCTCTCTGACCCTACCCTGCTCATGCTGTCTCTCTCTCTCTCAAAAAAATAAATAAAAAAACATTAAAAAATTTTTTTAAAAAATAAGGACACTAATCTTGTTAGTGAGAGACCCACCCCCATGACCTAGTTACCTCCCAAAGGCCCTGCCTCTTAATGCCATCACACTGGGCATTGGGTTTCAACATGTGAATCGAGGTGGAGGGTGGGGATTGAAGGGGGCACACAGATGTTTATTTAGTTCATAGCACAAGGTGACAGGGTCCAGCTGTGGAAGCAGGGATTTCTGCCATCTGGGGGAAACCTGATCAGTCTGGGAATATTCCCTGGTTCTTTGATGACCCTTGACACCAGCTGTAAAGGACTCCAGCCATCATCCTTCTAGAGGGAGCCCCTCCCCACCCCAGCCCCCACCCCCACCCCAGATGCCACACCTGCCCAGTCAGTCCTCTGAGTCCCTTCTAGCCTCTCGTCTAGAAAGTGCTGAGGCCGGCCAGGAGGGCAGAAGGGGGGAACATGACAAGACAGACATGACAGACATGACATGACAAGAGTATCCACTTAACAGGGGCAGAGGGTTGAATCCAGGCCCCGCCACGGAGCAGAAAGGAACTGGAAAGAGTGGGGTCTAGACCACAGCCAGGGCAGAGGTGAATGACAAAGACAATTTACTTGACCAAACTTTTAGTGGGAGCTCAACTCAGTCCCTGATTTCCAGCTTCCATGTCTGTCTGTATCACCCAGTTTTAGCAAAAATCCGGTCACGTCAATTTAGCTAGAATCCTCACCCTTGATATCTGATCACCCTCCATATCAGTCATGGTCCTCACTACCCACCCCCACAGCCCCCCTCCTCCTCCCCACCTCCACAATGACCCCTCCTCCACTCCCCCCACACCCCCCCGTGACATCTGATCACCCCCAGCCTGCCTTCAGCAAGAATCCTGTCAGGTCTGTTTAACCAGAATCCCCCTACCCCTGATGTTTCTTCCATCTCAGTCAATTTCCATCCACCAACTTCTCCCAACCCTGCTCCTTGGCTGTAAATCCTCACTTGTCCCTTGCTGAAACCGGATTTTGGTCCAGTGCTATTCTGAGGTCTCTTTTCCCCTATTGCATTAGGTCCTGAATAAAATCTGGTTTTACTGCTTTAACTTTTGGTCTTTTCAGCAGTGGCACTTCTGCTCTCTCCCCATGCTGGGCATGTAGGGGCTGGGCAGGAACTTTGGTCAGCACCCCTCAGTGCCAGTCTCCTTGCCAGGAGGAGTCCAGGAGGGCTTCCCACAGGAGGAGACACTTGAGCAAGTCCCAAGAGAGCCAAGTGGGAGTGAGCTCCGCCCAGACAAGGGACCAGTCCTGGAAGACAGCAGCATGCCGACAGGTGGTCTGTGCAGCCCCCAGCGGCTGGGGACCTCACAGAATTCCATATGCACCCACATGCCATGTATCTTCCTCCCACACACCCATGGCCCTGCTGGTGAGCCACAGGAAGGCTGACATGCAGAATGAGTTTCAATGACAATCACTGGGGGTACTGACAGCCTCCTCACGATCGTCATCCCCTTGGAGGGGCGCTGGTAAGCTCACCTTCAGGACTACATCTTTATAGGCACCCAAACTTATAGGTACATAACAGTAACATGGAAGCAAAAGTCTAGGATTTGGGGGACACCATTTGATTTCTTGCATCTTTTTTTTTATGTGTTTTTATTTTTTTAATTTAAAAAAATTTAATGCTTTATTTATTTCTGAGAGAGGGAACATGAGCAGCGGAGGGTCAGAAAGAGAGGGAGACACAGAATCTGAAACAGGCTCCAGGCTCTGAGCTGTCAGCACAGAGCCTGATGCGGGGCTCAAACCCACGAACCACGAGATCATGACCTGAGCTGAAGCTGGACACTTAACCAACTGAGCCACCCAGGCGCCCCTTTTAATGTGTTTTTAAATGAATTACTTCTGGGGTACCTGGGTGGCTCAGTCGGTTAAGCACTCAACTTTGGTTCAGGTCATGATCTCGTGGTTCGCAGGTTTGAGCCCTGCACTGGGCTCTGTGCTGCCGGCTTGGAGCCTGGAGCCTGCTTAGGATTCTGTGCCTCCCTCTCTCTGTGCCCCTCCCCTGCTCATGCTCTGACTCTCTCAAAAAAAAAATATTTTTTAAAATAAATTAGTTTCCCAGGTGGTTTGGGAATCTGTCAAGATTGAGTTCAGCAATGGGTAACAGGAAAGCCCGCCTAAGCAACAGTGTTTGCAAACCCGTCCTTAGGTCCAGGGATCCTAAGGCAGCCCTCCAAGGCCATGGATGACCTCCCCTCACCACCCCCACCTCCACCCATTCCTTCCCTCCCCTGCCCATACCGAGTCACTCAGCAGTCTTCTAAGCCACGCTGCTGAGGCAAGAGGCACAAACCACAGAGTACAGATTAAATGGTGTTGTTCAAATTTGATTTGTCTTCATATGTTTATTTATTGCACCATTGATTGTTTATTTATTCCTAAAACAGAAAGGTAAGTTGGGAGTAAACTGGGAAGGTAAGTCAAGTTTTAGGGTCTGGAAGAATGTGGTAGGAAGGAGCCTCAAAGATTTTTTTATTTTTATTTTATTTAGTTTTAAAATTTTTAATGTTTATTTATTTTTGAGAGAGACAGAGCATCAGAGGGGGAGGGGCAGAGAGAGAGGGAGACACAGAATCCAAAGCAGGCTCTGGGCTCTGAGCTGAGCCTAACATGAGGCTGGAACTTCCAAACCCATGAGATCATAGCCTGAGGCGAAGTCTGACACTTAACCAACTGAGCCACTAAGGCGCCCCTCAAAGATTTTTTTAACAAGGCCAAAGAGAACCTGCAAAGCCTTTTGTTCTGAAGTAAGGAATTCGATGTCTCCGGTAGGCCATGTGGGACCAAGATGGTTTAAGGGGGGTGCTGGGGAAGGACTTCCTGTAACTCCGGATTCCGTGCTGGGTGGTCGTTACCTGGTGGCTTTTCCTGTGGCTTCCCCTCTGTGTCCTCTGATGGCATCACGGAGGAGTCCCCTCTGCGGGCTGCGGGCCCCAACACCTCTCCCGCACTTGCGTGCCGCCCTTTAGACAAAGACAGAGCAGGCCTGGAGTTCAGAGCTTCCGCTGGGCACCGGGGTCTCCCCCTAATTTGACAACACCATTTATGTTTACAGCTGCTCTCTATCGATGTCATACTGACCCGGGTTTCCACTTGCTTGTTTATCTTTTTAAAATCCATGACCTGCACTTCCAGTTTCCGGTCCAACCTGAAAGGGGCTTGCAGGCTACTGCTCCATCCTCGCAACAAGAAAAAAAAAAAGTGGAAATGAACAATTCATCTCAGATCCTTCAGAGAATCGAGGTCAAAGCTCAAACTGCTGCCCTGAAAATCAGAGAGACAGACGGCAGACACAGAAAATCACAACTTCCCGGAGCAGAAACAGCCCTGGAGCCAGTGCCCGGACAGGGAGACTTAAACTGTACGTGATCAATGGTTAGAAGCTCAATCAGGACTCATCTCACACTTAAAAACTCCCCGGGGGGCATGACAAAACAAAAAACTCCCCCAAAAAACTCCCCCAAAAAACTCCCCCTCCCTCAGGGGAGAGGGGTCCTGCTAGGAGAGCCCTGCACTTTCATAAATTTTACCTCCAGGAGCCCGAACAGGTTCTCACAGTGAAAGGATCAAAGAAAAATCTCAGACTTCCAGCAGGGGGAGGGGAAATGGGGCCATTTTATTTATTTAGGTATTTATTTATCTTTTACTTTTTTTTATTTCAGAGAGAGAGAAAGGGAGTGGGGGAGAGGGGCAGGGACAGAGAGAATCTCAAGCAGGCTCCAGGCTCAGCAAGGAGCCCAGGGCAGGGCTGGATCCCATGACCCTGGGATCATGACCTGAGTCAGACACTCAACCTACTGAGCCACCCAGGAGCCCTGAAGCTACCTTTAGGTACATCCAGGGCACTCCTTTCTTTTTGTTGTTGTTTATTTATTTATTTATTTTATTTTGAGAGAGAGAAAAAGAGAGTGTCTGTGTGTTTAGGAGGGGCAGACAGAGAGGGAGGGACAGAGAATCCCAAGCAGGCTCTGCAGCATCAGCACAGAGCCCAGTGCGGGGGTCGAGCTCACAAACTGAGATCATGACCTGGGCCAAAGTCAGTTGCCTAACTGACAGAGCCATCCAGGTACCCTGCGCTCTGTTCTTAACAGAGTCTGCTCTTAAAGGAAACAATTTTATAAGAGCAGAAGCAAACAAGTAGAAGGGAAATATCCAACTCCAGCCTCCTCTAGCCTTTGCATCCCAGGAGGGGGGAACCTGACAAATATTTGTCAAGTTCACAGCCCACAGGCACATTTTCCCTAAAAGTCTGCGACTTAATCACCAAGGTCTAGAATACTTCCTCTCCCTGACACCGCACCATCACATCAGTACAGATTCTCTATAACAACTTGGGAACACAACTAAGAGAACCACACGTCTCAGACCTTACTGTAAAAGAAATCTCCAGGGGCTCCTGGGTGGCTCAATAGTTTAAGTGATGGACTTTGGCTCGGGTCATGATATCACCATTTGTGGGTTTGAGCCCTGCGTCAGGCTCTGTCCTGACAGCTCAGAGCCTGGAGCCTGCTTTGGATTCTGTGTCTCCCTCTCTCTCTGTGCCCATTACTTGCTCATGATCTGTCTTTCAAAAATGAATAAACGTAAAATGAATAAATGAATGAATGAATGAATGAATAAAAGAAGTCTCCAGGAAAATCCAAAGACAATAGGGGAGAGAAAATGAGACCAGAGGAAATTTTCCCCTCTAACATCTACAGCATTGGCAACAGTAAGCAAAGAAGCAAAGCCTAGCTCCTAGCCAGCTAAGCATATAGCCTCACACCAAAGGCCTACTTAACTTGGTTCCTTTAACCTAGGACATCATACTCACTTTTCAACAACAACAAAATTACAAGGTGTACTACAAAACAAAAGCACAGTTTGAAGAGGCAGATGCAAACAGGGTAGAGAGATGAGAATCATCAGGCTCGGAATTTAAGACAAATATGGTGACTATCGGGGTGCCTGGGTGGCTTAGTTGGTTAAGTGTCCGACTTTCTCTCAGGTCATGATCTCGCGGTTCGTGGGTTCAAGCCCCACGTCGGGCTCTGTGCTGACAGCCAGCTCAGAGCCTGGAGCCTGTTTCAGTCTGTGACTCCCTCTCTCTCTGAGCATCCCCTGCTCACGCTGTCTCTCGCCCTCTCTCTCTCCTAGAAATAAATAAAAATATTAAAAAAAAATAAGACAAATATGGTGACTATGTTAAGGACAATAGTGGAAAAAGTAGTGGACATTATAAAACAGATGAGTAATGTCAGCAGACAGATGGAAAGTCTAAGAAAGTATCAAAAGGAGGGGCACCTGAGTGGATCAGTTGGTTAAGTGGCCAACTCTTGGTTTCTGCTCAGGTCATGATCTCATGGTTCATGGGACAAGCCCCACATCAGGCTCTGTGCTGACAGTGCAGAGCCCACTTGAGATTCTCTCTCTGCCTCATCCCTGATCTCTCTCTCAAAATAAATAAATAAACTTAAAAAATCATAACATCAAAAGGAAATGCTAGAAGCCAAAAATATTGTAACAGAAATGAAGAATGCCTTGATGGCCTTTTTAGTGGACTGAACACAACTGGCGGGGGGAGGATTCAGTGAGCTTGAAGAAACAATAGAAACTTCCAAAATGGAATGCAAGGAGAAAAAAGGATTTTAATAAATGGAATAGAATATCCAAGGACAATGACAAAAGACACATAAGGGGAATACCAGAAGAAGAAAGAAAAAAGAACACAAGAAATATTGCAAGTAATAATAGCTGAGAATTTTCCAAAATTAAGGGCAGATGCCAAGACATGGATCCAGGAAGCTCAGAAAATATCAAGCAGGATAAATACCAGAGGATCAACACCTGGGCATAGTCTACTCAAATTGCAGAAAACCGAGGACAAGAAGAAAATCTTGAGAGAAGCCTGAGGAAGAAAACACCTTACCCACAGAAGAGCAAGGATCAGTAGTCCATCGGACTTCTCTTTGGAAATCACGCAGACACGAAGGGTGTGGAGTGAACTATTTAAAGTGTTGAAAGAGAAACACCCACCAGCCTAGTGAGGAGCCTGAAATTAAGTCCTCCGTTAAGAGCAACCTCGGGCTGCAGTAGCCCCAGTTCTAGGAAAAGCTTCAGCTGAAGCCACCCTCGGACCACCCTCAGGTTGGCCAATCAAAAGAAATGTGTAACATTCCTGTGGTCTGAGTCAGGGCTGGGAACTGAAGGTAGTTACTTTGTACAAACTAGCCAATCACTCACAACCCCTTTGAGCTCACCTCATAATTGGTCATTTTCAAAGGATTCTCAAAGGTCATGATTGGGTCCTGCCAAAAGTAATGGACACCTCACAGATACTGATTGGTCAAAACTGTTACCATGGGTGTTGTACAATTATGATTGGTGCTTATGTGATGATACTATATGTACAACGCGTGCACTGTAACACCCCCATCCCTTACCCCATAAAAACCCTGCTCGCTATTGTTCGGGGCTTCACCCTGCTGCCGCTACGCCAGGTGAGCTCCTGCTTGAGCTTGTAATAAAGACCCTTATGTACTTGCATCGGTGTCGGCTCCATGGAGGTCTCAGGGGACTCGTGATTCAGGCACAACACTAGAATCTTGTATCCAGTGAAATCACCCCTCAAAAGTGAAGGAAATTACTGCTTTTCTCAGACACATAAACATGGAGAGAATTTGTCACCAGCAGACCTGCTTTGCAATATGTGTTCAGAGAAGCTCTTCAGAAGGAAGGAGATTGTATAGGTTAGAGACTCAGATCTACAAAAAGAAAGGAAAAGCTTTGGAGAAGAAATACATGAAGGTGAAACATACACAAAATCTTTTCTTTCTCTTATTCTTAACTGTTCTAACATAAAACACTTTGTTCAAGGGGTGCCTGGCTGGCTCAGTGTGTGACTCTCAATCTCAGGGTGGAGAGTTCAGGCCTGATGTTGGGTCATAGAGATTACCTAAAAAAAGAAAATCTTTAAAAAATAATAATAGCAACAATGTATATGGTGCTCTAAGCACCAAGCAGATGAATGAAATGAGTGCACAACGTTACAACTAATGAGAGGGAGGAATTGGTAACACTTTGTTATAAAGTACTTGCACTCTCCATGAAATAGTATAGTGTTATTTGAAAATACACCTGGGGGCGTCTGGGTGGCTCAGTAGGTTAAGTGTTCAATTTCAGCTCAGATCATGATCTCACAGTTTGGGAGTTCAAGCCCCATGTCAAGCTCTGTGCTGACAGCTCAGAGCCTGGAGCCTGCTTCAGATTCTGTGTCTCCCTCTCTCTCTGCCCCTCCCCTGCCTGCATTCTGTCTATCTCTGTCCCTCAAAAATGAATAAAAACATTAAAAAAAAAAAGAACTGGATGGACTGTAAGTTTATATTTTAAAGTTAAAGCACCCACTAAATTTTTAAAGTATGTTCAATATACCAAAAGAGGAGGAAAAAAATAAAATAACATGAAATACTCAAGTAACATGAGCGCAGAAAAAGAGTAGAAGACAAAAAAGATTCAAAGAACAAGGGCAAAACACAGAAAATGGTAGTGAATATAGTAGCTATTAATCCAATGATATCAATAATCACTTTATTTATTTTTTTAATGTTTTATTTATTTCTAGAGAGAGAGAGACAGCGTGAGCAGGGGAGGGTCAGAGAGAGAGGGAGTCACAGACTGAAACAGGCTCCAGGCTCTGAGCTGGCAGTCAGCACAGAGCCCGACGCAGGCTCGAACCCACGAACTGCGAGATCATGACCTAAGCGAAAGTCGGACACTTAACCGCCTAAGCCACCCAGGCGCCCCTCAATAATCACTTTAAAACAAATTTATTTGGGGGCACCTGGGTGGCTCGGTTGGTTAAGCATTCGATTCTTGGTTTCTGCTCAGGTCATGATCTCACAGTTCATGAGTTCAGACCCCACATTGGACTCTGTGCTGACAGTGTGAAGCCTGCTTGGGATTCTCTCTCTCTCCCTCTCTCTGACCCTCCTCTCTAAATAATAATAAATAAATAAATAAATAAACTTTAAAATAAAATAAAATAAATTTGTTTCAGCTAAAAAGGGACCAGATTTGGGATTCCTAGCTGGCTCAGTCAGTAGAGTATGCAACTCTTAATCTCCGGGTTGTGAGTTTGAGCCCCACATTTGGTGTAGAGATTACTTGAAAATAAAATCTTTCAATAAATAAATAGTGATCAGATTTAAAGAAAACTGCTAAGTAATTGGTAGTACACATGGTAGGTCCATGTGGCAAACATAACTGAAGTCACAAAACATTGGTCCGGGGGCCAAAGACCAAGCTTAACCAGAGGGGGGAATATTGAATTAGCATTTTAGGACCATCGTCATGACAGTGATCGAGAAGATGGATTGGAAGGGGCCAGAAGCTGAAGGCAGGTATTTTCCATTGAACACAGGGAACTGATGTGGTGCATTTATAGCATTTCCATCCCAGAATGCCCCAGAAGAGGGGGGAAGGATATCCATCCATAAGGAACCATCAGATCAGTGGACGAGCAGCTCAAGCACATAGGTGGTGGACAGAGGTGAGAAGGGAGACCTGACCCAATCGAGCAGCTGTGGGATGGGGACCCCAGATGCCCACAGAGAAGCAGTGACCTGTGGTTATTGCTTTTAGCACAATTATCAGTGATTCTTGAATACTGAAGAAATGGCATGCCAGGAAGGAGTTGGGATGAAAATTGGGGCCTTAATTTCAAAGCAAAACTTGGTCCATAACTAAACGAGTATATGGTAGATAAAAGATGGCTGGAAATTGCTTGCAGACCCTCTCACAGCGAGGCACAACCTATTTCCCTCCCCTTGATCTGGGCGGGGATTGAGACTTGGTCTGATCAATGGTATCTAGCATAAGTGACACTATACAACTTCTAAGGCTCCATCCTAGAAGGCCTTGTCAATCCCAAGCTCTGGTCTCTTGGGACCCAGACCCTCTGCTGAGAGACATCGAGGTCACATGGAGAGGTTATGTGTAGGTGCTCCAGGGGACAGCCCCACTGAGCTCCCAGCTGATCGCCAGTATCGACCACCAGCCTTATGACAAACCTGTGTCTCAGCCCCACTCAGCCATCAGATCTCATCATACGAACACAAGAGCCACCCAGCTGAGCCCAAGCAACCTGCAGAACCACGAGAAATAACAAAGTATCTTTTGTTTTTAGCCACTGCTTCAGGGTGGAATATGGCACAATAGTTCACTGAGGCAGAGGGTGTTCGGAAAAAGCAGGGAACATCTAGAAGGACTCCTGGGTTTGCATCTCAATGCCTACAGGCAGATGGTGTGGCCAGCCAGTGAAGGGAGGAATCAGAAGATGCAGGCTTGGCCAGGGACTAAGGGCTCTGCATGGTCTCACTAAGCCTTAGATTTTTGTAACATCCAAGTCTGGGAGACCAATGGGTCCTCAGGTCCGAGAGACATGCCTGCACGGGGTCTGATGTTATAGGCTGGGATGGAGTTGGCTGAGGACCCTACCACATCCCACCTGCAGGGGAGGATCCTAAGGGCATAAGTATGCTCTTCTACCATCTGGGGGTCTCACAATCTTCATTTCTAGTGTCCAAATGTTTTAACATTGGAATATTAGAAAGCCTTATCTCAGAGAACGTCCAACCAGAGAAGAGTTTGCATTCAAATTTTCCTTGCTTTATTTTTAAAAAAATTTTAATGTTTATTTATTTTTGAGAATGCACATGAGAGAGAGAGAGGGAGACAGAGCATGAGTGGGGGAGGGGCAGAGAGAGAGGGAGACACAGAATCTGAAACAAGCTCCAGGCTCCTAGCTGTCAGTACAGAGTCTGACGCGGGGCTTGAACTCCCAAACCATTAGATCATGACCTGAGCCGAAGCCAGACTGAGCCTCCCAGGCGCCCCAAATGTTCCTTGCTTGAGATGCAACATATTCCAGAGGTCTAACATGTGCTGAGCCCGTTTACACATATTATCTCACCTATTGCATTGGACACACAACAGCCCAGAACCACTGACACTCTGGCTCTCATCTTATAGGCAAGGAAAGTTGTCACATAACAACTGGTGGCAGGAATTCCAATCCTCAAGTCCTCCCTGGAGGAACATCCCTATTTCGTAAAAGATGCCTGACTCAATGCAGGCAAAGACCAAGAATAAGCGTTGGGCTCCGTTCTGTTTTATAGATTGGATTTTATTTTATTCCCTGGAGGTTTTCCATTTTAGAGACTTCTGAGCTTAGAATTCTCCTTCCAGCTCCTGATGTAGCACAGATACAGCCCAAGGGTCAGCCCAAAAAGAGATTTACCTAATTGCTAAGAATGCAAAGTGACACCCTGTTCTACTGTTATTGTTGTGACTGACACATCACAAAGAGACAGGAAGGATTTCACACCAAGGTCCCTCTGTCTCACACTAGTTCCTAAAATGCAGGAGATGTGGAGCTCTTTACTGACCCCCTCACAAAAACAACCTACTCCCTATCTTTTGCAAACCCTTGCAGATAAAATCGTTGTATGAAAAATTAAGACTAGTTGTATTCTCGGTAATTTTGTGAGGTTGTTTTTTTTTTTTTTTTAATTCATATTGTATTTTTTCACCTGATATGCCAGCCTTGAGTCTGGACCCCTTTAAAAGATTCCCAGGCATTAAGAAATTTCTTTTGTTTTAAGTTCATTTATTTATTTTGAGAGAGAGGGAGGAGGGAGACAGCACAATGGGGAGAGACAGAGAGAGAGAGAGGGAGGGAGAGAGAGAGAATCCCAAGCAGGCACCATGCTGTCAGTGCAGAGTCTGAGTCGGGGCCCAATCTCACAAACCGTGAGATCATGACCTGAGCCGAAATCAAGAGTCAGATGCTTCACCGACGGAGCCACCCAGGTGCCCCAAGAAATTTCTTTTCTTAACGGTCATGTCTCTGCATTTTCCTTTCATGTCTCCCAACACATACGACTTAGGTCCAGCTGGCTGCCAGCACAGAATGGCAGAAGAGGGATCAAAACACTGAAAAGCAGAGTCTCCCACAAGGAGTGAGGGCACAGGTAAGGTGAGTGTGGCAACTACTGATCCAAGTCGAAGAACCACCAGACATGGCTGAAATTACACGTAGCAGGTGGAGGGGAGCCCTTGCCACAGCGGAGGAGAGGAGGAGTGTACCTCCCCGCCACACAGCCCAGGGCCCTGGCACATATCATGTGTCTCTGGAACTGGGATCCGCCCACTCCTGACATAGGAATCCAAGTCTGGGATGCAGCCTTGGGAGCTGGGAATGGGGATGAGCTGAGGGTGGCCTCCTAGCTCCACACCCAGGGGCTCAGGTTGTGGGGATGCTGGGGTGCGGGCAGCAGGCAGGGGCCCTAGGAATTCTGGGAAGGGCAGGTGGGTGGGGAGCCCCATGGCCCCCAGCAAGGATCTGCCCCTGATGTTTGTTCTTGGCAAAAGTACAGGGGTGAGAGATGATTCAGGTGCCACGGCCCCTGTCCCCCTGGGGCGTCGAGGAGGATGCCTATTCTTTTCTCTGCTTCTCAGACTGCTACTAAGGGCAGGAGCGGGTGGTGGCAAGGACTGGGGACTAGGGCTGGCTTGTGGTTAGGTGGCAAAAGCAAAGTGGGGGAGAGTCGGGTGATGAGGGCAGGGATCAGGGTGGGCAGGCCCCCCAGCGGACAGCGCCTGACTGATGGGGCCTTCCAGGGGCCATATTTGGCTGGACTTAGATGCCTATTGGAATGGAGAAGTCAAGTAGAGGTGACAGAGATGCTGAAAAGTTCTGGGGAGAAGTCAGGGCTATATGGGAAGAATGTGGGAGTCTGGGGCCAATGGATTCCACAAAATCGAGTCCCCTAGCTCTCCCTTTCATTCCACCAGCTGTCTCCCGTAGCACCTACCTCCCAGCCGTCCCCAGAATCACTGTCCCTAATCACAACAGGCCGCCTCTGGCTCAGATCCATTGCACATTGTGATTTCCGCCCTCACTGCCCACCTCCCCCCCACCCCTCAGTGCCTCCAGGCCTCACCTTGGAAATGCCTGATGACCCAGCAAGACTTCTGTGAGGTCACTTGGCTCCCACATAGGGAGCCTGTTGCTCTGTCTCCCCACAGCTCATCCCATTGTGTGACCATTTAGGTGTGTCTCTCTCTCCTGGTCTGTGAGCTCTTCCGGGATACCTGTCAACACCTGGGGCCTGCCTGCCCTGCACCCGGAGCAAGCCATTCCCAAGACACAGCCTCCCCAACCAAGACCCTGTCTTACGGTCCCCAGAGGCGGACTGCAGAAGAGCAGATATGTGCCAGCGGCCACTCAAGGAAAGGGCCAGGGGAGGCTGGTGGCGGCAGGCGTGCGACATAGGAGGCGGGTGGAAAGAGAGGTCTCAGGCAAAGCCCCACAGAAGGGAGGAAGCTTCCACCACATCCTGGGGCTCCTCAGGAGTGGAAGTGGTACCCCAAAGTCATCCCAAAGGGAGGCAGGGAGCTGGGCTTTCCCAAGTCTTCAGAGTTGGCTTAAAGCCACTTCACCTTCTCTGAGACAGTGGACAATGGAAGAGCCAAGGGCGCCTCTGGAGGAAGCCAGCCAGGATGGCGGGAGCCCACACGGCTGTAGAAGAATTCTCCCAAGGACAGGTGGGCAGAGTCTGCCCAGGCCGCTCCTTGCCTCGCACAGATCCACTCACACCCCACACGGATTCTACTTGGCGAAGAACACAGAAGACAGAGGCCTGAGGGTGTCACCTATCGCCCCTGCTGCTGCGGTTGGGTTTAAGGCCCTAACTTATGTTCCAGACCCCCTTGTCTTCAGCACCTCTGCTGGTCTAGGGGGTCCATCTGACGAGATGACCCAGACCTTCACCTCGGAGGAGAAAGAGCCCTAGTGGAAAAATCTGACGCCCCATCCCCTTAGTGAATGGTTAGTCAGGGAATTGGCTCTGGTCCGTCACTGGAAAGACTGCAGAAATCACTATCGTACACACACAATGTAAATAGAGGCAGAGTGAAGGGAGACGGGCCTCTTCTAAATTGATTTAAAGCTTGTCCTTAGGAGATGCCAAAACTGGCTTCCCCAAGTGTCTGCCCTCTGGTCCCCATCCCTCCCAGCAAGGTTATACTGAATTCGCTGCTCTGAGGTCAAGTGACTCAGCTTAGAAGGAAGCATGTGGGATGAGGAGCGCTGAGCATGGGACTTAATGAGCCGTCCCTTGCTCTGCAGCAACCAGGACAACGCTCCGTAGAAATCAAATGGTGGCCAGACACAAAACCCAGCAGGGCAAACAGAGACGAGACAATGGGTTTCTTCACTTTAATTTATTTTTCAATTTTTGTTTCTCACTTACCAACACATTTGTAAAATGTAGCAGGCTGTGTTAGTAAAGGAGAAGCAGGGAGCAAAGAGAGGCGCAGGATCGAAGCAGCCGCACACGGGGAAAGTCAAGAGCAGGAAGCACTTGGGGGCAGGAGGGGCAGGCAGCCTCCACCGGTGTCCTGCTTTCCCGTGGGCGTGAGCATTGCCAATGCTCTTACACACCCGCAGATGATTGTGTAAACGTTGTAAAGAGCATTTCTGTTGCTTCCAAACATCGTCCCCCAATTTCTCCCTCTGCCTCCCCCTGCCACCCTCCCCACCGCAGCGATGAGGCGGGTCTTCTACGACCACACCCTTGCATAGCCTGGCCCAGGAGGACCCTGCCCCGGGGTCTCAGCGCCCCAACCCCATAGCCTCTGTCCCTGGGTAAGCTCTGAGAAGCCTAGAACAGGTGGGTCCTGGGGAGGTCATGGTGGGGCTGCCTAGGAGCTCTTCCCGCCAGGGGAACACTCCCGAAGACCTTGGAGAGCATTCCCAAAATGCCCTCTGCTTCAGCCGCGGGCTCCTCTGCAAGAGGTCACTGCCAGGTCACCGTGGGCATGGGAACTTGGCAGCATGGAGGGCTACCGCACTTGCTGGAACCCTGGGTTGACCTGGAGGGAAGTTCTACCTTCCACCCAGAGAAGGGCTCCCCGGCATTTGTGCACTGACCTAGGGGACACTCTGATCCTGTGCTTATGAACACAAACGTTTTAATCAGGATGATATCCACCCTGATGAAATTTCATTCTAGGAAGTTACTTTCAAGGCAAATGCCATTGAGGACAATTTAATGCCTTGATCGGGTTTCTACAAAGTGCAGATAACTTTACTTTCTCCCCATTTCTTTTCCTTGAAGTAATTTTCACCAGGACCAAATCCTATTCGTGTGCATTTCACCACATAGATTTACCTTCCTGGTTAGTGTTCGATGCATGTCAAATGTCACCAACTGCCACACGTGTCACTAGCAGTTCTTTTCTCCCCTGTGGCTCTCACTTATAGAAAGAGCCCTGGCAGACTCCTCACGGATCGGTACCCAATAACGAATTTGTGCAGTGTGCTGTTTGTCCTGATGTGCAACACCTGTGCCCTTTGGCCTCGGCGCCTTTTCTGGAGGAGCGTCTCCAAGGGTCCGTGCGTAACCGTGGCCTTCCCTGGGCTAAGCAGGGGCAGAGCCGGGGGCCCTTCCGCAGCCGGCTTCCAAGAGGCACGCACACCCAGCGGGACAGCACCCCCACCCCGCGCCACCCACCCCCTCCCCGCCAGCCGCCGTCACGGCGCCTTGTCCGCCGCCTGCTCGGGGCGAGCGGGGCCGCCGGTGGCCCCGCGCGTGCTGCGGAGCAGGCCCAGGCCCCGAGATCGGCCGGCGCCGTGCAGCTGGCGCTCGTGGCGGCGGATCTGCACCTTGTGCCGGAAGCGCTCGCCGCAGTCCTCGCAGACGTAGGGCCGCTCGCCCGAGTGCGTGCGCCGGTGGCGCAACAGGTTGGACGAGACGCTGAAGCGCTTGCCGCAGTCGCCGCAGGCGTACGGCCGCTCGCCCGTGTGCGTGCGCTGGTGCTGCACCAGCGCCGAGCTCTCGCTGAAGCGCTTGGCGCAGTAGGAGCAGGCATAGGGCTTCTCGCCCGTGTGGATGCGCTGGTGCGTCACCAGGTTGGAGTGCTGCGAGAAGCCCTTCCCGCACTCGCCGCAGCGGTGCGGCCGCTCGCCCGTGTGCGTGGCCTGGTGCCGCACCAGGTCCGTGCTGCGGCTGAAGCCCTTGCCGCACTCTCCGCAGATGGTCGGTCGGTCCCGGGCGCGCCGCCGCCGCCGCTGCCTGGCTGGAGTCAGGGCCGCGCTGCCCGCGGGCCCGGGATGGCCACCACGGCAGGCGCGGCCACGGCCGGCAGCACCATGAGCTCCTGCAGCACCACGTAGCCCGGGGGCGCCACCACGACAGCGGCTGGAGCCCCTGGGGCCGCAGCGCCCCCACCCCCTGCGGCAGGCACCAGCTCCAGCTGCAGCTCGGGCTGCACGGGGGTCAGCTCCAGCCGCACCTCCTGCTGCTGGGCCCCCAGTTCCACCGGCGTCAGCTCCAGGCGCACCTCCTGCTGCTCCTCCAGCTGCTGCCGCTCCAGCTGCTGCTGCTGCTGCTCCAGCTGCTGCTCCAGCTGCTGGAGCTGCTCCTGCAGTTTGAGCTGCAGCTGCCGCTGTTCCTGCTGCCTCTCCAGCTCCTGCTGCCGCTCCAGCTCCTGCCGCTGCTGCTCCAGTTCCTGCTCCGACCCCAGGTCAACTGGCATGAGCTCCAGCTCTACCTCTTCCTCCTCATCTGGTTCTAGTGGATGGGGCTGCTGCTGCTGCTGCTGCAACGGCTCCTGCTGCTGCTGCAGCTCTAACTGTTGCTGCTGCAACAGCTGCTGTTGTAACAGTTCCTGCTGCTGCTGCAGGTGCTGCTGTTGTACCTGTTCCTGCTGCTGCTGCTGCTGCAGCAGGTGCTGCTGCTGTAACAGTTCTTGCTGCTGCTGCAGGTGCTGCTGCTGTAACTGTTCCTGCTGCTGCTGCAGGTGCTGCTGTTGTACCTGTTCCTGCTGCTGCTGCTGCTGTAACTGTTCCTGCTGCTGCTGCAGGTGCTGCTGCTGTAACAGTTCCTGCTGCTGCTGCAGGTGCTGCTGTTGTACCTGTTCCTGCTGCTGCTGCTGCTGTAACTGTTCCTGCTGCTGCTGCAGGTGCTGCTGCTGTAACAGTTCCTGCTGCTGCTGCAGGTGCTGCTGTTGTACCTGTTCCTGCTGCTGCTGCAGGTGCTGCTGTTGTACCTGTTCCTGCTGCTGCTGCTGTAACTGTTCCTGCTGCTGCTGCAGGTGCTGCTGTAACTGTTCCTGCTGCTGTTGCAGGTGCTGCTGTTGTACCTGTTCCTGCTGCTGCTGCAGGTGTTGTACCTGTTCCTGCTGCTGCTGCAGGTGCTGTTGTTGCAACGGTTCCTGCTGCTGCTGCAAGTGCTGCTGTTGCACCTGTTCCTGCTGCTGCTGCAGGTGCTGCTGCTGCTGCAGGTGCTGCTGCTGTAACTGTTCCTGCTGCTGCAGGTGCTGCTGTTGTTGCAATGGTTCCTGCTGCTGCTGCAGGTGCTGCTGCTGTAACTGTTCCTGCTGCTGTGACTGTTGCTGCTGCTGTAACGGTTCCTGCTGCCGCTGCAGGTGCTGCTGCTGTAACTGTTCCTGCTGCTGTGACTGTTGCTGCTGCTGTAACAGTTCCTGCTGCCGCTGCAGGTGCTGCTGTTGGAACTGTTCCTCCTGCTGCTCCTGCTGCCGCGGTTCCTGCTGCTGCTGCTCCTGTAACTGCCGGCGCTGTCCTGATGGTTTCTGCTGTGGCTGCAATAGGTGTTGCTCTTTCATGTGCTGCTCCCGTGACTGTTCCTGTGGCGGCATCAGCTGCAGCTGCGGTTTCAGCCGCCGAGGTGGCACAGGCTGCGGATGTTCCTGCAGGGGCTTCTGTCGTTGAGGCAGCCGCTTTTGGCCATCTTGCCTCTGCCGCTGCCGCTGCCGCTGCCGGCCAGGGGGTTGGTTTCGTCGTCGCTGCTCTTGCTGCAGCTGTGGTTGCAGCTCTGATTGCTGCTCTGCCTGCTGCAGTTGCGACTCCGGCGGCCCCTGCTGTGCTTCTGCACCTGTTTCACTGACCTCCATCGGAGCTGAGCTTGTTGGCTGCCGTGTGCTGCTGTCCTCCTGAGCCTCTTCTTCCTCCTGACTCTCACTCCCACCGCGGCCACCTGTAGTGGGAATGGCAAGAAGCCAGGAGAGAAAGATCCGCGGGCAGATCTCAGGGACAGACCCCCTGGCCCTCCCCACTTATCCTGCCCTGCGGACAGCCATGCTAGGACACACTGTGAGTTCCCATCAGGGACCCAAAGGCACTGGCTCGGTTGACAATGGCAGCGTGGCAGAAACTGAAATGCCCAGGGGTGTGGCGTTGGCCTAGAAATGTGCCCAAAGGACTGCTGGTCACGGCACTCTGGACCCTGGCTGTCCGACCTCTCCCCTGGGCCTCCCTCTGCACAGGCTCCTAACTTGGATCTTGGCAGTGACCAAGCCTGGGTGCCTGGGGCTTCTCCCTGGGAAGTCTCTCATGCTTCATCACCATCCAGTGGGAACCCACGAACAGGCCGTTCGGACAGCTAAGCCACAACCCCATGCTGAGCTCGGACCCCAGTTAGGGTCACGCCTTACATAAGTGAAACTTGCCTTCTCTGTAAATAATAAAGAACGTCTGTAAAGAACGTCTGTAAAGCCGCCTGGAAGTATCACCATTAGCGGTTCTAAAATTCCCAGAGGTGCCAGAGAGAGCACAAAGTTTCCAGCAGGAAGGCCTCCGTTCAGGCCCTAACTCTACCCCTTAGCAGCTGTCAACCTCCTGCAGCCACAGAGCCCCTCTTGTCCAGGACAGCTTCAGGGTACCCACACTTCCAGCTTCGCAGGCAAAGCCAGAAGGGCCCTGGCGCTTCCTCTAGAACCTGGTAGGTGCTTCAAAAATCCATCTCCCTGTGGGTTAGGAAATGAGTTTGCCAACTAACAAACAGTTTGGAAATACCAAGGATACAATTAGCTCCGTTTGAAACAGCCTGAATACTGGAAGCCTTTGAGACTATTACTCAGGAATGGAAAGGACTAATTCCATAGCCCCAGGTCAACACGGGGACTGGCCACTTATGTCACCTCTGGACTGAGTTTCCGTGTCTGCAAAAGGAGATAACCCCTTCCCAGGGACACAGCGAGAATGCCAGGGGCGAAACATCTGGCCCAGTGTTGTGCAGGAGTAGAGGAAGCCCCACTACATTAAGAGTCGCTCCGTTGTCACATTTCACTTTCTGCACAACATCCACATGTCTGTCTCTCGCTTTTCTCATTTTGAGCATTCGTACTGTGTTCACGGAAAATCCAAAAGGGCTCTCTCCGTTTCCGAGTCTGATTGCAACATCTGTTCTATCTATAGCCTCGTATTTTCAGTTTTGCAACGGAAAGCAGAGGTTCGACTTTATAAAATTTTGCTTTCTGGCCACTTGGCCAGGATTATATTGATTTCATAAGGCCAAGGAATATCCATGTGCAAATAACTTTCTTTCAGAAAGCTATTCCTTTTTAAAAAAGTTTTTTAATGTTTTATTTATTTCTGAGAGAGAGACACACACAGCATGAGCAGAGGAGGGTCAGAGAGAGAGGAAGACACAGAATCTGAAGCAGGCTCCAGGCTCTGAGCTGACTGTTAGCACAGAGCCCGATGCGGGGCTTGAACCCACGAACAGTGAGATCATGACCTGAGCCTTAGTCGGACACTCAACCGACTGAGCCACCCAGGCACCCCTCAGAAAGCTATTCCTAATAACCTTTGCTTAGGCTCATGGACAAGTGAATGCATTTCTCATATACACACACCATCTAGGAGTATGCAGGTGGTGAGCAAAGACGGCCATGAAAACCTGTCCCCCCAGCAAATTCAAGGTCTGAGACACTCTGGCCTCCCGCCACCTCTGGGAGCAGCAAGGACACACCATGCCTCGGTGTGAGGCCTCACATCTCTGGCACAGCACTCAGCCGTGTGGCCAGTTCTGGCTTCTTACAGCAACGCCAGCATTTTAAGCAACGATGTTTTTAGTGAACATATTATTAAGTGTCACCTCATGTGGTGCCCTCGCAAGACTTTCCCCGTTAAACATTTGAGCCAGGAGAGTCCTTGTTGAGCCGCAGCTCCCTCCACAGCCCCTCTAATTCCCTTGGTCCTTTTCATGCTACTCAACCCTGGCCCAGCCCTCAGTCCATGCCCTCAAAGCCCAGAGAAGGAAAGTGGTCCTAGGAGCACGACCCCCAGAGAAAGTTTCCCCAGAGTGCGTCCCAAAGGGAAAAGGCATCTTGGAAGGTTCTGCAGGGCCACGTTTGCCTCTGGGCAAAAGGGGGGAAAGATGGATGGAAGCATGGGTCAGGAAAAGTAGACAAGGTCAGAGAAGGCCACAGAAAAAAGAAAAGCGAGGGGGCCAATGCCTGAGGTACAAGGGGCAGAGGGAGAGAGCTCCTGAATTCAATCTGAGAACTTGAGTCTGGAGCCACGGACAGGTCCGGGGACAGTGGAGGCTGCCTGACCGCCTGGATAATAGCAGTAGCTCACAGCCGGCATGTGTCTGAGGTCTGGGCATGGACTGAGAATATCTGCACCGTCAGGGAGCCTGTCACCAGCAAACCACAGCCTGATACAGCCAAAAACCCTGAGGGGAACCTGCCGGTGTCACTCCAGGCAGCTGAAGTCGGCTGCTGTGCACAGCTGCAGCCTGCACCCCCCTTCCCCCAGCCAGGTGAGCGCCCTGGCAGACAGCAGGCTGGCCCTCCGCCCAAAGATCCTCCGCGGGGTCTGAGGACTATCTCCGGCTCCAGGTGGGAGCCACCCGCCTCCAGTCCCTCACCTGAGAGGGTGCCAGGCCCCGGGCCCCCATCTTGGAGACACAGAAGCTCCAGCACACAGGTCTCCGTCGCCGGGCGCAGCTCCATCCTAGCGTTCAGACCAAGACTCTGGGGGGCCAGCTGTGCTGAGAGGGAGGAAGGAAGCTGTTCAGGTGGGCAGGAGGGCTGTGAGCCCCCGGCCCCGGGGGCACTGACTGCCATAAAGACCTCCACCTCCGTCCTGGGCCCCCAGAGCCAGCCTCCCCACTCCCCCACCCCCAGGCTGGAAAGGAGGCTAGTTGGAGCCATAGCTGGGGGAGGGAGGCACAGGACAGCCTGGAGGCTCCGCTCCCAGGGCCCGCTCGGTGCCCCACAGGGAGGCAGCCCCTCCATCCCCAAATTCTGGGATTCTGCGGGGCGCACTCAGCCCCAGCTGAGGGGCAGCCCAGTGCATCTGCTCCACCAGGAAGGGGAGCTGGAGTCCCAGAAGGGACATTTGAGGAAGTTTGCAGAGAAGAGAGAGATGACTCACATTCCACGGCCCCCGTCAAAGCCCTGCCAAGCCTGTTCCCCTTCCTGGTCTCTCGCCTCCCAGACTGTTCTTGTGGCTTGGCCAGCCTTCCAAGGCCAGAGCACCTGCAACCCATGGAACCAGCCCTGGCCCAGGGGCTCCCGAATTCTGGAGGGTTCCCCACCTCTCTCCTGCAACCCTCCGCTCCGGCAGAGGTGTCCCCACATCAGTCCCTCCACCCCTCCTAACAGGACAACTCCAGGTCTCCGTTTGGGCTCCAGCCCCAAAGACTGGAAGCGCCCCCAAGAGAAGCGCCCTTCAGGCTCGCCGGGCCGTCTGTCCCGCCCACTGGGCCTCACCTGGCGCAGCATTTCCTGCTCCTCACAGCGGCCTCTGCACTAGGGGAGGTGCGCTCATGGTCACCGCGGCTGGAAGGCGAAGGCCGAAGCGTCAGCCGGCTCCTTCCTGAGGCGCCTCCATCCAGAAAGAGCCGGGGAGGCGCCGGGCCACCCGGGGGCCTTTCTGGGTACTGCGGCGGCGGGCCTGTCGCTGTCAGGGCTGCCGAGGTCGCCCTGGGTCAAGAAAGGGGCAGAACGGAGTTCGCGAGCAGAAGTTGGTGTCGGGCCACCCCCCCCTCCGGAGAGGGGGGCGGGGAGGAGGCTGGGGGCCGGCCGCGCTGGGGGGCCGGTCCGAGGTCGGCGGGGGCCGGGCGACACCGGTCTCCGCCCGGCCGGGGGCAGCCCGGGTCCGGCTGGTGTCGGCCTGTGGCCACAGGTGCCCGGCGCCAGCGGGCAGGGGGCGGCCCGCTCGGGGTCCGGTTCGCTCGCCCGCCCCGGACCCCCGAGCGTGCGTCCGGCGGGCTGCGGGCGGCGGGCGGCGGGCCGGGCCGGGGCGGGGCGGCGGGGCCGGCACAGGAAGTCCCCGGCATCCGCATCCTGTCCCCGCCCGCCACCGCGCGCGCCCCGCGCCCCGGCCCCGCGCCGCCGCCGCCGCCGCCGCTCTAGGCCGCCGCGAGCTCGGTGGGCTTAACTCTTCCCGGCCCGGCCGCGCACCCGCAGGGGTTGCGAGAGTGTCGCTGGCACGAGGGGGGCGGGGCGGCTTCAGGCCCAGGTCCTGTCACCCCCACCCCCGCCCGGGGGACGCGTGCGGCCTCAGGGCGCCCCTGGCCTGAGTACTATTTGTGGTTCATTAACGCTCAATTAGATGACGCTCACCTGATGGGGAGGGCCCATTCCAACCCCCAGCGGACCCTAAAGAGGCCTCCCCCTCCGCACCTTGAACTCCACCTCCTGGAGCCCAGGAAGGCAAAGGCAAGCCTGCAGCGGAGGCATGGTATTTGTGGCCGTTGGGACAGTGGGCTGGGACCCCAAAGGACCAGACTTTGTTAACTGAAGGGTAAACCTGACTCGATCCCTCTGTGCACAAGGCCAGTGATCAAGCCCCCCTTCGCCGCCCCCAACCTCTGTACCCCCCAGGCCCCCAACCCGTGGCCAGTGCAGAGGCCTCCCTGGGCACGCCAAGCTGACCCCTGCCTGGGTCAGGGGTCTCCTTCTCAGGGAAGCCTGACCATCTCCATCCATATCCTACCAGCTTTGCGGCGATGTCCTAACCTGGAGAGTTCACATTAGAATCAAAATACTCCAATCCTCTTGAAAACCCCAAAGACCTGGCCTTGGACAGCTGTTCCTGGGGTAGAGCCTGGGTTAGTCCCACCTGAGAGGGACACAGTTTGTCTTCCCTCCTTACTGTCTCCGTGCTCACTTAGCGGCCCCCTTCATCCATTTTTGGGTACTTTCTGGCTCCACAGGCGATGGAGTTTGGGGCTTCTCCTCCAGCCCTCCTCTGAAAAGCTCACCTCCAGACTAGGTGCTCCAGAGGACAGAGGGCCACCTCTGCCTCTTCGGGGGGACAAGTGCAGCAGGAGCCCAGCTTTGGAGGCAGAAAATTCTGGACCCACAATGACCTCTTCCAGCTGGGTAATGAGGCAAATTATGACCTTGCATCTGGGGAACAGGGACAGCATGCTGCTGGTCAGGAGTTGAAGGCTAAGTGAGGGTCTCCCCTCTGGCCGGGCAAGTGTGTACCTTCCCCTCCCCTGGGAGGCAGCTTCCTCCTTCCTCCCAGGAGACCTCACACCCAGACCATCCAGATGATCCACTCACTCCTTTAAACTTGAACCTCTCTCTCCGCTGGCTTCTTTCCAAGAGCATTTGCTCATCCTCAGGGCTCTCCCGTCTTAAGAATGGGCAGCCCCTTCTCTCTCCTGCCTTTGGTAGCCAAACTTCCTGGAAAGATGCCCCATTGCAGTTCTGTCCATATCTCCCTCTACCTATCCCTCTTTCCCCCTCTCCAGCTTGGCTTCAGCCCCATCGCTCCACCTGGACAGCTGCCTCTCATGCCGCCAGTGAAGTGACCTCCATGTCACCAAATCTCTCATGTTATCCCACCTCTGGGTGGCTTTGGACATCTCCTGTGGCTGCGGAGACCGACCACCCTTGGTTCCCCTTCCTCTGGGTCGGCTTCCTCTCTGATCCCTCCACAGGCTCTGTTTCCTTTACCAGGCACCTTGCTCGCCTTTACATAATCAAAACCTGCATAGGTGTCTTCCCACATCAACAGCTCCATCCAGAAGAGTCTTTCTCCTCTCCATGGTTGAGCACCTCACAAACAGCAGCCACCCTTTTTCTTCCTCTTTCTCCCTTTAACTTTTATCCAGGTAATACACAAAGCGAATTGAGTAAGTCAAATTGTTCTACAAGGCTTTAGCAACAACAAAAATGTCTCCTCACTTCTGAGTCCACTTTCTTCTGATATTTTTTTTGCCATGTTTAAAAAATTTTTTTTTAATGTTTATTTATTTTTCAGAGGGAGAGAGACAGAGCGAGAGAGGGGCAGAGAGAGAGGGAGACACAGAATTGGAAGCAGGCTCCAGGCTCTGAGCTGTCAGCACAGAGAACACTGCGGGGCTTGAACCCATGCACTGGGAGACAAAATCAGACACTTAATCAACTGAACCACCCCAGTGCTCTTTGCCATATTTCTAAATAACATGCTCATAGTGTTATTACTTGGTTTTTCCATTTTAGGGTGGATCTATGGACAGCCTACTTTGGAGGATGCAGATTTAACTCTTTAAGCCACACATACACATGTCCACATCCTGCCCACAATAATCTGTCTGGTCTTTATCCAGCTTTCTGGGAGAGAACTTCCACACTCCTGGAATTTCTCCAGTGAGAGGAATATCTTCGGGGCTGGGGGCTGGATTAGCTTCAGGTTGGGGGCCGGTTGTACCAAAAAGACCAACCATGTGATTACAGGGTTGGGGCTCTGAGCTGGGTGATGTCAACCCAACCTCAGGGGCTAGAGATTGACGTTAGTCACATGGTCAATGATTCGATCAACGTATGAATGTAATGAAACACCCATAAAAACCATGGACCCCAAGGTTCAGGTGAGCCTCCTGGTTGGTGACAGGTGCTCCGTTTCCAGAAAGAGGACACGGAAGTTGCACGTTCAGGACTCTCCCAGACTTTGGATCTCTTCAGGGACCAGCGCTGGTCTGGCTTTCTATCCTTTGTGGTAAAACTGCAATTATAAGTATAACACTTATTGGAATTCTGTGAGTTGATCTAGTTCATTATTATCCAACCCGAGTAGGTCAAAGGAATCCCTGAATTTGTAGCCAGTTGGTCAGAAGTGCCAGGAGCCTGGGGACACCTGAAATTGCAGTTGACCTCTACAGGGGGCGGTCCTGCTGGCCGCGGTGCCCTTAACTTGTGGGGTCCGTAGGGACCCTGGTGGTCAGCTGCGGAACTGCAGGGCAGGACTGCACCCATCCATAAGGTTTTATCACAGTTTGGAGTAAATCCACATTTACTGTTTCCCCAATTACATCTCTGTAAATATCTTTCACTGCTGAGCCCGGTAATAGTATTTGTATTCGTTTCCTTCTTGTACAACTCCTAGCTCTTCCCGGAGTTAATTTCTCCTCTTTTTTTTTTTCCTTTTTAAAATTTTCTTTGATTCACTTTTAGAATCTCCTGAAAAGTCTTTGTGCATCCTCCTACGGCTCTATAAATGCCTATGAACCCAGCTTTCCGCCTGGTCAAACTAGTCAGAAAATCTGTTTGTTTTCATTTTGTTTCCAGACATCCCTTCTGGAGTCTCTTTCCGTTGGATCCAAATTGGGCAGTTGGCCTTGTGGAGTGCTGGTGCCAGCCCCAGGGGCCTAATGTCATCATCTGGGACTTTGTCTCTCTCTCTCTCTCTCTCTCCTGCATTAGTCTCTGTGACCTCACACCACTTCTTTCTCCTTCTTGATTAGGTCATAATAGAGACACTTAATGCTCACCAAATATGCCAAGTGCTCCCCTACATTCCCAAGTCTTACATGCAGTTCGAGTGGGGTTAAATGATCCCTCTGGCCAGGGGACTGTGAAAGGAAGCGACCTGTTGTATGTCTAAGCTAAAGCACTTAAGAGGTGGCGTGGCATCTCCATCTCACACCTCCCTTGCTGTGTCGCCTTGGAGGACATGTGTTCCTGTGGTGCAAGCTCAAGATGGTGGAGCCTTAGTCGCCTGAGCTGTCAGTCCATCGGGAAACCTCAGAACTCTTAAGTAATTACGCAGGACATTTAATACGGGACAATGGCCACAAACATGTTAAAAAGGGCTACAGTATTATGCAGGGGACGATGGGACAGTCCAGAGATTAGAACCTCTAGGGCTAGAGGAGCAGGAAGGGAAGGTGATAGGGTGGAGAGGCACAACCGCTGTGTCAAGGAGGCTATTGTAGCCCCTCTTGGAGACTGGGGTGTGCAAGCAAGAAACAACCAGCCCAGACTCACCAGCCAGTGAAGGCTCCGCCAGAAACAGGAAATGTCTTCTCTTCCATCCTGACTTCGGATCTCTCCTTGGTGCTTCCCATTAGCAGAATCTAGTCCGAGGCCAGCCGGCAAGGGAGCCTGGGAAATGTAGTTTTCCATCTCGCGGCCTCTGGAGCAGATGGCAGGATGGGGACCGGGTCCAGATGCAACAGGCAAAGAGCTGGCATATTTGGTGACTCTGTAAAGCAGCCCCCCACCCCCACCCCGCCAACCCATGTTGGAAGGGCAGACATTTATGAGCTAAGGCAGTGATTTGAATGTTGCAGCTCACATTAATTATCCTGACCTTCATTCTGGGGGAGCACATTCTTGAGTGGTCTTCCTGAGAAAAAGCATATGGCAAGTAAAATGTGGGGAGCCCTCATGTCTAAAAAGTTTCCATGTAACTGGGTATGGATTATAGAAGGGCAATGGCTTCTCCATAGATTTTATATTACTATTATTATTATTATTTAAAAGTAGGCTCCACATCCAGCATGGAGCCCAACACAGGACTTGAACTCATGACCCAGAGATCAAGACCTGAGCTGAGATCAAGAGTTGGACACTTAACCAACTGAGCCACCCAGGTGCCCCTGCTTTTCCTCAGACTCTGAAGACACAGCTTCTTTGTTTTTAGCCTCCAGTGTTGCTATTGAGGATGTACAGTGTCATCCTGATCCCTGATCATAGGTCATCTTTCTAGAAGATTTTCTCATCACTATCCTCTAACATTCTGCTTTTGTTTCTGCAATCCTGTCTTTAGTTTCAGAGTTTTCTTATTCTCAGACTGGGTCTTTTTCTTACGCATGTTCTTGCTTCACGATTGCAATGTTGGCTCCCACCTCCCTGAATACAGCTACCTTTGTTTCCCCTTCCTTCATCATCCTTGTTTGCTCCAATTGCTTTAAACAACAGCAACCAAAACGTGTTTGTTTCATTGCTCTTGTTTGAGGATTTCCTAAGTGGCCAGGTGACCCTGGGCTGTTCAGTGATGGGTATGGAGTGAGTGAATTGGCGTGCGGGGGGGTGGGGGGTGGACAACGTGGGGAGGGTTGTCCTCCAACACCTCTTAGTATTTTCTCGCAGGCTGCTCAGGTTCTCTAGAAAGGACTTGTTTGATCACCTGCCTGGGCAAGTAACTTGGCCATGAGCATTGTAGGAGCCAAATTGGGGAGGGGGGGGAGAGACTGGGAAGAGAGGGCTCACATTTCAGAAAGCAGATTTCACTAAATCCCCATGGTTTCAAGAACTTCCTGCCTCTGGCTCTGCCCAGTGTCCCCAAAGCCAGAGCCTATTTAGTACCAAGCTTTTGCCAGAGCAGATGCAAAGTGGGAGGGGAGGTCTGGGGACAATCTTTCCGTTTCCAGCCCTACTGGGAGCCTTGGATTCTGAAGGCTTTCTGGGGAGGGGGAAGTGGGGGGAACAGATTGTTCTTGTTGCTTCTCCCTCTGATAGCTTAGCCTTGTGTGAAGTCAGGTCCACTAGTTCATCTGTGCTCCAGTTTCTAAAATCTTGTGCTTTTGTTTTATTTTTTTTCCTTACTGAGAGAGACACACAAGAGAAAGTAAGCAAGAGACAGAGAGAAGGAGAGACAAAGAAAAGGCCATGGGCCAGGAGCAGGGTCCTCAGTAGGGGGTAGAATGTGACAGACTTGTACCCAGATGATGGCTTGGGTCTTCAGGACGTTTCCTCTCCCATTCTGGTGGAGAAGGTTTGGAATATGATCCTGGGAAGAATGACAGGCTGGGGAGCAGCACTGATGGCTTGGAATGCATCTAAAATATCCATGGTGGTGGCCCGGGGGGCAAATGTTGGGCATGGCTCCCTCAGGTCAACCTCCCCCCACCCCCCGCCCCACCGCCCCGGTAGTGTTCCTTCTCAGAGTACCAGGAACCCATGGCACTTGCCTGATTCTGATTTTACAATCTGATTGGGGTCTTGCCAGCTGCAAGGGCAGAGTTTGGGTTGAGTACCCTTGTCTCCCCAATACTTCCTACAGTAGACACTCAATAAATATTTGTCAAATGAATTAATAAAATAACCAAATTGGGGGTGCTTTTTACACTCACTAGCATAGCGAAACCAATAGTATAATTAGTTTAATAATTGGCATAATAATCCAAACTTCAGCGGAGGGGGGGCTCTGACCCAACACCGGCAGATGCCCCCTCCCTCTACCGGGGACCTGGAGCAGAGGCACACAGGAACCAAAGGTGGCTGGGTTGGATGCACCAAGGAGGTGCCATAGAGGAAGAGTCCCTTGGGTTCCCAATGCTGAGAATCCCAGCACTCGGGGTCCCACCCTTGCTGTGACATGGTCTTGCATGCTCCCATGAAACCCCTTTTCCTTGCCTCACTCAGTGTTGGTTTCTGCAAACAGAGAACCCTCACAAGTGCAGAAACTTGCACTAGGAGTGGCACTGAGGCCCAGATACCCCAGGAAAATGTGGGATTTGAAACTGGCTATTGGGCCAAGATGTGGACAAGGCAAGGAGATTCCCAGACGTGTTCCAGGATGGGGGGAGGGGGGGGCAGGGTGCGTTCTGTTAAAACAACTAGCCCAGGTACCAGCTAGGGCCACCTGAGACCACGAGTCCTCTGATGTTGAGGTACTGGAGGGTCCCTGGAAGGGGACAGGGATGCCAGACCACAGTATAGGATCGTTCTGTCTGATGGCATTCATTCCCTTCCAGTAAGATCTCAGCATTCCTTTGCTGAGGCCCAGATGGAAAGAGGGCCTCTGTGGAGCTGCTCTGAGAGCGTATGAGAGCGCTGGTAGCCACAGGCCAACACTTGGGTCTCAGATCGATCCCCGGGTCACCGGAAGGGAGCTCCACTAGGACTCTGAGTTTCCTGGGGTTGCCATGGCAAGTACCACACACCGGGCAGACACCACAGGGATGAACGTCAGGCAGCTCTGGAGGCCGGAAGTCTGAGATCAAGGTGTTGGAGAGGTTGATTCCTTCTGAGGTTGTGAGGGAGGGTGTGTTCGGTGCGCCTCCCCCTGCTTCTGGCATGGCTGTCTGTCTGCGGCCTTCCTTCCCCTTAGAGGCATCATCCCCATCTGTCTGTACCTTCATCTTCACATGGTGTTCTCCCTGTGTGTGTGTCCAAATTTCCCCCTTTTATAAGGACACTTGTCACATCTGCCCACCCTGATGACTTCATTTTAACCAATGACTTCTGCAATACCCCATTTCTTAATAGGGTCATGAGGGGCTGGAACTTCAGTAATATGAATAGGGGGGCGGGGAGTAAGGGTGGAAGGGACCTTGAGGAAAGTTGCGCACAAGGAGCACAATGTGGCTTCTTGGGTCGGGCTGAATGGGAGGATTAGACACAGATGGGAGCCTGGGTTTCCATGGCAGCTTGCCCACAGGGCATGGCGCAGCACTTTCCAGAGGAGCCAGTGCCAACCTGAACCCAACACAGCTCTCTGCCTGGGGGCGCTGCCCTTGGCCTCGATTGAGGAAGGAATGCAGAGACTTTGGGGTTGGAGCCCTGGGCTGGACCGAACAGGGTCCTTCCGTCCCTGCCCCAGGTCCCGCTCTCCCTTCTACTGTCTCTCCCAAAGGGGCTCAGAGGGCTTCACTCCTTGATTTGAGAAATAGGCGAGTGATAGAAACACCAGAATCATTAGAAAGCTCTTTGTCAGTCAGGTGAGGTGCCGCCAGGCCCCTGCAATGAACTTCCTAGTCTTGAGCAGGGATGGAAGGGCATTGTACTGGCCGAGGCCGGAAGGCAGCAGTAATCCTCCGAGAGGCAAAGCGGGGAAGCTTTGCACGTTAGGTATTGTATGGGTGGCTTGGAAATCAGTTCTCAAGCGGGGGTCGGACACTCAGATCAGTGGCAACGGCTCAGGAAACCAGTGGGCAACCCAGAAAGAAGACATGTGATGCACGTAAGCTGCTCTTCTAGGGTCAGCTTGAGCCAGGCCTCCATGCTGCTGCTATGGCCTGGCACCCAGTGCCTGTCCCTGCACCTCGCATTCAGCACAGAGGACACAGCCTAGGCCTGGGGGCAGAGGAGGGCTCTGTTGCAGGTTTGGTTTCGTGTAGGACGCTAACTCTGGGATGGAGATTAACCTGCCTCATTCCAGAGCGCATGGAACTGGGAGGGAGGAGTGGGGGGGGTGTGGTGAGGGCGGGGTGTTAGGGAGCAGGACCAGGCAGAGGCAGGCTTTGGACTGTGGTGTGGTGTCGGTGAAGCTCCCAGACAAATCGATGGGGACCTCTGAAGCCAAGAGGGTCTTCAGAGTTGTCACAAGCTGGGGGCAAGAGGGCCGGACTTCGTCTCCATCATTAGATACGAGGGGGGGGGGCCTGACCCCCGGGCAGGTGTTGCTCTTTAGCAGATGCAAGTCGGAAGATGGCCAGCAGGTAGGCACTGGCTGTGGCAGCCCAGGAGGGTACATCCTTCAGTATTAAAGGGGGAGAAGGATCTGGATTCTACATTTTGGCATCCACTACAGGCTCTTGCTGTCCCACCCCAGCCTGGGGTTCCCCATCCTGCCCTTGGGTCAAGGCTGCTAGAGGGAGGATTCAGGACTCAGCAGTTAATCCACACCAAGCTGGGTCATCAGGGCAACATCTAGTCAAAGTGCTGTTGAGGGCTCAAGAGCGGCCCGGCCTGGGGCACCTGGGGGGCTCAGTCCATTAAGCGTCCAACTTCGGCTCAGGTCATGATATTGTGGTTTGTGGGTTCGAGCCCCACAATCAGGCTTTGTGCTGACAGATCAGAGCCTGGAGCCTGCTTCAGATTCTGTGTTTACTGCTCTCTTTCTGCCCCTCCCCGACTCATGCTCTGTCTGTCTCTCAAAAATAAACATTAAAAGAAAAACAAGAGTGGCTCAACCTTTGGAAATCACTGGCCACGGCAAATGTATAATTATGTCCCCAGAAATGAAATTAATTGGCAATCAACCTAGGTTTTCTAAGCTTGTATCACTAGAAAGCCCCCAAGCCTGGTGCATAAGCGTCTGGAATTAGTTCTCGGCCTCTTGAATAATAATCCCCAGGCCTAATGAAAGAGCAATGGGCATCTGTGGGAAGGGTTTCTAAGGAGATAAAAGGGGACTCATCTCCGGAGTCTGCTGATTACAAGTGAAAACTGGAAAAACCCAAAAAGCAATGGCCTGAAGGCTGTGAAAAGTAAATACTAGCAGGCAGACTGGGAAAGAAAGTCAAAACATGAAGAGAAACCAGTATGGCAGAGGTGGTTCCTGTTTGTTTTTTTTAAATCTCCTTTATCTACTGGCCTTGGGCTGAGGGCCAGCTGAAGCACGGACTCGGACTCGCATACCAGGTGGAGACAGTAAAACCTTCAAGAGAAACTAGTGTTTGTGGCCAGAAGACCAGGACAGTGGCCCCTGGGAGCAGGAGTGTGGGAGTGTGGGAGGACAGTCTCCACATTTTTCTTCTTTCCCCCCCAGTCCTACCCTGAGGCCAGAGCCATTCATGGAACCTCACTGTCACGGGGAGGGGGCGTGGACACCTACCTCCTGAGAGATGGAGGAACGTGGATAAAGGGTCCACTGTGTGAAGAACAATTTGTTTCCCTGTCTTTTCTCTCTTCACTCCAGAGGAGGCTCAGAAATGTGCCTACAGTGGGGCTTGGGGACGGGACGGATATTCCTGGAGAATCTCATCTTCCTGAGGAATCTGGAAAAGGGATCCTGGGAGTCAGGGAGTGTGGAGGAAATTCTGGAGAGAGGGAGTGGGGAATAGGTTCCCCTAACTCTGCGAATCAATGAATACATGTCCCAACAGTGCCTGCGTGGGGCGTACTCAGGTATGTAGCAAAGCCTTTGAAAGCTGAACTGGCATTGGAACCGCTGAACACAGGAGGAAGGAGCGAGTGATCTCAACCGGGTTGACCACCTGCTTTAAGCAAACAAAAAAGCACCATTCCTACATTCTCCGGGGAAGGTAACAGGCCCAGAGTCTCAAAGACAAAAATAAACAGAAAGCAGTATTGCAAACATATAGCCTACAATCCAAAATTACTCAGCACACCAAGAACCAGGAAAATGTGACCAATTCACAAGGGAAGAGACTAACCATCATTTACCGGCCATGAGATGACCCGGATGTTGAAATTATCAAAGACTCTAAGGCAGCTACTGTAACTGTTCCCCACGAGGGAAAGGTAAGCATGCTTGAAATGAATGGAACATGTTTTCAGTAGATAAATATAAAAAAGACTTTAGAACTTCAACAACAATAACCCAATATTTGAAATCTAAAAACCAAATCACTGAATGGGCTTAATAACAGAATAGAGATGACAAATGAAAGAGTCAGTAAGATTGAGAACAGGTAGATAGAAATTACAGGTAAAGAACAGGTAGATAGGGTGAAGAGGACTGAGAAAATAAAGAGTCTCAGAGATGTATGGAGGAGTATCAAAAGGCTGAACATCCATGCTATGAGATCCTGATGGAGAGAAGAAACAGATGATGCAGAGAAAATACCTGAAGAAATAATGACTGATGACATCCTAAATTCAGTTAAAGACTTAAATTTATGGATTCAAGAATCTCTGAAAACCCCAAACAAGGAGAAAAAAAAACAAACACACACACACCCAAACACTCCATAATCAAACTGATGAAAACCAAAGATAAGGGGAAAAAGTCTTGAAAGCAGGCAGAGAAAAACTTCACATTACAAATAGAGAGATAACAATTCAAATAACTGAATCTCTCATCTGGAAACCAGGGATGCCTGGGTGGCTCATTTGGTTGAGTGTCCGACTTTGGCTCAGGTCATGATCTCACAGTTCATGGGTTAGAGCCCTGCATCGGGCTATGTGCTGACAGCTCAGAGCCTTGAGCCTACTTTGGATTCCGTGTCTCCTTCTCTCTGCCCCTTCCCCGCTTACACTTTGTCTCTCAAAAAATAAAACGTTAAAAAAAAAATTATGGAGGCCAGAAAACAGTGGAACTTAAAAAAATATTTTATTTATTTTTCATGTTTATTTATTTTTGAGAGAGAGAGAATGAGCAAGGGAGGACCAGAGAGAGGGGAGCAGAGGATCCAAAATGGGCTCTGTGCTGATAGCAGCAAGCCTGATGTGGGGCTTGAACTCACGAACCATAAGATCATGACCTGAAGTGAAGATGGATGCTTAACTGACTGAGCCACCTGGATGCCCCAAGATTTTATTTTTAAGTAGTCTCTACACCCAATGTGGGGCTTACTCTCACAATTCTGAGATCAAGAGTCACATGCTCCACTGACTGAGCCCTTCAGGCACCTCATCAGGGGCACAACATTTTCAAAGTGCGTAAGTAGAAGAAATATCAAGCCAGGAGGTAATGTCGGGCAAAAATACCTTTCAGGGAGGAAGGTGAAAGAAAGACATTCTCAGATCAAAGAAAATTAAGAGAACTAATCACTAGCAGACCTGCTCTAAAAGAAATGCTAAATGGAGGTGTTCAGGCAGAAGAGAAATGATACCAGAGGGAAGTTTAGAACTTAAGGAATGAAGCAAGAGCAACAGAAATGATAAATATACGAATAAATGTAATAGATGAATCCTCTCCTCTTAAGTTCTTTAAAATACGTATAATGTTGCAGTAAAGTTGTAAGGTTTGTACACCTTGCTCGAAGTGTTAAAATACTAATTCTAAGTAGACTGTGATAAGTTAGGCACCTGTAATTACAAACCTTAGAAAAACCATTTTAAAAAACCCACACACCAAAAAGACAAACAAACAAAACCAAAATTCTGAGATACAGCTAAAACATCAAAGGATAAATTCAAAATGGGATGCTAAGGAATTAAGGTTAATGAAAATCATGGAGTAAGGGATACCAAAGTCAGCCCCTTCCTAAAAGAAATAAAACATTAGCAATAACTATAAGAATCAACCTTTTTGGAACTCTAGAAATGAAATAAAAGCTTGCAGCAACCCAAGAAGTACTTACTTTAAAAAGTGGCTGGTCTTGGTAAGAGCAGTGTGCTTTGTGGCTTTCACCTTACACTACCCCTACCTTACCCTGCCCTGGGTACAGGCTCTGAAGTAGCCTTGAAAATAGCAACTGAATTCCTGGCACCAGTGATGAGGTTTTTGGGGTGATGGTGGGGTGGTCCGGAGCTGATAGCCAAGAAAGAATTCTTGAAGACATCTTTGGTGCAAAAAGGCGATTTTATTAAAGCATGGAGATGGGACCCGTGGGCAGGAAGGGCTGCACTGGGGTTGTGATGGATAACTCATTATATACCCTCAGGTTGGGTGGGGGTCAGGGATAGAGTAAGTATCTAAGGAAATTTGGAAGCAAGTTTTGCAGGACCTTGAGGGGCTAGCTGTTGCTAGGGAAACACCATTTATTACCATTTAATAAAACCTCAGTCATGAGACCCTTCAGATGTAAGAGGGGCCATAAACTCAGAGTAGGATTGCCAGCCTATAGCTCAGGACAGTTGAGATAAAGGAAGTAGACTCACAGGATCCTCGAGATTGGGATAATGTTAAGATTCTCTTTTGCCCCCAGCAAAGTGCCATCATCAAGGCAGCTGAGCTCCTAGAAGGAGGTCACTCTGCTGGTCCCAAGGACTTGTCATTAGGCTGCAGGCAGTAAGGGAATTTAATTTTTCATTTGCCTTAGTTTCCCACATCACCACGGCAAGCACTAACTCTTTCCTTTGTTCCTGGGTAGCTGGGGATGTCCAAGGAATATCACACATATTCCACCCTGTGGGGGGTCAGGGTGGGGTGGGGTGCCGGCCTATATTTTGCCCTCAGCTTGCCTCATGCTCCCTCATTACCAGTGCCAAAAAGGAGACCAGAACAGACTTAATTTGCAAAGAAATGTTCTTGTTGATCTGATGGCTTCTTGGAAGACCCACTCAAAAGGCTTGTTTTCTTTCTCCCAACTTGGAATGTTCCCACCACTAAAGCTGTTACTGAGGGGCATTTACGAAAAATGTTTATAGGAGGGGCGCCCAGCTGGCTCAATTGGTTAAGTGTCCGACTTCAGCTCAGGTCATGATCTCATGGTTCGTGGGTTCGAGCCCCGCGTCAGGTTCTGTGCTGATAGCTCGGAACCAGGAGACTGCTTCGCATTCTATGTCTCCCTCTCTCTCTGGTCTCCCACACTTCTGCTCTGTCTCTCTCTCTCTCTCTCTCTCTCTCTAAAATAAACATTTAAAAGTATTTATAGGAGGGGCGCCCGGGTGGCTTACTCGGTTAAGCATCCGACTTTCGCTCAGGCCATGATCTTGCGGTTCGTGGGTTCGGGCCCTGCGTCGGGCTCTGTGCTGACTGCCAGCTCAGAGCCTGGAGCCTGTTTCAGTCTGTGACTCCATCTCTCTCTGACCCTCCCCTGCTCACGCTGTCTCTCTCTCCTAGAAATAAATAAAACATTTGAAAAAAATATATTTATAGGAAAATGTTCTGCTGGTGGCAGCTACTAAATGGTTGGGGCAAACAATATACTAACTAAAAAGCTGAGGAGGAAAGCCTTGAGAATGAAATTCTTTGGAACAATCAGGGCTTTGAGAAGCTCTGACATATTCCTACAAATCTAGAAGGCTGTGTGCGTGCCAGGGCTGTGAATATGCTCAGAAGAGACCTGAAAAGGCTCAAAGCTTTCCCCTCTGTCTGTATGCAGGCAGGAAGTGATGGCTAAGGGAGAGTAGTTAACTGCCTGGCCGTGAGCATTGAAAGTGTGCCCCAGTACTCGCATTTAGGTCTTCACTTCATTTTGAGGTAATATTTCTTTAAAAAAATTTTTTTAATGTTTTATTTACTTCTAGGAGAGAGAGAGACAGCGTGAGCAGGGGAGGGTCAGAGAGAGAGGGAGTCACAGACTGAAACAGGCTCCAGGCTCTGAGCTGGCAGTCAGCACAGAGCCCGAAGCGGGGCTCGAACCCACGAACCGTGAGATCATGACCTGAGCGAAAGTCGTACGCTTAACCAACTAAGCCACCCAGGCGCCCCTTGAGGTAATATTTCTATATGGTGTGAGGTAGGAGTCCAGCGAGACCCAGCTGGCCCAGCACCATTTGTTGAAAAGACTATTCTTTTCCCTTTGAATGGTCTTGGCATCCTTGCTGAAATATAATTGACCAAAGACATAAGGGTCCATTTCTGAACTCCTATCCTGTTTCACTGGTCTATGTCTGTTTTTACACCAGTGCCATGCTGTTTTTATTTCTGCAGCTTTGTAGTCAGTTTTGAAATTAGGAAATGTGAGTTGTCGATGTGGTTCTTCCCCCCCACCCCCCCAAGATTGTTTTGAGTATCTGGACTCCCTTGTAATTCCATGTAAATTTTAGGATCAGCTTGTTCATTTCTATAAAAAAGACACTTAGAATTTTGAAAGGTAGCGCATTGAATCTGTTAATCAATTTGGAGGGTGTTACCATCTTAATGATATGAAGTCATGGGATGTTTCCCCATTAATTTAGGTCTTTCATTTCTTTCAACAACTTTTGTAGTCTTCAGTGTACAAGTCTTTCATTTCCTTAGGTAAATTTATTCCTAAATGCCAATTCCTTAGGAAAGAATAGAGTTACCATCGTATGACCCAGCCTATTTCACTCTTAGGTGTATACCAGGCGAATTGAAAGCAGGTGTTCAAACAAGCACACATACACAACTGTTCACAGCAGCACTGTTCATATTGGCCAAAAAGTGGAAACCACCCAAATGTCCATCAAATGATGAATGGATAAGGAAAATGTGGTATATCCATGCAATGGAATATTATTCAGCCATTAAAATAAACAGAGTACTGATACTTATTATAACATGGATAAACCCCTGAAAAACACAATATGAAGTGAAAGAAGCCAGTCTAAAAGACGACATATAATATGATTCCATTTATATGAAACATCGAGAATAAGCAAGTCTATGGAGACTTGTGGTTTCCAAGGGCTGGGAAGTGAATAGTGAGAGGTCCAGGGTTTCTTTCTGGGATGACAGACATGATCCTGGAGTCAGATAATGGTGATAGTTGCATAACATTATGAGTATTCTAAAAACCACTTCAGTGTACACTTTAAAACAGTGAGTTTTAAGTTCTGTAAATTTGCTCTTTAAAAAAATTTGTTTTAATGTTTATTTATTTTTGAGAGAGAGAGAATCAGAGTGTGAATGTGGGAGGGGCAGAGAGAGAGGGAGACACAGGATCTGAAGCCGGCTCCAGGCTCTGAGCTGTCAGCACAAAGACTGATTTGGGGCTTGAACCCACAAACCACAAGATCAGGACCTGAGCCGAAGTCGGATGTTTAACTGACCAAGTCACCTAGGTGCCCCCATGAGTCTCATTTTTAACAAGCAACGAGCTGATCCTTTGACAAGGCAAACTCGCACAACATGGATTCAGCCCTGGAACCAGCACATCAGGGAGAAGGCCCCTGCACAATTCCTGTTTTGCACATGCAGTGGCGCCGAACTCCAGTCTTAATGAGAAGCAGATGCCAGGATGCCTAAAGATGCCTAAAGATGCCTAAAGAGGGGGGAAGAAAGGGGAAGGGGGCTGGGTAGGAAAAGCCTCAGGCCTCAGAGCCTCAGATCATCTCTGCCAGGCTGATGGGGAGCCTATGGATCAAATCACTCATTAGTGGCACCCCCTGTTCTGTGAGAAAGGCCTGCGCTGGTGTCCCCACATGCTCGCCCTTGGCCGAGAGCAGTCTGGGGACAGCATAACTCTGGTGTAGGACCCGAGAGGGAGCCGCAGGGGCTGAAAGTCAGCTACGTTCCCCACAGAGCAAGTTATGCGAGGTGTATTTTCTTGGCCACCATAACTAGATTCCTAGGAAATTCTGATGGCTCGGGTGTCCAATCCACACTCCCCAAGAGTGAGTCTGGGGGAAGGAATCTGGCAGTGGGTTCAACTACCACCTTGTTATGGTAGAATGAGAGAATGGATCTGGTGGACAGCTACCCAATCTCAGCTCTGCAAAGGTAGGGGGAAAGTGATTCCAAGTTAGGGGTCAGTGGGAGCAGAAGACAGAGGAACACAGAGGCAGAAGGTTCTGCCTTCAGACACCTTGGTCAAGCTACATGTATGGACAAACATGTGTTTAACCCCATTTTGTACCTGGAGAAGCCAGGGCTCAGATGGTTAAATTAACTCACCCTAGGTCACAAAGAGACAGGGCTGGAGTCAGATCCTGGAATGCCAAAGCCCATGTTCTTGACCCCTCCCCTGAACTAATTCCCAGCCCTCCAGTGAATGCAAAATCCCAGGGACACAGTCGAGGTCACTATGCAATTCTTGGCAACTGTATGAAACATTTCCAAACTTGGGTTTCTCTGATTACAAAGTTAATACTGTGTGTTGCAAACATTTTAAACAGCATACGCATTCAGTGAATACTTACAGGTTGGCTGCACATGCACCCTATACCAGCGCTAATGGAAATAGAATGCAAGCCAGGAACATAATTTAAATAAATTTTGGTAGCCACATCTAGAAGAGTGAAAAGGTATAGGTGAAACTAAATTGGGTGATGTATTTTTTTAACTCAGTATATCAAAAATAGTCTCATTTCAACATGTAATTGATTTAAAAAGTTAACCAGAAATTTACATTTTTTTAAATATGTCTTCTACACATACAGCATGTTTTCATTCAGCCGAGCCACGCTTCAAGCACTCAATAGTCACATGTGGCTATAGGTTTCCATTGGACAGCATAACTCTGTACTTGAGAAAGGTTACATCTCCTAAAATCCCAACCTCCAGACACAACCACTTTAATGGCCAAGCGCAGAGTCTTTCAGATGTCTCCTATAAAAATAACAATGGGTGCCTGGGTGGCTCTGTCCGTTAAGGGTCCAACTTCGGCTCAGGCCATGATCTCACAGTTTATGGGTTCAAGTCCCACACGGGGCTCTGTGTTGACAGCTCAGGGTCTGGAGCCTGCTTCAGATTCTATGTCTCCTTTCTCTCTGCACCTCCCTGCTCGCACTCTGTCTCTCTTTCAAAAATAAATAATAAATGTTTTTTTAAAAATCAAAAATAAATTAAAAATAAAAAATACCTAGATGCATATATTTGTGAATTAATCAGGAATCTTTCAGTTGCAGATGAGAGAAAATCACCTTAAACCAGCTTGGAGGGGAGGGGAAAGGTTGGGAAGCATCTTTTGGCTCATAATTTAAAAGCCCAGGATATAGAGACCATCCCTAGGCACACCAAGATCCAGTGCTCCAACAGCTTCAGGACTCAGAATTGCCTTTATTTCTCAGCTGCGGGTTCCTCTGTGACAGCACCCTCTCTCCGTGTGATTGCCCTCTACCCCATCAACTGATCAACTGCAGACCTGCATCCTTCCAGCCTCGGGTGGAAAGACAGATTTCTCTTTCCAGAAGATTTAAAGTCTTAGGTTTCCTTAGGGGTCCCTGGGTTTGGGTGTTCATCTTCAGCCAATTGCTGTGCATGGCTGTGCCAGGCCTAGGTCATGTGTCTCCGCCCCCCTCTGTCAGGGATGGAGCCAGGGCCTAGAGAGAAACCAGGACGCTATCACTTTTAGAGGGGCTGGATGTGGGGCGGGCAGAAGCAACAGAGAGCCATTATCACTGCACTATGTTGTGTATGATTTGTTTACACAGTTGAGATCATAATGTACATGTTGACTTGCAACAACTTGCTTTTTAAAAAAAAATGTTTACTCATTTTTGAGAGAGAGAGAAAGAGATAAAGCACAAGCGAGGGAGGAGTAGAGAAGAGACACAATCTGAAGCAGGTTCCAGGCTCTGAGCTGTCAGCACAGACCCTGATGCAGGGGTTGAGCCTACAAACAAGATCATGACCTGAGCCAAAGTCAGATGTTTAACTGACTGAGCCACCCAGGAGCCCCACCCCCCAATTTTTTTAAATGCTTATTTTTGAGAGAGAGAGACAGAGAGACAGAGTGCAAGCAGGGGAGGGGTAGAGAAAGGGAGACACAGAATCTGAAGCAGCCTTCAGGCTCTGAGCTGTTAGCACACAGCCTGATGTGGGGCTTGAACTCACAAATGGCGAGGCCATGACCTGAGCCAAAGTTGGACACTTAACCGACTGAACCATCCAGGAGCCCCTCTAACATACACTTTTCAAAAGTTAACTTTTTTATTTATTTTAAATTTTTTTTTAATGTTTTATTTATTTCTAGGAGAGAGAGAGAGATAGTGCGAGCAGGGGAGGGTCAGAGAGAGAGGGAGTCACAGACTGAAACAGGCTCCAGGCTCTGAGCTGGCAATCAGCACAGAGCCCAACGCGGGGCTCGAACCCACGAACCGCGAGATCATGACCCAAGCGAAAGTCGGACGCTTAACCGACTAAGCCACCCAGGCGCCCCTTATTCATTTTAAAGTAGGCTTCATGCTCACTGCAGGCCTTGAACTGAGATCAAGACCTGAGTTGAGATCAAGAGTTGGACACTTAATTAACTGAGCTACCTAGTGCCGCCAAAATTAACTTTTAATTAGGCAAATAGCAAGAATACATTGCCTGGGGTACCTGGGTGGCTCAGTCATTAAGCATCCAACTCTTGATTCTCTTGATTTTGGCTCAGGTCACAATCTCACAGTTTGTGAGTTTAAGCCCTGCATCCGGCTCTGCACTGACAATGTGGAGCCTGCTTGAGATTCTCTCTCTGCCTCTCGCTGGCTCACGCTCTCTCTCTCTCTCAAAAATAAAATAAATATTTAAAAAGTCTCTCTTAAAAAAAAAAGTATACATTGCCCTCATGAAAAAGTAAATATGTGCAATATTGGTGTGTATGTCAAAAGTGGGCTTTTCTCATTTATAGCAGTCAGTGGCTAATCCAAATCTTGTAGTCTTTCATTAGGACTCAGATTAGTTTTTTAACTGAAAAATTTAAAACAAAAGTGAAACTTTAAAATGATATGGATAAGGCATGGACTCCTTTGGTCATGACCCCATTTCCATCACCTACTATAAGCGTGCCTAAGAAGATTCTTGTAGTTACGACCCATTCTCCACCACTATCCTGACTTCTAACACTGTAGATTACTTTCCAAGAGTGGTTTTTCAAACTAATATATCATAAAAAATCCTATTTCCATCTTCTCTTGAAAACTTAAAAGTTCTGGCAACATCCACGTAGGCCCAAGTGCCTAGGTACAACAGTGACCACTCCTAGCATTCCTCCAGTTTGGCACAGACCCCTTGGTGACTCATCCTGGAAGTCTCACCCACTGACAGATCTGTGAATTGCCTCATCTCTAAAGATCTGTGAATTGACGACTTCTAGTTAGCCCGTCATCTACCAAGGCTATTCAAGCAGTTTCTGGATTTTCCTTATTTATTTGTTTGTTTGTTTAATCCTAGGATTCTTTTCTAAAAAAATATTCAGTTATTTTTGAGAGAGAGAGCGCGAGTGAGCATGGGAGGGTCAGAGAGAGAGGGAGACATAGAATCCGAAGCTGCTCCAGGCTCTGAGCTAGCTGTCATCTCAGAACCCGACGCGGGGCTCAAACCCACGAACCGTGAGATCATGACCTAAGCTGAAGCCAGATGCCTAACCAACTGAGCCACCCAGGCGCCCTGGATTTTCCTTTACTAAAAAAGAAAATACTGCACCCAGCATTTTCCACAGGTGTGTGTGCACGCGCACTCATCCAAGAAAACTGAAAACACAGCCCCACATCAAACCTTGTACCCAAATGTTCAGAGCTGTAATATTCACATGAACCAAAGGGTTCAAGTGTCTGTGACCAATGCGTGGATACACAAAATGTGATACATTTATACAACGGGGCATTACTGGCCATAAAAAGTAATGAAGTGCAGATTCGTGCTGCAACATGGATGATGCCTGAACACATTATGCTGAGTGAAGAAGCCAGTCATGAAAGATCACACATGCTGTATGAAATGTCCAGAACAGGCAAATCCATAGAGGTGGAAAGTAGACTGGCTGCCAGGTGCTGCAGTGGAGAGGCGCAGAGGGTGGGAATGGGTGCAGGTTACTTTGGGGGATGATGAAATGTTGTGTTCCAAAAATAGATGGGGTTGATGTTCGCAAAACTCTGTAAATTTACTGAAACTACAGAATTGAGCACTGGAAATGAGTGAATTGGGTAGATGAATTCCCTCTCAATAAAACTGTTATTTGAAAAACAAACAATACTGGGGCACCTGGATGGCTCAGTCGGCTAAGCGTCCGACTTTGGCCCAGGTCATGATGTCATGGTTCATGAGTTCAAGCCCCGTGTGGGGCTCTGTGCTGATAGTGAGGAGCCTGGAACCTGCCTCGGATTCTGTGTTCCTCTCTTTCTCTCTGCCTCTACCCCGCTTGCATTCTGTCTCTGTCTCTGTCTCAAAAAAAAAAAAAAAAAAAAAAAAAATTAGAAAAATAAAAAAAAATACTGCCATGAACACCCTTTAAAAAAATTTTTTTTAATGTTTTTTATTTATTTCTGAGAGAGAGAGAGACAGCGTGAGCAGGGGAGGGTCAGAGAGAGGAAGACACAGAATCTGAAGCAGGCTCCAGGCTCTGAGCTAGCAGTCAGCACAGAGCCCGATGATGCAGGGCTCGAACCATGAACTGTGAGATCATGACCTGAGCCAAAGCTGGACTTTTAACTGACTGAGCCACCCAGGTGCCCCAATGAACACCCTTGAACACCCCGTTCGGTTTCTGGAATTGCTGGGCCATGGGGCCATTTTTAAAAATTTCTCTGGAGGGGCGCCTGGGTGGCTTAGTCGGTTAAGCGTCCGACTTTCGCTTAGGTCATGATCTCGCAGTTCGTGGGTTCGAGCCCCACGTCGGGCTCTGTGCTGACTGCCAGCTCAGAGCCTGGAGCCTGTTTCAGCCTGTGACTCCCTCTCTCTCTGACCCTCCCCTGCTCACGCTGTCTGTCTCTCCTAAAAAAAAAATAAAAATAAAAATAAAAATTCCTCTGGAGTGGCTCTACCAACAGTGTGATCATTGTTTCTGCATACCTTTAGCTACACTTTCCATTTCGTCTGATGGGGAGGTGAAAAAAAATGGTATCTTTAATTTATATTTCTCTGGTGGCCAGTTTTAGAATCTTACTGGGCATTTGTGTTTCCTTTGAACATGTCTTCACCCATGCTCCTATTGGAATGTCTTTGATTAATTGCTAGGGTTTTTTCTTTTTTTTTTTTTTGCAGTTTTTAATACATTTTGTATACATACTTTGTTCTATATTCTGCAAATATTTTCTCACATATAAAATTTTAGTGTGTGTAAAACACTTAGCAAGACCCTGATACGTAGTTACTAAGCAGGAAGTGTCATTCTTACTAATAGGGAAGACTCTGAAGGCAAGGCTCAGTGAAGGTGTCAACAATCCACATACACCTACATTTCACTATGTTGACTTAATTACTCACATACTATGAGAGACACCACCAAATAGTCACCAAAGTGGTTCTATCAGTTTTATTATTATTTTTTTAAGATTTCATTTTTAAGTAATGTCTACACCCAGTGTGGGGCTCAAACTCACAACCTGAGATCAAGAGTGGCATGCTCTACCGACTGAGCCAGCCAGGGACACCCTCCACTGACTTAAATTTTTTTTTAATCTTTATTATTGAGACAGAGAGAAACACAACATGAGTAGGGGAAGGGCAGTGAGAGGGAAACACAGAATCCAAAGCAGGCTCCAGGCTCTGAGCTGTCAGCACAGAGCCCAACACGGGGCTTGACCCCATGAACTGTGAGATCATGACTTGAGCCGAAGTCGGACACTAAACCAACTGAGCCACCCAGGCGCCCCTACACTGACTTTATTTCCTACACTTTCCTGTCCTTTCCCTCCTTACTTCCATCTATCCATTTGTTCACCTGGTCATTTACAGTAAAAACCATGCTGGGTCTGAGACGAGGTAATGTTTGGTGGGAGCCTCTTTCCGAAACACAGCCATGCTCAGAGAGCTTCTCTCACTGTGAAGTGACGGGAGAGCTTTTGTCCAGCCTTTTGAGAAACACTTGATATCAGAGTTAAATGCCAAGAACCACCCAAGTGCTCATCTCCTTAGTTTTATGGACATGTCCCACCAAGAGATGGAAGCAGACATTTATTTTTATTTTTTATTTTAGTTCCTGATCTGACCTCAGTAGATACATGGAAAAAGGGGGCATACAATCAACCAGGGATAACAAAAGCAAAAGCAAAGGAAATTTCCTTTCTAGCTCATGGCTCTCAAAAGCAATTTAAAAACAGATTCCTGTGGGGCGCCTGGGTGGCTTAGTCGGTTAAGCGTCCGACTTTCACTAAGGTCATGATCTCGCGGTTTGTGGGTTTGAGCCCCGCGTTGGGCTCTGTGCTGACTGCCAGCTCAGAGCCTGGAGCCTGTTTCAGAGTCTGTAACTCCCTCTCTCTCTCACCCTCCCCTGCTCACGCTGTCTCTCTCTCTCCTAGAAATAAATAAAACATTAAAAAAATTTTAAAAAAATAAAAAAAATAAAAACAGATTCCTGTGAGAGGTGGCTAAATCAGTTAAGCGTCCGACTTCGGTTCAGGTCATGATCTCACAGTTCATGAGGTCGAACCCTGTGTTGGGCTCTGTACTGACAGCCAGCTCAGAGTCTGGAGCCTGTTTCAGATTCTGTCTCCCTCTCTCTCTGCCCCTCCGCCACTCATGCTCTGTCTTAAAAATAAAATAACAACATTTTTTTTAATTATTAAAAAAAAAAGAAAAGAAAGATTCCTACAGACTCTTCATTTGCAGGCGGATTCCTACCCACAGGATGCAGCTGTGGGAACTCCCAAATGCCACAGGCTCCCGTGGCTGAGAAAGCACTGGTGGTTGGGGGTCCCTTCCAACCAAGGATAGCCCTTAACATGCAGCTGCATGGGGCTCATTGCTCCTTATCTTGAGGGATGTCCCAAACTCCAAACTTAAAAACATACACACAGGGATTTATTAGGCAATCTGGTTTGGTCTGCTCTCCTGTCGTGGCCCCTGGCCAGGAACACAAGGGCAGAGGAAGCACAGGGTAAAATTTCATCCCTATGGGTTAATCTCAGCCCTTTATTGCCCACCATTCACAGTGACCCTCTGTCCTTCTTCACGTTCAGCCCAGCGCAGCACAACCTCATAGTTACCGGGCTCTTTCCTTCCTGAAACTAAGAAATCAAAGCAGGTACCTCACATCCTGTGCTAGGAAAAACCCGATGGAGGCAGACAGCCCCTGGGACCCCTGCAGGGTGGAGGGGACACTGTCTGCAAGGGTTCTGTCAAAAGAAGTGCCTGATCACTGCAGACAGGGAACCGCTGCTGCTCACGCTAAGTTTTAAGAAAACATTCCACAAAGTCTATAAAACTGTTTAGAAAAAATTTATTTAAACATATGAAAGGAAAATTTAGACCCCAATGAAACAGGGAAGCTCCTGGGCGGTGAGGGCAGCCCTGGCCCGGTTTCCTGGCCGGCGCTGAACACAGCGCCCTGGCCTCGAGCTCACGGAGCTAACAGGAGACCCTGGTACCAGGGACCCGCCACACTCACAAGCAGAGAAGCCACAGGGACCTGCAAAGGCTGCTCGTCACACCTGCACCCGGGCCACTCGGGCTCCTGGCGCGTCGGAAGCGCCACATAGGACCCAGGGCTGGTGGAAGGGCATCGAGGACCCCCGCCCCACTCTGTGCGCCTTCTTCCTTCCTTCCTTCCATCCATCCAACCATCCATCCATTCATCCATCCATCCATCGGGTCTGGACTCCTGCGACTGTCACTGGGCGGGAGGCACCCGGGCTGCGCCACGCCGCGCAGCTTCCGCACCAAGACAGTCCTGCCGGTGAGGGGCGGGGAGGGGGGGCCGCCGGCTGCCCCCCAAAGGTCCTCTTCTATGGGGTGGGTCCCTTTTCTCTGGAAGGCTTCCTCTGGCCCCGGCGCAAGGCACACTGCCACTTGGCGGCACGCGGGGCAGGCCTAGCGGATGGGCCTGAACGGGAACGTCATGCCCGAGATGAAGGTGTGGCCTGGGTGTGTGGGCAGCGCGGGGTGGGCGGCGGGGTGGGCCGGCACGGCCCCGTAGCCCAGCGGGGGCGTGTGGATGTGGGGGTAGAAGCCTGGGGGGAGCGCTGCATGGGGCGCCTGCTGCACCGGGCCTGAGATCACCAGCTGGAGCAGGCTGCAAATACAAGGACAAGGGTTAGGCGCGCGGCACTGGGCGAGCCTGTCCGCTAGTGGACGTGCTGCGACCGGGAAAGGACAGAAGGCCGTGGCGTGGCGGTGGCCTCCCGCGTCCGCCACGGGGGGCACCAGCTGCAGGCGCAGAGCCTGCAGGTTTCCAGGCGCGGAGATCTGTGAACTCGGAGAGCGTGGAGGTGGCTTATGGCTGGGGAAGAGCGGCAGGAGGGGACCTGGAGGTGGCAGGATTGAGACTGCCCCCTCCTCCGACCCGCCCAGCAGAGGAGAGCAGCCTGCAGGCATCGGAGAAAGCACAAGGCAGGTAACAGAGGCGGGGCGGAGACAAGACTGCCGAGGAAGGGTCTTCACACGGCTTACGGTCCCGGGGAGCTCTGGGCACAGCCTCAGCGTCTGTGGCCTGGGGACCCCCACATCCGGTTCAGCCCCAAGTATACACCTAAGAGAGTCACGACCAAGCCTCGACGGCATGAAGGGCAGCGGGCCACAGTCATTCGTAAGTGACTGAGTCTTAGCTGAATTCCAAGCACAGCCACTTGATAGCAGGCCTTTCACAGACTCTACCGGAAACGGGATAAGCCCCGGCCCCGAGATGGGCCAGGCCAGGACCAAGCCCCTTCCCATCTTCAGGGGCCACCTCCCATCCACCCTGGCAGGAGCTGCCAACTCTTTTGCTTACTTCCTCCTTCACTCCCTGGGTGACAGCCACACTCCAGCCCTACTCTTCACACCCTGCTACTCCTTCCCCAACTCCCTTCGGCCCAGGCACCAGGCGCCCAGCACTTTCTCCACCCTGTGCTCTCCTCTCTGTGATCCCGGACATGCGTGGCCTGGGTCTCCCTCCTGGAATCCCTTTCGGTTTCCAGTGTTGGTCCTTCTGGATCAACCTGAAGAGCTCCCTCGGACCAGTCCCATCCTTGCCAGCCCCAGGCTCCCTCCCAGCAAGACCAGCAAAGATTCCTCACTTTCCCACCACCAGGAGTGTTGAGGCCTAGCCCACCCACATCCTACAGTCGACCCCAAATACCCAATCACCACCGGTTAAGGCCAGAATCATTCTCTGGCAGTCTCCTCTTCAGGGCCGAGGCTGCCCTCTCCAGCTGAGGCCTCCCCAGCCTGGCCCCTCCCCTTGCTCCCCTGGCCTCTGCTTCAGACATACTGGCTCTGCTCTTGGTCTCCTAGCTACACCCTGGGGCTGCACCCTGTTGGGTTCTGTCTACACTGGCCTCTCCACATCAATCGTTCAAGCCCATCATTCACACTCACCCTCATCTCTCCCTCACATTGACGGCCCTGCTTGATCCATGAGCAACCCCAGGCCCTTTGCCCTGGTCAGCTAGCTACCTGGAACTGTGAGAGGTGGGGGCTAAGTCTTCTGCAGACTGACCGTCACCTGCTCTCACCTCCCCACTCCCGAGTATAAAGGCTGGTGCCCAGAGCCCACAGGAGGCACTCAGACAGTAAACTGAAGGCAGGAAGAGAGCTGGTGCCTTGAGTGGCCTGAAGCTCTTCTCAGCCCTTTTCATTTATGTTACTATTTTTTACAACTCAGGGTGAGAAATTCAATCAAAATAAGTAAACATATAAATAAATCTAAGGAGAGCGTTAGAGAGGCAAAATTTAGGTCATTCGTTTGTTTGGACCTGTTCACGCTGCCTGAGATAAAACGGGTTTCAAGAAGTTTATTCAGAAAGACAATTAACGGAAGAGAGACTCTCAGAAGTCAAAGAAGTTTTCCAAGTGACTACGAGTCCTCTTTGCCTGCATCGGTGCCAGGCTGCCCCTGGGGGGCTGGGTTCTCGTATGTGTCAGGAGGGCGGGGCACTGGCTGTTAGGTCCCACCGGGATTCCAGTGGGGACCCCTAGTGATAATGCTGAGATGATAAAGGATTTACACCCTATCATCATTTTAATGCCCTGAAAACATTCAATACTAAAGAACAGCTGTGCACAAAGAAGAGAAATACTACAACGGGATTATTGGAAGAAGGGCAGAAACATGCCAACTTATGCTAACAATGTCCTCAGATACCAGGGAATTCTCCTACAGCCAGGGGAGCGGGGGAAGGGGAGAAAGAACAGTGTGGGCTCTTGAGGGAAAGAGGCCCCTGGATAAGCTGTCCATGCTGTGACAGAGTATCTCTATCAGGACCGTCCTGTTCCACCAGGAGCCATGGCACTGATATGATACTTGGTTTTCGTGTCTACCCAGACACCTGACCGAAGCTGCCCCTTGCCTGTGGGGCCTGACACAGAGGTCCCCAGCCATAGGTGGGGACGAAGCCCTCAGACTGCAAGCACTCTTGCCATCAGCCCATGAGCCCACTCTGGCCAAGTCTGGTGACTGGTCTGCCATGCGTGCCCAGACGCAACGGCCCCGGCAGAGACAACAGGCCAGGCCCTGGGCAGCCATGAGCACACTCGGTGCGATTGACAGGGCCCGGTGGGCTCGCGTAGCCTCCATCCACACTGCCTGCCAACGCCAGCCCTGGAGCCCTAGCCCCTGACTGTGCCCATCTAAAGAAACAAGAGCATTAGTAATCCTACTGCCTTCCCGCGACTGTTTCCTGTCCTTGTGCACACTACCCTGCCTTCAGCTGGAAACATTTCCTCACCAGGTTGCCACGATTACTATTTTTAGTGGATATGTAATTTCTGCCCTTCCGATGTGCCACTACTAACTTACGAGGTAGCCCTGTGCTTTGGGACTGTTGGGTTGTTTCCAGCTTTTTGCTACTAGAAATGCGCATCTGCATGAAACATTTTTGCACACTTGGCTTTTGCTTCTTAGAGGCAGTGAAACCAATCTGATTATACGACAAGCCTAAGTTATGAGTGTAGCAGTGGGAGCAATGGCAGGTAATACTTCTTAGATACTTGGTCCACACGAAGTACTATTCCAAGTGCTTGCTAAGTTTTTACTCTAGTCCTCACAAAAATTCTATCTCAGGGGGTGGGGCGGGAGATGTGGGGGGAGCAGACAAGAGGCAGGTACAATTATTTTGATTTTACATCAAAACAAGGCAGTGGAAGACAAAGAACTTGCCAAAGGTTACACGGACAGCAAGCAGTGGCCTGGACTCTCCCCCAGCAGCTGTGTGACTCCGCAGCTCCTGCCCTTCACCTCTGTCACTGCTGCTGCCCCCAAATGATGACAATAACCACCGTTTACGGGCAGATTCCCACGAGCCAGGGACTCGGCCTGGAAGTTTACAGACACCATCGCATTTAATCCTTCCTCCAGCCCTGGGCACAGGTGAATTATCCCCCCCACTTTACAAAGGAGGAAACCAAGGCTCAGAAACAGGCTAAGGGATTGCCCGAGCATCACGGAAAACCAGTCAGAACCATGCTCAGGACCCAGTCAGTGCCATCTGTCAAAGAGGCCTAACTGCCATGCTCTGCCCCAGGGCCGTGGCTCTGAAGTATTTCCCCAAGGGCTGTGCAACCCACAATACCACCAACACACGCGCAGGGACACCAGAAGTCACCCCAAAACATGTGTGTTAAGTGCATGGGAAATGGCAACGAGCTTCCTCTGGTTTGTTTCCCGGACTCCCAGGCAAGATGGCCTCATGTCCTCGAGTTACTCTCTCATGTGGGTCATGCCATCCCACCCTCTATGTATCATCGGGTCCTTCGACGGCTCCTTACACACAGAAGCCCTCCCCAAGTCCAACCCCACCCCCGCCCGGCTAGCCGTTTTCAAGAGGGCACTTACTTATTATGAGGCAGCCTGGAGCACAAGGTTCTCAGGTCATCTGAAATCAAGGAGACACATAATCAGGAACAGATGGGGACAACACGGTCAAGTGTACACGGAGTTCTTTTCAAGGACACAGGAAAGCCAGCAACAGTGCCTGTAGCACATTTTCCTGTCACCACTCAGAAACTTCGTTCTCTCAGGCACCTGGGCGGCTCAGTCAATTAAGCGGCCGACCCTTGGTTTCAGCTCAGGTCACTCTCACACCCTTGTGGGTTTGAGCCCTGCATCTGGCTCTGCGCTGGCAGCACAGCACCTGTTTGGGATTCTCTCTCCACTTCCTCTGCCCCTTCCCCAATCACGAGGTCTCTTTCAAAATAAACTTAAAAAAAACAACAACCAACAAACAACAAAAAACTGTGTCCTGTCTTCCTTCAATTCTTGCTTTAACAACGAGGCTCCAAAGACAGTACATGACTCGGGAGAGGGGCAGGTCCACCGGCCATCTGGCAGGTGGCTGGGAAAGGCTCCAGGGGCAAGGCTCTCCCTGAGCAGAGCAGGTGCCCCAGGTGTCCCAAGAGCGCCGAGGGGAAAGCCAAGCAGGACACGTACCACATGAGCACTGCTTGGGGCCACAGGCCACTTCTGTGAGCCCACAGTCGGCAGACAAGCACAAATCCTACTAGACTCTGGGAGAGGCCGGCACCGCCGTGCAGGAGAATCAGGAACCCGGAAGCAAGTGAAGGGAATGTTTTGTGCACTAGAACCTGTGCACTGTGGTATGCAACTCATGCCTCCGTAAAAAAGGATGCAGAAAAAGGATTCTCTGCGAGGGGGGACAGTGAGGGGTCATCCTTGCTCCCGAGGGACTCCCACTCCTGGGCAACATGGCCAGGAGACACTGAGACATCGTGGTCAGTGTTCTAAGCTCTGTGACTTCACCCTCATCCCTCGCACTACGAGGAAAGAAGCTGTAGAGGGGCACAGAGCCACACGTGTCCACGAGTCCCCATTTTCCTTCTGACGGGCGGTGGCCACCCCGTCCCCAGGAGGGCCTGGGCCAGGGAGTCCTCACCTCGCGTGCACAGCAGAGCTCCAGAGGCCATGGCCACCTGCAGGGCTTGGGCCAGCCGGTCCAGAGATAGCTCAATCTCCTGGGAGGCGTTCAGGGGGTTCAGTTCATCCGCCAACCTGTTGATCTCCTCCACCAGTGGGACCATGTGGTCAAACAGGATAAGCCCCAGGCGCCCATAAAGATTCTTCTCGGTCAAGTGCACCTGGAGCATCATAAGGACTTGGAGGACGCTGAGGTGGAGCTTCGAATACAAGAGGTGGGAGTCTCTGTCCATCCCTCCCGAGTCCTTTGCAACTTTAGTGGTGACGTGGCCGTTGGACAAGGAGGGCTTCTTCTTCCGTTTATAAGCCAGAGGGGCCTTCACACACCAGCGGATCAATCCAGTGAGTGGCGTGAGCTCTAAAAATCCTATTGGGAGATTGGCAGCAATTGGGGTATTTAAAAAAGTGATGAGAATCAACCTCGGGTCCTCGAAAATCCAGCTGACGATCATCTCAAGCAAGTCCGATGGTGGGATGAGCTCATCTGCCAACAGAGACGCTGTGAGTCAGATGGGCGCACGGCCCCAGCGACGTCAGCGGATGGAGGGGAGACGGACCCAAGTACACACTGCTCAGCACCTGATGTTCACACCACATACTCCGCTTCCCTATTTTCTGTCCCCTTTCCTAGAATGTCCCCTCCGTAGGGATGGGACTCTTGTCCTGGTCCATGCTTAGCCCCAGAGCCAGGACTGTCTGGCCACAGCGGGGTTCAAAAAAATATCTATTAAATTAACATTTCCCTAGAACTCCTCCATCCCTGAAGTTCATCCTATGGGTACATGTAAATACATTTGCACATTCTTTATGTCCCAAACTACTGCCACTCTCCGTCCCTTCCCAGAGAGTAGCTTTTGTCTCCTGTGACGGCTACCGTGGCCTTCACAGACCAGTTCAGAGTGTGCTCAGTGATCGGTCAGCTGCCAAGAGCCATCCCAGCCCCCCAATCTGAAATCTCTGTCTAGGCAAAGCCTGACCTCCTGTGACCCTGGAGACCTGCCACGTTCCATAGCCTAGACAGAGAACAGCAACAAAAACAAATGTTGATGTTTGTTCTGGGTTTGCGAAGGGCCAGGTGCTGTTCTAAACCCTTTACACAGATTAACTCACTCCTCAAACAGCCACCTATTACAGAGAGGATGGGGAAACCGAGGCACGACGATGTTAAGTCACTTCCCCAGGACTTATTCAAAGTGTGAGGCAGGCCCAGATCTGGCCCCAGGTGACCTGTCTTACCCAGCTGGCTGCATTGGCACCCTGAGGCTGGTGCACAGCGCTCTTGGGTCATCTGCAGGCATGGCCTGGATCCCCAGCCACCCATCTCTGGGGCTGTCTGGCCCTCAGCTTGCAGAGCACTAAGGATGACAGAGCCCGCTCCGGGTCGCTGAGGCTGGAGCCGAGCAGGAGCCAGGAGAGCAGGGGACAAGTGAGACACGTGCTGCTCTTTCTCAAGAGACTGGGGCCTTCTTCCCTTAGACCATGCCCCGCCACACTAGAGGTAAATTGTGCCCCGCCCTTTGGTCATGAAATGTTGTCTGCGGCCTTCACATGGCAAAATGAACCGTGGGGTGGTGGGGGGAACCTTGTGTATGAGCTCTTGTCCTCCCCAAGAGGCTTCTGTCTGGGGAACACCAATCTCACGCCCTCTTGTCGAGCACGCCACCCTTCCTGCCCGACACACTCACACACACACACTCACACAAGCTGAGGCACCTCTGAGAGCCTAAGGGCAGCATGTGCACCCGGCATGTGCACTGAGTGTGTGTCTGCGAGCCTGAGGGTGGCGTGTGCACTGAGTGCGTGTCCGCAAGTGGACCACCTCCATGGCTCTTCCTACTCGCAGACACAGCTTTTCAGCGCCGTCTGGGCCAGACAGGGTTCTGTCTCCGAAGGGGAGTTCCTTCCATATTGTGGCCTGGAGGCCACAGACTCCCCAGAAAGGTGCCCAAGAGCAGCAGAGGTCACCATTCTGACAGTGGCCCCCAGGTCCATCCGCTAGGGCGACTGCTGTGTGCCCGGCCACCTCCCTGTCTCTGGACTCCCCAGGCCATATACATTAGCTTTCTGTACGTCAATCATACCTCCATAAAGTGGCTTAAAAAAAAAAAAAAGACAAAAAAACCACTGACCTATCAGATTGGCAACTGGCTTAAGAGAAAAATACCACGTCTCATATCCATTCTAGAACACTGGTGATATTCTCTGAACACTGCTTCCTTTTCCACACTATCTAATCTGTTAGAAACTTTAAGGCCAATTTCCATCCTTGATGGCCTGGAATCACTGATGACTGCAAAGGGCGACTGGAATGTTGCAGGATGGGCTGAATTAAATCCTTCCTATGGGAAAACTAGGGGCCCGACTACTGTCCCTGGCCATCAACAGCTCCGAGGAAGCTATGCAGGAAGCCAGGGAAAACCCTGCTCACAAGACTGGCCCCTCATCCCAGGGGCACACTGCTGTGACAGAAAAGACGTGAAAGTGCATGTGACTGTGATATGCAAGTTGCCATTCACAACTACGTCCACGTGAGCTTTCTCAAGGGAACTGAAAACCTGAAGAGCAGGGAGTGGGGAGGGTGGATAAAGGTACAAGCAAAATGAGAATCAAATATAACCAGGATGCTGCTGGGCTGAGCAAAGACAGAATCATGGAAGGCTCTCCAGCTGCTGGCTCGGCTGTCAGACCAGAGTAAGATACTGCTCGTCAGCCCTCTGAGCGGTGAGAGCCCTGGGCAAGGGACGAGGGACCTGAAACAGAAAAGCAGGCTTTTCTGCAGAAAAACTGCTTACTGGGATGAGGCCCGAAACCTTCTCATGTGGAAACCCAGGCCACAGCCCCTCTCTGGGAGCCCGCGTGAGCCGTGGGAGTCCCACAAGGACAGACGTGAGAAGATGCAGTGCTCCACAAACCTGTTTGTCAACCTGCGTTCCCCGGAAGTCACCCCCGGGGAGGAAAGAAGGCAGCGGGGTCCAGTGATTGTGGGGCTGAGACCCCCGCCCCAGCTCAACCAGAGCGGCTCATACTGGTGTTCTTGACTTGGGAGTCTGCAGAAAATGACTTGACCCGAGGGCTCTGATGCTGGGTAGGGACGGGGGGCACAGGCTCCTCCCAGGTGAAGTCAAATGCCATTTACTAGCTGCCCTGAGGACCTTGCCTGGCATCTTCCTGAGGAAGCCACAGAAACATCCTGAGAGTCGAAGTAACATGCGTGTTTCCTCGCACGGTAGGCTGAGGACATGTCACCACCTGGCTGGGACTGTGGCCAAAAATACTGAACTTGAATCTTGCATAAGGAAACGATCAGATAAATCTATGGGGCACCTGGGTGGCTTAGTCAGTTAAGCGTCAGACTTCGGCCCAGGTCATGATCTCATGGTTCATGGGCTCGAGCCCCATATCGGGCTCTGTGCTGACAGCTAGCTCAGAGCCTGGAGCCTGTTTCAGAGTCTGTGTCTCCGTCTCTCTCTGACACTCCCCTGCTCATGCTGTCTCTCTCTCAGAAATAAATTAAAAAAAAAAAAAAAATCTAAACTGAGGGACATTCTGCAGAACAACAGATCTGAGCTCTTCCAAAATATTAGTGTCAGGGACGCCTGGGTGGCTCAGTAGGTTAAACATCCAACTTCGGCTCAGATCATGATCTCATTTCATGAGTTCGAGCCCCATGTTGGGCTCTGTGCTGACAGCGCAGAGCCTGGAGCCTGCTTTGGGTTCTGTGTCTCCTTCTCTCTCTGCCCCTCCCCAACTTGCACTGTCTCTCTCTCTCTCAAAAATGAAAACATGTTAAAAAAAAAAAAAGTCAATGTCAAAAAAGAGACTTTTTAAAATGCTTCATCTGTTCAAGATTTGAAAGGGTCAAAGAGACATGACAGCCATGTATAATGTATGATCCCTGATGGGATCCTGAATTTTCCTGACCTCTGAGGGGGTTGGGGGTAGAGGCTACTACTGCAATGATCAGGGAGATTTGAATACAGGGTATATAAAAGATAATACCATTCCCTCATTCCCTCAATATTTAATTTCTTAGGCATGATGGGTTAAGTAAAGGAACGCTCTTGTTCCTGGGAGAAAGATACACATTTAAAGACTTGGTACAAGACATTGGTAACCAACTCTCAAAAGTTCAGGAAAAGCAAATACCTGTGAGTGTGTGTGAGAGGGGCAGAGAAAGAAAGGAAGAAAGGAGAGAGAACAAATGGTAACAGGTGGTAAACTCAGGAGGAAGTGTTGCAATTTACAACAACCTTGTAACTTTCCTGAAATTGTTACATCTGGAAGTAATAGTGTGGGATAACAAAGCAATTCCTGCCTGGGGAGAAGCCAGGTCTTCCCCAGACATCAGACCCTCTCATTTTTAGGCCATCTGGCCTTCAGACCGCTCTGAACCACGCAAGTGCATGAATGACTAAGAAAAGGGACCTGCTCACAAATTCCAGAAGCCCGGGTTGTCCACTTCTTCACTTTCAGCCGAAAATAAAACACATGTTTCGTAAGGAAAAAAAAGGCCAAAGCATTCACTAGACGCCTGTCCTGGGCGTTCGAGGGGAAATGGAAGTGGCCATCAGCTGAGCTTCTGGAGAGCCACAACCTGTTCAGCCTTACCTGATGACAGGTCATAGAGCGCAGTGACGGAGGTGATGAGCTGGCAGCAGAAGCGAGGGCTGGCACTGAAGATCTGCTTCAGTGTCTGCACGGATCCTGGCACCAGGCAGCAGTAGTCGTCCACCAGGGCCCTGGCCAACCTCACACAATAGACCACTGGCGTCCGCTGCAAAGAAGCCACAGGCCACATAAACACGTGTTGTGGCTGGGAGGCTACAACTACGTACTTACGGGGAAGACCCCCCCACCCCCACCCCCCCAGAACAGGCAGATTCACCTCCCAGAGGGGACAAAGACGTGCACAGCTCACTGTGAAGCAGGGCTTGGCCAACGAAAGCCCACAGGCCCAAGCCATCCTGCCCCCAGGGTTCTTTCATGTGCTTTCTGTGAATCAGAAGCGTGTATCTGCTCATCTGCGTGCCTGTCGAGTAAGGCTGGTCCAACACTACCAGGACAGAGTTGAGTGGTTGTGAAATAGGCCATACAGTTTGGAGAGCCTCACATATTTCCTGTCTTGCCCTTTAATAAAAAGCCTGCTGACCCCTGCTTTGAAGTGCAGTTAGTAAAGCTCTTTGCGGGCTTCAAGGAGGATATGACAACTTGTGGGGCCTTACAGGTGAGACTCCAAAAACAGGAACAAATGGGGGCTACCACCCGGAAGAGCTTGAGGAGAGTCTGTGAGCTATCATAGGATTCAGAGCAGTGCTTTCTCCCTTTCTCTTACAATCCTATCCTTTTTTTTTTTCTTAACGTTTATTTTTATTATTGAAAGATAGAAAGACAGAGCATGAGCAGGGGAGAGATAGAGAGAGGGGGAGACACAGAATCTGAAGCAGGCTCCAGGCTCTGAGCTGTTAGTACAGAGCCTCATGCGGGGCTCAAACTCACAAACAGAGATCATGACCTGAGCCGAAGTCAGATGCTTAACAGACTGAGCCCCCCAGGTGCCCCTCTCACAATCCTATCCTTACGGGTTTCCGTGATTCTTTCAAGTTCTGTATTACCATCCTCTGCTTTTTCCTTCCCACTCAGAGGCCGATGTGCAGCCAGGGCCACATTCAACAGCTGCTCAGCAAGTTCTAGTTCCAAAGGCCCCAATGTGGCCTCCAGGGGAAACTGCAAGTAGAGGGCTTGCCAGATTGTTCCCTCAGGCTGAATTTTGTCCCTACAACCTCAGACCAGCCAACCCCAGCTTCCCTAGCAGGGAGTGGTAGCCACTAGCCCTGGGGGTGGGGGTGAGGGGTTGGGGGTGGGGTGGCAATCCGTGACAAGACTCTTCCCTGTCACTGACATCTGCTTTTATTTTGCCAAAAAGCCAGCACAACAGCATCAGGAGAGGTAAGGGGGGAAATTACGTGATGAATTACAAGAGGCTAAGCCTGACCTCACTAAGGGATAGAGGTAATTGTGAGATTAAATACAGCACACACAATCAGGTCAGATTCTCCAGAAGTCAGACTGGTAAGAATTAATGTATAGATTCTGCTGAAGCTTACCTGGGTGCTACAGAGAACAATGTATACTTTTCAAACCAAATTATGAGGATAAACAGATTTTTTTTTAATTTTTAAATGTTTATTTATTGAGGTAGAGAAACAGCATGAGTGTGGGAGGGGCAGAGAGTGGGAGACACAGAATGTGAAGCAGGCTCCAGGCCCTGAGCTATCAGCCCAGAGCCCGACACAGGGCTCGAACCCACAAACTGTGAGATCATGACCTGAGCTGAAGTTGGATGCTTAATCGACTGAGCCACCCTGGTACCCCGAGGATAAACAGATTTCAAGGGAAACATCTACATAAACTGGGGAGGGGGGAACAACCGCAAATGATTTCAAGTACTTGAGATTAAGCAGGTCTGTGAAACTGAATGTGGTAAAGTCTGTTAGCTTAATAGAGAATCATGTTAATCAAAATTCTGATAAATAATTACTCTAGGGGCACCTGGGTGGTGTAGTTGGTCAAATATCCGACTTGGCTCTCGTCATGATCTCATGGTTCATGGGTTCGAGCTCCTCATTGGGCTCTGTGCTGACAGTTCAGGGCCTGGAACCTGCTTTGGATTCTGTGTCTCCCTCTCCCTCTGCCCCTTCCTGGCTTGTGCTCTGTCTCTCAAAAATACATAAATGTTAAAAAAAATTTAATATAATTACTCTAAGTAGATTATCAATTTCTGAAAGACTCTGAGTAATAAAGCAAACCAAAATGAATCTTTCAGAGTACCATCTAACACAAATCCTACTGTAAATATACATTTTTTCCCTTTGATATTTAAAAATGACTATGGGGGGGCATCTAGGTGGCTCAGTTAAGCGTCTGACTTCAGTTCAGGTCATGATCTCACAGTTGGTGGGTTCGAGCCCCGCAACCAGTTCTGTGCTGACAGCTAGCTCAGAGCCTGGAGCGTTTCAGATTTTGTATCTCCCTCTCTCTCTGACCCTCCCCTGTTCATGCTCTCTCTCTCTCTCAGAAATAAATAAAACACTTAAAAAAAATTTTTTTTAATGGCTGTTCGGTCCACATCCATTGGAAGAGCCACCATCTTTGCAATGTCACCCTGGAGCAATGCAAAAGAATTCACATGCTTACTGACCCAACTGCATAATTTAACTTCTAACAATCTTTAAACAGACAAAAAAAATCCTATCTTGGAGGCTACATAGGTAGCTGTTTTCAGAATACTAACTTACCATTTTCAACTAAGGAAAATGATTTTTCACTTATTCTGAAGATGGAACTTTTTTTTTCTTTTTAAATTAATTTACCATTCCAAACTATTGTTTTCTCAAGAATGATTACTACTACCTATCTATAAATATAGACACCAGGGTAATGACACCAAGAAGGTAACATACAGAAAACGCCTCTCCTGAAAGCCAATCAAGGGAAAATTCCTTACACTAAAACCCTCTTCAGAAGCTCTCAGGAGAAGGCTCTTTCTAGAGAAGTACCTGGAGCCAGGAGGCTGCACACTCCAACACTGGGATCCGACACACAGCCACAGCCATGGAGACCAGTTTTCCCAACAAGCTCATCCGGTTGTCATCAGCCTTGTTCCCTTGGGGGCTGAAAAGGGATGAGAAAATAATCTGCCGGACAGAGTCCTTGGTTTGCTCCTGGAAATAATTGCACATGATTTCAAGAAGTTGGAGCTCCTGAAGTGAATTCAACCTCTGTAAAACAAATCCAAGAGAAACGATAAAAAAGAAAGAAAGAAAGAAAGAAAGAAAGAAAGAAAGAAAGAAAGAAAGAAAGAAAGAACTTTAACAGACGCCTTAATTCGTAGAGTGACAAGACAGAAAATACACTACTTCCCCCAGGTAACTGTTCACCCCTCTTAAAGGCCGGGTCCCAGGGGGCAGAACTCTGTTAATCCCGGGAAACGTCACTATACAGATGCAGACATCATCCTGGGCGGACTCAAGATGACCTATAGCGGTTTGAGACTCTAGGTTACAGGCCTTTAACGTCTCTTCCTCTAACACCACTGACACCGGGCTGTCGCACGCCCCGCAAAACATGCACACAGCTGAGCAATGCTCAGGACGCCAGAGAAGGCGGATCTGGGCTGCTGAGAAGGAGCACGGCCAAGGGCGAGAACGGAGCCTGGGAGAGCAAGCGGGTCTGTGGTTTGGCAAATGCTTGCCACCGCAAGAGGCGGAAAAGGAGTTTCCTTGTCGCGGACGCGGGCATCCCGGCCGACCGCCGCACCTTGGGCTGCGCGCCGCGCTCCTTGGGCACCTGGAACACGAACTCCTCGAGCAGCTCCACGGGGCCCTTGTCCACGATGGGCAGCGGCGCGCTCTGCAGCTGGCTGCTGAAGTAGATGTCCAGGTGGTACAGCACCTCCTTGGCGGCGCTCAGCGCGTCGCGGCGCAGCAGCGAGTGGCGGATGTCGCTCATGGCGCGGCCGCTGCGGCCCGGGGCTTCCGGAGGGCGTCCGCACTTCCGCCCCGGGCCCCGCAGGCGCGCCCGCCGCCGCCGAGACAAAGAGGCCGCGACCCGGTCTTTGCCCGCCGCCACCGGCGCCCGCCCTCCCGCCGCTCCCGCCCCGTCCTGCTCACGGAGCCATCGCCGCCGCCGGCCAGCGGGCGCCCGGCTGTGCGACTGCGGCGCCACCGAGGGCAGCGGGAGCCCGACGCCTTGGAGTGAACGGCGGCGGAATGCCGAGCGCGGCGACGGCGGCCCGCAGGGGCCAAGCGCGGGCCACGGCGGGGGCCCGCTCTCGGGAGGGCGCCCCCTGGCGGCTCGGCCGGCTGGCACTGAGGTACGCCCCGCCCCTCAGGCCCCGCCCCCGCGGCGCGCCACCGCCCGTGAGTACGGCAGGGGCACGCTGCGCCGCCGCACCCACCGCTGAACGCTCATAGGGCTTTGCGCTCCACTCGCCCGCGCGCCAGACCTGAAGCTCCACTTGCTTCCTTTGCGCTGCGCTCAAAGCCTATTTGATTTGGCTTTACCGCGCTTTCCCACCTGTAAGATAGGCTGGTGCACAGGACTGTAGCTCAGGCCTTGACAGTTCATTCTAAAGATTAGAGCTACTCCAGAACTCGTGGCGCTGCAATGACATATGGTACCTCCTTACCCCTGGCCTCCAAGTTTTTGTCCCGAGTCCCTATTCCCCAGTCCCCTCCGGAGCAGCCTGACCATGGGAATCTTAGGTATCCTGCTCCTGAAAACGCTCCCCTCCTCAAACCCTTCAGCACTTTCTATGAAACTCTTCCGCATTCATCCCTTTGCATTGAATTAACGGGGCAGTGGAGGGGTGGGGTGATAGTTTGGAATTTTAAGAATAGGACGGGGTGGCTCAGTCAGGCTCAGAGCTGTGTTGACAGCTCAGAGCCTGAAGCCTGCTTGGCACTGTCTCCCTCTCTCTGCCCCTCCCCCACTTGCACGCGCTCTCATTCTCTCTCTCAAAAATAAACATTAAAAAATATTTTTTAAAAATAGGGCAGAAAAAACTTGAACATGGCCCCAAGAGGCCAGTGGAGGGCAGGGGACCACAAGCACAGGAATGGGCCTTGTGTAAAAGGCCCATGCTGGCCCAGAGGCAGGCCTGGGTGAGAGGTGCTGGATATGGTCAAGGAGACGAAAAGCCAAAGCCTTTCCCTCGGAGAGATGGGAAGGGTGCAGCCTGGCACAACCCCCGGTCACTGGGACTCTCCTGCACATCTGGGGACATAGCCAAGGCCCCTCCTGTCAGAAGTCTAGAGCCGAGGGTGGAAGCCCAATGTCAGTTGGATCCTCTGAGAAGGCATCTTGGGTCGCTTGGGCACCAGGACCTCATATACACTCTGTCACAACAGGCTAAGTGAACAGAGGATGAGCAAGGGGGCTTTCTACCACAGCACCTAGCATGGCACCTGTAAGGATTAGGCACTCAATGAACACTAGTTTTCTCATCCCTTCCTTAAGCACTTAAAGCCAACTTATAAACATGCAGCAGAATCCAGAAGAGAAAAAAACACAACAAAAAACCAAAATGAAGAAAACACCACACTAATGTTTCGAAGTATCTAGATGTATAAATAAACGTATACTATATTGAAAAGGAAGTAACACTTCACATTCTCAGTTCATCTTCTTGGCACCATGTGCAGTGGCAGGTAGGAAGAGCTCTCCAAGGTTGCTCCAAAGCCCGTGGGAGTGAATGTTCCGGTAGACCTGGGGCGCTGCTGATGGGGGCCAGGCTCCGTGGGGGCAATGCCGGCACCAGGCCCGGTCACCTCTGTACCACTCGTTAGTGGTCTGGTTGGTGGCAGCCAGGTACAAAGTGAAGCACAGGTAGCCACCCAGGAGGAAGCTCAGCATCACGACAAAGCCCAGCATGAAGACAATCCTCGGCAAGGTCAGGAACAGGTACTGGGGACAGAGAAGAGACAGCACGTTAGGCAGCTAGGCTGCGACACAAGTAAGGGTCAGCACCCACGAGCCCTGGCCTGGTCTGCACACACGTGAGTGCTGCCGCTCCAGCTCAGCCACCTCCACGCACACCTGACCCGCTGAACGCCAAATGAGCAGCCCCAGAAGCAGTCCTAGTGTGCAGGAGTTTACTATGGGATAAATGAAATACGCACACTGAAGGAAAAGGATATTATGCCAGTTAGCTACTTGTAAACCAAAGAAGTAAATACAGAGCTTAGTTCGTGCATCAGAATACAAATCCAGACGGACAGAGGAGATCCATCTCTCTCTCAAAGTAATATGGCCACAGAAACACACGTACAGGAGTATTCACTGTAGTGGTCTGACGGACCCTCTTCCGAAAAGAGGCAGTCCAGCTGTGAGAAAGAGTAAAATCCTGGGATAATCAAACTATGGTATCATAAGGAGCCAGTAAAAATGTGGCTAATTTTGAGGTACTGGTTTGGGAAAGACATTGGTAAAATATTGCCGGATAAGAAAGACAAGAGGCAAGGATCCAAACGGGATCGTATTCGTGTAGAAACAAAACCACACTCCATGAAGGTGTGTACCCATATCAATAACCATAGGAGAAGCCTATTATGTATGCACCAAACTACAACAGTGGTTGCCTGTAGGTGGTGAGCTGTTGGGAGGGGCAGGACAGAATCCCCAGTTCTGAATTTTTTTAAAAAAAAGATGCATTTAAATTTCACGTGTTTCCCCCAGCTTTATTGAGACATGACACTGTGAAACTTTAAGGTGCGATCACATAGCAAATGATCACAACGAGGCTAGTTAACATGTCCATTACCACACAGTTACAATTGTTTTTTCTTGTGATGATGACTCTCTTGGCAACTTTCAAGTATACAACACAGTATTGTGAGCTACAGTCCCCACGCTGTTCATGACAGTCCCAGGATTTATTCATGTTTCAACTAGAAGTCTGTGCCTTTGACCCCCTTTCCCTACTTCTCTCCTTTTCATTTTAAGCACTTCTGAACTGCTTGAATTTTTAGAGGTAATTTTTTAGAATAAAGAAAATGAATTTTGACAGCATTCAACATCTTTGAAAGGCAGGAGTAAGAGAAGCACGTGCATCAAAACTCTTGACAGAAGAGACCTTCTAACTGAAGTTACAAACAAAAGAGACAGAGCTGATGAGAAAGGATGTCTAAATTTTGTTTTGTTTTGTTTTTTTTAAATGTTTTATTTATTTCTAGGAGAGAGAGACAGCGTGAGCAGGGGAGGGTCAGAGAGAGAGGGAGTCACAGACTGAAACAGGCTCCAGGCTCTGAGCTGGCAGTCAGCACAGAGCCGACATGGGGCACGAACCCACGAACCGCGAGATCATGACCTAAGCGAAAGTCGGACGCTTAACCGACTAAGCCACCCAGGCGCCCCTAAATTTTGTTTTTATAAAAAAGAAGATACACAAATAGAAAACAAATAGAAAAATGAACTATCATTATTATATGATCTCAAATCCAAAGTAATTTTAGTGTCAAGTAGATCAATAGTTAAAGGACATGATTCACAAAAGAAGATATACAAATGACTGACAAACAAGGAAAGTAATCAAAAGTAATGAAAGAAATACAAGTTTTTTTAAAAGGGCACATCGTGTGTTCCTATCACTATAGCAGCACCTGCCACCAGCAGACACCCTCAGGGCCTGCCCTGACACAACAAAATGAGCCCTTGCCAATCACTCTAAGCATATCGTTTTATTTATTTTTTTAATGTTATTTATTTAGAGAAATAGAATGAGCACACAGAGGAGGGACAGAGAGAAGGGGAGAGAGAGAATCCCAAGCAGGCTCTGCGCCACCAGCACAGAGCCTGACATGGGGCTCGATATCACAAACCATGAGATCATGACCTGAGAAGAAACCAAGAGTTGGACGCTAAACGGACTGAGCCACCAGGCGCTCCTAAGCACAAGGTTTCAAAAGGCAACTTCATGATATACATTAAAATCAAAAGATTTATAAATATTGATAATCTTTGACTCTGTATCTACACTTTTTGGAAGTTATCCTACAGAAAGTCCTAACTACAGAAACGAAACCGTATACACTGATTACCTACTGCAAAGGGGAAAATGCACTTCACCAACGGAGGGAGCTGGTGGGTACCACCTGAAACAACAGATACTGAATGGTCGCAACATGAACGCACATTCCTGCCTAGGAAGCATTTTTGACAAAAATGTTTAACTTGAATCTGATTGAGGCTCTAGAACTTCCAGTTCACATTAATATGAAAGAACAGAGAGAAATTAGTTGACACAAGTAGGAAAAAGACAAATTTAGACCAAGGGACATTCTAAAAGACAACTAAACTACTAAATGTCAATTTCATGGGGAAAAAAACGAACAACAAGAGGCATTATTTTAGACTAGGAGACTAAAAAAGACATGGCATTCAAATGCAAATCCTAACTATAAGGTGGATTCTGCTTCAAGGAGGCAAAAGAGCTATAAAAGACATATTTGAAACAACAGGAAAATATAAATATGGACTAGATTATATATTACATATTTACTATAACAGAATTGTACTTATGTAGGAAGTGGACATTCTGTAAAAATGCATGTTCAAGGGGTATCTGGGTGGCTCAGTCGGTTGAGTGTCTCTTGATTTCAGCTCAAGTCATAATCCCATGGTTGTGGGATCAAGCCCTGCATCAGGCTCTGCGCGGAGTGTGGGTCCTGCTTAGAATTCTCCCTCTCCCTCCCCCTCCCTCTTCCCTGCTCCCATTCTCTCTCCAAAAAAAAAAAAAAAAGGGGAGGGAGGGGCGCCTGGGTGGCTCAGTTGGTTAAGCATTTGACTTCAGCTCAAGTCATAATCTCATGGTCCATGAGTTCGAACACTGCTTCAGGCTCTGTGCTGACAGCTCAGAGCCTGGAGCTGCTTCAGATTCTCTGTCTCTCTCCGCTCCCTTCCGCTGCGCTCTGTCTCTCAAAAAAAACAAAAAAAACACCCCAAAAAATGGATAAAAATTAAAAAGAACAAGAAAACTTTAAAAGTACATGTTCAAGTATTTAGGGGTGAAGCAACATAATGTCTCCAATTTATGTCTAATAACGCAGAAAAATACAAGGGGCGCTTGGGTGGCTCAGTCAGTTGGGTGCTGACTTTCTGCATGGATTTCAAGAAAGCTGCACTAAGTGAAAAAGATACTATGTGATTCCATTTATGTAACAATCATGAAATAACATAATAATAGAGATGGAGAACAGAGTAGCAGTGCCAGGCATGAGGGATGAGGCTGTGGCTGTAAGGAGTATCACTGAGGGAGTCTGTGGTGAATGACAGAACAAGCTGCCTAGAGTGGTGGTTATCCATGCATACACATGCAACAAATTATACAGAGCTACACAGATATACACACAACACACAAATGAACATATATGTAAGTGGTGGAATCTGAATCAGGTCTGTGGATTGTGCCACGGTCAGCTGTTTGGTTTTGGCATTGGGCTGTGGTTTCTGGCATGGGGGGCGGGGCTGGCATGGGGGGAGGGGCTGGCATGGGGGGAGGGGCTGGCATGGGGGGAGGGGCTGGCATGGGGGGGGCAGACTTAAGAGCTCGTAGGCTCATTTCTTTGTAACCCCTGTAAATCCACAGTTATTTCAAAATAAATGTAAAAACATACTAGCTTTGGACTGTGTATTTTATATTAAGACAGTCTCCTTCCATTTCTATTTTCTGAGTGCTTTCATTAGAATGGCTGTTGAATTCTGTGAAACACTTTTCAGCATCAAGAGAAATAACCATGTGGGATGCCTGGGTGGCTTAGCTGGTTAAGCGTCTGACTTCAGCTCAGGACATGATCTCATGGTTTGTGAGTTCGAGCTCTACATCAGGCTCTGTGCTGATAGTTTGGAGCCTGGAGCCTGCTTTGGATTCTGTGTCTCCCTCTCTCTCTGTTCCTCCCCTGCTCACACTGACTCTCTCTCTCAACAATAAACATTTAAAAAAAGAGAGAGAGATGACCATGCTATTGTTCTTTGTATTTAATAATGCCATATAAAATACTAATCAATTTCCTACCATTGAACCAACCTTGTATTCATGGAATATATCCCACTTGTTCATAGCATTTTATTTTCTTTGAAACAAAAGAAAAAAAAAAAAAAACAAGAATTAACCAGTCACCTAAAACACTGACTGTTCACAAGCTACTTCCCATAAATGTAGTACAAATCTTTTAGCCATCAAATGAGTTTTTAAAAGAATGTTTCATTATTGTAAATTAACTTTTTTTTTTTAATGTTTTATTTATTTCTAGGAGAGAGAGACAGCGTGAGCAGGGGAGGGTCAGAGAGAGAGGAAGTCACAGAATCTGAAACAGGCTCCAGGCTCTGAGCTGGCAGCCAGCACACAGCCCAACGCGGGGCTCGAACCCACGAACCGCGAGATCATGACCTAAGCAAAAGTTGGAAAGTCGGATGCTTAACCGACTAAGCCACCCAGGCGCCCCTGTAAATTAACTTTTGACAGAGCACCAAAACAATTCAATGAGCAGAGAACAGTGTTCTCAAAAAAAAAAAAAAAAAAAAAAAAAAAAAAGATGCTAGGACAACTGGATATCTACCTACTAAAAGTGTGAAGCTGGAACCCTACCCTACAGCACGTACAAAATTTAACTCAAAATTGCCAAAGACCTAACCTCTAAGAGCAAAAATTACAAAAACACAAATGTCCACAATATGAAAAGAATTCTTGTAACACAAGACTGAAAGATAACTCAATTTAAATATCAGCCTCTCAGGGCGCCTGGGTAACTCAGTCAGTAGAGGGTTCGGCTTTGGCTCAGGTCATGATCTCACCACTTGTGAGTTTGAGTCCTGCATCGGGTTCTGTGCTGACAGCTCGCAGCTCAAGGTCTGGAGCCTGCTTCGGCTTCTGTCTCTGTCTCTCTGTCCCTCCCTTGCTCAAGCTGTCTCTGTTTCCCTCTTTCTCTCTCAAATATAAATAAAAGCATTAAAAAAGAAAATTATATAAAAAAAAACCCACGAGCTTCTCCTCTAAATCTTCTTGTCCAAAGAAGATACACAAATGTCCAGTAAGTACACACAAAGTTGCTCAACATCTTTAAGTCATCAGGGAAATGCATATCAAACCGCAATAAGGTACCACTTAGTGCCCCTACGGAGGGCTCTAATCAAAAAGACAAGTAATAACAGTTGTAGGCGAGGCCAGAGGAAGGCGGAACCTCCTCACATTGCTGGTGGAAATGTAAAATGGTCAAGATGCTTTGGAAAACAATCTGGCAGCTCCACAAATGATTATGAATAGAGCCACTGTAGGACCCAGCGATTGTTCTCCTGGGTGGAACTCAAGAGAAACGAAAACACAAAAACTGGTACCCAGATGTTCAGGGCAACATTATTCAAAAATAACCAGAAAGTGAAAACACTCAAACGTCCATAACTGTTACATGAAATGGAACATCTTTCAGCCATAAAAAGGGGCGAAGTACTGACCCATGAGACAACTTGGAGGAACCCTGGACACACTGTGCTAAGAAAAAGAAGCCAGCCCAAAAGGCAGACGATGTGTTATGGGAAATGTCCGGAAAAGAAAACTCCATAAAGATGGAAGGCACACTAGCCGTTGCCATGGGGCCAGGGAAGAGGGGGAAAAGAATGACCACTAATCGGTAACAGTTTCTTTTCGGGATGATGCAATTTCTGAAATTAGATGGTAGTGGTGGGCTATATAACTCTAAAACACTGGACTATATAGTTTAAAAGGATGAATTCTGGGGCATCTCAGTGGCTCTGAGGTGCATCTGGCTTGATTCGGGCTCAGGTCATGACCTCAGGGTTTGTGAGATTCGACCCTGTGCTGAGCTCTGCACTGACAACACTGAGCTTCCTTGGGATTCTCTCTCTCCCTCTCTCTCTGCCCCTCCCCTACTTGTGCTCTCTCTTTCAAAATAAATAAATAAACATGAAAAATAAAATAAAATAAAATAAAATAAAATAAAATAAAATAAAATGATGAATTTCAGGGGCACCTGGCTGGCTCCATCAGAAGAGCATGCAAGTCTTCACCTCGGTGTAGAGGTTACTAAAAAAACCCCAACAACCTAAAAAGGATAAATTTTACAGCATATGTACTATTATCAACTAAAAAATTACATAGTCTCTTAAAAATTTTTTTTAAGTTTATTTTTTTGAGAAAGAGACAGCGCAGGGGTGGAGCAGAGAGAGAGGGGGAGAGGGAGAATTCCAAGCAGCCTCTGCACTGTCAGCACAGAGCCCAATGCGGGGCTTGAACTCGCGAACTATGAGATCATGACCTGAGCTGAAACCCTGAGTCAGACACTTAACTGACTGAGCCACCTGAGCACCCCATATTCATTTTTTAAAAAGGAATGGCTTCATCTCTTGACTGGGAAAATAAATGTCCTTTTTCCAACGTTGAATCCTAAAGTCAAAAACATACATCCCACAATATAACTCCCTGAATATTAATTACCTGAATGAGAAAGACAATGTCAACAACCTGCAAGCGTCCAAGGTCATCAACGTAAGTCTCCAGATACAAGTCTGACAACGCCACCAACTGGACCAGAAACACAGTGCTCACAGTGGCCATGGTGGCAGCTGAGGCTGTCAACGTCAAGAGGTAGATGAGGAAGTACCTGGCGTTCCAGGCCCCAATGCAGTTGTTCACCCAAACACAGTGATGGTCAAAACGGTGCACACACCTGTTACACACCCCTGCACAGAAAAGGGAAAGTCACGCCCTGCGTTAGTCCTTGAAGAAATGAGACCGTATGCACCTACTGAGATTTTTCCAAACTCACTCCTGGCAGTAGGTGCCGGAGGGAATGGCGGCTGCTATCACCAAGCTATTAGAAGTGTGGTGTCCAGCACAGGAGCCGTGAGCCACATGGGGGACTGAGCACTTAAAATGTGGCCATGAGAAAAACTTGAAAGAATACTCTGTTGATTTTGCTAAATTTCAAGTTGCTTTTCAATTTATGCAATGTTCCTTTAAGTTCAATGTGAGCAATGCTGAGATGACATAAGGGTTAGTCAATTTACTTAACTTGAAAAGACCTAATTTTGAAACCGATGCTTTAAAAAAAATTTTTTTTTAATGTTTATTTTATTTTTGAGACAGAGAGACAGAGCGTGAACTGGGGAGGGGCAGAGAAAGAGGGAGACACAGTCCAAAGCAGGCTCCAGCCACAGACTATGAGATCATGACCTGAACCAAAGTCAGACACTTAACCAACTGAGCCACGCAGGTGCCCCAAAACCAATGTTTTAAAGTCAAATTAATTCTTCTGATAAAGATGAATCATTATGTGACTATTAAAGGAAAATGATTATGTTATGGAAAACCTTTTAAAAATTTCTGGAATAACTTGGGTATGTGAATCTGCTCTTTCAACTGCAAATTTTATGAAATCTAAAAACAGATCAAGAATTTCCAATGAAAATTTAGTGTCTCAATTGAGCTGTGCTGTGAATGTAAAATACATACAAAATTTCAAAGACTTAGTATGAAAAAGATAATATAAACTAACCCATGAATGATTTTTTTTATATTGACTACACGTTAAAACGTTTTTTAGGGGTGGACCTGGGTGGCTCAGCGGGGAGAGAGTCCACTTCTGATTTCAGCTCAGGTCACCATCTCAAAGTTTGTGAGCTCAAGCCCCGCTGTGGGCTCTGTGCTGTCAGCATGGAGCCTGCTTGGAATTCTCTCTCTCCCCTTCTCTGTCTGCCCCTCCCCCGTTCAGTCTCAAAATAAGTAAACTTAAAAAAAAAAAAAAGCTCTTGAAACACCACGATATTTTAAACAGTTTATGTTAAATGAATATATAATTAAATTTAACATTGCCTCATCTTATTTTTGTCATATGGCTACTAGCAAATTTAAATCACACATGTAGCTCACATTATATTCTTGTTGGGTAGCACTAGTCTAGAATCTTGGCTGTTCCCCAGAAGAGTAAGCTCTGCGGGCACTGGAATCTGCAAACGCAACATCCCACAGACACTTCTGATGGGCAACAAGCCCCACACACGACAGAGGAAGGGCCATTATGCCCCGGAGTGGGGTGTCCACAATGTAAGAACAGCAACACCGCACCTCCAGGCACCTGAAAGAAACCACTCTCTAGCCTCTACAAGCAGTGGCTGCCCATGCCTGTGAGACAAATGGCCCTGGTTTTAGATTTCTAGAATCTTCCCTCACTAAACCCACGTGTCTATTATACAAGGGTAGCGAGGGAGCAACCAGAGCCGAACTTACTGCAGTGCTTGGACCGGGCTGGCCGCCTCACGTTGCAAGTGAAGCACTTCGTGTTCTTTGGGAACACCACGTCATCAAACTCATAAACTTGAAGAAACAAGAACTCGTTTGCTTTTGTTATGGTGCCTAAAAAAAGGAAAAACATCAGTTTCAAGCGATACAGTGGACTGGACGTTCACAAAATCTGTCCTGACAAAGTGCAACTAAAACTTATATATTTAATATTCTAAATAACTCATTTTTATTTCTTTTATGTCTTTATTTTATTTTGAGAGACAGAGACAGAGAGCGAGCGGAGGAGGGGCAGAGAGAGAGGAGGACAAAAAAATCCTCTGAGCTATAAGCACAGAGCCCGATGCGGGGCTTAAACCCATGGACCGTGAGATCATGACCTGAGCCCAAGTCGGACGCCCAACCAACTGAGCCACCCAGGTGCCCCTAAATAACTAATTTTAAAATAAAGTGTTGGGGCGCCTGAATGGCTCAGTCGGTTAAGCACCCGACTCTTGATTTAGGTTCAGGTCTCATGGTTCATGGGTCCGAGCCCACTGTGGGGCTCTGCATTGACAGTGGGGCGCCTGCTTGGGATTCTTTCTCTCCTTCTCTCTCTGCCCCTCCTCCGCACACTCTCTCAAAATAAATAAATAAACTTAAAAATTTTTTTAAATACATTTTTATTGAGATACAATTCGTGAGCCCTATTCGCCAATTTAAAGTGCACAATATGACTTTAGTACGTTCACAGAGTTATGCCATGATCGCCACAACCAAGTTTAGAACGATTTTATCACTTCCAAAAGAAACCTGTTAGCAGTTGCTCCACATTTCTCTTAATCCCAGCCCCTGGCAATCACTAGTCTACTTCCTGTCTCTATGCATTTGCCTTTTTGGATATTTCATATGAATGGAATCATACAATTTGTGGTCTTTTGTATCTCACTTCTTTTTCTTTTTTTAAGTTTTATTTATTTTGAGCAGAGAGAGCACACGCACGAATGTGCAGGAGAGAGGCAGAGAGAGAGAGAGAATCCTAGGTAGGCTCTGCTGTCAGTGCAGAGCGCCATGCAGGGGTCAAACTCACGAACTGTGAGATCATGACCTGAGCTGAAATCGAGAGTCAGACATTTAACCAACTGAGCTGCCCAGGAGCTCCTCTGGCTTCTTTCATTTAGTATAGTTTTTCAAGGTTCATCTATGTTTTAGCACATATCACTCCCTGGTTCCTTCCTGTTGCTGAATGCTGCTTCATCGAATAGGCAGGCCACAGTTTACCTATGTATCAGCTGATGGACACTTGGTGCCTCAAGGATATAAGGCTTTAAAGTAAAGGTATGGAAGGGCATCTGGATGGTTCAGTCAGTTGAGCATCCAACTTCTACTCAGGTCATGATCTCCCCATCTGTGAGTTTAAGCACTGCATCAGGCTCTTTGCTGAGAGCTCAGAGCCTGGAGCCTGCTTCAGATTCTGTGTCTCCCTCTCTCTCCGCCCCTCCCCCACTCTCCCATGCTTGCTCGCTCTCTCTCAAAAATAAACATTACAAAAAACTTTTTTTAAAGTAAAGGCATGGAAAAAAGATACCAAGCAAATATCGATTAAAAAAAAAAATGTAATACGCCAGTCAGAATAGCTGAAATGAACAAATCAGGAGACTGCTGATGCTGGTGAGGATGTAGAGACACAGGCACCCTCCTACACTGTTGGTGGGAATGTAAACTGGTGCAGCCCCTCTGAAAAAAAAAAGTGGAGATTCCTCAAAAAATTAATAATAGAACTCCCCTATGACCTAGCAATGGCACTGCTAGTAATTTACCCAAGGGATATAGGAGTCCTGATGCATAGGGGCACATGTACCCCAATGTTCATAGCAGCACTTTCAACAATAGCCAGATCATAGAAAGATGCTAAATATCCATCAACTGAAGAATGGATCAAAATGTGGTTTATATATACAATGGGATACTACATGGCGATGAGAAAAAATAAAATGTGGCCATTTGTAGCAATGTGGGTGGAACTGGAGGGTATTGTGCTGAAAGAAATAAGTCAGGCAGAGAAGGACAGATACCATATGTTTTCACTCATATGTGTGGATCAGGAGAAACTTAACAGAGGATCATGGGGGAGGGGAAGGGGAAAAATAGCTGGGGAGAGGGACGGAGGCAAACCATAAGAGACTCTTAAATACTGAGACAAACTGAGGGTTGATGGGGGATGAGGGAGAGGGGAAAATGGGTGACAGGCATGGAGAAGGGCACTTGTTGGGATGAGCACTGGGTGTTATAAGGAAATCAACTTGATAATAATCTATACTAAAACAAAGTGTAATAATGTTAACATCAAACAAAAGAGATTGAGAGCAAAGAGTGTTATTAGTGACAAAGAAACTAATTATATTTTGAAAAAAGACTCAATGCTAAGAGAATACAAATTCTTTTTTTAAAAAACATTTATTCATTTATGAGAGACAGAGTGTGAGCAGGGTAGGAGCAGAGAGAGAGGGAGACACAGAATCTGAAGCAGGCTCCAGGCTCTGAGCTGTCAGCAGAGTCCCACGCGGGGCTTGAACCACGAACCATGAGATCATGACCTGAGCCGAATTCGGACACTCAACCGACTAAGCCGCTCAGGCACCCCAAGAGAATACAAATTCTAAATTTGAATGCATACAATACAAATATATATACATAACTATCATATACACGTACACACACATACACGTATATATGACATCTCCAAAATAAGTAAAGCAAAAACTGCAAGGAGAAATCTCAAAGCTACCATCAGAATGAGATACCATGCCTCTGTCAGTAATTGGTCAAACGAAAATATTAGCATGAACATAAAAGACTGAACATAATTAACAAACTTGATCTAATGGATATATACACTGTCTGCACCTAAGAACTAGAAAACATACACTCTTTCAAGCACATACGGATCATTTACAACAACACGCAGCCGCCATAGTGCAAATTAGCAATAAACTTTTAAAAGAAACTGTGTCATAGGGGCCACAAACTCTATAGAACACAATTATTAGCGAAGATATCAAAAAAGAAACTAAAAGAGCATGTGGAAAATTTTAAGCAGTTCTAAATAACCCACAGGTCAAAAAAGAAATAACTTAGAAAACAATCACAACTGAAAGATCAGGAGAACACTACGCAGCAACTCTTTTGCAAAGTCCCTGGAGGGAACACCGGTCTGCAGCACACAAGACGGACAGCTGCTGGTCTCTGTAGTGAGAGCCTCAACTTACCAGGGTTGCTTACACAGCTGAGCATGAAAAACACCAGGTTTATACCCAGCAGCAGATAGGGCAGGAGAAGATAACACAAGGAGAACCCAAGCTCTTGACAGTAGCCAAATATTTCCCAGGTGTATTCGGCATAAACCATCCCTTGCAAGAGAAGGTGCAGGATAACGAAGGTGTGATTTCTGAAAGGAAGCAGGCACATGGCTTGTTTCACAGGGCCTTGTCCATGATGAAATCATAGAGTACTACAGTTCAACCGGGGCCACTTCCTTCGGGCGTGAGATAATAGCCAGAATTACATAACGGACAATGTGACACAGCTCTCACAGTGCCCAGCAGTAGCACGCATTCAACACATGTTATCTATTACAATTATCGTCTTTGTTGGGAAGTGAGGTATCAGGATAGATTTGTTTTTACAGAAATGCATGTCCCAGTATCCCCACTCTTTAAACATTTTTGTCAAAACTCCAGAAACAAAAGGCAGGTTATCGGTGAGCAGAGGTCCTGAACCCAGGACTCTTGACCTTTCCAGCCCCCTTCACAGCTGGAAACCAACAAGAAGCTTCCTGAAGCTACAGGACAGCAATAGTTAGCAATCAAAACAGAAGAGAGGATAGTATATAAATTCTGAGATATAAATACCGTGTGTGGAAGAGGTAATGAAGCAATTTTAGCATCGCTCTCTGAAGGCATTCTGGAATTATATGGGAAATTATCTAAAACAAAAGAGAAGGATTCAATTTCATATCTCACTCCCCCCACCAATCCCAAACAAATAAGATGCTTGACTTTCAGCCAGCAATACTGGTGATCTCGGGTTTCTGGATATGAGCAGAGAAGAGATTTAAGAAAGAATGAAAAGGAGGGCTTCCCTCAGCTGGTCTTCCTTTGATGCCAGCCCCTCCTTTTTCACCCTAGCTCCAAAGAAAGCTCTCCATGTCAGGGTCTTTGGGCAAAGGAAGGTGAGAAGAGGAACTGGATTAGGTAATGCCAATGTGAACTCCACTCCTTTCCCTGTCTTGGGATCAATCCTAGTTCCAGAGTCCACACCTGCAATCACGGGGCATTAGTGCCTTCCCAAAATGAACCCCTTCCAAAGGCTGCAGACCCCAGCTTGATCCCTGAAGGGGTGTGGGCAGCTTGATGCTCAGCTTTACTCATACAGCCCCCCGTTCTACTCAGCAGGCCCCTCCAGGAAGACATTGCTCACATCTGTGCCCAACTACAGGCATCAAACCCAGAGAAAAATAGCCAACCTCAACAATGTGGCCTTCTCTCAAAGCAACATTGCAAGGTTACTTTCCAAAGTAACAAAACACAAAACAAACAAAAAACCCCAGAGACTTTCGAATATACCATAACTGCCATAAATGAAAGAAGTGAACAAATGAATAAATATGGCATCTGTTTTTTGTTCCACTGGGGAATCGTTTAGCCCTTTACACTGGTGGTAGTCACAGTTCTGGGGTCTCCAAACATCAAGGTTACCTGGGCTGCTACTCCGACCAGGACTTTCAGGTAATGGGCTTTTGAGCAGACGCATATCGTAACAACACCAATCAGCACCAAAGCCACGTAGAACAAGAAGAGAACAAGGAAGTCCATCCTGGAGCTAAAAAGAAACAGAAAAAGTGTCATTCTCAGATATCAACTCCCTAAATGGCTCCCCAAACAGAACTCATCAGCCCTTGAGCACACACTACCTCACACTGGGGCCTCCCAGATGGTCCTGAGTTCTCCTTGGAGAGTTTCCTAATCAAACTACTGTGATGTCTTTAGGGCATCTCTTGCCTGCAAATGCTAAAATAAAGCAGGGGAGGGGGGAGAGATATGCCAAATGCATACACCTTCTAACCCACCAGCAGCAAATCATCTTTGATATTGCTCTTTGATAAACATTCACATAGATATTGATACAGAAAGTACCCCCCAAATAATCTGCTGACAATGTTACTGGAACAAGCAAACCCTGGAGGCGGTCAGGGATCTGCTCCCACAGCAATCGGGAATAACCCGCGGGGACCAGAGTCAACACACAGGCCTATATTAACTGGAAATGGTTACTTTTGGCCTTAGCAGATAAGATTCGGGGCTGGACTTCAACTGAGATAAGCAAACTACAAACTATTCACGAGATAAGACACAGGAAACAAAGAGCAGCAATTCTCACGAGGTGATTCAGGGTCCCCAGCCTACATATTTCTGGTTGGGATAATTTTCAATCGGCAGCTCGGGCATTCCTCCTCCCAACTTTCACGGAGAATTCAAACAGCATCTCTCCTGAGCAGCAGCGTGCGCCTGGCACAACAGGTGGCACCCAGGGCTGCCGGAGGCATGGTTCTTCTAGAAGACTGGATCTGGCTGCAGAGATATCGATAAAGCACTCACATCATAAAACAGAGTGGGAATCAGGAGCGGTAGAAATTGTGGGAAATAATTGGAAAGTCGGGGTGGGGGGGTGTTGAGATACCGCAGGGTGAATGGCGTTATACGACTTCAGGAGGAAAAGCTTAATTGGGATCCCCAATTCCTATCCCTTGGATCCCCATTCCTATCCCTAATCCCTGAGGTGCCCACGCTGGCCACCGGACAGAAAGGCTTTCCCAGGCACAGTATCCAAGGGTCCAGGTGGGTGGGCGCGGTCAGAGCTTTCCCCGGAGGCCGGAACCCTGGGTGGGGGGAAGGGGCGCAGAAGGCTCCGAGGGCACACGGTGGGTGCCTGAGCAACCGGCGGGGTGGAGAGGTGGGTCCGTCGGGGTGTCAAAAAAAAAAAAAAACCACACAAAAAAGGCAGCCACAGACTGCCTTAGCGCCTAGCTCCGCCAACCGCCAGGTGAACCCTTCCGCGCCTTCAGGGAACCTCCCTAGACTTCCGTCGGACCTGTGACGTTAGCACGCGACGCTCGCAGCCAGGGCGACTTCCGGCGGAAGTGCGGGCTCGCGGCAGCTGGGGCGTGGACTGCTGCTCGCGAACGCCCTGTCCCGGTTGTCGCTCGGTGCGCGCCTGGCGTCCTGCGGAAGGTGGTCGTGTCTTGGTGCCGGAAGGCTATACTTTGGGACGCTGTTGCCAGAAATCTTACTAAAATACGGTCCTAAGCTAGCGCGGGCGAGAACGCCGTGAAGAGGCCCGAGTCGCCTGGCGGCTTGGGTAGAAGAACCCCGCCTAGCAGGGACCCCGCTGGCCCGTGGCAGGCACCCTTAGGGGCTTCTGCATTGTGTCTTCGTGAAGGGCAGGATTTGCCCTTTTGCTTTCTGCCAACCACGTTGGGAACTGTCTGAACTGTTCCAGGGTCTTTGCGCTTCCTGTCTCAGAACAGCTGTGAACATCCTGCCCCTGGGAACAGTGACAATTGTTTGACTCCAAACCTGGAGGATAAGAAGGAAGACTGTTTAATGACAGTTGAGCCTGGGGTGAGAAGAGCTGCTTCCAAACATAGCATTGAGAAGCCCCCTGTGGGGCGTTCTTTGCTCTGAATGCCTCTGAATCCGCTGAGTCCAGTCTATTCCTGATGCTTCTGAAAATCAGTCAGGCCCATCTTCCCTTTGAAAGGAAATGTCTGATCTCCAAACACTGGCTTTAAAGCTTTTCTCTTTTTCTGTCTTTGCTACCCACCCCAGCTTCTTGATTCTTTTTCTTTTTCCTTTTTATTTATTTATTTATTTTTTATTTCTAGGAGAGAGAGACAGCGTGAGCAGGGGAGGGTCAGAGAGAGAGGGAGTCACAGACTGAAACAGGCTCCAGGCTCTGAGCCGGCAGTCAGAGCCCGACGCGAGGCTCGAACCCACGAACCGCGAGATCATGACCTAAGCGAAAGTCGGACGCTTAACCCACTAAGCCACCCAGGCGCCCCTCTTTTTCCTTTTTAAAGAACTTACAAGCTGGGCACCTTCTGGTACATGGTGTGCAAGGCCTTCATGAACTTGCGGACACTGTACCAAGAAACAAATCCCCAAATCAGAAGATGTGATGCACCGGGGAGGACTGTGGTTATGGGCGGAACCTCATCACACACACACACAGTGGGCTGGGTTGCATCAGCCATTCATTCATCAGCCTCAGCTGACACCTCACCGTGCTGCTTAATTCTGAGGTGGTGGTTAAGTACTTCGAGTTAATTTTTTTTTTTTTTGCTCATAAATGCAGAAGTTTATTTTTATCCCCATTCATTTTTTTCCAGATTAGACTTAACTTTTAATCTTGGTTGAAACACCCGTGTATTTTGTGTTGGGTTGTCTTTAATTTTTAAAAATTTTCAGAATGAGTACAATACTGTGTTCTTGGAAAAGAATCAATATACAAAACAAAACCAAAACTCTTCCTTGAACACCAAGTCCCAAGCCCTTGAAAAAAATTAATCACTTATTTAGTATATCCTCCCCAAATTCTTTCGTACATTTATTCATGGGGGCACCTGGGTGGCTCAGTTGATTAAGCATCCGACTTTTGATAGCTCAGGTCTTGATCTCAGGGTCGGAGTCCAAACTCGATGTTGGACTCCGTGCTGGGTGTGAAGCCTACTTAAAAAATAATAATCTTATACACTTATTCATAAATATTTATTCAGCAAATATATATTGAGTGCCCAACATATGCCAGGCACTGGGAATATAGCAATAAAACAAATATTCCTGAAGCTTATAGTTTACACCCTAGCGTATATATACAAATACATAATTTGTTGTTCACAGAAATGGCATCATCCACAATGGTACTCTACCTTTTTTTTTTTTTTTCAGTCTTGGTGATCTTTCCACGTGTTTTTCTACTATACTGATTTGCCTCATTATATGCATTTCATTACATAGCTGAGCTATAACTAGTCTGCCAGGGTCTCAAATTCCAGTGTCTACAGGGACCATGCAAATAATAAGTAACAAAGTAAAGCAAGTTTATTTTGTTGTAAACAGAAAGCTATTTATGCCAACCAAAGGATTCGTAACTTGAATTACACTGTTTCAAGAGTATTTGAAAATCTGGATTTTTATAACATAAATCTGATTTTTAAAATAAATAATTTATTTTTGAGAGAGAGCGAGGGCATGCTTGCACAATTTGGGTAAGAGGAGAGAGAGGGAGGGAGGGAGATAGAATCTGAAGCAGGCTCCAGACTCTGAGCTGTCAGCACAGAGCCGCCTGCGTGGCCCGAACTCACAAACTGCGAGATCATGACCTGAGCTAAAATCAAACGCTTAATCGACTGAGCCATCCAGGCGCCCCCATAAATCTCATTTTTTTTAAATGTTGGCAACTAATCCGGGATTTTAAAATGCCGCTCAGGCTAAGCAGAACATACCTGCAGGAGAAGTTTAGCCCAAGGGCCACCAGTTTGCAATATAACTATACTATTACTAAACATGTAGGTTGATTTCAGTTTTTGCTATTAGAAACAATGCTACAGTGGAAATACCTGCATGCACTTCATCACACACAACTAGGTGTATTTTTCTAGGACAGCTTTGTGAAGTAGAATTTCTGGGCCAAAGAATATATAGGCATCCTAATTTTAATAGATGCTATTAAATTGCTGTTCTGCCACAAATGTCTGAGTCTGTCTCTCCAAACCTTTGCCAGCATTTATTTTTTATTAATTTCTTTTAAATTTTTTTTAACATTTTATTTATTTCTGAGAGAAAGAGAGACAGTGTGAGAAGGGGAGGGTCAGAGAGAGAGGGAGACACAGAATCCGAAACAGGCTCCAGGCTCTGAGCTAGCTGTCAGCACAGAGCCCAACGTGGGGCTCAAACCCACGAACCCTGAGATCATGACCTGAGCTGAAGTCAGACACTTAACCAACTGACTGAGCCATCCAGGTGCCCCTTTTATTAATTTTTTAAAATTTACATCCAAGTTAGCATATAGTGCAACAATGATTTCAAGAGTAGATTCCTTATTGCCCCTCACCCATTTAGCCCATCCCCCCTCCCACAACCCCTCCAGTAACCCTCTGTTCTCCATATTTAAGAGTCTCTTATGTTTTTGTCCTCTTCCTTGTTTTTATATTATTTTTGCTTCCCTTCCCTTATGTTCATCTGTTTTGTATCCTAAAGTTCTCATATGAGTGAACTCATATGGTATTTGTCTTTCTCCGACTAATTTTGCTTAGCATGATACTCTCTGGTTCCATCCACATAGGTGAAAATGGCAAGATTTCATTCTTTTTTTTTTTAGTGTTTTTATTTATTTCTAGGAGAGAGAGAGAGAGAGAGACAGCGTGAGCAGGGGAGGGTCAGAGAGAGAGGGAGTCACAGACTGAAACAGGCTCCAGGCTCTGAGCTGGCAGTCAGCACAGAGCCCGACGCGGGGCTTGAACCCACGAACCGCGAGATCATGACCTAAGCGAAAGTCGGATGCCTAACCGACCAAGCCACCCAGGCGCCCCAAGATTTCATTCTTTTTGATTGCCGAGTAATACTCCACTGTAAATATATATACTATGTCTTCTTTATCCATTCATCCATCGATGGACATTTGGGCTCTTTCCATACTTCGGCTATTGTTGATAGTGCTGCTGTAAACATTGGGGTGCATGTGTCCCTTCAAAACAGCACACCTGTATCCCTTGGATAAACACCTAGCAGTGCAATTGCTGGGTCGTAGGGTAGTTCTATTTTTAATTTTTTGAGGAAGCTCCATACTGTTTTCCAGAGTGGCTGCACCAGTTTGCATTCCCACCAGCTGTGCAAAAGAGATCCTCTGTCTCCACATCCTCGCCAGCATCTGTTGTTGCCTGAGTTGTTGAATCCTTGCCAGCATTTAATAGATCAGTTCCTTTAACATTTACCATTCTAATGGCTAAAATGGCATATTATTTATTTGCTCAACAAACATTTATTTGTATAGTGATTCCTGTGTTCCAGTTACTGTCCCAAGCACTTAAAAAATTTTTAAATATCATTTAATCTTTATAGGAACTCAATGAGATAAACATTATTATTACTGTTGTTATGATGATGATACTATAGATAAGAAAACAGGCACAGAGAAGTTAAATTTTCTAGGGACATAGAGCTAGAAAGTATTAGTGACATGATTCAAACTCAGACCATTGGGGTCAAGAACCAGTATTCTCCATTACTGTGCTGGGCTGTCTTAATTACCACTAGCCAGTTTCTAGTGATGAGCGTGTTCCGTGCTTACTGGCCAATTACCTTTCCTCTATTGTGAGTTGCTTACACTTATCCTCTACTATTTTAATTTGAATTGTTTACCATTTTCTCGTTGCTTTGCAGCACTTATTTACATATATTATGTATTTGTTAATGTGTGGGCAAGCTGCTTCTCTTGGTTTAGTCCCCTCCCCCCTCAAAAAAGCAAACCCCGAAACAAGGGTTTGGTACAAGTTTTTGGAGAGATTCCCTGGAAACATGGCAAGGGATTGGGAAAGTGAGAGAAGAGTGGAAAGCCAAGAAAGTAGATGTTGATGAGTAGGGGTGGGCACTCAGGGCTCGGTCTCGCCGGGGACCCTCTGAGAGGCTCCATAGCGTATGCCTCCGAATTGTGTCACTGAGGGACAGCGCAGCAGTGGTACGCACCAACCATTGCTGGGGCAGTTGCTCCCCAGGCCTGACCTGCTCACACAGAGCCCAGCCCAGCCCCTGGAGAGAACCCCCTGAGGCTGAGACTCAGGAAACCATCAGCATGTATGGCAGCCATTGCAGGTGGCTGCTACAATGGGCTGTGGGGATACAGGCAGGACACCTACAATGTCTGCTATGCTGTTATGACAGAGAGATCCCACACACAAGGGCCGCAATAGGAAAGAAGTCTATTTCTTTCACACACTGTTGTCCAGAGGAAGGTGGTGGTTCACAGCGGTAGGCAGTTCTGTCCCAGGGGACCCACAAGATCACACAAAGACCCCGATTCTTCCTCTCATGTTCTCTACCGCCAGGCAAAAAAACTTTCTCTGCACACTGCACCCTTAAGTGCCTTAGAGATTTTTTCACACAGCTCCTAAGCCCAAAGAAATATCTAACAATCTCCACTCTTAAATAATGAGCTCCAAACAACTTCATAAATGTATAAGTCCTAGCAACTTAGTGTCCTTTGCACAGTATATCAAACTCTAAAATCAGATTGAGAACCACTGTTCTCGTTTCTTGCTCCACGTAGATATTCCAATAGCACTTGCTTTCTACATCTTCTCAAAGATGCAATAGGAATTTAGTGACCTAATGTTGAAAATGTGAACTAGTTCCAGCTGTCATGTCATGTACGACACAGAAGTAGCTTTATTTCCTCAGAACGGTAAAGTGCCCCCACAGCACTCCTAGAAGCTTCTCATGGCATCCCTGGCACTTAGTGCACAGTTTGGAGCCACAGCACTAGGGAGGTGTCCTTACCCCAAGGTCACCACCTTCGAGCCCCTGAGAAATGGGGAAGAAGGAGAGGAAAGGCTGTTTACCCTTAAGGATGGAACTTGTAGGGGGCGCTTGGATGAGTTGGTTGGTTGAGTGTTCGACTCTTGATTTCTGATCAAGTCACAATCTCATAGTTCATGGATTTAAACCCCATGTTGGGCTCTGTTTGGGATTCTCTCTCTCCCTCTCTCCTGCCCCTCCCCATTTCTCTCTCAAAACTAAATAAATAAACTTAAAAAAAACAAAAAAATGGAACTTATAAATTGCACTTAGCCTTTTGTGTTAAAATCCCATTGGCCAGAATTTAGTCACATGGCTTTGGGGAGCTGGGAAATGTAGTCTCTGGCTGTGCTGTAATGGGTTCAGATAGCACCTGGCAAGTTGTTGTAACTAAAAGGAAGAAATAGATGTTCTCTATCACATCCTGAATATTAATCCTTTATCTCTGACGTAAATTCCAAATACTTTCTTCTATATGTCACATGTCTGTTAACTTGGTTAACAGTGTCTTTGTTATACAGAGATTTTAAGATCTTACTTAGGGGTGCCTGAGTGGCTCAGTTGGTTAAGCGTCCGACTTTGGCTCAGGTCATGATCTCATGGTTCGTGGGTTCAAGCCCCACATGGGGCTCTGTGCTGACAGCTCAGAGCCTGGAGCCTACTTCTGATTCTACGTCTCCCTCTCTATCTGCCCCTCCCCCTCTCATGATCTGTCTCTCTGTCTCTGTCTTTCTGTCTCAAAAATAAACATTAAAAACAATTTTTAAGATATTCTTTACTCCAAAATTACACACACACACACACACACACACACACACACACACACACACACACAAATACACACATAAATATATGCCCCAGTATTCTAATTGATTTATACTTTGATCTGTAATTCAACTGGAATTTCCTCCTGTGATGGCTGAGATAATTTCAGAAGAGAAGGAGGACACATAAAGTGTGTAGCCAAGGAACTAGGTGTTTATCAAATTCTCAGCTGCTTTCCAACTCACATTTGTGCTTTTCTTGACACTCTCCTGCACATACATGATAGAATGGACACTGAGGTTCCCTACTCCCCAGGTAAGCCACTGACCTCCCTATGTGCTGTCGTTGGATTGAACTACCCTCAGCTTGGGGAGGAGGGGGAGGTGGACTTCACTGGTATCAGCCAATCAAGGCAATCCTATCCTCCTCATCACAATAATTTTTCAAAACAAAAGCCAGCCTCTGGAATGCCATGACCCAGTTAGAATGAAGCTAGGGTCCCCATGTCATGGTGCCTCTTCTCCCCAAGATTGGATAAAGATACTAAAGAGGAAGCCTGTCCCTTCACTTCCTTTATCTCAGGGCTATGAAGAAAGCCAGTCCAAAAGAAAGTCTACACACCGGGGAGGGCAGACCTGAGAGAGGCACAGAGAAATGAAGTCCGAGCCCTGAGCAAACTGTGCCTGAAGCTTACATCCCCTCTGGACTTCCCTGTCAGATGAACCAAAAGTCCCCTTTATTTTTTAAAACCATGTGGAGTTACCTCTTCTGTAACTTGCAACTTAAAATATCCTAATCTTAAGAGAAACACATAGACACTCAGCTTTTCTTCCCCACCTCATAGTTTTCTTTTTGAACCCATTTTACACTTCATAGAAATATATAAATAACAGCACAGAAAAAGGCTGTATTTTACCATCTTAACTGCTACTTTATTATTGTGTTTTTATATAAACATATAAGACATGAATTTTATATATTCATTTAAATGGGTTACATAGATAATAATCATAACATCTAGACAATTTTTGAATTATGCTTCTTTTAGTTTACCATAAGTGTTATTCCTCTATCTAGACAATTTTAATTATTAATCAGAGATGCAATATAATGACCTCAATATTATCTTATTATTAGACATTTGTATTATTTCCTACTTTTTAATATTATTGTTTTGCAAGTAACCTATTCAGAACTTTTATTTTTTTTTCAGTTGAATTACTTTCCTGGGATAAATCTCTCAGTGGTTTGTCCATTCCTGAAACTCCTGCATTTCCCACATTTTACTTTTTCCCTTCTGTTTTTTAAAACCTCCAAGCATGAGCCTTGATGCTTGTATTCTATAAATAGCACAGGAGAAGACACTACTTACACCTAAAATCAAAACTTGAAATCAAATGTGGTAGGAAGGACTGTATCACCTATGAAACATGCAGCAAAGAATTTCTCCTTGGAGCATTCCTAATCCCTCCTGTCAGCCCCTGAAACTGGACCTGTGGTATCAGTTTTTTACCTGCTGCAAGATCGGTTGACAGGATCAACCACATTTTACACCATGATCTCTTGTTCCCAAGGGAATGACTGAGGCAATACTTTGGAAATGGGATATAGGACTTCATAGCTACCCTTGCAACAGACAAATAGCCCACGAGGCTTGTTTACAACCAGTGATTTATTGGTCAGGAGGAATTTTACAATGGAGGAAAACAAAGGAAAAATTGTAAAAGGGACATAACGCAGGTATTTTTGTTGGAAGGCAAGGATTGGGTCTGTATCGGCTCCCTGTTGTATCGGGGTGATTTTAATGCCTAGCTCATAACAGGTGCTCAATAAAAATCCATTGCATGAGTGCAAGGAAAAGGATGACATCCACCCAGAGGAAATCAATATACTGGACATCACCGAACCACAGAGTCCTCTGGCCAATCCCTGGGGCCATGTCTTGTACCATTAGCCAGCTTCGAACACAGTGTAGCTTATGCTTTTGAATTTCCACTTGGCTTTTGCTACCTTGATTACACCCCTTAGAGCCACTATATTTGGCTACAAAGTCCAAGGGGACTGTCAGGGCAGAACCTCAATTTCTTGATCGCTTCTGAATCGGTCTTGACCTGTTACACTGCTCAGCTCCCCTTACTCAAATGTTCTGTTACTCTGGTCACCAGCACTGCAGTTCCCATCAGCTGTGGTAGCCCTCAGAGAACAAGAGTGTAAGCACATTTGCACTCAAAACTTATCTCTTATTTATATGAAATTCAAATTTAACTGGATGTCTTCTATTTTTATTGGCTAAATCTTGGAGATCCTGTCTCCAGACACCATCTTTTTTCTACTGGTTGTGTGTGTGTGTGTGTGTGTGTGTGTGTGTGTGTGTGTGTGTGTCCATTTTTGAGAGAGAGAGAGAGAGCGAGAGAGAGAGAGCGCACAAGCGGATGAGGGGCAGAGAGAGAGGGAGACACATAATCCGAAGCAGGCTCCAGGCTCTGAGCTGTAAGCACAGAACCCGACACGAAGCTGGAACCCATGAACTGCAAGATCATGACCTGAGCTGAAGTCAGACACCAACACAACAGACTCAGCCACCCAGGCGCCCCCACCCCCTCAGCCACCATCTTTTTTTTTTTTTATGTTTTTTTTTATTTCTAGGAGAGGGAGAGAGACAGGGTGAGCAGGGGAGGGTCAGAGAGAAAGGGAGTCACAGACTGAAACAGGCTCCGGGCTCTAAGTTGGCAGTCAGCACAGAGCCCGACGCGGGGCTCGAACCCACGAACTGCGAGATCATGACCTAAGCGAAAGTCAGATGCTTAACTGACTAAGCCACCCAGGAGTCCCTCCCTCAGCTGCCATCTTAATGCCTCTCCATAGAGCTTCTAGTTTTCTACCTTGGTTGGGACTGAGAAGTAGTCTCACATTCGGAATCTGGTGACCCCTTGGCTAGTGCAGAGCAACAGGAGCATCCAGCCCTGGACATTGCGTTGGAGCTGAGCCGTCTCAAGACAGCCTCTGGGACATTTTCAGAAAAGAGAAGCCACCTGACAACCTGGAGAAGAGAGGAGCAAGAAATTATAGGCAGCCTGATGGAGGAGGGTGTCTCTGTATAAAGTATGCAGTTTGTGCTCTGCCTCTTTTATCTGTATGTCACACAGAAAGAGGGTAGAGAAGGACAAGGGACAATCTTATGAATGTTCTCTCAGAGCTGGGGGAAAAATGAATGGCACTTCATGGCAAACTGAAGGGATCCCATTAAAAGACCTACTTTTTTGCTCCTTTTCCTGCTTCTGTCCTTGCTAGGACCTGCGTCCCCGCCCTCTATGTGACTCGTAGTACCAATAATGTACATCCTCCTTATAAAGGTCAAGGAGGTAATGATTTCTTTGGAGTCTTTCAGCACAGTAGATAATACCTAAGGAGTGACCGGGCGAGGTGGCATCATGTATGTTTTCCAAGACCACTGAGTCCAGACCCCTTGATAGGAAGACCCCTGGCTCTAGACCCCTTGATAGGAAGACCCCTGGCTCCAGGGCATAAGTGACTTATGGAGGACACCTGAGTGCGCGTCTTTGTTCTGACCGGTTCCCGGATGCCTGAGAGGACACGTATGTCAGACTACCATCCTCAGTAAAAAACCTCAGTCCTCAAGTAAAGATGAGACTCAGGCCCCTTTTCCTTTCCGGGTCTCCCAGATGCCCTGTCTATATCTGCTCTCTCCATGTCTTCAATAAACCCTGCTCTCGCTTCCTCGCGGCTTACGTTTAATCTCTATCCTGAGCAAAGCCAAGGACCGTCTTGGCTGGCCCTGCAGGGCCCCTTCTGGATGCTCAGACCTAGCCTGCCTATATCAGTTAGTGTCCCGTGTCAGGACTTCCTTACTAACACTCTGGGTACCCAAGTGAATCAGGGCTGACTCTGGGCTCTGCGAAGCACAGACATGAATGTCATTCCAGGAAGAAATGCAAAATGACAGTCTTGGGTGGGAAGTCATGTAGGAAATAAGAGTATGAGCTCAGGAATCAGGCTTCCTGAGTTCCAGCCCAGGATCCATCTCTTAGCTGTGTCGTTTTAGGCCGGTTACTTCACCTCTCTGAGTCTCAGTTTCCTCCTCTATAAAGTAAAGATAAGAGAATCTATCTCAGCAGGTTGTTGGGAGGTTAAACAAGATAATGCAGACATGGAAAACACAGTCAATGAATTTTGGCCACTAACATCATAGTTACCAAATATGATCAGTACAGAAGAACAAAGTGAGAGGTATTATCAGGGTTCTTTATGTCATGAGTAATAGCCTGAGTCATACTGGATTAAATAACAAAAGACACTTCGTGGCCTCTGCCACCGTAAATATTCAGAGATGGGGCAGGCTTCAGAAACGGTTTGAATCAGTAGTTCAATGGCATCATCAAGGGCAGAGGGGTTTTATCGCCCCTCACTCTGCCACCCAAGTAACAGCTTCATTCTCCAGACCAGCTTTCCTCCCGGTGGTGGGATGGCTGCCAGCCCCCCAGTGGGGCTTCCCACTTCCACATTCATTTCCAAGAGGAGAATGGGGAGGTTTACCCTGGGATTCTGAGTAGAGGTACTGAAATCCACTCAGACTTGAGTCGTGGGCTCACCCCTGAAGCAGGGACAGTGCTGGAGAATGGAATGTGTCATTTGGTGAGTCAAGTGAGGGCCCTGCCGAAGCTTCAAGGGGGATCAATTTCCACCAAAGGCAAGCTGCTGCTCAGAGGAGAGGAAGATTCCAGATGGAAGCCAGGTAATACTAGAAAGGGACATGGATGCTGGGTAGGCACTCAGTAAGTGGGCATCCAATAAGTTCTATCTGGAATGATAGAGATATGTCAAAACTGCCCCCCCGCAAGTTAAATGAAGCCCAGGATGAATAAAATGTGCAACCATGAAAACATGGACTGCTTGGGACCCAGCAGGAGTGTGTGGTGGATGTCCTTCATTTTCCAGACACAAAGGCAGATCTATTAATAAAATTCCTTCCTGGCAGCCGTCTCCTGGTATAGACTCAAGGAAATGTATATTCAAAGGAAGGGGGAGGAAATTTTAGCCACAAAGCTGCAGTAACCAGTGATGCAAGGTCACCCAGAATGGATGCAGTTCCTCAGGACGAGCAAAAAGGTGTAAAGGGAGACAGGGCAGAGGCTCTCCAGCATCACGGCCGGAAGAAAAGGAGGAGCTGGCAAAGAAGGCCAAGTGAGGGTGGTCAACCTAACTTGAGAATGAGGAAAGAGGGCCGCCATGGAAGCCAAATCGGGGAAGTGCTGGCTAATCTCTCTAGGGAGGCCAGAACAGGGGAGGCCCATCGCAGGGCCTGGAATAAGCATCCCACAGGCTCCATGAGATGTCCCTGGAGAGACTCTTATCCTGCCTTCAGTACTGACAGTGAAATAGCCCACCAGGTTCTGATGGCCCTTCTGGGCCAGTGAGCTGCCAGGGCAACCGTCTTCAGGGCCTGCTACAGCTGGTGCATCACTGGCCAGGAGCTCCAAAATCAGCAGGATGGGCAGCTTGCAAAGCCTGCATCCTGGGGCGGGGGGACCCCTGAGCCTGCAGTGTCAGACTGGTTCGGGACACTAGTCCGAAGGAAGGGAACCAGAGGGAGAGGCATCTGGGACACACAATTTGTTGTCACACATACGAATAGGTGGTTTGTTACAGCAGCTGGTACTCATCACCCTGACGGTCTCACTCCCGTGGTGCTCCCAAGACTGGGGTGGGGCCCCAAGAGGGGTCTTGTGCAGCTGATATGAGTTCAAAGCCAACTGTGCTGAATGCATACTTCTTCATTTTCCCATAAGTGGACTTAGTGGGGCTCCCGTGACCCAGGTTCCAACGGGGCAGCAAGTCTGCTCCTCCGAGCCTCCCCTCTTTGCCCACTGCTCAAACTCTTACTTCTTTTGGGTGTGAAATAGGCTCCTAGTCCCTAGTGCAAGCAGCCTTACTCTGTCATTTATGGGGTAAATCTTAAGTTTTGCAATATTTTTTCCTTTCCAAAATCCCCAACTTGACACCAAAAAATTAGTTTGACTTGCAGACATCTGTCTTTTTGAAAGACACACTGTAGTCTACTGAAAAATAGAACAGCCTATGACTAAGACTATGACTCTTGATTTCAGTTCAGGTCATGATCTCATGGTTCATGGGTTCGAGCCCACCAGTCTCCCCCAGCCCACCCCGCCTGCCCCCTTCCCCCACCGAGGACCTTGATGATTGGGGGAAGAGCTGTGGACACAAGGAAGGAGAAAGCAACTTCTCAATTCACAGACTTCTCCACCACATTTATGTATATCCCTGTTTCATTCTGGGAAGGACCGGAGACACACAAAACAAGATACAATAGCTTTAATGTGAGTAGAGGGGAAATAGGACAAAACGGAAATGAGCAGAGGACAGATGAGGTGCTCCCGTAGGCTGATCTCATTTTTGTGCTGGGAGAGGCTCCCACGGGCACGTGGCTCACAGACCAGTTCCATACGCAACTTCAGGCCGAAGACCTGTGACGAGGGCTGTGCAGAGAGTCAGGCCCGCCTGGACACAGACACGGCGGCCACTTTGTTCATCACTATTGTCTTGCTAACACTTCCAGTCCACGCCAGTGGGATTTACTACCCAAATGCTGCTCATCACACTGTTGCCTTCTTTCAGGAGCACTCCCGGCAAGCTCCCTCCTTAATTCACCCAGACCCATTGTCAAGAAAGTCCCCAACTCTTGCCCTGTTTATCACTAAGCCAACCCTCCCCCTGTCTTGCTAGATGGAAATGGCTGTCACAACAGCATCCCTGACTGAGGAGACTGCGTCCCCACCCACCATCTTCCCCAGCATCCCGACAGTTGCAAGCTGAATAGGAAAACCTGTGTCTTTATCTGTGGTAGAGACAAAGCCAGGTGTTTACGGCACTGCTTCCTCTCCCCGGGCACAGGAAAAGACTACATCTTTCAAGTTCCTTGGACATTTGTTCTGGGTATTGGCAAAGTGGACAGAAGAAACGTAGGTCGCTTCTAGACTGGGCGTCTAAAACGTTCTCCAACAATCCTCTGGCAATCTCCTCCCCTTCTGCAGTGACCTCTGGAGAAGCAACCACATATTTATAGGTGTATACAAGATGGAAGGCTCAAGAACCCTATGTCTTTTCCCAGAGGACGTCCTCCCCCCAACCCAGGAGAGCCGTCCAACCCATGCTGGACTGTGATATAGGTGACACATGAAATTTTATTATGTTAAGCTATGGAGATTGGAGGTTCTTATGTTACAGCAGCTACAAGTATTCACCTTGACCAGTACACTATCCAAGTTGTTGATGAAAGCCATAGCATGGCCCCATGGCAACCCATCAAAATGACCTCAAAATGCCATTATGCCATTGGTCAACTTTAGCCCTTGTATGGTATGGACAATCATCTGGACCAACCCCTCCATCCCCCCAACAGGCAGTCACCTACTCCCCTGCCTTTGTCACCTGAGGTCTCGAGGACACTGTGAAGATACACTCAGAGGCTTTGGGTAGTAGTACATGGCATGACTGTAAGATATCAGTTTCCGATTTGGACTCAGTCGGCTCTGTCCAGAGTTGCTGGGCATGTCAGGTAGACTTCGCACAAAGAAAGGACACCAGTCAACTGAAAACTTGTGTCTGGGTTTTCCCAATCAATCTCTTTCTGCCCTCCCTTGGTCTCTTTGGCCAAGGCCACATATCCCAGCTCTCAACCCATCCCGAATGCATCACACTCTAATAAAACTTCACTGTGGCAGTACATTCATTGCTAGGGCTGCCAGAGTAAAATACCATGGGCTGGGAGGCTTAAACAATAGACACTTATTTTCTCTCAGTTTTGGAGGCTAGAAGTCTGAGATCAAGGTGTCGGCAGAGTTGGTTTCCCCTGAGGCTTGTAGATGGCCACCTGCTTGCTGTGTCCTCACAAAGTCTTTCCTGTCAATGCACATCCCTGAAGCCTCTTTGTGGCCAAATTTCCTTTTACCATGGGGACAGAAGTCATGTTGGATTAAGTCCCACCCTAACAATCTTATCTTAACTCCATCACCTCTTTAAAGGCCTTATCTGCTGTTACAGTCACATTTTGAGACTCTGGGTTAGGAATTCAACATATATACTTGAGGGGACAAATTCAGCCCATACGGTCAGTATCCATTCTGTGGTGTTTGCAGTCATATTTCTGTGGATTTTTTAAGGAGGGGGGGAAAGCCTGTTTTCATGGAAGAGTCAGATCAACTACAACATAGTCTTAATAGGGCACTAGGGTTGGGCTGGATATTTTCTAGAATTTTCTAGAAGAAAAAAAATTAGAAGAAAAGCTATACCACCTTGGGTTTGGTGATGATTTTCTGGAAACAACAACAAAAGCATAATGCCCTCACTCAAATTTAATGAACTGGACTTTATCAAATTTAAAAACTTTGCTCTGTGAATAGCATGATTAAAAGAATGAAGATACAAGTTACCTACTGGCATAAAATATTTGTCAATCACAAATCAGATAAAGGATTTGGATCCAAAACACACACACACAAAAACTCTTGGGGCACCTGGGTGGCTCAGTTGGTTAAGCAGCCAACTTCAGCTCAGGTCATGATCTCACAGTTCATGAGTTCAAGCCCCACATGAGGCTCTGTGCTGGCAGCTCAAAGCCTGGGGCCTGCTTTGGATTCTGTGTCTCCCTCTTTCTCTACCCCTTCCCCACTCATGCTCTGTCTCTCTCTCTCTCGAAAATAAATAAACATTAAAAAAACTTTAACTCTTAAAACTCAACAATTACAGAGGCGCCTGTGTGACTCAGTTGGTTAAGACTATGACTCTTGATTTCAGTTCAGGCCATGATCTCATGGTTCATGGGTTCGAGCCCACCATCGGGCTCTGCACTGACAGCCAAGAGCCTGCTTGGGATTTTCTCTCTCCTCTCTCTCTCTCCCCTTTCTCCTGTTTATGCCATCTCTCTCTCTCTCTCTTTCTCTCTCTCTCTCTCTCAAAATGAATAAATAAACAAAAAGAAAACCGCTCAACAGTTACAAACAAAAATTTTAATGGACAAAATATCTGAACCAATACCTCACCAAAGAAGTTCTACAAATGGCAAATATGTATATGGAAAGATGCTCAACATCATTTAACACTCGGAAAAAAAACATCAGTGAGATACCACTACATACCCATTAGGACTAAAATCCAAAATAATCTTTACAACACCAATTGCCTACAAGGATATGGAGCAACAGGAAGCCTCATTCATTGCTGGCAGGATGCAAAATGGTGCAACCACTGTGGATACAGTTGAGAATTCTAATTTTTGTCTTAGTGTAATTATGCACCAATTGTACCATGTATTTACTTGACTGATTGGAAAGAAGTTATGTGTGCCCTAAAACATGTCTGTGGTTTATTCATAATTACCAAAAACAGAAAGCAAGTAAATGTCCTTTTTTTAAAAAAATATAATTTATTGTCAAGTTAGTTAACATACAGAGTATACGGTGTGCTCTTGGCTTTGGGAGCAGATTCCAGGATTCATTGTTTACATACAACACCCAATGCTCATCCCAGCAGATGCCCTCCTCAGTGTCCATCTGCCATTTCCCCCTTCCCCAACCCCAGTCAACCCTCAGTGTGTTCTCTGTATTTAAGAGTTCCTTAATGTTTTGGTTCCCTCTCAGTTTGTAACTAACTTTTTCCTTCCCTCCAAGATGTCCTTTAATAGGTGAATAGATTAAGAAATCGTGGTACATCCATGCAATGGAATGATACAAAAAAAAAAAAAAGAAAAGAAAAATGAGCCATCAAGACACACAAACATGATTGAATATTGCTAAGTGAAAAAAAAAAGTCAGTCTGCAAGCCTACATTTGATATGATTCCATTTATGTGACAATCTAGAAAAGGCAAAACTACAGAAATAGTGAAGAGAGCAGTGGCTGCCAGAGGACCAGGGAAGCAGAGAGGTTGAGTAGATGAGGCACAGGAGATATTCTGGGGCCATGATACTGTAATGGTGGACACATGCCACCATGCCTTTGTCAAAATCCATGGGCAGTTATAGCACAAAGAGAGACCCTCACTGTATGTAATTTATTAAAAGTCTTAGAACGAGCGCCTGGGTGGTTCAGTAGGTTGGACATCCGACTTCAGCTCAAGTCATAATCTCGTGGTTCATGAGTTCAAGCCCCATATCAGGCTCTGTGCTGACCACACAAAGTCTGCTTGGGATTCTCTCTCCCTCTTTTTCTCTTCCCCTTCTCTCCCCTCCCCCCCTCCTCTCAAAAATAAATAAGCATTAAAAAAAGAGAAAGAGAAGAGGAGGAGAGAGGGAAGAACAAGAATAAGAGTAGAAGGACACTAGGTAAAACTAAGAAACTCTGAGTTAGTTAATAATAATGAATCAGTATTAGTTCATTAATCATGACAGAGGTACTCTGGTAATATAAGATGTCAGCAAAAGGGGACATTGGATGAAGGGTATATGAAAACTCTGTACTGTCATTGAAATCTTTGTGTGACTCTAAAACCACTCAAAAAGAAAAATTTATTTTGGAGCTCCTGGGTGGCTCAGTTGGTTGAGCGTTCGACTCCTGATGTCAGCTCAGGTCATGGTCTCAGTTTCATGAGGTCAAGCCTTGCACTCCCAGCGCAGAGCGTGCTTGAGATTTTCTCTCTCTCTGCCCCTCCTCTGCTCACACTCGTGTCTGTCTCTCTCAAAATCGACAAATAAACTTTAAAATATAAAATAAAATAAAAGTTTTATTTTTTAAAAGATGGTTTGGGAGCACCTGAGTGGCTCATCCAGTTAAGATCCAACCCTTGGCTTCAGCTCAGGTCATGACCTCTAAGTTCATGGGTTCAAGCCCCCCATCAGGCTCTGCACTGACAGCACAGAGCCTGCTTGGGATTCTCTCTCTCTCTCTCTCTCTCTCTCTCTCTCTCCCTCTCTTTCTCTCTCTCTCAAAATAAATAAATAAACAAAAGAAAAGGATTTCCATTTAAAAAGATGATTTGTAGCTTTTGGGAACACAAGTGAATTGTCGGAAGGATGTAATACTTGTGAATATAATAATAATCACATAGTAATGCTTACCATGTGCCACACTGGAAGCCTTCCATGAGATTCCCTTAAGATCACTTAGGGCAGCCTTGGGAGGAGAATGTACTTCCTTTCGTTGGAGGGATGAGACCTTAGGGTAGGGTTTATTAATGTACTCACTCCTTTTATAAATATTGAGCACCCAGTATGCACCAAGCACTGTTCTAGGTGCCACAGATACAGCCATGATCAAAACAGACACCCCTGCCCTCCTGGGGCTTACATTCTAATGGGTGGGAACAGACATAAAACACAAATCGGGGGTGCCTAGATGACTCAGTCACTTGAGCGTCCAACTCTTGATTTCGGCTCGGGTCATGATCCCAGAATCGTGGAATCTAATCCCGCATCAGGCTCCACCCTAAGCATGGAGACTACTTAGGATTCTCTCTCTCTCTCCCTCTCTCTCTCTCTCCCCTGTCTACCCCTCTCCTTTGCTCTCTCTCTCTCTAAGATAAAAAGAAAAAACAAGATAAATCAGCAAGGTACATGTTACGGTGGATGGTGAGAAGTGTTATGGAGAAGCAGAAAGAAGAAAGAGGAAAGAAGGGGAGGGCTCATGGAACAGGAGACATATGAAGAGATTTGGGGGTGGGTATATGCATGCATGTGGACAGAATAATCTAGTTGGAGGGAAGAGCTAGTGCAAAGGCCCAAGCTTGGGAACATGCCTGGTGTGTGCAAGAAGTCAGAGAGGTGCGGGGGACCTGGCTGGGCAGGTGAAGACTTAAGTGATGGGCTGTGTTTTGAGCAGAGGAGTGACAGGATCTGACTTTGGACTTAACAGATCCTTCTGGTTTCTATGTTGACTGCAAGGGGCAAGGGAAGACCAGGGAGGAGGCTGAGGAACCAGTCTGAGAGAGGGATGACGGCAGCTTGGACCAGGGTGGTGACAGTGAAGTGGAGAAAGCAGGTGGGTTATGGTTCTAATTTGAAAGTAGAAGGTACAGTCCATAGCCTGTGCTGGTGTTTGGGTTTGGCATGTAAAATAAACAGAGGAATCAAGGATGCCAACCCTTCTCAGCTGCATACCCCCCCACCAAGGGTCTCCTGGAGTCTCTTTTTCCAAACCTGTGAACACCTCTCCCACTGCCAGGAAGCCCACAGCTTGGCTGGACCTCTTGAGACTGGGGTGGGAAATACCAGGGGATGTTCTTTTGATTCATCTTGGATAAAGTTTTAAAGAAGGTAGAACATGGAGCATGGAGCCAGGCTTGGACCACATCGTCCTTCCGTGGTTGATCCCAGAGTCCTGGATTTCCAAGTCTTCCCAAGGACTGACGGGAAGTGGAGACTGGGGAGCGTCAAGCTGTGACAAGTCCCCTCATCCCTGTGAAGCTCCAGTCTCTCCTCTCTAAACTGGAGGTAGCCATTCTGAGTTTGCTGGAGAGTCATGACAAGCAAATGAGATTAAAAATATATATATGTGAAAATTCTGGCCCGTGATTGGGTCTGGCTTCTTACGCGTCACTTTCCCCAGCCCCTTTAAGTTACAAGATTTAGGAGTATAGCCCTCAAGTGATTCAAGTTTTTAAAAGTCAGCTTTGTTGAGGGGCACACAGCATACTGTGTACACATAAAGCGTACACGTTTTCTCAAGGTCCTTTGCAATTCATCCTTGCCTCTACCTCGGCCCAGAAATCACTGGTCTGGTTTCTGATGTTACAGATCTGTGTGTGTGTTACAGAATTTAACATAAACAGAATCACAGAGCCTTCTGTTTCCAGCTTCTCTCACTTAGCATGTTGTCTTTGAAGCTCACCCATGTTATATGGATCAGTAATTCATTTCCTATTATTAGAGTCACATTTCATTGCATGGATGGACCACAGTCTGTTTATCCATTTTCCAATAGATAGACGTATAAATTGTCTCCAGTTTGGGGCTATTGTGAATAGTGCTGCTATAAACAGTCACATCCAGGTCCTCATGTGGGCATATGCTGTCATTTCTCTTGCACATAAATATACCCAGGAGTGGGATGGAGGGTTTGTATGGTAAGTGCATGTTTAGCTTTTTGAGAAACCCACCAGGGTGCCTGGGTAGCCCACTCGGTTAAGCCTCCAAGTCTTGGTTTCAGCTCAGGCCATGATCTCACAGGTCATGAGGTCCAGCCCTGGGTCAGACTCTGTGCAGACAGCACAGAGGATTCTCTCTCCCCTTCTCTCTCTGCCCCTCCCTGTTCTCTCTAGCGCGTCCTCTCTCTCTCTCTCTCCCTCTCTCTCAAAAATAAACAAATATTTAAAAAAAGAAAGAAACCATCAAGCAGTGTTGTACCCTTTTAGATTCCCATCAGCAGGGCCATGTGACTCCATTTTCTTACCATCTAGAGAAACATCACTTGGTTAATCAAGAAGACAAAAGAGCGTGCTAAGCAAAGTCACCCACGTGACTGTCACAGTTTGTGTGTAATTACCGTGCAGCCCAACAATGAGGCAGCCTGTCAAGCACTTGGAGCTGTGCTTGAGGACGTGCTCTGCGATACCATCCGTCACTCTCCTACCATGCTCTGGGGACGCAGCTTCGCTCCAAGTTTTTGCTTTTTTTTTTTTTTCCAACGAGGAGATACTGCCATCTCCTTAGCGGAGTTTGTAATGTAAGTGACACTAGAGAACACAAATAGACACATCTGTCCCTCCCCCCCACGTGCCTGCCCACATGTGCACACACAGTAACCCGGAACACCTTGGGGCAAACAAACCCTGGAGCGCATCCAGCTCCATCACGATGACCCGTGAAGGGTATCGGCCAATCTGGCTGATCCCCATCCCCCATATCCCGAGAAAAGGTTGCAATAATAGGAATTTAATTTTAGAATATTGTTAGCTGTGCAGAAAAGCATGAAGGTAGTACAAAGTCCCCTGTTGCCTCACACCCAATGTCTCCTATCACTGGCATCTTATGTTCCTATGATACCTTTGTCACAACTAATGAACCAATATTGATCCATTATCATTAGTTAGTTCTGATTCCTTAGTTTTTACTTAATGTCCTTTCTCTGTCCCAGGATCCTGCATTGCACCTAGTCATCAGGGCTCCTTAGCCCCCTCCAGTTTAAAAAAAATTTTTTTAATGTTTACTTATTTTTGGGAGAGAGAGACAGAGTCTGAGTGGGGGAGGGGCAAAGAAAGAGGAGACACAGAATCTGAAGCAGGCTCCAGGTGTGGAGCTGTCAGCACAGAGCACGGCGTGGGGCTCGAACCCACAAACCATGAGATCATGACCTGAGCCAAAGTCAGACACTTAACTGACTGAGCCCCCAGGCACCCCAGTAAATATTCCTGTATGTGCCCATCTGCAGCTATAATAAGCCAAACACGAGTTCACGCTAATGTTCCCCACTCTAACCTGGTGCCATGTGTATTATTCTAGCTCTCCCTTTTGCTTGTCTGCGACCTCCCACTATTCCAGAGAGAAACCTGGCCCACACAATCCAGTTACCTAGTTGTTCGAGTCCAGCATGCATGTGGGTGATTTCACAGTTGTTAACCTGCACCCCAGCGAGGAGCGATGTGCACTTCCTTTGCCTTTAGTTTTACTGAGGACTCCATTCATTTCCAGAATTACTTAGGTGAGCATCTTTCACCATCCAAACCTTTTTTCCTGACCTGGCCGTCCTCTTCCGATGATGATAAATCAGGCTGTTGGGGTGATGTTCCCCATGGAGACTGGGTCCCCATGCCCTACTGAGTCTCGTCACTCTCCTCTGCCGTCACTGGACTGAGTGATTCCTTATCACCTCAAACCAGCCTGGAGGAGCCCTCTTGGCCCACCCATCAAGCCCCATGACCTCCCGGGGGGACCCAGCCCACGGCCCAGCTCCTGCCAGCCTTCACTCCTGTCTGAACATCGTTGCTTGCCCCCAGGACCACGCAGCAGGGCCCAGGCACTCTGGGCCCAGGCCAAGCCGTCCAGCCATCCTGCTGGTCTGCCTTGTGACTCGGGCCTTCTCAGATTACTCAGAGGATCACTTTGCCTTAGAAACTTCAGCTGTCACCTCGGGCGCATCAGTAACTGATGCCAAGGCCCTGAGTAGCAGAGGGCTGGCCACATACAGGTGTTCCCAGGCATTCCACAAGCCCTGTGCTCGGTCCCCGCTCTGTCCACTGAAATCACCAGTGAGGAAGGTGAGCAAACCTGGGGCATGGGTGGTCAGCACCCAGCATTCTGGGATGGGCAGCCCTGGGACACCTCCCTCTGATGCCCCGAGATAGCCCATCAGCCCTGCCAGGAGCCTGGATTCCTGTTTCTAGGGGAAGGTGAGAGAGCAGAGAGCCACCCAGACCAGGAGCTTGGGGTGGGTGGGAGAGGGCTTGAGTCACTCTGCAGGACTCGGGACAAATCGGAGGGCTTGACATAGTGCAAAAGCCCTGTGAGGTCTGCGTGGCTTTCAGCCCCTGTGGCTCTGTGGGCTCCCCAGGTCATGTGTGGTGGTGTTAGGTATTACCTGCTCTGGCCTCTGGTAGGCAGCCTTGCGTCAAGTGCTGGCCAGAACAGGTGTGCACATTGGGGGGGCGGGGGGTGAAGGAGTGACATGGCCCCCAGCCCCAGCTTCAGAGCTTCCAGCCAGCCCTTTGATTGTGGGGGAGCTGACTGCCTCCCTGGCGGTAGAAAAACTGACCTCAGGCTCGTCTAAGACATGGTGGTGCCCCCACCCAACCTGGGCTTGGTGTACCCAAGAGTCTAGCGCTGCCACCAAGCGACGGAGTAAGTGTCCCTGAGACCCCAGAACAGGATGGCAGAGGAGGACAAGGTCCCCTAGAGGAGGGGGTTGGGAGTAAGCCGGCCAGTCTTGGGTGGTGACAGCCTCAGCCACACCCAGGGTGAGGAGTGCTCACACCATGTCCTCTGGTGGCCAGATGAGACACATTCTCACTGGTTGTCCCTCAAGACCCTTTCTTCCTGGTCCCCGATGCTGTTGGAACCCTGGGTCTCCCCCCTCCAACTCCCCCGCCTCGAAGAGGTGTCCAGGTGCCCTGGAAGAGGGAGGCTGACTCCACGCGGGGGGGCTCCAAGCATCTGTGGAGGATTCTTTGAAGCCAGAGTCAGGAAGTCCTTGGAACTGAGGACTTCCCCCCAGAAAACTGAGCCTCCACACCACATACTGCGTACGACTTCAGAGGCTGTTCCTAGGCTCCTGTAAGCAATCCCTGCTCTAAACAGACATAGGGGAGCACACATAGATTGTTCTACCCAGGACAGTCCCCCTCTCCTCTCCAGGCTGTGTTTGTTAACCTTAAAAATAAAAATTGTTTTTCCAGCAAAAATGGGTTAACTCAAGAATGATAGGGAAGGGCAATTCAGGACAAGCAAGCTATGGCAAAAATCATCGGCTAGTCTACCAAACAAAGGAGGGGAACTCTTTTACAGAGAAAGAGGGGGAAGTCGGCAGGGATAGTTTTGAAGGAAGGTCCATTGGAAAAAGCACTGGGTGAAGGCAGTTCCTCATTGGCCGCGTCGCTGGCTGGTCCTTTTCTTGTAAGAGAGAAAACGCACATCTTTTCCCATTGGGCTTGTGCTGGCTGATTCTTTTCTGTTTGATGATCCCTCTGTTGGGGTTTGTTAATAGAGAATTCTTCCTGTAATTGAGGTAGATTGTTATGGCTCCCCCTTCTGGCCGCCTGACTCCCTTTTAGTGAGGTTTCCCATGATTACTTTCTTTTTTTTCTTTTTTCTTTTTTTTTAATGTTTTATTTATTTCTAGGAGAAGAGAGAGAGAGACAGTGAGCAGGGGAGGGTCAGAGAGAGAGGGAGTCACAGACTGAAACAGGCTCCAGGCTCTGAGCTGGCAGTCAGCACAGAGCCCGACGCGGGGCTCGAACCCACGAACCGCGAGATCATGACCTAAGCAAAAGTCGGACGCTTAACCGACTAAGCCGCCCAGGCGCCCCTCCCATGATTAATTTTCACATGTTGGTGGCCCCAACCCACCTCACCAGCACCTACAATCTGGCCTCTTTTGGAGGACAGAGGCACCCGTTCCCCCTGAGGCTCTCCTACAGCCAGGAGCCCAGAGACCTCCAAATCAGCCATACCATGCTTCCTTTCCCGAGGAAGTCAAATAGGAGAGTCCTACAATTCAAAGGGCAAGTACCCGCCAAAGTCAGTGGGAATTTGTGAGCTCATGTCCCTGGTAAGTCCTTTTGTCACATGGAAGTTGGTGAATTTCAGGCACAGCTGGATCCAGGAATTCAGACACTACGTTAAGAATTAATCCTCCACGTAGGAGGCAGAGAGAAGTGGAGGCCCAGATTGGCACGTCTCCTGGGCCTCCACGCGGCCTGCAGGGCTGCAAGGAATACCCCGCGCGATCTCTCTCCCTCTCCAGCCGCACCGCCAGCGCTGCCATGCCGACCACCAACCAGGGCTGGCCCGAAGACTTTGGCTTCCGGCTGGGCGGCTCCGGCCCCTGCTTTGTCCTGGAGGTGACAGAAGGGAGCAGCGCACACGCCGGGGGTCTGCGGCCCGGGGACCAGATCCTGGAGGTGGAGGGACTGGCCGTGGGCGGCCTGAGCCGCGAGCACCTCGTTCGCCTGGCCCGGCGCTGCCCGCGCGTGCCGCCCAGCCTCGGCGTGCTCCCGGGCCCCGACGGCTGCCCAGCCTCGGGATCCGGCCGCAGGTCCCAGACCGCAGCCCTGGGGCCACTGCACCCCGGCAGAGGCCCCTCCCTGGGCCGTGAGCTGCTGCGCCTGGCGGGCCACAAGAGCCCCAACGCCGTGCACCGGGAGCGCAGGCGCAAGGCCCAGGAGTTCAGCCGCAAGGTAGGAGGCTCGCGGGGTGAGGGGTGAGGAGGGGGGGCGGGTACCCTGAGGGCGGGGAAGAGGCCTGGTGTGGTCTGGAACTTGAGGTTCCCACAGCCTGGAGCTGAGGAATCGTCCAGAGACATATTTACCAGAAATATAATGACATTCAAGCTTCAAGGCCCTGTACCTAAATTTGTAATTTTTAATCTTTTTTTTAAAGTTTATTTACTTATTTTTGAGAGAGACAGAAAGAACGAGTGGGGGAGGGACAAAGAGAGAGGGAGAAAGAGAATCCCAAGCAGGCTCCACACTGTCAGCACCAAGCCCAATGCAGGCCTTGAACTCATGAACCATGACCTGAGCCGAAACCAAGGGTCGGACGCTTAAGCGACTGAGCCACCCAGGCGCCCCATAATTTTGTTAATTCCTGTTCAGTTGTTTCGCAGACATTGCTTTTCTCTTTTGAGATGCATAGGTGTACATCAAGTGTACAGATCAACACATTTTACATGTAGATCAACAGAAGATAGATAATGATAGAATGTAGAAAACAATGATTCCTCCCCTCCAAAAAAGTTCCCCTGTGCCCCTTTCTCTGTCTATCCACCTCATCAAGAAGTAGCTGATATTTTGACCTCTGTCATTATAGACGGCTTTTGCCTGTTTGTGAACTTGAGATTAATGGATGAACTTGATGTTAATGGGTGAGCTTGCTGTTACCTTTTGTGCTGTTTGTGAACTTGCGGTTAATGGATGAACTTGCTGTTAATGGATGAACTTGATGTACCTTTTGGTGCTGAGCTTCTTGTACTCACCATTATACTTGTGACTTTCATCCACATCCTGCACTAGTGGATCATTCCTTCCACTGCCCCTATTACTAACATAGTGTCTTAGTCTTTTGCGGCTGCTGTAACAAAATACCAGAGACCAGGAGGCTCATAAACAAAAGGAATTAATTTCTCACCATTCTGGAGGCTGGAAGTAGAGGATCTCAGCACACCAGCAGATTCAATGTCTGGTGAGAGTCACTTGCTGGGTCATAGCTGATGTCTTCTCACTGTGTCCTCACGTGGTGATGGGCAGGGGAGCTCGCTGGGGTTTCTTTTCTAAGCACACTGATCCCATTCATAAGGGCTCTACCTGCTGACCTAAGCACCTCCCAGAGGCCCCACCTCCTAATACCATCATCTTTGGGGCTTGGGATTTTAATATATGGATTTAGGAGGAATACGAACATTCAGATAATAGCACAAAACTGGGATCCGACCCTGCCTTACACAGCAGGCTGGCTGGCTAGCTGGCGACAGGAGGCCCTTGCTCATGTCCCCCAACCGTCCAAAGGCATTTCCTCTCAGACTTTGGCATGAACGGGCCCTGAGGGGTGGCAGGTGGGAATTTAGGGCTCCCATGAGGACTGAGATGAGAGCCCGGCAAGGCCACGAGAGGAGCCCAAGGTCTGAGTCACTAAAGAAAGCAAGAGGTGGCCACCAGGAGAGGTGGAGATGCAGGGCTGGAAAGAAAGGTCTGAGGATGGAGTTGGCCTTGGGCCAGAATCCCAACCAATTCCTGATTTGCAGAAACCTGACCCTTTCCTGGACAAATCCAGGCAAACCCAAGAAACCTGGGGGTATGATAGTCATGGAGGAAGAGGCTGACGAGTATGGTCATTTCTACTTGGGGCCATGGGCAAGGTCTCCGTGCAGCAACTATCTCAGGCCATCCCCCTTCCAGCTGTTCTCCAGGGCCTTCAGATGTGGATGCCAAGCCCCACACCCTGGAAACTCAGTTTGATGACTGGGACACCTTTCCTTGTCCTCCATGGAAAGGGCACTGCTCATCCCTCCTCTTGGCAGAGCTCAGCCATGAGGTTTTGGGGGGCAGAGGGCTAGGAAGCCCTGCTTGCATTTGGCTGTCGCAGACATGGCTCCCAGCCCACTGCCCAGTATCAGACCTCCATTCACCTGGCCTTCTCCAGTGCCCAAGCCTCGTCCAGTCCTCTCTCCTAAACTGACCCCCTCAGGAGCCTCACCTCCACCATGTACCCTGGTATGACCCTCTGTCTGGGCAGGACCCTAGCTTGAGCCTTTCAGTCCAGGCCCCTGAGCAGGCCAGCCTCTATAGCCAAGTATATGCAGTCTCTCTCTCACACACACGACACTTAGTTCTGGCCTCTGTGGGTCACCAGTGTCCAGCTCCTCAAAAGATGTGATGTCCTTTCTATCCCCAGAATAGGCTCTGCTGTCGTATCAAACATCTTGATGCCTTTGCACACCCCCACAGATTTATTTTTCATCCACACAAAGTCCGGGGTGACACTCCGGGGTGGCTGGCCTCAATATTCCAAGGCCTCAATATTCCAAGATGCCTCCGTCTCAATGTGAAGCTTCAGGATTTTCTCTAGAAGAGGAAAAGAACATGGAAAATTGTGCATCAGCTCTTAAGGACTTCAAAAAGCAAACTACTGCACCTGCAGTCAATCCTCATTGGCCAGAACTAGTCACATTGCTGCTCCCAAAGAATGCTGGGAAATGTAGTCTTCTGCACATCCAGGGAGGAGAGCTAGAAAATACTGGTGAGCCCTTGTGCCCTAATCCATTCCGGCTGCTGTAACAGAATACCATAGACTGGGTGGCTTAGAAACTACAAGGATTTATTTTTCACAGTTCTGGAGGCCAGAAGTCCAAAGTGAGGGTGCCAGCGTGATGGAGTGAGGGCTCCCTCCTGGGTTGTGGGTTTCTCTTGTCCTCACAAGAGGGAAGGAGCTGGGAACTCTCGGGGGCATCTTTCATAAAGGCACTAATCCCACCCACAAGCACCCCACCCTCATGACCTAATTACCTCCCAAAGGGCCCACCTTCTCATACCATCACTTTGGAAGTTAGGTTATCAACATATGAGTCGGGGGTGGGGTGAGGGGTGCACCATCTTTCAGACCATAGCAACTAGTAATGTCTGCTAGAATTCCAGATGGCCTGGAAGGGATGTCTCAGACTCCATCCAGTCCCTGGAGAGTTGGAAGGGGGCATGGTCAGAACCCTCAGAAGGTCAGGGTGGACATGCAGACCTGGCCACAAAGCAGGGCCAGGGTGGTGACGGGGGGGGGGGGAGGGGGGGGGAGATGTGACTGGCCGCTCAGGCCAGCCATGATGAGTTTTCTGGCAAGGGGGAGCAGTGGGTTCTGGTTAGAGCTCACCAAGCACCTCCAAAAACTGAGAGCAAATGCCTGGGAAAGACCGCCTCAGGACAACCAAGGGCTTTCTGACAATTAGCTCCCAACGCTCTCCCTGCCCCAGTTTTTCCTCCTTGAAGATTCTGATATTTAATAGAAAATCCATTAGTGTCCCGTGATGGTGCCTCATGCTTAGATGTAGGTTGGGAGCATCTGGGTAATAGCTGACACCAAAACCACACTGTGGCACAGGCCCCAGGGGGGAGGAGCTATTTTTTCCTCTTTCTTACATAAAACGTCTTTCCAGCTAGCCATGTTCTCCTTTGAATTGAGGCTGCAGCTGACTTTGATTTCAAAACCACTAACCTTCCTCGGCACAGTGGGTGCATGAGAAGGGGGTGCTGGTGCTGCGGCCTGCCCTACTCACCACCAGGGAAACTGGGGTCTGCTGGGGAGCTACAGGAATGCGGTGAGAGGCCAGCCAGCCATTTGTGACTCTTCGGTTCAGTTCCAGAAACATTCACTGAGTGCCTACTATGTGCCAGGCTCCGTGCTCAGGTCTGGGTCTCAGGTTGTCACATCAGGTCACATCAGGTGGAGGAGAGAGACTTGCGGGGTGCATGTACCAGGACCCAGGCATGATGCCCTCGAGCCGCTCTTTCTGTGGCATCATCGTCTCTTGAAAGCCTTCCTAATCGCCTTGTGCAACTATCTAGGAGGAGTTGGACATGTAGTTATGAAGTTCAGGAGCAGACTCTGGGCTGAAGATCAAGGTCCAAGAGTCACCATTTGGGGCCCTTGCCCAGAGAATTGCCACGGGGTGCTGCAAGAAGGGAGCGCACCGTAGCGGGTCAGGGCAGTTGTATAGAAATAGCAAGTGTAGACAGTTCTGAGCCAGAAAAGTTAAGAGTGTGATCGGGTTGCAGGGCAAGAAGGACTGTATGTACTCGTGTATTTACAGCGGGAGAGGGACTTGAACATTTATATAAGCTCCAGGGAAGGCGGCAGTAGAGATGCTGACATCCATGTGTTTCGCCATCACTGATTGTGGGCCTTCAGTGTGCCAGGGGTGGGGAGACTCCTGTGAGGAGGGCAGGCGGGGAAACTGTTCCCTACAGCCGATGTTCCTGTGGGGAAAAGCCAGCGAGGACGTGGATGAATCTATAAACAAGTCAACTGGGCATAACGAGCAAGGAGGTGAAGAAATAAACAGGGAGATGAGAGAGAGATGGGGGAAGTTGGGCCAGGGTGGTCAGGAAGGCTCCTCAAGGAGGTGACTTTCGAGCGGAGGGCCACGTGACAAGTAGGTGGCAGGAAGAAAAGGTGGGGACGGGTGGGTCAGTGGGGCGTCTGTGGACTGGACAGTTAACCTTGGTCAGAAAGTGGGGAGCTCTTGGTTGTGGGACAGTGGAGGGTGGTGGCGAAGGATGCTGTCTGGATGTCTGGAGGTGGATGGAAGGTGGAAAAGGTGGCAGCAAACAGCCCCCCCCCCCACTCTGGCTGAGGCTGCACCCTCACTCCCCTGAGAGAGATGCCTGGAGAACTCACACGCTCACTCTGCCTCCCAGCCTCCCCACCTCTGCTTCAGGGTCAGCTCAGGCTGTCAGCGCCCAGACACCCCCCAGACCTCTGACCATCAAGGGAAGGTTCTCATGGAGTAAGATAGAGCTTGGCTAACTGCTACATTAAAAAAGAAGTGTTTCAGGGCACCTTGAAGGCTCAGTCAATTAAGCGTCTGACTTCTGCTGATGTCATGATCTCATGGTTCATGGGTTCGAGCCCCGTGATGTCTGTGCTGACAGCTTAGAGCCTGCAGCCTGCTTCGGATTCTGTGTCTCCCTCTCTCTCTGTCCCTCCCCGGCTTACGCTCTGTCTCTCTCTCAACAATAAATAAACATTTAAAATTTTTTTAAAAAACTCACATCACTCTTGTGATTCCATTCACAAGAAGTATCCAGTGTAAGCAAATCTATGGAGACAGAAAACAGATTAGTGGTTGCCAAGGGTTGGGGGAAAGAGGCCTAAGGCATGAGTACTTCGTGGGCACAGAGTTTCCATTTGGGGGAGTATGAAAGTGTTCTGGAACCAGATGGTGGTGATGGTTACACCATGTTGTGGATATGCCCAGTGTCACTGACTCGCACACGTTAAAATGGTTAGCGCAGTAAATTGTATGCCACGTGCATTTTTACTACAGTGAAATGTATGTATGTACATATATTTTTACTGTAGTAAAAAATAAAGGGAAAAATGATAACATGCATTCTTTTTCTTTACTGTATAAACCACATAAACACACTGTACAGAAAATGGAAACCACTGACTTAAAAAATTCAAATTGCTATGAAATTTAGTGCATATTTCCAAATCTTAGACATATGTGTAATCGGATACGTATAAAAATTTAACACCGCAGGCGCGCCTGGGGGTCTCAGTCGGTTAAGCGTCTGACTTCGGCTCAGGTCATGATCTCACGGTTCGTGAGTTCGAGCCCCACATGGGGCTCCATGCTGACAGCTCAGAGCCTGGAGCTTGCTTTGGATTCTGTGTCTCCCTCTCTCTGCCCCTCCCCCACTTGCATTCTGTCTCCATCTCTCTCTTAAAAAATGAATAAACATTAAAAATATTTTTAAAAAATGTAACACTGCATATTCCATTTGTAACCTTCTTTTGTCACTTGCCCATTTGTCATACTTACCCTGCATATTTTATAGCAGCTTTAATGAATTATATTCACATATCATACAATCTACTGATTTCAAGTGTACAAGTTCAGTGGTTTTGGATATATTCATTGATATATGCAGCCATCACCAAATCAATTTTATTTTTTATTTTTTTAATGTTTGTTTATTTTTGAGAGAGAGAGAGACAGAGCATGAACGGGGGGGGGTTAGGTGTAGAGAGAGGGGGAGACACAGAATCTGAAGCAGGCTCTAGGCTCTGAGCTGTCAGCAGAAAGCCCAATGTGGGCTCAAACCCACAAACTGTGAGATCATGACCTGAGCCATCCAGGCACCCCCAAGACCAATTTTAGAACACTCTAATCACCCCCCAAAAGAACCTCCACAGATTTAGCCATTTCATGGTTTTAAACACTCTCCATTTCATGGTTTTAAATAAAGATCTCCAGAATCATTCTTTCTGACCAAATAGTACCACGTTACATCAAATCTAAAACACCGACAGTTGCAAGATTCCCCGTTTTATTTACCACCAAAAGAGAAAAGCCTGTGCCAATTAACCCGTGACCCATATTTTCTTATTACTTACTTGTCACTTAGTTTAGTAGTCATTGAGAGTGGACTTTTAAACTTATTTGGACATATTTAGTGCCGGCGATGCACATATGTCAGTTCAAATAACAATATAAACATCATGACCACATCCATATACATGCACAGGAACGGCAACTAGCCGTAAGATACACCCTGATTTCAGAGATGTTAAAACGTGAACAAATGCTCACCTCAGAACCGACGATATCCAATACCACAGAGTATCAAGTGAATTTGGCTATCCAACAACAGAAGTCGACTCTGCTAACTTGGGCAGGAGAAAGGGATTTGGGGGAGGAACAGTTCACAGAATCACCAGCCCTAGAACTGGGACAGGACCAGGTACCTGGAGTCCAGCTGTCCTAAACCACGCAGTCAGGACGAGTCCGCTCAGGGTGCACTGCGGGGCTTCGCCACCACCGTGAACAAGCTTTGCTGTGCCTGCATCTCCACGTCATATTTTCAAGAGGCAAAAAAACCCTGGACAAGAGCCCCCAACTGCCCAAGGCTACGCTTGGCTACCCCAACTGCCAGAGTCTTGCCTCCCACGTGGTTTGGGGTTTCCCTCTTTGTAGGCTGAATAGCCAGGACTACAACTATCCCCCAAACAGATGTGCTGCGATTATGTATCCATATTATCAGGATATCTATATTGCTTCCAGTGTCTCCGTATTATGAACAATGCAGAGTGAACCTGTTCACTCCTAAATCCTTGTGTGTCGTCTTGTCTTTCGGGATACATCTAGGATACATTTCTAGATCATTGGGTAAAGTCACGGGTGCATTGTTAGGCTTTGAGCACAACTTACCAAGCTTCCCTCCAGAAACATGGTGCCTGTTTGCACGCCCCTTTCCAACGGCTGCACGGACTCCTCTGAGTAGATGTACCTTGACTGGTATCAGCTGGTTTGTACACAAAGCAGAAGAAAACAGAGGTCCAGAGGAAGCAATGAGGGAGTGCAAATTCAGGGCTAGGCACACACCCCAGGGATTTTTTGTGGTGCCAGAATGTTCTCTGTGGGATCTCTCAGCAAACCATGTGGTGGAAGGGAGTAAAGTATTATAATAATAGTAACTAGCAATTATTGAGTGCCTGGCACATTTTAAAGCTCTTGTATTGATTCCTTTGATCCTTACAATACTCGGAAGAAGGGCTGTCTCTGGGTTTGAGTCCTGACCCTGTGGCCTTGGACAGGTCGACCCCACCTCTACCAGCTTCTGTTTGCTTAGATGTCAATGAGGATATCAGCCCTGGCCCCTCGTATGGCTGCTGTGAGGCTGGACATGACATGAGGTGGGTAAAGAGCCCACAACAGAGCTCAAGCAGCGCCCCCACATTGGCTGTCCTGTGGAGGTAAACTGAGGGAGGGAGGGCAGGGGACAGGAGGCAAGCAGAGTTCTCCTCTGGGTCCCTGTGATCATTCACCAGACCCTTCCTTGCAGGTGGATGAGATCCTGGAGGACCAGCCCACTGCCAAGGAACAGGTGTTCGCTGCACTGAAGCAGTTTGCAGCCGAGCAGCGAGTTGATGACCTGGTGTGGGCGCTCACCCTGGTGCTGCCCCGAGAGGCCCATGCAGCACTCATGGACAACCTCAGGTACCTCCACTGGGGGACGAATGGGCAGGCAGGGGGTGTTTTGCTTAGAGGTGTCCAGTGTCCCGGCACCACCCCAGGCACTGCTGCTGTGCGCCTGGCTACTGAACTGGACACCAACAACGACCCATTCCTGAGGTGGACCAGTGACCCTGAAGTCCGACCCCAGGGAAGGGCGGCTGTTGGCTCTGCTGGCTGCCAGGGCATCAGTGGGAATGAGACAGAAAGGGCTGCTAGCTGGGTGGGGACAGGCTGCAGAGAGGACCCACCTCCTGCAGGAAGGACGTCCCCATGCTACAATCCGTGTGTGCCCTCTGTCCTCCGATGATGTCAGCTGTGCGCCAAAGACCTCACCAGGCCCCTCGAGGAATGCTCTCTGGCTGAATCACCCCAGCGCTATTATTATGCCCATTTCTCAGAAGCAAACTGAGGCTCAGAGAGGTTAAGAGACTGGCCCAAAAATCACACGACAAATGAGTGGCTGTCACAGAACCATGAACCCATCATGAACCCATCAGAGCACTTTCTGTTCTTCTGCTCAAGTTTGGACCCTGTAAGTTTATCCTTTAGGAAAAAACTTTCCTGGTGAGTTTACACCTGGAGCGGCTCCTGAGTCTTCTGAGCTCCCCACACCCACTCCCTTTCCCACCAGGGCATCACAGCCTTGCACAGCACTGCTTTGATCAGGCCCCCTCTGGGCCTGAGTGACGCCTTCCCTGCCGAGGATACTGCGGGGTCCTTCTCTCCTCACGCTGCCTCCAGGGCTGGCGACTGCTCCCTCCTCCCCCTTCCAGGGCTCAGCCCGCCCTCTCCCCTTGCTGCCATTCACCCCGCAGCCTGCCCCTCCCTCTGGGCCTGGCCAATGTCAGGGACGGGGATGGCCTCCCCCCCACCCCCCACAAGCCCAGGCGCAGCTTCCCGGCTCTGCAGCGGAGCACAGAAGGCCACCGAAAGAGGCCACCATGAGCTGCCTGGGGTGAGTTAGGGGCCGGCCCCTTGCTAGGAAAATCCAAAGAGAGGGGAAAAAAGTTATTTCTACAGCCTAATTTGCAGCAGAGATGATGCGCTGGCGCTGAGGGCTCCCCAGGGAGGTGATGGACGGGAGCCCCCCAACCCCGCCCATCTGCACCAGCACTGGGCCAGGGGCGCGGGGGGCTCACTGTCCCCTGGGAAGTTGGCGCACTTGTGTCAAGGCTGCTAGCAGCTGGACCCAGCTGGCCCTCTCGGTCTCCCTTATCTCCCTTCGGAGCTGCCCCGGCTTCCGTCCCTGTCGCCTCTGTCTCCCAGGACAGCCTGTCTGCCTCCCGAGCCTGCTTTCTCGGTTGTCCGTCCCCAGGCGACCGGCAGCGGGTCAGGATGAGCCGAGGTGGGGGAGGCACCCCCTTGGGCGCGCTTGATGTAGAGCCCGGGAAGTGGGAACCCTGGACACCCGGGGATGCCCGGTCCCCACGGCTTCCCCCGGGGTGCTGCTGGGGAGGATGAAATGCAGCCTCTGTTGTCAGCGATTGTCAAGTACGACAGGAAAATTGGGGAGGATGCTGGAGGAGGGGGCGGCGCCCAGCTGGGCTCTGCAGGGAGAGGGGTACCTTGGCAGCATGTGGCTTCAGCCACCCCAGCCCCCACCTCCTTACCCTCCACCGCCCCACCCCCACTCCCAGGCTCTGGTGGCCCACATGCTGGGTTCCAAGGTTATCATAGCCATCCGATTTGGCACCTTCTAGGGGAGAGCTCACAGGGGGCATGGAGGAGTCACAGATACAGTTATTCGTGATTCTGAGGGCTGAGTGCCAGCAGCTCAGGGCTAACTCAGCAGGGGGCAATCAGGGCAGGCTCCCTGGAGGAGGCAGCAGGTGCCCCTGCTACAGCTCAGTGACCCTCGGAGTCTGGCAGTATGTCCTACGAGGGTGGGAAGACAGTCCCCTAGAAGAGTCCATCAGGGCCAGGCGTGTAGCCACAGATGTGGACCCTGCCAAGGCGAAGGTGGAGTCACTCAGCACCCAACACAGGGCACCCAACGGTACCCAGCTGCGAGCCACCTTGCTGGGGTGGGTGGCCACAAAGAGCTCTCGCTGCAACCTTGGGATGCCCCATTGAGGAGAGACAAGGTTTAAATGAGAGATGGAGCAGCAAGCCATAGGTGAAGCTGTGTGTGTGTGTGTGTGTGTGTGTGTGTGTGTGTGTGTGTGTGTGTGTGAGAGATAGAGAGAGAGAGCGAGAGAGAAAGAGAGAGAGAGAGAGAACGCTTGGCAAGGCTGGAACCCACCCAGATCACTGTGTGACCTCTGAGAGGTGGTCCCAGGGGCCAAATCAGAAGGCTGGGGGGGAAAGGAGAAGGAGCAGTGAGACCATGAGCAGAGCAGCCACATGAGCCTTTTTAAAAATTAAACAATGATTATTAAATAAAATTTAAAATTCAGCCTCTCCGGCTCGCTTAAGCACATTTCGAGTGCACAGTAGCCACATATGACTACTGGCTCCTGTGCAGGACAGTGCATTTAGAACGTGTCCATCACCGCAGAAAGTTCTCCTGGACTGTGCGGCCATGAGGGTAAGATTTGGGACAGTGGTGGTAATGTAGGCAAAGGAGTTCCTCCTGCAGCTCAGAGCCTAATGTGGGTCTGTCCTCAAAGGGATCCCAGCTTGATGAAGTGATAAAATGACTTTCTAATTAGGACGGGCCAAATGGTTTGGGAAGCGTGACGTAGTAGTTCGGAGGGAGCAGGGGAGCAAAGGCAGCTTTATGGTTTGCTGAGTTCCAGGGAATTAAGAAGGAGCCGGAGGGGCAGTTGGGTGGGAGGAGAGGGAAGCAGAAGCTGTGAGGGAGGAAGCTGGGATCTGGAACCCTGACAGACCTAGCTAGAACCCCCGGCTCCACTCACTGGCGGCGCAGCCTTGGGCAGGTTGACTGGCCTCTACAGTTTGTCTGTAGAATGGAGCTGTCAACACTTACGTGTTCCCAGCAGGGCTCTTGGTAGGAAATCACAGAAAGGAAGTGTGCCAACTGCAAGCAGGAAAGAGATCGGTTGAGAATTTGGGGTGACCTGCACACCCCTTCATCCTCTTCTGCTTTAATGACAAATGTCAGAACAACCATAATGCCAAGCGATTGGGAGAATTCTTATGAAACTGAGAAGTACAAGGGACATAGTATGTGCTCAGTTAGCGTGGGATTCCCCTGGGGAAGGTCTCTTTCTCCCTAGTGTGGGTTTCTCAACCACGGCACTGCTGACTTTTGGGGCCCGATGACTCTCTATTGCGGGGGGGGGCTGGCCCGTATGCTGTAGGATGTTCACCGCATCTCTGGCCTCCACCCACTAGATGCCAGTAGCACGCTTTCCTCCCAATCGTCACTGTGTGACAGCCCAAACTGTCTCCAGACAGTGCCAAATGTCCCCTGGGGGGCAAGCCCCCCTCCAGTTGACAACCGCTCTCCTAGAGTGATGCGGCAGGTGCTGCAGCAAAGGCCAACTGCTGGGTGACCCACCCCCACCCCCCACCGTGTTGTCTCCAGTTATCTGGCCAGACGCAGACACTATCCCCTTCTGATGCCTTCACGGGTGCGCTGGGGTGCCGGGGCAGAGGGGCGGCGTGCGCCGTGGACGGACAGGGACAGGGGACAACAATGACGCCTGGCCCCAGAGCAGTGTGTGCACTTGCGCCTGTGTCCAGATCTAAGCACGAGCGTCTGCTCCACGCTCACGCCTCCTCGGCCCACAGCCAGGCGGTGGGGTGTCTTCACGGCCTTCGGGAGTCGGGCAGGCCTGGTTCCGGATGCCGGCCGTTGCACCCGGAGCCCCCCAACCGGAAACGGCTCCATCATGACGGGACAGCGGGGGCCCTGCAGATGTCAGGGAGCCGTGTTGGCTGTAGAGGTTTCCAGGCATTTCTGTCCCTGGCAGGGCTGAGGACAAGGCCTGGGAGGCTGCCGCATGAGTGCTGGCTCCGGCTTCCTGCTGCTGCTGGGGAGGAGAGCAGGCCTGATTGATAACGGGAGGGTGGCGGCCTCACTGGAGCCAGGAACCTGGGGCTGCGGGTGTGTGGGGCCGCACGGTGAACCGATTTCCAGGTCTGACCAGGCACAGGGGCCTCCCTGTGACCGGCTGCAGGGGCTCGGAGGCGGGAAGGTAAGATGTTCCTTCCTCCCCGTGACTGACACAGGGCTATAGTCCCGGGGGGTTTCTGCCCCTGCAGTTCCAGCCTGTCTGGGTAGTGGCACCTCGCGGTGAGGAGAGAGCTTTGAGTTGATGTCCCCCAAGGATCCCTCAGGATGTCCTGCGTCCGTGTTTCCCAAGGGCGAGCAGGACTGATCATCAAGAAGTGACCTCGCAGTGGGTTCCCTGGGGTCAGCTCCTCTCTGACTCCCAGGGAGTAGCAGGCCCGGAGCCAGAGGAAGGGTCCACACCCCTTTCTTGTTATCTCCTGCTTCTCCTTGTAGCTGCTCCTCTGATTCTCTCCCAACAGGAGGCTGGCTGGCCTCACTTGGGACTTGCCCCAGCCTGGCCGCCCCTCCTCGCTTCCCCTCACTCACAGGATCACACGCACTCACCCTCCTCTGTGTTTTTAGAATCTAGCCACTTGCCCCAGCCCACACCCTTCCCTGTTCCCCTCCCAGCCTCACCTACTCCCCTGGTGCACCCAAACCTCTTGGGTCCCTCCGCCTCTCCTTAAATCCTGAGACAGACCCTCCCCTGGCTCCTCGCCATTCTCAGGGTTCAGTCTCAGCCGCTGACAATGGCGTTCAAGGCCTCCCTCTCTAGCCTCTTGATTAGTGCTTCTCCCCGGGTAGGTAGGTGAGAAGGGCTTCCCGGCGCTGACCTACTCCTTAAAGGCTAGCGCAAAGGCCAGAGAGACGTCCCATGCCCTACAAAAGAAAGTCGGGGCTTCTCCCGAACTGTGGGGTTCAGTCTTGCCGCAGCCAGGTGCTGGGGACTCGCCATGGTGCAGGGGCCTGAGGGGTTGGAGGCGAGGCACCTGGGGAGGGACTGAAGGAGCCGGCAGAGAGGAAGCGGCATTGACAGCCCTGAACCGCCCCCAGATCCCCCGGAGCTAGCAGAAGGGTCCCCCGTGGGGGCGGGGCGGGGCGGGGCCACCCGAGAAGGGGCGGGAGCGGGGCCGCGGGCCGGGGCGGCTCGGGAGGGGCCAAGTGCGCTAGCCCCGCAGAGGCTCGTGGAGTCGCGGCGCCCTCGCTCCGCTCGCGGGCTCAGCTACCCCTACCTGTCGGCACTTGCCGCGCCGCCGCCGCCGGCTCCAGATGGGGAAGGACCAGGGCTTCTCTCGGCACTTTCGGTAGTTTCTCCCCGCGCTTCCCGCGCCCCGCGCCCCCGGGAACTGTGCGCCCTGGGCGCGGCGCACCCGCCTCCGGCGGCCTGAGAAGGAGGGGTTGGGCTGGGGCACTGAGGTGGGCATCCACCCGGCACACGGGGGCGAGTTCCCCGCGTTGCATGCCTGGAACCTGCACGCCCCCCTAGGGGTCGGGATGGGGGTCGGGGGAGGGGAGAACCAAGGGCTTGGACTGAAAAGCCCTTTTTCCTACGATTTCCTACAATTGGGCAGATCGAGGGAGCTGGCCAGAGACCCATGTCAGGGAATGTGGTGGAGAGAGAGGACCTTAGGGCAGCCCCTACGAGGAATCTGGAGATGGATTTGGACCTGACCCCCCCCCCCCAGGCAGAGAGAACAGAACTGACTGACTGAAAGGTCGTTGTGTGGCCAAGGAAGAGTCCGGTGGTCTCAGAGAAGCCTGTTGTCATAACAGAGACCTGAGAGTCCCGGGGCAACAATACCCACAGGGTCAGAGGGGCAGTCATATGCCATATGCCACAGTAGTCCATGAGGTCCCATTGGCCGGGCTCTCCTGGGTTAGAGGATTCAGAGCAGACCCAGGGCTGGGGTGCCTGGCCAGATTGAGCCGCATGGAGAGCCGACACAAGCCAGGAAGGGCGTCTCGTGCACAAGGCAGCCTTGGCCTCTGATTTAGCCCCGAGGACACAGGGCAGGGAAAAGGCCACCAATCTTCTTCCAGCTGTGCAGTTGGTGACTCATTGTGGTTCCCACCTGGGGGACACAGGGCCTTTTCTTATTGCTGCTGGAGGGTGGAGCTGGGTGCTCATGTGGCCCCTGCCCAGGTTGGACCTAGGGGCTGGGGGAGCGCGGCCATGCCTTCTGGAGCTTGGGGCTGGAGCCCAAAGTGGGTGGTGGACAACTTCTGGCTTGTCATCCCCCCTTTGCCTGGGCTTGAGACATGTGGTGGGCCTGGGAGAGTGAGTGTAGGGAATGTGCAGGCCAGGCGGATGGAGGGGTCAGGCTCTGGAGACCTGAAGTGAACATCTGGGGAATGAGGCTGAGGCTCTAGATTTTCGGGAATCTCTGTGGATGAGCAAGAAAGAGCCTCAGGCCAGGATGCTTCTGCAAGAGTTGAGTAGGGCTTTCATCTTGGCCTCCTGGTTGCCTGGAACATTCAGAACTGGAGCAGAGATCACGGGGGGTGGGGAAGGGGCAGAGCTGATGCACCCTCCTCCTGGAAGGTCCACATCCCTTCTTTCCTACCAGCTAGCTGATTCTGCCTTCCTGATCTTATTAACCCTACCCATAGAAGTCAGGGGGCTATTGGACAACCTCAGAGGGATTGTATTTCAGCTGGCTGCAAAGCCACTGTTCCCATCTTCCTCCCTCCTCCCCACAATGCCCTTGGCACTGGCTCCTGGTACAAAGAACATGAAAGGGAGCCTTGGGATGCAGCCAGGGAGGCCTCACTAGCAACCAGAACTTCGGAGGCCCTTGGCAGAGTCCTGCCACAGTGCTGAGGCTCAGGCTGGCCTCTTGTCCAAGCGGTGCTGAGGGCCTGCTGTGTAAGCCCGGAGAGTTACAGATCTTCTCCAAGCCTCCAGACCTCCATGGACAGAGGAGTCTACCACGTTGTTAACTGCTGCCATTACTCTGAGGTGTGGCTGGGCTGCTGGTGGACCCCCTGTTTACTGAGTCACTGGGTCCCTCCCCAGTGCCAAACCCTGGCTGGTCACCGTGGCTCTCAGCCAAGCCACAGACCTATCCCTCAGAGAACTTCCAGCCTCGCAGAAGACACCCACAGTTACCAAGGGATCAGCCCAGGGTGATCCCACAAGGGGAGCCATCCAAGCCTCCCCGCTGCCTCTCATCACTTCCAGGTGGTTTCTCTGAGGGCAGGAACCACAGTGCCATCAGCTCTGAACATAGGCTGGCACAGGTAGCAGGGTCTTAGTGTCTGTCGCATGTCGGATGAAATTGAAGGAAGGCCAGCATTGGGTGCTGAAGGTCGAGCCCAGTAATGCTAGGAAACAGAGTGTACCAGGCAGGGGTGAGTGTAAAGCCTGGGCAAAAGTGTAAAAGGTAGGACTGGTTGTGGGGGTCCTGGCAAGTTCTGAGGAGGCAGCTGTAGAAAGGACTGGCCAGAGAGGCGAGTTGCCTGGAATCCGGTAAGAAGATGAGTGGTGCGGCCCCCGGCTGGGGTTTGGCCCAGCAGGTGAAAGGGCATGGAATGAAGGAGTAGGGAAGAGGTCGGAAGCGGGAAGACAAGCAGCAAGGGCAACAGCACCATGGACATGGACGGGCCTGGGGAGCTCAGATCCCTCAAGGCCAGAGTAATGCGGACAGTCCGAATGTGACTTTCCAGAGGTGGAGTGAGCCAGATGAGAGCGGGCACCGTGGTTATTGTGTGGCGCAAGCGGGTTGGGGCGCAGGTCCTGGCGCGGAGGGGGAGAGTGGGGTGCAGGCTACTGATTCCCCTGTTACCCCTGGGTAAGGGCGGGAGAGCCCAGGGCGGCGGCCAGAAGACCCTTTAGGCCAGGCTTTGCCACGATCGGGGCGCTGTCTGGGGGCGCGCCCCGACTCTGCGGCCCTCGCCCGCAGGATCTTCATCCCCAAGAAGCACCTGGCGCGCTTCGACGAGGTGGTGTCGCAGGGTCTGCTGGGCAAGCTGTGCCGCGCCCGGCGGGCGCAGGGAGCGCAGCGGCTGCGCCGGAGCCGCAGCGAGGAGCGGCCCGAGCGCCTCCTGGTGTCCACTCGCGCCAGCGCCGCCCCACGCCGCCCGGACGAGCCACCCCCGCGCAAGGCTGCCTCGCTGCTGGGCGGCCGCGCGGGCCCGGGGGGCACGCGCAGGTACCCGGGGCGCGCGCACGAGCCGGGGCCGGGGTGGAGATCGGGGCAGAGGGCGCGGGGTCAGGGCGTGGACACCTGGGGAGTGTGGTGGGGGGCAGGAGAGGTTAAGGGCAGCAGGATGTGGGACATCTCTATCCCCTAGGCCCCCTAGCTCCCTCTCCCCAGGGCAGGGCACACTGCCAGGCCCCCCACCCCACGTCTTCTTTCTTCCCAGGACAGTCCGAGTCTACAAGGGCAACAAGAGCTTCGGCTTCACGCTGCGCGGCCACGGGCCTGTCTGGATCGAGTCTGTCCTGCCTGGTGAGGGGTGGGCGGGTGGTCCCTGATGGAGTGAAGGACCCTGTTAGGCCAGTACTCAGTAACCCACCCCCTTCGCATCCACCCCTAGGTTCAGACATTAGGTAGCCTGTGTCCTCTAAGCATCCATCTGAGTTGGGGCAAACCCTCTTCGAGTTCAGGCTCACCTTTGAGCCAAGTGACCCAAGTTCTCCATCCAGACCTTTCCTGTGTCCACACGGGCACAGGAGAGCTGGGAGTACCGTCCCAGACACTGGGAGAGCCAGGGCACAACTGATGCCTGCCCAGGCCGCACCCAAACAGCATGCATGCCCTGTGCCGGGTGCCGGATGTGAACTTGGCACTTGCTGGGCCGGCCAGAGTCAGAGAGGCATCAGGCCCTCAGGGCTTCTGCCCACTATCCAGTCCCCTCCCCTCAATCTGGACTCTCCTCCCACCCCCACCACGCCTCCCTCTTTTTTTGCTTCTGGAATGGTGGCATCATGAAAAAGGTAGACCTTAGTGCAGGAATTCTTCTTTTTCTGCCTCTGGGGGCAGGGTAGGGGGTCTTCCATTGTGGAAGATCTCTGTGGGGCAGAAATGTCTCCTAATGCTAAATTGAACTGTCCCTCTTGGTAACCACCTCCCAGGGCTGGGTCACCTGCATCCATAACCTCCCAGCACCCGAGCATGCTGCTCCTGGTGACACATCCCCACTGGTGGTCCTGCTGATGCTGAGTCCTGTCTACCCTTCCTCATCTCACACCTCCAGTGCATGACTTTGTGGGATGGACATCTTCTGATCCCCAGGAAAGTGCCTTAGTGTCTCAGCATCGTTATTCCCGCCACGGGGAACACAGATGACTGACACGTTCTAGTGCTTCTCAGATTTGTGCATTACTAAGTTGTTGGCACAGTGTTGTAGGGGAAAAGCCCAAGGCTGGTCCTCTAGAAAAGAGTGGTCTCTCCTCTATGTCTCTTCCAACTGGCCACCGTCTCCCTGTTCCACCTACATCTGAGCAGGAGATACTTTGCCTAGGGCCATGTTAAAACCTAGATGTGCTGTGCTCTCCAACCCAGCCTCCAGGCTGGTAACCCCATGCCTTCCTTGTCATAGGAAGCCAAACGGATGCTGCAGTGAGAGCTTTTACAGATGGGGAAACTGAGGCCTTTAGAGGCTCTGGCAAAGCAAGGACTAGAACCTGACACCTCCTCATTCCTGATCCAATGATCTTGAACCTCTCTGGCCCTCCTACCCCAGGCTGGCCCAAGCTTCCAAACAGGCCACGCTGGATTCACCACAACCATCGCCCTCTCTTCTCCCCCTTTTCAGTCCCAGGGAAAGGACTTCGCTTCCCCAGCAGGTCTTTTCTGAGCAGACTTCTCCCTGCCGCCCCCTTCCCATGGCCTCCACAGCCTCAAGAGAGAATGTCTCACAACCTGAGAGTACATTTTCTTTAGGCATTTGTCCCTTCCCCCACTTGCTTCCAAATCAAATTTAGAGCAGCAGCTGATAAAAGAGGCAGAAAGGAAAAAAACCTACATCCACAGGAGCAAAGTTACCTCCCCAGGTGTTAGGTACTGGGTTTGGTCTGACCTTCAAGGCCATCAAAGCAGAGTGAGAGTCCACTTCTATCTATGTGTTTAATATGCAGTTTTTATTATTAACCCGGTGCGGTGACACCAACAGATCAGGAGATGATCTCCGTTGGAAAAAAGAGCTTGTCCCTCGCAATCCCCAAGCAGTAGGGCACACGCCACATCATACAGGGCCACACCACCATGCAGGGCCACACGGGCCATAGGGAGAAGGGGAGGCTCAGGTGAAGCAGGTTAAGCAGGCGAAGCAGGTGTAGGGTTAGTTTGAATGCTTTCGGCAGGCTCTGGGCCACAGGAGCTGTCCCATTCGGGAGGTGCCTGGTCCTGGGTAATAGGGCAGGGTGACAGTGGCCCAGGGTGTGAGGCCCCCATGGAGAAGGAGGTTGGTTGGTTGTGGGCTCTGAATCAGTTGTGTATGAGCCAGTCATTTACCACGTAGGAATCGGCTAGCCCTGGGAGGGCGGCACTTCCCAGGTCAGCATTGCCCCCAAATGCAAGTACAGAAACAAACCAGTGTGATTAAAACGCCATGTTTCACGGCCCGAGGGACACGCATGCGTTCCTCTAGGCAGATGCACTTTCTCCTGATGACAAAGGCACAGAGGAATCTACCACATGAACTGTTACCAGAGGGGCAGAGAACGGTGTAGGGACCGGCAGGTGTACAAATGCTGCAGAAATACTGCTCCCAAGACCTTCCTTGCTTCTGCTCTTCTTCAACAGCCCAGGGCTGACAGGTGGTCCACACTGTGCCCCAAACCCTCCCAGGCCCACCCAGGGGCTCACTCCCTGCTCAGAGCAGCTGAAAGCAGAGGAGTGTGGGCTCTAATGTGAGATCTGCAGGCCTGAATCTGGCTTTCTTTTGCTACTCTTCTCATTTTGCTCCTGTGAAATGGGCTCACAGAGTGTGCTACCCAGCTGACCTGCCCTCGGTCTCTTCTCACTTCCAGGGAGCCCGGCTGACAATGCTTCCCTCAAGTCAGGCGACCGGATCCTCTTCCTCAATGGACTGGACATGAGGTCAGAGGCTATTGGGGACATCAGAGCTTGGTGGCAAATCATCTTCCAAGACTCCCATCTCTTGGGACACCAGGCCCATGGTCCTGATCTCCTCTGACTACTTGGTCCCCACAGTCTGGCTCTCTTCCTGTGGGAGCCCTTGAATCTGTCCCCCTATGCTAGTCAGATGTCATTGATCTTTCCAACCTGAAAACACCCCAGCTCCATGCAAGGGACACAGAGTTAAATGGACCATGAGTGTCTTGCCCTTGAGGGAGAGCCCGGCCTAGGGATGACGTGGGCATAATCCCTCTGCACGCAGAAGTGTCCAGCTGGTCCTGGGCCTGGAGCGTCTCCTGCAGAGGAGATAAAGCCGGCAGGGCCCTGGCTTCTGGTCCTGGCCCAGCTATGTGCATGCTGAGGGGCCTCTACCGGCAGGACACAGAGGGCTGCTGGGTGGCCATGGACAGGGCTCATCCTGGTCAGGCCCTCCTGGGCCATCTCTTCTCGGCAGGAACTGCTCTCATGACAAGGTGGTGTCCATGCTTCAAGGCAGTGGCGCGGTGCCCACGCTGGTGGTGGAAGAGGGGCTCGTCCCATTCGCCAGCGGTGAGACACCCTCTACCACTCGGCCTCACGGCCCACAGACACCCTGCCTGGGCCTCCATGTGTGGCATTTACGAGTCTGCACAGGACTCTGCTTTTCCCCCTAAATCTGCAGCTTCCCTCCCCACGTGGTGCCCGGGGCTGTCCCTGAATCCCTGTCCCCAGCTTCTGGCAGTAGGTGTGGCTCCCAGTGCCCAGCACTCACCCCAGCTGCTGGAGAAATGGCCTCCAACCTGGGGATGCAGGGTCACCTGAGCCTCTCCTGCCTGTGACCCTGACAGACTCCGACTCTTTGGATTCCCCCAACCCGTCCTCGGCGCTCACCTCCCTGCAGTGGGTGGCAGAGATCCTGCCCTCCAGCATCCGGGTTCAGGGGAGGACTTTCAGCCAGCAGCTGGAGCATCTACTGACGCCTCCCGAGCGCTATGGGGTCTGCCGGGCCCTTGAGAGCTTCTTCCAACACAGGTGGCTGGGCCAGAGAGGTGGTGGGAGCTGCCCTGGGGGAACCCCAAATCCTGCCCAGACTCCCCATCTGGGTCTCCCTGCCTGGGCCTCCTCCATCCCCTTCTCCTGAGGGAGGACTCAAAGAAAGCAGCAGCTGGTACCAGGGGCCCCAGGGGGGTGGGCAGTCCAGGTGCCCCACAACAAACCCTCACTCTGAAACCCCCCAGCCACGTGACCTAGCCTCTGTGAGGTGAAGGACCAACCACCTGCTATATTGGTTATGGACCGCTCACAAGACTCGCCTGTGGGCGCTTACCACCGGCCGGCCATCATGGGGCGTGGTGGGGGGGGGCGGTGAGGGCCTGGTTAGGTCTTCCTTTTTGTAACCTTGGTCCCTATAGTCATTGTCACGGCCTGTGCAAACCCCTCACCTGTTCATGCCATTTTCTTTTTTTGTTTTAAACAGCTTTATTGAGATATAACACACCATCATAATTCACTCACTTAAGGGTACAAGGCCTTGGTTTTTAATGTACACATCAGAGCATCTGTCACCACAACCAGTTTGAGAACATTTTCATCACCTCAGAAAGAAACCCCACACGTCTTCACTGCCACCCCCTCCTCTTCTACCTTCCCCCCACCCCTTAAACAACTATGAATCTACTTCATTGTCTCTGTGTTCCATATGAATAGGATCCTATGATATGTGGGCGTTCATGTCTGGCTTCTTCCACTCAGCATCCTGTTTTCAAAGTCCATCCAAGCTACAGCATCTATTTCCTTCTTTTTTTGTGGCCAAGTAACATTCCGTTTTGTGGCTAGACCACATGTCATCTCTCTGGATGCTCGGCTTGTCTCCACCTTTCATTGCCTTCTAGCTCCGCTCCCTCTCCTAGGTCCTCGGCCAAGGCACCGGTCTGATGAATTTAATAGGCATCCTTTTGTCTGATGTGTTCATTGCTGTTTCAGATGATGTATTTTTTTTAGGTTTTATTTATCTAAGTGATCTGTACACCCAATGTGGGGCTCGAACTCACCATCCCAGGATCACATACTCTTCCAACTGAACCAGCCAGGCTTCCCACACATGATGTATTTTTTGTTCCGCATCATGGTTGTTCTATTCTGTGCACATTCCGTGTGTGACTTTTTTCCGCCAAGTGCTATGTGTTTAGATCTGTCCACATTGCTCTGGGTACATGGAAATACATTGTTTATAACTGTAGCCAAATTCTTGTAGATCACTGCCCCAGCTCCCATGTCCCATATATTTTACCTGCCAGTGACAGACTCTGTGTGCCACTGCTGTCTTCCATCACAGTAGCAGAGATGAACACCATCCTGTACATTTCCCCAAGGAGCCGTGTACAATTTATTTGAAATTTACATCTAAGAGCAGAATTGTTGGCTACTAAGGCATTTATTTACCTAATTTAAAAAAAAGTTTATTCATTTATTTTGAGAGAGAGAGAGAGAGAGAGTGGAGAGGGACAGAGAGAGTGGAGAGGGACAGAGAGAGAGAATCTTAACCAGGCTCTACTCTCAGTGTTGAGCCCGACTCCGGGCTCAATCCCACAATCCTGGGGTCATGACCTGAGTTGAAATCAAGAGTCGGACGCTGAACTGACTGAGCCATCCAGGCACCTCTTGTTTGCCTAGTTTGACTAGGTAATCCAAGATGTTTTCCCAGAGCACTGCTGGCACTCATGCCTGCGGTGCCCACGGGCTCTTATCCCCGTGTCCATTGGCACCATTTGGCACTATCCAGTTTTCTACTCGTGCTAGTCCTTTAGCCAGAAAATGACATCTTCTTATTTTCTTTTGAGTTTTTAAATTACTGTTTTAGGGACACCTGGGTGGCTCAGTTGGTTCAGCGTCCGACTCTTGATTTCAGCTCAGGTCATGATCGCATGAGTTAGAGCCTCATGTCATGCTCTGTGCTGACAGCTGGGAGCCTGGAGTCTCCTTTGGATTCTGTAGCTCCCTCTCTCTCTGCCCCTCCCTATTCGCATTCTGTCTCTTTTTCTCTCAAAAATAAGTAAATGTTAAAAATTTTTAATTACTATTTTAAACATCTTTTAATATGCTTGTTAACTTTTTCTGTTTCTTTATTAATAGATTCCCTGTTTAGGCCCTTTGCCCATTTTTATTTCACTGGACTTTTTGTTCTTGTTAATTTGCAGGAGGTCCTTGTATATTTTAGATACTGATTCCTTGTTGGTTTTAGACATTGTAAACATCTTCCATTTGTTACTTCTGTTGTTTTTTCTGTTATATCTAATATCAGTGTGTTCCATTTGGGCTTCTTTGAACAGGTATCCTTGATTTTTCATAATCAAATTCAATACATTTTGGGCTTTATGCTTTTGAAATTTTGTTTAAGAACTCCTTCCCTACTGGGGTGCCTGGGCGGCTCAGTCAGTTAAGCATCTGACTCTTGATCTCAGCTCAAGTCTCAATATCAGGGTCATGAGTTCAGGCCCTGCATTGAGCTCTGCTCTGGGTGTTAAGCTAATTTTTAAAAAGCAAAAAACAAAAAACCTCCTTCCCTAACCCTAGGTCAAAAGACACTGTCCTGCACTGTCTTCTATTGATTTTATAATTTTACCTTTCACACTTTGTCTTTTAACCACCCAGAGTTCATACTTACGTGTGGTGTTATATGAGGATCCAGTTTATTTCCCATATAATGCGAGGATCAGCAAACTGTTTCTATGAAAATTAATTAAAATTACTATTTTTTTAATGTTTTATTTATTTCTAGGAGAGAGAGAGAGACAGCGTGAGCAGGGGAAGGTCAGAGAGAGAGGGAGTCACAGACTGAAGCAGGCTCCAGGCTCTGAGCTGGCAGTCAGCACAGAGCCCGACACGGGGCTCGAACCCATGAACCGCGAGATCATGACCTAAGTGAAAGTCGGACGCTTAACCAACTAAGACACCCAGGCACCCCTAAAATTACTATTTAAAATAGTAAATATTTTAGGCTTTGTGGGCCACACAATCTCCATAGAAACTGTTCAACCCTGGCACAGTAGCTCAATTGGTTAAGCCTCCGTCTTCAGCTCAGGTCATGATCTCACGCTTCTTGGGTTCAAGCCCCACATCGGGCTCTGTGCTGACAGCTCAGAGCCTGGAACCTGCCTCAGATTCTGTCTCACTCTCTCTCTGCTCCTCTGCTTGCACTCTGTCTCTCTCAAAAATGAATAAACATTTTTTTAAATTAAAAAAACCCAGCTGTAGGCAATATATAAACAGAGTCATGGCTGTGTTCCAATAAAACTTTCTTTATAAAAACAAGTGGGGCCAGATTTTGGTCTGCGGGCCATCATTTGCCAAGCCCTGATATAGTGAGTCAGCTTCCCCAATACACCCTGTGTGTTTTAATCTTCACAGTGACTCTCTGAGATAGATGCTATTTGTATCCACATTTTACAGATGAGGAAACAGAGGCACCGAGAAATTAAGTAGCTTGAGAAAGGTCACTTGGCTGGCAAATGGCAGAACCGGGGTTTGAGTCAGGGTGGCCCATCACCAGGCCCTGCCTTCCTCCCTTCCCCACTACCCAGTCTCAGCAGGGCTGGGTTCTGTGGCCTGGAAGTGTTCCATCCCCCCCTCATCTCTCCTACCCCCTATGGTGAGCCTGTGAGTAATGAAGCCCTTGCTCCTGCACCCTCCCCCAGGAACATCGACACCCTCATTGTGGACATCTACCCTGTGCTGGACACACCTGCCAAGCAAATCCTTTGGCAGTTCGTCTACCAGCTGCTGACTTACGAGGAGCAAGAGCTGTGCCGGGAGAAAATCGCGTGTTTCCTGGGCTACACGGCCATGACCGGTAAGCAGCCTCTCCCGCTGCCCCGCCCGCCAAAGAGCCAGACACCTGTTCTCAGATCACAGCCCACCCAGGCCTCCTCCACACACGGATGCACCCCCGTGTCATGCAGACACGTGTCCGACACACCCGGATTGGTCACACACTTGGCCTCACCAATGCGCCTTCACAGCTTGACCTTTTTTTTTTTTTAATTAAAAAATTTTTTTAAATTTACTTTTGAGAGAAAGAGAGAGCACGAGCAGGGGAGGCGCAGAGAGAGAGGGAGACACAGAACTTGAAGCAGGCTCCAGGCTCCCAGCTGTCAGCACAGACCCTGACGCGGGGCTCAAATTCACGAATCCCGAGATCATGACCTAAGCCGAAGTCGGACGCTTTACCAACTGAGCCCCCCAGGCGCCCCTCAGCTTCACCTTTAAGTAGCATCGGTAGCCTGGGGCGCCTGGGTGGCTTAGTTGGTTAAGCATCCGACTTTCGCTTGGGTCATGATCTCGCAGTTCGTGGTTCGAGCCCCGCGTCGGCTGTGCTGACTGCCAGCTCAGAGCCTGGAGCCTGTTTCAGTCTGTGACTCCCTCTCTGACCCTCCCTGCTCACGCTGTCTCTCTCTCCTAAAAAAAAAAAAAAAAAAGTAGCATCGGTAGCCTTATCTCAGACGTTAGCCATCCCACCTGTCCGTCTGGAACCCCAGGCTTCTCACCCACAACAGGGGAGCAACCTCAGTGGCTGTGCGTTGCATCCCCAGAAATGTGGCACAGATCAGGAAATTCGTGTGGTTTCTGTTTACAGAGCTGGATAGTGAGCACACAGCCAGGTCATACCTGGCTGGCGGGCCTCGATGCACACGGACACACACTAGGGGCTGCCTGACGATGCCCTGTGCCTTGTTCTACACACTCTGCACCTACTGTGTCACAGCCTGCGGACCTGTGTGCTGGCCCTTGTGTGCCCACTGTCCCTAGTCCTGGGGACCCACAATTTGCTGGGGGAGGCTCAAGGGTTTTAGCAAGAGGCTTAAAGCATAGGCTGAGGAACAGCTGTCTCCTCTGGCTCCACCTGCCAGGCAGAGCCTGGGGTCACAGACTGGTGTACACAGCTGCTGCCTTCACCCCTCCTGGGAGGCCCCTTGTCTGGCTGAGAGGACAAGGGGCCCATCTCCTGTTTGCCTCCCACAGCAGAGCCAGAGCCCGAGCTGGACCTGGAGCCTGAGCCCGAGCCCGAGCCTGAGCCGATGCTGGAGCCCCAGCGTCGGAGCTCCCTGAGGGCCTCCTCCATGTGCCGCCGCAGCCTCCGGTCCCAGGGCCTGGAGGCCAGCCTCAGTTGTGGTGAGACTCTGGACAGAAAGGCAGGACTGGATGTGGGGAACAGGGCTTAGTTTTCCCACCTGCAAAATGGGGTTGGTGAGATGAGAGAGATCCCTAGATCGGGTGGGGGGGCGGGGGGCTGAGTCATGGCCCTCCTGGGTCTGCAGGGCTTGCTGGTTCTTTCTCCGTGGCTGCCCACTGGGCCTGGGCTGGACCCTGAGCCTTAGAGCTCAGAAGGGTTCGAGACATCTCTGGTGGATTCCACCCTCTCCCATTGCCCCATCAGGTCCTGGTGACTGTCCCGAGCTGCCTCTTCCTCTCATCCCTGGCGAGCGCCAGGCAGGCGATGGCACGTCCCTCCCCGAGACCCCCAATCCGAAGATGGTGAGACTTCGCCCCACTCCTGGTGGTTCATTTGGCTGCTGGGAATAGGCAGCTTGTGGGGCTGGGCCAGATCCCTGCCTCCCAGACCACCGAGGCCTGGCCTCTGAGGCCACCTGAGGGCCTCACATGGGAGGTGGGGGTGGGGGGGCCGGACTCACCCCGGCCTCCTCTCGCCACAGATGTCAGCGGTCTATGCGGAGCTCGAGTCCCGACTGAGCAGCAGCTTCAAAGGGAAGGTGGGGACCACATCCAGATCCCGTGCCTCCCCGCCAGTGCCCAGCCCGGCAGCTGCAGCAGGTAGGGGCTCGGCTCGCCGGGGTTCCTGAGGGCAGCACTGACCTCTGCTGGGCTGGCTGTCTGGGTGTTTTCGCCATCTGAGGCACATCCTTCCAGCCTCCCCCTTGCTGCATGGCTCCATGACTGAGTTGTGGGGAACCTCAGCAGCCTCCATGTAAAGTTCCGTCAAGGTTAGGGTTGTCTCAGGCCTTCCTGGGTCCCCTCCGACCCTTACCCCTCCTTAGAAGAGCACAGGTCTCCCCCCACACCCCCGAAGGAGCTCTGAGTTAGCATGTGGCTTTTGGATAAACTATAAGCGCATACATTGCTCTGTGAATAGCACAATTGAGAAGCTAGTTTCTCTGCAGTTCAGAAGGCAGGACCCCTGGGCAGTGCTCCTGTCAGCCAAGGGTCTGTCGGGTGTCGGAGGTGCCTCATGATCCTTGGTTTGGGACTCGGAGAAGGCCCATCCCCCCTTTTAATTGTGTTCGGTTGGTCCCAGGTGGGACCAAGATGAGCTGGGGTCTGGCCTGTCCTGGGGCTAAGTAGTGTCCCCCTCACCTACTCTGACCTTTGGTTTCCCTCAGGGAAGGGCCCAGGGACACAGAGCCACTCTGTTCCTGGCCCCTCCCCTCCAGCCTGCACCTGGGATCCAGGTGCTGACTGGAGAGAGGTCCTCACACCTGATCCCCCACCCCAGGGCCCAGGACCCTGTCCAGCGTCTCATGGCCCAGCGAGCGGCTCCTGCCCTCCCCCTGCTACTACCCACTGTGCTCAGGGGGCCTGGCCTCCCCCAGCAGCTCTGAGTCTCACCCCTACGCCAGCCTGGACAGCAGCAGGGCACCCTCCCCACAGCCAGACCCCGGGCCCATCCGCTCCGACAGCCCCCCAAGTCCGGACCCTGCCCGCCCGCCCAGCCGCAGGAAGCTCTTCACCTTCTCCCGCCCCATGCGAAGCCGGGACACTGACCGCTTCCTGGATGTGCTCAGTGAGCAGCTGGGCCCCCGGGTCACTGTCGTGGATGATTTCCTGAGCCCTGAGAATGACTACGAGGAGGTGAGCGTGCAAGCAGGTGTGGAGGGCGAGGGGCCCAGGTATGACATGGGGGTCTGTAAGGGGAACGGTATCCCTGGGCTCCCGGAAAAGGCCTGTTGCCCTTGGGAAGCTGCCCCAGGCTACTCCTCCCTGCCCCAGTCCAGCCTAGAATCTGTCCCAGGCTACCCTACCTCCTGGTTGGCGCTATCCCCCCGTTTGACTCAAGCTATGAGACCCCTCACTCAAGGCTACCCCATATATCTTGTCTCAGGTTACCCCATTCCTTTTCCCAGACTGTCCTATGCTTGTCCCCAGGCTATCCCACCCCCTGCCCCAGGCTATCCCACTCTCCCTCACCTTGCTCTGCCTGGCAGATGAGCTTCCACGATGACCAGGGCAGCTTTGTGACCAATGAGCGGAGCAGCGCTAGCGAGTGCATCAGCAGCAGTGAGGAAGGCAGCTCCCTGACCTACTCCTCCATCTCTGACCACATCCCCCCGCCCCCACTCAGTCCCCCGCCTCCGCCACCTCTGCCCTTCCATGACCCCAAGCCCAGCTCCCGCAACCCCGACGGACCCCGGGGCCCTGCTCAGACCCTGGCCAAGCCCCTCACCCAACTCAGCCACCCAGTCCCTCCACCGCCCCCGCCACCCCTGCCCCCACCGGTGCCCTGTGCACCCCCCATGCTGTCCCGGGGCCTGGGCCACCGTCGAAGTGAGACCAGCCACATGAGCGTCAAGCGCCTACGGTGGGAGCAGGTGGAGAACTCGGAAGGCACCATCTGGGGTCAGGTAGGTGACCTGGAGCCTGGGGGCGCCATGCACCAGGAGAAGGTGGCCTGGGTGGCAGCATCGAAGACATGCCCCCATCCAGTGTGTAGCCCCTGGCATTTCCCTGCTTCCACTCCCCTAGCATCATGAAACCAGGGCAGCTCTGGTGAATGGACCCCCTGCAAAGAACATCCCAAAACAGGGCCAGTGCTCTCAGTCACCTCCTTAAGCCCCCTCGGTTGGCTGTGGCCCCTTTGCAGTCCCCTCATCTGCCTGCTCCAGTGCAGCTTGCTGGCTTCTGCATGGGGAGAGTTGCAGGTGTATGTATGCAATGGACTTCAGGAGGAGGCAGATCGCCGCCTAATAACCTGGATGATTTCGCTTCTCCTGCAGTCTCCTCTGCCCCCCACGGGTATCCCGGGGCCTGACGAGGGCTCTCCCTTCAGTAGCTCCCAGGGCAGTCCTCAGAGGGTGGATGGGGCAGGGAGTGGCCGTGCGGTCGCCAGTGTAGGGCCTCATTCTGAACCCCTTCTGCCTTGCAGCTTGGGGAAGATTCTGATTATGATAAGCTGAGTGACATGGTGAAGTACCTCGATCTGGAGCTCCATTTTGGCACCCAGAAACCTGCTAGTGAGTGGCTTGAGGGCCCTGGGGAAACCGTCCCATGAGCCCTCTGTGTCACCCCACCTGCTGCTTTCTGTGGCATACCAGGGCTTAGAGACCCAGAGGCCTGCACCGACTGCCATTTGCTTACTGGGTCCCTGAGTTATTTAACTTCTCAGAGCCTCAGTTCTCCCTTTTCAAAGTGGAGATGACTGTAATAGCTGGTATTTATTGCATGCTTACCAACTGCCAGACACCCTTGTTTCCAAATCAATCCTGTGACGACTCTATGAGAGAGGGACAGTGACCACCCTGACTTCCTGATGAAGCAGCACAGAGAGGCTAGGTAATTTGCTCAAAGTCACAGAGCCAGAATCAGGTGACCAGGAGGCATCCGTATCTAGGAGACTAGATGTCCCTTCCAGTCTCTTTGTCCCCTCTCCCCTCTCTGGGTATCTCCCTATAGGACTGTTGGGTGGGCTCCAGGCAGCCAGGGATATCGTGTGTGACAGGTGGTTGCAGGATGGAAGACAAAGGCCTTTGTCCATCCAGGAAGCATCTGCGAGGTGGAGAGGTGGTTGGTTCACCTTACTCGGGCAGCTCAGTCCCAAGGGCCCTGGTGGGGGGAGGTAGGGAGGGACAGGGTGGGGGAAGGGCACCCACCACGCATGCTGGGTATGTTACACCTGAATGGGAGACTGAGGAATGAAGGAGCTGTGGACACCTGGAGATGATTCAGTCACGGCCACGTCAAGTGGTGTCTTGCCTGTTGGGTGTGGCCACACTCCTCCTGGGCCGTCCCAACAGCCTAGCGTCGTCTCGTTAAACCATTTTCCCTTTCAGAGCCGTTGCCTGGGCCTGAGCCCTTCAGGAAGAAAGAGGTGGTGGAGATCCTGTCTCACAAGAAGGCCTACAACACCTGTGAGGGGTTCAGGGAGCCCCAGGGGTTGTGTGGAACACGAGGCGGTCCTGTCTCTGGGCTGCAGAGCTTTAGATCCACTGGGGGTGATGACACATTAGTCCGTGGGGGTCCAACACCTGCTGGGTTGAGGCCCCCTCCCAGGTCAAGGAACCCAGCCGGGCGCAGGTGCCGGGCTGGGCTCCACCCTCATTGGCCCCGCCCCCTCGTTGGCCCCACCTTTACTCGGCTTCCGGGTTCTGGCCCCGCCTCCAGCCGCATCCTCTACTCTCCCTCTCGCGCTCTCCTCCCTCTATTTGGCGCCGCGCCCACAGGCCCCACCCGTACCTAGGTCTATGTCTTTGAGAACCTTGTCCTCACTCACCTTTATTCGGCCGTGGGAAGAACCCTCTGCATCCCTGGGGCGGCTCCTGCCCCTCCCGGGTTCCTTGCCCCGCCCAGGCTCCACCCAGTAGCCACCGGGAACTTCGAAGCCCCGCCCACCCTCCGCCTGGCCCCGCCCCCGGCTCACCCTCGCGGCCCCGCCCACAGCCATCCTGCTGGCGCACCTGAAGCTGAGCCCCGCGGAGCTGCGGCAGGTGCTCATGAGCATGGAACCCCGGCGCCTGGAGCCCGCTCACCTGGCGCAGCTGTTGCTCTTCGCGCCCGACGCCGACGAGGAGCAGCGCTACCAGGCCTTCCGCGAGGCGCCCGGCCGCCTCAGCGAGCCGGATCAGTTCGTCCTGCAGGTGCTGCGGCAGTGACCGCCGCCCAGGGTCGGGGGTGGGGGGGGCGGGAGGTGCCGCCTCCATCAGGGCCCTCGCTGTGACTGGGGCTGCGTGGGGCCCACTCCCCTACCGCCACCGCGCTAGCGCCTGAGTTTCAGTTTGACACCTTTAATGGCCAGTTCTCACCCGGGGTTCAAGGTAGATGGGATTTTGCTTATTTTGGGGGGCTCATTTTGGGAGTGTGCTTATTTTTCTTGAGAGGAATGCCGGGCAGTTAGCTGATCCCCACCGCAGGCTACGGTGGTCTCCTGTTGGGATGGGTGCAAAACTGGCGTTGACCTCGTGACAGATGCTATTGGTTCCGGAATACAAAACCCGCTTGCGCAGCCTCCACTTCCAGGCCACCCTCCAGGAGAAGACGGAAGAGATCCGCGGCAGCCTGGAGTGCTTGCGCCAGGCCTCCCTTGAGCTCAAGAACAGCCGGAAGCTCGCCAAGATCCTGGAGGTCAGGGTGCACCCCCTATCTGATCACTCCACCTGCCTGTCTGCCCCTTGGGGCTTCCAGTCTGAAGGCCTATCCTGATAGCGGTCCGGGGTGTGGGGTGAGCACCAGGGCAGGACCTGCCCACCTTTGTTTCCACAGTTCGTGTTGGCCATGGGCAACTATCTCAATGATGGACAGCCCAAAACTAACAAGACCACGGGCTTCAAGATCAACTTCCTAACGGAGGTGAGGGGACCAGTTGGCCGTAATCCGTGAGCTTGCTCTACCACATGGAGGCTGGAGAGAGGCCAGGCCCAACCCAAGTTGTGGCATAGAGGAGGAGAGAGTATCATGGCCTAGGAGGGCCCTTCTCCCAGGAGGAAAAGCTGGCTGCCAGCAGGCCAGAATGTAACTGCATCAAAGGGTTGTTGGGGGGCCTTTTCCAAGCCAAGCCTCAGGGTCTAGGAAAATGGAGGGTGGGGGGACAGGGAGGGAAGATTCCAGGAGAAAGGAGAGAATCTCACCTGGTAGGTTCTGTGTCCTTAATGTCACCACCACTGTCAGGTCATCCTATGCCTATAAGATCTAGGATCTGAGAAAGGACAGCTTGAATATTCAGTCTTCCCACTGTTTCTGGGGCCTTTCCCCATGGTACCTTTGATTGTTTTAAAAGAGAGGAAGAAAAACCCCATTTGTAGATACAAATGTTTTAGGATGTCTGAATCCCAGATGGGCCAACAGATGGTTCCCAAAAATCATGAGAAGGAAGACATGTGAATGATGCCCCACCACCACCACCCAGGGGTCAGAAAATCTTGGGTTATGTTTGCTGACAAGACCTCACTGCCAAGGACAGAAAATCTGGTGGCCTTCTCTAGCTGATGGCTGGGGGGCTGGGAGATTGTCTCAAAGATCTAGGCCAGGGAACCTCCAAACTCCTGGGGAGGACTGTGGGCATCACAGGAGAGCTTCAGAGTAAGAAATACTGGCAACTGTGGAGTTGCCAAGTGTCAAGGGCCAGGAACTACTGCCCCAGTCCAGGAGACGCAGGGCCAAGAGTCCCCAGACCCATGGGATCAGGAGTCTGATGGTCCTTGAGGAGTATGTCTGTTGGGTGTCACTTGCAGCTGAACTCCACCAAGACCGTGGATGGGAAATCCACCTTCCTGCACATCCTTGCCAAATCACTGAGCCAGCACTTCCCAGAACTCCTGGGCTTTGCTCAGGACCTGCCCACTGTGCCCCTGGCTGCCAAAGGTAGGCTGAGTGCATGGGTGGTGAAGCAGAGGTGCCACTGTCCTGGGCTGGGAGGCAGGTGCTCATGAGGCTCTGTTCCCTTCCCTGCAGTGAATCAACGGGCCCTGACCAGTGACCTGGCTGACCTCCATGGCACCATCAGTGAGATACAGGCTGCTTGCGAGAGCACACCCCCCTCCAGTGAGGACAAGTTTGCTGTGGTCATGATGGTATCCTCCAAGCAGCTGGTCCCAGCACCAGGATGGGCCCTGAGGTGGTTACATAGAGCTGGCTGTAGCCCCAGTGGCCTCTGGGGCTCTGGGGGTCCTGGCAGAAGGTCCGTCCTGATGATTTAGAATCCACACGCTTACACCAACTCTGCATAACAGAAGAGGAGGTCTTTTTTTTTTAATGGTTTATTTTTATTTTTGAGAGAGAGAGATAGAGACAGCATGAACAGGGGAGGGTCAGAGAGAGAGGGAGACACAGAATCTGAAACAGGCTCCAGGCTCTGAGCTAGCTGTCAGCACACAGCCTGACGCGGGGCTTGAACCCACGAACTGTGAGGTCATGACCTGAGCTGAAGTCAGACGCTTAACTGACTGAGCCACCCAGGTGCCCTGAAGAGGAGGTCTTTTGACTGTCCAAAGCCACTGCCTCACCCCTTCTGTCCTTAAGTTATACAGGAAGAGATCTTTCAGGTCAGCCCCTGGCCAGTCACAGGCAGTCAGGAGAGGGGGACCTTGCCACTAGTACAGATAGGGACAAATACTACAGAGAAATGGAAAAGACAGAGAGAGATGAAAACCCAGAGAGTGACAGGGAGCTACTCTAAGTGGTTGTTTGGGGAGGAAGGGGTCATAGCATCTGTGAGGAGCCCAGAGGGGAGAGAGGCCTGCCCTACAGAGAAGACAAGTGGAAGATCATGAGGCCGACTGGCTGTGGTGGGCTTCAGGGCCCGCTGAGAGGGCAGCATGCACAGGGACTGGAGCCCCCGCACAGGACATGGCTCTCGGCTGAGCACATTGCTTCTGGCAGCTGGGCTCGGCCTGGGGTCACTGCCTGAGAACCTGAGGCTGCCTGGCAGTTTCCTTAACAGAGGCCAATCAGTCCTTCCTAGAGACGGCCCAGCCGGTGCTGCGGGCCCTGGATGCGCTGCAGCAGGAGGCCACAGAGGAGCTGGGCAGGGCGCTGGCCTTCTTCGGCGAGGATTCCAAAGCCACCACCTCTGAGGCCTTCTTCGGCATCTTTGCAGAGTTCATGAGCAAGTTTGAGGTGAGCCATGATGGGAGGCCTAAGAGACCTTTTAGAAGCCCCTCTGGAGGTCAAATGAGGCCTCCATGAAGCCCAGATTGTGAGAGGACCCCCAGCAAGTGTGACAGGACCTCCATAGGGCTGATAGGTCTCTTCCCTGGCTCTCTGGGTGGGGAGATGAGGAAGGGCGGGGGGTCAGGGGCCCCTGGGACCACTGACGAGCCCCTCTCCATTTGCCCCTTCCTCCCCAGCGAGCACTCAGTGACTTGGAAGCTGGGGACGGCCCACGCAGCTCAGGGATGGTTTCGCCCCTGGCCTGGTGACCCGCGGAGTCCGTCTTGCCCAAGGCCCAGCCCAGTGGCCTGGAGCAGCCCCGAGTGACCTGGGTGTGGGAGGTGGGGCCCGGCCTCCCCGCATCTCCAGCTACCTCAGCTGTCGGGCTCTGGGTGCCGGGAAGGTGCAAGGTCATTGGGGCTCCCCTCTGTGGGCCTTGCCCCCGCTCCAAACAAGCACAGGGCAGAGCGGAGGCGCCAAGTCCCCAGGGAGCATGAACCACAGCTTTGCCCCACCTCACTCTGGGCCTTCAAGCAGCTGCTGCCTGTGTGTACCCTCAGGACTCTGGTCTGGGCCTGGGGAAGGGTTGGGGGCGGGGGGGGCGCTGCGACCAGTGAGTGGATTGTGAAGTGGCCCCCAACCTGGGGCAGCATCTGCCATCGGCCCCTCAGAGCTCATCCAGAGCACGCTGTGCCCCAACCAAGGACGTTGGAGCCTTCTTTCCAAGTCTGCTCCCAGTGGGCCGAACGGATACTCTTGCAAAACATGTACCCTGGACCCTGGAGAAGGCAACAGATGCCCTTGAACATGTCATGCCAATGGGCGTGATAAGCCTGTGGCCCCTCACCCAGCCCCGGCCTTCTGGAGCTGCTTGGAAGAGGCCAGGGAGGAAAGATATCCCAGGTGCTTGTGCCCTGGGGGCTGTGCCCCTCGCCTGCATCTCGGAAGCTGGAGGAAACTGCAGTTGACTGCAGCCCAGAAGCAGGGCAGGCAGGAGAGACGCTGGTCAGGGATACAGGGAAGGACTGGATTAGGAAGGCACGCTACATCAAACAGTAGAATTGAGGGGTTTTATCCTGAAGACAAATTTAAGTCTTGTGTGGAAGTGGTGAGTTTGAAGTGGGGCATCTGAGAGTGGGTCGGTGTGGCCGAGGTAAGGGTGGAGAGAACGGAGAGATGTTTAGGTGCTGGGCGGGCATGATTTGGTGGCCGATTGCCTGGCCAGGTGGTGGCGACGTTCCCTGGAATAGGTCACATGAGCAGAACAGGCATAGGGGTAGATGACACGGTGGGATAGGTTGGGGCCCCTAGAGGCGGTTTCCTGTGTGTGTGTGTAGGCCCTGGTGAGGATGGGGGTACCTGGATCCTGGGGGCAGGGATGCCATGAGTGGGCAGGACGTATTACCTTCCTTTCCATGCTCCAGTGGGCAGCTGCCGGCATCAGGCAGATTCCTCTTTCCCAAACTTTCTTCCAGAGAAGTCCGAAATGGGCTTTAAACCTGTCTGTTGGATTCTTTTTCTCTCCCTACAACCAAACGGCAAATGTTGCTTGTGGACGGTATTCAGGACCCATTCAGTTCCTCTGAGTCTCCCACAGACTGCTCTTTGAGGCCATGTATGTTTTCCCTGCTCTCCACGCACAGCCACCGTGCAAAAAAATGGCTAAATCAAAGTGTGTAATTCAGCAGGGGAGGGAGAGAGATCCAGATGTGGCTAGTGGTGTGCATTGATCCCCAGCAGCTCAAGCTGGATAATTTCAGGAATTACCAAAGTTTGTGTCTCTGAGAAACATGTCAGACAGTTAAAATCCCAGTGTGAGATCCACAGAGATGATAGACTCCACCAGGCTGTAAGCAGGCATGATCCCCAAAGTAAATCCAGCCCTGTGCGGGGCGGAGGGGGCTGCACAGGTTGGCAAGCCAAGCCAAGCGCTAGATCCGTTTTCCCTCTAAATGCCTTGTATCGGGGACCTACTTTGCTACACGATGCCATGTAACAAACGGTCCCAAATCTCAATGGCTTACAACAGCAACCACCTACTGCTGGTGAGTCTGCGGGTCACCTGGGTAGTTCTGACCTGAGCTGGGCTGAGCGGACTCACTCGTGTGAACAGTCATCTTTGAGGAGTCAGCTCGGTAGCTTTACTAGCCCTGGGGTTCTCTCCCGCGTCTGGGGCTATGGCTGGGACAGCTGGGATGGCTTCACATGGCCTCTCCTCCCCCAGCCAAATAGCCAGGATGGTTCACGTGGTGGAAGCCTGGGTCCCAGGAAACCAAAGTCACAGAAGCAGAGTCACAGAAGACCCCATGAGGCCTAAGCTCAGATATGGCACACCACCACTCCGCCATAGTCTATGTCGAGTGACAAAGGCCAGCCCACATTCTGGGGGAGGGAAAATAGGCTCCACTCTCAATGCGAGGTGATGCTAAGTCACATTGCGGAGGGTGTGGATTCGGGACAGGTGGAGAAACAGGGCCATTTCCTTGGTCAATCTGCCACCTGGCCGCTTGGACTGACATCCTGGTACAGGTCCCAGCTTCCTTAAATCCTCAGTGGCCTCAGTCCTGCCTGGACCCAGCACAGCTCTGGGTAGCCACCTCCATGTATCCATGTATCCTCCAGGTGGCCTGCTTCCTTCTCTCTCTCACCTAGTCACCTGATACCTAGTCACCAGGCTCCATTCAGTCCACAGGGTGGCAGTGATCTGTGCCTGCCTAGCAACCAGTCTCCCTTCTCACAGGCCCCGAGCAGTGCTGATTGGACAAGGATGGTCTCGTGGCTCTGGCTGGCTGACTTAGAGTCCAGTTAAGACTCACGTTAGCACTGTTTGGAAAGGGAGGTTCCCTCTCTTCTGCATGAATTGGTGGATATATAGAGGGTAGAAGCCTGGAGGAGGCTCTCAGGACCATGTGGAGAACACCTGCCTGGGTATAAAGCCAATACAGGGAAGGAGAGGAGAGCAGACTACTCAATACATCTCTTTGTCCCTGGATTCAGCCATGCCTGAAGCAGACATCTGGACGTGTCAGTTTCTGAACCAACAAATTCCCCCTCCGCTTGTAATCTTTTAAAATGTAAGTTTTTGGCTTACGCTGGTTTGAACGGGTTTCTGTCACTTGCAACACTAAGTGAGTTGACTAATACACACATCCACAGATGGTTATAGATGGTCAGTCTTTTAACATTCCTAAGTGAGCGCTCTTCGTTCATAAAGACATTTGCCAATACTTTTTGACTGCCTACTATGTGCCAGACACCATACTGAGTGCAAACATCTTGTGGGTCAGCCTCTCCAAGTTTGGTTTTCTGGGGTTATATGTCATGGTGATTCTACACCTGAGTCAGTACAAAGCCCTATATGTGAGCCAATACGTGCGCCATGTCCCCCCATCAACTCCTGACCAAGTGACAAGATGTGAACCCAAGCATATATGCCCCAGGAATTTATTTATTTCTCAATACTAACAAAATAACTTAGCCTAATTACATGCCACCTTTCCTAATAACAAATGTTTACTAGGTAGTGTGCCCAACATTTTGCGTATTTCAGCTCATTTGGAGTTCACAATGACCCTCCAAAGTGGGTTTTGTGATCTCCTTTTTACAAATAAAAAGTGAAACTCAGGAAGGTTTGTGACTTTCTGGATCAAAAACTCAGTTCTGTCTACACAAAAGGCCATCCTATGTGTGGAAATATCTTCTTTCTCTTGCTCAACAGAATTTTTAAAAATTATTTATTGGGGCGCCTGGGTGGCTCAGTCAGTTAAGTGTCCGACATCAGCTCAAATCATGATCTCATGGTTTTTGAGTTCAAGCCCCGTGTCGGGCTGTGTGCTGACAGCTCAGAGCCTGGAGCCTGCTTCGCATTCTGTGTCTCCCTCTCTCTGCCCTTCCCCCTGTTCGTACTCTGTCTCTCTCAAAAATAAATACACATAAACATTTTTTAATAATAAAAAATAAACAAAATGTTTATTTTTGAGAGTGAGCATGGGGGGAGATGCGATGAAAGGGGGAGAGAATCCCAAGCATGCTCTGCGCTGTCTGTGTAGAGCCAGATGTGGGGCTTGATCCTTTGACCCTGGGATCATGACCAGAGCTGAAATCAAGGGTTAGATGCTCAATCGACTGGGCCACCCAGGCACCCCACAACACAATTAAAATATATATAGGGGCACCTGGGTGGCTCAGTCAGTTAAGAGTCATACCTCATCTCAGATCATGATCTCGTGGTTTATGAATTCAAGCCACGTGTTGGGCTCTGTGCTGACAGCTCAGAGCCTGGAGCCTGATTCAGAATCTGGTTCTCCCCTTCTTTCTGCTCCTCCCCCACTCATACTCTATCTCTCTCTCAAAAATAAATGTGAGAATATTAAAATATATAGATATCAATATTAGCCTTTCCAGGGCCACAGATGCTGGTGACTTCAACATAAAGCCCATTACTCTTTTCTCGCTTCTCCTGTTTTTCCTGCTTTAGTCTGCTCTGGCTGCCATAACGAATACCACAGACTAAATGGCTTAGACCACAGGAGTTTTCTGCCTCACAGTCCGGAGGCTGGGAGTCCAAGATCAAAGTGTCAGCAGGTCTGGTTTTTCCTGAGGCTGCTCTCTTTGGCTTGCAGGTGGCCCTTTCTGTGTGCGTGTGCACATTCCTGGTGTCTCTTCGTCTTCTTTATAAGAACCCCGGTCCTCTTGGGTTATAGAGTCCCACCCTTATGACCTCATTTAACCTGAAGTATCTCCTTAAAGACCCCATCTCCAGGGGCTCCTGAGTGGCTCAGTCCGTCATGTGTTCAGCTCAGGTCATGGTCTCATAGTTCATGGGTTCAAGCCCTGCGGCAGGCTCTGTGCTGACAGTTCAAAGCCTGGAGCCTGCTTTGGATTCTGTCTCTCCCTCTCTCTTTGCCCCTCCCCCGCTTGCTTTCTGTCTCTTACTCTCTCTCAAAAATAAAAATAAACATTAAACAATTTTTAATACAAATAAAAGACCCCATGTTCAAATGCATTCACATTCTGAGGTCCATTATCAGATCTCAAGGAGGCCTCAAAGATCCCTGGATTGATCTGATGCTTCAAAGGAAAGGCTTCTAGAGCGCCTGGGTGGCTCAGTCAGTTAAAAACCTGACTTTGGCTCAGGTCATGATATCACAGTTTGTGGGTCTGAGACCATGTCGGGCTCTGTCCTGACAGCTCTGAGCCTGGAGCCTACTTCCAATTCTATGTCTTCCTCTCTCTCCCTCACTCCTGCTCTCTCTCTCTTTCTCTCAAAATAAACTTTAGAGAGAGAGAGAGAGAGGCTTCTGCGGAGCTGGAATGTTCTCGCCATCCCCCTCTTCATCCTGCGTTCAGGCCTTGCTCTCAGTTCCTACTCAGAGTGAATTGTCTGTATGACGTTCCTGTGTCCCCAAGCTCCCAGGGCTCTCTGTGAACACAAATCACTCTCCACCAGCTCCTTCCCCGTCTCCTGTAAATATCCCTCTCCCTCCCCCTCCCAGAACAGTCTAGACCCCAGTGCCTCCTTCAGAGCCCATCCTTCTGAATTGTTGTTCACTGTCCCTGCTTTCTGTTCCCACCATCTACTCACCTCTCAGCACTGGGCCACCTGGCTTTCTCTCCCATCATCCCCCTCAACCTGCTATCTCCCAACAGGAAGCCACAGGGCACACTGGTCGTTCTTATCTTAACTGACCTTTATTGAGGCAACACTGGGCACTGTTTACCCTCCCTTGGCAAATTCTCGCACACCCAGGCTTGGGTTACCAGGTGTCTGTGCACTGATAACCCTGTCATCAGCTTGATTTCCCACCGGCCTGGCGGCTTCTAGCCTTTGCACACAGCAAATGCCCAATAACTGCCCATTAAATCAAACTGAAGTAACATCCGTATACAGATACGGGGCCACCAAGCTGCTCAGGGGAATGACCGACTTCTCTCTGTAAGGTACTTAGGCCACGTGCACCCAAAGCTCTAAAACAAGGTTGCAAAGAAGCAGTCGCAGAAGCCAGGCATGCAGCGCACACACACCAAGTGGCCAAGCGCAGGAAATCCACCCTATGCGGGGGGAGAAGGGTGGTTGACACAGAGTCCTTCAGTTGTCCCTCTACTGAGGGACAGTAGAGGTTGTGGGGGCGCTGGAGAGCAGATGCCCTGTCAGCAGGGGGAGCCCTTCACGGAACTTCCAGGTGGGGAAGAAAGCCTCGTGATCCCCGAGCTTCAGGCTTTCTCAAAGGAAGCTAGAAATCCAGATTTTTTTAATTTGAAAATGTCCTGGTGAAATGTTAGCAGCCAATTCAAAACTGTAATGGAGATGATGGATTATGAACCAAAGGAAACATTTCTGTGAGCCAGATGCAGCCCAGCTGTGAGTCTCAACCCCTGAAATAAAGCATCTGTTACCAACTAACACATTCATGCCACCCTGGGGTATAGTGGGGTACCCCGTGCAGAAGGACTGATTCATTTTTAAATTTTAACAAAGGAACTGCGTTTGGGGCTTGTTGGCAGTTCCAGTTTCTGGATGGAAAGATGCTAATTGCCTTATTTTGAAGATGCCGTTTTGTTTGAGGAAATTCACCTGATAGACTTTCAGTCACAGGAAGGCAGGACCCACATAGTGTTGGGGGTGGGGAGGGGAACTGTGAGTTACCATGAAACCAAATGCTGTTCCACAGATCGAAAGGTAAAGAGTCCGTTGAGCTGTACAAATTGGCTAAATCTTGACCTTGACAGTATCCTGAGAGGGAGGGAAAATATTTTCTTTCAAAAGAGTTTGATGAGTTCCTGATGTTGCCAGCATTGAATGTACCCAGTGATCGTGTGTTCTTGGACCATGTGGGGATAGTGTGGGGTTTCTACAGAAGGAAGTGGCTGTCTCCCTTGTCACACATCCATGAGCAGGAAGGACTGTAGGGTGCAGAACGGGAGAGCCCTCGGGGGTGGCTCTGGGGACCCCCTCAGTAGTGAGAGGTGAGTTGGGCCCTGCCTCTTGAGAGCTACAGGGACAGAAGCCCTGCTGTGAGATGAGAATATGACCTTGAAGCACTGCCTCCCCAACCGTGTGCTGCGTGGACACCGATAAGGCCTTGGTTGCGTGGGAAGAACTGGAATGAGTTAGGAGGGAGTTGTTTTAGGGATGTAAACTGGGTGGGCAGAAGTGACGCCTCAAAGCACATGAGGTTCAGGCGGCCACTGGGACAGATTTGGGACACATGACCACATCCCTAAAGAATCCCCCAGAAGCTCCTGGAAACCCCAGGAGAAAGGCCAGCATTCCTGCCAGTTTGAGCCAGAGCTATCACTGTGATCTGAGCAGTTAAAAACGCCATACCCCAGTCTGGTGAAATGGGTTGTATCAGTTACTAGGAAATTCACCCCACGGAAACAGAAATGCAAATAGACATTGAGGTGCACGATTGTTTGTCTGTGGAGCTGATCTGAAGCAATGAGGATGTCCAGAAACAAAGATTTCTGATATAAAATATATAACGGTCATATAGAGTAGAACATAGCAATTAAAATGTTGAAGAGTTGCATCATGGGAGAATGCTTATGATATAAGTAATATACAAAATCAGATGTAACAAAATGACCTTGGCTGAAATGAGGGTTTTTTTAAAAAGTTTATTTACTTTTAAAAAAAAAAATTTTAATGTTTTATTTATTTCTGAGAGAAAGAGAGAGAGAGAGAGAGAAACGGCATAAGCAGGGGAGGATCAGAGAGAGGGAGATACAGAATCTGAAGCAGGCTCCAGGCTCTGAGCTGTCAGCACAGAGCCCAACATGGGGCTCGAACCCACAGCTGTGAGATCATGACCCGAGCCGAAGTTGGACACTCAACTGACTGAGCCACCCAGGCACCCCTATTTATTTACTTTGAGAGAGACAGCAAGCAGGGACGGGGCAGCGAGAGAGAGGGGAGAGACCATGACCTGAGCTGAAATCAAGAGTCTGATGCTTAACCGACTGAGTCACCCAAATGCCCCTGAAATGAGTTTTTTGAAGCCTTGATGAGAGAAGGAGAAGAAGTGTGGGCCGGTAGCAGGTTGGACTGGGTTGTCCATGTCCGTGGCACCACAGCTCAGAACTGAACAATGTAGAGGCTGGGGATGCCTGCATGCTAACTTCCATGGGATCAGCTTTCTGGGAGATGAGTCTCCTCCCGATGGAAAGGTAAATTGTACTATCGCTCATCCTTGAAAAGGTGTCTTAGGATCTGAAATGAATCAGAGCAAGCCTGATGCTGGGCTAAAGACAACCATTCTCTCTGGCTTGAATTTTGAAGGCAGCAGATGCCTGGAATGTTTTTTCAAAGGAGGCAGGGAGCTTGCCCTCAACCCATGGTGGGTGGTTGGCAGCCGCATCGGTTGTCTGTGCTGACCGCACCCAGTGCCCCTCCTCCCAACAAACCCAATGGATGCTTGGCAGCCATTTTCCACAATGTGTCTTTGCCCATCTGGCTGGTGTGTTGGACTTTGAGTGGATGCCTGGACTAAGCTGAGTTAATCAGAATCCTTCCCGAGGAGATTTTAAATAAATACCTAGAGTTTTCGGGCTCATTATGGCTGCTCCCCAGAACGGGAGAGATGTAACCTTGCCAGGTGGAGCAGAGATGCAGAGACATGTCTGCAGAGGAAGAGGGAAGAGCAAGGTGTGTGCCATTTAATCTGTTTTGCTACTTCTAAGTGTTCTCATCCATGAGATATTATCCTCGATTGTCAAGGGTGTTTAAACAATCACTGGTTTAATCCTCACTGGTAAAGGAATCTGCAGAAAGCTGTCCTCTTCAAATAATTTCATATTATTCAAAAGCATGTGCATGCATGTGTGTGTTGAGGCATATGCATGTATATACATGTATATACACACACCTAGAAAACGATTCATCATTTTCCTAAACACAGCATGGACTCAGATACACAATATGCAGAAATAAATCTCAGATATAACATCATTCACATTCAGAGATTTGCATTTCCACAGCAAAGCTACATACAAAAGAGAAGTGAGAAAATGAGGTATGATGTTTTATCACTGTATTAAGTAGCAAAATGAAATGTGTGCAGAAGATTTTGAGGATGCTTACCTAAGGCTGAAGCTTTATCTCATAAGCTCTACAAAAGAGTAAAAAAAATTACAAATCTCTTAGGCGCTACTGTCAATATGAGCGTAGGTGCTAGAATTGTATATAAAAATAGGGTAGAGTGCCTGGGTGGCTCAACTGGGTGAGTAACCAACTCAATTTCGGCTCAGGTCATGATCTCACAGTTTGGTTTGTGGGTTCAAGCCCTGCGTTGGGCTCTGAACTGACACCATGGAGCCTGCTTGGGATTCTCTCTCTCTTCCTCTCTGCCCTTCCCCCCTCAAACAGATAAATAAATAATTTAAATTTTTTAAAAAAATGTTTAGTTTTTTGAGAGAGAGAAGCATGTGAGTGGGAGAGAGGCAGAGAGAGAGATGGAGGCACGGAATCCGAAGCAGGCTCCAGGCTCTGAGCTGTCAGCACAAAGCCCCACGCGGGGCTTGGACCCATGAACCGTGAGATCATGACCTGAGCCGAAGTCGGACGCTTAACTGACTGAGCCACCCAGGCGCCCCAATAAATAAATTTTAAAAAGGATTGCAAAGCTTAATCTATAGCAAAAAAGGCATACACACACTATACCTCAAATAGAGGGGGAGATTAACAGAGGACAGCTTTTTCAAAGTATTTAAATACTTTCAGTCTTTAACTTTGTATCACTCTGATAGGATGCTGTTTAATCTGCCTATGTTTAAGAATGAAAGTTGGAATAGGTGATAGGTCCCTTGTCCCACTGCTGAAATATACCGGTGTATGCTGTATGTAAATATTTATACAATTGGTAGCTTCTTACCACACCAGTCCATTTGTTTTGCGATGCTTTCCAATGAGTAGTCAAATCAGAAGCAACAAGGAGGTCCAAAAATAGAGGATCAGTGACAAAATTATGCTTGCCAATGAGTGGCCCAAAACATTAACAATCATCTCACATTTTTACTTACTAGTTGGTGGAAGTACTTGAAATACATAATACTTGCAGAAGACACATTACTTGGTTACCAAAAGCTATCTAAAGTTCCTAGAAATAGAGGTGCCTGGGTGGCTCAGTTGGTTAACTGTACGACTTCAGGTCAGGTCATGATCTCACGGTTCATGGGTTCCAGCCCCGCGTCGGGCTCTGTGCAGACAGCTCAGAGCTAGGAGCCTGCTTCAGATTCTGTGTCTCCCTCTCTCTGTGACCCTCCCCTACTTATGTTGTCTGTCTGTCTGTCTCTCTCTCCTTTCTCTCTCAGAAATAAATAAAACATTAAAAAAAAATTTTTAAATTTCCCAGAAATAAATGAGAGTATTTCCACCTGTATCAAGAGGGTAGAGCCATTTCTCATGTGCTCAAGAAATCCATCCCAAAACCTTGATTAGCCTTTCCTTACACTAAGTACCAACAGGTATTTCTGAAAGAGGCTGTGGAAACGGACACTAATTACTAAAATGCTGATTCAGGAGCAGAGCTGCTGAGTCACAGGGGATCACCAGTCTACGAGATATTTATGATTTTGTCAGTTTTTTTTCCTCAGGCTTGGTGGAAACTCCATCCTGGGAAACAGTCGGGCACATTGTCTCCCAGATGCAGAGTTTTCAGCCTGGCTGCTGAGCTCTGGGGCTGTTCTCAGGCTCCCAGTTTCCACCACTGAAGAACTGTCACCTTCACATCCTTCTCAATTGCTATCCCTTCTTGCTTCTTGAAACTATGGGGAGATCATTTTCACTCTTCTAAAGTACATATTTTACTTTACAACTTTTTAAAAGTACTTATTTCTTTATAAAAGTATGTATGTATTTAATCTCTACACCCAACACAGGCTTGAACTATGACCCCAAGATCAAGAGTTGTATGTCCCTCTGAGCCAGCCAGGTGCCCCTACTTTAGAGCTTTTTAAAAACTGTTTATTTATTTTTGGGAGGTAGGGGAAAGGCAGAGAAAGAGAGAGACAGAGGATCCAAAGTGGGCTCTGTGCTGACAGCAGAGAGCCCTTATGCGGCACTTGACCCACGAACGACTAGTTCATGACCTAAGTTGAAGTCTCATGCCCAAACAACTGAGCCACCCAGGTGGCCCTAGGACCTTTTGTAATGAGAGCCTATCTGTAGTAAATTCTTTCAGTTTTTGTATCTGAAAATGTTGTTTAATCACCCATATTCTTGAAAGATTGTTGTACTGGGTATATGGTTCTAGGCTGACAGTTATATTCTCTCATCAATTTGAGGATACCCTTCTATTGTTTACTGACTTCCATTTTTGGTCTTGAGAAATTAGCTCTCAGTCTCATGATTATTTTGTTGTAAAAGGTAGATGTATTCATTTCCAAGGGTTGCTGTAAACAAATTGCCACAAACTGAGTGACTTAAAATAATAGAAATGTATTTTCTCAGTTTCTGAACCTAAGATCAATGAGGTGGGCAAGGTGGGTTTCTTTTGGAGGCTCTGAGGAACAATCCATTTCATGTGTCTCTCCTACGTTCTGCTGATTACCAACTATCCTTGGTGCCCTTTCGGCTTATAGATGTGCGGCTTCATATCCCACCATCATACGGTGTTTTCCATGTGTGTCTGTGTCTTCATATGGTGTGTGTGTGTGCATGTGTGTGTGTGTGCACGTGCACCTCAGTTTTCTCCTATAAGAACCCCAGTGATTGGATTAGGACCCATCCTAATCCAATATGATCTCATCTTAACTAATTACATTTGCAAAGATCCTATTTTCAAATAAGGTCACATTCTGAGTTTCCTTGTGGACATGAATTTGCAAGGGATGAGGGTTATATGTATTTTCTATGTGATTAATTCCAAAGTTTTCTCTTTCCTCTTGGCATTCTTTTGTGTCTATAAAGAGATTTTCTTTTCTTTTCTTTTGTAAGGATTTTATTTTTAAGAAATCTCCACATCCAATGTGGGGCTTGAACTCACAACCTGGAGATCAAGAGTCACATCCTCCACGTACTTAACCAGCCAGGTATGCCGAGATTTTACTTTCTTTAGGGGCACCTGGGTGGCTCAGTTGGATGAGTGTCCAACTTCAGCTCAGATCATGACCCTGCAGTTCATAAGTTTGAGCCCTGTGTTGGGCTCTGTGCTGACAGCTCAGAGCCTGGAGCCTGGTTCAGATTCTATGCCTCCCTCTCTCTACTCTAACCCTCCTCTCACATTCTGTCTCTCTCTCTCAAAAATAAATACACATTTAGAAATTCTTTTAAAAAGATTTTACTTTATTTATTTCACATGGGATTCATTGGCATTCCTGAATCCAAGAATTGGGATATTTCCTCTGTTTTGGAAAATTCTCAGTAATTATCTTTCTGAATATTGGTTCTCTCTCATTCTTCCCATTTTTATCTTTCTTCTTTTTTTTTTAACTTTTTATTTCTTTAATTTGTGTTACTTTTATTTTTTTAAATTTACATCCAAGTTAGTTAGCATACAGTGTAACAATGATGTCAGGAGTAGATTCCTTAATGTCCCTTAAGCATTTAGCCCACCCTCCGTCCCATAAGCCCTCCAGTGACACTCTGTTTGTCCTCCATATTTAAGAGACCTTTATGTTTTGTCCCCCTCCCATTTTTATATTGTTTTTGCTTCTCTTCCCTTATGTTCATCTGTTTTGTATCCTAAAGTCCTCATATGAGTGATGTCCTATGATATTTGTCTTTCTCTGACTGACTAATTTCGCTTCGCATTGTACCCTCTGGTTCCATCCACATAGTTGCAAATGGCAAGATTTCATTCTGATTGCTAAGTAATACTCCATTGTATATATCTCATATCTTCTTTATCCATTCATTCATCGATGGGGCTCTTTTCATACTTTGGCTATTGTTGATAGTGCTGCTATAAACTTTGGGGTGCATGTGCCCCTTTGGAACAGCACACCTGTATCCCTTGGATAAATACTTAGTAGTGCAATTGCTGGGTTGTAGGATAGTTCTATTTTTAATTTTTTGAGGAAACTCCATAATGTTTCCAGAGTGGCTGCACCAGTTTGTGTTCCCACCAGCAGTGCAAGAGATTTTCTTTCTCCACATCCTCGTCAACATCTGTTGTTGCCTGAGTTGTTAATGTTATCCATTCTGATGGATGTGAGGTGGTATCTCGTGTGCTTTTGACTTGTGTTTCCCTGGTGATGAGTGATGTTGAGCATTTTTTCATGTGTTGCTTGGCCATCTGGATGTCCTCTTTGGAGAAGTGTCTATTCATGTCTTTTGCCCATTTCTTCCCTGGATTATTTGTTTTTTGGGTGTTGAGTTTGATAAGTTCTTTATAGATTTTGGATACTAACCCTTTATCTGATATATCATTTGCAAATATCTTTTCCCATTCCGTCAGTTGCCTTTTAGTCTTGCTGACTGTTTCCTTCGCTGTGCAGAAGCTTTTTATTTTAATGAATTCCCAATAGTTCATTTTTGCTTTTGTTTCCCTTGCCTCTGGAGACATATTGAGTAAGAAGTTGCTGCGGCCAAAGTCAAAGAGGTTTTTGCCTGCTTTCTCCTCAAGGATTTTGATGGCTTCCTGTCTTATATCTAGGTCTTTCATCCATTTTTAGTTTATTTTGGCATATGGTATAAGAAAGTGGTCCAGGTTCATTTTTCTGTATGTGGCTGTCCAGTTTTCCCAGCACCACTTGCTGAAGAGATTGTCTTTATTCCATTGGATATTCTTTCCTGCTTTGTCAAAAGAGTTGGCCATACATTTGTGGGTCCATTTCTGGATTCTCTATTTTGTTCTGTTGATCTGAGTGTCAGTTTTTGTGCCAGTATTTTTTCTTCCTTCTGAAATGCCAATTGGATACTTTGCTTCTTTTTTACTCTATTCTCTATGTCTCTTTCAAACCCTCTCTTTCATGTTTTCTATCTATTTGCCCCATAAATTCTGTTCAATTTCTTCATATCTAATTTCTAGTTTATTAATGCTCTATTTAGCTGTGTTTAATCTCTGTTTGATTCACCTAGTGAGTTTCTAATATCAATTATTATGTCTTTTATTTATGAAAGTTCCATTTGGCCGGTGCCCGGCTGGCTTTGTCAGTGGAGTGTGTGACTCTCGATCTCAAGGTTGGGAGTTTTGAGCTCCATGTTGGGTGTAGATTGTTTTTAAATAAAATCTTTTGTAAAAAGTTATTTTATTTTAAAGATGTATTTATTTATTTGGGGGAAGCAGAGAGAGAGGAAAAGAGAATCTTAAGCAGGCTCCTTGCTGTCACCAATTGATTTTCATGAACCCCGTGAGATGATGACCTGGGCTGAAATCAAGAGCAACCAACTGAGCCACCTAGGCACCCCTCCTCCCAGAAAGTTCTATTTGGTTCTTTTTTTTTTTTTAAATGTTTATTTATTTTTGAGACAGAGACAGAGCACAAACTGGGGAGGGGCAGAGAGAGAGGGAGACACAGAATCTGAAACAGGCTCCAGGCTCTGAGCTGTCAGCACAGAGCCTGATGTGGGGCTCAAACCCAGGGACCACGAGATCATGACCTGAGCTGAAGTCGGACGCTTAGCTGACTGAGCCACCCAGGTGCCCCTATTTGGTTCTTTTTCAACGATGCCTGATCATTTTTGATAGTCTCTTGCTTCCTGTTTATATTTTTTCTCCTTTTATCTATGTAAATGTGTTAAACACATTTAATTTTTATTCTGTGTCTGCTAATTCTAATAACTGAAATTTCTGCAAGTCTGGTATTGCAGCTTCTCGTTTCTGCTATTTCTATCTCACAGTGGCTTTCTCCTTGTGTGTGTGTGTGTGTGTGTGTTTGGGGGTGGGGGACTTGCTGTTTGTTTTTGAAATATTTTATTGAGAACTCTTCTCCTTGGAAACTTGTGATAACTCTTTAAAGTGTTCAGAGGTGCCTGGGTGGCTCAGTCGATTAAGCCTCCAACTTCAGCTCAGGTCATGACCTTGCAATAAGAGAACTGCTTCATTCTCCCCTACATTTTGAGCAGAGGGTTTACTGGTTGCCAGATTTTATTTTGAATTATATCTCCCTAGAAGTTGCAGTTAAGATCAGCTGAAGTTGCATTCATATGAAGGCTGGACAGGGGCTGGGATGCTGCTTCCATGGTAGTTCGCTCGTAAGGCTGTTGGCAGAAGGCCCCATGTCCTTGCTGGCTATTCCTAGGAAGACTAGGTTTCTTACCATGTGACCCTCTCCATACAGCAACTTTGATATCCTCATGGCTGACAGCTGGCTTCTCACAGAGTGAGTGACCTGAGAGAACAAGAAGGATAAAAGAATACCTTTTGGGACCTAGTCTTGGGAGGGACATGACATCATTTCTGCCATGTATTTTTTAAAATGTTTAATGTTTTACTTATTTTTGAGAGGGAGGGAGGGGCACAGAGAGAGAGGGAAACATAGAATCTGAAGCAGGCTCCAGGCTCCGAGCTGTCAGCACAGAGCCTGACTCGGCTCGAACCCACAAACCGTGAGATCATGACCTGAGCCGAAACCAGATGCTCAACCAACTGAGCCTCTCAGGTGCCCTACTTCTGCCGTATTCTATTTATTGGTGGAAACAAGTCACTAAATCCAGTCCGCATTCAAGGGGAGAGGGATTAAGCCCCCTTCTTTTTTAAAAAAAATATTTGTTTGAGAGAAAGGGCATCTGGGGGAGGACAGAGAGAGAGAGAGCGAGAGAGAGAACAAGCAAGAGAGTGAGATAATAATGTCAAGACCTGAGCTGAAGTCAGATACTGAACTGACTGAGCCACCCAGGTGCCCCTTAAGACCCTTCTTAAGGGAAGGATCAAGTAATTTATGGACATATTTCAAAATCATGAAATACAACAAGACATGCCAACAAGCTGGTGAATTGGTGTCACCAATTCAAGAAGTATCACGTAAGTTTCTGCGCAAGAAAACTAGAATTGCCCTGAAGTCTTGCAGCTTTTATATGAAGTAACTTGAGGTTTTCCCAAATGTGACAACAGTCCTACAAATTTCCACGGTGTAACCGATGACAATTTGGCCAGATGAAAGAAACATTCCCAAACTAGCATTTGAACGATTTCTGAATGATTGAACTATTTTTCAATCAATCATGCTGGAGAAAAGATTATTTTTCTGTTCTCTCTATAGAGAATATTCCAAAATTAATATAGGGTTGGTGTGGGAGAAATGGGTGAAGGTGGTCACAGGTACAAACTGCCGATAATAAAACAAATAAGTTATGGGAATGATATTTAAAGCATGATGACTATAGTTAACAATGTTGTATTGTATTTTTTGAAGTTGCTAAGAGTAGATCTTAAAATTTCTCATCATAAGGGCACCTGGGTGGTTCAACTCCTAATTTCAGCTCAGGACATGATCTCATGGTTCATTAGTTTGAGCCCCAAGTGGGGCTCTGCACGGATAATGTGGAGGCTGCTTGGGATTCTCTTTCTCCCCCTCTTTCTTCCCCTTCCCCACGTTCTCTCTCTCTCTCTCAAAAACAATAAATAAATAAACACTAAAAAGAAAGTTCTCATCACACGAAAAAAATTGTAACTCTGTGGTTATGGATGTTAACTAGATTTATTGTGGTGATCATTTCATAATATATACAAATATTGAATCATTATGTTATACACCTGAAACTAATATATGTCAATTATATCTTACACAAGAATAGAAAAATTATAATGTTCTGCACTATTAAGGTTTTTAAAAAATTTTTTAAATATTTATTTATTTTTGAGACAGAGAGAGACAGAGCATGAGCAGAGGAAGGGCAGAGAGAGAGGGAGACACAGAATCTGAAACAGGCTCCAGGCTCAGAGCTGTCAGCACAGAACTTGATGGAGAGTTTGAACCCATGAACCATGAGATCATGACTTGAGCTGAAGTCAGACAACTGACTGAGCCACCCAGGTGCCCCTAAAGTTTTTTAAAAATTTTTCAAGTGTTTATTTATTTTGAGAGAGAGAGAGAGCTAGCAAGAGCAGGTGAGGGGCAGAGAGAGAGGGAGGGAAAGAATCCCAAGCAGGCTCCACATGGAGCCTGCCATGGGGCTCGATCCATAAACCAGGAGATCATGATCTGAGCTGAAGTCAAGAGTTGGGTGTTTAACGGACTGAGCCACCCAGGGACCCCTGCACTATTCAAGTTTTATTCCCAGCACACGGACACTCACAAAATCATTGTCATAGGAAGAGGTGGCCAAAAAGTATAGAGTGAAAAAAGGTGACAGGGTATTACAGAACTGTGCAAGGTTGTTAATTAATAAAAATATTGTATTATTTTCAGGATTCTGTGCTGAGCTCATGGGTGAGCAGCCAGTGCAGTTTCATGGGACAGAAGGGCCGTTCAATCAAGGCCTGAGGCTCTGCAGTCACCTCTTCAAAGTCTTCCTAATTTTATCTGTTAATGGGTGTTTTGCTGGTGAGGCCCCACGACACAATGGGATATACAGCAGAGACTGCATGGGTCTACTCTTGTTGCCTTTTTATTTTTTTTTATTTTTTATTTTTTATTTTTTTAATGTTTTATTTATTTCTAGGAGAGAGAGAGACAGCGCGAGCAGGGGAGGGTCAGAGAGAGAGGGAGTCACAGACTGAAACAGGCTCCAGGTTCTGAGCCGGCAGTCAGCACAGAGCCCGATGCGGGGCTCGAACCCACGAACCGCGAGATCATGACCTAAGCGAAAGTCGGACGCTTAACCGACTAAGCCACCCAGGCGCCCCTCTTGTTGCCTTTTTATCTCCTCGGGATGGGCCCTAAGCTGCCTGCTCCCCTGTGCCCTGGCACCCAGCCTCTTCCTCTCTGCTCTGGTGACCCCTGCCACCCTCCACTTAGGTAGGGGTGCAGGTACAGGATGGGGCCGGCTGGGTCAGAGAGGGTCTGGTTGAACTCGTGTGCCCTGTAGCCTCTCTGAGTAGGGCATGGCAGGTGGCCATCCCACCATTTAGTGGCCAGCCCATCAGGGGCAAGCCTGTCACCTTCCCCTGATCCAGGCACTGTCCCGGGGCACTGAGGTTGCAACACCCTGGAGGGTTGCCCTCTGCCTGTGGGTTGAGCATGGAAAGGGAGGCTACCTGGCTTGCCCTCCCTGCCCCAGTAATGTCAGCTGGCTGAAGAGGGAACCAGCAGCCAGCCATCAGGCCCATGTGCCCTCGCCACTGGAGTCCAGGGCAGTCCCTGCCTCACATGAGACATGGCACTGGATCCTCCAGTAGCCCCACGCCCAAAGATGCTCTCGCTGGCCTGCTCTGTGCCTAGGGGACCCCTCTTCATCCTTCCAACCTTCCTGGGTCTGGCCTGTATCCATCTCTCCGGCTGGATATAGAAATTGTGTCCTTTCAGCGACTGAACATTGCAATTAAGTCTTCTGGTATTTCCATTCAAGACGGACATAGCCCGATATGAAGACAATCTGTAACACTCATGATCACGATTTAAGACTTTTTTCTTATTCAGAACATTAAATAGCAAACAGGAAACACCCCAAGAGAGACTGCAAAATAAAGGGAAAAGCTTTGTATTTTGGTACCTTTAAACAGCATTTTCCTTTCCTGCTTTTGAACCGGGGACCCCGCATTTTCGGTTTGCACTGGGTTCCGCAAATCGTCAGCTTTGTTCTGTTTGTAATTTCCTGTGGTTCGTTTTCTCACCCTACAGAAATGTTCACTTTTCCACTTAATTTTGCACTCCTTTTCAAAGAGACTCCCCAGGACGGTAAAAGCTTCAACCACCTCCTGCATAAGGCGCACCCTCCGCGGCACCCCCAATATCGACCTTATCTTGAGCGAACCCATCGCGGATTAATATTTATTTTCCTTTTACACTTTTTCATCCAGTAATCCCGCAGAGCTCTTAAAATCAATGAGAGGGGGAAAATTCCTCGCAAGGGAGTATTTCAAAAAAGAAAGGAAATCGTTGGCACCCGAGGGGGAGCCGGAAACCGGCAGGGGGAAGTTGGCTAAGGGTCCGGGCCCTGGGGAGGGAGCCCCTGAGCAGGCGCTCGGAGCCGGGCCTGGGCTTGGGCGCGTCCCCTTTAAGGGGCGGGCCGTGGGCGGGGCCTGGCGGCGGCCCGCCCTCCCAGACTGCCCCGCGCGCGCCGGCAGTTTGGCCACGTCCCTGGCCACGTCGCGCCCGCTCTCGCCATCTTCGCCGCTTCCTCTCAGGGGCCGCTGCTGCCGCCTGAGCCGCCGAGCCCCGGGGCCGCCGCGCCGACCGCCGCCGCCATGAACATCTTCCGGCTGACCGGGGACCTGTCCCACCTGGCGGCTATTGTCATCCTGCTGCTGAAGATCTGGAAGACGCGCTCCTGCGCCGGTGAGCGGCGGGCGACGTCCCGGAGAGGCTCGGGCGCCAGGCCGGGTCGCCCTGAGGACCCGTCGACCTCGACCGCCCCGCGGCTCGCGGGCCTGCGGCGCCCGACACACCCCCTCGACCGGCACGGCGGGCGCCCGGACCCGGGGCGGGGGGGAACCCTGCGGTCCCTCGGGGTGGACGCTCGGGCCGGGCGGGGTGTCGCGGCGCTGGGCCCCGCTCGGCGCTGGGTCGGCTCCCGAACTTGAGCTGTCGGGGTGGAGGAGGCGCCAGCCGGACTGCGCTGGGCCGCATTCTGTCGGAAAAGTTTGGATGGGGCGGGGGCCGGGGGAGTCCGGCTGGCTCGCACCCCCCTCCTCCGCCTACGGCTTTAATGGGTGCTGCTCCGCGCCGGGGGGGTGCGGGGGGTCTGGAGGTGCGGGGAGCCCGCGAATCAATGGGACGGGAGGGAGGAGGATGGGCAGGACCGCGGCCCGCTCGGCCTGACGTGGCAGCCAGGCCAGCACGGGAGGTGGAGCGGGCGCGGGGAGGTCACCCCGCTCCCCACCCTGCGCCTTCGACGACTGGCCTTTAGGTTAGGGTGTCGGGTCAGACCTGTCCCTAGAGTGTGGTGGGCTTCACCCCAGCTCTGGGGTCCAGGATCACACACGGGGTGTGAGGAGGTCTCTTAAGTGAATTTCTTGGGGACCGTCAGTGCTGCTTTGAGAAACGAACTGGTTTGTGGAACTCCCGAGTACCTCCATCTAATAACGAGTTCTCTTAAACCTGTGGCGCCGGGGACCGCCGAGGTCTCATGTGGCTCATGTGGTCTCCTGAAGTCCTCACTCCACGTCACCAGTGAGTTGGCGACTCCCTCCTCTGGAATACACATTTCATGCATGCATTGCTGGGAGGCGGGGAGACAGATCTTTCCCAGAACATAGCTGTGAAGTTTTACATTGCATCAACCCTACAAGCCGAAGAGCGGTGAATTTTTAAGTGCTGTCTTAAAACGCAGTGCCTTGCAACTTCTTTTTGATGCCATGGCCTCAGTGGTGAAATATATTTTGAGCTCAAGAGCTGAATTTTTGCAGAGGCAGTAAAAGATGGGAGCCCTAAAGGACCTGGGTGGCCGAGATCCCCTTTACCTGATTGCTTTCTGAAGGTTTCTACATCTAGAGTGACACCCCGCATCTTTGCTGTCTTCAGGTGTCACCTATCTCCCCAGAACATACCTGAGATGGAGGAAGTAAGCAAAAGCACAAGAGACCTTTGAGCAATTAAAATGGATATTACAAAGTCCATGTGCTGAAACCAGTGCTGTGTGGCTCAGAGGCCATCTCTACTCTCGTACCTATTCTGAGAGGTTCAGTTGTATGATTTCTAGTTAAAGCAAAGTAGTTGCAGCAGTTGTGATAGCTGGCATTTAAGCACTTGCTGTGCAGAAGGTAGGGCGCTACCTGCTTTCTACAGCTTATCCCACCTAGTCATTCATCTTGAGAGCGAAGTGCTATTGTCCTCAAGTGCTATTGTCCTCGGTCTGTGGAGGAGGGAACTGAGTCTTAAGGGAGATGAGGAAATGAGTGGTAGAGGCAGGACTGAAGCACAAGCAGTTTCACAGTTAAGGATTCTGAGTCAATGTCCCTCTGTTTTGCCCTAAGTAAATTTAGTTTAAACGTTTGATGCCAGACCGGTAGGTTTGGCCATTTTTTTTGTTACACTCAGGAAATTTTTTTCTCCTGCTTTGTTGAAATATGATTGACATAGAACATTGTATTCATTCTAGGTGTGCACCATAGCGATTTGATATCTATCTATTGTGAGGTGGTCACCGCAATAAGCTTAGTTAATTAACATCCATCACCCCACATAGGTAACCGTTTTTTTCCTTGTGATCAGAACTTTTAAGATCTACTCTCCTATCAACTTTCAAATATACAATACAGTGTTATTAACTATAGTCATTGTGCTATACCTTCATCTCCAGGACTTATTGGAAGTTTGTACCTGTACCCATTTCACCCACCCCTCACTCTGAAAATGTTACTTTTAATCTTGATTTTTGCTCCAAAAGTTTTGTATAAGTCTCTTCATCTCTCACATATTTCTCAGAAGCCTGATTTATGTCTTATTTTAGTATATGTGCTGCCGAAGCGAGCACAGAAGCCTGTTTTATGTCAAGTTCTTAAGTGCTGAGATGTGTTGTCTCTTAAATATATGTCTAAACTAAGGTATTGAGGAGAAGTTAGTGCACCTCCAGGTATAGATTTTTTAATGTTTATTTTTTGAGAGAGGGAGAGAGAGAGAGAGAGAGAGCGCGAGCATAAGCAGGGGAGGGGCAGAGAAAAAGAGAGAATCCCAAGCAGGCTCCACAGTGTCAACACAGAGCCAGCCATGGGCCTCGAACTCACAAAACGTGAGCTTATGACCTGAGCTGAAATCAAGAGTCAGATGCTTAATCAACTGAGCCACCCAGGCCCCCAGGTATAGAATTCTTAAGGAAAGCTTGAGTAATACAGAGAAAGTGAAGATGATTTGCTGTTTTGTTTTTTTTTTTAATATTCACTCTTTTCATTTGGGAGATTTAGGAGCATTTATGAAAATAGAGAAAATATTTCCGCCAAAATAATGAAGAAGATAAGTAGTTAAGTTCATGTGTGTTTGTCAAGTATTCCTACAGTTTAATGCTCTAGTTTTAGGGCATTATTAAGCTTCTCTTTTTCGGCCTTAGGGTCATTTTAGTTCTTATACATGAGATTTCCTGGCCTTTTAAAAATCAAAATCACCGAGATCATTTATTTAGAGTTAAATGCTAAATTTGACTAGCTCCTCTGTTTGTTTTTCCATTCTAAATTATGAAAGTTGTTTAGAGGCTTTTGAAAGAGTAAGAATTTGATATGAGTTTCTCAGATAACTGCGCTAAGAGACATGTACATTCAGATTGTGTTTCTCGCTTTGAAAATACTGGTATTGGGGTTCATTTTTGGGATTTTGGCACATATTCTGAACATGCCTGCAGCCAGAACCATGGGACTTATCCCCCTTAGAGTAAGGGCTGAGACAGGTTAGCGAGGAAGCTGGAGATTCTGTTTTCCTGACCATCTAATGTGAGAATGAGCACCTTAAAGGGCCTGCATTCCAGAAGGGGCAGGAGAGCTGATCTCTGTGTAGCTGTGTTAAAAATGGCAGTCCCGTGTGTCATTGTCTGCCGTTGTCATTACAGAGGGGTGCTCGAAGGAAATGTGACTTTCTCATATTCTTGAACTGTCATTATAACCTGATCCACAGCATGCTGGACATATCACTAGCCTTGTCCATCCTTGTCCTAAACGCAGACCTGGATAGCCTTGGGAGAACAAGCCTTGGATTGTAGATGAAGAACTTCCTAGCAACATCTTCCTGTAGGCTGGCTGATCGTTATTAATAGTGCTGTATCTATTGTGCTTAAATTACTGGGGGAGTTCTCAGATCTATGACTCCCAGCCACCCTTTCCTAGTCTCTCCTCCGCTTCCCCCTCCCCCCCCATCTACTGCTTTGATTGTTGTTAGCTTTTGTTATGTAGGTTGTGTTGTAGACTTTTTATCATCCCAAACATTACAGGAGCATACAATGTCCCAGCGTTTCTCATCATTGGATAGCTTATAATTTTGAAGTACAGAATCTCATCTTTTATTGTGGTCATTGAGTACTTCAGGAAGCTTTTGTATTACATTCCTAGCTCTCTCTTTGTAGCAGCTGTCACCTCTGTTCTTTTTTTTTTTTTATTTCTAGGAGAGAGAGAGACAGCGTGAGCAAGGGAGGGTCAGAGAGAGAGGGAGATACAGACTCTGAAATAGGCTCCAGGCTCTGAGCTGGCAGTCAGCACATAGCCCGACGCGGGGCTCGAACCCACGAACCACGAGATCATGACCTAAGCCAAAGTCGGACGCTTAACCGACTAAACCACCCAGGTGCCCCACCTCTGTTCTTTTGAGTGCCAGTCTGTTGACTAATCATTGCTCTCCATCTGATGACCACCCATTGTGGGGACACAATTCAGAGCAGCAGCTTTCAAAGTCTCTGCTGTCAAGACAGTTGCAATGTAGTTGAAATAATAAGACCTATATAAAAAGATAAAAGTACAGGATATTAAATATTAAACTATGTAAACAGTAACAGTACCTGGGTGGCTCAGTCATTTAAGCAGCTGACTCTTGATCTCAGCTCAGGTCATGATGTCACAGTTCATGAGATCAAGCCCTGTCTCTGGCTCTACACTGACAGCACAGAGCCTGCTTGGGATTTTCTGTCTTCCCCTCTCTCTGCCCCTCCACTGCTGTCTCACTCTCTCTCTGTCTCTCTAAATAAATAAACATTAAAAAAAAATAAAAATAAACCACTTAGACAGTAAATCCTATAGGTGTGAAGTGTCTAGAAGGATCCCTTGACTTTCTGGCAAGGAATATGTAAGACGTATGTGAAGAAAAATTCTGAAACTTTCCTGAGGGACATAGAGGATGACCTGAGTGTATGTTCATACTGTGGTCCTGGATAGCACCAGGCAGGCTGGTAAGGAAGCAAGATGATTCATCTCCCCAAATTAATTTACTGATTCAGAATATCATCAAAGCTAAATGACAGTAAACTGAGAGAAGTAATCTACAATATATGTAAGTGACAAAAAGTTAATATAAATAACAAAACATTCCTACAAATTAAAAAAAGATAGAAAAATAGGAGAAGTTGGCAGTTCACAGAAGAATAGCAGAAGGCCCATTAAGCACGAAAGAATGCCCAGCCTCACTAATAGAAACTTGGACAGTAGAACAGCCAGGCATACCATCATTTGCCTGCTGGGTGGGAAAAGTAAGATGTTTATAATGTTTAATAGATGCAAAGGTATGGAAGGGCATTCTCATCTGGTGTTCAGGAGTTTGAAAATTGGCATAGCCTTTCTAGGAGAAATCAAAACTTAAAGTTGATGTTTGTATATTTTATTCCAGCAGTTCTTAGGAATGTGAACTATAGAAACATATAAGTGCACCAACTATCTATAGGTGTGAAGATGTTCCTTGTGCCTAAGTAAGTACAAAGCACTGTAGATAAAAAAGATGTCTGTGCAGTATTCATAAGAACAAAAATCATAACCCAAATGTCCATTAATGGAGTGGTTGCTCAAATGTTGGTACTTTCACACTATGAAACATTATACAGCCATTAACAAGAATGAGTTAGAAGTATTAACAGGAGACTATAAGAGCTTAATTTAAAAAAAAAAAAGGAAATTGTAGGGAAAAAAACAGGGAAAATAAATCTGAGGTGTTAAGTTAAAAAAGCAAATTGTAGGGACACCTGGCTTGCTTAGTTGGAGGAGCATGTGACTCTTGATCTCAGGATTGTAAATTCAAGCCCCGTGTTGTATGTAGAGATTACATAAAAGTATTTAAAAAAATAAAACCTTAAAAAAACATTGCAAAGCAAAAGATTGTATGGCTCCATTTTAAGGGGAAAACATATGCAGGGACATATACAAGCACATATATAGAAAGGGGCTTTTAAAAAGCCTGGAAAGTTGCATTTAAAATGGAGGTGGGAGGGATGTTAAAAGGTCCTTTTGCTTTTTATTCCATAATATTTTAACCCAGTTGGAATTTTTAATGAAATAGCATGGATGTCTTCGAAAACAAGAAAAATGACAAAACAGTACGTAGTAAGAGCTGTCATTTATCAAGCTTTCGCAGAGTGGCAGGTATAAAACACTTTTTCTCTAATAGTCCTATTGAGTTGTTATGATTTGTCCCCATTTGACAGATACAGAAAGTGAGGTTTGGGGGGGCAATGTACGAAACGGGCCCAGGCTTATCCTGTGTGTTCAGGGGCGGAGCTTGAACTCAATCCCTTTGGCTCCAAAGCCTCTTTTTCCCTAAGTCACAGAGTTATGTTATGAGTCAGTTCCTGACGATTAGCCTGCTGTTCCAGGGGAGGTTAATGGCCTTTAGGAGAGTATCAACTTCCTTAGAGACAGTGGGTCCGGAGAGTGGTGCCTGGGGTCCTTGTTGAATGCTGCCCTCCTGGTGGTCTGATCTGTGGGGCTTGGTTGCAGCTTAGCTGTTACCAGGACAAAAATAATTCATGGGAAGCTTTTCTGTTTGGCTGAGGGTTCTGCTCTATAAACCAGGGGGAGTATAAGAGAGTCAAATTTTAACCTGCACACAATTTATAGTAATGTATGCTGTAGTATGTAGTTGTAGGATTTTATGGAATTTGGCCCAATGGGAAAAGACAGGAACAGTGTTAGCTTTAATGACTGATTTCCACTTAACTAGTTATACTCCTTAATATGGAAATTTGGTGCATTTGGTATTGGGATAGCTGATTCAGAAACATTTAGAGTGTCTGTTGAGAGCTTGTTACCTGCTAGCCTTTTCATGTTTTGGTCTCAAAACAGGGAGAAAGTGACTGAGGGAACCCCTCGCCCCTCAGGAGATTCCTGCCCCCTCTGTCTTCAGCTGAGATCCCTGCCATCTTGTGAAGATACGGCAGTTTTCCTGTTTTATTTATTTTTTATTTTTTTAATTTTTTGAAATGTTTTATTTATTTCTGAGAGAGAGAGAGAGAGAGAGAGACAGTGTGAGCAGGGGAAGGTCAGAGAGAGAGGGAGATACAGAATTTGAAACAGGCTCCAGGCTGTGAGCTAGCTGTCAGCACAGAGCCTGATACGGGGCTCGAACCCATGAACCACGAGATCATGACCTGAGCTGAAGCTGGATGCTTAACCAACTGAGCCACCCAGGTGCCCTGCAGTTTTCTTGTTTTAAAGTGAAGGGCAGCAGCTTACTAACGAGTGATGAGGATCCCAGCCCAGGACGAATGGGGTGGAAGTGCACAAGCCCACTGGGGTTTCCAGCTCGGCAGTTCCCACTTGGATCTTGCACTGCCAGACGAGCTGCAGGCCACACGCTGCCTGTCTCTCTGCTCTGCTGTGCGGGGGGCTCTCCTACCTTTTGGTTGGCAGTAAATTAGGACAGAGCCCAAAGAACATTGCCTATTTACAGTCATAGAGACGCAGTATGACTTGGAAACTCTTTGCAAGTGTTATTCCAAAATGAGAATTTACCCCATGACATGAAAATAAAACGAGGTGGGGTTTTTTTTGACCATTTGTTCACTCATTCAGCAGGTATTTTCTTAGCCCTGCTGTGTGTCAAGCCCAGTGCTGAGCACAGAGAATACAGAATGGAAAAGACATGACCCCAACCTTTGGAGATCTCCGTGTCTGTGGGGGAAGAGGGAAGAGAGGCAACCAGATAATCACAGTGTATTTTATAAGACTGTTAATAGGAGCTAGGGCAGCAGCTGCTGGGAAGGGGTTCCCATTATGTACTTGCTGAGAGAATAAACAGCACCAAGAGAAGTGTCTTCAAACACAGCCTGCCAGAGGAAGTGATGTGTGAATTAGGTCTCAAAGGGGAGTGGTAAAAGTGACATGAGAGTCCTGGATTTTTGCTATAGGAATGCTGAAAATGGGGACAAATGTCAAATGTATCTGGCTTCTAAAATTCCATTAGAATAAACCCTTTATAACAAACTACTATATGTGCCCTATAATTTTTTTATTTAAAATGTTGGAGAGAACCACATAGGAAGTGAACTGGGAATTTCTCAAAGCTTCAACAGATCTCAAGTGTGAAGTGCATGTTCCCTTTCCTTTCCCCTCCATCTCTTCTCTCTTTGTGAATGGCAGCTTCATTGTTCTCCTTTGGAACATTGATCTCTGATAAGAAAAAGAAGCTGCCCATTACTGGGAAAGACTGAAAGGAGCAGAATGTTTGTATCTCCACCTCTTACCCTTGAAGTTGGTTACTGTTGATGGATCTAGAAGGAAGAGAGTCAACTTTTCCTTCAATTTCTATTTGGGTGTTTTTGTGAATAGACTAGAACTGCAAATATTCATAGGTAGAAAGTAACATTCTTGTATCCAGGCTTTGAGTTTCAACAAGTGGTGAAATAAATATCATTTAAAAATAATGTGATTTGGGGCACCTGGGTGGCTTAGTCGGTTAAGCGTCCGACTTTCGCTTAGGTCATGATCTCACGTTTGTGGGTTCAGTCAGTAAGCGATGGATTTCTTCTCAGGCAAAATTAAAAAAATGTGATTTGAGAGCACCTGGGTGGCTCAGTCAGTCGATGGATTTCTTCTCAGGCCGTGATCTCATGGTTTGTGAGTTCAAGCCCCATGTTGGGCGCTGCACTGACAGCATGGAGCCTGCTTTGGATTTTCTGTCTCCCTCTCTCTTTCTCTCAAAAATAAATAAATAAATATTAAAAAATAAATAAAAACAAAGTGATTTTCACATCCGTAGGAGTGTTGCCAATAATTAGGTGCAGTGACATTTCTGCTAAATACATGCTTACTTAAATGTCTAATGGGGTGAAGTTTGCAATGTAAAGGAGGGTGGGTGGGTTCTGATGTGTAGGAAGATTCAGTTTCCTTAATGAATTTGCTCAGTCTTCATCTGAAACCCATACTTCACATCCTTTGTCACGTAAATACCTGGCCACATACAGATGTCAGAAGAGCTAAGTGCACATGACCTTCAGTACTTCCCCCAGCTGAGTCTCCACCTGTGGCAACAGCGCTCCAGAGCTGGCCTGGTGGTTGGAGGTGGAAGCAGATTCAAAGCTTTTTTTTGTTTTTAATGTGTTTGTTTATTTTTGAGAGACAGAATGTGAGTGGGGGAGGGGCAGAGAGAGAGGGAGACACAGAATCCTAAGCGGGCTCCAGGCTCTGAGCTGTCAGTATAGAGTCCGATGCAGGACTCAGATTCACAAACCACGAGATCATGACCTAAGCTGGAGTCTGAGCTAAAACTGACTGAGCCCCTCTGGAGCCCCCCAGAGTTTTTTTTTAAATGCTGCTTTTGAGCACTGGCTGTAGTGATAGCCTTTTGTCATTGCATCCAGCATCCACAGCAACGTTTTTATGGTATGATGAATCTAAGAGGTGGAATTTTTAAGAACCTTAACATGACCAAGAAATGCTGCCCTTGCAAAATAAGTCACCTTGGGAGGTGCCCTGGTGGGGGGTGGGGTGGGGGGGTGGTGTTACTGCTCAGACTGTTAACTGAAGCAGTGCACCTAACTGGGTTCCTCATCCCCTTAATCCCATTAGATGCCAACACCATCCTCCTCTGAAGAATTTGTCACCATGAGATACATTGTTTTAAAGTGGAAAGAAAGATGCTACAGGTAGCAAACCAGTTATAACACTAACAGCAGAATCAGTGAAATTATTCCTATCTAAAGTCTTTGAGAGGGGCGCCTGGGTGGCTCAGTTAGTTGAGGGTCTGGCTTCGGCTCAGGTCATGATCTCACGGTTCGTGGGTTCAAGCCCCATGTTGGGCTCTGTGCTGACAGCTCAGAACCTGAAGCCTGTCTTCAGATTCTGTGTCTCCTTCTCTGACCTTCCCTGCTCAATGCCGTCTCTCAAAAATAAAACATTAAAAAAAATAAAGTCTTTGAGAAATATAATGTTCATTTGAACAGTACAGCACCTGGTATATTGGCACTGGCATAATTAAGGCCCTTTCCCATAGTTTACCTGGCATAAGACTACAAAGTGGTTAGAACCTCCCTGAAGGAGTACATTCAAGAATGTTAATTGGAAAAGGAAAAAAAAAAAAAAAAAAGAATGTTAAGTGAAAGGAAAAGTACAGCAGCTCTCATTTAGGGAGTCCTCCCGGACTTCAGCCCTGCCCCTGGAGCCCACTTCCCATGTGTGCGCTCCCTGCAGTGCTCTCCTCAGGAAGCACCCAGCTCCTCTAACACGCTCTGCTAATACTCTCCTTTTGTTTCCTTAGGTATTTCTGGAAAAAGCCAGCTTCTCTTTGCACTGGTCTTCACAACTCGTTACCTGGATCTTTTTACTTCGTTTATTTCATTATATAATACATCTATGAAGGTACAGTATGCCAGCTGACGGGATGCATTTTACCCATGGTTCACAGGCCGATGGAAGCTGTGAAATTTGGGCCAGTTGTGCACTTAAACATCTTCGAGAGCGAGGTCTAAACTTGCCGTTCTCGGCGTCAGCACTTTCAGACCACCTTGTACGTAGTACAAGTGGGAATAGAATAGTGTTATCATCAAGCATATTTTGTTTCAAAGCAGTATCTATTTAATTGAAGTGCTTTGCACTTAAAGACTTTTCTATTTTAAATTCCTTGAGTCTGATAAACTTCTAAAGCTCTTGATAACCCTGTGAGAAAGAGGGGTGACTATTAATGTTTTCAAGCAGTGGGAAATTACAGGCTCCCTGGGAAACCCAGCAGGTTGGTTCAAAACCAGGAACAAAGGCCACCGGCGCTCCTTGCTGCGATACCTGTTTTGCTGTCGTGCGAGGGATTATGCACTAGTTTCTACTTTTTTCCCTGTTAAATCCATGTTCTGTAACCTTCTTTGTGCCACCTTTATCGCTTTTGCCATGCCTAAATAACCTCTGCGCCATCACTGGTTTTTATAAGCATTAGTATTCCATGGCGTTAGTGTCGTTATAGTTTCCCGCATGAAAACAAATGTGTAGTTATGAAAGTGCAGAATGTGAACCTCCGGGGCTGCATGTGCCTCACTTCCAGAGGCCTTGGTTCCACGCAGTCGTGGAACTTACACTTCCTGAACACCCACGGCGTGCCCACTCCCCTAGGGCTGAGGACAGGGCAGGAGCCAAGCAGGAGGCTTCCTGTCTGGTAGTGGAGTGTAGATCGATCATCCCAAGGCTGAATGAATGGCCGCAGTTTGGGATAGCTGCTGTGAAGCAGAAGTATGGGGCTGCCACCTTGTGCCGGAGGAGTCTCATTTCTTCCCTCTTCCGTTCTGCATAGCTTACTGAGCACCTGGGTGCGGGGCCCTGTTGTCGGTGCTTGATCGTTGGCACACCCGAGGGAGTAGCGTTTAGGCTGATGCCTGTTGGTGTGGCACTTAAAAAGCATTTTTCCTAAACACAGGTCAGAGGAGACAAAGCAGTATTTGGACCTGTGGTCTTTACTAAAAAGCAACTTTGAGTTACCTATAATCATTCCATTCTTCATTACTAGGTAACGGGAGCCTCATAATCAGGAAATCGTTTGCTTGCTTAAAATGGCTAGGTCCCTGTCTGTCGTCCAGGCAAGTTAAAGCTGCAGGTATTAGGAGTGTGTGAGCAATAATTTTCCTCCATTCCCCTTGGAATACCTAGCTTTCAGAGGGCTCCTTCTTGTTTGATCCTAGTTTCCAAGCATGTCCTGAAAACCAGAGAAGAGAGGACCAAGTTTTATGTTCTCATGGCTTTGACTTTAACTGTTATTTATTTATTTTGAGAGACAGAGAGCGGGAGAGGGACAGAGAGAGAGAGAGAGAGAGAGAGAGAGAGAGAGATCTTAAGTAGGCTCCAAGCTGTCAGCATGGAGCCTGATGCAGGGCTTGATACCATGACCGTGAGTTTATGACTTGAGGTGAAATCAAGAGTCCAGTGCTTAACTGACTGAGTTGCCCTGGCGCCCCTTGTTGCTTTCACTTTAAATGTCCAGCACTGGTGGGGCGCCTGGGTGGCTTAGTCGGTTAAGCGTCCGACTTTCGCTTAGGTCATGATCTCACAGTTCGTGGGTTCAAGCCGGCTCTGTGCTGACTGCCAGCTCAGAGCCTGGAGCCTGTTTCAGTCTGTGACTCCCTCTCTCTGACCCTCCCCTGCTCACGTTGTCTCTCTCTCTCTCTCTCTCTCTTAGAAATAAATAAAACATTAGAAAAAAATTAAAAAAAAAAAATGTCCAGCACTGGTGAGAGGAGACGGCAGCTGCTTTCCCCGGTGGCCGCTAAAGCCTTTGTGGACATGATCTTGGCTGGCTGAAGGCTGGGTGCTGAGGAGCGACCTTGGCGTGACTTGGTTGGATGTTCTGCTGGAGGGGACTGTGTTTATTTTTTTTATTTTTTATTAAAAAAAATTTTTTTTAAATGTCTTAATTTATTTCTGAGGGAGAGAGAGACAGCACCAGCAGGGGAGGGTCAGAGAGAGAGGGAGACACAGAATCTGAAACAGGCTCCAGGCTCTGAGCTAGCTGTCAGCACAGAGCCCGACACAGGGCTTGAACCCACCAACCATGAGATCATGACCTAAGCCGCAGTTGGACACTTAACTGACTGAGTCACCCAGGTGCCCCACTCTGTGCATAAGTGTATATATACTTTGTTGATACATGTAGATGATATGTTATTCACATACACATATATTTGTATGTGGAGAGAACTCACAATATAAATAAGATACTAATCTTCCTTGATTTTTTTTCATAGTTCAGTATATGGGTATGACCAACAATTTAATACCTTGTTAACTATTTATTTGCAAGTATAATTTTATGATGAAGTGCTAGGGACAGTTAATGTCTGTGTTTTGTTGTTAAGCATATGACTGGGTTTGATAATTGCTCTCCTTTTCCTATTAAGTCCTTTGCCCAGATGTTTTCCTAATTAGGTTTTGCAAGGTGGTTTTCCCCGGGGAGGAGTCCCAGGCAGTGCAGATGATACCCCAGTCGTTCCTGTTCGTAATCTAAACCTGCCCTTTGCTTCTTGGGCCTAAAACTTTGCATTCTGAACATTGCTGTAATTTCAGAATATCATACTTTCCCTTTGGGTTGGATGAATACATGGTGTTTGGCTTTTTGAGTATGAAAGAACCTAACTGGATTGTAAGCCTTTAAACAGCTGTACCTCAGTGGGAGCTCCCTTACGCAGGCAGCGCTGTTTTACAGGCTATGGCTTACTTTTGGTTTTGGTTTTGCTTTTGTTATGTTACCGGACAAAATTTCATAGAAATGGTCTGAATATTCTGTGTTAAAGTAACACGAGGTCAGCAAAAATGGGCACCGTAAAGTTAAACGTGAGTTATGTGGTATCTTATCTTTACACGAGCACTAGTGGAGGGAGGTGCACTGGGTTTGAACTGCACTGAGTGAACTTTGCGATCTTTTTTTTTTTTTTCTTAAGCTGCTATCTAATAGTTTGTGGTGAGATTAAAAATACATGCTTTGGCAGTTTCTTATAAAGTTAAACGTACACTTTTAAGGAATGATCCAGCAATCCCATTGCTAGGTATTTACCCAAGAGAAGTGAAAACTTAGGTTCATACAGATGTCTGTACATACATGTCCTGAGCAGCTGTATCTACTGTCCTCCAGGCTGGGCAGCACCCACCTGTCCTGTAGCTCCATCCACCTATTGTGTGCGGATGGACACTGTGTGGTAACATGCACGCGGTGGGCTGCTCCTCGGCAGCTGAAGGGAGCCTTGGTTACTACAGTACACGGCAGCATAGTTGGATCGAGAATGCATTAGCTTCGTTAAAGAAGCCAGTCTTGGGGGGCATACCATCTGATTCCAGTCATGTGGCATTCTGGAAAAGGCAAAAACTATAAGGACCAAGAATAGATCAGTTATCAAAAAAAAAAAAAAAAAAGATCATTTATCGCCAGAGGTTGCGCCTGGTCGGAGGGCTTGACTACAAAGGGGCTGCATGAGGGAGTTTTTGGGGGGTCATGAGATGGGACTATTCTGTGTCTTGATCATGGTGGTGGTTAGATGACTCATAGAAGTATACACCTCCCAAAAATGACATTTATTGTCTTTAAGCTTCAAACCAAAAAAGCTAAGGAAACAAATCTTGCCTTTCTGAGCATGCAAACGATGTAGAAGAAAGCCACAGGAGATGGGACCGTTGTGACGTTATCGATGACCTGGTGCTTTCCTGTTCTTAGCTCATCTACATTGCCTGTTCCTATGCCACGGTGTACCTGATCTACATGAAATTTAAGGCGACCTACGATGGGAACCATGATACCTTCCGAGTGGAGTTTCTGGTGGTCCCTGTGGGAGGTCTCTCCTTTCTAGTCAATCACGATTTCTCCCCTCTTGAGGTGAGTCAAGGGGTTAGTTAGTGGGCATGTCCACTTCCTGTGTTTGCAGATAATGTGGGACGGTTCCATTTTGCTTGTGTTTCCAGTTTGGCAAGCTTCTGACTCAGCATACAGTATTTGGTGTAAATAAGTCACGGGAGACCAGCTGGCGAGGCAGAGCACCCGTGGGAGAGGGGTAGCCCCGGCTGGCAGCTTCGTGCACCCTGGCAGAGAGCTGCATTCACTCTGGAGCCTAGATTCGCAGCGGGACAGGCTTCTCTGGGAGAAACATGTCTGTAGATTCACAGAAAATTGTACAGGGAAGAGGAGATGTTGGAGAGGCGAGGTCATGAAAATTCACACAGGTCGAGGCGTCTAGTTACCCAACTTGTCATTGGGAGTGTTGTGCCTCTTAAAAGGAGCAAGTTTCTAAGACTTACCAAACCGCGAAGCTGCTCTGTTTGCGCTCAGATGCCCAGAATGCTGTCTGTGCTGCTCCACGATAAAGCAAGAGTGTTTCCCGTGAGCTCACGGTGGGTACTGACCGAGCCTTGTGGTTTCTCTTACAGATTTTGTGGACCTTCTCCATCTACCTGGAATCCGTGGCTATCCTTCCCCAGCTCTTCATGATCAGCAAGACGGGGGAGGCGGAGACCATCACCACCCACTACCTGTTCTTCCTGGGCCTCTACCGTGCTCTGTATCTCGTCAACTGGATCTGGCGCTTCTACTTTGAGGGCTTCTTTGACCTCATTGCTGTGGTGGCCGGCGTTGTCCAGACCATTCTGTACTGTGACTTCTTCTACTTGTACATCACAAAAGGTACGTCAGGCGACGTGCTCCCTGCCTTGTTCCTACCGCTGTGTGTTTTCAGGAGCGATCTGGCCCAGGACGCTCCTAATGTGGCACTAACTCCAAAAACACAGCTCGTTTCAGAAAAACATTTTAATGACCATCAAGTAAAATTCTGGATCAATGTTTTCAGCCTTTTTTCTTTTCCCAGCTTTATTGTTTCTTTTTTATGACAGCATGTTTTTATTGTAAAAAAAATTAATTAGCTTTCATCATTATGAAAACAGTCACCTGAACCCTAGCACTCAGAGATAGTCGGTGTTAATGTTTCAGGAAATGTGACTTCAGATATGTCTATGCATATACACAGATACTGGATTTTTAAACTATACATGTTATTCTATAATCTGGGTTTTCTTCCCAACTCACATTTTTTCAAGTCAGGAGATAGAAATCTACATCATTTTCAGGAGCCATAGAGTATTTCATTATGTGTATTACCATAATTACTCGGCTCCCGGTTCGTGGGTATTCAAGTTGTTACTCATTAGTTGCTATTAAAATCCAGTGCTTAATTTGGTATCCTTGTACATGTATATTGTCCCATTTATATAAATATAGGACATGCAAATGTCACAGTAATCTGATAGAAAAAAAGACATTTATGCATGTGCACACAAATGTAAGCATATAGTTTTAGGGAATTCAGGACCCCCTGAAACCCAACTGCAGCCTCAGGCTAAGAACCCTTGCTATACAGCTATATAGTATAATTCCTAATGGCTAGGTACAAGGGCATATATGTCTTTTTTAAGCTCCAAAATTTCATAGACCTCATATGTTTCAACAGTTGTATTTTAATATATATTGAATCGAGAGAAAGTCATGATAGGAAATGCTGCTGTGAATTTAGTGACATTTTCAGTCGAATTGGTGTTTCTTAAATTCAGTTGCTGTGGCACTGAGGAACATGAAGAAAATTCGAGTGTATGTGCACAGGCCGAATTCATGGTTCAGAGAGTTCTGTTTATTGACACCGAAATCGAATGACTGTTGATGCCAAAAGCTTGTCTCATTGTACCTTATTTTGTAGTGTCTGAGTGTGACAGGCTTCTGGGAATGGGAAAAGAAACTGTAAACTTGTCAATACCAGTAACCTTTTGTTTTCTCTTCCTCTCTTTAAAATCCTAGTACTCAAGGGAAAGAAGCTCAGTCTGCCAGCGTAAGTGCCAAAGACCGTCACCGGCATCTGTCCTTCAGGGTGCTCGGACAGAGTTCTTACCACAGCAAAGGCACAAGATGCTTGATACGGAAAATCAGAAACTTAACTCTTTTGTTCAGATAGTCATCAGTGGCTCTGTAGGAACCCAGAGGAAAAGAACCAGAGGTTTCTGTTTAATGCATCTTGCCTTATCTTTTTTTATTACTATGTACAAAGATTTTTTTACACAAAGAAACTTAATGCTGTATTAATAAATTCAGTGTGTAGCTTCAATTGGGGTAGTTCCAAAAGTGAAGATTTTGTGAGGAATAAGTGCAACTTTTTTTTTTAATTCTTTGAAATTGTTGATTCTTTGTGTCTGCAATGAAATTGTACTCCTTGACAGTTGGTAGATTATATATTCTTCCATCTATCAAACTTGCATTCCACTATATTTATTTTTTGCCAAAAGATGAGTTATATTTGTTTGAAATCTGAGACACTATGTTCCATTTGATATATCTATTCAAATCTCTTTGCACCGAACGTGGAAATCCTTCCTCAGACATCAACACTACATGTAAGGCCGGTAAGGATGGCTTGGAAGTTTTCTGGTTTTCATTACCAAAATTGTATGATTCTGAATGTAGGAGTCAGATTTAAGAGTCCCCAGTGGTGCCTGCCCTCCTCTTCTGCTGAGAAGAGTCAGTGTGAGACTGTCCCAAGGATGTCGAAGAACTCGGTGGACGGGGGTCTGGGCCGCTTGCCATCTACGTGTGGGACGTGAGGGGCATTATGTCCTCTGAGGAACGGAACACAAGCACTCACGTATCACCTTTATTTTCACTTGAAAAAGATGAGTACAACCATGTCCATGCTCAGATTCACACGGTTTCTCGTATCACTTTTGGATAGTAAATTGATTTACGTTTTTTTTTTCTTAATTGGCAGTACCAATTGCCATTCCTTATACTCATAGATTTTTTGTTTTTGTTTTTGTTTTTACTGAGCTCTTGCATGATTTCTCTTGTTACCATCCTAAATAAACATTTTATTAAACACAGACTAAATTGTCTTTTTTTTTTTTTTTTGGTGAATTAGGCTTTTGGAATATCCTATATCAGGATGACTTTTTTCATTTTAATTGGCAACAAAAGCTCTATATAGGGCCGTAAACATTTATTATCCGCTAATTAATTTAAAACTTCCTGTGTTTTGAGGAAAAATTGGAGTTTTTTTCTCCTGATTTTGCCATTTTATTGATTTGCTACATTTTTTTGATTTTATGCAAAGCATAGGACTTTTGTTTTTATGTGATGCACCACAAAATGTTGAAGAGTTGAATACTAACAGTGCTTACTACAAGGATGTAGTATTTTTGCTTGCTGCGTTAAAATAATTTGTGGAAGAAGGGAGCTAGATGGGTTTTACTTTTATCTAGTGTGTCTCTTAACATCTTTCTGAATTGGCAGTGTAACAGCATAATTTAACCTTGTCTTTCTCTCCCACCTTGCTCCCCCCACCCCGTGCATCATGGTTTTGCTTTGGGATATCCGTATGTCTCTAGCATTCTAGTCTTGGGTTAGTTTCTGTTTTCACCCTCCTTGGAAGATTCTGAGAGCGCCAAGGAAGGGTGGGAAATAGCCACAGAGTGGAGCAGACTGCTTGCTGCCCACACTGGGGGTGGGGTGGGAGGCTCACACTGTCTTTGTGCATGTAAATCAAACACGAGTTGGGACCATTTGTGGGAGAGCACAGTGCAGAAAACAAGGATCTAGGACCTCAGCAGGCCGCCTGGCTTGGGAAGTACCAACGCCTTCTCTAGTCATTCTGCCCATGTAAAAATAAAGCTGGCGAAGATGGGACCACCATTTTGTGGCCAGCAGGGAGGACATCTTCATAAACAGGGTGGCTGCGTGTGGGTGCAGGACTGGGGCGGCGGCCCCGCACATGTAGGAAACAAAGGCCTTGTATGGTGCACCTTATAAAGCACTGTTTTAGATTCCCTTTCACGTCTCCAATAAAGGTTATCAGGTAATTATATTTCTTATCCAGCTGTTTTATTTGTGTGCATTTTTTTTTTTTTTTAATGAAAGCATGAGGAGAAATCCAGCAAAGTTAGCAGATTTGCCCCTTAAGTGAGAATTCTGTGAAAAGCTGCAGGCTCTCTTGGCTGCGTGCAGACACTAATCCAGTCCCCGTCCAGTTCAGCCACAGTATCAGAGTAATGTTCCTGCTTCCTTACAGTCTGGCCAAGAGGGGAGTAGGTAGAGAGAAGGTGGGGGGAGGAGGAAGGTTGCAGGTGGAAGGCCTTGGGAGAAGATCCAGTCCAGCTTTTCCAAAGATATCACGAGGTTGGAAGACTTCCTAGAAAGGCCAAGTAAAGATTTCCTTGCAACAGAAATCACAAGTGAGGGGCACCTGGGCGGCTCAATCGGGTAAGCTTCCAACTTTGGCTCAGGGTATGATCTCAAGGCTTGTGGGTTCGAGGCCTACCTTGGGCTCCACACTGGCGGTGCAGAGTCTGCTTGGGGTTCTCTCTCCTTCTCTCTGTCCCTTCTGTGATCTCTTGCTTTTTCTCTAAATAAATAAACTTAGAGAAAAAAAAAGTGGTTGGGGCGCTTGGGTGGCTCAGTCAGTTAAGCATCCAAGCTGATTTTGGCTCCGGTCATAAATTATGGTTTGTGAAACTGGGCCTCTGGTTGGGTTCTGCGTTGATAATGTGGAGCCTGCTTGGGATTTGGAATTCTCTCTCTCTCTCTCTCTCCCCCTCCACCCCCCAAATAAATAAACGAAAGAAAGAAGAAAGAAATCATGAGTGGTTAGTGCGAACCCTGGGTAAGAAAATCCCAAGCTTTGGGATGAGCTGCTCACACTCTAGCTCTGTGACCCTGGATTTAACATGAGCCTCCATCTCCCTCCTTTACCTGCAGACACTCTTGCCCGCAGGGTTTTGGTGACGTGTGAATGAGCCCATGTTGGTGAAGCTCAAAACAGAACTTGATGCACACACATTAAGTGTTCAGCACCTCTGTGACTTCCTGCCCCCCTCCCTTTGTGCTGAGTTTGGGACGGCTTCCTTACAAGCTGGCTAGAAATCAGTCACTTCTGGCAGGGGTTTCTGTGGCCTATTTAAGAACGTGGGTCAATTTTGCCCTTGTGGGGAGCGCAGTGCACCTGTAGACCTTCACTCTTCAGTACCTTCCCCAAAACACCTGAGTGACGTCTGATGAAGGCTGATTGGATTGGGGCTCCAGGTGGGCTTTTCTTTCTCCTGTGTGCTTCGCCCTCTAGTGACTGTGGAATTAGCAAGGAGCCCACCCTGCTCGGTACAGGGGCCACTGCCTTCACCGCTGAGTTAGCCTTTGCAGTGCAGCGTCTCGTGTAGGTGCTGTGGGCATTTCTCCTCTGAAACAGTTCCCTTTTAGCCCTGCAATTTTAAAGCAAGTCACAGCATAATATAGCACTAATCTTTTAAAACGACAGGGATACTTTTTTAATAATACTGTAATATTCCAGGTCTCCACTCCTAGGTTCGCCTTAAGCACTTAAACGGTGAGAGTCTCTAGGCAAGTGCTACACTACACTTGACTCTGTTGTCAAGACAGAATAGAAATACGGAATGCAGTCCATCAACAGATGAATGGATCAAGAAGATGTGGTTTATACCATGGGATACTACATGGCAATGAGAAACAATGAAATCTGGCCATGTGTAGCAACATGGATGGACCTTGAGGGTGTTATGCTGAGCGAAATAAGTCAGGCAGAGAAGGACAAATATATGTTTGCACGTATAGGAGGATTAGGAGGAACTTGACGGAGGAACAAGGGGGAAGAAGAAGGGCGGAAATGGTGGGGGAAAGGGAGAGAGGCAAACCATGAGAGACTCTTGAATGCTGACAAAAACTGAGGACTGATGGATGGGGGGGAGGGGGATGGGCATGGAGGAGGACACTTGTGGGGATGAGCACTGAGTGTTATGTGGAAACTAATTTGACAAACTATTTGTAAAAAAATAAATAAAACATAAAAAAAAGAAATATGGAATGCATTTACTCCTCTAATAAGGGGGGGGTTCTAAGACAATTAATGGTTGTGTAATAGGAAACCGTAGTGTGCCCTGAAACTAAAAAGGTCTCTTATTAACTTTGAATTCTGAGAATTGAAGATCTCAGGGCTGTAAAGAACCCTTAGAAAAACAAGTGTCCAAATTCCTGGCTAACATTGCCTGATCCCCATCTGACAGATTAAATGCAAGGATATTAGTTTTACTCAGGACAGGGATTTACTCTTATGAAAGAAAATTAAGTCCTAAAGGGAGAAATAGTGGAGGAAATGAATCAACTGATTTGTAAACATGAAAGAGTAAAAATCACAGTTTCTCTAAGTTAATGGTTTTTTTTTACAGTTTATTTAATTTTGAGACCGAGACAGCACAAATGGGGGAGGGGCAGAGAGAGAGGGAGACAGAATCTGAAACCGGCTCCAGGCTCTGAGCTAGCTACCGGCACGGAACCCGATGCGCGGCTCAAACCCACTAACGGTGAGATCATGACCTGAGCCGAAGTCGGACGTTCAACCGACTGAGCCATCCAGGCGGCCCCCCCTCTAAGTTAATGTTTTTAAATAGCTCTAATTCGGGGCACCTGGGTGGCTTAGTAGGTTAAGTGTTTGACTTTGGCTCAGGTCATGCTCTCACAGTTTGTGATTTCGAGCCCCGCATCAGGCTCTGCCTGCTGACCTTGTGGAGCCTACTTGGGATTCTCTCTATCCCTCTCCCCCTCCCCCTTCCCTTTCTTGTGCTTTCTCTCTCAAAATAAATGAACTTAAAAAATAATAGCTCTAATTCAACCAATGGAATGATGTTATACAGAAATAGCAGGACATATGCAGAGATTAGAACTATTCAAAATACGTTTTTTAATATATATACTGTCTCTGAAATTATAGTTTTGTGCATTGTTATTGATCTTAACATTAAGTTGACAGCATTTTATCTTTACTAACAAAGGTTTATGTAGAAGAATGATCTTACTCCTAAGCTTTACAAATCCTGTTTTCAAAAGTAATTCAAAACTATTACATTTGAGAATATTTAGATCATTCGGATCATAGACAAAAGCCTCTAACTTCTGAATCTCTCTCTATCCTTTCTCCAGTCTCGTTTTAGTACCTTCCTCAGGGAAGTCTTCCTTGACCTCTCTGATTAAGTTACTGGCTACAAGTACTCAAATACTTATTTTATAATGAATAGTTCTCTTTTCTGTAGAAACCTCGTAACATCCCCATTTACAATTCCCTGATGATTTCCACAAGCATAAATAAAATTTCAATTTTATTTTTAACCTTGAAATTCTGCCCTTTAGAAGACCCCGAGGAACTTCAGACTTAGAAAATCTTGACATTTAATGAGTTCATTCATTCATTCATCAATTATTTAATAAGTGCCTGTAATGCGATCTATTATTACCTGCACAGCAGTGAACAAGATGGACAAGGTAAATTCCTCATGCAATTTGCACTCTAAGGTGGGAGGATAGAGGTAACAAATGTGGAGCAGTGTAGGGGAGCAATTAAGTATTAGGAGAAAAACTAAAGCAGAGTAAGGGAATGGAAACAGGTGGGTGTGCTGTTTAGCTAAGGTGGCCAGGGAAGGCGTCTTTGAGACGGACACTGGTGCTGAGGCCTGAATGAACAGAGACAGATGGAAATACCTGGGGAGGAGCATCCCTGGCAAAGGACACAGAGAATGTAAAAGCCCTGGGGCGAAAATGAGGTTGATGTATTTGGGGGTGGGGAAGGCGGCAGTGCGGTGATGGAGAGAGAGAATGGTAACCCAAACCCAGGGAGACACAATCACGCACTGACAGACTTCTGATGTGTGACTACCAGGGAAAAACCTTTCCAGAGGGAGCTGGAGTCAATTTTACGCACAAAGTGCAGCCTTGCAAGGCTGCTTCAGGGGAAATACCTTGTCAGGGGGCGCGGAGGAACAGCAGAATGAGGGGGCACGGTGGGGAGATCGGACCAGGCAAAAGGCAAAGGAGGCTCAGAACAGGGTGGAGGAGAGTGGAGGTGCTAAGTGCTCAGAACCCACGCCACTAGGCGACGGCCTGCTATCGGTAGAGGGGCGTGGGTCAGGCTATTCCCCCCAACACCCCAGCCCGGCACCCCGAGCGGCTTCAGACCCGGAACACACAGGCGTCCTAAAGAGGCACTCCTGATCGCAGGGAGCATCGATGGTGAACTTCGTCGCACGCCTCAAGGCCCACGGACCTGGGATGAGCCCCAGATCAGCCATTAACAGCCGTGGATCTCGGGGGGAAGGCAATTCCTCCGGGCCCGAAAAGTCCTTACCTACAAAAGGGGACTGTTATCAGAAGGGACTTTACTCCCATGCAAGAACAGCTATGAAGCTGCCCAGAGTCCTCCCAGTCAGCGTATCTGCGCAGGCGCGGAGGGTTCCTTTTCCCCGCCCGCTCTGAGAAACTTCAGTGCGCGTGCGCCGGGCCGGGCCGGGACTTCGTGCGCGCCTGCGCCGAGTCGCCGTCAGTTTGGCGTTGGTTCCGGAGGGCGCGGGGCTTCGAGTGGCCACCGGCGCGAGGCGTGCTGGCCCGAGGTCGGGCAGCAGGGCCTCTGCCATGCCCGGGATGGTGCTCTTCGGTCGGCGCTGGGCCATCGCCAGCGACGACCTGGTCTTCCCGGGGTTCTTCGAGCTGTCCTTGCGAGTGGTGTGGTAAGGGCGGCGGGCTGGCGGGCGACCGGGCGGCCGGGGCGCGCAGGGAGCGTGTACGGGAGCAGCGGCCGTGTCGCCGAGTTTGTGCGCACCGACGCGGGCCCCACGTTCCCGTGTCTGGGCCTCCCCACCGGTGGCCGGAGGACGTGGGTGCTGCCGCTCTACCCATTTCACGGAGGGCACACTGAGGCCGGAGCAGGTAGGGCGCGCCCGGGGGCACCCAGGTGGGTCCCGTGGCGCTGGCGCCCGTCGCGTGTGTCGCCGAGGCCTGGCCCTGGGAGCCTCCAGAACGTCGTTGCCGACCAAAGGCCGTGACCTCCGGATCCTCTTCCTGGAGCCGGGGAGCAGCCCTTGGATCATTACGCGCTCGGCCTGGAAACGCAGGGCATCTTTTGTTCCGTCAAAGGAAAGATGGAAAATAGTCTGGCCGCCGTTCCTGGGCGGGCTGTGGCCGAGTTCCATGTCTTGAGGCGCAGTCAGGCTCGGGAAATATATACCCTCGTGTCTTTCCAAGTGTGGAAAGTGGAATTGGCCTCCTGAGATGTTTCCAGACGGTCTGAACAGGGAATAAAACAGCACCCCTGTTCTTTACAAACACGTTCTTGAGAGGAAAGGAATATAAGAACACGAAGTGTTGGAAGTGGCTTCGTAATAGTTTCATATTTTCTAGAGCCAGGCCTCTCTCAGATCACTTCCCATTATTATTTCCATACCCAAAGTCCTAATCACACAAAACTGACAAAAGTGTAAGATGTTAATCTCGTCCAGTTCCACCTCTGGGCTTGAATCCTTAATACAGCGTTCTTGCCAGCAGGTGCTCTGCCCTTTGCTGAAATACATCTCGGGACCAGTCGCTGTTACTTTGCCTTGTTTGGGGTTGTCTTAATCGTTGTTCTGCACTGAATTACAGAATCTCAGAGTCTCAGTGCTTGGTCTTTCAAGCTTATCAGTGTTCACTGTAGACCATCTTTGCATAACTTACTTCTTACCTGCTGACTTTGTACCACACACAGCAGATTACAGTGTGTCAAGTTCTTGTTCATCCACAGGTGTAAACACTATCTTGTTAATAATTTAGCAAGCACGTACTTTGTTGGTTTACAGTTGCATACTTCTTTTTTTCATTAATTTATTGGGGGGAGGGGGAGAAGGCAGAGAGAGAGAATCCCAAGCCAGCTCTGCACTGCCAGCTTGGAGCCCGACCTGGGGCTTGAACTCCTGAACCATAAGATCATGACCTAAGCTGAAACCAAGAGTCAGATGCTCAACCGACTGAGCCACCCAGGTGCCCCTACAGCTGCGTCTTTTTGAATCATGATGGGGTTGCTGTTTTTCAACAGTTCGTTTTCTGTTTGCTCGTGTGTGGCATTAAATGCCTCTTATGAATTATTGCAGGCATAGAATAAGAGGTATCACGTAGGCACAGAAAGTACAAAACTAATTTTTTTAAAAGTCATACTTTTTAATTAGTAGATCTTTTATTATTTTTTTTTCCATCTTTCATCGAAGAAGATTTTGGTCCAAAGCAGATTTTCACCTTGTTTTGGGGAAACATTAACTCTTGTAAAAAATTTTATTTTTAATTATCTTAAAATTTTTTTTAAAATATTAACTCATTTTCTTTCTTCCTGTAATGTTGTACAAAGTGGTTCCTTGGATTCCATTTCTGACTCTCCCTGTCTCTCGGCAGGTGGATTGGCATTTTGACTTTGTACCTCCTGCACAGAGGCAAGCTGGACTGTGCCGGCGGGGCCCTGCTCAGCAGTTACATGATTGTCCTCCTCGTTCTTCTAGCAGTTATTATATGTACCCTGTCAGCCATCGTATGTGTCAGCATGAAAGGTAAAGGGTAGCCTCTTCTATTTGCTCTCTGTCCTTTTTTTAACAGCTTGATTGAGATCTAATTCACACACCGTACATACAGTTCACCCATTTAAAGTGTGGGGGTCCATGATTTCAAGTCTGTTCGCAGAGCTGTCCAACCATCGCCACAGTTTTAGAACATTCTTACCACCCCAGAAAGAAATCCTGTACCCATTAGTGATCACTCCTCATTTTTCCAGATTTTCTCTGCCCTAGCCACCCTCTTCTCTGCTTTCTGTCTGTACGTTTGGCCATTCTGGATCATATAACTAGAATCGTCCACTATGTGGCAGTTGGGTCTGTCTCCGAACTTAGCATGTTTTCAGGTTGATTCATGTTTTAGATTGTCAGCACTTAATTTTATGGCTGAGGAAGATTAATTGCATTGAATGTGGATGCCAGATTTTACTTAAACATTTGTCAGTTGGACATTTGGGGTTATTTGACACTTTGGGGCTGTTATAAATAATGCCGCTATGAACATTCAGTTGCATGTTTTTGATACACAGAGGTTTTCGTGTCTCTTGGATGTACCTAGGGTGGAATTGCTAGATCATGTGGTCACACTGTGTCTAACCTGAGGAGCTGCCAGACTGTTTTCCAAGCAGCTGCACCATCTTTCTTTCAGTTTAGAAAGAGTTTCCATTTCTCCACATGTTCCACTGAAATTTGCCCTGACTAATTTAAAATATGCCTAGATTGGGGCACCTGGGTGCTCAGTCGGTTAAGTGTCTGACTGCGGCTCAGGTCATGATCTCACGGTCGGTGGATTTGAGCCCCATGTCGGGCTCTGTGCTGACAGCTCAGAGCCTGGAGCCTGCTTCGGATCCTGTGTCTCCTTGTCTCTCTGACCCTCCCCTGCTCTGTCTCTGTCTCTCTCTCAAAAATAAACATTAAAAATTTTTTGCTTAAATGATAACTCTTTTGTACGTGTTACAGTTTTTAGTAGTCACTTCTCCAAAAACGTTGGGAACCTTCCCTACATGACTGCTCAGGCTCGCAGGGTGGGCTGAGCAGTGTGGTGCGTTAGGAAGTATCAGTCAAAGGCAGGGCTGTATGGCGTGCTGCCGTCCACCCAGTGCATTTCATGGTTGCGTGAATGGGGCTGTGGGAGGCATGCTTACACACTCAGGATGGTGGTGGTGAACCTGGGGGGCAGTAGCACGATCTTGGTGGTTTGGAATGACCAGCTGAAACTTAAAGGATGGTGGTAACTCAGTGGCCAAGTGTTTCACGAGGAAGACCATGGGGTTTGGATGACCACATAGTGTGGCTTGTGTCCACTTTCTTGAGAAAAGTATAGGAAGGAGCTCTGCGTATTTCTGCATGGCCCTAGGAAACATGAATGCATGAAAAGGGTCCCAGTTTTGTGGTCTGTGTCATTCCCTGCAGGGTAGAGGTGCTTTTGTTTTTGTTTTTGTTTGAAGTAAACTCTGCCCCCAACGTGGAGCTTGAACTCATGACCCGGGGCTCAGCAGCCGTTTTTTCTCCTGACTGAGCCAGCTGGGCACCCCAGCACTAAAGAGTGTGTGTGTGTGTTTTTTTATAAATTTTTTTTAAATGTTTTATTTATTTCTGAGAGGAGACAGTATGAGCAGCAGAGGGTGAGAGAGAGAGGGAGATACAGAATCTGAAACAGGCTCCTGGCTCTGAGCTGGCTGTCAGCACAGAGCCTGACATGGGGCTCAAACCCACGGACCGTGAGATCATGACCTGAGCCGAAGTTGGATGCTTAACTGACTGAGCCACCCAGGCACTCCCACTAAACAGTGTTTTAATGAAATCAGAATTTCTGAGAGTTGAGGTATTTAGGTTGGTGTTACTTCAGCTATGGCATTGTTTCAATTACATTATTATTTATTATATTTGGTTATTTTTTATTTTAAATTATTGAAAAATTTTTAATGTTTATTATTTATTTTTGAGAGAGAGAGAGAGAGAGACACACACACACACACACACACACACACCATCCAAAGCAGGCTCCAGACTCTAAGCTGACAGCACAGGGCCCAACATGGGGCTCAAACCCATAAATTGTGAGATCATGACCTGAGCCAAAGTTGGAAACTCAACCGATTGAGCCACCCAGGTGCGCATAGCATCGCCTCATTTCTTTGCCCTTTCTGTTCATGTTCTGTTCTGGTTAGGAGACCCACGTGTACGGCTATAGCAGGAGGTTCAGATTTAAAGTAGTAATTTGGCTTTTTTTCCCTTAAATATTTGTCTTCAAATATGTTTGGTGGTATCAGGGCACTTTCACACCCTGCGATGGATGGCCATATACTGAGGCTCTTCCTAATCACTTGCTTCATGCCTGCACCATCTCACATTCATGGTCAGGACTCAGAAAATATAGGACAGGTAGGGGCGCCTGGGTGGCTCAGTTGAGCGTCCTCCGACTTCGGTTCAGGTCATGCATGACCTCATGGTTCGTGGGTTCAAGCCCTTTGTTGGGCTCTGTGCTGACAGCTCAGAGCCTGGAGCCTGCTTTGGATTCTGTGTCTCCCTCTCTCTCTCTGCCCCTCGCCTGCTTGCTCTCCATTTCTCTCTCTCTCAAAAACAATAAACGTTTAAAAAAAACCTTTTTTAAGTATATGATGGTGTACATGTTAGGCACTATGTGCAGGTTGCATGTGTTTTCTGTTATGTGCCGGCTGCGTGTGTGATAGGGAGGTCACCTATGCAGCAGCCTCTTCCAGACAGGACCCAGCTTTATCCAGGACATCCCCCATCCCTCACATAGGAAGTGTGTGTGTCAGAGAATCTCACTTTCCACCCAGCTCAGGAATGATTCTCATGAATGAGCCAATGGACATGTGACCCAATTTGAGCCAGTGAAATTCAGGAGTTTTCTGGAAAGTTCTGGAGAAGTCTTTCCTTGCTCCTGTGGGAAAGACCCAGAAGGAACAGTTTTCGTTCTGGGTGATCCTGTGTATGGGTAAGCCAATGAATTCCTGCTATATGCCCGCTCCCAACCTAGGAGGATCTGACGTACAAAGGAGGGCAGAGCCGTGAGAAGCAGGAGCGCCGGTGACGCCTGTCTTGGTTCTGCACTTCCAGTCCCTGAAGGCAGGACAGGCCCTTCCTGTTTTTATTGATCTGTTGCTAAGAGAGCAGATCTTTTTTTTTTTTTTTTAATGTTTTATTTATTTCTAGAGAGAGAGAGAGAGACAGCGTGAGCAGAGGAGGGTCAGAGAGAGTCACAGACTGAAACAGGCTCCAGGTTCTGAGCTGGCAGTCAGCACAGAGCCCGACGCGGGGCCCGAACCCACAAACTGCGAGATCATGACCTAAGCGAAAGTCGGACGCTTAACCGACTAAGCCACCCAGACGCCCCAAGGCCCTTCCTATTTTTAACCCTTCTGTTACTTGTGGCTGGAGATACCACAACCGAACTAAAAACAGTATTTTATAAAGCCTGTTAGTGTAATTGCTAATTTGTTACAAATAATTAATATTGTATACTTAAGGGCACCTGGAGGGGCTTAGTCAGTTAAGTGTCCAACTCTTGATTTGGCTCAGGTCATGATCTCCCAGTTCATGGGATCGAGCCCCGTGTTGGGCTCTGTGCTGACAGCGTGGAGCCTGCCTGGGATTCTGTCTCCCTCTGCGTCTCTTCTACTTGCTTGCATGTTTGCACACATGCACCTCCCCCTGAAATATGTAAATAAATATTTTAAAAATATGTAAACTTCATAAAAGTACCATAAAGTTAAAAAAAATGAAATGGAAAAAAAACATTGGAACATATGAGACATAGAGCCAATCTTTTTCATAAATTAGGGTCCTACTATAATAAATAAGAAAAAGACTGAGTAGAAAAATGAGCAGAGGTCATAAATAGCAAATATAAATGCCTTTTACATGTATTGAAAATGTTCAGGCTCAGTCGCAATAACAAAAAGTCACCTACATAATACACCGAGCTGGTGAGGCTGTGCAGAAGTAATCAGCCCGTTCTGTTGGTGACTGTACATTGGAAGCCAGATTTGGTAAGTGTACACTGCGTATCAGTCAGTATTCTCGTATATACTTGCATGTGTGCAAACAAGTCCTTGTAGGTGAAAAAACAAAACAGATGAACATATAGGAAGGGGAAAAAAAGAAACAAGCCGTAAGAAACCCTTCACAGAAAACAAACAGGTTGATGGGAGGGCAGTACTAAGGAGGGCACTCGTGACGAGCACTGGGTGTTCTGTGTGAGTGACAAGTCACTGAATTCTACTTCTGAAACCAATATTGCACCGTGTGTTAACTGGCTAGAATGTAAATGAAAATTTGGGGGAAACAAAAAGATGTCCTCAAAGGGATGTTCATTGCGGTGCTGTTTTAGGGATGAAAGATCAGAACAAACCCGTGCCTGTCACCAAGCCATGGGTTAGGCCCTTGCCTGAGTTACAAAGGATGAGGACTGCTTTGTGGACAGATACGGTGTGATTGCCAGTACCGAGGTACAGAACCTTGTATGTAGGTTGCTACCTTTTTCTGAAGCAAAGGGAACCAAAAGGCTGGGTGGGGTACAGAGGCTCTGTACCTACTTAAACTATTTGAACTTTTTACTCTTTAGGTGCATTACCTGCACAAAATTGATGAGATTTCTATAAATTATAAATTTTGTATACATATGTAAATTATTTATTTTTTAAAAATCTTTGCTCGGGGCACCTGGGTGGCTCAGTCGGTTAAGCGTCCGACTTCGGCTCAGGTCATGATCCCACAGTTCGTGGGTTTGAGCCCCGCATCGGGCTCTGTGCTGATAGCTATCTCAGAGCCTGGAGGCTGTTTCAGATTCTGTGTCTTCTTCTCTCTCTGACCACCCCCCGCTCAAGCTGTCTCTTTTTCTCTTTCTCTCTCAGAAATAAATAAAACATTAAAAAAATTTATTTTAATAAATAAATATGTTCATTTTTTTGAGGGAGAGACAGAGCATGAACAGGGAAGGGGCAGAGACAGAGGGAGACACAGAATCCAAAGCAGGGTCCAGGCTCTGAGCTGTCAGCACAGAGCCTGATGCAGGGCTCGAACCTGTGAACCACGAGATCACGATCTGAACCAAAGTCAGAGTCTCAACTGACTGAGCCACCCAGGCGCCTCTATTTTTATTTTTTTTTAAGTAGGTGTCACACCCAGCGTAGAGCCCAGTATGGGGCCTGAACTCATGACCCTGAGTCCGAGACCTGGGCTGAAATCAAAAGTCAGACGCCTAACTGATTCAGCCACCCAGGCACACCTTAGTTATATTTTGTAATAACACGTTGGTTAATTTTACTCTTGATACATGGGTAATTTCTCTTGCCCCTTTTGTTCTGTAAGGGATCTCCATAATCTGTCACTTGTGCTGAATGACAGTGTTTATGTAGCTTTTGGCTGATATTACTCTATAAAGGAAACGCCCCAAGTTGCGAAGGACACATTTGGAACCAGTGGAGCTCATCTTTACCCAGATGACTGATGCCTCTGTATCTTCCTATCCCCTCTTTCCTGGTCATCTGTGTAGCATAGCTGGGAAGAATCTGACATTGTGGTAGTTTCTAGTTTTGATTTGAGAACCTCTCTGATGAAATCCTGCTGTTGCTACCATGTAGGGTTTGACTGGGGAAGTTCTAGCCTAATGACAGCCATGTTTTGATGGAAGAACACCCTCCCCTCCAGGGTCTGCCATTCACTGTGCTTGACCCTGACTGTGGGACATAGCCTTGCACCTCCTCTACATTTATATGTGAGCTTGTTGCTCATCTTGCGCTGGAGAAGATTTCTGCAGTGTCTGAAGGTGTTGAGCCAAAGATTCTGTCGCCCAGGCCTGCCATTTGTGGTTTTTACATAAATGGCTCTGCCTGATGAAGACCAGGGCTGTGCCGAGGACACCGTATTCAGGGATGAAGTTCTGCTTGCTGACTGTCAGGCAGCGACCTCCGCCTGGGGCCCTGTAGCAGCCAGGTCTGTCCTGGAGACCCCTTGCCTTGAGAGGAAAATCTGGATGTAAATAAAAATGTTCTTGTAGGCAGGAATGACTATATTAAAGGAGTTTTTTTTTGTTTTTTGTTTTTTTTTTCCTGTATCTTGATTTCTGTTTGGAATCTTGATCAGAACTCCATTTTCTGCTTCCTTATTTACGTATTTATTTCACTCACATAGTATCAGGATGTTGGAGTCTCAGACCCCTGTGGTCTTGGGGAATTCATCCCCTTATTTGGAGCTGCCGCCCTCCAGTGAGTCCCGTGTGTGAGTCCAGAGAGCCTTTCCTGTTCTGTGGATGATCGGCTGTTGTTAGTAGCGGGCTCCAAACAGAGTACTGATTCTTCATATGCCTGGATTCTGTCCCTCAGCGAGAGACAGTGGTGTTTTGCTTACCTTCTTTTTTGTTTTTGTGCCAAAAATGGGGCCTGATAGTGTCTAACGTTTTAAAATGTGACTCTGAGTAATCCACTTTAATGGAAGGTCATTTTTGGAACCTAAAAGCTATTTATTTATTTATTTTTTAATTTTTTAATTTTTTTATGTTTTATTTATTTCTAGGAGAGAGAGAGACAGCGCGAGCAGGGGAGGGTAAGAGAGAGAGGGAGACACAGAATCCGAAACAGGCTCCAGGCTCTGAGCTGGCAGTCAGCACAGAGCCCAACGCGGGGCTCGAACCCACAAACCGCGAGATCATGACCTAAGCGAAAGTCGGATGCTTAACCGACTAAGCCACCCAGGCGCCCCTATTTATTTATTTTTTTATGTTGCTTAAATTATTATTTTATCACAACTTTTTCCCAAAGGGAGAGAGTTGATGTTTTACGCCAGGAATTGAAGTACCCAGGCCCCTCTTGATAATTGAGTTTGTTTTGTATAAAAAGGCTGCGTTTGAATGTCAGGCCTCTTCATGTGATCTCATGCATCAGAATTGTTCACTTCCCGAAAGCGAGGTCATTAGTGAGACAGAGCCGGGACCACACAGACCTGGGTTATGTTTTAGAAAGTAGTTACCAGGCTCTCTCAGCCATCTGTACAATGGGATGGCAGTTTCAGAGTCGTGTGGACTACACATTATGGGGCGTGACTTGTGTCACATGGTACCTGAATGCCATAGGTCTCAAGTGGATGGTGGATGCATTCTCGTGGCTGCTAGAACTTGGTGACCGTGTGTCTCTGATGGCCTGGGATCCCAGCATAATTATGAACAGCCCCTCCTCTCTCAGCAGTATCCAGTTTGGATCATGATTATATGGTTGCCCCAGTTAGAATCCTGACCTGTCTTTAAACACTAGTGAAGTCTTGGGAGTGACCCTGAGGCTTTTTGTCATGTTTCTACCCCTCATTGGTCACTTACTCTCAGTCTTAGGCCTTGAGGACCAGTTCCAGGTAGAGGGTTCTGCGTGCGTGCACCGAGCTAATAGACACTGCTGATTTTGTGGGCAGGAGTCTCTGAGGAAGCAGGTGACCAGATCAAGATCTTCTGTATTTCAGGAACCATTTGTAATCCTGGTCCCCGGAAGTCTATGCCTAAGCTGCTTTATATCCGCCTGGCGCTCTTTCTGCCAGAGATGGTCTGGGCTTCGCTGGGGGCTGCCTGGATAACAGATGACATTCAATGCGACAGGACTGTTGTGAACGGCATCATTGCCACCGTCATTGTCAGGTGAGGCCTTCCGTCTTCTCTCTCAGTTGCCCGTCTCAGGTGAGCTGTGAGTCCACAGACCTTTCTGAGTACCTGTAGACAGCCCAGGGGCACGGGGGCTGCCTCAGCTTGTTAGGAGTAGATCATAAACACTGGGAGGCGTTTGTTTATGTATGAGAAATAATTCATCTTTCATTATGCATTTATTGATGTCATTTCGTTTCTTGCTGGTTCGCATTTTTCTGCATTTCATCCCCTCTGTTGTGAGAAGGAGGAAAACCCAAGAAGGGCAAAAACTAAAGGCAGGAGGAGGAGAAACGCAGTGTCAGGAATTGCGACAGGGGCTCTGCCTGGGAGGCAGGCTCACAGTCTTAGAACTGATCCAGTTAATACCTTTCCTGTTACAGATCAGGAAAAGGTGACTTTGCTTGCCACCTGAACAGTGGCAACAGAGTCCCCTCGCAGGATCGCGTCTTCTGTGAGCCATGGTCCTGGCGCGTAGTGCACTGTCTAGACATGCTCACACGTGTGAATGAAAGGCCTTTTGGGGTGTCTTGCTACGTGGCAGAGTTCTCTGGGTTTTACTGGGAAGATCCCTGAGAACCGAGGAGTCCGGGTCATGCTGAGTGGCCCATGGAAAGCAGGATCCAGGTGCTTCCATGCCCAGGCTGCAGGTCTAGCTACTAGATGCCTCCTTTCTCTTTGGTGGCCTTCCTTTTTTTTTTTTTTTTTTTGAGAAAGAGGAATGAGAGAGAGCATGAGTGAGCGCATGCATGCGTGCATGAGCTGCAGGCCAGGGAGGGGCAGAGGGAGAGAGAATCTCAAGCATGTCCTGAGCCATGATACCATGACCTGAGCCGAAACAAGAGTCCAACGCTCAGCCAAACTGAGCCACCCAGGCGCCCCCTTTGTGGTCTTTACTTTTAAGGCTCTGATTTTTGTGGGGCCTGGGTCAGCCCATGGGTGCATGAAGAACTTAGAAAGAACCAGTCGCTCACCTCGGCCTGGTTCTGGGAGATCTGCACCTTCCCTGGCAACTAGAGCTTCAGCTGTATAGATACAAATGCCAAGCCCTGCGGGGCGGGGTGGGGGGGGGAGTGGCTGGTGCATCTGGATGTGGGGCCCACGGTCAACACCTTCTCTCCATGCTTTGCAGCTGGATCATCATCGTCTCCACTGTGGTTACCATTATCATCGTGTTTGACCCGCTGGGGGGGAAGATGGCCCCATACTCTTCCGCTGGCCCCGGCCACCTGGATAGTCCCGAGTCGAGCCAGCTACTTAACGGCCTCAGGACGGCAGCTGCCAGCGTGTGGGAGACCAGGGTCAAGTTGCTGTGCTGCTGCATCGGGAAAGACGACCATACTCGGGTTGCTTTTTCGAGTACGGCAGAGCTTTTCTCAACCTACTTTTCAGTAAGCTGAAGGGGTCTGCGTTGTCTCCTCTCCCGAGTAAATGTCTCCTCTGGGAACGAGCCCTCTGTGTTTGGAGCCCACTCCCTGTTGATGCGAAATAGCTGTTGCAGATGTGTGGTCTGTGCGGGGCGGGGGGTGGGGGGTGGGGGGGAAAGACTCGGTCTCGATGTGTTAACCTGGGCCCTGCGTATGTGGACCCCGTGTCCTCGGTCAGCGCATCCTGGCGTTGCCGCTGGTTTGTTACACCGTGAAGGGATTGGGTTAGTTTTTAAGGAGCTAAATAATGGAACCTTGCATGTTTTGGGGGTGATTCGCCAGTTGTCTGCATCCTCTGTCCTCCATCCAGTGTGCCGCGGGTGCCAGGGCTAGGTGGTGCCTTGCATCCAGGGTGGCGTCAGACCTGCATGCCACGTTACGGCATAGCTGAATATGTCCTTGCAGTGGGAAGGTGTCCTCACTCTAGACCGGTTTCTTCAGTGATTTGGAAATACTTGGTTTTCTTTCACATCGAGTGCTTTCCTGTAATGTTCTCTAGTAAACTGTCGTGTTCAGTATTGAGTCCAAGTAAGGGACGGGAGTGCTCTTGGCATCCCAAGTGACTGCTGGTCCCTTTCCTGCGGCGTCTGAGTCAGCAGTGTCCAGGGCGGGCCCCGTGGGCCCACACCAGGCAGCAGCAGCAGCCTCTGTGTAGACACTGGAGAAGGGTCTCCCTAAACTAATCCAAAGAAGTGCCTCAGTGTAGTCTTAAGATAGTTGGGAGAAGGGAGCACGCCTGGGTGGCTCAGTTGGTTGAGCCTCCAACTTTGGCTCAGGTCATGATCTCACAGTGTGTGAGTTCGAGCCCCGTGTGGGGCTCTGCGGTCAGTGCAGAGCCTGCTTCGGATCCTCTGTCCCCCTCTCTCCGTCCCTCTCCCACACTTGTGTGCACTCTCACATGTGCATTCTCTCAATCTCTCTCTGTCTCTCAAAAATAGACATTAAAAAAGGTTGGAAGAAGGAAGAGAATTGTTCTCGGTGGGTGCCTTCACCTGCATCATAGGTAGAGCTGGGGGCTCAGGGACCCAGTGGCCAGTCCCTGCTCCTTTTGGACTGGACGTGCCGGAGGCAGCTGAGGACTCCTGCCTGCTCCATGCCCTGCCCAAAGGAGGAGGGGAAAGGCAGGGGAAAGGCAGGGACAGGAGGCTCGTTCCATTGCTGTCCGGACGCGGGCCTGTCCTAGGGCCTGGCAGTAGCCGGTGCGTGTGAGTTTGGTCTCAATCTCTGCCAGGGACTCTTTCAGCAAAACCACAGCATCTTGAGCAAGCATCTAGATTTGGCCTTAAATTGGCCATTCCTAGCAAAGATGGTAAATTTATTTATCCATTTGCTCCCCAGCTTTACAAAAGATATGAATTCCATTAAGTAGTTCACTCACTTAAAGTGAAATTTGAAATAAGAGCTCAGCCACATTTGTATGTTCTCCAGTGGATTTGTCTGAGGGTTGGATAGAAAAACACATTAAGCTCACATGTAGAAGTCTTGAAAGGAAAATACTTCTTAAGAATACCTGTTTACACAGAACTGTGTGTGTGCGCGTGTGAACTGTATAAAACTGGTTTTGAGGAACTCGGGCCATGTCTGCTAGGTTTTATGACAAGCCACTGTTTTCACCCAGGACACAGACCTGGTGCCCAGCGACATTGCAGCAGGCCTCACCCTTCTCCATCAGCAGCAGGACAGTATCAGGAACAGCCAGGAGCCTGACGAAGTTGTCAGCCATTCCCCGGGGCACCCCCAGGTGAGCCCGCTCTGTTGGCTTTTAATTTTGACACTTATGCCTATATTTACATATCTTCAAAAAACAACAAAAAACCCTGGCCAGCAACAATTTCAGGAGTGGCTGGCTTGGATCCTGAGTTGTGGCTTCTGCTAGTTGTGGTTTGTCATCTGTCAGGTAAGGCATCTCCTCACCTGGAGTTCAGGGACAGGGAGCCCATTCCTAGCTGCTTACCGTCTGTTGTAGTTTGAAAACATTCTCTTTTAGGAATGTGGCTGTTGAAATCTACATGGCAAAAATTCTGGGATGGGGCTTGGTTCTCCCTGGGTGTGACTGTTCTCTGCGCCTGGGGTGGAAACGGGTCAGCTTTGCTTGACGAGTTTTCTGCCATGGGTGTTTATGCTTCTGAAATAGGAGTTCGCACGTAGGTGTACATATTTCTCTGCACCTCATCCAGCTGTCCAGGTCTTCACAGCCCCTTTGTTGCAGGAAGGGAAGACTCAGGACTTGGAGTTCAAGTTTATGACCTTGGTGAGTTGGTCTTGTCCATAGGGGTTCCCTGAAACAAAAAGCTTTTTTTCTTCTCTTACAGGAAGCTGATTTAGATGCAGAGTTAGAAAATTGCCATCATTACATGCAGTTTGCAGCCGCTGCCTACGGGTGGCCCCTGTACATTTACCGAAACCCCTTCACAGGACTGTGCAAGATCGGTGGTGACTGGTAGGTGGACTAGTTCGAGGCCCCCGTCTTCTGCTCGTCACTTGCTATCGAGTCTGTACTTTATTTTCTAAAAATAATCCGGTTTCCCCTTTCAAAACACTCGCTGTTGTGAAATATTTCAAAACTGCAAGAGCAGCACTGAGAACTCCCGTATATCCTTTATCCAGGGGCCACCAGGGGTGACTCATTTTGGTCATGTGTGCCGTGTTACTATAAATACATAGCTTCTTCCTGACTCGCTGGGAGGTTAGTGCAGACAGCATGCCCCTTCTCTGTGATTCCTTCAGGCTGCATTTCTCTGTTTCCCTCCCTCCTCTTGTCCCTCTCTCTCTCTCTTTCTTTTTAATTTTAGAGAGAGTACAGGCAGGGTGAGGGGCAGAGAGAGAGAGAAGGTTATCATCAAGCAGTAAATTCCTTTATTTTCTGTATTTGCAATTTTGCAGTTGGCACGATAGTATCCTTTATAACAGTGTTTCCTGCAGTTCAAGACTATTCACCGCACTTGGTTGTCGTGCATCCCTAGTCTTGTTCTGTTTTGGAACCATTCCTCAGTCATTTTTCTGCTTTCCTGATTTTGACAGTTTGGAAAAGACAGTCTAGGTATTTTGTTAGAGTGGCCCTCAGTTTGCATTTGTCAGACGGTTTCTTCCTAATTAGAGTTCAGTTACACATTGTTGGCAGGAATGTCTGTGAGGGACATTGTGCCCTTAGAAGTACATCGTATCAGCAAACACAAGGGGTCAGCTTGTCCCATTACTGGATATTTTAGAGTCTCCCATTTTTTATTTAAAAAATTTTTTTAATGTTTTAATTTATTTTTAAGAGACAGAGCACAAGTGGAGGAGGGACAGAGAGAGAGGGAGACACAAAATCAGAAGCAGGCTCCAGGTTCTGAGCTGTCAGCACAGAGCCTGATGTGGGGCTCGAACCCACGAACTGTGAGATCGTGACCTGAGCTGAATTCGGACGCTTAACCAGCTGAGCCACCCAGGTGCTCCGAGTCTCTCCCATTCTCAATATTGATTTTTTGTTTATGTGAAACATGGATATGACTCCAGAAATGAAAACTATAGTAAGAAATATGCACAGGAATATAGCAGTCTTTTAAAGGCCATTATATGTTTGCCAGAGTAAGTCCTGAAAACTTTAGTCCTTGTGTTTTTGGGAAGATGGGACAGTGGGAATCGATGTTTCTTGGTGAGTGGCTGAGATTGGCGCAGTAACAGCTTTGCCCGTGTTTTTAGTTGTAGAACCAGGACAGCAGAATATGACTTGGTTGGAGGTGATCAGCTCAGCTGTCATTTTGGCTCCATCCTGCAGACGACAGGGCTGCAGTACAGGGACTTCATTCACATAAGCTTTCATGACAAGGTAGGTATGACCGTGCTGCTGAACTTCTTTGGGGTCCTGGAGTCCTCTGAGATTCTGACAGAAGTTACAGATTTAAAAAAAAAAAATTATGTTTATTTACTTTTGAGAGAGACAGAATGGAAGCAGGGGAGGGTCAGAAAGAGAGGGAGACACAGAATCTAAAGTAGGCTCCAGGTTCTGAGCTGGCTGTCAGCACAAGAGCCCGACATAGGGCTTGTATGCATGAACTGTGAGATCGCGACCTGAGCTGAAATCGGACACTTAACCAGCTGAGCCACCCAGATGCCTCTACAGATTATTTTCCCCAGAGAAATGTGCACGGACATACACTCTTTGTGTGCTGTTTCAAGGGGTTGTGAGCCCACATGGGCTTAACATCAGATGGAGCCAGAAGTCTTCACAGAGATACTGTACTACTTTTTGTGTTTTTTGCTTAAGTTTATTATTTATTTTGAGAGAGAAAGCGCGCATGTGAGCAGGCAGAGACAGAGAGAGAGGGAGAGTCCCAAGCAGGGGCTTGAACTCATGAACCATGAGATCATGACCTGAGCTGAAACCAAGAATCAGTCACTTAACCTGCTGAGCCCCCGGGCACCCTCGCGCTGTGTCTGCACATAGCCGGTCTTCTGTTGAAAGACGGCGAGCAGCACTTGGCAATTGGGGCTGCGGAACCATTAGCAACAGGGACGGCCTGACTCTGTATCCGCACATTCTTACCCTTGGGACCTCAGGCCTCTCTCCCTCACCCTCAGGTCTATGAGCTTCCCTTTATAGTGGCTCTGGACCACAGGAAGGAGTCTGTCGTGGTGGCCGTGAGAGGAACCATGTCTCTTCAGGTAAGGAGCCCCGGGACGGAGGGGGGTTGGGGGGGCAGTGGCCAGCTGCGGGTGCCAGGAGCTGAGGGTAAGGCAGCGTCAGGCAGGGCAGCAGGCATTAGAGGACCTGGGACACAAGCAGATCCCAGTTGTGAAACACTCCCCTTGGAAAAAACAGGGAGGTCGTTTGCTTTTCACTGAGAAGTGTCAGAAACAGACCAGCGGGGTTGGGGCCCCCCTCAAGAAGTTGCTACAGAGGCGTCTGCCGGTCCCCTCCTCGTACTCAGCATGTGGGTGCCCCAGGGATGGCTGCTTATCTGTCCCCAGTCCAGTGAGACCTCTCCTGGCCTGCCCGTCCCTGCCCTCGCTGCCCTGTGGAGATACTAGGTGGCTTTCTTCTCTCTGTTTCCATGTCATGCTTTTTGGTCTGTTCTTGGCTGCTCCTCAGTCTCATTTCCTGATTCCCACTTCCCTGTCACCCCAGAAAGTGTAGCAAGGCCTTAGCCTTCTGCAGGGCAGGGATGCACCTGGGGGTGCTGGCCGGACCCCATGGACACCTCGCCTCCTCCAGACCCGCACTCTGTGTGGGCCCCCATTTCTAGTAATTCCGCAGCAGCCCCTAGCTAGCCCCTCTAGAAACAGAGAAGCCGTACTCAGTTTCTGTCCTGCCTTCCTGCCTGGCTCGCTCTGGCCATGTCTCTGCACAGTGCTGTGGCCCTAATTGTGCCCCCGTCCCCCTTTCCAGGCTGGGAAGCACTTTTCTACCTGGGTCCCTGTCCCTCATCTTCCCAGTCAGTCCTGATACTGTCCACAGAGGACTCTTCTGAGAATGTGGGTCTGATGTTCCCACTCCTTCTCAGAATCTCCCTCGTGCCCCCCCCATTGCTTTTTATTTTTTTTTATTTTTTTTTAAATGTTTTATTTATTTCTAGGAGAGAGAGACAGCGTGAGCAGGAGAGGGTCAGAGAGAGAGGGAGTCACAGATTGAAACAGGCTCCAGGCTATGAGCTGGCAGTCAGCACAGAGCCCGACGTGGGGCCGAACCCACGAATCGCGAGATCATGACCTAAGCGAAAGTCGGACGCTTAACCGACTAAGCCACCCAGGCGCTCCCCCCCATTGCTTTTTAATACAAAAATTTATGTGTCATATCACAGTTCCATTGGTACTTTGTGACCTTAGCCCACCTGCCTTTCCACTTTGCGCCCCACGCTCGGCGTGCTGTGGAGACCTCTTGGGCTCTGCAGGGTGTATCTGCGCTGGGTCCTGTGGCCCCTTCACCTGGGGTCGCCCACCTCTGCTTCCTGAAAGCAGGTTTTTCCTTTAGTCTCTGGCTGAGGCGCCACCTCCAGGAAGCCCCCTGCCCCAGTGCATCCCTTACCCTCCCTTAGGTTTCTGTGAGCTGTTGATAGCCCCCTGAGGACAGGAACCATGCTTTGTTCAAAACCCAGGTACAGGGCTCTGCTTTGTGGGGACCTAGAAGAGGTGTACAGAGGGTACTTAGTTAGGCAGAAGGTGTGTCTTAGACGTGTCCCACAGCCCCCTGCCTGCCGTGGGTCCCTTAGGAGCTTCCTGGCCACCTGGGTTTCCCTCCAGAGTTCGGGTGTCAGGTTCGGTCCTCAGTCTGACCGAGGAAACCGTCCCGTTCTGCCGTCCTTCGGGGGGACCTGCCCCCTCCAGCCTCGACTCACAGCTCATCCAACTGCCTCTTCCAATGCGCCCTCTGTAGGACATCCTCACAGACCTGTCAGCGGAGAGCGAGAGCCTGAACTTGGAGTGTGGGGTGCAAGACTGTTCAGCACACAAGGTATAAGCCCTGGGGTTTGTGTTGGGGCATGATCCATTAAGGAGAAGCTCAGAAGGGTCAGGATTTTTCTGACTCTGTCCCGTGAGTGTTGACCGTACAGCAGGTAGCACCTCCGTGCCAGGTGCTGTGCAGACAGTGCTCTCCACCCTTTCAGTGCAGATTCTCTCGACAGCCCTACGAGGTTGCCTCTGTTTCTTTAAGAGAAAGGATCAGGTTCTGAGCCATCGAGTGACTTGCCAGAGGCCAGACAGTTGTTAGAATGTGTCATTTGGCATTTGACCCCCCCCCCCCAATCGAATGTGCTTCTTCCTTGATGAAAGTCCTACATTGTTGTGGGGAAGTTGAGTACAAGCAGCATCCAGTGCACGTGAGCCTCCCGCGTGGGAGCCCCCGAGGGGCAGACGCCTGCAGCTCTTTCCTGTCGCCTGCAGGGTTCCTGTGCAGACACAACACACGAGTTCTCATTTCACTAGTGCCATGCCGGTGGCCTGGGGCTGCGGCCTCATCCAGGGACACAGAGGGCCTAAAGCAGACGTGTTTTTTTTTTTTTTTAACAGTTTTAATGATGTAACATCGTATTTATCACGTTAAGCATGTGTAAGCGTACACGTCACTGGCGGCAGCTACATTCCAAAGGCCGTGTCCCTACTACCACCGTCCAAACCCAAGCTCCCTCGTCATCCAGAACACGCTCTGTCCTTTCAGCAGGCCCCGCTCAGCAGCTGAGAGATGCTCCGCTGTGTGCACAGACCACTTTGGTTTGTCTGTCTGTCCGCTGATGGACACGCTGGCCTTTGCAAGCACTGTGGCCTTGGCCGTGCAGGCCGCCATTGGAGCCCTTTCTGTCCCCTCTGTGGGGACTCTGCCCGGAGTCGGGCCGCCGTGTCTTGTGCTGTTTGCCGGGTTTCACTGTTTGAGGAGCCACCGAACCGTTTTCCAGCCCAGCTGCACCAGTTGGCACCCCACGCACAGCATGTGAGGGCTCCCATCCCCCACATCCTCGTCGACCTGTGTCTTCTGTGGCTTTGGTGACCGCCATCCCAGTGGCGCCAAGCGGTGTCTCCCTGCGGTTTGGATTCACGTTTCCTCGATAACTCATGGGGTGGCCAAGGCGGGTGTTGTCATATGGGGGGGTGACTGGTCCCAGCGATCGCAGCGGCTGCCGCCGGGGCCAGGCTGTCGGGGTGGAGGGCCGTGCACCTGTGCTGTTTTTGTGCGCTTGTGGATTTTTTAACCAAAACCTATATCACTTCTCTAGTAATTGTTTTTTAAATAAAATGCTTAATTTTTATAAGAACATCTGTCAGGGCCAAATGGAGCTGATTGAGCCACAGTGTCCTGCCTGGGTAGTTTGCAGGGTCAGATTGGAGGGTTTGTCCCCCTGCCCCCAGTCAGAAGCTTGACGGTCCAGGGAAGTGACTGTCCCCTGGAGCCACATGAGTCCGGGTTACCTGGTGGACGCATGCGAAGAACAAGGTTAAACTTTATCACAGAGACATGGCCACTGGCCACCCATAGGACACCGTTCAGTGGGCTGGCTAGTGGCTCTGGTCTTAGGATCTACCTGTAGGGCAGGGCTTTGTGCGGCCACAAGATCTGCCCTGAGCCTGGCCCCATTCCCTCCAGAAACGTTCCTCCCTCGGGCCAGGAAGGTGACCACTCATGCTCCATAGTGGCCCCGACTGCTGTGCTCAACCTTCACTCCTACAGGGCTGGGCTCTACTAGGCCGAAGTCATCAGAGTTCAAAGCTGTGCAGCTGTGCACCATCCCAGCCTTCCATGTGTGTGACACAGGCCAGAGACTTCTGGCCAGCTGCGCTCATGGCCAGGTCACGGTGGGCTCTGCCTGTCCGGAACCGGGTCTCTGTCGTGTGAGGCCAGGGCCAGCCTTCCCCACAGAGCTCCGCCGTTGCAGTAGCTCAGGGGGCACCCACACGTCTCCCGTCTTAACACAGGATTTCTCCCTGCGGGTCCCATTAGAAGGCCGGCCGCACACAGACGGGCCACACCGGCCTCGTCTCGTCCTCCACTGAAACTGCTTCATTTTCCAGAAGCCTGTTTCTTAGGACAGCTATATTTTATTCCTTCTTTGAGATTAAACTAAAACCTGACCTCCCTAGATCTCATTTCCAATAGTCTTAGTTTTGCCTTGGCCGAAACTGGATGCTTAGTCACTATTACTCATTCAGAACTTTGTATTTTAATGTCATGTTAAAACATCAGTCATTTGTAATCTAAATCTGACAGTCCCTCGGGACTGGGCTGATGTAAACCGTGGTACATGCCTGCAGCAAAATGCCATGTACACGGAACAAGCATAGAAAGGTCTATTGACAGGCACAGGTGTTTACCATGTCACGTGGTCACTTGTTCACAAAGTACCCATAGAGCCCCCTCCCCACGCTGGACTCCCTCTCAGGAGCCAGGACACAAGGGGGAGCAGGGGCTGTGGCTGCTGTGCCTCCGGGAGACTGTCACAAGTACGTGTGCACAGCGTAAGCCTGTCGTCTATCGTAATGGAACTTGTTTCATCTGATGATCAAAGGTCACCTTCTCTCGTCTGCGATTTTAGGGCATTTCTCAGGCCGCCAGATACGTGTACCAGCGCCTTGTCAACGATGGGGTCCTGAGCCAGGCGTTTAGCATCGCACCGGTGAGCTTTTCCTTTTCCCTGTCCTTCCCGTCATCGTCTGTCCTCTGCTGTTCACTCTGTTTAAACCGTGACGCGGTGTGGTTTCGTCCCGCAGGAGTACCGGCTGGTGGTGGTGGGACACAGCCTGGGTGCCGGCGCCGCGGCCCTGCTGGCCATCATGCTCAGGAGCTCGTACCCCCAGGTCCGATGCTTCGCCTTCTCCCCGCCCAGAGGGCTGCTCAGGTACTCGCCCCTGCCGGGCGCTGGCCGTGCGCTCCAGGCCCGTCTTGTGGCTGTCGTCTTGCAGTGCCTCTCGTGCCCGGCCTGTGTGCTTCAGGCGCCGTGCGGCTGAAGGGGCACCAAACAGCCTTTCACGGGCCTGTGTGAGCACAGCTCTGCTCTGCTCCTGGGCATGGAGCAAAGACTCTCTCTTTACACGGAGGCACAGCTCCCATCGTTCAGACGTCCTGCAGTATAGGTTGTGAAATGGTCACGAAATGGTCCTTACATAAGGACAGAGTTTCTTTCCTTGGGAGGAGACCTTCTAAGATTTATTCTTTGGGCATCTTTCAATGTTTATTTTTGAGAGAGATATAGAAACAGAGACAGAGCGAGAGCGGGGAGGGGCAGAGAAAGAGGGAGACACAGAATCCGAAGCAGGCTCCAGGCTCCCAGCTGTCAGCACAGAGCCCAACCTGGGGCTTGAACCTACAAACCGCAGGATCGTGACCTGAGCCAAAGTTGGACACTCAACCGACTGAGCCACCCAGGTGCACCTGTCTTAGCAACTTTCAGATGTGCCATCTGGTGTCAGTAACTGTCATCATCGCACTGGACATCCATCCCTATCGGTCCCTGTGACTGACTTTTAACTGGGGCTTTGCACCTTTGGACCACCTTCACGTGGGTCACCCACCCTGCAGCCCCCACCTCTGGCAAGCACCAGCCTATATGCTCTGTCTGTGAGCTTGGTTCTTTGGGATTTTTTTTTTTTTTTTTTTTTTTTTAAGATTCTATGTGTAAGTGAGATCATGCAGTATCTATACAGATTAATAAGTCAGGCTGATTGCATTTAGCATAATGACCTCAAGGTCCATCCATGTTGTTGCAAGTGGCAGAATTTCATTGTGTTTTATGACCGTTGTATATGTGCGTGTGCACATGCCACTTTTTTTTTTTTAATGTTTATTATTTTTGAGAGACAGAGTGTGAGCAGGGGAGGGGCAGAGAGAGCGGGAGATACAGAATCTGAAGCAGGCTTCAGGCTCAGAGCTGTCAGCACAGAACCCAATGTGGGGCTTGAACCCACAAACTGTGACTTCATGACCTGAACTGAAGTCAGACGCTCAACTGAGCCACCCAGGCACCCCCACATGCCACTGTTTTATCCATTCCTGTGCTGGTGGACACTTAACATAGTTCCCATGCCTTGGTTATTGCAAATAATGCTGCGATGAATAATGGGGGTGCACCGCTCCTTTCCAGCTTCGTGTCTTTGTTTTCTCTGGACATGTACCCAGAAATGTAATTGCTCACTGACCTGGCAGCTCTACTGTTAACTTTTTGCAGAGGCTCCGTACTGTTTCCAGAGGGGCTGCACCAGTGTGCTTTCCCACCTGCAGGACACCACGGTTCCCTTTCTCCACGTCCTCGCCAGCACTTGGGGACCTTTGTTGTTTTGTTTTTGATACTAGCCATTCTGACAGGTGTGAGGTCACATCTCATTGTGGTTTTGATTTGCATTTTCCTGAGTAGTGACGTTGAGCATTTTCATGTCCCTCTGGGTCGTATACATGTCTGTTTTTGGAAAAAAGTCCATTCAGGGGCGCCTAGGAGGGTGTCAGTCAGGCATCCGACTCTTGATCTTGGCTCAGGTCACGATCTGATGGTTTATAAGATCAAGCCCGTACAGGCCTTTGTGCTCAGAGCATGGAGCCTGCTTGGTATTTCTCTCTCTCTCTCCTTCTCTTTGCCCGCCCCCCCCCGCCCCGCCCACTTGTGCACATGTCTGCTCTCTCTCAAAAATAAACATACTAAAAATAAGGATTGGACGCCTGGGTGGCTCAGTCAGTGAAGCATCTAACTTCAGCTCAGGTTGTGATCTAATGGTTCATAAGTTTGAGTCCCATTTTGGATGAGCCCCACTTTCTCTCTCTCCTCTCTCTGCCTCTCACTCACTGGTGTCCTCCCCTTCAAAAATAAAAACAAAAACACCAGAGTATTGTTTAAAAAAAATGTCTTAAGTTCCTCTGTCCAGTTTTTAGTCTTACTGTTCTTTTTGTGTGAATTCTTTATATATTTTGGGTATCAACCCCTTATCAGAGATAAGATTTGCAGATGTTTTCCTCCATTCTGTAGGTCGCCTTTTTGTCTTGTTGGTCGTTCCCTTTTGTTGTGCAGACACTTTTCAGTTGGATGTGTTCCCTCTTGTTTATTTTTGTTTTTGTTGCCTTTGTTTTTGTGGTCAAATTCAAAAAGTCATCTTCAAGTCCAGTGTCAAGGAGCTCACTGCCTGTTTTCTTCTAGGAGTTTTATGGTTTCAGGTCTTATATTTATGTAAGTCTTCAGTCATCTTGAGTTGGTTAGTGTTCTGGTGTTAGATGGGGGTCCAGTTTCGTTCTTCTGCATGTGGCTTCGGTTTTCCCAGCCCCGGTACTTGAAGAGACTGTTCTTTCCACATCATATATTCTTGGCTCCTATGTTGTAAATTAGTTGGGTTTATTTTGGGGGTGTATCTGTGTTTTTAGCCAGTACCATACTATTTTGATTAATGTAGCTTTTTAATATCATTTGAAATCAGGCATCATGACACCTCCGGCTTTGCTCTTCCTTCTCAAGATTGCTTTGGCTATTTGGGGTCTTTTTTGGCTCCACATACATTTTAGGATTGTTCGGTCTGTTTCTGTGAAAAATGCCATTGGAAATTTGATAGGGATTGAGCCAACTCTAAATTGCTTTGGGTAGTGTGGATATTTTGACAGTATTTCGTTCTTCCAGGCTGTGAGCATGGAAATCTTCCCATTTACTTGTGTCTTCAGCTTCTTTCACCAGGGTACACATCTTTGATGTGCTTGGTTAAATTTATTCACATTTTTTTGGGGTGCAATTCCAAGTCAGATTGCTGCTTATTTTTCTTTCTGATAGTTTGTTACTGGTTTGTAGATTTCTGTATACAAACAGATAACCTCGTTTTATTGTGCTTCACAGGTACTGCTTCACTTTCTGAATTTTTTTTTTTTAATGTTTTATTTATTTCTAGGAGAGAGAGAGAGACAGCGTGAGCAGGGGAGGGTCAGAGAGGGAGTCACAGACTGAAACAGGCTCCAGGCTCTGAGCTGGCAGTCAGCACAGAGCCCGACGCGGGGCTCGAACCCACGAACCGCGAGATCATGACCTAAGCGAAAGTCGGACGCTTAACTGACTAAGCCACCCAGGCGCCCCCTTTCTGAATTTTTTTTTAAAGAAATTAAAGGTTTGTGGCAACCCTCCCTTAAGTCTGTCGGGACAACTTTCCGAACAGCATTTGCTCGTTTTATGCCTTTGTCACATTTTAATGGTTCTTGCAGTATTTCAGATTTTTTCATTATATTTTGTTACGTTGACCTGTGATGGGTGGTTATGACTCATTGAAAGCTCTGATGGTAGTTAGCGTTTTTTAGCAGTAAAGTATTTTTTATTTAAAGTGTGTATACACTGTAGACATATCATTGCACACTTAATAGACATTGCTCACATGGGGCACCTGGGTGGCTCAGTCAGTTAAGCATCAGACTTCAGCTCAGGTCATGATCTCATTGCTCATGATTTTGGACCCAGCATCGGGCTCTGTGCTGACAGCTCAGAGCCCAAATGAAGCCTGCTTTGGATTCTGTCTCCCTCTCTCTGCCCCTCACCCATTTGCACTCTGTCTCACTCTTTCTGTCAAATATAAATAAACATTAAAACATGTTAGGTAGACATTGCACACTTAATAGACTGCAGTGAGTGTGAACATAGCTCCTCTGCACAGGGAACCAAACGGCCCATGTTACTGGCTGTACTGCACTGTTAGCTTTACTGCAGCTGCCTGAGCAGACCTGTAGAATAATTCACTCCATGTTATATCTGTACTCATTCTGTAGCCTACGACTCCACTGGATTTGTTTACTGATTTTTTTTTTTTTTTTTTTCAAATAGTTTATTGTCAAGTTAGTTTCCATATAACACCCAGTGCTCATCCCCACAAGTGCCCTCCTCCATGCCCATCACTCTCCCTCCCCCCCACACCATCAGTCCTCAGTTTGTTCTCAGCATTCAAGAGTCTCTCATGGTTTGCCTCTCTCCCTCTCCCCCACTATTGACCCCCTTCTTCTCCCCCACAATCCTCCGTTAAGTTCCTCCTAATCCTCCTATATGTGCAAACATATGGTATTTGTCCTTCTCTCCCTGACTTACTTTGCTCAGCATAACACCCTCAAGTTCCATCCATGTTGCTACACATGGCCAGATTTCATTGTTTCTCATTGCCATGTAGTGTTCCATTGTATAGATAAACCACATCTTCTTGATCCATTTGTCCGTTGATGGACACTTAGGCTCTTTCCGTGTTTTGGCTATTGTTGAGAGTGCTGCTATGAACCTTGGGGTCCATGTGCCCCTATGCATCAGCACTCCTGTATCCCTTGGGTAAATTCCTAGCAGTGCTATTCCTGGGTCATAGGGGAGTTCTATTGTTCATTCTTTGAGGAACCTCCACACTGTTTTCCAGAGGGGCTGCACCAGTTTACATTCCCACCAACAGTGTAGGAGGGTGCCCGTTTCTCCACATCCTCGCCAGCATCTAGAGTCTTCTGATTTGCTCATTTTAGCCACTCTAACTGGCGTGAGGTGGTATCTCAGTGTGGTTTTGATTTGTATTTCCCTGAGGAGGAGGGACGCTGAGTATCGTTTCATGTGTCTGTTGGCCATCTGGATGTCCCCTTTGGAGAAGTGTCTGCTCACATCTTCTGCCCATTTCTTCACTGGGTTGTTTGTTTTTCGGGTGTGGAGTTTGGTGAGTTCCTTTTAGATTTTAGATATTAACCCTTTATCTGATATGTCATTTGCAACTATCTTTTCCCATTCTGTCGGTTGCCTATTAGTTTTATGGATTGTTTCCTTGCCGTGTAGAAGCTTTTAATCTTGATGAGGTACCAATAGTTCATTTTTTGCTCTTGATTCTTTTGCTTTTGGGGATCTGTCAAGTAAGAAGTTGCGGTGGAGGTCAAGGACGTTGTTTCCTACTTTCTCCTCTAGGGTTTTGATGCTTTCCTGTCTCACGTTCAGGTCCTTTATCCATTTTGAGTTTATTTTTGTGTATGGTGTGAGAAAATGATCTAGTTTCATTCTTCTGCATGTTGCTGTCCAGTTCTCCCAATACCATCTGTTAAAGAGGCTGTCTTTTTTCCGTTGGATACTCTTTCCTGCTTTGTCAAAGATTAGCTGGCTGTATACTTTTGGGTCCAGCTCTGAGTTCTCAATTCTATTCCATTGGTCTATGTGTCTGTTTTTGTGCCAATACCATACTGTCTTGATGATGACAGCTTTATAATAGAGGCTAAAGTCTGGAATGGTGATGCCTCCCATTTTGGTTTTCTTTTTCTTCAATATTACTTTGGGTATTCAGGGTCTTTTGTGGTTCCATACAAATTTTAGGATAGTTCTAGTTTTAAGAAGTATGCTGGTGCAATTTTGATTGGGATTGCATTGAATGTGTAGATTGCTTTAGGTAGTAATGACATTTTAACTGTATTTATTCTTCCAATCCATGAGTATGGAATGTTTTTCCATTTCTTTGTGTCTTCTTCAATTTCCTTCGTAAGTTTTCTATAGTTTTCATCATTCAGACCTCTTATATCCTTGGTTAGGTTTATTCCTAGGTTGTGCAATTGTGAATGGAATCAGTTTCTTGATTTCGCTTTCTGTTGCTTCATTGTTGGTGTATAAAAATGCAACCGATTTCTGTACGTTGATTTTGTACCCTGCAACTTTGCTGACTTCTTGGATCAGTTCTAGTAGGCTTCTGGTGGAGTCTGCTGGGTTTTCTATATAGAGTATCATGTCGTCTGCAAAAAGTGAAAGTTTGACTTCTTCTTTGCCAATTCTGATGCCTTTGATTTCCTTTTGTTGTCTGATGGCTGATGCTAGGACTTCCAGCACTATGTTAAACAGCAGTGGTGAGAGTGGACATCCTGTCGTGTTCCTTATCTCGGGGAAAGCTCTCAGTTTTTCCCCGTTAAAGATGATGTTAGCTGAGGGCTTCTCATAGGTGGCTTTTATGATGTTTAAATAAGTTCCTTCTATCCCAACTTTCTCGAGGGTCTTTATTAAGAAGGGATGCTGTATTTTGTCAAATGCTTTTTCTGCATATATCTACAGGGTCATATGATTTTTATCTTTTCTTTCGTTGATGTGATGTATCACATTGATTTGCGAATATTGAACCAGCCCTGGAACCCAGGAATGAATCCCACTTGATCTTGATGGAGAATTCTTTTTATGTGCTGTTGAATTCGATTTGCAAGTATCTTGTTGAGGATTTTTGCATCTGTATTCATCAAGGATATTGGCCTGTAGTTCTCCTTTTTTGCTGGGTCTCTGTCTGGCTTGGGAATCAAAGTGATGCTGGCTCATTCATAAAATGAGTCCGGAAGTTTCCTTCGATTTCTGTTTTTTTTGGAATAGTTTGAGAAGAATGGGTATTAATTCTGTGTTAAATGTCTGGTAGAGTTCCCCAGGGAAGCCATCTGGCCCAGGGCTCTTATTTGTTGGGAGATTTTGGATAACTGATTCAATTTCCTCACTTGTTATGGGTCTGTTCAGGTTGTTTATCTCTTCCAGTATGAATTTTGGTAGAGTGTGTGTTTAAGAATTTGTCCATTTCTTCTAAGTTGTCCAGTTTGTTGGCATATAGTTTTTCATAGTATTCCCTGATAATTGCTTGCATTTCTGAGGGGTTGGTTTTAATCAGTCCGTTTTCATTCATGATTTTGTCTATTTGAGTGCTTTCTCATTTCTTTTTGAGAAGCCTGGCTAGAGGTTTATCAATTTTTTTTTTTTTAATTTTTCTTTCTTTCTTTTTTTTTTTTTCCCCCTAGGAGAGAGAGACAGCGTGAGCAGGGGAGGGTCAGAGAGAGGGAGACACAGAATCTGAAATAGGCTCCAGGCTCTGAGCTGGCAGTCAGCACAGAGCCCGACGCGGGGCTTGAACCCACGAACCACGAGATCATAACCTAAGCGAAAGTCGGATGCTTAACCGACTGAGCCACCCAGGCACCCCATTTTTTTTTTTTTTTTTCCGAAAAACCAACTCTTGGTTTCATTGATCTGTTAAGCTGTTTCTTTGGTTTCTATATTGTTTATTTCTGTCCTGATTTTTATTATTTCTCTTCTTGTACTATGTTTGGGGTGCTCTTGTTGCTCTCCCTCTAGTTGCTTTAGGTGTGCTGTTAGATTTTGCACTTGGCACTTTTTCTAATTTCTTGAAATAGGCCTGGAGTGCAGTGTACTTTCCTCTTAGGACTGCTTTCGCCGCATCCCATAGGGTTTGGATTGTTGTATTCTCATTTTCATTTGTTTCCATATATTTTTAATTTCTTCTCTAATTGCCTGATTGGCCCATTCATTCTTTAGTAGGGTGTTCTTTGGCCTCCATGTTTTTGGGTGTTTTCCTGACTTCTTCCTGTGATTGATTTCAAGTTTCATAGCATTGTGATCTGAAAGTGTGCATGGTATGATCTCAGTTCTTTTATATTTATTGAGGGCTGCTTTATGTCCCAGTATGTGATCTATCTTGGAGAATGTGCCATGCACACTTGAGAAATATGTGAGTTCCATAGCCTCAGGATGTAGAGTTCTAAATATATCTGTCAAATCCATCTGGTCCAATGTGTCATTTAAGTCCATTGTGTCTTTATTGATTTTCTGTCTAGTTGATCTGTCCATTGCTATAAGTGGAGTATTAAAGTCCCCTGCTATTAGCACGTTCTTATCGATAAGACTCTTTCTGTTTGTGATTGTTTTATGTATTTAGGTGCTCCCATGTTTGGTGCATAGACATTTATAATTGTTAGTTCTTTCTGATGGTTAGACCCTTTAATTATTATATAATGCCCTTCTTCATCCCTTGTTACTGTCTTTACTTTAAAGTCCAGTTTGTCGGATATAAGTATAGCTACTCCAGCTTTTTTTTGACTTCTGTAGCATGATAGATATTTCTCCATCCCCTTACTTTCAATCTGAGGGTGTCCTCCTGTCTAAAATGAGTTTCTTGTAGACAGCAAATAGATGGATTTTGTTTTTTTTTATCCATTCTGCTACCCTATGTCTTTTGATAGGGGCATTTAGTCCATTTACATTCAGCGTTATTATGGAAGTATATGGGTTTAGAGTCATTGTGTCATTTGTGGGATTCATTGCTTTTGGTGTGTTTCTACCATCTTGCGTTCCTTGCAACACTTCCCTCAGAGAGTCCCCCTCAGGATTTCTTGTAGAGCTGGTTTAGTGGTGACAACTTCTTTCAATTTTTGTTTATTTGGAAAGACTTTCATCTCTCCTTCTATTCTGAATGACAGGCTTGCTGGATAGAGGATTCTTGGCTGCATATTTTTTCTGTTCATCACATTGAAGATCTCCTGCCATTTCTTTCTGGCCTGCCAAGTTTCAGTAGATAGGTCTGTCACCACTCTGATAGGTTTCCCTATGTATATTAGGGCCCTTTTCTCCCTACCTGCTTTCAAAATTCTCTTTGTCCTTATATTTTGCCATTTTCACTATTATATGTCATTCAGAAGGTCAATTCAAATTACGTCTGAGGGGAGTTCTCAGTGCCTCTTGAATTTCAACGTCTACTTCCTCCCCATGTTGGAGAAGTTCTCTGCTATAATTTGTTCCAGGACTCCTTCAGCACCTTTCCCTCTCTTCCTCTTCTGGGATTCCTATAATAAGGATATCATTCCGTTTGATTGATTGATTAAATATTGTTTGAAAGCATGTTTTTTGTGTAGCTGCTGAGTAGTCTCTCATCTGGTTATGCCATTTTTATTCTGTTGATGGGTAGTTTTTTTTTTTGTTATAAGTAAGTATATAATTCTGTTCATTATATTTATATGTAAACATTTGTATACGTTTAAAATTTTTAAAGTTCTTTTTTATGTTAAAATATACAGTTAATACATACAAAAAGACATGAATGACTTTTTAAATAATTTCTTTAATGTTTATTTTTGAGAGAGACAGAGACAGTGCTGTTAGCACAGAGCCCCAGGAACCACTAATTCATGACCTGAGCCTGTTGGATGGACCCTTAACCGACTAAGCCTGAGCCACCCAGGCACCCCAACATGAGTTGACCTTTTTAACTGAACATTTAAATTGTGAAACAATTAACACAAAACATACATTTTTGAGAATAATAAACGCATCCATATGTGTGTAAAAAAGCCTCCACACAAGACCTGTCGTAGGATTCCAGTTAACCCCTTTCTGGGTGTGGGGTGGGATCGAGGGCCAGAGGACACTGGGCTTTTGCGGGCGCCGGAACCGTTCTTCACTGTGATGGTGGTGGCGGTTAAGCAGTTGAAGTGTTCATCAGTACTTGTCCTACACTCGCAGTGGGTGATTTTGCTGTGTCCGCGTCAATGAAGCGGATTTAGAAAAACACACCCCACTCTACCCACGTTGAGAGGCAGAGCATCAGCGACATAGAATTCCCTGTGCCCCCCTCCTTCCCTGCAGACCCTCCCCGTCCTGATCTTTGTGAAAATTCTTCCTTTGCTTTAAAAAGTAGTTTTACCACCCATATTCAGGTCTCCACATAACAGTTTGGATTTGTGGTTTTGAAATAGGACTAGATTCTGTGACTTAAGTTGGATGCCTGTAAGATATTATTCTGTCCGTTCTGGTTATATTTCATTATAGGCTGATCACAGATTACCTGTTTCACTGGTCATGGACGTGGGTAGTTTGGACTCTGGGTGTAGATGGATGGAGGTGGGGCCACTAGATCACAGAGCGTGCGCCTGTCACACCAGGGCTCTCCCCATATGTGGCTGTGGAGTTCACTCCCGCCCGCAGTGTATGTGAGGTCACCTTGCTCCACATTTTCAAACAATATTCTCAGATTTAGGGGGTTTTTTGCCAGTCAGTTGGTGTGACATTTCATCGTGGCTTACTTTGCGTCTCCATGATTGCTAATGAAGTTGGGTCTTCATAGATTTATTGTCTGTTGAGTTTCCACTTTGGTGATGTTCCTCTTGCCCATTTTTCTGTCTGTTGCTTTCTCGTCGATCTGCAAACACATATATTCTGTAATCCGTTCTTTTGTGGCTGCAAGTGTTGTGAATACTCTCTCCAGGTGCTCGGTGTGCTTGTTACTCGCCTGTCCTGTCTTCAGTTCCTTCTGTTCTTGGTTTTAACACTCATTTGCCAGTCTTTTCACTTAGGATTTTTGTTTCTTATTTAAGAATTCTTTCTTGGGGTGCCTGGGTGGCTCAGTCGGTTAAGTGTCCGACTTCGGCTCAGGTCATGATCTCGCGGTTCGTGGGTTCGAGCCTCGCATCAAGCTCTGTGCTGACAGCTCAGAGCCTGGAGCCTGTTTCGGATTCTGTGTCTCCCTCCTTCTGCCCCTCCCCCACTCATGCTCTGTTTCTGTCTCAATAATAAATAAAAACATAAAAAAAGAAAAAAGAAATCTTTCTCTATCCTAAGGATACAGAGCTTGTCTCCTTTATTCCAGCAGCTCTTGGTCTGGCCTTCCACCTTTAGGTAGGTCTTTAATCTGCTTTTGATTGTGTTTTTGTGTGTGACCTTGGGACTGGGGTCGTTTCGCCCTCACACAGTGCGTCATCGTAGCCCTTCCTCTGCTGCTGACCGAAGTGTTGGCCTCTAGCGGTGCAAATCCCGGTGTCTTTTACTTTTGCAACAGCATCTCGGCTTTTCTTAGCCCTTTGTACCTCATGGCATTTCTAGAGCCAATTTTGCAAGTTTTGTAAACAAAAACCTTAGAAGTTTTATTTCTGCTGCCTTTACTTTCTAGTTCAGTCGGGACGTAACTAACGTGTTACTGAGCCTTCCAGCTTTTGAATGTAAGGTCACTTTTCAAATATTCCAGGAGGACTCTTTAATGTCTTTCAATTAAATTTTATCATTTTCTCCTTTGGCTGACATAGATCAATCTCACAGAAATTTGTCGTTTGATTTTTGTATCCAACAGCCTTGTTAAATTTCCCTAATAATTAGAATTCCTCTGCAGATGCCCTTTTTTTTTACCGCACATAGTAACTTCACGAATGACAGTTTTCTCTTGTCTTTTTTTCCTTTCGGGGCTGATCACCATTAAAGTGTCCTGTGTCCTTTTGCAGTCAGTCCGTTCCACCCACCCTCAGGTGTCCAAGGATCTTTTTGTCAATGTAGTTTTCTCTTTTCTAGAATGTCACAAATGGAATCCCCTGACAGGCTGTCATTTGTGTGGCATTGCTTTTCCTCACTAAGGTGCCTCCCAGCCGTGTGGGCGGCTGCTTTTCCTTAAGTGTTTGTAGAATCTCCTTTTAACGTATACTTGCCTGAAAGTTTCAGATTCTTAGATCTGTAGTCATGGTGGCTGCCTCTGCTGTGTCTCCCACTCTGGGGCGGCGGTGGGGAGGGGAGCTCCCAGCACACAGCCATCACCCCCTTGCCCTTGTTGCACATCCGGAACTTCTCCTTCATACCTCGTTTCTTTGTTTCTAGTGCTACCTTCTGGATAGTCCCTCGGATCTGTTTACTAGATCACCAATGCTCTCTTCTGTGCTTAGAATCTGTTAAAACCCTCATCTTACAGTGGAATTTTCATACAGAAATTAAAATTCAAACCAAAGTAAAAAGAGTAGAAGCCACCACTGAATCAGCTTCAGCGGCGAATTGACATGACGCGTCTTCTCACGCCCTCCGCTGCTTCCCGTGGGTCCCGTGGCTCTCGTTTCATCTGTAAATACCGCGAACTGCCTCTGAAGCAGAGAGCACTTTAAAACAGTTAACTTCCTTCATACCAATAACCCAATCACCTCAGAAAGGTTACACAGTTGGTTTGTCTAAATTCCAGACGAGGTTCTCACATTGAATATAGTGGATTTGTCTCGTCACTGTAATTTTTTTTTTTTAAATGAAATTTCTTAGCATTTAAGCAGGGAATGTGGACAACAGAAATCGTGTCAAATCTCTCAACATATAGATTTCTCATGTCCGCCCTTTATTTCCGAAACTAGGTTACTTGTTCTGGAGAATCACACTGTGGATTTCCCGTCTCGTACAGTCACCGTGTCATGTGACATGGGCCTGTGTGCCGCTTGGCGTGCGTCGTACAAGATGGGAGTTGCATCTAGAGACTTGATAGATCCAGGGTTGATTTTCTGACAGTAATCTGTGGTGGTGGTGGCGTGGGACTGCTGTCGGATCGCCTCAGGACACCCGGTCTGCTGGGCTCTGGGACGCTGGTAACTGTTAATGACAAGTACATGTTTTATTAGAGGTTCCAAGATGCCGATATTCTGGCAGTCCTTCTACATTTATTAGCTGAAAATTAAAAAGAACTTTTCTTCCAAGTACTCGGTTGTCTGCGGTACGGGTGCCTCCCAGTTGAAGCAGGACAGCTGCATGGATGCGTGGGTCTTTTCCTGTATTTAGCTGTGTGCAGGGTGCTGTATTGGAGTTCTAGCTTTCTCTAGAGGCGGACTTTAGTTCTTTTATTTTTTTTATTTTTAATTTAAAAAATTTTTTTAATGTTTTCTTTATTTCTGAGAGAGAGACAGCGTGAACAGGGGAGGGTCAGAGAGAGAGGGGAGACACAGAATCTAAAACAAGCTCCAGCTCTGAGCTGTCAGCACAGAGCCTGACGTGGGGTTCAAACCCACGAACCGTGAGATCATGACCTGAGCCAAAGTCGGACGCTCAACCAGCTGAGCCACCCAGGCACCCCAGACCTTAATTCTTTTAAACCATCTCAGTCCACTGCAGTCACTCTGCTGATGTCCCCATGGTTTCATTTGGCAGCGGGAGTCCCTTCAAAGTGGACTCCTCACCCTGACACAGTCCTGGGCATCACATGGCTTTCCGCTTTCCGGCACTTTGAAATGTTGTCAGGTTTGTGACCCAGTGCTGCCATCTGGGATCAGGAACCATCTTTCCATGGGGTACTGGGTTGTTCTGAGTGGGAAATGGTATGAGAGACCATACTCTAGGCACCGGGGCCCTGTTCCTGCCAGGCAGGTCACTGTTTCTAGGCCTTTTCAGTGCTAAGAGGTAGCAAGTGTTCATGACTCCCAAGAGAAAATGTATCCTTTATATTGATACTTTCAATTTAAAGATCGGTTTTTACCAAAATTGTCTTTTTCTCCTATGCTAAAAATCTTGGTTTTTGTAAGCCCCGATTTTTAGTATGTCTACAGAGCTGTGTGTGCACACATGCGTGCACAGTATCCCAGAGACTGACTGATCGCTTTCAAAATAGTGGTGGTGGTAGGCGGGCTGCAGGCAGTTGGAGACTTTTTTACGCTTGGTTTTGTTCTTCTGTAATACTCCCACTAGGGATGGACAGACAGCCAACTTCTCTGGTTTTAAAGGCACCTGGACTAATTCTTCTGTTTGGTTAATACACTGCTAGGTTCATTTCTTTCACTTTTTTTTGACTTTAGGAATTGCTTTCCTTGTTTTAACTTTAATGATTATCTAAAACAATGACATGGTTCCGAAGAAAACTCTATAAAGCAGGTACATTCAGAAATCTTTCCATCCTTCTTCCCTCTGGTCATCATTAGTTTTTAATTTTGCTTTTCCCTAATTCTCACGTATTTACATATATGGATATATCTTTGCCTTCCTCCTCCTCTTAGAGAAAAGGTAGTGAAGTCTTCATGCTGTCGTGGATACGTATTGTTGTAATTTGGCTGCGTATCCGAGACTACCCCCTGCAGCAGCACAGGCCCCCCTCACTCCAGCTGAGGACTTGGTACCGAGGACATGCTGTCGCTCGTGCATGGAACTGCTCTCCGTGCGTGGACATTTGGGTTTCTAGCCTCCACTGTTATAAGCGGTGATAGCTTTTTGCATCCGTCCTTCTGCGTTTTAGCCAGAGTGTGTTTTTGGTGTTTTTCTTTGAAGTTTATTTGAGAGAGAGCTCACACACCTGCACAAGCCGGGGAGGGACAGAGGAGAGAGAATCCCAAGCAGCTCCTGCTGTCTGCGCAGAGCCTGATGTGGGGCTCGATCCCACTGACTGTGAGATCATGACCTGAGCCGAAACTGAATCAGACACTTACCCAGCTGAGCCACCCAGAAGCCCGTGAACGAGTGTCTGTCGGATACCTCCGGTGGGGCTTCTGGGTGGGAGGGTACAAGTGGGTGCCTGGTCTGCCATCTTGATGTGTCTGCCGGATGTTGGGGCTTTGGGGCTTTACTATAATCTGGGGAACGAGTCGCTCTGATTGAATTCTCTCCATTTTATTTCTCTTTTCCCTTTTTTTCAAGGGTAGAGAATAGTTGAAATCTCTGGAAACTGACCTCAGTGACCTGGCAAAGTTGCTGGATTTCTCTTTGGAGCTCTTTGTGGACGATATAATCCTAAACCTTCACTAATGTTTATCTTTCTGAAATTTCAGCAAATCCCTTTATGAATACTCTAAGACCTTCATTGTGTCTCTTGTGCTAGGCAAGGATGTCATCCCCAGGTGAGTCTGCTGGGTGCTTCCTCTTCTGGGTTTGGGGCAGCTGAAAGACCGAATATTGAGCCTGTCTGGTCTTCTGCTAAACAGGTTAAGTGTGACCAACTTGGAAGATTTGAAGAAGAGAATCTTGCGAGTGATTGCGCACTGTAACAAGCCCAAGGTAACTTGGGGGCACCCGGAAGAGGATCTGCAGGAGTTGGAGGCTGTATGTGCCCAGGAGGGGGTGTTCCTAGATTCAAAGGCTCTTAGCCCAGGGCATTCGATGCTCATGCCTGAGGCTCTTTCTCCCTTCCATACAGATTTCTGTCAGGTCTGTTCTGCAGACTTCTGTTCTGCAGTCTGTCAGGTTCTGTGGCTGATGGCAAGGAAAGCAGATGGCTCGGTCCTGAAATGCCAGTTAGAGACTGTCGTAGAACCTTCCCTGCTCTGCTTCAGCGATTCGCTTTCTTAGCCCTGTCTTGTCACCGACAGTGTTCTGATGCTTTTGCTCCCAAAGCTTGGAAAGTAAAGCTGCCAAATAGGAGTTTACGAATTAGGAAACTAGTTATACCATGGGATGCTCTAGTCAGAAGCATCCTGAGTGTGTCAAGATGTGTCAGGCGACACATCCGGAGTGTGTCAGGTGACACACACTTCTGTTTACCAATAGAGATAGACCCATGGTGTGTTGAAAAGTTTTTGTTTTTAAGAGCAGATTTTATTTTTTTTTAATTTATTTTAAATGTTTTATATATTTCTAGGGGAGAGAGAGAGAGAGAGAGAGAGAGTGAGCGAGCAGGGGAGGGTCAGAGAGAGAGGGAGTCACAGACTGAAACAGGCTCCAGGCTCTGAGCTGGCAGTCAGCACAGAGCCCCGTGGGGCTCGAACCCACGTGCGAGATCATGACCTAAGCAAAAGTCGGACGCTTAACCGACTAAGCCACCCAGGTGCCCCTAAGAGCAGATTTTAAAGTGATCCTCAGGGCGCCTGGGCGGCTCAGTCAGTTAAGCCTCCGCCTTCAGCTCAGGTCATGATCTCATGGTTTCTGGGTTCGAGCCCCACATCAGGCTCTGTGCTGACAGCTCAGAGCCTGCTTCCAATCCTGTCCCCTTCTCTGCCCTTCCCCAACTTGAGCTCATTCTCTCAAAACATTAAAAAAAAGTTTTGGGTGTTTTTTTTTTAATGATTCTCAAGGGCACCTGGGTGGCTCAGTCGGGTAAGCATCCAGCTCTTGCTTTTGGCTCAGGTCATGATCTCACAGTTCAGATCGAGCCTTGCGTTGGGCACCATGCTAACATCACATCCTTTTTGGGATTCTCTTGACCCTCTCCCCAGCTCACAGTCTCTCTCTCTCTCTCTCAAGTAAATGAACATTTTAAAAAATAAGAAGAATACAAAAATGATTCCTAGAGGTATGATCCAAGGCAGGGGAGGGATATGTAACAAGGATATAGAGTTTTTATTTAATATGATTTAATTTAACATGAAAAAGTTTTCTGACGTTTTTGTTGTTGCTAATCAAAAACGTTTTTTAAATGAGCTTTCTCCTTATCAATTACTCTCAGATTTTTAAAAAGTACTGTTCAGGGAAAGAGGGAAGCTGGATGGCAGAAGGGTAACTTTTTCTCAAAATCTGCATGATTTGGTTTTTACTATTGTTTCAAGTTTGATATGGCTTCATTGTGCAAGAGATGCGGGAGTTCGGGGCACTGACGTCCACGCCCCTAAGATTCACGATTTAAACAAACCAGGGAGGCATCTGAGCTTGGAGGTCACCGTCCTGCAGCACTGGCTGTGGGTCCGCGATGTGCGTGGCCAGTTGCAGGGCCGAGCACTGGGCAGGCCGAGCACCAGGCGGGCCGGGCACCAGGCGTGCTGCCTTCCCATCTTCCCTCAGTACAAGATCCTGCTGCGCGGGTGCCGGTATGAGCTGTTCGGAGGAAACCCAGACAATTTTCCGACGGAGCTGGATGGGGGCGCCCAGGGACACCTGACGCAGCCGCTTCTGGGGGAGCAGAGCCTGCTGACACACGGGTCCCCAACGTACAGCTTCTCCAGCGACTCCCCCTTGGAGTCCCCCACCAAGTACCCCCCGCTCTACCCTCCAGGCAGGATCATCCACCTGGAGGAAGAAGGCGCCTCAGGGAGGTGAGTACAGGAGGGGGGGGGGTGCTGGGCCCCCAGGGGGCTCAGTAAGTGGGAAGAAACCACATGAAGCCCCGTGGGCACTGCGCCCCTTCACCTTCTGCCCCTCTCAGGTTTTGCCGCGCTGCTGCTCAGTATAGCGCAAGGTGGGCACATGAGTCACAGTTCAGCAAGATCCTCATCGGCCCAAAGATGTTGACAGACCACATGCCCGACGTCCTGATGAAAGCCTTGGACAGCGTGGTGTCTGACAGGGCTGCCTACGTCTTCTGTCCCCCTGGAGGCGGCTCTAACGTGGACATGGTGTGATGAGAGCCGCCGCTTACGTTTGTTCTTCCGCGGACAGTCGCAGAGTAGGTTCGGGAGGCCAGTACCTTGGATGCCCGCCGATAGGAATTCGACAGGTACTGGACTTGGCGGTCTTCTGAATCCCTGAGTAATTTGGGAAATCACTTTGGTCACTTTGATCACAGTATTAGCAAGATCAGGTGTCAGGAGAGAACATGGAGATGACGGGACTAGTGTAGGAAGCTTCAGGAAGCTCCAGGGCAGTTCCCTGCTGCTCTCAGAACTGTCCCAGCAAACAGTGTAGTCCATGGCCGGGTTTGAGGCCCGGATAGATCTATGGACTCTCGCCCTGCGCCCCACCTTTCTCCACTACGAGCTCTCGTCTTAACACTGTTTAGGGGTCTGAACCCAGCATACAGACGTGCAGTATATTTTGCAAACTGGATTGTCCTGCTACACAGACTTAGCACTTCATTGTGAGGGTGCAGATGGGTTTTCTCCCGGGTGGGCCTACGCGCCAGTGCCGAGGTTGGGCTGGGAGATGGGGGCGCCTGCTCTTCAGTGCTCCGGCCTCCCTAACATCACGCCGACTGCTTCGTGTGCACGTATCATTCTGGCTTTTGGAGGTCAGCTAGGGGGCTCCGAGGGAGTTTCTAATAAAGCACTTACACATGTCCTTCGTGTCTGTACAGTAATGTGCTCTTCCACTGGATGTTTGTAGGAAGGCCTGATTTGCTGGGTGGTTTTACAGGAATCGCATTTTAAAAGCTTTCTGTCTAAATAACAAAACTGTAGTCATTTTGGACAGTGTTTTGGGAGCTATGGCCTAAAGACTGAAGATCGCAGAGGGATCTGACTGAACCCCACCAAAGTGCTAGAGAATGAGAGTACATGGATTTCTTTACAAAGCATAAATACACAGGATGGGGAAAGAAGAAAAGGAACAAATGGTTGACTGGAGGGAAACAGAATCTTAAGTGGAGGAGATTCACGCCTTGGTTCACGGTTTAGCCACCCCACACACCTGGCACGGAGCAGGCACAGAACTAGTCCCAGCATGCTGGTTTGCCCGGAAGCTGGGAGAAATCGGGCCCTTGGTTTGCTTGGGGGGCCTGGACAGCAGCACACTTGAAGGCAAAGGGGTGATGTTTCTCAGCTTCTCACACTTGGCTGCCAGAACCTTCAAGAGGATTCTCCAGGGTGTCTGATCTCTAGAGACCCTTTCCTCAGGGCCTCTGAGCGGTCACGGCCATTAATGCCTTAAGCTTCTGCAGGCCTGCAAAGGCCCACTTAAAAAGCTCTAATTGAAATGCCATGGTAATGTCCAGTTGCTGTGAGTTTTGATTCTACACAGTTCCCGCACATTTCTAGGGGCAGAAAGCTAACAGATCTGAGGCACCCCTGGGTTCCACCTGTGTGGTCGTTTCCAGCCTGCTCTGTATGGGCTGTCGACCCTTTGGCCCGAGGCCACCAACCACTAGGCACATAAGCAAAAGCAGCTGGAAGATACCAATTCCCCCACCACAGCCTGGGAACAGAGAAAACAGATCCCGAGGCTGAAAACTGGTAGAGAAAAAAGAACATCTGAAAATTAAAAGCCAGAAAGATGAACTCTACGGCAGCCAGGCGAGGGCCACCCGCATGATGGCAGGCACAGCGGACGGCGCCACTGAGCACGGAGTGCAAGGGAGAAAGCAGCCCGGGTGGTGCGAGGCCGGGGAGACCTCCCGCAGAACCATAAACAGAAGCTCTTCCTGGACAACTGACACAGCCGAGACGTGAGAGCGTGAGTTTCCACACACTTCCTTCTCTGGAAACTCCCAGAGCGTGTGTTTATCATGAAGCAAATTAAGAGACAAGGAGCTGGGGCGCCCGGCTGACCCAATAGGTAGAGCAGTGATTCCTGATCTCAGGGTCGGAGTCTGGGCCCCACAGTGGGCACAGACATCACTTGGGGGAAAAAAAAAATCAAACTTCCAAAAACAAAAAATCCACTGAAGATAAATGGTGGCCAGAGAATTCTGAGACTTTAGGAAAATGCAAATTGCTGAAACTCAGCAAACACTTCGAGTAATTTCGGTATTACTGGAAGTTTGCGGTTAAATCATGAAGCCCACAGAAAAGCAAATAAAGTCTTAATTATCTCCAGAGGAACCAGAAGTTGTGTGCACAGTTCTGTTCCCAGTGGCTCAGCCAGGAGCATCTGCACAGTGATACGGATGCTAAGTAGCGAATGCCAACCAGGACCATGCTCTGGAGGGAAGGAAAGGTATGCTGGGGGTGGGGCGCCACTGGGAAAGGGGCCTTCCGGCTCTAGTGGGAAGGCTGTGGGTGATGGCCTGGGAGGACCAAGGGTGATGGCTGGAACTGAAAAACACAACCAGCAGTATGGTCTTGTGACTGAACCCGGCCCCCCAAGGAGGGGCAAAGGGGCTGGAGGTTGAAGCCAGCAGTTCCGTCAAACACACCTCTAACAGCCTCCACAGGACCCCAGCAGGACAGGTCTAGAGTGCTCGCAGTTCAGATCTGTGAACACGGGGAGGGGGGGTACAGATGGGGAATATGTGGGGGTTCCGTTCCCTCCCCTGTACCTGGCCCTACGCATCTCTTCCACATGGGTGTTCGAGTTGTAGTCTTTCCTTGGGAACTGGTGATAAAAACTGGTAGGTAAAGAGAAGATACATCACTTAGACATATGGAGATAAAAAAGATTAAAAGAACTCAAATTGGTTGCCTTTAGGGAGGATGTGATGGGAGCCTGCTGTTGTTACAAACCTTTAGAACCATTTAGTCTTGAAACTGCGTATCTTTTAAAAATACTCAAAAATAAGCAATCTTCAGAGTGATAAAAAGGAGTTAGGAAATTGATTCTAACATGACCCATTCATTGAAGTTTCAGGCTCCAGGAACAGACCTTAAAGTCCTCATCAGCCTCCTTCCCCCATTTTTCCGGCTCCCAAAGCCGTCATCTTCAGCCCAGGGCCCTGGTCCCAAGTACTATGCGTGCCAGTGCTGACGGCCCACCCATGGCCGACGGGGCCCTACCGACTCTACCAGCTTCTCTCCTGGAGGGGCCCCTACCTGTCCCCCCAGCATGAAAACCTGCACTGGAAATGAGTGTTTCCAACAACCCAGGATTTTCAGGTGAGGCAAACGAACACACACCCCACGTTGCTGGAGCTCTCAAGAATTAAAGTATTACAGTCATATGATTCAAGGATTTATTAAGTCATACATGCAAAACATAACTGCTAATTGCATTAGCAAAAGATCAATGTAAAAACACTCCACAAGTCTGCAACGGTCAATTTAAAAAATTTTGTTCTAGTGGTTGAAAGGTCCAACCTTATATTCTTGCCAGCGGGTAAGTTGTACAGAACGTGGTTATTAGCACGAGCACGGGCTTACGGAACCTCACAGACCCAAGGAACGTGGTTAGTTAGGCAGAGCGACAGGAAGCATGTGTCCAGGGGGGAAGGGTTGGGGGGAGGCAAGGAGGAGGGTCAGCATTAGTCAAGGTACAGTACTGGTGATCTGGCAAGACAGTGATGTTAAGAAAGTTCATAGTTCAGGAATATCTAAAATATTTCAAAAACTGTAAAGCTGCAACACATAATTTTTACACCTAATTACTAGAAAACTAAGGAAAGCGCTTATTAGCTCTGAATAAAGTAACGTGAACAGGAATGCACTTTGACTAATCTACAAAAGAAATGTCTAATGCGTTATCAGAAAGATTTTATAATACAAGGAGGCATATTGCTCATTAAGAAGGGTTCTATAAGAAAAGCACTAAGTTAGCAACTATGGGAACGACCAGTTCAAAGATGAATTAAATGCCCGATCTCAAGAGGGATGGCAGGTCTAAGAAAAAAAGCTTAAAACACTTAGTGATGATACCGACCTTTCATCGTTCGCTGCATGACAGAAATTAATCTTTTAGGATTTTACCCGTGACACTTTCGGCTTAATAATGACGTGCACAGTGTAGTGTTAAGTTAACCTCCGTGTTCTGTCAGAATACTGTCTTCATCCTCTGATCGCGTCCTGTGGTGCGCATGCCCGCCCCGGTGCGCCCCTGGCCACAGCGGACCCTGCGTCACGGGGACGGGAGCCAGAGGGCGGTTCCAAATCTCAGCCAAAGCAGTTACACTAACTTTAAAAAAAAAAAAAAAAATCACTACAAAATCAAAAAGATTGATCCAGAGAGCCGAGCTATTACACTCGTTCTGCAAGGACAGCACGTGCCGGGGGCGCACACGGGCTGCGCAGGCAGCCACTTGCAGGGAGGAGGTGGTGGGCGCTCCCGCCTGAGACTAGCTAGCGGGCATCTGCGTTTCCCGACTGGAGACGCTGCAGTCTCTCCTCAAAGACAAAGGTCGTAAACGGTTTAGTGCTTAGTGTTCTCAGCACAACGATTCAACTTAGTTCACAAGATATTTTGGCAACTCTTAATCTGAGCAAGAACAGGGGCTTTTGAAAAATAAGGCTTTAAGAATGCTTGCCATTTTAGGGCTAAATTTTAATATAATGTGAAAGTTTGAAGTCTTAAACTTGAAACAAATAAAACCTAAAAATTACCGATTGATTCAAAATGGTTTTATGGAAAAACTAATCTGTAACAAAAACTTGGCATTGAGTGCGAAGGCTCCACCATTTTTGAGCAAAGCATACAAAGGTTCCGAGGGGGACAGGAGAGGGGCCCGGACATTTACAACAGCAGGCATTTTCTCTTCCTCTTCTTGACGGGAGGGGGGCACAGAACTGCTCGAATGGCTTCATCAAACACTGTCTTGAGGCCTCGCTGCGTGAGCGCCGAGCACTCCAGGTATTTTACAGCACCTGCGGAGAGACAGCCGGTCACGCCCGCGAGCCCACTCTTTCCAGCCTGAACAAGGGCAGGAAGCGGCTCCCGGGCCCTGCCGCCTGTGCGGCCCAACCCGAGCCTGCACCCCCCTGGTGAGCGTCAAAAGGACCGGAGTCAGTAAGACACGCTCTCTACCTCCCCAGACTGGACTCCAGTCTGTCACAAAAATAAAGCCCGTGCAAAGAAAACGGACGTGAAAATGCAGGATTTCCTACCGATCTCCTTGGCCATGGCCAAACCCTGCGGGTAGGTGATGGGAGTCAGCTTCTTCTCCTTCAGTTTCTCAATCGTGTCTTTGTCGTCCCTGAGGTCAAGTTTGGTTCCCACCAAGATGATGGGGGTGTTGGGACAGTGGTGTCGCACTTCAGGGTACCACTGGGTGCAAGAGAGAATCATGACCTCTCCTCGCCTCCATCACAGCTGTCCCACCCCACCTTAGTCCCTCGGAGCTCCCTGCGGGCAGGAGACGCCCTCCAGGCTTGCTCACTCCTCTCAATCCCTTCAAGAACCACAGGACCACCTGTGGGCACTGGATCAGCAAGCCAGGACTCCCAAGACTAAGACCTAACAGAACTGGTTAGACTTCTGGCTCTACTGGTCTGTAAGAACAAGGGGGGGGAATCCCCCTCCCCCAAAAAACCACCTTTTGGTTAATGAGTCAAGTTGTTACATCAACTCTGAGGATACTACCTACCTATTCAGCAGTGAGAATGGACTACATGGACTGAGGTCCCTACTCTCCCTGGACACATCTCTGATTACAGCTGAAGGACATCCCTCGCATGTCATTTTTCACTAGGAAGTGCATGAAAGACGCGGAAAGTAGGAAGTCATGGCCACTATCTTTATCAGGTAACTTCATTGGATGGACTCGAAAGTCCTCTCTGTTTTAATAAGGAACACAGCGTTCCTTCTTTTTTTTTTTATTTTTTTTAATTTTTTTTTAAATGTTTTATTTATTTTTAGGAGAGAGAGAGAGAGACAGCATGAGCAGGGGAGGGTCAGAGAGAGAGGGAGTCACAGACTGAAACAGGCTCCAGGCTCTGAGCTGGCAGTCAGCACAGAGCCCGACGCGGGGCTCGAACCCACGAACTGAGAGATCATGACCTAAGCGAAAGTCGGACGCTTAACCGACTAAGCCACCCAGGCGCCCCCACAGCGTTCCTTCCTGATCAGACCCTGAAACTTTAGAACTCTACGTAAGAGTCAGAGACTTCAAAAACTGATCTACCTAAGCAGAATTACAAAATCAATTTCAGTAATTAAAACTTCTATCACTAAATGGGAATTTTACCTCCTGAAGAGGACATTACATAGCAAAACACTGGTCTAAAACATCCCCACTTACCTTTGCTCGAACATTTTCAAATGATGCAGGACTCACAAGAGAGAAGCAAATTAGGAATACATCCTATAAAGAGAAAAGACAGGCGGTTAGAAACGGTCTCACAGTGACAAAGGCGCTCTGCTTCATCACTGCTGCGGGACTGAAGCCCGAGCCGAAGTGCACATATTAGGTGCAAGCAGTTGGTGTCTAAAGCGTACTCCCTGGTCACACCCTTCAGTTCTGTCAGAAGCTCCCAGACCAGAACCAGCATGTGAAGCAGCCAATTACTTATGAGAAGAAGGGAGAGGATTTACTAGAATGTGCTAGAATTTCCTAGAGGCTAGAGAGGCCTCAAACCAGCCCCCCAGGAGGCCTTTTCCTTCACTCCCAACTCCCACTGGAAACTAAATGGTCTTAATTCTATACAGGGACAAAACCAGTGTCATGGTGCCACTCCGGTTATTTCTATAAAACATGGTCTGTTTTTCAAAAGCAGACTAAAACCTTTATTATCACATACTGACTCCTTAAGTGACTTAAAATTTAGTATAAATGATTTTGAGAACAACTGAACACAATAGTTTGGCACAAATTCAGTGACTCTTGGGAACTGGGAATACCGGTAACCAATATTAGTATCAGTTTCCCCTCCTGAGGAGTATTTTTTTAAAAATATGTACAAATGGGATGCTTTTCATAAGCTCCCCATGTGCACATTAAGTACATTTCAGGTGACCACTGGGTTGCAATTAAACTGATGCTTTAAGAGCTGCCACCAGCGTCCCCGACACGGAGTCCCCCCAGCACAAGGTGGGACCCGGCTGTTTGCTAACTGAGCACCTTCGGCCACGAAGGAGGATGCTGCCGTGTGTGAGCGGCATCTTCCCGGCTGTCCGTTCTCAGACCCAAGCAGGGCCCTGTAGGACTCGCAGCTGGGCAGTCACAGCCGGAATAGAGATTCAAAGGAAAAGTCGGGGCAGAGTAAATACAAGGAGGAATTTCCGACTAAACCTAAGACCTCTGTCCCGCTCTGTATTGTGCAGAGTCAGATGGAAATATTTAGCTGTATTAAAAATGCTTAAGAGTTTCTAAAATGCTCGGTTTATAAATCCCTTTCCTAGAAAAAGGCAATTCTACTTTGTGAACCTGCATCTCCCAAGCTAACAGTCCCCGGCTAGCGCTTTCCATCATCCAGCCGATCCCTTGTACCTGGAAAGGGAAAGAAACATCCCACACAGCAGCTGTTCATCGGTGACAAGTAACAAACACCAGCGCATGCACAGGCTCGTCCAAGAATCACCGCGGCAGGTCGGCACTGGGTTACGTCATTTTGAAGCAGGTGGGTTAGCTCAGCCCCACAGCCACGCGCCCCAGACACCAGGGACACCGGGGGACACCGAGGGAAGAGGCGCCCGCAGCCATGCTCAGTCCTGCTCTGCGGTGGGCGGCAGGTGGAGCCTCCGCGGCCCGGCCGCCACAAGCCCAGGGCAGGCCCCTCGCCAAAGTCCCTCCTTTCACGCGGGAGGAGGGCAGCAAGCAGTTCACAAACCGCTTTAATTCAAGCCAGTAGGTAAACTGTCTCGCTCCTCTGAAAGCACATTTCATCAAGCAAAACCCAACCTCGAGTGAACTGAATACAAAACACTCAAGGAATGTGGGGCTCAAGAGGAAATCCTGGGGGAACTAAGTGAAATGAGAGAACAGATAAAGCTTGAAACTGAAGTCGATTGAAAGTTTTACATACGGCAACCGGCTTGTCTTTGCCCCTGGAGGTTATATCCTTACCATACGTTTCTCCAACCTAGTAATGCATGAGAACTTTGTTTGAGTTTAGTAAAAACTGAGGAAGATAAAAGTCAACAATATCCATTATTTCTTCTTCATCAGAATTGTCTCAACCCTCCCAAAGGATCTGAAAGCAGAGGATTATCTAGCATCTGTGATGCCAAACCCCACCAAAACTCCATCACACCCTGTGAAGGTCATGGTGAAGATGGAGGTCAGGCACACGCGGGTGGGAGAGGAGGGCTACCCAGAGGAGCACATGGGAGTTTCCTGTTCTGGCAGTGTCCCCACGGCGCCCGCCTGATGAAGCACCGGGGCTCTGTCCTGTCAGCAAATGTGAAGAAAGCAACCGTCCTTCCTTAACGAAGGCACGTCTCTGCGTCCACTGGCACCAGGCACGCGGGTCAAAGATCTGCGTCCACGTTCTTAGCCACAGGCTGGAGGCAACAGCCACAAATGGAGGCGTACCTGCCCTCAGGGCCAGGCCCCGGAAGTGCTGCCGGGTGGGAGCTGCTGCGGGAGGGGAGTGAGACCCTAAGTGTTCACCCCAGGCCCCGCAGCTGTGCATGGGACAGACGCCCAGAAGGGATGGCGTCTCCAGCATCCACCACAGCTTTCAATTTGTCCCTTTGTTCCAACAAAAATCTAAAGACTTGCTCTTCAAGCAACACAGAACCCTACGCATCTTCTGAGACAGACGAACAAGAGAATTAACTTCCTCTCTCTCTGGCTTCTCTGACCCATGATCTGAGAATATAAAAGTTGCCATTTTCACCTTTGGGCTACTCGTGAAGATTCGTGCTCCCGGGGCCTTGACATGATGCCAAATCCTTACTGTGACGCAGAGACCCCTGGGGATAGGCCACAAAAATGCAGCTTCAAAATATCCTCCTACCACATCTGTTCTACCCTTTTCGATTTCTAAAACATCCTTTTTAATGAAGAAAAATGCCTTCCATCCTACGTGAACATTCTGCCATCTGCCCATTCCTTTCTCATCCCCCCAGCCTAAATATGGCTTTAAAAATATCTAGTGCTTCTAAAAAAATTACATGAAAATAATAAAACTTGAGAAGAAAATGTCTAGTGCTTCTGATACTTCGCTCTTCCAGCAGCAACTCGCTCCAACATTCGCCTTCCAACCCAACGCTCCGCACAGACTGCTGTTTGGCCTCAGCGGGTGGCATCTCCTGTTCATGCGGGAGCCTGGAGCCTGGTGGCAGGGGCCGCCTGGCCTTCCTCCCGGTGTCACCGTGTGTCCTGGAGCCTCTTTACTCCACCTGGGCCGCCCTGGGTCGCAGGCTCCCCTTCCCTCTGGCCTGAACGCTGCCCTCCTCACGCCGGCAGCTGATTCCTGACCACACAGGCTCCTGCCAGGCCTTCTGTGACTTGGCTCCATGTCGGATACACTGCTCCCTCATGGTCACGTCTGCCGCCTCCCCCCGGTGTGTGGCGGGCACCACGGACCCGGAGTGGACTCGGGGGCGGCTGCGATCTCCCGACTCCGAACATCCTACGGCTGCTCGCTCTCTTGCTCTCACTCCCTCTCTCATTTCCTTCTCTTCCCAACGCCTTCCAGCCGGCTCTTCCTTTCAGGCCAGGCACAGTTCTTACTGCAGGCATTCTAGGAGCCGGGAAAGGAGCAGGACGCACACGGGGCAGAGCAAAGATGCATACGTGTGGCACCCACGGGGAGCGGCTTGGGAAAGCAGCGCAGGGCAAAGACAAGGGCAGCCCCGGAGCTGGGAGCCAGCGTGGCGCTACAGCTTGGCTACATGGCAGGCTCCCGCCGAAGATGACAATCTCCCAGAGCACCGTGTCACATCGCGGGGCCACACTGATGTGAGAACAGAAGTAAAGAAACAAAGAGAAGACCACTTAACAATCCTAACAAGGTCACCATGCAAACTACGGAAATCCCAAACGTCCTCCCCTCACAGCCAACAAGGCTGTGTGACAGCGTCTGCCGGGTCACAGATCTGGCCACGTGTCCTCCTCCCCGCTCTGAAACTACCCTGCTTCCTGCCAGCACCCAATCCAGAGGAAGCCCTAGCCCAAATCACACACCACGCTGTCCCCGAGGCACAGGTCTCGCTCAGGGCAGAGGAACAAACCTGACTTCGTTCAGCCACAGGTGTGTTCCTAGTGACCTGTGGCTGGAGAACACAGAGGCTGCCACGCAAAGTAGAAAAAGCCATCTGAAAACCCAAACGGCTAAGCCCAACACATACAGCCATTTCTCCTTGTGGTCCAGGTCACACCTGGCACTTCCAAGCTGAGCGCCCACGGAAACTACAGCCGGGCCCGGATGCCAAGAGGCCTGGCATCTCGGGCAACCATGGGCCTCTCTGGACCCACACGGAACTCAGGTGAACCCACACGGAACTCAGGCCTTGTGAGCCTGCAAGTCATGCACATTCCCACACCCACCACTAAATCCTGGAACAAGCAGGCAAACGCAGCAGACCGGACACGATGGAAGGTGCTGGGCCCGAGCATTACACAGGTCATGCCGCCACAGTGACAGGCCAACTGCAGATGGATGTACAGAGCTTATAGGACAGCAGGCACCACGCCAGTCCTCCTTAAAATACAGGGCTCAAACTCACAATCGTGAGATCAAGGCCTGAGCTGAGATAAAGAGTCCGACATTTATCCCACTGAGCCACCCGTGAGCCCCTACTACAGGACATTCTTAAAAAGAAAGTACAAAGACAACTTACTAAAGGACAGGAAAGCCTAAGGATGACTTAATTTGGACAAATAAAAATCTGAAGGGCAATTTCTACTGAATGTGAGTCCCTGCTTGCCATCTTCCAGAGAACGTTAGAACAAATGCCTTCAACAGACTTAACTTTGCTACTCACAGCTGCCCAACAGAGGACAGTAGCATTAAATGCCCACAGGAAACATGACCTCTATTTTGGGGGGGTCACCAAGCCCTAAAAAGGGTGAGATGTGGACACAAAATTGTCCTCCAGCCCTCTAGGAGAGAGTCTGAGCAGTAATGGATGAGCCACATAAACAGCCTGTAAACCAAAGAGCCACCTTCCAGTGAGTACAAAGTTCAGGGGCGTCCCCACAGCCAAGGTGCCAGCTGGCAGCCACCAGGCCTGCTCCCCACTGGCAGGACAGCGTGTTGCAAAGGAAGGAGACCTTCCAGGCACCAGTCTCCGCATTCAGGGCCGCTGCCGCCACCCCCCCACCCCCCAGGAGCCAACAAAACCTCCTCATCCACACGATGCCAGCGGGTGCATCTTTAACTGCTATCCGGCCACTCTCCCCGCTGCTCAAAGGCACCAAGGACACCCCTCTGTTGGCACGTGACACGTCACACAGGATGTGCATGAGCCATCTGAGGGCCAGAGTTATGCCTCACCCCCACCCCTTAGCCGTTCAAGTATGTGGCAGGAAAAGAGCACCTTACACAGATGGGGCACGGGAAGTGAAATCCTGCCCTAGGAGGACAACACCCTGCGGCCTGACTCAATCTGTCACTTTACCTGCGTATCCTCTGGCATATGGAGTGGGGACCTTGCCAAGTCACCTTTGACTTACTGCGAGGGACTCCTCAGAGAGAAAGGACGCACCCTCCCTGCACCCATGAGTCACGGGAGGAGTTCCTACTTCTCAGAAGTGACACCCCACACTTCCAGACAGCCAGTGGGGTGAAGACGCCTACTCTGTCCGTCAAAAGGTGAGGAGAGTAAATCTACTTAAAATCTGGAATTATGAAGCACCCACTGGGGATGGAATAGTTTCCTAAACACGGTGAAGAATTCAAACCATTTGGCGATTATGAGCTGATTTTCAAAACTTAATCACAGTTAATTTTTAGCTGGAGATTAACTGAGCCATCATTCATTCAAACCTCCCATTTTACTGTTCTGGTCTTTTTTTTTTAGGACTGTTACAATTCAGCTGAAGGACAATCAGCAAAAATCTGCAGCCTGAAACAAATGGATTTGGCAGTTCCTCCAGCAGGAAATAACAGAAGACAATGACCGTTGCATTGTAAACCTGTACTCAGAAGTATAAAACTATCCATTACTAAAAATAGGAAGTTAAATTTAAAAACAAAACCAAGATGTGGGGAGGCTGGAACTATGGTTTTGTCCACCCACACTACGCCCCAAGAAAGTGACGTTCAGAGCCAGCCAAGGGTCGACTCCTGTCTTCACCAGGGTGTTGCCTTGACCCCGACCCCTCTGTCATCCAGGCTTGCTGAGAGCATGCGCAGCAGCTTCCAGTCATTCAGGCCTAGCCAGCTAGGACTTGAAGAGCTCTCCAGATGTGTGAGTCTTCACGACTGCGACACTAGAGTGCCTGGGACGTGCCTGGACCCTTCTGTGCGCTTTGTACATATTGCTCACCTAATCCTATGAGGAGACAGGTCAAGACAGAGCCCTGAGGAAACCTGCCAGGGTCACAGAGCTAGGAAGCAAGAGTGCAGGGTAGAAACCTAAGGAATGTGCACTCGTGCGTAGTCTTTTGGCCAGTGAGCCTCCTGAGTCTCCCAAGTTGTTTTAAAATACTTTTAAGATGAACAACAAACACGTAACAAGAGAAGCAAACGATGCAAATAAGACAAGACCTGATTAAAAGAAAAGTGGTTTTTAAGCATATTTTCACCAGCTACTACTCTCATTGGCTTTTGGTACACAGGTCATTTGTCTGAAATGGAAGCAAAACTAATCTAGAAGTATTTCTGATGGGACACAGTGGGTATAATTGTACAAAACTGAAACCTGAACCTACATCGCAAAGACTTAGGAGCTTAAAGGAACAGAGGGCGTCTGGGTGGAGCCCCTGGCTGGCTCAGTGGGTAGAGTGTATGGCTCTTGACCTCAGATTCATGAGCATGGAGCCCAATTAAATTAAAAAAAAAGAAAGAAAGATATTAAACCCAAAAGACAAGTCACTAACTTGATTTCCAAAAACCTTAATCCTAACAGGGCACCTGGGTAGCTCAGTCGGTTAGGCATCCGACTCTTGATTTTGGGTCAGGTCGTGATCTCCCAGTTCAGGAGGGTCGAGCCCCACACCGGGCTCTAGGCTGACAGAGAAGACTCTGCTTGGAATTCTCTCTCTCTGCCCCTCCAGTGTTCGCACTCTCACTCTCAAAATAAATAAACATTAAAAAAAAAAAAATCTTAATCCTAATGATTTAGAACTGTTACAAAGCAAACTGATCTTGAAACTAATTACTGCTGAAACTGGTTTGCAAAAACAGAATGGTACCTCTTTCATACAGTTATCCTAAAATAAAAAACGAATGTATGTAAAATGTATGACACCGTATTTACCAAAGAAATGAGAACAAGCAGGGGCACCTGGGTGGCTCAGTCGGTTAAGTGTCCAACTTCAGCTCAGGCCATGATCTCACAGTTCGTGGGTTTGAACCCCACGTTGGGCTCTGTGCTAATAGCTAGCTCAGAGCATGGAGCCCATTTCAGATTCTGTGTCTCCCTCTCTCTCTGACCCTCCCCTGCTCACACTGTCTTTCTGAGGAATAAATAAAACATTAAAAAAAAAAAAAAAATGAGAACAAGCAGACTCTTGGTTTGCATCTTGGGGGACACCTGCTACTGAACTATCGCGAGCTTGTATTACTCAGTATGCACCAAAGATGGCAATACAGCAGACCCCTAAACAACGTGAGGGGGGGCCTAGGGATGCTGACCCCCCCCCCCCAGCAATCAAAACTCCATGTATTACTTTGACTCCCTGAAAATTTAATAAACGGCTTGCCGCTGACCAGAAGCCTTACCAGCAATATGAACAGTCGATGGACACAGGTTTCGTATGTTATATGCATTGTGCACTGCGTTCTTACACTAGAGTAAGCCAAAGAAAATGTCACTAAAGGGCACCTGGGTGGCTCAGTCACTTGAGGGTCAGACTTTGGCTCATGTCATGGTCTCTCCATTGAGTTCAAGCCCTGCGTCAGGTTCTGTGCTGACAGCTCAAAACCTTGAGCCCGCTTCAGATTCTGTGTCTCCCCCTCTCTCTGCCCCTCCCCCGCTCATACTTTGTGTCTCTCTCCAAAATAAACATTAAAAAAAATTTTTAAGAACAATTTTTTAATGTTTATCTTGAGTGAGAGAGCGAGCGAGCAGAGGAGGGACAGAGAGAGAAAGAGACAGAATCCGAAGCAGAGTCCAGTTGTCAGCATAGAACCTGATATGAGGCTTAAACTCACAAACCATGAGATCATGACCTGAGCAGAAGCCGGATGCTTAACCGACTGAGTGACCCAGGCGCCCCTAAAAAAATTTTTTTAAATTAAAAATTTAAAAAGTCACTAAGAAGATCTGGAGAAAGAAACATACTCACTGAAATATACCTACAGGCCTTGTCTAAGTGGACACGTGCATTCAAACGTGAGGGCCAACTGTGCAAGCAAACCCACAGGTGATACGCAATTTCAATATTCAGAAATCATATATTCTAAAGGACACATTAAAAGTCAGTCATGATCCTTACTGTTTGCGGATAGGATAAGGGACGTAATCTGTCATAATCTTCTTGTCCAGCTGTGTCCCATAAGCCCAGATTCACCGGTTTTCCATCCACCATAACATTGGCAGAGTAGTTGTCAAAACTGCGGAATGGAGTAAAAACGGTTAGTCTTTAGCCGTGAAGCATTAGGTGCAGATCAGGGACTCGGGTGACTGTCCTAGCGAGGGTCCCAGAGGAGATGTGTCAAGGCTGGGCGCGGCCTGGAGACTGCCAGGCCAGCAGCAGGGCCGCACACAGGCGCCGGGGCAACTGACTGGGGGAGGGAAAGCGGGCCCGAGTGTAAGTGACACAAATCAACACCTGGAGAAACCCACCCAAGAAACAAAGGACAAGGTAGTCAGTGTAACCGAAACAAGGTACTGTCAGCAACAGGAAACCTTTGCCTTTTCAACAGGACATTAACATTCTTCTACCCCAGAGAAACAGAGTATAAAATCAATCCCTCTTTCAAATCCCACTTGTTGAGATTTTTTTCCGGGTATGTATGCTTCATCTTCAACAAGGTGGCGCAGCACAGAGCCACCGGACCAAGGCAGGGCAACAATTAGGTCGTGGTCATCCAGCCAGGCCTACGACCAAAGCGCAATGGGAATACAACACAAACCTGATGTGAGGGGCTATCATGTACCATTTTCAGAGTAAGTGTACCGGGTTACACGCATACCTAAAGTCACCTAAAGTTGCTACACAAAAATTACTTAATGATAAGCAGAGGCGGCCCAAGAAAGCCTGGCTGACAGGCAGAAAATAAGGATGACTTAAAACTCACAAGTACCAAGTACTTCATTAGAAAGAAAACCTGGCATTGCCACTTAAACCAGGGCAAGTACCAAACAAGACACAATACAGCTGCCTGTAAGATACAGTTCGGAATCCACGTTCACATACTCTCAACATTAAAACTCAGGACTTCCTAAACTGCAGCAGCAAAGCCCAAGTCTGAGTAAGACTCCAATATGGCTTAAAGAACAGAATGACGAAACTAGCTTTTGTGAAGAGAAAAGTCTGGGTACCGTAATTCTGCTTCTGTGAGAAAAGGGCAGATTAATCAAATACACAAGATCGGACTTTTTTTCCACATGGGAAAAAGAATCAAGTGTCTGCCCCCTACTGTTTCAAAAAATAAATTCTAAATGAATTAACGATTAAAATCTTTAGCCACAAAAATCTAGAACAAACACTTTTCCATCACTGAAGTAGGAATGGTCTTACTCAATGAAGGCAGAGTGAAATATTTACATAAAAACATCACACTTCCTGGGGCACCTTGGGCGGCTTAGTTGGCTGAGCATCCCACTTTGGCTCAGGTCATGATCTTACAGTTTGTAGGCTTGAGCCCTGCATTGGGCTCTATGCTGATAGCATGGAGCCTGCTTCGGATCCTCTATCCTTCCCCCCCACCTCTGCCCCTCCCCTGCTCATGCTCCTTTCAAAAACAAAGTGAAAAACAAAAACAAAAACACAATCAAACTTCTTTATGGCAGAAGACCTCATAATGAAGTTCAAAGACAAATGAGAGACAGAAGGATTGAGATTTCTCATACACAGAAGTTCCATCAGTAAGAAAAAAGTCTTAGTAGGAAAATAAGTAAAAGATTTCAACAGGCCATCCACAGAAGACTACAAATGGACAGCGAACATTTGAGAGATTTCAACCCCACCAGGGATCAGAAATGCAAATGAGAAAGTAACTTTTTCAACTCCTGTCACCCACAGTCCGACAAGGGGCCTGCTTCAGTCACAGCTGGTCCAAGTATAGCCCTTTGGCAGCAAGTGGGTAGTTATCTATCAGAAATGGAAATATCCACTCCCTTCGGATGTGGCACACCTCCACTTCTCAGCATCTGTATCTATGTGCACAAAGACACGTGCGATGATGTTTAACCCGGTAAAAAATCCCCAAACGAACCTCATTACCAGTGGTTCTATCAGCCACAGTAGTTCAAAGTCACTGACAGTGATATTTAGTTCTACCTCCATGTGGAGATGAGGAAAGTCCCCACCATAAAACCAGAACGACATGGAGAATATGATCCCACTTCTGTGAAACTCTGGGCAACACTGCAGTGCACATGCTGTGCTCGACAAGATCAGCATGGGTGGGACATGAGGTGTTTCCTCTACCAGGATGGCAGCTGTAAGGACAGAGCTGACACCACGGCCCCAGGGTGACGTGTTATGAGGCTCAGTTACAGGGGCTCCGCAGAATCCCATCATTAGAAAAACAATCCCATCTCCACCCAATTCTGGGGCCCAGAAGGAATAAGCGGCTCGGTAGCCAATTGTGTCCTCCTGTAACGGCCCCCCAACACCACCCTGTTTCAGTTCCACAGCCTGATAACAGTGACCTGTAACCATTGAGATCACTTGCCAGAAAAGGCCAATTACAATAAAACGGACTATTTCATATTCCGGCTCCTTGATCCTTCACACACAGATCTAGAGAGCCAAACTGATCTGAAACTCTTACATTATCCAGTCTTCTCATTTCTGTTTGTTAACTTTGTTTCCTGAAGGTCTAAAAACAAATTAGGAAAGCTGTGTGTCTCATCACAATGTAGAAACTTTAGATTAAGTATTTTTTAAAAGCCCAAGTATCTTATAATCAACCATTGGTGAATGGTTTAGTGGAAAATTAATCAGATCTATTCATGTAAGTATTAAGAATGCCTTTACAGCAAAACAAAGGTCAGAGGAAAAAAAGAACAACAACAACAACAAAAAAGCACATCACAAACAAGTAAATTCCTTATTTAACTCAAGATACTTACACAGTGGGGATATATTCTCCAGGAAATGCATTGGTTGTGTAACTGATAAGTAGGCACGTTTTACCTACAGCTCTAAGGAGAGAGAAAAAAATGATGTAAGTTGGTTAGTCAACACGAATGTAATCATTTCACTATTCTGTTAAATTCATAGAAAAATCAAGAAGTACACACCAAGTACTTAGCATTAAACAGTTTCTGTAACCTTTTACTTAACGCTACACATTTTTATCCTGAAATTTACAGTAAACAACTGTAAATTGCTCAAAAAGGAGCCTTCCTGCTCTGTTTTGGCTTTAGCATTCACAGAACCAGCTGTTAAATAAGCACAGGTTGAAGAGGAACAATAGTTTAAAATGGAAAAGTCTCTGTGTGAACATTTGTACAAGCCTCTCATCAGAGAATCTTCATTTCTATCCTCATTTTGATATTTACTAATAAGCAAACACAGCCTTCCTCTCTGCAACTTCCACTTGGTTGCTAAGTAATAAACTTTGCTGCCTCAGAGCGGTAGCTCCAACCCACCACCTTTTAAGGCCTTCCCTCTGGCACCAGTAATGACTGTTCTCTTAACAGCGTGCTTAGTCACTAACGCCCCTCACATAGAGCTGTGAACCACAAAGAGCCATACACAGCTCACTTTATTCATCTGTATTCACTGGCCACTCCACAACCCCCATCCTCACACCTCACCATCCGCCTTTAGAGCAGCTAACACAGTATATTCTGGACATACTAATTAACAGCTCAGGGGTGCTGGCATAAACTTCCCAAACAAAGCTGCAAAGAGGAGAAAGTAAAAAAAGAATCATGGAGAAATTCTCCAAAGACAGAAGGTCCTCCTGCACAACTAGTGGGGGTACAGTGTGCCACCCGGCAGAGGTCAGAGTGCTGACTTCGAGTCTCCCAACCACTTGAAATTTTCACCAGAATATCACCTACAAATTAAGATCACTGTGCCCTTAGCCAAAAAATGAATTCCGAATCTGACATTCTCAGGGTGACTTCAGGCGCTTCTGAGAGCCTGTGTCCCCGGCCTGATTCACTGTATGTTCTTAAAAGAGCCCATCTCCCTTCTGTCGGTTTACAAGGTCGCATCACACAAGTTCTAAACTGTACGATTTTGTTGTCCAATCTCAACTACTATGAATTAGGATTCACCATAAAGAAGTTAAGTGCTTTTCTATTTTCACAGCACTCTTAGCTTAAGGCAAAAACCTCTCAGTGAAGACAGATTACAGGCCCATCCGGTTTGCCAATACTTGTTTTACTCATAACATTATTAAGGGCTTAAAAATTGGAACTCCCACCCTGAAGACCTCACCGACTCAAACATTACATTACATCATCAGGAAGTAGCTCCCAACTCCTAAAGGCTTTCTAAACAAAAATGACTCACTGACCATACATTTTGTTAAAGCTTATAATGTCAACCTACACATGCAGGAGGTAGAGATCTGCAGTCATTACCCTAGACTGGAGACCCAGGGCCAACTCTGTATCTTATTAGCTGGACTTTTTGTAAGCTTCAACTTCCTTATGCCTCAGTTTTTTCAAATGTAAAATGGATGCAAAATTACTAAAAGCATTAATTCTACTTCGATCTGTACCAACAAAGCATATACTATGCAAAGTAGTATACTAGGTATTGAAGATTTTGCAAGGAAGAAGACTTCACGGAATTTGTGTTATTTTAATGTCTGTTTCTTTTTTGAGAGAGAGTGGGACAGTGTGAGTTGAGGAGGGGCAGAGAGACTCAGAATCTGAAGCAAGTTCCCCAGGCTCTGTCTGAGCTGAGAACACAGAACCTGACAGGGCCAGAACGGAGTACAAGATCATGACCTGAGTGGAAGTCAGACGCTTAATGGACTGAGCTACCCAGGTGCCCCATTTGGGCAGTTATTAAAGCAAAACTGAAGAGTACATGGGGCACCTGGGTGGCTCAATCTGTTAAGCGTGAGACTCCCTCTCTCTCTTTTTTTTAAATGTTTTATTTATTTCTGAGAGAGACAGAGAGACTGACGGACAGCGTGAGCAGGGGAGGGTCAGAGAGAGGAGGAGACACAGAATCTGAAGCAGGCTCAAGGCTCTGAGGTAGCTGTCAGCAGAGCCTGACGCAGGGCTCGAACCCACAAACCGTGAGATCATGACCTGAGCCAAAGTCGGATGCTTAACCAGCTGAGCCACCCAGGCACCCCAAGCGTGAGACTAGATCTTGGCTCGGGTCAAGATCTCATGGTTCAAGGGATCAAGCCCTTCACTGACGGCACAGAGCCTGCTTGGGATTCTCTCTTTCCCTCTCTGACCCAGTCATGTTCTCTCTAAATAAATAAATAAATAAATAAAACATTTTAAAAAATGAAGAGTACAGTCATTACATAAAATTTTAGTGTGACAACTATTACTAAAGATGGTCTGGGGGATGCCTGGCTGGATCAATCAGTAGAGCATCCAACTCTTGACTCTTGACCTCAGGGTCCTAGTTTGAGCCCCACATAGGCGTACAGCCTACTTTTAAAAAAAGGTATCTTTTGGGGCACCTGGGTGGCTTAGTGTGTTAAGCAACCAACTCTTAATCTCAGCTCAGGTCTCAATCTCAGCTCAGGTCTCGATCTCAGGGTTGGGAGTTCAAGCCTTGGATTGGGCTCTGCACTGGGTATGAAGCCTACTTAAAAAAAAGATGGGAGTGGGGGGGCGGGGGGCACCTGAGTGGCTCAGTTGCTTAAGCATCTGACTTCGGCTGAGGTCATGACCTCACAGTTCTTGAGTGTAAGGCCCATGTTGGGCTCTGGGCTGACAGCTCAGAACCTGGAGCCTGCTTCAGATTCTGTTTCTCTCTCTCTCTGCCCCTCCCTTGCTCATACTGTCTCTCCCTCAAATATAAATAATAAACATTTAAAACTTTTTTTAAAAAGATGCTCTTGGAAATGTATAGCAAAAGGATCTAACTTAGTCTTGGAGCTGATCGAGGAGGTCGCAATGTACACTGAAACCAGGAGTGGGGACATAATAGAAGGAACATTCTAGGCAAAAACAGCAGCATTTTTTTTTTCCACATGATAACATTGTTTAATGACAGAATGCTCAGTTTTACCTAGAACTTTCAAGTCTTTTTTTTTTTTTTAATCTATTTGTTTTGACAGAGGGAGGAGGAGGAGGATAGGAAGGGCAGAGAGAGAAGATGAGAGAAGAGAATCCCAAGCAGGCTCCCCACTGTCATCAGAGCCAGACACCAGGCTTGATCTCACAAACCGTGAGATCATGAACCAACCCAAAATCAAGAGTCATATGTTCAGCCACTGAGCCCCCCAAGTGTTCTGACAAATCTTGTTGAGTAGTAACTTAATTTAGTTTTTTTTTTTTTTTTTAACATTTACTTATTATTGAGAAACAGAGAGAGATAGAGCATGAGCATGGGAGGGGCAGAGAGAGGGGGAGACACAGAATCCGAAGCAGGCCCCAGGCTCTGAGTTGTCAGCACAGAGACCGATGCGGAGCTCAAACCCACGAGGGGTGAGATCATGACTGGAGCCAAAGTCAGACACTCAACTGACTGAACCACCCAGGCACCCCTAATTTAGTTTTTTTTTTTTAAAAAGCAAACAAACAAACATGATAAACATTGGTTTTCTTTTACCCTTATGGGCTTCCTTGGAATTAAAAGACACTCACACCTCATGTGTGAATTGAAATTTTTGGTATCCATCTACATGGAATAAAGTGATGATGAGGTTGCCTTTCTTTAAAGTCAAAGATTTCTTTTTTTTTTTTTTAATGTTTTATTTATTTCTAGGAGAGAGAGAGAGACAGCGTGAGCAGGGAGGGTCAGAGAGAGGGAGTCACAGACTGAAATAGGCTCCAGGCTCTGAGCTGGCAGTCAGCACAGAGCCCGACGCGGGGCTCGAACCCACGAACCGCGAGATCATGACCTAAGCGAAAGTTGGACGCTTAACCGACTAAGCCACCCAGGCGCCCCTAAAGTCAAAGATTTCTTGTCCTATGGATGCTTCATTCAAAATGTCACAAAAACAGAAGCATTTCTAGTGAGTCCAGCACAACTGAAGAACCAAGAACTAAGGGGGAAGCAGCAAAGGAAGCTCTGAGGAGGTTGTCATCTCTTCTTGTTAAGGACATGGGACTTGATCCTACTTGGGAAGTCCCAGAAGATTTTTAGTTGCCAAGAAACCATTAAATTTGCATTTTTAGAAGCAGCCTCTGACTGCAGTGTGGAAAGAGCACTGAGGAAAGAAGCTGGAACTGGAGACAGGAAAATAAGGGTGGTGTGAACCAAGGAGGGGGATTCAGGGTAAAGAGAAGTGGGCCATTTCTAGAGCTTCCTAGGCATGCAGCAGAACAAGATGGCCCAGCCATGGGCTAGATGTGGTAGCTAAGGAAGAGAATGGAGTCCAAGGCCATCATCACTGAGCCTCTTTCCAAAATTACAAATGTGTAAAAATGTTAATAGTTACTGCCTCCCAACATCAAAGATAAGCAGCTATAAAGGTTTTAATGGTTATGTTAAAATGTCATAGCAGTACTTCCTTTAAGAATCTGTCCCAAATCTTTTCCATATGTGTAGGAACAAAGCTTTAACCATAAATACAACCAACTTTGTTTCAAAAGTTCTAAAATCTCTTTTCCTGAAACTTCACCTTTAGCCAAGGCATCATCTTTTGAAAGGTTTAACTGTAAAGGAACTCAAGGTACTGGCATACCCTGATACTGACAAATTTTATTACCAATCATTACAGCTATAAACCTAATCTAGAAGAAGTTATTAAATTATAAAATTCTGACTTAAGTACATGTCCAACCACTGATTTAAATATTTAACTAATTAAAAAAAAAGATAAAACAAAAAACATTACGGTGATTTACCTCCAACTAGTGTTATTTATTCACTCCTTTTAAACACACTCCACAAGTAAACTCAAGAGGCCAAAGTCAACATGGGCTCCAGGCAGTCAGTGCACCCCACAGGAAGAATGGAAGTCGCTTTTCATCACAGCCTTGACTGATGCAGCAGGAGAACCTCCGGAAGTTACTATCTGCTTTGGAATTTCCAATCTTATATACACTAAACCGTGCAGCTCAGCCTTTTTTTTAATCCTTGAAAGCTGCCACAACTTTAGAAAATGAACAAAGTTCATGTGAGCATTTTTTAAAGCCTATCTGTGCCTCTCCTGCTCTTGTAGAAATTATAAAGATTAAAGCCAGTAACTCATGTTCCTATTATGTTCTTTATTTTCCTATTAGAACTTCAAGGAAATATTTAAAGTTTGGAGGGTAGGGGTGCCTGGGTAGCTCAGTAGGTTGAGTGTCCAACTTTGGCCCACCTCATGATTTCATGGTTGTTGACTTCGAGCCCCACATCGGGCTTGCTGCTGTCAGTACAGAGCCGGCTTTGGATCTCATCTTCCTCTTTCTCTGCCCCTCCCCAACTCGCGCTCTCTAAAAAATAAATGAATACAGGGGCACCTGGGTGTCTGACTTCAACTCAGGTCATGATCTTGCAGTCTGTGAGTTCAAGCGCCACATCGGGCTCTGTGCTGACAGCTTGGAGCTTGGAACCTGGAGCCTGCTTCAATTCTGTGTCTCCCTCTCTCTGACCCTCCCCTGCCTGTGCTATGTCTGTCTGTCTGTCTCTGTCGCTCTCAAAAATAAACATTTAAAAAATTTTAAATAAATAAATAAAAAGATACACTGATCTTAGGACCAAAAAAACCCAGATTTCTCCAATGAGAAAATAAGGAGCCTGTATTGCTGTTTACAAGTACATAGATCTTGGGGCTCGGGGCGGGGGGGGAGGGGCTCAATCACTTAAGCAGTGGAATTCAGTTCAGGTCATGATCTCACGCTGTTGAGTCCAAGCCCCACAATGGACTCGCACCCACAGTGCAGGGCCTGCTTGGGATTCTGTCCACCCGCCCCAGCACTTGCACATGCTTTCTCTCTCTCAAATAAACTTTAAAAAAATAAAAATTAAAAAAAGGTACCTAGATATTAACAATATATTAATTGAATTAAGTGAAATGTGAAAGTATTAAATATATATATTCATATTTATTGCATTAATGAAAGACCTTGAACGGAAGTCCTCAATTTACCCTGTGAAATGGGGTTTGGGAACTCTCCAACAGTAGGACTTCAGTAAATATATAACCATGCAAAGAATAAATTCAGGAAATGCACGGATAGTGTAGTTTAGGGCTACAAAAACATAAAACCTAATGTGAAATTTTGATATTCACTAATAGGGGACATCACAACCAACTTATGGAAAACCAGCCATTATCACCAATGGAGGCAGGCTTTACAAAATTCAAAAACTGTGTAGCTTCTAGAACCCTCAAGGCTAAAGATGCTACCTCTGAGAGAGTTCAAGTCTGAAGAAGACTTTAAGCTACAGAACCACCAAACCTCATCCTAGAGTAGTTATTATCTGGATCTGTGGAAGATACAGAGTTCAAAAACAAGACTTTTCATCTAACTGCGTATCAGCCTCATTCCCTTTCAAATCAAATCTTCTTAAAATACACCTTGATAATGGAAAGATATGTGGTAAGGATATATAGCAAAATACTGATTACACAACCTACATGGCAGGTGCTCACTACACAATTCTTTCAACTTTTCTGTATCTCTGAAATTTTTCATATTTAGATGTGGGAGGAAAAATAGTCCTCTGGTGACATGTGGTAATTGCTTTGGTAGCAGGATTCCTAAGAAAACATCTCCTTTTTAATAAGACTAAAAATTACAAGAAACTACCTGGTGATGCAGACGTGAACAAGCAGGAAGCACTAATACATGTGGTGATTAATGCAGAAGGAAGAACATTATAAAAAGTGGCTTTAAGTTTTCTAAAAACAGATTCCTGATAATCCTCTACTGAACCCAACCTCAAACTTTTATTGGGATTATCATTTGAGAATTTAAAAAAGAGCACCAAGATCAGAGTTAGATAACAAATCTAAACTTAGAAGCCAGTGTAGAATTCAAACACCTTTACAACAGGTCAAAAGTAAACGTTTGGAACCCCATGCTCAAGACAAAAACACACATACGATTCATGAAGCACTTAAACAAATTAATGGATCACACCATCACTGATTATTCAATGGAAATGAGTGGAGAGGAACTGGTGTATGTTCCTAAAAAGGTGACATCATCATGGAAGGGATTTTTTATGCTCAACTAAAAAACATTCCTGGACACCAAGGTCTAAATTAGACCCTGGGCTGGAGAGACTACTAGCCCAATCTGCAGTGAACTAAAAGGGGCTTGAAGTCATTTACTCCCAGCCTTCTGGTCAACCAAAGCCAAAACAACACCAATAAAAATGGTTTAGGGCGCCTGGGTGGCTCAGTGGTTGGGCGTCTGACTTCGGCTCAGGTCATGATCTCACAGTTCGTGGGTTCAAGCCCCACATTGGGCTCTGTGAGGACTGCCAGCTCAGAGCCTGGAGCCTGTTTCAGATTCTGTGTCTCCCTCTCTCTGACCTTCCCCTGCTCACGCTGTCTCTCTCTCTCAGAAATAAAACATTAAAAAAAATTTTTTTTAATGGTTTAGGGGTATCTCAGTAAGCTAGCATCCAAATCTTGATTTTGGCTCAGGTCGTGATCTCTCAGTTCATGAGTTTGAGCCCCATGTCGGTGTAGAGCCTGCCTAGGATCTGGCTCTCCCTTGCTCACTCATGCTCTCTCAAAATAAATAAAATAAACATTTTTAAAAAAGGGTTTGAGGATGGACGCCTGGGTGACTCGGTTAAGTGTCCAACTCTTGATTTCAGCTCAGGTCATGATCTCATGGTTCATGGATTCAAGCCCCACATTGGTCTCTGTGCTGATGCAGAGCCTGCTTGGGATTCTCTCTCTGCCCCTCCCCAGTCATCTCTCTCTCTTAAAATAGATAAAATTAAAAACATTAAAAAATTGTTTTGAATGGTTTTAGCAATATTGCTGTCTTACCTAAGTAAAGCTAAAAGAATCTTGGGGGCAGACATTCCCCAAATAAGTGACAGACCCTGTGTTCAGGAAGGACTAACAAAATTAGGACCAACAGAAGGTTAATAGCATAAAAAGGTATCAAAATTTCATCTTATGTTTTATACTCAATGCCAACTGAACTGCTATATAGAAAATAATCCATAAGAATACAGGCTAATTGATCCTAGTTATGACTATGAAATAGCTTCTAACTGTAATTCCCAAGAATATTTTTAAAATAAGAAAGCTTTGGGGCGCCTGGGTGGCTTAGTCGGTTAAGCGTCCGACTTTCACTTAGGTCATGATCTCGTGGTTCGTGGGTTCGAGCCCCGCGTCGGGCTCTGTGCTGACTGCCAGCTCAGAGCCTGAAGCCTGTTTCGGTCTGTGACTCCCTTTCTCTCTGACCCTCCCCTGCTCATGCTGTCTCTCTCTCTCCTAGAAATAAATAAAACATAAAAAAATTTAAAAAAAAATAAGAAAGCTTTGCAATTTGTGCAACTTCAATTTATCTTTACTGCTTAAACTGCCCTTAATTGCTTCAGATTCCCCAGCATGGAGCTCTCTGCCCCACAAAATTCAGACCCACATTTACAGCTTTAACAATTTTTGAATAAAAGAACATTCAACTATATCATCAGGCTGATGTTTTGTCTGGGTAAAAACAGAAAAATATTTTTGGTATGGAAAATTATGTGTCTAAATTTTTCATTGAAGTAGTAACTTTTGCTACAAATTTTTCACTTAAGTAACATTTGCTATGTGCTGTCCTTTATTTAAAGTAACAGAGGGGAGGGGCGCCTGGGTAGCTTAGTCGGTTAAGTGTCCGACTTTCCCTTAGGTCATGATCTCGCGGTTCGTGGGTTCGAGCCCCGCGTTGGGCTCTGTGCTGACCGCCAGCTCAGAGCCTGGAGCCTGTTTCAGTCTGTGACTCCCTCTCTCTCTGACCCTCCCCTGCTCACGCTGTCTCTCTCTTGCTCCTAGAAATAAATTAAAATAAATAAATAAATAAATAAAATAAAAAAATAAAGTAACAGAGTGGGGAGGGCGCCTGGGTGGCTCAGTTGGTTAAGCGTCTGACTTCGGCTCAGGTCATGATCCCATAGTTCGTGGGTTCGAGCACCACATCGGGCTCTGTGCTGACAGCTAGCTCAGAGCCTGGAGCCTGCTTAAGATTCTGTGTCTCCCCCTCTCTCTGACCCTTCCCTGCTCTCTCTCTCTCTCTCAGAAATAAAACATTAAAAAATTAAAAAAAATAAATAAAGTAACAGAGGGAGCACATGGCTGGCTCAGCTGGTGGAGCATGCAACTCTTTGATATTGGGGTTGTGAGTTCAAGCTCCACATTGGGTGTAGAGATTATTTGAATAAATGAATGCATTTTAAAGATAAATAAATAGCTTAAATTTTTTATTCCACTTCTAACAGGACTCTTAGGCCCCCTCACTCAAACTACATCAATGTCAAATACAATACAAAAAAAAAAAACAAAAAAACCTGACTGAAAACTTAATGCCAAGAAAACTGTGTTTTATGTCTACCACTCCCCTCAGAGACCTCCACAATGCCTTGGGGTAAGAGAAACTGTATGTACTCGGTAGGGGCCAGGCGCCTGGGAAGCACTTCGTATCCAGCATCTTGTTTAATCCTCACAAATTCAACTTGAGGCATCTCATCTGTCTTGTAGGGATGAGTGATATGTCCAGGGTTTCCCCCTAAATAGTGGGGTGGAGACCTAAAGGAAGGATCCAGATCCCACAGCAGGCATTCAACAAGTATGCAACTAGATAAACAAGCCAATACAAACGGCAGAGGTCCATAATCTGAAGCATTAAACAGATCTGCTACTTATGTTTAAGTTCCAGACATTTTCAATTAAGGATATTACATAGGCTATTACTAGGGTTGGATATTGAATCCTCAGCAATTTGGCTTTTTTAAAAACTAGTATTATTTCATATTCTAAGCTTACTGATTCAACCTTCTTAATTTTTAAAGGAAATTCACGTTAAGTGCTCGCTTCGGCAGCACATATACTAAAATTAAAGAAAATTCACGTTAAGTGTTCTTAAGACAACTTGATAAACGTTCAAATGTAAATTTCATTTAAACAATGTACTGATTTCCCTATTAAACTAAGTAACTGAACATTCCCCCTCTCCTACCAATGAAAGTAAAACTTTCTTTCGAAGGATTAAAAAAAAAAAAGGTATCATACCTATTCCTAAATAGGTGGGAGTTGTAATTGTTAGCTATATACACAGAACCATGAAGTGCTAATAGTTTCACATGTTGACTCCAACAAAAATCAGTTCAACTGTCCCCGTATTGGCTGAGGAAACAATTTCAACGTCTAAATTGCAACAATCTAAACAAAGCCAATTCACAACTGGAGAGGCATAAAAGCCACATCAGTCCTAAAGACAAGTTTGGGGAATATTCATCAAAAAGAAGAGCTATGCTGGAACGCTTCCTTAGACCTTACAAAACTTGAAAAATGCACCAACTGCCTTCTGAGTTTGATGAAAACTGATAGTAATTCTTGGAGCTTCCTTGTTCACAATCAACTACTCGAGCCCTGCTGAGACACACAATTTTGCTCGGATTACACTGAGATTCTTGTTTCTATCGGAGGGGAAAAAAAAACTGCATAAGCCAAGTCTTGTCTTCCTCTAGGGCCTGTAACCACCGACAGTAATGAAAAGAAATGCCTTGAGTCACAGGGCAGCTCCGCTCCGGGAGCCTGTTCTGCTACATCCCATACCTAATGCAAGAAGCGAAAGCCAATTTTTTTTTTTTTTTTTAATGACCACACCACGTTCAGAAAAAAGAAGTCTTAATCACACCCGAATCCTCGCAACTAGAATATCTAAAGTTTCTTCACGGAAAGAGCAAAAATAATCACCTAAAAAAAAAAAAATCTTAAAACTGGCCCAAGTGTAAGCGGAAGATAACCCGTGGTAAATCAGTTTAGGGCCACCAAAGCCGCCCAGGCAAATATTCGTGAGTATTGTGGACCTGGCCGCCGGGACACACGGAAGCTCTCAACTGGGCTCGAGAGGCTGATGTAAAAGCCCAGAAAGGGTCGGGTTTTTTTTCAGGAAGGCAACCTCAAGCCCGCCGGTGTCCAGGCGGACCAGGGAGGGTGGCGGCGCGGCTGCGGGGTCCCGCCCGGCGATCAGTGGGCCCGACAGAAGGCGGGAGGGTGGAGTTCCCTTTTCCCTCCGACCGCGGGTCGGCGACTCCATCCCCCCCCAACCAAAAATATAAATAAATAAATAAATGAATAAATAAGGGGTGGGGGGAAGCCGGAACCAGGCCCGTGCCGCCAGGTCCCCGGGGGTAGTGAAGGGCTGCCCGCGCCCCACGCCCCGCGCGGCAGAGAGGACGGCTCCTACCGCGCGCGAGCCCGCTCGGCCCCGGCCCCCGGTCCCCGGCCCCCCGGCCCGCGCACTCACCCGTCTCCCACCACCACACACTTGATGGCCTGCATTTGGGCCGCTCGCTGGGCCGCGGCGGCCGCCGGGCGCTGAGGCAAGAAGCGGCGGGCTCGGGGCGCGGCGGGCGAACGGGCGCGCAGCTGCGGGCAGCGGGGCGCAGAGTGCCGGGGCCGCTGTCCACGCCGCCTCGCCCTCCGCCAACGGGAAGCCGGAGCCCAGCAGCGGCCACCACCCAAAGCTGGGGAAAACTGCGGAGAAACAGGAAATGGCCGCTCCACTCACATCCGGTCTCCCCTCCCCCCCCTCCCTGGCGCGCTACTGCCAGGCTCCGGGGCGGGGTCGCTCCTGCCCGCGCGCCTCCCGAGCTTCCTGCCGGCTTCGGGGATGCTCGGGAGACTCTCGGGAACACTCGGCTCAACTCGGGAGCGCTCGGCTCCGGGGGGCGGGGGCTGGGGCGGGGCAGGCCAGCCGCCATCTTCTTGGCCCCTGATGACTGGCCTAAGTCTAGCCTTGTGTGATAACCTTAATTTAGAAAAGGAGGAGGTTCTTCCAGAAAATTCAGAATCTGAAAACTCTAAAGAAGGAAATACCACACATTGTACCAGATAACTGCTGTTCATTATGCCAAAAATATGTTGAAATTTGTTCCCTCGAGTATTCATTTTCTCTTTTCAGCGTGCTGAGCATTTACTATGTCCTGTGTTTCTTTCATACGGAGTTCTGGAGATAATGTTGTGTAGGCACACCGTTAAGGTGCCGATATTTTGGAATATTTCCTCTCAGTTCTTCCTTCCTTTCTTTTCGTAGGCTCCATGTCCACTGTGGGGCTTGAACTCATGACCCTGCGATCAAGAGTAGTGTGCTCTACCAACTGAACTAGCCAGGAGCCACTCTTGATTATTTCGTTGTGTATGCAACAGCATGTTTTACGTATGTATTATGTGTTATGCCCGAATCGCGAGTCCCCAGAGACCTCCAAGGAGGGGGCACTGATGCAAGAACAAAAGGGTCTTTATCACAAGCTCGAGCAGGGGCTCACCTGTCTACCGGCACAGCAGCAGCAAAGTGAAGCCCCAACAGTGGCAAGCAGGGTTTTTATGGGGGAAGGGCAGGGGTGTTACCGTGCACACATTGTACGTTTTGCATCATTACATAAGCACCAATCATAATTGTACAATGCCCATAGTAATAGCATAGTAACAGGTTTGACCATTCAGTATTTGCGAGGCATCCGTTACATTTGGCGGGACCCAATCATGACTTTTGAGAGTCTTTTAAAATGACCAATTATGAGGTGGGCTCAGAGAATCTACGTGGGGCTTCTGCAAGCGGTGATTGATTGGCAAGTTTGTACAAAGTAACTACCTGCAGTTCCCAGCCCTGACTCCTCTCCAAGACTACATGAATGTTACACATTTCTTTTGATTGGCAGATCCGAGGGCGGTCCGAGGGTGGCTTCAGCTGAGGCTTTTCCTGGAACTGGGACTACGTGCAGCCTGAGGTTGTTTCTAATGGAGGACTTGGTTTCAGGCTCCTCAGTATTTATGTATGTAATCTATACCCAAGGTGGAGCTCAAACTCACAATCCCGAGATCAAGAGTTGCATGCTTCCTCAGCTGAGTGAGCCAGGCGCACCTGTAACAACAGGTTTTGAACAGAATATAGAATGTAGAAACACTGAACCGTTGGTACATTTTTAATGCCCCTTTGCCATTCACTCCCATTATGCACATGGCCCTTAACCCATTCATGTATTACTGGACGGTGGAATTGTCCCTATTTAAGAAATAATGCTGAACTGGGAATGTTTGTGCCAGAATCTTCACAGCTTGATTTCTTTAGACCACTCGCCCCAAAATGGAGTTTTTAAAACTGTGAGACCTGTTGTTGCATTGCCTTCCTGCAAAGTAGTAACCGGCTCACCTTCCGTCAGCTCAGTTTGAAAACAGACCCTCCAGGGGAGTTGATTTCCAAAGATACTTTTACCCTGTAGGTCCTTTTTCTGGAATTCACTCTGTTGCTCACTACTGTAACAGTGTTCTGAAATCAGACATTCTCTACATGGGTTTTTTTTTTTTAAGCATCTTTCTCTTGCAGTTATTTCAAAATAAACATGTTCCTGGGACAAAGGACATCTCCTTTTCGCTGTTCATAAAGCTCTCCCTTGAAGAGGAGTTGAAATTTTAAGAGTATTAGAGCAACAGTGTCCCCTTTGCTGATAAAAATATCCAGGGAATCTATGACCAACCTAAACTACACAGTCTAATTACAGGGGCAAATAAAAGGGTGGGGCCTCAGGCCAATAATTTACTTCAATTGAATAAATAGTGGACGGCTGCAGTTGCCTAATGGACTGATAGTAAATGAAGCAGATAGAGACACAGTTGCCAGGATACCAGGCCCACTCTTCTGCTGTTGAGTGGGGTACAAACACAGTGCTGACATCAGGGAGCAAAAACCGTATTCACACTAATAAAAAGGGCTTTCACCAAAAAGATGAGAGTGGAAAGGAGGCACTGGGTAGGATTTCTGATGTGTCTTGATGATATAAGAAGAGTTTCCATAGACAGAACAAAGGCCTGAGAGTTAGAAGCCATCCTCACTTGTGATTCCAAGGGCGCCACGCCCTTGAGATACTCTGGGTCTAGAATCCAGAAAGGTCATCAAAGGCTGCCTTGAGGATGGACTTTATTCTGATCCGACATGTGTTTTTGAGCCAACAAGCCACACAACCCACATTCAGATCATTATTTCTCTAGGTTGGTAAAGTGAAAGTCCACTGTCCAAAAGGTTTGACCGTGTCTATACAATAACAAAATCAACATACAACTCACATATGAAAATAAACTTGGATTCAAAACTAAGTTAAAACTGAATTTGTTTAAAAGTTTAAGGGGCGCCCAGGTGGCTCAGTCAGTTGAGCATCTGACTTCGGCTCGGGTCATGATCTCACAATTCATGAGTTGAAGCCCCACATCAGGCTCTCTTCTGTCTGTTGGCTCAGAGCCTGCTTCGGATCCTCTGTCTCCCTCTCTCTCTCTGCCCCTCTGCTTATTCTCTCTCTCTCAAAATAAATAAATAAACTTTAAATAAATAAATAAAACTTAATTTAAAACTTCTCCATGCTTGGTCTTGAGTGTCTATCAGTAATGGTCTCCATGGCAACAAATGGGCCAAAAAAATTAATAAAACTAGTGGCACCTGGGTGGCTCTGTCGGTGGAACCTCTGACTTTGGCTTAGGTCATGATCTTACGGTCTTACAGTTCATGAGTTTGAGCCCTGCATCAGGCTCGCTGGGTTGTCAGCCCAAAGCCTGCTTCAGATCCTCTGTCCCCTTCTCTTTGCTCGCCTCCATGCGCAGGCGCTCGCATGCTCTGTCTCTTTCTCTGTCTCAAAAAAACAAAACAAAACAAAAAAAACCCAAAACAACCCCTCCCAACTTCCTCCTTCCCCATAAAATAATGTTCCTCTCTTTTGTTTATTGGACTGTCCTGTGGTTTTGCTGTAGCCTGTTTGTCCTCAATTGCAATTCTCTGCTATTCCCAAAAGAAAACATTTTTACTGGTAAAATGACTGGCAGTTTTAGTGTGTGTGTGTGTGTGTGTGTGTGTGTTTTAAAGATATTGTTTTTAGGGGCACCTGGGTGTCTCAGTCAGTTGGACATCCAACTTCAGCTCAGGTCATGATCTTGCGGTTCGTGAGTTTGAGCCCTGTGTCAGGCTCTGTGCTAACAGCTCAGAACCTGGAACCTGCTTCAGATTCTGTGTCTCCCTCCCTCTGTGCCCCTCCCCTGCTCATACTCTGTCTCTGTCTCTTCAAAAATGAATAAATGTTTAAAATTTTTAAAGATTTTGTTTTTAAATGATCTCTACACCCACCATGGGACTCAAACTCACAACCCTGAGCTCAAGAGTCACATGCTCCATCAACTGAGCCAGCCGGGTGCCCCTTGGCAGTTTTATGTTTAAAGTTAACACAATCATATCTCCTACTGAGATCCTTCATTCAAGGTCAATCAGTTATCCCGTTCAGTCACTGTCTAGGTGTTGGAAGTGTGAAATGAGTAAAACAGATTCCTATCAGCAGGAAACATACATCCTAGTAGGGGAGACGCTTAATTAGCAAATGAACATATAGTATTCATTTCCAAAGTGACATGATGGATTAATGACGAGTATCTAATTTAATTTCTACCCAAAACCCCACTAGAACTTCAGAAAAGGGATTAAAAAAAAAAAAAAAAAAGACATAATCCTAGAGCAGACAGCGTGGAAAAGAAGAGATGTTGGAAGTTGCAGTGAGGAGACAGACTGCTTGTAACTGGTTTAGTCTTCTAGACTAGCAGTGGGAAAAGCTGATGGACACCAGATCTACTCCAGAGGATCACCAAAAAGCTGAGAACTGACAGCACTAGGCACCTGCAGACTGGGCGTGGAGGGAGAGCTGGGGCAGGGGCAATGGCACAAAAGCTGAGAAGCAGCAGCAGACCATGTACATCGCCTCCCATCTTGCACTGGGCAAGGTGGCTGCCCTCTGCCTCCCCTACAAAAGTCTGGAGGTTCCTCTCCAGAAAGCATAAACTGAGAGTATTTGGTCGGGGAGGGGGGTTGGGGAGGTTGGCAGGGAGTCAAGGCACAGCGCCTGGAAAACAAAACAAAAACAAAGGGATCTAGTAGCCTAGGCTGCATCTTGAACCTCCCTAACCCCTCTTTCAAGGCTCCTGCAGGCAGTTCGTGGGGAGGAGCCGGCAGAGGGGGCTCTTCCCTGGGCAACCTGTCTCGCCCAGGAGGATTCAAGGATATTCCAGAATGGAAGCCAGTTATCAAAATAATCAAAATAAATAAATCTGGGGAAAGCAAAAACAGGGCAGGGAGAAAGAAACTTTTCTTTAAGACTATCAATATCTTCAGATTAAAAACAACAACAACAATTTGGGGCGCTTGGGTGGCTCAGTCGGTTAAGCATCTGACTCTTGGTTTCGGCTCAGGATGTGATCCCCAGGGTCGTGGGATTGAGCCCTGTGTTGGGCTCAGTACTGACTGAGTGGACCCTGTTCAAGACTCTCTCTCTCCTTCTGCCCCTCTCCCCTGCTCATGCTCTCACTGTCTAAAATTTAATTTAATTTAATTTAATTTAATTTAATTTAATTTAATAATTTAATTTAATTAAAAAAACAATTCACCCATGAATAAGAAGGAAGTGATATATATATATATATATAAGGAACATTCAGATAATTAACACCCTACCCAAAAAAAATTAAAAAAAAAAAAACCTAGCAGGAAAAACAATAGAAAGGTGGGACACCATGTTGAGAAAATCTCTCAGAGGACTCAGAAAACACAGAGAGATAGAAATTAGGAAACAGTGAAGACTTTAGGGAACTAGCTCATGAGGTCCAACTGTACTAATAATATCTTGTAGTAGAAAACAAAGCACCAAGAAAAAGCGAAGGAGGAAAATATCTATGAAAATATTCAGGGAAATTTCCCAGACTTGACTTCAGAGACAGAAAGTGCCAGCCCAGCAAATGAAAAATAGACCCGCCCTTGAGTTCATCATTGTGAAAACTTGAGAACAATGGGGACAGATAAGATTCTACAAGTTTCCAAAGAGAAAACACAAGTCATAAGGAAACAGGAAATAGAATGGCTTCAGATTTCCCAACGGTTGCCCTGATGGAGCAGTATGCCTTCCAGATGCTGAAGAAAGATGATTTTTGACCGTGAATTCTATTCACAGCCAAACTATCGATCAAGTGGGTGGGTGAAATGAGAACATTTTCAGACAAGTCAGTTCTTAAAAAAGTTTTATCTCCCACACACCATACCCCAGGAAGCTTCTGGAACATGTGTTCCTACACAAGGAGGAAAAAAACCAGAAGAAGCTGAAGGGCAGAAGCCAGAGATGTAACATAGCCGAGGGGTGAAGGGCCCCCACCCACGCCCTGGGGATGATGACTGTTTTATGACCCGCCCACTTGGGAGCAGGGAAGTTTTGTGGCCATAAACTCCATGTTGTCTGTATTCCTGGCCACTTCCTCCTACTTCCCCCAGCGTGGACAGCCAGGGATAGTGAAAGAAAGACCAGCACTGTTATCGGCCAGCTGGGCTCTGGTGACAGAGCAAGGATGTGACAACAGTGAAAAAGTAACGGGGAGACAGTAAACAAGTATTTCTTAATGTGAATGGTTACACTCCCCCTGTATTTCTCTTCTTCTCTTTGCTTTCCCCTACATTTTATCATAAAAATTTTGGCACAGAGAAGTTAAAAGGAATGTACAGGGGACGTCCATATATCCATCTAAATTCTCCAATTAGCATTTTCCTATTTACACTTTATCGCATATTGATTTATCCATTTAACAATTCATCAAGGGGCGCCTGGTGGCTCAGTTGGTTAAACGTTCGACTCTTGATTTCAGCTCAGGTCATGATCTCGCAGTTGGTGACTTCCAGCCCGGCATTATGCCGTGTACGTCCTGCTTGGGATTCTCATTCTCTCTCTCTCTCTCTGCCCCGCACCCCCCCGCCCCCCGCTTTCTCTATCTCTCTGACACGGTTGTGAGTTCTAGTCCCACGTTGGACCAGGAGCCTACCTAAAATAAAAGGAATGATGCAGGTTGTATTCTTTTGTGCCTGACTTCTTCACTTCAGTATAATGCTTGGGACTTGTTCATCTTGCACATGTCAGAAATTTGTTCCTGGGGCACCTAGGTGGCTCAGCTGATTAAGTGTCCAATTCTCAGTTTCTGCTCAGGTCAAGATCTCATGGTCTTGGAAGTCTGAGCCCAGCATCGGGCTCTGTGCTGACAGTATGGAGCCTACATGGGATTCTCTCTCTCCCTCACTCTCTGCTCCTCTCTTGCTCATGCTGTCTCTCTCAGAAAAAAAAAAAAAAAAAACAACTAAAAAAAAGAAAAAAGAAAACAAGAAATTTGTTCCTTTTTACCAGAGTGGTAATCCATTCTAAAATATATCACAGTTAATTGATTTCCTTTTTATTTTTTAATGTTTATTTTTGTTTTTGAGACAGAGAGAGAGAGGGAGACACAGAATCTCAAACGGGCTCCAGACTCTTAACTGTCAGCACAGCTGATGCAGGGCTCGAACCCACAAACCGTGAGATCATGACCTGAGCCAAAAGTCCGTGGCTTAAACAGCTGAGCCACCCAGGTGCCCCTATTGATTTCCTGTTGATGAATACCTAGGGTTGTTTCCAGTTTGGGCTACTATAAATAAAGCTGCTCAGGCTCCTGGCCGGCTTAGTCAGTGGAGTGTGAGACTCTTGATCTAGGGGTTGTCAGTTTGACTCCCATGTCAGATGTGGAGCCTACTTAAAAATAAATAAAATAAATAAAAATAAAATAAAATAAAACTATGAAGAACATTCTTGTATAGATCTTTTAGACATGCACTTTCACTATTTGAGTGTCAGTACCCAAAAGTGGAATTATTGCCACATCAATGGTGTAGATATGTTTCATTTTATTAGAAACTGAGACTTTATTCTTTTTTTTTTTTTTTAAATGTTTTATTTATTTCTAGGAGAGAGAGACAGCGTGAGCAGGGGAGGGTCAGAGAGAGAGGGAGTCACAGACTGAAACAGGCTCCAGGCTCTGAGCTGGCAGTCAGCACAGAGCTCAACGCGGGGCTCGAACCCATGAACCGCGAGATCATGACCCAAGGGAAAGTCGGACGCTTAACCGACTAAGCCACCCAGGCGCCCCAGAAACTGAGACTTTATTCTAAACTCATTGTTCCATTTCCCATTCTCCTCACACTGTGTCCCCATAAATACATAGTGTTATCAGTCTTTATATCTAATCAGTCTTTTATTTATTTTTTAAAAATTTATTTATTTTTGAGAGAGAACACAAGCCGGAGAGGGGCAGGGAGAGAGGGAGACACAGAATCGGAAGCAGGCTCCAGGCTCAGAGCTGTCGGCACAGAGCCCGATGCGGGGCTCAAGCTCATGGACCATGAGATCATGACCCGAGGCAAAGTCGGACGCTTAACCAGCTGAGCCACCCAGGCACCCCTATCTAAACAGCCTTTTAGAGTTTAGTCATTCTGGTGGATTTCTAGTGATATTTCTAATTTGCATTTCCCTGGTAGCTGTTGATGTAGATCACTTTTACGTGTGTGGGCTTTCCACCATGCCCTCTTTGAACTAACAATGTGGCAAGAGTCTTCTGATAGTCCTGGGCTACAATGCAGACAAAAACACAGATCCATCCAAATAAGAAAAATTAGTATATACACACGCTTATTGATGCATTGACTATTTCTGCAAGGGGACACAGCATCTGGGAACACTGCTGGCTTTGGGGAGGGGCCTGGGCACCTGGCAAAGGAGTGTGAGAGAGACTTTCCCCTGCTCTGTAGGGAAGAAAAAATTCTCCCTCTACCCCTCAGGGTCTTCCAGCTAACTAAGAATTAAATTCACATGAGACAAGTAAACAGGAGAAAAAACAAACATTGTTTTATTACATATGCGCTGCGGGCCAGTATTGAAATAAAGACCAAATCAAATGACCAAGGCAGACAGTTTTTATACATTTTAGACAGAGAGACAATTATTAATGCATTAATAATTATAATTAATAATTCCCTAGTAAATAGTGAATTCTAAGCTAAGGTGGCCATTTAGAAAAACCTAACAAGGTTTCTTTCTTTCTTTCTTTCTTTCTTTTCTTTCTTTTTAAACATTTGTTTACTTTTGAGAGACAGAGAGAGAGCATGAGCAGGGGAGGGACAGGAAGAGGGAGACAAAGAATCTGAAGCAGGCTCCAGGTTCCGAGCTGTCAGCACAGAGCCCAATGTGGGGCTCAAACTCATGGACCATGAGATCATGACCCGAACCAAAGTCAGATGCTTAACCGACTGAGCCACCCAGGCACCCCTAACAAGGGTTGTTTCTACAGCTCCCTCTGGTTTAAAGTCCCTATCTCTTGGAGAGTCTATGTGGCTCAGTGGTTAAGCATCCCACTCTTGATGTTAGGGCCCTGAGTTCAAGCCCTGTGTTGGGTTCCATGCTGGGCATGGTGTCTACTAAAGAAATAAATAAATAAAGATAAAGTCCATATCTCTGGTAATAAGGATGTCTTTTTTTTTTAATGTTTATTTAATTTAGAGAGAGAGAGAGAAAGACTGAGGGAGGGGCAGGGAGAAGGAGGAGAGACCGAGAATCTGAAGCAGGCTCTGTGCTGTCAGTGCAATGCCCAACATGGAGTTTGAACCCACAAACTGTGAGATCATGACTTGGGCCAAAGTCAGACACTCAAACAACTGAGCCACCCAGGCACCCCAACAGACAACTTGTCTTAATCATGTTAGCTTTGCATCATCCTTTGCCGGAAGTGTGACAGAGAAGGAACTCTACAGTAGGAGCCCAGGAATGCCACTGCTCTGTCACCAATGGACTATGGATTTGCTAAGTCACCAAGTCTTTCTGCTCATCTACACGATGACAGGAAGCTTGTGCTCTCAGTTTTGTGTTTCACAAGTCCAGCAAAGTCTGTAAACGTGAAGAGGAATAAGCTGTACCAATTCATTACTCTGTTATTGGAAATTTTTGTAAATAAAGACAACCATGCACATTGTTGAAATAACAACTAGTACAGCTCAGCTTATACTAAAGACCATGGTCCCCTGCCCAACCTCTCCTCGGGTCTCCTCACGCAACCACTTTCTTTAAAAAAAAGTTGTGGGGGCGCCTGGGTGGCTCAGTCAGTTAAGCTTTTGACTCTTGATTTTGGCTCACGTCATGATCTCACGGTTGTGAGATGGAGCCCCACATCGGCCTCCACACTGAGAGTGGAGCCTGCTTCAGATTCTCTCCCTCTTTCTCTGCCCCCTCCCACTCACTCTATCTCTCAAAATAAATAAGTAAACATTAAAAAAGATTGTGAAACCGGGTTACCTGGCTGGTACAGTTGGTAGAGCACGCAACTCTTGATCTCAGTGTTGTAAGTTCAAGCCCCATGTTGCTTACTTAAAAATAAAATCTTTCCAAAAAAATTGTGAAGTATAACATATTAAAGAAGAAAGCATGGGGGCACCTGGGTGGGTCACTCATTTAAGTGTCTGACTTAGGTTCAAGTCATGATCTCATGGTTTGTGAGTTCGGGTTCTATATCAGGCTCTGTGCTGACAGCTTAGAGCCTGGAACCTGCTTTGGACTCTGTCTCCCTCCCTCTCTGTGCTCCTCCCCCACTCACGATCTGTCTCTCTCTGCCCTTCAAAAATAAATAAATGTAAAAAAAAAAAAAGAAGAAGGACGCATGAAACCTAAATCTACAGTTAGGGGTAACTATGTTTAATTATATTTGTCTTCCTGCAGTGATTTCCTCTGAATCTCCAAATAACAAACTGATACCACTATTTCTTGCTTGATCAACTTTCCACACATTTCTGCTGTGATGAATGCAGATTTGGCACACTGATGCTACCCTTCTCCTCTTTCTGTATATTTCACTATTTTAGCTCTTCTGTGGTTACTGTTGAAACTTTACATACTGCCCCTCTCTTCTTTACTCTACTTACTGTCTCTGGATCCTTTCAGGTAAGATGAGAATCACTCCAGAGGGTCACCTGGACCAGGAGAGCCTGGCCAGTTCCAGGGATCACAGCAGTCTATGGCTACAGGCTTGTGCCTCGACCCAAGGACGAGTACATACTTGTACTTACTGCGGATTCATCCATTTTGTCCTTGAAGTCAGGACAGGTAGAGGCCTGAAGGGGACAATCTGTCCAGAATTTGGAATGGAAAGATGTTAAAATTAATGTGAGATCGAGCCCTGCATCAGGCTCTGTGCTGTCAGCCTGGGGATTCTCTCTCCCCTCTCTCTCTGCCCCTCCTGCACTCTCTCTCTCTCTCTCTCTCTGTCTCTCTTTCTCTCTCGCTCTCTTTCTCAAATTCAATAAGTAAACATTAAAAAAATTACCTCACACCCCTCCAGACTCCGAGCCAGGTGCTGCTTGCTCCTTTGCTTGCTAAGGTTGCCAGGAGAGGTGTGTCACACCAGCTTATCTCCCCAGGAGTGGCCAAGAAAAATCTAATGCAAACTACGTAAGAATGTTCTAGTGGCCACATTAAAAAGAGCAAAAGGAGGCCTTTCTCTTTTCTGCCACCTTGGAGCCTGTGGAGGCCTGCTGGAGTGGGGCTCCCGAAACATCAACTATGTCTGGAAGGCTGTGGTCCAAGGCCATTTTTGCTGGCTGTAAGTAGAGTTTCCAGAACCAGAGAGAGTATGCAGCTCTTCTTAAAACTGAAGGTGCTTATGCTCTAGGTAAAACCAAATTCTGTGTAGGCAAGAGATGCGCTTTTCTGTACAAAGTAAAGAACAACACAGAGGCAAAACCAAGCAAAACCAGAGTAATCAGGGAAAGAGTAACTCTTGCTCATGGAAACAGTGGCATATGGTTCATGCCAATTACGAAACAACCTTCTGCTAAAGTCATTAGCCATAGAATCCATGTGACACTGTGCTCCTCAAGGATTTAAACTCACTGAGAAGTAAATAAATAGAGGTGTAGATTTGTTCTCTTGTTAAAAGGGTGGGGGGAGGCAAAAGCGAACGAATGCAACTAATTTTTTTAATTTGACTTTTTAAAAAATTTTTTAGTTTAATTTTATTTTTTTAATGTTTTTTATTTATTTCTAGGAGAGAGAGAGAGAGACAGCATGAGCAGGGGAGGGTCAGAGAGAGAGAGAGAGAATCACACATTGAAACAGGCTCCAGGCTCCAAGCTGGCAGTCAGCACAGAGCCTGACGCGGGGCTCGAACCCACGAATCGCAAGATCATGACCTAAGTGAAAGTCGGACACTTAACCAACTAAGCCACCCAGGCGCCCCTGACTTTTTTTTTAAAGTAGGCTCCATGAGGGGCACCTGGGTGACTCAGTGGGGTTAAGCATCCAACTTCAGCTCAGGTCATGATCTCGCGGTTCGTGGGTTCAAGCTCAGCATCAGGCTCTAGTGCTGACAGCTCAGAGACTGGAGCCTGCTTCAGATTCTGTGTCTCCCTCTCTATCGCTGCCGCTTCCCCATTCATGCTCTCTGTCTTAAAAAATAAATAAGTGTTAAAAAAATGTTTAAATTTTTTTTTTAAAAACTTAAAAAAAAATAAAGTAGGCTCCATGACCAACATGGGGCTCTAACTCACAACCCTGAGATTAAGAGTTGCATGCTCTACCAACTGAGCCAGCCCTGTGCCCTGCAACTAATTTTTTCCTTTTCTTTTTTCAATGTTTATTTTGAGAGAGACAGACAGACAGAGCATGTGGTGAGGGGCAGAGAGAGAGGGACACACAGAACCTGAAGCAGGCTCCAGGCTCTAAGCTTTTAGCACAGAGCCCAACGTGGGGCTCAAACCCATGAACTGCAAGATCATGACCTGAGCTGAAGTTGGACGCTTAACCAACCGACTGAGCCACCCAAGCACCCCACATTGCAACTAATTTTTAAACCACTTTATGGAGGTATGATTGACAGAGGAAAGCTGTACATGTTTAATATACACAACTTGATGAGTTTGGAAGAATACAATTAATTTTAACCACATGCTTTATTTGACTCAGCAGGACTAAAATATTATTTCAGCATGTAATCAACATAAAAACTGTGGAGATATTTTACACTCTTTTGTTGGTACTAACTAGTCTTTGAAATATGGTGTATTTTATACTTGTATCATATTTAGATTCAGTGTTCATTAGAAATATGTGATCTGTATTTAGATTTTGTAAAATTTACTGTTCAAAAGGTAGAATCCCATACTCAGGTTATTGTAAACATACTTAAAAGTTCTGCAATAACTGAATCAGTTTTTAAATTTATTTATTATTTTTAAAATTCTTTTTAAGGAACCTCTACCCGCAATGTGGGGCTTGAACTCATGACCCGAGATCAAGAGTCACATGCTCTACCGACTAAGCCAGCCAAGTGCCCCAGTTTTTCCATTTAAATTGAAGTAAACTTAAAAGCTCAATAGTCACATGTGTCTACTGCACTGGACAGCTCAGGTTTAATGGATGATGCTGCTAATGCTACCGAGGCCCCTGCTTGGAAGAACTGCCACAAAGGTCTCAAGTGCCTTCTGTTTGGGTTTTTTCCACGACGATGTTATTGATCCTCTTTCCCACTACATCACCTTGATGAGGACCATCTTTCAGTTCTTGGTACAATCAGAAGCTTTTTTTTTTTTATGTTTTATTTATCTTAGAGAGAGAGATAGACAGTGTGAGCAGGGGAGGGTCAGAGAGAGAGGGAGTCACAGAATCCGAAGACAGGCTCCAGGCTCCGAGCCAGCTGTCAGCACAGAGCCTGATGCGGGGCTTGAACCCATAAACCATGAGATCATGACCTGAGCCGAAGTCGGATGCTTAACTGACTGAGCCACCCAGGTGACCAATCAGAAGCTTTCTTGAGGGGCATCTGGGTGGCTCAGTCGGTTAAGCATCTGACTTTAGCTCAGGTCACGATCTCCTAGTTTGTGAATTCAAGCCCTGTGTCGGGCTCTGTGCTGACAGCTTGGAGCCTGCTTCGGATTCTGTGTCTCCCTCTCTCTCTGCCCCTCCCCCACTCGTGCTCTGTCTCTCTCTCAAAAATAAACACTAAAAATTTTTTTAAAAAGAAAGCTTTTCTTGAAATATACACTGTGGGTATATAGTATGTATATATATATAGCATATATATACAGTGTATATATATATATAGTATATATATAGTGTGTATATGTATATATAGTATATTATGTACAGTGTGTTTTTATACATAGTGTAAATATATAGTGTGTATATATAATATATAGTGTATATATGTATATGTATAGTGTGTACATATACATAGTGTGTATATATATATGTGTGTGTGTGTATATATATATATGTATTTTTTTTTTATAAGTAAACTCTACACCCAACATGGGGTGTGGGGTTTAGGGCTCGAACTCAGTCCCAAGATCAAGAGTCACATGCTTTGGGCGCTCTGGTGGCTCAGTCAGTTAAGCATCTGACTCTTGACTTCTGTTCAGGTCATGATCTCTTGGTTCATGGGTGTTAGCCGCGTGTTGGGCTCTGCGCTGACAGCACAGAGCCTGCCTGGGGTTCTCTCTCCCCCCCTCTCTGCCCCTCCTCTGCTCTGTCTCTCAAAATAAATAAACTTAAATAATTTTTTTTATTTCTAGGAGAGAGACAGCGTGAGCAGGGGAGGGTCAGAGAGAGAGGGAGTCACAGACTGAAACAGGCTCCAGGCTCTGAGCTGGCAGTCAGCGCAGAGCCCGACGCGGGGCTCGAACCCACGAACCGCGAGATCATGACCTAAGCGAAAGTCGGACGCTTAACCGACTAAGCCACCCAGGCGCCCCTTAAATAATTTTTTAAAAAAGTCACATGCTTTACTGACTGAGCCAGTCAGGGGCCCCTGTCATTGTTTTTAAATATATAATTTCAGATACACTGATAAATGGTATAAATAAAAGTACAGTAATACTTACTGTATTAGTGTTTTTTCAGAGAAACAGAACCAGCAGGAGAAACATGTATATTTCTCTTGCTGAGAGAGAAAGAGAAAGATAGAGAGGGAGGGAAGGTGGGTGGGAGATTTATTATGAACAGTTGGGCTATGTAGTTATGGAGGCTGAGAATGATCTGCTGCAAGCTGGGGACCTAGAAAAGCCCATAGTTCTAGGCCAAGGCTAAAGGCCTGAGGACCAAGAGAGTTGATGGTGTAAGTTCCAGTCTGAAAGCAGAAGACCAATTTCCCATTTTAAACACAGGAAATTCTGCCTCACCCCACCTCCTGTTCTAGTTAAGCCTTCTACACTGGGGAGGGCCATCTGCCTTACTCAATCTACTGCTTCAAATGTCAATCTCATTCCGAAATACCTCCACAGACACACCCAGAATAATGTTTAACCAGCTCTCTGGGCACTCTACGGACTAGTCAGGTTCACGTATAAGATTAACCATCACACTTAGAATCATGGCTATTGAGGGGGATGTGTTATTGTCATAATTAACAATAATAATGAATAATAACAGGAACCAGACCCAACTAACAAACTAATTACCAAGCACTGTATATGCTTTTCTTGTATTATTTTTATTTTTTTTTCTTGTATTATATTTAATTCTCAAAACAACTCTAAGGGTAAGATAGTACTAATATACCCATTTCACAAATGAGGAAATTAAGGCATATTGACATTTATTAATTTGCTCAAGATCAGGTCTCTGTGAAATTGTACTTTGGAACTTTTTTTTAAGATTCTATTTTTAAATAATCTCTACACCCACTTGTTGTTCAAACTCACAACCCCAAGAACAAAAGTCACGCACTCTATTGACTGAGCCAGACACATGCCCCACAAATGGCACTTTGAACTAATGCCAGGGTCTGCTCTCTTAGTCATGACACTAAGCAACTTCATGTATTTATTCTTTTTTTCCAAAATGTTGAAGAGCTGGTCCCTGTCCTCAAGGAGCTTCCAATATAGTATGGCCATGAGTCCTGCCACAGAAAGAAATCATTTTTTGTTTGGAAGATAGACATGAGGGCAAGGAGATGATGCAGACAAGGCTGTAGGAAGAAGATATGGATCTGAAAGGCCAAGGATTAGTTAGGTTTCCATATTTGTAGCACATTGTAGTTTTCAAGTTCACCACAAAAGATCTCCTATCCTCGATGCCCTCCTACAACATGATACTGATACTCCTCCCACTGAGAAATGAGGGCTGTGTTTCTCTCCCTCGCAGATGGGCAGGACCAGTCTAAGAAGCAGAAACAGGGGTCTGCCTGGGATCTCCAGCGAGCCTGCTCTTGAAACCCGTCATCATAGTGTGTAAAGCTCAGGCCATGTGATAAGGCCACACATAGGTGTTCCAACAGCCAGCCTCTACTGAGGACCTAGCCATGGCCAGCACTAACTGCTAGATTCTTGAGTGAGGAAGTGTGATATAATAATAAATATATTTAGGGGCATCTGGGTGGCTCAGTTGGTTAGGCATCGGACTCTTGGTTTCAAATCGGGTCATGATCTCACAGTTTGTGAGTTTGAGGCCTGAGTTGGGCACTGCACTGACAACCGTAGAGCCTGCTTGGGTTTCTCTCTCCCTCTCTCTCTGCCTCTCCAGCACTCTCTCTCTCACACAAAATAAATACATAATTTTTAAAAATAACAAATATACTTGGTCTCTGTCCCCAGGTTTTGGGGCAGAGCTCTTAAAACTGCTGGAATTCCCGGAGTAATAGCATTGCCCTTTGTTACTCTTAAGGAGACCTTTTCAACCATATCTGAGTTTATGCTAGTTAATGAGGTGATTCATGGCTGAGCCTTTAGATAGCTTCAGGGTGGGGACTGAGCACCAGAAACACCAATCATGTGATGGGAAGGTTGGCCCCTTCAGCACGACCCCCCACCCCAGCCCCCAGAAAAAGAGGGGCTGGAGCTTGAGTTCAATCTTGTGGTCAGAATTTAACTAATTGTCCCTGTGTAATGAGAGCCTATAAGAAAATCCTGAAACAATGAGACTGGAAAAGCTTCCCGGTTGGTGAACAGGTCAAAGTGCTGGGTGGTGCGCCTGTATTCCATGGAGAGAAGGCGCGGAAACCCTGCCTCACTCGACTTGGACTTTGTCCTCATCAACTCTTGTTTTTTATTTATTTATTTTTTTATTTTAAAGTAATCTGTACATCAAATGTGGGACTCGAACTCACAACCCCAAGATTGAGACTTGCATGGTCTACAGAACCAGCCAGGTACCCCTTCAATTCTTTTTTTTTTTTTAACCAATTTATTGAAGCATGATTGACAAAAAGCTATATATATTTTTAAATTAATAATTTATTTTAATAATTACCACAATCTATGCCATGAACATATATATCACCTCCAAAACTTACCTCCTGCCTCCTTTACTATAATCATTATTTGTTGTCATAAGAAAATATAAGTTTTGCGTTCTTGGCAAATGTTTAATTATATAACCAGTATTGTTGATATGGGGCTATGCTGTGCATAAATCTCTAGGACCTCCTCATTTTGTGCAACCGACATTTTGTACTCTGCTAGATTCTTTTTTTTTTTCTAGGAGGGAGAGAGAGAGAGAGCATGAGCAGGGGAGGGTCAGCGAGAGAGGGAGTCACAGACTGAAACAGGCTCCAGGCTCTGAGGTGGCAGTCAGCACAGAGCCCGACGCGGGGCTCGAACCCACGAACCGCGAGATCATGACCTCGAAAGCGAAAGTCGGACGCTTAACTGACTAAGCCACCCAGGCGCCCCTGTACTCTGCTAGATTCTTGAGTGAGGAAGTGTGATATAATACACCTCCCTTTTCCCTCATCCCTTGACAGCCACCATTCCACTCTCATGAGTTTGGCTATTTCATTGTTTTAATTTTTTTTATTTTATTTTGTTTTTGAGAGACAGACACAGAGTGTGAGAGGGGGAGGGGCAGAGAGAGAGAGGGAGACACAGAATCGAAAGCAGGCTCCAGGCTCCGAGCTGTCAGCGCAGAGCCGGATGCGGGGCTTGAACTTGTGAACCACCAGATCATGACCTGCGCCAATGTCAGATGCTCAAACGACTGAGCCACCCAGGCGCCTCCCAAAAAGGTGATTTTATTAAAGCATGGGGACAGGACCCATGGGTAGAAAGAGCTTCACTGGGGCTTTGCTGAGTGACTAGTTATATACTATGGAGTTGTGGGAATTAAGTCAAGAAGTTTTTTTTTTTTTTTTAATATTTTTATTTATTTCTAGGAGAGAGAGAGAGAGAGAGAGACAGCGTGAGCAGAGGAGGGTCAGAGAGAGAGGGAGATACAGACTCTGAAATAGGCTCCAGGCCCCGAGCTGGCAGTCAGCACAGAGCCCGACGTGGGGCTCGAACCCACGAGATCGTGACCTAAGCGAAAGTCGGACGCTTAACCGACTAAGCCACCCAGGCGCCCCCCAGAGGAAGTTTCTTAATGGGATTTCCATATGCTAACAAGACTCACTGGAGTGAAAGAGTGAAGGAGAAAACGGAGGTTTAGCTATTGACAAGGTAAGGCTGTTTTTCCCTCTAGCAAATCATGATCATTAATAGTAGGGAGTTTCTGGAGATTAGGCTACCGATAAGGTTGCCCTTTTCTTGTAATTTACTAAGATATTTGTAAACGGATGGAGACTCACGTCCTGCATGACTGTGATCTCTTATCAGTTAACCATTTTTCCCCTTTCCTTTGTTCTTGCGCAGCCAGCATTACCTGAGGAATGTCACACACATTCCAGCTGGGGGGTGGTGATTTGCGGGGTGTCAGTTTGCCTTATGGTCCCTCATGGGCTCCACTCAGGCTTCTGTTCCTGACAAGGAGGGTGGTATTATCATGAGTAACGTTTGGTCATCTACCTGCCTATTGGGGAAAAGGGAGTCCATTCCGTGACTCATAGCCTACTCGAACCACAGGGGCTGGGTTAGAGGAAGTCCCCCTGAAAGAACAGGAAGTTGTGGCTGGTCAGGGAAAATGAAAAGATACCATTGTATTCATTAGGATTAGTTTCAGCGAGAATGACAGACACCTGAAGTGACAGCAGTTTAGACAAGATCAAAGTTTATTTCACGGCATGTAATAGTCCAGGAGTGCTTCGGTGGCTCAGTCAGTTAAGCACGTGACTTCGGCTCAAGTCATGATCTCTCAAGGTCCACGAGTTCGAGCCCTGTGTTAGGCTCTGCTGACAGCCTGCTTCAGATTCTGTTTCTCCCTCTCCCACTGCCCCTCCCCTACTCACGTTCAGTCTGTCTCTCTCAAAAGTAAACATTAAAAAAAATTTTTTTTTAAATTCAGAGGTGAGTAATTCATGCTGGTATGTTCCTCTTATCTAAGAAGCCTACAGGTCCAGCTTTTTCCTCACATACCAAGACAGAGCTCAAGCCAGCACAAGAGTGCCAAGCAGAAGATGGAGAAACAGGGAGGCAAGGGTAGGGCGGAGTGTGAATGAAGGGTCTCCTCAGGGTGGTCCCAGGAAGCTGCCTTGCTTCTTATACCCCATCTGCCAGAACTTAGTCACATGACCAAACACCGCCGCTGTGCAGGCTGGGAGATGCAGGTCCTGCTTAAAAAAAACAAAACAAAACCCTATTTTCTTTCTTCTTTTCTAAGGAAGGGAAGAGTGGCTGGGACAGGCCGATTATCAGGTCCTGCCACACGCTCCATTTGCCATCTGGCTGCCTGGGACTCACACACATACACCTTTCCACCCGTGAAATATTTTTAGATGCTCTCATCCACCATAATGTAACCATCAAGATTTCATACTCAACCAAGAACACACTCATCCATCTTGGGGAGAGAAACACAGAATCTGGTCCAGGTAGGACGAAGGCTCCAAGTCCAGGACCTCTGGGATGTGCCCTCTGCCTTTGGGCCTATCTCAAGTTCTGTGTTCTGTGGACCAAAGACAAGTACCAGCACCAACTCATCTTCTATAGAATAATAAGGAGCAGGACAAGGAAAGAGAAGTCACAGATTTTCGATATGATACAGGGAGTGAGGAAATGCAGGTAGACACCATCCACAGCCTCCGTTTCCACAAGGAATAAGCAAGTCTGTAGCTGACATCTTTCACTTCCCCTTTCACTACCCTTTCTGACATCCCCTTGTCTTTGGCCAACATCAAAGTCAGTCCGTTAGAGACTTTGTTCAAAGCTTCTGTTCCTGAAAAATCTGAGCCCTTGGTAATCCAGCCCATGGGGGGATTCTGCCATGTTTTGAAACCTTTGTCCTTGATGTATATCTATTTCTAGGCAGCCAATCACTCCTGAATTTGGGATGCTTGGGTGGCTTGGTTGGTTGAGCATCCAACTGTTGGTTTTGGCTCAACTCATAATCTCATTCATGGTTCAGGAGTTCAAACCCTACATGGGGCTCCACACTACTGGTGCTGAACCTACATGGGATTCTCTCTCTCTCTCTCTCTCAAAATACATAAAGAAACTGAAAAAAAAATCACTCCCAAACTTAAAAGGCTTCAAACAGTAGACAGCAAGCAGGGTCCTGTGGAATGATGATGGCCACTCCTACGCCCTCCCGTGGAGCAGGGGGAATCCCACAGATGCACACTCCCAGGGCTGCAGTGGCAGAGGATTAAATGAGCACGCAGATAGAAACATCAATAGCCTATTCAATGTTGACTTCTTTTGTCTTCAAGCAGCACTCATAAAAAAAGGCATCACAGAGACACTTTGGTCAAAACTAAAAGTCTGAAATGAGACTATGGAGAACCACTGTACTGATACCTAAAAAGTAAATTGCAATTTGCATTATGCTTATCTTTTCGGTAAGCTGTATAAAACTTTAAGCATTCCACAGACACTAAATAAATTTCGCAATTTATTTCATGACAGTTAACATCACAGAGAGTATTCTGGATTTACCTAGATGACCCATGACTTCTTAAAAATATTTTTTAATGTTTTACTTATTTCTGAGAGAGAGAGCGAGCGAGCATGAGCAGGGGAAGGTCAGAGAGAGAGGGAGATACAGAATCTGAAACAGGCTCCAGGCTCTGAGCGAGCTGTCAGCACAGAGCCCGCTGCGGGGCTCGAACCCACGAAATGCGAGATCGTGACCTGAGCCGAAGTTGGACGCTTAACTGACTGAGCCACCCAGAGGCCCCAACCCATGTCTTCTTAAAGTTTCTTTATTTGAGAGACAGAGAGAGGGCACAAGAATGCATGGGGGTGGGACAGAGAGAGGGAGAGAATGAGAATCCCAAGTGGAGCCTGATGTTGGGCTTCAACCTGTGAACTGAACCATAAGATCATAACCTGAGCCAAAATGGGAGTCGGATGCTTAACTGACTGAGCCACCCAGGTACCCTGATCCATGACTTTTTGAATGTCATGCTTTTGGTCCTGACACATCCTTGGAGTGATCATTCACTTAAAAAATATTTATTGTCCATTCACTATGTGTCATGAACATTAGTATTGTTTAAAAAAAATTTTTTTAATGTTTTTAACTTATTTTTGAGAGACAGAGACAGCATGAGCAGGGGAGGGTCAGAGAGAGAGGGAGACACAGAATCTAAAGCAGGCTCCAGGCTCTGAGCTAGCTGTCAGCACAGAGCTCAACGTGGGGCTTGAACTCATGAGCCGTGAGGTCATGACCTGAGCTGAAGTCAGACGCTCAACTGACTGAGCCACCCAGGCACCCCAAATGTTAGTACTGTTAACTGATGTTGATAACAATGAAATCCACTTGAAAACGTTTGACATTTTGTAGCCTAACAGAAACATTATATTTATTGTCTTTAGGTATTATTTTTATCTCTTTAGTAAAGATACTTTTAAATATATAGAAAAATAGAAAAGCCTGACAAACTTTTAGGCATCTATCACCCAACACCAATCATAAATATCATAAATATGAGGCTGTTATTATGTCCTTCATATCCTTACTCTCCATACTGGAGTTCTTTTCTTCCTTTTTCCTTTTTCTTTCTTTCTTTCTAAAGATCGAGCAAGGGAGGGAGTGGGGGGGGTGAGAGAGAGAAAGAGAGAGAGAATCTTAAGCAGATTCTCCTTAGCTCTAAGAGCTAATCCCACAAGGGGTTAAATCCCACGACCCTGGGACCATGACCTGAGCCAAAATCAAGAGTCGGGCACTCAACTGACTGAGCCACCCAGGTGCCCCCACACTTAAGTAGTTTAAAGCAAATTCCCTTCACCATAAGATTTTGTTCATAACTACTTTAGGTTGAATCTCTAGGAGAAAGACTTAATAAAATGGCTATAAAGACATTAGCACACTAAACACAATAATTCTTTAATATCAGATAAGCCTAATTCATGGCCAATTTTCTCAGATTATCTCAAAAATAATTTTTATTTATTTATTTATTTATTTATTTATTTATTTATTTTTATTTCTAGGAGAGAGAGAGAGAGACAGCGTGAGCAGGGGAGGGTCAGAGAGAGAGGGAGTCACAGACCGAAACAGGCTCCAGGCTCAGAGCTGGCAGTCAGCACAGAGCCTGACGCGGGGCTCGAACCCACGAACCGCGAGATCATGACCCAAGCGAAAGTCGGACGCTTAACCGACTACGCCACCCAGGCGCCCCTCAAAAATAATTTTTAAATATGGAAAATATTAAATGTATGCAAAAGCAGGCAGAGTAGTAGAGTGCATCTCCATACACACAGCATTTGATTTAGCAATGATCAATTTTATGCGTCATTTTGGGTCATCCATACCCACTCTCATTATTTGGAAGCAAATTACATAACATCTGTAAATATTTTAGTATGTATTTTTAAAATATAAACTTTTGGGGTGCCTGGGTAGCTCAGTCAATTAAGCAACTAACTCTTGGTTTCAGCTCAGGTCCTGATCCCGTGGTTCATGGGATTGAGCCCACATTGGGCTCTGCACTGACAGTGTGGAGCCTGCTTGGGATTCTCCCTCTCCCTTTCTCTGTTCCCTCCCCACTTGCTCTCTCTTTCAAAATAAATAAACTTAAAATATATACAGATACAAACTTTTTATAAATTTAACCATAATTCCATTATCAACCTTAAAAAAATAATACTTCCTTAAGATTAGCAAATTTTCCCAATACCCCCCTCTTAATTTTTTTATTTTTAAATTTTTTTTTACAGTTGACTTTTTGGAAACAAAGTCCCTATGATGTTGGATTTGGTAGACATCAAGCTCCCAAATCTGTTTTAAGATTTGAAAGTTTCCCTTTAATTTTTTAAGTATCTTTTTTGTAAATGTCACAATCTTGATTTTTCTGGCTGCATCATTGCAGACATTTAATATGTTCCTGATAATTAGGTCTAGAGGCTTGATGGATTCGGATTCCATTCTTTTTCGATTTTATTTCCTCAGGAGTTGCTTATCTGGTTGTTTCTTTTTGTGGTGTTGACACTCATCAACAGTTAGTGCTTAGATTCATTAATTATGAAGGGCTATAAAATGGTGATACTCTGATTGCAACATTCCTGTTTTACTTATTAGCAGGGGTCCCTCGATAAAGAAAAACATACCCTTAACTACTTACCCTGAAGTTCAGTTTATACAGGTGAAGTAGGACGAATGCTCCATTCTTTCCCTTTATTTAGTAGTTCACAAAAAATGAATTTGTCTCCAAGCATTTTCCAAAGGTAACCAGTGAGATTGTTTTTGATTTTGTTATTGTTATTAGGTACTGAATTGGGTTGAATAGAGTTCCGAAAAGATTCCTGTCCACCTGGAACCTCAGAAGGTGACCTCGTTTGGAAACAGGGTCTTTGTACCCGGAATTAGTTAAGATGAAGTATACTGGAGTAGAGTGGCCGCAAATCCGATGACTGGTGTCCTTACGAGAGGACACGTAGATACACACACAGAGAAGCAGCCAAGTGAAGAAAAGAGGCAGAGACTAGAGCAATGCAGCTTCAAGGCAAGGGATGCCAATGATTGCTGCAACCACTGGAAGCTGGAAAAGGCAAGGAAGGATTCTTCCTGGGCCCCCCCAGAGAAAGCATGGCCAGGACAACACCCTGATTTTATCTCTTAATTATTATCATTTTTAGGTGGCACCTGGGTGGCTCAGTCAGCTAAGTGTCCGATTTCCTTTCAGCTCCAGTCCTGATCTCATGGTTTGTTGAGTTCAACCCCCACACTGGACTCTGCACCGATAGTGCACAGCCTGCTTGGGATTCTCTCACTCCGTCTCTCTGCCCCCTCCCATGCTTTCTTGTATTTTCTCTATCAAAATAAGTATTATCATTTTTAATTTAATTTTTAAAAATTTTTAATGTTTTATTTATTTCTGAGAGAGACAGTGTGAGCAGGGGAGGGTCAGAGAGAGAGGGAGATACAGAATCTGAAACAGGCTCCAGGTTCTGAGCTAGCTGTCAGCACAGAGCCCGATGTGGGGCTCAAACCCACAAACTGTGAGATCATGAACTGAGCCGAAGTCAGATGCTTAACCGACTGAGCCACCCAGGTGCCCCGTCATTTTTAATTTCATTTAATTATTTTATTTTTCATTAAAAAAATTTTTACAGTTTATTTGAGAGAGAACATGCGAGCAGGGGAAGGGCAGAAAGAGAGGGAGCAAGAGGGAATCCCCAGCAGGCTCCACGCTATCAGCGCAGAGCCCCACACAGGGCTCGATCCCAAAATCTGTGAGATTATGACCTGAGCTGAAATCAAGAGTTGGACAATTAACTGACTGAGCCATCCAGTTGTCCCAAATATTATTTAAAAAAAAAAAAAAAAAGATTGTGTTTTTAAGTAATCTTTACACCAAACATGGGTCTCAAACTCACAACTCTGAGATCAAGAGTTGTGTGCTCCACTGACTGAGCCATCCAGGTGCCCCTATTTTTTAATATATATATATTTTTAGTTTTATTTTTGAGAGACTGAGAGAGAGTGTGCACATGAGCTGGGGAGAGGGACAGAGGGAGATGGAGAGAATCCAAAGCAGGTTCCATGCTAAGCACATGGGACTCAATCCCACCACTCTGGGATTATGACCTGAGCCGAAATCAAGAGCTGGATGCTCAACTGAGTCACTAAAAAATAAGCACCTTTATTTTCTAAGTAAACTCCATGCCACATATGGGGCTCAAGCTTACAACCCTGAGATCAGGAGTCACATGTTCTACCAACTGAGCCACTTGGTACCCCAACACCTTAATTTTGGACTTGTAGCCTCCAGAACTGTGAGAAAATAAACTTCTGTTGTTTTAAGCTGTTTGCGTTAATTCGTTACAGCAGCTCAAGGAAATTAATACAAGAACCATAATGAATTCAGGGATTGTCCGTATTTGGTATGTTTCATACTATTGTAGTTATTACCTTTATTGGTGCTTAGATTGTCCCACTGAACCTTTTTATTTATTTTTTTTTTAAATTTTTTTTCACGTTTTATTTATTTCTAGGAGAGAGAGAGAGAGAGAGACAGCGTGAGCAGGGGAGGGTCAGAGAGAGAGGAGTCACAGACTGAAGCAGCCTCCAGGCTCTGAGCTGGCAGTCAGCACAGAGCCCGACGCGGGGCTCGAACCCACGAACCGCGAGATCATGACCTAAGCGAAAGTCGGACGCTTAACCGACTAAGCCACCCAGGCGCCACCCACTGAACCTCTTTAAATTGGTTCGTGACTCTTTCTGACATAACCCTAGTGGTCTGTCTGGTCTGACAGGAAGTTGTAGGCTCATCTTATATGTATACTGTCTGCCCCAAACCCGGGATCTGGCTTTAAATAGGAAAACATATTTGGAGACTCCAAGCTAGGGACTAGATGCACTCATTGCTACTAGGTTGGTCACTCACTATTCCTTGGCTTTTTCAGTAAGTAGAGCTAGGAAGCACACACATGCTAATATTTTTATGATAAAGACATCTGAGTTCATGCCATACCTCTGATTTAAATTCAGGACTATAGTGGGGTGGGTTTTTTTGGTAAATTTTTTAATGTTTTATTTCTTTTTGAGAGAGAGACAGAGTACGAGCGGCCAAGGGGCAGAGAGAGAGAGGGAGACACAGAAGCAGAAGCAGGCTCTAGGCTCTGAGCTGTCAGCACAGAGCCTGACACGGGGCTTGAATTCGTGAACTGTGAGATCATGACCTGAGCCGAAGTCAGATGCTTAACGAACTGAGCTACCTAGGTGCCCAGAACTATGGTGTTTTTATTGAAACTCATCAAGTTTATAGGGGCAATTCCCTTCTCCCATACAAAAATTCCTTTGTTCTCAATAACACCAGCATAATTACTCATTACAGTACAAACACACAGCAGTTTCAGAATAATAATAATACCAAGGGCACCATCAATAATATGATTACTGAAAATGATTTAGGAGTTTATTAGCAGTTTGTTACTTTTTGGGTCCAAATTGTAGCTGTGAAGTTTCTTGGAATGGCTCCTCTCTGGGTTGTGCCACCAACTTCATCTATTTCATTTTGTGTTCGAGCCTCAGGGATTTTTTAAAAGAACTTTAACTTTGTTTTCTAATTGTATAAAATATTTACCTGGTTCCAAACTCAAATTCTACAAAATGAGGTATGTCCAGAGAAGTACAGCTTTAATTTGCCTCCTTTACCCTATTCCTTCCCTCTCAGTAAACGTAAGCACTTTAAACCAAATGTATGGTTTATCCTTTTATTTAAAAAATAAACAAAAGAAAAAAAAAAGATCCCCCACATCCCACATATGTGTATATATGTATAAATATGTACAGGAGCACCTGGGTTAAGCGTTGGTTAAGCGTCTGACTCTTGGTCTTGGCTCAGGTCATGATCTCCTGGTTCGTGAGTTTGAGCCCCACGTCCGGCTCTGAGATAATCGCAAAGCTTCTTGGGATTCTGTTTCTCCCTCTCTCTCTGTCTCTCAAAATAAATAAACTCACATAAATAAATAAGTTTATACACCCATACATAGATACATACACGTATATGGGTATAAATGCACATATGTGTACATTTTTATGCATTTTTATACATAGGCTTGTGTGCATGTGTGCACACACACATCTCTATATACTTTTGTCTTTTTTTTTTTTTTTTTTAACCTAAGAATGAGTGTAGGGGATAGTTGGTTAAGCACTCAACTCTTGATTTGGCTCAGGTCATGATCTCACTGCTGGTGAGATCAAACCCCATGTTGGGCTCCATGCTGACACCCTGCTTGAGATTCTCTCTCCCCTTTTCTGCTCCTTCCTCCTCTCTCTAAATAAACTCTTTTTAAAAATAAAAGAAATAAATAGAATGACTCCATACTAGCACTTTGTCATTGATTCACATTGTCCTTAATCTACTGAAATAATGTTGAGTGCCCTTCAGTGAGAGACAGGAAACTTGAAATTTCTCACAATGGCAACTGAGCTTTCATATTTAAATCCACCCCACCTTTCAAGTCTCCATGGGAAGGAGCAAAGAAATAGAAATTATTTCTGACCAACAATCGGGGTCATTTGTGTCTAATCCTCTTTATCAGAAGCTTCATTCTTGGATTGCTTGTGATCCATAGTTTAACATTATTAATTGTAATGATTTTTTGGGTAACTATATATATATATTTTTTGATAAGCTTGTATTTTTTCATTTCTTTACTTTAAAAAATGTTTTATTTATTTCTGAGAGAGAGAGAGAGAGAGAGAGACAGCATGAGCAGGGGAGGGTCAGAGAGAGAGGGAGACACAGATTCCGAAACAGTCTCCAGGCTTTGAACTGGCTGTCAGCACAGAACCTGACGCAGGGCTCAAACCCACCAACTGCGAGATCATGACTCGAGCCGAAGTCAGATGCTCAACCGACTGAGACACCCAGGGGTTCCTCATTTCTTTAATTTTTATTGCATTGAAAGCCTCAAAATTGGAACTCATTTTTCTTTTTAAAATACTTATTTTGAGAAAGAGCGAGCATGAGCCAGGGTAGGGCAGAGAGGGAGAGAGAGAATCTCAAGCAGACTCTACACTATTAGTGCAGAGCCAAATATGGGGCTTGTACTCCTAAACTGTGAGATCATGACCTGAACTGAAATCAAGAGTTGGATGCTTAACCAACAGAGTCATCAGGTGCTCCTCCCCTAGTTTTTTCCCCCCCAAATAACCTCTACCTCCAATGTGGGCTCAAATTCAGGATTCCCAAGGTCAAGAGTCACATGCTCTACCAACGGAACCAGTCAGGTGCCACTAATTATGCTTATTAATGGATCCACTAAACTTGTACTCTAAGGTCTCAAGGGACGTAAGCATGAAAATAAGTATGACTTTCTGGATGTCCTCTATCTGCCTAGGACTGTGCCGGGTGCTGTACAAACAGCACCTTGCTTGCTTTCATTTATTTCTCACAAACACCCTGTAGGATGGGTGTCCTTATCCTCATTTTACAGAACCAGGTCACAGGGCTCTGAGAAGTTGCTGAATGTGGAACCCTGTCTCCCTGTGCTCTTCCTTCCAGGTGAAGCTGGAAAGAAAAAAGACTACTATTTCCTTCACCTGAGCCAGTGCTCAAACAGCAGGAGAGAAGACTATAGGTAAACCACCTGGATCCTGTTGATCAATCGTGAATAAAATTATTCTCCTATTTGTCTCAGCATCTTTTCTCCGATCTTCTTTCATAACCTTTATGAACCTCTGTGGAAATCCTTTTTACACTGACTTATAATTAATTCTGCCTGTTTCTCCAATTATAATTAGCAGAATGTCTTCCTAGAGATGCCAGAAAATGGGGGCTGAGTTAAATGCTAAATTAGGATGTGAGGCTAATTTACAAGCCTGCTCCATAGCTTAGACCTAGTTAACCTTCACATATATTGAACCTCAGATCTTGTTAGTTAAGGTTCCTTCATGTTCTCTTTGACCTCGCATTATGTTTCATTACAGAAGGCTTTTTACCTTGCTCGTGGTTTTGTGCTAATTCTGTTTGCCATTGCTTATGGGAACTGGATACCTTGTTAAAAATGCCTCATTGCCTCAAAGGCATTTAAAGAAATGAGTAACCAGGGAGGATTTGAGAATATATAAATATATCTCACATCCCTGCAGCCCATCTGGTCTTTCAAGATACTTCTAATAAACAGGACTGCCAAATCTCCACCAGTGAGAATCTTCACATGCCTAAGAATAAATTCAACTGATCTTCAAACCTGTTCACACGTTGTCAGATTGATTTTGTAATTTCGGCAAATTTTCCACTGAAGACTCTAGCCTTCAAAATCTTTAAATTATTTTTCTAAATACTGTACCAAGAAGTGTTCATTTTGCTTTTTGGGGAAGGATAGCTTGAATGACAATGTTAATTCAGCAACATGTTTCCTGCATCCTCAAAGATAGCATCGACTGAACGCTGAAAGAAAAAAATAGCTTACCAAAAAAAAAAAAAAAAAAAAAAGGGAAGTGGGCTTTTTATGACAACGATAAATGTGGCAAAATACAATGCGGCAAAAATAAAGGAAACTAAAGGTTTGTGCAAATACTTTGACAAATACTATTTGAATAATAAAACTAGCCAAAGCTAGAACCCCTGAAATATCTACTTAAAATGGTCTTGGCTTGAAACACATGGATAGTAAATATAATATTATGAGCATCAAAAAGTACAATTTTTTTTTTTTTTTTTTTTTAAGATTTTTACTTTTAAGTAATCTCCACACCCAACCTGGGGCTCAAACTCATGACCTCAAGATCAAGAGTTGCATGCTCCACCAACTGAGCCAGCCAAAAATGTACAATCTTTACACAGTAGACATTTAAAGAAAAATGATAATGCTAATAGTCATAATGACAATACTAGAAATGATTTATAACCCTTTCTTAACCTTCTTTGTATTATAGATGAGTAAAATGAAAAAAAAAATTTTAAATGCTTTTGAACGTGAATTCAGGCTAGAGAATTTTTTAAAAATAATTTTAAATGTTTATTTTTAAGAGAGAGAGAGCAAGCACAAGTGAAGAAGGGACAGAGGGGGGGGACACAAAATCTGAAGCAGGCTCCAGGCTCTAAGCTGTTAGCACAGAGTCTGACATCGGTCTAACTCACTAACTGTGAGATCATTGACCTGAGCTGAAGTTGGACACTTAACCAACTGAGTCACCCAGGTGCCCCTCAGGGTAGAGAATTTTTTTAAATAACTTCTATAAATGATTACCATTGCAAACCCATTTGGGAACAAAGAAGTTTTACATTTAAATCTATTTTCAAAAAAAATATTTTCACATTGTTGCTTTCTAACTTTCTTAGGGGGCTTAAGGCTTGCTTTTATTTTAAAAAATTTTAATGTTTTATTTATTTATTTTTTTTTTGAGAGAGAGAGAGAGAGAGAGAGAGAGAGACAGAGCATGAGCAGGGGAGGGGCAGAGAGAGAGGGAGACATAGAATCTGAAGCAGCTCCAGGCTCTGAGTTGTCAGCACAGAGCCTGATGCAGGGCTCAAACTCATGAACCATGAGATCATGACCTGAGTCTAGGCTTGGTGCTTAACCAACTGAGCCACCCAGGTGCCTCAAGGCTTACTTTTAATTTCATCAATGCAACTCTTTTTTTCTCATCTGTACGAAATTCCCAAACTTTCATTGGTAGGAAGAAGTAGGGGCACAAAATACTTAGTCTGAAACTAAAAATAAGACGTCTACCTTCACACCATGGAAATCTTTGATAGAAGCCTATATGCTGAAGTACGAATGTAAAAACTGTCAAGGGGCACCTGGATGGCTCAGTTGGTTAAGCATCCGACTTCAGCTCAGGTCATGATCTCAGTTTGTGGGTTCCAGCCCTGGGTTGGGCTCTGTGCTGAGAGCAAGCTCAGAGCCTGAAGCCTGCTTCAGATTCTGTTCCTCCCTCTTTCTCTGACCCTCCCCTGTTCATGCTGTCTCTCTCTCTCCGAAATAAGTAAAAAAAAAAAATAAATAAAAAATAAAATAAAAAATAAAAAACCCACCCTGAAACAGAATACAAGAAGGTTTGTAAGTTTCAATATTTTTACTTTATTACATTAGGGGACTATTATCATAATTATTAAAGATTAAATTTTAAGGGCGCCTGCGTGGGTCGGGGGTTAAGTATCCAACTCTTAACTTAGCCTCAGGTCATAATTTCACCTTTGGTGAGATCCAGCGTCACCATGGGCTCTGTGCTGGCAGCCTAGAGTCTGCTTGGGATTCTCTTTCTTCCTCTTTCTCTCTGCCCCTCCCCCTTTCTCAAAATAAACATTTAAAAAAATAAAAAGAAGATTAAAATTTTTATAAGTTGACACTGAACAACAACGGCTAGGGTCCTGAAACAATCTAACCAGGGAGCATGCTCTGCCCCTCAGGTCCTTTTTACAACTGCGGTTAGACATACATTACATAAAACTTACTATTTTAACAATTTTTAAATGTGCAATTCCGCAGGACCCAGTGCATGAACACTGTACAATCCTCTAAAATTCACTGTTCACCTTCTCGTGTATTTTAATTTTCCTGCTTACCTTTAGGGGGCAGACGGAGACAACGCATCATCCTCTGCCGCGGCAGCTTGTCCCGCCTGGCCCACGCATGCGCGTCTCACCTGCAGAAGGTGATAAGGGGCGGGGTAGGGGGCGGGGCAGAGGTGCGCAGGCGCGGCGCGGGCATTGTGACGTCAGGCCGCGCGGCCCTGCCGGGACCAGGCGGCGGCGCGCGGAGGCGCTTCGCCGAGTGTGACGCGTGGACTGCACTCTCCGTCGCCTGCCCGCCCCCGGCCTCGCCGCCGCCTCCTTCGCTCCCTCAGCGCGCCGAGCGCGGCCCAGCGGCCGGGGCGGAGGCCCGGGGGCGACGCGGCGCCGAGCGGGCGGGCGGGCTTCGGAGCGCCGGGCGGCCGGGGTCCGCGGCGGGTAGGTGCGCGGCGGGCGGGCGGCGGGCGCCGGTCTATATGGCGGCGGCTCTGTCGGGCCTGGCTGTCCGCCTCTCGCGCTCGGCCGCCGCCCGCTCCTATGGGGTCTTCTGCAAGGGGCTGACCCGCACGCTGCTCATCTTCTTCGACCTGGCCTGGCGGCTGCGCATCAACTTCCCCTACCTCTACATTGTGGCTTCCATGATGCTCAACGTCCGCCTTCAGGTGAGTGAGCCGCGCCCGCCGGGCGCCTCGCCCCCGACCCTCCCCGAGCGCTGGTCCGCCCAGCGCCGCCGGGCCCACCCCGCCCGGGACGGCGAGGATGCCGACCGGAGCTGCCAGGCTGGATGCTGAGTGTACGCCGGCCACCGTGCGTTTCTCCCGCAACCCCACGGGAGAAAAACCCTCCGAGTTGATTGTTATTCCCTTTCTGCGAAGGAGGCTGGGGGCGGGGTGGAGCGGCTTGCCCTGGCCGAGGGCCTCCAGCTGGGGCGCAGGGTCCGCGGGGATGCTGGCTGCTGGCACCGATGGGAAGGCCCTGCGGAGGAAATTGGGCCCAGAAGATTACAGAGGGTTAGGTTTGCGCGATGGGGTTGTGGTTGAGTTTGCTAGTTCCCAAACTTGACATAGCTTTTCAAGAAATTACCTGTGAAACTTAAGTGGATTAGTTAACCTTTTGAGAGCTGTATCTTAACTCTCCTTGTCGGAGTGGAGGTGGGGTGAGGGTGAATATGAGGGAGCATTAAGTGGAAGAGGTAGAGACGCAAAAGGTTCCAGAGTCCCGAAAGTATTCAGATGTGAAATGGTAGACACGTACACGCTCAGAACCCTGGAGATCCCCTTTGCTATAAATGACATTTTTACATCCCTTGAATTAGCGATGCCTCTTGGCAGTGGAATGGGAAGTTGTCAGATTGAGAATTATTCCTTTACAAGTGTGTCATAGATGTCCAAATACTAAGCTCCTGTTGGATTCAGTTTACGCAGCGTTGAAGGAAGAACAGGTTGCTGCCCTCCTGGAGCTTACAGTCTGACAGTACTTGTGTCTCTTCCTGGTTTGCAAAATGAGAAAGCCTGAGTGGTAGGAACGGGCACGTTGAGACCGTGTGGGTGTTGTTCCTTGCCCTGGTTTGGCTGTATCAGAATGGAATTCTCTCTGTGCCTGGGCCTTTAGGTTCTGGGTGTCTCTCACTGGTGGTGGTAGGCTACTTAAAACCAATTTTTTTTTTAATGTTTTATTTGTTTCTGAGAGAGAGACAGAGTGACCAGGGGAGGGTCAAAGAGAGAGAGGGAGATACAGAATCTGAAGCAGGCTCCAGGCTCTGAGCTGGCAATCAGCACAGAGCCCGATGCGGGGCTCGAACCCACGAACCATGAGATCATGACCTGAGTCGAAGTTGGACACTTAACCGACTGAGCCACCCAGGTGCCCCTACTTAAAACTAATTCTTGATCAAAATTGTGTTAAGGTGAGATGAACCTGCTTATCTACTTCAGGATCCAAACTGGGACGTTTTTATGTGAATGAGGGCTTCTGGCATCCCTAAATTAAGGTACCATACTGGAACGTCTTTCCAGCAGGTGGTATGAATGGGTCAAGTGTGCTGTGTATAGGGATTGGGGTAAACCAGAAAGCCTGTGCTCTAGCCGGTTGCCACTAGCCAAGTGTTGTTTGCCAGATCTCGTGATTTCCAAGAGAGATTGGAAATACTGATTTTTTTTGGATACCAAATTAGCTCACGTTTTAAAAAAGTAAACTTTGGCCAAAGCAGAGCATGTCTTCGGGCTTTATTTGACCCCCAAATTCCTACTTTGGAACCTTTAGTCTGGATTGCATTCATGCTTTGGAGTCATATACACAATTATAAGAACTTAAAAAAAATGAATGAATGAATGAATAAATAAATGGGGCACCTGAGTGGCTCAGTCCATTGACAATCCGACTCTTGACTTTGGCTCAGGTTGTGATGCCAGGGTCTTGCAGTTGAGCCCTGGATCAGGCTCTGTGCTGAGCATGGAGACTGCTTAAGAATCTCTCCCTCCCTCCCTTTCCCACTCACACTCCGTCTTTCTAAAATTAAAAAAAAAAAAAAAAAGTCACCCTTGTCATATATCCAGTTACCTGTTTATTTATTTATTTATTTTAATTTTTTTAATGTTTTATTTATTTCTAGGAGAGAGAGAGAGGGAGAGAGACAGCGTGAGCAGGGGAGGGTCAGAGAGAGAGAGAGGGAGTCACAGACTCTGAAACAGGCTCCAGGCTCTGAGCTGGCAGTCAGCACAGAGCCCGATGCAGGGCTCCAACCCACGAACCGCGAGATCATGACCTAGGCGAAAGTCGGACGCTTAACCGACTAAGCCACCCAGGCGCCCCTCCAGTTACCTATTTATGAATTTATGACTACCCCTTGTCCAGACTACCATCATCACTCACCTGGACTATTTATTTCTTAGTCTTTTTTTTTTTTTTAACATAGGTGTCATTTTCCACAAAACTTCTCATGGTGCACAATGCGGTTTACGTATTTACTGTCCAGATTTGGCTTTTGCCTACCTCTCTAACTTCTCACTCGAGTTCCTCCTTGTTTACTATTCTCTCTTTCTGTTTCCTTCCTCTTTGCACACACCAAGTCCCTTTCTGCTCCTGGCCATTTGCATAGGCTGTTCTTCCTTTGGTTTTTTGAATGCTGGTACAGTCTCACACTTCAACTCTGATTTCAGAGAGGACTTGTGTTATCACCATATCCATATGATTTTGCACTTGCTCTTTTCCTTGCAAGGGTATTGAAGCCTTGCCTGTTAAAGTAGTAAAGAATAAAGAATTACATTTCTGAATATTTTTTTCTTAATTCCATTTTTTTTTAATGTTTATTTTATTTTTGGGAGAGAGAGAGCATGAGCCATGGAGGGGCAGAGAGAGAGGGAGACAGAATTGGAAGCAGGCTCCAGGCTCCAAGCTGTCAGCCCAGAGCCTGACATGGGGTTTGAACCACGAACTGTGAGATCATGACCTGAGCCGAAGTCAGACACCTAACTGAATGAGCCACCTAGAGGCGCCCCTCTTAATTCCATTTCTAATATGATGCTTAGGGTTTCCAAATCTCACTGTTTATAGTTGTTTGAGAATCTGTGGAGCTGTTACTCAAGTACAAATTTCATAACAAGGAATCTGCACTGTTAGGATTGAAGGTAGATGCGTTTAAAAGGAAAGGAGCTTTATTTGGAATGGTTTGGGCAGTCAGAGATGCTCAACATTCACCAGTCCTACAGCCTGTAACGGGTGACTTGATGCCAATTAACAATCCAGATATAGCGTGTAGAGAATCCCAAGAACTGCTGTGGGAGTAGAGTGCGGGCTTGTTCAGTTCAGGGGTGAGTGGGGGTGAGGAAGGCACAGAGTGGTCCCCTGGTACATTGGGGGCAAGCTCAGAACTCTGTGAGGATTTTAGTTTTGCTCTTGGACTTGATCAAGTGCAGCATCAGCCGCCACATGCTGAGGGGGAGATGGTGGGGGTGAGGAATCTCTCTCCTTTACTGGGATAGTCACATCTGCTTTATTTAATTAATTTATTTTAATGTTTATTTTTTAGAGAGAGGCAGAGACAAAGACATAGCATGAGTGGGGAAGGGGCAGAGTGAGAGGGAGACACAGAATATGAAGCAGGCTCCAGGCTCTGAGCTGTCAGCACAGAGCCCATTGTAGGGCTTGAACTCAGGAACTATGAGACCATGACCTGAGCTGAAGTCGGGCCCCCAACCAACTGAGCCATTCAGGCGCCGCATGTTGGCTCCTTTAAATGTCCCTATAGGTTTAGAGTTTCTGTTTATTTGTGGAAAATTACTAACTTACCTGATTTAAGGGTTTAATGATTCTGGGGAAGGGAAGTGCCATGGGAAATAGAATCTGAGCAAGAGGATAGCCGCAGGTCACCACCGCCTTTTTACTCAGAACACCCTGTACCCGTCTTCTCTGTTACAGGGGTGCTGGAGTAAAGGATGTTAATTCTCACTTGGTTGCTTAGGACCCCCCACGTCATTTGTTTGTGGAGCAACAAGACATTCACAGGAGGTTGACATCTGTTTAATGTGAAAGATGATTAAATAGATCCAAAAGAGTTTTGTAAACAGAGAAGGGTTATGATTTTATTTTAATTTAAAAAATTAATGTTTTATTTATTTTTGAGAGAGAAAGAGAGAGACAGTGTGAGCAGGGGGCGGTCAGAGAGAGAGAGAGAGGGCGACACAGAATCAGAAACAGCTCCAGGCTCTGAGCTAGCTGTCAGCACAGAGCCCGATGCAGGGCTCGAACCCACAAACTGTGAGATCATGACCTGAGCCAAAGTCAGATGCTTAACTGACTCAGCCACCCAGGCACCCCTGATTTTAAAATACTGTTTGCAAGCAAGGCTTAGTCTGCTAGAGTCCTTAGTATCTTGCTTATTTATACAGAATACGAAATACAAGGCAGTGGAAAAATGAGAGTCCATCCGGAACACTAAATGTAGTGAAAGCAAGATGATAGATTGTGCTGAGAACCTTCGTAACTTATGCCTCCAACTTTGCGGTTGTGCTGCCCCGGGAAGAATGGAGTATCTCAGGCCCAGGTTACTCAGATTCTTAGAACCATTGAAAGAGAAGGCCTCCAAAAGGTGAGAGAAAAGACATGGTGAAAGTGGATGACAGCTGTCACACTGAGCAATGTCCTTGTATTCCTTTGTGTTGGTCACGCTGCCCTGTGCTGAGCAAGCCCAGGGAAGCTTCCTTTGGCTCCTTTCTGTGCGGCCCCTCCCCTGGTCTGCTGCTGACTGCCCTGTCCTAGTCTCTTTTCTGATGGACTCTCTAAATCCACAGCTCCCTGTGTTTTCTTGTTTGCCTGTCACTTGAAAATCTGTACTTGTTCCTTCCAATCAGGTAGAAGAGTTCAGGAGTGTAGGTACGGTGTGAGAGCTGGTTGCCATTGCCAGAGCGGGTGGGTTTCATTGATAAAGTGGCATTTGAACAAAACCTTGAAGGTGGGGAGGGCTTGGAGATGGGAGATGTCTAGGTTAGAAGAGTGTCTTGTTTTGTGCGGAGAAGGCCCGGTAGCAGGTGCAAGCCCCGTGTGTTCCAGAACAGCAGGAGGCTGGTCTGTGAAGAAGGTGCCAGGGGATTCCGACCTGTGAGCTTTAGGGGCATTGAAAGGACTTCGGCTTTGACTCTGACTAAATGACCTTGTGTCTGAACAATTTAAAAAAGTAAAGATCCCCTGCACTTGCAGGGTCAAGTACAGCTTGAAATGAGTCTTATTCTGTTGCTTGATTGGTAGGAAATGATAGAATATTAAGAAAATGTTATATAAGCTTTGTGAAATCTTTTTATTTTTTTATTTTTTTAAAATATTTTATTTATTTCTAGGAGAGAGAGAGAGAGAGAGAGAGAGAGAAAGAGTGAGCAGGGGAGAGTCAGAGAGAGAGGGAGTCACAGACTGAAACAGGCTCCAGGCTCTGAGCTGGCAGTCAGCACAGAGCCCGACGCGGGGCTCAAACCCACGAACCGTGAGATCATGACCTAAGCGAAAGTCGGACGCTTAACCGACTAAGCCACCCAGGCGCCCCTGAAATCTTTTTAAAAAAATATTTTTAATAGTTTATTTATTTATGAGAGACAGAGCACGAGTGGGGGAGGGGTAGAGAGAGAGGGAGACACAGAATCTGAAACAGGCTCCAGGCTCTGAGCTGTCAGCACAGAACCCAACGCAGGGCTCCAACCCACGAACTGCAAGATCATGACCTGAGCCGAAGTCGGAAGCTCAACCGACTGGGCCACCCAGGCACCCCTAAGCTTTGTGAAATCTTAAGTGGCCAAGTCAAAAGTATCAGCTCAGTTGGGAATTTGTTCCAGCTCCTGAAATAAGGAACAACTGTGTGAAAAAAATTTGTAACCTATGAAAATAGGTTGAAATAGGTTTTAAAATCTTTTAAACCTGCATAAAATTTGAAAAAATAGTACAGTGAACACCTGTATCCTTGAATCGAGTTTTTTTAAGTCTCTCAAAAAGTCCTATACTGGTTCAAGCAGATATTAAAGTGTATGTGTTAGATCTGTATATGTACTTACATATGTACTAACGTTAAAAGATACCAACCACATGTAAAGTGAAGAAAAGTAAGGTTAAAAATTATTTTTTCAGGACGCCTGGGTGGCTCAGTCACTTGAACATCTGACTCTTGATTTCGGCTCAGGTCATGATCTTATGGTTTGTTATTTCAAGCCCCACATCAAGCTCTAGACTGGTAGTGTGGAGCCTGCTTGGGATTCTCTTTCTTTGCCCTTCCCCTACTCTCACGATTTCTCTTTCTCTCAAAATAAATAAATAAACTTAAAAAAAGAAAAAGCATTTTTTTTCAGGGTGCCTGGGTGGCCCAGTCAGTTGAACTTCTCTTTCTTTTTTTTAATATGTCATTTAAATCCAAGTTAGTGAACATTATAGTGTAATAATGGTTTCAGGAGTAGAAGTTAGTGATTCATCACATATATAACAGCCAGCTGATTGTCCCACTCTTGGTTTCTGCTCAGCTTATGTTCCCAGTTTTGTGAGATCGAGCCTGATGTCAGCTCCACACCAGGCATGGAGCCTGCTTGAGATTCTTTCTCTCTCCCCACTCTCTATCTGACCCTCCCCTCTTTGGGCTCTGGCTCTCTGTCTGTCTGTCTCTCTCTCAAAAACAAAAACAAAAACGCTTTTTTCATAAACGTTTGTCAGTGGCTAGGAGGAGCTGCCCAACTAAGGAGAGAGTGTGGGCATTGCCTCTCACATGACCTGTGGAGAAGGACGCGGAATTCTGTACCTGCACAGACAGGGTGGCTTATAAACAACAAACATTTATTTCTCCCAGTTTTGGAGGCCCAGAAGTCGAGATGAAGACACCAGCACGGCCATGCCCTTGGGAGAGCCCTGGCTTATAAGCTCGTGTCTTCTTGCTTGTCCTCTCCCGGTGGGGCCTGGGGGTCTCTGCGGGGCCACTTTGTAAGAGCTCTGATCCCATTCATGCAGGCTCTCCTTTCAGGACCTACACACTTCCCAGAGCCTTCACCTCCTAATACCATCATCTTTGGGGGTTTGGGTTTCAGCATATGAATCTTGTGGGGACACAGACATTTGGACCATAGCACCTTCTGATAGCTTTGTAAGGGTCAATAAAAATGAATTGCTTTCACGCAGAAAAGTATGAAGTTGAACTCTTACCTTAGTCTGTATATAAAAATTCACTGAAAATGGATCAAAGACCTAAACACATGAGCTAAAACTGAAGAGCTCTTGTTTATTTCTGAGGGAGACATGCAGAATCCGAAGCAGGCTCTAGGCACTGTCAGCGCAGAGCCAGACGCAGTGCTCAAACTCACAGACTTCAAGATCATGACCTGAGCCGAAGTTAGACGCTTAACCAGCTAAGCCACCTAGTCACTCCCCCCACCACACACACACCCCCTCCCCTGGCCCTGGCCAAGAGCTTCTTAGAAGAAAACATAGGGGAAAGTATTCCCCAGACCACAGGCTACAAAAGAAAAAGTAGATAAATCGGACTCCATTAAGAGTAAACAAAAGTTTGTTTGTGAAAGGACACCATCAAGCATGAAAAGGGCAACTCACAAAATGGGAGAAGGTACAAATCATATCTGATAAGAAAAGGGATGGCCCCAGTGGCCAGGCCCTCTTCCTTGGGGAACATTCACGACACGGTTTGTGTGGACATGTTTTCATTCTTGTTGGATATCACCTAGGAGGGGAATTGCTGGGTCATAACCATTTCAAAGGGGTCACTCCTGCACATCACTGTTGAGGGTGGAGGCAGGGAGACTTTTCAGAGATTTGGGAGGGAAACCTCATCAGCAGGGGAGAAGCTGGGAGGCACTTGCCATGTGGTTGTATTTTGGTGTTTGAGCCAGTACGCCTTCCTTAAAGGACATGGTATATGAGAGAGACTCGTTCATGTTTCTTATGAACTACCCATGTTCTTGGCCCATTTTTCTATTGGGTTTTGGGGGTGGTCTCAGTTTCTTAGAGCCTTGTTGAAAAGGTTTGTTTTTATTTTAGTTATTATGTTTTGACTTAATGGTGTGTGTTTGACATAGGGAAGTTTATTGTTTTTTTTTAATCTTGTTCCTTCCTTCTTTCCTTCCTGCGTCCACTGTGGGGCTTGAACTCCCTACCCCGAGATCAAGAGTTGCATGTTCTCAACTGACTGAGTCAGCCATGCACCCCTGAAGTTTATTTTTATGCAGTTACATTTAATAATCTTTTCTGACTTCTGGGTTTGTCCTAGTCAGAAGGCCTCCCCGACTCTTAGGTTATGAGGAATTCAGCCTTATTTTATTCTGATAAATATATATGTATCCTGTGACATGGATCCAAACTGCACTGCCATGAGAACTTTGGGTGAATGACATTTTTGTCCTCGTGTGTGTTAACTTGTAAGCTTTGAGAAGAAGAGCCGTGTTTGTCCTCACACCAGCGTCTAGAACAGTGCCTGGCTCAGAGTCGGGGCTCAGTGAACACGTGCAGATTGAATCAGTAGCACAAGATCGTAGCAGTAGAATCCTGGAGGAAAGGTTACACGCGTTTGGAAATAATTTTTGAAGTTAAGTACCTAGCTTGTCCTCCGCTGGGGTTCTTGTACTCTATACTTCCTCTGGTGATGCAGGGGGTACCTCTGGTGCTCCCCATTCTCTGGTCAGCCACTGCAGCCTGGGCCTGGACTCCACGAAATGCACGGGTGTGTGTTGAGGCCACTTAACACAGTGCCATCCAGTGGTCAGTGCTGTGTCTTCTGCTTTACGGAACCCTTCAGCCGCGTTGTCTTGTTCATTCCCTAGAACCCTGTCACTCGCTGATGGTGCTGATAGCTGCCACGTGTGTGAGGCTGGTCAAAGAGGACGCTAGGCGCTTTCACACATTGGGTCCTCACAGCACTGTGAGGGCAGAGGACTGACTGCCTGAGGCCCCCGAGCTGGGACACAGACTGGACCTAGGATGTGCGCATGTTCGTTTGGTCAGGGTGAAAGGAGGAGGAAACAGGGTGGTGGCTAGTGAGAGCTGCACAGTGGCTCTTACGGGCAGGTATGATTTAGATGTGCTGAGTGGTTAGTAACGGGAACTCTGCGCTCTTAGTGTTTCCTGTGGTTATGATTCAGCTTAATGTGGACGTGACTGAGTTGTTCCTGTTTCTCATCCTCTAAGCTGGGTAGCAATTTTTAAGTTTTACTTAAAAAAATTTTTTTTTTAACACTTATTCATTTTTGAGAGACTGAGACAGACAGAGTGCGAGCAGGGGAGGGAGGAGCAGAGAGAGAGGGAGACACAGAATGTGAAGCAGGCTCCAGGCTCTGAACTGTCAGCACAGAGCCTGATGGGAGGCTTGAACTCACCGTGAGACTCACTATGAGACCCAAGCCGAAGTCGGATGCTTAACTGACTGAGCCACCCAGGTGCCCCTAGATTTTATTTTTTATTTCCTTAAGTAATCTCTGCATCCAACATGGGGCTTGATGTCACCACCCCGAGGTCGGGAGTTGTATACTTTTCCAACTGAGCCACCTGGTGCCTGTAAGCTGGGTAGCAATTTGAGGAATATGTGTTGGCCACCTCCTCAGTGTGATCATTTGAATCACAAGCACAGTGATGTTAAGGGCTGTGAATGTTCATGTCTGGAAGCCAGGCGAAGCCAGGAGGGCCTGTAGCGTGTTCGTGAGCCATTGTAAGGCGGATGCCATTCCAAGCCCATTGTCCCAATCCTGCTGTTGAGCTGTGTCTTCTTGCCAGCCTCCTTTGGGAATAGCCTTGCCAGCTGGCTCTCGGAAGCATTGAGGCCAGGATATTTTTAGTTTTAGAGCAGTGTATCCAGACTGTCAGGTCCCTGAGGCCATTAATAGCTCAGGTTAGAGAAGGTAAGGTGACAGGAGTCCAAGAGGGCAGCGGCTGCCTAATCGGGTCAGGCCTGTCATCACGCAGCAGGTCAGCGTTGCCTGTGGGCGAGGGTTTTGGTGGAAGATGATTTCTCGTGTCCAGACTGGACATCATAAACATACCCAGATAATCTTGTTGCCCTGTGCACATCACCCCTCTGGTTTTGTGTTTCCATTTTCGACCTTTGTCATCTTTTGGGGGTGGGTATGGGGTGAGGGAGTACATTCGGGAATTTACTTCCAGTACTGCACTTAATTTTTCCTGAATCATACTGTCTTGAACTTCAAAATAGACTCTTTCCTTCATTCTGATGGTCTCCATTTTGGTGGATAAGTTTGTTTGCCGTAGTTTATGTTGCTTATTATTTGTAGACTTAACATTGGGGAGGTCGAAATGAGATTTCTAGGGACAAGGACAGTTACTATAAAATTATGTGTACTTTATTGGGTGAAGCATAATGTACTTATATGTAACAGTGAGAATAAATTGTAAAAAGTGTTTCATAAAGGCAAATACCATGTGATTTCACTTATATGTGGAATCCAAAAACAAAACAAATGAATAGACAAAAGCAGAAACAGACCCATAAGTACGGAGAACAGACTGACAGTTGCCAGAGGGGACAGGGTCGGAGAAATAAGAAAAATGGGCGAAGGGGGATGGAAGGTACAGGCCTCCCGTTATGGAGTGACGAAGTCACGGGCATGGAAGGTACAGCATAGAGAATATAGTCAGTGGTGCTGTGCTAGTGTTGTATGCTGACAGATGGTAGCCACACTTGTGGGGCAGAATATAAAGCACAGAGCTGTCAGATCACTTTGTTGGACGCTTGAAACTCATCTAACATTGTATGTCAAATATACTTTGATAAAACAATATTTCATAAGTGTCTACATGTTTAGAAATTATTTGTTATTTCTGGCTCTCAAAGTATAAGTAACGTGCGTATCTAATATCAGAAGAGTTAGCTAGTTGAGGAATCAGAGCCAAAATGTTTTCATGGACCTGAAGTATTTTTGTCAAGAGATTAAATACATAATTACTGAATTTACTAAAGAACTAGATCGTCAGTAAATAGTTTGTCCTCTTGGGGTGTCTGGCTGGTTCAGAAGAGCATGTGACTCTTGATCCTTGGGCTTGTGAGTTCGAGCCACATACTGGGTGTAGAGAGTACTAAAAAAATAAACTTAAAACAACAACAACAATTCTAGGGGGGTGTGAGTCAGTTGAGTGTCTGACCATTGATTTTGGCTCAGGTCACACAGTTTGTGAGATCAAGCTCTGTGCTGACAGTGCGGAGGCTGCTTGGGATTCTGTATCCCTTGCTCCCTGGTCCCCACTCCCCACCTTTTATGCACATGCTCTCTCAAATAAATAAATAACAAAAAAAAAACCCTATTCTAGCATTAATACGTGATTATTTTAGTGGTACCTCAGTGAAGTGTTTTAACACAATTCCGGAAATCCTTCATCTTTCTGAACAGCACTAAGTTCTAGTACAAGGACATACTAAAAGTGGTTAGAACTAATTTTTTTGAGTTGGCCCCTATTAAGTGACCTGTTTCTTTTCTTAAGAAATTTTTTAGGGGTGCCTGGGTGGCTCTGTCAGGCATACAACTTCAGCTTGGGTCATGATCTCACGGTTCGTGGGTTCAAGCCCCACATCGGGCTCTGTGCTGATGGCTAGCTCAGAGCATGGAGCCTGCTTCGGATTCTGTATCTCCCTCTCTCTCTGACCCTCCCCTGCTCACACTATCTCTTTCTCAAGTAAATTAAAAAAAAAAAAAATTAAAAAATTTTTTTAAAAATCTATTTTAATATGTATTAAAAATATACTTGAGAATGCTTCCATTTCAGGAAAATGTTCCTCCTTAGCATATCAAATCAGTAAAATAAACGGGAGGGTTGAAAGAATGTGCTTTGAAAAGTTAATTTGAAAGAACGGGCCAGGGAAGTTGATGAGATTTTGACTTGGTAAACTTAGAAATTACACTTCACCCTTGAACAGTGTGGGGATTGGGAGTGCTGACCCCTTTGCAGGTGAAGATCCACATATACATTTTGACTTCCCCCAAACCTAATCTCCCAATAACATAGTTGGTTAACATAATATTTTGTATCATATACTATATTCTTACAAAAAGTAAGCTAGAAGAAAGAAAATGTTACCATCAGGAAGAGAAAATATATTTTATAGAATTACATTATATTTATTGAACAAGACCTGCATATACATGGATCTGTGCATTTCAAACCGGTGTTGTTCAAGGGTCAGCTGTATTGGTTTTGAATTGTCGCCAGAATCCACACTTATAAAATTGCACCTCCTAAAAGTTCTCATCACAAGAAAGAAAAACACTGATTATGTGTGGTGATGGATATTGACTCATGGTGATTATCTTGTAATATATGCAGATATTGAATCATGTTGTACGCCCGAAGCTAATATAATGTTATGTCAGTTTTATCTTAGTTTTAAAAAAAAGTGCATCTTACGTTTTTCTATTACTTTATACTGTTTAAATACATTTTTTATTAGTTCTGTACAGAAATGGACACACTTATATTGGTAAGAAGTTTTGAGTATGCAGATAGAGATGTATGCATTTATTTTTTTTATGTCTTTATTTTATTTTATTTTATTTTGAGACAGAGAGCAAGCAGGGTAGGGGCAGAGAGAGGGAGACACAGAATCCAAAGCAGGCTTCAGGCTCTGAGCTGTCAGCACAGAGCCCGATGCTGGGCTTGAACCCATGGACTGTGAGATCATGACCTGAGCCGATGTCGGATACTTAACCAATGGAGCTACCCAGGTGCCCCCCCCTTTGTTTTTTTTTGCATTTATTTATGAACTATACATTTTGCTCTACCAAAATATGGCATATATTGTAAAACATGGAAAAAGTTAAAAGGACAATGAATTAAATGAAGTAGGCACAGATCATCTGGTATTTACTCCTCTGTTCCCTGAGGTGGAGTCACTTCATTTAGCGACTGCCAGACTAGAAGACTGTATGAAGTTTACCGATTATTGGAGCTAAGTTGTTTGTGCAAGAAGCACATCTAACCTCCCTCTTTTTGAAGTGCTCAGTGCTGTTGGCACCTGTGACACTGAGTTTTTCAAGGTGCCTTGAGTACTTCCTCCTAGGTGGCTCTGGTGGGCCCCTTGCTAGATCTTGGACCTGGCCTTCTGTATCTTACCATCTTTGTGTCTTCTCTCTGGACATGCTATACCAGGGCCATCATTTTATCTACCTTCCCAGAGCTAGTGACTTCAAAATTAGGTCCCCAGTTTTGACATCACTCTTAAGCTCACGACTTTTTTAATAACCAGTTGCTTGCTCAGTTTCCATAGTCTAACTCTGTATGTCCCCATCTGAACTGTTTGATGCCCCTTCAGACCCACTGCCCCCTGATGCTCCTTTCCATTCTGTTAATGACACCTTCGTTACCCAGAATTGAAAGTCAGAGAAACCTGTGGTCATCTCCCTTTCTACATCTGTCAGCTCCCAACTGGGAAAATATTCCATCTCTCCTCTTCACTCACAGCTTCACTTTTTTCCCTGCCTTATTGTAAAAATCTCCTAATCATCTAATGTGATTCCTATCCAGTCTAGCCACCACACTGAAGTAAAGTAATTAATCTGAAATGCACACCTGGCCCACAAAGAGCCCTCAGTGGCTTTCCATCGCCTGCTGATGGAGGCTATGCTCCCTGAACCGTGGCCACTGCCTCTCCTTAGCCCTGGTTGGTTCCACAGCCCCCTCCCTTAGCTCTCTGCTATTCTTTCAGACTTATTTCCTTCCCAGTGTACCCTCTTTAAAGTTTTTAAAAAAATGTAACACCCATATACACTCCTCTAGCTTAAAGTCTCCTAGTTCAAGAAACTGCAGCTTCCTGCCTCCCATTTCTCTGTCCCCATAGCCAAGCTTTTCAGCTACAACTGGTTCTCCTAGTGCATGTTTCTCTGTCTCTGAATTACATTGTGTTGTTGCTTCTTGACTCTTCACTCTTAGCCTTTGTCTTTGTCTTACTGTGGGAGATGAGCTGTCAGCTGTCTTTCGCCGGCTTCTGCCTCACACCCCACTTTTCCATCCCTCCTTTTTCTCAACAGAGTTGTGTATTTTGTTAGATTGATGTTCCTTAGGCTAGTCTCTTAGAAACATTACTAAATGCAATTAATGTATTTCTTTAAATGTATTAATGCTCTGGGGTTATGGTTGTTTTTTTAAAGGAGCCCAGGTGAACTTTTTTTTTTTTATCTCGTTAATTAATGAGGGAACATTGAGGTATTATCAGTTTAAAGGAGAATTTAAGGGGGTCCCTGGGTGGCTCAGTTGGTTGAGCATCTGACTCTTGATTTTGGCTCATGTCATGATCTCATGGTTTGTGGGTTCGAGCCCAGCATTGGGCTCTCAGCTGTCAGTACAGAGTCTGCTTCAGATCTTCTGTCCCCGCCCCCGTCCCACTCTTCCCCCCCAATAGGTAACTGTTAAAAAATTTTTAAAGAATTTAGACAAAACATACGTAACCAGGAATGCCAAAGTAAAGTTACAAATAGATGTAAAACTGGTCTGTATCCATAGGGCAATAATCATTTGCATTCCTCTGGACAATATGTTTATTTCTTTGGGTAAGAAATAATTTGCCAGGACGCCTGGGTGGGTCAGTCAACTGAGTGTCCAATTCTTCGTTTCAGTTCAGGTCATGATCCCAGGGTCGTGGGATGGAGCCCCATGTCGGGCTCTGCACTGAGCATGGGGCCTGCTTAGGATTCTCTCTCTCTTCCACTCCACCCCTCTCCACTACTTGCACGCTGTCTCTCTCTCTCTCAAATTTTTTTTAAAAAATTGCTTTCTTCTCAAGTTTTCTATAATTTACAGAGTTGTAAAGCAGCTCAGAGAAAGGAGTAGGGCCCCATAAACTTAGATAACCCTAAGGATGCACTGGACATGGCACTCTGTCATCTTACCTATTTGATGACCTTTCAGAATCTTTCCTGACCTCTTCCGCATTTGGAGCATAATGATATCAAAGAAATATTGCTCTTGGTAACAAAAAAAGGCTGGTCCCGTTAGGGTTGCAGGTGCAGCAAGAGTGTTCACCATATGGGCCACCTTGAGTTTGCTCTTGAACAACAACAGAGGTCACAAATCCCCTTCTGTCCCGAAGTTTTCATGCAGAATCTAAGATTGGGTGTGTGTTTGTTTATTTGAGAGTGCTCAAGTGAGGGGAGGGCAGAGAGAGAGAGAGAATCCTACAAGGGGCGCGGAGAGAAAAAGAGAAGCAGGGCTCACTTGAAGCCGGACTCGAGTTTTTACCTGAATGGGGCTCGTGTTCACCTGAAGCAGGACTCGAGTTTACCCAATATGGGGCTTGTGGTTTATTTTTCTGTTTTTGTTTTGTTTTCCCCAAAGCAGGACTCAAGTTCACGCAATGTAGGACTAGAACTCACAAACCATGAGATTATGACTTGAGTCACAATCAAATGCCTAAGCCCAACTTTCTCCACTGTATTTTTACTTGTACTACCTAGAAACTCTAGTAAATTCTCTTATCAAAAGCTCCAAAATTTGCTGAGGCTCCTGACCTGCTGGCCAGTGATCTTCCTTCCACCTTGAGGCTGTGATGTTGTATGCCAGGACCCTTCCACACCAGCTTTTCCTGGGAGGGCTTTGTTGTAGACATTAGCTCCATAAATAAAGTTGACCTTGATTCCTTAAAAGTGGCTTGTCATGCCTGAGTCACCGAGACTCATTCTCAAGTAGGACACATCAGGTAAGGCCTTGGTTTGCATGATTGAATCACCCAGTTATATCTTGATTAAAGAGAGGACAGATTTTTATTGAACCTACAGAAATAACTAAATAGCTGTGAAACGTACAAAGCTCAAGAATGTATCTTTTTCTTATTTTTAAGTAAGTAATGCTGCATTAATAAAGTGCTGTTCTTTTTTTTTTTTTATGTTTTTTATTTATTTCTAGGGGAGAGAGAGAGACAGTGCGAGCAGGGGAGGGTCAGAGAGAGAGGGAGTCACAGACTGAAACAGGCTCCAGGCTCCGAGCTGGCAGTCAGCACAGAGCCCTACGCGGGGCTCGAACCCACGAACCGTGAGATCATGACCTAAGCGAAAGTCGGACGCTTAACCGACTAAGCCACCCAGGCGCCCCTGTTCTTTTTTTTTTTTAAGTATGGTGATCTCTAATTGGTAGTTTGTCATCCTTTTTTTTTTCTTTTGAATGTTTTATTTTTTTTGAGAGAGAGAGAGAGAGAGAGAGACAGAGCATGAGCAGGGGAAGGGGGAGAGAGAGAAAGAGGGAGACACAGAATCTGAGGCAGGCTCCAGGCTCTGAGCTGTCAGCACAGAGCCCAACACAGGACTCGAACCCACCAACCATGGGATCATGACCTGAGCGGAAGTCAGAGGCTCAACTGTCTGAGCCACCCAGGCGCCCCCATCCTGTTTTCTATCAAAACTAGGCTCTTTTCATTTTCAGACTCTGTCTTCATAATAAGACTTTCATTTGATTATCTTTTCCAGGTTCATATTGAGATCCATTGAAGGCCTTCTGCTGACTGGTAAAGACGTGTCATCGGGCTCACCACACCAGGAAACACGCAGCATGAGGGACAGAGTGGGGGCTCTGGGCACCCGCCTCGGGAAGGTGAAGGGGGCAGGAGAGGACTCAGACAGGCTGCTGTGTGGACTTGAAGGAGCATGGGGTGAGACCTCTTACCCTTCCTCCTGGATGCGTACGCCTGTGGTTGATGCAGATGGAAATTTGCAAAATGAGGAGTTATCGACGGAAGTGAAAAATGCTCTGAAGGATGTCAGCCTCTCGCTTCACAACAGTGACAAAGTGCTTCCGTGTTGGGAAGAGTCATTAAGAAGTTCAGCTTGCACAGCAGCCCAGAGCAAGACTGTGGCTCTGTCCTGGGCCCCTGCAGGAGAGTGGTGTGGCGGGGTGTCCTGTGGTGAGGGGGGAGCACTGGGGGGAGCCTGGCCTGGAGGATGGTGCCTCATAGGAGAGCCGTGTGGGTCGGGACTACTGTGCCTTCAGAAACGGTCACAAGTGGGGATTTCTGAGGAGGAACCGCCAAGTGCTCTTCTGGACGGGCGAGGCTCTGAGTTGGAACTGTCTTGCCCGTGCTTCATCCTGTCTACACCGCTGCACGCGCACCCCAAAGTATTCCTGAGCGATGAGACAAAATGTGTTTTCTTTGGCCGCTTGAAGCCTGCGTTTTCCGAGCAAACAGAATACAAGAAAATGCTTTCACGTGTGAAAAGTACCTCAGCCGATCTGCAGATCACCCTGGGGTTACTGGCTCTCCCGGCTTTGGGAGTAGCAAATCCATTACACCGTAGTTAAGGTACAAGCAGAACAATAAAAATAGTGAGATTAATTTTAAAAGCGGTTTTAGAATGATTTCTTTCACCCTGAGTCTGGAGGCCTGTTACCAGGGCAGCTGCGAAGTTCCCGCCCCAGTCGATGTGATCAGAACTAAAGGAAGTGGACTTGGAACTCCTGGGAAGTTGGTTGATGTGGGAGAATTTTGAGCATGCTTTAAATTGTGCTCGAAAGATACTCAGTATTGGGCTACGGCTTCAAGGAGGACGGTCACATACCCTGTATCAATATCGGGTTGGGACGTGGAGATGTAACAAAATGCTTTATGGGTCTTCAGCGCTCATTGCCAAGGGCTCCTGTCCCAGACACACTCCTCGGGCCATCTGCCCCTCTGCTGGAAGTGGCCGTTGGTACAAGTCAGCCCCTCCATAGTTGATGGTCAGCTGTCCCTGTTTGCGCATTCTGTAGAATAATGTTGGTCTGCAACATAATTTGATTCCTTTCCTCACATCCCCTCTCCTTCCACTTGAAACGCAGTTTAAATGGAGGCCCTGCAGTGAAAGTTGCAATATTAAATGTACTTTTAGCATAATCCTTTTTCGAACTGGGAGCCCCACCTGTGTCGCCTGAAATAAAAGCAAGCTTAGGACTTCTTTGCTGCAGCTCAGCTAGGGAGAGACGGACCTAGCCTTTCCCTTACAGGAAGGTTCCAGTTCTTAGGAGTGGAGGCATATACTAACGTTTTTTTCCCTGAGGTAACACCTTGGGGTTGTTGATAACTTTGATAAAGGTCACTTCAAAGAGTGTGGAGTTTTTAAGGAGTCCCAAAGTGAGACCTCACTGCTTTCGGGGCTCTCGATTGCCTATATTCGTCTGTGTGCTAAATTACTATGCTGTGTGCTGTTTCAGTGTTTTGGGAAAGTGAAAACTTCAAACTTGTTACTTAGCATAATAAATGTCTTATTTTAAGCGTGTAGCCTTGGCTCTCCTTGTCTTTTATTAATGCTGCCTTCCTCATCCTGAAAAGTCTTGCTGCCAGTCCCTGTACGCTGCCACTGAGAAGCCAGGTCAGAACGCAGCTCTCCCTTTCCTCCAGGATGCGGCAAGAATGCTGTGGCCCTCTGGGGTGGCGCACATGGCGATCGGGGCGGGGCGAAGGACGGCGGGGTGGGGAAGGCCCTGCTTACTGGGCCCTCCGTTTGCGGTCACTGATGGGCGGTGAAGTGAGGACACAGGGAAGTGTTTTCTTGTCAAGTCTTCCCCCACACCCCATCTTTTCGTTTTAAACTAAGTCCACTCCTTTGGGATAGAACTTTCCATGACCCATCGACTATTTTATTTCCTTTGTGTTGCAAATTACAAATATATACATTTTCAAACAATTGCAAAGAACAAACCTGGGATTCTCTATTACCAGATGCTAAATAAATTTGGAATATCTGGGGCGCCTGGGTGGTTCATTCCTTTGATCATCTGCCTGGCTCAGGTTATGATCTCATGGTTGGGGAGTTGGAGCCCTATGTCCGGCTCACTGCTATTAGTGTGGAGCCCGCTGCAGATCCTCTGTCCCCCCTCTTTCTTTGCCCCTCCCCTGCTCATATGCTCACAGGCTCTCACAAAAATAAACATTAAAAAAAGAAAAAAAGCCTTGGTGGCTCAGTCAGTTAAGTGTCTGACTTTGGCTCAGGTCATGACCTTGAGGTCCAGTCCATGAGTTCAAGCCCTGTGCTGACAGCTCAGATCCTGGAGCCTTCTTTGGATTCTGTGTCTCTCTCTCTATGCTCCTCCTTCACTCACCCTCTGTCTCTCTGTCTCTCAAAAATGAATAAACATTGAAAAACATTTTTTTAAAAAAACCTCAAGATCTTGAGGTTGGTTGTGAGATCAAGCCCTGTATTGGGCTTAGCACTGAGCCTGCTTGGGATTCTCTTTCTGTCTTGCCCCTCCTCTGCTTGTGCTCTCTCTTTCTCAGATCAACTAAAAGAAAAATTTGGGATGTCTTCATGTGGTTATATAATAAGGTGTGTGCTTAAAATTTTTTTTTAGTGTTTATTTTTGAGAGTGAGCAGGGGGGCGGGTAGAGGGATGGAGACAGAATTTAAAGCAGACTCTGTGCTCTGAGCTGTCAACACAGAGCCCAATGAGATGCTTGAACCCACTAACTGTGAAATCATGACCTGAGCCGAAGTCAGACACTTAACTAATGAGCCACCTAGGCACCCCAGGTTTGGGTTTTTTTTTCTGAATTCTGGTTTAGGGGAAAGTTCACAATAACTTTTCTTTATTTTTTTTTTTATTTATTTCGAGAAAGGAGAGAGTGAGAGTGGGGTGGGGGCAGAGAGAGAATCCTAAGCAGGCTTCGTTTTGTCAGCACAGAGCCCAATTCAGGGTTCAGTCTCACAAACTGAGATCATGACCTGGAGCCAATGCTTGGGGCGCCTGGGTGGCTCAGTTGGTTAAGCGTCCGACTTTAGCTCAGGTCATGATCTCACGGTTTGTGGGTTCGAGCCCCACATCGGGCTCTGGGCTAACAGCTAGCTCAGAGCCTGGAGCCTGTCTTTGGATTCTGTATCTCCCTCTCTGACCTTCCCCTGCTCATGCTGTCTCTCTCTCTCTCTCTCTCAAAAATAAATAAAACGGGCACCTAGGTGGCTTAGTTGGTTGAGCTTCCGGCTTTGGCTCAGGTCATGATCTCACGGTTCGAGGCTTCGAGCCCTGCATAGGGCTCTGTGCTGACAGCTCAGAGCCTGGAGTCTGCTTCAGATTCTGTGTCTGTGCTGACAGCTCAGAGCCTGGAGCCTGCTTCAGATTCTGTGTCTCTTTCTCTCTGCTCCTCCCTTGCTCATGCTCTGTTTCTGTCTCAAAACTAAATAAACTATAAAAAATTAAAAAAAAAATAAAACATAAAAAAAAAGAGTTGGATGCTTAATCAACTGAACCGCCAGGCACCCCTTTAATTTTTTAATACACATATACTTTGGCCGAGATCTTTTCCTGTGGTGCTGTGTCCAGCTCCTGTTTGCAGACAGGCCTCTCCTGTGGAAAGATCTGGGGTGGAGAGATGATGATAAATGCACTATGTAAAGATTCATGACTTTGCAAAATAAACATCTTTTATTTTTTGAGTTTATTTGTTTTGAGAGAGAGTGCAAGCAGGGGAGGGGCGGAGAGAGAGAGAGTGAGAATCCCAAGCAGGTGCAATGCTGTCAGTGCAGAGCCTGACATGGGGCTTGAAACCACAAACTGTGAGATCGTAACCTAAGCCAAATCAAAAGTTGGATGCTTAACTGAGCCACCCAGTCGCCCCTAAACATTTTTGTTATTGAGGCAATTAGTATAGAGATAAAATATTCTTCCAGATATATTGTTTTTATGATTGAATTATAAAAGGAGTAATTTTCTCCACAATAGCTAAAACATGGAAAGAGCCTAAGTGTCCATCAACAGATGAATGGATCAAGAAGATGTGGTTTATCTATACCATGGAATACCACATGGCAATGAGAAAGAATGAAATCTGGCCATGTGTGGCAACATGGATGGACCTTGAGGGTGTTATGCTGAGCGAAATAAGTCAGGCAGAGAAGGACAAATATCATATGTGTGCATGTATAGGAGGATTAGGAGGAACTTAACGGAGGACCATAGGGGAGAAGAAGGGGGAAATGGTGGGGGAAAGGGAGAGAGGCAAACCATGAGAGACTCTCGAATGCTGACAAAAACTGAGGACTGGTGGATGTGGGGGGGGAGGAGGGGTGGGCATGGAGGAGGACACTTGTGGGGATGAGCACTGGGTGTTATGTGGAAACTAATTTGACAATAAACTATAAAAAAATAAAAGTAATTTTTTAAAAAATTTAATTCTGGTTAACACACTATTCTATTAATTTCACTTATGCAATCTAGTGATTCAACACTTCCATCCATCACCTGGTCGGTACCTGTCAAGACAAGTGCACTCCTTAATCCCCTTCACCATCGCCCCACCCCCCTCCCGACTGGAAACCATCAGTTTTCTATAATTGAGTCAGTTTCTTGGTTTGTCTCCCCCCACCTTTGCTCATTTGTTTTGTTAAATTCCACATATGAGTGAAATCATATAGTATTTATTTTTCTTCTCTGACTTTGCTTAGCATAATATTCTAGCTCTATCCATGTTGTTGCAAATGGCAAGATTTCATTCTTTTTTATGGCTGAGTAATATTCCATTGCACATATACCACATCTTAATCCATTTATCAGTTGATGGATGCTTGGGCTGTTTACGTATCTTAGCTATTATAAGTAATGCTGCAGTAAACGGGTACGTGTCACATGAAAGAAGTCATTTGAAATTTTTTAGGTTGTATCATTTTGGCAATGAAACAGAAGTTTGCTTTAGAAGTTAAGTTTAGGGGCACCTACATGGCTCTGTCAGTTAAACACCCAGCTCTTGATTTTGGCTCAGGTCGTGATCTCACAGTTGTGGGATTGAACCCCATATTGGGCTCCGCACTGAGGTTGAAGCCTGCTTAGGATTCTCCCTCTCTCCCTGCTCCTCTTCCCCACCCACACACACTCTCTTTCAAAATAAACACTGAAAAAGGTTATTATTATTTGGCCATTATGGATTCTGCTCTTAAGGACTGAACATGATCGTTTTGTTTTTTTAAGTTTTAATGTTTATTTTTGAGAGAGAGAGGGACAGAGCATGAGTTGGGAAGAGGTAGAGGAAGAGGGAGACACACAGTCTAAAGCATCTCCGAGCTCCTGCAGGCTCTGAGCTGTCAACACAGAGCCCAATGTGGGGCTCAAACCCAAAAACAGATCATGACTTGAGCCGAAGTCAGACGCTTGACCAACTGAGCCACCTGGATGCCCCCTAAAGTTATTTTTTAAATCATATCTTTTCACTAGTTATTGCGGGAATATAAGATTTTAATATTGGGATAATTTACTTTGTAAGCTGCTGTTTTATTTTTTTATTATTTTATCTTGGATTTTTTTTGTTTGTTTTTTTAAAATGTTTATTTTGAGGAAGTATGTGAGCGGGGAAAGGAGGAGGGAGGGAGGGAGAGAGAGAGAGAGAGAGGCTGACAGCATGGAGCCCAACTTAGGGCTTGATCTCAGTAACCATGGGATCATGACCTGAGCTGATACCGAGAGTCAGACACTGAACTGACTGAGACACCCAGGTGCCTGGATCATTTTAAATTTATGGTACAGGGGCACCTGGGTGGCTCAGTCGATTAAGTGCCTGACTTCGGCTCCAGTCATGAGCTCACAGTTTGTGGGTTGGAGCCCCGTGTCAGGCACTGTGCTGAACTCTTGTTCAGAGCCTGGTGCCTGCTTCAGATTCTGTGTCTCCTCCTCTCTCTGCCCCTCCCTGCTCAAGCTCTGTCTCACTCTATCTCTCAAAAATAAATGTAAAAAAATTTTTTTTAATAAAATAAAAAAATAAATTCATGGTACAAAAAACCCTCATGATACAAAATCTTGGACTTGGTTATTCACATTTGAAAATCATAATTTTTAACATTGGAATAAACCAATTTAACATTGGTCTTGAAGTGATTATGTAGTTGGAAGTCTATAAAGAATAAGAAAGTTGCATTGAAATAGACCCTTATATGACTACTGGTTTTGTAAACAACAGCATGTTTTATGTGGAGCTTGCTGTAAATCACTATATTCAGTACTTCATACAAATCACTGTACACGGTTTACATAGAACAGAAATGTACTATAGAATTCTCCTTATATTCTCCCACAGATAATTTAAAAATTCTTTTTAAACCTTTCAAGGAGGGGCGCCTGGGTGGCTTAGTCGGTTAAGCGTCCGACTTTCACTTAGGTCATGATCTCGCGGTTCGTGGGTTCGAGCCCCGCATCGGGATCTGTGCTGACTGCCAGCTCAGAGCCTGGAGCTAATTTCAGAGTCTGTATCTCCCTCTCTCTCTGACCCTCCCCTGCTCACGCTGTCTCTCTCTCTCTCTCCTAGAAATAAATAAAAAATAAAAATTAAAAAAAACAAACAAACCTTTCAAGGAGATAGAATTGAGGGTCTCCTAAATAGTCTAGAAGAACTCAGAGATAGAAACTGTGCTCATCAGCACTGGCTAGTGGTGGAAGTTTTGAAACACACCCTATCCAAGTGATAACTTTATTCAATGTAGACATTTGAAGTTAGAGACGTAGGATTTTTTTTTTTTTTTTTTTTTTTTGGAGAGAGCGCGTGTGCATGCACATGAGGCAGAGGGAGTAGGAGACCGAGAAATATTTTTTAATGTTTATTTTTTAGAGACAAAGCGTGAGTGGAGGAGGAGCAGAGAGAGAGGGAGACACAGAATCCGAAGCAGGCTTCAGGCTCTCAGCTGTCGGCATGGAGCCCAACACGGGATTCAAACTCATGAATCGCAAGATCATGACCTGATTGGAAGTCAGTTGCTCAACTGACTGACTCACCCAGGCGCCCCTAAGGGAGAGAGAGAATCTTAAGCAGGATGCAGGGCTTGATCTCCCAACCATGAGATCATGACCTGAGGTGAATCAAGAGTTGGATGTTTAATTGACTGAGCCACTCAGGTACTCTGAGACCTTGGATTTTTTTTAACCTTTTTTAATGTTAATTTTTGAGAGAGAGAGAACATGAGCAGGAGAGGGGCAGAGAGGGAGACACAGAATCCAAAGCAGGCTCCATGCTCCAAGCTGTCAGCACAGAGCCTAATGTGGGGCTTGAACTCACAAACTGCAAGAGCATGACTTGAGCGACAGTCGGACACTTAACTGACTCAGCCACCCAGATGCCCCCCTGAGACCTTGGATTTAATAGGATGATTTGCTTCTACTTGGCTCCCTTTGCTTCTAAAATGTTATCTCTTTCTTTCTAATTTTATTTTTATCAAAACGTGACCAATCAGATCAGTTTAAAAGGCATTTGTGTACTTTCATTCGTGCTTGCAGCCCTGCAGACTTCACTGAGCTGTACGTTGGCATGATTGAAATTCGACTAGAAAAGACTGTGTGCAAAGGGGCTTGCTGCTTCGGATAGGCCATCCTCACAAGATACACGTTTCTTTCTCCTGGGACAAGTGATCTTGCTTTGTGGCGGCGTATGGTGGAACGGAAGCGTTTGGGTCGAATTGGGACGGCATGTGTCAGCCCCACTGGATCAGACCTGCGCACTGTCATGTGTAGCACGCACTTGTTGGGTCTGAGGAGTCCGTCAGTGCTGTTTCCTTCTGGTAAACAAATGAATTATTTACGGGGAGTGAGAGTGGGCTTTACTCCGGTTTTACTTGGGTGGTATCTTGAGGAGTTCTTTACAGTTAATTTTTCAAATTGTTTAGGATCGTAACAATGTAAGGAGTTTTCTAGGGCAGCGCTGCCTCACCACGGGATTGACAGAGGGGAATTCTCCAGTTAACTGTTTAATGCTTTCAGTGTTTCATCCCGTTTCCTGTTTCTCCTGCCTACTAAGGGTTCTGTTTCTGCTCTTGGAAAATGAGTAATTTGTTTGAAAATTGGAAAATAGGCGGGGTGCCTGGGTGCCTCAGTCAGTTAAGTGTCTGACATCTGCTCAGGTCATGATCTCACGGTTCATGGTTTGAGCCCTGTGTTGGGCTCTGTGCTGACAGCTTAGAGCCTGGATCCTTGTGTGTCCCTCTCCTTTTCCCCTCCCCTGCTCATGCGCTGTCTTTCTCTCAAAAAGTAAATAGTTAAAAAAAAAAAAAGGTGACTTGGAGGAAGTGTGTCTCTGCTCTTTTGGCATCGGTTGCTGTACAGAGAAACAGAACCGATAGAATATATAGATACAGATCCACGAGGATAGTCATTAGTTGGCTCACGCGATCGTGGAGGCTGACAAGTCCCACCATCTGCCGTCTACACCCTGCAGTAGCAGGAAAGTCAGTGGTGTGATTCAGTCCGAGTCTGAAGGCCTGGCAGCCTCGGAAGCCGACAGTGTTCCTGGTTCTACTCTAAAGGCTCAAGAACCAGCAACACAATGTCTGAGGGCAGAAGACGGATGCCTCTGGTCAAGGAAGAGCAAGCAAAATTGCCCTTTCTCTGCCCTGCCCTGTCCTGTCCTGCCCTCCTCTCCACTCCCTTCCCTTCTCTTTTTATTTTTGAGAAAGAGAGAGTGAATGGGAGAGGAGTACAGAATCTGAAGCAAGCACTAGGCACTGCACAGAGCCCAACATGGGGCCTAAACTCATGAACTGCAAGATCATGACTGGAGCCAAAGTTGGACACTTAACTGACTCAGCCACCCAGGTGCCCATCTCCGCCTTTTTCTGTTCAGGCCCTCAGCTGGTCGAATGATGCCAACTCAGATTCGTGAGGGCGACTTCACTCAGTCTCAAACCTCTCCTGGAAATGCTCTTCTGGACACACCCAGAAACCATGTTCTACCAGCTATCCAGGCAGCCCTCAGCCTGGTCAAGGTGATGTAAAATTAACCATCACAGTGGGTTAGCCTCCCGTCAGCTGTGTTCTCAGATGCCTTGACAAGTCTAGTTTTTGTAGGACACCTAAGGGGGTAACCGTAGCTGGGGCACAGCACTGTCTTGTCATTGTCCACTCCTGCTCCACGGCTTGGTTAGTGGGCTCACATCTACTTAATGTCCGAGAGGGGACTGGGAGAGGAGGGTTGGTTTATTTTCACCCACAGGTACTTTGTTCTCTCTGTGGTGAGTGCAGGCAGACGCATGTCTGGATTCATCTAGAAATCAGGAACGTAGCAGAGAGGGACACAGCCTCCTTTCCTGGTTCTTGTGCCCTGGTGCTGCCAGAGGAGCGGGTGTCCCCACACCCAGCTGAGTGGGGGCAGGGTTTGCTATCAATGTTTACGTTTCCCACCCTGTTATGCAAAATCCAGGTTGGGCAAATAGGTGATTTTAAAAGCATTTCAGGGGCGCCTGGGTGGCTTAGTCAGTTAAGCTTCCGACTTTTGCTTAGGTCATGATCTCGCAGTTCGTGGATTTAAGACCCGCGTCGGGCTCTGTGCTGACTGCCAGCTCAGAGCCTGGAGCCTGTTTCAGAGTCTGTGACTCCTTCTCTCTCTGACCCTCTCCTGCTCACGCTCTCTCTCTCTCCTAGAAATAAATAAAAAACATTAAAAATAAATAAATAAATAAAAGCATTTCAACAGGGGCGCCCAGGTGGCTCAGTTGGTTAAGTGTCTAGCTTTGGCTCAAGTCATGATCTCCCGGTTTGTGGGTTCAAGCCCTGCGTCAGGCCCTGTGCTGATGGCTCAGAGCCTGGAAACTGTTTCGGATTCTGTGTCTCCCTCTCTCTCTCTACCCTTCCGGCACTCATGCTCTGTCTCTCTCAAGCACTAAGCATTTTTTGATAAAAAATAAATTAAAAATATTTCAACATTTTGGGGCACCTGGGTGGCCCAGTTGGTTAAACATTCGACTTCGGCTCAGGTCATGATCTCAAAGGTTTGTGAGTTCAAGCCCCACATCAGACACACAGCTATCAGCCTGTCCATGTAAGAGCCTGCTTTGGATCCTCTGTCCTTCTCTCTCTCTACCTCTCCCCCGCTTGTGCTCCCCACCAAATAAATAAAATTTTAAAAAATACATTTAAAAAATGTCAACACTTGGAATTTCTGTTGAAATCAGAGTCTCTCCTCACCCCATGTTAGGAATTCTCTAACAAGAATATCTTAACCAAACACCACACTTTGGTTCCACATAACTCCTGTGTATTGGGGTTGAATATAGCATACAGTCTGGTATTCTTCATTCCCTGTATTTGTCACAGGGTCTCTATAAAAGGTCCTGGAAAATTGCAACCAGCCATTTTACTTTAACATTTATATCATTTAATACAGTGACTACCACACCAGAAAAAAAAGAAAGACTTTGTTTTTCTGTTGGCTTCCTGTAGGTTAGCCATGAGTTTGTCTTTTGCCCACAAAAGTGGTAAAATACTAGGGCTTCACTCTCAGGCTTGACCTTGACTACTTCATTACTCAGATTCATAACAGATGGTGCCTCGGGCTTTAGTGTGCTGGGAGGAGGCAGGGTGATCTAGAAAAAGGACAACAATACCCACTTCATTCTAGAGGAGACTCATTCAGGCCGAGGGACCCGGCCTAGTCAGGAAGACCCCGCAGGGCTTAGATCCTGGGGACGCCGCCTCCTTTCTCAGAGGGAAAAATGTAATGCCTTTTTCATAATTGGATATGGCTATTAGCATGGCTGAAGACACCTGTTTGTTTTTTTTTAAACCTGCTCATCCATTGGTACAGGGCTTTTTTTTTTTTTTTTTAATGTTTATTTTGATAGAGACAGAGCAAGTTGGGGAGGGACAGAGAGAGAGGGAGACACAGAATCTGAAGCAGTCTCCAGTCTCTGAGCTGTCAGCACAGAGCCCAATGCAGAGCTCAAACCATGAGATCATGACCTGAACCGGAGTCGGACGCTTAACTGACTGAGCCACCCAGGTGCCCCGGTACAGGGTTTTTTTGAAGGTAATACTTAGTTTTGTAGCTGTGGGCAGGCATTGCCTACTGCATATCAAATTGGCAGATGAGGTCAAATATAGTGTGAAAAGGTTGTTCCTTTATGAAATGGCCTTTTTTCATCTGGACGCATTTTTTTTCCAAAAAAAAATTTGTTTTAATGTTTATTATTGAGAGAGAGACAGAGTACGAGGGGCATGGAGGGCAGAGAGAGTGAGGGAGACACAGGATCCAAAGCAAGCTCAGGCTCTGAGCTGCTGGCACAGAGCCTGATGCGGGGCTCGAACCCACAAACTGTGAGGTCATGACCTGAGCTGGAGTCAGAGGCTTAACAGACTGAGTACCCAGACGCCCCAATCTAGGCATATTTTAAATCGAGTGGGGCAAATTTCAGTGGAACATTTACCCTCCCTCTGAAGATGAGCAAGTGAAGCAATCCCCAGGGGATGGGGTGCCCCTGCCCTGACGATGTGAACCTTAGTGAGTCTCAGAGTTGTTTTCACGTAGCTGCTAATTGAGGGAGAATGAGTGGGGTGTGAAGCAAGCCACCCCCCACCCCCCACCCCGCCGCTGTCGGTCATGTGAGGCTCACTTTTACCACAAGGGGGAGCCACATGTTCACCTAGTGTTGCTTCAGGGCAGGTCTTCGTTATTTTGTTTGTTTATCCAAAGTTGAACTCTAAAAATGCTGGACTTCATTCAGTTTGGAATAGTTTGTGAAGCTCAGTGAGTGCAATTTATCAAATCTTACAACAAGATTTAACTTTTTAAAAATTTTAAAAAATAGTTTATGTATTTTTGAGACAGAGACAGAACATGAACGGGAGACAGGCAGAGAGAGAGGGAGACACAGAATCCGAAACAGGTTCCAGGCTCTGAGCTGCCAGCACAAAACCCGATGCGGGGCTTGAACCCACGAACCATGAGATCATGACCTGAGCTGAAGTCGGACCCCTAACCGACTGAGCCACCCAGGTGCCCCAAGATTTAACTTTAACCCAATAGCCACAGATGGTGCTTCAAAGCTAAGATGAATGTGTTGGAAAAATTGATTTGGTGAGTTTATTTTTTAATTTTTTTAATGTTTATTTTGAGAGAGAATGAGTACAGTGGGGTAGGGACAGAGAGAGAGAGAGAGAGAGAGAGAGAGAGAGAAGGAGAGAAAGAATCCCAAGCAGGCTTTGTGCACAGAGCCTGACAATGGGGCTCGAACTCATGAGCCGTGAGGTCATGATCTGAGCCGAAGCCAAGAGTCTGACGCTTAATCGACTGAGCCACCCACACGACCCTCGGTGGGTTTATTTTTATTTTTTATTTTGGAAAAGTGACTTTCAGTATGAAACCGCGTTTTCGCACCATATCAACAAGAACAGCGATTTTGTCCTGAGTGGAGTTGTCACTTGTGACCAGGGACGCACACAGCCTCCCAGAGCAGCCGAGCCCCAACAGCTCCCTTTTGGTGGGTCGTTGGTCAGTCCCAACTGACTGTTGGACTCATCCTGAGCCCAACCCACGTATGAGAGCCTCTTGGAGTCCCTGACGGGGAGATTTTGCCCCATGAACGGGTCGGTTTTCTGCTTCAGAAATCATGACTTTAGATTTCTTTTGTGGCTCATAGTGAGATGGTTTTAAAATGTTGGAATCTGTTAAAATATTGGGAAGAGCTATTGTTCTGTAACATCAGTGAATTACTGCTCCTTCCACTGCCTTTTTGAAAAAGATCTGTCGTGGAACATTCTTAAATGATAAATTGTGATAATAGAGCACATATAAATAGCTTATAAGCTATTTAATTTCTTGGAAATGTTCTGAGTACCACTTAGGACTTATTAAAATAAAGCAGTTTGTTTGAATAAACTCCAGGCTTCTTCTTTGTTGGATATTTCCGTTTTACTCTCTTGGGGAAAAATTGCTAGGATGTCGCTCCCTCTCTCCTGCTTGATTCAGACATGTAGTTATTCAAAGCTACTCACATGCATTTTGTAAGGTCACAAGACCTGGCATGAGGTTCTTATAAAACTCCTTTCCATGTTATAAAGCTTCGTATCCTTATGCACATGGTTCCCCCTCCCCCCAACTTTACTGTTCTTTTATGATGTTTTAGAATGAAGAGTTTTTAAATAGGATTTTCATTAAAAAATTTTTTTAACATTCACTTATTTTTGAGAGACAGAGACAGAGCGCAAGCAGGAGAGGGGCACAGAGAGAGGGAGACACAGAATCCGAAGTAGGCTCCAGGCTCTGAGTTGTCAGCACAGAGTTGTGGGCTCAAATCCACGAACCACGAGATCATGACCTGAGCCGAGTTGGACACTTAACCAACTGAGCCACCCAGACACCAAGAAGGATTTTCATTTTTTCAGTGTTTATTTATTTAGAGAGAAAGGGAGCACTAGCAGGGGAGGGGCAGATAGAGAGAGGGAGAGAGAAAATCCCAAGCATGCTCCATGTTGTCAGCACAGAGCCCAGTGCAAAGCTTGATCTCACAAACCATGAGATCTTGACCTGAGCTGAAATCAAGAGTTGCATGCTTAACTGACTGAGCCACCCAGGCTCCCCTGAGGATGTTTTATTAAAAGAGAAATGAACAGGGGCGCCTGGGTGGCTCAGTTGGTTAAGCGTCTGACGTTCACTCAGGTCATGATTTCACAGTTCATGGGTTTGAGCCTCACATTGGGCTCTTTGCTGTCAGCACACAGCCCGCTTCGGATCCTCTGTTCCCCTCTCTCTCTGCCCTTCCCCTGCTCGTTCTCTCTCTCTCTCTCTTTTTCAAAATAAATAAACTAAAAAAGAGAGAGAGAGAGAGAGAGAGAGAGAGAAATTACCAGTAGTGTCCTAATTCCAAAGAACTTTTCAGTTGCTGTATGGCTCGGCCACTGAGCCCCAACCCCTGCCCCGTGAGGAGGCAGTGGCTGCCAAATTCTCCTCATCTTCAGGCTGATCCTGAAACACAGTGGTTCTCACTGCAGTGCTGAGGACATGGAGGAGCGAGAACATGGCTAGTAACTGGTAGGATTATGATTTATTTATTTAAAAAAATTTTTAAATTTTGTTTATTTTTATTTTTTTAAAATTTTTTAATGTTTTATTTATTTCTAGGAGAGAGAGAGACAGCGTGAGCAGGGGAGGGTCAGAGAGAGAGGGAGACACAGAATCGGAAGCAGGCTCTAGGCTCTGAGCTGGCAGTCAGCACAGAGCCTGACGCGGGGCTCGAACCCATGAACTGCGAGAACATGACCTAAACGAAAGTTGGACGCTTAACCGACTAAGCCACCCAGGCGCCCCCGTCTTTTATTATTTTTGAGACAGAGAGAGACAGAGCATGAGCAGAGAAGGGGCAGAGAGAGAGGGAGGGAGACACAGAATCTGAAACAGGCTCCAGGCCCTGAGCTGTCAATACAGAGCCCAACGTGGGGCTCGAACCCACAAACTGCGAGATCATGACCTGAGCCGAAGTCGGTCGCTCAACCGACTGAGCCACTCGGGGAACCCCCATGTGACTCTTGATCTCACAGTTGTGAGTTTGGGCCCCATGTTGGGCATAGAGATTACTTCAAAAAATGGAGTAAACTAAAAGGAGCTGTCTGCCATCTCAAAGCCCAGTGACGCAGACTGGTTCCTCCTTAAGTAATGAGTGAAGAAGTGAGGCACAACCATGTGTGAATTGGGAAAGAGAAACGTCTTTGCTGTTATAAACGTGCTGATATTTGCTATTTGACTTTCTGATTGTGGAAATGGGAATGTTTTGTCTAGAGAGGGTGACAGGGTGAATTGTTTGGTATTGATAAGTTCTCCAGGGGTGAAAGCTGTATTCCCCCTTGCCCCCCATATTGAATCTTCCCTAACCTCAGGCTGTATTGGCAGTCAGCCTCAGACTTTTCTACGGATTGTAAGATTACAAACAAGCAAAACAAAAACAAAAACAAAACAAAACAAAACAAAAAACAAGGCACCTGGGTGGCTCATTGGGTTGTATCCCAACTCTTGACTTCGGCTCAGGTCATGATCTCAAAGTTCATGAGATTGAGCCCCGTGTTGAGCTCTGTGCTGACAGTGTGGAGGTTGCTTAGGATCTCCCTCTCTGCTCTTCCCTTCCTTGTGCTTTCTCTCTCAAGCAAGAGAGAGTCTCTCTCTCTCACACACAAATAAACAACAACAATGACAATAACTTGAATGAATCTGAAGTTAGGAAAATTATACCTGTACCACCCAGTACAGTAGCTACTACCACATGTGACCATTTTAATTAAATACCACTAAAAATCTTGTTCCTCACTCGCACCAGCCTCCTTTCTCTCAAAAGCACCTACGAGCAGCTAGTGGCTATGACTCCGGCAGTGCAGACAAGAAACATTTCTATCATGGAAAGTTCTACTGGACAGAAGATACATCACAGATGTACTTGTGACGAGTTTGCTTTTTCAGGATGTGAAGATCTTTAATATTTATTAGAGTGCGTGATTTTACTTCTAAACCCCCCCATCAAAACAAGACAAAAACACCATTCTCGTGCAGTGGGGGAAAAGGGATCACAAGTTTGCACATGATCTTCCATAGGCTTTTGCTCTACAAGAAGGGATTGTCTTAGTCTCTCGCTTCTGATTGTATTTGTGAGTGTATCAGGATTCTGTGGAGAAACAGAATCAATAGGATATACATAGACATAAAAGAGGAGACTTATGATGGTAACTAGCCTATGCCAGAGAACCCAGAGAGCCCGTGATAGAACATTCTAGAAACAGGAGCTCCAGGATCTGAGAACAAGAGAAGATGCATGTCCCAGCTCAAGAAGAGAGAATTTGCCCTTTCTCTCTGCCTTTTGGTTGGATAGATCTTTATTGCTCAGTCTACCAATTCATGCTAATTTCTTCTGGAAACACCTTCACCAGATGCACCAGAAATAATGTCTTACCAGCTCTCTGAGCATCCTTAGCCCGGTCAAGTTGGCCTCACAGTGTTAACCATCACAGTGAACTACTTCATAACCTTGAGATTGAGTCATGTGCCTGGTTGCTCTGTTGGCTAAGTGTCTAGCTCTTGGTTTCAGTCAGGTCATGATCTCACTGTTTGTGTGTTTGAGCCTCACATAGGGCTCTGTGCTATCTGTGCGGAGCCTGCTTGGGATTCTCTCTTTCTCTCCCTCTCTGGCCCTCCCCCACTTACACACTCTCTCTCAAAATATATAAATAAACTTTAAAAAAAAAAGAAAAAGAGTTGCATGCTCTACTGACTGAGCCTTCCAAGCGCTCCTCTCTTTGAAAGGAAGAGGTGAGGGGCACCTGGGTGGCTCAGTCGGTTAAGTGTTTGACCTCAGCTCAGGTCATGATCTCACGGTTTGTGGGTTTGGGCCCCATGTCAGGCTCTGTGCTGACAGCTCAGAGCCTGGAGCCTGCTTTGGATCCTGTGTCTCCGTCTCTGTTTGCCTCCCCCCGCCCCCTCCACTCATGCTCTGTCTCTCTCTCTCAAAAAAAATTTTTTTTTCTTTAAATGAAAGGAAGATGTAAAAATTTAGCAGTGTCAGGTACATGGAAAGCCTATCAGAGCGAATGGCATCCTCTCTTTGTCTTTATTTTATATGATTCTGTGTATATTTAAAAATATATTAAAAACATATTTTAAATCTTCTAAGTATTTTATTGTTCAATAGCAATTGGTTTTAAAGTCTCTTTCAGGGGCCCCTGGGTGGCTCAGTCAGTTAAGCGTCCGACTTCAGCTCAGGTCATAATCTCACAGTTTGTGGGTTCGAGCCCCGCATCGGGCTGTGTGCTGACAGTTCGGAGCCTGGAGCCTGCTTCAGATTATGTGTCTCCACTCTCTCTGCTCCTCCCCTGCTCATGCTCTATCTCTCTCTATCTCTCAAGGGTGAATAAACATTAAAAAACTTTAAAAAAAGGGCACATGGGTGACTCAGTCAGTTGAGTGGCTGACTTCAGCTCAGGTCGTGATCTCACAATCTGTGAGTTCGAGCCCCATGTCAGGCTCTGTGCTCACAGCTCAGAGCCTGGAGCCTGCTTTGGATTCTGTCTCCTTCTCTCTCTGCTCCTTCCCTGCTCATGCTCTGTCTCTCTCAAAAATAAATGAACTTAAAAAATTTTTTTAATTAAAAAAAAAAGCCTCTTTCAACTCTTCCACTTTTGAAAAATGTTACATTGTATGAGGCTGTCACCCCAGCCTGTGATTTTTAAGGGGGGGAGGTGCGCCGTGGTTTAGCAACTCCAAAGGAAACACAGACACAGATTGAAAGCCTGACCCTGGCCCTGGTAACGGGACTGGAGATGATTCATGAGAACATCCTTCCGGCCCTCTCTAGAGTCACCTGGGAACTCCGTCCATGAGAGAGGACAGCCTGAGACATCGAGGCAGGACTTGGAAGCTTTGTCCCCCTAGACCCGTGGGTTGTACCAGAGAACCCTTGAGCTACTTCCAGCCCCCCCTCCCCCTTGTGGCCTCTAAAAATAGCATTTGGAACTCACTCCCCATGTGACCTCATGTGCATCCCACTCTTGGGCAGGAAGTGAATGCTTTCCTCCGGGCTACGCCTCCCCGGGAGACGGTCTGGAAAGCAATGCCCTCTCTGTCCCATTTCACAACAGGACGTCCGCGCGCTCAGCGTAAGGCTACTTTCTTCAGTCTGGAAACACGTTCTTCAGAACTGCAGCAAAGGAGGCTTGATCGGCGAGGTTCAGATGATCCTGGGTGTTGATGCTTCACAAAGTATGGTCAACTGTTAGTAATCCTGCCCTCCCTCCCCTCCCTCTCTGTTCTGGGCTCTGTGGGGCTCAGACGGGCGGTGAGGTCGCCTCGTTAGGGAAACACTCACACCCTTTAAACGGTCAGAGCAGACAACAGAACTTGGCTGGTCGGCCCAACGTGCAGGTGAGAATCATACATCAGACGGAAGCAGCAGGCCTTGAGTCACGTGTCTGACAGTAGTCACTCTGGGCTTCCAGAATTTGTGGTCAGAACTGAATATCTGCCTTATGTGGTGGCGTCTTTCCCGGAGAAATTGGAGAAATGTGGTGGGTCTCTCCCACTTCCAGGCCTTTGCCTGGGTGCTTCGTTCACAGAGCCCCGTCTCGGCCCAGGGAGCTGGTTTGCCAAGATTTGCTGAGACCCCACGCTGTGCCTGCCAGGTCCCAGGACCTGCGATTGGCAAGATAAATGTTTGAGGTGCTGATCCTGGGCTGGCGGAGCATGGTTTCGCCTGCCCACGCTGGGCAGGGGCCTGGGGACTCCTTCAGATTTGCCCTCCCAATTCACACAGCCCAAAGCACCCCCCTGGCCCCAGGTGAACCCAACCGTTGGTGGTCTCTGCCCTGTAAAAGCAGATAGTCTGAGAATCTGCTCTGCCCTCCTGTCCCCATGGCTCCCGCAGCCCTGGCTGTATCGTCCAAGACCAAGACCAAGTCCTCCCCTTCGCAGCTGACAGCGGCTCCCACCGCAGTCGGTCTTTTCCTCCTGGTTCTTTGCCCAGGAAAGACCCTCATCACTATGGCTCAGTTGTTGCAAACAAACAAAATGTGAAAAACTGAGGCGTCTGAGTGGCTCAGTCAGTTAAGTGGCCAACTTCAGCAGAGGTCACGATCTCACAGTTTGTGAGTTTAAGCCCCACGTCGGGCTCTGTGCTGACAGCTCAGAGCCTGGAGCCTACTTCACATTCTGTGTCTCCCTCTCTCTGCCCCTCCTCTGCTTGCACTCTGTCTCTCACAAATAAATAAATGTTAAAAAAAATATTTCAAAATGTAAAAAACTGAGGACAAGAAATTAGAGCTAAGTTTTGCCTTGCTGCTTGGAAGTATTTCACTAATAAGTTCGAATGTAAGCAAAACCCCAGTTACTCAAGATGACAAATGAGGAAAAGCCACATGAACTGGAGTTGCTATTAAGTGAGTGTATTGCTATCAAATCGGACAGCAAGTTACTGGGAACAGTGGCCATGAATGTGACTGTCTCTGTCCGTGGTGGTGAGGGCCCCCCTCCACCTCTTGCCGCCTTGGGCACTGTAGCCCTGAAGCTTCCCTGACGCCTCCCATCCTGGTAGCCTCTCTGGCCTCCAGACCTTTACTTCTCTCAGGCAGGCCTTTTTCCTCCCTCCCTCCTGTCCTCCTCTCCCTTCCCTTCCTCTCCCTTCTCTTCCCTCCCCTCCCTCACTCCCTCCCATCCTCCCTTCTTTCCTTTCTCCTTTCCCCACTCTCCTCTCCCCTCCTCTCCCTTCCTCCTTCCTTCCCTCCCTTCTCCTCCCCTCCCTGTTCTCCTTTCCTTCCTTCCTTCCCCCCTTCATTCCCCACTTCCTTTTTTCCTTCCTTCTCTTCTTTCCCTCCCTTCTTTTTTTAAAATATTTTTTAAATTTATTTCTAGAGAGAGAGAGACAGCGTGAGCAGGGGAGGGTCAGAGAGAGAGGGAGTCACAGACTGAAACAGGCTCCAGGCTCTGAGCTGGCAGTCAGCACAGAGCCCGACGCGGGGCTCGAACCCACGAACCGCGAGATCATGACCTAAGCGAAAGTCGGACGCTTAACCGACTAAGCCACCCAGGCGCCCCTCTTTCCCTCCCTTCTTTTCTTCCCTTCTTCCCTCCCCTCTCCTCCCCTTTCTCCTTTCTTCCCTCCCCCTCCTTCCCCATCCCTCCCTCCCTGCCTTCCTTCCCTCCTTGCCTTTTGTCACCAGCCTGCTTTCCCTTCCCTTCCAAGCACCAGCACTGACTGATCTCTTGAGCTTCCCCGTCTTCAGGTCAGGCAGTTTCTCTGGTTCCTTATAATCCCACTCCCCCCATATGAGTGTTCATCATATTCAAGTTTTCCCTGTAATTCCCATGAAGAGAAAGATAGAATATGAACTAGCCAGAAAGAAGAAATTGGGGAGTGGGTGTTTAAGGGGTGCAGAGTTTCAGTTTGGGGTGATGAACATGTCCTGTGGATGGCTGTGTGATGGTCACACAGCGACGTGATGTACTCGGTATCCCTGAACTGGATGCTCACAAATGGTTACTTTTATGGGAGGTATATTTTACCCCAATAAAAACTTTTTGAAACAATTTTAAGGAGAAATGACCAAGGCTGTGGAGTCTGGTGAGACCCAGCTAGATGAAGTGCCCTGTGGCCCCAGGCCTCCTTTCTTACTTGGTTATGGGAACACCTTTGAGCCCTCTCTGTCTCTGTCTCTGTCTCTGTCTCTATCTCTCTTATTCCTGAGCATGGAGTGCCTACCCTGTTTCTCCACCTACAGACTTTAACCCTCTGTATGGACTGAATTATGTGCTCCTCCCTTCATGTGCTGAAGCCCTAACCATCACTGTGATGATATCTGGAAATAGTGCATTTGGGAGGTGATTATTTTTAGATGAGGCCATGAGTGTGGAGCCCCCATGATGGGAATAGCATCCGCATAAGAGGAAGAGACCAGCACATACTCTTCCAGCGCACATGGAAGAGACCATGTGAGGGCATAGCAAGTAGGCGGCCACGCACCATCCAGGAAGACAGCCCTCACCAAGAATTGAACCTCCTGGTGCCTCGATCTTGGACTCGGAGCCTCCAGAACTATGGGAAATAACTCTCAGTTGTTTAGGCCACCTGGTGTGTGGTGTTTTGTTGTAAGGGCCCAGGATGCTGAAGGCACCCTCAGAGCCAACGGGCGCTTCGCCTATAGGGATGTCTGCAGACCTGGGGCCCCCGTTTCTGAACCCTCTGCTTCTCGGAGGGAAGGGAGCCTGGAGGGCTGGCTGGTACTTCTTAGAGAGTAGACCCCCCAAAGTGCCAGGAAAATCACCTCCTTTTTTTAATTTAAGAAAAATTTTTAATTATTTTTTAAAGATTTATTCATTTTTGAGAGACAGAGAGAGAGTGTGAACAAGGGAGGGACAGAGAGAGAGGGAGACACAGAATCCAAAGGAGGCTCCAGGCTCCAAGCTGTCAGCACAGAGCCCTATGTGGGGCCTGAACCCACAAACCGCAAGATTGTGACCTGAGCTGAAGTCAGTTGCTTACCTGACTGAGCCACCCAGGCGCCCCGATAATCACCTCCTATCTTGCTGCTCTAGGGGCCCACAGGGGGAATCACAGCCACAGCCACACACAGACATGAGTGCCTTTCATCTCATAGGAACTTTCCATGGTTGTGTTGGCCCTCAAGCTTAGAGAAGAGAAGGAAGCTAACATGGCCTGGCATCTATATGTGGACGTCACTCTCTTTCTGGGGTAATGAAAATGCTCTAAATTTGACTGTGGTGATGGTTCCACAACTCTGTGACTAATTAAGGCCATTGAATTTATACATATATATATGTGTGTGTATATATATATGTATATATATATTTTTTAGGTTTTATTTATTCTACTTAGTAATCTCCACACCCAACTGTGAGGTTCGAACTCACAACCCCGAGATCAAGAGTTGCATTCTTTCCTTATAGAGCCAGCCAGGCGCCCTGAAGAATTGTACACTGTAAACGGATGGATTGTGTTGTATGGTGTGTAAGTTGTATCTCAAAAATAAACGTAACCAGTAATTCTATTCTAGAGTTGCTTAAACTTTTTTTTTTGTTTGTTTGTTTCTTTTTGAGAGAGTGTGGGAGACACAGAATCTGAAGCAGGCTCCAGACTCTGAGCTGATAACACAGAGCCCAACACAGGGCTCGAACTCACAAACTGTGAGACCATGATGTGAGCCAAAGTCTGTTGCTTAACTGACTGAGCCCCACAGGTGCCCCTTTGCTAGCATCAGTTCAAGGGGAGAGATGAAGGGGGTAATAGGATGGGAGTGAAAAAAGCCTGAGTTACAGAAAGTCATGCGACACTCAGGGCTTCTTGGTCAGGGTGGAGATAGCCGTGCTGACTCCCAAGGGGCACTGGGAAATGTGGACATTGGTTGATTGACTCTGTGCCTTGGGAAGTGCAATCGTCATGAGGGGGTGAGAGCCAGCGAAGCTAAACCTTCTGCAGGGTCTGCATCAGTCCTGCACACTAAAATGATCTCACCTCCTAGCATCCCATTTCCTAACCCCTCCCTCCAACCAAAAATCTCTGCTCAGAGGGGATTTCTTTCTTTGGAAAGCCCTGTTGCATTTTTGCACCACAGGAATAAATGTCACATCCGCACCCCTACCCCAGCTTTATGAGGTATAACTGATCAATAAAATTGTAAGATACTTAAAGTATACATTGTGATAATTTGATATACATATATATTGTGAAAGGATTCCTCCCATATAGTTCATTCAGACATCCATCGCCATATGTATGTATGTACGTATCTATCTATCTATCTATCTATCTATCTATCTATCTATCTATCTATCCATATATATATAGAGAGAGAGAGAGAGAAAGAGAGAGAATATTTAAGTTCTACTTTCTTAGCAAATTTCTTTTTTTTTTAATTTTTTAATTTTATTAATTTTTGAGAGACAGACAGAGACAGATTGTGAGCGGGAAAGAGGCAGAGAGAGAGAAGGAGACACATAATCCAATAGGCTCCAGACTCTGAGTTGTCAACATAGAGCCTGATGCAGGGCTTGAACTCACCAGCCGCAAGATAATGACCTGAGCTGAAGTTGGATGCTTAACTGACTGAGCCACCCAGGTGCCCCAGCAAATTTCAATTATAAAATACAGTGTTATCAACTGTAGTCACTATGTTTACATTAGATTCTCAGACCTTATTTATCTTACACTGCTGAGAGTTTGTTTCTACCTCTCACTATTTCCCCCACTCCCTAGCCCCTGCCAACAAGTTTTCTACTTTCTGTTTCTATGACCTGAGCTGAAATCAAGAATAGGATGCTTAACTGACTGTGCCACAACCTTTTTTTTTTTTTTTAGATTCCACATGAAAGTGAAAGGATGCAGTATTTATCTTTCTCTGTCTGGCTTATTTCACTCAGCATAATGCCTTCAAGCTCCATGCATGTTATTGCAAAAGACAGAATTTCCTTCTTTCTCATGGCTGAATAGTTTTCCATATATATATATTATATATATAATATATATATATATTGGTTTTTTTTTTCTTTATCCATTCATCCATTGATGGACGCTTAGGCTTCTTTCATATCTTGGCTATTGTGAATAATGCTGCTATGAGCACAGGAGTGTAGGTATCTCATCAATATCCCTTTTTCATTTCCTTTGGATGTATACCCAGCAGTGGGTATGCCGGATCATATGGTGGTTCTATTTTAGTCTTTTGAGGAATCTCCATACTGTTTTTCTTAGTAGCTGCACCAATTTACATTCCCACAAACAGTGCAGGAGGGTTCCCTTTTATCTGCATCCTTGCTAATGCTTATCGTTGTTGTCTCTTGTCTTTATTAAAAAATTTTTAATGTTTATTTCTGAGAGAGAGAGAGAGCGAGAGCGAGAGACAGCATGAGCGGGAGGGGCAGACACACACACACACACACACACACACACACACACAGAATCAGAAGCAGGCTCCAGTCTCTGAGCTGTCAGCACACAGCCCAATGAGGGGCTCGAACTCACCAACTGTGAGATCATGACCTGAGCCACCCAGGCACCCCACCACTTGTCTTTCTGATGGCAGCCATTCAAGTTGGTGTGAAGGTATGTCTCATTGTGATCCTGGTTTGCATTTCCTTGATGATGGATGATGTTGAGTGTCTTTTCAGGTACCTGCTGGCCACTGGCATGTCTTCTTTGGAAAAACGTCTCTTCAATTTCTTCTGCTCAGTTTTATATTGGATTTATTTGTTTTCCCATTGAGTTGTATGGATTCTTTGTAGCTTTCAGATACTGACCTCTTCTCAGATGGACAGTTTGCAAATACCCTGTCCCATTCCATAGGTTGCCTTTTCATGTTGTTGACTGTTTCCTTTGCTGTGTGGAACATTTTTAGTGTGATGTAGTTTATTTTTGCTTTTCTTGCCTTTGCTTTTGGTATCCAACATCCGCTTTTGATTCCTGCACCAGGTCAAAATAAGCCAAGAGCTGGTCTGTCCTCCCACACAAAGGTCCTCACTTCTCTAGGACCTCTTGGCTCTGGTTTCTTCCATGGGGTCTTGTCCAGGTTTCATTAGTATTTGTTTAGAGGCTATTTTTAGCTGGCTGGACCTGTTTTGAGGTAAATCTTTTGGGTACTTGCCTGGCATTATTTTTTTTTTAAACTGATCATGACTATTTTAAACTGAGTCTAAGTTCTAAGGCAGAAACATTTCCTTTTTAAGGCGCTGTTTCTCTGGCAGTTATAAAGACTAATCCAAAAGATTAGCAAAAATAGCCCCTTGTTAAATAGCTTCAATCTGGGAAACACAGGCACTTCTGTTCAATGAACTTCTCTGGGGTGAGAGAAGGAAAGAAGAAAAATCAACGATTGCTATGGACATCCATGGATAGTGAAGTCTTTGCTGTAACCAGAATTTGTTTAAAAAACAAACCAAGCAACCGGAAAGCTTACCTTTATCAACAGCATATCCCAAATACATCACCAAACATTTAAGTTAAAGCAGTAGTCCACTGGGGAGGAAGGCTCTTCCCTTTCCATCCGGTTCAAAGTAAGCCTGGATGGGCACTTACAGGTACATCCAGGAGCTGTGGAGGAAGCAGCAGTCTGATGTAATGTGCTTTTTAAAAATTGTTTTAATGTGTTATTTGTTTTTGAGAGAGAAAGCACAAGCAGGGGAGGGACAGAGAGAGAGAGGGCAACAGAGGGTCTGAAGCAGGCTCCGTGCTGATAGCAGCATGCCCAGTGCAGGGCTTGTGCAAGATCATGACCTGAGCCAAAGTCGGTTGCTCAACTGATCGACCCTCCCCCCCTCCCCAGGCGCCCCGTAATACATTGTGTGCAGTACTGCCAGCTCTCTGCGCTCCACAGCGCCCCCCACCCCTCCCCAACCCAGCCCGCAGACTGGGGTACAAGGCCAAGCAATGCTATGTCATATGTCGGATTTGTGTGCTGCGTAGTGGCCGCAAACGCCCAGTGCCTAAGGGTGCGACCTCCAGCAAGCCTGTCCCTCTTGTTCATCATGGTGTCAACCAGCTAATGTCATAGAGGAGAGAGCTGAACACCACTGTGGGGGCTCTGGGAGTCTTGAATTCTTACTGGGTTGGCTAAGATTCCACGTACAAATTCTTTTGAATTTATCCCCCTGGATCCATCCCGTAAAGCTCTCAGAAGTCCTGACTCCCAGTGGATCACCAAACCGGTGCACAAGCACAGGGAGACGTGAGGGCTGACATCCACAGGGCAAGACATGGTCACAAGTTGCCAATAATGTAAGTAATGTTTGTAAAATTCTCACCTAATAAACAACTTAGGATAGTCATGTCTGCTGAAAAGCGTTCTTTATCTGTTAAAATGAGTTTTCTGCTGGGGTGCCTGGGTGGCCCAGTTGGTTAAGCATCTGACTTCCGCTCAGGTCATGATGTCACAGTTTGTGAGTTCGAGTCCTGTATCGGGCTCTCTGCTGTCAGCACAGAGCCCTCTTGGGATCCTCTGTCTCCCTCTCTCTCTACCGCTCCCCAGCTAATGCCATCTCTTTCTAAATGCTGTTTGGTATAACAGATGTAAAATAAATTCCATAAAAGTGGGGTGCAGAAGCCAACCGTGCAGACTTGTTGGTGCGAGCATTGAAACCTACAGCTTCCCTGAGGTGACGTAATGCTCTGCCAGTTTCCTCTCAAATGGTTGTTTTTAGGGGTATGGTGAGAACAAACATGTTACCTTGGGTTTTCCTCAGAAATGTGAAGATTATCCCGATCTTTCATTATGATCCTATGCAGAATAATAGAGTCACCTCGGAAGGGCCTACAGTTTTAGGCTGAATCCTATATTCCATGTATGTAACAGCTGCTTCCACAAGAATAGTCTAAAAGAATGCCACCATTTTTAGGAGAATCGAATAAACCTGTCACAAGAGGATTCTCTTACAAATGAAAATAAATCCTGCTTAACCTAAGCAAAAAAAAAAAAAAAAAAAGAGGAAGGAACAAAGGAAGGAAGAAAAAAAGGAAGGGAGGAAGGAATAGTCTGCTAAACTCTTCTGGGTCAACCCCATACCTCCCTGGTTTATCTCAGTGGGTTAGGGTTGGTTTCTACATCTTTTGGAATTAGTCGATCATCAGGCTTGCCTTACAGTTTTAGGGGTCCAGATCTCAGCCCCCTCAACCCTGGCAGCCACAGGCCCGGAAACAGGCTTCGTCTTCACAGGGCTGCAGGTGGAGCACCGGGGTGTTTCAGTAGATTGAACATCTGACTATTGACTTTGGCTCATATCGTGATCTTAGAGTCGTGGGATTAAGCCCTTGCATTGGGGATGCTTGGGATTTTCTCTCTCTCTTTCCCTCTGCCCGCCTCCCCCACTTGTGCTCTCTCTCTCAAGAACAAACAAAAAAAAACAAACAAAACAACAAAACCCCCACAACAACTAATTTTTCAGCCTCATAGTTGCTAATTCTAAGTGCAGATGTGCCCGCTGGGGGCACTGGGAAGGGTTGTTGTTTAGGGCTGAAGTTCAGATCTGGTTATTGGCATGATCATCAATCAGCATTGGTGGTGAAAGAAAATACCACGATGGGAAGATCCATGATGAATAGTCAAGGATGAGAATTACAAGCATGTTCAAAAAGTACATTCTGTACAGAAAGATTTGGAAGGTGAAAATAATAAGCTTATGTAGCTGGCCAACCAACTACACGTGAGTGCTTACCGGTGTAAGTGTGTGTATTCTCACATGAGGCTCCCTGGGCAGGTGGCCCAGCCCCACCCCTGTCCCTTCAGAGCCATGGCCAACTGTGGTGTTGATGATCACAGACAACTCACAAATGGGCTTGAAGAAGGTCTACTGAGTTTATTTGGACAATAACTTTGAGGCTGCTGGGAGACCTGAAAACTACCTAAAATGGCACTTGTGTTCTTCTTCTTCTTTTTTTAATGCTTTATTTATTTTTGAGAGAGAGACAGAGTGCGAGCAGGGAGGAGCAGAGAGAGAGAATGGGAGGGAGACACAGAACTCGAAGCAGGCTCCAGTCTCTGAGCTGTCAGCACAGAGCCGGACTCAGGTCTTGAACCCACGAACCGTGAGATCATGTCCTGAGCCAAAGTCGGATGCTTAACCGACTGATACCCCCATATGCACCTGAGTTTTTATTTATTTCAGTAACCTCTACACCCAAAGTGGAGCTTGCGCTCATGGCCCTGAGATCAAGAGTCGCAATGCTCTTCCCACTGAGCCAGCCTGGTGCCCTAGAACTCAACTTTTAATAAATTATCAGTTCAGTCAATCTGTTACTATTTCCAGTTTGCATTTTAAATAAAACTAGAAGTTGGAAGACATTAATTTAAACTTAGCTTTAATGTCTGAAGGAATTTTTTAGAGCTAAAGGCATGTGTTTTATATTTTCAGTTCAGGAGATTGACACATAAGCATATGCCTTCCTTAAACAAACTTTTTCCCCTGCCCACAAGGAATCTTCTTAACTGATCATGATACTCAGATTAATTTGCTTACCAAATTATATTTCCTTACATTTTTATTTAAAACTTCTAATTGAGGTAAAATTTACATAACATAAATTAACCATTTTATTTATTTATTTCTTAAACCATTGATTTGTTCTTTTGAGAGAGAGAAGGAGAGGGAGAGCACAAGCAGGGGAGGAGCAGAGAGGGAGGGAGGGAGAGAGACCCCAGCAGGCTTCCCACTTGGAGAAGAACCCGACGTGGGGCTCAGACTCACAAACCATGAGATCATGACCTGAGCTGAAATCAAGGGCCAGACGCTTAACCGCCTGAGCCACCCACGTTCCCCTAAAATGCTTAATTTGTGGGACACCTGGGAGGCTCAGTCAGTTAAGCATCTGACTTGATTTCAGCTCAAGTCATCATCTCATGGTTCATGGGATTGAGCCCCACATCAAGCTCTGCAATGACAGTGTGGAACCTGCTTGGGATTCTCTCTTTCTCTCTCTGTCTCTCTCCCCCTCCCATGTGTGCTTTCTCTCTCTCTCTCTGTCTCAAAATAAATAAATAAACATTAAAACATTTTTAAAATAACCATTTTATTTAAAAAAATGTTTTAACATTTATTTTTGAGAGACGGAGACAGAACATGAGCAGGGGAGGGGCAGAGAGAGAGAGGGAGACACAGAATTCGAAGCAGGCTCCAGGCTCTGAGCTGTTAACACACAGCCCAACTCAGGGCTCAAACCCTCCAACTGTGAGATCAGGATCTGACCTAAGTTGGAACCTTAGCTGACTGAGCCACCCAGGCGCCCCTAAAAAATTAACCATTTTAAAGTAAACAATTCAGTGGTAATTTAGAACATCCATGATGTTGTACAAACACCACCACTATCTAGTTCTGAAACACTTTCATCACCCAAAAGGAAACTTGTGCGCACTAAGCACTGTTCCTCATTCCTTCCTCCCCACTGGCAGCAGCCTCTCTGCGTTCTTTTTTTATGGATTTACTTATCCTGGGTGTATTGTATAAATGGAATCATATAATATGTGATCTTTTGTGACTGGCTTCTTTCATTTAGCATGTTTTTGAGGCTCATCCACATTATAGCACATGTCAGTACTTTTCTGTTTATTACTAATATTCTTTTGTACAGACATACCACAGTTTGTTTCTCCATTCAGTTGATGTACATTTGGGCTCTTTCTGGCCAGGCTGTTGGGCCCACCTGGCTCGTGGGACCACGCTGTGATGGTAGGTATCAGCCAGAACCTACCATCTTGTAGCGTTGTCTTGTTTTTGTGCCAGAAAAGTTGTCAGATGTGAAATTCACTGAATCCACATGAATTTCACTGAAGTTCCTAGATCTGGAGTTTGTAAATTAATACCCTTGGGGGACTTTTATTCTCCTAGGATTCATTTTTATATCTGACATTTGGAAAACATTGTGCTCTTTTTCAACATCAGAAAATAAGGTCATTGTTTCTTCAGTCAACTCCCTAGCATTTTATTCCAAGCCATGCAAAATATTTGTTTTGTTTGGAACTTTCTCTGCCTGCAGTTGCATAAACTGTATGTATCAATGGTGCTCAAGCTAGATTGGCCATAAGAGTCACTGGAAATATTTATTTATTTTAAAAAAAAAATTTTTTTTTAATGTTTTATTTATTTCCAGGAGAGAGAGAGAGTGTGAGCAGGGGAGGGTCAGAGAGAGACGGAGTCACAGACTGAAACAGGCTCCAGGCTCTGAGCTGGCAGTCAGCACAGAGCCCGACGCAGGGCTCGAACCCACGAACCGTGAGATCATGACCTAAGTGAAAGTCAGACGCTTAACCGACTAAGCCACCCAGGCGCCCCATGTCACTGGAAATATTTAATAGCCATGCAGATGGCCAGGTCTTATCCCCAGATAGCCCAGTTTAGAAAGGCAGGTGGCATCTGCATCTTTTCTGCGCCAAGATGGTTTATGGACAAGACTTTGTGAAACAGTGGTATATACAGATTTCCTGACTTAGCCAATAAAAATCTATCACATTGGATGATGGAACTTTTTTTGACTTATCACGTTAAAAGATATGTTTGAAGGGGCACCTGGGTGGCTTAGTCGGTTAAGCGTCCGACTTTCACTTAGGTCATGATCTCGCGGTTCGTGGGTTCGAGCCCTGCGTCGGGCTCTATGCTGACTGGCAGCTCAGAGCCTGGAGCCTGTTTCAGTCTGTGACTCCCTCTCTCTCTGACCCTCCCCTGCTCATGCTGTCTCTCTCTCTCCTAGAAATAAATAAAATATTTAAAAAGAGTTTAAAAAAAAGGTATGTTTGAAATAATTCATGAAAGTCCCAAAGAACCCATCACCATAAAATACATGATAAGGGGCGCCTGAGTGGCTCAGTTGGTTGAGCCTCTGACTCTTGGTTTTGGCTCAGGTCATGATCCCAAGGTTGTGGGATTGAGCCCCACGCTCAGCACAGAACCTTCTTAAGATTCTCTCATTCTATCCCTCTCCCTCTCTCTCTCTCTTTCTCTCTCTCTCAAATTAAAAAAATAAATACAGGTATATATGGTTTTTGTTTTCATTTTTTTTCTTAAATAGTTTATTGTCAAATTGGTTCCATATAACATCCAGTGCTCATCCCAACAAGTGCCCAAAAATATGGAATGCATCACAAATTTACATGTCATCCTTGAGCAGGGGCCATGCTAATCTTCTCTGTATCGTTCCAATTTTAGTATATGTGCTACCGAAGCAAGTACTACATGTATATGTGTTAAATGAAAATGAAAAATATTTAAAAATTTTTGGTGAAAGTAGGTTTTGTTAATCAAGAGGGACTTTATATCTTCCCCTATATCTTCCCCCATGTAATTTTGTTTAAACTTAAAAAAATAATTGATAGGGGCGCCTGGGTGGCTTAGTCGGTTAAGCGTCCAACTTTCACTTAGGTCATGATCTCGCGGTTCGTGGGTTCGAGCCCCGCGTCGGGCTCTGTGCTGACTGCTGGCCCAGAGCATGGAACCTGTTTCAGTCTGTGACTCCCTCTCTCTCTGGCTCTCCCCTGCTCATGCTGTCTCTCTCTCTCTCTCTCCTAGAAATAAATAAAACATTAAAAGAAAAATAATTGATAAAGGACCTGAATGTGAGACAGGAAACTATCAACACCCTAGAGGAGAAAGCAGGAAACAACCTCCTTGACCTCCACCGCAGCAACTTCTTACTTGACACATCCCCAAAAGCAAGGGAATCAAGAGCAAAAATAAACTGTTGGGACCTCATCAAGATTAAAAGCTTCTGCACAGCCAAGGAAACAACCCAGAAAACTAATAGGCAACCAACGGAATGGGAAAAGATAGTTGCAAATGACATATCAGATAAAGGGTTAATATCCAGAATCTATAAGGATCTCACCAAACTCCACACCCAAAAAACAAACAACCCAGTGAAGAAATGGGCAGAAGATATGAACAGACACTTCTCCAAAGAGGACATCCAGATGGCCAACAGACACATGAAACGATGCTCAGCATCCCTCCTCATCAGGGAAATACACATCAAAACCACACTGAGATACCACCTCACGCCAGTCAGAGTGGCTAAAATGAGCAAATCAGAGAACTCTAGATGCTGGCGAGGATGTGGAGAAACGGGCACCCTCCTACACTGTTGGTGGGAATGTAAACTGGTACAGCCCCTCTGGAAAACAGTGTGGAGGTTCCTCAGGAAACTAACAATAGAACTCCCCTATGACCCAGCAATAGCACTGCTAGGAATTTACCCAAGGGATACAGAAATGCTGATGCATAGGAGCACATGTACCCCAATGTTCATAGCAGCACTCTCCACAATAGCTAAAACATGGAAAGAGCCTAAGTGTCCATCAACAGATGAATGGATCAAGAAGATGTGGTTTATCTATACCATGGAATACTACATGGCAATGAGAAACAATGAAATCTGGCCTGTGTAGCAACATGGATGGACCTTGAGGGTGTTATGCTGAGCGAAACAAGTCAGGCAGAGAAGGACAAATATCATATGTGTGCACGTATAGGAGGATTAGGAGGAACTTAACAGAGGACCAAGGGGGAGAAGAAGGGGGAAATGGTGGGGAAAAGGGAGAGAGGCAAACCATGAGAGACTCTTGAATGCTGACAAAAACTGAGGACTGATGGATGTGGGGGGAGGGATGGGCATGGAGGAGGACACTTGTGGGGATGAGCACTGGGTGTTATGTGGAAACTAATTTGACAATAAACTATTTGTAAAAAAAATGATAATAAAATAAAATGGCATATTAAAAAAAACTTAAAAAAATAATTATAGAAGGGTGCCCAGGTGACTTAGTCGGTTGAACGTCCATCTCTTGATTTCAGCCCAGGTCGTGGTCTCACGGTATATGGGATCGAGCCCCGTGGCAGGCTCTCTCCAAATAAAGAAATAAACTTAAAAAAATAATTTTAGATTCACAGGAAGTTATAAAAAATATGTAGTGAGGTCCCCTATACCTTTCATCCTGATGGGCCCAATGGAAACATTGCATAACTATAGTACCACGTATATTATTGTATGTAACAAATATGTAATACATATTTGTAATATACTTAAAATGTATAAAGTGTAATATATTACAAATATGTAATAGGTGTGTTACGTATATACATGTAATAATATGTTACCAAGAAATTGGCATTGGTATAATCTACAGAGCCAATTCAGATTTCACCAGTTTGATTCATTTGTCTGTGTGTGTGTGTGTGTGTTGTGTGTGTGTGTAGCTCAATTAACTTTATCACATACGTAGATTCATGTACACACTGTAACAAGACACCGAATTATTCCATCACTTCAAGGGTCTCTTGTATTATTTGTTTCTAGGCATACCTACCTTTCTCTCTGCCCATAGTCCCTGGTACCCCCTAGCCCTAATTTGTTTTCCTAATATAGCGTGTAACTTTTTGAGATTGACTTTTTTGATTTGGCATAATTTCCTGGAGACTTATCTGAGTTGGTGCATTGTATTAATAGTTGATTCTTTTTATTCCACGGTCCAAAGAAACTGCAGATTGTTTAACCATACACCTGTTCAAGGACATTGTGTTGTTTCCAGTTTGAGCTGCAATGAACACCCATGCACAGGTTTTTAAATTAAATTTTTTTTTTTTTTTTTTTTAGAGAGAAAGTGTACGAGCTGAGGAAAGAGCTGGAGGGAGAGAGATAGAGACTCTTAAGCAGGCTCCATGCTCAGTTTGGAGCCCAACACGGGGCTTGATTCCACGACCCTGGGATCATGACCTGAGCTGAAATCAAGAGTCAGACGCTCAACAGACTGAGCCCCTGAGACGTCCCACCCGTCTACAGGTTTTTATAGGAGCACAGATTTCCATTTCTCTGGGATAAACGCCTGGAAGTGCAATTGGTGGGTCACATGGTAGGTGCATATTTAGTTTTGTCAGAAGCTGCCAGACGAGTTTTCCAGAATGGCTGTGCTGTTTCACATTCCTACCAGCAATGCATGTGCGATCCAGTTTTTCCACTTCGTTGAAAGTATGCGGTATCATCACTAATTTTAATTTTAGCCAATGATATATATCTCGTTATGGTCTTCGTTTACACTTCCTTACTGGTTAATGCTAGTAAAACACCTTTTCATGTACTGATTTGCCATCCATATATCCTTTTGGGTGAAATATCTGTGCATGCGTTTTACCCATTTTTCAGTTAGATTTTTTTTGTTTGTTTTTATTGTGTAGATTGTTCTCTTACTGTTGAATTTGGAGAGCTATTTATGTATTCTAGATATTCCATTAAAAATACCTTGGGGGGTGCCTGGGTGGCTTAGTCAGTTGAGCGTCCGACTTTCGCTTAGGTCATGATCTCGCGGTTCGTGGGTTCGAGCCCCGCGTCGGGCTCTGTGCTGACTGCCAGCTCAGAGCCTGGAGCCTGTTTCAGTCTGTGACTCCCTCTCTCTCTGACCCTCCCCTGCTCACGCTCTCTCTCTCTCCTAAAAATAAATAAAACATTTAAAAAATATATCTTGGGGCGTCTGGGTGGCTCAGTAGGTTAAGTTTTCAACTTCGGCTCAGGTCATGATCTCATGATTCGTGAGTTCAAGCCCTGCATCGGCCCCTGTGCCGACAGCTCAGAGCCTGGAGGCTGCCTCGGATTCTGTATCTCCCTGTCTCTCTGACCCTCCCCTGCTCTCTCTCTCTCTCTCTCAAAAATAAATAAACATTAAAAATTTAAAAATATATTGCTTTTTCTGATTAAAGAGGCAATACATGTTCCTTATTTCAAAACTCTGGCACCTCACACAGACAGAATACAGAATGTGAAATTCTCTGTCACCCGAGCACAGATCTAACTGTATTAACTGATCATCAGAGGGATTTTTCTTATGCATATGCTATAAATGTACTCGCATACGTTTTCTATTTTAACCAAATGCAAACTGCTTAGGACTTGCTTCTACTTCATTTCACAATGGATGGTGGGCACCTTGGCACATCAACTTGTTCATGCTCTCAAGCCTCCCTGTAAGCGTCCGTTTTTCACACGGAACTGTGGGACCACGATGAAAGTATGCCTTTGAGAGGCAGGAAAGTTCCCATTGTGTTTTACATTCCATTTATGTGGGGCATTTATCATCCTGAAGCATATGGTCTTTCAGAATCTAGAAACCAAGGCAGCTGCCAATTTTAACTGAGCTCATGCTTCTGACCGAGAAATTAGTAACGTGGACCGATGGCCTAGTAAGTCTTTACGTGTAAAGTTTTCATAGCCTGTCCCCCAGGTTTTTCCTTAGGGACCTTCCTGTCCACATGTAAGCTGCAGGGGAGAAAACAAGTCCAGGTGTCACACTCCAATCAGGAACAGAGCTTTAGGACCTTTGCGTTACTGTTTTGTGGAAATGGAGCTGATGTTTTGCACAGAAGTTCCAGCCTTTCCTTGCAAGCAAATTAAAAGCCAAAGTCTTTGCTACGGGGCTCAAAGTCTCTACGGGTGGCTTAGTCGGTTAAGCGTCCGAGTTCACCTCGGGTCACGATCTCACAGTTCTTGGGTTCGGGCCCCATGTCGGGCTCTGTGCTGGGAGCCTGGAGCCTGCTTTGGATTCTGTGCCTTCCTCTCTCTCTGCCCCTCCCCTGGTACCTCTCTCTCTCTCTCAAAAATAAATAAACATTTAAATTAAAAAAAAGGAAAATCCTCTTATCAATGGAGAATGAGAGAAGTATGAAGGCAGGCCCTGGCTTCCCTCATTAAACAGTCATCTTGCCCACAGGATTCCTTTTTCCACAGCCCTTGTTTTTGTTTTTGTTTTAAAACTGTGGTAAAATATTCCTCATATAACATTTGCCACTTAAAAATTTATTTAATGTTTATTTATTTTTGAGAGAGAGACAGAGTGCAAGTGGGAGAGGGGCAGAAAGAGAGGGGGAGAGAGGCTCTCTGTCAGTGCTCTGTCAGCACAGAGTCTGATGCGGGGCTCGAACTCATGAATGGTGAGATCATGACATGAGCTGAAGTCTGACGCTTAACCAACCAATGGCCCCCCATTTTAGCCATTTTTAAGTGTACAGTTCAGGAGCGTTCTGCATATCTACATATCTACATAGTTGTACAACCATCCCCACCATCCAGAACTTTTCATCCTGTAAACAACACTGAGACTCTGTCCCCATTGCACACTCACTCCCCACGCCGCTCTTCCGGCCTCCAGCGCCCACCACCTGCTTTCTGTCTCTGCGAGTTTGACAACTTCAGGGACCTCACAGTAGTGGAATCACACAGTATTTGTGTTATTGTGACTGACTCATTTCTCTCAGCATAACGTCCTCAGGGTTTATCTGTGCCGTGGCAGGTGCCGGAATTTCCTTAGCCTTTAAGGATGAGCGATCTGTTGTGTGGATGGACCACCTTTTATTTATCTTTCCCCTCTGATGGACGTGTGTGTTGCCCCTGCCTTTTGGCTCTTGTGAATAATGCCTAGGGGCGCCTGGGTGGCTCAGTTGGTTGAGCATCCGACTTCGGCTCATGATCTCAAGGTTCGTGGGTTCGAGCCCTGCATTGGACTCTGTGCTGACAGAAAGATCAGAGCGTGGAGGCTGCTTCAGATTCTGTGTCTCCCTCTCTCTCTGACCCTCCCCTGCTCACGCTGTTTCTCTCTCTCAGAAATAAATAAAACATTAAAAAAATAATGTCTTACTGCCTTTCACATCGTATAAAACTGTGTTCCATGAAAGTAGGGACGGTTGTCTGTTTTGCTCACTGATGTATTTCATAGGCTTACGACAGAGCCTGGTGCATAGTAAGTGCTCAATAAACATTCACTGAATGAATGGATGAATGAATGAATGGGGTCCTCTTTGCCTGTTGCTGCTGTCGGAGGCAAGGCCACTTGGGGGGCTGTGTCCAACAGGATCTCCAGCCTTCATGCTTTCGGGGTTCTGGGCTACGTTTGGCTAGCACTTACCAGGTGTCTGCTCTCTGCTGACATTGGGCCAGGCCTGTTCACATGTAGTCATTCATTCACTGATTGAATAAATATTTCCTCTGTTCCTACTTTGTGCTAGGCCCTGGGCTAGACATGGGTCATAGAGGTGAGCAAAATTAGGCCCGGTCTCTGCTTTTCTGGGCTCTACTCTGGGCTGCACAGACATATCAGGTGATCATGCAGACTTCTTATTAAGGAGATACATGGACAGGTGTTTCTCCCACCAGAAAGAAGTGGCCCATTTATGTTGCCCCGTTGTGTTTTCAAAGTTCTTTGTACATTCTAGATACCGGTCCCATGTTGGCTCGGCGATTCCCACATGATTTCTCTGTCTGTGATTTGTCTTTTCAGCCTGTCATTAGGGCTCTTGCAGAGCAAATGTTTTTAATTAGGTCCAATTTATCAACTTTTCCTTTTATGGGTATGTGATGATGGGGAGGGTTTGGGTAATAAAATACACATGAAAGAAAATTTACCATTGGGGCATCTGGGTAGTTCAGCTGGTTAAGCGTCGGACTTGATTTTGGCTCAGATTGTGAGTTTGAGCCCCATGTCGGGCTCTGTGCTGACAGCTCAGAGCCTGGAACCTGCTTTGGATTCTGTGTCTCCCTCTCTTTCTCTCTCTCTACCCCTCCCCCTGCTCGTACTGTCTCTGTCTCTGTGTCTCTCTCTCTCAAAAATAAATAAATATTAGGGGCGCCTGGGTAGCTCAGTCGGTTAAGCATCCGACTTCAGCTCAGGTCATGATCTTGAGGTTTGTGAGTTTGAGCCCCGAGTCGGGCCCTGTGCTGACAGCTCAGAGCTTGGAGCCTGCTTTGGATTCTGTGTCTCCCTCTCTCTGCCCCTTCACCCCCACCAAATAACCATTAAATAAATAAATAAATAGTAAACAAAAAAATATTTACCACTTGTGGCATTTCGTACATTCACAGTGCTATGCGTCCATCACCATGCCTTGTTCCAGAATGTTTTCATCACCTGAAAAGGAACCCCTGTACCCATTCCCTCCTCCCTCCCAGAACCTGCCTTTTATCTCTATGGATTTGCCCACTCTGGACATTTCCCAGATAAGTGGAGTCATAAGCCCTGTGGCCTTTTATGTCTGGCTCCTTGTGCTCAGCGTGAGGTTTTCAGATGACAGATGTTTCGGTCAGACTCGTGGCTCGGCAGCGAAGGTCCGCATTCCTATTGGGTCGTCAGGCAACAGGCTCAAGTTGTCTTCGCCCCCCGGCTCCCTGCACAGCCTCTTCCCACCTCCCATTCTGCCTCTCAGAGCGGGTCTGGTCCAGACACGTGGCTCCGTCCTGGCAGCTCTCCAGGGCCCCAACATTACCTCACCTCAGGCCTCCCGCCACCACCAAAGCCTGCTTCTCCTCTGTCCCCTCCTTATCCTCCAGTGGGCTGCCCCCAGTGTCTCCTTTCCCGAAGTCACCCACCAACAATCACTTACAAGCAGAGAAAGGTGGAGAAAAATGGGGTTCAGAGTCAGACCACCTGGGTTGGGTCTTCCATTTACCGGCCCAAGGCACCCAAGTTTCTTTGGGCAAGAAACTCAACCTCGATAAGGCCTGGTTTCCTAGTCTGTACCGCGGAGATGATAACACCTGTCCCCAGGTCATCATGAGGAGGAAATGAGGGAGGGGGAGACCCTCGGCACAGACGGAAATGGCTGATGATTGTGGCAGATTATATTTGGCAAGGATAGCCACAAGGATATCTCCTGCCCCACATGCTTTTCTAGACCCTTATCACCCCATCAAGAAGAGATGGAGTGTAAGGGAGCCTTACACTGCCCCTGGGTGGTTCAGTTGTTTGAGCATTGGATGTCCCCTCAGTTCATGAGTTCAAGCCCCAAGTTAGGCTTACTGCTGTCAGCATGGAGCCCGCTTCGGGTCCTTTTTCGCCCTCTCTCTGCTCCTCCCCCACTCACACTCTCTCATAATAAACAAACATTAAAACAAGGAGAGAGATGGAGTGTAAACCCATCCCCTTGTCCTTGGAGGTAGGCAAAAATGACACTCCATGACTTCCAATATTGGGTCATAAAAAGCTATGCAGCTCTTGCCTTGTTCCCTGGAACACCACCTGGGTGGTCACGCCAGATCTTACACGAGGCTGACATGCTGTGGGGAAGCCCAGACCACACGGAGAGGCCACACACAGGTGTTCTGGATGACTGCCCGGCTGAGGCCCCAGCCTCAGTTCCAATATGCAAGCAAAGGTACCTCCACATGATTCTAGCCCCAACCATCACGTTCCCCAGCCCCTCCCAATCTTTGGGTCTTCCCAGCTAAAGTGTCAGGCCTCCTGACCCAGGACGAGCTATCCTTGCTGGGCCCTGTGTTAATTCTTCACCCACAGAATCCACCCACGTAATCAAATGGTGGCTTGATGCCTGTAGGTTGGGAGCTGGTATGTTACACAGCCGTAACAACTAGAACAATGATAATAATGAGGTCCTGCCAGTTCTGTCTCTTTGGTGTATCTGAATCTGGCTGCTTCTCCCCATCCATCGCCACCTCTTCCATCTTAGCTTGGGCTCCTATCATCCACCTGCATCAGATTCCGTACATGTATTTCTGCCTCCTATCTCTACCCTCCAAATCTTCTTTCCCCCACACTGATCTTTCTCGAACACAACCACGGCCCAATCACCTCTGCCAGTCTTTACCCAGGTAATGACTCCCAGTCATCTGTAATGAAAGTCTGGAGAGATTAATCACAACATTCCAAGACCCATAATTTAGGGAAACGCAACTCTCTAAAAAGGAGGTATTTTACCCTACTTTATTTCAGCCTGCTCCAACCCTGACTGGGGGGAAAAAAAAAAGAAAAGATAAAGAAACGTGATAATGCTCAGAACATTTGATATTTTTGGAAACAGGAAGTAGGGGTTTTTTTTGGTTGGTTTTTTTTTTTTTGATTTTTTGTTTTTACTTGGGAACTGTGTGAGTACTCTGTGTTTACCCAACCATGAAAAATTACCTCAAAATCCTTTCAGGCCCTGAGAATTCCAGGTATAAAGGTAAAAATGATAGATTCTTGAGCTAGTAATTTCATTGCCTATAGGAAAACTGAATATAATTTAGTCCTACATGCTTTTTAGTCATGTAGCCATTCTTAGGTGGGTCCACACCCCAGAACAATGCCTTGGCCTTGGATGCTGGGTGAGTAAAGCCTGGGGGAGCAGACCCAGGAATTCAGGGTCCTTATTGATTAACTTCTCTCCTGTGTTACTTGCCAACCCAACATTTCTTCAAAACTTACTCTTTAAATGTCCGCGGTGGGGTGCTTCCTTTTTGGCAAATACATTTTTTTATAGTGACCTCTACACCCAATGTGGGGCTCGAACTCACAACCCCGAGATCAAGAGTCACATGCCCTTCCGACTGAGCCAGTCAGGCATCCCCATCTTATTTTTAATTTTATTTACCTATTTATTTAAAGTAGGTTCCACACCCAACCTGGGGCTCAAACTCAATCCTGAGATCAAGAGTTGCATGCTCTACTGACTGAGTCAGCTGCGCATCCCTTGGTGAATCTATTTTAAAGACTGTTGCTCTTCAGAGGTTGTTTTAACCGATCCTTGGGAAGATGAGTCTCCACTGGCTACTCCCTTGGTTGTAGCTGTTTTCAGACTTTCAGATCGGGAGGACTTTGTTCTTTGTTCCTTACACAGTATGTGGCCAGGATTACTTTGGAAAACACAGTAAAATTTCACAGGAAGCTGCAGTGAAAAGGCCTTTTCAAAGTGGGAAAATAGAAATAACTTTTAAAAGTGTCTTTTGTCTTTGAACCATGAGGTTTCACTTTGAATATGGCCTCTTGCCACTGTCATCCACCGTACACCCCGCCCCCCCCCCCGCCATCCCTGCTAAGGTCTCTTGTCGAAAGCCTAAAATTCTTACATTGAAAGGCACTTCCTTCTGTTGTTTTATCACCTTCCTGGTTTTGTCTAATCTCACTCAGATTACCGTCGTATTTCTTGGTCTTTTTAATGTGCATATTAAAATTTCAAACACAGGGTCCTTGTGTTGCAGTCTTGACTTTTCATGCACCCGGAGACATATTTTGGGACACTTACAAAGAAGAATGTTTTGCTTTAAATGTTCTTGTGTTTTGAAACCTACTGTGTCATGTTCAACTTCTAAAATTTTCGTAAGTTCTGGTGATGTACTCTACTTAGAGACTATTTTGTTTTAATGAAGCCCATCTTAAGAGACGTTTGGTTTTTGCCAAGAATGTGCTTTAAAAAATCAGTTATATTTATTACATTCATAAACTAAGTCATTAGCAGATGCAAAATTTTAGCTGTACCATGTCCATGTCTTCTCAGTTCATGGGAATTCAAGAGAACAGAAATGAGCTAAGCCAAAACATAATGACAGATCAAGACACTATGAACACACATGGACTTTATTTTCAATAAGTGTTTAGTAAATGCTGGGCTCTAAAAATTGTTTTATAGAGCAAATCCTCATCTCTGAAAAGAACACAGAGGGTAGGCTGCTATATTTGAGCCCTGGATATGTTTTATTCGTTAATGTGCGCCTGCCCTAAATACAGAGAAAAAAGCTATAGTGGAAACTTCAATTCTTTCTTATTTCAATTAGGCTGCATTTAAAAATTAAAGTTTATTTTTTCCTAGGTATTATAACACATGCCCATATAATAGAAAATATAGAAAATACAGAAAAGTAGAGACAGGAAAATTAGTCACCCACAGACCTCTTACCAAAGGGCAAACAATAGGAGTATTTTGTTATGTTTTGTTGGTAATATTTTATATATTACTTTTTTTTTTCTTACATGGTTAGTATTGTATCATATATGATTTTTTAAAGTTTATTTATTTATTTTGAGATAGGAGCTAGAGAACCAGTCCGGAAGGGTCAGAGAGAGGTGGGGACAGAGGATCTGAAGCGGGCTTTGCGCTGACATCAGAGAGCCCTGTGTGTGTGTGGGGGGGGGGGGGGGGACTTAACTCATGAAATGTGAGATCATGACCTAAGCCGAAGTTGGATGCTTAACTGACTGAGCCCCCCAGGCATCCCTATATGTATTTTTTTAAATCCTGGTCTTTTATTGTGTTAAAATACATATAACATAAAATTTATCATTTTAAACTTAAAAGAATTTTTTAATGTTTATTTATTTTGAGAGAAAAAGAGAGAGAGAGAGAGACAGAGAGACAGAGCACAAACAAGGGAGGGGCAAAGAGACAGGGAGACACAGAATTTGAAACAGTCTCCAGGCTCTAAGCAGTTAGCACAGAGCCCAACACAGGGCTCAAACTCACGAGCCATGAGATCATGACCTGAGCTGAAGTCAGACATTTAAATGACTCAGCCACCCAGGCGCCCTGTTTTAAACATTTTTAAGTGTACAGTTCAGTGGCATTAAGCATATTCATATTGTTGTGAACATCACCACCATCCATCTCCAGAACTTCCTCATCTTCCTAAACTGAAACCCTGTCCCCAATAAACAACCACTCCCCAGTCCCTGGAAATCACCATTCTACTTTCTGGCTCTCTGAATTTGTTATCCTGCTTTTTATTATTTTGGAGGTATAATTGACATATAACATTTTATCTGTTCCAAGTCCACAACATAGTGGTTCGATATTTGTATACATTGTGAAGCGATCATCACAAATCTGGTTAGTATCCATCATCCTGTGTAGTTAAAAAATTATTTTTTCTGGCGATGAGAACTTCTAAGATTTGCTCTCTTAGTAACTTTTAAAGTGTATGTATTTATTTTGAGAGAGAGAAAGGGAGGGGAGGGGCAGAGAGAGAGAGGGAGAGAGAATCCCAAGCAGACTCCACGCTGTCAGCACAGAGACCCGTGTGGGGCTCGATCTCATGAACCGTGAGATCAAGACCTGCCTGAGCTGAAACCAGGAGTCAGATGCTTAACCATCCAAGCCACCCAGGTGCCCCCCTCTTAGTAAGTTTTAAATAGGCAATATAGTATATTAATTATAGTTGCTATGCCATACTTTACATCCCCATGACTTCTTTCTTTTATAGCTGAAAGTCTGTACTTTTGGACCTCCTTTCCTCCATCCGCCTGCTTCCCCCACCCCCCCACCAACGTCTGCCAGCCACCAATCCTCTCTCTGTGTCTATGAGCTCATTTTGTTTTGTTTTGTTTGTTTTTAGATTCCACATGTAAGTGAGATCATACTGTCTTTGTCTTTCTCTGACTTATTTTGCTTCGCACAGTGCCCTCAAGGCCATCCATTTTGTGGCAAGTGGAAAGATTTCATTCTTTTTTTATGGCTGAGTAATTATACTCCATTGTGTGTGTGTGTGTGTGTGTGTGTGGTGTGTATATTATACATGTATTATTTTCTTTATCCATTTATTCATTGAACTAGGGGGATGCAGACATCTTTTCAAAATGCTGTTTTTGGGGATGCCTGGGAGACTCAGTGGATTGAGCAGCCAACTCTTGATTTTGGTTCAGGTCATGATCCCAGGTTCGTGGGATCAAGCCCCACTTCAGGCTCTGCGCTGAGCATGGAGCCCACTTAAGTTTCTCTCTCTCTGCCTCTGCCCCTCTCCCCTAACATGTGCTCTCTCACTCTCTCTAAACTAAAATAAAAAAATTAGTGTTTTTGCTTTCTTTGGATAAGTTACTCAAAAGTGGGATTGTTGGATCATATGGTGATTCTATTTTTAGTATTTTGAGGAAACTTCATACTGATTTTCATTGCGGCTGTACCAATTTATGTTCCCACCAACAGTGCATGAGGGTTTCCTCCTCTCCACATCCTCACCAACACTTGTTACTGCTTTTTGAAAAATTTTTTTCAAGGATTAAAAAAATTTTTTTTAGGTTTATTTATTTTTGAGAGAGAGACAAAGCACAGGGGAGGGGCAGAGACAGATGGAGAGAGAGAGAATCCCAAGCAGGCTCTGCACCATCAACACTGAGTCCAACATGGGGCTTGAACTCATGAACCTCGAGATCATAACCTAAGCCTAAATCAAGAGTAGGATGCTTAACCAGCTGAGCCACCCATGCACCTCTGCTTTTTTTTTTTTTTTTTTTAAATTTCAAAGCTTAAAGTTCTAGTTCCCAAATAGTTTCATCCCCCCCCGAAGGAAACCCTGTACCCATTAGTGGTCCCTCCCCATCCCTACGTCCTTCCAGCATCTGTAAACCACCAATTTGTGCCTGTCTCTGTGGATTTGTCTATTTCTAGCCATTTCATATACATGGAATCCTACAACATGCAACCTTTTGTATCTGGCTTCTTTCACTCAGTGTTATATCTTCAAGGCTTATCCGTGGGGCATATATCAGTACTCTGTTTCTTTGTATGGCTGAGAAGTGTTCTGTTATATATATTATCATATATTGATACATATAATATATAATAATATTATATGCTGTATATTATTGTGTATATAATAATACATATGTTAACATATATATTCTATACATACCGCAATTTGTTTATTCATTAATCCATTGAAGCCATTTGGCTGGTTTTTTTTAAGTTTATTTATTTATTTTGAGAGATAACATGCACAGGAGGGACAGAGAGAGAGAGAGAGAGAGAGAGAGAGAATCCAAAGCAGGTTCTGTGCTGTCAGTCCAAGGAGCCTGATGTGGAGCTTGAACCCACAAACCCATGAGATCATGACCTGAGCCAAAATCAAGAGTCAGATGCCCAGCCAACTGAGCCACTCAGGCACCCCTCTATGTTTAGTTTTTGGGGAGCCGCCAAGCTGTCTTCCATGACAGCTGCCCCCCTTCACATTCCCACCAGCAGGATATGAGGGGACCAATTCCCTACATCTTTGCACAGAGACTGTATCTTAAAGTTGTGTGGCGGGGGCCATCTGATCTTTGGCCACAATGGTTTGTCCATGATTGGTTTTGATAACCTCTAGCCCTACTTCCCTCCACAATTCACAGAACGGAATGTTGGCCAAAGAGCAGCCATTGTGATCTGGTAACTGAGCTTCAGTTCTGTTAACTTGAAAATTCACATAAAAGCTGGAAGGGGCTTTGCAAGAAATATAGGCAGACATGTCTTTTCTGATCTCTGCTTGAATGCTTCCTGTGATGGGCGCTCCCAGCACCAAGGGGTGCACAATCCCATTGTTGGATGATTGTCTCCTTGCCCTGAAAATCCATTTCTTTAGAGGTGGGCCTTTAGAGAAGGCTCCCTGGAGGAGGGGACGTCAGAGCTGCACTTTGGGGGTGTTCAGCTGATCAGGGAAGTATGTTCCCAGCAGAGGAAAAGCAAAAGCAATGTTTTCCAACCTGATTGTGTATATCACAGTGGTAGCCTAACTGGGGGCCTTGCTGGGCAGGTCTTTTTTTTTTTTAAGTTTAATTATTTATTTTTGAGAGAGAAAGAGCACGAATAGGGGAAGGGCAGAGAGAGAAAGGGAGACACAGAATCTGGAGCAGGCTCCAGGCTCTGAGCTGTTGGCACAGAGCCTGACGTGGGGCCCAAACTCAGGAACCATCAGATCATGACCTGAGCTGAAGTCTGACACGCAACCGACTGAGCCACCCGGGTGGGTTGTCCTTTGATGAATAACCCTGAGACAGTTTCAGTTGCCCCACACAACCCTTCCCTGCTTCAACATCTCTCCATCTCTTTTGTTCTCATTTTTTTGTCTTTTGGATTGGAATCTGCCAAGGTATTTATTTCAAATGGGTTTTTTAAATTTTTTGTTTATTTATTTATTTTGAGAGAAAACATGAGCAGAGTAAGGGCAGACAGAGAGAGAGAGAGAAACCCAAGTAGGCTCCGTGCTGTCAGTGCAGTGCCCAACACGGGGCTCAATCCCACAAACCATGAGATAATGACCTGAGCTGAAATCAAGAGTCAGATGCTTAAGTGACTGAGCCACCCAGGTGCCCCGACATCTGTCCATCTCTTAAACAGCTGGTGGCATTCCTCGGCTCACCAGTCTCAGATCCTTCATCACCCTCTGTCTTGGGTTTTCTAGGGGACACTTTGTTTTTAATCCTCCAGGACAGGCAAATGCAACATCTATAATTAGATGTGTCTGTTATTAAATTCCACATCTTAATGAATAATTCTTGCTGACGTGCCTAGAGTTTAAGTGAGGAAGTAAAATGCCTCGGCATTCACAGAAGCTCAGAACTGCCAGGAAGGATAGAAATGAGACAACCTTCCAGTGACTGAGCTACTAAATGAGTCCTCACCAGGCAACTTCTCACTGTGTCCGAGTAAGCCATTTCTTGCTTCCAAGGAAGAATACATGGGACTCAAATTGATAGATAAGTCAGCTTGTAGTTGTCATTGATGGCTGGGGACAAGGACGATATGTAAATAAAATGGGTAAAATTTAAATTGCATTTTAGCGAATATCATTGTAATTTCTTCCCCTATGAAATCTTCAGTAAGTAGCAAAACAGGACTCTCTCTTTTTTTGTTTATTTAATTTTGGTTTTTGATTGAAAAAATTTTTTAACATTTATTCATTTTTGAGAGACAGAGACAGAGCATGAGCAGGGGAGGGGCAGAGAGAGAGGGAGACACAGAATCTGAAACAGGCTCCAGGCTCTGAGCTGGCAACACAGAGCCAGACTTGGGGCTCGGACCCACAAACTGGGAGATCATGGCCTGAGCTGAAGTCAGAGGCTTAACCAATTGAGCCACCTAGGTGCCCAAAATGTTGATTTTTTTTTTTTTTTAACAAAGAGAGACAGATCTCACTCAATGGAGGGGCAGAGAGAGGGAGACAGAGGATCCGAAGTAGGCTCTGTGAGGACAGCAGCGAGCCTGATGTGGGGCTCGAACTCACAAACCAGGAGATCATGACCTGAGCCCCATGAGCTCATGACCTGAGTCAAAGTTGGATGCTCAACCGACTGAGCCACCCAGGTGCGCCTCAAAATAGGACTCCTTGAAAGCTGGGTCCTTTATCTTTCCCATTTATTTTTTCTTCCATCTTGATTTCATGGGATGCGAATGACCCAAGGGCTGGGTATTTGCTGTCCAAGTAAAAACCAGCTGTGAAAACATCAGAAGTCATGCTTATAAGAGGAGAGGAGTGGCCAGAAGGTAAAGAGAAGGTGTCATACGTGCCATCTTCTGGAAAGCCAGAATTCGACTTGATTTCACGGCCCAGGTCCATCTACCTTGCATCCCTTCCCTGGCGCGAGGATTTCCCACCAGTAGGCAGGCTCGTGCTGTTTCATCTTCAGAACCAATGAGCAACCGTCAGCATCTGGCGGATGGCTCAGCCCCAGCTCCCCTTGGTTTCTCCTTGTGGGAGAGTCAGGGAAGGGCCAGGCATCAGAAGGGCTTTCAGGGAAACTGTCTTTCCTCTGTCTTCTCTTCTTTTCCATATTCCGGCTATTAATAATTCACTTTTCCTTTTAATTCTCAGTAGTCTGGCTGTTCTTTTGGGCCAGGCCAATGCACACTTCACTTTCTTAGATTTCCTTTTATTCCAATCACAAAGTCCCTCCAGGCTGAAGCTGCCTTCTCAGAAACCTAGCAATTAGGAGAGGAAGCCGGTCTCTTACTAACACTTTGTTTGGAGCCCCGTCATAAATAATTAACCTGAAGTTACACTCAGAAAACAAATGGATGGGATACGACCTTGCATGGGAGCTTTATCTCCTGGGGTTTTACCCCACTCACAAAATCCAGGAAGCGGATACAGGCCTTTCCATTAGCAGGGATGAGCTGTCTGATTTCCAACATTTAGGGGGGAAACCACAGCAAGCCGTTTTTCTCAGGCACTTAAACTTGAGATTTGTTCATGAATCCGGTGTCTGAGACTCAGGACAGCGTTTTCTCCCACCAGCTTCTCATGGCTCCAAAGGCTGCAGCCGCCCCCACACATGTTTGATTTGACCTCCGGCCAACTCGGTTTCATTTCTGGGGACAACAGTGGAGGGTGCAAGATAGATTCAGAAGGCGCCATGGTCATTTCCACTCAGATTCAGTCCTTGGCTAAAATGGTCAGGGTGAAGAGGTGGCTGGGATGGGCTCTTTCTTTCTTTCTTTCTTTCTTCCTTTCTTTCTTCCTTTCTTTCTCTCTTTCTCTCTTTCTTTCTCTCTTTCTTTCATAGATCCTCCCTTCCTCCCTCCCTCCCTCCTTCCTTCCTTCCTTCCTTCCTTCCTTCCTTCCTTCCTTCCTTCCTCCCTCCCTCCCTCTCTTTCTTTCAACTGATGTGAAATTCACATAACATAAAATTAACCACTTTGTCACAGAAGGGCAAGTACTGTATGATTCTTCTTACATCAGGTGTCTAGAGCCATCGCATTCACAAGAGACAGAAAGTGGGATGGTGGGAGCCAGGGGCTGGGGGGAGCGATGGAGAGTGAGTGTTTGATGGGGACAGAGTTTGCATTTGGGAAGATGAAAGTGTTCTGGAGATGGAGTGTAGTGATGGCTGCACAGCAGGGTGAATGTTTAACGTAGTCATTATCATGTTATGCATATTCTAATTATAAATATATACGTAATTTTCAATTAACCATTTAAAGTGTATTGTTTAGTGGCATTTAGTCCATTTGCAATGTTGTACAACCATCACCTCTAGCTAGTTCCAGAACTTTTTCATCATGGGAACCTCATACCCACTCAGCAGTCATGCCCTGTTCCCCCACACCCCTTTCCCTAATCCTTGGAAACCACCAATTTGCTTCCTGTCTCTATGAATTTACTCTTCTAGATAGTTCATCTAATTGGAATCATGCAATATGGGGTCCTTTGTGTCTGGCTTCTTTCACAGAGTATAATGTTTAGGGGGGTCATCAACATCATAGAAGGTGTCAGTGGTTTAGTCCTTTTTATGGCTGAGTAATATTCCGTGGTATGAATCTGCCACAGTTTGTTATCCACTCATCCACTGATGGCCACTGGAGATGCTTCCATCTCTGGTTATTGTCAGGCTGCTGTGAACGTGTGTGTCCAGGGACTTGTCTGGGCACCTCTGTTGGGGAAGTTCGGCTGCTTTTTGCTCTTGGTTTCTTTCTCTTATCAAGAAGGCTCAGAGCTGGGTCAACCAAGAAATTAAAGATGAAATCAGAAAGTTAATAGTGGCAGGGGCGCCTGGGTGGCTCAGTCGGTTAAGCATCTGACTTTGACTCAGATCATGATCTCACAGTTCATGGGTTCAAGCGCCACGTTGGGCTCGGTGCTGACAGCTCAGAGTCTGAAGCCTGCTTTGGATTCTGTGTCTTCCTCCCTCTCTCTGCCCCTCCCCTACTCATGCTCTGTCTCCCTGTCTCTCAAAAGTAAATAAATGCTAAAAAAATTCTTTTAAAGAAGATACATAATGGCAAATGAAAATCAAAACACAGTGGTCCAAAATCTTTGGGATGCAGCAAAAGTTGTTCTAAGAGAGAAGATTAGAGCAATATAGGCTTACCTCAAGAAGCAAGAAAAATCTCAAATAAACAACCTAACCTTATATCTAAAGGAGTTAGGAAAAGAAGAACAAAGCCCAAAGCCAGTAGAAGTGAACTAATAAAGATTATAGCAGCAATAAATGAAATAGATTAAAAAAAAATAGAACAGATCAATGAAGCCAGGGACTGGTTCTTTGAAGCGCTCGCAGCTGCCCATCCTCGCCTGTGGCCAAGGCTGGTCCTGCTCCTCCTGGGGCCTCTTGCAGCTTGTGGGACAGGCAGCTCCTCTTGGAGAACCTGCCAGGTGACATGTCTCAGAGGGTCACAGCATTCGGAGGCCACCCAGCAATTGGGAAGCTGCCTCATCATGCTCCCTGGGGAGGGTGCTCCAGGATGTGGGCAGGCAGTTCTGCCTGTCCTTGGTTTTCTAGAAGTGTCACAACGAGAAGTCATAGTCTCTGAGGGACAGGTGCACTGAGAATCCATTTCACTGAGTCACTTTATGGTGAGCCTGACCTCCAAGCTTCTGGCTGTCCTGTCTCTCCTCAACTTTAGTGTGGATAGGATGTGTAGGCGTGGGGGTTGGGGGGGCGGCTGAAATGGGAGAAAGGGCAATGCAACTGGGACTCTGTGCCACTGTGGCTCACCCAACCATCTGCCCACACCACCGGGGCTTCAGGGGACTCTTTCCTGCTGCCTGCACACATTTAATGAGAGTGTGCTTCCAGCAGAGAAGGAGACATGAGGCGCTTTTAGGCTGGGACAATACTAAAAGTAATCAGCCACGGGGCGCCTGGATGGCTCAGTCGGTTGAACGTCCGACTTCAGTTCAGGTCGGGATCTCAGGGTTCGTGAGCTCGAGCCCCCCATGCGGCTCTGTGCTGACAGCTCACAGCCCAGAGCCTGTTTTGGCTTCTGTGTCTCCCTCTCTCTCTGCCCCTCTCCCACTCGCATTCTGTCTCTCTCTCTCAGAAATAAATAAACATTAAATTAAAAGAAAAGTCAGCTATGGAGTTCCTTTGTGGGGCACTTGCCAAACATTTTTAATTGACTGAGGTGAAATTCCCATCACCTAAAATTAATCATTTTAAAGCAAATACTCCGGTGGCACATTCCCAGTGTTGTGCCCCCACCATTGCCTCTAGTTCCAGAGTGCATGCATTCCCCCCCCCAAGGGAATCCTGTGTCCATTTAAACAGCCCCTCCCAACCTAGACCCTTGGACCAGCGTCAGCTGGAAAATTCGATCCATAGTGTGACGTCAGGTGCCTCGATCAACCCCATGCCATGTGGTAGGGGCTGAAGATGGATGTGACAGAAGATGGTAAAAGAAGAGGTAGGGGAGATAGGTGAGGACATCAGGCCGTGTGTGGGGGACAGGCTGGGGACTCCCTGTGTGTGTGCACTTCCAGGAGTAACTGGGAATATTATGTTCCCTTTTCCTTTGTATTCCCGACGCTGGATGGTGTCCTGAAGGAACAGGAGGAGCAGGGGCAGGGCCGCTTCCAGCTCCTCCATTCTCTCCTGTGTGATCTCAGGCAAGTTAATTTGTGTCTCTGAGACTCAGCTCTTGTCTCTACGGAGGGCTAGCAGTATCTACATGGTCAGGTGGTGCGGGGGGTGGGGGGAAGGAGGGGGCTCCAGGGCACGTAGGAAGGCACTTGGTACTGAGGTTGCTACACAGCAGGTGCTTAAAAGTGGTCACCATCCTACTGTACTTATTCAATGGTGAAGATGGTGATGATGAGGTAGTTGGTGCTGCGGATGGAGGTGCCAGAGAGCAAAGGATGCAGAAAGGTAAAGTGGAGGAATTTGCCTCCCTAGGGAGAAGCCGAATTTGAAAATCTTTTAAGAAAGGAGGGCACTCTTGCCCTGACTCACCTGCTCTGGCAGGGTGTCTCCCTTAGAAGGTCTGGGAGGCCTCCTTTCTGGTTTCTTCTCTCCTTTGAACTTGGAGGCAGTGGAGGAGGGTTTGAAAGGCCATGACTAAGCTCTCAGCCAGCTGCCCGACAGCTTTCTGCTGAGCAAGCCGGCGCCAGAGGAGAGAGTGCCCGGGGCAGTGCATTCTGCAGAGGGACAAGAATGTGATTTTTGTGTGCTGGCTTCCCAGCCCCTCTTTCATACACAGAAAAATGCTGCCTGCTTGAGGGCGTGTCCCTCTTTCCTAGGGTAGAAGACAATTCTTCAATTCCCAAACAGAATCTGGAATTCATTCTCCTTGGGAGGAAGCCACGGGCAGTGCTCGGGGATGGGCGGAGACAGCCCTTCTCCAGGCATTGAGACAGTACTCCACCTCGTCAAGACCACAGGAAAGAGAATCAGATGGTAAGAGTTTCCTGGGGCTGCAAATTACCATGAACTGGGTGGCCTCAAACAACACAAATTTGTTCTCTTGCAGTTCTTGAGCCAGAAGTCTGAGATCAAGGTGTTAGCAGGCCAGATGGTGCCTCTCTCCTAGCTTTTGGTGGCTCTCAGAAAGCTTTGCTGGTGGCTGCCTCATCCCAGTCTCCGCCTCTGTGGCCCGTGGTCATCTCCCTGTGTGTGTGTGTGCACTCTTGTTATTATAAGGACACCAGTCTCTGGTTTTAGGGCCCGCCTACTCCAGTATGACCTCATCGTAACAAACTACATCTGTAAAGACTCTAGTTCCAAAATCGGTCATATTCTGCGATTCTAGATGGATGTGAACTTGGGGGTGGGGGCGGGGCACTATTCATCTCCGTACACAAACCAAAACTCCAAATGGCAGCAGTGATCCGAAATCCCAAGCACACAAACCTAATACATTGAAACACAGATTCAAAGCCAAATCCACAGACCAACAGCTTTCCCCTCCCCCTCTTTTAAGCACCACTGCCTTGTAGGGATTTTTAAGTTGGAAACTTCCATAGTTCCCTTGTGCCCCTTCCCAGGCAACAGTACCCTGCCCCCAGGCAACCATGGGACAATTGGGGTCCTCTGGGGAGCAGTTAGGGGAGCAGGGGTTCATTGGTGGTAATGTAGTGAGGGATCGCCCACGCGCTCCTTGCTAGTATATAGAAACACAGCTGATTTTTATGTCACTTCTGTGACCTTGCTGGGCTTACCTATAAGTTGTAGGAGATTTCTGGAATTTTCTATGTAGACGATCCTGTCATCTATAAGCAGAAACACTTTAATTTTGTTCCTTTCTCAGCCGTATGCCTTTTATTTCTTTTCTTGCTTTATTGTGTGGGCTAGGATTTCAGTTTTCCAGTATTAAATATGCTGGGAACTATAGGGTTTTTTGTAAATTAAAAAAAATCACATTGAAGAAGTCCTTCTTTATGCCTAGTGCCTGAGTATTTAAAATCATGAGTGGGGGTTTAAGTTTATCAAATGCTTTTTTATGCATCCATTGATATGATCATGTGATTTTTCTTCTTAGCCTGTAGATTACATTGGCTCATTTGTGACTGTTAGAACTAGCCTTGCATCCCTGGAATAGACCCCTTCGATCTTGGTGTACAATTCTTGTTTGTAAAGTTTATTTATTTATTTTGAGAGAGAGAGAGAGAAAGAAAGGGAGAGAGTGTGTTTGACTAGGGGATGGACAGAGGGAGAAGGAGAGAGAATCCTGAACAGGTCCCCCACTGTCAGCACAGAGCCCCACGTGGGGCTCAAACCCACAAACCGTGAGATCATGACCTGAGCTAAAACCAAGAGTCGGACGCTTAACCCACTGAGCCACCCAGGTGCCCCTTTATTTTTTATTTTTTATTACGGTTCTTTTCATGTATTGCTGAATTATATTTTCAGTGGTTTGATAAGAATTTTTATATCTATATTTATGAAAGATAGTGTCTGTAATTTTCCCAGTTTATACTGTCTCTGTCTAGTTTTGGTAACAGGGTGACACTGGAATCATAAATTAAATTGGGAAGTATTCCTCTGAATTTTTTTTGGAAGAAGTCATGTAGGATTGATGCTTATTCTTTATTTATTTCTTATTTGCATGCGAGGGTCAGAGAGAGAGGGAGACACAGAATCTGAAACAGGCTCCAGGCTCTGTAGCCTAGTGCCTGGATGCTCAACCGACTGAGCCACCCAGGCGCCCCATTTTACTTATTTCTTATTTTTTAAAGATTCTATTTTTAAGTAATCTCTACACCCAACATAGGGTATAGAATTCACAACCCTGAGATCAAGAGTTGCATGCTCTACCGACTGAGCCAGCCAGGCACCCCTGATATTTATCCTTTAAACATTTGGTAGACTTCTCCAGTGATACTATCTAGGCCTGAGGATTTCTTTTCTTAGGAATTTTAAAATTATGTATTCAATTTCCTTAATTGTTATAGCTTCTTTATAATTTTATTTTATTGGAGCACCTGGGTGGTTAAGTCAGTTAAGCCTCTGACTTCAGCTCAGGTCATGATCTCACGGTTCATGGGTTTGAGCCCCGAATCGAGTTCTGTGCTGAAGCTCAAAGCCTGGAGTTTGCTTCAGATTCTGTGTCTCTGTCTCTCTCTGCCTGTCCGCTGCTCACACTCTGTCTCTCTCTCTCTCCTTCGATAATAAACATTAAAAAAAATTAAAAATGCATTTCTAAGTTTATTTTATTTTAGAGAGAGAGAGTGAGCATGAGTAGGGGAGAAGGACAGAGAGAGAGAGGGAGAGAGAGAGAGAATCTCAAGCAATCTCCATGCTCAGCACTGAACCAGTCTTGGCGCTCAATCCCATCATCCTGGGATCATGAACTGACTGAGCCGAAATCAAGAGTTGGACACTCCACCGACTAAGCCACCCAGGTGCCCCTGTGATTGGCTCTGTAAATTATCCATTGCATTTTGGATGAGTGGTGACATATTTCACTTTTTGAGGAATGGGTCCACGTCACCTAAGTTTTCAAATATAAGAGTGGATGATTTTCAAAATGTGCCTTTATTACCCTGTTAACATCTGAAGGCACTGTTTCATTCCTGATATTGGGTAATTTGTGGGTTTTTTTCCTTTCTTTCTTCCTTCTTTGGTGAGTCTTGCTAGAAACGTGTGAATTTTATCTATCTTTTCAAAGAACCAGTTTTAAAAATACTTAAATAATTAATTTTATTGGGTTATAAATGTTGACCATAAGGTGTTGTTTTCTCTCACTGCTCTCAAGATTTTCATTTTCTTTAAGTTCAAAATTCTCCGATGACGTGTCTTGGCATGGACTTTGGCTCAGGTCATGATCTCGAGGTTCTTGAGTTTTAGCCCTGCACAGGGCTCGCTGTCAGCACAGAGCCTGCTTCGGATCCTCTGTCTCCTCTCTCTCTGCCCCTCCCCTGCTCATTTGCTCTCTTTCTCTCTCTCTAAAAATAAAGCATTAAAAATTATTATTTTTTATTTTTCTTATTTAATTTTATTTTTTTTTAATTTTTAATTTTTTTAACATTAAAAAATATTTTTGGCAGGGGAGGTAAAGAGAGAGAAGGAGACTGAGGATCTAGAAGTGGGCTCTGCTTTCAACACAGAGCCTGATGTGGGGCTCAAACTCACGAGCTGTGAGATCATGACCTGAACCCAAGTAAGACACGTAGCCAACTGAGTCACCCAGGCACCCCTAAAATATTTTTTTCATGCTCATCCTGTTTGAGATTTGCTTAGCTTCTTGACTCTGTAGGTTCATGTCATTTGCCAGACTCAGGACGTTTTCGGCCGCTATTTTTCAAATACTTTTTTTTTTCCTTAAATACTTTTCCACTGTGCCCTCTTTCTCTTTTTCCAGAGCTCTGATGATGAACCTTCAATTCCTTTGTATGTTTTGTTCCCTTTTTGCATCTGTTTCAAGGGTGTTCATAATTGCTCATTGAATATTTTTCTACTGATTGCTTTGCTTCAAAAATCTCAGGTTACTCTAACATCTCTGTCATCTTGTGATTGGTGTCACCCACCAATCATCCTTTTCATTTCATCCAGGGTTTTCTGGTTCTTGGTGTGATGAGGGATTTCCAATTGTATCCTGGACTTTTTGGTATTTTATGCAGTCTTCAATAAATATTCTGTTTATGCCTGCTTCCTCTGACTCCTCCAGCAAAGGAAGGGGGGGAATTCTTCCTCTTTTCTTTCTTTCTTTCTTTTTTTTTTTTTAATGTTTTTTATTTATTTTTTGAGAGACAGCAGGAGAGGGAGAGAGAGAGAGGGAGATATAGAATCTGAAGACAGGCTCCAGGCTCTGAGCTAGCTGTCAGCACAGAGCCCAGCACGGGACTCAAACCCACGAGCCGTGAGATCATGATCTGAGCCGAAGTTGGACGCTCAACCGACTGAGCCACCCAGGCGCCCCCATTCCTCCTCTTTCCTAACAGGTGCGGGGAGGGGGGTGCGGAGGGGATCCAGGTTCTCCACTTAGCTTCTGCGGACATCCTGGGTTGGGGAATAGTACCTGGCTCCTGAGGAGTGGAGATGGAGTTTCAGGCTCCCGTGGGCCTCTGCTCCTACCGCTCTGGCTCAGAAGGGCTGGGGCTTCATTACTGCTCCCCACATGGCCTCCACTGATACTCAGGGACTGGGTGGCCTTGTCACTGCTGGTGGCCAAAGTCCTGAGTCTCCCTGAGGCTTTCTCCAACATCATCCCAGTGGGGAGAAATGGGGCCCCCATTACTGCCTGAAAGTCCAGGATGAAAGTCCAGGATGAAAGTCCAGGTTTCCTGCTTGGCCTTCTCTGATCACATTCTGGGAGGGGGCATTGACTTGGGACACCTTTCAGCTGAGGAGGGTGGAGGTTTAGGCTCCCCACTCAGCCATTCACTGACATTTGTCAGGGTGCAGCTGGCTGGAGTACAACCTTATTGTCTAAAAGTTTTCCGCTTTGCTAGGCAGCACTTTTCCTGATCCTTTGACTAGAGAAGGCAGGCTTTTGTTAGGACTTTTCTTCCCCCAACCCCGACCTTTTTTTTTTTTTTTTTTTAATCTGTATCAGTTGGTGTTTCTGGGTTTCTGACTTCTCCAGTATCAAGTTTGGGATCTCAAAGGCAAAAAGAAAACCCAAAGCTCCTGGGTAGCTCAGTCGGGTTAAGCATCTGACTTGGGCTCTGGTCATGAACTTGCAGTTTGTGAGTTTGAGCCCTATATTGGGCTCTGTGCTGACAACTGAGAGCCTGGAGCCTGCTTCGGATTCTGTGTCTCCTTCTCTCTCTGACCCTCTCCTGCTCATGCTTTATCTCTATCTCTCAAAAATGAATAAACGGTGAAAAAAAAGAAAGAAAGAAAACCCAAGAAACTCACCATCATGTCATTCCTTGGGTACCAAGGTGCCTAGTCCCTCTTTCCTCTTCTCTTTTCAGGTCTTCTTGTGTTTAGTTCATATACAATGTCCATGGACTTGTACTGAGCAGGAGGAATAGAGAAAAAAATCTTGTATCTTTTTGGAATGAGAAGTCTGTCTAATTACATTATTTTATTTTTTATAAAATTTTTAAAGTTCATTTATTTTTGATATATATAGAGAGTGCAAGCAGGGGAAGGGCAGAGAGAGAGGGAGAAAGAATCCCAAGCAGTCTTCATACTGTCAGCATGGAGCCTGACATAGGGCTCGAACTCACGAACCATGAGATCATGACCTGAGCTGAAATGAAGAGTTGGACCCTTAACCAACTGAGCCACCCAGGTGCCCCTAAACTACATGATTTTTTTAAAAATTTAACGTTTTTATTTATTTAAAAATTTTTTTAATGTTTTATTTATTTCTGAGAGAGAGAGAGAGAGCATGAGCAGGGTAGGGTCAGAGAAAGAGGGAGACACAGAATCTGAAGCAGTTTCCAGGCTCTGAGCTAGCTGTCAGCACAGAGACTGACGCGGGGCTCGAACCCATGAACCTTGAGATCATGACCTGAGCCAAAGCTGGACGCTTAACTGACTGAGCCACCCAGGCACCTTTGTTTTTATTTATTTTGAGAGAGAGAGAGAGAGAGAGAGAACGAGCAGTTTACCAAGCGTCCCTCAGTGATAAAATTTAGTAACATGTATTAAATGCTGAAACTGTATTGATCAAGCAGCATATCTCTGAAAATTAAACTTATATGGTCAATCTGTTATTGAGGGAGACCTATTTGAGTGATGTGTGCACACCAGACCCTCCCCCTCCTTTTTCTCCCTGAGAAGAGCTGCAAGGGGGTGTAGTGAAGGTTTCCGAGGCTGTTACAGTCACCCTAGGTGCTGAGGTCTGACATGTCCATCATCAAAAGTCATTGGCTGCTTGCTCCTGTCGAAACCCCAGGGCCTGCTTGGTGGAGGTGCTAAGAAACATGAACGAATGAAGTGACATCACAGGTGGGGCACAGAGTCCCGATTCCTTTATGCTCCATATGGGAGCGCGGCTTGGAGAACCCAGTTCTTTAGAGGACTGTTCAGCTATGAAGTGTGGGACAATTCAAATGCAGAGGGCGTGGAGTCTGTGGCAAGGAACATTCCAGAAGGCAGATGTGGAGGAAAAGAAGCAGCTAGTAGGTGGCGGTGACATGGGAGCCCTTTACATGGATTCTGCCGGTCTTGTGAATGAGTGAGTGGGGAAACTTTATACCTCTTCCTTTTTAATCTTTATTTATTTTTGAGTGAGAGAGAGCATGCAGAAGTGTGAGTGGGAGGGGCAGAGATAGAGGGAGAGAGAGAATCCCAAGCAGGCTCCACGCTGCCAGCACAGAGCCCAACGCAGGGCTCGATCTCATGACTGCAAGATCATGACCTGAGCCGAAATCGAGAGTCGGATGCTTAACCAACTGAGCCACCCAGGCACCCCCTCTACTTCTGTTCTTGATGATGGTGTGTATCTATTGACACCTGTGGTGTGCCATGCCCTGTGTACGGTAGCATCTAATTCCAGCTCCCAGAATAAATGTACGGGGCAGAGTTGGGGGTGGTCCTATTCCAGATGCAGAAGGTAGAGCACAGAGAGGTGAAGCAACTTGTTCAAGGTCACACAGACAAGAAAGAGAAGTCCCTGGGCCATCTGACTTTAGAGCCTGGATTATCGGTTACAAGACATGGTGTGTGCATTGGTGTGTCACGGCTGAGACCTAATGACCTTACTGGGTTTTTGTGGGGTTTTTCCACAAAGGCAGTGACTGACCAGAACTCTATACGTCAAAGTGTAGAATCCCATTTGTGTGTGCACAGGTAGGCCCTCAGGGTCACACAGCACTCAGCAGTGGCTGTTCTGTCACTGGGCTGCTGGCTAGGAGGTTACTTTCTATTCGGAGGACCATGATCACAGACAGATGTTCTATGTCCTTATGTTTGTCATTTTCACCCTTTTTCTTTTTAATTGCTTGTCCACTAGTACACTCGAAACTCCGGAATGGATTTTCCTGACGGCTCTAAGCTGCACACTGCAGACTCTGACCCACTTCCAAAGGAGACCTTTTTAAATTAAAAAAAAAAAAAAAGGTTATTTTTGTTTTTTGGTAGGTCAGGGACATACTATAAAAATGAAGAGCTAGATAAAAACAACCGAGTTCTTTATTACTATAGAAGACACCTTGTGTGTAATAATTCTTCATACCGATGTCACCCTGAGTGGTCTAAAGCCTTCCAATGCAAAGACAAAGAGCTTGAAGCGGTATCCAAATTATTTTTTCAGAGTTTGCCGTTAACACAAAATTCGAGTGCCTTTTCAAGCAGAAATGCAAGTTACTAATCAGTCTACAAGGAATGATGCTGCCCTTGGGAAGGTAAGGCCAGAGAATCTCTGTCAGTTGTGTGGACTCCAGGGGAGAGAACAAGACCAAGGTGGATAGTTTTGAAAATTGGAAAGAGGAGCGGAGGCTGCCAAGGACGTGATGTCTGGGCTCTTGAAAATTTAATGAGGATGTGTCTTCACACTTAGACCCCGTTGTTTGCCCGGGCAGAGTGGGGAATGCTAATGTGCACAAGATCATCTCTATTGCAACGGGATGTTTTCTTTCTGAGATGAAATTAGATTTTGGAAACCATTATTTTCCTTCTGTGGCCGTGAGCTGACAGTGAGCTGGCCGCTGTGTGCATGGCGCCTTCCGTGGACTGGACCAGACCTCTGAGCAGATGTAACGGATTAGCCGAGGTTCCCATCTGCTGACGGTCACTGCCATTTCTGCTTTTTCGTGCAGGCTCCGAATGCACTTGGAGCCCAGGGTTCCTGAGCAGCCTCTTTCTTGCTGAGCAGGAAGACATGGGCCTGGGAAGGATTTTGGTTCTTATGATTTGAGTGCTGGGAGAGGACACTTTCTGTCCAGTTTCACAGACTTCCACTTGGAGGATGCAGATGGATGTACAAAGGAGAAGTGCTCTGACCTTTCCGGAATGTGCACATTCTTGATTTCTTAAACTATTTCTGCAATGGTCAGAGGGCTGATAAATGGGTTTCAACATGTTTTCAAGATGTGTCCTCCTTTGGATGGCCCTGATCATTCAGCAGCCGTAACAAATGCTGTTGCTTTCCCCCTTTCTCTGACATGGCCAGCCCTGCAGTGGATCGTGGAGGCAGAATATATACGGACTATAGTCTCCGTCTGAAGGAGTTTCAAGGCTGCAAAGCCAATACACTGGAAACCGCGAACACTGTGAGAAAGTCAGGAAAGAGGGTAGGACATCAAAATTCAATTACAGAATTATTTGTGTAATTATTTGCCTAATGGCTGTAATCCTTCTAGGCCTTACGTCCCCTGAGGACAGGGACTGAATTGATCTTTTTCACCATCATCTTCCCAGCACCTGGGACAGTGCTTGGAATACAGCAGGTGCCTAAATACTTATTGTCTGACTGAGGGATTGCAATGGGGTCTCGGGTTTAACACTTGTCATCTTAGGGCCCTATCTGCTGCATGACTTGTTTTCCTCACAAATTCGTTTATAAAGCTTTCAACTTCTGACCATAAAGTGAATGCCTAGCTTAGTGGGTAAGGAGGATACTTAATGTTCCTATATGTAGGGACAGCCTGCACGTGTGTAGATTAGATAAATGCTATCTTGGTAGGATTTAAAAGGTACTGAAAAACAGCTCTCTCTCTTTTTTTTAACCTAATTTCCCATTAGATAGTAATTTCTTTGAGTAGTGAAGGTTTCTAAGTCTTCTTATTTCTCCCTTCAGGAACAGAAATGAGGGGCTCCTGGGTGGTTTAGTCATTTAAGCATCCAGCGCTTGGTTTTAGCTCAGATCATGATCTCATGGTCTGTGAGTTCGAGCCCCATGTTGGGCTCTGTGCTGATAGTGTGGCGCCTGCTTGGGTTTTCTCTTTCTCTCTCTCAAAAATAAATAAATAAACTTTAAAAAAATAAAAAAGAAAGGAAATGACATCCTAAGCCTTTATTCCCCCAACATTTTTTCAGGGTTTGTCAAAATGGAGGCCCAGATTAAGCTGTGATGTAACATGCTGGTTATGAATAACGGGGCCATTCTTTATTCTTATGGAAATGGTCTTAGATGGACATCAGGGAGCAATTTTCAGATTCAAACTTTGAGAGAAGCACCTTGGATCACACATTAAGAAACCTAAAGAATTTTAAAGGCCTTTGTAACTGATAGTATCTTTGAGTACAAAGCTCCATATATTACATTATCAAGTTCAAAGCGTGCTGTCATTTTTCTCAGTAACCATGCTGTTATCTTCAAGAAAACCAAGCTGACAGGGACAAGATCAGGAAGCCACATCTGTGGGCTGGGACCCAAACCTGCATCCCTGGACACCCGGAAGTGCGCCCGTCACCGGAGAAGCACAGCAACGACGGACGGGCGTCTGATTCCCGAGGTTACTAGCAGATTGCACTCTGGAATCATCCCACAACCTTGAACGAAAAGGTGAAAACTTTCCATTTTGACAAATGACAGCGGAAGGATTCTGCCACTAAACGGGCCATTTGTAAATATAAAACCGTTGCGGGAAAATGACGTTAGAGATGAATTATCGCCTCCATTAGTGTTTCCTTTTCTTTAATGCAATTTGGTTCAAGTGAAATGAACAGAAAGGCTGGGGAGGGGCTGCATCCAATGCTTCAGGGGTTACTGGAAGCAAGACGTGGACGGAGAAAGGAGATCCAGAGATATGGGGCAGGCCAGGCTGAAGCCTTCCGCCCAGGAGGCCTGCGCCTAGGACCTGGCTGTGCCCACGGGAAATTGAATTCAGAGCTCCTTCTGATTAATAAATCCAGGGCAGCTGGCAGCGCTCCGAGGCAGACTGGAGAGACACTGCGAGAGCATCTGAGGCCAGCCAGCCGGGCCAGCTCCCAGCTGAGGGTGGGCCCTAGGTGTGCGGGCTTGGGGTTCGCGTCCGGCCTTGTGCTCTGCTAATTTTAAAGTGCGCTCGTTGCCAGCAAAGGAGCGCCTCCATTATGCATCAGAAAGCCGATTACTCGGAAATGCCGAGGGGCCCAAGGGCGAGGCCAGACTTTTGAATGTGTGCGTTTCTTGAGCTATTTTTCCCCTCCGGAGTGCACGTGCGAAGAGGAATCTCAGCGCCGGGGTCTGTAGAACTGGCATCCCGCGCCTCGGACCCCACGCGCGTCCCCAGGCCGCGCGAAGGCGGGGGAGGGCGAGGCAGCGGTCGCCCCACTGCGGGCCCCTGAGGGTCGCGTCTCAGCCCCCGCCGGGTCGGCGCCGCGCGGTCCGGGTGGGGCCGGGCGCGTTCCCGCGGGCGGGGCCGCGCGTTCCCGGGCCCCGCCCACCACACCCGGGGGCGGGGCCTGCGCGTCACGTGACGGCGCGCCGAGCGGAGAGCGCCCCGCCCGGCCGGAGGAGGCCCGGGCCGCGACCCGGCGCGCGCGCTGCTGGAGCCGCCCGGCCGCACGCGCGCTCCGCACCCGCGGCGCCCACCGCCCGCGGCCTTTCGCCCGCGGCCCCGGGCTCGCCGGTAGCGGGAGCGGCCTCAACATGGACGAAGACGGCGGCGGCGGTGAGGGCGGCGGCGGTGAGTGTCGGAGGTGTGGCCGGCCCGGGCTGGCGGCCTGGGGCGGGGGTCGCGGACGCGCGGGACGGGAGCTGGGCGGCCGGTCTGGGGCCCGGGGTCTGGGGGTCCGGGCAGCGCTCGTGCCGGCCGGCGACAGGCGAGGCCCGCGGCGCGCCGGCCCGGGGCCCAGCGGAGGGGGGCTAGCGGGGTCGCCGCCTGTCGCGAGCGAGGGTCCCGGGCGAGGCCGGGGTCGCCGGCGGCCAGGGTGGCCCGGAGGCTGGGGCAGGGCTCGAGGGTCGCCCTCCCGGGGCGGGGGACCTTGGGGGCGACCTTCCCCGCCTCTCGTCGCCAAGGGCGTCCACGCCCTCCGGAGCCCAACCTCAGGAGACTGACCCCCCTCCCCTTGGACGTCTCTTCTCAGGTGGTGGGAAGGGGGGTATATCCCCGGGAAATCGGGAGGGGAAAGTTCCGAGTTGGGGATCCTTGGGGTCCAAGAGGGGCGGGTGGAGGAACAGGGTTGAAAACCGTGTGCCCGCGTGTCGGGCTTTAGGTCAGAAGTGGTCCGTGGGGAGGCTTCCACGAGGAGGGGGCAGCCAGAGCACACGCATTCTCTGACCTACGGGACGTTACCGGGTAAGCCCCCCAAGAAGCCGGGGCAGCCCGCGCTCAGGTGAGACTAGCAAGAACCGGGCTGTGCGCCCGACGCCCAGTTACCCCTTGCAGAAAGATTTGCAGTTGTTGTGGATGACTTAGTGGCGTGCAAATTACTGTCGTGTCATGCTGCGAATTATGCCCGTAAAGCTGCATTTACGCGTGTGTATGGAGTGGGGTCGTTGGTTTGGAAAGCCGCGAGGTTACAGAGTGTCCCTGTCTTGCAGGCACACTCGAAGTTGAGGTTCGCTCTACTTTTGCTAAAGATCTCCTTTATGCTGACAGACGGGATCTTCAGAACCCCTTGTAATAAGGGAGCGTTTTGAGGGGGGAAAAATCTTAATTACAGGCTGCTGGAGCAGCCGCCGCCCGTGAGAATCAGCAGTATCCAGCGCTTTCAGGTTGAAGTGCTTGGTTAATCAAGGTGCCTTCTAAGACTGTAAGTGCTGCCCCAGGGGGGAAAGGTTTGTGTCCCAAGAAGCGATGCGGCTGTGATCGTGGGAAGCTGGCAGGCTTGGTGGCATTTGGCGAATTCCGATCTCGTAGTTAAAGCTAGGGGTAGCACTGTGGCATCGAGTGGGTGTGTTGTTTTTGAAAGAAAGTGCTGTGGAAAGAAGGAGCCAGTTGCAAAGCCTCCTACAAGCCAAGCTGTCTGTCTGAAGAGTCTAAGCGGAGGGTTCTCCGTATATCCCCTGCCTGTCACAATTGGGGTAACTAACACAACAGGCATACAGCACTTTTTCCCTTTTAGAAAGTGGAGATAAACAGGCATCACGTTTAAGCATTTGACATCAGAGTTGAGGTAGCTAGCCAGCTTGGTGATTTTGTTTGAAAGGTGTTTCCGACTCTTGTGAATAAAGAAATGGAGCTGGCTGAAGGTAAAAGGAGATATGAAGATTAGAAAAGGAAGTCAGGGTGGCCCAGCAGTTTATAGATCTGGAGTATTGTATGTAGCAAAGTACTGTATGTTACTAAGTATCAAAAGTCTTAAAACTTTCTCTGGGCTGTTAATTTCAAGATTGTATTCCTGGGAGAGAGATTTTCAAAAATCTCATGCTCGAAGATGTGCGTTATACTATTAGTAATAGTAGAAAATCAGAACTAGCAATGCCCTATAGGAGGAAGGTGAAGTAAATTATGGGAAGTTTATTGATGAGATGTTACAGCTATTAAAAGCAAGCAGTTGCTTTGTGTATTGTGGTGGAAACCATGTAAAAGCTGCTAAGAGTGTGGATACTTTATTTTCTTAGTTTTTCTGTTGTCCAGTTTCTGGAATGCTGTGTATTACTTTCAAATTTGAATTAAAGAAGAACCTTATAAAAAACGACTCTTCATTGGGAAAAGGGTGTGATTGTTTTTAATGTACCATTTAATCCACTTCACTAGAACAATCGACAATGACCAGTTGTTTGCCTACTAAAAGGCCCAGCAGCATGCAAGGTGACGGAAAACAACTTTTAACCTTTGCTGATAAGGCTTATTATCTGCTTGACATTATAGGAGACACTTAAAAATAAATTTGGCAATCTTACAATACATATATTTTTGGGTAAATGAAAGCCGTAGAGTTTTGAAATAAGAATCTTTATATAGCAATTGTGATGCACGTTTGATGTGCTTGTATTTGACTATTTTTGGAGGTTTTGAAGTTAATATACCTCTTTAAAGTTGTTTACAGTTATCACTGCCATTTAGATTTAAAAAAATTCTTTGCTTTAAAACTCATGTTAAAAAAATATTTAAGGGGCATCTGGGTGGCTCAATTGGTTAAACGTCCGACTTAAGCTCAGCTCATGATCTCAGGGTTCATGGGTTCGAGCCCTGCGTCGGGCTCTGTGCTGACAGCCAGCTCAGAGCCTGGAGCCTGTTTCAGATTGCTGTCTGTCTGTCTGTCTGTCTCTGTCTCTCTCTCTCTCAGAAATTAAAAAAAGTAACCTCTACACTGACATGAGGCTCGAACTCACAACCTCAAGATCAAGTCGCATGCTTTTCCGACTGAGTCAGGCGCTTCTGAAATTCACGTTTTTAAAAATAAAGTTCATCCCTCTGAAACAGAATAATTTCTTTTCTAAAAAATTTTTAATTTTTTTTTTTATTTCTGAGAGAGAGAGAGAGAGAGACAGTGTGAGTAGGGGAGGGTCAGAGAGAGAGGGAGACACAGACTCCGAAGCAGGCTCCAGGCTCTGAGCTAGCTGTCAGCACAGAGTTCGATGCGTCAGCACAGAGCCCGATGCGGGGCTCGAACCCACGAACTGTGAGATCATGACCTGAGCCGAAGCCTGACGCCTAACCAACTGAGCTGCCCAGGCACCCCTGAAAGAGAATAATTTCAGTTGCCAGTCCTTTGCCAGCCATAGTAGAACATAACTTTTGTGTACATATTTTAAGTAGAGAACTTTGAACTGTACATGGGGAAGTCAGCCACAGCCTGTTTACAAGAGAGGGTAAATAATCTATGTAAATGGTAGTTACACTGGCACGAGAGATGATTTAAAAGCTCTTTTTTTTTTTTTTCTGGCTAACGTGTTTGTAGGGCCAAAAGACTTTAAAAAAGAATTTACATTTTTGTGCAGAGTATTATTATTTGTTCTTTCTGTGTAAGATAAGGGGAGAGAATGGTGATCTGAATGGTTGGAGGGCAGTTCTAAGGAGGAACAGTTGGGGTGGGGGGCGGTTACAAGATTACAAGAACACATTGTTACTTATAATTTGGGCAGAGTACAGTTAAGGTATTTTTAATTCCTTTGGGACTTTGTTGCCTTTCAGTTTTTCTAGAACAGTTCTTGAGATTTGCCTCTACTTGGCAGGTGACTGGCTAGTTTGGCTCCTTGCCACCATCTTAATGCTCAGTTTGGGAATGTGCCTGATTGATGTTCCCGAATGGACCATCTGTGGCAGATGAAGTGAATAATTTTGCCGGTTTTCCCCTCTCCACCCCAAGTCAGTGTAGATGAGGATTAAGCGCGTGCTTCATGTGAGAAGATGCTCCGCCTCGCTCATAATGAAATAAATACAGATTAAGACCAGGTTGAGAGCCCACCTTTCTCCTGTCAGCCAAGCAAGGACCCCCATGTTTGACCATCTGTTGGCGATAGGAGGGTAAATTAGTTACAGAGCCAGCCTGTGACCTGTTGGCTCAGATCCATTGCTTGCCCTTCCTCTGCCGAGGGATTCACCCCTGTCCCCTGTCGGCAGCATTCCCCAGACCTTTGGGTGAGCTGGCTGGCTGCTAGGTTTGGCCTGCGGGAGCCGCTGTGGGTGGTGGGAGGGATGGATGGCTAGAAGAAGGGGAAACCAGGTCCCCCTCCTCCTGTGCAGCCTCAGACAGTCTCTGTGGCCGTTGCCCTGTCTCCTTTTGGCTCCAGCCCCTGCCATTGACCGAGAGCCCCTGCGCTTTGGACATCCTCCTGCATTTGGCCCGCCAGCTTAGAGGTCGCTTGCCGTTGCTGGTCACTGGTTGTCTGACCATTTCCTGTGTGACTTCTCAGCGTTTCCATCATGCATGTCACCAACTTCTTGTATGAAATTCCCTCCAGTTCACATCCTTAGAGGGCCTTCTTCTGTTTTTCTGGTTGGGTCCCGAGAGACACAGCATCGGGCAGCAGCAGCTTTTTAGGCAATTGCAAGTGCGTAAAGCCTTTGAACAAGCAGTAACTGTTCTAGGAATTTAATCTGCAGGTGTGTATGTATGCATGGTGGACATGCTATGGGCACACGAGTATTCGCTGTACTGTTTGTGGTAGAAGATGAGAAATAACCCAGGTGTCCACCCACAGGAGACTCGGCAGATAAATCTCATATCCAGATGGTGAATGAAGTTGTAAATTGATCTGGAAAGAGCTCCAAAATATCTTACTAAGTTACAAAAGCAAAGTGCAAGAAAATGTTCTTTGTAGGCTACCGTTTTTTTTTTTTTCGTTCTCTTTCTTGCTTTCCTTTTTTATTTTTGATTTTTTAAAGGAAGTGCTTGTATATGTGTGAAAGTTCTCGGGAAGGCTAAATAAGGAACCAAGAATTAGGTTTACCTGTTTGGGGAGGGCGATGGGAACTGAGCAGGTGGGGAATGAAGGTGCAAAGGAGCCATCGCTCTGTGCCTTTTTATTTTTTTGAAATTCAAACACGTTTATTTCTGCTTTTTCCAAAATTGGAAAACCATTTCACACAGAAAAATAGTATGCTGGTAAGAAAATATTCTTTTTGAGAGGCCTTTTTTTTTTTTTTTTTGACAGTGAGAGTGAAAGCAGGGGAGAGGAAGAGGGAGAGTGACTCTTAAGCAGTGTCCACAGTCAGCGCAGAGCTTGATGTGGGGATCTACCCAAGACCGTGAGAAAATCACGATCTGAGCTGAAATCAAAAGTTGGATGCTTCACCAACTGAGCCACTCAGGTGCCCCGAGAGCATTTTTATATACTGGAAAAAAAAAAAGATTTAAGTGTAAAAAGTTAAAAAATACTTTACCTACATTTCCAGCCGAAGCGCATGAAATTACTGTTCTTTTGAATGTTTAAGAGGTGACGTGATGGCCGTTTTCAAAGTATGCTTGGAGTGTGTTCTCTCCTTGGAACGTTCATTCAACAGATAGTGACAGCGCCTCTACCAAAATGCCTGGTCCTGTGCCTGGCACATGGTTGAGTAGGGGTGAATGAGGCAGGTGAATTCCCTGCCTTCCCAGAGCTTTTGTTTAGATGGGAGACAGACTGGAAAGGTAAACAGACACACAAAATAATTGCAGGTTATGCTGAGTGTGTTAAGGGAAATCGGGGGTGGGGGGGTGGGGGGGAGGGTTAAGAGAATTTGGGAGGAAGTGCTCTCTGGGTCAGGTGCTGGGTGGGGGTGGGGGTCAGGTGCAGCGCTGGAAGGAGCAGCCTCAGAGGTAAGGAATTTACATTTTGTTCGAATCACTCGAAGCCAGTGAAGGATTTTAAACAGGGCAATGACATTTGACTTCTGTTTCCAAGATTTTAGCTCATGTTTACATACTGCTCTTGGCTGTGCGGCTGTGTCCTGCGTGCTTTATGCATCTTAACTCTTCGCGGTAACCCTATTAGACACTTCACAGTATCACTATTTACAGAGGGAAACGGAAACCGGAGGCTTAGGGAAACTAACCAACTTGCATCAGATGTCACAGCTAGTAAGGGGTGGGGCAGAGATTTGAATGGGGGGTATTCCGGCCCCAGAAGCCACATGCTTCACTGTTGTACCACCTGCCCTTCTAAGGAGAGTTTTCCTGGCCACCGAATGGATAATGGATTGGAGACCGGGAGGCTGTCCCCCTGGGGTGGACACCACCGCAGGGCAGGAGCTCGGCAGGTGTTCAGGGGAGAGTCGCAGGGGCATGTGGGATTGGGCAGCGAGGCAGAAGTGAAGGGACAGGGGTCTAGAAAGACACAGAAGGTACAGGAAAGAAACAGTGAAGCACTCATGTAGCCATTGCTCAGAATGAACAGAATAGCTGTTAACGTTCTGTGACGTTGTTTTAGGTCTTTTGTAAGAAAAAAATAATTCCAGCTTTACAGGTGAGTCTCCATCTCTGCCTATGGCAACATTGTTCTTTTTGGTTTGTTAGGTTTTGGTGCCCTCCGCTGATTTTGCCTTAGCCCTTTGATGTTCTCCCTGCTGTCTTGGCCCACAGCGATCCCTTGAAAACAGATCCTGCCACACCCTCTCTGAATCTGTCTCTGTACAGTGGTCAGGCTAGAACGCTCACTCGATAGACCTTGCCGTGGCCCACAGGGCCTATCAGTGTAGGGTCCCTGTGTTCCTGTCCAGGGGGCTGCAGGGTTTTTCTGTAAGAGGGCCAGGTAGTAAATGTTTTTGACTTCGTTTGCCACATATACTCACAAATTCTTTGTTTTTTTTTAAAAAATCTAATGTTTGCTTATTTTTGTTGGGGGGGGGGAACAGAGTGCGAGCAGGGGAGGGGCAGAGAGAGAGGGAGACACAGAATGTAAAGCAGGCTCCAGGCTCTGAGCTGTTAGCATAGAGCCCGATGTGGGACCCGAACCCATGAACCGTGAGATCATGACCTGAGCCGAAGTTGGATGCTCAGCCAACTGAGCCAGCAAGGCCCCCTCCCCCAACTTTTTAAAAATAACCCTTTACGGGGCGCCTGGGTGGCTTAGTCGGTTAAGCGTCCGACTTTCACTTAGGTCATGATCTTGCAGTTCGTGGGTTCGAGCCCCGCGTCGGGCTCTGTGCTGACTGCCAGCTCAGAGCCTGGAGCCTGTTTCAGCCTGTGGCTCCCTCTCTCTCTGACCCTCCCCTGCTCACGCTGTCTCTCTCTCTCTCCTAAAAATAAATAAAACATTAAAAAAAAAATTAAAAAAAAATAACCCTTTAAAACCATAAAAAAACATTCTTTCCTTGGGGGCTGTCCTTGGCCCCTGCTCTCATCCCTTGCTGTCTCTTTGACATTCCTACCACTCTTGTTACCATGCTGGTCTCCTTGCTCTTGCATGAACGTGCCAGGCACAAACTGCCTCGGTGCCTTTGCACTTGCTGTTCCCATAGTGGTTTTCCCTGAGGTCTCTACTTCCTGCTTTCTGGCTTCATCCAAGTTTCTTTTTCTTTCTTTGTAAGTTTATTTATTTTTGGAGTGGGGGGGAGAGAATCCCAAGCAAAAGCTCCATGCCATCAGTACGGAGCCAGACTCAGGGCTCAAACTCACGAACCGTGAGATCATGACCTCAACCATAATCAAGAGTCAGATGCTCAACTGACTGAGCCACCCAGGCATCCCCTTCATCCAGGTTTCTGTCTTCATGTCTCCCTGCTGCAGAGGCCTTCTTTCACCAGCCTGTCTGAAATAGCCCCCCATCGTTACCCTTTCCTGGCTTCTTAACACCTACCATCCTGTACCTATTCCATATTTGTACACTGCTTCTTCTCTCTTGGACTCTAAGTTCCATGAGAGCAGGAATATCATCTACCTTCACTGGCAACCATACTCCAAGACCTGGATCACAGTACACAAGCCTTCAGCGAGTATCACTTGTTATGTGATTCCTGGTCCTCCTCCCCTCCTCCCTTGTGAATTTCCTAAGGGCAGGCGTGAATTAGCTGTGGGTCCTGTGGTGTGGTTTTTCCTACTTCAGTATATATGTGTGTCCATAAACAAGGTAAAGATCTCTTCTTGGTTTAAGAAAACTATGAAAATGGTATCCTATCGTCTGGAATGTTCTGCAGCTTATGCTTGAGAGTATCCATGTTGTTATATGTAGACCCTATTTATTTCATGGAACTGGCATAACATTTATCCTGTCCTCTGTTGGACTTTTATGTTGATTTTACATTGTTGTTGTAAACCATACACAGGTGAACTCCTGGGCTCGTCTCCTTTTCCAGGCTTGGGGGAGGCTTTTTTAGAGCGCAGCTCCAGATTGTGCACCCTGGAGTCGGCTTTTGGTTTCCTTACCTGCTGACAGATTGCTTTCTCACTGGGGGCATTCTCCTCCACTTTGGGCATTTACCAGACTTTTATTTTATTTATTTATTTATTTTTTCTTACAAATAGTTTATTGTCAAGTTGGTACATTTACCAGACTTTTAAACGTTGCCTGCCTCCTGTGCAAGAAATGATGCGTTGCTTTACTAGTGATGAGATGCACCTTGGAGAACCGGATGGATGTGCCGACAGCTGGGAGGTCAGAGGTGCAGGAAGCAGAGAGGACTTCTGGATTCTGGCTTGCGTGACAGGGTGGTGCTGGTGCTGGTGGTGCTGCCACAGAGAACGGGGAGGTCCGGGGAGGCAGGGTGAGGAGAAAGCCATTTGGAGGGTTCTTTTCTTTTTTTTTTTTTTTGTCAAAAATGTCATTACTTTGCCCTGACCTTGGAAGGATAGTTTCACCGGATTTACAGTTATATGTTAGCAAGTTAATTTCTTGGCAGTGTTTTGACCTGTCATTTCATTGTCCCTGGCTTTCATTGATTCTGTTGAGAAATCAGCTATTACCTGTCTTGTTCTTTTGAAGGTAGTCCCTCCTGCATCCCTGCTTTGGCTGCTTTTAAGCTTCTTCTCTTTGCCTTTCATTTTCAGCTGTTCCTGTGCTGTGTCCAGTTGTGGTTTTCCTGAAATCTGCCCTTGTTGGGGTTAGTGTTGGCGGTGGCGGTTCCGCTTTTTGGCGGTGCTGTGACCAGGCTTAATGTTACCTTAGGTGTGGAGAATGGGTGCTCATTATCTCTCCGTTCATTCCGTTGGCTGCATTCCCCATCTCTCCTTCCGGGACTCCACCTTTTCGTCATGGCCTGTGTGACTCTCCGACTCTTTTCTGTGTTCTTCGTCTGCGTGATGGGTCTGTGGTTCACCCCGTGTCTTTTTGTCTGACCTGTATTCCAAAGTACTGATAATCCTTTCCTCGTGTCCAACCTGCATCGAAGCCTGTGTCTTGAGTTCACAGTTTTCTTTCAGTGACTGCCTTCTTCAATTTTCTTGATTCTTTTCTTAGATTCCAATTTTCTGCCAAAAATTCTCATCTTGTAAACTAATTTCTTTGCTATGTGAACCCCAGTTACTGTAACATCCCCGTCTGGTAGCTTGTGGGTGTACTCTCTTACCTGTTCTAGCCTGGGTTTTCAGTCATGGGGTCTTGTCTAGACATACCTGGTAATTGGAGACCACGTGTATGAAAACTTGTAGCGATACTTTTGAGACTCTGGCAGTTTCCCTCAAGGGAGGCTTCTGGCAGGTGGTTAAGCTAGGGAAGTAACACTTGAGAATCGTGAGGATTACTCTGCTTCTGCTTTGCCCCCCTCCTGGGGTAGCTCTTTGGTGGTCCCAGCCGAAAGCCTGGGCTCTTTCCTGGGCTCCTCTGCCTGGCAGCCCCTGAGCTCTCCCTCCCTTCCCATCCCTGAGGACTGCTGGAGCCTCTGCCGGCCCACTCCGTCTCTACCACTGGCTTCTGCTTAGCTTTTTGGCCTCTCGGCTTCTGCATGAATTGGCAAACCTCTCCAGGAGAAAAGTGGCTCAGATGTTAGGCTCACGTCCCTGCACTTGCCTCTGGGATCCTGGCCTCTGGAATCCTCTGTGATTTGGTAGCTGTCCGATACCTTCACACAGTTGTTTCTTATAATTTGTTCAGCTCTGTCCGTTGTTCTTGGCAGATGGGTTGGTCTGTTACAAACAAGTCAGCTCTGACTGGAAGCATCGTCTCAGGAGGTCAGTTTGGGCCTTAAAATTGGACTCAGCAGCGAGAAGTCCCGGTGGAGACGGCAGCAAGGTGGGCGGCCATGGCGGTCTGCTGCTTGGAGGGCCTGGCGGGTGGGCGGTTAGCCTTGCAAAGACTTTGGTGCGCTTCATTTATGGGACTGGATGAATCAGATCACTCGGGGGAGGGGGGGGAGCTGACTGGAGAAAGTCCCACACCTGGGGACAGTCCAAGAAAGGAGACCCAGAGAGGGAGGCCAGTAGCATGGGGGACCTTGGAGGTTGTGGGGAATTGCAGGAGGAGACAGGTGAGCCAAGTTGTTAGAAGTGAGAGTGGTCAGCTGCACTGAATGCCCTGAGAGGCACGCTTAAATGAGGATGGAGAAGTGTCCCCTGGACTGGGGGACAGGCGAGGGATCGGGAAGGATGTTTGCTTGCTTTAGGAAGAGCCTGTGCCACACCCGCACCTGCGGTTTGCCCTGGGATGAGAGTGGGTGGCCGGAGGGGTGGGGCTTGGTGAGGGAGAGGTGTGCCCCAAAACTTTTCTTTAGTAAGTCATTTTGATGGAGGACCCACAGCAATTTGTACCAGGTGAGCTAACAGTAAAGTTGGCACAGTTACACTCTTAGAAGAACTTTGGGAGAGACAGAGACACATTAGCTTTGACAGCAATCATTGGCAGATCCTTGAGGAAGCAGGTTTATCAATCTGTGAGATGGGACTACTGAAGCTTGGAAAGATAGGATTTATCAAAGTCTCCAAGAAACACACGAAAACAATAGTACTGCTCTGCAGTTGTAGGAGAATAGCAGGTCACTTTGAGGAGAGGAGAAAGTACATGACCCTCCATCCTGATTTTTGAAGTTAATCAGACTTCTCAACAGGCTCCCCACTTGACTTGGTAGAACAGACACCAGGCTCTGTAGGGTTTGATAACTTGGTTGCAGTTTGGCACGTGTTTATTTTGAATAAATCTACCTTACAGCGTTAGGTAAATATTAGACCCACCTGGGTCATGATAGTTGTCCACGAAGATTTGGTGATTTGCTTTCACAGAGCAAATTCACTCTTTCAGCTGACTGAGTTTTCAGCAAGTCACGAGGAATTCTGTTCAAATTGTGGAAAATAAGTTCCGGTCCTAAACTCTCAGCAGGGTTATTTTTAATTACTGTGCCCTTCTTTTTGAACAACTGATTTCTCTAATAAATAAAAGCAGTTTGCTGTAAAAGTGGACATTTTAATAATGATTGAAAAGTATTTGCCAATATCTAGGTAATTAGTGATATTTCCCCCCAGTTTTCATCCAGATGTTTGGCAGCGTGTAGACGCTGTCTTCCTGCAGTTTTCTAATTCACTTTCATGGGAACATATAATATTCTCCGTTTATTTTGGACAGCAGAGTTTCCTTTTTTTGTGGACAGATACATATGAAACACATGGTCTTTGAGTGGAGTTTGTGGTCCTCTGAGAATTCTCTGAAGGAGGAAATGGGTTGACCTACTGGTTGCTATGAAGTAAAAACAATCTTGTTTTCATTTTTCAGTGAACATCTGGGTTGCATTTATTATTTTACATTCTCAAGGTTCTTTAAAACCACAATTTGATAATAGGAGGGTTCATTAAAGCTGTGACTATTTAGCTATTTCTGTAATTGATTTAAGTGTTAGGGTGGCTGATAGGTTTAAAACAGGAAAAAAAGTAGATATTTCTTTTCTTTCTCTAAAATGGAACTTTCAAGTAACAACCCTTGATTTTAAACCATAAAATAGGATCTAGATATTTTGAGAGGCAGGGGATCAACGGGCTCATTTCTCTGTGGCCCATTGCTGCTCAGTTGGTAGCTGTCGGTGTGACGGTACTTGACTGCGTGATACTGTTGATACCCTATCAGGGATCCATCCTCCCTTTCTTCCTCGTAAGGAGCCCTGATCTGTTCCGATGTCAACTTCTAGGGAAGACGACCTTGTCACCACAAGGGAGTGGAGCTTAAACGCTATAAACCAGAGAAGGAAACCTCTTTCTCCTTTTCATTGACTGGAGGAGGGGAGTGTAAGCCAAGTCTGACCAGTGAGCTGCGAAGGGCAGTTGGCGGGAGAACTTCTTAGAAAGGTTTCTTCTTTCTTGGAAAAAGAAGGAAGAAACGGTTCCTTGTCTTTGAATGGACTTTGTTGGCCTGGTTGAGTAGCCAGCTTCCATTCGTGATGTCCCTCGTGTCAGTCCCCATGCCAAGGGTGACCAGCTGGCTCCTTGAGGATGTGGTTGAGTTGCTGAGTGTCACCCCCCCGCCCCCCAAGAGCCTCCCTGTGTCCATGCTTCCTGTCATGCGGGACGATAAATGCCCTTCTTGTTTACATGGCCGAGAAGTGTTCTGTAAGGAGTACGGGTGTCTCCCCAGCTCCTGGCCGTGGCAGCAGCTCTCATCGCCTGCCAGGACCTGCACCCCCTGCCCCGCCCCAGCGCGCAGAGGAACCCTCTCCTCCTCCATGGGTATTCATCAAGCGTATGTGTTTATCACTTGAAGAACTTAGCTAGGTTACGTTTTCTTTTTGAGATTGATAAGTTCTCCTACTTTTAAGAAAACAAAATGTATCTTCACGTGCTTACGAATCCGTTAATTGTGGCATGTGGCGCTTCCTTAAGATAACATTTTAATGCAGACATTTTTAAACGTGCTGCAATTCAAAGTGGCAGACGTTGGCCACTTACTATTCCATTAGAAGACAGGACTTCCTTTTAGTTCTTAGCAGAGAGGAAATAAAATGATCAAGAATGTCCTTTTCCAAGTTTCAGTAATTAAATTAAAATTTTTTTGAATCGAGACAGACATATGAATTCATTTTTGTTTGTGTAGGAGTATGGGAAACTTGGAGGATTTCAGTGACTTTGAAGCATTTGGCCTGTTCACACGGTGAGGCTGTCCTTCCCAAGTGTGGGAAGGACAAGGGCTCGAGGACGTCTCAGTCTGTGACCGCACCCCTGAGGGCATGGAGCATCCTGAGGAGAAAATGGTGCCTTTCACGGCATGTGTTGGGGGGATCTTAAGCCTTGTAAAATCCTTAATCTTGTAAAAGGTGGCCTGCTCCCAGGGACCGCAGAGTGCCTGGTGGATCCCCAAAGTAACATGTTACCAAATTCGCTTTTTCATTTAAAATAGTGGCTAGGCTGTCCGCTAGGCAAAAGGTTACTGTGGCATTTTTTATTTTTATGGAAGAAAGTCAGCTGCCTCCTTCCCTCCTTTCTGTGGTCGCCTTAGTCTCTGAGGGCTTCAGCGATTCCTCTCTGTAGACCTTCTCCTGGTGGCGAGGAGCACAGTCCGGTGTGTGTCCCACGCTCGTTCGGCACCCCCGTGCTCGTTCTGCCTAGCAGATGCCCAGTCATTTGGCTGGACATGCAGAACATGACTAATTTTTTTTTTTTTTTAATCTAGAAAGAACATAAGCTGAGCTATTTCCCCTGGGTTCTGCTGCTGTTAGTGCTTAGACATTTGGCTTCAGGATTTAAGTCTCTCCTACCTCCCGCACTGCCTCCACCCTTTTTCCTCTACCAAGGAGGAGCCTGGGGCCTTCTCGTTTCATCTTCCTGTCAAGTGCTATGATCCTGGCGAAGAACAGACTTTCCTGCACGTCCAGATCATAAAGACTGTCTATTTCAGCAGTGTTCAAGGCTGCTTCCGCATTAGAAACTTCATCTCCCTCTTCCATTTTATCTGTGAAGGTTTGGGGCAGGGGAGAAAGTAGTCTCACTCTTGAGGGAGAAGCCGACTTTGCTAGTCTTCCCAGCCGCCTGCAGGTGTGATGCAGGCCTGACCGGGAGTTGCGCGGCGTGGAGTCGTGAGCGAGCCCGTGGTTCAGCCTGTGGCCTCCGTGTCCTCTTGGGGGGACCATCTTAGGAGTTCTCTGATCACATGAGCTTGGCTTCCACAGTTTTATCTTGGTTTCCACAGTCAAGAAACATAGATTGTTGACCGGGAATCTGAGGAACAGATTTGACGAGAGAGCCATTTCCTTAAAGAGTTGTGAATGACAGTCAAGGCTATTTCAGCTTTGACCTGTTCAAGAGGGTAATGGCCAAACCTGGGTGGTACTACTAACCTGAACATTTTCCCCAGCTGCTGGAGAGGGGAGCCTGGCTTTTACTATAAACCCTTAATTTTAGAAGACTATGCATGTTTTACTGAAGCTTTTTTCTGCTAGTGCGCATCCCTCCTTCCCTCCGTACAGAGGGCGTTGCTTTCCACCTACTGGAATCTAGAAGCCTGGGATCTTCCCTGTGCCCGGCAGCCTCCCTTGTTCTCGGCCTCCCTTGTTCTCAGCCTCGCTTCCTTGTGGCTGACTTCGCTGGGATGCATTGTTCAGCCGTTGCTGTGCAGATAATCTCGGTCCAGTGGGACTGGAAGGCCCCCTTTTTCTTGTGGTCTGATTAACTCAGGGAATTAAGATCGCAGAATTTCTGCCCATTTGCTCTGTCAGCTCAGCCACTGAAGGATGGTTCAGGACAGAAAATAGCCAGCTGTGTGTGATGTTAATGGTTGGGTCTGAGAATTTGTGTCTCTGCTTTGTGTACACTTCCAGAAGTTTGTTTAACCAGTAGAACTGATTGTTGTTGACATATTTTTAAAGTAAATACATGCAGCTCCAGGACTTCCAGCCTCGAGTCTGTGTGTATAATCTCCTTAAGCGTCAACTTTCCTTCCCATATGTGAAACTGACGTGGAAAAAAAAACCTAGTGAAATTATTTAGTGAAGAATCTGTTAAAAATCCCTAACAGTCGGCAGGCATTTAAGACGTGGTCGTCAACACAGGAAGCCCCCTGCCCGCATTTATGTACTGAGCAGAATGAAACCGGAAGACCTGCTGTATTCGTGTTTAGGAATAACCGGTAACTGGCAATGTGGTAATTGTTCTTTCCTCCTCCAACTTTGTATTTTGAAAATTTTCAAATTTACAGAAAAGTTGAACGAATACCCCTATATCTGTCACCTTAATTCATTAGTTGCTAAGATTTTGCTGCATTTGCTTTATCTCTAATACAAACTACAGGGTTTTGAGGGGGGACCGGGGGAGGGGTGGATCACTTGAAAGTAAGTTACATACATTATGATACTGAATCCCTAAATACCTGAGCCTTGATCTCCTAAGGACACTCTCCACGGCCCTGCCGTACCACAGAGAACCAGTAGGAATTCTGTAGTATCCTTACACACACAGTCCAAATTCTGCTTTCCCCAAAACGTTTCATAGCTATTTTTCTTAACCTGTCTAGCCTCTAGTCAGGGTTCACTCCTTGCATTTACTTACATCTCCTCAATTTCTTCTTTTCTTTTCTTTTCTTCCTTCCTTCCTTCCTTCCTTCCTTTCTTTCACGAGCACAAGGGAGAGGGGCAGAGGGAAAGGGCAAGAGAGAGAATGAATCCTAAGCAGGCTCTACGCTCAGCACGGTGCCCATTGTGGGGCTCAGTCCCACAACCCTGAGATCATGACCTCAAATCAAAAGTCTGATGTGGAAATCAAAAGTCTGACACTCAATAGACTGAACCACCCAGGCACCTCATGTTTCCTCAGTCTTTAAAACAATTTTTCTGGGGAGGATGGTGACTTTTTTGAAGTGTTCATACAAGTTTCCTCGTATCATTTGCATCCTATAATCCAGGTTACCTGTATAAGCAGAAGAGAGAGGTGTTTTGGTTTCTTTAATGTCATTTTTATAAATACGTTAAAGTCGTCTATTTGCTTCAAGGTCAAAGTCACATTCATTTTTCTTGTTCTTTGGTAAATGTGGATTAGATTGGTAACCAAAAAGAGTTACTAAGCGGCTCAGATGTCAATGGAATATGTGCGTGGGTGAACTTGGAGCAAACATACACAGTGGTTTGTTAGACCTACCCTCATATGGAGGTGATTAAGAATTTTATTTTAATATGTGGCCATGGCTTTATAAAGAAACGAGCTTCAGAATTGGAAAATTTAGTAAGACAAACTTTATTTACATAATACAAAAGAGAAGCTTTTGCTGCCAGGCCCTTGGATGAAGAACAAACCTGAAATCTCTTAGGAATGAGTCCGCCCTCCTTCCCCCTCCCCTTCCCTCCTCCCTTTTTCCCCTCCCCCTTTCCCCATCCCCTTTTCCCCCCTCCTCCCCCTTTCTCCTCCCTTTCCCCCTCCCCCTCCCCCTCCCCCTTCCTATAGGCTTTAACTTTTTTTTTTTTAGGTCTAAACATTTTTAAACGTTTTTAACTTTGGCTGCAGCTGAGACTAATATAGGATCCAGCTGTAACTTTTTTGTTGCTGTTAGTATATCCGGTGATGGTCATAGCGAACTCATTGTATGAAAATTCAGTAAAGGAAAAGGGCAGGGTGGGAAAAAAAGTGACACTCTATAAAAGTATTCAAGAAACAGCGACAGGATCTAGGAGTCTCCCTTTCAGACGGCTGATTCAGATTCCACCCTGAAGTAGTCATTTTGTTTGTGGCTAGTCGAGTAGGTGTTTTAGGTCTTCCTTCTTAATCATATTACGTGTACAGCCATGTAACCAGAGAGTGTCTACGAGGCTGAGTCTTGTTTTCAGGGGGAGGCAGAAAGAATAGCCGTGTGAGCCCAGACACTCAACCCCTTGGTGTGACACGGGGCAGGGACTGGGTAGGACACCATTCTTGCTGGCGCTGGTGCAGAGGTGGCCGTGGTCTGTAGAAGGGAGCCAAGCTTGCTTTCCTTAGGTTTGGCAGTACCTTGACCAGAGAGCAAGTAAGTGTGGAATCAGCCATTCAATCAAATTAAATCTCAAATTGGCAAGTCTGTCTCAATGTAATTACTCTAAAAGTTTTGTGTCTTTGATCAGCTCTATCTTACGAGGACCAAGTACATATCATCACCCTTTCACTGAAGGTGGATTATATGTTGCAAACGTATCACGAAAATAGCTTTCGTGATAAACGTAATTATCGTTAAGACTAGTGATTTTCACATACTTGTGTGTCTCAAGCATTTTGTTTTTCTTTCTTTTCTTTTTTTTTATGTTAAGGAGGTCAGATTTCTCCCATTTCTTCTAATTGTAGCCAGACATCCTGTTTGGGGGCTATTTGAGACCAGCGCTGCCTGTGAAGAAATTATGCAGAACTGTGGTCGTCTTCAAGTTGTTCTTTTTAGGTTTGATTTTGTGAACAGGTTTCCTTGAAATGCCATGCTCTATTTTTAGCTGGTCTCTTTACATCTCTGCGGTTCTGGGCATCCGCAATAAACAGATTTATTATTCAGCACAAAAATGCTGTTCGGTGTCCTCAGGCTGTTGAAACTTTATAGGAAAAAGTAAACCAGGGGCAAGCTAGTGGATGTAATAAATGAGGTCCACTGAACATATTTAAGAAAACCGTGTTGTCTTTCTCAAATCATTGCTGTATCTGGAGCAGCGTGAACGGTGTTTGGAAGCATCCTTGTCTGTTTTACACTCAGTGGGCTCAGTCTTCTGGGTTCTCACCAGATTACTTCTCTCTGCCTCCCACACAAAGGAACATTTTTGTAACCATTCAAGAAACTTCCTACTCTGCTCTTCTACCTCTGTCCTGCCTTGTTTTTACTCAAACCATCTTCTCTTTCTTTTCTTTTTTTTTTTAAGTTAAGAGTAGTCTGGTAGCTTCTTAGATTTATAAACGATTTGGCTTCTGCTGTGTGTCGTATCAGAGGTCCTTATATTCTTTTTTTTTTAATGTTTTTTTTTTTTCATAGGAGAGAGAGCGTGAGCAGGGAGGGTCAGAGAGAAAGGGAGTCACAGACTGAAACAGGTTCCAGGCTCTGAGCTGGCAGTCAGCACAGAGCCCGACGTGGGGCTCGAACCCACGAACTGCGAGATCATGACCTAAGTGAAAGTCGGACGCTTAACCGACTAAGCCACCCAGGCGCCCTAAGGCCCTTATATTCTTGAAGTAATGTTTGATCTAACCAGGGTATTAAAAGCATTGGGGATCGTGAACCTTGGGACTGATTTGGTGATAAAGTACCTATTCTTTTGTTTAAAATTGAACTGTAACTTACATACTGTAGCAGTCAGTATGTAAAGCATGCATTTCAGTGAGATTTCGTATATTCACAAAGCTGTGCGGCCACGACCACCATCCGATTTTAGAACATTTAAAAAAATATATTTTATTATTTATGGGAGGTGGGTGAGGAGTGGCAGAAGGAGCTTTTTTTGAGAGAGAGAGCGAGAGACCTTTTTTTTTTTTACAAATAGTTTATTGTCAAATTAGTTTCCACATAACACCCAGTGCTCATCCCCACGAGTGCCCTCCTCCATGCCCATCCCGCCTCCACCCTACATCCATCAGTGAGAGACTCTTAAGCTTCACGACCCCTAGGATCATGACCTGAGCCGAAATCAAGTGGGACGGACACTCAGCCAACTGAGTAACCCAACACAGTGCCCTTTTAAAGATTTTATTTTTAAGTAATCTCTACACCCAACATGGGGCCCAAACTTAGAACCCCAGGATCAAGAGTTGCACGCTCCTGATCCAGCCAGGTGCCCCTAGAACATTTTTATCACCTCGGAAGGAAACCCTGTCCCCATTAGCAGGCCTTCTCCCTGGCCCCTGGCAGCCAGGAATCCATGTGTCTGTGGATGTGCCTCTTCTGAACTTCCCACATAAACAGAGTCGGAGGGTATGTGTCTTTTTGTGTCTGGCTTCTTTTGCTGAGTTGGTTCATCCACGTTGTAGCTTGATGCAGTTTTCTGGGTCTATCCATGTTGTAACATGATTCAGGATAATGTGCCTACACTTTCTTGTGGCACTGACACTTGGATTTGTTTTCGTGTTGGGATTTGCTGGAGAGAGTTTGCTCACCTGCCACGTGGTCGAATCTGTGTGGCTTGAATGTTGTGTTGCAGGTTTTTAGATGTGCATGTGTTTTCTTCCTGCTGAGAAAGTTGATTTTTAGCTTTATTATTTGTAGAGGGTCCAAACTGAATCCTTATGTTGCAAGCCCTGAGTTTATAGTCCTGCACTGTTAGATCCAAAGCAGAACCATGTTGTCTGCAGACGATTTTTACTCTCAAAAGACCAGTCTGCAGGTTCAAGAAACCCAATTTCCCAGGCAGCCGCACTGAAACTGTTGAGAGAAGCCTAAAGGATCTATTTCTTGGGTTCGGAGAGGCTTTGCCGGGAGGGAGCCCAGTAGTGGATGTAGGAGAGCAAGTTCTCCTGAGTCCCCTGCGCCCCCTGAAGTCCCAGCAGATGATAGGACAGGAAGCGATGAGATATGGCAGCAGACACTGGGAAACGACGTCCGTAGAAGAGAGTTGTACAGACTTAGGGATGAAATGAGAAATTGGAAGCCTGTCAGCAAATCAAGCAGAATGAGGGTGTAGAATCAGCAGGGTGGGCTCTGCTTGGAGGTTGGCGAGTGTGGACGCGCTGCAGGCCTGGAGAGTTCCACATCATAGGCCGCTGTCCCCGGTGTTCTCTCCCTGTCCTCTTTCCCTTCTTGTTTGTCTTTTTGAGAAAGCGCATGTGAGCGAGCGGGGGAGGGACAGGGGGGGAGACTGAGACTATCTCAAGCAGGCTCCATGGTCAGCACGGAGCCTGGAGCCTGATGTGGGGCTTGATGTCATGACCTTGGGATCATGACCTGAGCTGAAATCAAGAGTCTGGATGCTCAACTGACTGAGCTTCCCAGGCGCCCTGTCCCTTGTTGTTTTGAGACAGGCAGTTGATAGCATTTCAGGCGAATATTTCTTTACAGAGATTGTGTTCTCTGCCTGGGGAGCATTGGGGCTTCCTGGGTGTGTGCCTGCACCCCAAGAAAAGCTTTCTTGTGTCCTCTGTCTTATGGAGATGATTTCCCCAGCCTTCATCGGTGGACAGGCTTGCTCGTGGGAATGGGCACGGAAGGGCCCTTCCCATTCTGGAAGGGATCTAGCGAGAAGAGGAACCTTCCACAACACTGGAGGAAGCCACAAGGCCAGCTGCAGCTCCTCTTTAAGTATGCACAGCCCACTGGGACCTCCAGGCAGATGGGGAGGGGGGACAGGGAGGACCCCCAAAACTCAACAGCACCAGGGAGAAGACTAATGCAGCAATTTTATAGGGAGAGTGGCTGACCACAGAAGACCAAGAATTCTGAAATAGAACCCTGAAATGTGACCTCCAGAGACCTGGACAGGGAGACACGGCCGAAGCCCCAGTGCTGGTCCCTCCAGTCACAGTCCCAGAGCCGGGGACTGAGCAGGAGAAATCCCAGAACACTAACAGGGGAGACAGGACTGGGGCGGACTCTGTGCGAGGCCATGCCATGGGCTCTGCTGCTTGGGGGAGCAGAGGGTGGGTGAGGCCCAGGGTTCAGCGGCCATAGGAAGCGGGGCTGGGTTTGCCCATTCGCAGCACCAGCGTCTGGGAGCAGTGAGGACACATGGGGCCTCCGCGTGCTTAGACCCGGCAGCACCCCCGCCCCAGCTCCTCCCTGGCCCCGCACCATCCCCCCTGGGGCAGTGGGCAGCACCCCCTCTGTCTGGAGCAGAAGCTGTGCCATACACAGACTCTTACACAGAAATGAGATCCCAGAACCAACGCGGTTGCTTCACAGAGAAGTGGACTTGCAGGCATGGAGTTCCCACCATGAATGGCCAGCCGTCCTCCTGACAAGCTCACTTAGGGCCCAACAAACCCACCTAACTCATCAGCGTCCGATGGAGAGCCAGCCGTTCTGTTCTGGGGGGAGATTGGGCCTAGATATCATTGTTTAATAATAAATTTTAACACACAGCAACCCCCAAACAGCAGTCTGTTGTCAGAATAAAATGGGCGGGGGCAAGGGATATACTTTTGGAGGCAGAGGAAAGTATGATTTTTGTGGAAGGTTAATTATAGAAACTAGGAGTAAATTTCAGGTTGACTCTGCTTTGTGCTGTTTTTAATAAATCTCAAGAAAGACTCTGACCTGAGATTGACAGGTGAGGCAGGGTAGCCGCAGGAACCGAGAGCTAGCTGGCTGGGAGGCAGGTAAAGCCAAATGCAGGAGCTAAGAGAAGAGACCTGTCGTGGTACTAGATGCATCCTCGGAATTTTAAAACTCCCATTAGGATCCACCCAGAGCTACACTGACAACGGGGAGCGTTAAATTGGTGCTGTGATCCAGGTAAGTGTTTCTGAAGAAGCCTCTGAAAGCAGATCATGGAAACAGTAGTCAGACAGACAATGGAAAAAAGTCTCTTTGAGCCGGAAAAGAACACCAGCTGCATCCATGTGTTGAAAAGGCTCATCATTCTGCATTAGATAAGATGAGGGGAAAGGGCAAGTGTTTGCTGCTGGAATTTTTAAATATCAAGACTGTAGTAACCTACAAACAGAAGAGGGAGAGAGAAGGACACTTATAAAGAAGGGAAATTCAGGATGGCTTCAGCCCCTCCCTCCTACAACATTGCCAGAAGACTGGATCCAAGGTGTATGTAGAGTTTCCAGGTTGTAAACAGGGTTGTAACCTAGAATGAAATAATCACACTGAGTGTTGTTAATTTGTGAAGGCAGCAGAAAGAGGTTCTCTGGAGGCACAGAGAAGTGGGATCTAGCACTTTGCCTTTGGTGGGAGCTCACCCTGCCCTCCCTTTGGACTTCATTGGAGCTCACCCTGCCCTCCCTTTGGACTTCATTGAGCCATGACGGGTCTTTACTGTTTTAAGACCACTTGACCTTGCTTTCCTGCTGCCTGTAACCTGAAATCTTCCTGATAGAACATGGATGCATTTTTTATGAATAAAACTTTTTCAAAGGTATATTCCAATGGGAAAAGCTCAGGAAGGGAAGAGTTGTGATACAAAATAACTGCTGTTGAATTTAGGTCATTTAAATGTAAGTTAAGTCCAAATGTTTGTAAATTTGGTTACAGATAAAAATTCAAATGTAAGTAATTCTCGCAAGGGAAACTACCAGCGGAAAAACTTTAAAAAGCCCAGTTATTTGATAACAATACCATCAATCATAAATCTGGGCTTAGGTTGCACTGATAGAATCTGAGAAGTGGGTTAGGGGAAAGTAAAGGTTTTACTTCTTACACAGGGGGATATCTTTTTATTTTCAACATTGACAGTGAGAAAAGTATAGGTAGTAGTGTGCTTTTTTAAAAAAAGATTATATAAAGGGAACCACTAAAAAATTTAGAATAGGATGTAAACATTCCACATCATGAGAGGGAGAAAAACATATGAATTTGATCATTGGATAAGGTCATGTCAGGTAAAAGTACCAGGGTCTGGTTATGCTCTCTTCATTGGCTTTTAAAATTTATTTAGATGACAATTACCTCCTTAACCTTGGGCCACATTTTGGAAAATCTATAAGAAGCAAATGCCTTTTTTGGGAGGGGTCGGTGGGAGATCCATTTTGCAGAGTGTATTTGTTTAGAAATTTGGGTGCTCGCTTCGGCAGCACATATACTAAAATTGTTTAGAAATTTGGGTCCTCTGTGACTCATCTCTGTGCTGTTTTTTGGAGTATTTGTGGACAGATTCAGGAAGGTCTTTGAGGTGGAAAGGCTTGGGAAGGGTGGTGGTGTGGCAGGAGATAAGGTAAGGGGAGGGAGTCTGGAGTGGCAGCCACCCCTTCCCTCCCTTCTGTCAAAGGCAATCCTTCCAAGGCCCAGGAAGACTGAAGAAAAGGAAGAGGAGAAAGCCCTGATTGCTCTGGTGGGGGCATCTGTGGTCAGCCCTGAGGAGCCTGCCTTCTTGGGGCCTGAAACTCTTAAAATTTGGAATGTCCTCTTTAAGGAAAAGAAATTGGATCCTCTTTAAGGATGCAAAATTGGATATCTAAGTGAATATTTACTTAGAATGAAAAAGAAGTCACAACAGCATACAAGTTTTAAAAACCTCTTAAAACCACAAGTTAAAACCCAGAAAAATCATGCAGTCTTTTCTAGCAAAGACTATATAGTACTCCCCCCAAACCCCCGTGCTAACTGAAGATCTTGTCACCTGATGGTAACCTGGGAACATACTGTACTGTAAAGAGAATGGAAAGATAATCGAGTCTTTCTTCTAGGATGGTTGAATGAAAACTTCTCATGATGGGTAATTTAGGGAAGTTTAAGATTTGAGTCATAAGGGGTGCCTGGGTGGCTCAGTCAGTTAAGTGTCTGGCTCTCGATCTCTGGTCAGGTCTTGATATCAGGGTCATGAATTCAAGCCCTGCTCTGGGCTCTATGCTGGGCATGAAGCCTACTTAAAAAAAAAAAAAAGTTCAGTCATCAGTTTTAAGTTTCCATTGTAATACAAGATTTAAAAAAAAAAAATTTTGAAGCTTTCCCCAGTCTTGTTTTTCTGGTTTTGTATTTTACCCAGTTATTCCAGTTCCTGGACCCAATTTCAACATGGGATGGGGATCTCCCACATACCAGGCAATTTTCGGACACCAGCAGGGTATCTGGGAATTCAGCTCAGTTCTGACACTGTCCACCAGGAGACAGCACCACATCTCACAGGTTAAGGGCTTGGTCCTACAAGAGTGCTCCTCCCACATCAGAGGCCATCAGAAGGCCCTAGGCTGTCCCCTGTGCTTCTCATCCACCCACTACAACCTGGAGGTTCCAAACATTCCTCTCGTAGGTTGGCTTAATTTGCTAGAGGTGCTCATGGAGCTCAGGGGAACGCTTCCCTAGGTTCGCTAGCTTATTATAGGACATGATAAAGGATAGGCATCAACAGCCAGATGAAGAGATGTGTAGGGTGAGGTCCCCAGCAAAGGGGGAGCTTGGGGTGTGGCTCGGCAGCACGGGGAAGTATTCTGAATCTCCGAGTGTGGAAGCTCTCCAAAAAGGACCAAGAAACTGTCCTCTTGGGTTTTTATGGAAGCTCCATTACATGGTCATGATTGACAGTCTTTAGCTATTGGCTGATTCAATCTTCACCCCTCTCCCTGGAGGTGATGAAGAGTGGGGACCCGAAAGTCCCAGCCCTCTGGTCACACGGCTGGTCTTCATGACAGCCAGCCTGTTGCCCTCAGGTGAGGTCTAAGTCACCTTCATTAATAATAAGACCGTCATTTCACCCTGTGGCTCTGAAGTGTTTTCAGGAATCATGGATAACAACCAGGTGTAGCTGAGAAATCTATTTTAGTCATCAGAGTGACCATCATGTTTTTGTTTTTGTTTTTTTTTGAATGGTAAAACATTGAGAGGTGAAATTATTCTGAAATTATACACAGACAGAAGTGATTGGAATGCATTTAAAAATTGCCTTTAGGTTGTGTTTGAGTTCCACCATTTAATCATGACTTGCAGATGAGTATGTTTGGGAATTCTGTCACCTGAAAATGTGTTTCTTCAGGCTGTTTTGTTGCTTAGCTGGCAGTTTTGTGTGTCATTTCATTTGTAAAGTCTGGAGCGGCCAGACCTCATCAGGATGAGATGTGTCTGATTTATTGGACTGATCAAGCTTCAGCACAGACTTGCTAGTTTAGGACTGGAGGTTTAAAGCCTGTAAGTGTGGGAATTCTAAGTGTTTCACAGTTAGCACGGAGGGGAACAAATACGGTATATTTATTACGTGTTGTATCACCATGTAGTTTCCTAACACAGAGTTTCCATTTTGATAAGACTTCAGTGAGAATCAGATCTTCTATTTGAAAATTTACATATCAGATGATTGGAAACATTTTCCACAGACAGCCCTCTGACTCTGTCCTCCGTCACCCTCATTTCTGGTGCCGGGCCCTGGGAGACACACTGTGAAGGCACCAACCCTAACCCTATGCTGCTTCATTTTTTTGTCGCGTAAGTAGGTACAGGGGGGCCAGGGAGCCTTCCCAGAAGTTGTGTGTCCATCAGGGATGGCTGGCTAACACCGCTAACAAGCCTCCTGCATCTGCAGAATGCCCGCCCCTGGCAGGGGGAGAGCAGAAGGTGGGGTGGAGCAGTGGTCTTCAGCCCGGCCAGCTTGCTGGAGGTTCACGTGCACAGACGAGCAGAGGTGCTGCCGGCCCCCGGCCAGTGTGCTGGAAGGGCCGCAAGTGCTGGGTCCTGAAGCCTGTGCTTCCTTAGCGCGGCGGTCAGTGAGGGCTGCTGGTGGTCGGACCTCAGAGCCAGACCCGGCTAGGCCAGGTGCCACCCTCTGAAAGCCAGCTCCTCCCCCACAGCGATGCAGGGGGGTCTCCCCCCTCTGCCCCTCAGGCTGTCCCTTCACCTCAACAACAGGGAGCTCGCTTTCTCCTGTCGGTAGGTGGAACTCCCCGCCCCCCCGTTAATTTCTCAGGCCGGGCTTGTGGCAGAGAGCTGCTGGCTCCACTCTGGGGGGGTGGGGGGTGCAGTGTGGGAGCATCTGGAGCCAGCAGTGGGCTAGGCTTGCCTCTTTTCACCCCAGCTACCCTGGGAGGGACCTGCCCGCAGGCCCAGGGATGGGAAGCCGGGCTCAGGTCTCACTCGCAGGAATCCAGTTGTCTGACCAGAGGGAGGCTGGATTGGTGCCCGTGGTCCTGACTGGAATCCTGGCACAGGAGGCAACTCCCTCCTGGAGCTATAGGGTCGGGAAGGAGTTGAGGAGGGAGTGTGCATGACTGAGAATTACTGTCAGTCGAAGCTTCTTGCTCAGTTCTTGAGCTCACCACCTCTGGGAACACACCCGGGCCCTGGGTGCTTTTGTTCACGTGCAGGAAAGTGTCCCTGCCGCGTTCCCTCCCTTCCTTTGCAGAAAGGTTGTTTCTTGCACTTGTGTGAACAGACATGAGCCTATTCTCTTGCCCATCCTGCTGCTTGGAAATGAGCTTCTTGTTTGTCCCTATGATGCTTATTTATGCAGTTACAATAAGAAACGCAGGGGCTCCTGGCTGGTTCGCTTGGTAGAGTGTGTGAGACTGTCTTGGGGTTATGAGTTTGAGCCCCATGTTGGAGTTAGAGGTTACTAGAAAAAAAATACATGTAAATTATTACTGATGCTTTCTCTTATTCCTTGCCTTTTTCATTTACTTTCCTGAGAGTCCTTACCTATTGGTACCTAAAGCTCTTCCTTTTTTTTTTTCTTTATCCCCTGCCTTCCTCCTCCCAATTCCTGCTAATCTTGGACTCAGTTGTGATTTTTTTCTTCTTCTTCTTCTCACTTTCTTTATTTTGTTTTATTTTTAAAATAGAATTTATTGTCAAATTGGCTAACATAGTGTGTAAGGCATGCTTTGGTTTTTAGGGTAGATTCCCGTGGTTCATTGCTTACATACAATGCCCAGTACTTATGCCAACAAGTGCCCTCTTCAGTGCCCATCACCCATTTTCCCCTCTCCCTCACCCATACCTCCTGTCAACCCTCAGTTTGTTCTCTGTATTTAATAGTCGCTTAGGTTTTACCTCCCTCCCTTGTAACTGTTTTTCCCCTTCCTTCCCCCCATGGTCTTCTGTTAGGTTTCTCAAGATCCACATATGAGTGAAAACATGATATCTGCCCTTTTCTGACTGACTTATTTCACTCAGCATAAGACTCCATTGTATATATAAACCACATCTTCTTTATCCATTCGTCAGTTGATGGACATTTGGGCTTTTTCCATACTTAAGACTATTGTTGAAAGTGCTTATGAACATTGGGGTACATGTGCCCCTATGAATCAGCACTCCTGTATCCCTTGGATAAATTCTAAGTAATGCTATTGCTGGGTCGTAGGGTAGTTCTATTTTTAATTTTGGGGTAACCTCCACACTGTTTCGCAGTTTGCATTCCCACCAACAATGCAAGAGGGTTCCTGTTTCTCCACATCCTCGCCAACATCCGTAATTTCCTGGGTTGTTCATTTTAGCCACTCTGACCAGTGTCTTCTCACTTTCTTTAAACAGCTGCATAATATTCTATTGTGTGGATGTGCCAGTTGGTTCCGCCAGCACCTTGCTGATGGGCACTTGTTCTGATCTTCTGATGTTGTATTGCAGTGAGTAGCCTGGTGAATATGCCACTTTTTTGCAAATGTGTCTGAGACAGAGGTTTTCAGAAGTGGGATTCCTGAGCCAAATGAATTTGAATGTTGAAAATGAATTTGAAATGTTGGTAGACATCACCAGACTTTGCTCCACACCCCTTTACTATTTTTACCTCCCACCAGCAATGTGGGAGACTAGGGGACCACATGCCTCGTGGACAGCAATGCTGGCCATCTTCAGCCTGTGGGTCAGAAGGAGCTTCTCAGGTTCTCATTAGCTTTTCTCATCATGTGGCTGTTTATTTAGTGGGCCCTTGGTCTTTTCAGCTTCTAGAAGGTCAGTTAGAGGAACCAGTTCCCACAGATTGCAAATGTTATCTCCCGACTTGCCTTTTCTCTTGTGACTTTGCTTCTGACTCTTTGTGTGCTTCGTACTTTTGTTTCATCTTGCCGTGAAGAAGACCTCAGTTTTTTATGCTGTCACTGGTATTCATTTTTCTCTTTGGTGGAGTCTGAATTTAGAGTCCTACTTAGGACGGACTTCCCCATTCCAAGATTATAAAGGAATTTGCTCATGTTGTCTGTTTTATTTTACAGTTAATCTCTGGAGATTTGGAGTTTATCCTTATGCATGGTATAAGGTATAAATACAACCTTATCTTTTTTTCCCTAAATGCTGTATTGTCTGGGCATGATTTATTAAAAAGTTGATCTTTATCTTGCTGCCTTTATCATATACTGAGTTTCCATCTGATCTGAGCCATCCTGGTCTTACTTTCCTGTTCCCTTGGTCTGTCTGTTTTTAGGCCAGTACCTCTCCTGGTTTTCCTCGTGGAGCCCATAATATTTTAGTATCAGTTAGGATTTGTCTTTTCCCCCACATTTTTCTTCCTTTATAGAATTTCATGGCTATTATTATTTTTTTAGGATTTTATTTTTAAGTAATCTCTACCCCCTATGTCATGGGGCTCGAACTCACAGCCCTGAGATCTAGATTCCCATGCTCTCAGCCAGCCTGGTGCCCCTGTTGTTTGGTTGTTTTAACTTAGGATCTTTAGAATCTGCTAGTCTACCAACAGAAAATAAAATAGCTGGTGTGTTGAGATTGCATTAAATTTAAATTTAGATTACCTTGGGGAGAATGACCTCTTTCATGTTGCATCTTTTTATGCAAGAACATGGTATGCCTTTGGATCAAACCCGTTCATGTCGTTCAAGGGGATGTTCAAGTTTTCTTTCCACTTCCATAAGTTTTTTGCACTTATTATTAAATTTGTTTCTGGATAGCTAATATCTTTCTGCTATTGCTGGTGAAGTACTCTTTTCCATTTATTATGTAACTAATTATTTGAGGCACCTGGACTCGCTTACCAAATTATTTTATTGTTTTTATTTTATATTTTCTTTATTTTTTTAAAGTTTATTATTTTGACAGTGGACATGCATGAGTGGGGGAGAGGCAGAGAGAAGAGGGAGAGAATCTCAAGCAGGCCCTGCTCAATGCAGAGGCCAACGTGGGGCTCAAACTCATGATCTCATGATAGCAAGATCACTACCTGAGCCAATATCAAGAGTCAGATGCTTAACTGAACCACCTAGGTTTCCCAATTTATTGGTTTTAGAGTCAGGTTTTTCTATTTTTTTTTTTAAGGGACTGCTTTTTTTGTTTATTTTTGAGAGACAGAGCACAAGTGGGAGAGGGGCAGAGAGAGAGGGAGACACAGAAACTGAAGCAGGCTCTGAGCTGTCAGCACAGAGCCTGACGTGGGGCTCGAAATCACGAACCATGAGATCATGACCTGAGATGAAGTCAGACACTTAACTGACTGAGCCACCAAGGCGCCCCAGAAACAGAATTTTCAATCAGTTCTCTTGAGTTTTCCACTGATAGGGTCATTTCCTTGGCAAGTGATAATTTTGTCTCCTTTCCAGGCTGTATTATCATGATTTTAGTGTCATCTCAATTGTATTAGCCCTTGACTTCTGTTTTTTTCTTTCTTTCTTTCTTTCTTTTTTTAAGATTGTTTATTTTGAGGGACCAAGAGGAGCAGAGAGAGAGAGAGGAAAGAGCTGTGAGTTCTGTTTTGAAAATGATCATTTTGAGATTCTAGTGAGCCCTCCATATGGAGATGTAGGCTTGGAGCTTAGGAGAGAGATAATAGGGAAAAATCAGATTTGGAAGCCACTGACTAAAGATGGTGGTTAAACTGGGAGCATATGTGTTTCTGAAAGAAGAAAGGGCAGTGGGGAAAGGGGACCGAGCTGAAGATGGTGTGGTGATTGTGCGGTTGACACAGGCAGAGACTTTGGCGGGGAGGGCGAGCAGGGGCTGGCTCCCTGCTCTCACTTTTACAGAGACCTTACTTTCTAGAGCACTTTCAAGTTCATGCCAAGACCGAGCCCAAAGTGCAGAGGTTCCCCCATCTACCTGCTGTCCCCACCTGTCCCCCAGTGTGAGCGTACCTCATGGGACTGGTCTCCTTGTTACAAGCATGAGCCTGCAGTGACAGGTCCCTGTCACCCAAAGTCCATAGTCTACATTCAGGGCCCAGTCTTGGTGTTGTACATTGAGTGGGTTTGGACAGGTGGATGGTGACGCGTGTCCATCATTAGAATGTCCTACAGAAGAGGGTCACCGAAGTGCTTTCTTCTGAGATGCTCTTTTACTTCCTCCTTCAGTGTACTTACCGTGCTTTGGTTTGTATTTCCTTGCTAAGCCTGCTGTTTTCATTAGTCTTTACTGAAGTTCGCAGTGTTATTAGCAGTCATTTTTCTTCAGCCCTCCAAACCCCCCCCCCCCAACCAATCTTTTCTTCTGTTTGAAAGAGAAGAATTTCTTTAGTGGAAATTGAACAATTACCTGAAGGATGGAATTATGTTTGAACAGGAGCCTGAGGGTTGTTCTTTGGGTTACAAATGAAGCAATTAAATAGATATGAAGATTCACAGCTGCCACCCCCCCCCCATTTTCATGGAAGTGAACGTAAACAGCAGTTCATTTAAAAAGGATGTGAGTCATAACATATGAGCCACTCATTGTTACTATGGTGGGAACAGGTTCAGTAGACGTTTTCCTAGGTTTGAATGAGGAGATTTGACAAACTGTAATAGAGTCTGTCTCTCGGGTGTTTCAGATGTACCTTGTGTTCCCGCCCCCGCTACCTCGGCCCTCCTTGCTTCACATCTCAGTCAGACCGCTGGGCAGGCCTGGGTTCTAGCAACAGAGGCCCAGCACTCAGGAGGGGAGCTAAATCTCTTCTCCCTCGGGTTGGCCGTTCTTGCCTTCCCTGGAGGTTGGCTGAGTCTTGAGACTTTTTATAGGAAGTGGGCAAACTCCTGCGCAGAACATAGAAGTGGAACTTCTAATTGGCAGGAACTCCTGTGGGAATAAAAACTGTGTTTCCAGTGGAACCCAGAGAACAAGGTCAACGAGCGGTGGGCATTGCTTCTGGGTCCTGGACTTCGCCAGTGGCCGTCTGCCTCCGGAGCCTCCTTTGGCCAAGTGGGGGTGGTGGGCTGTCCTCTGAAGAAGCTCGGGTAGAGCTCACTCGGCGCCAGGCGGCTGCGCCCTGTGGGGTCTGGTCCCACCTGTGCCTCCAGCCCCTGGAGAGTCGTGGAGGCCGCACTCCCTGAAAAGAATCGGAGGGTGCCGGCCACGCGGGCTGCTGGGCTTTGCACGGCTCCACGAATCACTTTTCTGAGCCCCTTCTCACCAAGTGTCCCTCTGCTTGGACGCAAGCCTGCTCTGAGCTGTTGAGCGAAGAAACATCATTGTGTGTCCACGCCTCCCTCCTCAAGAGTGTCAGGAGCTGGTCCAGGCTTTTCAACTAGTAACCTTGGGGCAGCTGTTTTGATGAAGTTGGCTTTCGTATGAAGCTTTATTTGTTGGTGTTAAAGGGAATCTTCTTTTTTATTAAAAAAATTTTTTTAATGTTAGAGAGGGGCAGCAAGTGGGGGAAGGGCAGAGAGAGGGAGAGAGAGAATCCTAAGCAGGCTGTGCTAACAGCACAGAGCCTGATGCAGGGCTTGAACTCATGCACTGTGAGATCATGACCTGAGCCGGTGTCAGGAATCGGATGCTTAACCGACTGAGCCACCTTGGCACCCCTAGAGAGTTGTCACTTTAGAACAGTGATGAGGAAGTTCAGTTTCAGTATTCTCTCTGAAACCACACCCAGTAGCAGGTGGATATAGGTTCACGGTCAGAAGAATGGAGGCTGCAAATTAATCCTAAGAAATGGTTATTTGCTGTTATGTAATCTTCGGAATTTCTAAACCCGTGTCTGTGTCGGCGTGGCATAGTTTGTTCAGATTCCAAAGCTTTGGATTCATGCTTAGGATGTAATCCTAGAGCATTTAGTTGAAAAAAGAAAGTTAAACTGGCCTGCTGGCCTGAAACCTCCCTCCCCAGGCCCCCCCCCCAAAAGTACTGGGAAGTCAGCTTTGCTGAGTCTCTTAGTTTTGGAGGGATATTCGCCTCTGGAGGGGTATCCTCAGCTGGCTGGGCAGGTCTGGTTTTTAAGCAACAGCCAATCCTATCTATACAGACATTTCAGAATTTCTTTAATCAGTGGTAGATTTGTATATCCCAACCTCTGCTGGTTTTCCTTAATGGGAGGCTTTATTTTTTCATGGTACAGAGGGGTAGAGAGAAAAAAGCAGGAAGCTTCACGCCCCGATCGGGCTGGTGTCCCTGAGGGCCGTACTGGATCTTCCGGGATGAAGAAGCTACACAAATCAGCCACCAGCTCTTGTGTTACTGTGTTACTGACGTGTAGCATTTTGTTTTTTGTTCCAACGTAGTACCTCTGAAGTGACTATCCTGTCAGAAAGAGTCCTTGGTAGGTTTCTGAGAACAAGGGCATGACACGCAGTGGCTCTGCAGCAGCTTGGCAGGGAGGATGGAACAGCTGGCACGGTGCACAGAGCTCGGGGCGGCAGTGCACAGCCCACGTGGTGGAGAGCAGGCGACGCTGTGGAAGTAAGTCTGTAGGAAGACACCTCTCTGACCTGTGTCAGGGCGTGTAGCATGGGACGCGCGGTGATGGAGCCGTGAAGGGTGACAGGTCTGCAGGCGTGGAGGGCGCACGCTTGTGGCACAGAAGCGTGGTGAACCCCGGGAGCCAATTCGGTGTGGCTGCTGGTTTGGTGGGAGACGTGGGTGGAAAGCTCACTGAGGACGCGAAGAGAGACGCTCGAATGATGCGTCCGAAGTTTCCATTGTTTTTGTGGAGCAAGTGGGGAAGACCCTGGGTAATGGGATGACCTTCCTCACCGGCGTGTGCCACGTCCTTCATTTTTTCAACAAATCCTGCCAGCCCTCTCATTCCTGAGTATTAGGAAGTCCACTGTCTCCTTCAGGATGACTCTTTGCGACCTAGGAATTGCCCCCGAGACCTCCAGGGCTTCCTAAAGTCCCAAGGGCTGGTTTGGCCACGTGCTGCGAGAATGGACCCCCCGCCCCGCCGCCCCAGGCCCCGAGACTTCCAGCTCCTGGTCGGCGCTCCCATTCTCATTGTTCTTCCCTAAACACAGCTGCCTGGTGGGCCCCCTGGGTCCCCAGGGGCTTCCAGTCTTCAGTACCAGCTGTGCTGAAACCCAGCCCTTGCCTTGAGTGTCCAGGCATCCATGTTGAGCCTCAGTCACTTCTGGTGACATTCTCTTTGGGGCTTTTGGCATCCTCGCTTGCCATCAGACCTCAGTTGGGGGGCAGGGTTCCCTTGAACTTCTACCAGGAGAGAATGAGGTGTGTCTCCCTTCCCCGTAGATACTCCCCGGCCCAGATGCACATTTGACAAGCGGGTTTTGAGTTCTTGGGCAGGCAGCCCTTGGCCAGAACCTGGAACATACTTGAGTTTTTTTCCCAGGGCCCTGGGTTCCTACAGGCCTGATAGTTGCCTAGCTGCCAGACCACTGGCTCGCAGAACCCGCCCCCTCCCGCCACAACAGATCTCTGGTGGCCTCCAAGACATGTGAATGCTGCCTCACCAGGTTCCCGCGACACCTGACAAAGGTTGCTGCCTGGGGCTTTGTGTGCAGGGAGGTGACCATCAGCCCTGTGATGGAGGAAGATAACTATGTAGTGTAAAGGCTGGATTACTGATGAGATTTTGACCTAGGGTGGAAGCCCGGCTACCGATGAAGATGAAGAGACAGACATACTGCATTCGACAAAACAAACTCATTACTGAGGCGGAATTGGTAGGATTTGGTGACCTCTGGGGATGAGTCAAAGCAAATCTGCAGCTTTGTCTAGTGCGGTTTATAATCAAGCCTCGAATTGAGGGATGCAGTTGAACGAACAGCGTGTGTAGGGGACAAGATGATGGGTTAATTTTTGGACATGTTGATGCACCCGTAGGATCGCCTGGTGATGGCCGGCGGGCAGTTGAATATACTGGAGGCATCGACAGCTAGGTGATGAGATGGTCACAGCATTGGGGATAACCGAGAGCAGTGGGGGATGAGGAGTGGATTTCAGGGAGCAGCAGGATTTAAGGGAGCTGGGAAGGAGGAGGAATCCTGGGCCAGATACCAGGAGACTCAGAATGGATCAGGGAGGGGAGGGGCTCTGTGACGTTGGTTTCGAGTGGCCAGAGAAGCAGAGTACTGTGGGGAGGTAGGCAGGGCATCGGGAGCATCAGACCCCACAGCTAACTGTTGACACAAGAAAGTGGACCTACCGCTTGGGGGCTTTGGTTGCAAATCACAGAAAGCAACTAACTAATTTATGTCTGTAAGGACATCTTTGGAAAGATATGGGGCAAGTCCCGGAACGTACGGGAAGTCTGGAGAGCCAGAAAAGTGACTGCAGCTAAAGGAAGCTGGGCAGCCGGAACTGGTTTCAGCCCGGCCATGTGAACAGTGTGGTTTAGGTTGTCCTTTGGCTACTGCTCAGCTTCCATCTATATGGCGACATGCGGGCATCAGGCCAGGATCCCAATGCTCTTAAGCTGTCCCATGAGCTCCTCCCTCTTGGTTTGATCATCTTCCAGTTAGAAGTGGGCTCCGCGCTTGGGAGATAAGGAGACGGTCTCCCTGAAAAATGCTGTCAGGACATCGCATGAGCTGTGAGTAGGTATCTGACTTCCTGCAGAGCTCTGTGTCTTCTAGTCCGTCCCGTCCCCTCGCCTGGATGTCCGTCTCCCTGACCCCTCCTCCTCAGCCTCCAGGTGTCTCTGTGAATGTTGCCTCCTCAGCCTTCCCAGACCCTCAGAGTTTTCTGTTTCTCTTTTCCCTTGTAGAACTTTTGGGGCATTTTGTAGTAACAACTGTGTGGATGTGGAAATGTGGTCTTTCCATTTTACTGGACAGAAGGCTGGGCATCGCCCCTGATGTGGGGCACCAAGCCTGAGACCGAGCAGGTGTTCAGCTTATTTGGTAAATGAAAGAAAGTCCAGGGTGTCGTTAGTACAGTTGGCAGGGGGACAGGCATAGAGGACCCCAAGGAGGCGCAGGGCACCTGCAGGGGAGCCGTGGGGACCCTGACAGGAAAGCCATAAGGGAAGCTGTTGGTGGAGCCGTGGCTGCTGCATGATAACCTGTGTAGCCAGAGTCGTTGCTTAGTTCCTTAAGGAGCAGCTCCTCCTTGGGAGTTTCTAGGTGAAAGATGTTAATAGTAATTATTTTTAATAATAACAGTGGCAATAGCCCTCATGGTTCACATTTACCCTCTCCTATGTGCCTAGTGCTGCACTCGGCACTTTGCATTTGCAACATTAGCTCATTTGTGATTCCTACAAGAACCCTGAGGTGCATACCATAAGCCCTGAGTTTGAGATGAGAAACTGACGCTTAACTAGATTCAGTAGTTTGTACAAGGCTTAGAAGGCTGGAGTTGGGCTGTGGACCCACAGTTGCCTGTTCTGGGGAGTCTTCCTTGGCAACACTGTATTTTGTCTTTATTTTTTTAAGTTTGTTTATTTAGAGAGAGAGCAGGTGTGCCCAGAGAAGGAGGGAGAGAGAATCCCAAGCAGGCTCTGTGCTGCCAGGGAGGAGCCTGATGAGGGGTTTGAACTCCCCAACAGTTAGATGGTAACCTGAGCCGTTAGCCGACTGAGACACCCAGCACCCCCCCCCCCCAACGGCAACACTGCATTTTAAGAGGAGAAATGTATCATTTTTTGGACCACATTTAAAATTCAGACGTTGGGGCCCCTGGGTGGCTCAGTTGGTTGAGAAGAAGGGGCCACTGGGCTCTTCTGAAAGAGCTGTGAGGAAAGATTCTTCCAGGGGCACCTGGGCGGCTCAGTTGGTTGAGCGTCCAACTTCGTCTCAGGTCATGATCTCGTGGTTCATGAGTTTGAGCCCTGTGTCGGGCTTTGTGCTGACAGCTGAGAGCCTGGAGCCTGCTTCAGATTGTGTGTCTCCTTCTCTCTCTGTCCCTCCCCCACTTGCACTCTGTTTCTCTCTCTCAAAAGTAAATAAACATTAAAAAATATATTTAAAATAAGAAAAAGAACTATAAAAAAATAAAATTCAGATGTAATTGCCTTTATTTCTTTGGCTGTGGATTATGGTGAACTGGAGAAGAGGCAGGCTAGCCGGGTGCTCGGGCTGACTTTAATGACTGTGTATTTCCTCCTCGGGTTTCCCTACACCTCCCCTGGCTAATTCAAGTTTTACCTTCTGTTCCTCTGTTTTACTCTGTTGCTGGACAGCTGTTAAACATCTGTTACTCTCTTCTCTACAACGTGCGGTTGCTGTGTGTGTAGACAGTGGCCCTCTGTGTCCTGGCCTTCAGAGTGAAGGGCTCGCTTGGCGTTGTTTTCCCGTCACTGCGTCCTCAGGGACTCACCAGTTAACCAGTGAAGAGGTCTGACTGAATTAGGTACTTTTTCCCGTCACAGGAATAAAGGGCAAGAAGACAAGACAGAGCGGAAGGAGGAAATCTCCTATAAAGAAAAGGGTGCGTTTTACATTCTCAAAAATAGTGTTATTGAGGGTGAGAAAATCCTTTTGTGGATGGTGGCGGGAGGGTGCTTCTCAGAGGGGAACAGCCCGGATTTCCAGAAGCTAAATGTTAAAGTTGAGCACGGTTTGGTTGCAGACAAGCAGTTCTCCCGCCTCCTCCGCTTGCTTTAAAACCGTTCATTTTTAATTTTTAAGGTCATCGGGGCGGGGGGAGAGGGGAGAGGGGGCGGGGAACCTCTTTGCTACCAGCCTAGCTCTTTGAGTGTGGCCTGACCCCTGAATCTTACCCTCCCACACGAACTTGAGAACTTGATTCTTTTCTTACAAAGACTTATTTCCAACCCCTTCCCTCCCTCCAAAATACTCCATATTTGGAGCCAAGTGCTTCGAACAGAGCCTGGCTGGAGGGTGTGTTGACTATGGTCTTCCGTCCCTTGGATATGGACAAATATAAGCTTTAAAACAAATGTATAATAAAAAGGGAAGTGTGTCCCCCTAAGCCAGGGACACAGTCCTTTCCCTCATGAATGTGCTGTACTGTGTGGTCTGGTGTCCTCCGCCTGCCTCTTTGTAGCTGGAGGGAAGGTGATCGACTGTGGTTGAGATCACGAGAAGGAATGGAGAATCCAGAAAACAATTTCTTAGACTGTTCTTCGAGGAGCCTCATGTTAGCAGAGTTAAACACTTAAGGAGGGATCTAAAAGGAGGGAAGGCTTCACGTTTTCACATTCATTATTAACAAAGCTTTTACATAGAAGAACCTGAGTCAGAATGGACCCTGTTGTTTGTAGAAATCACCCCCACCTTCCACGTGTTTGCGATTAGAGAAACATGCCCAGAGCAAAGAGCCGGGCAATTGAAGCATTCTCCAGAAAGTTAGAACTTGTGTGTTTGGCTTCAGCTAAGGTCCAGTAGTTACTCATTTACATTCACTCCGGAATTTTCTGCGTGAGAAATCCTAATAAAATTTCCTGGGATATTTTCAGTGAAGTTCACAGGTTCTTGTTGACTTGGAAGATCTACGAAGAATTTGACAGCCCATTTGGGTGGAGAAATACAAATATGCTAATTATTACATGCTTAGTTGATATAAATGCTTCCCTTTGGTTTCCTGAACCAGAGCCCCAACCCAGATTTTCCCCTGGCTTGGAAAACGTGCCACGCCTCTTGCAGTCCCACAGCACCCGCGGTAGGGGGCGTCCTCGTTGGTCCCGTTCTGAGTGGGAACGCTTCCAAGTCTGGTGTTCCTTGGCGGTTTCTGCCAGAGAGCCTTCTGTGAGGTTCAGAAGGCTTCTATTCTTAGTTTACTGGATTTTTTTTTAATAAGAAAAGGCTGTTGAATTTTAAATCAAATGCTATTTTCCCCATCTATCGATGGTCATGTGTTTTTCATTATGAGCCTCTCTGTCCTGTTTGACTTGTTATTTTTAAACCATCACTGACTCCAGGTGTTTAACTCCTTTAAGACGCTAACTTCACGGCAGTGTTACCGCATGTGTTTCTCCTTGGATTTGGTTTCTCCTTTGCTCTGTTCCTATCTGCTTGCTTCTCTGTAACGATTTCTGCTTTTCCAGTCAGTTAGTGATTGATTGGTTTGTTTGTTTTAAAGCCTCTCCCGTCGTTCCCTGAGTTTAGGGGAAAGTGAGAGCACACCCGTGTGCTTCCCAGGCTCAGGGACCCCCAAATGCCAGCCTGCCGTGGGCAGCTCGTGCTGCACAGGAGCTGACATGTTCTCGTAACCTTCGAGCCATCCCGCTGCCTTTACTTGGAGATCCTGACCCTGCGAATCAGAGTTTGGCATTGCATTACAAAGCCTGACAACTTGGCCTGAAGTTTCAGAAGACTGGAAGTTTCCTTCTAGATCCTTGGCTGTGGAGGAGCTGTGCAATCTCCAGTGGGGTTTCCAGGCCAGACTGCTGACCCCACCTGGACTGTGAGATAAAAACCACATGGATTCCACCCTGCTGTGCCCTAAAATAGTGCTGCCCTGCTTCCCCACCCCCATTTAACGTCAAATTCCTCAAGCTTTCTACCTCTCAGATGTTTGTGGAGGGGAAGGAGGATGCCAGATGTGGTACAGCGCTGTCCAGTCTGCTGCAGATGGGCTGGGGTTCACGCTTCCAGGCAGGGACCGAGGACGCGCCCACCTCGCTCTCTAGGAGAAGTTCGCAGGGATTGTTGTTTGCAGGTGTGGGCGGGTGGCAGGTGCGGGAGCAGTTCTGCGGGAGACCTGTCCCATTCTTCCAGCTTAAAGCAGAAGCCAGGCACAGGCACATCCCATTCTATACATACCCTCTTAGCCTGAGGTAGGGTTTTCCAGGCTAGTGACACGGGTTGATGTTCTGGGCCACCAGGGATGAACATTTCAAATCCGCTTTTCTGGGTTTAGAGACAATATTACCCTTTCCTCCCTTTTTATAAAATGCTTATTTATTTTGGGAGAGCATGCCTGAGCTGAGGAGGGGCGGGGATACTCAGCGTGAAGCCTCACTCAACCTGAGCCAAGATCAAGAGTCTGACGCTTAACCATCTGAGCCACCCAGGTGCCCCTCCTCCCTTTTTATTTTATTTATTTATTTATTTAATTTATTTTAATGTTTTATTCTGAGAGAGAGAGACAGCGTGAGCAGCGGAGGGTCAGAGAGAGAGGGAGACGTGGGATCAGAAATAGTTACCAGGCTCCGAGCTGTCAGCACAGAGCCTGACACTGGGCTCGAACCCACGAACCGTGAGATCATGACCTGAGCCGAAGTCGGACACTTAACCGGCTGAGCCACCCAGGTACCCCTCTCTCCTCCCTTTTTAAAGAATTAATAATTTCAGCATATGCTGTCTCCACCTTTAATTTTTTTGCAAGCTTCAGGGTAGCCCTACACGGACAATATTTATCTCATAACTTGATCTTTGTACCCAGAGCAGTTTCTGGAAACACTTCATTGGGTATGTGATATAGTACATATGTACACATGTCGTTGGACAATATCACATAACTAATCTTGTAATTCAGACTTTATTAACATTAGACATTTAATTCAATATACAACAGGCTAACCATTGGTTTGGAATTCGGTTTGGGGCCCCCACTGTGTGCTGCATGTGCTAGGTTTTCGTCTTCTGTGGATGGCACAGGAAGTGCCAATGAAGAACAGGTGTTTGATGGTGGCGCAGGGAACATTCCCAAACAGCAAGACTAACCCCGAACCTTATTTCTCTCTAACGGCTCGATTGAGACAAAATTTATATCCCATTAGATTTACCCATTTTTAAAATTTCTATTTAAATTTTTTTAATATTTATTTTTGAGAGAGACAGCATGCAAGTGAATGGGGAGGGGGCAGAGAGAGAGAGGGAGACACAGAATCCAAAGCAAGCTCCAGACTCTGAGCTGTCAGCACAGAGTCCAGTCTGGGCTCAATTCATCAACTACGAGATCGTGACCTGAGCTGAAGTTGGTTGCTTAACTGACTGAACCACCGCCCAGGCGCCCCTAAAATTCACCCATTTAAAGTATACAGTTCAGTGACTTCTAATAAATTTACAGAGTTGTATAGTCCTCACCTAGTCAACTTTGGAAGATTTCCATCATCCTGACAAGATCCCTAATCACTGGTGGCAGTCAGTCCTTGCACCGAGCCCCAGCCAGCGCTACTCTGCTTTCTGCCCCTAGAGATATGCCTTTTCTGGACATTTAGCATCAGTGGAATCCTATGGTATGTGGTCTTGTGCATCTGTCTGCTTTCACTTAGCATCATGTTTTCAGGGTTCACGTATGTGGCAGTAGGTGTTAGTACTCCCCCTCCCCCCACAAATAATTTCCACTGTGTGTGTATACCACAACCTGCAAATCCATTCATCCAGTGATGGATATTTGGGTGTCTCCACCTTTTGTCTACTGTAAGTAGTGGTCCGGTGAACATTTGTGTACAGATGTTTGTTTGAATACCTGTTTTTGGCTCTTTTGGGTACATACCTAGTAGAACTCTTGGGTCCTTTGGTAATTCTTTGTTTAACTCTTTGAGAAGTTGGTGAACCATTTTCCAGGGTAGTTGAACCATTTTACCTCCTACTGGCAGTGTACAAGGTTCCAGTTTCTCCACATCCTTGCCAACGCTTGTTAGTTTCTTTCATTGAAAAATTATTATAGCTCCTCCCCACCAATTATTACAGCCAAATCCTGGTTGGTATGAAGCACAATCTCATGGTTTTAATTGACATTTCCTTTTTTTTTTTAATTTTTATTTATTTCTAGGAGAGAGAGAGAGAGAGACAGCGTGAGCAGGGGAGAGTCAGAGAGAGAGGGAGACACAGACTCTGAAATAGGCTCCAGGCTCTGAGCTGGCAGTCAGCACAGATCCCGACGCGGGGCTCGAACCCACGAACCGCGAGATCATGACCTAAGTGAAAGTCGAACGCTTAACCGACTAAGCCACCCAGGCGCCCCTAATTGACATTTCCTAATGACTAATGACACTGATCATCTTTTCATGTGCTTGTTAGGTATTTGTGTATCTTCTTTGGAAAAATGGTAAGATGCTTTGAATTTTTAAATCAGGTTCTTGGCTGTTGAGTTGTAAGAGTTCTTTATGTATTCCTGATACTAGACCCTTACCAGATACGTGATTTGCATTTTCTCTCCTGTAGATTGCCTTTTCACTTTCTTTATAACTTTAATTGTGCAAAAGTTTTTAATTCTGGGAGGGGCTTGGATGGCTCTGTCTGTTAGGCGTCTGACTCTTGATTTTGGTTCAGGTCTGTTTGAGCCCCACATCGGACTCCATGTTGACAGTGCACAGCCTGCTTGGTATTCTCTCTTCCTTTCTCTGCCCCACCCTTGCTTGCTCTCTCTCAGTAAAATAAGAAATAAACTTTAAAAAAAGCTTTTAGTTTTGATGAAGTCCAATTTACCTATTCTTTTTTTTTTTTAAGTTTTTTTTAATGTTTTATTTATTTCTAGGAGAGAGAGAGAGACAGCGTGAGCAGGGAAGGGTCAGAGAGAGAGGGAGTCACAGTCTCTGAAACAGGCTCCAGGCTCTGAGCTGGCAGTCAGCACAGAGCCCAACGTGGGGCTCGAACCCACGAACCGCGAGATCGTGACCTAAGTGAAAGTCAAACGCTTAACTGACTAAGCCACCCAGCACCCCTCACCTCTTATTTCTTTTGTTGCTTATGCTTTGGGCATGGTATATAGGAGTGCATTGCCAAATCCAGGGTCATGGAGATGTACCCCTATGATTTCTTCTAAGAGTTTTATGATTTTAGCCCTTACATTTAGCTCATTGATCCCCTTGGAGTTAATTTTTATAGTATGAGGTAGGGGTTCAACTTCATTCTTTTGTTTATAGATATCCAACTGTCCCTGCCACCCTTTGTTGAAGAGGCTAGTCTTTTAAAATATTTCTTACACGTGGTTCTGTTTTTGGACTCTCTATTCTGTTCCATTGACCTTTCACCTGTTTTTGTACCAGTACCGCACTGTTACCAGCATTTCAGTAGGTTTTAGTCAGACTCAAGCCTGTTCTCGTATTCAGATCATCTCTATATTTAAGAAGCAGTATACAGGTGCAGACTACTCTAATAGTTTATATGAAGAAAAAAGAGATTGCATGAGTTCCTTTACAACTGTTACACAGGGTGGATGGGATTGGACAGATTTGAACATGTTTATAGATTGATGGATTAGGAAAAGTTGAAGATCAAAGAGAGAAGGGGGTGTAGCTTGGGGGCGGGGACTTGAAGGAGGAAAGGAATTAAAGGCAAGAGCACGGGCTTGTAAGTGGTGAAAGTTGCCTGCCTTTACCTGACTCCCTGGGAAAACTACGGCTACCGTGCAGTAAAACTACATTAACACACTTGGTTTTTGTAAATGAAGTATGGAGAGCTTGGAAATCCCTTAAAATTTAGCTTAAATAGCTAAATAGCTTAAATAGCTTAAAATTTAGGGATTTGAAATTAAGTGAATGTGTGAAAGCTAGTCATCCTTTGTTCGTTCTTGCTATTTAGATTAATTTTTGCATTAGCACTGTCTTTTCCCTTTGGGAGTGTGAGTTTTGATTTAAAATAAACTAAGAAGGATGGAGATTAAATTTTGACCTACTAAACTTAGTTTTGAAATAAAAGCCATGTCTTGGTCCTATGATAGTTGAGATTTTTACTTTGTTTTTACTGATGACTATATTTCTACAGTTTTTTTTTTTTTTTGAGGGGTGTAGAATGTATTTTGTAAAGTACTGGGTTGTGTGGTCAAGAGGAGAAGTGATAGAGTGAGCTGCTAATTATACAAACAGAAGTGGCACCAAACTGGACCCATGCACATGGGTACCACCTGGGTCTTCTCCCTCCACCAACCACCTGGGTTCCCCCCCCAACCAGCTGGGTTCCCCCTCTCCCCTCCCTCCCTCCTTACCTCCTGGTTCCCCACCACCACCATCTAGGTTCCTTCCCCCCCGCCCCCCAACCATCGAAGACCATCACTAGTTTCCTCCCACTCACCAAGTGTTTTCGTCCACCTTCCCCTGCTTGTCTGAGTTTGCACGTATCTGGACTTTGGAAGGATGAATCTGAAGTGTTCACTGAGGTCATCTCTGTGTGGTGGGGTTGTAGCTGCTTCTGCACGAGCATGTATTTTTGTGCTTTTTGTGTGATAGAAAAATTCTTTAAAAAATAAATAGGGTAGAGTTGTGAATCAGTGAGAAATATGTGTGTGGAAACTGAAAAGGCTATATTTGCATCAAAACTCACAGGTTTTGATGATTTGACTGCTGTGATCACACACATTAGCTGCTGTTGCATTCTGGAGAATAATTTGTGTCTGAGTATCTATAGCTAACCTCCATCCAAGCGAAGAAGTGGAATATCCTTACTTTGGCTTACTTCCAGTAACGAAGGAGAAAATGACTTGCCTCTCAGTAAAGGCTGCCAGCAGGTGTTTAGTTCGTGTTATATTTATTATTTACTGATTCATTGATTGTTAAGAGCAAGCCAGCTGGAGTGTCCTGTGGAACTACTTTTCAAAATGTTCTTCTGGGGGCGCCTGGGTGGCTCAGTCGGTTAAGTGTCCAACTTCAGCTCAGGCCATGATTTCACAGTTCGTGGGTTCGAGCCCCATGTCAGGCTCTGTGCTGACAGCCAGCTCAGAGCCTGGAGCCTGTTTCAGATTCTGTGTCTTCCTCTCTCTTTGTCCCTCCCCTGCTCACGCTACTTCTCTCTCTCTCTCTCAGAAATAAATAAAACATTAAAAAAAATGTTCTTTTGTCATATTGGCTGTTTTGTCAAATAAAAACCATTACTGGAGGGACACCGGGGGACTCAGTCAGTCACACGTCTGGTTCTCCGTTTTGGCTCAGGTCATGATCTCACGGTTCTTGAGCCCCATGTCGGGCTCTGCGCTCACAGCAGGGAGCCTACTTGGGATTCTCGCTCACCCTGTCTTTCTGCCCCTTGCCTGCTCATGTGCCTGCATACACAGGCTCACTCTCTCTCTTTCTCAAAGTAAATAAACTTAAAAAAAATTAACCATCACTGGACATGTGGAGCATTTATCATAGTGAAATATAATAGTATAACATACTATGAATTGCACTTCATAGCACCACTTGCCCAGGCTGCTGCTCATTCCCGTGTTGAAATGGTCAGTGAGTCCTCCTGGTCAGTGGGGCGGTGTCATCCTGGCAGGGATGTGGCTGAAGAAAGCAGGGCGCTTGCCGTGGCAGTGCGGAGACCGCATTTGGGTGCTCTCGCCTTGTTCCCATCTGGTGTCCCTTCTTCAGAATGAGGATGTCCTGATACTCCATGTAGATGGACTTGACATTTCTGTCTTTGAAAATCTGGCTGGTGTTGCATTAGCACCCTGACAGATCACATCCCATTCAGAGGCTCTGATGAGCCCCCCACCATCCCCCGCCCCCCAGCAGGAGGGACCCTGTTCTCTGCTCTTGAGCCAAAATCTCTCCTCCTCCCCTTGTCCCTTTTCTCTGGGATGGCTCCCAGGACACATGTGTCTGGAGATCAGAGTATACCATGCCTTTCTTCCTGGTCATCAGGGTAGAGAAGAAACCTAGTTATTTTCTTCAGGTGGTATAAATGCTTTTTAAAAACTTGAACTTTGAATTATAGATTCACAGAAGGTTGCAAAGGTAGTAGCACAGAAAAGTCTCACTTGCCTGGCACCCGTTTCTTTTCATTGGTTATGCGTCGTGTCACTGTGATCTGGTATCAAAATCGGGACATGGACATTGGAGCAGTGTGTGTATATAGTTGTGTATCAGCTTATCACTCCTGTAGATTCCCATAACCAGTACTGCAGTCAAGGTACAGAGCTATCCTGCCACCACGAAGAGCTCCGTCTCTCTCCTGCTACCCCATTTATACTAGCTGCTGTCCCCCCTCCCAAACCATCCTTAATCCCGGGCAGTGACTAATCTCTGTAACATCTCTATAATTTTGTCATTTCAAGAGTGTTAGGTGAGTGGAATCATACAGTATGCAGCCCTTTGAGGTGGTTTTCTCCCCCCGCCCCATATTCCCCCCCGCCCCACTCAGCATAATGTCTTTAAGACCCACCAAGCTGTTGCATGTATCAGGAGTTCATTCATTTTTATTGCAAAGTAATATTTCAAGGTCTAGATGTGCCACAGATGATTCACTTGCCTGTTGTTTGATGCTTGGGTTGTTTCTAGTTTGGGGATAGAAGTAAAACTGTTATGGACATTGATGTATAGGTTTTTGCAGGGACATAATTTTTAAATTTCTCTGGGATAAATGTCCAGGAGTGATGTTGCTGGGTCCTTTAGTAACTGTGCATTTAGTTTTGTAAGAAACCACCAATCTGTCTTCCAGAGAGTTTACCATTGTTTCACGTCCCCTGTAGGAGTGTTTGAAAGACCCATCTTCTCCTCCTCACATTCTCTGTTGCTGCTTTTTTTTGTTTTTAAATGTTTGTTTATTTTTGAGGTGGGAGGGGCTGGGATCCAAAGCGGCCTCCATGCTGACATCAGAAAGCCCTATGCAGGGCCTGAACTCATGAACTGCAAGATCATGCGTGACCTGAGCTGAAACCAAGAGTCATGCTTAACTGAGCCACCCAGGCACCTCTCTGTTGCTGTTTTTCATGTTGGCTGTTACAGCTGGTATGTGATAATACCTCATGTGGTTTTGACTTGCGTTTTTCTAATGACTGGTGCTGTGGAACATCTTTTTGTGTACTTATTTGCCATCTATAGATCCTCTTTGATGAAATGTTTTTTTTTTTTAATTTTTAAAACATTTTTATTTATTATTGAGAGACAGAGAGCATGTGCAGGGGAGAGGCAGAGAGAGAGATACAGAATCTGAATCAGAATCTGAGCTGTCAGCACAGAGCCTGATGTGGGGCTCGAACTCGTGAATGGTGAGATCATGACCTGAGCCAAAGTTGGATGCTTAACCGATTGAGCCACCCAGGTGCCCCTAAGTTAATTTTTTTTTTTTTTTATAAAGCATGAAGGTTAGATCAAGATTCATTATTTTGCCCGTGAATATCCATATCCAGTTATTTCAGCCTCATTTATTGCAAAGCCTGTCATCTGCAGAATTGCTGTTGGACCTTTGTCAAAAAGCAGAGGGCTGTGTGAGTGGCTCCTTGGAGGTCTGAGTGTTACTCCCATTTAATCTTTTACAGAATTGTTCTGGCTATTCTGATATGACTTATATAAGTTTTAGAATAATCTTCACTCGCTCTCTATATATATCTACAGAAAGATCTTGCTAGAATTGTGATAGGAATCACATTAAACGTATATGTCAGTTGGGGAGAAATTGACATCTTTACTGTGGTCAGTTTTCCATTACCTGGACACAGTATGTCTCTCCACTTATTTAGATGTTTTTATTTCATTCCTCAGTGTTTTGTGGCTTTTGGCATACAAGTCCTATACATATTTTATTAAATTTACACCCAGGTTTGTTTTTTGAGCAATGGGGGGTAACATTAAAATTTTGTTTATCCCATGTTCATTGCTAGTACGTAGAAGCACAATTGATTTTTCTGTGTTGATCTTGTATCTTACAGTTTTGTTGAACTTACTTTTAAGTTTTAGAAGATTTTTTTAAGTTTATTTTGAGAGTGAGAGAGAGAGTGTGCAAGTTGGGGTGGGGGAGAGAGAATCTCAAGCAGGCTCAACATGTAAGCACAGAGCCTGATGTGGGGTTCAAACCCACAAATCTGTGAGATCATATTCTGAGCTAAAGTCAGATGTTTAACCGACTGAGCCACCCAGGCACCCCACGTTTTAGAAGACTTTTTGTTAGGTTCCTTAGGATTTTCTAGGTAGACTATCATATATAATCTGCAAATAAGGATTCTTTTATTTCTTCCTTGAGGTCTGTGTATAGTGATTTTTACATCCATATTCATGAGAAACAGTTGGCTAGTAGTTTACTTTTTTGTATTATCTTAGTTTCGTTTTGGTATTAGGATTAATACTAGCTTCATAAAATGAATTGGGAAGTAAGTTTTTCTTCCTCTTTTTACTTTTTTTGGAAGAGATTGTATAGAATTGGTGTTAATTCTTTAAAGGTTTGGAAGAACTCTCTAGTGTAACCATGTGTACTTGCAAATTGCCTTTTTTTTTGAGTTTTAAATTACAGATTCAATTTCCTTAATTGTTATTGGCGCTTCAAAGTATCTACTTAATTTGGGGTGAGTGGTCGTAGTTTCTGGTCTTTGAGGAACTGGTACATTTCATCATAGTGTAGTTTATAGTGTTTCTTTATCTGTTGATACCTATAGGCGCAGGTGGCGATCCTTGTTTCATGCCTCATGTTGTTAATTTGTGTCTTTAGAGTTGTCCATTTTATTATTTATGGAACCACTTTTTGGTTTCCTTGATATTTCTCTGTTGTTTTCTCTTTTCAATTTCATCAACTTCTTTTCTTCATTATTTTCTTCTTCTTGCCTTAGGTTTCTTTCGTTCTTTTTTAGTTTTTGAGATGGGAACTTAGGTTATTCATTTGATACTTTTCCTCTTTCCTAACGTCAGTATTTTAGGGCTGTTCATTTTCCTCTTGGCACTGTTTAATTATGGCCCACAGATTTTCATGTGTTGTATTTTCATTTTCACTCATTTCAGTGTATTTAAAAAATATTTATTTTGGGGAGATTGCAAGCAGGGAAGGGGCAGAGAGATGGGGACAGAGGGTCTGAAGCAGGCTCTGGCTGACAGGCTGACAGCAGTGAGCCCGATGTGGGGCGCGAACTCACAAACGGATTATAACCTGAGCCGAAGTTGGACGCTCAACTGACTGAGCCACCCAGGCGCCCCATCTGTATCTATATATATATGGATATATATATACATATTTTAATTTCTCTTGGGATTTCCTGTTTATTCCATGGAGTAATTAGAAGTGTGTTTAGTTTCCTGGTATTGGGAGACTTTCCCGTTATCTTTCTGTTCCTGATTTCTGATTTGATTTCCTTGTAATTAAAGAACCTGCTCTGATTTCTGTTCTTTTAAATTTATTAGGTTTGTTTTATGCACAGCCTGTGGTCTGTCTTAGTCCTTGTGTTAGTGTAATTTATATTAGATTAGGTCCTGGATATGGGGGAGGGGGCATTATTCATCTTGCCAAAGATTCACATCTATCCCACTTGCAAAATACATTCCTCCTGCTGACATGCCCTGAAGTCTCTGCCCATCGCAGCATCAGGTCAAAGTTGAAAATCTCATCTAAATGTCATCAGCTCAGAAGTCCCAATCTCATCATCTCAACCAGATATGGGTAAGAGTCTGACTATGATCCATCTTGAGGCAAAATTCCTCTCTATCTGTGGATCTGTAAAGTTAAAACCAGATTATCTCTTCCCCAAATACAATGGTGGACAGGCATAGGATCGTAGGTAGAGATATTCCCATTCCAAAATGGAGAAACATGAGAGAAAGAGGGAGAGAAGAAAAGGAGAGGAGGGAAGAGATAAGAGACACAGGGAAGAAAGGAAGAAGGAAGATCACTGGTTCCAAGCAATTTCAAGACCCACCTCGGCAAGCTCCCCTGGGTCCTCAGGCCTGGAAGTAACCTGTGGGCCTCAGGCTTTGTCCTCCGCGTCCTGCTCCTTTTCTCCTGACGGCGGTGCATGTTAACACTGAGTAGTTGAATCACCCTGTGTCCGTCTGTAGGACTGGGGGAATCTGACCGCTTTCTCTCATTCTCTCTTTCATTCCAAGCTGGCAGTTTTTCTCGTGGTGTTAACATTCTTGAAAACCTGTGAGTCTCCTGGGTATTTCACGAGCATTTACTGCAGTAGAAGCAAGGGTCCTCTGTGGATCTTTCCTGTGTCATCCTGTCTCTGTTCCTGGCTTCTGCCAAGGTGGTTGAAAGGATCTTTGAGTGACGGGCTCACTCTGGCCACACCGCCTCTGTGAATGAGTGTGGCATCCTGCGAGAGCCCTAGGGGACATCAGGTGGCCACACCCTTGGCTTTCTCTTTGGGGCACATTCCCCACATCATCAGATCCTGGCTCCTTTTTGCCTCACGGTGTTTTCCTCAGTGTATCTCATCTCCCTTGATTTTCACTACAAGCAGCCAGAAAAACCAGTTTGCACCTTCAACAGTTTGCTTGGAAATCAGCTCAGTTAAACATCCAAGTTCATTGCTGACTGAGTTCTGCTTTCCATGTAATCGTAGGGTACAGTCCAGCTGCACTTCGCACCGGAATGCAGAGGTTCCAAACACAGGTGCCTCCTTCCTCCCTGAGCGCTCGCTGCCAGTACGCTCACCCCCCCACCCCCAGCCAGTGGTGTTTGATGATTGAGGTGCCCTCTGACCATACAGACCTTGTCTGCTGCACTCCTCATTTCCTGAGTCCTCGGGTGGTGGGGTGCAGCACCCACACTTCTACTCGCCCTTAAGGCAGTCCAGGCCTTTGCTGTCATTCAGTGCAGGAGCCCCTTCTGCACTTTGAGGTGTTGGTCACAGCACTGCCCTTCTTCCAGCTACCGGAATCTGCACTTATAATGGACTTGGTGGCTGAACGCAATTAAATCTTCACCCTGTTGCACTTCGGGAGGTCAGAAGTCTGCAGTCAGGGGCGCCAGGGTGGCTCAGTTGTTTAAGCATCTGCGACTCAGGTCATGATCTCATGGTCCTTGGGTTCGAGCCCCATCTTGGGCTCTGTGCTGACAGCTCAAAGCCTGGAGCCTGCTTTGGATTCTGTGTTTCCCTCTGTCTCTGCCCCTCTCCTGCTTCTGTGTACTCTTCTCTCAAAAATAAATAAACATTAAAATTTTTGAAGGGGCTCCTGGATGGCTCAGGCGGTTAAGCGTCCAACTTTGACTCAGGTCATGATTTCACAGGTTCAAGCCCCTCCTTGGGCTCTGTGCTGACAGCTCAGAGCGTAGAGCCTGCTATGGATTCTGTGTCTCCCTCTCTCTCTGCTCCTCCCCCACTACTGCTCTGTCTCTCTCCATCTCTCAAAAATGAATAAATGTTTAAAAAAAAAAAAAAGCCTGTCCTCTGTTTTACTGGGCCAGATAAAGGTGGCAGCTGGGCTGGGCCCCTTTGGAAGCTCTAGTTGAGAATCTGTTTTCTTTTCATTCTTGTTTTCCCCCCAACTTGGCCATGCTCTTTTTCCATCTTCCAAGCCAGCGGCCTCGGATCTTGCTTCCATCATCCCAGTGCCTTCCCGGTGTTATAAGTCCCCTTCCTGCTTAGGGAAGGGTACTTGTGGTGGCAGCTTAGTGCCCCTTCCCTACCAATCCAAGCCAGCCTTCTACCTCAAGATCTTAAATCGTATATACAAAGTCCCTTTTGTCATAAGAGGCAACATTCACAAGGCTTAGGGATTAGGACCTGGATGGGGAGGTGGGGGGCATTATTCAGCCTACCAGAATGTTCTGTGGGCTCTTGAAAAGAATGAGTTTTCTCAACCAACTGCCGCTTGGTTGGAGTGTTCTACAGAGTCAGTCAGGGCCTGTTGGTTGATGATGTTGGATGCTTCTACACCCTTGCCCATTTTCTGTCTGGTTGTTGAGGGAAGGGGATTGGCATCTGCCACTACAGTTGTTGATTTGTCTCTCTCTCTTTTTTTAAATGTCTATTTATTTTTGAGAGAGAGGGAGTGGGAGAGGAGGAACGGTGGAGAGAGAATCCAAGCAGGCTCTGCACTGTCCATGCAGAGCCTGAAGCAAGGCTTGAACTTATGAACTCTGAGATGATGATCTGAGCTGCAATCAGAAGTCAGTTGCTTAACAGACTGAGCCACCCAGGCGCCCCTATCTCTCCTTTCAGTTCCGAGGTGGTTGTAGCCACACATTGGGCAACTCATGTAGGATTGCTTTGTCCTGATGGATTGACTCTTCCATCATGATAGGAGTTCCCTAGTTCTGGTAATTTTCTTTGCTGTAAAGCCTACAATGTCTGATACTGATACAGGTGATTGCTAAGTTCAATGGTCGGACATGCGTGTTTCTTACCTTGCAGTGCCATGAAAGTGATACACATTCAGGAGAAAGCATACTTCAGAAGTTTAAACTTTAATGTTTTCCCAGGCTAGTGCTTTGTAGTGTGATCTTCTGTTGTCCTGGACAGTGGCAGCCGTGTGATACCCAAGGTCGAGAACTGAAACACGGACGACCATTCCGTTCCCATATAACCTTCCTGTCTTCCTCTCTCGGTTCAGTAGTCTGCAGTCACGTCAGGCATTCAACACTTGGTTATAAAACAGGCTTGGTGTTAGATGATTTTGCCTGACTGCAGGCTAATGTAAGTGTTCTGGGCACGTTTAAGAGGAGGGGGCCTAAGCAATGATTGGAAGGTGTGGTAGGTTTGGTGTATTAAATGCATTTACAACCTACCATTTTTTCAACTTACCATGGATTTATTGGGATGTAACCCCATCCTAAGTCAAGGGATATCTGTATAGCCATTCCTGTTTTCTTTTGATTAATAAACATGATTTGTCTTTTTCCATTTTCTTTTATTTTTTTTAATGTTTTATATTTGAGAGAGAGAGAGAGACAGAGACAGAGAGAGTGAGTGCGACTAGGGGAGGGGCAGAGAGACAGAGATAGAATCTGAAGGAGGCTCCAGGCTCCAAGCTGCCAGTACAGAGCTTGACCTGGGACTTGAATGCACAGTGAGATCATGACCTGAGCTGAAGTCAGATGCTTAACCAAATGAGCCACCCAGCCCCGCCCCCCCCCATTCTTTTACTTTTAACCTACATTTATCATCGTGTTTGAAGTGTCTTGTAGCCACCATGTAGTTTGGTCATTAAAAAAAAAAATCTGCCAATCTGTGTCTTTTAATTGGTATATTTAGACCTTTTATATTGAAGGTGATTATTAATGTATCAGGATGTAAGTTGTCATTACACTTTTTTTTTTCCCCCGGTTCTTTTTCATTTCTCTGTGAATTTTTTCCTGTGAGTTACTTGAACATTTTTTTAAGAATTCCAGTTTGAGATAGGCATATTGTCTTTGAGTGAGTCCCTTTGTGTAGACTTTATTTTATTTTATTTTTTAATGTTTTATTTATTTCTGAGAGAGAGAATGATAGCCTCAGCCGGGGAGGGTCAGAGAGAGAGGGAGACACAGAATCCGCAACTGGCTCCAGGCTCCGAGCTGTCAGCACAGAGCCCTATGTGGGACTTGAACCCACAAACCATGAGATCATGACCTGAGCCGAAGTCAGATGCTTAACCGACTGAGCCACCCAGGTGCCCTGTAGACTTTTTTTAATGGTTGCTCAATGTGTGTGTGTATGCATGTATGTATGAATGTTATATATATTTATATAATATATATGTCCATATATATTTATATAATTAGAGTTTGCTGGGGTCATCATTTTACCAGTTCAAATGAAATAGGGAAACCTGCCCCCTCCCCCAAATTTGTTTATTTTTAAGAGAGAACACAGGCACAAGCAGGGGAGGGATAGAGAGAAGGAGAGACAGAAGCTTAGGCAGGCTCTGCACCATCAGCCCAGAGCCCGATATGGGGCTCAAATTCATAAACTATGAGATCATGAACCGACATGAAACCAAGAGTTGGAATCTCACCTGACTGCACCACCCAAGCGCCCCAGAATAGGGAAACCCTACCTCCCTATACGTCTCTTACCTGTTTCTTCTGCATATTCCACCAGACGGTGTTGTAACTTTTGTCCTAGCCATACTTGAGAGAACTTGGGAAGGAAAGCTTGTTGTACTCACACAGTTTTACTTTTCCTTCCTTCTTCACTCTATTCCCACATGCCTTGTTTTGTCGTCTCCCTTCTGTCGAGGGGACTGGAGCTGCTCTTTGAGGGCAGGACTGTGGGTGACAGATTCTCTCACTGTTCCTTCATCTTAGATCATTTTAGCTTCTCCTTCATTCCCGAAAGATTCCTGCAGCGTATATGGAATCGAGAGCTGACCGTTCTTTTCTTTCTTTACTTGAAGACTGGTGTGGTACTTTCGCTGGCCATTATGGCTTCTGATGAGAAATTGGATGTCCTGCTCCTGTGGGGAAGGTGTCCTTGTCTCTTTGCTCTTTCAGAAGCATGTGTATACCGTGATTTAGGTCTCTGGGTCATGCCATTTGGAGTTTGCTCACCTTCTTGAGTTTGTAGGTTTTGGGGTTTTTCTTTGGTTTTTGTTGTGTTTTGGGGGAGCAGATTTGGGAAGTTTTCAGTCATTTTGAGAAAGACTTTTTCTTCCTGTCCTCTTTGTCCTTCTTTGTTTCAGGGAAATTCTTTGTTCTTTTCTCAACTGTCGAAAACCCCTTTCAAGTGTGGAACATCTTCTGGTCTTGGCTCATTAGAGTTCATGAAGAACTTTCTGGTCATGCACATCTCTCTGGGAGTTTTTTTGTTGACTCAGGTGCCCCATATTGGAAGTGGTGTTCTAAAATCCTGTCATTACTCTTTCAGTTAAAAAAAATTTTTTTTCAGTTAAAAATTTTTTTTAATGCTTTATTTCTGAGAGAGAGAGAGAGAGAGAGAGAGATTGAGAGACAGGGTGAGCAGGGGAGGGTCAGAGAGAAAAGGAGACACAGAATCCAAAGACAGGCTCCAAGCTCTGAGCTAACTGTCAGCACAGAGCTGGACGCGGGGCTCGAACCCACAAACTGTGAGATCATGACCTGAGCCGAAGTCGGACATTTAACTGACTGAGCCACTCAGGTGCCCCGTCATTACTCTTTCAAATATTAGAGAACTAACAGATGTAATTCTCAGAGGAGGAGGAGAGGGTACCCCATCCCACTTTCTTCACACGTGAAATGACTCTAGTTTTATGTAGGGTGGGTTTTTGTTTAAAAATTTTTGTCTGTTTTTTATTTTCCTAAAAGAAATTCACTGTTCTGTCCAAAGCTGATCAAAATCTAGATGGGGCTCCTGGGTGGCTCAGTTAAACGTACAACTTTGGCTCAGGTCATGATCTCACAGTTTGTGGGTGTGAGCCCCACATCAGGCTCTGTGCTGACAGTTTGGAGCCTGGAGCCTACTTTGGATCCTGCATCTTTCTCTCTCTGTCCCTCCCCTGCTCACACACTCTCTCTCAAAAATAAATTAATCAACAATTAAACTAAAATCAAGATAAAGGGGCACCTGGCTGGCTCAGTCAGAAGAGCCTATAAGTCTTTACCTCAGTGTTATGAGTTCCAGCCCCATGTTGACTGCAGAGATTATTTAAAAAAAAATTTTTTTTAATCAAGATAAAATACCGTTTACTCTATAGTCATTGTATGAGTGGGCAGCTCTTGCCTATAACAGTGAGGAAGTCCAGAGCTTCACAGAGCAAAGGTTAGCAGTGGCCTACGGTTTTTATTGTAAGTGGTAATCTGATACTACTGTGGGAAATCTCGTCAACCTTATGCATTCAGGTTAGATAATAAGGAAACATTACATCTTTCAGGTGTTGCAGAGTCCCCATAGGCTCCCTCCATATAAGGTTTCCCTATCTTTAACATCTTAGTCAGTGTGATACACTTGTTACAATTGATGGACTAATGTTGATACATTGTTATTACGTAAAGGCCATAGTTTACAATAGGGCCCTTTGTACTGTATAGTTCCGTGGGTTTTGCCCAATGCATCATCGTGTGACATGCATCCACCAGCACATTATAATGGACAATAGATTCACCACCCTGAAAATCCCCTGTGCTCACCTATTCATCCCTCCCCTTGTCTCCTTGCACCCCTAGCAACCACTGATCCTTTTACTGCCTTCATAGTTTTGGCTTTTCCAGAACCTCGTGTAGTTGGAATCCTACAGACTGACTTCTTTACGAACTCTGTTTCCTCCATGTCTTTTCATGGCTTGATGGATCCTGTTCATGGCTTGATGGATCCTGTTCGTGCTGAATAATATCCTCTTGTCTGTTTTATTTACCACAACTGATCTCTTCACCTGCTGGAGGACATCTTGTTTGCTTCTGGGTTTTGGCAATTACGAATAAAGCTGCTGCAAACATTCGTGTGCAGGTTTTCATGTGGGCATAGGTTTTCAACCCATTTGGGTGAGTGAATACCTGGGAGTGTGGTTGCTGGATTGTATCATAAGCCTGCGATTAGCTCTGTGCGGAACTGCCAAACTGTCTTCATATGATTTTTATACATGTGTATTTGTGAAGCTCTTCCCCCTTCACTGCAACTTTTGGCTGTTAAAAAACATTGGTTATACAGGAGCTTGATGCCAGAATGTTTATTTCACTCTATCACTCAATTATCCAGGATAGAAAGTCTCATCGGCCATTATTTTTTCATGATTGAGGTAAAAATGTGTCTTTTTTTTTAATGTTTTATTTCTGAGAGAGACAGACCACGTGAGCAGGGGAGGGTCAGAGAGAGAGAGAGACACAGAATGTGAAGCAGGCTCCAGGCTCTGAGCTATCTGTCAGCAGAGAGCCCAACGTGGGGCTCGAATCCACGAACCGTGAGATCATAACCTGCGTGGAAGTCAGACGCTTAACCAACTGAGCCACCCAGGTTCCCCAAAATGTGTGTCTTTTAAGATCTTTAAGTCCTTGGTGGTGTGATTTAAAGTTCCACATTTATTTTGAAATTTCAAGTAACATTCAAGAAGAGAATTCAATTTTGATTATCTTTTTGACATAATAATATATATCATCCTATTCACAAGCAAGGAAACTGAGGCACAGACAGGTTAGGTAAGTTGCCTAAGGTGACACAGCTAGTAAGAGGCAGAGACCAGCTTTGAGCACGGGTTGTCTGGCTGCAAAATTCAGGCTCCTAATTACTATATCATGTTGCCTCTGTACTTAATAAATTGCATTCAGGATTTGAGTTACAGACTTATATGTCTAGAGCCACCTTTTAGCAGTGATTCTCAAATTCCAGTGTTCAACAAAATCATTTGGGAAGCTTGTTAAAATTCAGCCCTAGGGGCGCCTGGGTGGCTCAGTCGGTTAAGTGTCTGACTTTGGCTCAGGTCATGATCTCATGGTTTGTGAGTTTGAGCCCCGCATCGGGCTCTGTGCTGTCAGAGTGGAGCCTGCTTCAGATCCTCTCCTCCCCTCCCCCCACCCCTTCCCAACTTGAGTGCATGCATGTGCACACGCTCTCTCTCTCTCTCTCTCTCTCAAAAATAAACATTAAAAAAAATGCAGAGCCCTAGGCTTCATACCCAGAGGTTCTGATTTGATAGGCATGTGATAGGAGCCCTGTTCCAGACAAGTACCTCCAAGTGATGTTGATGGGGAGGGTGGCAGACCACGTGTGCAAGAAATTGCTCTAGGAAATGAGCTGGAGTCCGTGACTCAAACATAACCCCTCAGGTAAGGATTCTGGAGAGCTGGCCGAGGGCTTGGCTTTTCTGTGTGCTTCGCTGGATGGAGGCCGGGAAGCTCTCGCGTGGTCCTTGGTGGTCACCAGACGGGACAACTGGTGACACACTGGTCTTCAGAGAGGGCTTCTGTGTGCAGGCAGAGGTGGGCCTGAGAGGAGGGCAGGGCCGTGCGAACGGAAAGGCAGTTAGCTGGAAAACCTGCCACGACGGCTCTAAGCTGACTCTGGTGCTGATTGTATCTGTTATCTTTGTGTTTGGAGAAATCCTTCCCTGCCTCATCCAGCGGTAGGTGGGCATATCGAAGGTGGGAGGGGACTGGGGAGAATGACAGCCACAGCATGTAAGGAGGAGGGGGCAGTGTGTACATCAGGCCAGATTGTCCCCAGGTGGACTGGCATTGTCTTGGTGTGTGTGGGGCAGGCTTTTAGCAGGTCCTTTCAGTGCGTTTTGCAGGAAATCCGTCCTTCTCGTCATTGAGGATTAACAGGATCCCATCTCGGTAAGTAGGCTTTCAGGGGAGGAAATACAGTGCTCACGTTAGTCCAGCTGTTTTGTGTATCTGTACTTGCGTAACTACCGCTCGGATTAAAGTCCACACAAGGCACCTTCTCCTTCAGCACCCTCCCCGGCTTTCCAGGGGAGTCGCTCTTCTGATTCCTGTCCCCACAAACTCGTCGTGTCTGTTCTTGGCCCGTCCCGGCCATGTCTGGTAACCACATTCCTGCCCTCACTCGGCATCACATTCCCAAGCTTGCGTCTCGAGGCCAAGTGATAACTCTGTGGTGTGGATGGGCCACGCTGTGTGTATCTGTTTGTCCCGTGAGGGCCGTTTGCGTGGTTTCTGCACTTTGGCCGTTGTGACCCATGCTGCTGTGAACGTGGACCTTCTAGTCAGTGCGGCCCCGGGTCCCAGACCTCCTGGGGCCCTGGAGAGGGACTGTCAGGCTGCACGTGGACTTAGGAGGAATTGCCAGAGTGGCTTCATTGCACTTCTTAAAGGACTTTCTTCTCTGCATTATTTTCTCCTTTTGGTTTAAACTGTTGTTGTTTTTCTAATCTCTGAAGGTGAATGCTTAACGTGCTTTCAACATAACTTTTTAAAATACATGTTTTCAGGGGCACCTGAGTGGCTCAGTCAGTTGAGTGTCCGGCTTCGGCTCAGGTCATGATCTCATGGTTCATGGTTTCGAGCCCCACCTCAGGCTCTGTGCTGAGAGCTCAGAGCCTGGAGCCTGCTTCAAATTCTGTGTCTCCTTCTCTCTCTGCCCCTCCCCCACTCACTCTCTGTCTCACTCTGTCTCTCAAAAATAATTAAATGTAAAAAAAAATTAAAATACATGTTTTCTGTTATGACTGCATTGTTTACTAGAACACAGGCATCGATATTTTCAATATTTTCACCTCAGAATTTTCTCCTTTACTTTATATCTTCTCGGACCAATGTATTCTTTTTCTTTTTAAACATTGATTCAGTTTTGAGAGAAAGTGTGAGTAGGGAAGGGGCAGAGAGGAAGACACAGAATCTGAAGCAGGCTCCAGGCTCTGAGCTGCTAGCACAGAGCCCAACACGGGGCTTAAACCCACAGACTGTGAGATCATGACCTGAGCCGAAGTTGGATGCTTAACCGGTTGAGCCACCCAGTGCACTCTTTAGAATGGTGCTTCTCAATTTCCAAACAAATGTAGTTTTTTTTCCTAGTCACTGTGTCGTTAACTATTTCTAACTTAAATATTTTGTGGTCAGAGAATGTGCTCTTTACGGTACCGATTTTTCTTCAGTAAGACTTCCGTGCAGGAAGCCCTAAAGCATGCTGAGTGTTTGGAGCAGGAAGAGATAGTGTAATCCAGAGAACTGGGCACTTCCCATAGCCATGTGCCTGGGCTATGGCCTGGGTCTTTAAGTCACCAAAGGAATGCCCTCCGGGTGAGCCCTGGAACCCCTGCGTCCTGGGAACATCCCCAGCTGCGGGGGGAGGGGGGCACCATCTGAATCAGGAATGTCCCCAGCTGTGGGGGGTGGGCCCACAGTCTGAATCAGGTATGTCCCCAGCTGCGGGGGCGGCCCCCACAGTCTGAATCAGGAAGCTCTGCTCCCGTAGCACCGCTGTTCCCAGGAAGCTAGTGCCTGAGCATCAGAGTGCTGTTGCAGAAAACCCTCGGCATGCATCTGTGCTGGCCAGCCAGGATGAAGTGGGAGGAGGAACTCTTGGGAATCTGGGTACAGCCTAATTCATCCTTGGCAACCTAAATGTAAGAGTCTGGGGATGGAATTTTGAGCTTGCTAACCCGCTTCATCGTGAGGTCCCCGCAGAGGTTGAGCAAGCCAATTTGTTGTATCCATCACACCAGCCCCCTGAGATTTATTGGCTTTTTTTTTTTTTTTTTTTTTTTTTATTTCTAGGAGAGAGAGAGAGAGAGAGGCAGTGTGAGCAGGAGAGGGTCAGAGAGAGAAGGAGTCACAGGCTCCAGGCTCTGAGCTGGCAGTCAGCACAGAGCCCGACGCGGGGCTTGAACCCACGAACCGTGAGATTATGACCTAAGCGAAAGTTGGAAGCTTAGCCAACTAAGCCACCCAGGCGCCCTTTTTTAAATTTTTTTAAATGTTTTATTTATTTTTAGGAGAGAGAGAGAGAGACAGCGTGAGCAGGGAGGGTCAGAGAGAGAGGGAGTCACAGACTGAAACAGGCTCCAGGCTCTGAGCTGGTAGTCAGCACAGAGCCCGATGCGGGGCTCGAGCCCACGAACCGCGAGATCATGACCTAAGTGAAAGTCGGACGCTTAACCGACTAAGCCACCCAAGCGCCCCTATTGGCTTGTTTTAAATGGACCAGTATGCAAGTCACTTTGCATGAATGTTCCACATGCCCTCCAAACGAGTGTGTCTACACAGCTGTTGAGTATGGGTATCTGAATGAATCTCTGTTTCTGTCAGTTGTAAGATGCAGCATTATTTTATGTGCCACTAAGAAGAAAGTTGCCCATGAAACCAGACTTCATGATTTCTTCTCACTTAGAAATTTTCATTTATACCGACTGAATTTCAAAAACTTATTTATTTGTTTGTTTGTTTTGAGAGCAAGAGAGTATGCACAAGCAGAGAAGGGCAGGGACAGAGGGAGACAGTAGGCTCCACATGGTCAGCCCAGAGCCCGACACGGGGCTCAATCCCACAAATCATGAGAATCATGACATGAGCCGGAATCAGGAGTCAGATAACTGACTGAGCCACCCAGGTGTCCCTAAACTTATGTAAACATTGATTTTTATAACTTTTTCTTTTGTGCACCCATGTAAAGAGTAAAATATGAGCAAAATAAGTTGGTCAGGGTATTCCCACAGTCCCACTCTTCAGAATCACTCTATGGAGAGTATTTGTGTTTTCCTACACAGCCTTTCCTCTGTGCCACCACAGTCACGGGTGACACAGCATTTCTCAGAAGGATACCACCTTATTATCTTCGCAATTTTTCAAAATCTGTTAAGCTTTTATACCATGACTTTGGTGATTCCACCAGAAGGTATCAATGAAAAGTTTGAAGCAATAACCCTTCATCAGATGGTTTTAAATCGTGTGTGTGTGTGTGTGTGACAGAAACATCAAGTTCAATGATGCCTCTAGCAGTAATCATATTCACAGATAAGGTGGTGACCCATATATGTCACAGTTGATTTCAGTGATGTTAAAATGTGGGAAAAAATGTGCATCTTAAAATTGTTGAAGTACATTATGTACATTAGTGCAAGCATGGGAATTATCTTAGTCAAATCTGTATCTTTTTTTTTTTTTACATTTGGGGAAAGTGCCATTCTTATATGTATATGTCAATTTTTGCTTTATGTATTCTGAGCCTATCTTGTTAGTGGCATACAAATTCAGTCTTGTTAATTGTGTAATTAATTGAACAATATGTCATATGTAGTGACTTTATCTTTGATTTCCTGTGTTACCGTAGTGGGAACAACTTAACTTTGGTTTCTCTGGCATTCTCCCCTTTCACCTTCAGTCATTAGGTATTCATCTATTTTGCTGGTGCCTCTTGTAGAGAATATTTGGTTAGATTATTTTATTTTATTGAGAACATGAGCAGATGGAGAGGGGGGGAGAGAGAGTCTTAAACAGGCTCCATGCTCAGTGCAGAGCCTAATGCTAGGCTTGATCCCATGACCAAGAGATCATGATCTGAGCTGAAATTAAGAGTTGGGTGTCCAACCGACTGAACCACCTAGGTGCCCCTAGTTGGACTTTTTTTTTAAGTCCAGGTTTTTAAGCTTGGTCCTTTTGCCATTTATGTTCATTGTAAATGTATCAGTTATTTGTTACCGCATAACATAACAACATATTCCCAAGTACATAGCTTAAAATGACACCAGTTTATTTTGTGCCACCATTCTGTGAGTTGGCCAGCGCGTCTCCAGTCTGGGCCCACACGCGTGGTGTCATTTCAGCTGGCAGGTCAGCAGGGCCAAGCTCCTCCCAGATGGCCTCACTCTGTGGTGGGGGCCTCCGTGCAGCTGGGTGCACCTGCTGGCACTCTACCTGCATGTCTCTTTGCACAGCAGATTTCATTCTTGAGGGTGCTGACCTCAGCTTCTCTGGCGCAGTGGTCTCAGGGCTTCGAGATAGCCGAGGTACTGGACTTCCTGGGACCTGGGCTCTGGGCCCTGCACAGCATTACCGCTGCCTCGTGGTCAGAGGATGTCTCCAGGTCAGGCCAGATTTGTCCAGGAGGAACTGCATCGTATCATTGACTTGTTCTTCATTCTGCCACAGTAACCATGAATATATCTGGATTTTTTTTCCTGCTCCCATATTTTGTGTTTTGTAGTTTTTTCTTTTTCTTTTAATTGAGGTATAGTTAACATACAATGTCATATTAGGTTCTCGTGTGCAGTATAGTAATTCAAGTGTTTTGTATTTGTAATGAATTTTATGTGCTTCTCTTGTCTTTTTTGTTTTTTTCTCATTCTAGTTTTCCTTCTCTTATCCCAATTTGAGCATATTAACTCCATTCCCATCCCTTTCTTGCTTGGCCTAGAAATTCTAAGGTGCATTTTTAACTGGCCACATCTAAAGTCGATCATGTTCTTAGAACACTGAGAACTTCAGAGTGAATTTTTTTTTCCCCTCTTACCTGCTATTGTTGTGAAGTGTTTTGGTTCAGTTTTGTATTTGCCGAGACATGATGGAGTCCATTTATCTTTAGGTTTTCTCTGTAGATTTCCCTCTTGCTCCTCCCCTCTCTTTTCTAGGGTCTTTTAATTGAGGCTTATTCCTTGAGAATTTCCCTCCGTGATGGTGTACTGGTGCAAACTCTTGAGTTTTTGTTTGTCTAAAAGGGGTATTTCACCAAACCCAACGAAGGCTGGGCAGGGAATGGGTGTCGTGAGGCCGACGGAGATGAGCATGATGGAGGGTGCAGGGGGATGACCGGGCCGGGAGGGTCTGCACAGGCTTGAGGGGGTAGGCCCGGGGTGCTCCCTGCGCAGAAGCTCGGGCTGCTTCCAGCTTCTTGCTTTCTTCTCATGGGTGCGTTCTCCATGGCCCTGGCAGTTGGACCACCACTGCCTGTGATCTGGAGCATTCCACCTGGCTCCTGGCATTGCTAACACCCACCCCGTTAGCCACGTGGACCCTGCTGTATTAGCTCACTGAGGGCAGATGGCTTTTCAGCAGCGATGAGACACGGGAGCTCACCGCCTTTGTTCCTGTTCTTTGTATAATCTCATCACGTCAGTAGTGGCGAGGAACTCGTGCTAATTTAACCTATTCCTTAGTGTTACAAGGCAGGAGTTATGTCTGTGTGGGTTAAACCACAACCTGTACAGATTTCCCATTTAATGAACCAGTGGGACCACATGCCAAGCCCATGCTCTGCCAGTGTTGTATGTGCCCTTTGGAATTGGTCTACCCCTGAGCTGACCAAAACACTAAAAAAACGAACAACCCCCCCCCCCCAATCACAGCAAAAAAGTGGGTGTTGATTAGTAACCAAGGTAAAATTTAAGGGAAAGTGACATCACTTTTGATTAGGACGAAGTAGCCAAAAATGTGCGTTTGTGAGTTAGCTACATGTGATTATTTGAACTCTCCCTCTTATCAAAGTTTTGTTCAGTGGGTAATTTGTTAGATATCTCACCTTTGACATATTGTGACTAAAATGTAGTGACAGTTTCTGGTCATGATTTGTATTTGGAGAACATTATTTTCCCCTGGAAGAATTTGGAGCGCCACTGATTAACTTAATGGAAGAGTGTGTGTGTGTGTAAAGTTGGTAAGGGAGTCATTAGACATTTATAGCAGTAAACCAAGCTGCATCTTAGTAGATGGGAATGTGTTAGATAACCAGATTATTAATATAATTTGAAAATTAGAAAATACTTAATTCTCAGATACCATTTGTTTATATTTTAATTTATTTTTTAATTTTTTTGAGAGACAGAGTGTGAGTCGGGAAGGGGCCGAGAGAGAAGGACACACAGAATGGGAAGCAGGCACCAGGCTCTGATCTGTCAGCACAGAGCCCGATGCAGAGCTCGAACTCATGAGTGGTGAGATCATGACCTGAGCCAAGGTTGGCCACCTAACCTACTGAGCCACCCAGGCACCCATTTGCTTATATTTAAATGTGTGATAATCTTTCATATATCATTCATTCTGATTTGCAAATTTTCCACATTTTAACATTTCTGAAATGGAGAATTCATGTTACACTTGATGGGATCTTAGATTTTATTAATTATGGTAAATAATTCTGAATTTCTTTTTTTTTAATGTTTATTTTTGAGAGAGAGAGAGAAAGGGAAAGAGAGAGAACCAAGTATGAGTCAGAGAGGAGCAGAGACAGAGGGAGGCATAATCGGAAGCAGGCTCTAGATTTTAAGCTGTCAGCACAGAGCCTGATGTGGGGCTCGAACTCATGAACTGTGAGCTGACTGGGTCACCCAGTCGCCCCAGTAGTTTTTAAATAGCTGTGGTTTTAAGACACTCCGTGCCTTCATCAGTCTGCCGTCAAATGATATTAAACCACTTTACGTTTAAAGCGAGAGCCTTAAATCACTGTATATACTTTGATTTCTCCTCTCCCAGGCTTTGTGCTGTTTTACGTTTCCATATGTTATTAACCCAACCCATTTTGTTATTTTTGCTTTAAACAGTTACAGTAAATCTTTTAAAGAGACTCATATCTCGAGGGAACAATGTTTACATACATAGTCCCCATTTTACAGTTCTCTGTATTGTTTTGTAGAGATACAGATTTACACCTGGGATCATTTCTTTTCCCCCTGCCTGAAGGACTTTCACATTTCTTACAGTGCAGATCACATCGTGATGAATTCTTTCAAGTTTTTATGTCTGTAAATGTCTGTTCACCTCCATTTTTGAAAGATATTTTGTAGGGTATAGAGTTGTGTCCGGCTTTTGTAGCTGTTTTAGGCAGGAGGTAAGTATAGTTCCTCACCTTGGCTGCAAGCAGACCTCACTTACGCTCTTGAATTCATATAGTCCTGAACCCAACCTGCTAGCTGCTGTGCTCTTGCCGGTCTCCATCTGTGTAGGTTTGAGCTTGAGAAAGGAACGAACCTAGGCTGAATCCCACAAATCCACTCCTGATGCTCCCTAGAAAATGTCACCAGTTAGCACTTGGCTACTGGAATAGAGAATTTCTTGCCTTCTTTGCACATTGCTTTTCCCTCGTGAAAACCCTTATATTTGCAGAATCCATTCTTGCCAATGTAGACTCGTTCTCCTGTAGAACGCGAGGTGATCATAAAATAATGGAATGCACCCCACCTCCCCCATCATTTTGCAGTTGAAGAACTGAGTCCCAGCTGATGAGGGGCTTTGCTCAACCCTGTCTCTGGAAAATAGGGATTCCATTTGGATGCTCATGATAGGAGCATTCAACCAAAGTGATCTCACTGAATTTTACCACTAATTTCCAGTGAATTTGCTTTTGTATTTTTAAAAAATCTTTTTTTAAAGTTTATTTATTTTGAAAGGGAGGGATAGAGCCAAGCAGGCTCTGCGCTGTCAGTGCCCAACACAGGGCTTGAAACAAACTGGGAGATGATGACCTGAGCTGAAACCAAGAGTCAGACGCTTAACTGACTGAGCCACCTGGTGCCCCAAATTTGCTTTTTTAAAAGAATCTAGTAGGAAAAACTTTTGTCATAGGTCCTTTTATGTGTGCAGGAAGTGTGTGTAACCATATCTATGTATTACTTTTTCAAATAAAGTACCGCCTTTCTCAGGGGGAAAAAAATCCACCGTGGGGCTTTTCTCTTTCAACTTACCTAATAGTGTCAATGTGACAGAGTGTAGGTGATGTCAGGAAGTGGATCCAAACCACGTGGTGCCTTTCCTGGGTGTGTTGCTGTGGGAAAAGGTTTGACAAGTAACAATGCCTCTCTGCACGTTGCCTCTCCCATTGTATGGTGGCTGCACGTGTGAGAGCAGCCACATGTCAGCAGATTGTGGGGCTGTAGAGGTGTTGGGGTTGCAGAGAGATACTGATAAAACTTCCTCTAAATAGTTCATGCCAGCGCTAAGTGTTGGTTTTCACTGTACATTCCGGGTGTCAAGAGAAATAATAGGGCAGTGAGATAGCGAACGACAGAACCTGGGCAGAGATTGGTCTAGGGCATTTCATTACCTGTTTCTGTTCCTTTTATTAATTCTTTTTAATGCGCCAGGGAACATACGATTATTTCTGGCTCATACTCCAGCCAGATACCCTGATATTAGCGTAAGAGATGCTCCTGGCCATTGAGTTCCGGAAACTTGTCTTTTTTACTCTCTATGATTCTAAGGATTTCATACCTTAGAATATGAGATGGATAATGGATACCCATATGAAATAGGCTTAACAATTGTTACCACTTTGCTCAAAAAAAAATTTTTTTTTTTGGTGGAAGTATTTCAAAGGAGAGCACAGACATAATAGCCTTACAGCTCCTAAATGGGACAGTATGAGGCTCTAAAGAATGAGAACATTATTCTCCACCTTATCCTGCCTTATAAAATGATTCTTTTTCTTTCAGACCAGCAAATTCTGGTCAGAACTACTGGTAAAGTAAACACTACCTTATTTAACTCCTTGAAGACTTACAGGGGCAGGAATAAGTCAGGCAGAGAAAGACAAATATCATATGTGTGCACGTATAGGAGGATTAGGAGGAGCTTAACAGAGGACCAAGGGGGAGAAGAGGGCAGAAATGGTGGGGAAAAGGGAGAGAGGCAAACCATGAGAGACTCTTGAATGCTGACAAAAACTGAGGACTGGTGGATGTGGGAGGAGGGGTGGGCATTGAGGAGGGCACTTGTGGGGATGAGCACTGGGTGTTATGTGGAAACTAATTAGACAATAAACTATTTGTAAAAAAAAAAAAAAAAAAGACTTACAGGGGCAGGAAAAGATGGGCACCAGGGAAGGATTATTAAAGGGTGTGACGAGAAGCTTGAGGGTTGAGTGGTAGGTCATTCTGTTGATGTTTGTTGTCAGGTTGTCTCTCTGTGCTCTTAGCCAGTCCTTTCATCCTCTGGGTCAGAGGGAGGGGCCGGAGGTAGACTTTCTTAAAAAACAAAAATGTCAGGGCATCTGGGTGGCTCAGTTGGTTAAGTTCCTGACTTTTGATTTCAGCTCAGGTCATCATCTCACAGTTTGTGGGTTTGAGCCCCGCATCCAGCTCAGTGCTGACAGCATGGAGCCTGCTTGGGATTCTCCCTCCCCTGTGCTCACTTTCTCTCTCTCTAAAATAAATAAACCTTTAAAAAAACTGTCTGTTGATTAAATGACCTCTCTAAGTCTAGACACTTTCAGAGTCTTTTTTTTTTTTTTTTTTTAAAGAGAGCAAGCACCAGAGTATGAGTGGGAGAGGAGGGAGAGTGTGTGAGTGAGAGAGAATTTCATGCAGGCTCCACACTCAGCATGGTGCCCAATGTGGGGCTTGATTCCACAACCCTGGGATCACGACCCAAGCCAAAATCAAGAGTCACACGCTCAACCAGCTGAGCCCCTAGATGTCCCCAGTCTTGTTTTCCTCTTCCAGTGGAAAACTCAGCAGAAGAAAATGAAAAATAAGCGATCTCTTCAGCTTACTTAGGTGGGGATCTGGCCAGTGTTCTTCCTTCTTTAGCTTTGACCGTTTTAATTATTAAACAGCCTTGAATTTTCTAAGCTGAAGTACACTCGGTATAGTCATATATAAAAAAGATCTTTGCTTTATCTAAATTCCCACAGTCGTCGTAACTCATTTGTGGAAGAAGTAATCTGGACCCTCAAGGGCCAAGAGTTCTGCCTAGCTTTTAAAAAAATGTTTTCATTAAAGATTTAAAAATTAAATTTTTATTTGATACCAAGAAGACTATCTGTTGGCAGAAGAGCATTACTGTGGAGCATAATAACTACTTTCAAAGTATCCCATGTGTCCCTTTGTTTTCTTCTAAGAAGATGATGTTACTCTGATGGTCTTTATCATTTCACTACTGTATATTTGTATACCTAAACAACTTGTGCCATTTTTTTGAAATTTGTAGAAAGGATTCATCTCCATATTATTTCCCTCAGATAATCTCTTTGTGTTTGTTTTTGTTTTTGTTTTTTTTAACTGGTTTGAGATTCTCTGACCTGAATACACAGTGTGTTTACCCAGCCCGACTCTGGATGGGCTTTAGCCTGTTTTCCTTCTCTGTTTCTTCTTGTACAAAGTGTGTTTCTTTGACCTTATGATACGTATCTGTAGTCGCCATGCTCGGAAATTTATCTAGTGCGCTTACCTAGGAGTGAAATTGCTGGCCCATCACTTGGGCGCATCTTTGATATGAACCCACAGCACCAAATGGTTTTCCAGAGTGGCCATGCTGGTTTATACTCCGATCAGGGTTCTTTCTTCTCTTTCTTTTCTTTGCTTCTTTCCTTTTCTTTTTCTCTCTCCCTCCTTCTCCCTTCCCCGCCCCACCCCCCACACTGCCCTGCTGGGTGAGGTTGACATGCGTGTTTTCAAGGTTTTCTGTTTATCAGTTATGTGGTTCTGCAGGCACGTCCGGCGGTGGGAGGCGGGAGGGGGGGGAAGAAGAGCATCACCGTGCCTTCCCACAGCATGTCTTGCTCCCCAAGGTGTAACCACTCTTTTTGTCCTTCTTGGTATCTGGTTTGCGTGTTAGAGGCTTACCTCCAGTTGGAGAGCACCGGGCTAAAGGTTGTTGCAATATCTGAGTGTGTCAGGAGGCCTTGTTGGCCCATCTCTGTGTGGGGGAATGTGGGTGTGCTGGTTGCTGGGTGGACACATGTCAGTATCTTTCCATCTAAAGCTCATCTGATTCCGCAGAGAAGACCCTTTTCCCTCTAGTCTGGGGGTTGTGCGGGCGGGTAAAGGGTGGTTGCCAGTAGTCTGGGAGCCCCCTGGGGAGAAGACGGTGGGGGAGGTGGGTGTCAGTGTCGCTTGCATCCCTTGTCTTTGGTGTGGTGCCTTTGTGTGTGTTGGGTCCCTTGGGTCCGCAGTCTGACTCTGCCTAGAGATGAACAGTCTTCTTTGGAGCTGGAGGAGATGAAGGGATCCCACGGCTCTCACGCAGCCCCATCCAGTGCTCCTGATGAGCTCACTCTTCTCAACCCGCTCCCGGACAGACGGACAGACGTGCTGCAGCCGGTTCCCAAGCCCTTGGGGGATCCGGTGTCAGTTAGGTTACGCCTTGCTCTGCCTCCCTGTCGGCTGAAGATTCTTCTTCCTCACATTGGTTAAGCAGTCATTGCTGGTCCAGTCTGTCTTCTAGCTTTGAAAATGGATTCTTTTTGGGGCGCCTGGGTGGCTTAGTTGGTTGAGCGTCCGACTTTCGCTTAGGTCATGATCTTGCGGTTCGTGGGTTCAAGCCCCGCGTCGGGCTGTGTGCTGACTGCCAGCTCAGAGCCTGGAGCCTGTTTCGGATTCTGTGACTCCCTCTCTCTCTGACCCTCCCCTGCTCACGCTGTTTCTCTCTCCTAGAAATAAATAAAACAAAAAAATTTAAAAAAAAAAAAAAAAGAAAATGGATTCTTTTCCCCCATTAACTTTGTCCTCATGGGTTTTTGAGTTGTTTTTTTAACATTTATTTATTATTGACAAACAGAGACAGAGCACGAGCAGAGGCGGGGCAGAGAGAGAGGGAGACACAGAATCTGAAGCAGGCTCCAGGCTCCGAGCTGTCAGCACAGAGCCCAGCGTGGGGCTCGAACCCATGAACTGCGAGATCATGACCTGAGCCGAAGTCGGACGCTTAACCGACTGAGCCACCCAGGTTTTTCAGTTTTAAGAAATTGTCTCACTTTAGTTTCAGTGAGGTTTCCCACCATGTTAGTAGAGGTCCCTCCCTGAGATTTGAATTTGCATTTCCCCAGTGGTTAAAAGAGTTGACATCTTTTCACACGCCCAGTGATCTGTTCCTTTTCAATTTTGTGCCCATTCAAGCCTTTTGCCCATTTTCTCAGCATTGGTTTAATTTTTTTTTTTAATGTTTTATTTATTTTTAGGAGAGAGAGAGAGAGACAGCATGAGCAGGGGAGGGTCAGAGAGAGAGGGAGTCACAGACTGAAACAGGCTCCAGGCTCTGAGCTGGCAGTCAGCACAGAGCCCGACGCGGGGCTCGAACCCACGAACCGCGAGATCATGACCTAAGTGAAAGTCGGACGCTCAACCGACTAAGCCACCCAGGCACCCCACTCAGCATTGGTTTAAAATGCATCCCCTTCTTTGTAAGAGTACCATATTCTGAATACTAACTCTTTGATAGTTTTTGGCTTAGCACTTTATGGTGTGGAATTTTGGGGGAACAAATCTTATTAATTTATTATTATTTTTGTATGCGTAATTTACATTTTTCCCTGTCTTGTTGAAGAAATCTTTTCTCAGGGATCCTCAGTGGCTCAGTTGGTTAAGCATCTGACCGGCTGAGGTCAGGCTTGTGGGTTCAAGCATCAGGTCAGGCTCTGTACTGACAGCTCAGAGCCTGGAGCCTGCTTTGGATTCTGTGTCTCCCTCTCTCTCTGCCCTCACTTGCTCACTCACTCTGTCTCTCAAAAAAAAAAAACAGAAATAAGTGTTAAAAAAATTTTTTTTTAAAAATCCTCTCCTATGCTGACTGTAAACATGCTCTCTCCTATTGTAAAAACTGTGGTGTTGCCTTTCACATTTAAGCCTTTGTTCTACTTGGAGTTGGTTGAAGATATGTATGATGATAAATCGGGATTCAGCTTCATCCTGTACACAGGGGTAACTGACGGGTCACATACAGCACATACCATTTATCAGTGCATCTGCCCTGTCTTTTTAAGCTGCAGTGTTAGCTCTGTTATAAACTACATTTGTGTCTGGGGGGTGGGTTTTTTTTTTTTTAAGTTTATTTATTTTGAGAGAGAGATTGAGATCGAGATCTCAAGCAGGCTCTGTGCTGTGAGCACAGAGCTCCCACTTGGGGCTTAAACTTACAGACGGTGAGATCATGACCCGAGCTCAAGTCCAGAGTTGGACGCTAACCCGCCTGCGCCCCCCGGGTTCCCTGTCTGGGGTGCTGTGCTGGTTCCAGTCTGCTGCGTCAGTCAGCGTGTCTACCTCTGTGCCATGACTGTTTCCTCCTAATTTGTTGTAGAAGCTCTGTGTGCTCTTTTGCTGTTTAATCAAATTCTTAACCTTTTGTTTCTTTAAACAAATTAATGAGATAGGAATTAAATGCACGGTAGGGGAGTGTTAAAAATCAAAATGTCTTTGAAAAGCTTAATGAAACACCACTTGCCACAGAGTTAAAGAAAAGAGAGAATCTATACATAGCAGGAACAGGGGAGGTCAATCACTAATAAGATGATGTTCTTATGAACAACTCTCTGCCAATAATAATAATTAAAGGAATTCAGTTACCTGTGTCCTGGCCACCCTTCCCCCACTGCAGTGACCCTTCCCTGTGCTGTTCTGGAATATACTTCTGCCACCCAACCTTCTCAGAAGGAACCCTTGTCAGGAACTTGGTGATTATCATTCCTGTGTGTGTGCTGGGTCTGCTGGACACACGTGGCATCTGTGCAGGGCATTTACCAAGCATGTGCTTGATTTTCGGCCCCTACACACAGGCCCGTATACGGTCTCGAGCTTTATCTGCACTGTCGTCTGAGGCACACGTGTGTTGGTAGACCGAGTGTAGCCATTTTTTATTGTTGTGTGGGATTCTTTTTTATAAATATACCACCAACATTCATTATTAGTGGATATCCGGTGGGTTTTCTATTACAAACACTGCTGCTGCGAGCATCTCGCAGGCGGGTAATGTGCTGGGGTCCTTTGGGGAGAGAGGCCCACCTATCTGCTCATAGCCCCGCTGGCTTGTGCGGATGCCCATCTTCAACCCGATGCTGGCCCCAGAGTGGTGGTAGTTTGTTTAATTTGATTTTTTTTTCTTCCAGTGCCTGAAGACCTCTCACTAGAAGAGAGAGAAGAACTTTTAGATATTCGTCGAAGAAAAAAGGAACTTATTGATGACATTGAGGTAAAAAAAAAAAAAAAAAAGGAACAGCCAAAAACTCCCTTAGTTTTTGCTTTTAGGTAAAATAATCACGTGGCTTCGTGAAAACGTGAAACGTGGGTATGTTGTATGTCTGTGCCCTCATCCGTGAAGACAGGGTAAGAGTTACCCCAGTCCGTTAAGCAGAGGTTGTGCTTTCTGGGCGGTGTGGACTCTGGGGTGTGCAGATCCAGGCACCATGGAACTGGAGTCAGCAGCAAGCGACTCGTGACTCCGGACCCCTGAAGGGTACTTCTCAACAATAGCGGTAGTTGACAAGTGCACTGCCCTTTCAAATTGAATAAGCCCCTATTTCGTTTGCCACAGTCCCCGGCGTCTAGAACACGCGATCACATTTTTGGCATGTGGATGTCCTTTGAATGAAGGCGTAAACATGCATCAAGGTCTAGCTGGCGCCCAGGTGCCCACCAACTGGTGGGAGCAGGGCGACGGGACACAGGCAGGCACTGTAGTTGGCACGTTTGTGCGCTCAGAGCACACAGTAAGCAGGCCCGCAGGGAAAGCACCGGGGCCCAACCACAGCCTCAGTGGAGAGCGCCGGGGACCGTGGCAGAAATGACTCGGGAGACCCGAGCCGCGTCCACCTGGGACTTCCTCGAGGGAGTCAATCAGACACCAGGCTCTTCTTTGAGAAGCTGCCTAATCTTTGTCACGCCAGAATAAATGTGGCCTTCAGGCCTCTGGCTGCAAGACCGAGCCTTGTGCACATTGCAGCTCCTTTCCAGGAGCCCGCATTGGAAGTCTGAACTTCCTTGGTGAGCAAAAGAATAGTATTCCAAATAAAAATGTCTTTGTGTTTGAAAGATAATTTGTGGAACCTTTTCTTGCAAGGTTACCCTTTGTTCCTGTAAAAAAAAATCACTGTATCCCAGAATAGGTGCTTTGGTTGAGGAATAAGAATGTACCTTAAGGTTCACGGTCCTATTTGGACATTGGTAATAAGAGTGTCTGTGGAGCCGTATGTAGCTCTAATGACCTAATTTAATGTTTTAAAGTTTGTTTATTTTTAACAGACAGAGCAAGCAGGGAGGGGCAGAGAGCGAGGGAGAGAATCCCAAGTAGGCTCCGTGCTGTCAGCGTGAAGCCCGATGTGAGGCTCACACTTGAGAACTGTGAAATCATGACCTGAGCCAAAATTAAGAGTTGGACGCTTAACTGACTGAGCCACCTGGGCGCCCCTAATGTCCTCATTGTTGAGTCAAGAACACTGAGGCCCAGAGAGGCTTAAGAGAGCTCCCAAAGGTCTCTCAGCCAGTAAGTGGCAGAACCACATGGAGGGACAGGGGAGCCTGTCCCTTCTGGTGTTCTTGGTGTAACCGAGAGCCACAGGCGATTTCTGCTGTCACCTTCTTGGCTCTGTCCATGGTGTGCCTTGTCGGGCAGAGTGGTGGACATCACCCTGGGAATGGTGGATAGGGACCTGATACTGGTCTCTGCATGTCTAAGCTGCACCTTCTCCTTTGTCTTCCCAAGGCCTGAGGCGGCCAAGAGGTCAGAGGAGTTGAAGAGCCGCAGGGAGTGAGCTGAGGACTCACCACTTCTGTTTGCTCTTGTATCCTTCCACACCTGTGATGTCTTCCTCAGTGTCCCTTCTGGATTTTGTACACAGATACTCGAGGATCGGCCTGGGTGCCCCTCCCAACTTGTCCTTGATGAGCAGATGGATGATAGTTGTGTTTTCTCCAGAGCTGGGGCTGCCCCTGCCTGGAGGCTCTCTCTGTATGGATAGGAAGTACTGATATTTCCAGACCTGTGATAAAATCTCTCTGAGCATAGGAGGGGAAGGTAAAGACCCCTGCCCTCAAATTTCTTTCTTCTGTTTTGGCAGAGGCTGAAATACGAAATTGCTGAAGTTATGACGGAGATTGACAATCTAACTTCAGTGGAAGAGAGGTAAACAGTTGGTGTCACACTACCCCGTAGTCAACTTCGGTTTCTCTGTTTCCAGCTGCGGTGACCACAGCAGGGGTGGAGCCACAGCTTCTTGGGGTGGGGCCACAGATATATCAGGGGCGGGGTTATAGCCTCTTGGGTGGGGCCACAGATATAGTAGGGGTGGGGATTACAGCCTCTGGGGTGGGGCCACAGATATAGCAGGGGCGGGGTTATAGCCTCTGGGGCGGGGCCACAGATCTTGCAGGGGCACGGATTACAGCCTTTGGGGTCAGGCCACAGCCCTGGCTGAAAGCTTGGGATCCTGAAGTAGGGCTTTGTGAGGTGGTTGGTTTCTCTGCTTTCTTCCCTTCACCCCTTCCTCCTTTCCGTGGAGGAGTAGCGGTGCTTCTCTTCTCTCCCTTCCCTGAGAAGCATAGGCCCTTCTGAATGAACCAACAAAGAAGCAGCCTTTCTGTACAGTGGGGAACTATGCTGTCCTTAAATCACTGTTTCTCATTATTAGCTATTTCTGAAGAAGTAATCAAATGTAGAAAAGAGCCCGGCAGCCTTGTGTGCGGCTTCTGTGATGGAGTGGGGGAGAGGGGAGATGGAGGGATGGGGGGAGGGGTGTGGGGAGTGGGCGGGTGGAGGACTGGGGGAGCCTGGGTGGTTTTCTGCAGCAGAAGTGCCAGAGGAGACTGTGCTCCCTTTTGGGCTTGGTGCAAACGTCAGCTGACAATTTCTCAACTGTCTCAAATGTGTAGCAAAACTACCCAGAGGAACAAGCAGATTGCTATGGGGAGGAAGAAATTCAACATGGATCCCAAAAAGGTAAGCAGACATTCTAGTTTTCTGGCCTGCAGGAGATTGAGTGATTCATCTGTTTTAATGGCTGTCTCCTTCTGGATAAAAGTGGTCATACCCATAAAAATACTGAGAGTTGATGTTCAGTTTTTATCATGAAGGATCTCCCAGTGAGTGGGGGGAAGGAAAAGCACCCGTTGACCTAGTCCCTGGAACCAAAGACCTTCTTTGCATGTGAGGCTCAGGGTGAGGACAGGCCTCCTGGGAGCAGCCGGCGTATGTGGGCCTCACTGGGGCCAGGCCTCGGTTGTGATGGGGGGGGCGGGGCGGATTCCCACTGACGTGCAGCTTGAAGCCCCGGGGAGTTGGTCAACCAGTGGGCAGGGCTGCCGCTGGCGTGTTGGGTTAGGGGTGGGTGGGGGGGAAGTAGGTGTTAAATGGGTCAGGTCAGAGGACTTTATGCCTTCCATTCGCCACAGAAGACGTCTCTGCCTGTAACCTAGGAACTCTCCTGATTTAAGCCAATACCTGGTCTTTTCCTCAAGTTGGATTTTCTAGGAAAATGCCTGAGAAAAATGAACCTGGCAACACAAAGCCGCTGGTCTCTGGGGGTGAAACAGAATTGTCGATGGGAATGGTTTTATGAATTTGGTAATGACATGAGGTTTGGAGTTAGAAGTAGTTTTGTTGTTTTCCTTAGGAGTTAGTTTAGAGTTGACTTAATCAGCAGATTTGATAAACACTGGAAACATCTTGAGAGATACATCACTTGTGTTCTAAGTTACAGCACATGATGGCACGCCAGTGCATTCATGGATGAATTCAGGGTCTCCCCACGAAGCATACACAAATACTTATTTTTTTTTTTAAAGTTTGTTTATTTTAAGAAAGAGCGAGAATCCCAAGCAGCCTCTGCACTGTCAGCATGCAGCCTGATGAGGGGCTTGAACTTGGGGATTGTGAGATCATGACCTGATCTGAAATCAAGAGTTGGACGCTTAACTCCCTTGCCACCCAGGCGCCCCAGACATGCTTATTGTTTTGGTGGTGCTGCCGCTCTGGAGTCCTCTCTGTCTGGGTCTTGCCTGCCTCTTCGTTCTATCAGGAATCTGATACACAGGAATAAGGGCTAACTGCTGTTGATTGAATTTACCCCAGTGTCAGGAACTGTGCTGGCAAAGCACTGTAATTAGTATCCTTAACCTTAAGGAGTAGGTTCCATTTTAAATTCCTGTTTCACAGCTGGGGAAAATGCGACACATAGCCACTAAGACTTGCCTAGTGTCCTGAGCAGGGAATCCACTTCAGATGCAGGCCCATAACCACTGCACTTCGCTGAGCTCCTGCGGGACGCTGGGGTTGGTTTGTAGGTAGCCCTGGTCAGCCCTGTGGATCTGTCCATGTCCACAGAAGGGGTGCTTCACCTGCTTTGCCGTGGCTGCGGTGAGGTGCTCAACAGGCTTTGTTTTGTGTACCTACCTCTTTACCTGAAAGATTTTTAAAATATTCATTATAGGTTCTGTCCAATAATGTATTTGTAATTATATTGTTCAGTACAAGAAGATGGCAAATTTAGTCTGTATGTGGCCTTTTGCTGGGAAAAGTAATCAAAATTCCCTGGTTTTGTAGATGAGGATAGCACTTCCCTGAGTCTGCTGGGTCAGCTGGGCCGCCGTGGCAAAATCCCATTGGCTGGTGGCTTATGCAGTTGACATTTACTTTGTCACAGTCTGGATGTTGGAAATCAGATCAGGGTGCCGGCACAGCCAGCTTCCGGTGAGAGCTCTCTTCCTGATTTGGAGACGGCCTCTTCCTCACGGTGTCCTCATGGCGGAGAAAAAGCAGGAGAAAGCGCCCTGGTGTCTCTTACATGGGCACCGGTTCCATCAGATCAGAGCCCTGCCCAAGTGACCTCACCTAACTCTGCCTCCCAAAGGCCTCACTTCCTGACCCCATCACTGTGGGCATTAGACCTTCAAGATAGGAATTTTGGGGAGACCCAGGCATTTGGTCCATAACAGCCCTAGGTGACCTCACCTGCCTTGGTGAGTCTGCGTGGTGGTGTGAGACAGGCTCTCATCAGAGTGAAGGCTTTCAGCTCGTAGGAAATACTTTAAGTCACTGACTGGTAACATTTTGAGCAAGGGACTGCTGTCTGTGCTGGACATTAGATGCCCAGAAGCAGTGTCAATGGGTAAGAGGAAAGTTGATTCAGTCAAGGAAGCTGGAGACATTCTGCAGCCTCTCCCTTTTATTCCCAGTGTCCTAGAAAAGCCTTTAAAAATATAACGTATAAATGTATGACAAGCATGAGTTCACCCAGTGGACTAGAAATTGAGGGAACTGAGAAAGAAGATGAGCAGTAGTCCAAAGCACACTCAGGAAAAATTGCCCCGGGAAAGGAGAGCATGTCAGGGGCTCAGCTCCCTTGGGTGGCAGGTGTGGGACATGGGACCGTAGAGGGGACACCCAGACTACACCCCTGGCTGCATTTGTGCCAGGTGGTGGTGTGTGCCTCTGGGTGCAAAAGCAGGTGTCTCTTCTCGGCTGGCCTCACCAAGGAGGAGAAACACCTACTCCCAGAGACCAGCTTCTGAGCACCCCACCTGGCATGTCACCCACTCTGGAAACAAGTGGCGTTCAGTGCAGCTGCCAGAGAACCGTCAGTACAAAGGCAAGTGCCCAACCAGGAATCACCAAATGTACGAGCTGCTTGACCTCGTGAGAGAGATGTGAAACTCCATAGACAGGTTAAAAGTCGGGCGGTTTTGTGTATCATAAATCGCCTCAGAGATGATAGGGTGTTGCTTATCTTCAGTGCAAAAATGGAGTTTGGGAAAGATTGACACTGTCCCCTGCAAAGCCTGACGCAGGGCTCAAACCCCCGAACTGTGAGATCATGGCGTGAGCCGAAGTCAGACGCTCAGCTGACTGTTGAGTGAAGAGCGGTGCCCTAGAGAAACCTACAGCATAGAGCGGGGGTGTGGACATGGGCAGGGTGGGCCGTGGCATTGCGCGGTCCTCTCTGAGGCTCTGCGCAGATCCACAAGATGTGGGAGGCAGGTCGGGCAGCCCCTCTTTCGCCGAACAGAAGTCCCAGGGGGAGAGAAAAGAAGCCAGAGTGGAGGATGTATTTCAAAGAAATACTGGAATATTTCTGAATGGATTAAGATAAAATCCTCAAATTCAGAGGGCTCACTTGAAGGCCAAGGAGAATAAATTTTTAAGAAACTTCTACATTGAAATATCAAGTAAAATGCCAGAAAACTTGTTGATAAAGAGAAAATCCCTGACATGCCAGGGACAAAAGATTTAGAAGAACTGTGAATCCCCACAGCAACATTGAATCGAAGACAGCAGGGAAGAGGTGGGACTTAAAACCTACAATTTTGTGTAGCAAGACTGTCACCCTTGAGGACACTTCCGATGCACAGGGACTCCCAGAAGTAACCGCGAAGACCTTCTGGGAGCAGGTGCGCCTGTGAACTAGCCAGGGCTCCAAGAACAGCTGCAGGACCAGACAGAAGACACACAACGAAGCCAAGACATTCAGTGAAGTCTGAGTGAGAGATGGATTGTTGAAAGAATATTTTCCAATTATGGTCCCAGATTATCTCCATACAGTTCACCTTGAACAGCACGAGTTTGAGTGCAAGGGTCCACTTATACCTGGATTTTTTCCCCCAGTACGTACAGTACTGCTCTATAGATGTATTTTCTATGAAATATTTTTAGTAACATTTTCTTTTCTACAACTTACTGTGGTAAGAATGTTATTATAGGGGCACCTGGGTGGCTCAGTCGTTTGAGTGTCCAGCTTTGGCTCAGGTCATGATTTCACAGTTAATGGGTTCGTGCCCTGCGTCGAGCTCTGTGCTGTCAGCTAGCTCGGAGCCTGGAGCCTCTTTCTGATTCTGTATCTCTCTCTCTCTGACCATCCCCTGCTCACGCTGCCCCTCTCTGTCTCAGAAATAAATAAAACATTAAAAAAAATAAACTAAAATTTTAAGAGTAACCATCAAAAATAGGGATAAGATAGGATTTCTAAATTACTTGGAAAAATTGAGTACAGAAAATTTAATTCAACAGAAGGCTGAAAAGATGTCACGAATACACAGCCTAAGTGAAGGCTCAGAAGTGAGTGGTATCAAATCCATCATAACCATAAATGGATTTGGTTCAGTTACCTCTTAAAAGGCACCTTTGTATTAAGTTAAAAAAACTACAATAAAGTCCGGGCGTATTCTGATTGAGATACACCCTCAGAGCAGATAGTGGCCAAGGTTGAAAATGAGGAAACAGGAAGAGGCATGGTAGGTGTGATCATTTGAATGGTGCCCCCCCTTCAGTAGATTCTACTGTTTAATGTTTTAAAATATTATTTAGAAAATCAATGTCTAATAATACTGGAACGTTTACTTTTATTAGTATTGACCTACTGTATTTGGGTCCTGGGGCTGCTGGAATAAATGACCACTGACTTGGTGGCTTAAAACAATAGAAATGTGGTGTCTCACAGTCCCAGAGGTCAGAAGTGTGAGGTCCAGGGGCGGGCAGCTCTGTTTCTTCTGGGAGCTCTGACAGAGGGTCTGCTCCATGCCTCCCTGCCGGACCGTTGCGGCTGCCAGTGGTCCTTGGTGGTCCCCCGGTTGGGGACCCATCACTGTAGTCTCAGCCTCCATGTCACATAGTCAGTGACGCCTCCCCTGCCTTGTACAAGGACGGCTTGTGTCTTCCTCCTCCATCTCTGTCTTCTGTTTCCCCTGCATAACTGCTCTTTCTGACTCGAGCCTTTGGCTCCATTTTCTCTTCGATTCGCTGGCCTGGGCTCGCCCCCACTGGCTCCATGTTTTCCGGTGCCTCTTGCAAAGCGAGCTGGAGCCTGACTTGGGGCTCCTCTGGCTGCCTTCTGTAACCTCGGAGTGCAGACGGGTTACCTTGTTCCAAGTGTACTTGCTCTTCTCTGATCCCGGTGTTCGAGACTGTTGCGTAGCCTCCCCAAGGAGTTTCCTCGTGCTGGAATTGTAGAGCAGGTCATGAGCAGCTGGGGAGGGCGTATCCCCAGGCCCATCAGCCTAGGTGGAGGGAATCCCCAGGGGCCTTGGGACTGCGGAAATTGCTGGGCCTACAGACTCGGGGCGGGGCGGCAGGGGGCACTGGGAGGCTGAAGAGAGCGCAGGACTCGACAGATGCAAGACCCTCTCAGAGCCACGGCACCCCCCACCACTAGGTCGTTGGGCAGAGGGACACCAGCAGAAGGGAGGCGGCCATGGGGGACTGGCTGCAGAAAAGTCTGCAGCTTTTAGTTTTAGAACCATGGGGCCACCACCCTGGCCACTGCCACAGCCACAGTGATCACGAAACACTGGGTTAGGGATGTCACTCCCGGTGGCAGCCAGGCATACCCCCGGGAGCACCTGTTGGTGCCAGTCCCTTGGTCCTGGGATTTTGGGCTCCTTTAGCTGCCCTCTCCCCCCCATGCCTTAGAATGTTGGGGACAGCAGGATCTACCAGCTGCACCCACAGCCAGTCTGTGAGTCCTGGGGACACGGAGTCCAGAGAGGCAGCCAGGGCGGCTGTGGCCTCTGACCTGTTTGCCAGGGGCGTCGGGTCAGAAGGTAAACCTCTGCCCTGCTGCCCAGAGCTCCCCTCCCATGCACCGCATTCCTGCACCTGCCGCGCCCGAGTGCTGGGTGCGCATGGCACGTGGGGCAATGAAAAGTTGTCACTTTTGTCCCACGCCTTGTTTTCTGGGGACTTGGTAGGACAGGTGCATGATTGGGATTGGAATGCTTCGTTACGGTACGTGCATGTCTTCCCGCTTGGGAGACGATACCCAGGGGTCTGTGCTGGCCGCGGCTCCCACCAGAAATAGATGAGAGTTAATTTAGGAGAGTCAGACATACTGGTTTTTTGGTAAACTGTTTTATTTTTTGAAGAACAGCATATGGTGCACAAAGTTGGAGTGCACAGCTTGACAAATTCTTACAAGTTAAAAGGCTCGTGTAACCCAGAGCCACATGCGGTCGTTAGGTGTCTTTTGTGTCTCCTGTTGGTGAACAGGTTCCACTCTGTCACCACGGAGCAGTGTTTCCTGCTTTGAACTTTATGCAAATGGAATTAAGATCCACTCTGTGTCGTCCTTCTACTCCGGAGCGCGCCTGTCAGCCGCATCCTGCCATGTCCTGCGTCTGTTCTGTCTCATTGCTGTGTAGCGTCTCATCATATGGAATCTACCAGAATAGGTTTCTCTCTTCTCACTGATTGGATGTTGGGTTGTTCCCAGTTTGGGGGAGTTCTAAATAAGGCTGCTGTGGACATTCATGTGTTTGAAAAAATAACAGGGACTTCAGATGGACCATGGCGTGTGGGGCGCCCTGGGTGGCCCAGTTGGTTAAGCGTCTGACTTTGGCTCAGGTCATGATCTTGTGTTCGTGGTTTTGAGCCCCGCATCCGCCTCTGTGCTGACAGCTCAGTGTGGACTGTGTGGTGTGAGGGAGCGCAGGTCCTGGGCACTGAGAATTTCAGCTGGAAAACCACCTCCGAGTTTGTAGCAAAGAGATGACAGATTTCCCTTATGAGCTTTGCCAGCATGGATGTTGAAATCAACTCAGAAGTGGTGTCCGAGGTAAATTTTCGCTATATTAGGACTTCTCCAAGCTGAGCACGGCTAATTCAGGCAGGGCAGCCCCTCTGCAGCCTTTCATTTAGAAATCGTCACCTATGCCCTTGAAGGCCTTCGAGAGGACATGAAGTTTCGCTGTCTTGGGCTCGGTGGCACAGGGACCAGGGGACGTGTTCAGCTCCAGCTGACAGAAAATCCAGTACACGTGGCTTGCACGGCACGCTATTTGCTCACACTGCAGTGTGACGAGTGGCTCCCAAGTGACAGGACCCAGGCCCTGTGTTGGTCCAGGCCTTTCCCCTTGTCCGATGATGGCTGTGAGGATTCCAGTCATCACATCTGCATTCATGGCAGGAAGGAGGAAGAAGGAGCAGTGTCTGCTCTTGAGCCCCTTTTTATCAAGAAAGCATTGCCTTCCCCAGGTCCTCCCTGCAGACTTCTTTCTGACCAGATCTGTGTCACAAGGTCACTTCTAGTTACAAGAGAGGCTGGGAAAGTGATTATTTAGTGAGGAAAGGGGAGCTCGGGGAGGGCTTGGGTTAGCCAACCACGTACCATGGGTTCCTCTCACACACAGCAGCTTTGTTCCCTGACCTTGGGCAGTTTGGTATTTTGGTCACTTCTGCCTCCAAAATCTCTAGTAACTTCCTTGTAATGGTGTGTCCAGCAACCTGTTTGTCTTTTAGCCTCTTAAGTTGCCAGGAGGAATGAACTTGCTTTTCTCTGGATACCATGTCCTGCGGGGTGTGAATGACAGTCCGAGGATGCTTTTATTTTTGCCGTGTCCCAGCCCGTAAGATCACTCTCGACATCATTCTGTCTTTGCAAAGGAGTCTGGGCGACCCGCCTAATGAGAGCTTCCTTCCTTATGTTCCTCTTCAGGGAATTCAGTTTCTAATAGAGAACGACCTGCTGCAAAGCTCCCCGGAGGATGTGGCCCAGTTCCTGTATAAAGGAGAAGGCCTAAATAAGACTGTGATCGGGGACTATCTGGGTGAAAGGTAAGTTGAAGGAGAAGGAGCAGTCCGACCTGGGCCCACCCTCTGCATCAGGGTCTGACTCAGTTACCTTGGGCCTGGGGGGCACATGTGCTGCTCCTCAGTCCTGGTTTGTTCAGTCCAGTGCCTTGATCTCCTCTGCCCTGAGTGGGGAGAGTGGTGACTGTTCGCGGGCCACGTGGGGTCTGTGCTCTCTGGAGCTTTGCTCAGGGAGCCACAGCAATACTGAAGATGGTGCTGGCTCTTCTCCGACCCTCAGAAGTCTTTTCGTGTTTTGCCCAGAAATGCACCAGATTTCTCGGTGGTTTTCCTACCCCTGTTACTCGAGGGTATGAACAAAGGTGGGAAGTTTGTTAATTTTTTAAACAGTAAGCAGCTGGTCACATTTCCATTCCCGGCCTTCTCCACTTAAAGGTTCATTTGCCAGCTTAGCAGAGGTGAGGGCAAGAGTCTAAGGCAGCATAGCCCCCGGGTTGTGCCAAAGCAGACTTTGGTCAAGGACCAAATGAGTGTTTTTAAACAAAAGCCCCACAGTGGCTCAACCAGGGCAGTTTTCTGTTTCTGGCTTTTTGAAACTTCATCGAAGGTGGAAAGCAGAAAGCTTCCCAACTCATTCTGTGAAGGCACAGTTTAAAAACACCTAAATGGACTCCTGGGTGGCTCAGTCAGTTAAGCATCTGACTTCGGCTCAGGTCATGATCTCACGGCTCATGGGTTGAGCCCTACATCAGGCCCTATGCTGACAGCCTGGAGTATGTTTCGGATTCTGTGTCTCCCTCTCTTTTTGCCCCTTCCTCACTTGCCCTTTGTTTCTGTCTCTCAAAAATGAATAAACATTAAAAAAAAAACAACCTACAGACCGGTATCTCCTATGACTGTTGAGTCAAAGCTTCTCAAGCAAATATTAGTAAATCAAATCCAGCAATATATAAAAATGACCATATACCAGTACATTCATTCACCATGGAGGCATTCACTGCCCCATGAATGCAAGGTTAGTGCAGCGTACAAAAGTCAAAGTACCTACTGACCGGATCAGTACAGTAAAGTGCAAAACCCACATGATCACCCCAGTAGATGCTGGAGAGGCATTTGACAGCATTCACTGCATCATGACAAAAGCACTCAGCACCAGGAGAGGAAGGGAACTTCTTCAACATGATGTTGGACACCTGTGAAGCCCACATGAAGTTCACTTCATGCTTTCTCCTTAGAGCAGGAACAAGATAAGGTTGACTGCTCTCACCACTTCTCTTCAGCATGGTACTGGCAGTTCCAGTTAAGCAAGAAAATGAAATTAAAAAGCATCTAGTTTGGAAAGGAAGAAATAAAACTTTGCTTGCAGAGGACATAATCATTTGCATAGAAAATCCTGAGGGATCACTAAAAACAGAACTAACAAACAAGTTCAGTATGGCTGCAGGATACAAGGTCAATATCTCAAATTCAATTGTAGTTGTAAATGGTAGCAGTGAACAAATTTGGAAAAGATATTAAGAGAAGAGTTCCATTTTGTAATAGTATTAAAAAGGATAAAATATTTAGGAGTAAACTTAAAGTACATTTTTTCCATGAACTATGAAACATTGAAGAAAATGAAAAGACCTGTATAAATGGAAAGAAAGACCGACATCCCATTTTCATGGATTGGAAGACTTAGTATTGCAAAGATGACAGTACCACCTACATTGATCTACAGATTTAACTCATTACCTATAAAAATCCAGCTAACTTCTTTGTAGAAATTGACAAACTCATCCTAAAATTAATGTAGACATTCATGGGACCTAAAATAGCCACAATCTTGAAAAAGAACAGAGTTGCACAGCTCACATGTTTTTATTGTAAGACAGAGTAAAGTTGCAGTAATCAAGATGGTGTGGTACTGGCATAAAGACAGACTTAAAGGTTATGGAATAGAATTGAGAATCTAGAAATAAACCCTCACATTTACTGTCCAAAAGATTTTTGATAAGGTTGTCAAGGTGGTTCAATGGGGGAAAGAATAGCCTTTTTTTTTTTTAATGTTTATTTTTGAGACAGAGTGTGAGTGGGGGAAGGATAGAGAGGGAGGGAGGGAGACACAAAATCTGAAGCAGGCTTCAGTCTCTGAGCTATCAGCACAGAGCCCGATGTGGGGCTCAAACCCGTGAAACGCGAGATCATGACCTGAGCCAAAGTCAGGTGGTTAACCAACTGAGCCACTAGGCGCCCCAAGAATAGTCTTTTCAACCAGTGGTCTGGTGCAACTGGATGTCCATGTGCAGAAGAATATTATTGGACCACTCACCATACGCAGAAATTAAAAAGCAAAGACCTACATGTAAGAAGGAAAACTAAAAATCACTTAGAAGAAAACATAGTGGTAAATTTTTGTAACTTTGGATCAGGCAGAAGTTTCTTAAATATGACTCTAAAAGCATAAACATTAAAAGAAGAATGTAGATAAAATAGGTCTCCTCAAACTCGAAAACGCTTGTGCTTCATAGGACCTCATCAAGAATGTGAAGAGGCAGTCCACAGGATGGGAGGAATTTTTTTTTATAAATCATGTATGACTCTGATAAGGGCTTCTATCTAGAATATAGAGCTCTTACAACTTGGTAGTAAAAAGGCAATCATAAAATGAGCAAAGTCTCTGAATAGATGTTTCTCTAAAGAAGATCTATAAATCAGCGTATGATAAGGTCATAAGGAGAATGGCCCGTAAGCACATGATGGGATGGTCAACATCATCAATGGTCAGGGAGCTGCAGACCAAAACCAGGAGACGCCACTTCACACCCACTGGGGTGTCTATAACAATAGTTATAAACTATATAAAATTTTATAAAACTATAAACAATAGTTTTAAAAGACCGTTAAGAGTCTGTGTCTCCCTCTTTCTCTGCCCCTTCACTGTTCACGCTCTGCCTCTCTCTTTCAAAAATACACATTAAAAAAAAGCATTGCCAAGGATGTGGAAAAATCAGTCATGCTGCCAGTTGGATAAAAAGTGCTCTGGCAGTTCCTCAGAGTACTGAAGTCACCGCGTGACCTAGGTACATACACAAGAGAAATAAAAACCTGTGTCTGCACACCTGCTTGTGCACAAATGTTTGTAGCCACCTAATTCTCGATAGCCAAAGAGTGGAAACCGTTCAGATGTCCATCAACTCAGATACCCCTCCGCTGAGGGGCGAACACGATGTTGTATGTTCACACAGTGGGGTGTTATTTGGCAGACAGAACAGGCAGAGTCCTGATATGTGCTGCAATGTGGACGAACACAGTAAGCAGAATCCAGTCACGGAAGACCACGTGTCGTCTTGCTCTGTTTATAGGAAGCGCTCAGAGAGGGTGAATTTATAGAGACAAAGAACAGACAGTGCTTGCCTGGGGCTGGCAGAGAGCGAGGATAGGGGAATGGGGTTTCTTTTTGGGGTGTTAAAAATGTTCAGAAGTGGATTGTGGTGATGCTTGCACAGATATGTGGATACACTAGAAACCATGGAATGGTACCCTTGACATAGGACAGTTGTATGGAGTGTGAATTATGTTTGAATAAAGCTGCTAAAAAGGGAACCCCCGCCACCCCTCTCCCCAAAACCTGATGAGTGACCTAGGGATTGTGGCACCTCCTTGAGTCTCGCCTTCCAAGAGGGCCAGAGTCTGAGCTCTCCGTCGCCCTCTGGCCGGCGTGCGAGGTGAACTGCAGCACTTGTGTGCGCGCAGTCTGGCAGTTTCCTGTAGTCCGCAAATACCAAGTGCCTGCAGGATTTGAGTTCCAGAAAATGTGAAGTTCTGAGTCTGTGCCAGGCTCTGTTTTAGGCCCATGGGTTGTGTTTAAAAAAAAAAAAAAAAAAAGATTCGCCCACTCAGGGAGCTGTATTCTGCCAGAACGATACAGGCAGTACGTGGTAGGCATAATAAATAGGAAAACCATTTCTGTCCTTTGTTAGGTGACGGGACAGAGTGAAGGCGCATAAGGGCTTTGGGTGAGCCGAGGTAGGGGTGTTAGTAGCTGGTTGTGATAGGTTGGTTAGGGTCCTGTCATTGACAAAGTGACGTCTGTGCAAGGGCAGAGAGGGGACGAGGGTGTTTGGGGCACAAGCGTGCCTTGCCCAGTGTGTTTGTGGCCATGTGCCTGGAACAGAGGGAGGGGTAGGGTGGCAGAGGTTCTCAGGGTGATGATGGTGCCCACTGCCCATGGCCGGGGGGCTGGGGAACGACATGGTCTGAGTCACAGCTTGAGCTGACCACTTTAGAGTCGACTGTGCAACAGCAGAAGCAGTGGTACCAACAGGGAGTGGCTTTGGCCAGGTTGGGGGGGGTCCATGGTGGGGTCGGGGTGAGGGCTGGGGGGAGCAGAGCCAGTTGGGGAAGCGTGAGGGCTTGGGAGAGCAGAGCCAATTGGGGAGGGGTGAGGGCTGGGGAGAGCGGGTTGGGGGTTGAGGGCTGGGGGGGACAGGGTTTGGGGGTGGGGTGGGGGTGAGCAGCGCTCAGGTTCCAGGTTTGAGGTCAAACTGGCAGGAATTTCTGGCCATGGAGCCATCATCAAGATAGGTAGGCAGCAGCTGTGGGCATGGTCACTGGGGCTGGTTGAGCTCTGGGGGGCAGGGGGCGCTAGTGGCGATGGCAGGTGGAAGGTTCAGAGAAGGGGCCAGCAGGAGACAGAAGCCACAGAGTGGCTGGCTCATAGGTAGTGTTTAAATCCATGGGGAGTGTAGCCGGAGCTGAAGCGCAGACCCAGGAATGGGGCTTGCTTGCCCTCTCTGGTCCCACCATTGGATCGGATCTTCACACCAGCTGCAGCCTGCACAACTTGTGAGCCCTGGAGGCGCCCAGCTTCTTCCCTGGGGACGTGCAGTAACTGGCTGTCCTCCCAAGGCTCCCTGCACCCCAGCGCCAGGCAATTGGAACGTGGGTGGGAGCTTGCCCTTAATGCAGACCCTCTGGCTCTCACCTGGCTGCCTGCTGCCACTCCTTGGGTGCTCTGCACACAGCACAGCCGCCGCCATCATGTCCAGACGTGGGCCAACTCCTGCGGTGTTGGGGCCCCCCCCCAGGCCTTGTCGCTGCCTGCTCACGGCTCCCACTGCTTCCTGGGGCGCTCCCTCAGCACCCTGTGTGCACAGGACCCCACGGCCTCAGCCCCTCCCCCCGTCCAGTGCCGGTCAGGGAATGAAGGGTAAAGTGCTCTGAGCCTGTGCCCGTGCAGCACTGCGGGTGGCTGCCAGTGTCCCCTTTGCAGGTGGCTCTGAGCCACTGCCATTCCTTGTGGTCGACAGATCACACACCAGCCAGACAGATCACACGCTCAAGGTGTCCTTACTGTCCCTTGTGACCACAACCTCAGGAAGCAGCGTGGAGTGAAATTCTAGCAAAGCATGTTGTTGGCCTCTCATATTTATGTTAAAAATTCAGGCCATTTATTCTCACATTTAGTTTGGTTTTAAAAGCCCCAGCTTCTGGGGCGCCTGGGTGGCTCAGTCAGTTAAGCGTCCGGCTTTGGCTCAGGTCATGATCTCGCAGTTCATGGGTTCAAGCTCTGCATCGGGCTCTGTGCTGACAGCCAGCTCAGAACCTGGAGCCTGTTTCAGATTCTGTATCTCCCTCTCTCTCTGACCCTCCCCTGCTCATGCTCGGTCTCTCTCCCTCTCAGAAATAAATAAAACATTAAAAAAAAAAAAAAAAAGCAGCTTCTGACCTGGTACTGGGCTCCCGCAGCCCCACCTGTGAAGCAGGGACTTTGTCTGGGGCTGCTGCTTGGGACACTTGAGAGACCATGTGTGCTTTGCCCTTGGAACCCTGTGCTGCCACATGGGCCGGGCATGGCCGTGGTGGCTGTGCGGGGTCTCCCCATGGCCTCCCTGCACCCTGACTGGGGTGTATACTAATGTCCTTCCAAGTCTCTTGTGCCCGAAGCCTGAGCCCAGACTGCAGTGAAACAGATCATAACTTCCTTGCACAGCATGAGAAACCACAGGTGCTCATCGTAAGAAGGGTCTTCCTTTTGGAAGGATTGAAATCCTGTTCAGTTGCCTCGGACCACATTTGCTTTCTTTCCCAGGGACGATTTCAACATTAAAGTTCTTCAAGCGTTTGTCGAGCTCCATGAGTTTGCTGATCTGAACCTCGTCCAAGCCTTAAGGTAAGTGTTGGAGCACCGGCCGCTTGCGGGAAGGTGGGGGTCAGCCGAAGCCCGAGGCCAGGTGCTCACACCGCAAAGGCCTGGGAGAGGCACTCTCAGACCGAGCTGGCGCCTGCCCCGATGGGACCGCTGGCTGTGTGCTCCTTTCCTAGCCCCTTTGCTCTTCCTTGCTCTCACCCGGCATTTGACGGCCACGTACATGCTTTCTTCCCACTTCTGCAGCTCGGTCTCTATGCCACCTGGGTACAGGCCCGCTTCCCACTGCATTTGGTCTAAGTCACCAACCTCATGGGTGCCAAACCCCCCCCCACCCCAATGTAACAGGGAGCCTGCAGATGCTCAGCCATCAGAGGCGGCCCCCTGGTCCCTGTCAAGCCAGGTGTCACTTCATGACATCAGAGTGAATGCAGGAGGATGGCCCTTAGACACTCCCTTGTGGCCCCGAGTCACGCTGGCCGCTGCTGTGGAGATGCCCTGTCGTCCCCTCAAGGCGCCATCCGTACACTCTACTCTTCCTGCAGCACCGACATGATGTTTCCTTCCCAGTGCCCTGGCTGCAGCTCTGATGGCTGTGTGCTGAGCCAGGGCCATGCAGGCTCCGTCAGGTCTGGGTCTTTGAGGGGAGCAGGTCCCCACTTGACCTGCGGCTGCGAAGGGCATGACCGACCTGTTGTCAGGTCCTGGTCTGGGCCTTTCTCCCCATGCGTGGCCCTCAACCTGGCCTGAACACGGCGTGGATGCATATCAGCCATGCAGCTGGGATTCAGGAGTTTGAGGTGTGGTGTGTCACACGGCGGCGCAGGTCTGTGAGTCTGGTTGCGTCCACGACGTGTCTGTAGCAGCCCAAAGCCCGTTTCTCCCAGCTGGTCAGGCTCTGGCCCAGAGCCAGGGCTCCTGGTGGCGTTGCCAGCCAGCCCAGGAGTGAACAGCTCGGGGCTGCCCCTAGTACCCTCAGTCAGTCCCTCTGCGGCCTGTGCTGTCCTGTGTCCCCGTGGCCTTGACTGTGGAAATGCCATCTGCTCCTATGCATCCCTCCACAGGCAGTTCTTGTGGAGCTTCCGACTTCCGGGCGAGGCTCAGAAAATCGACCGCATGATGGAGGCGTTTGCGTCCCGCTACTGCCTGTGCAACCCCGGTGTCTTCCAGTCCACAGGTGGGTGAGGCCCGCCCAGCACACCCCCAGCTCTCTGCTCTGCCGCCCCTGGCGTGGCAGGCGGCTGAGCACCCTCACGCCCTCTGCCCTTTCAGACACCTGCTATGTGCTGTCGTTTGCGATCATCATGCTCAACACCAGCCTCCACAACCACAACGTGCGGGACAAGCCCACGGCCGAGCGCTTCGTCACCATGAACCGTGGCATCAATGAGGGAGGGGACCTCCCGGAGGAGCTGCTGCGGGTGAGCCCCCTGCCCTCAGGGTCCCGCACTGGCCCTCGCTACACCGAGGCCAGCGCCCGCCACCCTCGAGGACATGGCGCAGATGGGCTCTTTCTCCTCCGGCCCGCATCGCTGAGCTTGCTGTCACCCATGTCCCTCGCAGAACCTGTACGAGAGCATCAAGAATGAGCCGTTTAAGATCCCGGAGGACGACGGCAATGACCTGACGCATACGTTCTTCAACCCTGACCGCGAGGGCTGGCTCCTGAAGCTGGGTGAGTGGCGGCCGGCGGGCGGGACCCGCGCTCGGAGCCCCCAGCCCTCGGCAGCCAAGGCCCCTGACCAAAGGTGGAAACGTTAAAAGGGAAGGCCGTTGGGGCAAGTCCACCCGTGGTGGCCGGCCGCTCACCCCAGACTCGATGGCTGCCGCTTTGAGCCCTGCCCTGTCCGCACGAGGCCATCCCATCCGCGTCCACGGCGGAGAATAACGCCCGGGCTGCACGAGCGTCCCAGAAAACTGCTCAGTTAGTGTCCAGATAGACCCAAGGCAGTTTTCTGCACCAGACGCAGGTGCATTCCCTGCGAGAACCTGCGTGCCTCTCTCTTGGTTTGGTGTGGCTGATTTTTGATGCGTGGTTTAAATGTGCCTTCTTGTTTTCCTTCTGCCTGTGGCTCCCACCTTTCTGTTCTGTGACGGGCTGTCCCTGCTTGTTCTGCGTTAGGAGGTACGTACCCAGTGGCTTCCTGCCCTCCCCCAGCTGCTCACTCCTCTCTCAGTCTCTCTCCCCCGTTGGTCTGTGTGAAGCTCTGATTTGTGGCTGCCATCCATCTGAACCATGTGGCTTTGGACTTGCTGGGGTTAGCGTCATGCAGGGTGCAGTGAATGTGATACCCACAGCCCTGGGGTAGCCGGAATGCCAGCCTTTCTGCGCCCGGGAGCGCATGGGAATGTCGTGTGGGAACAAGCTTGCCCCTCTGTGTCTTGAGGGCCCAAGCGGCCACGAGCCTGCTGGTCACCTGTCCAATTCCGTGCCTCACCGGGTGCCTCTCATACTAACCAAACAGTGCATGTCTGCACCACCCCCGGACAGGGTCTGGGGATCTTTGAAAGGCTTCCTGACCATTGGCAAAGAAATAGAAGAGCGTTGATATTCTCTGGGCAATTTTAGGAATTGGTAGGAGGGTTTTGTTTGTTTTGTTTTTATACTGGCGGGTGGGGTGGGATCTTGGCCTTACTGTGACGTGTGACAACTGTACGTCATCAGGACTCTCTGAGGGCACATCGTAGGGACACCAGGCTTGAGAGAACTCCAGCGATTGTGAGTTGTTAATCCAGGGGAGGGTAAGAAGGTGTGAAGGGCGCGGCTCCGCTGTTCTGATTTGGGATTTTGCTGACTTTTCTCTGGCCGCGCTGAGGTTTGGGAGAGTTCCGGACCTTTGCTTAGAAACCCAGAGCCATAGCCATGGACTCGAAGGCCTGAGTTCCCTTCAAGAAGCATCCGACTCTCAGGTCACATCAGTTCTGTGGCCCTGGCAGGGAGGCCAGAGCAGGGATGTGTCCAACACCCCTGCAGCAGCACCCAGGCCCCTACCATTCCTGTGTTGCCAGGGATCACTCCTCGAAGGGCGGTGGTGGCACAAGCCTGCCCAGCAGCTGGTATGGCCTCAGCGCCCACAGGAGATGCACCTGCTTCTAAAGATAGAACAAAACGAGAGACATAAAGGCGCAGCAGGGCTTATGTCCCAGCCTATGTTCTGGTTGCACATCCAATTGGGCCTCAGAACCGGCATCCAGAGCACCCCGAGGGGTTGCAGAGCCGGCTGGGCACTGAGTGGGTGCCAAGGAGCCCCAGGCAGCCTGCCCCTTCCATGTGCCACTGCTGTGTGTGCATGCGTGAGAGGGCAGGTCCAGCAGTCACTAAGCTAGTTCTGATGGGTCACCCGCCGGCCAGCAGAGAGACTGCCCGGGAGCCCCCTCCCCAGACCCCCAGCAAGTCCGCTGCTGCCTCGCCCTGACCCTGATGGTCTCTCTGGCAGCAGAGAGCTGCAGCCAGACAGACAGCGGGCTCCCCAGGGGACTGGCCTCCCCAGAGCTGCTGGGGCCTGCGTGTAGTCCTGCCCACAGGCTGCCTTCCTGCGGTTCTCATGCTGGCCTGGCCACCAGGGACGGCGGGTGGTGTTGGGTTCCGAGGGCCCAGAAAGCAGTAAATCTGCTGGAAGCCGATGCTGAAGATGTGGTAGTTTGGTCCAGGTGCTGTTTCTGCACTTGGCCCTGGGCCCCCACCCAGCACAGGGCGGACATGGGCTTATGGCACAGGCGAAAACGTGTGCTCTGAGCACATGCTTAAATCAAAAGAGGTCACTGCCTGACCTTGCTTAGCCGTTCTCGTTGTAAACTTAGTCTCAGGGCACGGGGCACTCTCGGAAGGCCTGGGTGTTTGCGGGAGCGTAGGGACGTTGTAGCGTTGCTGGGCGACCAAGGAAGTGCCTCGTAGTCACCAAGTTTTGAGGATGCGTCCGTTGTGTTAAAAACACAGGGACGTGGGTCAGAGCTAGCTGTCACGTAGAGAGTATGTTGCGGGGTGTGCGTGTGTGCTGTGCCCACGTGCGTGTGCCCGGGAACGGCCGTGGAAATAGGAGGAGGTTCACAGGGTGGGGAAGCCAGGCTCCTTTCTACAGGCAGCACTGGGGTGGTGTGTGTGTCCCCAGCTCCTGAAGCTCAGCCAGGAACAGAGGCACAGCCCGTTTCTTCTCTTGTAGCCAAACCTCTGAGACCAAAGGTGTGACCCCCTCCCGCCCCCGAGCCCCTGCCCAGCCCGCACTCTTGCTGTAAGGGTACCTGGGACTGGGCCACCCAGGATGTGCCACTGACCCCCTGGAGCAGCGGGGCAGGAGCCCAGGGGCAAGATGCTAAGAAGCCTTCCTGGCCAGCCCGCTTTTCCTGGCGGGTGTTGTCACACAGTTGCTCTTGGGGCCTCAGGGAGAGCAGAACGCCTAGGCTGCCACCTAGTGACCCAGTGGTGGGAGCGCAGAGAAGAGGGGGTGCTGGACAGGAGCCCCTGGGAGGATTCTCCGAGAAGGTGCTCGTGGGGCTCAGTGGACGGCGGGTGCTGGCGGGAGAGTTCGGGCTCAGGCCAGCACGGTGGCCGGAAGGAAGGGCCGGGGCGCTGGGCAGAGGCCGTTGGAGGTTGGGGTCTCTGGCTGAAGAGAATGGGAGTCTTTGGGAGCTTCAGGCATCACTAGCCGGGATGGACTTACCTTTTCAGAGGATGCCTTTGGCCACTGTTGGGGAACCATGGCGGGGCAGGCCCTGGGGGTAGAGGGCTGGTGGCCAGCCCGGCACCAGTGCAGTGGGGGAGACCTGGTGGGAGGGATGCGGAGGGTGCTGTGCCCCATCGCTGGGAGGACTTGAGGTCCCCTCCCTGAGAACCTGGCCTTGAGTGCTGTGTCCATGAGGGTTGCTAAAGCAAAGCCTGTGCTGGGTCTTCAGAGAAGTAAATGAGGCCCCGTCTGGAGAGAGCAGAGGATTCGGGTGGGGGTGGGGGTGGGGAGGGCACTGAGAGAACTGCCCAGGGGTGTGGGGAATGAGGGTCTAGCGGGGACTCAGATATAGGGGAGCGACGTGGCTCTAGGCCCAAAAGCTGTGGGGGCTGGGCGCATGGAGGGTGCAGCCGGGACCTGGGTGTGGCACACTGTCAGACCCTCTTGACAGGGACCCCGGGGTGGGGGTTGAGCTGGGGAGTCTGCTGGGGAGAGAGGAGCAGCAGCCGGTCCACTTGAGGCCGTCGTGAGGGGGGCAGGTGTCTGACTGGGGAGGCAGGGGGGTGAGGGAGCCCAGAGGGGTCTCCTGAGGGCCTGGCCAGTGGCACTGACTCTCCCCCCAAAGCTGGGTGGCGTCCTGTCTGCCGGGGTTTCTGCTGACACCAGGGCCGGGACACCCTCTTGCCTCACCCCAGGGGGACCCGGGGAGCTGGCACGTGTCCCTTGCTATCCTTCCACACCCCTCCCCCATAACTTCCTTTGTCCTGTGTCCATGCCTGTGTCCCTCAGCCCTGACGACACTTCACCCAGATAGAGGTGGTGAGCTTGACACCCGCTATCACCCTGGGGAGTGGCCGGGCAGGGAGGGTCACTTCTCGTGCCCCTGGGTGGCTGGAGTCTGTTACCACGTGCGTCGTCCCCCTCAAGTTTTGTTGTTTTAACTTCACGTCAAAAGCAAGGGCTAGAAATTGAAGCCAGTCTGTGCCAAATATTTAAGGGGAAAAAAGAATTTCCTTTTCTATAGTGAAAGGAGAGCAGGTGCAGATGAGCTCTGTGTGTGTGTGTGCGTGTGTGTGTGTGTGTTTCCGTGCGTCACAGATCTTGTTAAGAGATTAATTCAATCTACTAATTCCCAGACGAGGAGTAATTGATGGTGATGGATCCCAGGGCCACCCAGAGCCCTGAGGTAACGGGATTATGTCCCAGACAGGCCCCGGGGACGCCACTGACTTCATCTTGTCATCTCCATGCGGGGAAATTAAGCCCATTCATCATGACTAACTTTTCCCCGAAAGCAGGTCTGGAATGCACTTGAGTTACAGAGGCGGCCCAGGGGGCCACGGTGGGGTTGCATGCGGGGCCCGCCAGTTGCCAGCCGCCCACAGGGGCCTGCAGGGCACCGACCACGGCTCGGCTCGTCCAGGACGTGACCGAGTATTGGGCGGAGTGTCGATCGAGTTCGCGAGGAAGGAAGCTGAAGGCCAAGCCCCGCTCCTGGTGGCATTTGTGATAATAGGTATCTGTAGGCCCGGGTCCCATGCCCACACCCGCCCCGGCTCACGAGCCCCTTCCGCTTCTAGGAGGGCGGGTGAAGACCTGGAAGCGGCGCTGGTTCATCCTGACCGACAACTGCCTCTACTACTTCGAGTACACGACGGTGAGTATGGGGCAGGCCGCCCGGCTCTGTGCCCAGGGTCCCTACCCCCGCTGCGCCGCCGGCCCAGGCGAGGCTGGCCGTGCCCTCTTCTCTTGTAGGACAAGGAGCCCCGGGGCATCATCCCCCTGGAAAACCTCAGCATCAGGGAGGTGGAGGACCCGCGCAAGCCGGTAAGCGGCCTTTCCCCCCGCCGCCTCCTCCCCGCGGCTCCCCAGCGCGCCCTGACGGCTGTCTGTCTGCTTGCCTCCGCCAGAACTGTTTCGAGCTTTATAACCCGAGCCATAAGGGTCAGGTCATCAAGGCCTGTAAGACGGAGGCAGACGGCCGCGTGGTGGAGGGGAACCACGTGGTGTACCGGATCTCCGCCCCGAGCCCCGAGGAGAAGGAGGAGTGGATGAAGTCCATCAGGTGCGCGGGGTCCCCAGTTCGGGCCCTCTCAGTGCGCGTGGGTGTACCCATGTGCATGTAGGCGCGCGCCTGCGTGTGTGGCCCTACAGGCACGTGTGTGCGGCAGGTGGGTACACCTGCGTGCCCCCGTGCCCAGGCGTGCACATATGTGCATGCATCTGCGGCGGTGGGTGCACGCACATGTGTATGCCTGCCCGCATGCACACGCACATCGGTGTGCTGGACCCGCGCTGCTGGCAGAGACGCGGAGGCTTACGGCCACTCTGCCTGGAGGGACCGCAGTATCCCGGCCTGAGTGTTCCACCCACTTCCCGCTTCCCCCGCAGAGCGAGCATCAGCAGGGATCCTTTCTATGACATGTTGGCCACGAGGAAGAGGAGGATTGCCAATAAGAAATAGACCTTTCCTGGCCCGAACCGGTGAGAGCAGAAGCCCAGACCCCACAACAGAAAGCGCCTGGGAGCCTCCCCTGACCCCCGGCCCCACCTCGCTCTCCCGCCACATCCCTGGAGACAGCACGTGCGCAGTGGGAGCACCGCCCCGAGGAGCCCTCTGCGCACGGCGGCCGATGTCCAGACGCCCTTCTCCCGGTCCCAGCCCGCGGTGGCGCCTGCCGGCTCCTCGGAGGGAAGCTCGTGCCGCACTTGCACAGCCGTGGCAGCGTTCACCGTTCCCGAAGCCGCTGTCTTATATCCGAACAAGAAAGGAAACGCTACCACTTTTTTATTCAGAGTTTTTTCTCAGATATACAGGATTATAGCTTTTATATGCCTTTTTATATTCTGAAATTATAACGAAGGATACTTACTTTCTAACCGTAGTATTTTTAGAATGGCAGCTATAATTGTAACTCGTGGACACAAGTAGATACTGTGCACTGAAGAAGTCGTCTATATGTGGACCTGCCGCCCTGCGTGGGTGCTGGGCGGCAATGCGGGGTGCCCTCGTTGTCGTCCTCCGGGCGGAGGGACGGCTCTGGGCAGGGGCTGAGCTCCAGCTGGCCAGGCCCCCAGGGACTCATCAGCTCAACTTTGTGGCCCCACAGATACTTTCTGAAAGGGCCCATCTTTAAAATATAAGTGATGGTTCTAGGTGTGAATCTTGGGGCTGTGGCCGCACACGCGGCGTGTGGGGAGCCCCGTGAGACTGCTGCTGTTGGGCTGTTTTGACCCCCAACTGGCAGTTGCATGTGGTTCGGTGGAGCCGTGGTTCGGACTGATTGACCATCTTTCACTATTTAAAACCTTTCGCCAAAACAAATGCTTCTTTTACTGACCCAGTAGCTTGGTCGGGTCTCTTAGCGTGCCCTGTAGACGAGTACCCAGAGCCAATCTTAACTCCGTGTTTTCAGAGACTTCAAGCTCTTGCCCTGAGGATGGAAAGGGCATGCTGCGGGATGAAGGCGCGTGGTACTTAGGGTTTCCTGTAAACAGCGTGAAAGCCCAGACGCACGCTGGTGGTGGAACTTAAGAAGGTTCACGATCGGGCAGTGGTCACGTTGCTGTTGATCTACTAGGTGCTCAGGGCGTCGGCCCGAGGGAGGCTGGGGCTCAGAGCAGGACCCGGCGCCGTTAGGGTCCTGTGTGTTGGGGCAAAACCTCTGCCTCTTCAGGATGGGGTCGGGGCCAGATGCCTCCAGGACCCTGACGGCCACATTCAGGTCATGGGTCCCTGTAGGTCCATGCCCTTTAGAGATCACGAGCTATCCTGTGCAAGATGGAAGTTCCAGAAAGTGGACCTCGCTCGGACTGTCAGCACCTGCGTGAAGATTTTAAGTAGAAGTAACTGTTTTGCGAGTTGCCTTGGTGCTGACAGTGACTGGCCTCGGGCCCTTGGCCTCGGCACCACTGACCTTGACGTAGCTTTAAGTCATGCTAGATGCAAAGGGGTCTGAGCCCAGGCCTCTCTGACATGCCTCAAACTGATTTGTTGTTTTGTTCCCAAGCTTTTAGGCTTTCTTATTGTTCTGATACCTCAAATTTGAAACTTTAGTTTTGGAGAAAGGCAAGTCGGCGTTCTTGAAATGCCTGACTGGTATATATGCAACTCTGGCCTCCAGTCTTCCATGAAAACCGACGGTGCCCGGCCCTGCTGCCGCCGGGGACAATGGGGGTGGCCCCTCTTCCGGGCTGCCCCGGGCGCGATGCATCGGTGGTTCACCCGGGGAGTGTGCCCCATCTCCTGTCTGCCCCAGGTAGGCCCCTGGGGATACAGACTTTGTCTTCTGGGTTTGGCCTCAGTGGGGTTGGGAGAAGGGAGCCTTGGGAAACCCCTGTAGGAATTCTCTCATCGCCTGTGAAGGAGCCTCCGTGATGGCTGTTTTCCCAGGAACCATGCAGAGGCCGTGGTGCTTAGAATCTGTGTCACTTGCTGTCAGTGTTACGTGAGATTCTCTAACTCCAGGTTTTGTGACAGTATTAACACGCGGGGCAAGCCAGCGGTCACCCCACTATGCGCTCAGGCAGGCCAGTGGCCGTGGTCCTCCTCCTCCTCGCCCCCACGTCTGCCGAGTGCTAGAATTTAGTCCCACCTCTGGCCAAAGACCAGCTTCCCTCCAGAGACCAAGGGCAGGAGGCAGAGAAGGGGGGGAGCTATGTGTGGAAGACCACAGCTGCCGTGCCCCGCCGGCCTCCGTTTACCCTGCACCCGGGCGAGTGATGGCGTCTTCGGGATCACGGAGCGTCTTGGAACAGTTTAACGTGGTACCAAACGGAGTCAAAATAGGAGCTATTTATAGATGAAGCAGCATTTAATGCTTCATATAAAGCAATGCATATTTTTAAAAGTTAAAATGCATAGATCTATATAGATGTGCTTTGCTGAGAAGTTAGGTCTGTTGTAGACCGGAAACCACATGTTGTGATTTCACTTTTTCTTATTTTTTCTTAGACATTTCTATTTACAGTAAATATAGTTCATATGTAAATACTGTACATAGGGATTTCGGGAGTGTGTGTTATTCAATGTATATACTCCCCCAACGTGCATGAAGAACCCTGTTACCGATGTTTTGTTGTATCGTTGGAGGGTGTATGGCCGTCAAATTGCAAATATGGTGTTCACAAAATAAAACCTGCATTGTTCACACAAGATGGTCTAGGACTTGGTTCTTGAAAATAGATGGTTGGCTGGAGGCAGCCCCCTGGTCCCCAGGGGGTGGGAGGCGGGGGCCTGCGGCTCCAGGCCTCAGAGGTTTCTAAGGAAGTCAGGGCAGCGGCACACTGGGAAGAAGGGTCTGCTAAGCACATGGGGAAAACAGCGGTAAAGAATAAGACACAAAATGTTTAATTTGCTGCCATTTATATACTATATAAACTTTACATGCTGTGTATTTACAGTGGGGCGAGTGCTTTTTTAATCTTTAAAAAAACAAAGATCAAACTTTAGACATCTCTGAACAACACAAACTGTATAAACCATACAGATTATTCAGATACAAACTGTATTAAATACAGTTTTCCCCACTCCGTCTCCTGATGCAGGACCAGTGAATTATAAGTGTATCACAGTTTGATAGCATATCCATATTAAAAATAAAATCACAGTATGATTTTGTCTGTAACTAGAAACTTTAAGGGACCAAGCTGACAACTCAGACTCCAATATCATAGTCAAGACGAGAGACACCGTATAAAAAAGTGTTAATAAAAACATACTGTAGGCTTTACAAATAATGTTTGGATTATACATTCATAATGTAAATACTCATCATAACTGGTAAATTGATTGGAATAGTTCCACAAAGTTCAAAAACAGAACTTGTCTATAAAATACATTTTCAAATCTTGAATACAACTAAAATATGAAGCAAATTAGTTTCTAGTATCAGACATTACAGAAAACAGACTGCTCTCAAGTCTAGTTGAGAGCTTGTGAATCTTTAAATAAGTCTTTAAATTAAATATACACACTGTCAGTCTGTTTGTACTTTTAGTGATTCCATGGCTCCCGGCTGCGTGCACCGGGGGTCCGACTCGGAGGAGCTTCTCCATGGAACGCGAGCAGTCCACCTGAGTCTGATTAAGCAGCATTGAGGTGTTCCAGTCCAGGGCGTCACTGTCACTGTCCGTGGGACTTATATACACGGCGTTTGCAATGGTCAGCAGTTGTACAAAGTGTCCGTCCATTTGGAATAAGGGTAATTAAGAAAAGGTAAAAACTAAAAAAAAGTCCTCCATGGTAAAATCTGTACAGTATTTACTAAAGAAGCACCACGCAGATTTGAACCGAGTTATTTCCTACGTTTATAATTTCAACTGGGCTGGGGATGGCTTGTTGAACACGCTGAATCTGAAAGACAAGAGGCGGCAAGCGGCGGGCGTTAGTGCCTCCCGGGGCAGGAGGGGCAGGCAGGAAGCCGGCAGCATCCCTACCACCACCCAGGGCCGAGGCCTTGGGCCTTGCTCTCCGCACGCTCCGCTGCTCTCTGGGGAAGCGGGGAAGCTCTTCCTTCTCACACACCGGGAGCTCCGGCAAGGCAAGGCCGCGCGGAGGGAGCCCCCTGCTGGGCCCGGCCCAGCGGCCGCTAATCCTCTCCATCCCGATTCCCTGTCGCTGGCGCAGAGTCTGATTCCTTAATTAGGCTCAGATCTTCTCCTTAAGACTCACTGACGGGCAGGCTAGTTAACCGCACGTTAATCCTCCGTGGACACTCCAGTGAAATCCATTTCCGATCCCCCTCTGCGGCCTCGAATTCACACCAGACAGCACTCCCTTTCCGGGCACAAGGGCACTCTCCCGGGGCACCCGCAGGCCTGCGCTACTCTCTCCCCGAGCCACCACGTCAGTCTGGGAGTGTCAGGGACACCGGACAGTGTCCAAGTCCTGACCTGGCACGAAGCACCCCAACCTCATTCAAATAATGCAAAGTCCTTCCCATCTGAAAGCAGGGGGGAGGTTCTGGGTCTGCGCCAGCAGGGGAACAGGTCTGCGCGGGGTCCGCTGACCCCTCATTCTGCAGGTAGGAATGGAGGCTTAGGGGCGGGGGGGCTCCCCTCCCCAGCCAACAGGGTAGGCTGGGTTGAGGAAAGGGGCTCCTCCCGGTGTGGATCCTGGCGCTTCCAACTGGCCCTCATTTTCTTACAACACGGGAGGAGGGAACGGGGTCAAGGAGCCCAGAGCCAAGGAGGAGAGACACTCCGTCTGGGGTGAGGTCTAAGCCTGGCCTGGGGGAGCATCCCGCACCTGCTCCCAGCGTCCCCACGCTCCTCTGCGGCCCCGCGGCACCTCCACAAGCAGTTATGAAATGTACAGACAGGAAAACCGCTTACCATAACTAGTGAGTTTTTTGTTTTGAGGCCAAGTTTTCAATCACCTAGAAAGCAAAGATCAGGAAAGAGATTTTAATGACGGTTTTGCAGAATGTTCTGTGCCTGTGCTGTGTGTGCGTGAGTGATCACAATTAGAGCCCGGGCTCAGCAGCTGGAGGCTCGCTGCCCGAAATGCGTCCGCACAGGACGAGCATGCGTGACTGTCACACAGCTCGCTCTCCAAGTGTTCTACCGACAACAAGGCCCTCTGTGATGGCAGAGATCAGCACGGTCCCAGCACGAGAGCAGATCTCAGGCCCGAGAAACCAGGGGAACGTGTCATGGAGCCGGAAGACAGGAGTCTGAGAGGTCAAGGTACCAGGAGTAAGGGACACGTGGCACATGGGCAAAAGGGTCTGTCATCCTCAGCCAGAAGACAGGGACGCTTGGCAGAGAAGACCAAGCAGGTGGTCCCTGTCTTTGAAGAGGACAGGATGGGACCGGCATGTAGGTTCCTCCGTCTGGTCTCTCCGGGAGCACTGGCCGCACATCAGCCATCAAGTGCAATCACAAAGGACACAAAGGGCCGCCACTCGACACAGAGCCTACTGCTGCCCTTAGGGACACACATGTGGCCCCCAAATACCAATGACTCAGGTCCACACTCAACCTGCTCTCCCTCCGGAGCCATCTCTGTGCGCAGGCAGCCACTGACCGTGGTTCTTACAGGATACCTGTCGGGAGGGAAGGGCCCGGCAATAGGCAGAACCCCTCGGCCGCCCACCACATCTTCCCAGGCACTCAGTAGTGGTCAGAGGGACTCAGTCCTCACCAGGCCAACCCCCTTTCCCAAATCACCTAAAAGTTCATGGGAAACCAATCTGAAAAGTCATACAACAAATATCGTAAAGCCCAGAGCAGACAACAGCCCAGCATTGCTTCCTGGCTGCTCTTCTCCGACCCAAGCCTCCCGAGTCCCCTCCCACTGGGACGATGCCTCCCTCATGCTCGGGGCCCCTCCGTCCCTCTCGGTCAACCACACTGACCACAGGTCACTGAAGGGATTGGTCTGCCCTCAAAATACATGACATCTCACCCCAGTCTATGACACAGTCAAAAACACCAAAGGGCCTCTGGGTCACCAAGACATCGCGTCAAAGTCCCGAGTGCGCCCCTTAGGCGTCTGGGGCGGTTTCTGTACAAAAGGCCAGAGAACAACCATCTTCCTCTTTGGGTTCCTCCAACTATGTAAAACCCATAAAGCCTTTCTTAGCTGGCAGGCCACAGGGGACTGGGGTGGGGTGGGGGTGTTGAGTGCGGTGAGAAGACACAGGGCGGAGACAGCGGTGCGAAGCAGTAAGAAGGCAGGCCCCCGCTGCGCCCCTGGCCTGGAGAGAGTAGCCCGGTGGGGCCCAAGCCCACAACCCAGGCTCCCCGAGATGCCGACAGCCGACATTCCTAATGACCCGAGCCCTCAAACTGACTGGTAGCACATTCTCTCACAAGTCTAGAGGTTTAAAGATTCAGGAAAGAAAAAACACCATGAAAATATTTCTATCAGAAATGGCTTCAAAACAGAAGTTCTGGTCCTTCACAAGACACACACCCCCAGACCACAACCTCCAGCTGTCTCGTCACAGAGGCTCCATGTCACCGAGGTTTTCCAGTTCTGCGGCCCCACCGCATGACCAAAGCCTGCGCTCCGCCGGGGAGCTGGGGCCGGAGGGACAGGGCGGCGGGGCTCCCACCGCACCGGAGCCTCCACCCTCTCATGCCATTTGAGGGGTCTTCCCTGTGTCACCAAGAAATCGTTCTATATTCTTAATTCCAAGGATCGCCTCTTACCCTGGCCACACTCAGACAGAGGACACCTGTCATCCCTGCTTCCCATCCTTAAATGTTTTCTCTTCTCACAGAAAGGCCCAAGGCCTTCTGGAGGCAGCCCGTCGGTGAGGGAGAAAGCGCCGTCCGTTCTCCGGAAACGGTCAACAGTCTCATGGCTGGCAGCCCTGGGGACGTGTGGCTCTGAGTCTTTAACAAAATCCTCGGATTTCCTTGAGTGCCTCTTCTTTTTCTTCTTCTTTTTTTTGTGTCTGTGGAGGTCGGCATCAGAGCATGCTACTGAAAGATCGGAATCCTGCTGATGCCTGCAGAGGAACAAGCCACAGCTCAAACCACCACCAAACTAACACTGCCTCCGAGAGGCCTGCTCCTCGGCCTTCACACCCACCACCGTGGACACTCACCATGCACGCGCGGGTGAAAATCCTAACCTGACTATAACTGCATTGTGTTCATCGTAGGAAGTTTTTAAGTCCAGGGCGTAAATTCACCGACTCCGAGCCCACCCGCCCCTGCCTTCTGCTCTGCCCTGGAGCTTGGGCCACAGGTCCAAAGCAAGGGTTCCACTAACTTCTCCAGAGACCAGTGGCTGAGGGGACAAGTGCTTGTACCAGGAGCCTCGGGCACGGAGTGGGGAGGGACTTCTGCTCGGGGAGGGGGGACCTGCCCCGTCTCTGTCCCGACAGGCATCACATTTCTAGTTACTAAGTGTCACAATGCTGCTCGTGCTCAGTCATCTCGTCATGGAGAAGTCATTTTCCAGACAATTGATCTCCGACCCACTTAGCTTTTTAAAAATACAAAACTAAACTTCCCGACTAGATTTCACACTGAGACACAGAGCCAGAGGAACAGACAAGGCGGAGGCAACAGGTGCTTGTCCCGGGCCCGCGCCGCCAGCAGGCAGACGCCAGAGGGATGGTGGCCTCCTGTGCCTGCCCGCCCAGTGGTCCCTGAGCTGGAAGGAAACGTGAGCAAGCAGGGAAACGTGACTACATGTGACAAGTGAGATTATTAACAGCGGTTACGAAGTCAAACTCTCCCAAGTCCTCACGCACAGACCACCGCACCCTTACTCCCATGGACCAGAAACAGCATTGTTTTGGAAAATGAGGTTTCTAGGCACTTTCTAATCCCATGCAGTAAGGTACGGCTCAGGACCGGGGCTAGGACTCGGAGATCTGGGGCGGCAGACTCCAAAGCCCAGAGGCGTGGACCCGGGGTGCTGGCAGGCCTCTCCCTCACCTGGAATCTCGGTCTCGGTGTTTGTCTTTGGATTTCTTTTTCTTCTTGGATTTTTTGTGCTTCTTGGCTTTAGGCTCTTCTAAAGGCTCCTTCTGGGCGCCTCTCCAGGCTTTCTTCTCTCCACGACTGTCGCTGTTTTCCACGCTGTCATATCTCCGTTTCCGAGACTTGACGTTTTCGTGGTCGTGAAAGCGGCCGATGAGGTCACAGGTGTCATCTTCGGCCCCAGGCGCAATCTTCTCGTGGGGGTACTTCTCGGGAGGGGGGTAGGGGAGGGGCGCAGGAGGCAGGCCCACACGGGGGCTGAGGCGGTGCCGTTCCCTCCCCTTAGCAGCCACCTCGCAGCCCTTCCTGCCCCTGTAGCAGTCCCTGTAGGGCCGGCCGGCCGGGGCCACCTTGTCATACAGGCGCTCATGGAAGGGCCTCCACTCCCGCGCCGCGTACGGGGCGTACCTGTCGTGGTAGTAGCGGCACTTGTCCCAGCGTGGCTTCTCGGGGTAGTACTTCTCCCGGGCCCAGGGGTGCTCGCCCTCCGTGTGGTGGTACCGGCCCCAGTCCTGCTCCGCGCCGCCCCGGCTCCGAGGGTGGTGGTGGCTGTACCTGGCCAGGGAACGCGGCTCGCCGGGGCTGGCCCGCTCGCCATGGCACGGGTGGTGCTGGCTCCCGCCACAGTGCTCCGTCCTGTAGCGGTCCTGCCTGGGCCGCTCCCGGGTGTAGGAGCGCCGCTTCCTATGGTAGCGCTCCTCCGTCTTGCTCCTGCTCTCCCTGGCGCGTTCTCCACTGGAGGAACGATCTCGTCGGTTGCGATAATGTCCTCGGTCAACTTTTCTGAGGATGCTGATTTTCTCCTTCACCGGAGAATGATCTGGAACTTTTTGTCCAACCTTATTTTCTTCACATTTGTCGCCATTACTCTGCTCGGGGCCCCCTTCTGAGTGATGTTCTGTGCCCTTGTCTACTTGAGGCGGTAGCAAGGGGGCGGGGGCGGTGGCGGCGCCTGTGCCCTTCGAAGCATCCTCTGCGTCAGCGCACTTGTCCCGACCGACGTAGACACAGGGTTCGCAGGCACCCTCGGACTGTGCCGGGGGACTCAGGCTCGAACTCTCCGCCGCCTCCACCACAGCCGAGGCCCGTGGGCTCTCCGTGCACGTCCCTGATGCAGGCTGGGCCGGTCTGCTCTGGTCATCGACTAAACTGGCGGGGCCGCAGGGTTGAGGGAGCAGATCGTCCCCCGCACTGTTCTTGGCACTGCTGCAGAGATTGTTCGCAGTGGGCAAAGACTCCTCAGGTTTTGCTGAAATGTTTTCAGAGGCTTCTTCTTTGGTAGACTTGAGGCTGGGCTCCGTGGGTGGGAAGGCCTTCTTCAACCTGCCGCCGAGACCCGTGAGCGCCTCCAGTGGGTCCTGGGAGTCGGGAGCTGGGCTGCCGGGCTCGAGCTCTGCGCCAGGCTCCTCTGCGGGGCCTTCCTCGGTGTCAGGTGAACTGTGGTCCCAGCAAAAGAAAAGAAATCGACAGAGCAGTCATTGGCTCACTTGGTTTATGGCTCACAGGGACAAACACTTCAAGACATTCCTTTACTGAGTAATCTATGCCTTTAACATACCTGGCTATACCCAATATGGGGCTTCTCAGTTTGGGAAATTTTGAAATTTTCTCTCTCCCTCAAATAAAAATACAAACTTTCCTGTCAGGCTCATCTACTATCCCATTTCTCAGCTACAGCAACTCTGCACTCCTGGGCTCCTTCTGTTTTCAGATACGCTTCTAATCCTTGGTAACTATGCATCATCGGCAAGGCGAACGGTGGCCGGAGGCTCGGACTTTTCTACTGCGTCCCTCCTAAGCCTCAGACGTAGAGTCACTGCCTCCAAACGGAGCCAACAGCTCCTTGAACTGCTTATGAACTGGGAGGAATCAGTGAGGCTTCAAAAACCCTTCCTGTGGTAAATGAGCTCTGCCCTTGACTGCTACTGAGCTCCCAAGGTATTGTCAAGGCTAATGAAAGTGCAAGCAAACAATAAAAACCCTACAGAGGCCCCACTTCTTAGTGTGAAGATACCTGAGAGCGAGAACGCAGAGATCAGTACAGACAAGGTGCCTCGAGTGCATAAGATTCTCGAGCCCATGTGTGCACACCCACTGGGTTACAGTACACACGTGGTTCTGTTTACACACCTACGGTCATCCTCACACACATTACGTTTGAGGACAAACTAAGCTAGACGAGGAAAGAAACAACGGGAAAATCATTGCAGTCACTGAGGGTTCTGTCTGTCTCCTCTTTAAGGTAAACTGGAGGGGCGCCTGGGGGGCCCAGTTGGTTAAGCATCTGACTTCGGCTCAGGTCACGATCTCATGGTCCGCATCAGGCGCTGTGCTGACAGCTCAGAGCATGGAGCCTGCTTGGGATTCTGTGTCTCCCTCTCTCTCTGCCCCTCCCCTGCTGTGTGTGTTCTCTCTCTGTTCCTCCCTCTCTCCCTCTCTCAAAAATAAACATTAAAAAATTTAAAGAAATATACTAATTAAAAAAACCCAAAACATTAAATGGGGAGATACGCTATCTCATCTATGAACGCAATTTCAGAATTCTAGAAGGAGCGTAACAAAATATTTGCAACTTGGCAGAGCCGAGAAGCCCTGCCTTGCACCCTCAACAATCTTCAACATGTTTGTCATTGGCAGGATTAAGTGAGACAGTCAGCGCTAGGTGTCCAGTTGGCAAGTGGCCTGTGACATCCCCAAGTAAGAGAGACGAGGCCAGGCGGGAGCAACTGTTAGCTCGAGGACATCATTTTCATGGAAAAATTATCAGCCCAATCCATTTTTTCTTCCCTAAGAGGCACTTAACACAGTCTACAGATCATCATTCGCAATGTTCCAGGGTCCCCAGAGTTCATGGTAAGGCTCACACGGCGTCAGGCCAGTAGCACCACTGGGGCTTGGTACGATCGCCCGCCGCGGGCTTTCATTTCCTCGTGATCTATCATCTTACCTGGTTTCTTCGGTGGCACCTTTCACTTTGCTGCCAAGCTTGAAGGTCTCTAAGATTTTGTCTTCTGGGAGAGGGGGCAGAGGAGCAGGCATCAACTACAATAAAAAGCAAAGCTGTTTTAGCTCCAGTGGCCACCTGGCGCCTCCTGAAATCCAGCCATAGGACGAGAGGCGAGGCAAAGCCCACCCCTTCCCCCAGACCCCAAAATGCTCACCTTCCCGGGCAGACCGTTCGCCTTAGAGAAGGGGTTTTCAGAGTGTAGGGCAGGCTGGACTGGGCAACGGGCACCATCGCAGGGCAGACCATTCTCTTTCAGGTCGCTGTCTGGACTGTCAGCACCATTTAGAGCGACGGGCTCTCGAAGCTCGAGCAGAGAGGCCTCGTCGTCTTCAGCATCCTGCACGGAAGAGTTCGAGCTCTCGATCGTACCGAGACCGTTCTCCTTGCCCAAGCCCTTTGCCTCCTCGTCAGAGTCCTCGGACGACTCGGCACCGTAGGGCACCAGGACACCGGAGTTCAGCTTGGACTTGCCGTTCATCACGGGCTTAGAACAGGACTCACTCGGGGTCATCTGCTTCGTGACTTTGCTAGAAACCGCCGTCAGAGATGCGCTCGAGGTAGACTGCATTGCAGAACTGGTGACTGTGGAGGAGGGAACCGGCTTGTTCGGGGTGTCCAGAGAAGGGCCGTGAAGGCTGGGCTGAGACTGGCCCTGGCGAACAGGTAACTTGTTGTGAATACTGATCGTGATTTTTTGTTTCTTGGGATGTTCTGGAATCACAGAGGGCCTGTTAACAGACCAGTTCTGAACTGAAGTAGAAGCGTTAACAGACCCGGCCCGGCTGACACTGGAATTTCCACCAGGACTTGACATGGAGCTGCTTGGTGCTTCTTTTAATGGTCCGGTCCCATTTAAGTGAGGTGGGTTCTGGAAGAGAGAAGAGCCCAGCCTCTGAGAGCCCCAGGAATGGTTACAGACAAAGCACCCACTCTGGTGGGAGTCCCTTCCCATCGTGCTCATCTTTTTCTCTTTTGGAATATCAAGTTACCCACACCAAGAAGCACCCCCTTATCTTGTCTGCTCCTGACCACCATCAACTTTCCATGGGTTAATCAGCAAGCAGAGACAGCCATTTCTGTCGGAAAGCAGCCACAGACCACATCCTTTCTGCTCCGAGCTGACAGAAAGGACCGGACCCCTGGGGCACAGAGCCATGTACGTCCTCCTCGGCCAGGTTTCTCGAGGGCCCGCTGCTGTAGAGGCGGAGGTGCCGGCTGGCGGGGAATCACCACTGGCCAAGGGGGCCTGGAAGGTGGGCCACACGGGCAGAGGCACAGGAGTGGCTTTGGACACCGTCCCCGCCTCCTGCCGTGTCACCTCTGACTCCCGCACCCCACGTGCGCCGCCCTAACCTCAAGGGGCAAACCAGTGGTCACGGTGAGGCCTCAGTCACAGAGCAGCTCTGTGTGGCTTTCATGACATTTTCTGAAAGACCTAAGTTAGCTGCTATCTTAACACTGGGAGGTTTCACATGAAGGAAAACCAAAAAACTTGAGCCGTCAGTATAGCCACCTGCCACACAGGGCAGGTGCTCCCCCGGCTGCCGGTGTCCTGATGTCACTACTGGGCAGACCCCAGTGAGGAACCCAGCTCCCAGAGGCACCTGCCGTGTGACTCCGGCTCCATCCCAAACCGTGTTCAGCATCCGCAGAACAGCCTACAACCAGACAGTGTGTCTGTGCAGAAGCCACTCTCACAGTGAAAGGCCGATAAGGGGCTGCAGTCTGGGTGGCAGGGGCCCTGATGGACACGAAAGCGAGCACGAAGATGACGTGCTACCTGTGCAACGTTACCTTTATCACATGAGAGGGAAGCTGTGGTCCCACAAACCCTGATGCAGCCTGTTTGCTGCCGACAACCCGCTGGCCGATGACAGGTCGGGGCGAGGACTGGCCAGGGCTGTGAGTGGAATGCGTGAGTTCGCCTCCATTCTTCACATCGTGGGACCTGGGGACAGCCGGGGATAGTGCTTAGCCCGTCAGGTAGCACCCCGATAAGCTGCAATGCACACAGCTACACACAGGGTCCCCTCTGGGTCAAGGTGAATAGCAGGTGCTCAGACCGGGAGACAACAAAGGTAAGTGTGCAAAGGTTTTGCTTTTTTAATTTCAGTTTCAAGCAATCTCCACACCCAATGTGGGACTCGAACTCCCATCAAATGGCATTTTAAATTGAAGATGCCACTACTTGAAGGCAATTTTTTCCTTTTTATAGTTTTCTAATTATAAATACACACCATTACGGAAAACCTGTATTCACAAGCTAGGGAGAAAGAAAAGCACTGTGCCTCACACCTTACCCATCAGAGATTTACTGGAATATTTTCCAGGCTTTTACCCATACTGACATTTTCAATACCAGTGTGAAGAATTTCAAACTGCTTTTTCTCCAGGTATACTGAGCACTTTCTCATATGATTAAAAAAAAAAAAAGGCATCGGGGCACCTGGGTGGCCCAGGTTAAACCTCCAACTTCAGCTCACAGCATGATCTCATGGCTTGTGAGTTTGAGCCCCACATCGGGCTCTGTGCTGACAGCTCAGAGCCTGGAGCCTGCTTGGGATTCTGTGTCTCCCTCTCTCTCTGCTCCTTCCCTACCCATGCTCTGACTCTCAAAAACAAATAAACATTAAAATAAAATTTTAAAAAAAGCATCACAAAAATCATTTTTCACAGCTGTGTAATAGTCTGTCACATGGATATGCTATAATTTACAAATTCATTATAATGTCGGAGATTTTAGGATGTCCTTAACTTTCAGCTATTATAAATGAACACCACGGAGCACGCGTCAGTCGTTTTCCAAGGCCATACGTTTCCAGAAATGGAGTTAGTGAGTCAGAGTACGTAGCAGCCACAGGAGAAACGTGAGTGGTACCCACCCAGGCCTGGCCCAGGAAGGTCACTGCTGCCTGTGCTTGGTGGTAGTCAGGTGACCACACCCAGGTCCTCAGAGTCCCCCTTCCTGAGGTCTCTGGGCCTGGGCCCAACACACTGGTTGCCAGCAGCTGCCTCCCCTCCACCATCAGCACGCCCTTCCTCTGCGTGTTTCACTGTCTACTTGGCAAGGGGATGGAAGTTACCCACACTCGGAAACTACCTTCCTTCCTCTGTTGACACCATTAAGCTGCTGTTTTAAAAACGAGCAAATACTGAATTTAAATAGGCTGATGAGATGAAGGGAAAGGGCATAACAGAAAATGGGAAAATCTGTTTTCCTGAGGATACCTGATATAAAAGAGAACATAAGCTTGTTGACTGAGTACCGATCTAATATCACTGGTAGATACGATGGAGTCATTCATTTGATACCAGAGGCCATTGCTAGCCTGCAAAAGAGAGCCAATAAAAGAGAGATTAGAAACAAAGAGGGAACACCAATCAAGAGAAATACAAGAAAAATGGGCTTTCGTATTTTAACTGTCCAAGTCCCACCTTGCCCCCTAAGAATGCCAGCGCTGCCTCAGAGTACCCCTGAGCAGCAGTGACTAGCAAAACCTGCATAGCTTACTTTGATGTAGCAGAAGTAGTGGCCGGCATGGCAGTTAAAGCCCGTGTGTACCAGCACTGCGTACAGAACGTAAATAATCGGCTCTCCGTTTGGCTGGGACATGTACGGCCGAATGTCAAGGTACTCAGGGTATTTCACATCCTAAACAGAAATGGAGAGGGGAAAAAGGAACATCATTTCTGAAGGCCCAGACTGTTCCACACATCTGCACATCTACCTGCAGACACCTCACAGGCTGAACCACGTTTCAAAAGGTCTGACTGGCCTGGAGCTACATGAGCCCACACGTGCCAAACGCACACCCCCTGCAGTCTCGATTTCCTTTAAACAAACTAGGCCCTCACATTAAGGGAATCCTCCGGACCCGTCAGAACGTGAGTGGTGGGACGCTAACTCCAGACTTTCATCCCACTGACTCCAGTATTCTGGGAAGGGACTGTGGTATCTCTTGCATGCTACAGATTTCTGATACTTTCACTCTTCAGAAAGTGGAAAGAAAATAGGAAACGTCAGCAGGCTACCATCGAAACCCACGAACAAACAGGAAAACAGACTTTGATGAAAAGAGTGTGAGATCCTGCAGGGATGTCCTTTTTGGATTTCAAATGACACCAGCCCTTCCCCATCTGTCCCACCTTTCACTGTCTCTGGAGCCCACACACACAGCACAGGCACCAGAAAGTCTAACCAGCCAAAGGGCACAGAAAGTACACACACTTGTAAACACGCACACTACCACCAACACAATGCTTTGACATTTTTTTTCCTATAACCAAATACTAGAATAAATTAGAAAATTTGGTACAGAACTGTTCAATTAGTCATTTATAACCCCTAATAGTCACTGACACTTAAGCCTTGAAGGAGTCCCACCATAAGAGGTTATTAATAATTTTATCCACATACCTTGGCAATTTTTCCACCAGTAAAATTTGCAAACCGTTTCAGAGAAAGTGTAAGAACATTAGAGGATCTATGTATAGTAAACCTCTTCGAAGCTGGAACCATCTTTTTACACCTTGAATGAAGAGAAACAAAAGATTAAGATTTATACACACACACACACACACACACATTTTTGGTATTTTGGTCTCTCCCTGGTTCTCTCTTACACGTTTCCCACCAAACCAAAGAGAAAGATACTCAGAAACACCATCCTTCTCAACCAGCAGGGGGAGACTGACAATGCAGGGGGAGATTGCTCAATTAGCACGAGAAAAAAGAGAAAACAAACCATGCCTATGGTCCTGTGGAACTTCTTTCCTCACAAAACAAGTATTTTGTAACGGTTACCTACACCACCAGACGCTGAAGTGTAAACCTATTAAAACCTATGAAATAGGCCCAGGCTCTCCTGACTTCATGGGCGAACATGTTAACGAATAATCAAAACTAGAGGTTTCTATCAGATACTACCCCAAATCCTGGGTAAGAACCAGAGGAGAACCTTGACTACCTGGAGAGAGGGGGACTCCCACTCCAGCACCGCCTCCCCTGCCCGCCATGGGCAGTCGCCCAGGCCGTGCCTTCCCACTCGGCGGCTACTGGTGTGCCCCTCCTCCTCCAGGCAGACCTGCCCAGGAAGGAGGCACGGTGTCTCCCAACGGCACCCTTCTAGAGACACAGCGCCGTGGCGCCTTCCCAGGGGCAGAAAAGCTAACGGGAGTCCGGGGCCCCGCGCCCACCGCCCACAGACGGCGTACTTGCTGCACTTGTACGAATTTTCCCCATCGAGCTGCTCGGGCTTCACGAACTGCTCCAGCGCCTTGTTCACACTCTGAGCAGCCTGGGGAGAGAGGACAGCATCAGCGCCACAGTACCTCTCACTGACGCTCGGTAGAAAAAAGGAAAAAGAAGATTCAAAGGTATGAAAGCAGATGGCAATTTGTCGGGAAAAAGAATATTTCACTTTCATACATGAACATGCCACAAACAATCTCCGCTTGGTAAGAAACAAGCAGATTAAAGTGAACCGTATGTGAGGAGGTTGCTTGCTGCCGCATCACCTAAGTTAGCACAAGACTGAAAGCACCAATGGGCACCTGGGCGGCTCAGCTGGTTGAGGGTCCAACTTCCGCTCAGGTCATGATCTCATGGTTTGTGGGTTTGAGCCCTGCTTCCGGCTTTGTGCTGACAGCCAGCTCAGCACCTGCAGCCTGCTTCACATTCTGTGTCTCCCTCTCTCTCTGACCCTCCCCTGCTCGCACTCTGTCTCTCTCAAAAATAAAAACATTAAAAAATTAAAAAAACAAAAACAAAACAAGACTGGAAGCACCAGCCAGGAGCCACACACACAGCAAGGTGGTCACGTGCCCCACTGAGATGTCATTCTGGTTCGGGAGCATGAATGACATGCTCGAACAGTTCCCGTCACGCCGTTAAGGGCTCACTCTGAGGGATGAGACCTGCTACGAGTCCACAATGTTTCTCGCTTCTATCGTAAGCACGTAGTATGTTTGTAATCAGAAATAAAGCAGCTTAAAAAATAGAAGCTTACAAAATGCAAGGAGCAAAAGAGTTTCTAAAAAATAACCACCATCTAAATTTTTTATGTTTTTCATTTATTTTTGAGAGAGATACAGCTCGAGCAGGGGAGGGTCAGAGAGAGGGAGACACAGAATCTGAAGACAGGCTCCAGGCTCTGAGCTGTCAGCACAGAGTCTGACACGGGGCTCGAACCCACGAACTGTGAGATCATGACCTGAGCTGAAGTTGGATGCTTAACCGAGCCACCCAGGCACCTCCAAAAAATAACCAGCATCTATACTGGGCCAACCCAGGCTTCAGATTCTGGTTTTATCATGATACATCGTCAAGTGAAAAGTCAAAAGGCAAGAAAAAGATGCAGTGTTCTAAGTCTGTAGGACACCTACTACAAATCTTATATAGTCCCCTCTGAATAAAGTCTAGGAGTATTAAAATTTTCAATTTGTAGTTTCTAGCAAGTGTGGTCTAAGTTACAAACTACAAAGTTCCATAAAGTCTCACTCCCTTCTCCTACCTTCACCACCACAATTAGCAAACTTACCTTTATCTCCAACGTTATATCGAGATATGGATCAAACGTATCTGAGACACCTTTGCAATTTAAACACTTGACTGAAATAAAAATAAAATGCAAAGAATAAGCAAAGCATAGTCATTATGGCAATACCAACTACAGAAATGACAGAACACGGAAATACCGCTTCAAAATAAAAAATTAAGACAAAGTACATTTTTCTCTCGGATTGGGCAAACAACTGTAACACTACACACGGCATGAGTCCGAGTGTCGTGAGTGCAGCCCACGCACACTGCTGGCTGGAAAGGGACCTGGTCCCACCTCCTGGAAGGACGGCACAGCAGTCCCGGGAAGTAAAACACATGCCCTTTCCTGCAGAAATTCTAGTCTGAAGAATTCATGCATCCTACTTACACGCTTTTACATGAACAAAAAGGCTTTGCGCAGGGGTATTCAATGGCTGACGGTAAGAACAACCACAAAAGCTTAGAAACCACCTAAATATCCATTGTTACAAGGGGGCGCAGGTGGAATTCTACTTCTCCTGTGAAACACTGTTACCCACATGTAGCGAGACAAAGATTTCTAATGTTAAGAGAAAAATGAAGGAGGTTATCTGCTACACTCCCAGTGTGCTCGTGCACAGGAAAGTGCTGGAAGGACAGACTATGAACTGGGACAGTGCCTGCCTTTGAGGAGGGGCTGGATGGGGACACACTTTCCATCGCTAACCCTGGCCTCCTGCACTTTTTGAACCACATGCATGTGCCGCTTTACTGAGTTTTAAACAAAACTTTACCTCTAGATCTTAGGTATCCTCCAAATATCTGACAAACGAGTGTGGTAGCCTGGGTGTGTCTGTCTAATCTGAAAAACAAACAGTGATATGAGACAAGAGTTCTACAAAAATTACGGACGTATGATATTTTAAAAGCATGAACTTCTATAAAACAAGATTTCAAATAAGAAGCCACGAAATAAAAAGACACCAGAATGCATGGCCACCAGATAGTAGTCTTGCCAGGACCAGAACACAGCGGGGGTTTGGGGAGGGACAGAAAGAGGCAGGGCAGTACTGAGAAGGGACCTGACAGCGAGGCAGCAGTCTGGCAAGGCCGTGCCACTGGGCTCAGGGGGCGAGGGGTGGGGGGGGCGGGGGGGGGGCGCGCACAGCTCTCCTCTGCTCTGGGGTCCATCGTCCGGGCGAGCAGAGCCCAGCCGAGGCAGCGCCGGCAGAACAGATCTGCCGGGTGTGTTCAGGCAGCAGTGAGTGGGCTGAGATCTGGTATCTAGTTAAAGTTGCAATCTTCCTCTTGGCGCCTGCTTTTAGATTTTAAGGAAGAAACTGCAGGAATTGGTAACTGACCAGAGTAAGATGCAGGGAACACACACAAATTTCATAGGCTGGAGATGAGCAGAAAAAATGCTGGGCACCTCTAGAAAGGAGAAGTGGTTAGTTTTAGGTCTGCAGAGGGACGCTGATACTCAGAAATTAAATAACGGCAAAACCAATATCCAATTCCTGACATCTGCTATTAAATCCAAATTGCTACAGTGAGCATACCTTTAAAATATTTCAACCTTTTATTTTACACAGTACTTTCCTTTATTCTTTTTGAAGTTTATTTTATTTTGAGAGTGTGTGTGCACATCCGCGGGGGGCAGGGGGGCGCAGGGGGAGGAGCAGAGAGAGAAGGGGAGAGAGAATTCCAAGTAGGCTGAGCACTGTCGGCACAGAGCCTGACATGGGGGTTTGAACTCATGAACCATGAGATCATGACCTGAGCTGAAATCATGAGTCAGACGCTTAAATGACTGAGCCCCTCAGGCGGCCCTGACCATTTTAAAACAACGGAAATCACACGAGGAAGAGGCAACACAAAGTCAAAAGTGAAGCAAACACAGAGCTCTGCATCTTCATCGGAAAAGGCAAAAGTGAGCTCGAGTAAGCCAGCGATGTGGAGGGAAGAGATGCCCAATGCTCGGCTGTACTCACTTATTGCTGCCATTCAAGCATGCTTTTTGCATAGCATCAACAGTGTATTGAAGGAATTCGTGGGCATCTTCTTGGTTTCCGAAACGGAAGTGCCTAGCTATACCTGTGAAGTTTAAGACACGGCATTATCATCACAGACAATATGCCTCGGCTGTACCCCCCACCCACACCCCTCCGCAGATGTTCTACCTTGTGACTTGTCGGTCGGAAAACACCTGGTAATTATTTTACAAGTTGACTAACACAAACTACCCCGGGAAGGGCTGGGGCCAGGCCGCCGAAGACCATTACAAGTGCACGTGGGCTAGAGCGCCAAGGGAGCCTGGAGACCGTGGGTGGTCAGCAAGTTAATAAAATCACACTGCAGTAATTCAACTTCTGCCGTATGGTCTCAAAATTTGACACGTTATGTTAGTGGCCACAATCTTAAATTTGGTGTCAGGGCTCCCTAAGAGAATTCACGGCAAACATAAATGTCTGACCCCGTCTCGATTCTCTCCCAACAACCCACAGAACACCCTGCATCTCAGTTACACGGCAGTCCGGCAGCCCTGTTTCTCACTGAGCAGCTTCAAGACAGAATGACATAATGAAATGCGAGAGTATAAACAATGTTACACTAAAGCATTAACAGAGCAATTTCTACAGATGAATATATAGGAATATAAATTAGCTGGAGTCATATGAAACTGCCAGCGTCCTGTCAGTTCTGCCTACAAAAATGGCAATCTCATGATACAACCACATATGTCAGGGGGTCTATGTGAGCTCGTGAATATGGGTGTACACAAACAGCAATGACCTTTTCTTAAAGTCTAGGTTTAAAAATATGAACCATTCTTTATATATACAAACTAAAACAAACAAAATTACCCCTGACTAATTCTGCTGGGATCCAGCACTGTTTAAAAAATGTTTGCACTGTCTCCTCTGGCCTGTTAATAATGCCAAGGGCCAATAGAACACCTCTTAATCTTGAGCAGCTTTTTAGGCAAAAGGATTATAGACTGTCACTGTATAATTATCCACCACTGTAATTACCCAGCTAGATTCCAGATTAACAGTTAGGGTTTCTTTTTTATTTGCATGCATTTTTTTCTTCTAACTCAATTAAGATGATGTAAAAGTTTACTGCAAAAACACACAGAAGGTGCATTAAAAAATTTCATGCATCCTATCTTTATCATTATAATGCAAAAAAAAAATTTAAAGTTGCTCAAAAATTAAATAGAAAAAGTAAAACTTATCTACAAATTTGCTGAGTTATGAGTTTAAATGTTGCTTTAAGAGTATAATTAACTTTAGGGGCTCCTGGGTGGCTCAGTCGGTTAAGCATCCGACTTTGGCTCAGATCATGATCTTGCAGTTCGTGGGTTCGAGCCCTGCATCAGGCTCTGTGCTGACAGATAGCTCAGAGCCTGGAGCCTGCTTCAGATTCTGTGTCTCCCTCTCTCTCTGACCTTCCCCTGCTCACGCACACTCTCTCTCAGAAATAAATTTTTAAAAAAATTTTAAAGAGTATAATGAACTTTGATAATTCCTGAGGCTATAGTTTAATACTAATTCATTGAATTAAAACTAATTCAAAAATATTTAATTAAAAAAAATTTTTTTAATTTATTTATTTCTGAGAGAGAGAGAGAGAGACAGTGTACACAGGGGAGGGTCAGAGAGAGAGAGGGAAATACAGAATCTGAAACAGGCTCCAGGCTCTGAGCTAGCTGTCAGCATAGAGCCCAATGCGGGGCTCGAACCCACTAACCGTGAGATCATGACCTGAGCTGAAATCGGATGCTTAACCATCTGAGCCACCCAGGCACCCCTACTTCAAAAATATTTAAAGAAACTTGTGGGACAGTATTATAGTATAACTCGGCATAGAAATCCAAATATCTAGGAGAAAAAAAAATCATTGTAAAACTTAACAATGATTTTGTTAAGAAAGTGATTTTCTACTAAACTGAATATTTGATTACACTATCATCTTTAAGGGTTTCAAAATGTGTTTCTATACTAAACATTTTATTAGAAATTTGTTATGAATCAAAGATACATCGATGAATGATAAAAATGTTTGTTTTCTGCAATACACCAGGGGCTCATATTTTACCGGTTGGGGCATCAAGATCAATTACCTAATAAATACTAAAATCAGCTACTAGAGACGATACTTACGTCGCATCTCATTAATGACAAACATCGGTTTAATAACATCCCCAGGATTACTGAGTGCCTGGGTGATATGTGCTTGCATTGTACACATCATACAAAATCCTTCTGCGTGACCTGAAAGATAACAGATGATAATCCTCCAAATTAGCAAAATATGGCTCTATAGACATCATGGACTACTTTAAATAAGGGGCACACTCCTGAAATGAATTAATGACAATGGCTACTATGTGTCACACCCTGAGCTACCTACATTCATTCGTTCTCATGTAATTCTCTAACAAGCCTAAGTGATCAGTGTATACTGGCTCAATTTTGTAAGAGAAAAACTGAGGCTCAGAGGGTTAAAATTTTGCCCAATGTCAAATAGTAATTAAGCGGATGACACACACTGCACTCAAATATTTTATTCATTTTCAAAGCCTGTGCTCTTAACTACTCTTCATACTGGGAAAAACAGGTTTTCTCATATACTACCCTTTGTCCAAACAGTAAAAAGAGTCTCCATACAAGAGATTCAAAGCTTTTCCGTAAATACTCTGGTCTTGTTGGACATGCACATGGGTATCTGTTGCATATTCTTCTTCTTTTTTACAACTTCTAAAAAATGTGAAAACCATTCTTAGCCCGTAACTAACTGGTTCTACTGGTATCCCGTGAGTAGAGGCCACAAATGCGGCTAACCATCCTAGGAAAAGCCCAGACCAGCCCCCAGAACAAAGCATTATCTGGTTCCAAACATCAATAGTCTGAGATTGAGAAACTCAGCCTTAAACTAAAGGCCACTCAGAACCTGCCTCACAAAGCTTTCAAAGACTTGAAAGGTTCAAACCACTTCCAACTGATACAACTATGTCCCAAAATAGAGCTCAAAAATATTTATAGGAATAAAAAATCCCAAAAACTTTCAGCACCCAAAAACATAAAATTCTAATTAAAGACTACGAGGCATGCAAAAATGCAGGCATGACCAATAACCAGGAGAAAATGAACAGAAACAGACCCAGAAATGGCACAGATAATAGAATCAAAAAACAAAGACATTAAAAAATATATAATATGTACATTCATGTGTTCGAGGAGGTAGAAAAAAGCAAAAGCATGTTAGAGGGAGCCATGGAAACAGATCCAAATGTACTTTACAGGTGAAAGGTAGAATCTCTGAGATGAAAAAGAAAGATGAGATTAATAAGAGATCAGACAGAAGAGGAGAAAACATCAGTGAACTTGAAGACTTAGCAACAGAAATCATTCATAATGAAACACATACACACACAAACTCAAAACAACAACAACAACAAAAAGAATAGCTTATCAGTGAGCAGGGGGACTCCAAGTTAATCCCTAAATATACCTGTGACTGGAGTCTGAAGGAACAGAACAAATGTTTCAGGAAACAATGACTACCTACAGAGAGCACAACGGAGATTTTTAGAGTGATGCTACGGTTTTGTTTTCTGAAAAGGAGGTCGTTTGCATGAATCTGTACCTGTGTTAAAATTCACTGAACTGTGCACCAAAAACGTTTAACATTACTCTAATGACAAAAATTTTTTAATTTTAAATGGCTAGAAGTCATACAAATTTGAAACAGTACATTTACAGACCTAAGAACCCCAGTAAGTCCCAAACAGAAAAAGACACAAAAAAAACCTACACAAAAACCACTCAGACTGCTTAGGACAGTGATATAGACAGCATCATAAAAGCAGTTAGTAAAAACAAATAAGTAAACATGTATATAGAAACAAAGGTAAAACTGATGACTAACTTCGTCAGAAACAACAGGAGACAGAAAACAGTGCAGTAACATCTTTTGGGTATTGGAAGAAAAATGTTCTTCTCACATTGTATAGAACACAGAATTCTATATCCCATGAAAACATCTTTCTAAAATAAAAATGAGACTTTCACTTCTGGGAAGACAGAGTAGTTCTTTTCCCTATTCCTGTGCGAAATACAAAAGCCCTGGACATTGTCTATAAAACAAACGTAGGAAGGCAGTGAACAAGAGAAAGGAAAAGACAAGCTAGCAACTATGGAACCCAAAGAATGACACCATGGCAAGTTCCCTGGGTTTTCTTTGTGCTTCAGATAGTCCAGAGCTGAAGAAGCCAGCAACCTGGAAACACCAACAAATAGAACAAAGCCCCAATGAAAGCCTGTTTTCTGTAGCCAAAAGGCCATGAAAAGGGGAGTTTGGCAAGACAAAAATCTTTTAGACGGTAATTCTCTACTGTAGCCACACACCACAGAAATATGATGACACCCCACACCCTTAGGCCAGCAAGGCCAAGCAGGCAGCCTAAACTTCCACTTGCCGGGCTGTAATGAGGTGCCCAATCCACCCATGCAGAAGAGTGTTAGAAAAGGTGGAGTAGGAGCTAGAACTTTCATCCACGTGGAATGATAACAATCACACCCCATCCCATGGCAAAGATCAGGTGAGGAGCCTGGACTTCTATACCACCCCCTGGTAGTGAAGATGACTCCAATTCTCCATTGGAGAGAACTGGTTTCAAAATCAGGTCTTTCATTATCACCCAGTGGTACAAAGCTGCTGTGGTGTCAGTGGAGACCAAGTAGAGAACAGGAACAAGGAGTCTCAACCTCCCTCTACCCCCAAGCCTCATGAGTGTTGGTGGAGACTGAGTAGGGAGCCTGGCCTTCTACCTCAACCTAATACTACTTCCTTTGCCAGAGTGCTATCAAAGAAATCCAGCTGAGGCAATCATTAGATAAGATCCACATAAAATCTGTAACACAAAAACATCCAGGTTTCAACTGAAAATCACTCATCATTTCTCAAATGAGTGAAAAAAAAAAAGATAAAGAGATGCCCACACTGAGATGATTGAGATGTCAGAATTATCTAACAAAGGTTTTAAAAAAGCCAGGATAAAAATGGCTCAGCCAATAATGACAAATACATTAGAAACAAATGAAAAGTATAGAGAGACTCAACAAAGATATAGGAGATATAAAGAATCAAATGGAAACTTTACAAACAAAAAGTACAATAATCAAAATAAACACAGTGGATAAGCTAAACAGAAGAATAGAGATTACAAAAGGAAAAAAAATCAGTCAACATGAAGACAGAACAACAGAAATTCTCCTCTGAACAACAAAGAGAAAACAGACTGGGGGAGGGGAGAAATGAACAGAGCCTCAGGGACCTGTGGGACTCTAACAAAACATGTAGTACACATGTCATCAGAATCTCAGAAGGAGAGGAGAGACTAAGCAGGGGCTGAGAAAGTATTACAAGAAAGGAAGGCTGAAAATTTCCCAAATTTGGTAAAAGATAGAGAAGTCTATAGATTCAAGAAGCTGAGGAAACCCCAAACAGGAAAAAAAAAAAAACAAAGAAACTAACCCAAAATATATCATAACTAAACTTCTGAAAACTAAAGACAGAATCTTGAAAGCAGTGAAAGTAAACAGTATTTATCTATAAGTGTGTGTGTGCGCACACACGCATGTGTGTGTGAAATAAACAGTAGAAAAATGACAAGCTTCAGATAAAAAAAATGGGGGGAGCCAGAGGAACCGGAACAATTTTCAAGGTCTGAAAGAAAAGGGCTTTCAGCCCACTGTATGTAGATACAGTGGAAATACCCTTCAGGAATGAAGGCAAAATCAAGACATTCTCAGATGAGGCAAAACTAAGAAAAGCTGTCACCAGTACATATACCCTAAAAGAATGACTAGAGGAAATTCTCTCAACAAAAAGGGAAATTATTTTTTTAAAAAAGAAACCCTGGAACATCAAAAAGGAAGAAAAAAATAGTAACCAAAAATAAAGGCAAATATAATAGGCTTTCTTTTTCTTGAGGTTCTAATTTATGGTTAAAACAAAAATTATAACACTGTCACTTATATGGTTCTAAATGTAAGTGGACAAAATATTTAATTACATGACAACTAAGGGAGACTAAAGAGAGGTAGAAGGTTTCTACACTTACCTTTATTTGGTAAAATGACAACACCAGTAGACGCTGATAAATTATGTATATATAATGCAAACCTAGAGCAACCACTAAAGAGAGTACCTACACTCAAAAATGTTAAAAATAAATCAAAACACAATTCTAAAAAATAAATATTCAAGTAATCCATGGGAAGGCAGGAATAAGAAAGCCAACATGAAAAACAAAGAAATCAGGAAACAAAAGGACAGACTTAAGTCCTGATTTGTCATTAAGCTTAAATGTAAATGTTATGAATATACCAATAAAAAAAAAAACAGATTAACAAAGTAGATAGGATAACATGACTCAATCATAGACTCACTGCAAATGTAACAATACAGGCAGGCTGAAAGAAAAAGGATCGAAAGAGATATGTTATGCAAACATTAATTTAAAGAAAACAGGAATGGCTATATTAATAGCAGATAGAGCAGACTTCGGAATAAGGAATGCTACCAGAGGAAGGGACATTATCAAAAATTGATCCAAAAAACATTATATATATATACATATCTATAGCAATCCTAGATGTGTTTGTACCAAACAACAAAGCTGCAATATATATGAACTGAACTCTGATGGAACTAAAAATAGAAACAGAGAAATCCACAACTAGAGCTGGAAACCTCAACATCCTTCTGTCAATTAATGAACAATTAGAAAATCATCAAGGGTATAGAACTCAACAATATCATCAGCCAATGGGATATGGATAATTTACAGAACACTCCAGAAAACAGCACGATACAAATTCATTTCACGCATTCATGGAACATATACCAAGATAGACCATATCCTGGGTCACAAAACAAATCTCAAAAAATTTAAGGGAGATGAACCTGGTTGGCTCAGTCAGTTGAGTGTTGAACTCAGTTTCAGGTCATGATCTCACGATTTGCAAGTTGCAGCTCCCTCACTGGGGTCGCTGCTGTCAGTGCAGAGCCTGCTTTGGATCCTCTGTCCCCGCTCTCTGCCCCTCCCCTGCTTGTGCACATGTGCTTGCTTGCTTGCATTCTTTCCCTCTCAAAAAAAAAAAAAATAGTAATAATAATACATTAAAACATTTTAAGAGAATAGAAATAATAAGGGATATGTTTTCTACCATATTGTACTTACACTAGAAATTAGAAAAAGATAACAGAAAAATCAATAAACACTTGGAAACTAAGTAACATGCTTCCATATAATCCATAGATCAAAAAATAAGTCTCAAGGGGAATTTAAAAATGCAGTGAACTGAATGAAAAGACAATATATTAAAAATGTAGAGACACAGCCAAAGCATTGCTGAAAGGGAAATGTATAGGAATTGCCAATTTTGGAAACAAAAACCAAGGATTTCAATACAGACCCTGCAGATATCAAAAATCGATTTTGTAATTTAAAAACTCTCAAAAAGGAAATCTCCAGACCAAGACAACTTCACTGGTAAATTCTACCAAGTGTTTATATATGAACCTACATCAATTCTACACATCTCTTCAAAACTAGAGGAGTTAATAGATCCCAAATTCATTTTTTATAAAACTAGTATTACCCTAATAGTGAACCAAACAAATATGGTACAAAAGCAGAAAATTACAGACCAATCTCTCTCATGAATAGATACGTAAAATTCCTTAATAAAATATTACAAGTAAAATTCAGCCAAATTTAAAACTAATTACACATAACAGGGGAGAGGGGAAGATGGTGTGGAGGAGGAGGACCCTAAGTTCAACTCGTCCCAAGAATACAAGATAACTAACAAAGCATCCTAAATACCCTAGATATTGATCTGAGAACAATTTCTACAGTACAAACTCCACAACTAAAGGTAGAGGAGAGGCCACATGAAGGCAGGCAGAGCAGAGATGCAGACTGGGAGAGAAAATGTGGCTCCTGCAGTGGGGAGGGAGCTGCAGTCACAGAAAAGGGCAGGGCAAGAGACGTACTAGCACACAGGGCAGCGCAGGGGGAAAAGAATCCCCACAGCAATTGGCTTGGAAAGCAAAAGGTTCCAAATTTCAGGAGTTCTTACAACCAGGGGGCTGTAAAGCCTGAAGTTTTAAAGGTCAGAGTACGTGGCTCTGGTAAAATTCAGAAAACACTGGTGCTGCTCTTGGAGAAGACAGACTTACAGCATGGAAACAAGATCTGAAGAGTGCCTGGGGCGCACAGTAGGGAGGTTAGTTGCTCATCTCAGAGAATGTCCTAGAAAGAGTGTGTTCACAGAGAGACCCCCTTGGAACAAAGGAACTGGCCATCAGCATTTCCTTCTGCCCCTCAGCATAAACAAGGAGCCACCTGTGGGAACCAGGGCAGCACCAACACTCACTATCTACCATGCTTATGCTGAGCCCCACCCCCACCCCTCACTCCCATGCTCTGGAAGAACCTCCCTTCCCAGTCACACTTGCCACACTCCCAGTGCAGCAGGTTCCTCCCCTAGAAGCTCCACCCAAACCCCTCCTAACCTCCATCTCCCCACCCAGGGGTTTTTCGAGGCCTCGTTCTGGGTAGCAGCAACAGTCTCATTTTACAAGCAGATCAGGGTACACCTAGTTAAAACTCACCACATTCAGGCCAGGGACCAAACACTGCCCACAACAGGCAAAAAAAAAAAAAAATCTCTGCAGACAACTGGCCTGAAAGATAAAGTGGCCAAAATATAACAGCAGAGCACACATAGCTCACACTGGAGACACTCCCAGAAGCGCCAGGCCTTGAGGAACAGGAGACATTACATTCCAGGGCACTACATGACCTCTTCTTCATAAAGCCACTCTCCTCAAGAACCAGGAATTGTACATCACTTTCCTACACACAGAAAAAGCGCAGGGACTTAGACAAAATGAGAAGACAGAGGAATTTGCCCCAAATGAAAGAACAGGAAGGCCATGGCCAGAGATATAAATGGAACAGTTAGTTATAAGTAACATGGCTGATGGAGAATTTAAAGCAATGATCATAAGGACACTCGCTGGACTTGAGAAAAGAGTGGAGGACATCAGTGAGATCATTAACACAGAGATAAGAAATAACATAGCAGAGATACAGGGCTCAATAAACGAAATGAGAAACATGCTTGATGGAATAAACAGCAGGCCAGAAGAAGGAGAGCAACAAATTAATGGCCTAAGAGAGTAATGAAAAGTAATCAAGCTGAACGAAAGACAGAAAAAAAAATATGCAAAATGAGAATAGGCTTAGTGAATTCAGTGATTCCATCAAACATAACATTCATATTACAGGGATCCCAGAAGAAGAGAAAAAAGGGGACAGAGAATTTATTTGAAGAAATAATAGCTGAAAATTTCCCTACTCTGGGGAAGAAAATAGATATCCAGGTCAAGGAGGCACAGAGAACCCCCAACAAAATCAACAAAAGCAGATCCACACCAAGACATATGGTAATGGCAAAATATAGTAATAAACAAAAAATATTAAAAGTAAGACAAATGGGGGCGCCTGGATGGCTCAGTCAGTTAAGCGTCTGACTTGTGCTCAGGTCATGATCTCACGGTTCATGGGTTCGAGCCCTGCATCGAGCTCTGTGTGGACAGCTAGCTCAGAGCCTGCAGTCTGTTTCAGATTCTGTATCTCCCTCTCTCTCTGACCCTCCCCTGTTCACGCTGTCTCTCTTACTCAGAAATAAATAAAACATTAAAAATTAAAAAAAAAAAAAAAAGGGGCACCTAGGTGGCTTAGTCGGTTAAGCGTCCGACTTTCACTTAGGTCATGATCTCACGGTTCGTGGTTCGAGCCCCATGTTGGGCTCTGTGCTGACTGCCAGCTCGGAGCCTGGAGCCTGTTTCAGTCTGTGTCTCCCTCTCTCTCTGACCCTCCCCTGCTCACGCTGTCTCTGTTTCTCTCTCCTGGAAATAAATAAAACATAAAAAAAAAAAAAAAAAAAAAGACAAATGAAGGCAGTTACATACAAAGGAAATCACATAAAGCTATGAGCAAATTTTTCAGTGGAAACTTTCCAAGGGGGAAAAGAGTGGCATGATATATTTAAAGTGCTGAATGGGAAAAACCTGCAGCCAAAATACACTATCTAGCAAGGCTACCATTCAGCATAGAAGGAGAGAAAGAGTTTCCCAGACAAACAAAAACTAAAGGAGTTAGTGGCCATTAAAACAGCCCTGCAAGAAGTATTAAAGAGGACTTTTTGAGGGGAAAGGAAAGACCAAAAATGACAATATGAAGGTAGGAAGCACAAAAACAGTAAAAATGAATATTTCTGTAAAAAATCAAGGAACTAACAAAAGTATGTAAAATATGACACCATACACCTAAACATGAGAAAGAATGGAGCAAAGAATGGGCTCAAACTTAAACAATCATCAATTTGATAAAGACTGCCACATGCGGAAGATGTTATACACAAATCTACTGATAACCACGAATCAAAAACCACTAACATGCAAAAAATAAAGAAAAAGAAATCCAAATATATCAGTAACGAAAACCAGCAAATCATGAAAGAAAGACAAGAATGAATCAGGGAAAATCTTAAGAAACCACAAAAAAAGTAAAATACATATCTCTCAATAATTACTTCTAAATATAAGTGGACTAAACACTCCAATCAAAAGACACAGGGTGACCGGGTGCCTGGGTGGCTCAGTTGGTTAAGCGTCTGACTTCAGCTCAGGTCATGATCTCACGGTTCGCTGGTTTGAACCCTACATCAGGCTCTATGCTGAGAGCTCGGAGCCTAAAGACTACTTTGGATTCAGTCTGTCTGTCTGTCTGTCTCTCTCTCTCTGCCCCTCCCCTGCTCGTGCGCATGGGCACGCGCTTTCTCTCTCAAAAATAAACATTAAAATAAATAAAAATAAAAATAATAAAAGGAACAATCCAATTATAAATATGCACCCAACATGGGAGGAACCCAAATACATAAAACTGTTAATAACAAACATAAAGGAGCTAATTGATAATAATACAGTAACAAGGGCGCCTGGGTGGCTTAGTCGGTTAAGCGTCCGACTTTCGCTTAGGTCATGATCTCACGGTTCGTGGGTTCGAGCCCCGCGTCGGGCTCTGTGCTGACTGCCAGCTCAGAGCCTGGAGCCTGTTTCAGAGTCTGTGTCTCCCTCTCTCTCTCTGACCCTCCCCTGCTCATGCTGTCTCTCTCTCTCTCTCTCTCCTAGAAATAAATAAAACATTAAACAAAAAAAAAATTTAAAAAAAAATTAATACAGTAACAGGAGGGGATTTTAACAATGACATCAATGGACAGATCATCTAAACAGAACATCCACAAGGAAGCAAAGGCTCTGAAAGACACTGGACCAGCTGTATTTAACAGGTATATTCAGACCATTCCATCCTAAACCAGCAGAATACATATTCAAGAGCACATGGGTCATTCTCCAGAATAGATCACATATTAGCCCACAAAACAACCCTCAACAAATTCGAGAAGACTGAAATCATACCATGCATCTTTTCTGACCAAACACTACAAAACTACAAGTCAACCATAAGAAAAAATCTGGAAAGACCACAAATACATGGATTAAAGAACATCATACTCAACAATGAATGGGTTAACCAGAAAAATCAAAGAAGAAATTAAAAAGCAAGGGCACCTAGGTGGCTCAATCAGTTAAGTGTCTGACTTTTGATTTCAGTTCAGGTCATGATCTCACAGTTCGTGAGACTGAGCCTTGCATCAGGCTCTGGGCTGACAGCATAGAGCTTGCTTGGGATTCCCTCTCCACCTCTCTCTCTGCCCCTCTCCTACTTGTGTATGCAGACACATTCCCTCTCAAAATAAACAAACAATCAAAAAAATTTTTAATAAATTAACAAGTAGATGGAAACAAATGCAAACATAATTGTCCAAAACCTTTCAGATGCAGCAAAAGCACTTCTAAGAGGGAAGATAACAGCAATATAGGCTTATCTCAAGAAGCAAAAAACAAATCTCACACAACCTAACCTTGCACCTAAAGGAGAAAAAGAACAAAATGTAAAACCAGTAAGAGGAAGGAAATAATAAATAATACAGAAACTTAAAAAAATAATAGAATGGGTCAATGAACCAAGAGCTGTTTCTTTAAAAAAAAAAATCAATGGGGCGCCTGGGTGGCTTAGTCGGTTAAGCGTCGGACTTTCGCTTGGGTCATGATCTTGCAGTTCATGGGTTCGAGCCCCGCGCTGGGCTCTGTGCTGACTGCCAGCTCAGAGCCTGGAGCCTGTTTCAGTCTGTGGCTCCCTCTCTCTCTGACCCTCCCCTGCTCATGCTCTCTCTCTCTCTCCTAGAAATAAATAAAACATTAAAAAAAAATTTTTTTTAAATCAATAAAATTGATAAACCTCTAGCCAGACTTATCAAGAAAAAAAAGAGAAAGGGTTCAAATAAATCAAATCACAAATGAGAGTAAATAAACAACCAGCACCACAGGAATACAAATATAAAAGAATATTATGAAAAATTATGTGTCAACAAATTGGACAACCTGAAAGAAACAGATAAATTCCTAGAAACATACAAACTACCAAAACTGAAAGACGAAGAAATAGAAAACTTGAACAGACCAATAATCAGCAAAGAAACTGAATCAGTAATCAAAAAGCTCCCAACAAACCAAAGTCCAGGGCCAAATGGCTTCACAGGCAAATTCTACCAAACATTTAAAGAAGAATTAATACCTATTCTTCTCAAGTGATTCTTAAAAATAAAAAAGGAAGAAAAACTTCCAAACTTATTCTATGAGGCCAACATTACCCTGATACTAAAACCAGAGAAAGATTCCATTAAAAAGAGAACCATAGTCCAAAAATCCTGATGAACATGGATGCAAAAATTTGCAATAAAATACTAGCAAACTGAATCCAACAAATACTTTTTAAAAAATCATTCACCACAGGAGTGTCTGGGTGGCTCAGTCGGTTGAGCGTCTGACTTTGGCTCAGGTCATGATCTCATGGTTTGTGAGTTTGAGCCCCGCATTGGGCTCTGTGCTGACAGCTCAGAGCCTGAATCCTACTTGGGATCCTGTGTCTCCCTCCCTCTCTCTGCCCCTTCCCCGCTCATGCTCTGTCTCTGTTTCTGTCTCTCTCTCTCTCAGAAAAAAAAAAAAAAATTAAAAAATCATTTCCCACAATCCAGTGGGATTTATTTCTGGGTTGCAGAGGTGGTTCAGTATTTGCAAATCAATGTAGTGCATCACACCAATTTAAAAAAAGAGGATAAAAACCATAAGATGCAGGATAAAGGACAACATCCATTCACAATAAAAACCCTCAACAAAGTAAGTTTAGAGAGAACGTACCTCAACATAATAAAGGCCATATATGAAAAACTCACAGCTAATATCATCCTCAGTGGGAAAAAACTGAGAGCTTTTCCTCTAAGGTCAGCAACAAGACAGGGATGTCCAGCCTCACCACTGTTATCCAACACAGTACTGGAAGTCCTAGCCACAGCAATCAGACATGAAACGAAATAAAAGGCATCCAAATTGGTAAGAAGTAAAACCTTCAGTATTTGCAAATGACACAATACTCAATACTGAAAACCTGAAAGGCTCCACCAAAATACTACTAGAACTGACCGATGAATTCAGTAGTCGCAGATACAAAATTAATGTACAGAATTCTGCTGCATTTCTATACACCCATAATGAACTGGCAGAAAGAGAAATTACGAAATCTATACCATTTACAACTACACCAAAAACAATAAGATAACTAGGAATGAACCTAACCAAAGAAGTAAAAGACCTGTACTCTAAAAATGGTAAAACACTGATGAAAGAAACTGAAGAGGACACAAAGAAACGGAAAGACATTCCATGCTCACGGACTGAAAGAATATTATTAAAATGTCTATGTTACTCACAGCAATCTACACATTTAATACAATCTCTATCAAAATACCAACAGCATTTTTCACAGAATTAGGGCAAACAATCCTAAAATTTGTACAGAACCACAAGAGACCCTAAATAACCAGAGCAATCTTGAAAAAGAAAAGCACAGCTGGGGGCATCACCATTCCAGACCTCCAGTTATATTACAAGCTATAGTGGTCAAAACAGTATGGTACCAGCACAAAAACAGATATATGCATCAAAAGAACAGAATAGAAAATCCAGAAATAAACCCACAATTACATCATTAATTAATCTTTGACAAAGCAGGAAAGAATATCCAATGGGAAAAAGTATCTTCAACAAATGGTGATGGGAAAACTGTCAGTAACATGCAAAAGAATAAAACTGGGCCACTTTCTTACACCAAAACAAAAATAAACTCAAAATGGACTAAAGACCTAAATATGAGACCTGAAACCATAAAAAGCCTAGACGAGAACACAGGCAGTAACCTCTTTGACATCAGCCATAACAACATCTTTCTAGATATGTCTCCTGAGACAAGGGAAACAAAAGCAAAAATAAACTACTGGGACTTCATCAAAATAAAAAGCTTCTGCACAGTGAAGGAAACAATCAACAAAAGTAAAAGGCAGTCCATGGAATAGAAGATATTTGCCAATGACATATCTGATAAAGGGCTAGAATCCAAACTATATAAAGAAGTTATGAAACTCAACACCCAAAAAATGACTAATCTAATTAAAAGCTGGGCAAAAGACATGAACAGATACTTCTCCGAAGACAGCATACAGATGGCCAACAGTCACATGAAAAGATACTCACAATCACCCATCGTCAGGGAAATGCAAATCAAAACTACAATGAGCTATCACCTCACACCTGTCAGAATGGCTAAAATGAACAACACAAGAAACAAGAGTGTTGGCAAGGATGTGGGAAAAAAAGATCGCTTGTGTACTGTTGGGGGGAAGGCAAACTGGTGCAGCCACTCTGGGAAAGAGTATGGAACTTCCTCAAAAAGTTAAAAATAGAACTACCCTACAATCCAGCAACTGCACTACTGGGTATTTACCCAAAGAATACAGAAGCACTCACTCAAAGGGATACACGCACCCCTAAGTTCACAGCAGCATGATTTACAATAACTGAGATATGGAAGCAGCCCACGTGTCTGCTGACTGACGAGCAGATAAAGAAGATGTACTATATACACACAATGGAATATTATTAACTCATAAAAAGAATGAGTTTTTGTCATTTGCAATGACATGAATGGACCCAGAGAGCATAATGCTAAGTGTAAAAAGTCAGTCAGGGGGCGCCTGGGTGGCTCAGCTGGTTAAGCTGACTCTTGATTTCAGCTCAGGTCATGATCTTGTGGTTTGTGGGATGGAGCCCAGCACCAGGCTCCGTGCTCTAAGCACAGGCCCTGAGTGAGATTTTCTCTCTCTGCCCCTCCCCTACTCGTGCACCTGAGCAAGCGCTCTCTGTCTCAAGATAAATAAACACTAAAAGTCAGTCAGAGAAAGACAAATACTGTATGATTTCACTCATATGTGTAATTTCAGAAAACAAAGGGGAAAAAAAGAGAGAGATAAACCAATAAACAGACTCTTAACTACAGAGAACAAACGGACAGTCACCAGAGGGGAGGGGAGTGGGGGGATGGGTGAAACAGTTATGATAAGAATTGAGAGATAAAACAAAAACTTTAAAAATAATAATACTGGGGTGCCTGGGTGGCTCAGTCGGTTAGGCATCCGACTTCGGCTCAGGTCATGATCTCACAGTTCGTGGGTTCGAGCCCCGCATCGGGCTCTGTGCTGACAGCTAGCTCAGAGCCTGGAGCCTGTTTCAGATTCTGTGTCTCCCTCTCTCTCTGGCCCTACCCTGCTCCCGCTATCTCTGACTCTCAAAAATAAATAAAAAACATAAAAAAATAATACTAATTCCAATGACCAAACGGAGTTTATTCCAGGGATATAAAGACGACTCAATATTGTAACATCTACCAGTATAATCCACCATATTAACAGGCTAAAGAAGAAATAGCACATGATCACATCAATTTGATACAGAAAAAGCATTTGACAAGAATCAACACTTATTCATGATAGAAAGCAGAAATCAGAAAAACAGAAATAGAACTTCTTAACTTAATAAAGAGCATATACCAAAAAACCTACCGCTAATATCAAACTAAATGCTCTTTCCTCTAATATCAGAAATGAGGCAAGGATGTCCACTCCCCTTATTCTTATTCAACATAGTGCTGGAAGTTCTAGCCAGTGAAATAAAACAAGGAAATAAAAGACATACCAATCAGTAAGGAATGAGTAAAACTGTCCACACTTGCATATAACAGGACTACAAGAAAAATCCAAGGAGTCTATTAAAAAAAATGCCTAGAACGAGTAAGTGAGTTTGGCAAGATCACAGAAGATTAACATACGAAAATAAAATGTATCTTTATATGCTAGCAATAAACATATGGACACCAAAATTAAAAATATAATGCCATTGGGGCGCCTAGGTGGCTTAGTCGGTTAAGCGTCCGACTTTCGCTTGGGTCATGATCTCGCGGTTCGTGGGTTCGAGCCCCGCGTCGGGCTCTGTGCTGACTGCCAGCTCAGAGCCTGGAGCCTGTTCCAGTCTGTGACTCCCTCTCTCTCTGACCCTCCCCGGCTCACGCTCTCTCTCTCTCTCTCTAGAAATAAATAAAAACCTTAAAAAAAAAATAAAATTTAAAAAAAATATATATATATATAATGCCACTTACAATCCCTCAAAAAATATTTAGGTGTAGATCTAACAAAATAGGACAAAACATGCTGAACCAGACAACAGGGATGAAAGTAAAGATTTAAATAAATGGAGAAACATACCAAGTTCGCAGATTGAAAATGTCAACCTCAAGTAAAGATGTCAATTCTCTCCAAATCAAGATTCAGTTTTAACACAATTCCTATCAAAATCTCAGTGAGATTTTTTTTGTAGGTATAGACGCTATTGTTCTATAATTTACATGGAAAGACAAAACACCAAGAATAGCAAAAATAATTTTGAAAAGAAAATAAGTGGATGGAATCATCCTATCTGACAGCAAGACTTATTACACAGCTACTGTATGGAAGGACATACCTATACTTCAAGAGAACAGAATAGGAAACCCAGAAACAGACCCACACAAATATGCCCAAGTGATTTTTTTACAAAGATATAAACGCAATTCAACAGAGGAAAGATAGCCTTTTCAACAAATGGTGCTGGAGCTAACAGGCATTTACAGACAAAAAACTAACTTCATCCAAATCTCACACTATACAAAAATTAAATGGATCACAGATCTAAAGGCAAAACTATAAAATTCTTAGAAAAAAGTAGGAGAAAATCTTCAGGGTCAAGAGTTAGGCAAAGAGATCTTTAAACCTTTTAGGGGGCGCCTGGGTGGCTCAGTCTGTCAAGCATCCAACTCTTGATTTGGGCTCAGGTCCTGATCTCACGGTTCATAGGTTTGGGCCCTGCATCAGGCTCTGCTGCTTGGGATTCTCTCTGCGCCCCTCCTGTTTTTGGAACCTATATACCCAACAAAGGCCTAGTATGTAAACTATATAAAGAACTCTCAAAACTCAACAATATAAAAACAAAGACTGCAATAAAGAATAAGCAAAAGAGAGCAGAAATATTTCACCAAAGAGGATATACAGATGACATATAAGCACACAGAAAGAAGTTCAAGACCTTTAGGTATTAGGGAAATGCAAATTAAAACCACAACAAGGTATCATTATATACTTATCGGTACAGCTAAAATGAAAAACAGTGACAATACCAAATGCTGGCAAAAATGCAGAGAAATTACTGGAGCATCTGGGTGGCCCAATCAGTTAAGCATTGGATTCTTGATTTTGGCTCAGGTCATGACCTCACAGTTCGTGAGATCGAGCTCCACACCAAGCTCTGTGCTGCCAGCACAGAAACTGCTTGGGATTCCCTCTCTCCCAGTCTCTCTCTCAAAATAAAAAAATAAACATTTTCTTTTTTAACGCAGAGAAACTAGAACTCTCATACATTACTGGTAGGGCTGTAAAATGGTCAGCCTCTCTGGAAAGCTGGCAGTTTCTTACAACACCAAACATGCAACTACCATATGAGTGAGTGAACGCAGTCCTGGGCACTTCTCCCTGAGAAAAAGACACATTCACATATGTGTTGTACGCGCTCATGCTTGCAGCAGCTCTATTCATACTATCCCGAAACTGGACACAACCCCGATGTCCTTTTATGGATGAGTGCTTAAAACAAGCTACAGTACATCCATACCATAGAATACTACTCAACAATAAAATAAATAAAATAAATCCACACACAAGTTATTAATACAACCTAAATGAATCTTCAGAGACTTATCCTGACTGAAAAGCCAATCCCAAAATGTTATATACTGTGTAACTCAATATATATACATGTGTATACAAAACATTCTTGAAATGACAATATTATAGAAATGAAAAAATAGATTAGTGGCTGCCAGGGTTTAGTTAAAGGAGGATATCAGGGCACAAGGAAAGTGGGCTTGGCTACAAAAGGGGAACATGACGGAAATGTTCTGTATCCTGACTGTATCAATGTCAATATCCATGCTGAGATACTGAAATACAGTGTTACTGCTGGGTAAACTGGGAAAGGTTTCACATTAATCTACCAAACAAGATTGTAGATTCACTGCATGTGAATCTACAATTAGCTCAAAACAAAAAGATGAGCTTTTAAAAAGGCAAAATAATGATACTTCAGACTGAGAATGAAAAAAAGCAAAAAGCAGAGTTCATCACAAGCAAGCAAAGTTAAGGGGAGTCCTTCAGCCATAAGGCAAAATACCAGCTGGGAATCTAAATCTACATAAAGGAATAAAAGCAGCAAAAATGGTCACTAAATAGGTAAATATAGAAGATTTCGAAACAAACCTTATTTAAAGCAAAACCTTTATAATTTATTTAAGGCAAAAATAACCCAATATATAATTTCATAAATTATAAATAGGTCATTTCATCAAGAGGTCATAATAATCTTAGGTGACAGAGCTCCAAAATACATAAGACAAAACTAATAAAACAGGAAAAAAACCAAATTCACAAATATATTTTATTTCACCTCTCTCAAAACGTGCTAGCACAAGCAGAGAAGCAGCAAGGACACAGAAGACAACCTCAATGACATTATCAAGTAGCTGACCATAATCTGCATGTATAGAAGCCAGACGACACAGCAGACTACACATCCTTATTAGGTGAATAATAATTATTAAGTGAATGTGGGACATTCACCAAGCTAGACCATGCTCTGGCGCATAACACAAGTCTCAAGTTTAAAAGGATTCAAACAATAAAACGTATACTCCGACCACAAGAGAATGAAATTAGAAATCAGTAACAGGACAATTTCAGGAAAATCCTCAAACGTGACAACTAAACAACATGCCTCTAAATAATCTAAGTATTTTGACTGGAATAAAAATTAATACGTGAAATACTGAAATATCTGGGATACAAGTAAAGCATCTCTCAAAGGGAAATTCATAGCACAAAAAAGACTGGAAAAGATCTCAAATTAAATGACCTAAGCTTCCCCTTGAAAAAAACAAAACTGAGCATATTAAATCCAAAGTGGGCAGGAGAAAAGGAATTATAAAAATAGTAACAAACACCAATGGTACAGAAAACAAAATAACAAGGAACCCAAGAGCTGGTTTTCTGAGAAGATCAATAATAAGATGACTAAAACTCTAGTCAGATTGATCAGGAAAAAAGGAGAGAAGTCATGAACATCAGGAATAAGAGAATGAAAATCACTACAGATCCTAAAAAAATTAAAAAGGATAACAAAACATTATGAACAAGTTTATGCCGACAATTCAACAAGTAAGAGAAATTCCTTGAGACACAAACTAATCAAAGCTCCCTGACAAAGAAATAGATAACCTGAAAAGGCCTCTATCTCTTAAAGAACTTAAATATGTGGTTAAAAACTTACATGAGAAGGAACGCCAAGGCCCAGATAGCTTCACATTAATCTACCAAGCATATAAGAAATAACCCCAATGCTACACAAATTCTTCTAGGAAACAGAAGAAAATAATCCCAACACATTTCATAATGCCACCATTACCCTGATGCCAAAATCTGACAAAGGTATTATAACAAACTATAGATTAATATTCATCATGAACACAAAATTTAAAAAATGTTTAGCATTTTTAGTATCCAATGATACATGGAAATCATAAGACATCATTACCAAGTGGGACTCATCTCAGGAATGCAAATTTGGCTTAACATTCAAGTACAACACTCAGCACGGTAAAACTCTACAGCTGACAGCATACATAAAAGCGAAAGACTAAAATAGAACACCTTCCCCCTAAGGAGAAGAAGGAGACACCTACTTCCACCACGTCCATTCAACACTGTAACAGAGGTGCTGGCCAGTGCACGAGGCAAGAAATAGCATGCAGACTGGAAATGAAGAAGTAAAATCTTCCTTATTTATACATCCCACGATTATGTCTACGTGAAATCTGAAGAAATCTTTAGCGCGCACACACGCTCTACTAGAGTTAATAAATTTCCCAGAGTCGCAAGACACAAGATGAATATCCCCAAATCTCTTGCATTTTTATATTCTAGCAACAATCAGAAATTGAAATTCAAAAAATATTACCAAAAATATGCAATAGTTTGGGATAAATCTGATAAGGAATGTGCACATTATACTTGTACATTGAGAACTAAGCAACACTGCTAATAAAGATAACCTAAATTAATGGAGCTGTATACCTTGTTTGGGGGACAGAACACTGTTTAGATGTCAATTCACCCCAAATTAATTCACAGATTCAACACAATACCAATCAAAATCCCAGGAAGCTCTTTTGTAGAAATTAAAAAATTGAGTCCAAAATGCATTTGGAAATGCAAAAGACCAAGAAACGGCCAAAACAACTTAGACAAAGGAGAACAAAGTTGGAGGACTTACCTGCTTTCAAAACTTTTAAATATCTAGCAATCCAGACACTGCTCTGGTGTTGAGATAGAACACTAGATCAGTCTAACAGAACAGAGTCCAGAAATAGATCCGTATGAATATGGTCAATTGATTTTTCACAAAGAAGCAAAGACAATTCAGTGGAGACAGAACTATCTTTTGAACAAACAGTGCTGGAAGAACTGGATATCCAGATTAAAACACAGGACCTTCAATCCATTCTTCACACCACAGATAGAAATTAACTCAAAATGGATCACTGACCAGTAAAAAGCTAAAACTATCAAACTTGTAAAAAGAATACAGAGAAAAAAACCTTTGTGACCTCAGGTGAGGAAAAGACTTCTTAATACAACACTTAAAACACAACTGATGAAAAGAAAATGTGGCAATGTGGAGTTCTTCAAAAGACAGTGTGAAGAGAATACGCTCCTCTAGGCTAGAAGACAGTATTTGCAAATTACATGTCCGATAAAGGACTTACTTGTATGCAGAACGTATAAAAAGCTCTCAAAACTCAACAATAAGAAAGCCACCCAATTTGAAATCAAGCAAAAATATGAACAGCGCTTCAGCCAAGAAAGTATACAGATGGCAGTTAACCGTATAGAAAGATGTTCAACATCATTACTCATTAGGGAAGTGCAAATTAAGACCACAGTAAGGTAATACTTGGCTATACCGCACACCTATTAGAGTGGCTGACATTGGAAAGAATGACCACAACACATATTAGGGGAAATACGGGACCAACTTTCATTTACTGCTGGTGGAAATATGAAATACCACAATGCCTAGGTCAAACAGACTGGATGTTGATCTTCAAGTTAAGCACACACATACTATAGGACCAAGCCATTCCACTCCTAGATATTTACTCAAGAGAAATGAAAACACGTCCTTACAAAGACCTGTTTATACACATTCGAAGTAGCTTAATTTGTGACAGCCCCAAATGAGAAACAACCTAAATGCTCATCAGTAGATGAAGAAACAAAGTGGTACATCCATACGGTGAAATACTACTCAACAGTCAATAGTACTGATGCATGCAACAACATGGGAAGATGGTGAAATGACTGTCCTAACTGAAAGAAGCCAGGCAATATATGAATATATGCCTGTGTAATTCTACTACATGACACTCTAAAAAATACAAACTAATCTACAGTAGACAGAGAGCATATCAGTGGCTGCCTGGGGTGGAGGGGATGAGGGGCAGGAAGGGGTGGAAGGGGGTGATTTCAAAGGAACCCTGGGAAACTTTAGGGGGTGATGAATATATCCATTATCTTAATTGTGGGGACAGTTTCAGGGGAGGATACAAGTGTCAGAATGCATCAAACGTATATTTTAAACATGTGCAATTTATATCAATTATACCTCTATAATTTAGCTAAAGCTAAACAAAGGTAAATATGCCTAAGTGTACATATAACCCTATATGTAATAAACAAATGTATCTGAATCGTACATATAATTATGCCTCGACATACCTCAACAAAGGAAAAACAAAGAAAAAGAAAACTCCCAAGAGCATAAAAGGTAGGCACCGGATTCTGGACGCCCGGAGCTCCTGAAGTTTGTGCTGGCCCTGTCTCCTGCCGTCCAGGTGCCAGTGCTGGGGGTTCCTGCACACCCTACTTTCACTAAGCGCAAAAGTGATGGGAAAGCTGTGTGCGGGGAACGAATTATGAACTTAGAAAGGGAGGAAATGAGGGCAAACAAAACATTCATTCTGTCACTTAAAACCCCTTGGCACACCAGACACCTCTAGGCAGTGAGATTCTAGGTGATTTTCCTTTGGTTTATTTAAATTTTTCTGTACTTTCCAAATTCTTCACAAGCGTTATTTGCTCTTTAAAAAGAAGCGGTTTAAACTCTCTATTAAAGAACTATTCAAGAAGAAACCAAAGGCGTTCTCACGCTGATAATGAACAGCCCCTGAATGTGCACACACCAACCTCAGCATTAGTGCAGATCAAAGAACAGGGAGATTTCGCTTAAAAGGGATAAAGGACGTTTACAATATGTTTAGAAGGTCAAACCTCAAAAACTGGAGATGTTCTAAATTCTGAATTTCACTAGTCAACCACTGAGGTGGCTGTCACCTATTAAAGACATACTTTAACTGATTTTCAGCTGAGCTCACGCACACTGAAGGGAAAGTCCTGTATGAATTTTCAGGAGGCTGGGGGCCGTGACAGCACCTTCCCCTCCACTAAGGCTTCTAAGCCTGTAAATGAATCAAGCCTTACAATACAGAATGGAAGCCGGAGAGACAGGATTTAACTCAGCTTGTCCCGAGCTGCTGGCCGCAGACGTTCATGTCACATTTTTTAGCAAGTGTAGAAAGCCAGTGGGGGGGGTTCAGCAATGCCAAATGCTGATAAAATGTTTCTTTTTAAACAACCTCACAGGTCAGTGCTCGCTTCAGCAGCACATATACTAAACAACTTCACAGGTCAAATTAGGTGCAAAATGCTTTCGAAGCAACCTGAGTACAGATCTGAAGGGTCTTCCTCTATGGTTTCTAAAAGAACCAATTTCCTAGCGATCACAGAATTCTTGGCTTACGTCTTCACTTTCATTGCAGAGAAAAAAATGAAAGTAGGTTAGCAGACCACAGCCCTGCACAAGTAACATGACCCAGCACACTTACATGTTTTGGAGTGTTCGTGTGATAGCATGTAATTGGCAAGAGGAGGCGTGTAAGTCAAACACTGCAGTGCTGCGTTGGCAAAACAGGTATTGCCCAAATTCTGGAGCCCAGCTCCAACTCTGTGAGTTTGCTGCCATTTAAGACAAATCTTCTCAGATGGGAAAAGAACTTTCTGTGGAGGAGCAATGCCATCACCTAGGGCTAGAAAAATAAACAAGAAACATTTAAAAACAAAGCTTGATGTACTTCTCAAGATAAATAAATAGCAACACATCAAACTGCATCTGATCAAGATTAGGTTACTACCAGCTAACCAGAAAATACAGGGAAGAAAGGGACATTTTAAAAGACAGATCTTAGAGGGGCGTCTGGGTGGCTCAGTCAGTTACAGATCCAACTCTCAACTTTGACTCAGGTCACGACCTCCCGGTTTGTGAGATCGAGCCCGTGTGGGACAGCACAGAGCCTGCTTGGGATTCTCTCTTCCTCCCTCCCTCTCTGCCCCTCCTGCACACACACACACACGCTCTTTCTCTCTAAAATACAAACATTAAAAAAAAAATAAAAGGTATATCCTTGAAGGTGGGAAATCTAAATACTTTGCTTTCTTCAATAAGTAAACTGCAAGGACAAAAGGGGGTGTTAAAAGAAACTTAAAGACATTTGCCAGATGCAAGGTATAGACTATTGATTTCCACAAGCCAGCTGCTACAAAAACATATATAGCAATCAGAGAAATTTTAGTGTTGACTAGATTTTTAACATAAAGATGGTTTTTATTTAAAAGCATTTTTAAGGTTTATTCATTTTTGAGAGAGACAGAGTGCAAGTGGGGAAGGGGCAGAGAGAGGGACACACAGAATCTGAAGTAGACTCCAGGCTCCGAGCTGTCAGCACAGAGCCTGACGCAGGGCTTGAACCCACAAACTATGAGATTGTGACCTGAGCCAAAGTAGGACACTTAACCAAATGAGCCACCCAGGTGCGCCCTGATGTTTTAGTTTTTAGAAAAAAATCATTTAGGTATAACACCAAAATTATTAACAGATGAAATATGAAGTCTTGGATTGCTTTACCATCCTGGCAAGGGGGGAGGGGAGCAAATGCGTGAGGGTGTAACTGGCTATGAATTGATACATGTCAAAACTGACCGACTGCTACATGAGAGTTCACTATAATTACTCTTTCATATCTACTTAAAAATCCGTCACCACTATAGATACAAAATGCAGAATAAGTCTGCTCTCTCTAACATTTGTTGTGGGTGCTTCTACTCAGTACCACCACCATCACTGCCCTCTTCACCAGCAATGTGCTTACAGAGCCCTGAGTAGCTGTCCAACTGTCTCGATTCTAAGAGCCGGTAGTGACGTCATCCCCATTTGACCAGAAAGGAGAGAGGCTCTGAGCTCCAGTTGCTGGGCACCAGAACTGACATTCATAAGGACACTCTATGTCAACTAAAAAGATTTTTATCTTTTTATTTTAAGACTTATAAACAGACTACTAATGATAACAGAGCTCTGTTATCTAATGTTAACTAATGTTAACAGAGCTCAGGCGAAGCTCAAACAACAACTTAGGAAAGTTCCAAATCATCCATGTGAAGACTACTTTTTTCTAAAGTCTGCCACTTCCTTGGTGCTGCCGGACACTGGAAATGCCTTAATGGATGAGTCTCCATTTTACAAGAAGGATTAATGAGTTTCAATGTGCAAAGGTAGGCTTCAGCTCAGTGGGAATGGAAAGCAAAATCAGGAAAAAAGAAAGGAGTCCACAGAGAGTGGGGCATGAGCTCCCAAAAGGGCATGGCAGGGTGATGAGGGTCCAGGCCGGAGTGAGACAAAGGAGCCCCCAGGAAGCGGCAGTCAGTGAGAAGAGGTCCTGTAGGAAAGTCTGGCTGGTGAAGGTCTTCAAACTCTATGTGCAACATTCAATTAAATTGTTTCTTTTGTGATATCAACTTTCCTCCCACCCAGAACACCTTCAGCAAATCACCGCCCCCACCACCACATCACAATATCACATTTCCTATGAGGGTGCAAAACAGTGTCAGAACCACATTATTCTTTTTTTTATATATATAGTTTATTGTCAAATTGGTTTCAATATAGCACCCAGTACTCATCCCCACAAGTGCCCCCCTCCATGCCCATCACCCCTTCCCCTCCCCGCCATACTCATCAGTCCTCAGTTTGTTCTCAACATTCAAGAGTCTCTCATGGTTTGCCTCCCTCCCTCTCCCCCACGGTCCTCCGTTACGTTCCTCCTAATCCTCCTATATGTGCAAACATATGATATTAATCCTTCTCTGCCTGACTTATTTCGCTCAGCATAACACCTTCAAGGTCCATCCATGTTACTACACATGGCCAGATTTCATTGTTTCTCATTGCCGTGTAGTATTCCATCATATAGATAAACCACATCTTCTTGATCCATCCGTCAGTTGACACTTAGGCTCTTTCCATGTTTTGGCTACTGTTGAGAGTGCTGCTATGAACACTGGGGTACATGGGCCCCTATGCATCAGCACTCCTGTATCCCCTGGGTAAATTCTTAGCAGTGCTATTGCTGGGTTATAGGGGAGGGTCCTCAAAAAATTAACAGAGCTACATTATTCTAAGCCAAATGACTTTCTGAGTAGGAACGAATGCACTTTCTTTGCATTTCAAAGCTCCAAATCCAGGAGTCTCAGAAGGAGACCAAAGTATCAATGTCTCATTTAACCTGATGAGTTTTAACAAATGTAACATTTACATTATCTCCTCTCTTCAGAGAGTTTTATTACCACAGATGATTTTAACCGGCAAAAAAACCCAAAAACCAACCAAACCAACAAAAAAAAACCCCACAGATGGGTAAAGCCATTTGGCGAAACACAACCATTAAAAAAATATCTTTGAAATTTTTAAACACAGTCATCTACTTAGGAAACTGCAGTTAACTGACAAGGTAACCAAAGACTTGCCCACCTCAAATCTCACCAAGATTAAGTTTGCCCTTCGAAAAATATGTAACAAACTACAAAAAGTTTAATAACTAAAAATCATCTGTGCTGTCATGGTACATAGCGAATCACGGGCAAGCAGCACAGGAAAATGACGCCTGTCAAATAATATAACTGCTGGCACTCAGGTGGCAACCCATCTTGGCAAAAGGAACCCCTCTCTGAAACTACCGACCCACTGACAGCATTCATCCAACAGCTTCCTGGCGTGGTTCTGTCTCTAAAATGTAGTACCTTGATCCTTTTGTGGTGACGGCTTTGATTTATCAGGTACAGATGAACTTGAATAAACTACAGCACCAGGTACTGGTCCTAGAGAAAGTGTGTGATTTGAGACATCATTTAACGAAGACACGGCCCCCCAGCTGGCAGAACCTGCGTCCATGTCTCCAGGTGAGACCGCCTCCGAGCTGCCAGGCTGATTCTGATAGGCTGATGGATCTGAGGATTCAGAAGCTTTGTCAACTATGGTCATTGTTCAACTCTGTAAAAGACGAAACACATACAGTTGTTTCATAAAACGAGAAAAGGAATCTACTTAATCTACCATGAGATCTTGGAAAGTTGTCCTAGCCACACTTAATTGCTCTCAAACAAGTCACTGTAATATAAAGCGGCAGTATTTTTTAACTCTGAAATCACTTCCTTGGGACATTTAGCACTGTGCTCATCTAAATATGCCAGCGATTTTTAATTATAAACTCTTCAATGAAATATTTGATTAGATCTTGTCATTCTAATCCAAGACCTCTAAAAGTCTCACATCTCAGAGGCGCCTGGGTGGCTCAGCCAGTTAAACATCCAACTTCGACTCAGGTCATGATCTCACGGGTCGTGGGTTCGAGCCCCGCATTGGGCTCTGTGCTGACAGCCAGCTGGGAGCCTGGAGCCTGTTTCAGATTCTGTGTCTCCCTCTCTCTCTGACCCTCCCCTGCTCATGCTGTCTCTCTCTCTCAGAAATAAATAAAACACTTAAAATTTTTTTTAAAGTCTCACATTTCAGTTTATAATCAGCTACTTCAATTTCCAATTCTGTATATTTACCAAGAACCTACATATTTTTTCCTCCTTATTGCTTAAAACCAGAACATGAAATGCGCTAATCCATTTGACTCAATTTTCAATTCATACAGAATTCATCAGGGAAAAGTCTCAACTCCATGAAGAGAAAAATCTAGCTTTAATTTTGAGCTTAAAGTCCAAAATGACTTGTTTGAAATACATTATTTAAAAAAAAATAGCAAGTCTCAGGGCGCCTGGGTGGCTCAGTGGGTGTAAGCATTTGACTCTAGATTTTGGCTCAAATCATGATCTCTGGGTTCGTGAGATTGAGCCCTGCATCAGGTTCTGTGCTGACAGCCCAGAGGCTGCTGGGGATTCTCTGTCTCCCTCTCTCTCTCTGCCCCTCCCCTGCTCGCTCGCTCGCTCTCTCTTAAAATGAATAAACTTAAAAAAAAAACAGGAAGTTTCACATTTGAAAATTTTTGAGTAGGTTGATTTATTTGGTGTATATACATGACTTTTTAAAGCAAAGCCCATAAGACATTATTGACTTGAACACATACATGTTATAAAAATAAATACAATTTTCTCTCTGAATCCTATTTCTAAACCTCGAGGCTACCACTAATTAAGCATTTTCTATATGCTAGGCACTGTGTTAATCACCAAACACACATTAACTTACTTAATCTCCATAATGGATCTGTGAGAGATTGGACAGACTCCACGGGGTCTATAAAACGGAGCGACTCTAACCCAAACTAGTCAGCCCTGGAGACAGGGCACCTGGCCCAGCATTCCCGGCTAGGTCTCCTTCCAGCTATATGGACCTGGTCAACGGAGTACTTTTAGGAATGCAAACTGCCCAGTGACAACCACATCTCATATGCCAGTCCTCTGTAAATAACCTTTCTTTCTGGCCTGGCCCTGCGCCCCCCACCCAACAACTTAACACCCAGGCTTGGCGCTGCCAGCTTTCCATGTGCTCCCCACGTTCCCTTCCTCCCTGCTCTCTCTGGGCTCTTCCGTGCCGTTCTTTCTTTCCTAACTCCCCTCCATCCTTCCACCTCCGGCCAGTTAACACTTGCACTTTTCAGTTTAAAATTCATTTCCTCTGGGACGCCTTCCTTGACAACCTCCCTTCCCCAAGGCCAGGTCAGAAGCCCTCCCGCAGGCTCCCACTGCACCCTGGTGCAGATTTCTATGGTAGTGCTTCAGCACCGGCTCACTCCACCCCGAGTTCGCTGTGGCTCCCCATCATGCTTTTATTTCTATCCTCTAACCCGGCACTCAGAACGCTGTCCACACACGTGCTGAACAAATGAATGAGTTCTGAGGATAGGAAGTAACTGGTGTTTGCTTTCAGCGTCGGTTTATGCTAAGTGACTTGCATACAGTATCTTATTCATACACTGTATCTCGCTTCTACTCAGAATTAGGAAGAGCCTTTAAAACTTGTTTTAAAAAATATTCAGTACAGGCAAGTTAAAGGACGATTAAATATCCACATGTGTGCCACCTTAACAAATGTTGTGGTGCTGTCTGCTCACAATAAAGTTTTTTTTTTTTTTGAAGTCTCAATGTTGTTGTAATTTTAAATTACGGCACAACCTTATAGCCCCGGCCCTGAAAGCACAACCTTTGAGAATTTTGGGGAATCTTATGCAGAAATAAAAAAGCAGATGTTAGATTAGATCTTAATAAAATCAGAAAAAAATGAATTTTAAGTCAATCTAAGATACAGGATTTTCATTCAGGAAGAAAGCTTGAGCTGTGTTATCCAAATAAAGTCTACTCCATGAAACACAGTGAAGGCAAGAATAAGAAAACAAAAGAGGAGGAAGAGGAGGAGCAGAAGGAAGAAGAAAGCCAAAACAGAGTACTGAGGAAAAGTTGATTCAGCCTTATTTACAATAACACTTAATGGCAAAAACCTCAGTTTTCCCAGGATAAACATCCCTTTAGGATAATCATTAACAAACGACCAAATAAAACCATTTTACTTGCTCCGAATACCATGGAGGGAGGGGGAGGGGGAAGGAGTCTTAAATGAAAACAATTAAGGAAAGCATACAACTCAATCATCAATACCCATTAAGCATTATAATTTGGGGAAAACAAACCAAAATTATTGATTTGTCTTCATTTGTATATTCAGCCAATGAATACTTATTCTAAAACCACCAAGTATCAAACTAAATTCCATCTACTACAAAGATAACCCTTCTAGAAGCCAAACAATATTGTATAGGACCTAAGGTTCATACAGGTACATGTTCTTTGCTCTCAGTGCAGCTTCTAAACGTTACTGCTCTACCAGGACTTTTAAGCAACTACTTCAAAGAAAAGTTAAGATTTCTCTCAGCATCTAGTGATGATTTATAAAAAGTTACAAAGCATGTGTCAAATAAACAAGTACATGAATCAAGGCTGGATGTGCCTATAGGAATGAGACAAATCAGCTTTACAAATGTCTCCTCTGCTTTAAGTACAATCTTTTATTCAAAAGTCTTAAAATTTTCAGTCCCTTATATATTCCTACCAAATACCAGAATGCATTATTCTTTCTCATTTTTAAAATAAGCATATGGCTGTTTTAAAACTTGTAGCATTCCACCAAAAGGTAGTAATAGCAATACATGTAAAAAAAAAAAAATGATACACTACGCTTCTACATAAACAATGTAATCCACGTTCTTGTAACATTTCTACTTGAGACTAAAACACACAAGCTCGAAAAAGATAACAGCCTTGATTTCAATTATTTTTAAGTAAATGAAACGACTAGCCTTAACCTTTACAAGCCACTGTGGACTTGATTCAATGATAGGAAAAGAAAGTGAAACTGACCTTAGAAACAAATAAGTAGAACTGATTATTCCTATCTCCTATGCACTTTGAATGAGTGATAGTCAAGAGAGTAAAATTATATGTTCAAAATTTGCAACTCGAAAAATTTGGAGACTCCACGAAAATGCACGAGAACCTGTAATACTGTTGTTACCCTGAAAAAGAGGTGTTAACGAAATAGTTTCTCGACCAGTTTTACTGTTATTTGAGTGTATTCACTTTAAATAACCAACATGTTTCCCCATTAAACAAGTAAACCCTGAGGCCTCCCTGAACAGAAAAGCGCTATTCAACAAAAGTAATCTCTACTGCATTCATTATGACAAGGTGAAAGTCCTAGATTGTAAAACTTCGGTCCCGTCAAATTTTCATTTCAAACATCTGAAACTGATCACCCTCTCCCTCGACCCCCTCCAGGTAACTTGGCTCTTCCTGCCCCGAAAATAAAGAACAGGACCGAGGCGCACACGCTTTTGGGGACGCGCCGCCGGGGCCGGTCGGCCCCTCCTCTCCCCCCCCGAGGGTGTCCGCTCCGCCCCGGCGGCCGGCGTGGGGAACTCGGACACTCGGCGGCAGAGCCAGGTGGACGGCCCCGCGAGGGGCGACCGGCGTGCCGCGGAGGGGCGCTGGGGTGGGAAAGTTTGTGTCTCCCTGGGGGGTGGAGTGGGGGTGGGGAGGCGATCCTGGGGCTCCGAGGGCCGCTCGGGGGCGGGAGGTGGCAGCCACGCGGGGGGCGGCGGGCGGGCCGGGGACGCCGGGCTCCGCGGCCGGCGGCCGGCACACGCCCACCGCGGGCGGACCCGTGCTAGCCAGGCCGCCCCGGAGCCGCCCGCCCGGCCCGGCCCACGGGCCGAGGGGGCGGGCTGGGGCCGGGTGGGGGTGGGAGGGCAGTGTCCATAGCAACCAGGGGGGTCTGGCCTCCCCGCGCAGCCCGGCTCTCTGGGCGTCCGACCGCCCCGGCCGCCGCCCCCTCCCCAGCGGCCTGGCCGGGCCGGCGAAATCGGCTCTGCCACCGGCGCCGCGGGGTCCCGGGCGGCCCGCGGCTGCGGAGGGCGGCGGGCGAGGGGCCGCGCCAGTCCCCAGCGGGCCGCGCCGGCTCAGGGGCGGCCGGGCCAGCTGCGGCCGAGGGGAGCGGGGCGCTCGGCGGGCCCCACGCCGGCCAGCGGCGGGCGGGAAGGAGGCGGGAGCTTACCTGACCCGGCTCGGCGCTCGCTCCATCCCCCTCGGCCGCCGCCGCTGCCGCCGCCGCACACAGCCCAGCCGCCCGGCGGGGGACAATGACGTGCCTCCATCCGGGCACCGCCGCCGCCGCCTCCGGGTCAGCGCCGCGCCCGCAGCGCCCCGCCGGGCCGCCAGGGGGCGCGCCAGGGCCGCGCCCGAACGCGCCGCCGCCCAGGGGCCGTCGCACAAGAGGCGCGGCGCGCAGCTAACGGGCCGAGCGAGCGCGGGAGGGGCCGTCGTCAAAGCGCCTGGGGCGCAGGCTGGCGCGCGCGTCACTGGAGCGCCGGGGCGCCGCGGAAGGGGCGCGCTGATTGGCCGAGCCAAGCCGCGCGGCGCGGGCCGGGGCGGTCCTTCCCCTAAGCAGTCGGCGGGAGCGGACCGAAGGGCGCGCGGCGGCCGCGGGGCCCGAGTCAGCCCCCGGCAGCTTCTAGGCCCGTCCGGCTCCGCGGGGACGCGGGGGAGCTGGGTCCCCCCCAAACGGACACGGCTCCGGGGGAGCCTTGCGCGCGCGCGCGCTGCGCCGCTACCACTGCGACGTTCGTCCCTCGGCCTAGCGACCCAGCATTTAAGGACGCCGGAGCCAGCGGGGCGCCAGCTCGCAGACTTCATCAACTGCGTGACGGGGAGGGGAGAGTTTGAAACCTGGCTCCCGAAAAGGGCAGGCCCCGCCCAACCCGTCTGGTCTGCGCCTCAGATCTAAGCCTTGCACACTCCCTGGGGCAGCTGGACCAGCTCTTGCTCCCCAGTGCCTGATGCCTTACTCCCAGCCACTTACTGGATGCCTTCATGGCGAGAACTAATTAATTCATCGCTGCACCTCCTCTTCTCCACGACCCCGCTCCTCCCTGATGGGTTCTCTACTTTGATTAAGGGCAAGGCGCTCCTACACTAACTTGAGCCCTTTCCACGGCCTAACCCCTTACACCAAATCCCACCCTGGGGCTATAATCCGGACCCTCCCGGAGGCAACCTCCTCGCCACGCCCATTCCCTCAGGCTCCTGAGGCTCCCCTCCTAGTCTCTGCTTCAACAGTTGTTTTTCTGTGACCTCCTTGATCATCCTTGATCTTGCAAAAAACACAGGTCAGACGTTGCTTCAATCTCCTACTGTCTCACGGAACAGTCTAAACTCCTTCACCTGACGTTGAATCCTCAGTGACCTTTCCTCTTGGGTGTGTCCCAGCCATAACAGACTTCTTCCTACAAATACCCTTATTGGTACATCTACTTACTGAAGTCCTACTTGAACCCCCCCATCAGAATCTTATTGCTCCCCCTACAGACTGCACATAGTTTTATGGTGGCACTTAATTCACTATCGTTATGGAAAGAAGTCATTTGTGTGATTACAGTATCACCTGTGTGTTTGGAGCAGAACACTGAAGTACTCTGAGGAAACAAAAAGGGGAAAGGGGAATTCCAAAGCGCCAAAATTCAGTGCCCACTTTTGGCATTAACACTGCAACTTACTTCCTGATGAAGAACGGTTCTGGAATTTCACCTTCGAGGCCCTTTCAACACTAATAAGAGATCTGCAAGAGCAGAAGGCCCATAGGCATGGACTCGGTAATTTACTTGCCTGCCCCAAATGACTTTCAGGTGATTAAATACAGAAGGAGAAGGGATTAAAGAGCCAACTCCTTAATATTCACCTAAGTCTTGTAGTTCAAAATGCTACCCTGGGAAGTCACAGTAGACCTTTGCCTTCTAATTTCATTTTCCATTTTGCATTCTGTTGACAAGGCTGCCCCACAGCCCTCCTCTGAATATGGTACCTGAGCAACTTAGGTACAAAAGGGGCTTAGCGTTCTCTACCAGACAGGCTGGGGGGGAGGGAGGGGCGGGGGGGTACTCATCCCCCTCCACCCTCCTCTGTGCCTTGAAAGCAAACAGAGGGTCTTTTCCTCCAGAGTTTCAGTCCTGTTTATTGTAACAGACTGGCAACATAAGTGGAGAGGTTACAAGGGATATCGGAAAGTCCCTGCCTTCAAACAGCTGGTCTTTGGTTGAGATGGTAAGCCAGCTTGCCCCAGAAATTTGTTTTCGTCCAAACCAGAGCTTGATCCAAAGTGAATGCTATTTGGAGGTTTCACTTTGCCTCTGTTCTGACAAACTGTGTGTGACCTACACAGATTATTTAGCCTGTTGCCTTTATCAAAACTGTCCTTATGCTAGAGGCCAACCCACCCCAAGTGCCCCACCTCCCAATTCAGATAAAGAACAAAAAAGTGTCCGAGTGATAAATTAGATTTTGCGAGGACCCCCAGACTCTTAGGGAGCCTATAGCAGGTGCTGTAAATGCCCTACCAGATCCCCTTTATCCAGCTGATGCACCCATTACCCTCCCAGCGGCTATGAGTGGTGGCTGCTAGTAACTCACAGCTGCCCCTCCTCTCGACAGCTGTTCCTGGCTGAAGGGGGGAGCTGCCTCATGGGGAGGTTGACCATGCCTACCACCCCCCTTGCAGCCTACGCCAGTGGCCCGCTGACAAAGAGGTTCAGAAAGGCCTTGCCTCAAGTTGTGACCCAACTGGCAGTGCAACACGTGCTCCAGAGGTCCAGTCTGATCAGAAAGAAGTTCGTCTTCCACTACATCCCTGCTTGACTCTTTCCCCTGCCCTCTTTATTCCTTCCCTTTCTCCCCAGAGCACATCCTTCATATAGTACGTGCATTTGAATTCTGTTTCAAGCCTGGCTTAAGATGGCAGATACCAGGAAAGGTCCCAGGAACCAGAGTCTAAGGATAAGATTCCAGGTGACAGGTGAGACCCCGATCACCATGCAGTTGTATAAATATCCCACCCAGAGGAAGATGAGATGGGAGATGGATACAAGGGCATCGGCTGGTTTACTCAATCTCCCTGGTGTTTGAGAACATGAGGAAAATAGCCATTGAAAGAAATGTGAAATTCGATGGCCACTGATGCTTTAAAGAAGGAACATGGCAGGTCCTGGGCAATTAGTCATCAGTATAAAGCAAAGCATAAAAGTGAGAGAGACGTTTTAGTGCCTTGTCATAACCATCATCTGCAGTCAGAAGACAGGAAATCCTGAGGATCAGGCTCAGGGGCTCACTTAGAAAATGCAGAATTTTAAAGTGATGGACTTTGGGGCACTTGGGTGGCTCAGTTGGTTAAGCAGCTGACTCTTGAGTTTGGCTCAGGTCATAATCTCAGGGTTTCATGAGTTTGAGCCCTGCCTCAGGCTCTCCCTCTCTCTTCTTCCCCACTCATGTTGTGTCTGTCTCTATCAAAAATAAATAAAACTTTAAAAAGAAAAAGAAGCAATTGACGCAATTGACTTCTCAGCCATGGTCAGTCTCCAACACCAAAGTCAGGGCTCAGATAAAGAAGAGGTGGAACTCCAAGACTAGGGATGAGAATTTAACCACAATGAACTTCATGTTGCTCTTGAACCATTTGGGACTTCAGAAGTGGCCCATCCTGCCCCCCAACCTAAAGACAAGGCAGAAACCTGAAATGAGACAAGTACTCTACAAAACGGTCCTTTCTTTAGGATTTACCCTCAGGCCCCAGGGCCACTAGACCAGTCACTAAGGTTAGGTCTCCGTATGGCCCGACTGGACAAGTGTTAGGCCTACTTAGGGAGGAGAGGAATGATACATTGAAGGAGCTGTAGGTCCTGGCTGATATATACCAGCAGGACTGTAAGTAAGCCTGTAAATGGATCTCAAGGGTCTAGATTGAGGAGAGGGGTAATAAGGGATATAGAAGCACCCTCCCACAATATTGATCTAAACCTTGTCAAGGGCCCCCAGTGGCCAGTACTAATAGACTGTGTGGATGGTACTTGGCAAAAAGAAATGAGCCCCATTAAGTCATGACGCCATGACTTTCATGGAAGATAGTGGAAGAAGGGATCAAAAGGCCAAGGGAAACGAATATTCTAGAACAGATACTACCAGCTGATTATTCTATGAGCTGAAGAGGCCTGGAGGACACTCTGTTTACTAAGGCTAAGGGAGTGGGAGCACCACCAGCTTTGAGAAGCTCAGTGGTGGCCATCATCTGTAGGCCAGAGGACTGATAGGATCCCAGAATGACGGAGGCTGGGTGGCAGCACTTACACCTCAGAAGCGAGGTGGGCATGCGTGGGCAGCAGGGTGAGAATGGCAGATATGGGCCCCTGACTTGCAGGGACCCACTGAGGAGGCTAATGGATCATGGGGCAAGCAGATGGGCAGTCAACAAAGACATTCTACATACAATCAAAGGTTACATGTAAAATCCTGTTGTGTAGAAGGTTGAGGTCACCTGACTTTCCCAGTGGAAAGTCAAAATCACCGTTTTGGTAAAAGAGAAGACAGGTTCATAGGACTATGCTTCTCCAAATCTTTTAGCAAAGAAAATTCTGGCCATTTAATGTATTTGGGTAAGCACACACTAGGAAAGAGGAATACCTGGATATTTCTAGGCTGTTGGTTTACAGAAATAATGAGGACAGATGGGAACCTAAAACACCCCAAAATCTCCCTTTTTGCTCAGAGAGTAATAACATATAGGGTCAAGATAATAACATATAGGGTCAAGTAATAACATATAGGGTCAAGATAATAACATATAGGGTCAAGATACATATTGGATTCTCTAGTTCCCAAACTTAATATCCAAATGGTCATACTTCCAGGTTGACAGAACCCTCACATTGGTTCCTTGACCCATAGAGTATGAGCTAGTCTAGCAGAAAAAGCAAGATGGAAGCCTTCAAACTGTGCTATCTGGCCAAAAGAATAACTCTACGGGGGAATAGTTGAGAATATTCGTGTTGTACCTTATGGTTATAAAGCCTGCAGGGCTACTGATCTTCATCACATGCCCATTTAACTCACCAGTCTGGCCCCTGAAAAAACTGGATGAGTCAGAGAGGGTGATAATCGACCACTTGGAGCATAATTAACAAGGATTCATCTAGCACCAGCTTAATTCCACCGCCCAGGCTACCCATCCCCAGGAGTTCCACACCTGCAACAGAATGGAGTAGTAATACTTAGGATCTCTCGGTTAATCCTTGCTCTACGCCCCTCCAAATAAACAAAACCAGGCCCTTTACCTCTTACAGCTTTTACTTTTAATCATTATGAACAAAGAAGAAATAACATAAACACCAAAAAATGGATTAGTCATAAAGCATATTGGTTCACTTCAAAAAAAGTGCCTACCATATTTTGACACAAAAAGAAGAAAAGAAGGAGTACTCAAATGACACCATCAATAGACTTGTCTCTGCAGCCTGGGCTGAGACATAGTCATCACAGAGTGTTGTTTGGGGACAGACAGACTAGATATAATTTCCAGCTCCAGCTTTTGTTAGTTGAGTTCTTTGGTCTTGCTTTGGACTCTCATGGAATGAAAGGCTTGTTTAACTTATCAAAGCCAATTTTATCCTCATGGATAATTAATATCCCTCCCCCCAACCCAAGATAAGATATTAAAGCCCAAAAGTTTTCAGGAAAGATACATTTGATTTTTTGAGGACCACTGTCTCCTATGAAGGAAATCTGAGGCTATGACTCACCAAATATTAGACCTGGTTTATTTTGAGGTTAATAGATCCCAAATCACTCCTTTACATATTGCCAAAATATCAATTTGGAGCCCAGAATAAACAATGCACTGGAGATACTGTATCTACTTTCCAGAGACCATTCTGTTTGGAATACAGAGTTATACGTAATTAGTTACTCCACATTGTGATAATACTCTGAATTGAGAAGGTAAAGCTTAGAGGCATTGGGAATAATCCTCCCAGTAGATGACATTCAGGAAAAATTTTATGAAGGTGGTGACACTGAAAATGGATCTTTGAGGATTGAGTAGAATTTTTTCCAGGCAAATCAAAGAGGAAAAGGATGCCAAGATTTCAGGAGCAAATACTATTTGGGAGCAAAGTCTGTTCCCCTTGGAACTCCACTGCTCTTGGAAATGTGCACAAATGAACCCTGATAATACAGTTGACAGCAAGGAGAAGGTTCAGCATGTAACTTGCACACTGGGCGGTTCAAAGGAGAAACTCTGAGAAGTCTAATCAGGTCTAACTGGCTGGTTGAGACTATAAGGAAAAACATCACTTCCTTGATTGACAATGGAAATCAATACCTGTCCGATTCATGAACATAAATGCATGTTATCCTCAACAATGATTAAACACAGTCCTGGAAGTTTGCCTCCCACCCCCCGAAAAACCCGCAAGATATTTCTATCCGAATGGAGAAAATGTATCTTCATCTGTATACCTCAACTTGAAAAAAAGAGAAAATACGTGAGACTCATGAAGAGTTTTCAGGAACGTGGCTAATTAAAACATGAATAAAAAAATTGAATGTGAACTTACTTAACATCATGGAACTGTACACTTGAAAATAGCTAAAAGGGTATGTATTTTTAAAGTTTATTTATTATTTATTTTGGGGAGGGGGAGGGAGGGCCAGAGAGAAAGGGAGACTGAGAATCCCAAGCAGGCTCTGTGAGCCCTTAGTGGAGCTCAATCCCACAACCCTGGCTGAAATCAAGAGTCAGACACCTAATCGACTAAGCCACCCAGACGCCCTGATAAATTTTATGTACCATTTTACCGCAGTAAAAAAGCCAACCAAAATCTATATACTAGCAATATCTAATTAGAAAAATAACAAACATAATCACAGGGGCGCCTGGGTGGCTCAGTCGGTTAAGTGTCCAACTTTGGCTCAGGTCATGATTTCACAGTTCGTGAGTTTGTGCCCTGTGAAAGGCTGTGTGCTGACAGCTCAGAGCCTGGAGCCTGCTTCACATTCTGTGTCTCCCTCTCTCTCTGACCCTCCCCTGCTCACGCTGTCTCTCTCTCTCTCTCTCTCAATCTCTCAGAAATAAATAAAACATTAAAAATTTTAAAAAAACAGGGGCGCCTGGGTGGCTTAGTTGGTTAAGCGTCCGACTTTCGCTTAGGTCATGATCTCGCGGTTCGTGGGTTCGAGCCCCGCGTCGGGCTCTGTGCTGACTGCCAGCTCAGAGCCTGGAGCCTGTTTCAGTCTGTGACTCCCTGTCTCTCTGGCCCTCCCCTGCTCACGCTGTCTCTCTCTCTCTCCTAGAAATAAATAAAAAATATTTTTAAAAAATTTTTTTAAAACATAATCACAAAAGATAAAACAAAATGCTAAGGAATAAATAATAAACTTGAAAAATGTGCAGGCCCTAAAACTTATGACCAAGGATTCTAAAGAACAATTTTCTGAATGAAAAGTTGTACTTCAGTTTGTAAAGATTTTAAGTATAACGTGACCGATCCCAAAGAAATTCTTTCCAGAACTCAATAATATGCCTGTAGTATGAAGATTAAAATAAGTTTACTTTTTAAAAATTTTTAAATGTTTATTTAGTTTTGAGAGAGACAGAGACAGAGTGCAAGTGGGGGAAGAGCATAGTGAGAGGGAAGACAAAGAATCCAAAGCAGGCTCCAGGCTCTGAGCTGTCAGCACAGAGCCTGATGTGGGGCTCGAACCCATGAACCATGAGATCATGACGTGAGCTGAAGTTAGATGCTTAACCGACTGAGCCACCCAGGTACACCAAGATGAAGATCAATTTACAAATGCAATGCAGGTAGTCCTAAAAGGACTCCCGTGGCACTTACTAAGATGTTTGAATATTCATCTGGGCAATCAAACCATTCATTAATACACCCAAAACTTAAATGTATATAGCTCCTTTTCTTTTGAAATAGTTCACACTTATATTCGCGCAGCAAATACCCACTTAGCATCTACTCTGGAAGTCAGGGAGAGAAATGATGTGTTAGTCTCTCAGTGAGCTTTGAGGATGTTTACATAGAGCAGCTATAAGCAAGAGTCCCAATATTGCAGTAGGCTCACTGAGACTGTCCTGCTGATGGAGTGGCAATGTGCAAGGTGAAATTAGTCAGGGTCATTCAGAGCAGAGAGACTCAGAGACAGAGATGGGAAGAGAAAGTGAAGAGAGGAAAGGGCGTGGAGCTCGCCACAGGGCTCAATCTCATGATGGTGAGATCATGACTGGAATCAAAATCAAGGGTCAGACACTTAACCAACTGAGCCACCCAGGTGCCCCAGGTTTGTTATTTTTCTAATTCTAATTCTAACTTACCTTGGTGAATATGAAGGAAACTTTATCAGAACAAATTCTCACCAATGGCTGAACACAGCAAAAGATATCAAAGGAAGAGGTTCAGAGTTTCTCTGTTCTGAAGAATGACAATCAATGTCTGACAACAGACTCAAGTCTCCACAGAGTTTACAAAAGACAATATTATTATTTGTTATCCATTAAACAGAGGTTATTATGTGCCAGACATTACTTCTAAAGAGATACACGTTAACTTATTTAATTCTTGCAACAACCCCATGAAGTAGGTAGTATAAGCATTTCCATTTTATGGGTGAGTTAAGTGAGGCAAAGAGAGGCTAACTAACCTGTTAAAGGTCATACAAGCTAGTGAATGGTAGATTCCATATTCTTTATTTTAATTTTTTAAAAATGTGTATTTATTTTTGAGCGAGAGAAAATGAGCGTGAGTGGAGGAGGGGCAGAGAGAGAAGGAGACAAGGAATTGGAAGCAGGCTCCAGGATCTGAGCCATCAGCAAAGAGCACAACCCAGGACTCGAACTTCACAAACCAAGAGATCATGACCTAAGCCGAAGTCAGATGCTTAACTGACTGAGCCACCCAGGCACTCCAGCAGAATCCATATTCTTAAAGCTCCAGCCAACACTGTCCTGGAGAATTCTGCAATGATGATAAAATCCTGTGCTAACATAATAGCCACTAGTCATATGTAGCTGTTGACTACTTGAAATGTGGCATGGTATGCCTGAAGAGGAACTAGATTTCAAATTTTATTTAATTTTAACTAATTTAATTTTTTTAAACATTTATTCATTTTTGAGACAGAGACAGAGCGCGAGTGGAGGAGAGGCAGAGAGAGACACACACGGAAACCCAAACAGGCTCCAGGCCCTGAGCTGTCAGCACAGAGCCTGACGGGGGGGCTCGAACCCATGACCCGCGAGTTCATGACCTGAGCCAAATCAAGAGTCAGACTCTTAAAAAACCGAACCACCCAGGATCCTCTAAGCATCCAACTCTTGATCGTGGCTCATGTCATGACCCCACAGTTTGAGAGATCGAGCCCTGAGTCAGCTCGGGATTCTCTCTCTCCCTCTCTCCACCTCTCGGACTCATGCGCACATGCTCTCTCTCTTTCCCTCTCTCTCTGCCTCTCAAAATAAATAAATAAACATTTAAAAACATATTGCAATTGGGGTGCCTGGGTGGCTTAGTCGGTTAAGCGTCCGACTTTCGCTTAGGTCATGATCTCGCGGTTCGTGGGTTCGAGCCCCGCATCGGGCTCTGTGCTGACTGCCAGCTCAGAGCCTGGAGCCTGTTTCAGTCTGTGACTCCCTCTCTCTCTGACCCTCTCCTGCTCACGCTCTCTCTCTCTCCCAGAAATAAAAAAAAAACATTAAAAACATATTGCAAGAAACAACTTAAGTGAGAGAATATCTAGGATCATGAAATACACACAGCTCAGATGAGGGGAAAGGAGAAATCTGGTAAGAATGATAAAACATGGACATCAGTGGGGAGGGGCTGAGCAAACATAAACTGCATACAATACAGACCCACTCTGCCTGGGATCACTGATATTTTTTCTGCCCTCCAACCTACTCTTGTGGGCCCTGAATAAGCAGTCTATACTAATACTGTCCAATAAAATATAAAGTGAGCTACATATGTAGTTCTAAATTTTCTAGTAGTCACATTTAATAAGGGTTTTTTTTTTACATGAGATTAATTTTAAAATATATTTGATTTAATCCAAAATACCCCAAATATTATCATCCTAACATGTGATATGAGCCACATATCAGGTTGGCAGTGACTGGCCTATTTGATAGTAAAGGTCTGTAGAATACTAATCACCAGTCAAAAAAGAAACTATTCTATATCGCCTTGTGGGCAGAAGTTCCATAAGGCATGTTATCAAGGGACAAAAGCAAGCTGCAGAATTCTCTGTATATAAGAAACCCCAAAATTCTTTAAGCATGATATCTTGAATTTCTAGGATATTCAATAACTTACTTCACAGAAACTCCTTAGCGATCGCTCCATTGAAGACTGTCCTATTTACAGGGCATACCCAAAAAATTTTATTTCATTGCTTTTTTTTACAAAAAAAAGCATGGTAATACACAGCGTAAAACCTCTCATTTTGACCATTTTAAAGATTTTTTATTTCTAAGCAATCTCTCTATACCCAGCATGGGTCTCAAACTCACACCCCCAAGGTCAAGAGAAGTATACTCCACCGACTGAGCCAGCCAGGTGCCCCTAATTTTGACCATTTTAAAGTGTGCAACTTAGAGACATGAAGTACATTCACGATGTTATGCAACCATCAACACGATCTAGTTCCACAATTTTTTTCACTAACCTAAAGTGGAAACCTCCTACTCATTAAGCTGTTACTCCCTATTTTCTCTATACACCAGCCCCCAGCAACCATTAATCTGCTTTCGTATCTGTGAGTTTACCTCTCCTAAGTATTTTTTATTAATGGAATCACATTCCATGAGGTCTCTCATGTCTGGCTTCTTTAACATAGCATGTTTCCCATGTCTGTCCACACTGTAGGATGTAGCAGTACTTCATTCCCTTTTATGACTACATAGCACTCCATTACATGGACATACCACATTTTATTTATCCATTCTTCTGTTGATGGACATTTGGGTTCCTTCCCAAATGGATATCACGAACAGAGCAGTATGACCTTTGTTTTCAAGTTTTAGGTTGAGCACCTTTTTTTCAAGTCTTTTGGATATGTGTACCTAGGAGTGGAATCGCTGGGTCATATGGTCAAATCTATGTTTAACTTATCAAGAAACCATTATACTATTTTCCACAGTGACTGTGCCAGTTTACATTCCCACCTGCAACGTTTGAGGGTTCTGATTCCTTCACATCCTTGCCAACACGTGTTATTTACTTTAGTCTTTTCCTAGTGGGCATGAAGTGGCATCTCATTGTGGATTTGTATTTCGCTAATGACTAATGATGTCGAGCAAGAATGTCTATTCAAGACATTTGAATTTCTTGCCATTGCAAGAAATGTCTATTCAAGTCATATGTCAACTTTGTATTGGGTTATTGGGTTTTTTTTTTTATTAAGTTGTAAGAGTCCTTTATACTGGTTTCTAGACTCTTACTAGATCTGGAAATATTTTCTCTTATTCTGGGGTGATTGTTTTACTCTCTTGATAGTGTCCTTTAATGCACAAAAGTTTTAAAATTTTAATGAAATCCCATTTATCTTTTTGTTTGTGCTTTCGGTGTGTGGTTTTTTTTTATAGACACCCTTTATAATATTAAGGACATTTCCTTTCTATTGATTGTCTGTTGGGTGTTTTTATCATGACATAGTGTTAGATTTTGTCAATGTTTTTTCCATATGATTTAAGATGATCAGAAGATTGGGGTCTTTTCCCCTTCCTTCTATTAACGTGGCATATTGCACTAATCGGCTTTTCTGCTCGTTGACACACTCTTGCATTCCTGAGATAAATCCCACTTGGTCACATGTATAATCATGGTAACATACTGCCGGGTTCAGTTTGCTAGTATATTGTTGAGGACTTTTCCATTTATGTTCATAATGGATATTGGAGGTTTCTTTAAAGTTTATTTATTTTAGAGAGACAGAGTGTAAGCAGGGGAGGGGCAGAGAGAGGAGAGAGAGAATACCAAGCAAGCTTTGCATGAAGTCAGCACGGAGCCAGACATAGGGCTTGAACTCATGAGACTGTGAGATTATGACTTGAGTTGAAATCAAAAGTCGGATGTTTAACTGACTGAGCCACCCAGGTGCCCCAGTCTGTAGTTTTCTTGTGATGTTTTTGTCTGGCTTAAGTATCAGGGTAATGTTGGCCTTGTAAAATGACATAGAAAGTGCTTTCTCCTTTTCTATTTTTTGGAAGAGTTTGAGAAGTACTGGTGTTAGTTCTTCTATAAATATTTTGCGGAGTTCAGCAGTGGAGCCATCTTGTCCTGGACTTTCTTTGTTGGAAGGTTTGGTTTGGTTTGGTTTTTTTTTTAAATTTTCAAGTTTTATTTATTTATTTATTCATTCATTCATTCATTCATTTAAAGAAAGAGTGAGCATGAGCTGGAGAGTGGAAGAGAAAGAGAGAGAGAGAATCCCAAGCAGGCTCCACACTGTCAGCGCAGAGCCTGACACAGAGCTCAATCTGACAAACCATGAGATCATTACCTGAGCCTAAACCATGAGGCAGATGCATAACTGACTGAGCCACCCAGGTTCCCCATGTTGGAAGGTTTTGGATTAGTGATTCAACTTCCTAATTTGTTATATACCACATTAATAGATCTTGTCAATTAATATAGGAAAAGCCTTTGACAAAATCCAACACTCTTTCATTATAAAAACACTCAACTCAGATTTTCTATTTCTTTTTGAGACAGTTTTGGGAGGTTGTGTATTGGTACTAATTTGTCCATTTCATCCACATTATATAATTTGTTGGTATATAATTGTTTGTAGCATTCTCTTAAAACACTTTATTTTGTAAGATCAGTAGTAAGGTCCCCATTTTCTTTTCTGATGTTATTAATGAGTTCTCTCTCTTTTTTCTTAATCTAACTAAAAGTTTGTCAGTTTTATTTATCTTTTCAAATAAGCAAATTTGGTTTTATTGATTTTCTCTATTGTTCTAGACATGATTTCATTTATTTTCACTTCAACCATTATATTTTCCCTCACTCTCCTAACTTTAGACTTAGTTTGCTCTTCTTTTTCTAATTCCTTAAAGTATAAGCTATTACTTTGAGAGCTTTCTTTTAGATATGTTAATATATGTATATATGTGCCTGGGCGGTTCAGTCGATTGAGTGTCTGACTTTGGCTCAGGTCATAATCTCATAGTTCATGGGTTCAAGCCCCATGTCCAGCTTTGCGCTGACGGAGTGGAGCCTGCTTCAGATTCTCTGTCTCTATCTCTCTCTCTCTCTGACCCTCCCCTACTCATTCTCTCTTTCTCTCTCTCTCCCTCTCTCTCTCTCAAAAATAAAAAATAAAATAAAATGTTTTTATTTTTTAATATATAAATTTTAAAGCTTATTTATTTATTTATTTATTTTTAAAAGCTTATTTATTTTGATAGAAAGGAGGGAAGATGGGGCAGAGAGAGAGGGAGAAAGAGAATCCCAAGCAGGCTTCACACTGTCCGTGCAGAGCCCAATGCAGGGCTCAAACTCATGAACTGTGAGATCATGACCTGAGCCAAAATCAAGAGTTGGACACCTAACCCACTGACCCACCCAGGTGCCCTGAGACCTTTCTCTTTTAAATATAGACTTTATAGCTCTAAGTTTCTTTTCCATAGTCTGTCATAAGCTCTGATTATTTTTGTTCATCTCAAAGTGTTTTCTACTTTATTTTGTTGAGGCTCCTGGGTGGCTTAGTCAGTTAAGTGTTCGACTTCAGCTCAGGTCATGATCTCACCACTTGTGAGTTCAAGCCCCGCATCGGGCTCTGTGCTCACAGCTCAGAACCTGGAGCCTGCTTCAGATTCTGTGTCTCCCTCTCTCTCTGCCTCTCCTCCACTTGCACTCTCTCTCTCAAAAATGAATAAAAAATTTTTTAAAAATGAAAAAAAATGTATTTTGTGATTTCTTCTATGACCAAATTGTTGTTTAAGGATGTGTTGTTTAGAGGTACTTGAGAGGTTCAGTCGACTGAGCATCCAATTTGGTTCAGGTCATGACTCCAGAGCCATGGGATCATGCCCCATGTGAAGTTCCACACTGAGTGTAGTGTCTGCATGGGATTCTCTTTCTCCCTCAGCCCCTCTCCCCCGCTCACACACTCTCTCTCACACCAAAAAAAGTATTGTTTATAAATAAACTGTGTGTGGGGGGGGGGGGTGTTTAAAAAGGGCACCTGGCTGGCTCAGTAGGAAGAGCATGCAACTCTTCAACTTGCGGTCATAAGTTCAAGCCCCATGTTGGGTATAGAGATTAGTTTAAAAAATGATAATAAAATAACTTAAAAATATATTTAAAAATAAATGTATTATTTAATTTACATATTTTGTGAATGCTCTAGTTTTCCTTTTAGGTTTCTTGCTTCATTCAATTGTGGCCAGAGCAGATAATTTGTGTGATTCCAGTTCTTTTGCCTTAACATATGGTCTGTCCTGGAGTGCCTGGGTGGCTCAGTTGGTTGAGTGTCCAATTTTTGATTTTAGCTCATGTTGTGGCCTCATAGTTGTGAGACTGAGTCCCTTGTGTAGGGCTCTGCTATGGGTGTGGAGCCTGCTTGACACTCTTTCTCCCTCTCCGTCCCTCCCTTGCTCGTGCTTTCTTAAACAAACAAACAAACAAACAAACAAACAAACAAACAAACATATGGTCTGTCCTGGAGAATGATGTCTTATAGTGTTGTTCACCTCCTTTATTTTTCTGCTTATCTTATTGAGCTATTTTATTCATTATTGAAAGTGAGGTATTTAAGTCTCCAAACTATTATTGTAGAACTGTCTATTTCTCCATTCAATTCTGTCAACTTTTTCTTCATATTTTTGGGGGCTCTATGAGGTATGTATGTAATTGTTATATCTTCTCAATAAATTCATCCTCTTATCAATATATAATACCCCTCTTTGTTTTTTGTAACAATTTTGACTTAAAATCTACTTTATGTGATATTAGTACAAGCATCCAGCTCTCTTTTGGCTATTATTAGCATGAAATATCTTTTTCCTTTTTTTTCTTTTTTTTTAAATTTAAAAGGTAGAGGGTGGGGTTTTGTTGTTTGTTGTTGTTTTGTTTTAAAATTTTTAAATGTTTTATTATTTATTTTTGAGAGAGAGAGAGAGACAGAGCATGAATGGGAGGGGAGCAGAGAATGAGGGAGACACAGTATCTGAAGTAGACTCCAGGCTCTGACCCGTAAGCACTCAGCCCAACGTGGGGCTTGAACCCATGAACTGTGAGATCATGACCTGAGCCAGTCAGATGCTTAACTGACTGAGTCTCCAGGGCGCCCCTGTTGTTGTTTTCTTAATACATTCTGCCAATTTCTGTCTTTTAATTGGAGAGCTTGGGGCGCCTGGGTGGCTTAGTCAGTTAGGCGTCCGACTTTCGCTTGGGTCATGATCTCGCGGTTCGTGGGTTCGAGCCCCGCGTCGGGCTCTGTGCTGACTGCCAGCTCAGCCTGGAGCCTGTTCCAGTCTGTGACTCCCTCTCTCTCTGACCCTCCCCTGCTCACGCTGTATCTCTCTCTCTCTCTCCTAGAAATAAATAAAACATTAAAAAAATTTAAAAAAAAAAAGAAAAAAAATTGGAGAGAGTAGCGCATTAAATTTATTTATTTATTTATTTAGTTATTTAGTTAGTTAGTTATTTGAAAGAGAGAGAGCAAAGAGGGAGCAAGGGAGGTATAAAGGGAAATAAAGAGAGAATCCCAAGCATGCTCCACACTGAGCTCATTGACCCTGGGATTATGACCCACGCTGAAATCAAGAGTCAGATGTTCTACTGACTGAATCACTCAGGCATCCCAACCCATTAAATTTAAAGTAAGGAATAATTTTATTTCTGCCATTTTTCTATGTGTTTTCTGAATCTCATATCTTTGTTGTTCTTCAATTCCTCCATCCCTGCCTTCTTTTGTATTTAACTGATTGTAATGTCCTGTTTTGATTCCTTCTCACTTCTTTCTCTCAATATATATTTGTTTAGTTGTGCTTTTAGTGGTTACTTGGAGGACTACACTGAACATCTTAAACTTATAACACCTTAGTTTGAATTAATAATAGCTTAGTTTTAAAAGTAGACAACACATTTGTTCTTATATATTACCATCCCTTACCCTTTACAGGGCTACTGTCACTGTTTACATCTTTATACACAGTTTTCATGTTAACATAGATTTATAAATATTGTTTTATGCATCTGTCTTGTAAAACACATAGAAAATGCAGGAGTCACAAACCAAAATAACAATAATAGTGGCTTTTGTATTTACCTGTGTAGTCATCTTTACTAGTGTTGTTTATTTCTTTGTATAGCTTCAAATTACTATCTAGTATCCTTTCATTTTAGTCTGTAGCGTTCCCTTTAGCATTTCTTTTTTTTTAATGTTTTACTTATTTCTGAGAGAGAGAGAGAGAGAGAGCATGAGTAGGGGAGGGTCAGAGAGAGAGAGGGAGACACAGAATCAGAAGCAGGCTCCAGACTCTGAGCTAGCTGTCAGCACAGAGCCCGACGTGGGGCTTGAACCCACGAACCATGAGATCATGACCTGAGCCAAAGTCAGATGCTTAACCGACTGAACCACCCAGGTGCCCCTAGCATTTCTTTTTTTAACGTTTATTTATTTTTGAGAGAAAGAGAGACAGAGCATGAGCAGAGGAGGAGCAGAGAGAGAGGGAGACACAGAATCTGAAGCAAGCACCAGGCTCTGAGCTGTCAGCACAGAGCCCGATGCAAGGATCCAACTCATGAATCATGAGATCTTGACCTGAGCTGAATTCGCACATTTAACCAACTGAGCCACTCAGGCATCCCAGCATTTCTTTTTAAAAAACTTTTAAATTATTTTAAAGTAATCTCTATACACAATATGGGGCTCAAACTTACAACCCTGAGAATAAGAGTCACATGCTTCACAACTGAGCAAGCTAGGTGCTCCTCCTTTAGTATTTCTTATAGAGAAGATCTACTAGTAACAAACTCCTCCAACTTTTGTTTCTTTGGGAATGTCTTAATTTCTCCTACATTCTTGTTTTTCCAGGTATAGAATTCTTGGTTGACAGTTTTCTTTTTTCAGTACTTTAAATATGTCACTCCACTGCCTGCTGGCCCTCCATTGCTTCTGATGAAAAGTCTACCATTAACATTGCTAAAGATCCTTTGTATGTTACAAGTTGCTTCCCTCCCTGTTTTCAAAACTATTTTTGTCCTTGTTTGATTATCCTGTGTCTTGGTATGTATCAATCTGTGTTTATTCTACTTGAGTTCATTGAGTTTCTTGAATGTGTAGATTACTGTCTTTTTTCAGATTTGGAAAGTTTTCAATAATTTTTTCTTTAATATTCTTCTTGTGCCTTTCCTCTCTCTTTTCTCCTGGGACTCCCATTATGTGTATGCTTCATGGTGTTCCACAGGTTGCTCTGTTCCTTTTTCTTCCTTGTTTTCTCTTTCTGCTTCTCAGATTGGAATACTTCATTCGACCAATTTCCACATTTGCTGATGCTTCCATCTGCTCAAATCTGCTGAACGATTCTGCAAATTTCTCATTTCAGCTATTGTACTTTTAAGCTCTAAAATCTCTATTTCCTTCCACTTTATAATGTCTATCTCTTTATTGATACCCTATTTGTTAAGATACCATCCTCCTGGTTTTCTTCAGCTTTTTTTTTTTTTTTTTTTTTTTTTGGTAGTTTCCTTTAGCTCTTGGAGTTTAGTTAAGACAGTTGCTTTAATGTCTGTGTTTTCTCAGGGACAGTTTCTATTTGTGATGTTTTGATTTATAATTGTAAAAAGTATTGAGTTTCTATCTCCATTCCTGGCACATTCCATTCCCATTCTTAAAACTCTTATAAATTTCTAAGTGATAAGAGCAGTGGGAACATCTTTTATTCTAATGAGGTGACTCTGGGCAAGCTCCTTATAGCCTCTGGAAGGGAGCTGGTCACCCGAAAAACCAGGCCATGATTAGAACCTTGGGGAGGAAATGGAAGTGGAGTTAATAATAGATCATGCCTTTATGAGGAAACCTCCTTAAAATCCCAATAGTATGGGGTTCAGAGGGCTTCCAGGTTGGTTAACACATGTAAGTGCCAGGATGGTGATGTGCCTTAACTCCATGGGGATGAAAGTTCCTGTGCTCTGGACCTTCTCCATGCATTTCTTCATTTGGCTGTTCATCTCTGTCCCTTATTATATCATTTAATAAACTGGTAAGTACAAGTGTTTCCATGAGTTCTATGACTGTTCTAACAAATAATTGAATCGAAGGTGGGGGGGGGGCGTCACAAGAACCTTTGATTTGTAGTCAAGTTGGACAGAAGCTGTGGATAACCTGGGGACCTACTAAATGTCATCGGCAGCTGAAGTGGGGTAGGGCAGTCTCATGAAAGTAACCCCTTAACCGGTGAGATCTGACACTATAGATAGTGTCAGAATGGAGCTAAATTGTGGAACACCCAGGTCATATTACAGAATTGCTTGGTGTGGGAATAAACTAAGCACATGCAGTGTGAGAAGTGTTGTGAGTGTGATCATTATATGAGAGTAAAGGAGAAATACAGTAAAGGAGTAATATGGATTTTCCCCTATTCACTGTTCAATTTTTTGGTCCTGGGAATGGGCCATACTTTCTTGTGTGTTTGCATGCTTCATACTTTTTCATTAAAAAATAGGATATGTTGAGTATTGTTTAAAAACAAAAACAAAAACAAAAACAAAAAAAGAAAAGAAAGAACAAAAGATTCCCTAGTTCTTTGCAGTTTGGCTCTGTGTTGGGGCATTCCTTCAACAATTAGCCAGGCTGTTTACAACCCTTCCTTAGCCTTCGCGTCCTGATCATACAAAGTCTAAAGACCAGTCAGCAGTGAAGGCTTATGATCTTCCCAGGTCTAAGCTGAGCATGTATCCTGCCCTGGCCATGGACATGGATTTCTAGGTTGTCCAGTACATGACAAAGCCCCAAAGTTTCTCACTTTCCAGCTTTTCCTCCCCAGCTTTCAGCATGTTCATTTTTATCTCAATAGTTATTTTTATGCCCCAGGCAGTGGCGGCTTGTCCATTTGGTTTTCATTCCTTTCCAGGAACATCTTCCATGTAGCCATGGCCATCTTTCCACCCTGAGAGTGTTTTAGATTGAGAAGAACAAAGGCATGTCCCCTGTATCAGTCCTTCAGGGGACCCATAGGCAAGTCAAAACAGACCAACTGAATTCCTTCAGATCAAGATCTCCTGAGGTCCTGGACTAGATGCTCACACTGGGAATACTGGCTGCCTTCAAGATTGCTGCTGCAGTCTCAGATGGGGTAAGGCTAAGTTAGAGGGCCAGAACCTAATCCTAGCCTGCTTCAGTGACCTTTCTTGTGGTTAAGCATTTGCTTTGTGGCTGTAAACCTCTGACTATCTTCCAGAGTTTTTAAAAAGTTGATTCTGGGGGCACCTGGGTGGCTCAGTCTGTTGAGCATCTGACTTTGGCTCAGGTCATGATCTCACTCTTCATGGGTTCAAGCCCTGCGTCAGGCTCTGTGCTAACAGCTCAGAGCTGGAGCCTGCTTCAGATTCTGTGTCTCCCTCTCTCTGCCCACCCTGCACTCATGCTCTGTCTCTGTTTCTCAAAAATAAATAAATGCTAAAAAAGATTTTTTCAAAAATGTTGATTTTGACAGTTATTGCCAGGATTTTTAGTGTTATGGGTAGAGACGGCTCCTGGATGTCCCCACTCTACCACTTTTTCTGACATCACTCTTAAGAGGTTTTATTTTTTTAATGTCAGGTTTTTTTTGTTTGGGCATAATATACAAGTGGTGTTACATATGAAAAATATAAGAAACGTGGTCACTGGGGGTCTTCAGAGACTTTGAGAAGCACTAATCCCCAGTCTCTTGGTTAATCGAACACTCCGATTCCCCCCACTTTCTTGGAAAAATGGTGAAAACTATATATCAAGGTCACTTTGCATTTTTCTGTCGTGCATACAGATGTTGGAATTGAGAGCAATCATTTCAGATGAGAAGGATGGACCAAACACAGTTGGAGACTATGGCATTCCCATGAACATAAGATGACATGGAAGTCAGAAGACAAAAGAGCAGTGATGTATAATGGAATGAACTTTCAAATGAAGGAGGAGAAACATACAAAGAACCACATAACATCTCAAATTTAAAATAATTTCTATCCACCAGGAACAAAGCCATAGCGTGTCCTATTGCCATAATGATTTAATGTGGTTCTTGTTTTCTGGACCAATGAAGAAACACAAGAATAAAATAAGATGAGAGAGAGAATCAATGTAATCAATAGAACTCCAATTAGAGTATAAAAGATGGGCTTATTTAAAAAGATACATATGGGGACGCCTGGGTGGCTCAGTCGGTTAAGCGTCCCACTTCGGCTCAGGTCATGATCTCACGGTTTGTGGGTTCGAGCCCTGCGTCGGGCTCTGTGCTGACAGCCAGGTAGGAGCCTGGAGCCTGCTTCAGATTCCGTCTCCCTCTCTCTCTGACCCTCCCCTTCTCGTGCTCTCTCTCTCTCTCTCAGAAATAAATTTAAAAATATTTAAAAAAATAAATGGCAGATATCTAACCCAATATTGAACCATTACCATGTGGTTGGATTATAGCTGTGATGAGGCTGATTGCAAAGGGATTCTTCCTGGAATATAATACATTGCTTATAAACTAAATATATAATACCGTTAAAAAATGTTTATTTATTTATTTTGGGACAGAGAGAGCAAGAGCAGGGGAGGGGTAGAGAGAGGGAGAGAGAATCCCAACCAGGCTCTGCACTGTCAACGCAGAGCCTGATGTGGGGTTCGCATGTATGAACTGTGAGATCATGACCTGAGCTCAAACCAAGAGTAAGACGCTGAACTGACCGAGCCATCCATGTGCCCCAATACATAATACCTTTTAATTGGATTACGATTGTAGTGTAGTAAATCCCAAGAGGATTCCTTCTGGAGGTTAGTGAGAATGTTGTAAATGCTGTCTAGGCAATTAAGACATTAAGTTATGAGTACAGCTATGTACACTGGCCATCTTCTCTCCCCTTTCCCCCAAGAGCTCAATCTTCCATTCGTTCATCAATTTTCCACTGGGTGTGCCCCTTGAGCATGCAACAGTGTGCATGATACAGAGAAAAATGAGGAACCAGAGACATATTTGTGGAGGAAAGGAGTGGAATTGGCTTCAAAAAAGTAATATGTACAACAAAGTGTGCTAAGGGCTCGGGGGTGGTGGTGCATACAAGCACTAGGGAAGTGCAGAATGGGGGCTCTAACATAGGGAGACAAAGGGAGAGCTTTGAGGGCAGTGCTCCGGGCTGAATTGCGTCTTCCCAAAATATGTTGGTGTCCTAACTCCCACTACTTAAGAATGGGACCTTATTTGCAGACAAGGTCTTTATAGAAGTAATCACTTAAAAAATGAGGTCCTTGGGGCACCTGCATGGCTCAGTCAGTTGAAGGTCCAACTCCATGCTAGGCATAGAACCTGCTTGAGATTCTCTCTCTCCCTCTCTCTCTGTCTGTCTTTCCCTATCCCTCTGCCCCTCCCCTGCTCTTTCTCTCTCTCTCAAAAAAAAATCTAAGAAACAAATGGGGGGTTCTTAAAGACAGCCTTATTCCGATGATTGTGTCCTTATTAAAAGGGGAAATTTGGATCCAGACATACAGACACACACACACACGAACACACACACACACACACACACATACACACACAGAAAACACCATGTGAAAGTGAAGGCAGAGGTGGGAGTGATGCTTCTACAGGCCAAGAGAATACCAGTAATGGCCAGCAAACCACTAGAAGCCAGGAGAGGGGCATGGAATAGACCCTTCCTCGCAGTCACGGAAGAACAAACCCTGTTCACGCTCTGATCTTGGACTTCCAGAATCCAGAACCATGAGAAGATTCATTTCTGCTGTTTAAGCCTCCCAGGATGTGGTTATTTGTTATGGCAGCCTTAGCAAACTAATAAAGGGAAGGAGATAGTATGTCATGTATAAATGCAACAAGTCACATTTCATTACAGACCTGAAGGATAAGTAATAGAAAATCAGGAGGCATCTGGGTGGCTCAGCCACTCTGACTTCGGCTCAGGTCATGATCTCACTGTTGTGAGTTTGAGCCCTGCATCGGGTTCTGTGCTGACAGCTCACAGCTCAGAGCCTGGAGCCTGCTTCAGATTCTCCCCTGCTCACATTCTCTCTCTCTCTCTCTCTCTCTCAAATATAAATAAACATTTCAAAAAAAGAAAATCAAATGAAGCAGGGGCTGGGGCAGTGGAGTGTTCTAGTCAGAAGGAACCAGATTTACATTTATTAATCATGTTTTTTAATTTTCTGTATCTTATGATGTTTTGGCATTGTAACCAGCTTGCTGGCCAGCAGAGACTGTCCCTCCCAGGCCTAGGTTAGCCAATTCATAGGGATAGCAAAGGGCTCGATCAACCAGTACAAACCAACCAATCCCAAGTATAGAGACCCGGCCACCTCCTTAGCAAATGATCACATACAAGCCAATATTTCCTTGGCCCTAAAATCATCCTAAGGCCAGGTGCCAGCCAACCCTAGAGCCCACAGTTGCTGGAATGATTCCAACTAGCCAATCCTAAACCGCTTACTCTTCACAGAGTGGAAACTCCAATAAAAGCTCTGGCTCAGGGTCTCCCCCTCATTCCTGTCTTCCGCCACCTGTGCAAAACCTGGTATTTCCCCTGCGGCCCTGCTTGCTATGTGACCCCCTCTCTGGGACTGGAGTGTACAATAAATTTCTTCCTTCCAAGCCTCGATTTTGTTTCCTCCTGTGGCTGCACTGACTTTATCACACCACACCCAACATTCATGTTCTTCAGTTTCAAGGACAAATGCAGGGGTGGGAGGGAGAAGAACCAGAGAGAAGGGAAGCATAAAGTCTAACTCACCTTGAGGAATGATGAAGATACAAAATTACACACCTGCAAAAGAAATCTTTCTGCTTAGATTCTAATGGCGAAAGACCAATGAGGAGATGCTACTGTCAGGATGAGAATATCTGACTTGACAGACGTCAGCCAGTGGTAGCAGGAAGGATCAGCCTCCTAGAAGCAAAGATGAAAACATTGTTAGGAACAGTTATTAATACTAGCAAACAGTTGACAGATTCCTGTGCCCCAGGCACCGCTTCTATATGATTTGTTAACTCATTTACAACAAGACTATGAAGTAGGTATAATTAGCATTTCCATTTTACAGGTTAGAAGTTAATTACTTTGCTCATAATCTCACAATTAGTGTCAGGACATATATTCCTTGGCATTGAACTGTGTGCGCACACATTTACTGTAAGACTGGGAATGCTGGCTTGTGACACGGGGGTTTTCTTAGGTGGACAGGACAGTATACGCAAAGGCTGAAATGAAAGACAATGAGGGAAGAAAGAGTTCAGTATATGGATGATCTTAAAGAGTTGCTGGAGCAAATCCACAACTGTTTCTGGAAAATATCTCAGCTTAGTACAATTAAAGAGGACTACAGAAATTTTGCTATTACCAGAGTGGTTTCTCTGATCTCAATGTTGGCAATCAGTGTCTGTGGTGAGATGAAGTCTCCTGGACAGAATTGCCTATAGGGTAATAAGGTAAAAAATACATTAGAACTAATAAAAGAACGTATTAATAGTATCAATAGTGTGATATTATTGTATACCATGTATGTCCTCTATATAATCTATATGAATTACATATGCTAACTCATTCATTACATTCAAAAACACTTGAGGAAGGGAGAATTAGATCTCCACTTTATAGGTACCAAAACCTAAAAGAGAATGGCTTAAGAACAAATAAAACCACAAAAGCTCCACCAGGCAAATAGAGGGGGTGGAGACTCTGACACAAACATTTGGCAACAGTAGTCAGAAATGGAGAATCGTGGGCAATACAAAATCCATCACTGCGGGAGAACTGAAAATACTCTTCTTCTGTGCCCCAACTCTGTTCTAGAAGCTCTGTACATTAGTATTCAAATTGCAGGAATAAAAAAGTTCTTGAAGTCAAATCATTTACTGGGAAAAGCCAGTTTAAGATAATACATACAACGTGTAGTAAGAATTCCAAAACTAAAGTCCAAAATATTATATGCTTTCTATGGGAACATGTCTGTGCATGTAGATGAATAGAAAAAGATTTGGGCAAACAGAAAGTGAAAAGCCCTTCATTTTCCAAAGGAGGAAGATGGGAGAAATGGAACTTGACTCACATGGAATGTTTTCTTTTTCTTCCAAAAGGGTTTACCTATTCCTTGCGTAATGGTATTAATAAACATTTTGTTCTGCCAAAGATCTGATTTTGTTTTAGCTTTCCTTCTATTCATCCCAACTAACCTGGAGAAGGCGTATGTTTGAATCTAGAAAAGAAACACACCCTTAAGGCATTAGTGAGTGTAACAGAGAAAATGCTTTGAGGTAGTTATAAAAGATGAAATACAAAAGGGGCGCCTTGGTGGTTGAGTGGGCTGGGCATCTGACTCTTGAGTTCGGCTCAGGTCATGATCTCACAGTTTGTGAGATCCAGCCCGGAGTCCTAAGTCAACCGCTGTGCTGACAGCACAAAGCCTGCTTGGGATTCTCTCTCCCTCTCTCTGCTCCTCCCCCAGTCGCTCACTCGTGTGCACGCTCTCTCAGAATAAACACTGAAAAAAAAAAAGATATACAATAAAAAATTATTCCAGCATTCTAAACTTTTAGAGGTTGGTTCTAGGATTTCTGGCCAGCAAATTTGGTATGTTTGCCCCAGGAATGGCTACTTTATACAGCTATCAGTTATGAGTAGGTACTAAATAATATGAAATTCCTTTTCATAAATGTGTCCTTACACTTTCATATTAAGAACTTATTAAAAGGAGTCATTCTAGACATTACAATGCTTTAAGTGCTCATCTGAGCAATAAACTCATTCATTTATGCGTTTAATTGCAGGGTCTTCTTTATGAGTTCGCACACAAGTGAGAAGAAATGGATGGGCCAGCTAGGCAGCAGGAATTCTTGCACTATTAGGTAAGGAGAAGAGAGGGTTGTTAAGGAGACCTGAGAAAGCTGAGTAGAGAGGAACCAGGTGAAATGGGGCTGGGGCAGGCAGTGTGGAACACAGGAGGAACAGCACATGTCGAGGTGAGGGTTTGGAGAGCCTAGTGGCCAACTCAGCTCAGAAAAATATCCCAGAGTAAGCCTGGATAAAAAAGGAAGACCAAAGGAGAGATTATTCCTTGGGCTCAGAGTTTCCCTTGTGGGGAGTTTGGTACTATTAATAATCCTGTTTTACAGTTAGGAAAATGAGGTAGGAGATTAAGTAACTAGGTTAACACGTCAGTACAAATCCAACCTTGCCAGAGATCCCAAAATATTTCCTACTGAAGCCTAATGACTCCCCCAACAGCTCTGAATAAACTTATTGAGAGACACCATGAAACAAACTGAAAACAATGAAGAATAGACCTACTTTAAGAGGGAGGGTTCTCAAAGAGCCAGAAGAAAAAGTGAGTTGCAATATGTAACAATATGTAAGTTGCATCCTGTGAAGCAATAAAAACACAAACCCTAAATAATATGTATTTTCTCTGGGGATATGTGTATTTATATATAAGCATTAAACATGTAGAGGCATCTGGGTGGCTCAGTGGGTTAAGCCTCGGACTCTTGGTTTCAGTTTAGGTGGTGATCTCAGAGTTCCTTGGATCGAGGCTCAAGTTGGGCTCTGTGCTAATAGTGGAGAGCCTACTTGGGATTCTCTCTCTCTCTGCCTCTCCTCTGCTGGTGCTCTTTCTTTCTCAAAACAAACAAACTTAAAAAAATCTATGTGTATATATACACCTAAATGTATTTGTACAATCTGGGGTGCCTAGCTTGCTCAGCCTGTGGAGCTGGTCTAGGGGTTGTGAGTTGGTGGGTGCCCCATGTTGGGTGCAGAGATTACTTAAAAATAAAAAAATCTTGGGGCGCCTGGGTGGCGTAGTCGGTTAAGCGTCCGACTTTCGCTTGGGTCATGATCTCGCGGTTCGTGGGTTCGAGCCCCGCATCGGGCTCTGTGCTGACTGCCAGCTCGGAGCCTGGAGCCTGCTTCAGTCTGTGACTCCCTCTCTCTCTGACCCTCCCCTGCTCACGCTGTCTCTCTCTCTCTCTCCTAGAAATAAATAAAAAATACTTAAAAAAAAAATCTTGGAATGTATATATACTGAAGTTACATAGTATGTAAACATATGTATTTATTGGGATTTGTGTGTACATAAATACAATCATATGTACATATGTTTTCAGATGAAAAAAAGTACATTTACGTATTGCGTACGTATATATGTATATACACATGCCATGTCCTTATATTATTACCTGGAGTTTATGTTTTACTGTCTTACAATAGGGTATTTTGCATATTGATCCCCGACTTGTTTATATACATGTGTGTGTGATAATGGATATAAAAATCAGGATGCTCAACATGTAAACTGCTTACTCCTGGGGAAGGGAGAAAAACCAAGATTTGGGGTAATGGACAGCCGGAACTTCAGGCCTTCCGGAGGATCGCCGAGAGGGGAGGCCGGAAGCGCAGGTTAGGTTGCCCCGGGGCGTGGAAGGCACCCAGCGCCCACGCCCCTTGGGCCTCCGTGCGAGAACCAGCCCATCAGGGACGCCTGCGCCTGGGTGTGCCTCTGCGGAACCAGCTCAGCCTTACCTCCTAGGAGAGGCGAAGGGCGGAGCCTGCGGCAGGGCCCGCCCCCGCCAGCGGCGCGCGGAAGGCCGGGCGGGTCTTCCGCCTTGCGTGGGACTACTTCCGCATCCGGTGGCGAATGGCGCGAGTTCCAAGTGAGGCGGCGCTGGGCTGGCGGGCTGGCTCTGGCAGGCGGTGGAGGTAGCTCCCGGCCCGGGGGTGAAGACTTGGGACCCAGGCGTGATCCGTAGGGACCAAGTTGGCTCTTCCTGTAGAGGGAACGGCTTGTGGACCAAAAGCAGAGTGTTGGAAGATATGTGTCCAGCACACCTCAGTTAACTGTTGAAAAGCTGTAACCGTCAGAAAGTCTTCTCTCCTTAAAGCAGGAGAATAAAGGATGACAGAGGCAGACACTCCCAGCAGGCTCAGAATTACTCTGATTTGGAAGATGATGCTTAGCGCACGGCAGCTAGAATCCAGTCTCCCAAGTGCTAAGACTAAAGGAGCAGACCTAATCAAAGAAAATAACGCTACTGGGTGACAGTTACAGAGCCGGCCATAAATATGTCAGTGGGTTTAGTCCTCACCGCGATCCCGTAAAGTTAGCTGGTAGCTGGGATCGTCTTGACAAAGGAACTGGGCACAGGTTAACTACTGTGCTTAAAATCACAGCTAGTAGTGGCAGAATCCCTGTAAACGTTGAAATGGATACAGATGTAGGTTTTCTGTAATAGGGACATATTGGAGACCTCTAATTCCCCTTTAGCTTGGGGGATGGCTCAATGAACTGGAACATCCAGTAATGGAATATTGTTGTCCTAACTTGGGAAGTTCCCCCAGGACATATTTTGGAGTGGAGAACAAAATGCATGTTGCAGAACAATATGTATTTCGTCATTCTTTTAGGCAAAAACGGCCCCTCAAAACAATGCTGGCTTGGTGTGGTACACATCAATGTAAGCGAATAGAAGAAAAACTGGAATAATGTACACTAAACTGATACAGTGACCAGGGGAGGGCAGGGGAGCAGGGATTTCTGAAAGTTGTGGTAAAATAGAAGTTTCTTTTCATGTTTTTTGGAGGGAGATGTAGTCAGAAAAACATGTATGTTCCTTATATAATAATTTTAAAGTGACTAAAAATTCCTTTTTTTTTTTTTTTTTTAAAGGGTGAGTGCAAGTAGGAGAGAGGGGCAGAGGGAGAGAGAGAATCCCAAGCAGGCCCCATGCTCAGCATGGAGCCAGACAGGCTGCTCTGTCGCACAATCCTGGAACCATGACCTGAGCCGCTTTCAAGAGTAGGTGCTCAACTGCCTCTAAAAATTACATTTTTACATTTTTATCCTTTGAGCACTCAGTCTGTTACAAATGGCATTTGGATCATTTGGGAGATAAGATGTACCATTAAGGCAATGAAGAATTTGGGGTTATGAGAATATGAACACAAAAATATTTTTGGGGAATCCCCCAAAATGACATTTAAAGACATTGTAAACAGTGCAGTATTTCATTATTTAACCTCAAGGAGCTTTAAAAAACTTCACACGGTGCCTGTTCTAGGTCTATGTTATATAGCTCATTGGATGGAAACCAAAAGCTGTTAAGTAATACCCACTTTTTCAAATATGCATCCTGATAGTTTTAGTTGAAATATATATTTTTTTAATTTTTTTTATTTTGAGAGAAAGACAGAGGGAGAAAGAGAGGATCCCGAGGAAGCTCTGCATTGTCATCCTGGAGCCCAATGTGGGGCTTGAACTCACGAACTCAGAGCCTGGAGCCTGTTTCAGATTCTGTATCTTCCTCTCTCTCTGACCCTCCCCTACTCATGCTCTCTCCCTCTCTCCCTCTCTCTCTCTCTCTCTCTCTCTCTCTCTCTCTCTCTCAGAAATAAATAAAATATTTTAAAAGCTGTCTCTTGCACATTGCCCTGGGGCTGAGACCCCAAACCAAAAGAAGTAAGTCCCAGGATTGAAATGGGACTTTCAATGGGGAATGGGATCCGCTCTAACTGGCAGTAACCACTTGAAGTTGCCATTTAAAATCTATCAGTTGACATGAGGAATGTAAGAACCAATTTTGTTTTGAAGATCCCTAGTTTATTCACTTTTTATAGGAAAGTAAAAAGAAAGCAGAAATAGATGTACTCACTTGAGAAGTCCCCTTTTCTTTGGGACTTCCTGTCAAGTGTTTGGAAAGATCCCAGTAAATTAGAGTTCTAATTCTGATGACATCACAACTGTTGCTTGGTAGCCAGCCAGATCAACAGAATTTTCTTAAAGATTTTATTTTTAAGTAATCTTCATACCTAACATGGAACTCAAACTTACGACCCTGAGATCAGTTCTGTAAGATCATGTTCTACTGACTGAGCCAGCCAGGCACCCCAGATAAACAGAATTTTCAGGAGGTGTTGGTTTAGGGCATTCCTCACCCTGATAAGATGCTTGAAGTCTAGTTTAGCATATGTATTAATTATTGTCCACCTGAAAACATATATTTCCACCAAATTATCCACCTGAAAACATATATTTCCCCCACAGTTTCTGAGGGTTAGGAATCTGTGAGCAGTGTAGCTGGGTCATTCTGGCTGAGTCCTTCAGTTTGCAGACAAGCATTTGTCCTGGGCAATAGATACCTGCCATCTCAAGATGGCAGCATCCCAAGGCACCTGGTTGGATCAGTTGGGGGAGCATGCAACTCTTGATCTCGGGGTTGTAAGTTCAAACCCCGTGTTGGGTATAGAGTTTACTTAAAAATAAAGTCTTTAAGGGGTGCTTTGGTGGCTTAGTTAAGTGTCTGACTCTTGACTTCAGCTTAGATCATGATCTCATGGTTAATGGGTTTGAGCCCCGCATCAGGCTTCTGTAGAGCCTGTTTGGGATTCTCTCTCTCTCTCTCTCTCTCTCTCTCTCTGTGAGCTTCCCCCTCTTTGGCCCCAAAATAAACTTTTGGTCTCAAAATAAACTTTAAAAAAAAGTATTTTTAAAAATAAGATGGCAGCATCCCATCTACTGGAGATGAAGAATCTGCTCCAAGTGCACTTCTATATTGCTGAAAGGCCTCAGTTCCTCATCACATGGGCCTCACTGTTAGGGCTGCTCACAACATGGCAGCTTGTTTCCCCCTGAGTGAGAGATGAAGGTGAGAGAGCAAGATGGAAGGCACAGTGTCTTTTAAACTAATGAAGTTTCATACCATCTATTCTGTATATGCTAGTGATCGTACAGACCAACCTTAGCACAATGTGAGAGGGAACTTGAAAAGGATATGAAGACCAAGAAGCAGTGATCATTGGACGCCATCTTGAAGGGCACCTTCTATGGTGTGGGACCATTTCCCAAACTCTCACTCATTGACAATTACCAGATACCTACAGGATGCCTAAAGCTGTAATAGAACTAAAGGAAATAGAAACCACGTGAAAAGTGGAGAATGCAACACTGGTACAATTTCCTTACCATCAGATGAATGAGTCTTCTGGGAAGAGGATAAAATATATACAACCACAGTTTTACACAGCATACCGAAGTCACTGTTAGTTACCTTGTGTAATATTCTGAAATCTCTCTTTGTTGATCCATCCAGCTGATCTTAATTACTCACTATATAAATCAGATATTTCTATCTCTTCCAATCTTATCACTCCCAAACGTGTATGGAAATACCATTAACTTTACACTAATAAAGTTTATAGCACCTGCGTTGGGTACCATAATATATAACATGATGATTAATAAAGGAAGCTAGTGGAGGCTTCCTCTGATGTTCTTGATCTTCCCCCTGCTGAGAGAACTGACTTTCAAGTTCATGCGTATCGATGGGAAAGCTTCACCTTAGGGAGTTTGACACAGTGGTTGGTAAAGGATAGACTGGCTTGGCAATTTGTGCACATACCTACATACACAAGTGGACAAATACACACAGGCACACTACCTACACTACCCAAAAGAGGAAGCCCTACTCCGGAATGCCAACTGTTTTGTTCCATGGTTTCTGGAATTGGCTTTCTAATTTGGATTAAACTGAAAGATGCTTGTGACCCTAGTAGCAAAGGAGGTACTGAGAGTCCGTGACATGATGTGGCAATAGAGATTCACACAATATCACCTTGAATTCTCCTAATCAACTTTAAGAACCCTTGTCCTTGGCATGAAGAAGTTTCCATCTCTTTAGAGAGTATATCTTTGCTTCACTGTGAGGGAAAAGCCATAATGTACATGCAGTATAGGTGGAGAAGGTGGGTGAGGGGGCCAACTATGCAGCCAATGGCTAACAATTGTTAAGTCACTGAGATTTCTCTCCTACTTCCTGTGTGACTCCATCCCTGCTCTAGAGGCTATAACCTGAAGAACAATTTCCACCTATGCTCTGGCACTCTCTGACATGCTTAAGTCATGGGTCTTACATTTCTGTTCATCAATGTCATCCCATAGACTACCATGAGAGTGGCTAGAGCAGAGATTGGCAAGGAAGGCTGGAGTAACTCTTGAAGGGCCTTGTAAGCCATGCAGAGGAGTCTGAATTTTGTTCTAAATGCATTGGAAGGGCTGAATCATCATAAGACCCAACTGGCCCTCTTGCCTTCATCTTCAGATAACTACTTTCATTTCGAGAAATATCTTTTAGCCTGATACTGGGACTTAGTAGAAACTGATGCTTAAGTATAGGACACCACATTACCATGCAACCTGAATACTCATCATGTAATAGGTGTTATCTGACCTACTAAGGCATAAAGTTGGGTATGCAGAAGCACTCCATCATCAAATGGAAGATCATGCCCAAGGAGGCCCTGAATGCACAAATACCATGAAGAAATGGCTCGAATGCCCATGGCTCCCACTCTTGCTACAATACCTCCTCTTTCCAAGCCTGCATGCATGGCTTCATGGGGAGAGCTCTCTATGACCAGAGCTTATACAGAGAGAGGGAAGACTTGACCCTTTTTCATACATGGTTCTGCACAAATAGGCAGACATCACTGGAATGTGGACAGAGTAGCATTACAACTCTTTTCTAGGACACCCCTGAAGGACAAAGGTGAAGGGAAATCCTCTCAATGAACAGAACTTCCAAAAAGTGAATCTGATTGTTCATTTTGTTTGGAAGGAGAAATGGCCATATATGTGATTGTATACACACACATGTATACATATACATACACATACCACATTACAGCATGTGACCCATGATTGGGCTGGATTGTTAAGGACTTGGAAAGAATGCGATAGGAGAATTGGTGACAAGGAAGTTTGGGGAAGGGGTGTGGATGGACCTCACTAGATGGGTGAAAAATGTGAAGGTATTTGTATCCTGTGTGAATGCTCACCAGAGTGATCTCAGTAGAAGACTTTCAAAATCAAGTTAATAGGGTGATCCATCTGTGGGTACTAGTCAGCTTCTTTCCTCAGCCACTCCTGTCATCACCCAGTGGGCTCAGAACAAAGTGGCCATGGTGACAGGAAAGGAGGTTATGGATAGACTCAGTAACATGGACTTCTACTTATCAAGACTGTTCTGGCTGTAGCCACTCTTGAGTATCCAATCTGCCAGCAGTAGAGACCAGCACTGAGCCCCCAATATGGCACCATTCCCTGGAGTGATGAGCCAGCTACCTGGTGGCAGGTTGATTGCATTATACCCTTTTTTCATGGAAGGAGAAGTGTTTTGTTTTTACTAAAATAGATATTGTGGGCACTGATTTGCCTTCTCTTGGTGCAATTATTCTTCAGAGCTACCCTTTGTGGACTTATAGAATGCTTATCCACCATTATGGTATTCCACACAGCATTGCTTCTGATAACGGAGCCCATTTTCCAGCAAATAAAGTATGGCAATGGACCCATGCCCATGGAAGTCTCTTGTCTTACCAGTTCCCTACCTTCCTGAAGCAACTGACTTGATGGAATGGCCATTTGAGGACTCAGTTACAGTGCCAGAGCTAAGTGGCCACAACTTGTAGGACTAGGGCAAGATTTTCCAGAAGCTGTTTATGTTCTGAATATGTGTCCAATAAAAACATTGTGCTGTTTCTTCCTCATCTGGGACCCATGGGTCCCTAAATCAAGGAGTTGAAGTGGGAGTGGCACTACTTAGTATTACCCTTAGTGACTCTCTAACATTTTGCTCCCTGTCCCTGTGACCTTATCCTCTACTGGCTTAGAAGTCTTAGTTCCAAAAGGAGTTCCAAAGGTCTTAGTTCTTCTACTAAGAGACACAAGAATGATTCAACTGAACTATAAGCTAAGATGGCCACATAGCCACCTTAGGCTCCTCACGACTAAAGCAACAGGCAGATAAGAGAGTTACTGTACTGGCTGGGGTGACTGATCCTTAGTAACAAGGTGAAATTGGACTTCCGCAGTGGAAGTAAGAAAGGATCTGGAATGCAGGAGATCCCTTAGGGTGACTCTTAGTATTATCATGCCCTATGATTAAAGTCAATGGAAAACTATAACAACCCAATCTAGGCAGCACTACTAATGGCCCAGACTCTTCAAGAAAGGAGGTTGAGATCACCCCATTAAGTGAAGAACCATGACCAGCTGAGGTGCTTCCTGAGGGCAAAGGGAATGTGAAATGGGTAGTGGGAGAAAGTCGTTAGCTATAAATACCAGTTATTACCTTAAGACCAATTACAGTAACCAAGAACTGTAACTGTCATGAGTATTTGTACTTTATTTTGTTATGACAGTGTTTATGTAAGTGTGTATGTCCATATTATCCGTCTATCAAATATCTTTATTTTCCTTCATTCTCTTATTCCCTTATCTCATTATATAGGATGCATAAGATGTTGATTTTAGGGGCATCTGGGTGGCTCAGTCGGTTAAGTGTCTGACTTCGGCTCAGGGCATGATCTTGTGGTTGGTGAGTTTGAGCCCTGTATCTGGCTCTGTGCTGACAGCTCAAAGCCTGGAGCCTGCTTTGGATTCTGTGTCTCCTTTTCTCTCCGTCTCTCCTCTGCTCGCACTCTGTCTCTCTCAAAAATAAATAAACATTAAATTTTTTTAAAAGATGCAATGATTTTATATCATAGTATTTAAGTACTGTCAAGTTTACATCATAGTTTTTAAGTTGTAAGGTATCAGAGAAGAGTGATCATCACACAAAGACTTTTTGTCCTTTTCTGAGAAAAGGTTTAGTGCAGTTTTGGTTTTTGGCATAAGAGTTGTATCATGTCAAGCAGAGGTCTGACCTTCTCACTGTCTTTGAGAACTAAATATGGTGTAACAGGATGCATAAGGACACCAGGTTGACAAGGGACGAACTTGTGGTGTTTAATTTAATGTATCAACTTGGCTGGGCCATGGTGCCCAAATATTTGATTAAACATTATTCTGGGGGCGCGTGAGTGGCTCAGTTGGGTGAGCGTCCAACTCTTGATTTCAGCTCAGGTCATGATCTCACAGTTCATGGTTCGAGTCCCACGATGGGTCTGTGCTAATAGAACAGAGCCTGCCTGGTATTCTGTCTGCCTCTGTCTTCACCCCTCCCCAGCTTGTTCTTAATATCTGTCTCAAATTAAGAACAAATGTTTAAAAAAAAAGTTAACAACAACAAAACATTATTCTGGAAGTCTCTGTGAGGTGATTTTTGATTAGATTAACATTTAAATCAGTGGATTTTGTGTAAGGTGGATGGCCCTTCATAACCTGAGTGGGCCTCATCCAATCAATTGAAGGCCTTCATGGAACCAACAGACTGACTTTCTCCAAGCAAGAAGGACTTCTCCCAGCACACGGCCTTTGGACTTGACTGCAATGTCGGCTCTTCCCTGCCCCATCCTGCAGATTTTAGATTTGCTTGTGTGAGCCAATTCCTTAAAACAAATCTATCTCTGTATGCACATCCTATTGGTTTTGTTTCTCTGGAGAGCCCCGGCTAATACACATGCTTTCTTGGAAAAGAATTATAAATATGAAATTCTTCAAACATGTAAAAAGGTACATGGAATAATATAAACACTGAAGTTTCCATACCCAAATTTAACAACTGCTGACTTTAAGCTGTATTTGCTTAAGAATTGCTTCTCTTGGGGCGCCTGGATGGCTCAGTTGGTTGAACATCTGACTTCAGCTCAGGTCATGATCTCATAGTTCCTGAGTTCAATCCCTGTGTCGGGCTCTGTGGTGACAGCTCAGAGCCCGGAGCCTGCTTTGGGATTCTATGTCTTCCTCTCTCTCTGCCCCTTCCCCATTCACTCTCTGTCTCTCTCTCAAAAATAAATAAACATTAAAAAATAGAGAATTGTTTTTCTTAAAAAAAAACATAGCATTTACAAATGTCGTTAAATTCCTATTTTTAATCCTGCTCTCCTCCTTCCTCTCAAGAAGTAATCTCTTTCTTAAAGTCAGATATTCCCATTGATATTTTAATATTTTTTACTATATATATCAGAATAATATGCTTTCTTGCATATTTAAACATTTTTACATATATGGCATCATACTATAAATTACAAGGCCAAATTTAGGGCCAAACTGCCTATGTGTGTGTTTGCATGTGTTTGTTTTTTCTCTGCCTACTGCATGAAGTGTACTGTACTTAATTAAGCACCTTGAATCTAGTTGAATCATTGTAACAGTTTTATAATATTCATTTGCATATGTAATATACTTATTTATTTCCCTATTGATGTAACAAATAAGGGAGTCCAAAAAGAATCCAGCCCCAAAGGAGTCTCTTTTGGGGGTGACAAAAAGTGTTCTAAAATCAGATAGCTTTGGGGCACCTGGATAACCCAGTCCATTGGGCGTCTTACTGTCGATTTTGGTTCAGGTCATGATCTCATGGTTTGTGAGATCGAGTCCCTGTCTGCCCTGCGCTGACAGCACAGAGTGTTCTTGGGATTCTCTCTTTCCCTCTCTCTCTTGCTGGCACTCTCTCTCTCAAATTAAATAAATAAACATTAAAAATATATCAGATAGTGGTGATCATGGCCCAACTCTGCGTATCTAAAAACCAGCAATTTGTACATTTGAAAAGAATCTTAGAATGAGTTTTATGGTGTATAAGTTATCTCATTAAAGCTGTCATAGGGGCGCCTGGGTGGCTTAGTCGGTTAAGCGTCCGACTTTCGCTTGGGTCATGATCTCGCGGTTCGTGGGTTCGAGCCCCGCGTCGGGCTCTGTGCTGACTGCCAGCTCAGAGCCTGGAGCCTGTTTCAGTCTGTGACTCCCTCTCTCTCTGATCCTCCCCTGCTCATGCTGTCTCTCTCTCTCTCTCTCCTGGAAATAATAAAACATTTAAAAAAAGCTGTCATAAAAATGTAGATAGCAATGAAAGATGACATGCAGAAAAAGATCCTGGCTGCCCCAGATACATCAGGTTGTGTGGCCTTAGGCAAGGTATTTATTTGAAAAGCTCTCTTTGCCTCTATGTTCTCAAGTATAAACTAGGATAATTATAGCACTTGGCTTGTAATTTGTAATGAGGATTGAATGAGTTAATATTTGTCAAAGTACAGAACAGGTGAAGGAATGGAATTGACACAGTGCTCAGTAAATGCTACAATTATTATTATTATTATTTTAATGTTTATTTATTTTTGAGAGAGAGAGAGACAGTCGTGAGCAGGCAAGGAGTAGAGAGAGAGAGGGAGACACAGAATCTGAAGCAGGCTCCAGGGTCTGAGCTGTCAGTCAGCACAGAGCCCTATGCTGGGCTTGAACTCACAAATCGCAAGATCATGACCTGAACTGAAGTTGGATGCTTAACCGACTGAACCACATGACGCCCCTGCAATTATTATTTTATTATTACCATTAAAAAAAAAAACCTCTGCAATGTATGCTGTGTTATTTTCAATATTCATGAGAAGACATGTAGACATACACATATATATGTATCCTTGGGCACATCTAGAAGCATCCAAAGAGAATGGAGATTAAATTACTGTATCTTGGTTATGTGTCATTTGACTTTATCCAGTATCACTAAATAGCTCTTTAGTGGTGTATGATAGCTCCCTTTCCTCCACATCCTCAACCACACTTGGTATGAAAGACTAATTTTGCAAATATGATAGTTTGAAATGATATTTCATTGTTTAATTTGCCTTTACCTGTCCCTGGTGTAATTTGTGTGTCTTTTTCTATGTTTTTTGGCTGTTTGGTTTCCTTTCCAGTTAATTGCTTGTTGTTTTTTTTTTTTAATTTTTATTTTTTTTTATTTATTTTCGAGACAGAGAGAGACTGAGCATGAGTGGGGCAGTGGCAGAGAGAGAGGGAGACACAGAATTGGAAACAGGCTCCAGTCTCTGAGCTGTCAGCACAGAACCCGATGAGGGGCTTGAACCCACGAACCGTGAGATCATGACTTGAGCTGAAGTCGGACGCTCAACCGACTGAGCCACCCAGAAGTTTCCCCCAGTTAATTGTTTGTTTGATATTACATGTTTATAAGCTATATCATGTTTCTAATTTTTAGTTAATTTATCGGCAGCCCGGCTGAATTCTGGATACGGAATAAAGGTTGACTCTCATGTTTTAGGTATGAATAAGCGGGTGAATTGTGTGCTGCTTAAATGAATGAAGAGACATAGTGGAAAACAAATTTTTGGAGGAATATCAAGAGTTTGCTTTCAGAAATTTGAGATGCATTTGAGTCATCCAAAAGAATAAGTCTGTGTTGCAGAGATACATTAAGGGGTTGCTAGCCCATAGATAGTATGTAAAGTGATAGCACTGCATGTGGTTATCTCCTGAGAGAATGTGGGCTGACATGACAAGAGCAGAATTATGCATTTGGAGGAGGAGAGTCCAGAAAGTGATACTGAGATGGATGGCCAATAAAATAGAGAAAAACTAGAATTTTCTAGAAAAACTAGACATCATGGAAGAAATAGAGGAACATGCACCTGCCCAATCCCCCATTTTTGTAATGGCTGCATAAGTTTTCATTGCTTGGGTGTACCCTAACTGCTCTTCTTCTTGGAATTTGGATTTATTCCAGTGCTTTTCTGTTATCAACTACACTTTGATGCATACTAATAGATTTATCTTTTTTTCACCACTCTGATTATTTCCTTTGTGTATAGGAAATGCATGTAGGTTTAAGAGTATGCCTATTTAATTAAAACTTCTCACCATAACTTGAACATCGTCTTCTAGAAATGTTGCCTTCATTTATTTTCCTACCTGAATGGGTTTGCTGCTTTCTTCATTCTGGTGGGGGTGCAAAGTTGCAAGAACTCGATACTGCATACCAACTTTTTATTGGTTCTAATGTGTGCCCTTGTATGGATGTTCATAAGTGACTCAGTCAATTATGTTGTCCTCTTGTTTTGAGTATTATAACTAGTGTTGCAATTAATAGATTTAGCTGAGTCGTTTTGCTATTCTAAACCCGTTTCTTAGAATAAATTTCTGAAAGTGGAATAATGAGTCAAAAGTATTTGCATTTTTAAAGTTGTGGATACATATGGATAAATCAGCAGGGCATGGAAAGAGGTATCCCTAAGCTTTGGTGGGAGTTATTTGGTGAATCCTATCCAAATTATTTCTATCAGGCTGAATGCATCCTGTATGACTTTAAAAGAAAACTGTGCTCACATAAACTTCTTAAGCAGTATCACTTTTGCACATTGCACTGGGGTTGAGGCTCAAAATCTGAAAGGCTTTTTATCCCAGCTGCATAAGCTGATCTGAGATCTAAGAATCATTTCTGGCAGCATTGTGTTGGTCACCAAGTCATCAAAGAATTAAAGACATCTCCAGAGGGCAGAAGATTTTTGAAGCTAAAGGCTTCAAGTCACAGTCGATGCAGTGTGGCTAGGGGGTCACTTGGAAAAGGCAGTCTCAGATTTGAAAGTATTTCCGTTGAAAGTTCAGTCTCAAAAAGCAGCGAAAATTTTAAGTTGGATTTACTTTGGAATATGGTTGGCATTCCCCTTTTTTTGTTGTTTTGGGTTTAACGGTTGACAAAATAGGGTCAGTTCTTGTTGAGGTAGGTCTTGCAGATAACTTTTGATTTTTTTTTTTTTTAAACAAATGACAAATAATGTATCCACAGAAAGTATGTATTTGGGTTAGAATCTCTGCAGAGACATCTGAGTCTCGGCGTGAGAGGTGAACACTCTGACTCGTGTGCGGGTACTAAGACCCCCAGGGTGGCCGGGAACACAGGTAGAGGACCCCGGGCGTAGCGAGAACCGAGAGCCCACATTTCACCGGCCTCTACGCGAGGACGAGCCCACTAGGGTGCCAGCACCGGATCAGCCCGTCCTTTCCTCCAGGGAACGGGAGAGGGCGGAGCCCGCGATAGGGCCCGCCCCGGCTGGCGGCGCGGGCGGCCGGGGCGGGTCTTCCGCCTTGCGAGGGACTACTTTCCGCATCCGGTGGCGGGCGCCGCTGGTGCAGAGCGAGTCGGTGCTGTGCTAGGTGGCGGGCGGGCTGGGTAGCGGCCCGCGCGCTGCGGGAGATGCTGGGAGACAGCTCCGGGACCCGGGAGCGCCAGGCGGAGGGCGACGGGGCAGAGGCTGTTCCTGCGCCGCCTGCCATCGAGTTCCCGGCCGACGGCTCGGACCCCAAGTATGATGGTGAGGGACCCCGAATGCCGCGGCGGCCCTCATCTTGCACCCATCCACCTTCATTCCTGAGCGGGCAGGGCTGCTGCGAGCACCCCCGAGCTTCGCCGCAGCCCCGGGGCGAATTCGGCTGGACCCCGGCCCAGCGATGCAGCGCGGGGGGCGGCGGGCGGGCGGCCTGGGTAAGGTAAACGTTTATTGAAACAAGCGTCCACGACCCACTGGTTTGTTTACGTTTCTGTTTCGTGGTTTCCTCTTTGCGGACTCGGCTCCGGACGTGGTAAGACTTCCCCCAGGCTGCTTTCCAGCTCTCGAGCCCTGTAGTTTTGTCAGACGTTGAGAGTGAATTTTGTAAACTATTAGATGGAGATTTTGCAGACCTTATACGCTGAACAGTTTGGGTTAAGCGTTTAAATTTGTAGCGTCTCACTGACAGGGGAGCTAAAGACTTCTCAGAATGGGGCCGAATGGAAATCACCCTGTTCGGTTTAAAGAAAAACAATGCCCCACGTTTTTTTTTTGGGGGGGGGTGGTGGTGCTAGGCTTTGGTTACTAGGAGATACAGCGTTAAGTCAGGCAAGTTATTTTATAGTGAGAGATACTTAAAACGTTGACTCTAACCACTTCAGAGTATCCACTATTTTATTGAAGGTTCATAGGGCCTTCAATTACTACCACTTGTTTTGGCAGTTTTTAAAATTAAGTTGGGTCATCAGGAATGAATGCATTGATTCAGGGAGGTTTTGGCTTTATGGTAGTTAGGATGATTACAGGGAATACACACTCAGTTGAAGCATGAAACAAACATTAAGATGTTGCAGTGGATTTGAAGGTGCAAGCCAAGTTGGAAAGTTTAATTTATTCCTGAAGTCCTTCGAACTTCACCCCGATACTGTCTATAATTCTTGACCCTAAAGGAGACAAAAGCAGACTGTGGTGGTAATTTAAGGAGGTCATTAACAGAGAGCAGTCTTAAGAAAACTATTTTTTTAAAATGTTTTACTTATTTTTGAGACGGAGCATGAGAGGAGGAGGGGCAGAGAGTCAGGGAGACACAGAATCTGAAGCAGGCGTCAGGCTCTAAGCTGTCAGCACAGAGCCCGATGCGGGCTAGAGCCTAGGAACCTTAGATCATGACCTGAGCTGAAGTCGAAGGCCCAAATGACTGAGCCATCTAGGTGCCTGGAGAGAACTATTTTTTAATGTACTGATTTTTTTTTTCACATGAAACCTGGTTTACTAAGGCAGCTCAGTATTAGGTGAAATGTTAATGTCAGAGGAAAAGTTCCAGCTGTAAACATCCAAGTGTGTGTTTTCTGTAACATTGAGATAAGGTTTTCTGCAAAGGAGAGATCCTATTCTTGAAGGGAATGATCTTAGATAAGCTTTGAAAGACTTCCTTCTCCTAGGTTACTGATAGTACTGTTGTGTTTACGTATTGCCTTTTTTTCCAGAGAGGTCCAGAATATCCAGACATAATGTCTTTTTATGTGAAAAGTAAAGTCGATGGAAAATAGTTTCATTTTTAGCAGACTTAGAAACAGAACAAGTTACAGGATTTCTTGGAGGTCGTCTGTATGATGTGAAGTAGTCACTCTTACAGTTTATGGTAGAGTCAGAAAATTCAGAACCTAAGTCTAACTCTAAAACCTTACTGCATGTCTCCCTCCCCACCCCCCCACCCCAACATGCTGTAGAAGGAGAGCAGCAGTAAGCCTATTGTCAGGCTCTTTGGTTTTTCTTCTTTCATCTGACAGAAGTTTTCCAGAAATTTTGGCTCAGATTAATCCTCCAGGTTTCTCCTTCATTTAATAATGGACCATTTATTCAGATCCTACTTGCCTGAGGAGCCTGAAGTCCGTGATCCTTTTCCTGTTTGTCTACCCATCTCCTTCTTGGCAGAATTCTAGAACTCTAATTCACCTAGGATCTCATACCACTTCTTATTCTTTTGTAAGAGGACCTGGCCTCATCTTTCCTATTAGCCACTTTGATCTCCCTCTTCTGCATGACCAGGATTGAAATGGGAAGCATTCAGTGTCAGCCTTCATTGCCTTTCAGTTTTACTCCTTCCTGCGTTTGGTATTTGTCCACTGGTCTTTTTTTTTTTTTTTTTACAGTTGCTATTTTCCTCTTCTTCTTCTTTTTTAATTGCAAAAAATTTTTTTATTTTTATTTTTTAAACTTATTTTTGAGAGAGACAGGGTGAGCAGGGGAGGGTCAGAGAGAGAGGGAGATACAGAATCAAAAGACAGGCTCCAGATTCTGAGCTAGCTGTCAGCACAGAGCCTGACGCGGGGCTCAAACCCACGAACCCTGAGATCATGACCTGAGCCGAAGTCGGACGCTTAACGTCCAACCCTGCTATTTTCACATGAAACCCAGGCACCCTGCTATTTTCTTGATTTAGTTGGTTCATTTGACTCCACTGATAGTTCTTTTTTTGTTTTGTTTTTCGTATTAAAAAGTAGAAGTTAATTATTTTAGAAAGTAGGGAAGTATGAGTATAGAGAAGCAGAAAACCGTCCTAACCATCAGCTCACCATTGTTGGCAAATCAATATATTAAAAAAATTTTTTTTCACATTACAGAGTATGTTGAAATTATAGAAAAACCTAAAGAAGAAAATTTAAAAACCACAATCTGATTACCCAGAGATTACTGTTTTCATTTTGGCATAGCTAGAGACAATTTATTTGATGACTTGCATTTAAATCTATTGTTGGCCGGGCGCCTGGATGGCTTAGTCAGTTTATTGTCCAGCTTCTGATTTCAGCTCAGGTCATGATCTCCAGGTTCGTGGGATTGAGCCCTGTGTCAGGCTCTGCGCTGAGCATGGAGCCTTCTTAAGATTTTTCTCCCTCTGCCCCTCTCTCATGCACATGCGCTGTCTCTCTCGTAAAAAGTGATCTTGTCAAAGATATCTTGAATGGGTTAAAGATTTCTATCTGAGTTTGTCCAAATAAGATAAAAATTTAGAGAAATCATTCAGAAAAATTTAAGGAAATAAAGGAAAAAGAGGTGAAAGTCATCTGTACTCCCATTCCAAATGATTCACCACTAACAATTTAGTATATTCATTTGCAGATATTAATGAGGACTGCTGTAAAGCCAGGTGGATTTCTAGATACTAAGATCCTACTTAAAAAAAAAATTAAAAAGAAAAAAAGGGCGCCTGGGTGGCTTAGTCCGTTGAACATCTGACTTTGGCTTAGGTCATGATCTCGCAGTTCGTGGGTTTGAGCCCTGCGTCGGGCTCTGTGCTGACAGCCAGCTTGGAGTGTAGAGCCTGTTTTGGATTCTGTGTCTCCCTCTCTCTCTGACCCTCCCCTGCTTGCGCTCATTTGCTCTCTCTCTCAGAAATAAATAAAACATTAAAAAAAATTTTTCTTTTAAGAATCTAGATCCTAAGGATCAAACAGGCAGACTGTAAAACAGCATGTTCACTGTAATTTCATTTCCTGTACAAATTCTATTGATATATTGTTGAAAACAAGGGGGAGAGATTTTGTCTGTTTTGTTTTTTCTATTGTATATATATTTATATAGCTATGAAATAAATGCATTTTTAAATTATAATCATAGTATGATAAACCTTTTATGTTCTGCTTTGTGATGCTTAATTATTTTGAGAGAGAGAGGAGCAGGCAAAGGGCAGAGAGTGGGAGAAAGAGAATCTGAAGCAGGCTCTGTGCTGTCAGCTCAGAGCCTTACTCGACTCAGGGCTCAATCTCACCAACCATGACATCATGACCTGAGCTGAAATCAAGAGTCAGATGTTTAATCCACTGAGCCTCCCACAAAAGTCTTTATTGATACCTGATTATTTCTTTAGACTACATGTACAGAAGTAGGATTTGTCGGGTTAAAGAAATACATTAAAAAAAAAGTTTTTTGTTTTTTGTTTTTTTAAAATTTTTTTTTAATGTTTTTTTTTTATTTATTTCTAGGAGAGAGAGAGAGACAGCATGAGCAGGGGAGGGTCAGAGAGAGAGGGAGTCACAGACTGAAACAGGCTCCAGGCTCTGAGCTGGCAGTCAGCACAGAGCCCGACGCGGGGCTCGAACCCATGAACCGCGAGATCATGACCTAAGCAAAAGTCGGATGCTTAACCGACTAAGCCACCCAGGCGCCCCTAAAAAAAAAAAAGTTTTGATACATTTTGATTAAATGATGAACAGAGAGGTTGTATTGGTTTGTATGGGACTATCTTGCCTCACCTTCATTAGTATTACTGCTTTATTCTTGCTCCTTTGACTGGATAATGGGCTATTCATGATTATCTTTTTATACACCATCTCATTTCCAGCAAGTGCATAATATCCTGTGGTATGTATATAACTTACCTAGCAGGTTTTCAGTATTCTAAACAGTGGTATGCTAAACATCTTATATATTTGTTGTGCTTTGTTTACTTATTTTCTTGGTGGATGTTTCCAAAAACTAGAAGTGCTGGGTCAAATATTTGTACATTTTGAATTCTGTATTTATTACCAGAAGTTGCAAACACTTTTACCACCTTGTGATTGAGAATGTCTGCTTTTCTGTGCCTATAACAATACCATGTATTCCAGGATTTGATTTTTTTTAAATGTTCATTTATTTTTGAGAGAGAGAGAGAGAGAGTCAGAGCCGGAGCAAGAGGGACAGAGAGAAAGGAGACACAGGATCCGAAGTGGGCTGAGCTAAAGTTGGAAGCTTAACCGACTGAGCCACCCAGGTGCCCCTCCAGGCTTTAAATAGTTACCAATCTAATGGCAAATTCTGGTACCATAATTATATTAATGTATATGTCATTAGTTACTAGTTATGTTAAACCTATTTGAATTTTAACTGTGCTTCATTTTCTTACTAGCTTATAAGAGCTCTGTATAAATTTTACTATCTTTTCTTTTTTGTGTCATGTACAGCACAGATCTATGTACTATATCTGAATTTGTGATTCACGTTTTAACTTTAAGATGTCTTTACATAGAGAAATTTTTACATGGGCACGTTTTTCATTCTTTCCTCACCCCCATACTTGGTTAAGTTTTCATTTAAAACCAATAGCACATCTCCATACCTCATAGGTGTTCTTTTGGTCTCCTTACAAGTCAGAGAGGAAATTGGTGATGAAGTCTGGATTTAGAAACTGACTTTTCCAGGACCTTAATGGATTATAGAGGAGGGTGGAATAGAATATTTAAGATGGGGAGGCTTTTTAACAGATGTAGGATGTGTGTTCTCTGGTTCTGCAGGGCATTTCCAATTGAACGGGCCCACAATTGGAATGATCACAAGGTCTCCTCTTTCTTCTAACAGCCCCTCTTACAGTTTTCACTCCCATTAACGCCTCCATCCTCCTTTTCCTCGTGTTGTATAATTGGCCAGTGCGTTTCTTTCTTGACCTCTCTGGGACGTGTTCTTTCCTCCATGTTTCTTTCATTTACCTCCTTTACTAGGCTCTTGTGACTGTTGCATGTCCCTTCCTGTCTATCTGTTTCCTGTTCCAGAACAGTTTCCTTAGACATTTTTCCTTCTGACTGCTTTTGGCCTATTCAGTGACATATTAAATAAAGAGTAAATGAGAACTTACAACCTTCAGCTTGAAGTGCCAACTCGTTCATCTGCTTGGGCTTGTTTAGCGGAGAGGACAGGCTCAGGGGCGCCTGTGAGGCTCAGTCAGTTACGCATTCGACTCTTGGTTTCAGCTCGAGTCATGACCTCACAGTTGGGGAGTTTGAGCCCCGTTTTGGGGTCTGCCCTGAGAGCATGGAGCCTGCTTGAGATTTTCTCTCTCCCTCTCTCGTTCTGCCCCTCCCGTGCTCGCTTGCTCTCTTTCAAAATAAATGAACTTCGCTTTGGGAGTTATTCTGATCTATCTGCTTACAAGTTCGCTAACCTCTTTATGAGATCTGTAAAGTGAGAACGGTAACATTTCCTTTCCACTGTTTTTGTGAAGATTGAATGAGCTTGTGCACATGAAACACCTGGTGTACACATAGCATATCCCCCAGGTAGTTTCTGTCCTTCCTCCCTTGACCTCGTTGCGCGGCCAAACTTGCTTCTTCATGCGTGGGCTTCGGCTGTCCTCTTGAAGGAAAAAAGCCATCCTGTTGCCTTTCATTTGCTTGAATGTTTAGGTATTCATTTACCTAGTTCTGCCTTTGCACCTGTCATTACTACCACACTCTCCCCCTCCCCCCTCCATGGCATCCCTCTGCTAGTCTTCCAGCTTCCAGAGTTTGACTCCAAACTCAGTTCTGGAAAGTCTGTCTTGATTAACCCCACTGGGCATAACTACCGTTTTGTGTTTTTATTTCCTTAGATGTAAATAGTTTGTGTTGCATTAATTGGAATCTGCTATTTTGTCATTATGAGATAGGTTTACTGTTTTTTTTCCTCTCTCAATTTGTAGAATCCGATGTTCCAGCGGAACTTCAGGTGTTGAAAGGACCCCTCCAACAGCCGACTTTCCCTTTCGTGGTTGCGAACCAACTGCTGCTTGTCTCCTTGCTCGAGCACTTGAGCCATGTGCATGAGCCAGACCCTCTGCGCTCAAGACAGGTGTTTAAATGTTAGTAACGCTACATCTTGCCAAATAAGCCTCGCAGAAATACTATGTTGTTTGATGTTGTGGGTCTGAGAAGCAGCTGGTATGTAAACATTTGAAATAACTGTTAATAGTTTCTATTTCTTGGATGCATTTTATATTTTCCTTTGGGTAATTGCTTACGAATGTAGTCATCGAGGACCCCAAAAGACTAATAACCATGTAATTGTGTGTATTTAAACAAATAAAACGTAGTTTTCTTGTCTTTACAACATGTCCGTTCATATAATTTTTGAAGGTCTGCCATGGTTTCATTGGTGAACAGGAAAACAAAAATCACAGGTGCTCGTCCTGAACTAGTTTTTTTTTCTTTTTAATTTCTTTTAATGTTTATTTATTTTTGAAGGAGAGAGAGACAAGAGTATGTGTGGGGAAGGGACAGAGACAGAGGGAGACACAGAATCGGAAGCAAGCTCCAGGCTCTGAGCTGTCAGCACAGAGTGCAATGTGGGGCTTGAACTCACGATCTGTGAGATCATGACTGAGCTGGAGTTGGACGCTTAACTGACTGAGCCACCCAGGCGCCTCATTCTGAACTAGTTCTTGACCAGAGCCCTGGAGGAGCCGCATGTTATGTTGTTGAACAGGAAACTGTTTTCCTCTATGCACTGGATACTTCTGACACCGAATGTGTGGGTGTTTTCCCGTGCTGACCAGTTCTCTGACATCATCTGGGTGTCCTGCAATTCAGTTTAGTTCTGACACTGTCTTCTTGGAGTTATTATCAGATCCCACAGGTTAAGGGTTCAGTCCCACAGACTGCCTTCATTTTGGATGCCAATTGGCAAGTAGTGGATCCCCAGTGTCCATGGGTTACCTGTATTTGTGTCCAACTTGGGTATAAATTGTTAACTGTAAGAGGTTGATCTCTCTGGTTTAATAATTTGCTATAATGGCTCTCAGTACTTGGGGAGACACTTCTGCTTATTGGTTTATTATACAACAGAGGGTATGATAACCGATACAGGTGAACAGCCAGATGAAGAGGCACATAGGATGAGGACCAGTAGGGTCCAGAGTACGGGAGCTTCTGTCCCCCTGGAGTTGGGGTGCATTACTCTCTTGGTGGTTGGATGTGTTCCCCCAGAAGCTCCCGGAGTCCTCCATCTGAAGGAGTTTATGGAGACTTCGTCACGGTGGCATCATCAATTATTAACTCAATCCCCTGCTCTTTTCTCCCTGGAAAATGGAGGGGTGGAGCTGAAAGTTCCAAGCTTCTCATCAAGGCTTGGTCTTTCTGGTGACCTGTCCCCATTTGAAGCTCCCTTGGGGACCCCCAGTCATCTCGTCAGTGTAACAAAGACACTCACCACACTGGAGATTCCAAGGGTCTTAGAAGCTCTTGTGTCAGGAACTGAGGGTGAAGACCAAATATTGGAACAAAAGATGCTCCTTGCACCCTCAGCACTTGGGAAATCACAAGAATTTTAGGATCTGTGTGAGATTTAGGAGATAAGACCAAGTATGTTTCCTATTGTACCACAATGGTTGGAATGTTTATTTTTATTGTTGCCATAGGTTATGTGTATGAAAAACTTGGGCCCAGAGGTGAGCAGGATGACAGATTATGTTTCTGGCCCAGCTCGTCGAGAGCTTTGTGGCTTCTTTAATAGCTCTGGCCAGCCACAGACTCTACCAAAAAAGTCTTAAGTCTTGTTTAGTGTTAGGAATCCTCAAACTTATAGATACCTTTATGTGATCTTAGTATGGGATGTTTTTAGTTACAGGCAGATGATTATTTCAATGAGCTCGGTGGGACATGGAAAATGTATGAATGTACACTTAGTTTTTTGAACTAGTGGTGGGGAGGTGGGTTGTGCAAAAGGAGGTGTTCTGTAGGCTCCAGAACATTGGTAGCTGGGGATTATTGTATTGAGCTCATTGAATAGTAAAGCAGATTATAGTGATCTTTAAGTAGTAATTGTGTTCCTAATTAAAGCAAATCTGAAATCTTGGTGATTTTAAGAGATCTCTGAATTCCTTTTTAGGCGGCTGAACTTTTAAAATATACTTAAAATGTTTCTGATGTCATACAATTAGTTGATAATCTAATGAAGTTGTCCATATAGAAAAATAAGAATTTTCTCTATGGTGTGTATGTGTGTGTGTGTGTGTACGTACGTGTGTGGTTTATGAATAAATAAAGGCCAAGGATTCTTTTTTTTTTTTTTAATGTTTTATTTATTTTTAGGAGAGAGAGAGACAGCGTGAGCAGGGGAGGGTCAGAGAGAGAGAGAGTCACAGGCTGAAACAGGCTCCAGGCTCTGAGCTGGCAGTCAGCACAGAGCCCGACGCGGGGCTCGAACCCATGAACTGCGAGATCATGACCCAAGCGAAAGTCGGACGCTTAACCGACTAAGCCACCCAGGCGCCCCATGGCCAAGGATTCTTTAGAAATTTTTTTTTCTGAGGAGCCTGGTATTGTGACTTTCCCCTTGGTATTTGGTCTTTATGCATGTGTGCTCTTTGGTGGCTAGAGAGATGTCCATTATCAAGAACAACTTTTGTTGTGCGTTCTTTTTTTTAAATTATTTAATTATTTTTTTTTTACAAATAGTTTATTGTCAAGTTGGTTTCCATATAACACGCAGTGCTCATCTCCACAGTGCCCTCCTCCATGTCCATCTCCCCCCTACCCCCCCCATCAGTCCTCAGTTTGTTCTCATCATTCAAGAGTCTCTCATGGGTTGCCTCTCTCCCTCTCCCCCACCATTTCTCCCCTTCTTCTCCCCCATGGTCCTCTGTTAAGTTCCTCTTAATCCTCCTATACGTGTAAACATATGCTATGTGTCCTTCTCTGCCTGACTTATTTCACTCAGCATAACACCCTCAAGGCCCATCCATGTTGCTACACATGGCCAGATTTCATTCTTTCTCATTGCCATGTAGTATTCCATCGTATAGATAAACCACATCTTGATCCATTCGTCCGTTGATGGACACTTAGACTCTTTCCATGTTTTGGCTATTGTTGAGAGTGCTGCTATGAACATTGGGGTATATGTGCCCCTATGCATCAGCACTCCTGTATCCACTGGGTAAATTCCTAGCAGTGCTATTGCTGGGTCCTAGGGGAGTTCTATGGTTAATTTTTTGAGGAACCTCCACACTGTGTTCCAGAGGGGCTGTGCCAGTTTACATTCCCACCAACAGTGTAGGAGGGTGCCTGTGTCTCCACATCCTCGCCAGCATCTAGAGTTCTCTGATTTGCTCATTTTAGCCACTCTGACTGGCATGAGGTGGTATCTCAGTGTGGTTTTGATGTGTATTTCCCTGATGAGGAGGGATGCTGAGCATCATTTCATGTGTCTGTTGGCCATCTGGATGTCCTCTTTGGAGAAGTGTCTGTTCATCCCATTTCTTCACTGGGTTGTTTGTTTTTTGGGTGTGGAGTTTGGTGAGTTCCTTATAGATTTTGGATATAAACCCTTTATCTGATATGTCATTTGCAACTATCTTTTCCCATTCCGTTGGTTGCCTATTAGTTTTGTGGATTGTTTTCTTTGCTGTGCAGAAGCTTTTAATGTTGATGAGGTCCCAGTAGTTCATTTTTGCTCTTGATTCCCTTGCTTTGGGGGATGTGTCAAGTAAGATGTTGCTGCGGTGGAGGTCAAGGAGGTTGTTTCCTACTTTCTCCTCTAGGGTTTCGATGGTTTCCTGTCTCACGTTCAGGTCCTTTATCCATTTTGAGTTTATTTTTGTGTATGGTGTGAGAAAATGAACTAGTTTCATTCTTTTGCATGTTGCTGTCCAGTTCTCCCAACTTCGTATGTTAAAAAGGCTGTCTTTTGGGGCGCCTGGGTGCTTAGTCGGTTAAGCGTCCGACTTTCGCTTAGGTCATGATCCCGCAGTTCGTGGGTTCGAGCCCCGCGTTGGGCTCTGTGCTGACTGCCAGCTCAGAGCCTGGAGCCTGCTTCAGACTCTGTGTCTCCCTCTCTCTCTGACCCTCCCCTGCTCACGCTGTCTCTCTCTCTCTCGCCTAGAAATAAATAAAACATTAAAAAAATTTAAAAAAAAAAGGCTGTCTTTTTTTCATTGGATATTCTTTCCTGCTTTGTCAAAGATTGGTTGGCTGTATACCTTTGGGTCCAGCTCTGAGTTCTCAGTTCTATTGCATTGGTCTGTGTGTCTATTTTTGTGCCAATACCATACAGTCTTGATGATGACATCTTTGTAGTAGAGGCTAAAGTCTGTGATGGTGATACCTCCCGTTTTGGTTTTATTTTTCAGTATTACTTTGGCTATTCGGAGTCTTTTATGGTTCCATACAAATTTTAGGATAGTTTGTTCTAGTTTTGAGAAGTATGCGGGTGCAATTTTGATTGGGATTGCATTGAATGTGTAGATTGCTTTGGGTAGTAATGACATTTTAACTATATTCTTCCGATCCATGAGCATGGAATGTTTTTCCATTTCTTCGTGTCTTCTTCAATTTCTTTCATAAGTTTTCTATAGTTTTCATCATACAGATCTCTTGTATCCTTGGTAAGGTTTATTCCTAGGTATTTTATGGTTTTTTGTGCAATTGTGAATGGGATCAGCTTCTTGATTTCTCTTTCTGTTGCTTCATTATTGGTGTATAAGAATGCGACCGATTTCTGTATGTTGATTTTGTACCCTGCAACTTTGCTGAATTCTTGGATCAGTTCTAGTAGGCTTCTGGTGGAGTCTGTCAGGTTTTCTATGTAGAGTATCATGTTGTCTGAGAAAAGTGAAAGTTTGACTTCCTCTTTGCCAATTCTGATGCCTTTGATTTCCTTTTGTTGTCTGATGGCTGATGCTAGGACTTCCAGCACTATGTTAAACAGCAGTGGTGACAGTGGACATCCCTGTCGTGTTCCTGATCTCAGGGGGAAAGCTCTCAGTTTTTCCTTGTTGAGGATGATGTTAGCTGAAGGCTTCTCATAGATGGCTTTGATGATATTTAAGTAGGTTCCTTCTATCCCGACTTTCTCTAGAGTCTTTGTTAAGAAGGGATGCTGTATTTTGTCAAATGCTTTTTCTGCATCTATCGACAGGATCGTATGCTTTTTATCTTTCCTTTTGTTGATGTGATGTATCACATTGACTTGTGAATGTTGAACCAGCCCTGTAACCCAGGAGTGAATCCCACTTGATCTTGATGGAGAATTGTTTTTATGTGCTGTTGGATTCGATTTGCAAGTATCTTGTTGAGGATTTTTGCATACATATTCATCAAGGATATTAGCCTGTAGTTCTCTTTTTTTGCTGGATCTCTGTCTGGCTTGGGATCAGAGTGATACTGGCTTCATAAAATGAGTCCGGGAGTTTTCCTTCGATTTCTGTTTTTTGGAATAGCTTGAGAAGAATTGGTATTAATTCTGTTTTAAACGTCTGGTAGAATTCCCCAGGGAAGCCATCAAGTCCAGGGCTCTTGTTGGGAGATTTTTGATAACTGATTCGATTTCTTCACTAGTTATGGGTCTGTTCAGATTTCCTATCTCTTCCCATGTGAATTTGGTAGTGATTGTGTGTTTAGGAATTTGTCCATTTCTTCTAAGTTGTCCAGTTTGTTGGCATATAATTTTTCATAGTATTCCCTGATAATTGCCTGTATTTCTGAGGGGTTGGTTGTAATAAGTCCATTCCCATTCATGATTTTGTCTATTTGGGTGCTCTCTCTTTTCTTTTGGAGAAGCCTGGCTAGAGGTTTGTCAATTTTGTTTATTTTTTCAAAAAACCAACTCTTGGTTTCATTGATCTGTTCGATTGTTTCTTTGGTCTCTATGTTGCTTATTTCTGCTCTGATTTTTACTATTTTTCTTCTTCTACTGGGCTTGGGGCGTTCTTGTTGCTCTGCCTCTAGTTCCTTTAGGTGAGCTGTTAGATTTTGGACTTGCACTTTTTCTAATTTCTTGAAATAGGCCTGGAGTGCAATGTACTTTCCTCTTAGGACTGCCTTTGCCGCATCCCATAGACTCTGGATTGTTGTGTTTTCATTTTCATTTGTTTCCATATATTTTTAAATTTCTTCTCTAATTGCCTGATTGGCCCATTCATTCTTTAGTAGGGTGTTTTTTAACCTCCATGTTTTGGAGACTTTTTTGGAGAAGTTTTCCAGACTTCTTCCTGTGATTAATTTCAAGTTTCAAAGCATTATGATCTGAGAGTGTGCATGGTATGATCTCAATTCTTTTATGTTTATTGAGGGCTGCTATATGTTCCAGTATGTGATCTATCTTGGAGAATGTGCCATGCGCACTTGAGAAGAAAGTGAATTCCCTGGCCTCAGGATGTAGAGTTCTTAATATATCTGTCAGATCCATCTGGTCCTGTTGTGCATTCTAATAACATTTTCACTCTTGCCTCTTTCGGACCTCATTGCCTTTCAGCAAAAGGGGATGTGTTTGAATGTCAGAAGACTAGTAGTAAATTTACATTTTTTTTCTTGCCTTTTTAAAAACAGCTTAGTGCTTTACCCACCAGCTAGGCATGGTAAACAGGTGAGTGCTCGATATAAGATAAGTAATTGCAGATGTGTTCCTGATCAGCAAGTGCCAATTCCTTCTCTGTTATCGGCTCAAAATCCAAACTGTAACGTGTGTATAAACATAACTTTTTTCTTTCAGAGGTTGTTTTTTTTTTTTTTTTTTTTTGGATAGAGGCTATTATTACTCTTTAGTCTCCTTAAAATTGTCGTTTTATTGCTGGCCTTTCTAATACTAGTTTTCCGTGTTCTTTCTAGTGCTTTGTCAGACCTTCATCAAAATGGGGCTGCTGTCGTCTTTTACCTGTAGCGATGAGTTTAGCTCGCTGAGACTCCATCACAACAGAGCCATCACCCATTTGATGAGGTCCGCCAAAGAGAGAGTTCGTCAGGTAAGTGCTCTCCATATATGACAAAAACATTTTAATTTCAGGAGAAATTAAGGCATTTTAAAGCCTTGATTATAATGCAGGTTTATGAAAATGTTAACCTTAATTTATCCAACAAATATTTATTGGACGACCACTGTGCATTAGGCTCTCTTGTAGGAGCTGGGTTTCAGGCAGCAAACAAAAAAGATGAAAACACCTGTCCTCATGGAGCTTATGGTTTTTTTCTTGAGTTTATGTTCTGATGAGGAACAGTCAGCAACAGAAACATAAAAATATATAAAGATAAATAGGGTGTTACACGGTGGTATTAAGGAGAAGCATTAAGCAGTGAAAGGAATTAGAAAATGTGTGAGTTATATACAAAGTGGCCAGTTATTTGAGGGAGGAGCTGAAGCTGAGTGCGAGCCATGCACCGCCTGGAGGAGGAGCATTCTAGGCAGAGCAACAGCGATTCCCGAGGTGGAGTGTGCTTTGCCCACCAGAAGCCATGCGGCTGGAGCATAGGCCAGAGGAGAGTATGGAAGAGGCAGGGAAGGAGGGCAGCGAGACAGACAGACAGAGTAGGATCTTGAGACCGTTTTAACATCTTTGGTTTTTACACCGAATAAAATGGGAAGCATTACAGGATTTTGAGCCAAGGAGTGACGTGATCTGACTTACCTTTTAATGCCTCCCCTGTCCCCTCCGCTGCTGTGTTGAGTCTAGATGGAGGCAAGGGCAGAAGCAGGGAGACAGGTGGTCATAGGCAGTGGAGATGTGAGAAGTGGTCCGTTTATTTTGAGGTAAAGCGAGAACTACTTGCTGATGGAGCTCTTTGGTAAGTTTTCAACGTTCTCTGTGGGTGGCCAGAATATAGCTTTTTCAGTAGTGATCTTTTGGTTAAGAGAGAAGTGTTTTCCATCGTAAACCCTATAAACCCCTAGATGATACTGAAAAAGCCAGAGTGTTCTTCTTTCTTGAAATGTTGTTTGAGCATTTGGGACTGTTAACATGACATGAACGTCACATGAATTTTGTGAGATTCCTCATTCCATAAATTTTTCAAAATGCTTTTAAAAGCAATTTTCTGATTTTAGGATCCTTGTGAGGATAATTCTCATATCCAGAAGATCAGGTATGTGTTAAATACTTTTGTGGTTGTGCAGAGAGTAAGCTATGCAAAAGAAATGAAGAACTAATCCTGAATTAATCAGAAATGAGTTTTGAGGTTAAAAATAATGCAGTTAGTAGTTTATGAAAATTAAAAGCTTTTTCTCAGAAATTAGTTACTGTTCCAAGATTTGCTTTACTTCTCATTCTCCCTCCACCCCCATCCTGTGTGGATGCCATAAAGCCCCCCCCTTTATTGAGTGCACTGACCTCCAGTCTCTCTCAGCGGAACAACATTGAATTTTGGCTATAGGTAGGAGATGCTAGTCTAAAATCTGTAATTGGTCTCATTAAGAAATTTAAGTTAATTTATTACTGAGCTCAGCTAATCAAATGCTGCATGTTAGTTATCCTTAGGATTCCTGCTTTACATTGATAATTTCTAATTGGAATGCTAATTACTGGTAACGTACTTGATTAATGATCCCTTTGCTCTCTTTATTTTTTCCCTCCTTGCTGTCTTTATTACATGTTGATTTGCTCAGCAAATATTTTTTTCCTAGAGAATGTTAAGTGTCATCTTTTCAAATCATTGTAATTTAGTGATAAGTAAGGTTCGGTAAGTTAATGATACAGTGAACCTGAAATACCCTGGATACTTGGTTCTCGTGTGTTTTGATATTGATTGGTTGTTTGTATTTCACTTTTAGATCAAGGGAAGTAACCTTCGAAGCACAGACTTCACGTTATCTAAATGAATTTGAAGAGCTTGCTGTCTTAGGAAAAGGTGGATACGGAAGAGTGTACAAGGTTGTTTTCCACATCCTTGCTTTGATCTCCTACTCTGAATAAGTGTACTTGGAGAAGTTTTCCTCATGATTATTATTTAAAGCGCTCAAAGGAAATTCCTAGAAATCACGTAGGTTTACTTTTCACAGAAATCGTCATTTGCAGGGAAGCAGGCAGCTTTTAACTTTTTCCCAACCACATTGGTGGTTTGGGCGGATTCCGGAAACGATATTAATTTTCTTGACAGCGTATCACTGAAGAAAGTTGTGGTTTTGTATTTTGGGCCTTATGGAGTATTTTTGCTAATGTCCCCATATTTCATAACTAGAGGCTCTAGGAGTTGGGATCGCACTGCAGTTTGGAAGCTTTTAGTCCAGCTGGCTATGGCCGACTTCCCTGAACATAGTAAAGAGGAGGCTTGTCTTTCGCTTAATCTTATCTGTTTAGCTAGTTTGGATCCCGAGCTCAGGTTAAAATAACTTTCTCTGTTCAGTTGGAATTTAATGGCACAATGTTCTTTTCTCTTTTCCTCTACTTTTTAGGTCAGGAATAAATTAGATGGTCAGTATTATGCAATTAAGAAAATCCTGATTAACGGTGCAACTAAAACAGATTGTATGAAGGTATGGATTTTTAAGTGTATCCATTTTGAGTAATTGAGTATTTAAGTCCTATTGAAAGAGTTACGTATGTGTGTGTATTTGGCAAATACTAGATGCTGTGGGGTTTTTTTTTTAGGGGGGTTAATTTTTATTTAAATTCTATTTAACATGTTCTACTGGTATCAGGTGTACAGTATAGTGGTTTCACAGTTCCATACGTCACCCAGTGCTCATTAGGCTCTGATATATTTTTTTTAATTAAAAAAAATTGTTTTATTGATACTAGGTTTTGTGGATTGCCAAGTTTACTGATTGGGTTATAGTGAAATAAACATCAAAACTACAATTTTATTTGACTTAATTTTTTTAAGTTTATTTTGAGAGAGAGAGAGTGCAAGCAAGGGAGGGGCAGAGAAAGGGTGTGAGAGAGAGAGAGAGAGAGAGAGAGTTCCAGGCAGGCTCTGTATTGTCATTGTGGAGCCCGATGTAGGGCTTGATGTCACCAACTGTGAGACTGTGACCTGAGCTGAAACCAGGAGTTGAACTCTCAACCGACTGAGCCACCCAGGTGCCCCTGACATAATTTTTTATGGTCACTCCTCACCACATTTCAAGATTGTTGCTGGGGACATTAATTTTTAAAGGAAATTATTCATACACAGTATAGCTTCTTATGAAGATATGAGCTCACAGGTTCTGGTCTTCCCCCTGACATGTTGTATGGTCCTGGGCAAATGACCTAGTCCTCTAAGCCCCTTCTGTCACCTGTCCTTGACATAGTGGTGACAGCAATAGTTTTATTTACCTTCAGGGACTGGACTTCATAGTATATGTGCTGCTGAAGCGAGCACTGGACTTACTGGTAGGAGTAAAATGCAAGAATGAATATAAATGGACTATTTAAATTATAAAGCACTAGGTATGTGTATATTCCTTTGTCGCTATAACAATTCCATTTGTCTCAATAATATTACGATTATCTTAACATAGTTTAGGTTCCTTGTTCAGATGGATTTTTATTGTTTTGCTCTGAAACAAGTGGTATTTTTTTTTTTTTCAAGTGGTATTTTTTTTAAAATAGTTTATTGTCAAGTTGGTTTCCATATAACAGCCAGTGCTCATCCCCACAAGTGTCCTCCTCCCCACTTCCTTCCCCCCTACACCCATCAGTCCTCAGTTTGTTGAAACAAGTGGTATTTTGGTATCATGGACATTTAACCAGTGGTGCGTGAATGCTGGATGTAAGTGTTCCTCTGTAGGTGCTGCGGGAAGTGAAGGTCCTGGCTGGCCTTCAGCATCCTAGCATCGTGGGCTACCACACTGCTTGGATAGAACATGTTCATGTGGCCCACAAACAAGGTAAGCAGCTGCAGATGATGTCGCTGAAGGGCTGGAAAACCGCAGCCCTTGTCTCCCCCCTCCCCCCCCCCCGCCTTTTGATGTATCCCACAAGTGGAGAGTGTGTTTTCTTAACATTTTTAAGTAGTTTAAAAGGAATCAAAAGAAGGGTGTTTTGTGAAAGTTACCTGAAATTCAGATTTCACATCAGTAAGCAAAGTTGGTTAGGTCACAGACCTCATCCATTTGTGTATCGTCTGTGGCCGCTTTTGCACCGTAGCCACAGAGCCCTGTAGCTGTGGCGAGCCCTGTAAGGCCCACAGGACCAATGGGAGCTACTCTCAGGTCTTCTGCACAAAGTTGGTTCCCTGCCCACACTCTGGGCATAGCTGAATGGCTCTGTTTTTATAGTTCCTAAAATTTGCCAGGCATTTGAATAAGCTTGTTGTATTTTGCCAGAAAGCATTAACATTTTTAGACTTGTGGTCTCATTTGGTGTTATTTTATTTAAAAAGTTGTTTTTAATGTTATTTTGTTTTTGAGAGACAGAGTGAGACAGAGGATGAGTGGGGGAGGGGCAGAGAGAGAGGAAGACACAGAATTTCAAGCAGGTTCTAGGCTCTGAGCTATTGGCACAGAGCCTGATACAGGGCTCGAACTCATGAACCAGGAGATCATGATCTGAGCCGAAGTCAAACGCTCAACTGACTGAGCCTCCCAGGTGCTCCTCATTTGGTGTCATTTTAGCTCTGCCTTTGACTATGACTTAGAAAGCTGGGCCGCTTGAAGATCTGTTTTTGTTTTTGTTTGGCAGATAGAATATCCATTCAGTTGCCATCTCTGGAAGTGATCTCCAACGAAGAGGACCACAGGTATGTGGACTGCTGTTTGGTTTGACAGGTTAGGTATAACCTGCATTGGGTTGTCTTTGTTGGTTTGCCCATTTTCAGTACAAATGTTAAATTGTTTTCTCCTCCTAGCCATTTATTGTCGGTGTTTTCAGTTAGTGTTGCTGCTAGAGAGATTTGATGCTGTTTACTTCAGGAGTTTACCAGTTAAGATTCTGAGGGCTTGAGGAGACAGCTGAGTTACTCTTGATCTCTTTTTTACATTGGTTTGTAGCTTTAGTGGTTATTTTTTTCCTTCCAGAAATCAGTCTGTTAACAATGACGAAAGTAACAGTTCATCCATTATCTTTGCGGAGTTCACGTCAGAGAAAGAAAAGTCCTTAGGAGAAAATGGCATTGAAAATCAGAATAACAGATTGGTGAATTATGCAACCAGTGTGGTTACAAGAGATGCCAGTGAATTGGACTCATCCGGTTTGCTCCAGGGAAATGGTTTGGCTGATTTGCCTTCCACATCGATTGTGGAACATCAGCTGCCACTCAGGCATCATTCCGACTTAGAAGAGAATTTCACATCCACGGAGGAGTCTTCTGAAAACTTAAGTTTGTTGGGACAGACAGAGGTAGGTAACTTTCCCAGAACCTACCGACGCTTTGATGCTCACCCATAGCAACTGTTTCGAGGACTGTGAGCAGCTGTGGCCTCCTGCTGGCCCCCCTCCCCCGCACCCCTCCCCTACTGACTGCCTGCCTCACCTGCCTCTCCTGTCGCTCTTCTTCTGCCTTCGTCAGCCTCTCCCCTCCTGGCCTGTGGCCCTCGTTTTGGGTCTTCTCTGTTTTGTTGGCTCCTACTAATCCCTTTCTGGCCTTCTCTAGGTGTTCTCATTTGCTCCCCCCCTGCCCCCCCCGGGGCTGGAAGTATTGTTTGCACGGTTTCTGTTGCATGTTAGCATCATGCTGTACATGTATGTTTACACGTAAAGATTTTCTGTATTTTGGAATAGGACTTTAGGAGAGAGGAGAGAGAGACCAAGTCTGTTTACGGGACACTCTTATTGAGGGTCACGCTAATATGTTGGTGAGATGCCTACATGCTCTCGCCCACATGCTCTTGAGTATTAGTGTTAGAAAACAAACCTGAAACATTACAGCGTCTGCATGTAATCTCACATGCTGGAATCACAGAGCTGTATGCCGTCTGTACATACACACACACACAATGAGCTCTCGTTGCCCAGGAATATGTGACTCTGTGCATGTGCTTTCCACAAAACACAAAACTTTGATGAGATTCTCCTGAATACAAAGGAGTTGAGTTTGAGGGACTGTTCATAGAAACCATTTCATTTCCTTGTATTACATTTGGGGAATTTTCCTCAGCCCCTAAACAAACAGGCTCTAGCAAGCTTAATTTTTGCTTACCTTTTTCTCAGACAAGTTACTTGTGGACACAGCGAAGCCACCACAGTGCGTATATGTTGAGGTGTTCGGAAAATAGAATACTACACCGCCATTCTTTGACTCGGTGTCTTAGCTTTAGAAACTCTTTGTGTCGTGAGCAGACGAAATAGCTTCCGCCCCCATGCTTCTGTGTCCCGTTCAGGAGCCACTGCCCTTCTACAGCTGGGCCTACCTCAGCCCCCTTGGGTTATGACACTCCGTTTGTGGTATTCCTTTATTTCTCTGTCTCCTTCACTAGACTGTGGGGCTTCTTGGGCAGACATACACCTGTCCCCTCTTTCCTGAGGATTTAGCCCAGTGCTTGGCCTAGAGGAGGCAGGTGAGTATCCGTTAGACTAAATGACGTGAGCAAATTGTGCACAGGTGGGAGCCAGCCATGTCGCCCCCCAGGTGCAGTACCACCTGATGCTGCATATCCAGATGCAGCTGTGTGAGCGCTCGCTGTGGGACTGGATAGTCGAGAGAAACCAGCGGGGCCGGGAGTTCGTGGATGAGTCTGCCTGTGAGTACTGTACGTAGCTGCAAACGCTGAGCTGGGAAGTGAAGACACTGGGCGGGTCTTCCGGTGCAGGGACTCCCTCCAGGTGCTTTAGCGGGGAAGCATCACCTTTTTAACACAAAGAAGCAATGGTGCTTATGTCAACATTTTTCAAGAATGGAGGCCTATATAGAGAGACGTAGTTTGTTGACACCTGAGCAGTAATATACTAGAGTTCAGCTTAATGGTTTGGGGCAGAAAAGGTCTTTATAATTTTTTCCAAGGAAGAAATTTAAATGTTTGTTTTCTTTTTCAAAATGTGATGTGATACTCTTGCAAAATTACACCACTTAGAGAAATGCTTATAGAAGAGTAGATGGTGAAAAGTTGGTCTCTTTTAAGTTCCAGGTTCCCTTGCTTCCTCTGTAGTTAGATACCCTCTAGAAATACTCTGTTGGGTTAATAACTTTAAAAGTTACTGTCACAATGGTTCTCAACTTGTGCCGCACATTCGAATCCTCTAGGGAGCTTTCAAAAAGATGCTGTTGATGAGAAAGTATAACTGTGGTGGAGAAAGCTGACCAACGTGACTTTGGGTGGTGTTCAAAGTCAGCGTCAGAAGTAAAAACTCCTGTTCAGAGTGTGTACCCTTGAGAAGGGTGATGAGAGGGGCGTTGCGTGTTTGGAGTCTTTCTCCCCCAAATCCATGATGCCAGTCTGGTTATCAGAAAGCATCAGACAAATCTCTATCTGGAATGTTCTACACAGTGTCTTTGTACTTTGCAGAACTGTCATGGTCCTCATAAATAGGAAAAGCCTCAGGAGCTGTAGCAGATCTGAGGAGCCTCGTGAGACATGACAGCTAAGTGTAATATGGTGTCCTGAGTGGAGTTATAGAACAAAGGGGCGCCTGGGTGGCTCAGTCGGTTAAGCGTCCGACTTCGGCTCAGGTCATGATCTCACAGTTCGTGGGTTCGAGCCCCGCGTTGGGCTCTGTGCTGACTGCCAGCTCAGAGCCTGGAGCCTGTTTCAGATTCTGTATCTCCCTCTCCCTCTGACCCGCCCCTGTTCATGCTGTCTGTCTGTCTGTCTCTCTCAGAAATTAAAAGAAAACAGAACAAAACATAGAACAGAGAAAGGACATTCAATAAGAACTAGGGAAGTCTGACTAGGTTGTGGACTTGTGCCAGTGTTGGTGCATTAATTGTGACCAGTGCACCATATTAATGCAGGTGTTAATAACGGGGCACTGCATGTGGGTGAGTGGGACTGTACTGTCATCCCCATTTCTCTAGATCTAAGATGGTCCTCACAAGTAAAGTCTATTTTTGTTAAAAAAGGATGTTGTCTGGGGCGCCTGGGTGGCTTAGTCGGTTAAGCGTCCGACTTTCGCTTGGGTCATGATCTCGCAGTTCGTGGGTTCGAGCCCCGCGTCGGGCTCTGTGCTGACTGCCAGCTCAGAGCCTGGAGCCTGTTTCAATTCTGTGACTCCCTCTCTCTCTGACCCTCCCCTGCTCACGCGGTCTCTCTCTCTCTCCGAGAAATAAATAAAAAACATTAAAAAAAATTAAAAAAAAAAAAAAAAAAAGGATGTTGTCTGAGACTGCACCAGTAATTTCTATATAACTGATATTGGGATAGGGTTTGGCCTTTGGTATTTTTTTTGAAAATTCTCTTGTTGATTGTATTGTGTCACCGGAGTTGAAAATCACTGTATTCTGTCACCAAAATTGGGGATGCAAGTGACCAGATTTTAAGGAAAGCCTTTGCTAAATATTGGGTATTAATCATTTGCTGTTCAATCCTAATGACACTGTCACCCTATATTTGGTCTAACATGCTGCTCCCTTAACCCACCCAGAATCTTAGTTTAGCTTTCAGTGGAGGCAGAAACAGAACGCCTCCCTCAAGCATCCCCTCGATTCTCCCCACTTCTTCTTCTTTGGTTTGCCACATAGTTGGGACCTGGCACACCTTGCTCAGTTCAGTCGTGGCAAGTAGTGGGCGGGGTGTTTCCAGTGCCCTGTAGAGTTGTGTCTACGGCTGCACAGGCACTGGAGTGCTCTACGTGGATGCCTCCACAAGAGAGTTGTTGATCCTTAAACTTCCGTTTGGAAAACAGGTCACGAGTCGCTCATGAGTATGTGTGGGGTGACTCCAGTGCCCGCCATCCAGGACAGTGAGCCGGTGAAACTGAGGGCATGACGTGTAGGATTTCACTAGCGTGACACATAGTTGTTTTCTTGTAAAAATACTTCAAAATAAAAAGGTTTCACTTTGTAGTACTCTAGCACCATGTGCTTTCCTTCGTGTAGTTTTATACCAGTCCTTCCCACCAGTCCAGAAGTGGCACACCCCGGTTTGCATCCTGCTGCTAGCACTCACTGGCTCTAAGGTGTCAAGTCGGGGAGCTGCTCTCCGCCTGCTCTTTCCTCCCCTGCGAAATGTGGATCCTCCCATCTGATCGGGTGTGAGGATTGAAGCAACTGGTGTGAGCGGTGCAGTGCTGAGGGACGGAGGGTGTTCTCCCCGGACCAGGCCCGTGTGTGGCACCGAGCCTGTAGCCGGGGCCCGAGATGAGCACCTCTTACCCATAGACCCAAGGAAGGCAGTTGTCCCGAAAGGCTGTGAAAGTCACAAAGCCGTCCTTCATCTCTGTGGACAGGAGGCCGGGGCCTCGGTGTGCAGGGGAGTGGTAGTAGAGGTGCTTGTGAGTGGTACTGTTGTGTTTACACACGCACCCCCCTCCCCCCCAGAGTTTTCTGTCTTCTCAAGCACTGGGCTAAGGACTTGAGCTCCCTAAAGTACACGCTAGCTGGTGCAAGAGAGGAGCGGGGGTGGGGGGGTGGGGGAGGTGAGCTTCGTAACACGGTGGCCTCATCCAGGAGGAGCATGTCTCATACTGTGCTTGAAGGGAAAGTCTGTTTAAGGTTTACAATGGCCGACAAGAGAAAAACTATTAAATTCTCATTATGATATTCACCAAAATAGCTTAGCTGGGAAACTCCAGGATTTTCGTCTTTATCAGTTTCTGTTTTAGTTCTACAGAACTTTTCCGCTCTCTAAAGTCAGGCGTTATATCATCATGGTAATAGATGAATTAAATTATTTACTTTTCCGTATACTTTGTCTTTCATTTGTCAGTCATTTTTAGAAACTGCAGCATTCCAAATGTCCACATAATGGAAGCCCACTCCTTGAGCTGCCCTGATTTATCAGTTTTTTATTCTGTTATTTTTAACCGTGTCTCTAAACTGCAGTGGGTTTAGAACACGAGATTTGTTAGCTGTCAGGGGTCGAAGAAGATTTAAATTTAATTTACTGTAGCCACCTGCTGCCTGAGGATGGTTTTTGAGATAATTAATATAGGGGCTCTGAGTGAAATTAGTGACACCAAGTCCATTCACTAGGGTGCTGGTTTGTGATGGTTTCTTTGCAACCCGAGGAACCCTTCTGCTAATTTCTAACCATTTTGGCATGTTGATTTCATTGAAAATTTGAATGATGTTAATGTATTTAATGTATTTAGAACTACATAACCTTGAGATATTAATGTGGTGAGTAAAAGGACAATCAGAGAAATAAAACTTCCTTTTTTACTTGAAGGTCCTTATGTTATGGCCAGCGTTGCAACAAAAATTTTTCAAGAATTGGTGGAAGGTGTATTTTACATACACAACATGGGAATTGTACACCGAGATCTGAAGGTAAGCGGGGAAGCCGTCAAAAGCAGCAGTAGCAGGGAGGTATCAGGGAAGATGTGGCATTGGCTCATTGAATTAGATGAAATTATGTATCTTAGAGGGTTATCATTGTTTTTATGTAAATCATTGTCCCATAGGCCTGGAACTTTAGATTGAATTTAAAGGCACTGATCTTTGGGCATTTGAGAATTCTCCCTGGAGGATTAGTACTGTTTTTCCAGGTAGTGAGTGTGCTGAGCACTAATATAATTGATGACGTTAAATGTATTTAATGCAGACAAAAATCCTCATATGTTATTGGATCCTTAGAGGTGATTGATGTCTGTTTCTATGATTGTATATCTCCAAGGGAACGTAATATGGCCAATTTTTTTCTGCTCTTTAAAAAAATCTATGCTTATTCTAATTTTTAATCACAACAGGCTATCAAGAAAATACATTTACTTCTTTGGCAGAAGAGTTTTAAGTAGCTTACTTTTGAACAAAAAGTTAAATTGTGGAAAATGTATTTAAAAGAGTATTTGGGAGGGGCACGCCTGGGTGGCTCAGTCGGGTAAGCATCCGATTTTGGCTCAGGTCGCTATCTCGCAGTTCATGAGTTTGAGCCCCGCATCGGGCTCTGGGCTGACAGCTCAGAGCTTGGAGTCTGCTTCGGATTCTGTGTCTCCCTCCCTCTCTGTTCCTCCCCCTCTCACACTCTGTCTGTCTCTCAAAAATAAATAAACATTAAAAAAAATTTAAATATTTTGGGAACAAAAAAGTTAATGTGCGAATCATTTTATTTTTTGAAAAAAGAACCAAATGGTTTGTACATTCGGGATATACAAGCTGAGGGTTTCAGTGTTTTCTGGGCATGTGTCTTAGCCAGAAACTGCATGGTGAGTTACTCAGATTCTGTGGCCCTGCCACCTTGGGGTCCTATTTCAGGAGGTAAGCTAAGTCATGATAGCCATATACAGAATTCCACATCTTTGCGGGGAGAAGTTGCTTCAAGTGCTGTTTGTATTTTTCACCATAAATATTCCTGATGTTCCTTTTACAGATGTCCTCCAGGGATAAGGGTTTTTGAGAGAGCTTTATTAGGTTTTCCCTTAAGAGGTGGAATTCCGGTAGCATGATTCCTGCAGGTAGAATTCCTTGGTTATTGGTCAGCCTCAAGGGATAAGAGCGATCAAGGAGCTTGGCCAGAAGGGCCGTGTCCCTTACGTTGGAACTGCGCTGAAGGTACATGTAGATGGGAGACTCCCCGTTCCTCGTTAATAGATTAACATTTGCTTCAGATTCAAGCAAGAGACTGATAATTGCCTCTCTGCCTCCAAAACACGCCTCATGGATAGCTGTCTGACCTTCGTGATCCTGGGCATTTACTTGGGCTCCATGGGTCAGCAGCAAACGGATGCAGTTCACACCCGCGGCCAGCATTCGGCCTGCTTTGCTCGATGCTGTGCACACTGCCAGCTTAAGGGCCGTATTCCCGGTGGAAGAGACGGCACAGTTCACGTTTGCTCCGCAGGCAATCAGAGTTTCCATCATCTCCTTGTTCAGTGTGTCTGCAGCCATGTGAAGGGGTGTCATGCTGGATTCATTAATGGCATTGACGTGGGCACCATTCTGGGCTAAGATGGAGAGCACTGGATAGGTCCCGTAGGTTATGGCCAGGTGCAGGGGGGAGTGTTTGTTGCTGTTGTCTACCCGAGTGTTGACTTGGGCTCCATGTTCGCACAAAATGCGGAGACACGTTACAGCGTTATTCTGAATGTCTGTCAGAATCTTTTGTATTCTGTTCCCGGGTTTTGTCCACGTGGTGGAAATGATGGGCCAGTGTAGTAGCATCAGGTGAAGTGTGGTAAGGCCTCTTGTGTCCCTAAAATGGTTATTCATCACAGATTACACTGTATCCACGAATATCTACACTGTCTCTACACAAGGCATTAGTGCTCAAGAAGGGAGTGTCTATTTGAAGTAATTCCCCTCAACTACTCTGGAGAAGTGTTTGGAAATCTGCAAGGCCTTTGAGCTTCTCGGGATATCACAGCGTTTTTGGGGGGACAGGGTGGTGTGCGCCACGGCATAGAGGGGCCTGGCTTCCTACAGCAGTTTCAGTTTTGTTACCCCTACTGGGACTGTGGCCTCTTCAAGGCTCCATGTTAGTTAATCCTGTGCCCCAGCACCTCCCACGGTGCTGTGGTTTAGCGGCCACTCGGGAGAGTGCTGTGGGCCTGGGTGTGGCCTGCTCTTACGGCAGAGTCGAGCCGAAACAGGCCAGAAGGCCTGCCGATGTGGTTCTTAGCGGCCCTGCATCTGCTCCCCACACGTGAGTAGGTGGAATGGAAGACAGGGTCAAATCTGGAGACCCACAGTCCCCAGTGAGTGAAGCCAGTTTGTCCTCACTCCCCAACCCCACCTCAGGTGCAGCGAGGGTTTTACAACAGCCCTCATGCACTGCTCTGCTGAAATCTCTCTGGGTTGCCTCCCAACTTGATTTATGTGGCAGAGGAAAGGGAAGGTTTATTACAAACATCCGACTGCTCTGCTGAAATTGGGAGATGATTTTCAGTTCACGTTCATCTGTGTAGCGTCAGGCCCAGGTAGGGAGGGATAAGGTAAAACAGCACAGTCCCTGCCCTGGCGGGGCTGACAGTCTAGCATGAAAGACGTTAAACGTGTTTAGGTAACCAGACCGGAATTGCACGTGGGCGAAGTTCTAAGGGGTATGAGGGCCCCTGGGGCGGCCTGTGGTCAGAAAGGGTACACCCAGGGGCCCCTGTGGAGGAGGGGGCGCATTGGTGGCATCCAGTCTTGGAAGGAATGCTTGAGGGTCTTCAGTGCTGAGCAGGGGTGCGCAGGGATGAGGGTGGGAGCCAGACAGGTTGGGAGGCTCTACTGGAGCGTGGCGAGGATCGGGGGCTTCGCTTTCCTGTAATGTTACGGGGCCAAGAAGTTGTTCCTTCACTAGACAGTATTTATCGGGCGCTTAGTGCCAGGCATTGGGCTACATGGTGAAGACGTATTGGTGAGCGACACACATTTCTCTTTCATGAAGTATACTTTCTAGGGGTGGGATATGGAAAGACAATCCATTGTCTCTTTCTGTTTACTTATTTTCCACACCTAGCTTAGGGTTTTAAACTCCATGAGGGCTATGACCAGGACTGAATGCCTTTTCCGCGGCATCACTGCTGAGCGCTTCTCAGGATGCTCTCAGCGGGCCGGCTGCTGTGCCTGCCTCCGTTTCTGCCAGGTTTTGAGAGGCTCTCATTTAGTCAGTAAGGAAAATGGTTCATTCGCGACCTAGTGTTTTGTAGTCCGTAACCCCCCAGGGATGGGTGAGTCTGGACGTGACCGGGCAGGGTACCACCTAACTCAGGCGTATCCTCACGGAGAAATGGTCCCCATTGAGTTACCTTACTTCGGGGTCAGCGCCGTGTTCTAGCAAACAGAGCAAACTCTGCGCCTTGCGGTACTCGGCAGCCAGGTGAATGGGGATGATGGACTGGGTCTGCTTCGAGGGAGAAACCGAAATACGTTATGAGCAGCCCTGTGCGGGGAGAAGCGGCCTTTGTGTCAGCTTATCAGAGGAAGTGCGTGTATTTAGTATCTCAGCTCGGTATTTTTTCTGATATGTGCATGAAAATTTTCCTTTCCTTTTGACCCTTTGAAATGACCCCAAACCAGTGAGTTTCATATTATAAAACCTGTGTTTTACATAAATGCAAATTACCAAGGCAACAGAAATCACTTACTGAAAGCTTTGGAAAGTGATTCTTGTGGGGAGCTCCAAAGGGAAAGTTAGCGGTAATTGCTACTAAGTCACTTAGTCCTTAAATTTAACCTGCAGGGCGATTGACAAGTAAGGTTTTGTGTTTTGTACGACTTTGCCGAAGTCATAGGCTCAGTAGTAGCACCCGCATTTCCGGGGTCTGAGATGACACAGGTGTGTTCTGTGACTAGCAAAGGTGCTTATGCCAGTTCTTAAAATGCATGTATGTGTAAGTGGTGGCTTTCCAGCGCGACTGCAGGATGAGGGAAGAAGGCGGGGTAGGGGACGGGTGACTTTTGAAAAAAATAATTATAATGGTAATAATTCTATAAAAATTTAGAAAATGGTAAAGCGCATGTAAAAAGGGGGAGAAATAATCCCTTCACACAGCTGTAATCAGCGTATTTTAGAGGATGATGTGAATGTTCTGCCAGCCAGAGTGTTCTAGTCCTTCCGCATGTCCGTGTGCGTGTGGTAACTGGAGGGGGGCTGTGCAGTGCGCTGGGGGTGACCCGTGGGCGTGGTGGGGCCTCGAAGAGCCTACAGGGTGAGGCGGCAGGCCTTCCGAGAAAGCGCATCTTTTCCCTACGGGTGACTGAGCAGGAAAGGTGGGTACCTGGTTCAGAAGGAGTCGGTAGCTGGTGGAGTTGGCCGGAATGGGAATGGGCTGGTTGACAGGGTGGCTTCTCAGGAGCAACCGGATGGCCGCGCAGTCCTCCCTCATGATGGCCTCGTAGAGCCTGGTGTGCAGGGCCGCGGCCGGGCCTTCTTCCAGGGCTGTGGCCTCGTCGGCCTCCAGCTCCCTGCTGCCTCTCTTGGTTATGTTTCCCATGAGCAAAATTTCAAAGAGTGGGGACTTGCTGGAAATTCAGGGGACACTTGTGACAGAATTGGTCTGTTTCAGTCTCATTATGATCCTTTCGGTTCCGTTCTAGAACTGTTCAAGAACTGTGGAGGCTTGTATCTGTGAACCGGGTTCATTTTTCTATCAGAGCCACCTTTTTATTTTTATTTAATTTTATTTAATTAATTGATTTATTTTATTATTATTTTTTTTAAGAGCCACCTTTTTAAAGCTCTGTGCTTAGGTCATACAGTACCTTATAGAAACACGGTTTTGGGGACTTCATTCATTCACAGAAACATTCCCAAATTATCATCTTGTGCATAAGATCATTTCTGTGCTATTCTCCATTCAGCAATAGTTAAAAACAAAACAAAACAAAAACTAACAAAGCTAAAATAGGAATTTACACATGGAAATAAAATTATTACATTTAAAGTGGGAAAAGCCAACTTTAACCTAAATATACTTTGTTTTGAGTAGAAGGCCGCCTCCCCCCAGTGTGGGCACAGGTCTCTGCTGGCACAGGACTAGCTCCATTGGGAGCAGCTTTGGGTCTGCACTGGATGCTTGAATAGAGCTGAGTGCACACCTTCACAGCATGACCTTGTCACTTCTAGCCCTGGCTAACATAAAAGAATCATCTGGGAGCTTTAAAAAATATCAAAATTTTCTCATTAAAAAAAGACATCAGAGGCACCTGGGTGGCTCAGTTGGTTAAGCGTCTGACTCCTGGTTTCAGCTCATGTCATAACCTCACAGTTTGTGAGTTTGAGCTCTGCATGGGGCTCAGTGCTGACAGCGCAGAGCATGCTTGGGATTCTCTCTCTCTCTCTCTCTCTCTCTCTCTCTCCTCGCTCTCCCTCCCTCTCTCCCTTCCTCTCTCCCCCTCCCTCCCTCTCACCCTCTCCCTTTCCCTTTCCCTCTTTCCTTCCCCTGCTTGCTCTTTCTCCTTCTCTCTCAAAATAAATAAACTTAACACAAGTCAGTCTTTGACTTTTTAGAGAAGACCGTAGGCTTTAAAAGCTCTCAGGGAATTCTGACATCCAGTCAGGGCTTATGACCACCTGTGAACAAAGTGTGCTCTGCGTTACTGGTTCTCAAACTTGGAGTAACATGGGTCTTTTATTATCATTTCTTTAAAGTTTATTTGTTTTGAGAGAGCACGTGTGCATGGGGGGGTGTGGGGAGGGGGAGGGGGCAGAGAGCGAGAATCCCAAGCAGACTCTGTGCTGCCAACCTGGAGCCCAGTGTGGGGCTCAAAATCACAAACCATGAGATCATGACCTGAGCTGAAAGCAAGAGTCAGACACTTAACCAGGTGAGCCACTGAGGCCCCAACATGGAGACTTTAAAATCATACTGCTGCCTGTGTCCACGCCCAAGAATTCTGATTTTATTGGTCTGTGGAATGGCTTGGACCTTGGGATTTTTTGTTTTTAAACCTCCCCTGGTACTTCTGATGTGCAGCTGAGTTTTAGAACCACTGGTCTAATTTTTCATTTTTCAGGGGCTCCTTGCTCCTGAGTTGAAAGCTCTTAACATCTTTGCATTTTTACCATTTGTTTTAAGAACACCAAGGAGTTGTTCTGTTTGTTTACAGCCCAGAAATATTTTTCTTCATGGCGCTGATCAGCAAGTGAAAATAGGCGACTTTGGTCTGGCCTGCACGAACATCATACAGAAGAATGCAGACTGGATCGATAGAGATGGGAAGAGTAAGTTTATTTTGGTTGTGTTCTTTTTTTTTTTCTTGGCAATAAGGAAAAAAGAGGCATGATGGCACGTAACGATATTTTAAAAATGGTATAGTTTGAGAGAGGCACAGAGCATGAGCGGGGGAGAGGCAGAGAGGGAAGGAGACAGAGAATCCGCAGCAGGCTCCAGGCTCCCAGCTGTCGGCACAGAGCCTGACAGAGAGCTCGAACTCATGAACCAGGAGATCATGACCTGGGCCAAAGTCGGAGGCTTCCCCCACTGAGCCCCTCAGGCGCCCCTGCACTTAGGGAGAATCACAAAGACTTACTATAGCAAAAGTAAGCTAAGAATGTAAAGCAAATATCATTTCCTCTGGGGTTACAGTGCCCTGCTCAGAGTCCCTTTCTGTAGTGTAGATAGTGTGAACTCTGCAGTGTTTACTATCTGGTTTTTCCAATTGTAGGAATGCCCATGCACACTTCCAGAGTGGGTACCTGTCTGTACGCTTCCCCTGAGCAGCTGGAAGGATCCGAGTATGATGCCAAGGTAGTATGCGCTGCCTCTCTCCCTTCAGTTGGACGGAATCTGCAGTCATTAGTGACAGAAGCACATATAAAGGCGGTGGATGCTCTCGCATCGAGGGGCTTGGGGGGATAATGGAGCAGGGTAGGTTGTCTGTTACATCAAACCCCCGAAACAGGAAGCTTCGCTTTGTAGTGGAGCCTTGATGGCACTGATTTTTAGTCTCCTTTACCGCCGGTAAATCCGTGGGTGTCATAAATTATTTTTGAAAAGAGCTTTCCCTTGAGAACTCACTGTTTACCTCAGGAAGCTAGAATTCATAGAAGCCTGAGTTAGGCTGCCTTCTGTTTTCTCAAAAAACTGCTAAATAACCACTACAGGGAAGTGTGGCTCTTGATTCCCTTTGAAGTAGAATGAAGATGCTGAGGAGTTTTAATCCATTCTGTTCCTTGAAGGAATGTCAAAGTAAACCAATTTCTCAAAATAACAGCCCAATAAATTTTCTTCCTTTTGATGAATCATTCAGCTTTTTAGTGGCTGTTCCTAAAATCCTCTCTGGTAAAGACCTCCAGAAGAACTGTTAGGCAAAGTAACACAAATTTTATGCAGCTTGTTAAACTTCACCTGAATGCTTAAACTATGTGTGGAGGCAGAGGGGGGACACCGGAGCAGGCCGCAGGGACACTGTGACCCCTGTGGCTGGCTCCGGCACGTGTAGCTCACACCTCTCGCTCCAGCCGCTCCAGGCCTGGATTTTCAGGGAAGTGGTGGAGTCGCTCGTTCAGTGGTGACTGTGGGTGCTGGGGGTTATCCCTGCCCCTCGCCCAGCCGTCCATCCTTTATGCCCATGGGTGCCCCTTTCTCATATTAGATAGGGATTGGGGCCGTGCCGGTCACCTCTCCCTCAGGGCCATGGCTTGTAGGTGGCAGACGCATGCCGCTGGGAGGGGTGAGCCCGCCTTCCTCATGGGATCTATGAACCGTCCTTCTTTACAAAGGATGATGCTGCGCTGAGATGGAACTGATACTCTCCCTTTGTGTTTCACACTAAATCCCCTTCCCTGCTTTCTCCAGTCAGACATGTATAGTTTGGGTGTGGTCCTGCTGGAGCTCTTTCAGCCGTTTGGAACAGAAATGGAGCGAGTGCAAGTTCTCACAGGTTTAAGAACCGGTCAGATACCCGAATCCCTCAGGAAGAGGTGCCCGGTACAAGCCAAGTATATCCAGCACTTAACTAGAATGAACGCATCTCAGAGACCGTCTGCGATTCAGCTGCTGCAGAGCGAACTTTTCCAAAATTCTGGAAATGTATGTATATATATATTTTTTTCATTTCTTTTTTTTTCCTAAGTAAACTCTACGCCCAACGTGGGACTCCAACTCACAACCCTCAAGATGAAGAGTCATGTGCTCCACCGACTGAGCCCCCTGTCTGGTGCCCCTGTATATATATTTTAATACTGGGGAAAATAGGGGGTTAAATTAGAATTTTCATTGTGAATCTGTTTTCATGAAGAACAGTTGAGCTTAGAATAAGGCTTGTGGAGACCAGACATTTCAACTTCTTCCCGGAGTTGCCAGTAACACACTTTCGTAGTCCAGGAAGCAAGGTGACCCCTGCTGACTGTTTCCTGGAGACGCTGTCGTTCCAGCCTGTGCTTTCCGGCCACATCTTGCTAAGTCAGAAGGCTTTCGTTTTCTTTTCCAACTGTGATATATAACCTTTTATATGATTGATTATAACACACCTACTAGTAAAAAGGAGCACGTGGCACAGGGTAAAAGTTGGATTCTTGGGGGGATGTGGAGGGACGGTGGCAGAGACCGCCTCAGCCCGTCTACGATCCTTCCACATTCAAGTGTGTGAGGCTGGTTGTCAGTCCTGTGATGGCCCCAGGGCAGCGACACCTTACAGAGCCAAGGATGCTCTCTAGTCTGCACCTACTGGAAACATCATTCGTCTGTCATTCATGGATCCTCAGGCGTTTTGCTCCTCCAGATGTCCTCAGGCCAGCAGCGCCGGAGGGCTTGTGAGAGTGTGCAGGACCCTGGTGCCACCCCAGACGCACCGAGTTGGAGTCCGCCTTTAACAAGATCCCCCAAGTGATCTGCACACACGGTGCTGGAGCAGGACCGCATTCCCTGCTCCGGTCCTTAAGGTGCGCTCTTAGGCCAGCAGCACGAGATCCTCAGGACCCTGCTACAATTCGCAGGCCCGCTCTGCGGCCCTGCCCTATTCCCAGAGAAGTCTGGGGGGTGAGGGGGCTGCGGTCTGGGCTTAACAAACACCCGAAGCAGCTCTGATGCACGCTAGTCTGGGAACTATTTGTGGTAACTTGTGAGTTGATCTGTTTTCTGTTTGAGGCTTACTAACTCTCAGGTAAAACTGAATTTCACTGGCTAGAATAATACACAGGTAGGGTAGTACTTTGCTGAGTCTTTGATATTAGCAGATGTGGTTATGAAATTTATTGTCTCCTATAGAAGGGATTTTCTAACTCCCAGTTAAGTCAGCTATTAGAGTTACTCTCCTCTGCCTCATGGAATTTTTTATAAAACCGCCCACACACACCTATACAGGTAAAATCTGTATATACGGGCGTCTTTGTGTTGCATGGTTGTATGGACTGTAAACATGACCTGGCTGAGCTCAGACCATGCAGGTGTTAGTTATCAATGGGAAGTTACAATTGTCCTGTGACCTTTAAAAATGTTTCTCAGAGTGGTACCTGGTGGGCTCAGTCTGTTAAGCATCCGACTTTATTCAAGTCATGATCTCATGGTAGGTTTGAGTCCCGTGTCGGGCTCTGTGCTGACAGCTCAGAGCATGGAGCCTACTTCAGATTCTGTCTCCCTTGCTTTCTGCCCCTCCCCTCCTCATGCTCGGTCTCTCTCTCTCTCTCTCAAATAAGCATTACAAAAATTTCTTTAAATAATAAAATAAAAATGTTTCTCAGAACATTAAAAACTGTCAGTTTCAGATATACATGGAAAAGAACGTTCTAAAACTAGTATTTATTTAGCGCACTGTAATTAAGAATTAAAGCGTTCAAGAGTGGCATGAACAGTGCCTACCTTCATCTTGTCATAGAACTTAGGATATGGAATGAGCATTTTTTTCTATGCCTTGGTGAACTGTATACTCCCTTTTTTAACTGTTTATTTTTGAGAGACAGCACACACACATGAATGGAGCCCAAGGGACAGAGGGAAATGGGGACAGTGTTTCTGAAGTGGGCTCTGTGCTGACAGCAGAGAGCCCGATACAGGGCTTGAACTCATGAACCGTGAGATCAGACCCAAGCCGAAGTCGGATGCTTAACTCACTGAGCCACCAAAGTGCCCCTCCTTTCTGAGTTTTGATCGGCTTCCAATATTCTATCCTTTGCACTTTCGATGTTGTGAAAGGGTATCTCCCAAGGGTTCTTTCCACCTGAATTGTGCCAGTGTTACTTTCTCTGGGACACCTTTGTCCTTTTCCATACTTATGTTAAGTCCTCTTTGCTGGGCCCTGTGGCTGTGCACCCTATCTGTCTGGTGGCGGCAGGAGCAGCAGCCCCATGGTCAGCTGTTTATTCTCGGACATCATTTGGGTGCAGTTTGGTTTCCCCTCTAGCATCATGGCTTCCCATTAGCTTGCAGCACTTCTGCCCTGGTTGGCCAGTTCCCTATTTCATTCATTCAATTTAATTTTTTAGAGATTTTAACTTTTTTTTTTATTAATGTTTATCTATGTTTGAGAGAGGCAGAGTGCAAGTGGGGGAGGGGCAGAGAGGGAGACACAGAATCTGAAGCAGGCTCCAGGACAGCAGAGCCCAATACGGGGCTTAAACCCACAAACTGTGTGAGATCATGACCCGAGTCGAAGTTGGATGCTTAACTGACTGAGCCACCAAGTGACCCGTTATTTTTAAAAACTGTCTCATGGGTTGATAGCTACACACGTTGCCAGTGCTGATGCAGTGGCCAACCACTGACAGCCTATCAGAGTTATGCTTGACCCCTGGTCGTGCATCATGGACCGAGGTGCTGCCATTTGCACTTATGGGACAATGGGCGCCTGCCCCTCAAACACGTAGCTGGGTGACTGGCGCTGCTTCCCTAGCCGCGGTAACCGGAATTCAGGCACACCGGAACCATGCAGAGGGAGGAATGCCTGCATGTTTAAAATGGAGGAGCCATTTTAATGGAGCTTTTTTTTCCTTACAGGTTAACCTCACTCTACAGATGAAAATAGTAGAGCAAGAAAAAGAAATTGAAGAACTAAAGAAGCAGCTGAGTCTCCTTTCTCAGGACAAAGGGGCTAAGGATGAAGTGAAGGATGGGAGTGTGCCCCATCCTTAATTAGGCTCTGTAAATGTGAACTTGGACTTCTAATTCTTTAGCTTGTCAACTGGAATGTAAATTTTCAGGCTTTATTCGTGTATGGATGGTGTCTGTGTATTTAGTGAACCTGTACAAGACTTTAATTAAAGTTGTAAAAGTTCCCCCAGACTGCTTTCCCTTAAGGCATTCTTCCGTGAACCAGCATTTGAACCAAAGCCTGCTCTAAACTAAACCTATTTTCTTTCCCTTCTCCTGTCCTGAGTTCCTAATTTTTAAAATCATTGTCTCTCCAGTCTCTGAAAGTAGATTTGGACCCCATGCTCATTTCTCTCCCCTTGAGCTCTGCCTGTTGACCACTAAGCTCTCCTCTAGAACATTCTGCACAGATCTAAGTATGTGCCTACCCCATCACTGCCCAAGCTCAGGCCTACACACTCTCAGGACTGTTCCGGTTGTGACTGCTGCCCATCTTCCTCATTGCTGCCAGTGAATTACCAGGAAGACGTCTGAGCAGTTCACTCCCTGGCTCAGAGGCTCCTGCTGGCTCTCTGCTGCCTCTAAGGTACAACTTCAGCCTCTTAGCAGCACAGTGTGCAGCATCCAACCTTTCTGTTCTCTTCACCTTCAGCTGGGCATTGTTCCAAAGTCACGCCCTTTCTGAGCTTTGTGCCTCTTGCCTCCGAATGATCTGACGCTAGCTCTGGGATGTATGTTCCTGTTTTCTTCCCCACATTGTCCCCACGGGGCTCTCTGTCACTCAAAACCTGGCTCCCCAACAACGCACATTCCTCAAAGGCAGCCCTGTGATTAGTTCATCGCTGCATCTCAAGTATGCGCCATGTAGCTGGAGGCCGTGTTGGCATATTACACACTATGTTGCCCAATTTTAAATAAAACGAAACCTACAAGTTATACGATGCCTTTATTGATTCTAGACAGCTGGCCTAAGTAGACTTTGATCTTAGCCCAAGTCCTTCACCCCCACAGGCCTGAAGCAGCACCACTCATGAAGTTAGCCTTTTACAGTCACTGAAATTCACTGAAGGAGCCGGAGCGCAGTGTTGAAAGGGGCCAGGTTTTCACACGCCCTCATCCACTTCTGCACGTTGGCTGGCACCATCCCGCCGCAGCCTCCCGTCTGCTGGAGCACGGACCACAGCACGACATCTGCCACAGTGAGTTCGTTCCCGACCAGCCAGGGGCTCTTCCCAAGAGCGGAGTTCATGGAACGGAACACAGCGGCTTTTTCTTTACTGCTTCCCTCTTTTAGCTGAAAAATCGCTATATCTACCCAGCTATCTATGAGGGTTAAATTCACAGCATTCTGCTTCTGGCCAAACAGAGAGAACAAAAACCGGGCAATGTTCCCTTCTCCTTCGATGGGACACATTGTTTGGACGCTGAACTTCATCTGAGTCTTCGGCACTGAAAGGAGAAAAGCACAGCATGTAATGGTGAGAGGAGCTTCTGGAAGGAAGTGCCGGAATGACAGGGAAGGGGATTCACCAGTCGTGACCTGGTGGTGAGGGAGGTGGGTTTCAAGATCACGTTTTTAGCCTGTCTCCAAAAGGTGCGTTACTCAGGAGAGTTTAAGCGAGATGGGCAAAGAACGTAAACACTCTGTCAAAGGAGTCAGCATTTCTGGTATTTGATGAGGATGGTTTTCAAGCTAGAAGGGACCTCAGACCAATCTACTCCAACCCCTGTGCCTAAGAATCGGCAGGCTGCAGACCGGTCCCAGGAGTCCCAGGGCTCTTTCCAGGTTGCTGAGGCAGCGAGGGTGCTCCTGGATGAACAGCATTCCCTCCCCCACCACGTAAACGCAACCAGGAGAGGCACACATCAGAGGGATGCTGAAGAAAGGACAACCTGTTGCCCTCTTCAGGCCATTTGAAAAGAGAACATCGATGTCCCTGTAATACGTTTCTCTCCTGCTCCAGCTGGTCAGTCCCCCAAATGGCTCTCTGTCAGAGACGCTGACCTCCTAGAGGAAGGCGGGCATCTTTGCATTAGGTTCATCTGTGCTCCTTTTCTACAACTACCTGACACGCTTCCTAGACTTAGAATTTGACCTGACAGCAAGTAGCTAGAGAACGTCATGGTCCTAGCCCTTTATGAAAGGCAAGGTGCACGGCTCTTTCCAGAGCGTGAGAGCCCAGCCCAGGGCCCTCTGCTTACCATTCTTCCAAATTAGAGTAAAACCCAGCTGATACTCGTGACGGGGCTGTTTCTTGGTCTGGTCGCCAAAGCACCTGAGGAGATTTTCTGGCACGCTCTTGACCGCAGAGTGCGTGTGAATGGTGGAAAGGACCCTGTAGTGGTCACACAGCAGCCTGTGCAGCACGAGCAGGGAGAGGGGAGGGGAGGCAGGGTTTGCGTTGATCACGATGTCTTTCAGCGCCCCATAATCCTGTGGGGGAAACCCAAACACGGCAACATTAACAGCAGCTTGAGTGTATGTGATTGTACCAGGTGCTGGTCTTAGGGCCTCACCAGGGTTCTTGAACTGAATCCTGACTCCCACCTCACAGGGAAGGAAGCTAGTCCCGGGAGGTAGATGAGCCGCCCAGGCCCACAGCGTGGTAAGAAAGGGGGCAGGGATGGGAACCGATTCTAGCCCCTTAACCTCTGCCCTGCTGGTCCCCGACAAAGGTTTAACCTTACTGTGAAATTAGTAAAACGACACATTAACAATGACATCACTAACGCTATTGCAGTTGGTGGGACTGAGTCCCACATCAGTGCAGAGCCTGCTTGGGATTCCCTCTCTCTGCCTACCCTGCTCGTGCATGCGCTCTTTCAAAATAAATATACATTGGGGCGCCTGGGTGGCTTAGTCGGTTAAGCGTCCGACTTCAGCTCAGGTCATGATCTTGCGGTTCGTGGGTTCGAGCCCTGCATCGGGCTCTGTGCTGACTGCCAGCTCAGAGCCTGGAGCCTGTTTCAGAGTCTGTGACTCCCTCTCTCTCTGACCCTCCCCTGCTCACACTGTCTTTCTCTCTCCTAGAAATAAATAAAACATTTAAAAACATATATGTATACATTAAAAAAAAAAAAGACACTACTGTTTGTTCCTAAGTTATTAAACACACACACACACACACGCAACTACTCCATGTTTTCAACACCAGACCGTCTGACAGGATAGTTTCTACATCAATCTGTATGTGGGTTACGTGTCAATAGCAAGTCCCCTGAAAAAAAGGGACCCTGGCTCCAAATGTTACTGGTGATGGCAAGTGGGCAGTCTAAAACACTAGGTATTAACGGAAGTGCTAAAATGTCTGCCCTTTTAGATGCAAACTTTATACGGTCACTTTTTTTTTATTTTTGAGAGAGAGAGAATGGGCACATATACTCAGGAGGGGCAGAGACAGGGAGGAGAAATCCCAAGCAGGCCCACACCTAGTGCCTTGGAGACTGAAACGGAGCTCGATCTCATGATTGTGAGTTCATGACCTGAGCCAAAATCAAGTTAGAAGCTTAACCAACTGAGCCACCCAGGCGCCCCTCCCTCCTTTTTTTTTTATTTTAGAGACAGTGGGTGCAAGCGGGAGAGGGGCATAGGGACAGAGATAATCTTAAGCAGGCTCCACACTCAGCACAGAGCCCAAAGCAGGGCCTGAACCCACGAGCCCATGACCTGAGCCAAACTCAAAAGTTGCACTGTCAACCCAGTGAGCCACCTAGGTGCCCCACGTTATAATGAATGAACTCTCATAATACTCTGGAGGCCAGTTCCTTGGTTTTCTGTACACAGCCTGTCACAGTCTGCCTAAGAGTCCTGCCACTCCTGACTAAAGCCTGTCACATCAACCTGTGATGAACAGGTGGCAACTGTCTGAACAGCGCAGCACTAGATGCTCTGCCTTGTCAGGTAGCAGCATCCATATTAAGCACCGCATGCCCTGGGAAGCCTTCCTGGCACCCTGGCACGGCTGGGCGTGATCACCCACTCATCAATCAGACTGGCTCCCTGCGGGCCTGGCTGGGTCTCTGGGTCCTTGGTGCAGGCAGGCACAGCGGATGAGGAGAGAACCTGAGTGCAGAGGCTCCGAGGTCACTGGGGACATGCTGCACCCCCGCCTCCCCGTTTGGGCTTCCCCAGTAGCTCCACTTCTACCACTGATTCCAGAGGACGGGATTAGCAGAGTTTCTTGGGACAAACCCTTTGGACCCTCAATAAATACCACTTTGAAATGAGACCTTTCTCTGCGTATCGGACTGTCACCTGAACTAGCTAAAGCCTGCAGACTGATCACTAAAGGTGGTGGATGCAACTTCATTCTCAGACGGCAAACTGAATGTCGCAAAAGATGCTTGACATGTGAGGCTGTGCCTGGGCAACCGACGCTCTGAAGTTTGGGCTGCTCTCATGGTCAGGACGGATTTGCTGAACCTGAGAAATGCTGAGCTGACCTAAGGTCTGTTTCTCCAGGCTCGGAGGCTGTGGAATGACAGCCACCTCTGGCCTGCGTCACACGTTGCCTGGAGCGGCGGTAGCTGTGACTGGACTCCTTTCCTTGCCTAAGGATGGTCCCAGCTCTTCTCCCTTTGCTCTGGCTTTGTTCACAGCTCATGAATCTTGTTTTGTGCACAGGCACAATCGTTTAGGGGAGGAAACAAAGAACATGGTCTTTGTACCCAACTCAGAACTAGAAAACCAACGCTTGAATCAAAGCACAATTTTCCGGCACTCAGGGCAGCTAAGTGCACTGATGTTCTTTTTTTTTTTTTTAATTTTTTTTTTAATGTTTTTTATTTATTTCTAGGAGAGAGAGAGAGAGACAGCGTGAGCAGGGAGGGTCAGAGAGAGAGGGAGTCACAGACTGAAACAGGCTTCAGGCTCTGAGCTGGCAGTCAGCACAGAGCCTGATGCGGGGCTCAAACCCACTAACCGCGAGATCATGACCTAAGCGAAAGTCGGACGCTTAACCGACTAAGCCACCCAGGTGCCCCAATAAGTGCACTGATGTTCTTTAGCTCTGCAGGTGAACTTACCTTTCCAAGCACCGAGTTTAAGTCCAACGCGCTGGTTGAGAAAGCAGCGGGTTCATCTGCTTGGATTATGTTGGTTACATCCACATCTGCATCTGGTGTCTGAATCATCTTCGAGAGGCCATCAACTGCAGCTTTCAACTCATACAGACGTTTTAAAATATCATCTTGGCGGGACTCGAGGGCTCGAAGGGATGGGTCGGACTCTTCCTAAACCAACCAACATCAACACGTTCATTGCCTCTAACGGGACAGCAGCATTTGCATTTGATCTTTTGTCTTCTGCTGAATAACCTGAATTCATCACCCGCACCCCGAAAAGACATCAAAATGAAGAAGCAGAACCATCTCGTTTTCCCCACAGTCCAATAGGTCCTACAAATCAATCCACAAATGCTTTAAAACAAATATGGAATGTGACTGAAAGCCATTCTGAAATCATAGGACTCCTACTTCAGGTAACTGAAGAACAGAGGAGGATGAATGAACATAAATCTTGCTCTTTATTCTTAGTAGCAGAGAAGTTCAAAATACTTTGCTTAAACAAAAACAAAAAGGCGGGGGGGGGTGCAATGAGAATGTAACTTAGAAATTTCTACAAATAGGAGGGAAAATGGAGCAGAAACAGGCTGAACACAAAGTGTCATTTGGCTTGGAAAGGTATGTCCGTGGAGTCAGATGATCAATTCCCCACATCACTCTCAAGGCAGTACTGGCACTCTCTCAGAATCATCCAGAGTGTTTTCCCGCTCTGGGAAACATGCTTCACTCACTGAATTGCTGCATTTTTCTTGCCTGGTATAGTCATTGCGACACAGTGAGTAACCAGAAACATCTACTGAGGAATAAATCTCACACCTCTACAGGCTTACTTTAAGCACTAACAAGGGCACCTGGGTGGCTCAGTCAGTTAAGCATCCGACTTCGGCTCAGGTCATGAACTCATGGTCTGTGGGTTTGAGGCCGGCATCAGGCTCTGTGCTGATGGCTCCGAGCCTGGAGCCTGCTTCAGATTCTGTGTCTCCCCCTTTCTCTGCCCCTCACCTGCTCATGCTCTGTCTCCATCTCTCGATAATAAAGAAACGTTTAAAAAAAAAAAAAAGCACTAACAATCCTCTCAATAAAGTCATATAGTACAACCTATTTCTACACTCATTAGCTCTCATAATGGATAACCCATTTTGAGCCGAGAGAGGAGTATATTAAGCAAGAAGAAAATGCTTGTAACTAGGCAGAATTGTCAATATGGCAGTGACCTTGACTTGACTGTAAATGTGCACTCACAATGGGCTGTATTTGTGAGCTGGTAAGCCTGATGTTCTAAGGAACTTTTCTTCCTCACACACACACTTATAAATAACACTGCCCTCACACAGATCCAGTTCATCTACAAGTGCTGTTCGTTTTCTGGAATCCACTGGCTTCTAAGCTTGCCTCAGCTGTCACTGCCCAAGTTCAAGACATTACTTTTTGCTTGGCCTGCTTCCACTGGTCACCTTGCGGCCATTGTGGTCACCTTTCCAATCCATCCCTAAGATGGCAGCCAGAGAGATTAAAACAAATGTTGATCCCATCACCCCACCTCCATATTAACCTCTTAGGCTCTTTGCCTAAAAAGCAAAGCCCTTAAGATATAGCTTGTTAGGGGCACCTTGGTGGCTCAGTCAGTTAATGCATCTGACTCAGGCTCAGAATGTGATGTTACAGTTCAGGAGGTCGAGCCCTGCTCCAGCCTTGCTGCTGTCAGCACAGAGCCTGCTTCGGAACCTCTGTCCCCCCCTCTCAAAATTAAACATTAAAACAAACAAACAAAAAGAAATAGCTTGTATGACTTGTCCTCTGGCTACTTCCTCTCACATATCACTTTCCCTGGCGCTGCACTTTACCTATCCTGCCCTCCGGGTCACTAAAACACACCATATCCCCACCTGCCACTGGACTTTTATTTATTCTGTTCACTGTATCTGCGACACTCCTCCCTCTTCTCCTAGAGCTGAATCTGCACTTTCTCACCTCCCCTAGCCTGCCACTCTGGTTTAGGATCAAACAGCAAAGTAACGTAAGATTAGCTGACTTTTGCGGGTGGAGAAAAAAAAGACTTCAGTGTGCCAATTAAGTAATTAGGTGCTGACTGGAAAGAAGTCTGAATGCAAGATGTGTGATAGGCACAGAAACTACTGTGTAACGTCCTTATGTTCTTCAACGACAGTCCTCGAGTACTCTTGCAGTTTCTTTTAACCAGCCTTATTTGTGCACTGTGTGTGCACAATCTTGCTCATTTCTACAAATGGCAGTAGGGTGTCCCTGACCAGCCAGGGCACAGAAGCACCTACTGGGTTCGTCATGCCAGTCAACACACTGAAGTCTGCACACGTTACCACGGCTAGTGACCGGGCGCCCCACTCAGCTTGATTTCACCCATCCTGGGGTGAGGAATGAGGAAGTGCTCACGATCTGCCTTTACCTGTACTGTTTGCTGGTCTGTTGGCTTGTTTTCCTGCTCAGATTAGCCTGTGACTTGGCACGTTGTGTTTATCCATTTCATTCTACGTGTATTTTAGAAGCAGTTTATTCTTTGTGTTGCTCGCGTTTACCTTGGACACGCTTGATTTCGAATTCTGTCTACACTGCTGTGGTGTGCTAAAGAAGTGGACTGTCTGGCTTCTAACTCAGAGGTTAACAGGTAAAAGTCTGAGGCACACCAAATAAATAAATAAATAATAAAAATGACTTGGTCTCAAATGAGACAGTAACACGCCCAACTCTGGGTCTGGGCTTTGTTTTCCATTCCCTCCGACTATCCAGTGTGCAGCAGGGGGCAATGCGTCACGGTGCTATTTCTGTCCTAGCTCCCTAGTGGGACAACAGCTGTGTCGCCCTTTTCCAGCTAACCCAACCACCTGCTTTCCAATCTAGGCAGAGGCTATTAAAACACAGTGAAGGCTAACACTCCCTGGGAGAACGGACTACAAACGTTACTTGTTCACTCATCTTCAGTCAGAATGGACCGCAAGTTCCTCCTGTTGGAAACCTAAGAAGTGTATTATTGGCAGTCCATAAAGACAACCCGCCCCCCCCAAAAAAAACCCCGAAAGGCTTGTGCAGACGCTTTGCAAGAGACCACGACAACGGCCAGCCCACAGGAAATGGCGCTCCACTGATCTAGAAATCTGGAAAACCCGAACTAAAAGGCCACCGGGCTCCCGCGGTCCACCCTCCAGCTCTGGGGAGGGTGCCGGCGCCAGGAGCCCCGTGCGCACGGCCAGGGCGCCCACGCCGCTTAGGGAGGTGGCGCACCTGGGGCAGGTGCAGGCGGCCCAGCCCCCCGTGCGTGCGTGCACACCCCAGGCCGGGCGCGTACCACTGCAGACCCCGCTGCCCGCGATCCCGGGAGCCGGGCCTACAGGAGGCGGCGCGATAGCGACTCGGACGTTGGGTGTACTGACCGCTGAAGTCGGGCTCTTGGGGTGTTGACAACGTCTGTCAACCTGGGAGGCGGGGACACTGGGGTTCGCCTTAGGAGTCCCCAAAATTAACATTTTCGTGCTCATTTTTCTGAGGCCAAAATCTGGTAACAAAAAAACCTCAAGCAGCCATAAGCGGGGGAAAAAAAATGAATGCAAGAGAATTTTTAAGACAAAAGCGGCTACGGAGAACTGGCGGGAGGGTGAAGCCGGGCCTCCACCGTGGCCCACTGCGGCTTGTCCGAGCCAAGTCGGATCTCAGGGCTGGAGCGGGAAGAGACCCCGGCCCTCAGACCCTCACCACCCCTTGACCTAGACAACGGCGCCTGCGCACTAGGTGGAAGACGCGCGAATGTAACTTCGCGCTTGCGCACTGCAAAGAGATGGAAATTGTACGCACTGGGCGGGTGGGGGCGGGGCAGAGCAGGGACTCGCACTCCTACCTGCACGTGGCCTGAGTCCGGCGCGGGGCTGCCGGTCCTGCCGTGCACGTTGGGGAGCCGGTACATGCAGGTGGGAAGCTCTACGCGGAGAGATCCGCTGCCCTCGTGATAGGGCTTTACCTGGTACATCGGCATCGTGGGAGCCAAAGGACAGAGGTAGCAGGTGAGGGACACGAACGCTCAGAAACCGAGACGACGACGCACTTCGGCCACCTCCTTTCTGATCCGGCAGCCGACTTCCAGGAAAGCGTAGTCCGTGAGGTCTAATTGGGCCGTGCCCTCTTACGTCACGGCCTCGACATTTTTCACAACCAGTCAGCAAGAAGGAGGTGTGGGAAACGTCCTCCGCTCCCATCCGGAAGGGGTGGGGCATGGTGTCGGAAATGGCCAATGGGCAGCTGGGGGCGGAGCCTCCGTGAGAGCGGCGGCGGCGGCGGCGGCGGCGGCGGGAACTGTCTGGAGTCCCGGGGGCGGGTTGCGTTCTGGATCCATGGAGGTAGCCCAAGGGTCGAGGTGAGCGGTGCTTGCAGTGTGCCCTCGCGGTTGCCCTCCCTGAGGCTCACGGCGTTCCAGACTCCTGGAATGGAGTGGGAGGAGAACGCAGCGTTGGGCGAGCCTGCGCGGAAGCGCCGGAGCTGGCTCCTCGACGCTCCCCCTCCCTGCCGCCCTTTGGGGTCGGCGGGGGCATCCGGCCGGTTCCCAGGCAGACTACTCTGAACGCCGCCACACGTCCGTAGACTGGAAGCTGGAGCGCGAAGTCCCTGGAGCCTGAATTTGTGTCCTTTCTACCTGGTTTCTTTTCTGTTTTTGAAAATTGAGGTTATTTGGGGGAGGCTTCAAGGCAAATACTAATTTGCATAGCCGCGCAGGTTTTAAAAATGCAGATTTTTTTTTAAATCACTTTGAATATGTCATCGCTGGCTAGTAAATTGCATGCAGTTCGAAGCGCGAATCTGCGGCTTAGCACTGTTGAATTCAGTGGCAGCTTCCTGAACTCAGATTCACGGTCTGTGTTTAAATGTTTCATCCCCAGTTCTCAAAATAAATATCGGAAGTGGAGTTGTTAGCCTATGGTGTGTTGTCAAATAAATAAGTTTTAGAGATCCTTCTTTCCATTTTATGTTGTCATTTGCAGTTTTCACATTTAAGAGAAACCTGAGCTTAATTTTTTTTACAAGGTGGAAGGAAGAGTAAGATGTTTGTTGCTTTATTTCACGAGCGTTTATTGGAAGTCCGCCGTGTGTTAGATGCTGTGGGAGAAGACCCAAAGATTTCTCTCCCAGGGAGGCTTCTGGGTTCTATTATACCCATATAATCAATTAAGCTGGTTAAGAATTTTCTAAATTAACGAACATAAGGAATACGTTCTTGGGATGACAGGAGTTTGCCAGGCAAAGGAGGAAGAGGGGAGTGGTCTAGACAAAGATTTGTATCTGTGTCTAGAAGAGCTTGTGACATCCAGGACACAGTTTGCTGTTACTAGAATGTAGGGGAGTGGGGAGTTAGTGAAGGGAGAGGATTGGAGAGAATGAGAGAAAAGTAGACTGCGGTCCAGTGAGGGCTAGATTTTAAACTTAATATAGGAGACAGTAGGATGCTAGTAGATTAAAAAAAAAATTCCTAAAGATTATTTATTTATTTTAGTAATCTGTACACCCAAGGTGGTATGTGAACCCAGGACCCCAAGATCAGAAGTCCCGTGCTCCTCTGACTGAGTTAGCCAGATGCCCCAACACTAGTAGATTTTTAAGCAGAGAAATTATTTGACCAGATTCCTGATTTTTAAAGTAACTGATGGTATCATGGAAGGGGGATTGGAGTAGGGAGAAAATGGAAACAAATTGGTTTGGAAACGCTTAAGGTAGATACAGCAAGAACTTTGGGGCATCTTTGTTAAGGCAGCAGCAGGCAGCCTGGATTGAGAGTGGAGATTCAAAGGCTTGTTTGGGAATAGTTATAGAACCAGTACCCAGTTTCTAAGATGGTTTTGATTTTGATGTAAATGCTGTGTATTTCCCACCATACTTGTGGGTTTTTCAAATCGTGTAAGAAGTGTTTTTTTCACTTTTCAGAAGAAAGTCCCATTGTTGCCAAAGATTATTGACTTCTAGGTTGAGGGGTACATGTGTCTCCTCCGTATAGATCCTAGTATAATAAAATTTCTAAATACCCATTACATTTGAAGTATCTATTCAGGTTTTTTGACAGGTATGTAAGGATCACAGAATAACAGTTATATTTCTGAATATGATCAATAGATAGTTAATATAATGAACATGGTAGATAATTGACTTTTGACAGAGATGAATCATTTCCCACAGTTAAAACCAGAATGAAAATACATAAATGCACACTTGCTTTGTTTCTTGTAACTCTTGTTTTTAGTACAGAACTTGCTAAGGCCATCAAACCTATCGATCGGAGGTCAGTCCATCAGATTTGTTCTGGACAGGTAGTACTGAGTCTAAGTACTGCTGTGAAGGAGTTGGTAGAAAATAGTGTGGATGCCGGTGCCACTAATATTGGTAAGTTTGGGAGAGTTTTAAGCCACGGGAAATAATCAGTTTATACTATACTATATTATTCAAGAAACACTTGTGATTGTAATGAGACAATCAAATGTCAGCATACTAAGAAATTACTATTTTTTAAACTTAAATTTAGCATCTTTTATGTGCCTAATACTTGGGTAGGTAGTAATAATAATAATAAAAACAGTTAACTTTTATTGTGTGCCACACGGCTATTTTTTTAATCTGCAGAATAACCTTACAAGATAGGAATTACTATTATCATTATTATAGTCGTTTTATAGAACAGATGAGATAGAAGTTATTATTACCATTATTATATCTGTTTTATAGATAAAAAATGAAGGCACGAGAATTTACTTTGAGGTCACAAAGTTAGGAGAAAGTGATTCCAGGAAGTCTGATTCCAGAGCCTTTTCTCTGTAATGATTCTATTAAAATTATCATTTTGAAAGAAAGGTAGAAAAGAAGAAAAGAAAGAAAGAAAAAACTATTTTATCTAGGTTAATCAATTGCCAAGAAGGCCTTTTTAAAAAAAATGAAATAGACAAAATGACAATAGTGCATTTAAGTAAGTATAGTTATAACTCAAATTTACATTATGTAAGTTATAATAAATACTATGAGTATAAAGGCTTTTTCATGGATCAATTCTTTGAGAAATTAATATGTTAAACTTTTTAGATCTAAGGCTCAAAGACTATGGGGTGGATCTCATTGAAGTTTCAGACAATGGATGCGGGGTAGAGGAAGAAAACTTTGAAGGCTTAAGTAAGTTGAGTTTTTCTAATCCTATTTTTTAAAAATGTTTTAATGTTTTATTTATTTTTGAGAGAAAGAGACACACACACAGAGTGCGAGCAGAGGAGGGGCAGAGAGAAAGGGAGACACAGAATCCGAAGCAGGCTCCAGGCTCTGAGCTGTCAGCACAGAGGCCTATGCAGGGCTCAGACTCACTAACTGTGAGATTATGACCTGAGCTGGAGTCAGATACTTAACTGACTGAGCCACCCTGGTGCCTCTAGTTCTATTTTTAAATATTCGAACTAAATGTTTCCAAACTTTGAGTAACACTGTCTTAGGAAACACAAAAACAGATTTTTAAAACTCTGGCTTTGGTAGGTTTGGTACATGTTCAGTGTTCTGTCACTTGAAACATCTGTGTCTTACTGTGCACCTCTCTTTCAGCTCTGAAACATCACACTTCTAAGATTCAAGACTTTGCTGACCTAACTCAGGTTGAAACTTTTGGCTTCCGGGGTGAAGCTCTGAGCTCACTTTGTGCGCTGAGGTGATAACAGTATTTTTATCTACTAACTTGACCCCTTAGAAAAATCTCTCTGAAATTAAAAATGTAGGGTTAGAATCGTTGTTTATACTTTTCCATCCTGAGTGTCTCAACTTCCAACTTCCACATTCTATTTTATTTTACTGCCCATCTAAGTGCTGATATTTCTGAAATGTAAGCAATGAAATGAAGGAAATAACATTGTAAAAGAATTATTACTCTTGTTCAAGCAGTAACTTCTCCATTTTAAAACAGTACATAGATAATAATTACAGATGTGTTAGTTTTGCTTTATTTCAGTCTGCAGGAAAAATTTTAACTGAAACACTTATATATAACAGACTCTAAGTTTTTATGAATAATTACTTCTACACTGGAACTCTAATATTTTTTGGATCCTTGTTAAAAATTTTGTTAAAACAGTAGGAATAAAACTGGGAAATAAATCTTCATTCGCTAATACGTAAACTTGGAGACCTTTTATTTTGCAGTTTAATAAAACAACAAACAGACAAAAAACCAAGTATCAAAGCTTTCATCAAAACAAAGTACTTATAGAACTCTGTCTCACTGATAGGCGCCAAGCCTTAGATTCTGTGATGACCCTTCACCCATAAGAACCTTCTCAATTATCTCAGAGGGATCAGCATTTTTCAGGAGAGGAAGTGACAGAATAAGCATGTGACATCCAGCACCTGTGAGTGTCTGACCACGTCACATCTGCTCTCTCTCACAGTGATGTGACTATTTCTACCTGCCACGCATCCGCAAAGGTTGGGACTCGACTGGTGTTTGATCACAATGGGAAAATTGTCCAGAAAACCCCCCACCCACGACCCAGAGGGACAACGGTCAGTGTGCAGCAGCTCTTTTATACACTTCCCGTGCGCCATAAGGAGTTTCAAAGGAATATTAAAAAGGTATGTTAGGGGCGTCTGGATGGCTCAATTGGTTAAGTGTCTGACTTGGGCTCAGGTCATAATCTCGTGGTTCATGAGGTCAAGCCCCGCATCAGGCTCTGTGCTGACAGCTGAGAGCCTGGAGCCTGCTTCGGATTCTGTGTCTCCCTCTCTCTCTGACCCTCCCCTGTTCACGCTCTCTCTTTCTCTCAAAAATAGATAAATGTTAAAAAAAGAAAAATACATAAATTCAGAACCCCAGCTTCTGAGAGCATCAGTAGTGTGATGTACCTGCATAGTGAAAGATCTCCCTCGCTAAGGTGCACTGAGGTTAACTCTTCAGATGGTTCTCTTCCCTGAAATTTTTGGGACATGCCTAGTTTACCTTTTCCCGAGCAAAGACTGAACTTGAGGTTGATTTATCCTTTTTTTTTTTTTCTTAAAAAAATGGAAATCATCAAATCCTATTTATTAGGTGTTCTGACATCAGAATGAGTTCTTTAAGAAGTAACTTTTTTTTATTCTATCTGTCGTTTTTAATAAGATGTTTTTCTTGGTTTCCTGAGAAATGGAGTATTACAACTTTTATGAATTTGAATGGAAATGAAATAATTAAATATATAATTTTGCTTAAAAAGCAGTTGTAGGGGCGCCTGGCTGGCTCCGTCGGTTAGGCATCCGACTTTGGCTCAGGTCATCATCACGCAGTTCATGATTTGAGCCCCGCCTTGGGCTCTGTGGTGACACCTCAGAGCCTGGAGCCTGCTTCCGATACTGATTCTGTGTCTCCCTCTCTCTGCCCTTCCCCTACTCATGCTCCATGTCTCTCTCTCTCTCAAAACTAAACAAACATTAAAAAAATTAAAACCAAACAAAAAATAAAAATATTTTTTGTATAGAAAAATGTTATTAATTTTTTTGTATCTCATGATAAAAAATCAGTGCCTCAAAAAATATAGGAATAAAGAGTTTCTACTTGCCAGAAAAGACTGTCGTTAACAGTGTGATGTGTGTGTTTCCAGGGTTCTTTGAGTTTCATGTATTTATAAATCTTGAGAAAAAACATTTCAAGATAGATAAATTAATATAGTGAATGAAACAATACAGAATAGAAAATTTAAGTAATATAGGATCGTATGTAGTAGAAAGTTGAGATGATCTCAGCCTACCTCCCAGAGTTTGGTGTAGACTGATATACAGGTGTATAGAACCTTTATTCCAAAGAATGGAGAATAAAATCCAATCATTGATTTTCTTTTTAAAGGTTTTTATTTATTTTTATGCATATGTTTCAACTTTTTTCTTAACAATTAGTATCGCGTTATATGTACTGTTATGTGAGTTGACCATTTCTATGATATATCATAGGTATCGTTTTCGATTGTAGGAATCTTTTGGCTGATTCATTACTTTATTCTTTATCATTCTGCCATTATATGAATATCCCATAATTTATTAGCTCCTTGTTAATGGTGGCTTAGATTCTTTTTCATTTTTCACAATTACAGGGGCACCTACCTGGGTGGCTCAGTTGGTTAAATGTTGGACTTTTGATTTCAGCTCAGGTCATGATCTCAAAGTTTGTGAGTTTGAGCTCCGCATCAGGCTCTGTACTAAAGATGTGGAGCCTGCCTGACATTCTCTCTTTCCCCTCCCTCTCTCTCTCTCGAAAAATAAACATAAAAACATTTTTTTTTTAAATTTTTATTTCTGAGAGAGAGAGAGAAAGGGAGCGAGAGAGCAAGCATGAGCAGGGGAGGGTCAGAGAAAGAGGGAGATACAGAATCCGAAACAGGCTCCAGGCTCTGAGCTGATTGTCAGCACAGAGCCTGATGCGGGGCCCAAACCCACGAACGTGAGATCATGACCTGAGCCGAAGTCAGATGCTTAACTGACTGAACCACCCAGGCGCCCCCATAAAAACATTTTTTTAATTAAAAAGTGTTTGACCTAATTGACTCACCATCTGATCAAATAACTTTTAAAAAAGTTTTTTTTTCACAACTACAGATTGTTTCAGTGAACATTTTTGTAATATATCTTTATGCCAGTCATTTTACAAGGATGAATTTCTAAAGGAAGGATTACAAGGTCCAAGGGAATGCACTTTTCAATTTTTATAGCAGTGGGCACGCACCTTGTGGACACGAGAGAAGTGTGGTTAGGAATGTAGCTCTCTGTTGTACTGAGTATGAAGGTATATGTGGTATACAAAGGCAAACACATATAAAGTATTCACGGCTAGTTCTCTCAGGAATAATTTGCCTTCTTTGTGCGCTGACATGAGAATTTTGAGTCAGATGTTTAAACTTGAACCATGTAGTTCTTGTAGGATTAAAATAACGTGGAGTCTTGCATTTGTGTTTTTCAAACAGGAGTATGCCAGAATGGTCCAGGTGTTACACGCGTACTGTATCATTGCAGCAGGCGTCCGAGTAAGTTGCACCAATCAGGTTGGACAAGGAAAACGCCAGCCTGTGGTTTGCACAAGCGGAAGCTCCAGCATAAAGGAAAACATTGGATCTGTATTTGGCCAGAAACAGGTAGCGGTGGCCAGTTATTTAAAAAACATTTTATTGCTCTAGTAATTATGTCAGATTTCCATCGTCCTTTCCAAAAAAGAGAGAAGAAAATCCAATAAATTGGTTTTTTTTAAGATTTTTATTTTTCATTTATTTTATTTTTTGTTTTTTCTAAAAAGAGATAGATTTGGGGGGAGCAGAGGTAGAGAGAGAGAAAATCTTAAGCAGGCTCTACATTCAGCACTGAGCCTGACATGGGGCTCAATCCCATGACTGTGAGATCATGACCTAAGTTGAAATCCAGTGGGACGCTTAACCAACTGAGCCACCCAGGCACCCCTAAAGATTTTTTATTTTTAAGTAACCTCTGTACCCAACATGGGGCTCAAACTTAAAACCCCAAGATCAAGAGTCGACTGCTGTACCAATGGAGCCAGCCAGGCGCCCCCAGTAATTAATTTCTTAATTAGGTACTTGCCACAAGAATTAATGTGGAGAGCTGAAAGATTTTTTCATTTTATTCTTCCAGAGAATAAAACACTCCCTTTACTCTCCATCTGAAAAAGTGTGGTGTGAGCAATGTATTGATTATGGATAAGTATGTGCCCAAATGGTCCATCCTTCTAATAAAGAAACCAAAATTGTGATAGCCTCTAGAATCAGCTGTTGAGATTCTCTGTGTGCTCACTTGAATGGCCTGACCAAGAAAAGCAAACACACAAATCCTTCCCTTTCTGAAATTAGGTTCATCCTATTTTTGTTAGGAATTAACTGTGAGTCTTGTTTTTTTTTAGCTGCAAAGCCTCATTCCTTTTGTTCAGCTGCCCCCTAGTGACTCCGTGTGTGAAGAGTACGGGCTGCAGCCTGGTGATGCTCCCCATGCTCTGTTTCGGTGAGTGGATTGCTGCCAGGAGAGCTCTAGTCGAACATTTTATCTGGGGCTTTTTGTATTTACGTATGTATGTATTTATTTATGTGTGTGTGTGTTTTTATTTTTATTTATTTTGAGAGAGAGAGAGCACAAGCAGGGGAGGGGCAGAAAGAAAGGGAGGGAGAGAATCCCAAGCAGGCTCTGTGCTGACAGTACAGGACTCGAACTCATGAACCCGTGAGATCATGACCTGAGCCAAAATCAAGGGTCGGAACGCTCAACCGACTGAGCCACCCAGGGCCCCCTGGAGTCTTTTGTTTTTAAAGATCATGATTTTAAGGCTTGTAGTTTTTATGTTTGTTATAAAGTTACAGGCAATTATTATTGCTGGGAAAGAAGATTTCTGTAAAGGGGTACGTTACTTAATTCGTTCAATATTCTGGGTCCCTGGTGCACTTTAGGGGATTTCCTATTGAATTCTTTGGTTCCAGTTCATTTCCTATTGAAGTCTTTGTAGTGAAGTCTCTATTTAGTGACAAGTTAAAATAACTTTTAACTTATGTATATGTTTTGCTTTACGGGGATTTGGCAGAGGGTAACAGGCTGTTACCTTTCATTCATGCCTTACCCAACGTCTTGTCCATCATCACTACTTTTAGCGTAACAAACATTGGCACTTCCCTACTTGGGATTGGCCCTTTGGCAGCCCATGTTTGTGCGCGCGTGCGCTCTCTCTCTCTCTCTCTCTCTCTCTCTCTACTTGCCTCTGGCTCACATGCATGGATTCATTTCTTTTGTGAGCCTACGGTTCTTACAGAAGTGCAGATTTCTCTGGCTGGATCGCAGGCAGAGGGAGCACTTAATTTTTATTTTTAAGTTTAGAGAGAGAAAGTGCACATGTGTGTGTGAAATGGGGTCAGGGGCAGAGGCAGAGAGCACAGTGCACCAGTGCAGAGCCTGACTCAGGGCTCCGTCCCACAACCCTGGGATCATGACCTGAGCCAAAATCAAGAGCCAGATGCTCAACTGACTTAGCTACCCAGGCGCCCCTGAGGAAGCTCTTTAACAATATCTTAGGAGATAGAACTTTGCTGATGGAAAACAGATTTTATTGTTTTTTTTTAACTAAAAAAAAATTTTTTTTAAGTTTATTTAGAGAGAGTGAGTGGGGAAGTGGCAGAGAGAGAGGGGAAGAGATTGAATCTCAAGTAGGCTCCACGCTTAAATTCATTAACCATGAGATCTTGAGCTGAAATCAAGAGTCAGACGCTTAACCCACTGAGCCACCCAGGTGCCCCAAAGAGAATAGATTTTAAAAGAGCAGGGAGTGTGGGCAGAAATCCTGAATACAAGTAGTTGGGCTTCCTGAGCAGCCAGTTGGGACAGCGTGAAGATTCTAGAATGTGAGCTTGGGGTGAGACTCCCTTCTTGTGTGGAGGCCAAGAATTTAATAGGACAAGTGAGAAAAGAGCTGAAGCCAATATGTATTGAACTCACTGCATTGCCTATGGTGGATTTGTTGACTATAAGAGCTATAGAATGTTCCAGAAGGTCTGTGTCCTTTTTATGATTTATCAGAATGGAACACAGACACATGTTAACTGAAATGTTAATACTCATCAGCATGTCACCAGGTGTTGTATTTTTATTTTGTTTTTATTTTATGAATATCCCCTCTGATGTGTTATTCACTCTTTTCATTCTGGAATCCTGCCCTTCCCATGTGAACATTGAACAGCATCTCTGGTTTCATTTCCCACTGTGCTCATGGTGTTGGAAGAAGTTCAACAGATAGACAGTTTTTCTTTATCAATCGGCGGCCTTGTGACCCAGCAAAGGTACTTTGTTTTTAAGGTTCTTTTTTGGTTTGAGAGAAACAGAGAGCACAAACACGGGAGGGACTAAGGGGGGGTGGGGTGGAGACAGAGAGAAAGAGAAAGAGAGAATCCCAAGCAGGCTCAGCACTTGTCAGCACAGAGCCTGATGTGGGGCTCAATCCCACATCTCTGGGATCATGACCTGAGCCAAAATCAAGAGTCAGATGCTCAACCGATGGAGCCACTCAAGCGCCCCTAGACTGGTCATCTTATAGGGTTTTAATGGTTCAGTTTTGATTTTGCATTTTCAGCAATATTGTACATCAGTCATAGATAATGTTTTCTTGTACTTGAAAATGACTTCTGTCAGATATGGTTCAGTATTGTGCATGGTACGATTTTATAGTTTATCTCCATAAGTTTTACCAATTGCATTATAAGGTGACGTAAATACATTTCTATGTACATCAGGATGTGTCTAATGACCATTTAAACTGCACCTGCAGCATGTTGGCCCTGGAGTTAACATAACACAATAAATAGATAAGTAAATAGGCTGCACCTGCATCTTTTGACATTTCTTCAAACGCAGCTTTGGATTGGAAAAAGATTCAGGTTTAGAGATTGATGATTAAAAATGTCCCTTTTAGCGGCACAAGGAAACTTTTTTGGGCAATGGATAGATATATTGATTGTCTTGATTATAATCTTAACTGATCTTGATTATAAACTTAGCAAACTGTATAGGTCATGTTTTTAAACATTTTTTTTAATGTTTATTTTTGAAAGAAAGAGAGGAAGAGCATGTGCATGCAGGTGGGGGAGGGGCAGACAGAGAGGGAAAGAGAGGATCTGAAGTAGGCTCCATGCTGACAGCAGTGAGCCTGATGATGCAGGGCTTGAACTCACGAACTGTGAGATCATTACCTGAGCCAAAGTCGGATGCTTAACCAACTGAGCCACCCAGGTGCTCCTCATACTGTATATTTTAAATAAATGTAGTTTATTGCAGGCCCACTCTACTTCAGTAAATCTGTTAAAATATAACCCTGTAGTGGCTGATTAGAACAGCCTGTTGGGGGACAGACAGGAATGTTTGTTCTTTTTTTACCTTTCTTTTTGTTTTTATTTTATTTTTTTTATTTTTTTATTTTTAATATTTTTTTTTATTTATTTCTAGGAGAGAGAGAGAGACAGCGTGAGCAGGGGAGGGTCAGAGAGAGAGGGAGTCACAGACTGAAACAGGCTCCAGGCTCTGAGCTGGCAGTCAGCACAGAGCCCGACGCGGGGCTCGAACCCACGAACCGCGAGATCATGACCTAAGCGAAAGTCGGACGCTTAACCGACTAAGCCACCCAGGCGCCCCTCTTTTTGTTTTTATTTTTATAGTTTATTGTCAAGTTGGTTTCAATATAACACCCAGTGCTCATCCCAACAAGTGTCCTTCTCCATGCCCATCACCCTCTTTCCCTCTCCCCCACCCCATCAATCCTTAGTTTGTTCTCAGTATTTAAGAGTCTCTTATTTTAACCTTTGTTTCGTAGGTTTCCAGACTTGTGAACGAGGTCTATCATATGTATAATCGACATCAGTATCCATTTGTTGTTCTTAACATTTCTGTTGATTCAGGTAAGTTCCACTGAGCTTTCTGTCACATTGGCGACTTACCCCTAAAATAAAAAATGAAATCATAAAGTCTTTATATGATATGACCAGAAAGAAATTTTTGTGCTAACAGTTAATGGTGTTATATATTTTTTTCTACAGACTTTTAATTATATTTTATAGACATTTATTTTTTTTTTAATACAGGCTTTCTTGCTTTCTGCTTGAGACCAGGCTAATGGTATTATTAGAAAAATTTTTTCATGGCACATAAGGGAGAAAGCAAACCAAATGGTCTCCCTAATTTTATATATATATATTTTTTAATGTTTTATTTATTTCTAGGAGAGAGACAGCGTGAGCAGGGGAGGGTCAGAGAGAGAGGGAGTCACAGACTCTGAAACAGGCTCCAGGCTCTGAGCTGGCAGTCAGCGCAGAGCCCGATGCGGGGCTCGAACCCACGAACCGTGAGATCATGACCCAAGTGAAAGTCGGACGCTTAACCGACTAAGCCACCCAGGCGCCCCGGTCTCCCTAATTTTAAAAATAACGCATATTTTTCTTCTGATTGGGAAAATTCTGGTTTATTATCTAGTATTTTTCCCTAGGTCCTTAGAAATATGTGTACATCTTAAGAAAATAGGTAATGATATGTATATATTTATTTTTCCCTACTTGTATCCTTTGTAGGGAGAAAAGGGTAAGTTTGTATGGAGCTCTTTATCCTTCAACATAAATGGTTTTTTTCTTCCATATCCTAAAAGTTACTCAGAAACATGATTTTAATAGCTGCATTCATTATATTCTAAGGTACAGATGTATCTTAAACTTTTAAAAAATGTTTAGCTTTAATTTAGCTGTCTTCAGTTTTTAGAAATTTACGTACTATCGTTATAATAGAATTGTTACCTATGTATCATTGGTAGTTTCCTTCAGATACACTCCTAGAACTAGAATTAGCGTGTCCATGACTAGGATCGTGCTATATTCATTTACACATCTAGAGTAGTGTACTGGGTAGTGTCATTTTGAACCAAATTCAGTAGGCAATAGTAGAAGGACCCTGTTTTAGTATGCAGCCTTCTATCATATGTTTTCATGTGTTTATTTGCTCTTTATTTATTTTTTTTGCAGATTAACCATTCAAATGTTTGCATATTCCATCCATTTAATAAATGGTTCATCTTTTCCTTGTTTTTTTTGAAAGCGCTGATTTCATAGTTTATGAATATTAGTCTGGACACTGCAGTGTTTTAACAATAGTGTTGGTACATGCAAGAGAGTAAAATAGATGGGGAAATATCTGTTAAAGGTGATTTTATTTTATTTATTTATAAAAATTTTTTAAACCTTTATTTCAGAGAGAGAGAGAGAGTGAGAGAGACAGTGTGAGCAGGGGAGGGTCAGAGAGAGAGGGAGACACAGAACCTGAAACAGGCTCCAGGTTCTGAGCTAGCTGTCAGCACAGAGCCCGACGTGGGGCTCGAACCCACGAACTGCGAGATCATGACCTGAGCCGAAGTCGGATGTTTAACCGACTGAGCCACCCAGGTGCCCCAAAGGTGATTTTAAACATAAGTGTTTGTTTTTTTTTTTGCTTTAGAATGTGTTGATGTCAATGTTACTCCTGATAAAAGGCAAATTTTACTACAAGAGGAGAAGCTTCTGTTGGCAGTTTTAAAGACGTCCTTGATAGGAATGTTTGATGGCAATGTCAACAAACTTAATGTCAGTCAGCAGCCGTTGTTGGGTATTGAAGGTAAGAAAAAGATACAGATTTATGGACAGCTTCTACGGCTGTTGTGATACTTGCCTTTTTTTTTTTTTTTTTTAATGTTTACTTATTTATTTAGACAGAGAGGGAATCTCAAGCAGGATCTGCAACGATAGTGCAAAGCCCAATGTGTGGCTCAATCTCACGAACCATGAGATCATGATCTGAGCTGAAATCAAGCCACCCAGGAGCCTCCAAAGTCTCTGAGAGAATGTGTCACACTAGACAGTTTAGAGCTGCAGATGTAAGGAAATTGAGTTAACAAGAGAAGTGGAAGGCACATTTGGCATATACAAGGGATGTGTGCTCCCCAAGATGCAACTGTTTTTCTTTATTTAAAAAAAATTTTTTTATGTTTTATTTATTTCTGAGAGAGGGAGACACAGCATGAGCAGGGGACGGTCAGAGAGAGAGGGAGACACAGAATCCGAAACAGGCTCCAGGCTCTGAGCTCTCAGCACAGAGCCCGACGCAGGGCTCGAACCCACGAACTGCGAGATCATGACCTGAGCCGAAGTTGGACGCTTAACTGACTGAGCCATCCAGGCACCCCATGAACCGTTTTTCTTTAATAAACACTCCCGATCACTGCAGCCTTTTGTTAATCTCCAGAGTTTGGAAAAAAATTGATTCTTACCATTTTTGCCCATTTCCTCATTTGTTTTACAGAGTGGGGAATTCCTGAGGGCCCTCACCCATCACCCTGGGGGAAAATGGCACTTGGGAGTGGCACATGGGAATGAGCGTCACCACAAAGCTGATTCAGGATCTATAGTAATAATATGTATAGTCATTGTTTTACTGCCTGGTCACACATGATCAGCCATTTAAGTAGTTGTCATCTTTTTTATCCAAACCGAGAGCAGCTGGAACATCTGGGAGGGGGACCGGCGTTGAGCCCCAGCTGGCCAAGAGGGCAGAGGGAAGAGTTGGCTATTATACCCTCCCCCACCCCCCATGGCCAGGTCTCCTTGGGGCACACACTCTTCTCTTGGCCAGCCTGCCCTGATCCTCATGTCTGTATGTGCAGAGATGGTGGGTGCCCATCAGTGTGTCCTCAGAGGGGGGAAGACCGGAGCTGCTGAGGAAGCTGAAACTAAGGTTTGGCCGAAAGCTAAGGTGACAGATGGCTGTAGCTCCCAATGAGAGGAGAGGTTCTCTGATGAGCTTTGTGAGCTGAGGGTGCGAGGAGGAGCTGTGAGGGGCTTCGGGGAGGGACTGGGATCCTGAGCAGCCCTGTCCTAATGTTCTGAACACCGCAGGGGTAGGGAGGGGTTGATTTGGAAGCTAGCTGGCAGACTCTGGTTTTGAGAATCAGGGCCTGAGGTAGAGGCGAAGGTCCTGAGGGGTGGAGTGTGAAACAGGAGCACAGAAATCCAGACAGTAGAGTGGTGGAGCTTCGCTTTGGATGCAGTGGGTGCCCCCCAGCCCTGGCCATCTTTGGCGAGGGGGTACTGTGGGTGTGGGAGTGCATGGGGATGGAGTGGAGGGCGTTCAGGTGTATGTACACGTTTGTGGAATGGGCTACTTGGCATCGCCGAGCCCGCTCACACACACGCTTTGCCAGATGCTACCCTGGAAAGAGAAACTGCTCAAAATACCAGTGCATCGTGAAGCACAGCTGAACCAGTGCCCCCTCTTGGCGATTGTACTGAAAACAGAAACAAACATAAGTGTACCAGCCCTGAGGTCAGGACATAGGAGCCGTAGGAGCACCCTGCTACCCTTCTGCTCCCAGCGACCCCCAGGGGTGACCATATTCCTCACTTCTGACACCACGTCTGCTTTTAATTTGTGCTTTTTTTTGCAAAGATTTATTTCTTTCTCTCATTTGTAGGATTCATCCACATAATACGGTGACTCATTCATCTGTTCCCGTTGCCGTGTAGCGTTCCATTGTAGTTATTAAATGCCATGATTTATTTGTGGATGGTTGAGTCGTTAGAGCCAGAGCAGCCGCGGACACCCTGTCTGTGGCTGTGGCGGGCATGGGTCTACAAGGAGCACGGTGCCAGGTCACAGGCCTGCGTTGTGTTCAGATTTAGGAGCTACTCCCAGAGGGTTTTCCGAAGCGGCCGTACTGGTTTCACTACCACCAGCAGAATTTACACATTCCTTTTGATCCTCATCTCTGCGGACTTTTGTTGTTTCTTGAATTTGTACCCATCCTGGTGAGCATGTGGTAGCAAATCAAACTGTGGTTTCAATTTGTGTGTTCCTTTTCATATGCTCAGCCATCTCTGGATCCCTACTTTTGTAGAAATGCCCTCGTTTTAAAGATTTTTTTAAATGTTTATTTTTGACAGGGAGAGAAAGAAAGAGACAGAACATGAGTGAGGGAGGGTCAGAGAGAGAGGGAGACACAAAATCCGAAGCAGGTTCCAGGCTCTGAGCTGTCAGCACAGAGCCCGACACGGGGCTCGAACCCACGGACTGCGAGATCACGACCTGAGCCAAAGTCAGACGCTTAACTGACTGAGCCACCCAGGCACCCCTAGAAATACCCTCTGATTCCACTTCAGTGTAGCCCCTGATACTCTCCCCTGCTCATACCTACTCAGGTAACTTGATAAAAAAGCCTTCAGCAGAGGTGGACAAGCCCGTGCCAGAAGAACAGGATGACCCTGCTTCGTTACGGACTGGAGGAGAGGCAAAGAGGGCAGTGACCATTTCCAGACTGAGAGAGACCTTTTCTCTTCGGCACACGACACAGACCGAGTCTCCACGCCCCAAGACCACCGAAGCGAGACGGATTTCCCCGCGACAGAAGAGACACGTGCAGTGTCCTGGCACTTCAGACTCCCTGGGCTTCCAGAAGCGTGGCTCGGGCACAGACTCCTGCGGCCCTGGCGTGGAGACGACGCGTTCACATGGGGGCTCCGGGGACCACAGGGACGGAGTGGAGACAGAGCAGGACTCGGGGCACAGCTGCACTCCGGCCGGCCCAGGGGAGGGGCTCGGCCCCCCAGAAACGGGCGGTCAGTCCTGCGGTGACCGTGCAGCCAGCCCTCCTGGAGACAGGTTTTCACTGGGAGACGTGACGTCTTCTGAGAAGCTGCCTGAACCTGCCCGTCACCCTGTGGACCCGGAGCGCGGTTCCAGCTGCGAGGACGGTGGACGGAAACGTAGGGTCTTGCCTCCGCCCGCAGATGCGTCCCCAGGCACAAAGCGTTTTAAGAAAGATGGCCTTCCTCCTAATCCTGACACCGCCCAAGGGTCGGTGACTGTGCAGAGTGCTTCAGCCTCTCAGGTCGATGTAGCTGTTAAAATCAATAAGAAAATCGTGCCTCTGGCCTTTTCCATGCGGTCTTTAGCGGCACGAATAAAGCAGTTATGTCACCAAGAACGGCCGCAAGGAGGCGAACAGAATTACCGGAAGTTCAGGGCAAAGATTTGCCCCAGAGAAAACCAAGCTGCCGAAGATGAGCTGAGAAAGGAGATAAGGTAACATTCTTTCCTAGGGGTAGTTCTGTGCACATTGGTGAGCTGCCGTGAGGGGACGGGGCTGATCCTTCCAGGCTCTGGTTCTGCTCCTCTGGGTGTCTCTGCTCTGTTGGTCACTCCTCCTCCAGTGTGGGGCGCCTGTGTGGCCCTGCCTGGGCCCCTGGGTCCTGTCCCCTGGCTGTCAGGTCGGTCCTCCCTGGGGGCCTCCTGTGCACCCCAACATCACACTTGCCCTAGCTTCTCTCTCCTCTTCTCCCGGCCCCTCTTTCTTTTGCTTTCTCCATGCTCCTTCTAGACGATTCTAATTTGGGAGTCTGTTTCCACCTTACGGACTGCCCATTAGCCTTACCGGTGCGTCATTGGTGATGCTTTTTCCTTTCACCACCTTTTCATTGCCCCTCACATGTGTCAGATTAACTTTCTTTAAAGGGCTCTTTCTCTTAGAACCTTTCAAGAATCGTTTCCTTAGATGTTCTTAGCACATCCTTTCCATTCAAATTAATCAGGGCCTCCTCAACCCCGATCTCATTCCTCTTCCCCAAGGTTTCCAGCTCACAGTGACTCCTCCCTACACTGAATCCATGGCAGTTTTAGTGGATATTACTATTTCCCACTACTCACTAAAAAAACTTTTTTAATGTTTATTTTTGAGAAAGACACAGAGTGCCAGTGGGCGAGCGGCAGAGAGAGAGACAATGACAAAAAGAGCGAGACACAGAATCCGAAGCAGGCTCCAGGCTCTGAGCTGTCAGCACAGAGCCCAGTGCAGGGCTCAAACCCACGAACCGTGAGATCATGACATGAGCCGAAGTCACATGCTTAACTGACTGAACCACCCAGTCACCCCTCCCATGATTCATTTTAATGTGTATTAGGAAAAATTAGAATGCATTACCAAACTTGTGATATCTAGGAGATTGCATAGGGTAAAGCTAAGGAAAAAAGAGTCAATTTTAAGAAAACGGTTAATAATAATAACGATAACAGAAAACACCAGTCACTACTGCTTCCTTGACAAAAATCACATACAACATTGTGACTTCTAAAAATGGTGACTTCCCTTGAAATACTTAACTTTGATCTTTTTAACCATTGTACGTGTTTTGTCTCAGTAGGTACTGAAATGTGCCGTGTCCTGTACACAGAGCACTTCAGTAATTACATTGATATTTTATGGCACCTTTGGTCGACTGCACAGGCTTTGCCTAATTTTAATGATCAATTCATCAACAGCAAGCCTTATGTTAGGTAATTCCCTTAATATTCATAGTGCCTAGCTTACATTGAGAAAGGTTTTTAGGAAATAGCTCATTTATTTTTTCCTTAAAGTTTATTTATTTTGAGAGAGAAGGAGAGCACAAGCAGGGCAGGAGCAGAGAGAGAGAATGAATTCAAGCACTGATGGTGTGGAGCCCGCTGTGGGGCCCGAACTCATGAACCGTGAGATCATGACCTGAATCAAAATCAAGAGTCGGACGCTTAACTGACTGGACCACTCAGATACCACAGGAAATAGTTCCTTTAAGTTGTGTGTGACTAATGGAGGCGAACCTGTTTGGGTGGGGTCTGGGACCTGTGAACGCTGAGGGATGCAGTGAAGTGCCCCCCTCCCCGCCCCGCTCCCACACGCACCATCTTGGAACACGTGTTGTTGGAGAAAGACCTGTAAGGTGCCCCAAGTGGAAACTAATTATGCTTTCACTTAGGATTCCTTTTTCTTTTCTTTTTTTCTTTCTTTTTTTTTTTTTGAGAGAGAGAGAGAGAGCGCGCGCACATATAAGTGGAGAGTGGGAGGGGGAGAGAGAGAGATAGAGAGAGAGAATTCCAAGCAGGCTCCAGGCTCAGCACAGAGCCTGATGCAGGGCTCTGTCCCACAGACCCTTAGATCATGAGCTGGGACGAAAATAAGAGTTGGACGCTCAGCTAACTGAGCCACCCAGGCGCCCAACTCTGGATTCTTTTAGCCTTTCCAGTGAATGACCTCAACTATAATTCTTAAAAGTAGTGATTTTAATTCAGCAAATATTCATCAATCACCTCTTATCGTAGTTCTTGAATTTGGGGAACACAAAAGAATCGCTTAGGAAGCTTGTTCAGAAAGCAGAACCCATGGCCAGGCTCTGGAGATTCTGTTTCAGTAGATGTGGTTGGTGGGTTGTGGGTGGGGAGCTCAGGAATCCGCCTTTTTGTCAGGTACCCCAGATGCTCACTGTGAGAAACGCTGATCCCCAGTGGGCCTGGCATTGGCATCTGGCCTTCGGTGCACTGCTGCTGCATCGGCCCTTTGTTCTTAGCTGTCCTGCCAATACTTTTTCCTGAGACACGTCCAGAGTGGAAGATGAGGCAGTGATTGAAATACCGGGGTAGTGTTTATCAGCTTTGGGTTTCCATTTTTGAGTTATAACCAAATACAGCAGTTGTACAGTTTTGTTTCTTCTTCATTGGTTGAGCCTGATGCTATTTTTTCACTTTACGGTGGGAGATACACCTGCAGGGAGAGAATTCCTGCGTTCTCAGGCCGGGGACTCTACCTGGGGAACCAGAGCACAGCCTCACCAGGGATGTGGTGTTGGTGCTGCTTATGGATGTATTGCGTCTTGGTTTGAATCCGCTGTAGGATCCCTCCTTTGCCATCTCAGGCTGGACCATGTGAGCATCTCTGCTGGTGCACTTCTAGATGTGGTCAGTAGGGGGCAGTGGAGGGCCACTGCAGCCTCTCTCCTTGCTCCTGGCTGCCCTGGTCTTTTCCTCCTACAAGGCAGCCACCAGCAGGAGGCCCAGCACTGCTCATTCTGCTCCCCCTGTGTCTCTTAGCTTAGTAATTAATTACCTTATACTAGTTGACCGTACCTGATTACGAATTTCCGCTGTTCAAATTGGTGGTGTGGTTTTTGTTTCTTGATTGGACTCTGACACAAAATTACTACCAGGGAATGATCCCAGGAGACACGCCTTCAAAGATAGGGTTTGGGGATTAGTTTGGGCCTGACCTTGGACTGGAGCTCAGCGCTGAGCTCCTTGCCCCTAGGAAATGGGAGCTTAGTAATCCATGGCACACAGAGGCGTCAATGTTACACCATCACCCTCTGTTGACTGTGGCCAAGCGCCAACCAAAGCAAGCCCCACGGGAGCCCAGGCGGGCTCTGTGGTGTGGAAGGGATCTTCCTCGCTGCACTGGGGCACTCACAGAAAGAAAGGACCATCTCAGGTCTCAGCTCGACTCACCATCTGAGCACATTGGGGCTGATCCTCATGAAAACCCATTTTCACAGAGTTTAGTTGTGTGGGGGATAGAATGGCAGTGTCAGTTTCTCATGTGACAATCAGTGGTGGTGTCTGTCTTGTCTACACTGACGCACATAGGCTTGAATGATATTAGATTTTGAAGCCACCCACCAAAGGACCCGGTGCTGAGGTTGGCAGATACTAGAAAGATTGATAGGCAGGATTGGTGAAAAGGTACTTTTACACAGTTACAAATCTAGGGATTTATCATACAGAAATACCTCCAGAATAGAGTGGATTTATGTCCACAAACGTTTGCTGCAGTGTTTACATTCCTCAAAATGGAAGCACCCAAACTGTCCTTCAGTAGGGGATTTGTCGGGCGGGTTGTGTTAGGTGTTTACAGTGAGCTCCTATATGGCCATTAGAAAGAATGAAGGAGATCTACACGGGTGGGTGTGGAAAAGCCCCGAAGGTGCATTGTGAAGTGAGGCACTTGGAATGGCATGGGGAATTATGATTCTATTTTTTAAAATTTTTATTATGAGAGAGAGCGAGCAGGGGAGGGGCAGAGAGAGGGAGACAGAGAATCCCAAGCAGGCTCCACAACATCAGACAGAGCCCACTGTGGGGCTTGAACTCACAAACCCTGAGATTATGACCTGAGCCCAAGTCAAGAGTCAGACATTTAACTGACCCAGCCAGCCAGGCGCCCCCATTTTTTTTTTCTGTTTTTTTTAAACAACGTGTAGACAAAGGTCTGGGAATATCTACGCCACATGAGCCATAGTTACTAATACCATCTCTGGGGAGCTGGATAAACGAGTGAACAACTACTGTTAACTTCAGACAGTGGGATTATTAGGGACTTTTTCTAGTTTATGTTTTTGTATAGTTCCTCTCTTACAGTCTCTGTTTTACAATCAGAAAGTAACCTTTTATAAATCATGATGTCTCATAATGAACATTTTCCACATGCAGTAAAACGATGTTTGCAGACATGGAGATCATCGGTCAGTTCAACTTGGGATTCATAATCACCAAACTGGATGCAGATATCTTCATAGTGGACCAGCACGCCACAGATGAGAAGTACAACTTCGAGATGCTCCAGCAGCACACCGCCCTCCAGGGGCAAAGGCTTATTGCGTGAGTTCCTTCTGGTGTTCAGAATCTCTGGTGTTCTCGCATCCCTACAGCTTAAGACCTGAGAGCGTATGTGTGTGTGTGTCTCTCTCTTTTAGCCACAAGCATCCCTGTGGCAGATTTTTATACTTTTCACACCGCAGTCCTAGCCGCCATTTCTTGACTGCTTCCTGTGTGCCAGGCTCTGATGAAACCACTTACACGTGTTAATTCATTTAACCTTCCCAAACCTGTTACCATTATCACTTCGTGGATGATAAAACGGAGGCGCACGAACACAGAGGTTAGGTGACTTTCCCAAGTTCACACAGCCAGTGTTCTTTATTTCTCAAGCCCTTTACCTCTTCTGGTTGGCCAGGAAATCCTTCCAGTGAAGGCCAGCATATGGTACATAACGTGACTGTTTATAGCACCTAGAATTTAGCTGTTCAGAAGGGCGGCTCTGCATTTGTGTCCGTCCTCAGCTAGCACAGGTCGAGTCCAGTGATCAGTCACTGCAGAACTTGGTATTTCTCTCTCCTCTGCCAACGCCTATTTTAAGCTGACCGCTTTACAAGGCGGTGGGATGGTGTATCATGTAGACCAGAAGTGTTTTCTAAAGCCAAGGGATAAGAAGAGGTCACGGATTTTCATTTGGGAAGTCCAGTGACATAGAGAAGTACACTGAGGTCCTGACAGGAGTAAATCCTTGCGTGAAAAAAACAGTCACTCAGCTGGGGAAAAGCACTGAGTTTACAGAGTAGTCTATTTCCTATGGAACGGTTGAATTCGTTTATTTTCAGCGATGTAAATGGTAATAGTAAAGACTTTTTTTTTTTACTTAAAAAATTTTTTTTCAATGTTTTTATTTATTTCTGAGGGAGAGACAGCATGAGCAGGGGAGGGTCAGAGAGAGAGGGAGACACAGAATTTGAAACAGGCTCCAGGCTCTGAGCTAGCTGTCAGTACAGAGCTTGACACGGGGCTCAAACCCACGAACTGCAAGATCATGACCTGAGCCGAAGTTGGATGCTCAACCAACTGACCCACCCAGGTGCCCTGTGTAAAGAAAGACATTTAATAAGCTACTTTATTATCCTGGATTGTTCCTGCCTCTTTCACAGAGGTCTTTTTTGCATAAATAAGGTCTTGTTTGTGCCATTTCAGGTCAGCCCATGTAATCACAGATCACTTGGGATCCCAGGTGGCCCATGGTCCAAGGATAAAGACCATAGATCCTTTCTTTCCTTCAAGGTCCCGTATTGTCTGGCCCTCCCCAGACCCTCCCCTCCTTGTTCTCGATGCTTGAGCCACACTGGCTGTCTCTTTTTCAAAACGTTGACAAGTCTGATGATTCCCTACGTGTCATTAAGAAGAATGAAGTGGATCTTTTGTATGTGGCTTTGGGAACATCAGTGGTCCATCCTTGGGCCTTTGCACAGACTTCTCCTTGCCTAGAATGCTTATCCCTGCGCTCACCCATCCATCCGTTGCCTGGTAACGGGCGCTCACCCCGGCTCTCAGCTCCGAGGTCCCTTCCTCAGAGACCCCTTCCCTGACTCCTGTCTCCAGGTCCATCTCCCTTGCTCTGCGCTCTTACGGCGCTGGGTGTCTCCGCCTCTTTATTGACAGCGTAATTGGTAATTATAGTTTGCATGTTCAATGTCGCTCTTCCCCACCGGTCTTTTACTCCGTGAAGGGGGAGACTGGGCCTGTGTGTGCGCGTGTCCATGCGCACACCGTCCTATCTCCTACCCTGATGAGTTCCAGCTGATTAAGGACTCCGTGACCCAGGAGGACCGGTGGACAGGTTGCTGCCTGGACAGATGGTGAGATCAATAACGCAGGCTCGGAGGGTCATCTGTACTCTGCTTTCAGATGCCCGTGATGACCCAGCCCGGCTTTCCACGTGGCCTGTATTGCGGGAGGAAACATAGCGTCTTTATGCTGTATTATCTTTAGGGACTGGATTGAGAGAAACTTGGGGTCATTGGGGCAGGATGGCAGACTGAGGAAAAGCCATCTGCTTTGGGGGTCATTTGAACTTAAAAAAAAAAAAAAGAAAATTAGGAAATTCTCGGGCAGTTATGTGACATGAGAGGCACGCAGCTAAATAAAGTCACTCACGTTGCTGTTTGAAATTCAAAGCAGCACACAGTGATTTTGTTTCATTTTTGCTTTATGGCTTCAATGTTTGACTTCAAGACTGGGTTTGAATCTCTTCTCTGTTTTTTCAGACCCCAGACTCTCAACCTAACAGCTGTCAATGAAGCTATCCTAATAGAAAATCTGGAAATATTCAGAAAGAATGGCTTTGATTTTGTTATCGACGAAGAGGGTGAGTGACTAGGATGTCAGGATGGTGTCCCGTCAGGGCTGGGAACAGTCTTCGAGGTGCCCGAGATCAGTGTATTTGATCAGAGACGGAAATGGTTCCCCCAAAAAGCATTTTGTCTCTGTCCTGTTTTTCGGTGTTCGTTCTAGGTAGGCATCAAATGAAACGTACTTTTCAAATAATGGATTCTTCTCCAAATTTTATTCCTTCAGCTCCGGTCACTGAAAAGGCTAAATTGATTTCCTTGCCAACCAGTAAAAACTGGACCTTTGGACCTCAGGACATCGATGAACTGATCTTCATGCTAAGTGACAGCCCTGGGGTCATGTGCCGGCCTTCCCGTGTCAGACAGATGTTTGCCTCCAGAGCCTGTCGAAAGTCTGTAAGTAAACAGCGCTGGTCTGCCAGGGCCTGGAGGGTCTGCTTGGGCCAACCGTGGGCCAGGCAGCGCTGTCGACTCTGGGCTTGACTGCCATGGGTCATCGTATGTAATACGACTACACCCTTCTCTGCTAGTGTGACGTGCGAGCTGCACGAGTCTGTGATGTTTCTGACCTCTAACCTGTGATTACTGTGATGTTTCACTGCCGCTGCTCAGGCTGTCCTGGAGGTGGTGGCGGAGGTGGGGCGATCAGCCTGATGTCAGAGTAAAGCTGTTGCGTCTAGAACCCTTGAACCCTGGGAGCAGCCGGCTGCCCTTCCTTCATCAGAGATTGCACCCAGGTGCCACCTGGGACACAGAGGGCACAAGGCAGAGGAGTCCTCGCCCTCACGGAGCTTATAGTTTAGTGGGGAAGAGACCTAAGCGAAAGTAATAACTTCTGATACCAGTAGGCTAAGAAAAGAAACTAAAACAGTATGGGGAGAAAGAGTGGCCTGGGCCCTCCCCCCGGGCAGAGTAGCTGAGGTTGGGGGTCAGGGAAAGGCCATCTGAGGAGGGGGCATCTGGGCTGATGCCTGGAAGGGGGCATGGAGGCCCTCGGGGAAGAGCTAAGTAGAAGAAATAGCAAGTGCACAGATGCGGGGTGGGGGGAGCGTTGGCGCCAAGCCAGAGGCTGTCTGTGACCAGAGGGGGGGGCCACGATGTGAGCCGAGCAGCATCGGAGACCCACCCGGGGTCTTGAGGTCCTGGTGGGGACCGGGGAGCTTGCCTGAAGGGCTGAGGTCCAGGTGCCAGCGTGGCACCTGCAGGTGGGGGGGCGCCCGAATGGAACAAGGCAGGCGGCAAAGCAGCAGCGTGCTCACGTTTGGGGGTGGGGAGCATAAAAGCTGATGTGGACGTGTTGTATTTGCGGCCCCACCAGGCTGTAAGTGCAGGTGTCTGCACACAGTCAGGTTAATGGATCTGAGCTCAGGGGAAATGTCAGTGGCGGAGATCAAAGCTTGGGGGCACCTAGAGCCTGGGGATTGGATGAAGTTCCTCCAGGGAGGGGGTGGGGGAAGGATGTGACTTCCAGCCGAAGGTATCTCTTTGATGAAGACCTAACAGTGGCGCCCCCATCCCGGGGTCTTTGAGTGGGAGGCAGGGCAAACTGGCCTGTGTCAATGGCTCGGAGTTCTAGAATCCTGCCTCAAGGGGACTCCCAGACTGCGGAGCCACAGGCTGCCCTTCCCTACCCCCACCCCCCACCCCGGGGCCTCGTGCTGTGGCACACAGCTACTGATGTGGGTGTTCCTCTGTCGCACCCCGAGGGCCCATGCCCTACCGGCCGCTCCATCCCGTCCACTTGCTCAGCTCCTGCCACACAGGCCACATGCCAGGTCCGCAGCCGCACCGGCCTTCCTCCCACCCGAAACCCTGTGCACTTGCCCGCCTCGAATACTGCCTTCACATAGCCTGGCTCCCTCCTGCCCTAGGCTCTCCCAGGCACCCAGGCGCCACCCCCTGGGTGATACCTGTTTCTCTCTTGACTTGTCTGTGGTCTGTCTGCCCCCAAGTGGCAGAGCCCCACCTCTTACGCTGCCTCTGGGGCTGTGCGTGGCATGTGGAAGGAAGGAGGCAGGTGACACATAGGTTCAGGCTTGTCGCCTCACACCGACTTTCCTGGTGTCTCTGTTTTCTTGTGCTTGCTGTGGAGCCTGCTCACCTCCGCGGATGGCTGGAGATGCGAGTGGAGTGCTGTTTCATCAAGAGGAGGCAGGGACAGGAGACTGAAGGGAGGGGGAGTGAGGAGGGAGGATCCTGGACAGAGGGCATGGCCAGCGCCCAGGTCCCAGGGTAGGTACTCATGTAGTGCACCTGAGCGAGAAGAAACGAGCAAGTTCCTCGGGGCCTCTGGGTGGCTCAGTCGGGCAAGTGTCAGACTTCGGCTCGGGTCCTGATCTCACAGTTTGTGGGTATAAGACCTGCATGGGGTCTGTGCTGAAGCTCAGAGCTTGGAGCCTGCTTCAGATTCGTGTCTCCCTCTCTCTGCCCCTCCTCCACTCACATTCATTCTCTCTCTCAAAAATAAAGTCAAAACATTAAAAAAAGGAAAGGGGGTGCCAGTGTGCTGAAGAGGGGCAGGGAGGGCTGCGCTCTTGCAGATGTAGGCACAAGGCCAATGAGGGGCCAGATGGGGTGATGCACGTGGGCTTTTACCCCAGTAAGAGGCAAGAGCTGGGAGGGCGGACAGGCCGTGTGATCTGTGATCTGACAGCCTGTGAAAGGAATCACTGGCTGCTGAGTGGAGAACAGGTGGAGGGGTCAAGGGGACAGCGGGGAGGCCGTTCAGAGGCCCTGCAGTTGCCAAGGTGACAGACGGGTCATGGCGGCGGGAGGACGGCTGAGACTGCTTGCATCCTGGGCAGGTTTGGTGTGTTGCCGTAAAGGAGGGGCTGGATTTCACAAAGAGGTGGAGGGCTCAGAGATCAGAGGGTGTGGTTCCTCGGAGCAAGATATTTCCAGGACCGCTGTTTTTGAGTTGTCGTTGCGTCCATCCTGGTTCCAGAGAAAAACGGTGCTGGAGAGGTGCTCTTCTAACAAGAGCCCGTACAACTTTAAACTGTCATGTCGCCCACTCAGGTGATGATTGGAACGGCCCTAAACACAAGTGAGATGAAGAAACTGATCACCCACATGGGTGAGATGGACCATCCCTGGAACTGTCCCCACGGAAGGCCGACCATGAGACACATTGCCAACCTGGATGTCATTTCGCAAAACTGACGTCTCTCGCTTTCTAGAATTGTACATTTTATCACAGGTTTTGCTGTTTTCAAAAGCAGGGTTTTAGCAAGTCCGCTTGTTTCCAAATTAACCTGCTTAAAAAAAAAGATCTGATCCACTAGAAATGATATTGGGAACCTTGTCAGACCACGTGGAGCCTTGCATGCGCTGTTTTCTGGCTGGCACCAGAATGTGTGTGCGTGTGTACAGGTAAGAGCATGTCAAACAAAATAGGAAGAATGCTTCGAAAGCCGCTACCTGGGCCACTACTGCTGCGAGCTGAGGTATTTTAGTCTGCAACTGTCAGTCTGTGGTACAATTAAATTTGTAATTGTTTAATCTTACAAAAGTGTGGTCCTTTTGGGTTCGGGGTTTTCCACCCTAAGGCACATTAAATTAAAAAAGAAAAAGAAAAAAAAAAAACAACCCAAGGGAGATTTCCTGCCCAGCTGGAAGAAAATGGCCAAGTGAGGCCTGGGGGGTCACTATTTTTAAATGTTCTCCAGCAAACATTGTTTGGAGGCAAGGGGAAATAAAAGATTGATTTTTCTGTAACTTTAATGCTGCGATGTGGTTTTTTTGTGGGGTGCGAATCACAAGATATTCTCATTACTGGTCCTGAGAGAGCAGAGCTCCTGTTGTCAAATAGTTTTTCATGGAAGCTCGTCCTGCCAGAGATGAAAGGAAGTGAACCCAGACGGCTGTGGGCGTACAGTGAGTGACCAGTGTGGACAGCCCGCCTGCTCAGCTTCCCTTTGCAAACTTGGGATTCCTTCGATGTATTGAAATAATCGAGTAATTACTGTCATAAGTGTTGATGCTACTGTGCCCTGCTTCAGGATCTCATTTAATAGCTGCAGGAACTACAAATTGCGGTCCGGTAGGCAACCCCCCCCTTCTTCCCCTAGAGCCCTCGAATATGTGACTCAAGTGGCCAGAGGGGCTCTGAAGATGTGGTTGAGGGACGGGCCATGAAGTGGGGTGAGTATCCTGGATTGGCTGCACGTGCCCAATCTAGCAGGTGAATCAAAAATTGGAGAACCTTTCCCAGCTGATACCAAGGCTGTAGAAAGTCCACCTCTAGAAACTGGAAAGATGGAAGAGATTCTCCTCTGGAGCCACCAGAAGGAACCAGCCCTGTTGGACTCTTAACTTAGAATCTTAAGATGATAAATTTGTGTTGCTTTAAGCCACTAAGTTTGGGGTAATTTGTTTACAGCAGTGGAAAGCCGCCTAGATTCCTGTGTTACCTGAAGATAAACGCTGCGAGGCCACGCGGCAATTAGCAGCAATTAGCAGAGCGGGGAAAACCCAGGTCAGGTGCGTCCAGCTCCAGTTGCCAACCGGCCTCGAGCCCTGTTGCTCAGCGGCTTCTCGTCCGTCGGTCCCTTTAAGGGCGGGACGGGTGGGCGGAGCCTGTGGTTGCCTGGAGACCAGCCCCGGTCCTGACGCTCTGCAGTCGCCTCACCACCTCCACCTCTGCCTGGCTGCTTCCGGTCCCTCTGGAGTTCGGAGCCAGGTGAGCGGCCGCCGGTGGTCCTGCATGCTTCTGGTCGACTTGCCGGCCAGGTCCGGCTCTTCCTCCGTCAGGCGGACGCGCCCCCAGAACCTGAGCAGGTGCCGTGGGCAGAAGTTGCCAGGAACCCCAAGCTCAGAGAATGTGCGCCCCTTTTGTGTTGCCTAATGAAGGAATGAATAGCTGGAGTTAAAAAGCCTTAAGCCAGGGGCAACAGAATATAAACAAAAGTTACTAGGAAATACGCTTCCAGGAATGAGGTTGGCTTTATTTGTAGTTCAGATTTCACTCACAGACCAGAAAGCCTATCTACAGCAGACTCCCTGGGCTTCACTGAGGTGTGGGCTGGAAAGAGTAATGGGATTTGAAGGAAAAGAAAAGTGAGATAGTGTTGGTGAGAGCAAAGCCAGGGGTGTCCAGGTGATGCCATCCAGGCAGAGGGTGTGTGGGGTGCCCCCTGCACCCCCCAGGGTGTGAGGAGGGACTAGCCCTTGCCTGCACCCCAGGACTTGTCTTTGTATATTGCTTGTTATCCTGGGATGCTTTTTATTTTTTTTTTATTTTAATGTTTTATTTATTTCTAGGAGAGAGAGAGAGACAGCGTGAGCAAGGGAGGGTCAGAGAGAGAGGGAGTCACAGACTGAAACAGGCTCCAGGCTGGCGGTCAGCACAGAGCCCAACGCGGGGCTCGAACCCACGAACCGCGAGATCATGACCTAAGCAAAAGTCGGACGCTTAACCGACTAAGCCACCCAGGCGCCCCTATCCTGGGATGCTTTCAATGGGGCCAGTTTGGGAGGCCATGAAAACCGTGGCCTTGGGGACCTGCCCTCAGCTCCGTGACCTTGGGCAAACGTTACATGGCTTTGTATGAGGGCCACTCAGGTTGGCATAGGGAGTAGGCAGCCCACGATTTCAAGTTCGAAAACTTGACATAATAATGGAAAGTGGCATAATAATCACAGCATCATTGATAGTGTGCTGTAGCCCACTACAGGGGTTTCTGTGCATCATTTCATGTAATTCTTACAAATGAGACCAGGCACTGTTATTTCTATTTGGTATCTGAAGCAGAAGGAGTTTAACCTGCCACACACACAGCTGGTAAGGGGTAATGTGGGACCCTGAATGCAGCTTTTTTACTTTGCCTTGCAGTTATATTTATTTTTAAATATTTATTTGTTTTGGGAGAGCACAAGTGGGGGAGGGGGACAGAGGATCTGAAGCGGTCTCTGTGCTGACAGGCTGACAGCAACTAGCCTAATGTGGGGCTTGAACTCTCAAACCGCGAGATCATGACCCAAGCTGAAGTCAGACACTCAACTGACTGAGCCACCCAGGTGCCCCTAGTTTATTTTTTGAGAGAGAGAGAGAGAGGGAGAATCCCAAGCAGGCTCCCACTATCAGCACAGAGCCCAATGTAGGGCTCGAATCCACAAACCTCGAGATCATGAGCCAAGCAGAAATCAAGAGTTGGACACTTAACTAATTGAGCCACCCAAGCGCCCCACCATGTAGACGCATTAAGAGATGGGCTTTCAAAATGGGAATTGGAAGCACGAAAGACCTTAAGGATTAAGTAGCCATTTTTAATGTATTGGGTTCCCTTCTTGCTGGAACAGTATTTGAAAAGAAATGGTAGGCAGTGTTACCAGTTTTAAAAAATTTTAGGAACAGGGTGACTGCATGGCTCAGTGAGTTAAGTGTCTGACTTTGGCTCAGGTCATGATCCTGTAGTTTGTGGGGTCTGTGTTGACAGCTCAGAGCCGGGAGCCTGCTTCAGATTCTGGGTCTCTGCCCCTGCCCTGCTCATGCTCTGTCTCTGTCTCAAAAATAAACAAACATTTAAAAATAAAAATAAATACAATAAATATTTTAGGAACAACCAATGCTACATTTTTATAAACTGATACTTTCGTAGTCATAATTTTTCAAGCTTTAGAAAGAGAGTGAAAATGACATTGGGTTGTAATGATAAAATTTTATTTTATTTATTTATTTATTTATTTTTAAATGTTTTATTTATTTCTAGGAGAGATAGAGACAGCGTGAGCAGGGGAGGGTCAGAGAGAGAGGGAGTCACAGACTGAAACAGGCTCCAGGCTCTGAGCTGGCAGTCAGCACAGAGCCCGACGCAGGGCTCAAACCCACGAACCGCGAGATCATGACCCAAGCGAAAGTCGGACGCTTAACCGACTAAGCCACCCAGGCGCCCCTAAAATTTTATTTTATTTTATTTTTTTATACATTTTTTTAATGTTTTACTTATTTCTAGGAGAGAGAGAGAGAGAGACAGTGTGAGCAGGGGAGGGTCAGAGAGAGAGGGAGTCACAGACTCTGAAACAGGCTCCAGGCTCTGAGCTAGCTGTCAGCACAGAGCCTGACGCCGGGCTCGAACCCATGAACCGTGAGATCATGACCTAAGCAAAAGTCGGACGCTTAACCGATTAAGCCACCCAGGCGCCCCATGTAATGATAAAATTTTAACTACAGATGAAACCTGAAAGTATGTAGAGCTACAGTTTTTCTTTTTCAGATAAAACTGATCAACACTTTGAAACAAACAGCTCCCAACCAAAGGGATCATTTGACACTTACATATATAAACTTTAGAACTTCTAAAGACGATGGTGAAAGAAAAGAAAAGAGCAGACAAAAAGGGGGAGAAGTTTGCCCGCTCTCCCTCCTCTGATAATCCAGACTTTTCCAAACAAGATGGCAATGCCGCTAGACAAGAAATGTCCCCTGGTGCTGCCCCACCATTGGACATACATCTCAGTGAATTGGGGCCCAAAAAAGAGTCGAAAAATGAGGACCAGCTAAATGAAGATGCCACTCAATACGAAGAGCCCATTCTCACCAAGCTCATAGTTGAAAGGTAAATTTAATGGGTTGCGTCTTCCATTTCCCCCTTTCTACTGCTTTCATGCTCTGTTCTCTCTCTCTCTCCACAATCTCTTATTGTGGCTTTGCCTGTCACTCCCTTAGGTGACTATAAAAATCTGTATCTTTAGCCCTGTTCTCTCTCTGGAGATTCATGTTCAAATTTTTAACTCCCTACTGGACATCGTCCACCGGACTTCAAGCCCCCTGTGTCCGAAAGCAAAGACCGCAGAACTTGAAATAAGATCTGGACTGGGGTCTGATCTGTGTGACATCAACCCCGTCATCGAACCTTTCTGATCCTCACATTCTTCACTGGGAAAAATACACCCCATAGAAAGTTCCTCTGTATGTCGCTCTTTGTCCCCCAGCCATTTGCTTCTCCGTTGATCCCTATTTCTGTAAGGGCACTGCCGTTTCCCTCCCTACCCAGGTTGTCATCCTCCTTCCCTTTTATATTTCTTTTTCCTTCGTGCTTCTCTCATTAGCCTTTCCTCTATGTTTCTCCTCTTCATTCCCTCTTGCCTGGGCCACTGGACTCACTTCCTAAAGATTTCCCTGCTTCTAGGCTCTTCCCAGGACTCCTGTATGTATTTGCCTTCCTAATTGTTTACATACATCATTCCTGGGATTAGTAACCTGTCTGTGTAACACTTTGCCCCAGAGCGTGGTAATCAAAACCAAAATCAAAATATTACCTCACATAGTTTATGGGGGTCAAGAAATTGGGAGCAGCTCAGCAGGATGGCACTGGGTTAGGATCTCTGGAGGGTTCAGCCAAGATGTGAGTCTAGACTGCCGTCCTCTGAAGGCTTGGCCGGTTGCACAGTTGCTTTCTAAGGGGCTCCCTGGCATGGCGGTTGGCAGGAGGCCTCGGTTCTTCGTCACACAGCAGTGTGTCCCTTGGTGTCCTCACCACCTAGCAGCTGGCTTCCCCAGAGAGAATCCAAGAGAGAGCAAAGGTGGCAGCCATGTGGCTTTTGTGACCTGCTCTCAGTCATCACCCTCTGTCATTTATTTCTTTATTTTTTTTAAAAATTGTTTTAATGTTTATTTTTGAGAGAGAGAGAAAGAGAGACAGAGTGCAAGCCATGCAAGGGCAGAGAGAGAAGGAGGCACAGAATCAGAAGTAGGCTCCAGGCTCTGAGCCATCAGCATAGAGCCTGATGTGGGGCTCGAACTCACAAACCTCAAGATCAGGACCTGAGCTGAAGTTTAACCGACTGAGCTACCCAGGCGCCTATACCCTCCATCATTTCTGCAGTAACCTAGTGGTCTCACAAGTCAGCCCTCTTCAGTGTGAGAGAGGATTCCACAAGGTGTGGCTGCTTGGGCATGAGTATCTTTGGGGGCCATTTTGAGGCTAGCTACCACACTCTTGAAAACTTTTGATTTCTTTCCATTGTCTACAGAATAAAACCCCTTAGCCCGATGCTCAGACCCTAGCCTGCCTCTCTGCTCTTAAACTCAAGAGCCCAGTTAGATGTTCCCCCACGATCCCATTTTTAAATCTTTGCTTGAAAAGACGGGTTTCTTTGCTGGAGTGTTTACCTGGTTTCTGAATGACCAAATCCCAACCTACGCTTCTGGTCCAAATCTTTTCCATCAATTCTTCCCAGTAGGAAGTAATTTTTCTCAAAACTTCTTTTATCATGCTTATCACTTTCTATCATACATTACTATGTACATAGTATGCACTACTTTCTGTTACATACGTAATATGTATGAATTACCATGATTTGTTTCCAAGTCTCAACTTCTCTACCAAGTGGAAAATTCTGTCCTACCACAGACACAGCCAGAGTATCAAACACCAGACCTTAGGCAGAGGGCGTGCTCAGTCAAGATCTATGGTTTAAATGATACCCGTGGCCATTTTTCTTTTCATTTCTTTTTATTTTTTTCTAAATATTTATTGATTTTGAGGAGAGCGCAAGCGGGGGAGGGGCAGAGAGAGGGGAACAGAAGATCCAAAGCGGGCTCTGTACTGACAGGCTAACAGCAGAGAGCCTGACGTGGGGCTCGAACTCAAGAACCGTGAGATCATGACCTGAGCCGAAGTCGGTCGCTCAATCAACTGAGCCACCCAGGCGCCCCGTCTTTTCATTTCTTAATCAATGTATGGTTACAACTAATGTCATGTTAGTTTCAGGTGTACAACATAGTGATTCAGCAAGCTTCTATGTTACCTCGCCACCACAAGTATAGCTGCCATCTCTTGTCACACAACACGACTGCAATACCATTGACTCCATTCCCTATGCTGTACCCTTTATTCCCCGGGACTTACTCCATAACTGGAAGCCTGCCTCTCTGTCTCCCCTTCATCATTTGGCCCATCCCCCCACCCCCTTCTGCTCTGGCAGCCATCAGCTCTCTGTATTTATGGGTCTGTTTTGCTTTTTGTTTGTTTTTCAGATTCCACATCTAAGTGAAATTGTATATTTGTCTTTCTCTGACTTATGTATGATTCTCTCTAGGTCCATCCATAGTGTTGCAAAAGGCAAGATATTATTCCCTTTTTTAGCTGAGTAATATCCCATCAAGTAAACATAACACATCTTCTTTCTCTGTTCATCTATGGATGGACACTTGGGTTGCTTCCAGATCTTGGCTATTGTAAATAATGCGACAAACAGGGGTGCATTTATCTTTTTGAATTAATGTTTTCATTTTCTTTGGGCAAATATCCGGTGGTGGGATTACTGGATCCTATGATTTTTCTATTTTTAATTTTTTGAGATGCCTTCATATGGTTTTCCAGAGAAGCTGTACCAATTTACATTCCCACTGACAGTGCATGAGGGTTCCCTTTTCTCCACATCCTCGCCAGCACTTACTTCTTGCCTTTTTGAGTCTAGCCATTCTGGCAGGTGTAAGGTCAAATCTCATTATGGTTTTGATTTGCATTTCCCTTACGGTGAGTGATGTTGAGCATCTTATCATGTGCCTGTTGGCCCTTGGTCTATCTTCTTTGGGAAAATGTGTATTTCGGTCCTCTGCCCATTTTTTAATTGGATCATTTGTATCTTTGGTGTTGAGTTGTATAAGTTCTTTATATATTTTATACATTAACCCCTTATTGGATATATCCTTTGGACTCTCTTTTCTCCTTTGTATATTCTTGCCTCCTTTGTGGTAGAGTAACTGACCATGTAAGTGTGGCTTTACTGGGCTGTCTGTCCCGTTCCATTGATCTGTACATCTGTTCTTATGCCAGTACCATTCTCTTTTGTTTACCACAGCTTTATAGTAGATCTTGAAATCTGGGTTGTGATACCTCCAGCTTTATTTCTCTTTTTCAAGATAGCTTTGGCTATTCAGAGGCTTTTGTGGTTCCACACAAATCTTAGTATCATTTGTTCTCATCCTGTGAAACATGTTGTTGGCATTCCGATAGTGATTACACTGAATCTGAGGATTGCTTTGGGTAGTATGGGCATTTTATTTTATTTTATTTTATTTTTTAATATTTTATTTATTTTTGAGAGAGAGATAGAGACAGCATGAGCAGCGGAGGGTCAGAGAGAGAGGGAGACACAGAATCTGAAGCAGCTCCAGGCTCTGAGCTGTCAGCACAGAGCCCGATGTGGGGCTCGAACCCACGAACTATGAGATCATGACCTTAGCCAAAGTCGGACGCTCAACTGACTGAGCCACCCAGGCGCCCCAGTATGGGCATTTTAATGATATTAATTCTTAATCCACGAGCATGGAACATCTTTCCAGTTGTTTATGTTGACTTCCATTTCTTTCATCTGTGCTTTATAGTTTTCAGAGCACAGGTCTTTCAGCACCTTGGTTAAATTTGTTCCTAGGTATTTTTATTGTTTTTGGTGCAATTGTAAATGGAATTGTTTTCTCAATTTCCCTTTCTGCTAGTATTTTATTAGTGTATCAATTAGGGTATTCTAGTATATTTCTGTATTAGTGTGTAGAAGGGCAACCGAGGGGCCCCTGGATGGCTCAGTCGGTGAAGTGTCTGATACTTGATTTTGGCTCAGGTCACAATCCCAGGGTTGTGGAATTGAGCTCTCCACGCTGAGCATGGAGGCTGCTTCAGATTCTCTCTCCCTCTCCCTTTCTCCCTCTCCCCTGCTCCCATTCTCTCTCTCTCTCTCAAAATAAATAAAAATAAAAAATATTTTTAAAAACTATCGTAAAATACACGTAACATAGAACTTCCTGTTTTAACCATTTTAAGTGTACGATTTAGGGGCACTAAGTACATTCTTCCTGTTGTGCCACCATCACCACTATCAATTTCCAGAACTGTTTCCTCCTCCCAGACTGAAACTGCCCAGAATAACTGTCACCGTCCATCTCTGCCCCTTTTCACTATTTCCGCCTGGCTGTTGGCTCTCCCCACAATCTCTTCTCCACACAGTGGCCATCCAGGAGTCTTTTTATGCCATAAATCTGATGTTGGCCAACTCCCCTCTTAGAGCCCTCTCCTGTCTCCTCTCCTCTTCCTCTCTTCTTCCTCTCTCCCTCCTCTCTCCCGCCTGTGCTCCAGTTGGGGTGCCCTTCTTTCTGTTGGCTGAACTCAAGCTATCGGCTCCTTCCTGCCACAGGGCCTTTGCACTTGAAGTTCCCTCTGCCCATCATCCTTTTCCCAGAGTTCTTCTTAGGGCTATTTGTTCATGACCTGCATGTCTTAGTACAACTCCCGTGTCCTCTGAGAGGCCACTGCCCTGACCACCTGTACCCAGCAGCCCCCTACTTATTCTCACCTGCATTCCCCAATCACACCTTTCACAAAAATTGAACATGATCTGGAGTCATCTTGTTTGTTTGTTTCCTCTTTGCTGCCTGTCTCTCCTCAATGAACTAAGATCACTCGAGGGCAGGAACTTTCCAGTCTTGTTCATGGAGAAAGTTTGTTGAGTGAACGAACATGAACTATTGCTGTACTTCTTCATTGATGTTAATTATGATTTTAACCCACCGTCGCTTAGGGTTGCTCAGCCATTCAGTACCTTAAGCTTTATTTCTTTGCAGCTATGAAGGGGAAAAAGTCCGTGGACTGTATGAGGGAGAAGGCTTTGCCGTCTTTCAAGGAGGCTGTACCTACCACGTGAGTTATACGTTTTGGGAGTGGGCAGGGAGGAAGGCGAGAATGTTCGGGGAGAGTCTGAGATTTATATTTCCGGAAAAGTCTATCGAGTCTTCAAAAGAAATTAGAAGTACTTAACGCTGATTTGACTTTGAACCCCAATTACGTATTTTTAAAAAATTTTGTGTTTTTTATTTATTTTTGAGACAGAGAGATAGCATGAGCAGGGAGAAAGGTCAGAGAGAGGGAGACACAATCTCAAGAGTCTCCAGGCTCTGAGGGGACTGTCAGCACAGAGCCCAACATGGGGCTCGAACCCACAAACCGTGAGATCATGACCTGAGCCGAAGTCTGATGCTTAACCGACTGGGCCACCCAGGCACCCCCCCCCACCCCAATTACCTATTTTAAGGTAAAACCATGGCTTCATACCACAGGAGTCATCATTTTAGATTGTTTTCTTTTCCTGACTTTAAAAAAAAATGTTTATTTTTGAGAGAGAGAGACAGACCATGAGCAGGGAAGGGGCAGAGAGAGAGAAGGAGACAGAGTCCGAAGCAGGTCAGCACAGAGGTGTCAGCACAGAGCCTGATGCAGGGTGCAGACTCACAGACCACGAGATCATGACCTGAGCCGAAGTCGGATGCTTATGCTTAACCAACTGCCGCAACTTTTCCTGATTTTCATTTATTGTGCAAAAAGGTGCCCCTCTTTTCCTGATTTTCATTTATTGTGCAAACAACCTGAAGGTGACTGGAGCACAAAGCAAAGAGTAAAATCCCAGTGTTGTCATCCATTTGCCTTAAACGTTTTGGACACTCTATGTCCCTTTTATTCCTTGAATGGATGCGTCAGCATTTACATGGGCCTATTGATTTTGCAGATGACATCTTGAAACTTTTTCACTTATGAATCTTTGCTGTATTGCTGCAGGCTTTTCATAACTTAAATATTTTGTGGTAAAATATACATAAAATTTACCATTTTAACCACTTTTAAGCATGCAGTTCAGGGACATTAAGCACATAATCCTCCCCACCCTCCACCTCCGGAAACTTTCACCCTCCTAAACTGAGACTCTGTCTCCAGTTAAACACCATCCACCCCCATTTCTTCCTCCACAATGTTTAAAATATTGCATAGCTTCCTGATTTACTATTCATGACCACATAATTATTAGATCACTTTTGTGACGGTATTTGGCCGTCATTAGCAATGGCGCAGTGGATCATTCAGATTATCAAAAAAACGTGTGCTTTTAATAAGAACAAGTCTTTGTGGTTGGGGTCATAGAGCATGGGTCTCAGTCCCCTGATTTTTTTTTCCTGCTAAACATACAACATGTTCTTATTCTCACGTCATGTCATCTCTTAAAAACGTCATTAGTGTGCCTGGATAATAGTCACAGACGTGGCTGTCCCATCTTGTGTGGAATAAGCTGCTGGCGTTCATGGTGGTCAGAGTCTCCTTTCACCAATCATGGCACTAAGTGCAGCGCTGCTGTGTGAATAGGGCTGAGCATGGAGCCTGCCTGAGATATTCTCTCTCTCTCTCTCTCTCTCTCTCTCTCTCTCTCTGTCTCCCTCTCTCCCTCTCTCCCCTCTCCCTCCCTCCCTCCCTCCCTCCTCCTCTCCCTCTCCCTCCCTCTCCCTCTCCCTCTCTCAGTCCCTCCCTCCCACTCCTCCCTTCCTGGCCTCTCTCCCAGACTTGCCTTTCCTGCTCACTCTCAAATTAAAAAATAGGGGCGCCTGGGTGGCTCAGTCACTTGGGTGTACAGCTTTGGCTCGGGTCATGATCTCACTGTTCTTGGGTTCGAGCCCTGCATCGGACTCTGTGCTGACAGCCCAGAGCCTGGAGCCTGCTGCAGATTTTGTGTCTCTCTTTTTATGTGCCCCTCAAAAATAAATAAACATAAAAAAAAAATTTTAATAAAATAAAAAATCAACCAGCGAAACAGGATTACACAGGATCAAGCCCTCCTGGGCTGCTGAGGACACAGTATCAGTTCCTACTACTACAGGGGGCCTTGTCTCGGTCCTTGTATCCACAGTGACCCAGTAGCTCAAACCTGGCCCGTGGCCTTGCCCTAACCATTGATGTGGGGCAAATACCCCTCCATTTCTGGGTTCTCCTCCCCACCCAATGCCTGCTGCTTGCTGTGTAAGCTTTCTATAGTTTCCTCAGACTCCACTTATTTTGATTAAAAATAATCATCTCCTGGGTGGCTCAGTCAGTTAACACAACGTTGTTGTGACTGTAATTGATTCCATAATACAAACGACAGCCAGCCCGGGGTTGGAAAGCCCCTGGCTGCCCCAAGGTTTCCCTCGATGGCAGCCTGTCTATTGTAAGCCCAGGCTAAGCTGGATGGATCCATGCTCCTAACTCACCCGTGAGTTAGGGCTGTGGTTATCCACGCGCGGTGCTGGGGACCAGCAGCATCACCTGGAAATTATTTCAAAATGCTTATCCTTGGGCTCCAGCCCAGACCTACTGATGAATGAGAGTCTCTGGGGCGGGCCTGGCAGATCTGGGTTTTCACAATCCCCAGGTGGCTCTGAAGCATGAGAGCCTGAGGACCACTGAATTACCTGTTCTCCCCTTTCCCCACTGACTCTCACAAGGTGATTCTAAGGAACAACTAGAAGTACTCTTTTTTTCCCCCTAAGTTTATTTACTTATTTTGAGAGACACAGAGAGAAAAAGAGTGTGCACGAGCTGGGGAGGGGCAGAGAGAGAGAATCCCAGGCAGGTTCCATGCTATCAGCATAGAGCCGGACATAAGGCTCGATCCCACAATCCATGAGATCATGATCTGAACTGAGATCAAGAGTCAGACTGAGCCACCCCAGAGGCCCAAACTGGAAGTCCTTTTCACCCTTGTTTTCTCTGATTGCATTTAGACATTCAGGCATGCTAAGTTTTCAGTGACTTGCTCCTATATGTTAACAGCAGACACTACATATAAATGGCCCATACGGACAATTGTGTATTGTCCACATAGAGGAATATGTCCGGGTGCCCAGGCACACCCCTACCAATAATTCCCAGTAAGCAGAAAACAGACCAACATGACATTTACAAATGGGGTAGTTTCTAACATCCAGATAATGGTTTTAACCAGCTCTATCTAGCTTAAACATTTTTTTAAAATATTTTTATTTATTTCTAGGAGAGAGAGACTGTGTGAGCAGGGGAGGGTCAGAGAGAGAGGGAGATACAGACTCTGAAATAGGCTCCAGGCTCTGAGCTGGCAGTCAGCACAGAGCCCAACGCGGGGCTCGAACCCACGAACCGCGAGATCATGACATGAGCGAAAGTCGGACGCTTAACCAACTAAGCCACCCAGGTGCCCCTCTAGCCTAAATAATTTTTAAAAATCCTTAAACTTTTAAGTGCAAAACCAAAAGTACATGAATTCTTTTGAACTATGGAACTTTTACACAGCTGAATCAGGAGAGGAAGACACAGCCGAACTTACAACTCACGTTTAAGCATTGCACAGGACTGCTTGGTGTGCGTTTTGGGGAATTTGGACAGGGAATTCATGCAGGTGAAAGTGGGATGGGGACGCCTGGGTGGCTCAGTCGGTTAAGCATCTGACTTCGGCACAGGTCGTGATCTCATAGTTTGTAAGTTCAAGCCTCGCATCAGGCTCTGTGTTGACAGCTCAGAACCTGGAGCCTGCTTCAGATTCTATCTTCTCTCTCTGCCCCTTCCCCACCCTCTCAAAAAAAAAAAAAAGTGGGATAAGGCTCTGTTCTGATAACTAAAACCACAGTGGCAACTGGGGTATAAAATCAATGAATGGTCCTAAGGGTTTGCTGTTGTTCTGTTTTAAAGGGGATGTTTTCAGAAGGACTCATGCATGGACAAGGGACTTATGTTTGGGCCGATGGACTGAAATACGAGGTAAAGCATTCCAGAAGTTATAGTTTTACACTGTAATTAATATAACGTAATGGTCAGCTTCCCACAATTAAACATACTACTTTCATAAGAGTAATTCAGCTCATGGGTTTAAAAAAGTCCACAGAACTGGGGCACCTGGGTGGCTCAGGAGGTTAAGCGTCCAACTCCTGATTTCAGCTCAGGTCATGATCTCACCGTTCGTGAGATTAAGCCCTGAGTTGGGCTCTTCACTGATGGCTCAGAGCCTGCTTGGGATTGTCTCTCCCTCTCTCTCTGCCCCTCTCTAACTCTCTCTCTCTCTCTCTCTCAAAATAAATAGATAAACTAAAAAAAAAAAAGTCCACAGAACCAAAGAATACAGGTGAAAAGTAACATGTTAGGTGCACAGGACCCTCTGGTAATTGTTAACGCTTTCCTCTGTACCCTCTAGATGTCTTCTTTTTTTTAATTTAATTTTATTAATTTTATTTTTTTTTTTACAAATAGTTTGTCAAATTATTTTCCGCATAATACCCAGTGCTCATCCCCACAAGTGCCCTCCTCCATGCCCATCCCCCCCCATCCATCAGTCCTCAGTTTTTGTCAGCATTCAAGAGTCTCTCATGGTTTGCCTCTCTCCCTTTCCCCCACCATTTCCCCCCTTCTTCTCCCCTTGTTCCTCCGTCAAGTTCCTCCTAATCCTCCTATACGTGCAAACATATGATATTTGTCCTTCTCTGCCTGACTTATTTCGCTCAGCATAACACCCTCAAGGCCCATCCATGTTGCTACACATGGCCAGATTTCATTCTTTCTCATTGCCATGTAGTATTCCATGGTAGAGATAAACCACATCTTCTTGATCCATTCATCTGTTGATGGACACTTAGGCTCTTTCCATGTTTTAGCTATTGTGGAGAGTGCTGCTGTGAACATTGGGGTACATGTGCTCCTATGCATCAGCATTTCTGTATCCCTTGGGTAAATTCCTAGCAGTGCTATTGCTGGGTCATAGGGGAGTTCTATTGTTAGTTTCCTGAGGAAGCTCCACACTGTTTTCCAGAGGGGCTGCACCAGTTTACATTCCCACCAACAGTGTAGGAGGGTGCCCGTTTTGCCACATCCTCGCCAGCATCTAGAGTCCTCTGATTTGCTCATTTTAGCCACTCTGACTGGCGTAAGGTAGTATCTCAGTGTGGTTTTGATTTGTATTTCCCTGATGAGGAGCGATGCTGAGCATCTAGATGTCTTCTGTGCTTGTACTGCACCCCGGCATTTATTTGGCCTCTCTTACTCTTTACAAACATAAATACAGTTTATTATACCCTTTCTTCTGTCCCTTTATTTTTTGGAGATCACACCATAGCCATTCATCCAGATCCACCTATTTTTACTGGCTGCTTTTATTCCGTTATGTGGGTTTCACTTCACCTATCTTGCCGGTTTAAAGGAAAATATGTATGTTTAACTCAATTGCTAGAAAGCTATTCTAAAAATCACAATTGCAGGGTTGCTAGTGACGGTGTTTATAAGTTGTGACGAAGATATTTAAAACCTACGCACATAAGGCTCATATTCAAATCACAGCCAGGTGAGGGAAGCAGAGACAAGGGCCGGCCAGGTGGGCGCTCATGGGGGCTGGACAGTGGGAGACAAGCCACAGAGGTGCAGGGTGGCCTGAGGATCTGGTGGTTTGGGGCCAGTCCTTCCGGGGACACTTCCCCCACATTACCGTGGCTTCTAGCCTGTGGCCCTTGGTTTATCATCTCTGGAAGCTCACAGGTGGGAGTGCTCATAGGCAAAGACCCTTCCACACCAGCCTAGGCAGGAGGGTTTACGGGCAGGATTTGGGCTATCACAGAAGTGTCTTCAGGAAGGCCAGCTGCCTCGTGGGATCAGGCAGCCACGCTGCCCTGTCCTCTTCTCTCCGTTGGCTGGCTGCCTCCGGCCAGTTCTCCTTCCTGAAAGAATCCGATGGCTCAGGGCTTCAGCCATGGACCTGTGTCCTGCCACTCAGCCAGCATCCTGGCCCCGAGCAAAGCAGATTCTCTGGAAGGCACCCTCAGGGCAGATGGTTGGTTGTGTCTGTGGAATATTTTGATGAACCACAGGCAGAAAGAAGGGTTGCCATCAGTTGATCACCAAGCCGGGCTGATCACCAGAGTCCCCTGGAGAGAACACTAGAACCCAGGGCATTAAGCCTCCTTCGAGGTGGGTTCCAAGGCTAAAGTTCCTGAGGCCGAGATCACCAGCCACCACTGTTCCATGTCACCTGTCACCTGTTTGCTTCCTGGAGCCTTGTCTACACACAGCCTCCAGCTGGTTTATGCCACCGGCACTTCTGCCCAGGAGAGGGGAGGTGAGACAGATTGGGACGTGTAGGGAAGGAAGGAGGAGGGTGGAAGCTGGGGGAGGGGGCTGGGTACGCCACTGTTTCCATGGAGGAGAGACAGGAATAGTATCCAGTAGTCAAGGAGGCATCTCAAGCCACCCACAGGATGAGGGGTCTCTCCACTGCCTTCCTTCTCTCACTCTTGGGGCCATTTTGCCCTAGGGGGAGTTTGTGAAGAACATCCCCATGAACCATGGCATGTACACATGGCCGGATGGCAGCACCTATGAAGGAGAAGTGATCCACGGCGTGAGGCAGGGATGTGGTATGTTCAAATGTGGCACACACCCCATGTCCTACATTGGCCACTGGTGTCACGGCAAGAGACACGGGAAGGTGAGCGAGGCAGCCACAATACTGCTGTCCGTAGATAGGACGAACAGACACAGAGGTGTGGGAGGTTGGGGGGGGGGGTGCTCTCACACTGGTATGTTTACCTCTTGTTTATTGACGTGAAATCCACATCACCCAAAACCCACCATGTTAGAGTCTGCAATTCAGTGGCATTTAGCACATTCACAGTGTTGTGACACCACCACCTCTGTCTGGTCCCAGAACATTTTCATCAGCCCTCCAAAATAAAGCCCTGTACCCACTGGGCAGTTATTTCCCACCCAGAACCCCCCGGGGACCACCGACCTGCTTTTGTCTCTATGGGTTTACCTTCTCTGGATGTTTGAAATGAATGGAACCCTATATCACGTGGCCTTTTGGGCTTCTTTCATTCAGCAACATGTTTTTGAGATCCACCCATGTTGTAGGTACTTAATTCTTTTTTGTGGCTGACTAATATTCCACTATGTGGATGGACCGCATGTTGTTTATGTTTGTCCATTAACAGGCATTTGGGTTCTTTCCATCTTTTGGCCTCTGTGAACAGCACCACCATGAACATGGGTGTAAGGATTTATTTGGGTACTTGTCTACAGTTCTCTGGCGTACAAGCCTAGGGGTGGAATATGGTAACTCAATGTTTAACATTTTGAGGAATCTCCCAGATGTTTTCCACAGCAGCTGGCCCCGTTTATGTTCTCACCAGTAACGCAGGTGACATTTGAAGCAAGGTTGCTGTTTCTGGCACCATCGCTTCACTTTCGTATCGGATGGTAAAATACTGCAGCAGTGTTTTTGGAAAATGTTATAAGAAAAGAAACAGTCTCCCATTATAATCATCACTCTATTCAGATTTAGACAATCTGTCCATTGTCTTCCTTTCCCTTCCCTCTTTCAGCTCATAGTGGATTCAGACTGGGGGTGGTGGTGGCTTCTAGGCAACGGCCCCTAGATGGGTGCACCAAGGAACAAGCCAGCTTTGATAGTGGGGAAGAAGATAGAAAAATCACACACACACACACACACACACACACACACACACACACAGAGATAAACCACTGAATAAAGAAGCAACCTGAGGCCATTCAGTGCAGGTCCACAGTGTATGGTGGCTCATGCCATTCCTCAGAGGAGTCACCGAAGAAAAGTTATACCATGTTCACTTAAACTAGGAGGCAAGGTTATGCCATGTTCACTTATACTAGGAGCTGAATAAATAAGGTGATAAATGGGTGAAATGAAAAAGGTTTGGGTGCATAATAGGGACTGGCCTTCAGTTACACAGAAGGTGCTACCACTCAGTTTAGGCAACAGCACAACAGACTGTTCAGATACTAACTTGACTCACGGTTACCGAATATAGTGATTAGACTGACCATAATGGACATAGTCATTCCATGCCCTAATGTGACACCTCATTATCAATGGGCCATCGGTTGGTGACATTCATACTTGGCGGGTACTGCACCATTTTCTCCATCACAAGACAGAAACCTACCATGGATTAAATGTCTTGCCTACTTAGGACATTGACTTCTGCATAGTTCGGACTCCTTTAATTTATGTATACTTTTTATCTTTACCTTTAATAAACATTTGCTGTATGAGGCTGGCTTTGTTAAAATGATATTATTTGTTTTAGGGCTCTGTTTATTACAATCAAGAGGGTACCTCTTGGTACGAGGGGGACTGGGTGTACAACATCAAAAGCGGCTGGGGAATCAGATGGTAGGTGTCACCGCGGCTGCTCGGGGTAGGGGTTGTGTGTGAGGGGAAGTGGGCGTGGGTGCAAATAATTTTCACTTAGGTCGCTTAAAGATGAGGTGCAGAGGGGCACCTGGGTGGCTCGGTTGATTAAGCATCTGACTCTTTTTTTTAAATTTTTATTTAATTTATTTTTTAAATTTACATCCAAGTTAGTTAGCATATGGTGCAACAATGATTTCAGGAGTAGATGCCTTAATGCACCTCATCCATTTAGCCCATCCCCCCTCCCACAGCCTCTCCAGCAACCCTCTTTGTGTTCTCTGTATTTAAGAGTCTCTTAGGTTTCTGTTCCCCCCTTGTTTTTATATTATTTTTGCTTTACTTCCCTTATGTTCATCTGTTCTGTTTCTTGAAGTTCTCATATGAGTGAAGTCCTATGACATTTGTCTTTCTCTGAATGACTAATTGTGCTTAGCAGCATCCGACTCTTGATTTTGGCTCAGGTCATGATCTTGCGGTTCATGAGTTAAAGTCCCGAGTTGGGCTCTGCACTGACAGTGTGGAGCTTGCTTGGGATTCTCTCTCCCTTTCCCTCTCTGCCCCTCCCTGCTCATTCTCTCTCCCTCTCTCCCTGCCCCTCCCTATTTGTTCTCTCTCTCTCTCTCTCTCAAAATAAAAAAATAAACTTTGGGAAAAAAAGATAAGGTGCAGAAATTTCGGAGAACACATTTTCTATCTAAGTAGGGTGGAATATTTATTTCTTAAAATTAAAAAACATTTTATTTATTTCTGAGAGAGAGAAATAAACTCCCCTGCTCACAATCTGTCTCTCAAAAATAAATAAACATCTAAAAAAATGCAAAAGAAAGTCTTCTTAAAGATAATGTTGTACATAAAGTAACTGATTGTTTTTAATTTTTTTGGTCCCAGTTACAAGTCTGGAAACATATATGAAGGGCAGTGGGAAAACAACATGCGCCACGGGGAAGGCAGGATGAGGTGGCTGACGGCGAATGAAGAGTACACGGGCCAGTGGGAGAAGGGCATCCAGGTACAGCGCCCGAGGGTGTTCCCCGAACCCAGACAGGGACACTGCTGACCTCGGCACAGCCGTCACTTGGGATGTGGTCCGGTAACTGAAACTTCAGCACCACTAAATTTAGAAATCCGAAGTACGATTTGCTGGTCCAAACCATCTTTTCTTAGTGCCATTTTATTATTTAGGTTTCTCTAAAGTTCTTACACACAAGTGAGCAAAAAATCTTTTTTAATATATTTATTTTGAGAAAGAGAGTGCCGGTGGGGGGAGGGGCAGAGAGAAGGAGGGAGGGAAGGAGGGGAGGGGAGAGAGAGAGAGAGAGAGAGAGAGAGAGAGAGAATATGAATCTTGAGCAGGTTCCATGCTCAGCATGGAGCCCAGTGCGGGGCTCAATTCCATGACCCTGGGATCATGACATGAGTCGAAAATCAGGAGTCAGATGCAACTGATGTCCCTCTGGTTCTCCTTTTTAGTGGATGTTTTATCTGGTTTTGGCATTAAGGTAATACTGGCCTGATAGAATTAACTTGGAAGTTTTCCTTACTTTTCTATGTTTTGGAATAGTATGAGAAGAATAGACATTAACTTTAAATGTTTGGTAGAATTTGCCTGTGAAACTATCTGGTCCTGGAATTTTGTTTGTTAGGAGTTTTTTTTGTTTGTTTGTTTTGTTTTTTTTTAAATTACTGAGTCAATTTCTTTGTTGGTTATTGGTCTTTTCAAATGTTCTATTTCCTCCTATTTTGGTTTCGATAGTTTGTACATTTCTAGGAATTTTTCCATTTCTTCTATGTTGTTCCACTTTGTTAGCATATAGTTTTTCATAACCTTCTCTTAGGATTGTTTGTATTTTTGAGGTGTTGGCTATTCTTTCTCCTCTTCATTTGTGATTTTATTTGTTTGAATATTTTCTCTTTTTTTGTCTTGATAATTCTGGCTGGAGGTTAATCAATTTTATTGATTGTTTTTCAAAAAAACAGCTCCTGGTTTCATTGGTCTGTTCTCTTATTGTTTTAAGTTTCTATATCATTTACTTTTGTTCCAATGTTTATTAGTTTTTTCCTTCTGCTGATTTTAGGTTTTGTTTTTTATTCTTTTTCTAGTAAGTTTAGGTTGTTTGTTTGAGACTTTTCCTGCTTCTTGAGGTAGGCCTGTATTGCTATAAACTTTCTTCTTAGAGGACTGCTTTTGCTGTATCCCAAAGGTTTTGAGCCATTGTGTTTTTGTTTTCATTTGTTTCCATGTACTTTTTAATCTCTTCTCTGATATCCTAGTTAACCCATTCATCCTTTAGGTGGATGTTCTTTAACCTCCATGTATTTGTAGTCTTTCTAAATTTTTTTCTTGGGGTTGGCTTCTAGTTTCATAACACTATGGGCAGAAAATATGCATGGTATGATTTCAGTCTTCTGTTGTTGAGGTTTGTTTTGTGGGCTAAGATGTGATCCATTCTGGAGAATGTTCCATGTGCACCCAGATGAGTATTCTTCTGTTTTAGGGTGGAATGTTCTGAATATATCTGTTAAGTCCATCTGGTCCAGTGTGTCATTCAAAGTCATTATTTCCTTGTTGATTCTGTTTAGATGATCCATCCATTGGTGTCAGTAGGGTGTTAAAGTCCCCTACTATTATTGTATTATTATTTATTCTTTTATGTTATTAACTGTTTTATATATTTGGGTGCTTTTGTGTTGGGTGCATAAATATTTGCAATTGTTAGATCTTGTTGGATTGTGCCCTTTATGATGATATAGTGTACTCCTTTGTCTTTTGCTACAGTCTTTGTTTTATTTTTCAAAGTGTTTTTATTTTTGAAAGAGAGAGAGGACAGGGGAGAGACGAGACACAGAATCCAAAGAAGGCTCCGGGGTCAGAGCTGTCAGCACAGAGCCTGACACAGGGCTCAGACTCAGGAGCTGCGAGATCAGGACCTGAGAGGAAGTCAGATGCTTAACCAACTAAGCCACCCAGGTGCCCCTACAGCCTTTGTTTTTTTTTTGTTTGTTTTGTTTTTGTTTTTGTTTTTAAATGTTTTTATTTATTTCTAGGAGAGAGAGAGAGACACACAGCGTGAGGAGGGGAGGGTCAGAGAGAGAGGGAGTCACAGACTGAAACAGACTCCAGGCTCTGAGCTGGCAGTCAGCACAGAGCCCGACGCGGGGCTCGAACCCATGAACCACGAGATCATGACCTAAGCGAAAATCGGACACTCAACCGACTAAGCCACCCAGGCGCCCCCCTGCAGCCTTTGTTTTAAAGTCTGTTTTATCTGATAAAAGTATTGTTACTCTGACTTTCTTTTGCCATCAATTTGCATGCTAGATGTTTCTCCATCCCCTCACTTTCAATACATTAATTGATTTTCAAATGTTGATTGAACCTTGCATTCCAGCAATACCAACCCAACGTGATTATGATTATATTATCCTTTTTATATCTTGCTGGATTCAGTTTCCTAATACTTTGCTGAGAATTTTTGTGTCAATGTTGATGAGAGATTTTGATCTTTAGTATTCTTTCCATTTAATATCTTTGCCAGATTTTAGTAATGTTGGCTGCAGAAAATGAGCTGGGAAGTGTTCTCTTTACTTTCCTGAAAGAGTTTGTGGAATTGGTACTCTCCCTTCCTTAGTCGCGTACCTGAAGATGCCGTGAAGACTTCTGGGACTGGAGAAGAAGTCTTGTCACACTACTTTTGTGACGAGATTAACAATAAATCAACTGTATGTTAACTCTAGAATAACATTTCAAAAATAGATAATGCACTATTCAGGTTATCTGTTTCTTCCTGAGTAAATTTTGGAAGTTTGTATTATTGAAGAAGTTTGTCCATTTAATAGAAATGTATTGGCACATGGTTGTTCATAATATTCTCTCATTATTCTTTTAATCCATATTATAGGGGATCTGTAGGGATGTTCCCTCTTTCTTCCGGTATCAATAATTTGTGTTTTCTCTTTTTTCTTCAGTCCTACTAGAGATGTATCCATGTCATGAAAATTCTCTAAGAGCCAGTTCTAATGCTATTTATTTTCTCTTGATGTTTTTCATTCTTTAATCTGATACCTGCTCCTTGTTATTATTTCCTTCTACTTACTTCAGGTTTAATATACTCTTCTTCTCCTTGAGTTGTAGTATGGAAGCTTTATTGATTTGAGACATTTCTTCTTTTCTAGTGCAAACATTTAATAATAAAATCTTTTCTCTTATCACTGCTTTATCTGCATCCCATTAATTCTGATATGTCTTTAACTTTTGTTCAGTTCAAATATTTTCTAATTTCCCTATGACTTCCTTTTTGGCCTGTAAATTATTTTGATGTATATTGCTTAATTTCTGTATGTTGGGAGATTTTTTTCCAGATTTCTTTCTGTTGTTGATTTTTTTGTCTAATTCTACTGTGATCAGAGAACATACTTTGTACGATTACATTTCTTTTAAATATGCTGTGGTTTATTTTATGGCCCAGAATATGGTCTTTCTTGGTGACTGTTCCGTGTGTTTCTGCTTTTGTTGAATGGAATATTCTGTGGAGGCCAATTAGATCAAGGTGTTTGGTAATGTTCATTTTATCACATTTCTTCTGTATCACATTACCCTCTTCTGTCTGCCTTTTCTACCCATTTCTCAGAGGAGAGTGTTGAAGTGTCCAAGTATAATTGTAGATTTGTCTATTTCTTTTTTCAAATCTATCAATTTTTCTTTTCTATATTTTAAGGCTCCGTTGTTAGGTGTGGGATTATTACGTCTTCTTGGTGAGTTGATCCTTTTTATCATGTTGTAATGTCCCTCTTTAGCCCTGATCATTTCTATTCCTCTGAAGTGTTTTCTGATAGGAATATAGCTACCCCAGCTTTCTTTTTTCTTTTTTAATTGTGGTGAAATACACATAACATAACCTTTACCATCTTAACCATTCTTAAGTGTCCAATTCAGGGGCATTAAGTACATTCACACTGTCGTGAATCACCTCTATCCATCTCCAGAACTCTTCATCTTCCGAAACTGAGACTCTGTCCCCATTAAACACTCACTCCCATAACCCCTTCTCCCACTCCCTGCCCTGTCACCCTCCATCTATTTTTGGTCCCTTTGAATCGTATTCCTTTAGGTGCCTCATATAAGGGGAATTATATACTATTTGTCCTTTTGCAACTGGTTTATTTCATTGAGCATAATGTCCTCAAGTTTCATCCATCTTATAGTATGTGTCAGAATGTCCTTCCTTTAAAATTTTTTTTACTTACATTTTTTTTAATGTTTTATTTATTTTTAGGAGAGAGAGAGAGACAGCGTGAGCAGGGCAGGGTCAGAGAGAGAGGGAGTCACAGACTGAAACAGGCTCCAGACTCTGAGCTGGCAGTCAGCACAGAGCCCGACGCGGGGCTCGAACCCACAAACTGCGAGATCATGACCTAAGCGAAAGTCGGACGCTTAACCGACTAAGCCACCCAGGCGCCCCTTTACTTACATTTTTTTACTTTTGAGAAACAGAGTGTGATCAGGGGAAGGGCAGAGAGAGAAGGAGACAGAATCCGAAGCAGCTCCAGGCTCTGAGCAAGAATTCAGCACAGAGCCCGATGTGGGGCTTGAACCCATGAACCACGAGATTGTGACCTGAGCTGAAGTCAGACACTTAACTGATTGAGCCCCCCAGGCACCCCATAGAATGTCTTTCCTTTTAAAGGCTAAATTATATTCCATTGTATGTTTATATCATGATCCATTTTTTTTATTCATTCGTCCATCGACAGATACTTGTGTGACTCCCACCTTTTGGCTATTGTGACTAATGCTGCTGTGAACATGAGTGCACACATATTTGTTTGATTCCTGCTTTCAGTTCTTTTCAGTCTATACCCAGAAGTTCTAGAAAGACCTATCCAGAGTCATCTCGTTTTTAAAAAACTTGTGTGTGTATTTATGCGTGTTATATGTACATACTATATGTTGACCTAGTACATATAACTGCACATACCTAGGGAAAATATGGATTAATTCTCAAATTCTCAAGTAGTGGTTACTCTGCCAAGTGGGAATGAAGAGGGGGCATTTTAAAAATCAACCTGTATGTTAAAAATAAATAAAATGTAAGATAATAATCAGTATCAAGCCAGGCACTTTATATACACTCTCTTCAATCTTTACATCCATCCTATAGGGTTGGTGTTATTTTTGTTTTGTAGGTGAAACCCACAGGGTTTAAATAATTTGCCTTAGGTCAAAAGGCTAGTTAGTAACTGATGGTGTAGAGCCTGAACCCAAGTCTGTGTGGCTCTGGAATCCATGTTCTTTGTCCCTTCAGATGGATTGTTGTTATGATCGATTGTCTGAATTTTAAAAGAATTCAGGTAAAAAAGAGGAACTATTTTTAGCATGCCTCATGGAAATTTGCTTTCTTTGCAGAATGGCTTTGGAACACATACATGGTTTCTAAAGAGAATCCCCAACTCCCAGTACCCTTTACGAAATGAATACATAGGAGAGTTTGTAAATGGAGAGCGTCATGGCCATGGGAAGTTTTACTATGCCAGTGGCGCCATGTATGAGGGAGAATGGGTCTCCAATAAAAAACATGGCATGGTGAGTGCAGATGTGTGAAAAGTACATTTTAAAGATTTGGTAAAACAACTAAAATACGGTAAAAGGCGTGTCATTCTCTGTCTTGTAAAGTGCATAACCTATTTTTGCACAGGATAGCTTCCTGTCTTGTTAGGATAATGAACTTTAAAATAATTTCCAATGTATCATCAATATCTAATATATTTAGAAGTTATTTAATTGGTTTATGTTATGTATATATGTGTGTGTTACGGTGGTTTTGGTCACAAGTAATGGAATATCTAGCTTAATAATCCATAAATAACAAAGAACAAGCGGATTTAGGGGCACCTGCGTGTCTCGGTTGGTTAAGCGTCTGGCTCTTGGTTTTGGCTCATGGTTCATGATCTCACGGTCTGTGGGTCTGAGCCCTACCTTGGGCTCTGTGCTGATGATATAGAGACTGCTTGGGATTCTCTTTACCCCTCCCCCATGCTCATGCACACATATTCTCTCTCTCTTTCAAAATAAACACTTTTCAAAAAGATTTTTTTATGTTTTATTTATTTCTGAGAGAGAGAGAGGGAGAGAGAGAGGGACAGTGTGAGCAGGGGAGGATCAGAGAGAGAGGGAGATACAGAATCTGAAACAGGCTCCAGGCTCTGAGTTATCAGCACAGAACCTGATGCAGGGCTTGAGCCCACGAACTGTGAGATCACGACCTGAGCCAAAGTCAGACACTTAACCAACTGAGCCACTCAGGTGCCCCTCAAAATAAATACTTTTTGAAAAAAGGAATAAGTGGGTTTCAAGGTTGGTTTGATCCAGCACCTCAGTGATGTGAAGGGGTTTCTTCCATCTCCCCAGGCTGTCTTCTGCCATGATGTCAGCTTCACCCTTGGGCTGCCCCGCCCCCATGACCACAATAAGCGGCTGTAGTTCTGGGCTTCATATCCACATACACACTAAGTAGAAGGAGAGAAGAAACTCTTCTCCAGGAAGCTTTCCACAAATGTCTTTAGTTTGGCTGAGCTGACTTGGTTCATGTGCTTACCTCTTGATCATACTGACTATTGGCCTGGGTTGGACAGATACCAAGAGAGCCCCTATTTGGTGATAGCACTTTGCTGGTCAGTAGCATAGTTTGATAAGATACCTTCTGTGACCTAGGGGTGGATGGGGAGAGGTTGTGGGACAGATGGGACAGGAGGAGGAGGAAGAGAGAGGATTTACAGTGATGTGAGACTCTAGGAGCCTGATTCTATGTGGGCTAAGTGCGTATCTTTAAAAAATTTTTTTTAATGTTTTTTATTTATTATTGAGACAGAGAGAAACAGAGTATGAGTGGGGGAGAGGCAGAGAGAGAGGGAGACACAATCCGAAACAAGCTCCAGGGTCTGAGCTGTTAGCACAGAGCCCGATGTGGGGCTCGAACCCACAAATGGCAAGATCATGACCTGAGCCGAAGTCGGACGCTTAACCGACTGAGCCACCCAGGTGCCCCTAAAATAATTTTTTTAATGTTGATTTATTTTTGGGTATGAGAGTGTGAGAGGGGGTGGGGCAAAGAGAGAGGGAGACAGAGAATTTGAAGCAGGCTCCAGGCTGCAAGCTGTCAGCACAGAGCCCAACGCAGGGCTCCACCTTACAGACTGCAAGATCATGACCTGAGCTGAAGTTGAAGTAGGAAGCTTAACTGACTGGGCCACCCAGGCACCCTGGGCTAAGTGCATATCTTAAAAACAAACAAACAAACAAACAAACAAAAAACTCCAAGCCTTTGAAAAAGATACATACACACATCACCAGTGGTTTTTCTGACCTCTAATCTTTTTGTCTGCAGGGCCGATTAACGTTCAAGAACGGACGTGTGTATGATGGCGCATTTTCCAACGACCACTTAGTGGAATTTCCAAATCTTGAAGTTGAGTTCTTAAGTCACCTGGACCTGTCTACAGAATCTTCCTTCAGGAACTGGTGCTACAGAACCTCTGTCAGTGCCGGTAGGGGGGTGTTCGCCTGTCTGTTGCATGCAAAGTACCCTGTGTTATCTGTGGAATCTACTCATCAAAATACACCAACTGCTTTAGAAAACCTGAGTTTCCTGGGAGAAGCCACTGTCTTTTTTTAAAAAAATTTTTTAATATGTATTTTTTTACATTTATTGATTTTCAAGAGTCAGAGCATGAGCAGGGCAGGGGCAGAGAGAGGAGACACAGAATCCCAAGCAAGCTCCAGGCTCTGAGCAAGTGTCAGCACAGAGCCCAAAGTGGGGCTTGAACCCATGAACCGTGAAATCATGACCTGAGCTGAAGTCAGATGCTCAACCGACTAAGACATCCAGATGCCCCGAAACTGCATCTTTCTTAATAAGTTTTTTTGAATACTCTTGTATCCTACTTTGATGGAAAATCTTTTTTTTATTATTACTTTTTAAAATTTTATAGAGAGAGCAAATGTGTGAATGAGGAAGAGGGGCAAAGGGAGACAGAATCTTAATTAAGCAAGCTTCTTGCTCAGTGTGAAGGCTGACATAAGGCTTGATCCCACGACCCTGGGATCATGACTTTAGCCGAAATCAAGAGTCAGATGCTCAACTGACTGAACCACCCTGGTGCCCCAGTAGAAAATCATTTTGACGTAACGTTGAAAAAACATTTTTTAACTTCCAAAATCATTTAATTTTTTACCCCCAAAGCATTTTGATTTATTAGTTGAAACGGTAACATTGAAAACTTTTAACATTACTTTTCACAATTATCCCTTCTATTTGCCTTTATTTGCTAGCGATTCCCAGAAAGCTTGATGACAGTGAAAGTACTTCTGTGTTAGGGTCGGGCATTGAGCTGAATCTAAGTTTTTTGCTGAATATGTATCCCGAGAAAGATCAAGCAGAGGAAAAAAAGCAGGTAAAAGCCTTTTGTATTGTTATACATTTGCATTTTAGGCTTAAATCTTAAGGGTCCCCAGAGTCTTGGACAAATACACTGATGGTGATTCTCCCGTATTGAGGGTGTTTTATATCCCTTATTGATGCTGTGTACACCATTCCATTTAATTCGTACGGCAACCTTAGTGGACAGGCTTTGCGAGAAAACAGAAGCCCAGATCGAGGGACTCAATGAATTAACTATGGCCTCAGAGCCCATAAGGCTAAAGTTAACCATCACCCCCCACTTGGTCTAAAGGCCAAGGCCGTGGCCATCCCACTCAGCACGACGTGAATTCTGCTGTGCATTATTATGGGCTGCTGGGATTCAAAACATCTTCAAACCCTTAGAAATCACTACAACTCTAGAAACCCATAGAGCCAGAGAACATTCTGTGTACCCAGACCTCATTTGATGAACATCTGGAAAATCACATCCACCAAATTACACTTTAGCATTGTGATTCACAGTTTGGGGCTTGTCATGAGTCTTCGGAGAAGATGTTTGCAACAAGAGCACCATGGGTACCTCGAGATTGAGAGGCAGGCTTGCCTCTTGGCCCTTGCTCATGCCTGCCTCCTCTGGTCCCAGTCTGTGGGTCTCAAAGCAATGACTCTCTACCCCCATCCCATCCTCCTTTTTTCTTCTCCCGGCCAATGTCGTACTTCAGGCTCCTGGTATCACTCACTCCATCTGCTATCAGACTATCTTTAAAAACAAGAACTTCTAGGGGCGCCTGGGTGGCTCAGTTGGTTGAGTGTCAGACTTCAGCACAGGTCATGATCTCACGGTTCATGGGTTCAAGCCCTGTGTCAGGCTGTGTGCTGATAGCCCAGAGCCTGGAGCCTGCTTCAGATTCTGTGTCTCCCTCTCTCTCTGCCCCACCCTCACTCACGCTGTGTGTCTCTCTCTCTCTCAAAAAGAAATAAATATTAATTTTAAAAATAAAAATTATGGATTTAAAATCTATCCTATTTCATAATTACAAAAGCAGTATAGGACGTAGAAAGTGAAAAAATTCTGTAACTCAGTAAGGGAGAGAATCTTAGGCTTGCCACCCAGTATGGAGTGCCACTCGGGGCCTTGAGATCATGACCTGAGCTGAACTCAAGAGTCAGATGCTTAATTGACTGAGCCACCCAGGCATTCCTGATAACAGCACATTTTTTAATGTTATTCAGAAATTGCATTTTATTGACCTGGCGGCAAGCGGGGAAAATAGAACATTTGTTGAGCTCTAATAAACGGTAAATGCTGTTACCTCACGTGTTATATTATTTCATTGATCAAACAGGTGTTGTTTCTTTTACTTTTTTTTTTTTTTTTAATTTTTTTTTTTAATGTTTTATTTATTTTTAGGAGAGAGAGACAGCGTGAGCAGGGGAGGGTCAGAGAGAGAGGGAGTCACAGGCTGAAACAGGCTCCAGGCTCTGAGCTGGCAGTCAGCACAGAGCCCGACGCGGGGCTCGAACCCACGAACTGCGAGATCATGACCCAAGCGAAAGTCGGACACTTAACCGACTAAGCCACCCAGGCGCCCCATCTTTTACTTTTGTTCTTATTAGGTAAGATTAAGACGTGTATGGCTTTCTCTCTGTAGGTGGAATATGCTGTCTTAAGAAATATTACAGAATTAAGACGAATCTATAGCTTCTATAGCAGCCTAGGATGTGACCGCTCCCTGGATAACACCTTTCTGATGACAAAGCTTCACTTCTGGAGGTTTCTAAAAGATTGCAAATTTCATCACCATAATATAACTCTTGCTGATATGGACAGGGTGTTAAGTGGTGAGTATTTCCAGTCCCTTCATGTCTTTTGGTTTGAAGAGTAGTGTAATATGTCACTGTGAAACCGGTCAGGAAATGTGGAGGAAGTGAGGAAGGCAAATGCTGGGAGAGGCCTTCCAGAAACCGACACACAGTCTCCTCAAGGTGTTGAAAATGTACTTGAGATAGTGTTGTAAGATAACGGCAGTAGTAAAAGACCATCTACGGCAGGGCCTGTGAGCCAAGGCCTGTTCTTATAAATAAAGTTTTATTGGAACACAGCCATGTCCATTTTCTCATGCATTGTCTGTGGCTGTTTTTGCCCTATCATGTCAGAACTGAGAGGTTGTGATAGAGACTGTCTGGCCCATAAAGCCTAAAATATTTACTGTGTGGCTTTTGGCAGAAAAGTTTGCCTGCCTCTGATCTGCAGTTTAAAACAACCCACTAAATTGTGAGGCCAGAAACAGAGGGCATCAGGGAGGGCCAGTAGCCAAGAAGCCACTTGAGGTGGGCTTGGGCTTGATTTCAAATTAGAAATTTCATGGCAATAGATTTAACAACCTCAAAGGTTTTATTCCTTTCAGCTGAATTCTGGGAAGCAGGCCTTGACAGCCTCACATTATCTACTTGTAAAACAAAATATTAGAACATTTACTTAAATTTACATTTACTTAAAATGTAAGTGTTTGGCACAGACTTTGAGCCTATGTAGAATCAGAACCATCATTAATCAAATGGGGCTCACTGCTCCAAACTCTGAAAAACACTGGGACAAGGTATCTTGTAACTTTCCCGAAAAGTGACTAGGTCTTTCATGCGGTACTTAAGTTTTAGGTGGATGTGTATATGCTGTTCACAGTATTCACTGGGAGAAAAGGTACTGCCTCAAACTCAGTTCTTTGACTTGTATACCAGGAGCAAATAAAATAGAAGGTTTTAGAAAATATGAGGTGTCAGGAATGAAATCTTGACATTTGCAACCAACCTGGATGGGCGTTGAGAGTGTTATGCTAAGAGAAATAAGACACAGAGAGACAAATAGCATATGATCTCGCTTGTATGTCAAATCTAAAAAAACAAAGAAGAGTCACCTGGGTGGCTCAGTGGTTTAAACTTCCAACTCTTGATTTCGGCTCAGGTCATGATCTCAGGGTTCGTGGGATTGAGTTTGACATTGGGCTCTGTGCGGACAACTCAGATCTCCTGAGGCATGGGATTCTCCCTCTCTCTGCCCCTTCCCACTTGCAGCTCTCTCTCTCAAATAATTAAACATGAAAAAATAATAAAATTAAATAAAAATTTAAAAACTAAGAAACAAGCTCACAGATATAGAGAACAGACTAGTGGTTGCCAGAGGGGAGGGATCGACGGGATGGGTGAAGGGGTCAAAAGGTATAAACTTCCAGCTACAAGATAAATAAGTTGTGGGGACATGATGTATAGCATGGTGACTGTAATTAAAAATAAAGGATTATAGGGGCACCTGGGTGGCTTAGTCGGTTAAGCGTCCGACTTTCACTTAGGTCATGATCTCGCGGTTCGTGGGTTCAAGCCCCACGTCGGGCTCTGTGCTGACTGCCAGCTCAGAGCCTGGAGCCTATTTCAGAGTCTGTATCTCCCTCTCTCTCTGGCCCTCCCCTGCTCACGCTGTCTCTCTCTCTCTTTCCTATAAATAAATAAATAAATAAATAAATAAATAAATAAATAAATAAATAAATTTGAAAGTTGCTAAGAGGATCAGTCTTAAAAGTCCTCACCACAAGAATAAAAGAGAAATTTTTGTAACTACGTAGGAGAAGGTATCAGCCAGACTTGCTGTGGTGATCATGTTGCAGCATCTAGTGAATCATGTCATACAGTGTTATATGTCAGTTCTACCTGAATTAAAAAAAAAAATACTAGGCAGGGTGCCTGAGTGGTTCATCTGGTTAAGTGCCTGACTTCGGCTCAGGTCATGATCTCATAGTCCGTGGGTTTGAGCCCCGTGTCGAGCTCTGTGCTGATAGCTCGGAGCCTGGAGCCTGCTTTGAATTCTGTGTCTCCATCTCTCTCTGCCCCTCCCCTGCTCATACTCTGTGTCTCAAAAATAAACAAACATTAAAAAAAAAAAAAAGTACCAAGCATCCTTTCCAATTTCCTTTATTTTAGCCAATAACGACATTCCGGTTGAAGAAATTCATTCTCCATTTACGACAATACTTTTGAGAACATTTCTGAATTATCTTCTGCAATTGGCTTACCACATCCATCACAAAGAGTTCCAGTAAGTACCACTTCTGAAGCTCTGAGAGGTGAGGCAGACCTAATCATTACTGAGCTACAGTGGTGCTCGCTTTTCTTCGATGCGCATTATTACTTTTACATACTCCTGAAGTGAAGGGCCGGAAACAAAAGCGTTTCACAAATACTGGCCACAAAACCATTGGATGCCAGATTACAATTCTGAAGCCCCTTCAGAGGTGAGTCATGTTTCAGTGTTGCAAATTGCTCTCAGGGTTTTAATCAGAAATAGTCAAAACCAGCCCTTTCTTAGGCTGGAATTTCCCCATCTTTCTCAGACAAAAATTGATCCTATATCTTTTTATTTGGAAATAAATTTAGTTTTCCAGGAGTGCTTCCATGTTGGTACTTGAGTTCCTATACACCCTTCAGTCCACTGCCCTTAACAATAACATTGTACACGACCGTGGTACACCTGTTGAAATTAAGAAATTAATGTTGGTATAATACTGTTAACAACTCACAGACATTATTAGGTTTCCCGAGTTTTCTCACTAATGTCCCTTTTCTGATCTGTGTTCTTAGCGTTTAGTTGTCCTATGTCCTTAGTCCCTACAACCTGTGATGATTTCTCAGACTTTGTCTTTTATGGCCTTGACACTTTGGAAAACTATTGGTCAGTTATCTCATAAAATGTCCCTTGGTTTTGGTCTGCTGATGTGTTTTCAACATTGCACTGAGGCTTGGGTTTGGGGAAGAGCACCATGGAGGTGAATGCCCTTGGCATCACATCACATCAAGGGTACGTGGCGTTGATGTGTCTTGTTACTGCTGATGTTAGCCCTGAGTACTCAGTTAAAATGGCGGCAGCCACAATTCTCTACCATGAACATACTGTGTCTCCCTTTCTGTACTCTCGTGGTTGGAAGCAAATTACTAAGTCCACGCCATGCTCAGGGAGAGAGGAATTAGGTTCTACTTCCTGGACAGAGGGGTGACTAGATCTTTCTTGTCAGAAACAGAAGCCCATCGCTCTTTCTGTGTTTTACCAAACTGATGACCGAGAACATTCACCCAAATGCTGGCCGTGTAAAGGGTAAATAAAAGCCCAATAGCATTATATATTTTATCTATTTTTTCCAAATGTAGTTTTGTAATCGAATTTTGATGATTTATCTTTGCATTGTGTTTTTAGGTAATTTATTCAGTGGACAACAGCAGACACTCTATTCCATGAGTTACATCGACAAGAGCTGGGAGATTTATACAGTTTACTGCAGACCGCGTGCCGCTCCTCCCCACGAGCTGTCCATGAAGATGCGACACTTCCTCTGGATGTTGAAAGTAAGCGCTCGTGACCGAGACTGGTTTTACATGTATATATATAAGTGTTCATTATTTTTGAGAGAGTGCAAGTGGTGGTGGTGGGGGGGTGACAGAGAGAGGGAGACAGAGGACCCAAAGCAGGCTCTGTGCTGACAGCAGTGAGCCCGAAGCAGGGCTCAAACTCATGAACCGTGAGATCATGAGTTGAGCCGAGGTCGATGCTCAACTGACTGAGTCTCCCAGGCTTTGTATTAATAGGCATTTGGGTTTTCATTAAAGAAACGCAATATGTTCTAGCAGCGACACACAGATAATGAGGTGAAGATCCAGGATGGATTTTCATAGCCGTTGAATGTTTGTGGGGCCTCTTTGGGCAGAAGCGAGTGATTCCGGGGTCCAGGAACACTGGCCCTATGTGCTTCCTTCCCAGGAAGGGAAGGGGCACAGGCGGTGGGGCCACAGTGTCTTTGCTAATGCAGACCTTGCCATGTAAGAGAAGACGAGGTGGGGGGGACACCAGTGTCACTGACAAAAATTATTATTCATTGGAAAGTAACTTAAAGAAGTTATTAGTTTAAAAACTAATGAGAACACCTAATGTATACGATATTCTCTTACTATTGGTAGTTTTTGTTTGAATTCACACCTGTGGGAAGTTTAATGATAAAATGGGAAGGGTCGAATACAAATACAGGGAAAAGTCTAACAGTGTCCTATGCGTATGAAAAACTGACAGCAACCTAGTGTCTAATACAGAAAAACAGCTTTTTAGAAATAGGTAAGTTTGGGGGAGTATTGGGCCAGCTATTTGTTCACTGTTGTCCTTTCTTCGTGGCCCCTTATTGAAGAAACCAGGTCGGACATCCGCTTCGGGCTCGCAGCATCTGGTCCGAGTTGAGTCTCCTGTTCTTCTTTCCCCTGTATTTCCACTAAAGCAGGACAGTTAGAGGCTTACTTGGATTCGGGGGTTTTTGCCCTGACAAAAGCCACAGGTGGTTTTGTGTACTTCCTGTTGCATTGCATCAGGAATGTTCCCTTTCGGTGATATTGAGATGGACTAGTGGGTTCATCTGGTGTCAGCACGATCCTTCCGTTAGGACCTAGGAGCCATGGGGCACCCGGGTGGCTCAGTCGGTTAAGAGTCGACTTCGGCTCAGGTCATAATCAGGTGTGAGTTCGAGCCCTGCGTGAGACTCTGTGCTGACAGCTCAGAGCCTGGAGTCTGCTTCCGAGAGTGTGTCTCCCTCTCTCTCTCTGTCTCTTTCTTTCTTTCTCAAAAATAAACAAACATTTAAAAAAAGAACCTGGAGCCTGGTTTGCACAGGGCTTAGGAGTGTGGAGGGTGGGCCAGTGTGGAGCCAGGCCTTATGAGGTGCACTTTCACCTAATCCTTGTTTTCAGCAGCCCTGACCTTAGTGGAAAATGGTGGTTTCTGGGCAGACGGCTCTCTGGTTCAGTATCCCAGAGAGCAAATCTTCTGTGTTTAGCTCCGATGCAGACAGCATCTTCACCTGGACTTCCAGTGAGAATCCTGTGTTCAGCCCGACCTGGAGTGTTACTGTCAGAGGGGCCTCCTTTCTGAGAGCCCACAGCATCCCGAGCCCCTGGGTCCCCCGGCCAGTCTTTCCCACCTGTGTGGCTGGGTTGATCTCTCACATCTGGATTGTATATTCCCCCACACCCTCTGTCCTGTGTTTATGCTTTTTTTTTTTTAAAGTTTACTTATTTTGAGAGAGACAGAGACAGCACAAGTTGGGGAGGGGCAGCGAGAGAGAGAGAGGGAGAGAGAATTCTTTATTTATTTATTTATTTATTTAAATGTTTTTTAAAAATTACTCATTTATTTTTTATTTCTAGGAGAGAGAGAGAGACAGCGTGAGCAGGGGAGGGTCAGAGAGAGAGGGAGTCACAGACTGAAACAGGCTCCAGGCTCTGAGCTGGCAATCAGCACAGAGCCCGACGCGGGGCTCGAACCCACGAACCGCGAGATCATGACCTAAGCGAAAGTCGGATGCTTAACCGACTAAGCCACCCAGGCGCCCCGAGGGAGAGAGAATTCTAAGCAGACCCTGCACTGTAGCAGGCTCCACACTGTCAGCACAGAGCCTGACACGAGGCTCAAACTCACAAACCATGAGATCACGACCTGAGCCAAAACCAAGAGTCAGACACTTAACCAACTGGGCCACCCAGTTGCCCTTCTTCTTCTTCTTCTTCTTCTTCCTCTTCCTCTTCCTCTTCCTCTTCCTCCGCCGCCTCTGCCGCCTCCTCCTCCGCCTCCTCCTTTTTGTCAAAGAACAACATTTTCTCTCTCTTTTTTTAAGTTTACTTATTTTGAGAGAAAGAGTGGGGAGGGACAGAGAGAGAAGGAGAGAGAGAGAGAATACCAAGCAGGCTCTGTGCTGTCAGCCTGGGGTTTGAGCCCTCAAACAGTGAGATCATGACCTGAGCCAAGATCAAGAGTGAAATGCTTAACTGACTGAGCTACCCAGGCGCTCCTGTGTTGATGCTTCTAAAAATACTTTTCTTGCAGGAGGAATAGGGAAGGTCTGGAGAGGTAAATATCAATGGTAATCTAGAATGCTTTTCAAAAGGATCGGTTTCAAAGATACTCATTTCTAGAACACCTCCTGAAAGTGTTACATGGATACAAGTTGACATTAAAAATACGTAGCTATCTGTAATTACACGCTATTAGAGTTTATTTGGTTGTTTCTTTTACAGGACTTTAAAATGATAAATAAGGAATTAACACCAACCAAATTTGTGGAAGTCATCGCAGAGGATAATCCTTTCATGCATGATGGCATCGACAGCAACTTTGAACTTGAGGTTTGTCAAGAGATGTCACAAATAGTGCAGATACAATCCAAGAACCAAGATCTGACTGAAAGGCATTCTAACCCCAGTACATAAATATGCATAGGTCTCTACGCATGTGCACGTATGCATACATGTATGTATATCGGTGTGTGTCTATGTAGCTATACCTGCTGGATTGTATTAGAAAACTAGAGTTGGGGCGCCTGGGTAGCTCAGTCAGTTAAGCGTCCGACTTCAGCTCAGGTCATGATCTCACGGTTCATGGGTTCGAGCCCTGCGTCAGGCTCTGTGATGACAGTTAGCTCAGAGTTTGAAGACTGCTTCAGATTTTGTGTCTCCCTCTCTACCCCTGCCCCACTCATATGGTGTCTCTCTCTGTCTCTCAAAAATGAATAAACGTTTAAAAAAAATTTTTAAAAGGACTGTCCTCGATTATATATTATATATATCATATATAAAAATTATATTAAATAATATAATATAAAAATAATATAATTTTTAATATAATTTAATTTTTATAAATGTTTATTTAAAAAAAGTTTTAAATATTTATTTCTGAGTGGGGAGACACAGAATCTGTGTCTGAGGCTCTGAGCTGTCACCACAGAGCCTGACGCAGGTCTCAAATTCGTGAACTGCAAGATCATGACCTGAGCTGAAGTCAGATGCCCAACTGACTGAGCCACCCAGGCACCACTAAATGTTTTTTATTTATTTTTGAGAGACAGAGACAGACCACAAGTAGGAGGGGGGCAGAAAGGGAAACACAGAATCTGAAGCAGGCTTCAGGCTCTGAGCTGTCAGCACAGAGCCCAGTGCAGGTCTCGAACCCACGAACAGGGAGATCATGACCTGAGCCAAAGTTGGACACTTAACCTACTGAGCCACCTAGATGCCCACACACATAGTCTTTTAAATATCATAGTTCTTATTTCCAATCAGTGTGCACCCACAACACTTGAGTGCTGACCAAGGCAGCTTTCTTTGGAGACAGAAACCAACAGCCAGATTTATCCCTGGTCCACCTCAGGGTGTGTCACATGAGTGAGACCCTTTGTATTTTTTTGTATTTCAGCTGGTCTTCCTGGAATTCTTTGAAGCTCTCTTAAGCTTCACACTCATCTCTGTTACTGACCAAATGACTAAATCCTATTTAAATTTTCTAAATGATGACTTGCCTGGAGACCAACACAGAAGCCCTGATCAGGTAATAGTAGTTTAGAATTTACAGTGCAAGGAGTGGTTTCATTCTGGAATGGGTAAACCTTCATCAAAACTATCTTGTAACCCTTCAGGAAGTAACTTAAGGCTTAAGAAAAAGCTTAAGACCCCCTTTCACATTTTGAGAGTGTATATTGCCTTTTTCTTTCTATTTTTATTTTTTTTATTTTTTTTATTTCTAGGAGAGATAGAAAGAGACAGCATGAGCAGGGGAGGGTCAGAGAGAGAGGGAGTCACAGACTGAAACAGGCTCCAGGCTCTGAGCTGTGAGCTGGCAGTCAGCACAGAGCCCGACGCGGGGCCCGAACCCACGAACCGCAAGATCATGACCTAAGTGAAAGTCGGACACTTAACCAACTAAGCCACCCAGGCGCCCCGCCTTTTTCTTTAAATTAGGGAAAACGTGTTCCCTGGTCATGACCCAGGGGCATAGGCTTTTAGCTGCAGTAGCAGAGATCTCCTGAAAAGTCGCATTAGCGGAGATCTCCTGAAAGAAGGTCAGGGTGCCCAACAAAACACCAGGCAGACCACTAGGCTTAGAACACCTGACACATTTTGTTATGAAATGTGTTGTTAAACAATCTAGCGTTTACAAGAGTGGAGAGCCACTCCCAGAGTGAAGTCGCTAAGAAATATCTCCTGAGTATGCACAAGATGCTAGATGGGTCCCTTAGGATGGGGTCGGCTCACACAACAGGCCTACTGGACATGAGACTCCACTGCCAAGACCTCAGTGGAGCAGGGCAGCACTAGCTGCCTACCAAACGGCCCAGCCACTGGGGCAGATTGACACAAACTGGTTTTGGGTGGGGGGTTATGGCCAAGTAGGCTTAGAGGGTTTCTGATTTTCTAGCCATCCATTTGGACCCACAGGAAGAATCTCGGGGGCCAGTGGAACCTCACAGCTGGGGAACTCTCTAGAGCCGTGCATATAAGATCATTTTTTGTCATGTGAAGGGTGACACATCTCAAAAAATCCCCTGACGGGCGCCTGGGTGGCTTAGTCGATTAAGCGTCCGACTTTCGCTTGGGTCATGATCTCACGGTTCGTGGGTTCGAGCCCCGCGTTGGGCTCTGTGCTGACTGCCAGCTCAGTGCCTGGAGCCTCTTTCAGTCTGTGACTCCCTCTCTCTGACCCTCCCCTGTTCACGCTGTCTCTCTCTCTCTCCTAGAAATAAATAAAACATTAAAAAAAAAAAAAATCCCCTGACATATCTCAAGACTCCTCGTGTGCTGAGAGTTTGCTTCATGTTCAACTTCACAGGCCCCCCACCAAGTAGATATTCCTCCTCCAGCTTGAGGATATGACTGATGGCATCTCCAGGTCATCTGGGAGCCTTGCCATGGCCACAGTCAGGGTCTGGGGCTCTGCTCTGAGGGAAGCAAAGCTCCGCCTTAGTTTTGTCCATGATTTCATGGATGGTGTCATGTGCACTCCAGTGAACGAGTGTGAATGCCGGTCTAGGAATCGTCCTCAGAAACCCTCTGATCACGTTCACTTCTGATCACTTATGTCACTCCAAATGTCCAACAAGCTAAATCCTCCTTTGTCCATACAATGGAGTATGACTCTGCAATGAAATAACCCATGATAGAGAATACAACAAGGATGAATCAAAGTTACGCGCTGGGTGAAAGAGGCCAAACCAAAAAAAGATACATCCTGTTGTGATTCCAATTATATAAAATTCTAGAAGATGCAGAGTCAACTGTAGTGACAGCAGATCAGCAAGGATGAGGGAAGAGGGGTTGGATTCCTAAGGGGCACAGGAAACTTGATGGTGATGGATGTGTTGGTTGAGGGGATCGTTTCACAGGTGGTAGGTCAAAAATCATCAAGTAGTAAATTATACTTCAGTAAAATCGCGTGTGTGCCTCCAAGGAAGCCAGAGTCCTCTTACGTGTTTGTCCTTGCTCAGAACACCCAGCACAGGAGTTCGAGTATAGGAACAAGCCAGGAATCTGATCTGCAGGACGGCAGCACCAAGTCCTCTTCAAGCAAGCTAGGACCCATGCTTGATCTTAGCAAAATGAGGAGATCAGAGGTTTGTATTTTTTTAAATGTTAAGTGTTTGTTTATTTTTGAGAGAGAGAGAGAACAAGAACAAGTAGGAGAGGAGCAGAGAGAGAGGGAAACACAGAATCTGAACCAAGCTTCAGGCTTTGAGCTGTCAGCACAGAGCCCAATGCAGGGCTTGAACCCACGAACTATGGGATCATGACCTGAGCCAAAATTGGATGCTTAACAGACTGAGCCCCCCAGGTGCCCCCAGAAGCACCCCAAAGTTTTGTATTTACAACCAGCCACATAACAACGGTTACTTGCTTGCAGTATCAATGAGTTTTGCGCATGTACTGTGTGCTGAGTGAGAGCCTGAGCTCTCATTGACGTCCCATTCCAGCGAGGGGAGGGAGACAAGTGAGCGGTAGTAATGGCCAAGGCTCCTGGGGTGTTTACCAGGTACGTGCACTTCCCAGTCTGAGCTCTTTTAATACCCCCAGCCACCTTTGGGTACGGTTACTATCTCTAGGAGGGAACCCAGGTGCTAAAAGGTTAGGTAACCTGTCCACAGCCATGGAGCCAGTAGGTAGTGCAGCTGGGGGTCTATATGCAGGCAGTCCGACTCCAGAATTTGTGGTCCGACTCCAGGACCACAGCACCACACTTCCTCACATGAGATATGAGTGATGTGGTGGAAGGCAAGGCAGACTGTGGAGACTGAGTGACAAGGAGAGGTGGTGACAGGTCTTCTGATGAAGCAATTTGAGCATGCACCAAGGAAGTAAGGAAGCTAAGCATGTGATTACCTGGAGGAAGACTGGTCTGGGCAGAGGCCCCGAGGTGGGAGCATATTTGCGCTGTTAAAAGGAAAGTGCAGCAGCAAGTGCAGCCGCACCAGGCATGAGCTCAGCGATGCAGCGGGGCCAGACCAGGAGGGCACTGGCCATCGTGAGGACCTGGCTTTCGTTCTGAGGGAGATGGGAGGGCCCCAGCGCAGAGGGTCAGTAGCCTCTCTATGGCTTCACTGTTGACAAACCAGTAAGGAAGCTCTTGGAGTTAGGTGCCGTCTTTTTGAAGGCTGTGGAATCTGAGAAGGAGAGGAGGAAAGACAAGATGATTCTAAGGTTTTTGGAAGATGCAGTTGCCCTTTACTGTGAAGGGCAAGGCTGGGGCAGGGGACATGAGTTTGGGGAAAAAATTAGGGAGCTGGTTTTGGACACGTTAGGCTAAAGGTGCCTGATCAGACCTCCAGTTGGCACAGATGGAGACACAAGTCTGGAGTTCAAGGGCCATATCTATGTGAAGACAGACATATCAGTGTGAACAGCATATATGTGTGTGTGTGTGTATATATATATATAGTAACGCTTTTAATATCGGAATGTAGGTACAGTTAATTGTGGATAGTAAACCTCTTTCCAACAGAGCCAGGGAAGACTTTGAAGTCTTTGGTTTCTTGGGAAGAACCTTTTAGTGGATACAATAAATCTTATTCGTATCCTTAATTTATAAATCGCAAAATTTTATGCAGGTTAAGTATAGAAATAGTCTCTTTTTTAAAGTTTATTTACTTATTTTGAGAGAGACAGAGCGTGAGTATGGGGAGGAGTTGGGGAGAGAGAATCCCAAAAAGCTTCTGCACCATCAGTGCACAGCTTGATATGGGGCTCGAATTCATGAAACCACGAGATCATGACCTGAGCCGAAACTGAAAGTCAGACCCTTAACCGACTGAGCTGCCCAGCCGCCCCAGAAATAGTCTTGTTAGCTTAAAAAGAATGGCCTCGTTAATAACTTTCTAATTACTTCTAATGTAGAGATTTAGTTTGGGTCCACAATGATGCAGAAGTCATATTTTGCTTTTGTGATTTTTTTTTTAATGTTAAAGCACAAGATCAGGATGTCTCTGAGTGACGAAAGAATTTCCAAATTGAATTTTAAATCTCCAGGAAAAGGACTCACCTTTTTTTTATCTCAAAATGGTGAGTAGTTTCATTATTGAACTCTAATGCTTGCGAACTGTTGCTTGTAAATGATAGAAAGTTTGTAAAAACATCCAAGTGTTTTTTTTTTTGTTTTTTTTTTTTTTTAATATAACTAGGATGTCAGGGCCACTTGTGGTCCTGACACCCCTGTGACAGAGTTTACTTTCAAGGCCTGATCTTGTCGAGGTTTTTGTGTTTGCCTTTGTATTTTTTTTCCAGTTTGCCTGAGATTGTGATTTACAACAGTTCTGAAGTTTCAGGTGTACAGCATAATGATTTGACATACATATATTGTGAAATGATCGCCACAGTATGTTTTATTAACATCCGTCACCTCAGATAGATAACTCAAAAAAGAAAAAAATGTTTTTCCTTGTGATGAGAATTCTTGGGATCTACTTTTTTAACAATTTTTTCCTGTATCATAAAGCAGTGCTAACGATAGTCATGATGTATCTATCACATCCTAGTCCTTACCTTACAACTGGAAGTTGACCACCTTTTGACCACCTTCATCCAATCCTCCCCCCATCCCCTGCCTCCGGAATCCACAAATCTGGTCTCTTTTTTGATGAGTTTTTTGTTTTGTTTCTAATTCTACGTATAAGTAAGGTCATACAGTATTTGTCTTTCTCAGGCTGGCTTATTTCACTGAGCTTAATGCCCTCGAGGCCCATCCATGTTGTTACAAATGGCAAGGTTTCCTCCTTTTTAATGAATGAATAAATTTCCATTCTGTATATTACCACAACTTTATCCATTTTTCACGGGACACTTGGGTTGTTTCCATGTCTTGGCTATTGTGAATGATGCTGCAGTGAACATGGGGGCACCTCCATCTCTCCCACATGGTGCTTTTGTTTCCTTCGGATATTCTGCCAGGGGTAGGATTGCTCGGTTATATGGTACTTCTGTTTTGAATTTTATGAGGAACCTCCATACTATTTTCCAGAGTGACTGCACCAATTTACATCCCTGCCAATAGTGCATGAGGGTTCCCTTTTCTCCCCATCCTCGCCAGCATGTGTTGCCTCTTTTCTTTTCTTTTTTTTTTTAATATTTTATTCATTTCTGAGAGAGAGAGAGAGGGAGAGAGAGGGAGACAGCGTGAGCAGGGGAGGGTCAGAGAGAGAGGGAGACACAGAATCCGAAGCAGGTTCCAGGCTCTGAGCTGTCAGCACAGAGCCCGACACAGGGCTCGAACCCACGAACCGTGAGATCATGACCTGAGCCGAAGTCGGATGCTTAACCAACGGAGCCACCCAGGCGCCCCCGCCTCTTGTCTTTTCAAGGCGCTATTCTAACAGGTACACGGTGACTTCTCACCATGGTTTTGATTTTCATTTCCCTGATGATGAGTGATGCTGGCTGTTGGCCACTCCTATATCCTCTTTAAAAAAAGGGTCTATTCAGATGCTTTGCCTATTTTCTATTGAGTTATAGGAGTTGTTTATATATTTTGGATTCAAAGCCTTTATCAGATATATGGTTTGCAAATATATTTTTTTTCCTATTCTATAGGTTGCCTTTTCATTTTGTTCATTTCTTTTGCTCTGCATTAGTTTAGTTCCATGTCATCTTGGTTTCTGTTTCTCGTTACGTTACTTGTACTTTAGGCATCGTACCCAAGAAGTCCTTGCCAAGACCCATGTCAAGGAACTTTTTTCTCTGTGTTTTCTTCTAGCAGCTTTATGGTTTCCAATCTTACATTTACATTTTTAAACAATTTTTAAAAATTTAGTTTCCTTCTTTTATATGTCCTATTTTCCCATCACCATTTATTGGAGAGACTATCTTCTCTCCATCGAACATTCTTAGCTTCCTTGTCAAATACTGACTCTACATACTGGTTTATTTCTAGGCTCTTGATTCTATTCCCTTGGTCTGTGTGTCTGTTTTTATGCCAGTACCATACTGTTAGGATTACTATACTGTATAGCATAGCTTCAAATCAGGAAGTGTGATGCCCCCTGCTTAGTTCCTCTTTCTCAGGACTGCTTTGGCTTCTCTTGTGGTTCCATATACATTTTATAGCTAATTGGGGTCCGTGGGTTTGAGCCCCAATTGGGCTTTGTGCTGACAGCTCAGAGCCTGGAGCTTGCTTCAGATTCTCTGTCTCCATCTCTCTCTCTCTCTCTGCTCTCCCCTACTCGTGCTCTCTCAAAATAATAAATGAACATTAAAAAAAAGTATTTTTAGAGCTATTTTTTTTCTGCTGCTTTTAAAAATGCCGTTGGAGGGGCGCCTGGGTGGCTTAGTCGGTTAAGCGTCTGACTTTCGCTTAGGTCATGATCTCGTGGTTCGTGGGTTCGAGCCCCGCGTCGGGCTCTGTGCTGACTGCCAGCTCAGAGCCTGGAGCCTGTTTCAGAGTCTGTCACTCCCTCTCTCTCTGAACCTCCCCTCCTCACGCTGTCTCTCTCTCCTAGAAATAAATTTAAAAAAAACATTAAAAAAAAATGCCGTTGGAATCTTGACACGGAGGGCATTGAATCTATAGATGACTTTTGGTAGTATTGACATCTTAACAGTACTAGTTTTTACAGTCCATGGATGTGGGATACCTTCCTATTTATTTTTGTCTTCTTCAGCTTCCTTCATCAGTCTTGAAGTACTCAGAGATCTTTCAACTCTTGGCTAAATTTATTACTAAGTATTTTACTGTTTTTGATCATATTGTAAATGGGATCATTTTCTTTAATTCTTTTCCTGAATTCATTGTTAGCATATAGAAACCCTATTGATTTTTGTATGTTAATTTTATATCTTGCAACTTTACTCGATTCATTGATGAGGCCTATTAGGTTTCTGGTGGAGTATTTAGGATTTTCTATGTATAGAATCATGTCATCTGCAAATAGAGACAATTTTACCTCTTTGTTACCTATTGGAATACTTTAAATTTCTTTTTCTTTTTCTTTTTTTCTTTTTTTTTTTTTTGCCTAATTGCTCTGGCTAGTACCTTGCAGTATTATGTTGAATAAAAATGGTGAGAATGTGCATCCTTCTCTTGTTCCTGATATTAGAGGAAAACTTGTCAATCTTTCACCCTTGAATATGATGTTAATTGACAGCTTGTAATATATATTGAGGTACACTCCTTCTGTATTTAATTTGTTAAGAGTTTTTATCATGGGGGTGGCTGGGTGGCTCAGTCAGTTAAGCATCCTATTTTGGCTTAGGTCACAATGTCATCGTTCATGAGTTCAAGCCCTGTATCGGGCTTTGTGTTCACAGCTCAGAGCCTGGAGCCTGCTTCCGAATCTGTGTCTCTCTCTCTGTCCCTCCCCACTCACACTCTGTGTCTCTCTCATTCTCAAAAATAAGTAAACATTAAGAGTTTTTATCATGAATGAGTGTAGAATTTTGTCAAATGCTTTTTCTGTGTTTACAGAGATGAACAGATAATTTTTTTCTTTCTTTCAATGTGATGTATCACATTGACTGGTTTGCATATGTTGAACCATCCTTCAATCCCAGGGATAAATCCTAGTTGACCATGGTGAATGATCCTTTTAATGTGCTGAAATCAATGTGCTAGTATTTTGTTGAATATTTTCACACCTATATTCTTCAGGGATATGGACCTGTAGTTTTCTTTTCTGGTGGTGTCCTTTTCTGGCGTTGGCATCAGTTTAATGCTGACTTCATAAAATGAGTTTGGGAATGTTCCCTCATCTTCAGTTTTTGGGAAGAGTTTGAAAAGGACTGGCACTAATTGTTTTTCAAATGTTTGTCAAAGTTCAACAGTAAAGCTGTCTGGTCTTGGGCTTTCCTTTGCTGGGAGACTTGGTTACTAATCAAACTTGCTAGTAATCGGTCTGTTCAGATTTTCTATTTCTTCTTGAATTCAGTGTTGGTAGGTTGTATGTTCCTAAGAATTTTTTGGGGGGCAGCTGAGTGGCTCAGTTGGTTAATTGTCCGACTTCAACTCAGGTCACGATTGCACCACTTGTGAGTTTGAGCCTTGCGTCAGGCTCTGTGCTGACAGCTCAGAGCCTGGAGCCTGCTTCAGATTCTGTGTCTTCCTCTCTCTCTGTTCCTCCCCCACTTGCACTCTGTCTCTCTCTCAAAAAAAAATAAAGATTACAAAAAAATTTATTAAAGAATTTCTCAATTTCTTCTAGTTTGTCCAGTCTGGTGGTGTATAATTGTTCATAGTAGCCTCTTATGATCTTTATATTTCTGTCGTATTAGTTGTAATGTTTGTTTTCACTTATAATTTTGTTGATATGGGTCCTCTCTGTTTTTTCCTTGGCTAGCCTAGCTAAAGATTTGTCAATTTTGTTTACTTTTTCAAACAACCAACTCATAGTTTCGTTAATATTTTCTATTGTTTCCTGTTCTCTATTTTGTGTAGTTCTGCTGTAATATTTATTATTTCTGTCCTTCTAATTTTGGATCTAGTTTCTTATTCTAGTTTCCTAAGGCAGAGTTCAGTTAGTTTATTTGAATTATTTCTTGTTTTTTAATGTAGGTGTTTATTACTATAAACTTTTTTCTTCGAACTCTTTTTGCTGTATCCTGCAAGTTTTGGTATATTGTGCTTCTTTTTTCAACTATCTCAAGATACTTTAAATTTTCTCCTTTATTTTTTGATCCATTGGTTGTTCAGGAGAGTGTTAATTTCCACGTTTGTGAATTTTCTAGTTTTCCTCCTGTTACTGAGTTTCATACCACTGTGGTCAGAGAAGATACTGGTTATGATTTTAATCTTAAATTTGCTAGGACTTGTTTTGTGGCCTAACATATGGTCAGTGCTAGAAAATGTTCCACGTTGGGGCACCTGGGTGGCTCAGTCGGTTAAGTGTCCAACTTCAGCTCAGGTCATGATCTCACAGTTCGTGGTTTCAAGCCCCACATCAGGCTCAGTGCTGACAGCTATCTCAGAGCCTGGAGCCTGTTTCAGATTCTGTATCTCCCTCTCTCTCTGACCCTCCCCTGCTCATGCTGTCTGTCTCTTTCTCAGAAATAAAACATTTAAAGAAATTTAAAAAAAAGAAAATGTTCCATGTTTGCTTAAGAAGAATGTCTGTTCTGCTGCTGTCAGACAGAATGTTCTGTATATGTCTGTGAGGTCCAATTTGGTCTATAGTGTTGATCAAATCTGCTGTTTCCTTATTGATTGTCTGGATCATCTATTCATTGTTGAGAGTGGGGTATTAAAATCTCCAACTATTTCGTATTGCTTCTTTCTTCTTTTTGCTCTGTTAGTTTCTGCTTTATTTAGGCGCTCTTAAGTTGGGAACATAAATACAGCAGTTATATCTTCTTGATGGATTGACTGCTTTATCATTATATAATGACCTTCCCTGTCTCTTTTTACCATTTTTATTTCAAGAAATTTTTTTAAAGTTTATTTATTTTGAGAGAGCGAGAGAAAGAGAGAGCACAAGCAGGGGAGGGGCAAAGAGAGGGAGACAATGAATCTCAAGCAGGCTCAGCACTGTCAGTGCAAAGCCTGACGTGGAGCTCAAACTCACTGACCGTGAGATCATGACCTGAGATGAAATCAGGAGTTGGATGCTTAACCAACTGAACTACCCAGGTGCTCCTCTTTTCTTTTTTTTTTTTTTCTTTCTTTTTCTTTTTCTTTTTTAAACATTTTTAGAGTCTACGTTGTCTGATGTAAGTATAGTTTCCTGCCTTTTTGTTGTTGTTACCATTTGCTTGAAATATCTTTTCCACCCCTTCACTCAGTCTGTGTGTATCTTTAAGGCTAAAGTGAGTTTTTACAGGCAGCTTACATTGGATCTTGTCTTTTTATCCATTTAGCTGTTCTGTGCTTTTGATTGGAAAATTTTATCTATTTACCTTTAATTATTTATAGGTAAGAACTAACTACTGCTCTTTTGCTAATTGTTTTCTGATTGTTTCATAAAACAACTGTTCCTTGTTTTTTATCCTGCTGTGTTTTTCTCATATTTTGATATCTTTGGTATCAGTGTGTTCTTTTTAAAATCACATTCTTTTGTGTTATTACTTTAGTTTTTCCCCTTGTTCCCATAGGCTCACATAAAATGTCTAAGAATTATAATACCCTATTTTAAACTGATCATTTGATTAGAACTCCTAAACTTTACATTTACTTCTTCTCCTAAGTTACTGATATGACTTACCATTACATATTTTTAATATTGTGTAACTAATAACATATTATTGTAATTATGGTTATTATGTTTTTAAATTTTTGAACTGGAGTTGTAAGTGAATTATGCATCACCATTACCATATTACAGAATCTATGGGTTTATCAGTGGCTTTAACACCATCTTCTTGTTTTTATGATGTTAATTAGTATTGTTGAACTTCCACTTAAAGCACTCTTTCTTAGCATTTCCTATAAGTCAGGCTTAGTGGTAATGAACCTCCTCAGCTTTTGTTTGCCCAGAAAAGTCTGTCCCTCTCCTTCATTTCTGAAGGACAATTCTGCTGGGTAGAATTCTTGGCTGACCATTGTTTCTTTCAGTATTTGAATAGTTCATTGCATTGCCTCTCAGCCTGAAAAGTTTCTGTTGAAAAATCAGCCACTTATCATACAGGGATTCCCTTATAGGTAATTTCTCTTGCTTTCAAAATTCTTTGACTTTTGATGATTATAGTGCACTTCAGTGTAGTCCCATCTCATCCTATTTGGGGTCTTTGGGGTCTCATGGATCTAGATGTCCTTTTCTCTCCTTAGATTTTGGAAGTTTTCAGCCATTATTTATTGCTTTAAATCTACTATCCCTTTCTCTTCTTTTCCTGGAATCCCCATAAGAGGAATATTGTTTCTTTTGACTGACCCTTAAGTCCCATAGGCTTTCCTCACCTTTTTCTGTTTGCTCTTCTGACTGGTAATTTCAAATGCTCTCTTTGGGTCACTGATTCTTTCTTCTGCATGATCGAGTCTGCTTTTAAAGCTTACTATTAAAAAAACAAGTAATAGGGGCACTTTGGTGGCTCAGTTGGTTGAGTGTCTGACTTCAGCTCAGGTCATGATTTTACAGTTCATGGGTTTAAGGCTCACATCAGGCTCGCTGCTGTCAGTGTGGAGCCTACTTCAGATCCTCCATCTCCCTCTCTCTGCCCCTCTCCTGCTCACGCTCTCAAAAATAAACATTTAAAAAATAGTAATAAAAAATAAAGCTTACTAATAAATTCTTCAGTCATATATTTCAGTTCTAGGATTTCTGGGTTTGGAGTTTTTGATGGCTTCCTTGTTGAACTTCTTGTTTTGTTCTTTCATTGTTTTCCTAACTTTGTGTAGTTGTGTATTCTTGTAGTTCACTGAACTTCTTCAAGAGGATTGTTCTGAATTTTTGGATAGTTTATGGATCTCCATTTCTTTAGAGTCAGTTATTGGAGCTTTATTAGCTCTAATGAGCTCTACCAACATGATGTCACATTTACCTGATTTTTCATGATCCTTGATTCCATACTTTGGTATCTGAGCATTTAAGCAAGTGGTCTCCTCTTTCAGACTTCACAGGTGTGCATTACCAGAGACAGTTGCTCACCCATCAGCTCAGTTTGGGGGTCTGGATGTGTCTGCTGGTACTTTCTTGGGAAGGTGGGGCTTGTCATCAGGTCTGTTTTGTGGCAAGGCCAGTGCCTGAGCTCTGAGGTGGGGAGGAGGGAGGATGCTGCTGGCTGAGAACAGTTTGGGGCAGAACTAATGGCTTGCTTCCCTGCCCAAGTGAGGCTATAGGATAGGGTTACAGTTGTCTGGGTGTTCTGGTTGGGCTTACCAGATGGTTGGGGTTGGGGAGTATGCTCAGCTGTAGGTGGAGCTATGAATTAGCTTTCCTACCCAAGTGGGTGAGCAGGACAGGGCCCAGGGTCTGCACGGGCTTGCTGTGTGGGTACCTGGATCAGGCAAGCATATGACATGAATTCCCTGGCCAGGCAGGTTACTGGTTTTGCTCTGTAGACACAGAAAGTCCTAGGCTGTGCTCTCTGTTCAAGTGCAGAGCTGCTGGGTGGGCTAAAGACTGTATCCAGCAGTGAGGTGGGGTGGACGTGGGAGAAAGCAGTGTTATCAATGAGTTTCCTCGGTTGAGTGGAGAGGGAAAACTGCTCCAAGGCTGGCAAGGTTATTGGCTTGTGGTCTTGACTCAAGCCAACCCATGCCCCCATGTTCCCTGGCTGAATGGTCCCGTGGCTTAGCTCTGCAGACTATCAGCTCTGCAAAGATTCTGCTCAAGTGTGGCTGGGCTACGTGGCTTTCCTGGTGTTCTGACCAGGTTTTCTGGCTGCGCAGGGCTGGGAGCTTTACTCAAGCACTAGGTGGGGCTGTGAATCGGCTCTTCTGCTTGGGCAGAGCAGTGGAACCCTCCATACATGGATGTGCCTGCCATACTTTCTGGTTGAGTGTTGCTGGACGATGCAGCTTGCAGGTGTTCTTGCCTTTCTGGTCAGATGCGGGTCATTGCTATAAGTCAGGCTATGATTCAGCTCTCCTGCCTGGGCAGTGGGCAGACCAGGCTCCAGGACTGGCACAGCTCTTCCTTTGAGAGCATGAACCAGGCTGACCTGTACCCCACGGAGTCCCCTGGTCAGACTTCACCACTGACTTGGTTCTGTAGGAGGCCAAAGACTCTGTCCGGGGACCACTCAGGTGGTGTGCGTGGGGACTCAGTCTGCCAAGATCTCAGTGCTGATTGTTGCAAGCCCCTCATCCTTCTGTCACAAACCCCATCCTCCCTGATTCGCTAGCAATTCCATGGGCGAGACTGGAGCAGGGGTCCCCAACACGTGACCCACAATGCTGGGGGAGCTGGATGTCTACCCTGGACTCTCTTTTCCCACAGGAAGAAACAGGCTCAGAGGCCTCTCAGTTTGGTGCTGTGCCAGCCTCAGGGAGAGGTGGGGGTGGGGGTGTGGAGTGTGGTCAGCATGTAGCCAGTCCTCTTACCCTTCCAGTGCTGTTTTGCTCTTTGTGGTGCAGGGGGTGCTTCAGTTTCACCCCTATATTTGAGGATTCTCTTGGTGGAGTCTTGTCCATGAATAGTTGGTGGGTCTTCTTTTGAAAGGGGAGTGAAGTCAGGGAATGACCTGTCACCATCTGTGTGATGTCACTTCTCTTGGAGTTTACTTTTATTTTTAAATGTTTATTTTTGAGTGAGAGAGAGGGAGGGAGAGAGAGAAAGGGAGGGAGAGAGAGAGAGAGGGAGGGAGGGAGGGAGGGAGTGGGGGGGCGGAGAGAATGAGTGGAGGAGGAGCAGAGAGAGAAGACAGATCCAAAGTAGGCTCCAGGCTCTGAGCTGTCAGCACAGAGCCCGATGCAGGGTTCAAACCCAAGAACCATGAGATCATGACCTGAGGTGAAGTCAGACACTTAACCGACTGAGCCACCCAGGGGGCCCTGGAGTTGAATTTAAAAGCATGATCTTAAATTGAATCAGTCTGTCAGGACAGCTGTTCCTCCACGTGGGCCCTGCATGTCGATCTCTCGAGCCTGAACCTGCTGACTATATCCTTATACGGTTGTCTCTCAGGAGTCTCCTTCACTTTTTTTAAATTGAAGTATAATTAACACACAGTATTATATTAGTTTCAGGTGTACAATAGGGTTCAATAATTTTATATATTACTCTGTGCTCATCAAGATAAGTGTACCCTGAACTCACTTTTAAAATGTCACCCACCCCATTTGCCTTCCTGGCAATGACCAATTCTTTGTATTCAAGAGTTTGTCTCTTTTTTCTTTGTTTTGTTTTTTAAATTCCACATTTGAGTAAAATCAAATGGCATTTGTCTCTCTTTGCTGAACATTATACCCTCGCAGTCCATCCACATTTTTGCACATGGCAAGATCTTATTCTTTTTTATGGCTGAGTAATATTCCGTTAGATGTATGTTTATCAATGTGTGTATATACGTATTTATACATATATATATATACAATATATACATATTTATACAAATACACACAGCCTTATGCATTCACCTTTGGACAGACACATGAGTTGCTGTCCTTTCTTGGCTATTGTAAATGCTGTTGCAATAAACATAGGAGTGCATATATTTTTCTAAAGTAGTATTTTTGTTTTCTTTGGATAAATACCCAGTAGTGGAGCTCCTGGATCATATGGTAATTTTAATTTTTTGAGAAACCTCCATCCTATTCTCTCTCCAGAGTAGCTGCACCAATTTGCATTCCCACCACCAGGGAATGAGGACTCTTTCCTCTACATCTCTGCCAACACTTGTTTCTTGTGTTTTTGATTTTAGCCATTCTGACCAGTGTAGGTGGTATCTCTCTCTCAGCGGTTTTGATTTGCATTTTGGATGACGAGTGATATTCATCTTTTCATGTGTCTGTTGGCCACCTGGATGACGTCTTCTTTGGAAAAATGTGTATTCAGGTCCTCTGCCTGTTTATCAATATAATTATTTGTTTTTGGTGTTAAGTTCTTTATATATCTTGGATATTATTTAGTCCCTTATCAGATATATCATTTCCAAACACCTTCTCCCATTTTGTAGGTTGCCTTTTTTGTTTTGTTGGTGGTTTCCTTCACGGTGCAGTCTTTTTATTTTGGCACAGTCCCAATAGCCTATTTTTGCCTTTGTTTCCCTTGCCTTAGGAGACATATCTACAAAAATGCTGCTAAGGCTGATGTCAGAGCAATGACAGCCCATATTTTCTTCTAGGCGTTTTCTTGTTAAGTCTTTAATCCATTTTATTTTTGTGTATGGTGTAAGATGGTTTTTCAAGATGCTCAAGTTAAAAACAGTGAAACTCTAATCGTTGCCCCATATTCCTAATGTATATATATTTTCTACATTAAAAAAATTCAAGTTAGTTAATATAGTGTAATAATAATTTCAGGAATAGAATTTAGTGATTCATCACTTACATATACCACCCAGTGCTTAGCCCAACAAGTGTTCTCCTTATTGCCCTTCACCCCTTTCTCCTACCCATTACCTCACCAACAACCCGCAGTTTGTTCTCTGGAGGTAAGAGTCTCTGTGGTTTGTCTTCTGCTCTGTTTTTATATTACTTTTGCTTCCCCGTTTGTGTTCATCTGTATTTTACCTTAAATTCCACGAGTGAAATCATAGATTTGTCTTTCTCTGACTTATTTTCCTTAGCATAATGCCCTCTAGTTCCATCCATACTGTTGCAAATGGCAAGATTTCATTCTTTTTGATTGCAGAGTAACATTCCATTGTGTGTGTGTATGTATATCACACCTTCTTTATCCATTCATTAGTCGCTAGACATTTGGGCTCTTTCTATACTTTGGCTATTGTCGATAGTGCTGCCATAAACATTGGGGTGTATGTGCCCCTTCGAATCAGCATTTTTGTATCCTTTGGGCAAATACCAGGTAGTGCAATTGCTGGGTCATAGAGTTGTTCTATTGTTAGTTTGAGGAAACTCCATACTGTTTTCCAGAATAGCTGCATCAGTTTGCATTCCCACCAGCAGTGCAAAAGAGATCCTCTTTGTCTGCATCCTCACCAACATCTGTTGTTGCCTGAGTTAATTTTAGCCATTCTGACAGGTGTGGGGTGGTATTTTATTGTGTTTTTTATTTTTTAAATATTTATTTGGAGAGAGAAAGACAGAGTGTGAGAAGGTGAGGGGAAGAGAGGAGACAAAGAATCAGAAGCAGGCTCCAGGCTCTGAGCTGTCAGCACCGAGCCCGATGTGGGGCTTGAACTCATGGACAGCGGTATCATGACCTGAGCTGAAGTTGGATGCTTAACTGACCCATGCTGCACCCTTCTCATTGTGGTTTTGATTTGTAGTTCCCTGAGGATGAATGATATTGAGCATCTTTTCATGTGTCTGTCTGCCATGTGAATGTCTTCTTTGGAAAAGTGTCTCCTCATGTCTTTTGCCCATTTCTTCACTAGATGTTTTTTTTTTGGGGGGGGGGGTTGAGTTTGATACATTCTTCATAGATTTTGGATACTAGCCCATTAGATGTCATTTGCAATACCTTCTCCCATTTTGTTGGTTGTCTTTTGCTGAGTGTTTCCTTTGCTGTGCAGAAGGTTTTTATCTTGATGAGGTGCCAGTAGATTTTTGCTTTTGTTTCCCTTGCCTCTGGAGACATGTCAAGTAAGTTGTTGCAGGTGAGGTCAAAGAGGTTGTTGCCTGTTTTCTCCTCTAGGATTTTGATGGCTTCCTGTTTTATGTGCAGGTCTTTCATCCATTTTATTTTCGGGTATGGTGCTGTCCAGTTTTCCCAACACCATTTGCTTGAAGAGACTGGTCTTTTTTCCATTTGATATTCTTCCCTGCTTTGTGAGAGATTAGTTGGTCCTTCCTCCTAATATCTCTTTTCCTGGTAAAATACCTCTAACATTCTATCTGCTGCCTCCTCTTCCCCAACTCCCAAGTGATTACTTGGCCGGGTTCACACTGGCTTCCAACTTCACCCCTCTCCTTTTGCTGGGGTCGTCCAATGCTACTGTGCTCTTCCTATTAAAGAAGGGCCAAGTGTGTTGAGCTTAAAAAAAAAAAAATATCATACAACCCCTTCAACGTTAAAAGAAAAAAAAAATGGGGCACTTGGCTGGCTCTTGGCACTTGGTTGAGTGTCTGGATTTTGGCTCAGGTCATGATCCCAGGGTTATGGGATTGAGCCCAATGTCAGGTTCTGTGCTGGGCTTGGAGCCTGCTTAAGATTCTTTTTCTCTCTCCCTCTGCCCCTCTACCCAACTCATGCTAACACTGAAAAAAAAAAAAAGCAAAAACAAAATGACAACAAAAACCACAACCAAATAGAAGATCCTTTATTCAAAAAACATTCTCAGAAAAAAATAAAATTACCTTTTTGAGAATACTTAGAAAACTGAAATAATGTAAGCATTCCCTAGGAGACATGGTCAAACTATAACCTGGGAAAAGGTATAGTGTTAATATGTTTTCACTATCAACAAGAAAACCTAAACATTCAACCCAAAAAGGTGAAAGGGAGGAGTAATAAGATACAAGGAAAGCACCAGGGGGTGGCTCAGTCAGTTAGGCATCCAGACCTCGGCTCAGGTCATGATCTCACGGTTTGTGGGTTTGAGCCCCCCATGGGGCTCTGTGGAGCGTGCTTTGGATTCTCCCTCTTTCTGTCCCCCTCACCCCCCCCCCACTCATGCTCTGTCTCTCTCAGAAATATATTTAAAAAAATTTAAAAAAAACAAAAAAAACCCAAGGAGGGTATCAGGGCACCTGGGTGGCTCAGTTTTCTTGATTTTGGCTCAGGTCATGATCTCACCATTGTGGGATAGACCCTGCATCAGGCTCTGTGCTAGAAGTTTGGGATTGTCTCTCTCCCTCTCTCCTGCTTGCTGTCTCTCAAAATAAATCCACAGTTAAAATAAATAGCCAGGCTGTTTTCCTAAATTGGCCATACCATTCTATAGACCATCAGTAACAGATGAGAAGAACTGGCTTCTCCACGTCCTCTCCAACACTTAATGGTGTGTTTAAATTTTTTATTGAATTGTGTCACTGAGGCCAACAATAGGAGTTATTTCTGTAACCTGGATACAAGTCATCCTTTCATCTGATAGGTTTTGCAGATACTTTCTCCTAGTGTGTGGCCTTGTATTTTGTAATTATTTGCTTTGACAAACATGGCTTGTGGGAAAGTCACAAGCCTATCATTGAGTGCTTACTGGAACTCACCTCTGTGAGGAGAGGATCCCATGGTTCCTTTTTTTTGCAGAGGAGGGAACTAAGGCGCAGCTAAGAAGCGGCAGAGCTGAGCCTTGACTCTAACTTGTTTGGCTCATGTCTGTGCTCTTACCTACTGCACCTGCTGCTGCTTAAGTGAGAGGCTGTGCGAGCCCCTTGACACGGTGCCCCGAATCTGGACCTGGCTCCACAATCCTAGTGAGTTGTTATTCATCGGTTATCTCCATGCACCACACTCTCCCAAGCTGAGGCCGCCACGGGTTACACAGATGTTTGAGAACCTAGGGACCCAGGCAGGAAGTGCACATGAAGGCTTCCTTGGTCTTTGTAAAATCTGGCCTGGGCATCAAGTCTCTTCCTATCAGTGTTCCACCCTGTGCCCTCCACGTGGCTCCTGGGCGGGGAGGGTCAAGTGTTCACAGAACCCTGCCTTTCCATTGGACCCGTCTCCACCCTCCTCACCCCTCCCTTACACAGCCCAGAAGCCCAAAGTCTAGACACAGTTTAAGAATACTTGCGGTCTTGAGAGAACCCGGAGTTTGAGGATATCACACAACTACCCAAAGCACGATCTTTCCAGAATCAGCTATTAAACACATTCCAGAGTGGGGATCTGCTGGCTCCAGTGGATGTGAAGCAACTCTTACCAACTCAGAAATTTTACCCACATTCCTGTTTAATTCAGAGTTAAAAATCTGTTATTTTCTCAGTGAAAAGTGCCTTTAAAAACAATGGATGCAATAACAAAGAGGTTTTTTTCCCTGTGAAACACAGAAAATGCAAATTTTCCATAGTTTTAATTTTAGAAAACCAATACTTACACCATTTAGAGAAAAATACCAGGAAACTCAAAATGTTGACGATCAAAGCTCTTGTCTCCTGCCACCTGCCTTGTTTCAGGTTGTCAGTGAACATTCTGTGGTTCCCTTAACCCTCTAAAGCTTGGGGGGAGCACGGCTTCACCCCATCTTATGGGACTTGACGACACTCAGCCATTGTAGGAAGTGGAAGACCTGAAATTGTATTCATGCTGATTTTCTCTAGTTTTGTTATTCTGAGGGAGAGCAAGCGAGCGCGGGTAGTGGGGGGCAGAGGGTGAGAGAGTCCTACGTGGACTCCACTCAGTGCAGAGCCCAACAGGGGGCTCAATCCCACAACCATGAAATCACAACCCGAGTGGAAACCAAGAATCGGGCACTTAACCACCTGAGCCACCCAGCTGCCCCTCATGTGGATTTTAAACTTTCTTCCAGACAGAAAAGAGAAATCCAAGGATGAACAAAAGGAAAAACTCACCGTGTGGGTCACAAGTATGTATATCTTTTTTGTGAACATGCTTTTCCATGCACACAAACGAGAAGAAGCCCTCAAGGAGAAAGTCAAGCAAGACAGGCTGCACGACGCAGCCGTGGCCCAGCGGCAGAGGCTGGAGAACGAAGAGCTGGAAGCCAGGTGACCTACCAGAGCCCCTCAGCCCTCCTTCTCCAGGGGCTCCCCCTGGCCCTTCCTTCCTGACTTTAGCCATGTGTGGCTTCCTGAGGGAGGCAGCTCCTCTGGTGGTGCCGAGAATGTAGGACAGCAGGGAAGGGTTGTGCCTGCGGCCACTGGCTCACTCGGAGAGTGAGGGCGCTGGGGCCCTAAGGCTCACACCGAGCAGCAATGCCACATGGTGGCGTAAAGGCCACAGGGCTAGGTTGCCGGGTTCAGACCCCCAACCCTACCCCTTGACACGTGGGTGGCCCCAGGCAGGGCCGGTCACTGTGCCTCAGTTTCCCCATCTGTAAGTGGAGATGATCCCCCCTAGGGCTGTGGTGGCCACCCCCTACCTGCTGTTCAGTGGCCTTTCTTGAACCACAGTCGAGAACTGTAGTTCTCTCAGATGTAGTCACATCTGTCCAGGGTGCTGAAGGATGCTCTTTGCAAAGCACGCCTTGAGCCGGGTGGTCTGTTGACTGAAAGCACTAAACTATACTTAAGGGCAAAGATGACAATACTTTTAAAGGCCACTTACTAGCGGCTAAGTTGCTACAGAGGAAAGGGGTTCAAAAGTCACCTTAGCTATGTGACAATGCCATTCCAGGCTGGCTGAGTATGGCCACCCTTTCCATTTGAGGCAACGTGATGAGAGGTTAACAGTGTTGGTTGCAAAAACTGCTGCAATCTAGCTATGGCCTACTTTATACCACACACAGCGTGAAACTGGTTTTGAGATCGCAAAGTACGGAAGTGAATAAAGATACCTCCCTGGGTTTGCTTCTGGTGTTAGGCTCAACAGCTTAAGAGAAGAAGAGACCAGAAGACAAGACGACGAGGTGGACATCACTGTGATCAAGGAGTCGGGGGAAGCCCTCTCCTCCAGTTGCACAACAAGCCCCACTAAAGAGGACCCCACGGTGCCTCAATCCAGCAAGCCTGTCACCAGCAAGAAGAAGAAGAAGTAAGAGTTACTGGGGTTTTAAACGAACCCCAAGCAGATGTAAAAGCTCAGAACTGAAGCTCTAACACATTTCCTGACCAATAAAATTGTGTTTTACCTCATTTTAGTGGTTTTCAAATACTCCCGGGGCCACTGCATTTCAGGCTTCTTACATGGCTGGATCACAGACGTGCCTGAAAACAGAGCTGAATAAAAGTACACACGTGGGTATGAAATGAGGGTGCGTTCAATGTATTTTTTTTTTTTTTTTAAATCAAAGCATGGTAGTGGTGATGAAATTTAGAATCTGATAAAACTCACCAGAAGACAGGTGGCAGTGGGCAACCTTAAACATTTCTTCAGGCCCCTTGCCTGAGCCTGGACCCCCTCCTTTGCCCCTCTAACCGCCCCGTGTCCCAGTCCTCCCTGTCCTCAGGTGCGGTGTCTTCTCCGGCCCCTTCCCTTCCCCAGCTCCGCAGACACTGCAGGAACAAGAAGCCATGGCGGACAGGCTGAGGGACAGGTGGGCTCAGCACTAGTGAAATTTGATGTCTCTGTCAGTGTTATGCTAATGATTTGGGGTTACCACCAAGAGCATAAAAATACAATCCAGTGTCCAAACCAGTGGGAAGAAGGAAACGATCATCCAACATGAAGCCGGGGAAAGGGGAAAACAACCAAGAAAGAAGCTGGAAACTGAAATCGCCAGAGGTGGTGGGAAAAGTGCCAATATACCTCCCCAGTGTGAGCAGATTCCCTTCCCACCCCCCAAGCCCCCAAATAATTAGCTTGGGTTCAAAACAGAAACCCATTTCCATGTTACTCTTAACAAGGGAACCCTCTTAGAGCACCTGGGTGGCTCAGTCAGTTAAGCGTCCCAACTCAATTTCAGCTCAGGTCGTGATCTTGTGGTTCATGGGTTAGAGCCCTGCAACGGGCTCCACAGACAGTGCGGAGCCTGCTTGGCATTTGGTCTCTCCCTCTCTCTCTGCCCCTCCCCCTTCTTGCTCTCTCAAAATGAAAAAACTTAAAAATAAAAAGGATAAAAATAGAGATGGATAAAGATGGACCAAGAAACTCTAATCAAGATGACTGGAATAGTGAGCAGTATTAATAAGAACAGAATTTAAAGCAAGTATCTGCATAACAGGGATAAAGCTGGAAAAAATAAAAAGACCAACAACCAAAAAGATGCATTATTCATCAGAATCTTGCATAGTAGCCTTGCAAAAGCTGGCAGAATTACAAAGAAACAGATCAAAAAGACAAAAATTTAGTGGGGATAGGTATTTTAAGCAAGGAAACTAAAAACTTTGAACACACAGAAACAAGACCGCAAAAGAAAATAAAGATGGACTACATTTGATGGTGAAAAGTACAACTTCAAAGGATACATTCGAGATGATGTTGTCATTGTGCTACAATTACTAAGTCAGCAACAAAAGCACAATACAGGAAGCCCATCGCCGGAAACTAAAACACAACCTCAAGTAGCTCAAGCGTTAAGAGTGATTCAGGATTTCATAATGAAACTGTACATTACGTAAGACACAGGAATGACAAGCGTGTTCCAGATGGACAAGAAGTCATCTGCCCTCCGGCCTTGACGTAGCGGGCTCATGCGGGCTGCGTGAGGGCAAAGAGTGAGACACCCTATGGAGCTAGGGTGGTACCAGTTTTCCCAGACCCTGCCTGGCTAGTTTCCCCCTAAACTGGGGTGTCCAGACTACCAATAGTTAAATAAAACTCAGGGGCACCTGGGTGGCCCAGTCAGGTGCCCAACTTTAACTCAGGTCATGATCTCATGGTTTGTGGGTTCAAGCCCTGCATCAGGCAATGTGCTGACAGCTCAGAGCCTGGAGCCTGCTTCGGATTCTGTGTCTCCCTCTCTCTCTGCCCCTCCCCTGCTCACAGTCTGTATCTAAAATAAACAAACATTAAAAAAAAAATTAAATCCAGCCAAGTTCTGTCCCAGCTGTGAAGATGCAGGCAGTTGTGGCCATGTGGGACTTCTACATGACAAGTGCAGACGCTTTACGCTGAGACCACGGCTGGGGCACTTCACTGAGGTCCTTTCTATGATACACGGCCTAAAAATCACATCAGTACTCAAGAAAAACCAAGGTCTCACAACTACTCTGGGCAAATGGCTCAGAGTTTGCCACTGTAGGCCTAGTGATGGGGAGGGACCTGAATTCTGGGAAGCTCTAGCGGCTAGTAAATCCCAAGGATGAGCCGGAGCCGGGGCTCATGGGGTGGAGTGGGCTGCAAACAGCCAACAGCGAGACACTCAAAGCAAAACCAGAATTGTAAAAACCTTAACAATTTATTAGTCTTATTTTCCAGTAAAATATTCACATAATTCAAAAGAATGGAATGATGGGAGATGTAGCCAACTACCTTTAATTATTTCCACATAAATATTTAAAATCTAAAAACCCCAGGGGATCATCAGACTGAGTAGAAATTTGATTCTTCAAAGCAAGTATTGCTTTACTATTGTCATTAAGTCAGTCAATAATATGACCGAAAACCTGCAGGGGTAAACACAATGCCTGCGGAGTTGATTTTTATAAGACGTTCCGGCGAGCCGTTATCAGTCAGTCCAGGAAGAATATGTTATTGAACTGCGTCGCACACAGTTTCTTCACCTCTTCTGCAGAAAACAGAAATGGGGAGTGAGAAATAGGTTTCCACTGAGAAGTGTCTATGCTACAGACACGCAGACTGGTCCCTTAAGCTCTTCTGGAATACAGCTGTGAGGAAATGGCTGCATTTGCTGACCTTCAGTCTTGGGCCTGGGCAAGAGACGGGGGACAAAAGCCTCATGTGCCCCAGGGTGTCAGTGCTGTGTCAAAACCACGTGCGCTCCTCCGGCCTGGGGAAGGTGCGGGACTGCCTCACAAGCACCTGAGACACCCACCAGCTAGGGAGCTGGAGCCCAATGTCTAAAACGTGGGGCCATTGGGTACAACAGCCCAGAAACCGGAGCTGCCGCCCAGGCTGTCAGTCAAGTGCTCTGCAGGGGCGGGGCCAGCCTGACACCACTCAATTCCCACTGCAAGGGGCGGCGCTCCTTGAGGTTTCTAATGGGCACCTGTGTCACTACTCATGCTGACAGGAGAGAACCGTACAGTGTCCCAGCGGGGGTGTGTGGGGAGTGCAACCTCACACTAACTGTCCTCCTATGCAGGGCGCTCCCCCAGACGGCCCACTCCTTGCTCCAGGCTGCATGCGGCACAAGGGAGCCAGATGCCACAGAGGGGACCCGCCCCAGGGAAAAAGCTGTCAGGGTCAGCCAAGGTCACCGCGGGAACCACAGCACACGGCGAGGGGAACTGGAAACTGCCAGTGAGCCGGCCCGCTCTGCTGTGGGTGGGTCTCTGGTCACCGGGAACCGAAGGAGACATCTGTACACACAGCATATGAAGTCTTGGGATTTTTCTTTTAGCTCATGAGAGAAAATAATTTTCCTTTGGCCACTGCCCACTTTCCCAAAATACAGGGACTTTTTCACAACTTTTGCAAGGAACTGTGCTTCAGGAGAACACAGGATGGATCAAAGGACGGTTTCCTTTGACACCCTGACAGTCATGTCCCTTCCCTAGTGGGTCTCAGAGCACACAGACGGGGCTGCAGTTCCGCTCCCCGGCCGGGGTCTATTTACCATTTACTTCGATCAGGTTTGCATTTTTCTGATTCAGGATAACATACAGCTCCCGCTGGTCAGACTTCTTCCCGACCACCCAGTAGTCGCTCATTGCTTTTACGATGATTTCCTCGTCCTCGTCCACCCTGCAAGGCACGTGTTCCAACATGCAAGTTTGTCAGCTGTTTAGCTGGAGCACCAAACACACTCTCAGCTAAGAATCCAGACACTAGGGGCGCCTGGGTGGCTTAGTTCACTGAGTGCTAACTCCTGATTTTGGCTCAGGTCATGATCTCACAGTATGGTTTGTCAGCGCAGAGCCTACTTGTGATCCCCTCTCTCTCTCTCTCTCTCTCTCTGTCTCTCTCTCCACCACCCCAACTCTTCCCCCCCGACCCCCGGCTTGCACATGTTCTCTCTCAAACATTTAAAAAAAAAAAAAAAGAAAAGAAAAAAGGAAACTAGCCATTTGAAAAGTCTGTGCAAGTAGCCAGCGGCCTGGGGGCCTAGTGATTTGTCCACAAGTGGGGCCTCTGAGGCGGCTCCGGGCGGCTCGGCTTTGAAGAGGGTTCCTTCAACATCTCTTCTCTCTAGAAAGGGGACACCTGCTTTGAGAAGTTGTTAGAATTACCTAGTAAAATCACTGTTGATGTCCCCCAGAATCTTCATCAAATCCGGATGCACGGATGTGAGCGACACACTCGGGGTTTTCCTCATGTGAATCGTACTTTTCTCTGCTAAATTCATATGGTTGAAGTAGATAAACTTAAACTGGGGTTCTTTTTCAGACCTGTGAAAACATGTCATCAAAATGGTAACAGTCTCAAAGATTAATTCTCCAAATAATACAACTACGCTGTTAAAAGCTTAAATCCATGTGGCTAAGTGAGGCCTGGTATTTTCGATGGCTGGGCCTTCAAATCAAGAATCTTAGTTAGGATGTAACAGGCTCTTCATTCCCTAGTAACCTCTTTGATATCTATAAGGTATTCTGCAATTTTCCAGAAAGCTGAAAGCTGAAGTTTAGGGTTTGAAAAATCAGTATTATAACCATTTTGTGATGATTTCCCCAATAACAGTGCTTTGGAAATGGCAATCACTTGATTATTCGCTGATTTTGCCTTTTTGAAAACAAATGCAACCTAAATACAGGCCATCTTGTCTTCTAGCAGAGGGGTCAGCAAACACATGAGTGGCCCTGGGACCAAATGTGGCCATTTTAAAAATAAAGTTTTATTGGAACACGGCCACACCCATATGTTCAGGTATCGTCTATGGCCGTTTTCACAATTAAACAACATGTGAATATTTGCAAGATACTCAGCTGCCAGGATCTGGAGTATGCATTACGTGGCCTTCTGCAGAAGCTGTTTGCTGACCCGCTGCAGGAGCAACAGCCCATTCAGCCCTCAGTGTCGGGGAACGAACGTGCTCCCTGCACTTAATCTGCCACAGAATTGAAGTTTGCCAGTCTGAGTCGCAAAGCGTTCATCGCCCTACATGGAGACCATTCTAAGACGTATCCGGCACTTCTGCTGAAGAGTAAGGAGTATTCTGATTGGAATGCATCTCTTATTGTCTGGAATGACTGGACAGTGCTACTACGCCACCTCCCAAGTCAGAGACGCGACTCCTCAGGGAATCACTCCGACAGCTAGGCCTCAGCTCCCGGGACCCCCCGCCCTCCCTCTCACTGCACCCTTACGTAAGTGACACTCTGGGGTCTGGGGACAGCCTGAGCAGCCCTGCCACTGGGGGACTCGGAAGCCTTCTCCGCTTACTTCAGGGTTAGCAGCCATGTTCTGCTGGGCTGAGGGTGCCGGAAATCCGACCTCCGGACAAGTGGGTTACTATTGTATTACTTTACATCTAGGCAAAGAAAGAATGTGGATGGCTTAGTTTCCAGGAAAATGAAGAGAGAACTCAAAACCAGAATATGTTTTCAGTCAGTCCCTAAAACTAGAAGAGCAAGTATAACCCCAAGAAACACCGGAAAGACGAAACATTTCAAAGATGCTTAGCAAGAGTTGTGAATTTAGTTGTGTGGGTAGACAAACTGCCACCCAACCTTGATCGGGACTACAGTTCTGGCTCCTCTAACCCCGAAACGCTCTCCGTGGCCTCCATGTTTCCCTCATCCTGAATGTGTAAAATGCCCTTCTCAGAAGATCTCAACGATTTCTTTGGCACCCCCGATGGAGATTCACATGAGCCAATGTTTAGTGGTTATGACGGGGGCAGATGTGGCCTCTTTCCACTCTGCCTTCGGTGAGGAGAACATAAGAACAGAAACAGAAACACTGCTACCTGCTCTTTCACTACTAAGTTGTACTGTTGATGACAGGAGGAGAGACCTGCTCACAGTGAAACCAAGGACAACGTCCACCCTACAGGCTTCTTAGTTACACCACAAGGACCATCTGACGAACGGTGCACTCGTTTTGAAGGAGCAGGAGCCACGGTCAGCTTGTATCTTTTCCAGAGAGCTGGACTCCTTTTAGACACCAAACCATTTCCCCTCCTAAACACAGAAACACAAATTTCTTGCCGTCTTAAAAAAGAATACGCTGTGTACACTTAATGACATCAATTGTAAAACACACCAAACCCAGAGAAATACTACAGATTTCGTGATGGTTTGTTACAAGATTAGGTTGATGAGACCACAGCACAGTAACGAAGAACACAGAAAGGTGGGACCTGTCTTATATGGCTATATTCTACTGTCTCAGTTTGTATGTCCACTCATTTTTTAAAAAAAGATTTTCGGGGCACCTGAGTGGCTCAGTCAGTTAAGTGTCCAACTTTGGCTCAGGTCATGATCTCACAGTTCATGAGTCTGAGCCTTGCATCGGGCTCTGTGCTGACAGCTCGGAGCCTGGAGCCTGCTTCGGATTCTGTGTCTCCCTCCCTCTCTGTTCCTTCCCTGCTCGTGCTCTGTCTCTCTCTCTCTCAAAAATAAAGACTAAAAAAAAAGAAAAAAATTAAAAAATAGATTTTCAATCTGCCCTTTGCCCCTTTCTTCTACTACCAGCTGAAAACCCAAGTAGCTGTGATTGGTAGGGTCACAGGGACGTTTCCCATGAATAAATGGCATCAGTTTTATTGAGCTGCCAGGGATGGAGATGTTTAACGACCAGGTATGTGTCCACCTTGCCAAATTCCCCAAGCATGCCAGGGAAGTCACTGCAGGCTCTGAGCCACGGGAGGAAGCCAGCAGATGTTCAGTAGGTGTCTGGCTGTTATAGCGTTTCCCTGGGGACGTCAATGTCTGGCTGGGGCCTCAAGGCCATCTGGTGGCTTGACTTGTTCTGGGCTTCATTCCAGGAGGCTGAGGTTTGCCAGACACACAGTTTCTAGGTGAGGATGGCTGTTCTACACTTAACAAGCCAAACAAAAAGGGAAGATTATGAATTGGCCAATAAGGATACTGTCAAAAGGAAATCTGGTCTTAATGTGGGAGTTACATATTATAGCTCTTGCTCCTCTGCATGGCCAGGGTGGGCATAAAGAGGCACAGCTGAGCCCTTGGAATATGCACGTGAACCGTGCCCTGGAAGGAAGGCCTCTCCACCTGCGCTCCCCCTGTTCCACCTCTGCACGCCGGCCAGGCCAACTCACCGCCCTCGCCTCCCCCCTGCCTGGCATCGCGTCCTAGGTCTCATCGTTACCCACATCCAGTCCATGGCTGCACTCCTCACTGCATCCTCAATCTCCTAAGCAACGGGGTTGTTTTCTGTTTTTACAAATCCTTTCAAAGAGACTGATAAAAAGGACTATAAAAATTACCCACAGGAGTCTCCTTTTCTTTTTTTTTAAAGGCTTCACGCCTAGTGCAGAGCCCAACCTGGGGCTTGAACTCATGACCCTGAGATCAAGAGCTGCGCGGAGATAAAGAGTCAGAAGCTTACCTGACTGCGCCATTCAGGTGCCGCCAGGGTCTCCTTTTCTAACACCTCTGTACCTCCTCTTCCTCACACCTTTTCAAATTTAGTATCAGAACTGGCTAATGAAGAGACATACATGAAATAGAAATGAATACCTCAGACTCAGAAAATTCTCAATTTGGGGAAAAATATCTTGTTAGAGCCCTTTCTCTAGTGCTTAAAAATTCCAGGTAAAATGGATCAGAGACCTAAATGTGAGACAGAAGACCATCAAAACCCTAGAGGAGAAAGCAGGCAACAACCTCTTTGACCTCAGCCACAGCAATTTCCTGCTCGACACACCTCCAAAGGCAAGGGAATTAAAAGCAAAAATGAACTATTGGGACCTCATCGAGATAAAAAGCTTCTGCACACCAAAGGAAACAATCAACAAAACTAAAAGGCAACCGACAGAATGGGAAAAGATATTTGCAAATAGCATACTGGATAAAAGGTTAGTATCCAAAATCTATAAAGAACTTGCCAAGCTCCACACTTGAAAAACAATAATCCAGTGAAGAAATGGGCAGAAGTGAACAGACACTTTTCCAAAGAAGACATCCAGATGGCCAACAGACACATGAAAAGATGCTCAACATCATTCATCGTCAGGGAAATACAGATCAAAACCACACTGAGATACCACTTCACCCCAGTCAGAGAGTCAAATTAAGAGCTCAGGAGACAACAGATGCTGGCGTGGATGTGGAGAAACGGGAAACTTTTGCACTGCTGGTGGGAATGCAAACTGGTGCAGCCCCTCTGGAAAACAGTGTGAAGTTCCTCAAAAAGTTAAAAATAGATCTACACTATGACCCAGCAACAGCACTACTAGGAATTTATCCAAGGGATACAGAAGTGCTGATGCATAGGGGCACATGTACCCCAATGTTTACAGCAGTGCTTTCGACAACAGCCAAATTATGGAAAGAGCCTAAATGTCCACCAACTGATGAAGAAGATGTGGTTTATACACACAACGGAATACTACTTGGCAATGAGAAAGAATGAAATCATGCAATTTGCAGCAATGTGGATGGAACTGGAAGGTATTATGCAGAGTGAAATAAGTCCATCAGAGAAAGACAGATATCATATATTTTCACTCATAGGGGAAACTGGAGAACTTTCCCCATAAGACCATGGGGAAAAGGAAGGGGAAAAATCGTTACAAACAGAGAGACAAACCATAAGAGACTCTTAAATACAGAGAACAAACTGAGTGTAGGTGGGGTGTGGAGGGGGGAATAGGCGATGGGCTCTGAGGAGGGCACTTGTTGGGACGAGAACTGGGTGTTGTATGTAAGTGATGAACCATGAGAATCTACCCCCCAAACCGAGACCATACTGTACACATTGTATGTTAGCCAAGCTGACAGTGTGGAGCCTGCTTGGGATTCTTTCTCTCAAAATAAATAGACATTTTTTTTTAATGTTTTATTTATTTCTTAGGAGAGAGAGAGAGAGACAGCGTGAGCAGGGGAGGGTCAGAGAGAGTGGGAGTCACAGACTGAAACAGGCTCCAGGCTCTGAGCTGGCAGTCAGCACAGAGCCCGACGCGGGGCTCGAACCCACGAACTGCGAGATCATGACCTAAGCGAAAGTCGGACGCTTAACCGACTAAGCCACCCAGGCGCCCCAAAATAGACATTTAAAAAAACCCATCAGTGAGGAACACTGTGTATGCCACAGTTTACATATGTGTACGAGTCTAAAAAGATACAATATTTATATTTTTGAATTGAAAAACTAAGGACATAAATTACTCTCAAAAAAAATTTAAAATAATTGAACTGTAGGTCCATGAGTAGAAAAAAGTTGAGGTGCCATAAAATAGAAACCAAAGATTTGGGGTGCCTGGGTGGCTCGGTCAGTTAAGTGTCTGACTTCGGCTCAGGTCATAATCTCATGGCACACTGAGCTCAAGCCCCGAGTCAGGCTCTGTGCTGACAGCTCAGAGCCTGGAGCATGTTTCAGATTGTGTCTCCCTTTCTCTCTGCCCCTCCCCACCTCACACTCTTTCTCTTAAAAATAAATATTAGAAAAAGAAACCAAAGACCAAACAAACCTACTTCGTGCCATTCTTTCAAGGGGTGACCTCAATGTCATAAAGAGCATTACAAACTGTAGCTTCTGTGTAGGGATTCGACACTGAATGCTACGCCCTGAGCTAGCCCCCCGGGTGCAGTCCAGTGGGGGTGGGGCTGAGAGAAGAGCCAGGCACGGAGGCCTTGGTGCTGGCCTGTCCTGGGCTCAGGACAGCTGGGCACTGAACACAACACCCCATGTCCCAGCAATGGCCTGGAGGAGCCGATGCAGGGGTGTCTCGCCTCCCTGAGGCCTGCCTCCCTTCTCTCTGGACAGGAGTCTTCCGGGTCCTGGGACTGGCCGGTAAAACGATTAGATCTGGGTCAGAAAGATTTCCAGAATAAGAGCACTTTATCTTTTGTACTCAAAAGCATTTCCTTCTGTCAGCTGATACTTATGGTTTGGCAAGTGAGAGCCACTTACATATAAAACCTCAGATGCATCCAGAGCAACTCTAAGGTCAACTTAAAAAAATTGTCTTTACAGGTTTATTTTTGAGAGAGAGACAGAAAGCACAAACAGGGGAGGCGAAGAGAGAGGGAGACAAAGGATCCGAAGCAGGCTCTGCACTGACAGTACAGAGACCAATGTGGGGCTCGAACTTACAAACCCATGAGATCATGACCTGAGCTAAGGTCAGATGCTTAGCCAAATGAACCACCTAGGCGCCCCAGGTCAACTTTCAAAGTCAAAAACAACATGCCTCTGGAGACCCTGGTGCTTGGGAATGGCCCTAAGTTGTATGCTTTACCATCAAGCTTTCCAGGTGCCCCACTTTCCAGGCACTGCTGATACTACACGGTGTTCTGGTAACTGTCAAAACCCGTCCCCCGTGACAGACGGAGCTGTGCTAAACCAAACACAGCCAAGTGCTAACTGTGGAATCTACATAGGGGGTTGCGTGTGCGTTCACTGTGTCATTTTTCAACCTTTCTATGTCTGGAAATTTTTCTAATAAGGTATGAGAGAGAAGACTGCTTTCTAATGAAATTAGATAATTAGTAATATCCAAGGCCCTGTCCTTTCTTGAAACTATCAACTTGGGGGAAAATATCTTCCTTCCTCTGGCCCTTAAAAATTCCAGGTGAATTAAAGATTGAAACACAGAAGATTAAATCATCAAAGTACTGGGGATAAAAATGACTTTTTTTTTAGTTTATTTTTTTAGAGCAAGCAAGCGAGTAAGCAGGGGAGGGGCAGAGACAGAGGGGGAGAGAGAGAATCCCAAGCAGGTTCCATGCTGTCAGCACAGAGCCCCACGTCGGGCTCAAACTCATAAACCAAGAGATCATGACTTGAGTCGAAATCAAAAGTTGGATGCTTAACTAAATGAGCCACCCAGGTGTCCTCCCAACTGGCCCACTTTTAGGATACTGGGGTGGAAAGCCACAAATATGACACTGAAGACAAAAATCTAATGGAAATGAACTCTACATGCTGGCGAGGATGTGGAGAAACGGGCACTCTCCTACACTGTTGGTGGGAACGTAAACTGGTACAGCCCCTCTGGAAAACAGTGTGGAGCTTCCTCAGGAAACTAACAATAGAACTCCCCTAGGACCCAGCAATAGCACTGCTAGGAATTTACCCAAGGGATACAGAAATGCTAAGGCATAGGAGCACATGTACCCCAATGTTCATAGCAGCACTCTCCACAATAGCTAAAACATGGAAAGAGCCTAAGTGTCCATCAACAGATGAATGGATCAAGAAGACGTGGTTTATCTATACCACGGAATACTACATGGCAATGGGAAACAATGAAATCTGGCCATGTGTAGCAACATGGATGGACCTTGAGGGGGTTATGCTGAGCGAAATAAGTCAGGCAAAGAAGGACAAATATCATATGTTTGCACGTACAGGAGGATTAGGAGGAACTTGACGGAGGAACAAGGAGGAGAAGAAGGGCGGAAATGGGGGAAAGGGAGAGAGGCAAACCATGAGAGACTCTTGAATGCTGACAAAAACTGAGGACTGATGGATGTGGGGGGAGGGGACGGTCATGGAGGAGGACACTTGTGGGGATGAGCACTGAGTGTTATGTGGAAACTAATTTGACAATAAACTATTTGTAAAAAAAAAAAAAAAAACTAATGGAAATGACTAATTAAATGAACTAAATATAAATCTCCAATTATATATTACAAAAACCAGCAAAACCAAAGTTATACAAAGAGAAAACTGGGTGTGATTTTGGTACATCCCCAAGGACAGTTAACCTTCTTTACAGGACAGAAGGCGCCCGACAGCAGGACCACTTCTCATGTCTGTCGCCGAGTTACTTGGCAGGTGTCACGTGGAAAGCACAGGCATACGTGCCCAGCAGTGTCCCAGGGCCTTAGGGAAGCAGAGAACCACACCTTCCCTCTCTCCACTCCACAGTTCGTATCTTGCACGATACCAAACAGACCTGACTCACTGCTGCTGCCTTCAGAAAAGACAATCTGGAAGTTTCATGGTGAAAGACTTAACGCGCGGTGCCGCAAGATGCAGAGCGGGTGGGTGCACTCACTTCTCAGCCTGATCTTTTCTCATGCCAAGTAAGCTGCGGCCGGGAACAACCCACACACCATGGCCACACAGGCCTCCACCTGCCCTGTCTGGGACCGCTCTACAGGCTGGTGCTTCCCTAAGACCACACACCCAGCAGGGCATCCCTGTGAACACGTAAATTCACACATTAGTACCTTCTTAAATATGTGGGACATCATACAAAGAGGGCTTTTCTTTCTCCAAGTACCTCCCCTGAGCTCACTTAATCTTTCCAGCGATCTGAGCTTACAATGAGAGAGAAGGAGAAGGTTCAATGATCCTCCAGTGTTCTCAGAGCTAAGAGGAGTTGAATATGAGTCTCCCCACACTGAGTGAGAGCCCTGCACACGGCATGAGACTTGGGCCCAGTGCCTACATCGCAGCTACCTTCACCTCACACGTTTCCGCACGAGAGGCAGTGTGCTTTCTGTCCACATGAGGCATAACCCTGCTGGCTATGTGAATTTCACAACCGGGGCTTGTCAAGGGGGTGTGAGGTGGGCCTCAGGAGGTCCAGCCCACAGGCACAGCCAGCATGCCGAACCCTGTACGTTTATGCCACAGTCAGCGGAGAGCTGAGGGAATGTGTCCACAGAAGATCAGCACCCCCCACACCATCCACCGTCATGGAGCAGAAAAGCTTAGGAACGTTCTCCAGGGAGCTTTGCAGATGGGACTGATTTTTTCTCTAGGTTCAGAGAAAACACAGATGATGATACCACCCGTATTCTTAAATAAAAGCCACCCTTATTCTTCCCAAACCAGTTAAATGCTAGAGAGTAAACATGAAGCAAAGTACAAACCCAGACATTCTTTTGTTGATGTTAAACTGTTCACATATGTCAGATGCCAGCACTGTGAGCTGGGGCCCAACAATACTGTCCAGTCTTCGGCAAAAATCCAGCGTAGGCTGTACAGATGCTAACGGGTGATTTAAAAAACAGCTGTGTTACAATTCTTTGCATTGAAAAGCTCAATATTCATCTAACTGTCTTAATCACAGTATTCCTGTGAATACGTTCCTGATCTGGAAAATCAAACAATTAAATGACTGGATCTCCCTCCACACCCAAATCGGAGAGAAAGAGAAGAGTCAAAATTAGTTCTACTTAAGGTGAAAAAGGGTCAAAGACGTGTCTCACTGTGAATAGTGACTTAAGCACACCTTGTGGGGCTGTGAATGGGCGGCCTACTCCAGGTAGACCTAAGAAGCTCAAATACTTAACAAACACTATGTGGCTCTCACGTCCCAGGTGCTATCTGGTGCTTCACACACATTACCTCAATGAATTCCTCTGTGCAAAAGGTCTTTTTGTAACATGTCACAGGCAGGGAGGCACAGAAAGGTGTCCAGGGCCTGCTGCTAGGAAGCAGGAAGCCTAGGACATCACAAATACGAGCACGAGCTAGTTACCAGGGCAGAGATCACAGAGGGGAGCCGTGCTTAAAGGTGCCTCTGTGACAACACGGTTATTGTTTAAGAAGGGAACACGGCAAATTATAAAGAGAAAAGGCTTATCTACTCAAGCTAAAGTCAGATACGGTGGGTACCTACCATCAATCATAAAGCACACGGCTGCACTCATGGCCTGGGGAGAGAAAACAAGCCACAGATTACAAAATGGCGCTAAAAAAGAACTTCAATAACCAAATGCAGGTCCTGTCTGAATCTTCACTTAAATCATGTGATTTTTTGGGGGGGTGGGGGGTGGGGGGGTTAACTGGAGAAATGTGGACACAGAATAGGTATCAGGTGACATTAAGTATCAGCAGTGCTAATAACACAGTGGTTATGTGAAAACAGGCGCCTTTATTAGAGATGCAAACTGAAGCTTTTATGAGTGAAATGACAGGATCAAACATGCTCTAGCAAAAAACATGCAGAGAAGACGGATGAAAGATTAGCATCCTGTTAATTAAATTAAGCTGCATGATGGGTGCCTGGGGAGTCATTATTCTCGTCTCTATTTTTGTGTATGTTTGAAAATCTTCATGAATACAGTTTAAAAAAAAACAGCAAATTAATGTCTCCTTGTCTCCCTTTTGATTACAGCAAATGCTGCAGTTATGACACTGGCTACAGTAGCCAGACTAGAAATCAAATAACCAAAAATGTTTCCATTTATCACAGCGGGGTGGTAGAACAGCTACACAAAGATGCAATCTTGGAGGCCTGCACCTCCAGGCAGCCACTTCTGACCGTTTTAGCTGCTGTGGCTCTACCGCTGTGCCCTTCAGACGTCACACTGGTTCCCTACTCATATCCCCTCACCGGCCTTCCTTTTCTTCCCTGCCATTCAGAGCCACTCTAGTTTGTCCACTGGTCACCTTACAGCCCCAAATGGCCCATTTCTCACACCACAGCCCCAGGTATGAACTCCTAGATTGCTATTTACTTACAATTTTAAAAATTTATTGGGGGGGGGGGTGATCGCTAGTGGGGGAGGGGCAGAGAAAGTGGGAGAATCCCAACCAGGCTCTGTGCTGCCAGAGCAGAGACCGTCGCGGGGCGCAATCTCATGAACCATGAGATCATGACCTGAGCCGAAATCAAGAGTCACATGCTCAACTGACTGAGCCAGCCAGGCAACCCATGGATTGCTGCATTTTTAAAAAAATTTCGTTTAATGTTTTATATGTTTTTGAGAGAGAGACAGAGTGTGAACAGGGGAGGAGCAGAGAGAGGGAGACACATGATCTGAAGAGGCCCATCTGGCTTAAACTCACGAACTGTGATCATGACCTGAACCACAGACACTTAACTGGCTGAGCCACCCAAGTGCCCTGGAATGCTGCTTTTTAAACAAGCACACTTATCTTCCTCATCTCTGCACCTCTCCCCACATCCACCTCCTGGCCTCCAGCAGCTGCAACTCGAGTTCTACAGTCATGCTTGAGAACATCTACACCGCTTTGTAACCGAATCATGATGATCACCCACCTATAAACAGACAGCAAAATAGGGGACGCATAGGTGAGTTCTATCCAACAGATGTTTCCTTCTGTGTAATTTTGACTTCGATGCCAACTAGTTTTCTACCAAAATTCTACCCACCATCCAGCCTCTCCTGAAATATCAGGCCATCTGGGACCAGCTGTGCATTTCCAAGGTGCCACCCAGTGGATGGGAGTGGCCGCTGGCCTCGCTGTGACACGTGCAACGGTTTCACAGCACCTGCACACTGAAGCCCCATCCACTTGCTTCCCTCACGTCCACCACCTGCAGGGTTCCTGCAGGGACTTGCATTGGTGACCCCTCATGGGTTGGTTTTTTCAAATGTGCCTTGCAAGCCTCTGGTTAAGAACTTGAACTTCAAATACACAGAAAAGCACAGAGAATGGCATAATGAACACGATAGAGCACCACTCTCCCAACATCTGGCAGCTGATGGACAGTCCTGTCCCCTCCCCCCACCCTGTCACCTACATGTTCATCTCAGACACCACACCGGTTACCCCAGATACAGACCAGCAGGGTCTACAGAGGACCAGGACTCGGGAGCACATGCAAAATGGTGGCACGAGGAGCCCCACAGACTCTCTCCTCAGTCAAACACCAAAATTGGAAGAGATTATAAAAACCAGCAGTTTAACTTTCCAGAGGGAAAGTGTTTTACGGGCAAATGGCAGATGGAGGACTCTCTCTTCAGGAATATCTATGGAGCCTGAGTATTAACAGCAGCAGTCTTTACAACCTCAGAGCCGTTAACACATATGCTAAAAAGAAAAAAGATCTCAAATCAAAAACTTCAACTTCCATCCTCAGACCTTGGAAAAAAGAAAAGCAGAGTAAACCTAAAGCAAGCTGACAAAAGAAGAGAATGAAGATTAGAGCGAAAATAAATGAAATAAAGAATAGAAAAATAACAGGACAAGCACCGAAAGTTGGTTCTCTGAAAAGATGAGCAAAATTGAAAGACCTTTAGCTGGACCAGCTAGACCACGTGAAAAAGAGAGGAGATGTAAATCACTAACGTGAGCAATTAAAGAGGGCACATAACTAATGACTTATAAGGGAAAATAAGATTTTTAAGGCTATAAAACCTTGAAAAATTCTATATGAACAAACTGAAAAACAAGCAACGTGAACAAATTCCTTTAAGTGTAACGGACTCCAGAAGAAAGACGCTAAAACCTGTTAGAAGTACGGAGGCTAATCATTTTAAAACTTCCAATGAAAAAAGCCCAGATATAGATGGCCTCACTGTGACCAAATACTCAAAGAACTAAGAGCAATCTTTCAGTCTTCCAAAAAATAGGAGAGGAGGAGGCACTTCCCAACTCATCCGGAGGCCAGCTCTACCCTGACAGCAAACCCAGACGATGAGTCAAAAGGAAAGGAAAACCGCAGGCCAACATCCTTTTGGGCCCCGAGCCCGCCCGGCACCCGTGGATCTCTGGAGGGAGACTGAGGCTGGCAACGCCGGCGGTCAGCTGAGTCTGCGGGGCCAACGCCCGTTAAGAATTCTGGACATCGAGGCCCATCAAGCTTCCGTGGATGGCAGCACTGCACACACGTCCCACGTCACCGCGGGCAGGAACGGGCCCTGTGCACGGACCCACCGCGAGAGGACAACGAGGCTCCGGGATCCTGCCCCGCATGCCTCTCCCCCGGCCGACGCTCACCTGCACTCCTCTGCTGTCGGAAACCGTATGGGGGGTACCGGCCACTCCGAGGCCTCTAGCGAACTCCCGGGCCTGACGGGTGTCCCAGGAGCCCCTGGGCCAGCAGTGTGTGTCCGAGTGAGGGTGATCCTGGGGACCCCTACACTGTGCAGTTAGAAACCACTGAACTTGACCACATTAAATGGGCAAATTACATGGCATGTGAACTACATCTCAATAAACCTGTTTTGAGGAAGAGAGAACATTTTGAAAGAAATAACTGTAATGTCCTCTCACCACACTGAAAATTCTATCTACTGACTTGACTCTAAAAATGGAAATCCTATGAGCAACAGATTCTATTAGGGTATTTCTTCCATTAGGGTTCAAAGTCACAACCCTGAGCCGTGCAGAGGAGAATGATTTTAAGTCTGACAGAGAAGCGCCCCACCCCCACCCCATACGCCACACTTCACTTCGGATCATTTGCAGACACATCTGTTTGTAGGTCTTGCTTGGGATTCTCTCCTTCTGTGCCACTCGTTAGACACCCAGCATTTAATCAAATCTCCTAGTCCTACTATTGCATGGATGAAACGCCTTTTTGTTCTGGAGTCCCCGCACCCAGGACAGACCCCTTTCCTCTGATTGAAGGAAGGACGCATGGGGTACCCTTTCTGAGACTTTTCACGTTTAACATGTCTTTCTTGATGTCACTATAATGGATGGTTTGGCTCAGCAAAGAATTCTACATTGAAAACCATTTTCTCTCAGAACTTTTCAAGTCTTCCTTCCCTTGTCACCTAACATCTACACCCATAGGGAAATTGCTGCTAATGTCAGTTTTATTTATAGGTGACCTGATTTTCCTTCTGGAAGCTTCTAGGATCTTCTCTTTATACTTCTGAAACTGCCCATTGTGTGGGTAGGAGTATCTCTTTTTGATTCACTGTGTAAGACATTCAGTGGGCCTTTCCATCTGGGAAACGTGCACCTCTTCAGCAAGATGCAGCCTCATACACTTTACTACCTTCCTCTCCTCCGCTCCCTGTGAATCACATGTTGAAATCTCCCTCCCCCATCATTCCTCCAGATTTTCATCTTGTGTCCTTTTATCTTAGGCTCCAGGCAGGGCAATTCATCTTTAGCCCTTATAATGAAGTTCTGTCAAAAATTATATCGTTTCAGGGGCCAGGGGCTAAAAGGTTATTATTTAATGGGTACAGAATTTGTGTTGAAGGAAAGTTCTGGAAACAGTGGTGATGGCTGCACAATACTGTGAATGTACTCATGTCACTGAACATTAGTTGGAAGATGGATTAGAATGTGGGGTGCCAGGGTGGCTCAGTCAGTTAAGTGTCCAACTCTTGATTTTGGCTGAGGTCATGATCTCAGTGTTAAGCATGGAGCCAGCTTGGATTCTCTCTCTCCCTCTGTCTCTGCTCCTCCCCTGTTCACGTTTTCTCCGTCTCTCAAAATAAACATTTAAAAAAAGATTATTAAAATGGCAAATTTGATGCGATGCACATCTTGCCCCAATAAATACCCTGAAGAATTATATTTTCAATTAACCTAAGTCTACTCTAACCTGGACTCTTCCCTGTCTTCCTGCTTCTATTTTATAGACAGATCTCTCACCTCTGTGGATGCTAACTTTTAAAAGTTCTCTCTGTTCCCAGAGTCATTCTGTTTCTTTCAGGACCTACACTTTTGTTTTCTACACACGCTCAAGGATGAGGCAGTATGTGGCCAACCATGGAGGGAGACTTTGCTCCGGGGGCAGGACGAGGGCAGCAGTCACATGGGCACCAGAGACGCCACTTGCTCCCAGGTGCTCATGCCCACGCTGGCCACTCTAGGGCTCCAGACCAATTTTCTTTAAAAGAACCCTTGACTTTCAAACCGGTAGACAGGTGCTCAGCGGCCTGCGTGCAAGGATAAGAGGGGCTGCCAGCTGATTCATACACATTTCACTTAATCTCCCTCTTTCCAAGCTCGCTTCTCCCTCCCGACCCCTCAGGTGGGTCTCTGAGCAGGGGGCTTCCGTGGGGCGGGTGGGCTCTTGCCCTGGCACACCCCCTCCACCTATGCCCTCCACCAGACTTCCTCCATCAGCACCACGCTGACACCCCCCTTCTGCCTTCCAGGGAGAAACCGCTCCCTCGTGCTCTGATGTTCACCTAATCCCTGTGCACTTATGCCATTGTTTCTAGGCCTTTACAAGTTAAAACATAACTGTGCTCTCAGGTGGGGGAGATGAACATACGTGCTTAGCCTTCTTTCTTGAACCAAAGCCAACTTTAAAAATAAACTAACCTAACAAAGGGGCACCTGGGTGGCTCAGCTGGTTAAGCTTCTGACTCTGGATTTCAGCTCAGGTCATGATCTTGCAGTTCGGTGGTTCGAGCCCTACATTTGCTATCAGCGCAGGGCCTGCTGGGGAATTATCTTTCTCTCCCTCTCTCCCTATCCCTCACCTGCTCGCTCGCGCACGCTATCATAACAAATAAACGAACTGAAAAAAACCAACAACCTAACAAGATGATATCCTGAAACAAACAGAGACTCACATTATAGAATCAGCAAGTCCTTGGCTTTCAAATCCACAAAAGCAGAACTCGCTGAAGCATAGCCAGGCTCACGACAGAGCGCATTTGACTATGAGGTAACACAATCTTTGGCGACCTCTGGCTTGTGAGCGCACAGGACTTCAAATACTGGTGAGATGGAGCAGGATTTGAATACAGATACAGTATTTGTCACGGACACAGTGATTCTTTCACTAATAACAAAAGTACTGAAAAGGAGCCGAAACTAAGCCGGCTGTTTCAGAAGAGCATCCACTGTGAGTTACACGGTAATCAGAAATTTCAACGTCTGGGGCGCCTGGGTGGCTTAGTCGGTTAAGCGTCCGACTTTCGCTTGGGTCGTGATCTCGCGGTTCGTGGGTTCGAGCCCCGCGTAGGGCTCTGTGCTGACTGCCAGCTCAGAGCCTGGAGCCTGTTTCAGTCTGTGACTCTGTCTCTCTCTGACCTACCCCTGCTCACGCTGTCTTTCTCTCTCTCTCCTAGAAATAAAGAAAAATCTTTAAAAAAAAAAAAAAAATTTCAACGTCTGTTCGGAGAAATAACTAAGAGGTGTGTTCGTGCACACACTCGTGTACACATGCAAGAAGGATTTACTTTTCGTATTAATCTGCGACACCAGCGGGAAAAACAGCTGTTACCTTATAAACGATTAAATGCAGTGCTTCATATGTGTCGTCGGTATTTACAAAAATTTGGGGGAATCTGCATTTTGCTTCTGGATCATTAAGGTTCAAGGGTCCAGTAAGAAATCTGAAAAGCAAGCACAGAAATGACTCCATTCAATTAGGTAAATTACAAACATATTCCATAGGAATATATTCCTACTTAGTATATATTCATTTTGGGGGAAAAGACACCAAATCAGAGCACGATAAAGTTTTAACTCACTGGAGACGACAGAATTTCCTTGGCTGATTATTGCCAATAGCACAAAGGTAATTCAGTGTTGATGATTTATCTTTACCAAAAGCAATGATAAATTCTAATACTGTTTATCAAAGAATACAAGTTTTACCTTCCATAATGTTGAAGATTTCCTGGCATCTCTGCCCTTACCGGAGAATCTCTTCCTGCCAACTGTAAACAAATTCAAAGTTTAGAAGCGACTTAATATATTTTCTACTTTTAAAGCTTTGAAAACAGCACTCATATCTACTAGTTGGCTCCAGGACGTTTTTCTGTATTGTTCTCTCCTCTTCCTCCCCACCAAAAAGAGAGAGGAAGGACTACAGAGGTACATAAAAGAGGCATTGATATGAAGCAGAACGATCATAACTTGATCATACCCTCACTCCATACATTGATTTAGTTCCTTTTATGGCAATAACCAAAATCTCCCACGTGGTTAACAGAGGCGAGGCAAAGACTACCTCACAGGACCCCCAGAGAGAACACGCTCTTCCTCTTTTGTGATGGGGGAAACTAAGTCACTGGAAGTTCACCAGCGCTCACAGGTCCTATGTGGCAGAGCCGGGCATGGCCCGCAAGCCTGTCTGACCTCAGAGACCCTGCCTTCAGCCAGGACGTCATACCCCTGCGTGGATCTGGATGTGTAGCACGCTCCTCACATTCTTCTGCTGAGGATGTACTATTTCAACGTGCAGAGGAAAATGGGAGAAAAAAATCCAAATCCAAGTCGTGTTAGCTAAAACTTGTTACTCAAAAAAATTTCTGACATTCTTTTATGCTATATAAAATCTTAGCACGTAACTCCCCTCCCCAAAGACTGAAAAACATTCAAAACGCACTAGTAAAACTGGAAATCTGAATCTCAGGAGTGCGGTCAGTGAGAAAGGACCTCACATGTCCACACACGTTGCCACATTGTGTACCGTGGCTTTGTATTTTATAAGCTTGACTCCTTGGTCACATCATGAAGCACCAGAGTTTCCTGTTGCAGCAGAGGCGCGGTCACACGTGGAAAAGCCTCCCGAGGGTGTAAGCAGGTGCTTTAGTGCCCAGCAGACCCTGAGACCTAGTCCTGGTCCTGCCACTTTCTAGCTAGTGACCACGGGCACATCACCGAGGCCCCCTCAGCCAGAGCATCCAATCTGTAAGCTGGGCATCCAGACTCTCAGGATGGTTATCAGGATGCCTAAGAACATTCCTGTTTGTTGGGCACTTGGTATTGTGTCTGGTACACGGTACACTCTCAGGAAACAGGAGTCACTGCACTACAACTGCCTAGAAAGGGACTAAGTACAGGGCTAGGTCCTTCTCAAAACCTTACTTTCGATGGTTTTTCTTTTCTTTCTTTCCTTCTTTTTTTTTTTTTAATAAGCTTCACAACACGGGGCTTGAACTCACAACCCTGAGATCAAGACCTGAGCAGAGAGAGAGTGTGATGCTTAACTGACTGAGCCACCCAGGGGCGCATCAATTTCTTATCAAAGATTTTTACTATTGTTTCAACATACAATTTTAAATAGAGGGAGGTCAAGGAGCGAGTGAGTACCTGAGCCAAAACAGTTTCGGGCTATGAATATTTTTCATCTTCGACCTAACGAGAGCTGGATAAGGGCACTCTGGGGCGAAGGCTGCAGCATTACTTACTGGTCTCTGCAGAAAGCCAGGAAGTCAAGCGCCACAGTGGAAAAGTCACTTGGGCAATACAACATGTACTGTAATGACGTCTCATGCTTGTGATGACAAGGCTACAGGGCTAACCTCTGTTCTGTCAAAGATCCTGGGTGTTTTCCAGTTCTCAGAACCCTACCTAAAATCCCAGATTTTCCTCTGCTCAGTGAATTGCTCCTCTTGAGAGCAGACCTTTGCTATGGTAGTTGAACATAACAAAATGAAGAAGAGCTGGTGTACGCGGTTTTCTGCGCTAAGGGTACACAACCAAATACACGTCAGACCAGCAACGCAAAACACAGATCAGAACTACCCCACTCACCACCGTGTTACTCTGCCCTCATCCCCAGCCCCCCAGCCCAGGTGTGTGTGTGTGTGTGTGTGTGTGTGTGTACAAACATACATACATCGAAGAAACAGACATATGGCAGGGGGAGGGGGAGAGACTAGACTGGCCATACCTCAGGTTCAATGTGCCTTGGAAATAGAGATGTGGTGAGGTATTTGTATAAAATTCTCATGTCATCTTGTTCTAACCCACTCCTGAAACATCAAAAAAGCACAGTGTTAAAAGTCTGGAACTGGTCTTCCATCTTCCTATGGCTCTGATTATAACAAAGCTCCTTTTTTTCTCGTTTCCATTTTATCAAGATGCTGTCTCTTTGACTGGCAAGTTGCAGAAGGGAATGGATTCAACCAGTCTGGCACCAGCAGTCATCCTAACCTGGCGAAGGCTACTATCGGCCCTCTTGTATTCTATATGCCATTTTAAACAAAGAGCCACTGGTCTGATATGATGGGACTTGATTCTCTGCTTGAATTCCATGGAGGACTCTTCTGGGAGCATGAACGACCCCAAAGCTCCACTTCAGGCCACAGTTCTCCCTCCACTTTCCAGGCCACACGGGAATGCACATGCTACCGCCCGCATGTGCAGCATCCCAGCAAACACTGGCATGCTGTGGATGGGGGACTTGCTCCCACTGGGTCTCAGAAATGCACGTGCATTTTAATTCTATGATTTCCATGTAGGCAGAAAGCAGGAAGAGAAAGAAACTTCCAGGCAGATCTAATCTGACATGAGGTGAGAATAAGCAGCCTGTGGAAACAGTGCCGATAACCTAGCAGGCATCAGACCCTATTCGAAGTCAGGTCTGTAAGTAGGAGTATATAAAACAGACGATGAAGAAGAGTCTGTCTGGGATTCTTTCTATTCAAGAGGACGGAAAAAAAGAAAAAATTCTGTGCTGAAATACAACTTTATATAAACCAAGCCTCTACAGGATATTCCAGAGGCTTCTTGCTCTGCTTTTCCCAGAAAACCCATCTGTTAGACAAATCTGGCTTCTCTTGGCAAATACATGCTGTTCCCTTGCCGAGACTCTCCCACCTTTTCCTCTTCCTATGCCACCCTCTTCTTTCCAGGTTCAATTTTCCTAAGGTCTGGTCCACAGCTAACAGCGTAAGGGGGGCCTAGTCCCTTAGGCAGATTTGTTCTGTTTTCGGCCAAGGAGAACCTTTAGTGTTTGTCTGAGGACAACCCTAACCCACAGCCAAACGAGGCAGAAGGAATTTCCAAATCAAACTCATGAAAAGTCATCTACTTTTTCCTCCTGCATAAAAAAACCTCAAGTAAGCAGAGAGAGAGAGAGAGAGAAAGGAAAACAAAGCCATTTCTGGACTTTACTGTACTTTTGAGACACGAGTTAGAAGTACCGCTGGGGCAGGGTCGTGGATGGTCACACAGAAGAGTGCTTCAAGTATTACGTGCCGGGCAATTTCTAGAGCTGCATTTCCAGTAACAGCAGCTACTGGGCCCACCTGGCCACTGAACACTTGAAACGTGGTTCATCGCAGGGAGTGCTAAAACACACACTGGAGTTCTAAGATTCAGCACCAAAAAAACCCCCAAAAACTGGTCATTAATAATTTATGTTTTCCCAAGTTAAAATAAATAATCTGGGCTAAAATATTATTACTTTCACCAGTCTCTCTCTTTTTTAACATAGTTTAACTACCAGGAAACTTAAAATGATACACGTAGCTTGTACCCCGTTCTTTTTGGTTGATGCCGTGCTAGACCACAGGGCGTGAAACAGAAAAAACCTGGCAAGAGGAAATGGAAGAAAACACTACTTAACTGCTTCCTATGTGCGCTGTGATTAGGCCTCGGTTTTTACTATTTCACTTAAGACTCAATGCTCGGCACTGAGTATTTTCGTGCTGGTTTTCTGGATCAAAAGCTTAAAAAGAAAAATAGTAAGTTGCAGCCAGTGGTCCAGAGCACACAACCCCAAGTAGAGGATTCCCGCTCTGCCCGCAGAGGCCTGCCCTAGCGGTGGGGTCTCTGTTAGCAACCCTCCCCCCAGTGTTTGCCACGCCCAGCCTACTTCCACTCCCCTACAAAATAAAATACAAAATACAGATGCAGATAACAGGTTAAAAAAAAAAAGTTCCTTCTTTAACACAAATAAGCAAACAGATTATAAATACATAAAGCAAAAAATCCCTGCACTGGCAGGTCCAAATGGTTCAGGACTCTATCAATGACTCCCATCAAACAGGAAACAGCCCACTCACATTCAGAAGTATAGGTATTCCCTCAAAGTCTCTCAAATATAGTTATTTAATATGAATAATTTAAAAAATTTCAGTCTAATTATTTTGACAGAGGAAAAAAGAGAACATGAGTGGGGAGAAGAGCAGAGAGAGAGAGGGAGAGAGAGAATCTTAAGCAGGCTCTGCACTGTCAGCAATGAGCCCAATGCAGGCTCGATCTCACAAAACATGTGATCATGACCTGAGCTGAAAACAAGAGTTAGATGCTTAACCGACTGAGCCACTCAGGTGCCCCATTATAATTTTTTTCTTAAAAAACAAACAAAAAAACAACTTTTCTTCAGCTTTAATCTCAACTGATCGACGTGTGTGCAATGCAAAACCCTTTCTACCAGGATTAGTTTCATCTACAATACAGACTACATTACTGTCACATAGTAAATATAAAAAATAATCCAGTCCAGATCCAAGAGTATGATCAACTTTGATTAACTTAAGAAGTATATCTAAGGCAGTTATTCATAAAAGCATTAACCTATAAAAAATAAAACAATTCACTAAAAATTCTCTCAAGAAACAGGCCAAGAAAAAGCAAAAACAAAACAAAACATGCCAAGAACTCTGGACAGGCAAGCTGACTGACCTCCTAACAAACAGCAGTAATGCCTAATGTTGTTGTGGCCACTGTAAAACCAAATCCACCCATGAAATGCAACACAGTCCAAACAGAACTAGAAGAGATTTTCTACTAACCATTTGCTCACCACCACCATTTACCGAGCACATACAGTGTACCAGGTTCCAGCCATGTCCTAGATCAGATGGATGTTTCTACCCTCAGTTACTTTCAAAACAATGCAGTAAGTAGCAAACCCAAACCATCAATACATTAAAAAAAAAAAATCATATACCATGATGAAGTGGGATGTATTCTCAGAATGCAAAGGTGGTTCAATGTTCATAAAACAATCCATGTGATGCAGCACGTCAATAACAGAAAGGATAAAAACCATATAATCGTTTTAACCGACGCAAGAAAAACATTCGATAAAGTACAATATCCACTCATAAAAACCCTCTGCAAAGTAGGTCTAGAAGGAACATACATCAACATTAAATAAAGGCCATATATGAAAAACTCACAGCAAACATGATACTCGAAGAGAAAAACGCTGAGGGCTTTCCCCCTAAGGTCAGGAACAAGACAAGGATGTCTTCTCACCACTTTTATCCAACATAGCACTGGACGTCCTAGCCACAGCAATCAGACAACAAAAAAATAAAAAGGCATCCAAGTTGGTAAGGAGCACGTAAACTTTCTCTATTTGTGGATGACATAATACTGTACGTAAAAAACTCAAGACTCCACCAAAAGCTGCTAAAACTGATGAATGAATTCAGTAAAGTCGCAGGATACAAAATCAAGGTACGCAAATCTGTTGCATTTCTACACACTAACAATGAAGCAGAAGGTGAAATTAAGAAAACAATCCTATTTACAACGGCACTAAAAACAATAAAATTTCTAGGAATAAACTTAACCAAGAAGGTGAAAGACCTGTAAAATGAAAACTATAGAACACTGATGAAAGAAATTCAAGGCAACGTGATAGACATTTGGAAGAATAAACATTGTTAAAATGTCTATGCTACCTAAGGCAACTTATACGCTTAAAGGAATCTCTATCAAAACACCAACAGCATTTTTCACAGGACTGTAACAAGCAATTCTAAAATGTGAATGGAATCACAAAAGACCTGGAATAGCCACAGCAATCTTGAAAAAAACAAATTCCAAACTTCCAGTTATATTATAAAGCAGCAGTAGTTAAGACAGTATAGTACTGGCATAAAAACAGACATACAAATCAATGAACAGAACAGAAAACCCAGAAATAAATCCACAATTATACAGTCAATTACCCTCTGACAAAGGAGGAATGAATATCCAGTGGGAAAAAGACAGTCTCTTCAACAAATGGGTACTGGAAAAACTAGATAGCAACATGCGAAAGAATCAAACTGGATCATGTTCTCACACCATACACAAAAATACACTCAAAAGGATTACAGAAGTAAATGTGAGACCTGAAACCATAAAAATCCTTGAAGAGATCACAGGCAGTAATCTCTCTGACATCGGGTACACCAATGTTTTCTAGTTATGTCTCCTGAGGCAAGAGAAATAAAGTAAAAAATAAACCACCGGGACTCATCAAAATAAAAAGTTTCTGCACAGCAAAGGAAACAATCAACAAAACTGAAAGGAAAACTACAGAATGGTAGAAGATATTTGCAAACCCAGTAAAGGGTTAATATCCAAATATAAAGAACTGATACAACTCAACACCCAAAAAACAAATAATCAATAAAAAATGGGCAGAAGACATGAACAGACATTTCACCAAAGAAGACATGCAGAGGGCCAGCAGACACATGGAAAGACGCTCATCATCACTCATCATGTGGGAAATGCAAACCAAAACTACAATGGGGTATCACCTCACACCTGTCAGAATGGCTAAACTCGACATCCAACAACACAAGATATAACAGCTGTTGGTGAGGATGTGGAGAAAGGGGAACCCTCTTCCATTGTTGGTCGGAATGCAAACTGGTGCAGCCACTGTGGAAAACTGTATCAAGATTTCTCCAAGCGGAAAAAAGTATGGAAGTTCTTCAAAATACTGAAAATACAACTACCCTATGATCCAGCAATTACACTCCTGGGTATTTACCCAAAATATACAAAAACACTAATTCAAAGGGATACATGCACCCCCATGTTTATGGCAGCCTTATTTTCAACAGCCAAACTATGGAAGCAGCCCAGGTCCCCATAAATAGGTAAACGGATAAAGAAGATGTGGTGTACACTTGTTGGGATGAGCACTGGGTGTCGTATGTAAGCGATGAATCATGGAAATCAACCCTCAAAACCAAGAGCACACGGTACACATTGTATGTTAGCCAATTTGACAATAAATTATATTTAAAAAAACAGATGTGTGTGTATATATACAATGCAATATTATTCAGCCATAAAAAAATGAGATCTTCCCATCTACAACCATATGAATAGAGACAGAGAGCGTAATGGGAAGTGAAATGAGTCAGTTGGAGAAAGACAAATACTATATGACTTCACTCATATGTGGAGTTTAAGAAACTAATGAGCAAAGGAAAAAAGAGAGAAACAAACCAAGAAACAGACCCTCAACCATAGAGAAGGAACTGATGGTTCCCAGAGGGGAGGTGGGGAAGGGTAGGGGGGAGTAGGGGATGGGATTAAAGAGTGCACTTATCATGATGAAAAATATTAAATGTTAAAAAACAATAACGCTGGGCTCTAGACAAAATAAAGCATTTAAAACTATACATATACACACAGTAAGCAGTAAGAGCAAAAATATTCTGTTCAGCAAACATGAAATGCTTTATTGGTATTTCAACACAACAGCTTTGTAACTAACAACCGCCTCTCAAAATGTGCTGTTCTTCCTGAAGCTCCTTCTTGGGATGACTGCCTGGGCCAACTCTGTCCTGAGGCAGGACCACAGAGCCGCTCTGTGTGGCCACCAGCGACAGGCACTGCTTAACCCCAGGAGGTGTCGGGACATCCTTCACAAAGACAAAGATGCCCAGATGACCTGAGAGCTGGGCAACATGTAGCCCTGTGAGCTGAGGCTTCCGGAACCCAGCCCTGCTTGCTCGTCAGGCTGACTCCACAGCCTCTCACAGGAGCTGCTGACCTTGAGAAGACCCTCTTGCTCTAGGCCTGCACCCTATCTGACCCCAAGTTCATACCCACGTCGGGCCTTCTGCTGTGCCTGGTGATCGGAATCTGAACTGCCCTTCCTCTGCCAGGGGCACCAAGGCCACAGGGACACCAGCCCGTCCCTTGATCTCCTGGTCGACGTGGCCGGGTGTGGCCTTCCCAGGGTCTCCCTGGGATTTCTGCCCTTGGAAAGCCGCTCCCTTCCCAGAGCTGGTGCCCTCCAACCCTGTGTAAGTAACTCCCCTTCAACTTCCGTCTTCCGGCAGCACAGAGAACTTCATTTTACTACCACAGTGTGAATATCACAAAAAGCACCTAGAACAGGGCCAGCTAATACAGCATCATGTCCCCTGCTAAACAATTCGGTGAACAAAAAGGAGAGGACTTTCCATCTGGAATGTGCTGTTTTCATAGGAGAAAATGAATTCTACAACAAAACTCATCCGTGTGTTTAATACATTCAAATTTCTTTCAATCAGCCAATTTCCCTTCCTAAAATGAGGCTACAAGATCTTGGCAGGGACAGGATGGGTTTCAGGAAATCATTGGTGCCCTTTCTGTGAGCCGAACCCAGGGTTTAGCGCTCAAATTCAGCCACAGCCACAGCTCAAGAAAGCGGGCCATTCGTACATGCAAACACTGAACACGTGTGCGCGCCGGAAGAGCTCCCAAACCCCAGCACCCCATCTCAGACACAGATCAGCAGCTGGCTCCACGCCCCCTTCTGGGCCACTGCGTCTACATCTACGCAGTCACATGCACATTCACATGGCTTTGCTGGAGCAGTCTTGCTGCAGCTGAAAGCATTAGTTACAGTTTATCTTTTCTTCTCCAGTGTTAACATTCTCAAAGAAATTATGCCGGTTCTCACTACAGGGTGCACAGTTTGCTGCTAGTGGGTAACTTCCTGGTTTTATAACACGTTTAACTTCTTAGGTATTTTTTAAAAAACCTAGCTTCTTTAAAAGAAAGTCTGAAAAGTATGCTTTTCACATTTACTACACGGTTTCTTTAAAGACGTTTTTGGAAGAACACCAAAATAAAAACAGGATTCTTAACCTTAGCTCGGCAGGAGCATTTCCTCCACCAAGCATGGAGCCAGAATGAAATTCCCTTGCTTGGCCATTTTAACCCAAGTCACCCTACTTTTGGTTTAAGTCATCACTGCTTTATTTTGACAGGACCTATAAAGACATTTGCCACCTTGCCCCCTTGCTATTTGTTCCAGGCTAACACCCGGCTATCAACCCAGTCACCCCAGTCTGTATTATCCTCAAAGATTTTCTTCTTTTACATGCCAAGCCTTGGGAGTGTACATACCAGATCAGCTGATCATTATAGAGGAAGGCAGTGTATTTGACTATACTCAGGCTTTCCTCCATTCTATTGATAAAGGACTGGATTTTCAAATAAGTCATTTTATCCAATGGGAAGAAGCTGATTCCACCAAAAATGTCAAGGAGATCGCAGGACTGCAAATGCAACGTTTGCAAGTACTGTAAGGGGAAAAAAAGGCATTAAATTTGCTGAGAGTACATGGAATAGAGCATTGACAACTAAGAATAATCAGTCAATTTACGATACAAATACATCCTAGCACATTGAGAAGACCAGTAAGCAGGTGAGCCACAGCTAACTAGATGTGAAGTCTGCACCAATTTCAAAATATTACATTCAAACGTAACTAGTTAATGTTTATTCAGGATTGTGTCTTGTCTCTTTGAAGTATGTAATTCCTTGTATTAGTGCTTCTCAAATTACATTAATGTCATTAGGGATCTGAACAATGGTATCACGCACAGCCAGCACCCTGTCCTACCAAAATAACGCTGAAAGGACAGGTCGTTAGTTATTGAGGGACAGGAGGGTACAGAAGGCAAGAACAGGAACCATGAGACAGCACGAGAGTAAATAATTATGGTCATTAAAGTGAAGAAACAGGGGCGCCTGAGTCGCTCAGTCAGTTAAGCCTCTGACTTCAGCACAGGTCATGATCTCACGGTTCATGGGTTCAAGACCCATATCAGGCTCTGTGACAATGGCTCAGAGCCTGGAGCCTCCCTCAGATTCTGTGTCTCCCTCTCTCCCTGACCCTCTCTTGCTCTCTCTCTAAAAAATAAATAAGCATTAAAAAAAAAAAAAAAAAAAACCAGACTAAGGTAATTTAGGGAACAAACTGGGAATTATTCCACTAAGATAAACTGATTTTTACCGGAGGTAAGGTATGTAAAACTCAACTTACAGTAAAACAGAGTGGCAACTATTTAGGGACATTCATTCATCATTTGAGGAAAAAATCACATTACTAACCACTAATGGGGGGCACCTGGGTGGCTCAGTCAATTAAGCGTCAGACTCTTGATTTCGGCTCTGGTCACAATCTCACGGTGGTGAGTTCAAGCCCCACACCAGGCTCTGTGCTGACAATGCAGAGCCTGCTTGGGATTCTCCCTTTCTCCCTCTCTCTCTAACCCACCCTTACTCATGCCGTCTGTCTGTCTGAAAATAAACTTAAAGCCACTAATGGGATAAAGTCTGTGTGTCATAGCAAAAATTTTTACCTTGAGTCAATACAGGTCATTGTTCACAAAGGACAATATTGTTTCATCACTCCATAAGAATGTACAACTCGGGCAGAGTTTAAATCCTGCTAATTAACCAATCACCATGCAAAAAGCTCACTTCTGAGTAAGCCCGCAATGGCAGACCCAGGCGGAGCAAGGATGAGTCAGAAGGGGTCTCTGGGACGTGGTGGGGGTGCACACAGACAGCAGGAGGCCCTGATCCTGCATCAGAGCTTCCAGAGAGATTCAAGAGTGCACGTCTCAAGAGTTTCTTCACTGGTCTGGTTTTGCCACCATAGTTCTTAGGCTCCTTGCCACTTTTCAAGTCCTAAGTTTTTTGGTCAATGAGAAACAAGCTTATATATGCATTTTTTTTTTTTAACCTTTTAATGTTTAGTTTTGAGAGCGAGAGACAGAGCATGAGTGGGGGAGGGGCAGAGACAGAGGGAGACACGGAATCCAAAGCAGGCTCCAGGCTCTGAGCTGTCAGCACAGAGCCTGACACAGGGCTTGAACTCACAAACCATGAGATCGTGACCTGAGCTGAAGTGGGATGCTTAACCAACTGAGCCACCCAGGCGCCCCTGTATAGGTATATTTCTAAGGGTCTATTTGGAGACTACTAAGATTATAAATAAAATTCCAAGTACTTACCCGATGGAAGAACTTCTCTAATCTTTCTTTTAGAAGCTTGACACCTCCATCTTCCATGGCTCTCAGAAATGTACCATTAAAAAGCTAATGAGGTAGAAGATTTTTTAAAAAGTCAATTTCTTATCCCCTTCCATTTCCCAGTATAACACATTCTTCTTTTCCTTTTACATTGACTAATTGACTTAATTAATTCCCCCTGTTCCTTTTAAATGTAGAAAATATGCACATGAGAAAGTTGAGTTATAAAATAAATCACAAGGGGCGCCTGGGTGACTCAGTCGGCTAAGAGTCAGACTTCAGGTCAGGTCATGACCTTGCGGTTTGTGGGTTCGAGCCTCACATTGGGTTCTGTGCTGGCAGCTCAGAGCGTGGAGCCTGTTTCAGACTCTGTGTCTCCCTCTCTCTGCCCCTCCCCTGCTCATACTTGGTCTGTCTCTGTCTCAAAAATAAAAACTATAGGGGCGCCTGGGTGGCTTAGTCGGTTAAGCGTCCGACTTTCGCTCAGGTCATGATCTCGCGGTTCGTGGGTTCGAGCCCCGCGTCGGGCTCTGTGCTGACTGCCAGCTCGGAGCCTGGAGCCTGTTTCAGTCTGTCACTCCTTCTCTCTCTGACCCTCCCTGCTCATGCTGTCTCTCTCTCTCCTAGAAATAAATAAAACATTTAAAAAAAATAAAAAATAAAAAATAAAATAAAAACTATAAATTTTTTTAAGTAAATAAATCACAAAAAATCAACACACTATTAAGTGTTATCATTTCCATGTCTTCACCTAATCATTTGGGACTTTTTTTTAACTTCAATCATACCTAAGTTCCACTTTACATAAATAATACCAACGGACCTTTAATCATACAAATATCTGCAGTATGTCTTTTCCTCAAGAACATGGAATTTCTTGTTTACCAATGGGGACACATTCCTGGTACAAGGCTGGAGACAGAGGAAGACTCAATACTCCGTGAATAAGTAAATGTGTAAACCTCCACACTGTTTCAAAGGCCCCATTATTTCCTCCCCTAAGACAGACAGTCACCGTGCGGTCATCTAAAGAATTAAGATTTTTAAACAATGCCTGTAAAGAGGGGAAAGCGGCTGGACTCCATTCAGAAAGAGCGTCGTGCTCACCTTGTACATGCTGTAGCACTGCTGTAGCACTGAACTGTAAACCTTGTCCTGAAAACACAAGGACACAGATGTCAACATTAGGGGAAAAAAGTCCGCTGTAGGGCAAATGTAGGACAAAGCTTACCACCTCAGTCCCACAACAGTTGTGTGCTGAAAACAAAAGGTATTTAAACGCAGTTCTGACCAGTAACTTTAGGAGGGCCTTGAACATATGATTAGGAGGCACCGGTGAGACACGCTGTACGTTTTTATAAAATTGTGCTGATGTAAGCAACAAACCTAAAACTTCACTACGCATATCCTGAGAATCTTCTGCAAAAGTGACCTCGCTTAAGTCTGACCAAGTCACTCAACATATCCAGTAGTAAACTTTCTAAAAACGTGAAATTAAAAAAAGGGCACTTGTGGGGATGAGCACTGGGCGTTATTTGGAAACCAACTTGACAACAAACTATTTGTAAAAAAAAAAAAAAAAAAAAAAAAAAAAGGACACGTTACCAACAACTCCTCCTCTTGGTATTCAACAATTGGCTTTCCATCTTTACTCTGCTTTTCAATTATAGGGTTCCGAACAACCTACACAATTTGGGTAAAAAGAAATTACACAAAGAACCAGTCAGATGAATTCTTAATTTTCCCTTAAATTAAAAAACTTGATCATGACACAATACCAAAAACACACCTTCTAAAAACAGCCCCAAGAACAAATACACTGACAAGGAGTCTAATTTTAAAACTGCAACCAACTTTGCTGTAATTTTACTTTGCAACAGCTTAGAGGACTTTCCTAAAGTCCTAAGAGTAAAGCAAAGATCACCCATTAACTTCATCACACAAATTGAAAAAGATGAAAGAGATATACTGTGCATGTAAATACCATGACCATCCAGAAATTTTCTTCTGGCTCATTGAAGAACTGCCTATTCTTCTGTGTATGTAAAGATTTTGCAGGTTTTGATGGGCTGAAGGTCCTAAAAAGGTTAACGAGAAAGAATAATTGGGGGCAGTTCTCCAAGTTGTAAAAGTTGTAAGAACTTGCTAAGAAGCTCTGCAAAAGCGCTTTTAAAGGCATTACCTCGTAAACTGTACAATAGCTTCACATAATCCGACATTTCTAATTTTTTCATTCTTTTCTACTTCGTTTGGGTAGTAAAACAAAATTTTATTTTCTTCCTAAAGTATGAAGAAACAGAATTGCCACATCAGGGTCAGCATTTTCTCCATCTCAGCTGTTGAAAATGCAGTTTCAAGTCAACGTCTCACGTCACACACAACGGAAAATCAAAACAAAACCCCCTTTTCAGAAAATCAAGAATTATCTTCTCCTCACTATGTAAATAACGCTCACCAGTCTGGAAGGCAATTGTGATATTCAGTAAGTCACGTGTCATCTGGAGGAGCACTAAGCAATTATCCTGAAAACTCGATCTTATGGTTTATTGCCTCCTGCTGATTTGTGAAACACCGACGTTTGTAAGAAATACGCCTGTGCGCACGTGCGTAGACATACGCCTCCCGCCTCCCGGAGAGTTAAACTCAGCAGGTTCACGGGCATTGAGACTGACAGCCTTTAAAGGGACAGTGATTTGCTACCCACAGAACCGGACATCCTTTGAGGAAGTTCACCGTCCCCACCTAGAAAGCAAACAAACCCACCCCTGGAATTTATTTTTCAATTCGGAAAAGAACTTTACATGGGTCCTCCAAGCCTGCGTTATTTTAGGTTTTACAGTCCACCACTCGATTCACGCTTCTAGGTGGGCACCTCCGGTAACAAAAACATAAGCTCAATTTCGGCCACCCAGAACTTATGCAAAAAGAGCCCCAACCCATGTGGAGCGATGAGCCTGCTGAGGCTTCACTCGGCACACAGGCTTGAATCCAGAACCCGAAAGGGACCCCGCCGGCGTGGCCCGGCCCCCGTTTACTCCCCGGCTCGGGCACGCGCTTGGCACAGAGCAGCCTCGGTAAAAGCCGCCCCAGGAGCGCAATGACAGGCGCTGCCCGGGGTCGCCTCCCGGGCGCGCCCCTGGGCTCCCGGGTGCCGCCGCCGGCCTGCCGCCCCCGCCCTCGGGCCCTCCTCCGACCGCCGGCTGACACCGGCGCCGGGTCCGGCTGCGGGTACCTCGCCCTCACGCGGCCCGAAGCGCGGGTTGTAGATGAAGAAGCTCAGCAGCGCCGGCGGGAACTGCTTCTCCTGGGCCGCCCCGGCCCCGGCCCCGGTCCCGGCCGCCGCTGCAGCCATCCTGGCCCGGCCCCCGCCTCGGGAGCCTCCCTCTGCCCGCCCAGAGACAGCCGCCCCGAGGAGACCGCACTTCCGCCTCGCTCGCCGCCGCCCCGGAAGTGGTCGCCGCCGGCCCGGAAAAAGAACCCGCAGTCTAGCGTCCCCTTCTGGCGAGCGTCCGGGAGCGTCCGTTCGGTTTGTTTGCTGGGCGGGCGTTTCTTTTTTGAGTTAAGATCAAAGTGAAACTGTTTGCTCCCAGATTTCTGCCCTGGCGAAAGGCCAGGGCTGCGTATTTGAAGAAAAAATAGAACCGGCCTAGTTTTTTAGAAGGGAGAGCGAAGGCGCAAAGGAAGCCTCTGCGTTGAGAGAAACACGTGTAGGGGCGGACATGCATTCACCTGGGCGATTTGCCCACCTCCATCATCCACAGGGTCCCTCCTGGCATTTATGGGTTTTCTTGATCCTTGTTTGAGAGGCCGCAGGTGACCGCTGGATCAAACCAGCCCGACGGGCTTTGCGCCTTATCCCAGGCTCGGGGTTGGAAGATTGCGCGTAAATGTGAAGGCGCTCGGCTCCGCGAGGCGTGTGCGGTCCAAGTGGGACCGGAACGTGGCCTTCTCCGCGGAGTTGCGTAATCCCAGGCCTTGGCCAGCAGGGCATCGCCCTGCCGTAGCTTTGAGGGGTCCCTTGCTTTTAGCTCTGGGTTGTGAGTGGGGCTCTGCTGCTGAGTGTGGAGCCTGCTTCAGATGCTCTCTTGCTCGCCCTCCCTCCTCCCCTCCCCTGCTCACTTCCTCTATATTAAAAATAAAAAATAAAATGACTAATAGTAAATGCTCCCCTGGTAGGAATTTTGCTTTGAGGAATCAATGGGACTATGAATTTGCAAAGAGTGCTCAGCACTTCATCATTATTCAACAAACGGTTGTCATCACTTGCTCTTCAAAGACTTTCCCAACGAGTTTGCTGTAGTGGATGAAATTCTCCGTTATATACTAGTGTTTTGGTATTAAAGCAACAATTAAAAAATATTTTAAAATAGCAGAATCCCTTCTCCTCCCTTCGTTTATTCCCCACAAAGTCTCTAGGGACTTCTAATACATAAAATAGATGCAGGGCTTCCATGGTTGAATGAGAGGCCACCTTCTTCTGTCTGTTCTTCCACTTGCTTCCCACCATTCCCATCTCTCTTAGAGACCCTAAAGCACCTGCCTGGGACCCTGCAACTTCAGCAATACTTTGACTACTCCATGTTAAAGAAGTCTCGCCTTTGTCTCTGAGTACATACTTCTGGAAAAAGTAGTAGAAAGAGCCCAGGGCTGAAGTTGGGGCCCCTGGATTTTATTTCTGGGTTTCGCCGTTGACCATTGACCTTTGACTTCTTTAATCTCAGCGTCCTCCTTGGTAAAATAAGGTCCGTCCCTGCCTCACAGGGTTATTGCAGAATTACACTGGACAGCACAAATGAAAACACTTTGTAAAGTACAAAGTACTATATAAATGTGGCACAAGGGCACTTCACAGGATTAGTCAAGCTTTTTCCCAGCACACTTCTACTTCCTTGTATACTTTGCCCCCTCTGCACCCATTCAACCAATTGAATTAACTGCCACAGGAAAGGAAGGATACAGAAACAAAATGAAACTATCAAAACCCCAGAAACCAAAGTGCTTTCTCAGTTTCAAAAGGCAAGAAAGCCAAGAAGGCTTAGACAATGACGCATCTCCCGCTTTCACTGTCCGAGGGTGTCCATGGGTGCCAGGTGGGTGGAATGGTGATGATGGACACCTAGGTATGTTTGGAGACCTCAGAGTAGAGAGGGCGTGTCCTTGCTTCCTTGTGAAGCTGGGGAGGAAGCAAGCCTCGTAGTTTCTCTGTGCCAAGCGGGATGCAGCAGCAGTAGTGTCTCAGCAGGAGGCTGTACTTGGTGCAGGACACACCCAAATACTAATATACAGAATTCAGAGAAAGCCAGACCTGACCTGAGAGGCCTTAAGCTCAGGACAAAGTGGAGGTAGCTGTGGCCTTGAGTGGTGGGTCCACTTGAGTGGAGAGGAATGAGGATGACTTAGTGGCCATCTAGTAGTGGCCGCTGATCTGTGTTGGGATCAGTGCTGACCGCTCCAAGCCTGGAGGCTGCTTTGGATTGTGTGTGTCTCTCTCCCTGCCTCTCCCCTGCTTGCTCGCTCGCTCTCTTTCTCTCTCAAAAATAAACATTAAAAAAAGAAGATATTTTGCACAAAGAATTGGTGAACTCACAAGGGAGGAACCCACATGGAGGCTCCTGAACGTCCCTCCTCCCACAAACACTGACTATACAGCTACACGTAGGGCTTCCTTCTGAGAGAAATCCAGAAACAAGCTGAGTGACTCCCACACACCAGTCGAATGAGGAAACACCCAAGTCAAAATGAGTAGGAAAGGCTGAGACACCCTCTGGCCAGCCACAATCCCCACCGCAGCACAGTTAGGAGGGGACCCTCAGCTCCTAGCCTCTCCCTGGGTTTGGACTACACATCTAGCACCCCAATTTTTAAGACTCCCATCTGCAGCCCTACCCCCAAAACATCTAACCTTGAAAAACCTTGGGGCTTGCACAGGACTGTAGGAAACAATGTAGCGGATCTTCATCGAGCAGGGAGCACTCACGGTTGCTACTCCCGCCAAAGCTCAGTGCAGAGGGAGTGGGCAAAATGCCTGTCTATCAGTCTTTCCCTGGAAGGGATTTTACTGTTACTTTGCAAACTGCTGCCTGAGGGTCTGGCTTCTAATTTAGCAAACACATTTAGGGGCTGGCTGCAATCCTTCCTAAGGCCCAAAATAGCGGGTTGGCATTACACCCCACTTTTCCCCTCTGGTTCACTTCAAGACTTAAACCACAACTGGGTATCTCCCTGGAAGGAGCTTGTCCACACAGGTAGTGCCCCAACATTTATAGTCACCACCCAAATTACCTGCTTCTGATAGTCCCCCAAATTACCTACTTCTGATACGCAAAAGGCACATGTGAACCCCACAGCAAAAATAGGCCAAGGGCGCCCTCCAGTGGCTGTACTCCTGGGCTCAGCACAGAGAGAGTGGGTCCCTCTGAATTCCACTGCTTGTCTTTGAGTTCACTTATCCCAAAAGAATATCAAGAAGGAAACGTCGGCCTTAAAGCACAAGTTAGACCAAATGTCTCCAACAAACATGTATAGGACATACCATTCACCATCCAACAGCAGCAGATTTCTCATTCTTCTCAAGTATGCACAAAACATTTTCCATGGTAGATCACGTTAGAGCACAAGTCTTTTTTTTCTTTAATGTTTATTTATGGGGGGGGTACATGCAGGGGACAAGGAGGAGGGAGAGAGGGAATCCTAAGCAGGCCCCACTCAGTCAGCACGGAGCCCAGCTGGGGGCTCAGCCTCACAAACCTCGAGATCATGACCTGAGCCGAAATCAGGAGCCGGATGCTTAAACAACTGAGTCACCCAGACGCCCCATCGCACAAAACAAGTCTTAACAAAATTTAAAAAATTGAAATCCTATCAAACATCTTCTCTGACCACAAAGTACATTGAAACCAGAAATCAGCTAGCTACAAGAAGAAAACTGGAAAATTCACAAATATGTGGAGATTAAGCAACATGCTCCTGAGGAAACAAGGGGTCAAAGGAGAAATAACAATGGAAACAAACAAAAATATCTGGAGACAAATGGAAATGGAAACATCGTGAAAATTGCCAGGTGCAGCAAAAGCAGTTCTGACTGGGAAGTGTGGAGAGATAAATGCCTGCATTAAGACAAATAGAGGGGGGCGCCTGGGTGGCTCAGTGGGTTAAGCGCCAGATTTCGGCTCAGGTCAAGATCTCACGGTTCGTGGGTTTGAGCCCCGCATCAGGCTCTGTGCTGACAGCTCAGAGCCTGGAGCCTGCTTCAGATTGTGTCTCCCTCTCTCTCTGACCCTCCCCTGCTCATGCTGTCTCTCTCAGAAATAAATTAAAAAAAAAAAAAAAAAAAAAGACAAATAGGGAGTGCCTGGGTGGCTTAGTTGGTTAAGTGTCTGACTCTGGATTTTGGCTCAGGTGATTTCAGCCCACAGTTTGTGGGTTCGAGCCCCACATTGGGCTCTGCACTGAGAGTGCAGAGTCTGCTTGGGATTCTCTCTCTCCTCCTTCTCTCAGAATAAGTAAACTTAAAAAATAAAGAAAAATACGTCTCAAATAAATAACCTAACTTTACACCTTAAGGAATTGGCAAAAGAAGAATGAAGCCCAAATTTAGTAGGAAAAAAAAGGAAGAAAAAAAAAAGATTAGATTGGAAATAAATGAGATAGAGACTAAAAAGACAACAGAAATGCTCAGTGCAATGAGAAGGTGGGTTTTTGAGAAGATAAACAAGATTGACAAACCTTTAGCCAAACTGAGAAAAAAGACACAAAATGAGAGATGAAAGAGATGACAACTGGTAACACAGAAATAATAAGGGTCGTAACAAACTACTGTGAATAATCACACATCAACCAATTAGATAATGGAGCAGAAATGGCGAAGTTGCTAGAAACATGTAACCTACTAAGACTGAATGATGAAGAAATAGCAAATCCGAACAGACCAATTAAAGAATTAAACTGTAGGGGTGCCTGGGTGGCTCAGTCAGTTGGGTGTCCGACTTCAGCTCAGGTCATGATCTCATGGCTTGTGGGTTTGAGCCCTGCGTCAGACTCTGTGCTGACAGTTAGCTCAGAGCCTGGAGCCTGCTTCAGATTCTGCGTCTCCCTCTCTCTGACTTTCCCCTGCTCACGCCGTCTCTCTCTGTCTCTCAGAAATAAATAAAACATTAAGAAAAAAGAATTTAAACTGTATTTCAAAGTTTGTTTCAAATAAGATTACAAAGCTATAGTAATCAAAACAGTATAGTTTTGGCATAAAAACAGACACGTAGATCAAATGGAACAGAACCGAGAGCCCAGACATCAACCCATAGATGGTCAATTAATTTATGGCAGAGGAGCCAAGAATATACAATGGCGAAGGTACAGTCTCTTCAGTAAATGGTAATTGGAAAACCAGAGAGCCCCATGCAAAAGAATTAAACTAGATCTGTTTTATATCATACATAAAAATCACCTCAAGATGGATTAAAGACTTGAATCCAAAAAGTAAAGACTTTACTTGGATATAAAGACTGAAACAGTAAAACTTCTAGAAGAAAAACAAGTTAAGCACCTTGATGCTGGTCTCAGCAATGATTTTTTTAGATTTGACATGAGTTGCAAAAGCGACTAGAGCAAAAACAAACAACTGGGACTAAATCAAACTAAAAAGCTTCTGCACAGCCAAGGAAACCGTCAACGAAATGGAAAGTCAACTTAGGGAAGAGGAGAAAATTTCTGCAAGCCACACATCTGGTAAGGGTTAATGTAAAAAATATCAAGGAACTCATGCAACTCAGTAGAAAAAGATCCAAACAACCCAATTTAAAAATGGGCAAAGGACCCAAATAGACATTTGTCAAAGAAAAAGGTCAAAGTTACGTGAAAAGAGGCACAACATCAGTGATCATCGGGGAAATGCATATCCAAACCACAAAGAGATCACCTGACACCTATTAGTTCAGTTTTTTTTTTTCAAATTTTTAATGTTTATTTTTGAGAGACAGAGCATGAGTGCAGGAGGGGCAGAGAGAGAGGGAGACACAAAATCCGAAGCAGGCTCCAGGCTCTGAGTGGTCAGCACAGAGCCGATGCGGGGCTCGAACCCACGACCGTGAGATCATGACCTGAGCTGAAGTCAGACATTCAACCGACTGAGCCACCCAGGGGCCCCTAGTTCAGTTTTTCGCACGGACCAAAAAAAAAAAAACCTGCTGGCCAGAACATGGAGACTAGGGAACCCTTGTGCACTGATGGTGGGAATGTAAATTGCTGCAGCCACTATGGAAAACAGGATGGAGGGTGCTCAGAAAAATTAAAAATAGAACTACCATATGATCCAGTGATCCTACTTCTGGGAATGTATCCAGGGGAAATGAAATCATTATCTAGAGATCTCTGCACTCCGTCTTTGTTGTAACATTATTCTCGGTAGCCAAGGTATAGAAACAACCCAAGTGTCTGTTGATGGAGAACTGAATAAACAAAATGTGTACAGCTGTATACAATAGAGCATTATTCCACCAGGAGAAAAAAGGAAATCCTGCTGTTGAGGACAACGTGGATGAACCAGAAGGGCATTATGCTAAGTGAAATAAGCCAGACAAATAGTGCATGATGTCACTTGCATAGGGAATCTTAGAAAACAAAACCAAACCTCATAGAAAGAGAGTAGAATGGTGGTAGCACGGATTAGGGAGTGAGGGATCCGGGAAAAGCTGCTAAAAGGGTCCAAACTTTCAGCTGGAAGGTAAATAAGAGGGGTCCTGCCTTGGCAATAGCTCTCTCGGCAAAAACCAACGCTGAATGCTCTTTTGGGGGTTTCTCTTTGTCAAAGTGAAATCAACTTTGGATTTCTTTCATTTAGCGAAACCAGGTACTGACGCAGGTCTTAGGTAAAAGCGAAGTGGCGTAACTTGAACTTTTGAAAAGCACGATCTACCTGGGTCTGTCTCTTCTACAGGTGTTCTGTGCCAGTGAGAGCCAGTTAAACAGTCTCTGTAATCAGTATCAGATCAGTGATCTATGCGATCACTTCAGCTGAAGTTCCAAGTCTGCAGTCAGGAAGCTGGGTGGGAAGAATGGGGAGGGAGGAACGAGGACAAGCCGGTCCCCAAGAGAACAGACTAGAACTGACAGTCTCTCCCTGCCTCGGGCTCTGATATCTGAGGGCTCCTCCAGGAAAAGCCCGTAAACTTTGTCACAGCAGGAAAAACACACCTGGAGCTGGGAGCTGAAGGAAGACCCCACACCACGGAGGGGAGCCAGCAGACCTGTGACCACCCTGAGCAACTCCTGGAGCCTCAATACCAAAGCTGCTGCTTCTCTTGGAAAAGGGAGGGGGAGGCGCGCAGGTGTATCATGTTGCCGCATATTCTCGTGTTTGAAATATTTTACAATTTACAAATAATTTAAGGAGGCGAATCCATTTGCCTTCACTGTAGCACTCCTAGGGATTCAGAATCTACTCCTTACTGGGAAAAGCAGACTCTTTTTGAAAAAACCAGTTTAAACCTCATGTAAGAAGAGAGTAATCTTCCCAGTGAATAACAGGCCAGGTGGAAACGAGCCTCGTGATTCCAATTTCATCTGTTGTCTTAAGTGTTTGCAAAGTAATACTATACCTTCACATTAGCAGGAGAGATATATGATAGGTTTTTGCTTGAAATCGGATTCCTGAGTACTCATTACACAAAAGCAAACTGTATCATCACACAGAATTAACTATGTGCTTTGCAAACCTGAACACACAATTCCTTCACATCTTTGCTATTTTCCTAAGCTTTCTTTCTGAGCTGGGGACAACTTTGGCGAAAACCTATATATTTAAAAGTTAATATAAATATTTCATAATGCACAGATGCTGCAGCAAAGTACCAAATAATGTTTGAAGTGTTTTGGCAAAACTTATTGTTAGCTTCAACAATTAAGCACATTCAGAAGACTGGTTTTTCAGATCACATTCCATTAAGTGGTAAACTACACTACTAAACTATAAATCAAAAATACAATTAAAAATAGTCCAAATTGGGGGTGCTTGTGTGGCTCAGTCGGTTGGGCGACTGACTTTGGCTCAGGTCATGATCTCGTGGTTTGTGAGTTTGAGGCCCTCATCAGGCTCTGTGCTGACAGCTCAGAGCCTGGAGCCTGCTTTGGATTCTGCGTCTCCCTCTCTCTCTGCTCCTCCCCTGCTCGTCCTCTGTCTCTGCCTCTCAAAAATGATAAACATTAAAAAAAAATAGTCCAAATTAAAGCCGCTACCGCAGCCCTATTTTAGATGCAATTAGGAAAACCAGTCTTCTGTAACCTATCATGCACTCATTTCAAAGCCAAAATACATCATTTTACTGCTGGAAACAAGTTCTCTCCAGGTAGTTGGTGATCAGCTGCAAATTAGTTAAAAATAGAGAAAGCAGGCACAAAAAGAAAGTTGTTTACCTGTTTGTCAATTTCTTTTCTGGATTGTTAGAGTTTTAGGATTTTTTTCCAGTTTGGATTTGATTCTGGGTATGTTACATTTAACATCTTTCCTCAGTATGTAAAAGTACAAATGAGTCCAAAGGAATGAGTAGAAATTTCAGGAACAGAATGGTATGCCGGGCTTTCATTCATTTGTGTGTGGGATACATCTTTGGCATGAAAGTTTTTTAAAATTAAAATTTATTACTTTGGCATAGTGACAAAAATTGGGTCAATTCTACATCTGTTTTTCATTTCTCTGGTTACTATGCTCGGTTTCTTAAAAGGCTTCAGGCTTATCACATTGTTGTATAATCCTTCCAGCTGGAGATAACCAGTGTTAACATTTTTCTCTCTTCTTTGGTGAGGTACATGTCAAATACGACTCATTTAAAAATGAATTACTTTGGGGGCACCTGAGTGGCTCAGTAAGTTGGGCATCTGACTTCAGCTCAGGTCATGATCTCACAGTTCATGGGTTCGAGCCCTGCGTCGGGCTCTGTGCTGACAGCTCAGAGCCTGGAGCTTGCTTCGGATTCTCTCTCTCTCTCTCTTTCTCTCTCTCTCTCTCTCTCTCTCTCTCTCTCTCTCTCTCTCTCTCTCTCCCCCTCTCTCTCTCTCTCTGCCCCTCCCCCACTCAAGCTGTGTCTCTCTCTCAAAAATAAATAAACATTAAAAAATTTAGAAAAATAAAAAGTGCTAATTAACAAATATAGTCAAATGCCCAGAGTTGCTACCTGCATTCAGGGATAGAGTTACCCGCCCCAACAATGTAATTAATCAAAATCCAAACAACATAATTAAAAATTGATATGAGTAAAGACAGGACTTTTGTTTAAGCATACCACCCGACACTTTTTGGCTGTTAAATACAGAGAGATGGCTCTTTGTAATTGCTACTTATTATCTATTGATGGTGATTCTGAAACTAAGTTCCTAAAACTGATTTGGAACAAGAGCAATGTATCTGCAACGGGCAAACATAATTGGACTTGTTATTTTGAAACAGAACGAATAAAATTCATGAATAACAGACCATAATTCTATCTGTGGAAAATTTGTGACAATCTATCCTTCTGTAGACATCTGTCTTCTAAGCATCTTCCCCAAGACAGGACATCGTTATGACCCAATGACACAGTGGCCCCTGGGTGCTCCATATAACCACTCTAGTCATTATCACTAGACAGATGCCACCCCCACCCCACCCCCGAGTGAGAAAAAAGAAATAAGAGAAACCCACGATCTTCACCTAGATGAGGGAGATGTTGCGCTCGTGGCTCCAATGAGTGATGGATTGCTTAGTCAACTAATAGCTCATAACCCTTATTTTACAGCAGCAGCAGCATCTATCTGGCTCCTCCGAGGCATATGGTGGCCAGAGTCCTCTGGAAACAGTGTTGCAGGATCACTTTGAGGTAGTGAGAGCGGTAGCTGGGATAAAGAACCATTAGCTAGGAAAGGCTAATGGAGACAAGTAAAATCACAGAAGGATCAGGGTACCCGTGTGTGGCATAGAGATGAAGGCAGCACGTGGATTGTTTGAAGACTCAGAGCTCCAAGGTTATCAATATTGGTCAGAAAGGCCCTCTTGATGTCTTTCATTTGAGTGATTCACAGATGCACCTGGGAGACATTTACACACACCAAGAGGAAGCTGAGGTGGATAGAGCCTTGCTTGCCCGATTCCTGCCAAGAAGGCTGGGGCACGAGGAAGGAACCTTTAATAGATTTGTTCCTCAAAATGCCATCGCTAATATTCCTTGATTGTTCTTCAAATTGATGCACTTCAAAATCTCTGATATTCCCTTCAGCTTCAGTCTAATGCAGCGATACTGAAATCACGTGTTTGTGTTACTTGATTTTTTTCTGAATGCATATTGAAGCAAATACATGGCTATGAAAATAAAAATGTTGATCCCTGGTCCCCTAAAGTCACTTAGAGGCCCCCGTGTATGCATCCCACACTTTGAGAAGCTGCCCTAACACGGTCCTTGAAAAAACAGGGGTTTAAAACTCACTGAGCTATGTCGTGTGATGGAAACAAGCCAGGAGAGCCCAGGGCCCTTATGAGCTTCGGGGTGCAGTGAAAAGTGTGAGCCTTTCAGCAGGCCCCCAGGAAAATGCCTCAGCTCCCCCCCAACTTCTTGGAGTCCTCAACTCCCAGGGTCAGCCAGAGAAAATAAACAGCCACCTGGAAATCAGCAAATGAGAATTTCCTGGCTTGAGATCGCCCTACCCTAATGTCAGCTCTGTAACAGGACCCGGAGGCTCACCTCCAAAGTCAAGGCAATTCTGGGTGTAATCGGCTCAGGTGGTATCAAATAAGAGCCAGGAAAATAGTGACAGCGAAAGACAAGGAGCAGGTGGCAGGGGGCTGGGTCAGAGCAGGCAAGTCTCAGATAGCTCGTTTTTCTAAGGGGAAAAAAAAGGCAAGCTTGAAAATGGGTCTGTTTGTGCCCATCTGGCCCAGCAAGTCTCCTTGGCTTGGGGGCCACTGCAGCTACATGCTTTTTCTGTCCTGTCCTCTTTGATTTTAAATCTCTCTTATGGTCGTCTAACACCCAGCAGCAGAAAATACATAAGCAAGAGTGATTTTATGCTCTTTATATAAATCTCTTCATATTAACTGCAGATGCTGATAACTCCCTGACCAAAATCCTACCCTCACAGTGCCATTTGTGACTCCCCCCACCAACCTGTTTTCTGTTTGCTGGTACACTCCATTGTGACTTCCTTAGGGCTTGATGGGACCATAAATCTTTCTAAAAGCCCTCAGCCCCCAAATTGCTTTCAGCCCCCAAATTACTTTCATCATTGCTCTACCTTGCTGAGAAAAAACAAAACAACAAAAAACCAAAAACAAGCAAACAAAAAGCAACCACACACACACACACACACACACACACACACACACACACACACACACAGAGCAGCAGCAGATGATGAGAAACGTATCTTTATTGGATGAATTTTAAAGGCATTGTCTGCCAAGGGCCTTACAGGAGTCATCAGGGCATACTGACCACAGGAAATTCATGAGTGGCTTCCTTATTTCCTCGCTAAAACAGGGAGCAAATTGGAGAAGCACATGTGGGGGGAATGAGTAAATAAATTAGGGGGAGGTAGTGGGGTTTCCCATTCCTAGGAGCTTTGGAGGCCTTCCGGCTGATTGTGTCTATCTCCACAGCCTGGGGCTTTTAAGAATGCACCATTTCCTGGAATTCTAGAACAGAAGAGGGTGAGAAAACGTCATTGGAGATGGCTTGGTAGTTTACAGAGAGGCTGTGTGGCCAGTGACCACTCCGAAGAGGAAAGGAAGCAGGTTGTCAGATGATGAACTTGGCCCCTCTCAAGGGCACAAAAGGAGGCGGGGGGGATGTGTCCCTGAATGCAGGTACCGATGGTCTATAGCATCCTGTCTTCCTGCATAATCTAACAAACACCTTTAGCTTTGCAATAGAGCCCTTTGTACTAGAACTTGTCAGCCCAAGTCGCGGCTGGGTGGCTCAGTTGGTTAAGCATCCGACTCTTGATTTTGGCTCATGAGCAGTTTTGGGGGTTTGAGCCCCACAACCTGCTCTGAGCTGACAGTGTGGCACCTGCTTGAGATTCTCCCTCTCTTTCTGCCCCCTCCCCCCTGCTTGCACTGGCTTTGGCTCTCTCAAAATAAATAAATGAACTAAAAAAAAAAAAAAAAAACTTGTCAGCCCAGCCATTTCTGACGACGCACGGATTTGGTATAAGGACCTATTGCAAGCTGGGATCACTCAACTTTCTGTCTGGCTACTTTAAGATACAGATGGAGTGTTTTCTTCCTCCTTTCTACAGATAATAGGAAACAATGGAGTGAGCCTTTGAACTCCCTTGTCTCTGCTGAACTCTAACTTTACCCCCCAAGAGTTTATGTTACTAAAAGAAAGACAACAATGATGATGGTAACAATAATGAGTGGCTGCTACAGACAGAAACGGAAAACAGGAGACTTGCTTTCTAGGAAAACAGGAGACTTGCTTTCTATTTCTCAGTACGCTTCACCTATTTGGAATTTTTCTGTGTTAGATTTAAATAAATCCATCTTCTCTTACCTAAACTATTTTTCTGAGCTATCTATAGAAGCTACATTAACTCCTGTGTGGTATGTTATAGGGGTGTCATTTTTGATAGGTTTTTAAAATGAGGATCTAAAAAAGCAGTTTTTAATCTCCAATTAGTACTTCCATAAAGACCATGTGTAAATTCTCCCGGGCTGGCATGCACAATGTTGCTAAAAAGCATGTAAGCAACATGCTTGAATCAGGTTAAAATAATCCTACAGCCATGTAGTTATGCTAAAATTCGAATATAGGGCTCTGCACACAGAAGACCCCATACACGGTATTTGATCTATTCTCTAACATTGTCCACTTAGTGGGCTAATGTCCAATAAAATGTGTTTGTTTAAGCCCTTAAAAGAGAAGAGGCTTTCCTATGCAAGTCAAGAGACATTTTGGGGGTGCCTGGGTGGCTCAGTTGGTTAAGCATCTGATGTCAGCTCAGGTCATGATCTCGTGGTTCCCAAGTTTGAACCCCGTGTCAGGCTCTGCACTGACAGCTCAGAGCCTGGAGCCTGCTTCAGATTCTGTGTCTCCCTCTCTCTCTGCCCCTTCCCCACTTGCACTCTCTCTCTCAAAAATACATAAACATTAAAAAATAGACATTTTTGACATGAGACACACTTGAGAATGTCAGTGCTTCCCTTATTCAGAGGGGCTCAAATCCCAGTAGTGACAATTCCTTATATTATTTTCCATTTGCACTGGGGTGTCTTGCAAATCATTAGCCAGGCAATAGCTAGTCCCCTGGTCAGGAGAAGGATATCTTCTGGGTCATAGACACTGAGGGACTCACAGGACCAGCTTCTACCATACAACCCCAGACATTGTGCTGGTCTCTACGTATATCATTTGTATCCTCACGAGTAGGCCCATTTTACAGATGACAAGACCTAAGCTCAGCAAGGCTAAGAAAGAGAGATGTTAACTAATCGTATCTGCCTGATCTCAGGGCCCAAGTCCCCCAATTGCTTTGAGAGCTAAGTTCTGTTGTGCTGAGTACAGGTGCGAACGTACCGTCAGCCCCGATTTTTCCGTCGCCATCGTTATCCGCAGCCGCCATCAGGGACTTGGTCTCCGACTCTGTCAGCTCCCTAGCGCTGCTCTCAAATTTCTGGAGGAAAAACCTGCAGGGTAATAGAGATTCCAGAACTTTTCTGAAAGGCCACACATGTCTGCACTTACACTTTCTTTTGCTCTTGAAGCAAACTGTCTGTTCCCAGCAACTGAGATATTCAGTCAAAGGTCTTTGCAAGCCAAACTCACCTTCCTTGTAGAAGCTAACGTTGGGTATTTTATTTTTAAAAGTTGTTGTTGTTGTTGTTGTTTTCAGGGGCTGCTGGGTGGCTCAGTTCGTTAAGCAACTGACTCTTGATTTCAGCTCAGGTCACAATCTCATGGGTTCATGAGTTCAAGCTCCCCATTGGGTTGGGTTGGGTTGACAGCACAGAGCCTGCTTGGGATTCTCTCCCAAGAGAGCAGGGAGAGAATCCTCTCTGCTCCTCCACTGTGTGCATGTGTGCACATGCAAACACACACACACACACACACACACACACACACTGTCTTTCAAAAATAAATAAACTTTTAAAAATATTTAAAGAAATAAAAGTTTTCCCGGAGTTTTGTTAATAAGTCCATTTGCCAAAGAAAAACCCTACAATGAATGGATTTTTGCACCTACAGTCAGTCCTCAGTGCCCACGTTTAGTGCCTTACGTGGAGAGATGCATGAAGAAACACTGACCAAACTGGCCTCCACTGTGCCCAGCCCGGCCAGCAACGTCAGGCTTAGAACAAAACTTACTTAAGCTCTTCTTCATCCAGATACCCGCTCTGGTCATTGTCTATGAACCGAAAAACATCCTTCACCTGACTGGCTGACATCTTGGAGAGGCCCGAGGTCTGGAAGAATTTTTGGGGTTCGAAAGTATCTGGGTCTGAAACACAGAGAGAGAGGCTCACCCTCTGTATCGGGGCCAAGGTGCTCAACACATAGATCGTCGAAAGCCTTCCTTGGGCTATCATTGAGCTACGGAGATGCTCTACTCTTGATTTCTATGAAAAGACAAAGGTTGTGTTAGCTAACTTGAATTTAAATAAGGACTTGGGACAGACACATACATAATAAAAAATTAAAACAAACAAACAAACAAACAAAAAGACAAGGAGGGGGCTGCATCTGGTGCAAGATTTTTGAGGCAGCACAGACTGGGCAGCTTGGTGATCGCATCTCTGGTCTCCTTCACCTTACCTGTCCATTTGCTTTTATCCACCTCTTGTCCCTCTCCTCTGGGCCTCCCCCCTCCCTTTCTACAGGCTGTGTGTCCAAGACTCCAGAGACACTGGTCTAACTGGTGGGGTGAAATGCAGTCACTGGGCTCCAGCAGTCTACATGGCACCCCCAGGCTTCTTTTTTTTCACTTTTAGTACGTTCCTTTGGTCTTCCAGAAATGTAACCATATGCTCAGATCTCTTATCTCTATAATTTTAGTCTTTGGTTGAGGACCGTTTTATTCTCGGATCCCACGAATTTTCAAAAGTTCACATTTTTAACTTTTGTGGCTTTGCTGGAGGTGCGAATACGTGGGAAATACCCACCCCTGCCACGTTGCCCTTTACCTTGGCACTCCTGTAGGGCTGCGGCAATGTCGTCAGCACTAAGGACATCCGTGATGCTCATTTTCCCCCTGTTCACACAGAGCACATGAGATGTGGTAAGTAGCAAGCAGGAACACGCATGTTCAGGAGCATGACTCCCTCCAAGGTGCACTGAAACTGTGGGGAACGTGATAAGCGTGGTATTATGTTAAGTGATGGGATGGAATATCTACGTAAAAGCCATAAGCAGAAAAGATCCCAGCCCCCTTTGTCTCAGTGCCTTCTCCTGAATGTTCTTCAAAGACAAAATTTTTAAAATGCAACTTAAAGAACGATTTGATTCCACCGTTTTAGAAAAACTATATTTGCACAATCATTCACAGAGCCATCTACAAAACATCCAGAAGTGAATCGTGTTACAAATGCAATGGTATTTCATAGGCCAGCCTGAAAAGACAATGTTGCCGATTTCTCTTATGGCTTGGGCTGCTTGGAGACCTTCCATGGAAAAGTTGCTATCTATCCTGAAGAGAGGGAGTCAGAGTCATGAAAAAGCAGTCTACCAGAGATCACAGTCCTTCTAGGAGTCAAGTCCATGGGGAAAGAGAAGTCTGAGGACAGCATGCACCAGCCTAATATGAACGCAAGGAGGAAAGAAGAGTCTGGGGTCTTGAAGGTCCACAAGCTACTTACCGTTTTAGACTTTCCCCCAAGAAGAATCAGGGACAAGAGTCGAAGGAGCAAAAAACAGTTGTGCTTTTGCTACCTTCCTGATCTACCTTATATAGGATTGAAGAAGTGATAGTAAGAACCTCTTAGATTTCCTTTTCAAGGATCAAGTAGACATAGCTCAAATGTCTTGCCTTACTAATTAAACCTCTTTTTTTCTATTTATATCACAGGGGAATGTGGGTGGGAACAGCCAATTTTTAAAAACAAACCTCAACACACCTTAACTAGGGTTTCAGTTCTGCAAATGAACCCCGCTTGCGGTGTGGAGAAGAGACCAAAAGCCTGGCAAAGAGGAGACAGTGGCTGAAATGAGGTGAACACATATGGGGATGCTCTGTAAATTGAAAAAGCCTCCCCAGGTGTTAGTGACTGTCGTTTGAGGCAGGTCTACTGTTAACCTCTGAAGCTGTGGACGTGTGAGGCTGACTTTGGTCCAGAGTCGACCCAAAGTCAGTGTCAGATGGACACATTAGGCTCGTCCATCAAAGCGAATGGCTCTGCTTGGATTACTTTACAAAAAAGCCTTGACCCTGATATTTCCCAGCTCTGTCTTAGATTGCATACACTGAGTCAGCAAAATGGAGGAAAGCCCCCAACCATTCCTAAACCCCAGATTTCAAATTTGCAGGAAAAACGTGAGGCCAGCCTTTGAGACTTCCCTCAAGGTTTTTTGCTTTCTGTTTTCGGTTTTCAGCAAATATTTGTTGAATCCCTATGTAGTCAGCACTGTGTTAGACTCTTTTCTTTAATCATGGTAAAAAACACATAACATAAAATTTACCATTCTAACCGGTTTTAAGGATACATACAGTATAGAGTGTTAACTATATGCTCATGGTCGTATGAAAGATCTCTATAACTCTTTCCTCTTGCAAAACTGAACTCTACACCCATTGAGCAAGAAGCCCCCCCTTCCCCTCCCAACACCCTGGCAGCCACGGTTCTCTTTTCTGTCTCTGGGAGTTAGACTACTTTAGACACCTCTTGTAAGTGGCATCTTGCAGCATTTGTCTTTTTGTGACTGGCTCATTCCACTTAGCATAAAATCCCCCACTTTCATCCCTGGGTTCATCCCTGTAGTGGCATATGACAGGATTTCCTTGTTTTAAGACAGAATTCACAGGGTTTTTTTTTAATTAAAAAATTTTTATTTTAGAAGCCTTCAGCTAACATCGTCCTCAATGGGGAAAAACTGAGAGCTTTCCCCCTGAGATCAGGAACACGACAGGGATGTCCACTCTCGCCACTGCTGTTTAACATAGTGCTGGAAGTCCTAGCATCAGCCATCAGACACCAAAAGAAAATCAAAGGCATCACAATTGGCAAAGAGGAAGTCAAACTATCACTCTTCGCAGATGACATGATACTCTACATAGAATACCCAACAGACTCCACCAGAAGCCTACTGGAACTGATCCAAGAATTCAGCAAAGTTGCAGGGTATAAAATCAATGTACAGAAATCGGTTGCATTCTTATACACCAATAATGAAGCAACAGAAAGAGAAATCAAGAAACTGATCCCATTCACAATTGCACAAAAAACCATAAAATACCTAGAAATAAACCTAACCAAGGATACAAGAGATCTGTATGATGAAAACTAAAGAAAACTTATGAAGGAAATTGAAGAAGACACAAAGAAATGGAAAAACATTCCATGCTCATGGATGGGAAGAATAAATATTGTTAAAATGTCATTACTACCCAAAGCAATCTACACATTCAATGCAATCCTAATCAAAATTGCACCAGCATACTTCTCAAAACTAGAATAAACTATCCTAAAATTTGTATGGAACCACAAAAGACCCCGAATAGCCAAAGTAATACTGAAAAATAAAACCAAAACAGGAGGTATCACCATCCCAGACTTTAGCCTCTACTACAAAGCTGTCATCATCAAGATAGTATGGTATTGGCACAAAAATATACACATAGACCAATGGAATAGAATTGAGAACTCAGAGTCGGACCCTAAGGTATACAGCCAACTAAACTTTGACAAAGCAGGAAAGAACATCCAATGGAAAAAAGACAGCCTCTTTAACAGATGGTGTTGGGAGAACTGGACAGCAACATGCAGAAGATTGAAACTAGATCATTTTCTCACACCATACACCAAAATAAACTCAAAATGGATAAAGGACCTGAACATGAGACAGGAAACCATCAAAACCCTAGAGAAGAAAGCAGGAAACAACCTCCTTGACTGCAGCAATTACTTACTTGACACATCCCCAAAAGCAAGGGAAACAAGAGCAAAAATAAACTATTGGGACCTCATCAAGATTAAAAGCTTCTGCACGGCAAAGGAAACAATCCACAGAACTAATAGGCAACCAACGGAATGGGAAAAGATAGTTGCAAATGACATATCAGATAAAGGGTTAATATCCACAATCTATAAGGAACTCACCAAACTCCACACCCAAAAAACAAACAACCCAGAAAAGAAATGGGCAGAAGATATGAGCAGACACTTCTCCAAAGAGGACATCCAGATGGCCAACAGACACATGAAACGATGCTCAGCATCCCTCCTCATCAGGGAAATACACATCAAAACCACACTGAGATACCACCTCACGCCAGTCAGAGTGGCTAAAATGAGCAAATCAGAGAACTCTAGATGCTGGCGAGGATGTGGAGACACGGGCACCCTCCTACACTGTTGGTGGGAACGTAAACTGGTGCAGCCCCTCTGGAAAACTGTGTGAAGGTTCCTCAGGAAACTAACAATAGAACTCCCCTATGACCCAGCAATAGCACTGCTAGGAATTTACCCAAGGGATACAGAAATGCTGAGGCATAGGAGCACATGGACCCCAAGGTTCATAGCAGCACTCTCCACAATAGCCAAAACATGGAAAGAGCCTAAGTGTCTATCAATGGACGAATGGATCAAGAAGATGTGGTTTATCTATACCATGGAATACTACATGGCAATGAGAAACAGTGAAATCTGGCCATGTGTAGCAACATGGATGGACCTTGAGGGTGTTATGCTGAGCGAAATAAGTCAGGCAGAGAAGGACAAATATCATATGTTTGCACGTATAGGAGGATTAGGAGGAACTTGACAGAGGAACAAGGGGGAGAAGAAGGGGGAAAATGGTGGGGGAAAGGGAGAGAGGCAAACCATGAGAGACTCTTGAATGCTGACAAAAACTGAGGACTGATGGATGTGGTGGGGGGATGGTGGGGGGGATGGGCATGGAGGAGGACACTTGTGGGGATGAGCACTGGGTGTTATTGGAAACCAATTTGACAATAAACTATTTCTAAAAAAAAAATTTATTTTAGAGCACACAAGTGGAGGAGAAGAACAGAAGGAGAGAGAATCTCAAGCAGCCTCCACGCTCAGCAAGGAGCCTGACACGGGGCTTCATCCCACGAGCGTGGGATCATGACCTGAGCTGAAATCAAGAGTCAAGATGCCCAACTGACTGAGCCACCCAGGCACCTCTGAATTCAAGTTTTTTTAAAAATATAGTTTATTTGAATTCAAGTTTTTTAAAAGTCAAAAACCACACCCATGATGCGATCAGAAATAGTCAGTGGCTTTGAATTAGACAATTCAGGAGCCTTAGACTCTTCCCTGGGAAATCTCATCAAGATAAGTCATCTTTGGTTTGTCCTCAAATATATTCCCCTACATACCCCCAGCATTGTATGTTGCTGGTGTCATTGGTGAAAATTTTCTCTCAGGAACACCTACAGCATTTCTTAAATTACCAAATGTCAAGTCGGCACTATTTCTGTCTTGCCTACATGATGTGCCCCAATGCCTGGTACAGTCCCTGACCTAGTTAGGTGCTCAGTAATGATTTGATGAATGGATAAATGAAATCAGCAAAAAAAAAAAAAAAAAGCTTGAAAACAGGATTAGCAACCGGCATCAACTTGTCCAGCCCTAAGAGCAGTTTCTGAAAATCAGTCTCAGGAATGTAGGTTGCTGACATTAAGTTGCCATAGAAACTCACTGAGATGTTTCTTTCTGCAGAAGGGCTTACAATTGTCCACAGAGATTTAAAAAAAAATTTAAAAAAGCTTCCCATTTAAATGAAAATAACATATAGGTTAATCCAAGACACTTTAGATTTTCAAGCTACTTTTCTGATAGGAAATAAAGATAAGAGAGACCCAGTAAATACATCCTCTGAATCAGCGAGGCAGCCACGATTATATGTAAATTCCAATGTGCACAATCTAGGGGTTGCAACATTCATTCACAAGAAAGGACAAATATTGTGCAGCTCCCCTTATATGAAGTCCCTGGAGTCATCAAATACACAGAGACAGAAAGAATGGTGGGTACCAGGGAATGAGGGTGAGGAGAGTAGGAGTTAGTGGTTAATGGGGGCAGAGTTTGAGGTGCCTGGGTAGCTCAGTTGGTTGAGTGTTCGACTCTTGGTTTTAGCTCAGGTCATGATCTCGAAGTTCTTGAATTCAAGCCCCACGTTAGGATCAGCGCTTATGGTGCGGAGCCTGCTTGGGATTCTCTCTCTCCCTCACTCTCTGCCTCTCCCCTGCTTGCACTCTCTAAGTAAATAAACAAACACACAAACTTAAAAAAGAAACAAATTTTAAAGAATGGGGGCAGAGTTTTAGTTTGAGAAGGTGAAAAGTGGTCTGGATGGTGGTGATGGGTGCGTAACAATGTGAATGCACTTAAAAATGGTTGAAACACTAAATTTTATGCTGTCTTTTACTATAATAATAATAAAAAGGATGTTGATTCAGTAGTCTGCATTATTTCAGCCACCAATTTGCACCTGCTCCCAGGAAAGAGTAGAAAGAAGATTTGAAAGTAGAAGACCTTAACTGCAGCCCAGCTCTGTCCTTCAGCAGCCTCGTGACTCTGGGCCTCAGTTTCCTCTTGTAGCAAATGGGAGTGATGTCAGCAGCTGCATTGCTACTTCCCGGGCTACTTTTGAGGACCAGGGGACAAAGCGCAAATCTGCAGACCTCTGAAGGAGTCTCTGAGTCCCCTTTTGAATCCCACCCCTCTCCTGGGATTGCAAGATGATTTCATCTGGTGTATCTATTCCATTCAATTAGTAGAGACTTGACTTCATGAAGAGGAAGGAGTGGATGTTGGGATCAGCTAGTAATGTCTGCAGGCAGGAAGACTTGGAAGGTGGAAGCAAAGAGCTTGGTGACTCTGGCTGGCCTGTGTATTTGGATTTTGCTGCTGCTGGTGGCCCTGGACTCTCAGATAACACTTCTGTTTCATTATTTGATGCTGTCCCCAACCAATCACCTGTTTCGATCCAAATCCCTGTTGTGCCTCTTAATCCTGCAGACTTTCTCTACCTGAGCCCCCACACTGGTCGACCCCATGTGACAACTCTCCAGCCACACTGGTCTGACTCATCTCCTGAGCCACTGGCTTGTCCTCCATGTCATCACTGCCTGTGCCCAACCTTGACTGTCTTGTTGATGACCAGTTTCTTCAAAGTGTCTGAGACCCTCATTTCAATGTGTATGACCCAGTAGATGAGAGCACGCCTGACCCACTTCCTTGCTCTCTCAGTAGATGTCACCTCCTAAACACCCCTCAGCTTTGTCTTCTCTCCACGCCCCACTCTCACACCCTTGCCCAAGCCACCAGCTTGTCTTTGGGGAACAACTGCAGTAAGCCCTAACTGGCCAATCCTCTTCCGCTTGGGCTCCCCTCCAACCTAACTCGATGGATCTCTTTAAAACCCAAGTCTGTTGGGGGCTCCTGAGGGGCTCAGTTGGTTAAGCATCTGACTCTTGATTTCAGCTCAGGTCATGCACGATCTCATGGTTCCATGAGTTTGAGCCCCACATTGGGCTCAGTGCTGATAGCATGGAGCCTGCTTGAGATTCTCTCTCCTTCTCTCTCTGCTCCTCCCCCCACCAAAATAAATAAATAAAAACTTAAACACACACACACACACACACCCAAACCCCAAGTGTGCAATTTTTTAGCGCTGCCATAACAAAGGACTATAGACCGAGTAGCTCAAAACAACAGAAACCTATTGTCTCAAGTTTTGGAGGCCAGAAGCCTGAAATCGAGGTGACGGCAAAGCCATGCTTCTTCCAAAGGGAGGGATCCTAGGGGAGAATCCTTTCTTGCCTCTTCCAGCTTCTGGTCTTTGCTGGCAATCCTCAGCGTTCCTGGGCTTGTAACTATATCCTTCCAATCTCCACCTCTGTCATCACATGGCCCTCTTCTCTGTGTGTCCTGTTCCTCTCTCTCTCTCTCTCTCTTAAAAGTTTATTTATTTTCAAAGAAAGAGAGAGCACAAGCAGGGGAGAGGGAGGGGGGGAAGGAGAGAGAAAGAATCCCAAGCAGGCTCCATGCAGACAGCACAGAGCCCAATGTGGGGCTCAAACTCACGAACTGCGAGATCATGACCTGAGCTGAAATCAAGAGTGGGACACTTAACTGACTGAGCCACCCAGGCACCCTAATGGGTGTCCTGTTCTCATAAGGACACAGTCATATTGGGTTAAGTGTCCACCCTACTCCAGTATGGACTCATCTTAACCAGTTACATCTACAATGACCCTATTTACAAATAAGGTCACATTCTTTAGGCAAATGGGGCAAGGACTTTAGTGGATCTTGTGGGGGATATAATTTAACCTGTAGCACCAAGCACATGGCTCTCTCTCTTCCCACGGCCACCCCACGAGTCCGTCACTGGCTTGCACTTGTTCTTACGGTAAAGACAAAAGTCCTTCCCATGTTCCTGAAGGTCCTGTGTGATCTGTTCCCTGAAGCCTCCTCCGAACTCATCTCACACCATCCTTCCACCCGGAAGTCCTCAGCAACTTGGGGTGCCCACCCTCCCTCCAGCCTTTCTCCTTGTACTGTTTCCTTTGCCTGGAACATTCTCCTTCCTCTTGCCTTCAGTGTCTCATACATAGGCTTTTAGCCATCTCTTTTTCCAGGGAGACTCTTCCCTGACTCCCAGCCTAGGTCAGCCCCCCCTCCCCCAACTTTGCTGGATGAACAGGGGTGATTGGACCTCTGTGCTTCTCCCCCTTATAGCAAAATCACAGCTGCATGGCCCCACTTGCTGTGATTGCTTGAATAGAGTCTCTCTGTCCACTGGACAGCGAGACCTATGAGGTCAGGTTGAAGGTCTTGTTTGCTCAGCTCTGTATCCCCGGTGTGGATGTAAGTGAAGACCAACCAAATGAGAACAAAGGCCATTAATGCAGAGCCTCCTCTGAAGGGAGTGAGCCACCATCACCTGGGTTTGGCAGAGACTCAAAGGCAGGCAGAGGAGCGGGAAAACTTATAGCCTAAAAAAGGGAGGGTTGATGCTGCCCTCCTGCCCTGACAGGAGGCTGTTGGCCTGGGAAGGCTGAGCATCCCATGTGACTGCGTGAGGGGACACAACCTGGCTTCCTCTGGTTGGTCCTAAGTTGGAAGCAAAAATTAAAATGAAGGAAGCTGGGGGCACCTGGGTAGCTCAGGCAGTTAAGTGTCTGACTCTTGGCTTTAGCCCAGGTCGTGATCCCACAGTTCATGAGTCAGTTTGTGAGTTCGAGCCTCATGTTGGGCTCTGTGCTGACAGCATGGAGCCTGCTTGGGATTCTGGCTCCACCCCCCTCCCCCACTCTGTCTCTTGTCCCTCAAAATAAATTTAAAAAAATAAATAAAAATAATACAACCTACTCTATAGGGTTATTGACAGGAGATACAGGTGAAGCACTTGACATTGGGCTAGGCACACAGTGAGCAAACAATAAATGGTGTCCATCGTTGCTGTTATTTGCCTTACAGCCTTTTAAGAACAAAAGATATTCCAGGTAAAGCCCATCTAAGGTGCTAGAAGGGATAGTAGTTACCCTTGGTGGGGGGGCAGGGACCGGGGGTGAGGAGGTTCTCCTGTATTGATAATGTTCTATTTCTTTTTTAAAGTTTATTTATTTTGAGAGAGAGAGAAAGAGAGAGAGTTGGAGGGAAAGACAGAAAGAGAGGGAGAAGGAGAATCCCAAGCAGGCTCTATGCTGCCAGTACAGAGCCCATTGCAGGGCCTGAACTCATGAACCATGAGATCATAACCTGAGCCAAAGTCAGATGCTTAACTGACTGAGCCACCCAGGCACCCTGAAAGCTGACTTTTAATAAATGGTTGAGGGGGCACTTGGGTGGTTCAGTCGGTTAAGCATCCAACTTCGGCTCAGATCTCATGGTTCGTGGGTTCGAGCCCCACGTCAGGCTCTGTGCTAACAGCCAGCTCAGAGCCTGGAGCCTGTTTTGGATTCAGTGTCTCCCTCTCTCTCTGACCCTCCTCTGCTCACACTGTCTCTCTCTCTCAGAAATAAATAAAATATTTAAAAAAAAATGGTTGAGCATGGAAGAGTGGAGGGTCCTGCTGTGTGACCTTGGCCTTGAAATGTGAGGAGTGAAGGCTGTGGGACGAGTCATTGGCCAGCTGTGACCTCTCTCTGTCCTCTGGACTGAATGATCACAGGGCTTTCAGGACTTCATTGAGTGAGACCCAGACACTCAGCTGTGGCACCTCCTGTGTTCATAGCAGGGCTGAGAAAGAGATGCTTAAGTGGAACCATTAGGTGACTGTGCCCTGTGACTGAGGGAAATTACCTCACAGGTCATAAAGAGAATGTGTTCTGGCCCTGGGGTGTTTTGCCACCCCAAAATGTGCCACTTGAATTATTTTGAGCCAAAGGCAGTTGAGGAACAATAAACGCAAGAGGAGTTCTCTGATCTCTGCTTATCTGTCTAAAAGTAGGGCAAAAAATTCCCAAGTGGAAAGTGTTTTCCTTGTACCAAGAAGGGAGAGCAACCCATCTCTGGGGATGGAGGGTTGATGCCAGGAGTCATCTGTATAAACAGACCTTTTTAAAATACCCCTTATCTTCCATTAGCTCCCCATGTATTTCCTAGTCACTTCCCAATGGTTTATTCCCTAGGAGCCCAAATCCTCTTCCTCGGTTTAGCCACTTCTTCAAAATTTATTGTTCCAAAAACATAAACCCCTAAGTCTAGTTGCTCTTTTGAGTTTCGCTTGTTTGCTGCGAATGCCATACAAGTAAAATAATATTGTGCCTGTTCATAATTTTTTCCCTGTTCATCTGTCTTTTGTTGGTTGAATTAGCACATCCCAGTAAGAGAATCTAAGAGATTAGAGGAAAAAGTACTTCCTCCCCTACAGCCCCATCATAGAGAGGCTGCCCTGTCTGCCCCGTCAATCTCATCACTCTATGTTTTTTTTTTCTCCAGAGCACTTACCACGATCTGGTTTCTTGTGCTTGCTTGCTTGTTGTCCATCTCCTCTCCCAAAACAGAAGCTTCTGGAAAGTAGGGACTGGGTATGTCATGTTTACCCTCAATCCCCAGGGCTTGTTACTTACTGGCATCAAAGTCTCCTGCAGTGGAGTTGAGAGAGCCTGACCTCACCTGAGGGACAATGACTAGTCATGAGGTGGACCTGGTGGGAGTCTGAAGTCTTACTTATATAATGGCCAATGTGGTTAAAACCATCCGTCATGCTTTGTTATCCCCCAGCTGTTCCAAAAGAGTCTCAAATGTCTTCCAAGACTGCAGCAAATTATTTGAAAATGTGAAGAGCTCAGCTTCTTAAATGCCAGGGATGAAAAAGCAAGCAACATGGGAAAGCAACTTCTGACTGATGAGATAAGAAATCTGCCCCCACCCATCTGAATTTTAACATCTAGCTGATGCATCTGCACAGTGATATGGAGGGACATCTAGTCACTTACAAATGAGCTGTTTCTCTAGTGGAGGCTTTCCTTTCCCACTCAGAGAGACGTGGGAAACATTTATGAAATAGGTTTTCACCTGGGAGCTTAGAACAAGGCTCCTTAGTGAGAGGATACTGCTGTTTGCTAACAAAAAACCCACACAGTGTCTTAGGGGTGAATGAAAAGGACAGCTTGTGGGTCTCACAACAAAATGAGTGAGAAAGGTATGACAGCTCCTCAAAGGACACAGTCCGGGTCTGTAAGGATTGACCTTCACTGGGGGTAGAGTTTTTAGGAAACCTTGGGTAGAATACAAGAGATTAGAGGAACCTGTGACCTCCTGTGTGCGTGGCCATGAAATAAACTTCAGAGCCAACCCCAGCTCTGCAATCTGTGGGACCCGGTGGAAAATTAAAGCGCAAGGCCCCTTGTTCACAAATTAAGAATTTCAACATAGCAGCAGCAGAGCATTAAATCAAGCGTGGGACCCTCCCTGGGGCACCTGAGAGGATCTATGGGTTAAGCGTCTGACTTCGACTCAGGTCATGATCTCACAGTTCGTCAGTTTGAGCCCTGCATTGGGCTCCACGCTTCTGGTACGGAGCCTGTTTGGGGTTTTCGCTCTTTCCTCTCTTTCTCTGCCCCTACCCAACTTGTGCTCTCTATCAAAATAAATAAACTTAAAAAATAGAAATAAAACAAATATAAATCAGGCGTAGGGTCCTTCTAAGTGCAGATCACACCCACAGAGCCGACCCCGCTCGTGACTTACGTTTGTTCAGCATGGCCTGGTTGCTGATATTATGTCAGTCATTAGTCATCGGGACAACTCTGTGAAGTATTATTATCCCCGAGAGTAGAAGCGGAAGTTAAGAGACCTTCCAGGTCAATTAGGTACTTAAGCGGCAAGGCCTGAACTCATCCTTAGAATTTTCCTCGGTGTCAGCTGAAAAATTCCCAAGGCGGCCAGGCTTCTGGATTTCCACAACCACATCTTCCCCTAGAAAGAAAAGGGTTTAGGTTTGTTCTCAAGCCACTAGACAAAGAATGACAGGCTCTCTAGCCCAGGTGAACCATCACCCTAACCCACCTGCTTACCTGCCCCGCCCTGGGAGAAGGTCGTGAGAGGTGGTCCTGAAGCATCATTACAAGTCAGGGAGCTGGTGGCTGTTTGGGAAGTTAGGCATATATATATCCACCTATTGACTACCCTTGAGGGTTCACTTCAGATCTGGGGGTCATGCATGTGCTGGACCTGTTTCCTTAGGGGGAGTTTGTAAGAGCAGGACAGGATACTGCACGTTAACAGTAGGGTAGCTTGACTTCAGTGTAATGTGTGTCTAGACATACAGAAACGCAGTCCCTGGCCAGGCTAGGACATATTCAGCAAATGAGTGAGCAGACCTCTAGCCTGGCTTATGTATCTCTCTGACTCTCCGCCACTCACCCCCCACCCCGCCCGCACCCTGTGTGTGTATGTGTGCGGGCATGTGTGTGTGTGTGTGTGTCTGTGTGTGTGTGAAGGTTAAGTCATTTTGAAAATATTATTAAAAACATGCTCTTGGTAGAAAATATAGAGAAAAAGAAAGGGAGGAAAGAAAGGAAGAAAGAAGAACATGGAAGAAAGAAATAAAGAGAAAGCAAGAAAGAAAAGGGAAGAAAAAAAGAAAAAGGAAGAAAGGAAAAGGAAGGAAGGAAGATAAGAAAGGAAAGAAGGAAGAGAAGGAAGGAGAAAGGAAGGAGAAAGAAGAGAGAAGAGAAATGAATGTAATTCATCACTAGCTATGACAATGCTAATATTTCAGTGATCCTTTAAGATATATTGATTTAAAAAAATATTTTAAGCATTAAAATGGAGCCATGATCTCAATAACCTGCTTTTTCACTTAACATATTGTGAACATTTCCCCCGTCAATAAGTATAAGTCTATACACCATGATTTTTAACAGCTGTGTATAATTGTCTTGTATGGGAGGGGCCCTGATGTCCTCAACCTCCAATTATTGGACCTCTAGGTTTTTTCATATTTTTACTGTTATAAGAAGTGCACGGAGCACCTGGTTGCCTCAGTCGGTTAAGCATTTGACTTCAGCTCAAGTTGTGATCTCAAGGTCTGCGAGTTCGAGTCCCACATGGGGCTCTGCACTCACAGCACAGAGCCTGCTTGGGATTCTCTTTCTCTCCCTCTGTCCCTACCCCATGCACTATCTCTCTTTCTCTCAAAAAATAAAATAAACATAAAAAAAAAAAGCAGTCCACGGAGGAACATCCCCATAGCAAAATTTGCGAGTCCATCCTTAGTTAATTTTTCTTTAGGGTACATTCCCAGAAGTGTCCTGTAACACTCATTGTTCAGCCAATATCTCTTTGGATGCCTTCTACAAGCCAGACATTGTGCTAGATGCTGGATTTTAAACAACAAGCAATTGATTTATTACCCAGTTAGTTTCATCTAACATCATGTTCAGTGGTTGCTGTGATTGGCAGAATTTCTATGGATGTCCCTCAAAAGTCCATACCCCAGTGCCCAGACCTGCAAAATATAATCACACTGATCACTAATGAATGCATACTTACAAAAATGAAGAATTATTTGCAAGACCTGTTGTCCATGGTAAGGAGTTGGCATTCAGAGCAAAAGGGATCCACTGAAAGATTCCAGGGAGGGAGTGACTGAATTAGATTTTTATTTTCAAACAGGGCCTCTGGCTGCTGCATGAAGAAGGATCATCAGGGGCCAGAGCTGTTAATGGGAGCCAGTGAGAAGATGAGAGGGATAGGTGGAAAGTGCGCATTTTTGAGTCGTCCTTTTTAAATTTAATGTTTATTTAATTTTGAGATAGAGACAGAGAGCAAGCAGGGGAAGGACAGAGAAAGGGCAACACAGAATCCAAAGCAGGCTCCAGGCTCTGAGCTGTCAGCGCAGAGCCTGATGCAGAGCTCGAACTCACGAGCTATGAGATTGTGACCTGAGCCAAAGTCAAATGCTCAACCCCCTAAGCCCCCCAGGCGCCTCAATATTCTAACCTTTTAATTTTGAATTTCTGGAAGAGAAAACAATCTTGTGAAAGCATAAGGGCCATTCTTATGCTTTTTAAATTTTTTCCTTTAATACACATTTTTGATGAAAATGTACTCAAATGTCATGTACTTTGAATACAAAAGGAGCGCACGGGTGGCTCAGTCGGTTATGTGTCCGACTTCGGCTCAGGTCACAATCTCACGGTCTGTGGGTTCGAGCCTTGCGTCAGGCTCTATGCTGACAGCTCAGAGCCTGGAGCCTGCTTCAGATTCTGTGTCTCCCTCTCCCTCTACCCCTCCCCCACTCAATACTCTGTCTCTCTCTAAAATAAACTTTTAAAAAACCACTTAAAAAAAAGTGCCTAAGGAATTCTGCAAACATCAGCCTGCCAAAAATAGAAAACAAACAAACAAACAAACAAAGAAGCCGTGGATGTGGTTTTGGTGCTACGAGAATGCATATGTCAAGGTCGGATGATAGCACAAACATACACTCTCCTTAGCCTTACTCACCATTCACACGTGTATCACAAGTGTTCTCACGCTGGGCCAGTGAACGTCTGAGGTGAGCATAAGAGTATCTGGAGAAGAAAGGGTAGCTCAGCACCCCACCTGGCTCTGAGGGGTTCAGATGTGGCCAGAGGCTATCTGGGAGGTTTTGCGGTCAAGGCAATGAGTGTGTTTCAGGGTGATGGGGAGGGCAACCATGGTGAGCAGAGGGAAGGATGTGGGCAAGCTGCCTGTGACCTTGTGGGAAGTGTGGGTCCACGAGAGGATCTGAGAGCGCCCAGCACCCCCCTTGCAGGAACATTATCGCTTCCTTGCGTTTCAGTTCCCCTGTCTTCTTCCTCTAGCTTTCTCTTAGGACCAGATTCCGAATGCTCCAAGGTCAGCCAGCTGTTGGGAACTTTGGACCAGCCACTCCTGGCTCCAGTAACAGCTCTGCTTGGCCTTCTGGGCACTTCTGGATTCTGAATGGGCTTCAGGCCTCACCCCGCCCTGTACCCCCTACCCCCCACCCCCAGCCTTCTTACTGGCACTCCGAGGAAGGCATTAGCGGCCTCATTTCTTACACAAATGTTGCTGGAGAGGACAGTTCTTCCTCTCCGCCTTCCCTTCGAATGCTTGAAAGTCATCGGAGAGATTACAGCATCTCCATCTGTTTTTTCCTCTTACAAATGTGCTTTAATTACTCAGTGGAATGCACGGCAAATGCGTATCAGTGCGTTAGCACGGAAGCTTTGAGCTGGCTGCGCCTGGCGGGCTTTGTGAAGCCCTGGGAAGAGAAGAGCTAACACCGACACGCGATGAAGGCTCCTGATCTATTGGCACCTTCTGAACTTGTGGGCTGTGCTCTCAGCTTCCAACAGGCTGGGTTTACCACCTTGTAGGACAAACCTCAGTTCCCCTGTGCCGCCCTTACCCTCCCCTTACTACCCATCACAACCCTTCTGACAGCAGATTCCCCACCCCAAACAATTCTGGGCAGCACCAGCTGGGTGCCCTATGATTTAACACAATTCTGACACAGGTCTACCCGGCACAGCATCAGATCCCACAGGTTCAGGGCTCGGTCCCTCGGGGCCCCCCTACTTCAGCCACCAGTCATGAGTGCAGGTGCACCTGTGCTTCTGACCAAGTGGCTATAAATTGGAGGTTTTCTACAACCCCCTCCTCGGGTTTGACTAATTTGCTAGAGTAGCTCACAGTACTCAGAGAAATAGTTTACTTCCGAGATCACCAGTTTCTTATGAAAGAGTATGTAGCTCAGGAATAGCCAGGTGGAAAAGGTGCACTGGACAAGGTATGGGGGAGGGGCACCGAGCACCATGCCCTCTCCATGTACACCCCTGTCCCCAAATCTCCGTGTGTTCACTGACCTGGAAGCTCTCTGAACCCCACACTATTGGGATTTTATGGAGGCTTCTACATGTAGACATGATCAATCATGAACCCATTTCCAGCCCCTCTCCCTTCTCTGGAGAATTGGGGTGGGGGTGGGGCTGCAAATTCCCAAGCTTCTAATGATGGCTTGGTCTTTCTGGTGACCAGTCTCTACCCAGGAGCCAAGCCAGGGTCAAATTCTTCAGAACAAAAGATCTTATCACTCAAGAAATTCCAAGGGGTTTAGGAGCTCGGTGTATGGAACCAGGAGCAGACACCAATATGTATTTTCTATTATCTCATATCTACCTGGTGAGATCTTAGGGTCTCGGTGATGCATATACTCATTTTATATTTATATTTATTATTTCCACAATACACTAATAGCTATTTATTTACTTAAAATTTTTGTAACGTTTATTTATTTTTGAGCAAGAAAGAGAGACAGAGTGCAAGTAGGGAAGGGGCAGAGAGAGGGGGAGACACAGAGTCCGAAGCAGGTTCCAGGCTCTGAGCTGTTCGCACAGAACCTGAGGTGGGGCTCAAACCTACAAATCATCAGATCAGACCTGAGTCGAGGTTGGACACTCAACCAACCGACTGACATACCCAGGTACTCCCGCTAATAGTTACTCAGTTAATTAACCAATCAGTTAACCGATAATTTTAATTCCTAGTGCCAGGCACATAATAGACACTCCCTAAAAATGTATTGATTAAAGGAATAAGCTGACATTCTAAGAGCCTGGGTAACAGGTCACCCCAAGGTCAGACAGCTGGGAAAGTCAGGGGAGTCAGGGTAGAGTGGGCTCCTGAGTCTTCTGATGGTCTGTCTATTTAAGACCATGTCTAGATAAAAACATGTAAGGGGCTCCTGAGGCTTTAGAACAATCTCCTGGATTTGAACCTGACTCTGACCTCTGAGGTCTCCACCACCTTTGGATGACAATGCCCCGTCCTTGAAGTATGTCTTATTGGCTTATATTCCTGGGGATCTGATTCTCAGGGAGGATGTCTGGGCAATTCAAGGAAGCTCCCAGAACATCTGCATCACAGGGAAAAATAGATAACAAGAGTGTGGAGCAAGAGACTCGTCCCCTCTCTCATTATGTTGGGTTTGGTTGCGATTTCTCCTTAATTAACTCACTTAGTCTCCATTAAACATTACCTCCTCCAGCCCAGTGGTAAGTTGACACAGAGATGCTCACATTTCTTGTTCATGAAAAAATCAGCCCTCTAAAGCATTTTGTTTCTTTTCTCCTCTAACATTTCATACGTGCCTGGGCAGTTCGGGGCTCTCCTAATATTGTTTTGCCCTTGGTCAACAATCGATAAGATACAATAAAAATTGATCAAACAAACCACAGAGTTAGTCAGATGGCAAAAACTTCAAGGACAGGGGTTTAGTGAAATTTGAGAAGTCCTCAGATGTGGGAGCCGTAGGGCCAGTCCCTCCTGCTGTCACGAGCAGCTTGAGTGGGGCTCGAACTCACAAACCCCGAGGTCATGGCCTGAGTCACGATCAAGAGCCGGATGTTCAACTGACTGAGCCACCTAGATGCCCTGTGGCTGGTGTTTTTAACGTGGGACATACTCCTTGGCACGTAGTAGCATCTTGTGGTTTGAATCTGCATTTCCCTAGTTACTAGGGATGTTACCCATCTCTTCATGTGCTTATGCTGTGGACTGAATGTTTGTCTCTCTCCCCAAATTCAAATGTCAAAACTGAACCCCTTAATGGGATGGTATTTGGAGGTGGGGCCTTGGAGAGGCAATTGATGATGGATGGGATTAGTGCCCTTATAAAAGAGACCCCAGAGAGCGCCCATGCCCCCTTCTGACTTGTGGGGGCACAGCCAGAAGGCACTGGCTGCTGTCCAGAAAGAGGGCTCTTCACAGGCACCAGGTCTGCCAGCACCTTGATCTGCGACTTCTGGCCTCCACACGTGGGAGAAAGAAGTTTCTGTTGTGTAAGCTGCCCTGTCTGTGGTATTCTGCTATAGCAACCTGAATAAGACAGCTTATCTGCCATGCATATTGAGAAGTGCTTTTAAAGATAAGATCAAGAGGTGCCTGGGTGGTTAAGTGGCCGACTTCAGCTCAGGTCATGATCTCACGGTGCATGAGTTCGAGCCCCACGTCAGGCTCTGTGCTTTGGATTCTGGGTCTTCCTTGCTCTCTGCCCCTTCCTCCTCTCAAAGATAAATAAACATTAAAAAGAAATTTAAAGATAAGATCAAAAACGGCATGTTTGTGGGGCACCCGGGTGGCTTAGTCGGTTAAGCGTCCAACTTTCGCTCAGGTCATGATCTCGCGGTTCGTGGGTTCGAGCCCCGCGTCGGGCTCTGTGCTGACTGCCAGCTCAGAGCCTGAAGCCTGTTTCAGTCTGTGACTCCCTCTCTCTCTGACCCTCCCCTGCTCATGCTGTCTCTCTCCTAGAAATAAATAAAACATTAAAAAAAAAAATTAAAAAAAAAAAAAACAAAAAAACAAAAAAAAAAACGGCATGTTTGTGTGAAAAGTCGGTGATGGGGGACAGGGAGGGGCAGTGAGTGGAGAGATGTTGATGACTGGGCAGGAGGGGACAGGGTCCAGTGTGCACCTGGACGAGCTGGCTAGTTCATCTTAACAAGGGAGCCACAAAGCCAGTGCCTGGGTTGCAGGTGCTGGGAGAGGGCAAAAAAGCTCTCTTCTGATGGCTTCTATTTTCACAGGTAAGGAGGAAGCAAGCCATCTGCTGAGAATGAAGATGTATTGAGGTTTGAGGAATGAAAGACTGATCTGGGTGTGTGTTGGAGAGAGAGAACCTGAGATGGAGAGCATCGCCTCCCGGCAGGAATTGTCACTTGCAGGAAACACTGAAGATTTCAAGGACCTGCAGAATGGGACAGGCTCTGTCTGTGTAGTTTGACACCAACTGGATCTTACCTGCGACTCCCATTAACCAAATTTGGTGTCATCGTGACCCGGTCACCTGATCTAGTCACCTTGAGCCTCTTTGTAAGTGCCGAAGGTGTTTTTTTAGCCGGCATCAGCACAACTGAGCGGTATGATGGGCAAACATCTGAATTATTCATGTTTTTGACCTATTCTAACGAGAACTTTGTCCAAAAGGCTAAATTATTAAGCACCCGGGCACGATCTTGCAGAACGCTGTCTAGAAAACCGGGACACAGTGAATTTTCTTGCTGGTTTTGCTTCTTTGTTAGTAAGAGTTGAGACTTTACTAATGATTTACAATTGCTCCCCAAATGCAAGCCGGTGATGCAGACAGAAGAAAATTGTATTCAGGAAACCAAACATACCCGGCAGTGTCCTGGAAGCACATGAGAACTATGTACTGCTTGCACAACACATACTCTGTGCATTTAGGGAAAGTGAGTTTAGCTATAAATGTAAATAAATCGGTAATGGCGATACTGAAACCTTCAGTTCTTTCATTCAGTTTTGGAAAACAAAATTAATGCACACATGTAGATGTGAGGCAAATACGTCAATCTTTTTTTTTTATTCTTTATTTATTTTTGAGAGAGAGACAGAGAGACAGAGAGAGAGGGAGACACAGAATCCGAAGCCGGCTCCAGGCTCCACAGAGCCTGAAGCAGGGCTCGAGCTCATGAACCACGAGATCATGACCTGAGCCAAAATCAGACACTTAACCAACTGAGTCACCCAGGTGCCCCAAGCCAATGTTTTACTAATGGTAGAGTAAACATTGTCTGCTTTTTCCTCCCCATTTAGATAAAGATTTTAAAGCAATCCCATAACTACAGGGCAATTTAAAGGCTGTTCCTGAATATTATATGTATTTGTGTAAAATTTCAGGGCTGTAATTTTCCATACAGATAACTGGGGTTTCCTGATTTGTATTTAAGAAGTTCTAAGGATATTGGGCATTATCCATTAATATCCATATAATATCCATTATATGCATACTGGAGCATTTACAGGAGAAATGACATTCTGTCTTGGATTTGCTTTACTGCCCAGCAAAACAAAAGTAGAGGGAGGGACAGTGGGAATAGGTCACTACTAGAAAAATAATTATGGGTAATGGGTGCACAGCAGTTACATTATTTTCTCTACTTTTGTGCGTGTTTGGCCACTTACAGAATAAAGTTTAAAAACACACCCTAAGACTCTCTTCTAAACTGACTTTACTAATAAGCAGGTTATATTTTCTCAACTAACATTAAACTTCCATGAATTTCCCATTTCTCTGACTTCATGTTCCGGTAGTTCCGGACAGACCAAAACCAAGATGAAGGTCTCAAAGAGATGTTTGTACACCTATGTTTGTAGCAGATGTTTGCACACCATGTTGACAAAAGTTAAACACGGAAGCAACCCGAGTGTCCATCAACCAATGAATGGATAAGCAAAATGTGGTCTATTTATACAATGGAGTATTATTCAGTCCTAAAAAGGAAGGAACTTCTGGGCGTCTGGGTGGCTCAGTCGAATGGGCATCTGACTTTGGGTCAGGTCATGATCTCACAGCTCATGAGTTCGAGCCCCGCATAGGGTTCTGTGCTGACAGCTCAGAGCTTGGAGCCTGCTTTAGATTCTGTTTCCCTCTTTCTCTCTGCCCCTTCCCTGATCATATTCTGTCTCTCTCTCCTTCACAAACATAAATAAACATTAAAAGAAAATCTGCAGTATGCTACAGCTTTGACAAAGTTTGAGGACATTGTGCTAACTGAAATAAGTCAGTCACCAAAAGGCAAACGTTGTATGATTCTACCTATAAGATGTACTTAGAATAGTCAATATCTTGAGGACACAAAGTGGAATAGAACGGTCGTTGCCTGACTGGGGAGCTCGTGTTGAATGGGAACAGAGTATCAGATTTACGAGATGAGTTATGGGGCTGGATGGACGCGGCAGCCGCACTCAGTGTGAATGTATTTATTGCCACCTAACTGCACACTTAACAATGGTTGCGAGGGTAAATGTGTTTTTGTGTATTCTAACACAATACAAAAGGAGTAAAAACCAAGATGAAGACAAAATAAAAATCCCCCACTTGCTGGGCAGAATGAGGGACAAGGTAAGGCCATACTCTTCCTCAAACTATTTGGCGTTCATTCTTTTGAAAGTATCTGCGGAGCGCCAGCTACATGCAACACGCTTTTTTCTCTGTGGTGGGGACACAGTGGCAGACGAAACAGACAAGGAGCCTGGCTTCCCAGAGCTCTGTGGCTGGTTGGGGAGGTAGACTTTTAACCACAAAATAGGCACGTAAGTATGACAAGTGACAGCAAAGTCAAAGAGAAGATGTTGGTATGATGGAAAGAACAGTCAGGGTTCAGAAATGGCTTCATGGGGCAGATGCTATTGAACCTGAGATCTGAAAAACGTATTGGGGGCTAGCCAGGCAAGGGTGCTGGGCGGTGGTGGACTTCGTGGGTTGGGGGAGTGGTCCACACGGAAGGGACACGTGTGTGAAGGCACTGAAATGCACCTTATCCTAAAACAACTGGGTGTTCTAGGAGTTTGCTAAGGCTTTTTATTTTTTTTAATGTTTATTTATTATTGAGAGAGAGAGAGAGAGAGAGACAGTATGAGTAAGAGAGGGGCAGAAAGAGAGGGAGACAGAATCTGAATCTGAGCCATCAGCACAGAGCCTGACATGGTGTTCAAACTCACAAACTATGAAATCATAACCTGAGCCAAAGTCAGACACCTAACCAACTGAGCCACCCAGGTGCCCCACCTAAAGCTATTTTAATTTTTAATTTAAAAAAATCTTTTTTTCTTACATTTATTTACTTTTGAGAGACAAAGCACAAGTGGGAGAGGGGCAGAAAGAAAGGGAGACACAGAATCTGAAACAGGCTCCAGGCTCTGAGCTGTCAGCACAGAGCCTGATGTGGGGCTCCAACTCACGAACTGTGAGATCATGTCCTGAGCCCAACTGACTGAGCCACCCAGGCACCCCTCCTAAAGCTATTTAAAAGTCACTCCAAAACTTAGTAGCTTCGAACAGCAGTTATTTTCCTTACTAACAGTTTTGTGGATCAGCAATTCAGTCTGGCCTCGGCTGGGATGGCCCATCAGTGCTGTGTGTGGTGTGAGCTGGACGTACTCACATCTGGGGCCTCTGCCCCAAATGACTTTTCATTCTGTAAGAGGCTGAACTGTTATTCTTCACAACATGGTAGTTTCTGGGTTCCATGAAAATGAGAAACTCAAGACCTCTTGAGGCCTGGACCTGGACCTCATGAAGCGTCTTTTCCTACTGGGTGAATCATGAGCTAATCCGGACGCCACCTGTTTATCCCCAGGTGTAAAGAATTGGAGGCCATTTAAAACCTGCCTCAGAACACTTTAAAGATGGGGCACTTGGCTGGCTCAGTCAGTAGAGCATGTGACTCTTGATCATAGGGTTGTGAGTTTGAGCCCCTTGTTGGGTGTAGAGATTACCTAAATAAATTAAAAAAGTGGGGGGGCACTGGGTGGCTCAGTCGGTCAAGCAGCCGACTTCGGATCAGGTCATGATCTCACGGTTTGTGGGTTTGAGCCCCGCATTGGGCTCTGGGCTGACAGCTCAGAGCCTGGAGCCTGCTTCGGATTCTGGGCCTCCCCTCTCCCTCTGCCATGTGCATTCTGTCTCTCAAAGGTGAATAAATGTTTTGTTTTTTTTTTTAATGTTTCATTTCTTTTTTTCTTTAAATATTTTTATTTCTTTCTAGGAGAGAGAGAGAGAGAGAGAGCATGAGCAGGAGAGGGTCAGAGACAGAGGGAGTCACAGACTGAAATAGGCTCCAGGCTCTAAGCTGGCAGTCAGCACAGAGCCCGACGCGGGGCTCGAACCCACGAACTGCGAGATCATGACCTAAGCGAAAGTCGGACGCTCAACCGACTAAGCCAACCAGGCGCCCCGAATAAATGTTTTAAAAAATTAAAAATAAGTAAATTAATAAATAAAAAAGATGTATTCGGTGGCACTGGAGCCGTCTTTAGGGCCGATTTGGCCCCACCGTGGATGCAATGCCCTTCTGAGCCCCGTGGTGACACTGAATGACTCAGTGCCCCGTGTGTTATGATGGAGATTTCTACTCTGCTGGGAGCACAAACTATTCCCGGCAACTTGTGGGCCTCCTCTGCTTATTTCACATATTTCCCCTTCCGGCCCTGGGTGGTCTTCTCACATGCATGTGCTGAGACTCCTGATGCCTCCTCAGATGCCCAGAGCTGCCGTCTCAGCACTCTTCACCCCGTAAACCCTGGCTGCTCTGGGCTCCCCAGACTCTCAGCTCAGGGAGACCGGGCTCTGCCTGGTCCCCTACGCCCTGCGGCCACAGACACTCGCCTCATGCGTGTGCCCTCATTCAACCAGAGATCACTGTCTGGAGCTGCCTGTCGGCTGGTGTCTTAGAAATGCTGAATCTTGGGGCGCCTGGGTGGCTTAGTCGGTTGAGCGTCCGACTTTAGCTTAGGTCATGATCTCGCGGTTCGTGGGTTCGAGCCCCACGTCGGGCTCTGTGCTGACTGCCAGCTCAGATCCTGGAGCCTGTTTCAGTCTGTGACTCCCTTTCTCTCTGACCCTCCCCTGCTCACACTATCTTTCTCTCTCTCTCTCCCTCTCCTAGAAATAAATAAAAATCTTAAAAAAAAAAAAATGCTGAATCCTACGTTCCGTCTCGCTTTGTACATGCTTCAGGCGGGCAGTTTAATCCAATCTGTGATTCTGTCTTGGCTGGAAGTGGAGGAAATCTTCACAATCTTTAGTTTATTTATTTATTTTGAGAGAGAAAGAGAATGTGAGCAGGGGAGGGGCAGAGAGAGAGAGGGAGAGAGAAAATCCCAAGCAAGCTGTGCACTGTCAACACTGAGCCCAACGTGGGGCTTGAACTCACAAACCGTGAGATCATGACCTGAGCCAAAACCCAGAGTCAGACGTTTAACCAACTGAGCCTCCCAGGTGCCTCAATCTTCATAATCTTTTAAAAATTGTAGACTCATGGATGGGGCGCCTGGGTGGCTAAGTCGGTTAAGCGTCCAACTTCAGCTCAGGTCATGATCTCACGGGTTCGTGGGTTCAAGCCCCACGTTGGGCTCTGTGCTGACAGCTCAGAGCCTGGAGCCTGTTTCACATTCTGTGTCTCCCTCTCTCTCTGACCCTCCCCTGCTCATGCTGTCTCTATCTCCCTCTCAAAAATAAATAAAACATTAAAAATTTTTTTTTAAAAATTGTAGGTTCGTGGAAGGGGAACTTTTGGTTAAAGTATACAATGTATTAAGGCTTTTGATAATAAGTAAATATGAAATTAGAAAAAATTAAGTGTGTGTGTGCATGGCAGAATACTTATCTCCAGTTCTCCAAACCCCTTCTCAGTTAATGGGCGTACATTTTGCAGCTGCCTGTAGATGTCACCAGAGGCAGGCAAGTCAGAGGGGACAAGGTCCCAGAGTGAAAACCATTCACTACAGCCAACGGCAAAAACTGAACAGGAAGTTTTATGTCAAACAGGGACGAGAGTTGGGTTTTAAGTCGAGAAATTCAGTCCAAAAAACCAAATCTTGTTACCAGGGATATAGTGAAATTTTTATTAAAACAAATATTATTGGGGCACCAGAGTGGCTCAGTTGGTTAAGCGTCTGACTTTAGCTCAGGTCGTGATCTCTCAGTTTGTGAGTTGGAGCCCTGCATCAGGCTCTCCACTGTCAGCATAAAGCCTGCTTTGGATCCTCTGTCTTCTTCTCTCTCTGCCCCTCCCCTGCTTTGCATACATACTCTCTCTTTCTCTCTCTCAAAAATAAGTGAAACATTAAAAAAATATATATTATTGGGATGTCTGGGTGGCTCAGTCCATTAAGCATCCAACTCTTCATTTTGGCTCAGGTCATGATTTCACGGTTTGTGAGATCGAACCCCGAGTGAGGCTCTGCGCTGACAGCACTGAGCCTGTTTGGGATTCTCTCTCTCTTTCTCTCTGCCCCTCCCACACTTGTGCTTTCTCTGTCTCTCTTAATTTTTTTTGAATGTTTATTTATATTTGAGGGAGAGAGAGAGAGACAGAGAGACCGAGAGAGACACAGCATGAGTGGGGGAGAAGGAGAGAGAGAGGGAGACGCAGAATCTGACACAGGTTCCAGGCTCTGAGCTGTCAGCACAGAGCCCAAGCCTTGAACTCATGAACTGTGAGATCATGACCTGAACTGAAGCTGGACACTTAACCAACTGAGCCACCCAGGTGCCCCTCTCTCTTTCTCTCTTAAAATAAATAAATACACATTAACAGCAATAACAATAGCATATTGCACTTGCTTACGTTTATTAGGAGGATAGATCTCATGTTAAGCATCCTTACCACACACACAAATAATAATAAGGTGTTTTTACCCTAGAAGGTGTTTTCACACCAACCAGTGGCATCTGGCTATACACGTGGCATCCCGGACCGTCCTGGTCACCAGTGTTTGCTGTTCTCACAGGCCAAGGCCAGGCCTGGTCCAGAGTGGGGCTCAGAGGACCTGCCTAGCGGGGACAGCGGACGCTCAGACACGCAAGCCTCCCTCGGGGGACATCAGTCTGTCCCCTTTGCTGGAATAAACCCTAACTGTGCATACGACAGCTCTCCGTGAGTCCCTTGAGCCCTTCTAGAGAAGTATCAAACCTGAGGGTGGTTTGGGGAAGCCGCTCAAAGTCCTAATTGGTGTCAGAAGTGAGGGTGGTCCCTGGGGACCATTGCCTATGACTCTGTAGCACCCCATCTTCTGGGTGCTGGTGATGTGGTTTTTGGGGGATGATGGGGTTCGGAGCCAATGGCCAAGAAAGAATTCTTGAAGACATCTTTGGTGCAAAAAGCTGACTTTACTAAGGCACAGGAACAGGGCCCGTGGGCAAGAAGAGCTGCGCTGGGGCTGTGCAGAGTGACTGCTTCTATGCTGTGGGGCTGCGGGAGGTAGAGTCAAGAGGAAGTTTCCTAAAGGGGTTTCCACATGCTAAAGAGGATTTACGGATTCCTGGAGGCCTAGCTACTGTTCAGCTAAGGGTATTTTTCCCTCTAGCAAAGCATTAGCATTAAGACAGTAGGGAGTTTCTAATTAGGTGATTGATGAGATATTTGTAAACTGATGGAGGCTGTCAGTGTAGCCATTTGTTTTCTATCCTTTCCTTTGTTCCTGGGCACCCGGGACCCTGCTGAACATTCCACACCCCGCATGTCCCACCTGAGGGAGGGGGTGTGCAGCTTGGGCTTGGCCCTCAGCCTGCCTTACGGTCCCTCTTCACTGGGTCATGCGGTGTGGGTGGTGTGGGTGAAGGCAGAATGTCCCACAGTGGGTGGGGCTGGGAGCACAGTCACTGCTGGGAGGTCCTCAGTCTGGGGCCTGGTGACCACCTGGCCACTCTGGCCACACGTGCTGTTTCTAACTCAGAGGCACATTTACTGACCACTGCAGTGATGGGTCCCTGCTGCCGCTGCCGTGAGTCTTGCAAGTGGGATTCGGGGGGGCCACCCATCCTTCAGTTCTCCTTCTCACCCACCCCGGCCTCTCCCGAGAACACAGGTTCTCTGGTGCCCCGAGAGAAAGCCCCGGATTTCCAAGCCTGGGCCACTCAGGGGAGGAGGGGGGCACGGAAAGCTTGCTCTTCACATGGGGCTGCTCAGCTTCCAGACAGTTCTACTGGCTCAGCAGCCCCTCACTCCCCTCCCCGTGGTCTCTGCTTTTTACTCACTCCTCTCACCACACTCTATTTCCGATGGGTAGATCTGGACTGAAACCCCAAGCTGAGGCTAAATGTCACAGTTTTGGGAACCAAGTCCTTGCTAAAAAGAGGCTCCTAAGGATAGAATGTAGGATTCCAAGTACCAAAGTCACATGATTTTGTAGAAATACCACATTACTCTTTCCTTCATACGATGCCCTTTTGTCCATCACATCTGACAACAGAGACAAGTCGATATAACGTCATTAAGAACATCAAGCTGTTAAAAAAAGATGGGAATCCATATTTCCAGGTTGCATCGACATTCTGCATGTTCTTTCTCCCCCACCTCTTTAAAACTTAATTTCACAAAAAGAATATTTTCTTTCCGTAATTTATTGTAATATCTGCTTAACACACGTTCAAACGTTTCAGAATCATTGAGAAAAGGACAAAAACACGCAAGTGTGAATAACTGGGATTCAGCACGCGTGCTCAGAAACTGGTCACTTCGGATCTGAGGGAAGATGGGAAGGGATGTGCACTGCACATTTCACATGAGCCTCAGTGCAGACACTGAGCGGTTATGTGCATGTACCCACCACCTGTGAATGGTAGGAGATTTATAAAATGCTACATCTGGTTTTAAATATTACTAATCCCTTGAGGTGGATGGTGGCAATTAACCAGGCAAACGTGTGTTTCTAAAAACTGAAGCTTTGCAAAGTTCCCCCTGAGTCCCAAAGAAGCTTCCATGAAGCACATGGGAGCACAGAAAGGGCTGGAAGAGAGTGGATGCTATGAAGTGCTCCTTAAGGACTTGGTTTGGACCAAGGCTGTTGAGAACCTACTTCGTGGGGGATGGGGAGGCACCTGGGTGGCTCAGTCGGTTAAGTGTCTGACTTTGTCTTAGGTCGTGATCTCACGGTTCATGAGTTCAAGCCCTGCACTGGGCTCTGTGCTGTCAATGGTGAGCCCACTTCAGATTCTCTGTCCCCCTCCTTCTGCCCCTTCCCTGCACACTCTCTCTAAAATAAATAAGCATTAAGAAAAAAGAACCTATTTTGTGGAAGGTCCTAAGTGTGACTTCTTAGAGGAGCCCCAAGAACTAGGAGACACGGTTCATGTCCTCGAACTGCTGAAAATATAATAGGAAGGGTTTCCATAAAAAAAGGAGAAATAACTGTCTATGAAGAAAACAGAGCTTACTGGCTGTCATTGACGTTGGTGCAAATGACACCGGGGAAGATACAGGTAGGTGTCAGTAGTTGGCACACTTAAATCTATTCATTCTCCTCTTCGTAGAGAACTTGGAATTCTTACCACGTGGTGTGGGTTGAATTATGTTCTCTCTCAAAACAAGGTATGTCCAAGCCCTCATCCTTGGTGCCTTAGAATATGACCTTATTTGGAACTGGGGTGTTTATAGAGGAAACCAAGTTAAAATGAGGTCCTTTGGGTGGGCCGTAATCCAATATGATGGGCATCCTTATAAAACTGGGGAGTTTAGACACACGCACGCCCTGGGGAGAAGGCCAACGTGAAGGTGAAGGCAGTGATGGGTGACACACCCAGGCAAGCCCCAGAGGCCGGGGCAGAGGCCTAGGGTCCATGCTCTCTCACGGTCTCAGAAGGAACAGACCCTTCTCCACCTCCGTCTAGGATTTCCGGCTTCCAGAATTGTGAGGCCACATGTTTCTGTTGTTTAAGCCACCTGGGATTGAGGTACTTTGTGATGACAGCCCGGTGAATGAACATACCATGTGACAGGGACAGTGTGTGTGTGTGTGTGTGTGTGTATGAAATCATTAGTGTTCACAATAGCCCTCTGAAGAGGGTGTGATTATCATCATTCCATTTCACAGATTAGGACACTAAGGCCAGGAAGAAGGGTCAGTGTCTTGCTGTAGGCTAGTATGGGATACACATAAGATTTTGCTCTGTGCCTTCCTCCCTGCACGGCCTCTCAACTAGCCTTATGGAGGAAGGGAGTGCTCTCCAGGCGAGACGTGATGAGCAAGGAAGAGGATACACCTGCCGTGGCTCATTGCAAGGCAGCAATTAGGGAAGGGCCAGTAAGAGTTAATACAACAAGGTGGGGGGCACGCAGTCAGTTAAACATCTGACTTCGTCTCAGGTCATGATCTCATGGTTAATGGGTTCAGGCCCCACGTCAGGCTCTGTGCTGACAGCCAGCTCAGAGCCTGGAGCCTGTTTCAGATTCTGTGTCTCCCTCTCTCTAACCCTCCCCTGCTCACGCTGTCTCTCTCTCTCTCTCAGAAAAATAAATAAAAGCATTAAAAAAAATAAAAATAAACATTTAAAAAATTTTAATAAAAAGAAAAAGGATAATGATAATAATAGTAATCGTAGGGTTGTCATAAGAGGAGTTAGAATCACACGTTTTGTACATTGACTGCAGCCTGGTGCCCACCCAGCTTTCCATCCTCCTTGCCATGTTTTGTAGATTTCAGAGAAAGGGGGCGCATTCTTTGGCACATCCACCAGGGGTCGCCACTGCCCGCGGTACCGAGTCCCTGGCAGGACCATGCTGGCCTCTGCCCCTGCCCTCCAGCAGCCCCCTCTGTGTTGCCCCTCTCCGCTTTCAGGAAGAGGCCTGAAGCTCCTGTCACCCAGTCCCTCAACTCTACAGTTCCATTTGTCTTCCTGACGTAGGAACAAGAAGTTCCTGAATTATCCAGGCCGGATCACTTCCACCCCCACTTGCCAAGGGGAAGGTCCTTCTCCAGGGATTTCAGATCATTATGTCAGCATATTTTTCAGCCCCAAACAATCTCCTGCTGCAGGTATTTACCATGTCCTGCTTTACGAGGGTCAGGTGAGGTCATGGGCGGGGAAGCAAGGCATAAATATCCGGGACAGCTGTAGTGAGCTTCAGGGCCCGGGGCCCCACAGAGTCTTCCCTGTCAGAACACCTTTCTGGAATAATTGCAGTTTCTGAACAGGAATGCAACATTTCCATGTTCATGGGCCTGAGCAGATGTGGCCTGGGGGAGAGGCCAGTAGGCACCGTGGCTAACCGTATGGGGCAGCCACTCCTGAAGCTCAGCCCAGTCTCTTGGTCCTTAACATGGGCTCAGTATAGCCAGATATTCTGATTTTTCAAGAGCATCTGAAAATGCACACGAAATTCCACACGAAATATCCAAAATTTTCAGCATTTCTTAGTTGGTGATGATGTTCCCCCCTCCCCCCCCCCCAAAGTTAGCGTGAGCCAATCGAAACATCCACAAGACGGTCTTGGTCTGTGGGAGCCATTTTGCAGCCTTTGATGGAGTCTTGTTGGAGAGCCTGGTCAGCAAATACCACGTGACATTCACCAGGGGGATGACCTGAATTTTAAGCATTCTAGGTGCTGTTTGGTCCTCAGTGGCCAGGGATGAATGAGGACTCCAGGCTTCCCCTATGGGGAGGTGGAAGGGGGTGCCTTTGGTTGTCTTCCCTAAGACCTGAGACTAACTGATGACCTAGAGATGTGAAAGTCCTATTCAGTCCCTGTTCCCTGAGCTGTCCATCTTCACTCCTCCTGAGAGACCCTTTTAACCCAATCAGAGCATCTGCACTGGGCTCTTCCTTTTAACCCAATCAGAGCATCTGCACTGGGCTCTTCCAGACAATGAGCATCACACTCCTCCCTCTGTCACCACGATGGCATTTCTGAGGGTACACACACAGAGGGCACTCCCCAATGTTCCCAAGAAGCATCTACTGCTAACTGCACATGAGTGGTCCAACACTCCCTGGAAAGGTCAACCCCATGATGCCCATGGATGGTGCAAATGGTTCTTCTGAATGGACGGATGGAGGGCTTGTCTTTGCAGCCCCAATGATGGGAGCCAGAGGCTAGGGCTGGAAGGAAAGAGTGGCCCTGGGGGTTCAGTTGGAAAGTCCTGATGCTCAGCTCTTCACACCCACTCAGTGAGTGTGATCACGGCTGCGGGATGGAAATAGATGTGCTTGGCAGAGGACCTCTTAAGGTGCTGAAATGGAATTTCACATGCCGGGCTGATATCTGTATGCAACAAGAAGCCAGAAGCTCTGCTCCCCGCACCCCCCATCCCTGCCATGTGTATCCGGGGACCAGGCTTCTTGTGGAGGTTCCAGATTATTCTTGTTTCTGACCCTAAGCAGGCAGTCTGATGGAGCTCCACAGGAGGTGACCCATCTCGCTCATTTGAGAAGCATTAAAGGGTGAGACGCTGAATGTAGCTATTCCACATCCCCTGCCCCAGGCTTAACGTTTATGGAATGTAACAAAGTCAGATATTAACAAAGATGATGCAGCTGAGGGCAAAATAATTTGGGTTTTCTCTCTGTAGCTCCCCAAAGAACTGACCACACACAGACACATGTGTTCTTGCGCGCGCGTGCACACACACACACGCACATACACACACACACACAGTTGTCTGAAACAGATGACGTTTATCAGAGCAACATTTGCCATGATTCAGAAATTTGATATACACTCAAGAGAAAGCTCTTCCCCTTTGCCCCTACTGAGGGGTGAAGTAACCACAGAGTTGGAGGTATAGCCTCCTTGTGGGAAGTGGCCTGTGCCTCCGGTGCGGGGAGAAACGCGCAAAGCTTGCCCCCGAGGTTTCTTTCTGATGATGCGAGGCATGGATCTGAGTGGAGCACTTCCGGAGGGGAGCTGAACTAGTGATTTTCGCTCTGTTCTCATCAGCCAAAACTCTGATCTTGTTTCTCCTCTTCTTTTTTCCAAGTTAGCAAGAGGCTCTCTTCTCTCTTCCCTCCCCCCTGCAGTGGCCTTAGCTGCGAGTTCCCAAAGAACCCAGGGCTGGACCGGGTACCTGCCTTAGGCGGTCACTGTGCAGGAGAGCCTCTGCTATGATGGGCGTGTTTTGTATTTGTAAGGTCCAATACAGTAGCCACTAGGCACACATGGCTATCGAGCCCTTGAAATGTGGCCAATGCAACTGAAATTTTCTTTTAATATCCTTACCTTTAAGTAGCCACATGGGACTCATAGCTATCATATTGGGGAGCACAGCTTCAGATTCTCGCCACAAGCTTATAAGTGCTGGTGTTATTCACCCATTTTACAAATAAAGAAACCAAGTCTCTGAGGGATTAAATAACTTGCCTGGAATCACAGAATTAGCTCTAACCACAGTCGTAAGCCTTCATGTTTGGGGGAAGATTGCTTGGGACGCTTCATCCTCAGCTCTCCCTCCTCCCCTGTGGCCCTGGCTTGGGTGTGCAAATGAAGGTGTGTTTATGCATGCCTAAGTTTGTCTAGTCCTTCTTTTCTCTTCCCTTCCTGTAAAAAATATCTGTTTCTGATAACTGAGGAGACTGGTGGGGGGAATTCTGGGAAAACATAAAAAGAAAAGTAATTATAATTCCTTCAACTAGATAAAACCACTGTATACAATTGCATCAAAAAGAGTAAAACACCTAGAAACAAATTCAACCAAAGAGTTGAAAGACCAATACAGTGAAAACTGTACGACATTGATGAAAGAAATTAAAGACACGAATCAACGGAAAGATGCTCATGGGTTGGAAGAATTGACATTGTTAATATATGTTTTAAAACATTTTCATAAACACAGTTTCAGTGCAATCCTGATCAAAGTTCCAATGACATTTTCCCCAGATATAGAGCAAACAATCCTAAAATGTGCTTGGAATCACAACAGACCCCAGATACCCAAAGCAATCTTGAGAAAGAAGGACAGAGCTGGAGGCATCACACCCCCTCATTTCAAACTATATCACAAGGCTGTCGTAATCAAAACGGTATGGTACTGGCATAAAAACAGACACATGGATCAATGGAACAGAATAGAGAGCCCAGGAATAAAGACACTCACTATGGTCGATTAATTTATGACAAACGATCCAAGAATATGTACTGGGAAAAGGACAGCGTCTTCAATAAATGGTGTTTGGAATGCTGAACAGTTACACGCAAAAGATCGAAACTGGACCACTATCTTCTACCACACACAAAAGTAACTCAGAACGGGGCCCCTGGGTGGCTTAGTCGGTTAAGCGTCCGACTTTCTCTTAGGTCATGATATCGCGGTTTGTGGGTTCGAGCCCCGCATCGGGCTCTGTGCTGACTGCCAGCTCAGAGCCTGGAGCCTGTTTCAGTCTGTGACTCTCTCTCTCTCTGACCCTCCCCTGCTCACGCTCTCGCTCTCTCTCTCTCCTAGAAATAAATAAAACGTTAAAAAAATTTTAAAAAAAAAGTTAACTCAGAAGGATTAAAGACTTGAATGCAAACACCTGAAATGATAAAACTCCTGGAAGAAGACATAGGTGATAAGCTCCTGGTCAACAGTCTTGGTGCTGATTTTTTGGATCCATGACACCAAAAGCAAAGGCAACAAAAGCAAAAAGGGGGCGCCGGGGTGGCTCAGTCGGTTGAGCTTCCGACTCTTGATTTCGGCTCAGGTCATGATCTCACAGTTTGCGAGTTCAAGCCCTGAGTTCAGAGCCTGCTTGGGATTCTTTCTCTCTCCCTCTCTATCTCTCTGCTCCTCCTCTGTTTGTGCTCTCTCTGTCTCTTTTGAAATAAATAAATAAGCTTAAAAATTTTTTTAAAAATGAGCAGAGGATCTGAATAGACATTTTTCCAAAGAAGACATCCAGATGGCCAACAGGTACACGAAAAGATGTCACTCATCACTGGAAATGCAAATCAAAACCACAATGAGATACCACCTAACACCTGTTAGGATGGCTGTCATTCAAAAAGACAAGAAATAACAAGTATTGGTGAGAATGTGGAGGAAAGTGAACCCTCGTGCACTGTTGGGAATGCAAATTGGTGCAGCCACTATGAAAAACTGTATGAAGTTTTCTCAAAACAAAACAAAACAAAACAAAACAAAACAAAACAAAAAGACTGCCCTATGATCCTGCAATGCCAGTTCTAGGGATTTATCCAAAGCAACTGGAAACACTAACTCAAAAATATATCTGCACCCCCATGTTCACTGAAGCATTGTTCACAATGGCCAAGACCTGGAAACAATCTAAGTGTCCATCGACAAATGAACGGACAAAGAAGAGGTGGTATATATACACAATAGGGCATTATTCAACCATTTAAAAATAATGAAATCTTGCCATTTGTGATAACACGGACAGGACGCGAGGTCATCATCCTCAGGGAAATAGGTCAGACAGAAAGATAAACACTGTATGGTCTCGGTTATATGTGGAATCTAAGAAACAAAGACAAAGCCCAAGCTCACAGGGACAGAGAACAGACTGCTGATTGCCAGAGGCAGGGCATGGGGGGGGGGGGGAGGGGGACAGTGTGACAAGAAGGACAACCTTCCGGTTATACAATTTTATAACAAGCTTTCAGTTATAAAATGCCTTTTGTAGTTCATAAGGTTTATAACAAACTTCTAGTTAGAAAGCAAGTAAGTCGTGGGGATATAATGTATAGTGTGGTAACCACCACAGTTAACAACACTGTATTGTTGGAAAGTTGCTAAGGGAGCAGATCTTACAGGTTCTCATTGCAAACAGCACTAACGAAGTAGAAAACCCGCCATAAACTTTTGCCTGTTTCTTTTCGTGTATACACACACAAGCTCACAGACCAAAAGTAGATGAATATGTATAGTTTTTAATTTTTTAAATGTTTGTTTATTTTTGAGAGAAAGAGAGAGACAGACTGTCGGGGTGGGGGGGCAGGGAAGGGAGGCCTCACAGAGAGAGAAGGAGACACAGAATCCGAAGCAGGCTCTAGGCTCTGAGCTATCAGCATAGAGCCTGATGCAGGGCTTGAACTCACAAACTGCGAGACCATGACCTGAGCCGAAGTTGATGCTTAACTGACTGAGTCCCCCAGGTGCGCCTGTTAATATGTATATTTTTTATTTATTTATTTTTAATTTTTTTTAAATGTTTTATTTATTTCTAGGAGAGAGAGAGACAGACAGCGTCAGGGGAGGGTCAGACTGAAACAGGCTCCAGGCTCCGAGCTGGCAGTCAGCACAGAGCCGACCCGGGGCTCGAACCCACGAACCGTGAGATCATGACCTAAGCGAAAGTCGGACGCTTAACCGACTAAGCCACCCAGGTGCCCCAATATGTATATTTAAAAAAAATTTTTTTTAATGTTTTATTTATTTTTAGGAGAGAGAGAGAGACAACTTGAGCAGGGGAGGGTCAGAGAGAGAGGGAGTCACAGACTGAAGCAGGCTCCAGGCTCTGAGCCGGCAGTCAGCACAGAGCCCGACGCGGGGCTCGAATCCACCAACCGCGAGATCATGACCTAAGTGAAAGTCGGACGCTTAACCGACTAAGCCACCCAGGTGCCCCAATATGTATATTTTTTAAATTTAAGAGTCTTACTCCATTTTCCAAGTAGGTTTTTGGAAAGTGTATATGGATTTATACCCCAGCAGCAACGTGTGAGACTGTTTTCCTCCCTTAGAGCTTCATCAGATATTATCACTGTTTCTTTTATTAAATGAATTGAGAAAGCATGGTATCTTATTGCTTATATGTATCATTCTGTGTGTGTGTGTGTGTGTGTGTGTGTGTGTGTGTGTGTGTGTGCGCGAGTGCTGTGGCAAATGTCTCATATGCTTATTTATTATCTATGTACACATTTTTATAACTTTCTTTCATTGTCTTAGTATTTTTCATCTGGATTTGTGTGATATCCTGTTATTTTAAGGTTATGTAGTTTTTTTTTTATGGGGCGCCTGGGTGGCTTAGTCGGTTAAGCGTCCGACTTTCACTTAGGTCATGATCTCGCGGTTCGTGGGTTCCAGCCCCGCGTGGGGTTCTGTGCTGACTGCCAGCTCAGACCCTGGAGCCTGTTTCAGTCTGTGACTCCCTCTCTCTCTGACCCTCCCCTGCTCACGCTGTCTCTCTCTCTCCTAGAAATAAATAAAAACCTTAAAAAAAATTTAAGTTTATGTAGTTTTTAAAAAAAAACTATTTTGGGGGGGGTGTGCCTGGGTGGCTCAGTCGATTAAGCTTACAACTTGGTTTTGGCTCAGGTCATGATCTTGTATTTTGTGAATTCAAGGCCCACATTGGGCTCTGCATGGCAGCACAGACCCTGCTTGGGATTCTCTCTCTCTGCCCCTCCCCCACTTGTGCTGTCACTGTCTCTCTCAAAATAAATAAATAAACAAAAAAATTTAAAAACCTTTTTTTTTTCTTTTCTATTTTTTTCTATTTAAGGAGAGACAGTATGTGTACACAAGTTGGGGAGAGGGGCAGAAGGAAAGACAGAATCTTAAGCAGTCTCCATGCTCAGCACAGAGCCTGATGTGGGGCTTGATCCCACAGCCCTGGGATCACGATCCAAGCTGAAATGAAGAGCCAGACACTTAACAGACTGAGCCACCAGCTCCCCAAAGGTTATGTAGGTTTTGTGGGTCATGCTTGTGGCAAGTGCTTCCCTAACTCCTTTACCTTCTAATTTTTTATAAACTTTTTTTTACTAGTGTTTCATTATCAGCCGCTATTTTCCATCATGGCCGATCCCATTGGTTTCAAGCTTAAAGTCTTTCCTCTTCCATGGATGAGCTGGCCATCCTGTGTGTCTGATGCTTCTGCAGGAAAAACTGGGCACGCTTCCATTTCTCAGCCTCAGTTTGCAAGACCTGAGATGCAAGAGGCCATTTGATTTGGGGTAAAGCCTAAGGGAGGGCAAAGGGGTTCTATGCAGGGGGACTAAGGAGCCAGAGGGGAGGAGAGAACATGGGGCAAGGGAGTGGAGGGGGAAGGGAATTGCAGGAAAGAGCTGGTTGTGGGTATGGACAGAGGGAGGAGAGAGGGCCGGGAGTAGAATGAGGCTGTTTAGGAGCCCAGGTGACTGCCACCACATGAGCAGGCAAAGGGTTTGTATCTTGTTCATTCATGCAGGCATGCATGCATCCATCCATGCATCCAACCATGCATCCATCCATGCATGCATCCATCCATGCACGCATCCGTTAATGCATCCAACCATGTGTCCACCCATGCATCCAACCACGCATGCGTCCATGCATGCATCCATGAATACACGCATTCCTGCTTTCAGTGATCCCACACACCTGGTGTGCTGGGATGTACCAGGAGCACGGGCTGAACCAGGCCTAAGTGGGTCGAGATCATCCTCACGCCTGCATGCACAGGACAGGCGAATCCCTACAGGGACAGAGAGACAGCAGGTGAGGTCCCAAAACACGGGCAAAAAGCACAGGGCCTGCCCAGACACACTGCAGGCGCAACTGTGACAGCAGACAACTTAGTTTCATTTTCAAACTGAGTAGACAAGATACTGTGAGAAGTAACAAGAGAATTCCTAACTTCCTAACTTCAGTTCAAGCTCATATGTAGGGGTCAAGCCTCAGAAGACATTCTTTTTTTAACCGGCAAATGGGTTTTGGTTAATGGCCTGCACGGTGCTAGATTACAAAGTTTTTTTTTTTTCTTAGTTTTTTTACGCCAGTCTTTTACAAATACTTTATAAATTAAAATATTGCATCTAATTTTTATGTGCACAGTTAATTCATCTCAATGTCACACTGTAAGAACTAACTGATTTCCAGACAAACTTATCAATTGCTGAATTTAAAATATCTAGAGCTATGAACATTTTATCTAGTAATTAGAAAGTTATATTTTTCCTTACTGAACTTAAATCTGATAAGTTTAGAACCTCGCAATGTCTGAGATTAAATGATTATATCTCATCACTTTTACCTGTAGTTTACCTTGAATATTCAGTTCATAAGAAAATGTTTCTGATTTAATATAAGGTGAATAAAGACTATAAAATTATATAATTACAGTCCAATTTTTAAAAGGGATAATCATATATAAAAGATTAGTAAGTGTATTAAAATGTTAATAGATAAACAAAAGGAGATTTTCATTTTCTAATTTCAACCTTCTTATACATTCTTTACAATAAACAGATATCAGTTTTCTAATAAGCAACAAATATTTTTACTAAAACAGTTTCTGCTTAACTAGATTTTACAAAGTATTTTTTTAAAACATTTTGAATTCACTCCCACCTCACTTCACCTTAAAACCAGGATTTCTAGCTGCTTTGAAAATCAGGCAATCAGTGGCATCGAGCCGGCCTTTGCCCTCCTGGCTACGGAGACTGGAACAGTGAGGTGCCCTCTGGCGTCTCTTCTCGCATCAAGTGGTTCCCCCACTCTGCCCAACTCATGATGTGAAATTTCCCTTAATTTTCTTCTAAGCGAGGCCAGGATCATGTCTCTACCGCATACCCCAGCTCATGTCCAATTTTATTTTTGCCTTCATCATTTTACCATTGTGGTAAATAGAGATCACATAAAGTTTACCATTTTAACCTATTCTAAGTGTCCAATTCTGTGGCCTTTAAAGAAATACATTCACATCGGGCGGCTATTCCTCACCGCCCATCTCCCAAACCTTCTCATCTCACCTCTGCAACCCATAAACACTGACCCCCCTAGGCCCCAGGAACCTCTTTTCTACTTTGTCTCCAAGGATTGGGTTGCTCCAGGCACCTCATATAAGTAGGGCACATGGCACACACATTTCTGTGTCTGGCTTATTTCACTCAGCATATGTTTTCAAGGCTCATCCAGGGTAACCTCACTTTTTCCCTATCTTGCTGTATAGTAATGCCAGCTCCCTGAAGCTTTTTTTTTTTTTTTTTTGGCTGCTGGCTTCTTGTCCCAGCACTGCAATCCAGGCGGATCGAACTCTCCACTGGACCCCACAGACAAGGACACCCACCTAGTCATGGGCAGCCAGGCAGCTGTGAGAGTCCACGCAGAAAAAAAAGAGACATGCATTTACAGGCTGCTTTTTGCTTTATTTCTTTAACCTCCTAGGTGAGATGCTACTTTGTGACTTGCCACACTTGCCTCGGCTCTGTCCCTGTCGGGACCCGAAGCTGCGTCACTGCAAATGCCAGCAGCAACTGGTCCCAACCCTGCAGCTAGCAGCATCTGGTCGTTTGATTGATGCACGGTAACAACAGAAAGGAGTGGACAGGTGTGCCTGGGAGCACGAAGAGACGCAGGGATAATGTCGAGGTTGTCCTTGGGTTGGAAGCTGGCTAAGCCTTTCAGGGAGTATAGAGTCCTGGCAAGAGAAGCAGGTACATTTGAAATGCCTCGGGGAGGAAGTCATCAGAGTGAAGCTAGGCAAGACCTGAGATTAGCTCTGGTGACTCATGTGCCCAGGACAAAGGAGCAACCGGGCTTGTGTGCCACAGCTCGGATGGGGACCCAGAGCCCCAGCTGGCAGCTCCCTAGACCTGCGGCACTTTCCCCGCCTCCACGAGAGGGTTTCCTCCAAGCAGAGCACTTCTGGGGGATTCCCAGGCGAAGACACGGCAGCTGGAGCGTCTGTGTGGCATTAAAATCATGGAACTCCGAAGTGGGTAGGATGGGGTTGTTTGGTTCAGAAGGCGCTTGCTTGTGAGTGAGGCCCCGGAGGAGATATGGGCTGTTTGTCTTTGGGTCTTGGGCTGCCTCCAGCGTGACTGTGGCCAGAGATGGGGTGCAGGGAGCAGGTGGGGGAGGCGCTGAAGAGCAGGGGCTGTTGGTGATTTACAAAATTTGATATCCTATTTGAGTCCCTGGATTACAGGCTTAGAATTGCCACCTGAGCGTTCTCCCCTGGGGGATGTCTGTCCCTGAAAATCCCACTAAGACAAGCATATTTGTCAGCCTCCAGGACATAGAGGGCAGGCAGGGAATGAGGGTGTAGAGGAGCCTGTGTGCGATCCCTACCCGCTCAGTGTCTCATTTCTCCACCTTGTGCCCAAAGCCCCAAGTTCTAGTACATGAGGACACAGTGTTTGAGCTCTAGCGATGGGGGGTGGGGAGAGAAGTACCACAGTAAAAGAAGTGTAATCTCCTCCGGGTTTTGGGGCCACAGACTGGGGGAAAACCTCCCATTCCTCCCAGCCAGGATGCAGCCATGTTTCTCCACAGGTGCCTGGTTAGCTCCAATCTGGGGTGAGAAGCAGATATTCTGGTTGACGGAAGGAGAAAAGCATCACAAATTTCATATTTCAAAGTGTCGGGCTCACAGCTCTGTGTGTCACCCCGAGCTGCAGACGGAATCTTTCCAATAAAAATGTGGTGTGGGTTCCATGGTGGAATCCTCAAGACAGCCTTTGAGAGAGGTGCTACCATGACACCCATCTTACAAGTAGCTACCTTGAGTCCAGCTCAGAGACCCAGAATGGCCTGTGTGAAGGTACCACGGTTATAAAAGGCAGAACGAGGAGGGAAACCCTGGGTTTCACACCTCAAGTTCCAAACTTGGTTTTTCAACGGCTCGTATGCTGGTGACACATTGCTACATCTCCACCTATCTGTGCCTGTGACATTTCTCTGTTGTCACTTCCCTGCCCCCATCCTACTCGTGTTCTCTGTCTGTCCTCTGCCCATCTGCCTCTGCGCCCCATACAAAAGGTAGAAGCTGCTGGAAGGAAGGGCAGGTGCAGGCCCAGGGTCAGGGGCGTGAACGCCAGTGGAGGGTGGCTCGTGGTTGTGATAGCCGCCTGCACTCTCTCAGAAGGCACTGCCAAAAGCACTTGACATTGTTAATTGATTAGATTGATTGTCAAGTTATTCATTCCCATGAGGAAGGTAGTGCTGCTAGCTCTGTTTTACCCAGAAGGGACCCAAAGCTCAGGGCTGGGGGAGGGGCAGGGAGTAGATGGAGCCCAGGGCCACTTTCTCCAAGGGGAGAAACATCCTTGGAATATCAGCGTGTCCTGGGGATCTCAGGAATTCTCCACCACTTCTATTTGATCAAGCTTATTCAGTTCACATTCCATTCTGCAGCTATCATTCCTTTTGCTGCTGGTTTTTAATGGAGATGCGTGAATCTTGATGAATATTTTTTTCAAGAATTTTTACCCAGATCAAGATGTGGAACACTTCTATCACCACAGAAACTTTCCCAGGGCCACTTTGCGGTCTTTTAAAAAATTATTTTTAGCAGTTTCAACACCCAGCCTTTATTCTAATGATACTTGGCAATTGATAGGTTTCCGTTGACTAAAAGTGTAGATTCTGAAGCTGTTGCTTTTCAAACAGAGTATTTGCGGAGCCTTAAGAGTTTGTGAGTAGATTCTCAGGATCCTGACCAAGACTCTTCCTTTAAGGGGTGCTGGGGTGGCTCAGTCGGTTGAGCGTCTGACTTCGTTCAGCTCAGGGCATGAGCTCAGGGTTCACGAGTTCAGACCCTGCCGTCCAGCTCACTGCTGTCAGCACGGAGTCCACTTCGGATCCTCTGTCTCTGCACTTCTGTTCACGCTCTGTCTCTCAAAAATAAACATTAAAAAGAAGAAGAAGAAGAAGACTCTCTCTTTAAAATGGTTCAAAGTTTACTCAGGATTGGAGAAGCTGGAGGCCTGGATCTTCTCCGCCCTACTGCCAGGGCGTCCGCACCTCAGCACCACTGACATTTGGGGAAAGATCATTCTTTACCGTTGGGGCCGCCCTGTGCCTTATAGGATGTTTAACTCCCTGGCCTCTGCCTGCTCGATGCCCATAGCAGCCCATCCCCCAAGTTGTGACAAATACAAATGTCTCCAGACAGGACATCGCCGCTGGTTGAGACGCACAGTCCTGCTCAGACAGGCTTAGTTCTGGAGAAACTAAAGATCTTGTAATAAATCAGACTGAGGCTTCTATAATGATAAATAATAACAATAATAAAAATAATAAGGGAGGAGGAGGCTGGGTTTGGCAGGGCAGGTGGGCGTGAGAGGCACTTGAGGGCAGACGTGAGAGGCACTTGAGGGCAGACGTGAGAGGCACTTGAGTGCAGACGGCTACATGGGCTCCAGGAGGAGAGGGTCCCAGCCTGCTCACTGCCAGCTCCCACCTTGGAGGAAGCCCTTTGTCTCCTTGTCAGTCAGGCCCCAGGCAGAGTGCAAAAAAGCTCTTCAGGGACAGCCTGTAGGCACGAGGCACCGAGGCACCATTTGGGAGCCAGAAGAGAAGCCCAGAGGTGCTGAGGGAGGCTTGGAAAAACGGGTCACCTGACCCTGGGCACTGTCCTCAAATCCCTGCGAGAGCCACAACTCCAGGCACCTTTAACCCTGGATTGATCCTTTCTCCTCCCCACCCCCCTGCCCCCGACCCGACAACTGGCACATTGGAGGATTCTTACTTAAGCTCTTCTGCTCTTCTTCAATGAGGCCACTCCTGTCCTGGTCCAGGCTGTCATAAATGCTTTCCTGATAACATCAGAGTTCTTTCTGGATAAGCCCACCTGGGAGGAGCAGGCCTTGTGGTTGAAACTCCCAGTTTCTGAGAGACACAGAGACCCCTAAAGGGTTTTTTCTTTTGTTTTTATTTACTTCTTTTTCTTTTTTTTTTTTAACGTTTATTTATTTTTGAGACAGAGAGAGACAGAGCATGAGCTGGGGAGGGGCAGAGAGAGAGGGAGACATAGAATCTGAAACAGGCTTCAGGTTCTGAGCTGTCAGCACAGATCCCGATGCAGGGCTCGAACCCACAGACCGCGAGATCATGACCTGAGCCGAAGTTGGATGCTTAACCAACCGAGCCACCCAGGTGCCCCATTTTTTTGTTTTTAACTTCCAATGTGGTCCAACCTAAATTAGCGCCATCTGCCTGAAAGTTCCTCATAGGCGAGTTACAGCTGTGTATGCCCACGTGCGTGTGTTTACGAAGGTGAAATTTACTTGACATTAACCATTTTAAAGTGAACACTTCAGTGGCATCAAGCACGTTCACAATGTTGCACAACCACCACCTCTGTCCAAAGCGTGTTCATCACTCCAAAAGGAAGCCCCATATGAGTAAGACATTGCTCCCCATAACCTCCCCCGCCCCGTCCCTTCTAACAAACACCAACCTTCTTTCTGTCTCTCTGGATTTCCCTACTCTGAATATTTCATGCAAATGGGATTGTACAGTATTTGTCCTTTTGTGTCTGGCTTATTTCACCGAGCATAATGTTGTCAAGATTCATCCGTTTTAGCAGGTGCCAGTATTTCATTCCTTATCGTGGCTACTTAATACTCCGTGGTGTGTATATGCCATGTTTTCTGTATTCATTAGGCCAACGGTAAGCATTTGAGTTGTCTACCTTTGAGCTATTGTGAATAATGTTGCTCTGATCATTTGTGTATAAGTGTTTGAGTACCAGGGCCGCTGGGTGGCCCCGTGGGTTGAGAGTCTGACTTTGGTTCAATTCATGGTTTCACAGTTCGTGGGTTCGAGTTCTGCATTGGGCTCTGTGCTAACAGTTTGGAGCCTGGAGCCTGCTTCAGATTCTGTGTCTCCCTTTCTCTCTCTGTGCATTCCCCTGCTTGTGCTCTGTCTGTCTCTCTCTCAAAAATCAATAAATACTAAAAAAATTAAAGAAAAAACAGACATTTGAGTGTCTATTGTCAATTCTTTTGGTTATATAGCTAGAAGTAGAGTTGCTGGATCATAGGGTGATTCTATGTTTAACTTTTTGGAGCCACCATATTGTTTTCCACAGCGGTAGCACCATGCTAAGTTCCCACCAGCAATGCACAAATGTTCCTAGTTCCATATTGCCAACACCTGTTTGTTTTTAATTTCTGGCCATCCTAGTGGTATATGAAGGGATTTGGTGTTTTTTTGTTTTTTTTTTTAACTTTAAACTCTATGCCCAATATGGGTCTCAAACTCACAACCCTGAGATCAAGAGTCACATGCTCTACTGACTGCCCAGCCAGATGCCCTGAGGCACTGGGGGTTTTATAGGATGTATATGGCATATTTTAATATATGTTTTTTTTAATTTCTGAGAGAGAGAGAAAGAGTGAGCAGGGGAGGATCAGAGAGAGAGTGAGACACAGAATCCGAAGCAGGCTCCAGGCTCTGAGCTGTCAGCACAGAGTCCGAAGCTGGGCTCAAACCCACGAACCACGAGATCATGACCTGAGCCGAAGTCGGAGGCTTAACCGACTGAGCCACCCAGGCGCACTGCATATAGCATATTTTAATTAAGGAAATCAAATAGCCTCTTCTAGAAAATTCAAAGTATCTATGATTAGAAACGGTTATCACAAATATACTTCAAATTTTGTTTTAATATTTATTTTTGAGAGACAGAGACAGAGACAGAGACAGAGTGTAAGCAGGGGAGGGGCTGAGAGAGAGGGAGACACAGAATCTGAAGCAGGCTCCAGGCTCTGAGCTGTCAGCACAGAGCCCGACACAGGGCCCAGACCCACAGATTGCAAGATCATGATCTGAGCTGAAGTCGGATGCTTAACTGACTGTGCCACCCAGTCGCCCTTCGAATAGACTTTTTAAATTTATATGTTATCTCCAGGCATGATTGGATGTTAATGGCAACTCAAACAAAGCAATACTTCAGATTTACACACCTGGCCACAGATAGCAAAGGAATGCCCTCATTTCCTTCCCCCGATTATAAACTTTCTCTAATTCACAAAGAGGCCTCAGTTAAAGATGTCAACATTAATAACAGTAATGTCTAGAATTTATTGAGTGTTTGACCACATGTCAGATCCTGGGCATCTATTGTATGAAACAGCTTCCATTTTTATCTTCTTTTTACAAATGAATTCCCTAAAGCTAAATAGCTATTAAATGGGCATTAAATGGCTATTTGGTAAGTGGCCAAGCAGAAGCTGAACCTGGGAAGTCTGAGCCCAGGGACTGCACTTAACCATGACCCTGTGCTGTCTCTTGAGGCATTCTGTTCCCTTACATCCCAGATGCTCCAGGAAGAGCTGGGAGCAGAAGCTAGGTGTCTGAAGCCTAGTAATGGCCTTGGATAAACCCATCCCCCTTTGAGCCTCACTTCCCTTATGTGAAAGGAAGAGGACTGGACTGAGGTATCCTCTCTGGTGCCCCAGGACTCTCCCCATTTGGGGAAGAGATCAGAGCCCATCACCTCTGCAGCTGGACAGAAGAACACTGATGTCCTTTGGGGAGTAGAGTTGGTTATCGCCATGGCCAGACTAAGAAGTAAGACACAAGAGTAAGTCTCTTTGTCCTGGAGTGCCCACTCTCCCTCTACTGACACTTGAAACCAAACCAAGACTGAGAGGTTGGGATCTGGCGATGAGGGAAGTGTCCTCAGAAACGGGCATAGGAAGGGAGGGAAGGAGGACCCTTGTTCTGGGCCTGTCTCTGTGCTGACCCATCCACACACATGGTCTGGGGACAGGAAATGCACTCTTGGTCTCCATTCCAGGGGCTGATTGCCCTGGGTGCCCCACAGACTCTGCATCCATCCCAGCTCCAAGCCTGGAATCTGTAACTTCTGGTTGGCAACTGTAGGTCCTGTTTAATCAAGAAAAGTGGATCCCTGGACCTCACCGCCACCACGCTGAGCTCATGCTTTGGAAGTAGGTGTTAGGTTTGCAGTCATGGAGGATGGCAAGGAAAAGCCTTTTTGCCTTGTCATTATGACTCTTTTCAAAGGAAGCCAGAAATAGCCATGCTGGGAAGGGGATTCTGTCTGGGAATGGTAAGGCGCCCCCCCTCCCCCATACACACACACACAAGGAGGAAGGTCTCAATGAACGTGTCAGAGAACTTACAAAGCCCTCTGTGCTCGGCTGGGACAAGCTTTCTCTTCTACCATGAACAAACACATACCCCAGGAAGGCAGAATGGACTCAATAAAAACAGGTGGCTGGGGGGCGCCTGGGTGGCTCAGCCAGTTACGTCTGATTTCAGCTCAGGTCATGATCTCATGGCTTGTGAATTCAAGCCCTTCGTCAAGCTCTGTGCTGACAGCTCAGAGCTTAGATTCTGCTTTGGATTCTGTCTTCCTATCTCTCTGCCCCTGCCCTGTGCATAATCTATCTCCATCTCTCCCTCTCAAAAATAAATAAGAAAACATTTTTAAAAAGTTTTTAAGTAGATGAGTGGGGTACAGGATGCGGGTCTGGGGTGGGTCCCCACCCCTCACCGGAACTACTTCAGATAAGTCTTGTGTGTGATGTCTCAAATTTTTATATGGAGAGGGTATTATGTATATTACTTGGGTGATTAAATTTTAATTTTTAAAAAGCCACTTAGTTGGAAATCACCATGGTTTTTCTCCTGCAGCGCTGGGAAGCATCCTGATCTGCATGTCACTGTGTTCTCAAATTCAGGTCTTCCTTCTCTGTTTGATTTTCTCCATAAACATTATGACTTTGAAATTATCTTTGGTGTTGGTTTACTTTTGGGGGAAGTCTGTCTCCACTTATTAGAACGTAACCACAACACCCTGTAGAAATTACTCTGCACCAGGCATCAGTTTAAGTGCTTTGTATATAAATTAAACCATGTAAATATCACAACAGAACCCCCCCCACCCCCACCAAGGAAGGAATATTCCATTAATATCTCCATCTTACAGGGGCACCTGGGTGGCTCTGTCAATTAAGTATCTGACTTCGGCTCAGGTCATGATCTCGTGGTTCATGGGTTTGAGCCCCACGTCGTGCTCTGTACTGACAGCTCAGAGCCTGGAGTCTACTTTGGATTCTGTGTCTCCCTCACTCTCTGCTCCTCCCTCCCTCTCTCCCTCTCTCTTTCTCAGAAATAAATAAACATTAAAAGAAATCTATCCCCATCTTACAGATGAGGACACTGCCGCACACAGGTAAAATGATCTGTCCAAGGTCACAGGGCCAGGAGTTAAAGTCTGTCACCGACTCTGGGAACTGGCTCTTCACCACCAGCCACGGTGTCACGGGAACCAGCTCGCTGGTCCTAAAGACAGATTGTGGAGCTTAGTGGGGCGCCTGGGTGGCTCCGTCGGTTAAGCATCCAACTGCGACCCAGGTCATGATCTCACGGTTTGTGGCTTAAGCCCCACGTCGGGCTCAGTGCTGACAGCTAGCTCAGAGCCTGGAGACTGTTTCGGATTCTGTGTCTCCCTCTTTCTCTCTGACCCTCCCCTACTCATGCTGTCTCTCTCTCAGAAATAAATAAAAAACATTAAAAAAATTTTTTTGAAAGATCTTGGAGCCCAGTGATCTTTCAGGGTGGATTTGGTGATGGCCCGGTGGGCACATGGTGCTGAGGAGAGAAGAGAAGCAGTTGTGACCCTGTGTGAGGCATGCGCAGGTGCTCTTCCTATCTGCTTATCCCTAGGGTCTGATCTGAAAGAGGTTTCTGAGCCCCTAGGAGCCAGCCGCCCAGAGGTGCTCCCGGGTACTCCTGGCCTCTGGGCTGTTCAGGAAGCAGGGTGTTTGCCCCCTGTGCAGTTCTCACTTTTTTAAAATGATTTTTTAAATGTCTATTTATTTTTGAGAGAGAGAGAGTGAGCATGTAAGCAGGGGACAGGCAGAGAGAGGGGGACAGAGAATCTGTGCTGACACCAGACAGCCTGCTGCAGGGCTCGAACTCACCAACAGCGAAATCACGACCTGAGCCAAAGTCGGATGCTCTCAATCATCTGAGCCACTCAGGTGCCTCTGGATTTCCCATTTTATACACCCTAAACTGAGTCCATATAGTACGGACGGACCCCAGCCCTGGCATCCACATAGGGCCAGTATCAAATGAATCCTCCGAATGGCCACCTCTTGCTATTTTTATCTTGAGATAATGCATATGATATTTGCAAACGGAACAAGATAAATGGCTAAATCTGGAGAAGGTGCTCTGCCAGATCGAATTTCCTACGCTTTAAGCAGAAAGTTTAAGCTTCTCCAGCCCAGGGCCAAGAGAAAGACAAGCGCTGGGCTGTGCCCTAGGACACAGGGTAAGCCAAGCTGACGGGCAGGGAGCAGAAGGGAGTGAAGAGATACTGAAATGTGCTAACCTGTCCCTGCTGTGTCCTGACAGTGCCGGCGACAAGGCCCACCTGGCGAGTGTCTGGAGCAGAAATTAACCCTGCCCCGTGCAGCTCAGCTTCTGTTTTAGAGCAAATGGACAGGAGTGCTGTTGGCTCAGCTGTTTGACACAGGGAAAGAAGATGGGACTCCCCACTTTGTTCCCTTCTCATCAGAGAAAGGGCCCCAGTCTCCTGAGCACCCAGGGATGCAGGCCAGTGTCTGCCCCCAAAGCTACTCATGGACCTTCGGGTTGGGAGATTTTCAGATTTCTTCCACATATATGAAGGGAGTCTTGGGCCTTTTTTTTTTTTTTTTTTTTTTTAGTTTGATAGCTTTTTGGCTTTATGTTTTCAGTTTCAATTTTTTTAATTAAAAAAATTTTTTTAATGTTTTATTTATTTTTGAGAGAGAGATAGAGGCAGTGTGAGCAGGGGAGGGTCAGAGAGAGAGGGAGACACAGAATCCGCAACAGGCTTCAGGCTCTGAGCTAGCTGTCAGCACAGAGCCCAACATGGGGCTCGAACTCATGAACCGTGGGATCATGACCTGAGCTGAAGTCGGATGCTTAACCAACTGAGCCACCCAGGCACCCCAATTTTTTAATTTTTAAATTGCATTAAAACACACAAACTGTAAAATTTACCATCTGAACCATTTTTTAAAGTTTATTTATTTTGAAAGAGAGAGAGAAAGTGTGAGTGGGGGAGGGACTCAGGGCTCAATATCATAAACCTTGGAGCCTGGAGCCTGCTTGGGATTCTCTCTCTCTCTCTCTCTCTCTCTTTCTCTCCCTTTCCCTTTGCCCCTCTCCCCAGCTCACACGCATGCTCTCTCTCTCTCTTTCTCTAAAATAAAATTAAGGGGCATCTGGGTGGCTCAGTCAGTTAAGCATCTGATTCTTGATTTTGGCTCAGGTCATGATCTTGCAGTTTGTGAGATCAAGCCCGACGTGGGGCTCTATGCTGAGAGTGCGGAGCCTGCTTAGGATTCTCTTTCTTGCTCTCTCCCTGCCCCCCCATAAATAAACAATCTTTAAAAAAAAAAAAAAGCACAGCTCAGGGGTATTAACCACACTCACACCGCTGTGCAGCTATCACCACTGTCCGCCCCCACAACTCTGGTAAACCTGAGACTGCACCTGTTAAAATAGAACTCCCGGGTCTTCCCTGCCCCCACGCCCGTACCAACCAGCATTCGTTCTTCTTTCCGTCTTTACGTTTCTCCAGGTACCTCATATGAGTGAAATAATAGAGTATTTGTCTTCTTGTGACTGCAGGTGCCAGGATGCCCCTCCTCCTTCAGGCTGAATAATAGCCCATTGTATGGACAGACCGCACTCTGCTTGTCGGTTCTTGGGTGGGTGGATGCTTGCTTTGCTTCCGCGCTGTGGCTCTTGTGAATAGCGTTGCTGTGAACGCGGTGTACAAATATCCCCCCCAGGGCCCCTGCTTTCGGTTCTTTGGAGTATGTTCCTGGAAGCAGAGTTCCTGGATCATATGTGGTCATTCTATTTTTAATTTTTTGAGGAACCACCGTACTGTTTTCCATAATGGCTGGTTTTGTTTATTTATTTACTTTTATTATGTTTGTTTATTTTTGAGAGACAGAGCGCCAGTTGGGGAGGGACAGAGAGAGAGGGAGACACAGAATCTGAAGCAGGCTCCAGGCTCTGAGCTGTCAGTGCAGAGCCTGACGGGGGGCTAAAACTCGCAAACCACAAGATCGTGACCTGAGCAGAAGTCGGATGGTTTAGCCGACTGAGCCACCCAGGAGCCCCTCACTGTGGTTTTGATTTGCGTTGGTTTATGATTAGTGACGTTGAGCATTGGTCATTTGTATGTCTTCTTTGGGGAAGTGTCTGTTCACCTCCTTTGTCCATGTTCAATCAGGTCGTTTGGGCGTTTGGCCCTCATTGTTACTGAGTTGTAGGAGTTCTTTATGTATTCTGGATATTAACCCCTTATCAGGTACATGATTTGCAAATATTTCCCTCCATTCCATAGGTTGCCTTTTCACTCTGGTGCACAGAAGTTTGTTTTAATTTTGCAGTGGTCCGATTTAATTATATTTTCCCTTCGCTGCCTTTGGTTGTGTTTGATTTGTAAAAAAGCCATTTTCTTGGAAACCGCCATGGTTATTCTCCTGCAGTGCTTTGCGAAGTTCTGACATACATGTCAGTGTGTCTTCCTAGGAAGACCTTTCTTCCAAGTGAATTCCACTGGTCTGCTTCTGTCCATCCTGGGAGACAGTCAGTGGCTGCACCGAAGGTACCAGTCCATATACAAGCTCTGCCACTAAGGGGGCGGTTTGCCTGCAACCCCCACCACCACCCCGTGGCCCACATGGATCCTGAAATCCCCCAGTTAATCACCATTCTGGGTTAGGACCCCTTGGAGAAAGGCAGCCTGTTCCTAGGACCACGGCTCTTGGACCCCCCTCAGGGATGAAGTTCTGGGAGATGGGCTTCCCATGAATGTTGGGGCTCCAGGAAAGGCCTCTTGATCCCTCTCTTCTGGCTCTCGCTTCTGGGCTCACGGTTCTCCACATGCACATTCTGAGGGGAACTTCAAAATAACTCGTTTTGGCCATTCTTTTCCATTCTGGCACTTAATCATTTTCTGCCATAGACCGAATCTATTTTGAACTGCCTTTTTTTGTCTGCTTGCTTCATACATGTGGCCTCCTGTGGGTTCCACGGCGGAGATGCTTCATCCCCTGGCTCATTCTCGGAAACAGAGCCAGCCACGTGGGGAGAGCCGCTCTCAGGCACAGATGGTGCCCGTGGCGGAGATGACAGCGCTCCGGCTCCCTTCCACCTGCACCGTGGGACCAAGGCCAGCTTCCCGGCCAGCCTTCCAAATCTGAACGAGGTGACCGCTAAGTTCCTTTTAGAGCCCCTCACCCTCAGCCCTGGACCTTGAGAACACAACCCACAGTTGTTTTCCATTCCCTGGGCTGGGATTTTGGTGCTTTGTAGACTGGTATCTCTTTACGTTCGGATTGCTGTACACTCCCACTCAGTGATGTGGCCAGCTGGGTGGGGGCGGGGGTGGGAGCGGGGGCTTCAGGAACAAGAGCCATGTGCTCTCTCTGGTCGGGTCCTGAAATGCTGGGGAGGGGACAGGATCCGGGGAGCTGGACAGTCATGCAGACTCAAGGACGTTTGCTGTAAATTCACCAGGGCCATCCACGAGCACTTCTGGGCGACCCTGGGGTCCTATCACTCCCTCACACTCTGCAATGACTATTTTAACCTCTGCCTCCAATTCCTATCCCCTCCTACTCAGCCAGGGACTTTGCCTCCCACTTCACAAAGGTGGTAGAACCTTCAACCAGAAACTTCCAATACCCCTCCCCCAAACACAGACTGCCCTCAGCCCCACCCTCCCCTTTATGTGCTCTGCTGTCTGAGCATGCTCCCCACCACTTTCCGTATGTCCACAAGATCCTCCCCAAAACAAAACCCGTAAAGCCATCCCAGGGCCCCTCACCCCTTCTAGCTAATGCCAGCTTTCTGCCTTCCTTTTGCACCCAAACTCCCCAAAAGATGTATCTAAACTTACTTCCTCCAGGGGCCCCTGGGTGGCTTAGTGGGTTGAAACGTCCAACTTTGGCTCAGTTCACAATCTCATTGTTCATGAGTTCAAGCCCCATGTTGGGCTCTATGCTGACAGCTCAGAGCCTGGAGTCTGCTTTGGATTCTGTGTTTCTCTGCCCCTCCTCCACTCATGCTTTCTGTTTCTTTCTCAAAATAAAAAAATAAACATTAAACTTACTCCCTCCCATCTCCCACTCTCTTATGAGTCCCTCTTACTGTCCCCAGCTCCACGGAGGTCACCTCAGCATCACTAGGGTCAGGAGCATCTCAGTCCCTTCTCACCTGTCTTCCTGGCCAGAGAGATGCCAGAAAATTCTCTTTGCCCAGCTGGTGAAGTCGCCCCCGCCTCATTAGAGTTGCCTTCTGCATCTCCTTTGGAAGCTCTCTTCCTGCACCTGGCGGGGCACCATCTTCTCTGATATCCCCATCCCACCTGTGACATCAGTTACAGTCAATTCCCCTTGCCCAAGGTCCTCATGTTCTGTATAGAAGCTACGAACACTGAATTAGCAAATACCGAACCCCTGCTCCCAGGGAAAATACAAGGTTAGCTTCCCTCCAGCCTCTGATCACATTTTCACCAACCGATCAATACATAACCTCATTATATGTGGGTTTCTGCTTAAACACACCCTGTTTCATACCTGTTGTTGGCTCATTAACAATGAGCTCATGACCGGCCGCACTGTATCTCCTCCCCTAATGAAGCTTATCTAACTGACACCCGTGTTTTCTCCGCACTGTGCCTGACAGGTTTCTTGCACATGGGAATACCTTGGCACTGTGTGCACGGGGCCATTTGAAACAGCCTAGTCACCAGCAAAAAAGCACAGACATGCAAAAAACGGTGGCGTGACACAGACCTTGTGAACAGCGTCAGCTGCAGCAAAAAGACAGAGCACCTCCTTGTTCCACCCATCCGAACAAGGACCTTAGGAGACTTAGATTTTTCACCGCTCTTGGGATGTCTGTGAATGACTGCAAGATGCTGTGAGTGTTGATGGAGGAGGTGACAGATCAAATGTCAGGCACTCACAAGGAGGGAATCTCTGAATAACAAGGATGGACTAGACACCCAGAAGCTGATGGGTCACGAGTTGAGAGTCTTCCTTCTCAGACCTGGCTGTGCGCTGATGGCTGGCAAGGCACATCTCGATGGAATTACACACTTAACTGTCCAAATTGTCCTCTTGAGCTTGTCCCCCTTAAACTGGGTCTGGTTCCAGTCCTGTCCCCTCCTTAGAGAATGGAGCCACCATCCAGCCTGTCACCAAGAATCATGGCCAACTCCTCCCTCTGACCCCCAACACCTCAGAGTCAATCCATCCTAGGCCTTGATGAGTTTGTTTTCCTCCTCTTCACCACCACTGAACCGATGCCACCTCTCCTCTGGTCTTCCCCACTCCTGACACCCCTGCTCTCTGCCCTGCCCTGTCCTCCACCATCACCAAGATGCCAAATATGGCCTGTCTAGCTGTGCCTAATCCCACCCCCACTGACCCTCCAGCTTTGACCCCACCACACACCACACTCCCTTGCTGTCCATTTCACCCACTTTGGCCTTTCTATCAGAGGACTTGCTGCCACAGGACCTTTACACATGCTGACCTCTCTATTAAAACCCTCCTCACAGACACATACATAACACATACACACACACACTGAGAAAGGGGCACCCATGGACACACATTGTACACACACACACACACACACACACACACACACACACACACACACATGCTTGGTTAACTCCCATCTGACAGACCTCAACACGATCCTTACCTTCCCTGATTCCGCCTGGCATTTTGTCAGTTTTATACGCATTTATGGGATCGTGTGATTAACAACTATTTCCACCACTAGACTGGAAACTTCATGAAGATCCCAGCGACCTGGTAGTTGGTGGCATAAAGAGTCTGAGACAGCACCGGAGCCTGGGCTGGAAGCCGTGTCCCCAGTGTCCAGGGTGCACCTAGATGGACAGATGAATGGGCAGACAGAGAGATGACATCACTGGCTCGTGCACTTCCTTGTCTGTGATCCTGACCCTGAAGGTGGCAAAGGCAGAGAGAGGAGCGGAAAGTCGCTGGCTGGCTTCTGGGGCTTTGGGCTACTCCTTGCCTACATCTTCAGCTTTGAGCCTCTACTCAACCTCACAAAACTGTGCCCACCTATAGGTACAAGGTTGGTACCTAATTTGCATTTCTTTTCGATAAGAGAGGCTGAGCGTCTTTCCACAGATCAATCAGCCATTTGTATTTTCTCTGCTGTTTGCATCCTTTGCCTCTTTTTTAATTTGGTTATTTGTATCTATTTTTTTTTAATGTTTGTTTTTGAGAGACAGAGAGAGACAGTGCGTGTGAGCAGGAGAGGGGCAGAGAGAGAGGGAGAGAGAGAATCCCAAGTAGTCTCCACACTGTCAGCACAGATCTCAATGCAGAGCTCAATCTTAGGAACCGCAAGATCATAACCTGAGCCGAAACAGAGTCTGTCACTTAACTCACTGGGCCACTCAGGCGCTCCAGTTTGTATCTATTTTTAAATGTATTTGCAATAGCTCTTTGAAATTAAGGTAACAAAACCTTTGACTATTGTGTGTAGCCAATGTATTCTATTTTTCTCTAGGTTTCCAATTGTTCCCTGGTATCTTAAAGACTTCTTACTAGAGAAAACTTGAAACGTATATAGAGAGAACAGTCCACAGACTCCCCAGCTTGAGTTCCATCCACCATCCACTCATCCTCCATCTCTGTCCTCACTCTTTGCGCCTACCCAGGTTATTTTGAAGAAAACCCTAGGCATCATTGTGTCATTTTATTCATAATTATTTTGTACATATCTTTAAAATATTTTTAGGGGTGGCTGAGTGGCTCAGATGGTTAAGTGTCTGACTCGTGATTTCAGCTGAGGTCTTGCTTGATCTCACAGTTCATGAGACTGAGCCCCATGTCAGGTTCTGTGCTGACAGTGTGGAGCCTGCTTAGGATTCTCTCTCTCCCTCTCTCTCTGCCCCTCCTCTGCTCTCTCAAGTGCATGTGATCTCTTTCTCTCTCTCAAAATAAATAAACTTTAAAAATAAAAATATTTTTAAAACCTCTGATTTTTTTCATATGGATGTTTGTAGTTTCACACAAACATGCATATTTTTATTTTACATGTATCTATAATATATGTATCTGTGTACATATTTTTTCTTTATGGCTTCTGAATTTTGTTTTCTGCTTTGAAAATTCTTCCCCACTCCTATATTGTAAATAAATTTCTGATTTCACAGTTTATATTTTCAAAGGTTTATTTATTTATTTAGAGGCAGAGAGAGAGAAAGAGAGAGAATCCCAAGTAGGCTCCATCCCACAACTGTGGGATCACAACACGAGCCAAAATCAAAAGTCAGCTGCTCAACTGACTGAGCCACCCAGGTGCCCCCACAGTTTATTTTATAATTGCATACATTTATTTTTGCATCATTATTACCATGAATTAATTTTTTCATTGTAAGGAGTAGGGTAGGAATCTAATTTTGCTTTCTTTCAAAAAAAAAAAAAACTAGTCAATTAACCATTTATTCAGATGAATATTACAGAGTCTCCTTTTGGTCTTTCAAAATGGTGGGCTATCTTGATGGTTTCCCAGACATTGAACCAGCCTTGCATTCTGTGATGCACCTTTGAATGGAATGCCAAGTTCTCAAAAGTTTTATTTTTAAAGTTTGCACTGATATTCAAGAGTGAGAATATTCTGTAGACTTCTATTTGGGGAGCTATTTTCATTAGATTTTAGAGTCAGGGTTAGTCTGTCATTGTAATAAGAATTTGGCAATCTTTCCTTCTTAATGCTCTGGAACAGTTTAAGTAATATTGAAACTCTTTCTTGAGAGTACTTTTTAATTTTGTGTTTTGCTGTGGAATCACTTAGACTGCACCCTATCTTGAAGGTTGTTCGCCGTTATCAGGTCAACAGGAATCTTGCCATGCTGGTTTAGGTAGAGAGAGGAAGAGCTACCCATTAGTGAGTGAGGTCAGCCTGGCATTTGGGGATAACCTTTCAAGTCTTTGGGGAGATGACACTGGACCAAAGCAATCTACACTTACAGACACCGCCTCAAGGAGCACTGTCCCTTTCTCCATGTGCCCAGTGAAGGCTTTGAACCCTGCCCCCGACCCTCTCAGGAAGGATGTACTGGTTGGATGGTCCATTAGCTTTTCCCCGCTGCTGTAACAAATGACTGTGAACAGGATGACTTAAAACAACAGAAATTCATTCTCTCATGATTCTGGAGGCTGGAAGCCTAACATCAGAGGGAATAGAGTCAGAGAGAGAGAGAGAGAGAGAGAGAGACAGGGAATCCCAAGCTGACTCCACACTGACAGGACGGAGCTCAATGAAGGGCTTGAATTCACGAGCCATCAGGTCATGACCTGAGCTGAAACCGAAAGTCAGACACTTAACTGACTGAGCCATCAGGCGCCCCTAGCCAGCAGCCACTTCCTAACTGGTCTTCATGCTTCCACCCCTCCCGTGCCTCTGTCTTCCCCAGGCTCTGTCACACGGCATCTCACATGGCAGCCAGATGTCCTTTTAAAAATGGAAGTCTTGGAATAAAGTTCTGATTCATGCTACACTGTGGGAGAGCCTCGGAAACACTCTGCCAAATGAAAGAAGGCAGACACAGAGGGAGAAATAGTATATGATTCCCCTTCTCTGTGGAATCTGGAGAATAGATGAATTTGCAGACGGTGGTAGAAGAGGGGTTACCAGGGGCTGGGGTGGACACAGCAATAGGGAAGTTGTTGCTGAATGGGTGTGGGATGAAAAGGTTTGGGAAATGGATAGTGGTGTTAGTTGTACGATATTGGGAACGTAATAAATGCCACTGAATTGTACACATGAAGATGACCAAAGTGGCAGATTTTATGTTGTATCTGTTTTACCACACTTTTAAAAATTAATAGTGTACCAGGGGCGCCTGGTGGCTCAGTCAGTTGAGCATCCGACTTCGGCTCAGGTTATGAACTCACATTGTGAGTTGGAGCCCTGCATTGGGCTCTGTGCTGACAGCTCAGAGCTGGGAGCCTGCTTCAGATTCTGTGTCTCCCTCTCTCTCTGTCCTTCCCCCACTCATGCTCTGTCTCTCAAAAATAAATAAATGTAAAATTTTTTTGTTAATAATGTACCAAATATATAGCATACCAACAGCCTTGAATTGTACACATTAAGTAAGTAAATTGCATGGTACATGAATTATATCTCAGTAAAGCTATTATTTGAATACATGAATTACCTTAGCTGGGATCAGTATCCTCCTGGGGTGAAATCCTAAACTTTGACTGGGCCCTTTGAGATCTGCTGTGCCCAGTGCCCTTCTCAACTCCTCCCCATTCTTCACTTATTCCTCAGATCACTTAGCTATTCCTCTAGGGTATCAAGGACACCTCTACCCCAGGGTCTTTGCACGTGCTATACCCTCTGCATGGAACTCTTCCCTCAAGTATCTGCACTGTCCACTCCTACTTCCTTCATCTCTCCCCCCACACGCCATTTAAGATGTCTTCCTTAACCAATAAAATAGCAGACACACAACCCCATCACTGTCTGTTCCTTATCCTGCTTTCTTTTCTTCTTGGCCCATTTCACCATCTAAATAGTACAAATGTTAAAAAAAAAAAATCCTCTGTCTCCTCCAACTGGGAACTTAACACTGTGAGAAGAGGGTGTTTCTTTTAGCTCCCAAGCCCTAAAATAATGCCTGGTCGTCATAGGTGCTTAAGTAAGATTTGTTGAGACACTAAAGAGCTGCGAAGTATTTCAGTTTATGGGCTACATAAGGTCTTTAGCTGGTCTTTTACTATTATCAACAATGTTGCAATGAATACCCTTGTATTTAGGTCTTGAGTCACAGTAGAGTTCCCCCATGGACAAATTTCTCACACATGAAACTGAAGCCTCAAAGGCATATGCATATTTTAGCTTCCTAGATATTCCCAGATTGCCCTCCAAAGGGGGCGTCGACCATCCCATGATTGACCGCTCCCATTGAGAGAAACTGGAGTGACTTCATGAAGGACTGCCATTTTTGCTCCTTTTCCTGCTTCAGATTCTTCTAGGACGTACACCCACACGGATATCTGTAGTACAGGCAATGTGTCTTCCTTGTAAAGGTCAAGGGGTTAATGATCTCTTTGGAGTCTTCCAGCGCAACATAAGACATGTAAGGAGTGACGGGGCAAAGTCCTCAGTTACCTTTTCCCAGACCATTGACTCACCAACACCCCTGACTTCAGGGCATAAGTAACTTATAGAGGACACCTCAACACGCGTCTTTGTTTTGACCAACTCTGTGATTCCTGGGAAGGCACACACACTAAAAACCCCAGATCCCAAGCAAAGACGAGATCCTGTCCCCTTTCTTTTCTGAGTCTTCCAGATGCTGTGTCTACATCTGCGCTCTCTCTACATCTTCCATAAACTCTGCTCTCACTTTCTCTCAGCTCATGTTTGAGTTCTATCCTGCACAAAGCCAAGGACCCTCTTGGCTCATCCCACAGGACCCCCATTGGGTCCTCAGACCCAGCCACCCTGTATCACACCGACCATCACATCAGCCATCCTACACCCTAAGCCATAATATGCCTTCTTGTATCTTTGCTAAGGAGGTGGGAGATAATTTTTTCCTTCTAGTTTTAACCTGTATTTCTCACTCTCTGAGTGAGGTTGATCATGGCTTAAAGCCATTTGTTTGATCTGTAGATTCAGTGCAAACCCAGCCAAAATTTTTTAAATGAACCCCCCATAAATGAACATGTCTGCTGTTTGCAACATTTCCAAAATTTAAAATAAAACTCATACAGCTTTGCACACCCATCTGGTGATCTCTTTAGCTACAGGTGGAACTGCTGGTTCAAAGAGTTTACTCATTTGCATTTTGGGTCTTCCGAAGACTCTTTGGTGGACTTCCACCAGTAGAGCATGAGTGCATGACCCCACCTTCTGTAGGTTATGATCGTTTACACTCCCACCAGGGAGCATGAGGAGGTCTGGTCCCTGTACTCTTACTGCTCTGAGTTTTGGTCGTCGTCTTCCTTTCCCAGAAGCATTACTTGTGCAGTAAAGGATCCACCCCGTCCAAAAGGAACCTTAGCTTTGCTTTGCTCCTGCTTCCAGGAATTGATCAATAAGCCGTCAGAATGTCCTGCCCTGTAAGTGTGTTTTTCTTTACCTGGGGCCTTAGACGGTGCCAGAAAGTGTAAGGATGTGACTTAGGCTTGGCCACACAGTGTCAGTTTGACCTGTGGAGGGGCTGCGCACTACAGGGTCAAGCACGTGGAGAGTCCGCCATGTCTATGTGATAGACCCCAGTAAAGCATCTGGACACCAAGGCTTGTAGGGACTTCTTTGGTGGGCAGAACTCCATGCATGTTGTCACATGTCATTGCTGGGAGATGTTAGCACTGTCCTTGACTCCACTGGGAAGGGACAACTGGAATTAATTCTCTTGGACTCTGCTCCAGGAGCCTTTGCCCTTGGCTGACCTGAACGTGTATCCTCCTGCGGTAATAAACTATAATCATGAGTTGTAATGGCTTTGCTGAGTTCTCTGAGTCATTCTGGCAAATCACTGAACTTGAGGTTAGCCTTAAGGTGCCCCAAACTTGAACTTATCCTTGCAAAGTTGGGTGGCCCATATAGGCATCTGTGTCTGCTCCCCTCTGCCTGCCTTTTGGGGCCCACTCCTGGTCCCAGTTCTGTCTCAACCATAGCAATTTGAGCTCCTGCTCTAGTTCACGGGGCTCTTGGAGACCCTCTGGGATGTGGCCGGGGAGCACCCTCGCATGCTGCTGGTTTGAGACTTAAAATCCCGATGCATTGAAGTGCTCAGTTGGCCGGCCACTCCTTAAAGCTGGGGATGACTGAAAGCAGGCCACATGTCCCAAAAGGAGGAGAATGGCAAAACAAATTATGGTGCATCTACCAGATGGGATGTTACGCAGCTCTTAAAAATAACAACCACGCGGACTGCAGCAATATATTTTAAAAAAATGTCCACAGCATTTAAAGTAAACGAAGCAGACTCCAAAGCCATATCTGTGCCAACCGGAACTTGTAAAAATGCGCTCTCAGGTGAACAGAAACTGGACAGAGCGTAGGAAAGAGTAGAGGCAGCGGCGTGGATAATCTTCCCCTTGTCTTGTCCTTTGGTGGCGGTGGTGCAATTGACTGGATGGGGAAGAGAATGAGTTCAGAGCCTCCTGAGGAGGGAGAGGGGGTGGACCTCACACCTCTGCACTGAAGGGCTGTCAGGGAGGGGGCTTCGTGGCTTCTGCAAAACACTGCACTCAGCAGGGTGGTTGGGGGGGTGCTGGGCACCTTGCAGGGAGCGGGTTATGCCAATGTGCTTCCTGGTCCACCCAAGTTCACGGCTGCCATCTGGACCTGTGTTTCCCTCAGCGTGGTACATGTCCCACCTAATTTCAATACAAGTGGTGTGTGTGTGTGAGAGAGATGTGGTTTTCTACCATGGTAAAATATACCTCACATAAAATTTTCCACTTTTGCCATTTATTAAGAGTACAGTTCAGTGGTATTAAGTATGGTCACATTGTCAGGCAGCCATCATCACAGTCTGTCCAGCAGAATCTTCTCATCTTCCCAAATTGGAACTCTGTCCGCATCAAACAGCCCCCCAACCCCTTTCCCTCAGCCTCTGGCACTCATCATCCTACTTTCTGTCTCTGTGGCTCTGACTCCTCTGGGAACCTCACATAAGTGGGATCATACAATATTAGCCCTTTAAAAAAAAAGTGTAATGTTTAATTTTGAGAGGGGAGGGAGGGAAGAGAGGAAGGGAGACACAGAATCCAAAGTGGGCTCCAGGCTCTGAGCTGTCAGCACAGATCCCGACATGAAGCTCAAACTCATGAACCATGAGATCATGACCTGAGCCGCCGTTGGATTCTTAACCGATTGAGCCACCCAAGCACCCCTATTTGCCCTTTTGTAACTGGTTTATTGCACTTGGCACACTGTCGTCAAAGTATATCCATGCTGTAACATGTGTCAGAATTTTCCTCCTTTTTAAGGTAGAATAATATTCCACCGTGTGGATATACTGCATTTTGTGGATTCAATCATTTGCGATGGAATTTGAGTCGTTTCCATCTTTTGGCTCTTGTAAGTAATGCTGCTAGGAACATGGGTATACAAACATCTGTTTGAGTCCCTGCTTTCAATTTTTTCTGGTACCTATGCAGACGTGAAATCGCCAAGACAAGTAGGTTTAGTTTTTTATTTACAGAGTTACGTACATACTTAATGCGCTGATTTAGTTATACAATAGAGGTCTGAGCAACGACCATGTGCCAGATAGGACTTGTAAGCCCTAGGGATACAGATCAGTGAACAAAATAAAAAATCTGCCTTAATGGAATGTACATTCCAAAGAGGCAAGACAGAGGCGCCCGGGTGGCTTAGTAGGTTAAGCGTCCGACTTTCGCTCAGGTCATGATCTCGCGGTTTGTGGGTTCGAGCCCCGCATCGGGCTCTGTGCTGACTGCCAGCTCAGAGCCTGGAGCCTGTTTCAGTCTGTGACTCCCTCTCTATCTGACCCTCCCCTGCTCACGCTGTCTCTCTCTATCTCCTAGAAATAAATTAAAAAATTAAAAAAAAAATTAAAAAAGAAAATAAAGAGGCAAGACAGACAAATGAGCATAAATAAAATACATAGAATGTGAGAAGGTGACAAGAATGAACAGAAACGAGATCAAGCAGGGCAGGGTGGAGGTTTGGGAAGTGTTGTGAAAAAATAGTAAAATACAAAGCTCTTTCCTTCCTTCTACGGTCTCTCTCTTGACCTGTCACGGTGGTTTTCATTTGCTACTTAATAGCATTCGAAGTAAAACTCAAAAATCTACCTCCAGCTCGCAGATGAGTAAGGATTGAGAGGAAAAGGACTTTAGGCTGCCTGATCTTTCTCTCTCCTTTAATGCCATCATTTGCAAGACAGGTGGGTGCCTGACATGGGAAGTCACACAGTAAGGAAGAGGTGATAGGACTTCTTGGTGGTTCATGATTCTCAAACCACCATTGCCTGCTGTCTGCATTTGAAGCAAGCTCCGGTTTGAATAGAAAGTGTGGCCTCTCAGGGCTGTCAGAATCCCCACTTATTGAGTATTTCATGTCACATGCGTATCTGATACTAGCTTTGAATCTCGCCGAACCGCCAGGCACTATGGGTCCATCAGAGCACCAGGAACGCTCTTAAGCAAACTGGTGTCAAACGACGACAGGCGTACTTGTTTCAGGACTCTCTTGTTCGTAGGCATGCTTCAACGCCCCATGAAACCTCACTCAACAAACACAAGTTGAAATATATAATTATGAAGAATTCCAAAATGGCAGCACCTGGTTGGCTCAGTTGGTTGTGTCCAACTTCGGCTCAGTTCATGATCTTGAGCCCCACACTGGGTTCGAAGCTGTCAGCACAGGTCCGCTTCAGATCCTCTGTCCCCCACCGCTCTGCCCCTCCCCTGCTTGCATGCATATGTGCTCTCTCTCACAAATAAAATATTTAAAAAAAAAAAAACCCAAAGAGAATCAAAATGGTGAGAGCAGAGTATTAAACCAAACATGGGGCTCCTCTGAGTACGGGGCCAATGCAAAGGCCTTGTTGGTTTATAACCCTCCCGGGAGCTCCCCTTGTGTGATCTGAAATTGGCCCCAATACTTGGAAGGCAGAATAGACTGAAGGAAGAGCCAGGCTACTCCAAGGAGGGAGGGGGCAGGTTTTTTTTTTTTTTTTAATGTTTATTTATTTTTGAGAGACAGAGCATAAGCAGGGAAGGAACAGAGAGAGAGGGAGACACAGAATCCTTAGCAGGCTCCAGGCTCTGTGGAGCCCAAAGTGGGGCTTGAACCCACAAACCGTGAGATCGTGACCTGAGCCAAAGTCAGATGCTTAACTGCCTGAGCCACCCAGGTGCCACTGGCACTGCCCAGGCAGTTTTAATAACCAAAGAGAACACATGTATGAGGCTGTCCTGCATAGCAGCAAGACCAATAGGTCCCCACACTGCCTGCCAAGGCTTAGAGGTTTATAAAGAGGCCTTAACTGTGTTCAGCTGTGTATACCAGATGGCTATTCTCAACTCCCACATCACTGCCTCAAGACTTTGACCTCAGAGCAGCTTCTGGGAACAGGAAAGGCAAGTGGAACCCACATTCCAAGGACAGGGCAGGGGGTGAGGAGCCTCTGATTACCCCAGTCCAACCCATGGGTCACTCAGCAGGCACATTTTTTCAATGACATTCCTCGACAGTCACTCACCCATGAAGCCACGCCTGGTCTGTTGACTCAGCTTAGAGTAGGCAGCTTCAGAGCGCAGCGAGGAAGGAGATGGTCCAGGAGGGAGAGGACATGCAGAGGTGACGAGGACTGTGGTCAAGGGCATTTATTCTGGCAGCACTATGAACACTTAGAGAAAACCGATGGCACCTGGGGTGACAGCCTATCCCATTCCCCCACTGGTCTGAGCAGAAGGAGAAATTGCAAAACCTAAAAAAATGCCCACTGGGGATTCAGCTCAAAGATCAGCCACCATTATAGCAAAGAGCCACCGCTCACTGCCCAGAGAAGCAGGCAAGAAGACATCAGGCTGGAAAATTGAAATGGTGACATCACTCAGTACTGGCAAAGACGCTGGGAAACAGGGACTTGCCCCCTACTGGGGGCTGTAGGAATTGCCTATTCACTTGAACAACTGGCAATTCCTGGGGACTGGAGGTTGTTCATACCTCACACCCCAGAACTTGTGTTTCTAAACACATTCCAGAGTGAATCTCTTGCATGGAGAACCAGAAGCAAGGTGCAAAGATGTCATTGCAGCATTGTGTGTAAGAGCAAAATATTAACAACAGTATAAATGGCCATACTTAAAAAAAAAATCGAAGCAGGGGCGCCTGGGTGGCTTAGTCGGTTAAGCGTCCGACTTTCGCTTAGGTCGTGATCTCGCGGTTCGTGGGTTCGAGCCCCGCGTCGGGCTCTGTGCTGACTGCCGGCTCAGAGCCTGGAGCCTGATTCAGTCTGTGACTCCCTCTCTCTCTGACCCTCCCCTACTCACGCTGTCTCTCTCTCGCTCTCTCTCTCTCTCCTAGAAATAAATAAAACATTTTTTAAAAAAATTTAAAAATTTTGAAAAAAATCGAAGCTAGTTAACATATATTGTGCTAATGGCTTCATGAGTAGAACCCAGTGAGTCATCATTTATGTGTAACACCCGGTGCTCATCCCAGCAAGTGCTCTCCTTACTGCCCATCACCCATTGAGCCCATCCCCTCCACACCGCCCCTCCATCCACCCTCAGTTTTTTCTCTTTGTTTAAGAGCCTCTTATGGTTTGTCTCCCTCTCTGTTTTCATCTTATTTTTCCTTCCCTTCCCCCATGTTCATCTCTTCGTTTCTTAAATTCCACATGAGTGAAATCATATAATATTTATCTTTCTGTAGCTTGCGTCGCATAGCAAAATACCTTCTAGTTCCATCCACATTGTTGCAAATGGCAAGATTTCATTCTTTTTGAGTTTTGAGAAATACTCCATTGTGTATATATACCATATCTTCTTTATCCATTCATCCATCGATGGACATTTGGGCTCTTTCCATACTTTGACTCTTGATAGTGCTGCTGTAAACATGGGGGTGCATGTGCCCTTTTGAATCAGCATTTTTGTATCCTTTGGATAAATACCTGGTAGTGCAGTTGCTGGATTGTAGAGTAGTTCCATTTTAAAAATTTTGAGGAAACTCCATACTGTTCTCCAGAGTTGCTGCGCCAGTTTGCCTTCCCACCAAGAGTGCAAAAGTGTTCTCATTTCTCCGCATCCTCGCCAGCATCTGTTGTTTTCTGAGTTGTTAACATTAGCCTTTCTGACAGGTGTGAGGTGGCGTCTCATTGTGAAGTGACTGTACTTTTAAAAAACCAAAATGGAATATTAAACTAAAGAACTTTATCTGAGGCAGTTAAAATGAACACCTGTCAAGAATAAATCTCAACAGGATGTTAGGTTAAAAAAGCAATTTGTAAACTGTGGACAGTGTGAAAATGTGCATTTGAAAACACAAAAAGCAATGCTCTATCGCTCACGGCTACTTAACCAAGACAGTAAAAGTATGAAAGCATGGACAGGAAGGACATAGGCCAACGTCAGGGCAGAGAGAATGAAATCCACCAAGATGCAAAGGGGATTTCTTAAAATAAGAATTGGAAACCTGAAAAAGCAATAATGTTAACATATATTAATTCTGGGTGTGCGTAGGGGGGTGATGCATGAGTGTTTATTTTACTCCATAGTCTTCTGTAAATTTGAGCCATTCCATAATTCAAAAACAAAAACAAAAAACAGTGTTGAAAGTTTCCCTTTATGTTTCTCACTCTTCTGCAGTCTCCACCTTTTAAACCGAGGCCTGGGGTGGGGTGGAGGAGGGCGACCGACGCGGGGCGGTGGGGTGGGGGCCGAGGGTTGGGCGGCAGAGCTGAGACTCACCGTTTCCTTCGAAGATCCACTTTGGCTCCGCCCCCTCCCAGTTGTATCCATGGTAACCAGGGTCCCTGCTCCCTTGGACCAGGTGTCAAGCCAAGGCTCCGGGGCGCCACCTGGTGGTGTTTCTGGTGGCGCGCTCTGCGTAGGGTCCCCAAGTGTGAGTCAGAGTGGCCACCTTGAGTGGCGCTCCTTAAAAATAAAGACCAGCGTTGTCCTATTGCCCTGGGTCCCTCCTGGATGCCTTTAAGGCAGTGGCAATTCATTGCAGAAAATGCTTTCATGAAAGTTCGGCTACAGCCATTGACCACCCAGGGTTTTTTGGGGGGTCTCCTGGAGTCCCTCAAAGCTCTGGCCATTCACAGGTATGTGTCTTCATGGGGACCCCAGAGCTCGCGGTTACAAATGTCTTGGAGACTCCAAGAGAGAAGGCTTTAAAACATGTCACTGTGGACTTCCAGAGAGCATAAACCCATTCTTTTCTATGTATTTTTTTAAATTTGCTTTACTCCAAAAGTAACAGACATTTGTAGAAAGCTTGGAAAATCATCTCACCACCCACACATAACCAGAACCAACATTTGGGCTTTATCCTTCTAGTATCCCTCTGCTCCATTCATTTTTGAGGGGTTGGTTTCTTACAAATTTGGAAATTCACAGGCTCAGAGATATTTTCCACCAGGAAAGGTAGACCTGGGTCACAAGCCCAGCTCCTCCGCTTAACTGTCACCTCAGGCAAACAGATGAACTTTCTCTGTATCTCAGTCTTCTGACCTGCAAAATGGGAATCTTACTGCATCTCATAGGGCCATTGGGAAATTTTCAGTGATGTAATGCAAAATAAAATATTTAGTACAGTGCTGAACACATAGTAAGCAATTGCACCTCAGCCATGGCTAAAATTACAGCAGCGCGTGGCGTGATATAATTACAGTATTCTGCAACCCACTTTTCCCACTTAAACACATTTTCCTCATGTGAAGGAAAAACCTAGTTTTTTCCTTTCAATGTGGGGAAGCATCCACCCTTCTCTACTGTGCATGTTTTTACCTGTGAGTCTCCTTTCCTGTTTGCAGAAAACATTGCATTCCTGACACTTCTGGTCACCAGATGTGTGGAGGTTTGTCCCCATCCCGAGCAATTCTCTGTGACACCAGCTGCGTGTCCAAAATTGAACTCCATCCTGACACTGCCTACCTGGAGATAGTGTCAGATCCCCCAGGGTCAAGGGCTCCACCCTTAAGTCCACAAGACGGCCCCCGTCCCCACTTCAGATGCCAGTCTCAAATCTAGATTGCCTGTCACCTGTGCTTCTGACCAACTGGCTACAGATCGGAGATGCCAGTGTCCCCTCTCTGAGTTCGATAAATTTGTGAGAGCAGCTCACAGAACTCAGGAACACTTACTTACACTTATCAGTTTATTAAAGGATATGGATAGTATCATATTATTAAAGGCTATTAAAGGCGAGGTCTGGAAGCTTCTGTCCCTGTGGAGTTGGGGTGTGTCACCCTTTTGGTGGTCTAGAAGCTCCCTGAGCCCATACTATTGGGATTCCATGGGAGCTTCCTCATTCCTCATGATCAATTATTAACTCCATTTCTAGCGCCTCTCCTCTCCCTGGAGAAGTGGAGGGGGAAGGGCTGAAAAATCCAAGCTTCTTGTCATGACTTGGTGTTTCTGGTGACCAGTCCCCATTCAGGAGCCCACCCAGAGTCACCTCATTAGAGCAGAGAAATACTCCGGGGCTCTTATCACTTAGGAATTTACAAGGGGGTGAGGAGCCCTGTGTCAGGGACATGGTCGAAGACAAATACTAGACCAGAGATGTGCCCAGTGTTCTCAAGAAAGTAGAGGCTCTGTGCCAGAAACTGGGGGCAGAGACCAATATATACTTTCTACTCTCTCACTCTGTGTGTGTGTGTTTGTATATATGTATATCATCTTAAATATTATCTAAGAATGGGGTCCTTAATGATCACATGATGTTTCAACATAGAAATGTATCGAATAACTTATTTTTTTTCCCCAATAACTTATTTAACAACTCTCTACCTTTGGATTCAAGAGGTTCCTGGGGCTTTTCCCCCCTTCTATAAGCACTGCTACAGAGAAGATTCCTTATTAGCTGCTTCCTCCAATGATGATTCACTGGGGCCTTCCCCTCCTCAGGATCAAATAAACATTTTCCTAAGTGTGTTTAGTTCCATCACAGCTCCAGATTTTTAATTGAATTCTTTAATCCATCTGGAATGTATTTTGATACTATGAATTGAGAGCTAAGAAGTCTCATTTTATTCTCATTTCCAATAACCTCACCCACGGCCCCAGCACGATCGATCACTCCTCCATCCAGTCACTCCTCACTGGTTTGTTGGACCACTTTTATTAGAGTCTAAACTCATCTCCATGCTGGCTGGCTGGCTGCTGGGCCCATTGCTCTGGCTCCTACATGCAGGTGTGGCTATCAGCCACAGGCATCGTTTTGTTGAGTCCCAGGGAAGCTCAACCTTTTGGCACAGGCCACAAGTTCCAGACAGGAGGAGCGGAGCCTCCACCTCTTCTCCAGCCTGTGTTGACTGTCTTTGCCATCTTTCCTATACCATGAACAATCTTCTATTACTGTTTACTGTCAAGCCCAAAACTCACCTCCTGTATGGTCCACCATTTCCCTCTGTGGTCATATCCATACTTTGAAATCTCTCAGCACTTATGTATTCAGCCTCTTCATGAGTGGCAGGTTGTATTTTCCAACAGATCCTCACCAATATGTTTATCCATCTTACGTACGTACTCTTGTTAAAAAATTTGACCAACTTGCCTCTCCCTAAGAAACGGAGTCTGTGTGCCCTCCTGTGAATCTGGACTTTCTAGCTGCCCCATCCAATGGAACACAACCAGAGCGATGCTGTAACCTCTGCGATGAGGTCAAAAAAGGCTGTGACTTCTTCCTGGCACTCTCTGTCTCTCTCTCTGTGTGATGCTATGTGACCTCTGTGATGAGATCATAAAAAGGCTGTGACTTCTTCCTGGCACTCTCTCCCCTCTCTCTCTCCCTATCTCTCCCTCTCTGTCTCTCTCAGGCCTTACGTTTGGAATCCAGCCACCATCTTTTGAGAAAGCCTAAGTCACAAGGAGGGGCCATGTGTAGGTGCTCCAGCCAGCATCAACTGTCAGACATGTGAATGAATGACAGGACTCAAACTTCTAGCCTTCCAGAATTCCAGCTGAGGATTCAGACATTAAGAAGCAAAGATAATGGGGTATGGGGAGGATGGGAAATTATTGTTGATGAGTACAAAGTTTCTGTTTGGGATGATGAAAAAGTTCTGAAATGGGAGAGTGGTGATGGCCGTACAACATCGTGAATGTATTTGAATGGTACACTTAAAATGGTTAAAATGACACATTTTAAATTATGTGTATTTTACCACAATAAAAAAGTATGAAAGGGAGAAAAAACCCAGAAAACAATGACAAACCATTCCCACTTTTCCCTCTTAAAGTTCCTGAGCCACGGAAATCAACCCCAAAACTAAGTTTCAAGGTAACTTTGTTATGCCCCAATAGCTAACTAATACAGACATGATCTCCTGCTTTGTGAAAAAAATACATGCCTTTTCAGAAATAAATGATAAGCTTTCAGGGCAGAGCCTCTCCTCACAGCACCTAAATACTGCTAAGAACATAGTAGGTGCTCAGAAAAGGTTCATAGACTTGAATATTCTAAGTACAGATATGATCTTCAACTCTTTCAGTGCTTAAAGTTGCAATCTCAGAGACATTACAAAAACCAATGCGCTGTCAAGGAGGTTTGAACTAACAATTACTGGGCACCCTTGCACCAGGCACATCATCTTCATTATGGTTAAGTCCCCGGGGTCTGGAGTTGGACAAACCTGGGTTCAAATCGTACCATTATACTTACCAGCAGTGTGGTCTGGGGCAAGTTACTTGATCATGTGGGGCCTCCATTTCCTGAACTGTAACGGGTTTTGCAGAACCGCTTTCGGAGAGAGGTGTGAGGATTAAACAGCATCAATGCACAATAGATCACAAGCAAACATTAGGTACACACTTAGTACTCAAGAAATATTGGCTCTATCTCATTTACTCTTCATGTCAGCTCTGCAATGCAAGTACAGACTTACATCCATTTAACTGATGGGGAAAGAAACTTTGGAAGGTTGGGCCACCCGCTAACATGAGTGGCCAAGGGTTAGAGCCTGAGTCGACCCTGCGTTGGCTTGCTCAGGCTGCCACAACCACCACAAAAATTAATTTTCTCACAGTTCCGGGAGTTAGAAGTCAGAGATCAAGGTGTCAGTAGGTTTGGTTCCTTCTAGGCCTTTCTTCTCGGCTTGTAGATGCCATTTTCTCCCTGTGTCCTCACATGGTCATTCCCTCGTGCTTGGCCGTTCCCTAATCCCCTCTTCCTAGAAGGACATGAATCGTAATGGATTGGGACCCACACATACGATCTTTAATTTAGTCACCTCTTTAAAGACCCTATCTACAATTTGGGGGAGGGAGCATGGTGCAGCCCATAGCCGCCCCCTTCCTGTTGTTCCTGTCTGTGCTGAGTGAGACCTTGGCCTTGGCGTGTCCCAGGTCTAGGGCTGCATGTCCGGACCAGAAGGAAACACCCAATCGGTGAGGTATATTCAGGGAGAACAGCCTGTTCCACGTGAGGCCAGGCCGACAGACTCCACCGCCACCCTCAGCCTTGGCAAGACTAGAAAGTGCCAGTAAAACCGCGTGGAGTGATCATTGTTCAGACAGGTCCAGGCCGGCAGGGCTCACCGCCACGCAGAGGCCCAGGAGACGGGAAAAAAAAAAACTGTTGGCTAAATGGAAAGGAACAAACCTTCAATTAACAACTCCCTGGGGATTGAGGGGTGAGAGGAGGTGGGGAGGCGGCTAGACAGTAAAAATTTCCATCTGTAGTGGCTGTGAAAATCTGCCGGGATGGCCTAGCGGGAGGAGACAGACAATAAGTAGAAATTAACAAGCAAGATGGTTTCGCACGATGACAGTGGCCATGAAGAAAGTAGAGCCATGTGATATGATAAGGGGGGGACAGGAGGTGGCTCCTTTTACAAAGAGGATGGTTGGGGATGTGGCCTCTCTGAGGAAATGCATTCGAGCTAAAGCCTGAAAGACGAGAAGAGTTGGGTTATGGAAAGATCTAGAACCGGTTTCTCATCCTCAGCACTGTGGACATTTTGGGCAGGATAATTCACTGCTGCAGAGGGGTGTCTTGTGCGCTGGGAGGTGACAAGCAGTCTCCTTGGCTTCTACTCCCTAGACGCCAGTGAGCATCTCTTTATTGCCTTCCCCCAACACAAGCTGTGAAAACCAGAAATGTCTCCCCAAATGTTCCCCCCAGAGGGGAAGTCACCCCGATTCAGGAGAAGGGCGTTCCGGGAAGAAGGTACAGTAAACATGAAGGTGCTGAGTTGGGAACATGCTGGGACAGGTTTTCTGGGAACAGAAGTTTCCAGAAATGAAAGTTTTCAAGGAAGTGATGGTTCATGGGTGGAGTCCAGCTAGGGAAGAGAGTGGGGAGGTATAGAGGCCAGACAACTGGGAGCCTGACGGCCAGTCACTGTGGGAAGGAGGAGGAGCCCAGTCTGACCTGAAACTGCCCTCCCGCTGCATCGGGCACAGATGGGGGGGACGGAGATGGCAAGTGTGTTGTTGCGGGGGGCCGCTCTAACAAGCAACAGGAATAAATTCTCTTATTCTGGGGGCCAGGAGCCCAAACTCAAGGTGTCCTGTCGAAGGCTCTGGGCAAGGACCCTTCCTTGCACCTTCCGGCTTCTGGTGGCCCCAGGCGCTCCTGGGCTGCCCTTTCTCTGCCTCTGTCTTCGTGTGCCTCTGTCTCCTCGTGTACTCTCCTCTTCTTATGAGGTCACCAGTCACTGGTTGAAGGCCGCACCCCCAACCCAGGATGATTTCAGCGGGAGATCCTTAACCAACAACATTTGCCAAGACCCTATTTCCAAAAAAGGTCTCAGTCTGAGGTTCTGGGTGGGTGTGAATTTCAGGGGACACTACCGAACCCACCACAGCCAGTAAGCAGGAGGCAGAGTGGGCTCCAGGCAAGAATTGGCGGGGCCTGGGCCACAGGGCTCCACTGAGACCGGGTGTTGGGATGGGACTCACACAAGCACTGTCAATGTGGCTCACACAGCGGGCATGGCCACACTGACCCGCTGGGCCCGTGTTTGGCACACAGGTTCCAGGGCTTGCCCCCTGCCATCTCCCCACTGCAGGGAGGAGTTGGCCCTGACAGGGCCAGCATCTAGGCTTTCCCAGAACGACCAGCACCTTTCTCCCCTTCCTGGCCTCTCGCTGGGTTTGGGGCTGCCCTCCACTCCACCAGTGTGCTGGAAGGCAGTCTCCTGCACTCAGAAGCTTCTGAGAAAGCACAGTTTAGTCCCTGGCTCCTACCTTCCTTCTAAAACTCTCACATGAATATTTTTCTTCAAGAACAGAGATTAGGAGCCTTTATCTCTGGGCCAAGGGCAAAATAGATTGTCCCCGGCTTTCCTATGCACACCGCCCTCCTCCTCGGCACAGGGCTGGGCTTGTTTATCAGGTTTCAGTCAATGGAGCAGTTTTGTTCTCTGCAGAAACATAAGCAAGCCCTCCAGGTCCTACTGGAGGAGATGGGACACTGCTGGCCCCGAGGCCCTGGGGAATCTGGGTGTGCCCCTTCCCCCACACCCTGGGAGTTGGGCCTGAGGCTCTAGGAAGGAAGGTTCAGCCAGCAGGAAGCCCAGCTCCCACCCTTTCAAGGGTGGTAATTAAGGCTCACTGTGGGTGAGGGTCACATGGGCAAGCAGGGGTGAAGAAGATATGGAAATGGTTCTGAGCGGTCAGCACGTAGGGGTGGTGAAAAGAGTGGGCCAGGTGGAGGGCACCCTGGAATGGATGTGTTTGGGAAAAATCAAAGCACATTCAATGGTGTTGCACAACTACCACCTCCATCTACTTTCAAAGTGTTTCCATCACCCTGAGGAAGACCCCACACCCTTCAAGCAATACCCCCCATTCCCCTCCCCCAGCCCCTGCAAGTACCAGTTGGCCCATGTGTTTTGAGGGATTTGCCTTCCTCTTCTGTCTCTTCCTAGATCAACGTGAAAACTAAACACTAAGAATAATCCCACAGGTGCCTGGATGGCTCAGTCCGTGGAGCATGACACTCTTGATTTCAGGGTTGTGGATTCGAGTCCCATGTTGGGAGTGGAGCCTTCTGAAAGAAAGAAAGAAAGAAAGAAAGAAAGAAAGAAAGAGGGAGGGAAGGAAGGAAGGAAGGAAGGAAGGAAGGAAGGAAGGAAGGAAGGAAGGAAAGAAAGAAAGAAAGAAAGAAAGAAAGAAAGAAAGAAAGAAAGAAAGAAAGAAAGAAAGAAAGAAAGAGAAATGGGGCACCTGGGTGGCTCAGTAGGTTGAGTGTCTGACTCTTGATTTCAGCTAGGTCATGATCTCATAGTTCATGAGTTCAAGCCCTGGGTTCTGTGAGGACAGTACAGAGCCTGCTTGGGATTCTCTCTTTCCCTCTCCGGGCGCTTCCCTGGCTCATGCTCCTTTGCACATGCTCTCTCTCTCAAAATAAATAAATAAACTTAAAAAGAAAGGAAGAAAGGAAGATCCCAGCCCTCTGACCCTTGATCCCATGCCATGGTGGGCCCAGCATAGAGAACACCAATTAGATTATTTTTTAACACTCTTCTAGAAGACCAAATTATTTTCAGGAGTGACTGCAAAAATGATTATTGCCTAGGTTTATTCTTCAGTTTTCAAGCAATCAAAACTTCAGGAAAGAAGAATACATTTTTACTTGTAAAGATATCACTCGAATTCAGTAGAATATTTCACATAGGAATAAAAGTTATACTTAATCCAGGTGCCTGGGTGGCTTAGTCAGTTGAGGGTCCAACTTTGGCTCAGGTCATGATCTCACAGTTCATGAGTTCAAGTCCCTCATTGGGCTCTATGCTGACAGCTCAGAGCCTGGGGCCTGCTTCAGATTCTGACTCCTCCTCTCTCTCTGCACCTCCCGGCTCACGCTCTGTCTTTCTTTGTCTCTCAAAAATAAAAACAAAAGTTAAAAAAAATTTTTTTTTAAATTACACTTAAAACCTCGCACCTCGTGGTTTTTGCTTTGCTCAACGATTTTAAATCTTACACCCAGATGAAAACTCCCTGAGGGGTCATACAAAAGAACAGAGCCCAATGATAAAATACTCCTCGGGAAAAAAAAATTACTGTGGTTTAAGTTTTAGACACTAGCTGCAGTTAGTGTTAGGTTTTAATAATACATACATAAATTCAAGTGTGCACATTTTTATTTCTCAAGATTTAATAAGCATTGCATTCAACATGGCAGTTAATTCAGAGAACTCCCAGTTATGCGCCCCAGCCCCATCATGCATGGACCCACTTCGTTAATGGTTAGGTGTTGATGGGAATTGATTTTGGGAGTGATTTATGTCTCTCATGCCTGTGGTACAACCACATCTTCCACAGACAGTGACTGTAAAGACAAGACTCTGAACTTGAGTTTCTTGGTCTCTGAGCTGAAATCAAGAGTTGGATGCTTAATCAACTGAGCTAACTAAGTGCCCCTTAAGATGATTTCTGCTGGAAGGAAATGAAAACCTGGAACCCAGTTGGGTTCAACCATAAGGATATTTGTTATCTGGTGTAGCCAGGCGTCTGGAGGGACAGCAGGTCCAGCGTGTTGCCTGGGCCTCAGGAGACCTTAGGAAGCCTCCCCAAGTGACTTTAAGATGGCTGACGCTATTATGTGTCACATCCAGATATGTGAACTGCCACAGAGAATCTGTTTTTCCTTCTGAATGTCCCTTAGGAGCAAGACACCTCATTGAACAGGATTAAACCACATGGTCATGCTTGGGCCCCACAAAGGCTAAGGCACCGGAATTATGACTGGCAGGTGCCATTCAGGATCCGCCCATGGAGTTGGGTGGGGTGGGGCTCCCTCACCCCTTCCCCTGGCCTTCCAGAATCAGAAAAATATCTGAATAAAAAGTAAGATCTGGGGCACCTGGTTAGCTCAGTTAGTTAAGCGTCCAACTCTTGATTTCAGCTCAGATCATGATTTCATGATTTGTGAGTTTGAGCCCCACATCAGGCTCCATGCTGGCAGTGGGAAGCCTGCTTGGGATTCTCTCTCTCACTCTGCCCCTCCCCTGCTCTCCCTCTTTCTGAAATAAATAAAGTTAAAACAAACAAACAAACAGTGGGATCTGCCAGGAAGGAGGAGGAGGGTGGGGAAGGAGACTGAGGAGGAGCTGCCACACGTGGACCGTTTCACCCGCACATTTCATTTCAGATCTTCCGCGAAAAGGTGCTGCACCTCAGCCTTCCTTGGACAGGCCCCCATTGGCTGTGGACAGGGATGCTCCCCACACGGGCCTGGTCTCTTCCTGGGTCATTTATCACAAGTGAGAGCCTCACCCAACTGCTCAGTGGCCTGCCTCCACATTGAAAAGGAGAGTCACTGGGAAGATGGGATTCGAAGCTGGTGGGCGGTTCCCAAGATCATTTTCACTTCCACTGTCAAGTGCAAGGTTCAGAGGTCCCCAATACCGCTTGTTCTGACACAAAGTTGTCAAGTCTGCAAGCTCAGGGAGTAATTTGGTAATTTGTCCTCAGGTTTGGTTATTTGCCAGGACTCACAGAACTCACTGAGAGCCCATTGGACTCAAGATGATTCTTATTTTATTTTATATTTTATTTCATTACAGTGAAGGATACGGAGATTCTGAGGGCAGAGGGCTCCACATGTGGGTCTTCCTGCTGTCCCCCTGCCCCCGGGCAAGCGCGAGCAGTGCTAATGTCTCCCAGCATCAGATATGAGAGCGGAGTATCTCCAACCAGGGAATTTGCCCCACCCCCACCCCCCCACCCGTCTTGCTGTCCAGAATTTTTACTGGGGCTCCGTCACATCAACATGGTTGACTCTCCATATAAGGGTCAACCTTCCAGGCTTCCCAGACTTGTGTTTTGTGGCTCCAACCTTCCACCATAAATCACACAGTTCGCCGTCTGCCATTGCCCAAGGCCCCCAGGAAAGCAGAAGCTCTTATTGGGCAGGACATACTCAGGCTTAGAGATAACCTCCCGGGAGCTGCAGGCAAAGGTCAGATCCTCCTTAGGTCACGTCAGCTCTTTACTAAGACTATTTAGTCAAAAGCTGTCTTTGGAGGCTCTGAAATGGCTGCTGCCTTTCAGGGAAGCCTGGAAGTGGCATGAGAAGGCAGGTCCCAAAAGCCCAAATTGTGTCCCCCCAGACATCTAGGGGAGTGGCGGGGGCACATTCATGGTCTTTTTGTCACCCTTCCTTGATCTTGGCCATCAGTGACTTCCTGGGACTCTGGATTAGGGGACCTTCTGAAGGAAGAATGTTTAGTGGTCAATTAAGAAGTGCAGGGGGAAGGGGGATCTCACCTCCAGGTTCAAGTGCCTTAAAGAACAGCGAGTGCAGGATTGACTAGTGCGCGCACCACCCCCCCTCTTTAATTGTGGGTTCTGTCTCCAAGGGGTGGATGTTCATTTTTTGCTGTAATTAGGTGAAAATTCTACTGCAATCATGTCAGTAATTGCTGTGTTCACACCAAAGGCAGGGCTGAGCGGCCCACCCCGCGGACGCGAGCCCACATCCCTGCCAGCTTCTCCTTGGACGGAAGCCTGCATCTCCTCGTGTGTCAGGGGCTGCATGGGCATATCCGAGTCTCTGGCCACTTCTGGGTGTTTAAGGCACCAGGAATCCCTGCAAGTGTGGCTCTCAGCATCTTTTGAACACCCAGCTGTGTAGTATTGCATTTAGCCCTTTCAGTAATCCAAAGCCCGAGGGCTCCTCTGTTTATGGATGAGGAAGTCGAGGCTTTCAGAAGTTAAGTGACAGACCCAAGGCTGCAAAGCCGGAGGGTGGCAGAACTGGGGTGGCGCTGAACAAAGTTTGGGGCAGTTGAAATTCCCCAAATCCCAGATTTTCATCACCAGAATGCCTTTTAAGTTAGAAATGGACAATGATGTCTTCACTGAAACTTTAAGGTAGAAAAGTGGGCGCCCAAACGACAGGAGGGTCCTGCAGGCCAGGCAAAGGATATTCCGCAAACCGGTGAGCCATCCAGCACCACATGCTCCAGCTCAAAACTGTGTTTTTGTTTTTGTTTTTTAGTGTTTATTTAGTTTTGAGAGAGAGAGAGAGAGAGACAGAGTGCAAGTGGGGGAGGGGAAGAGAGAGGGAGACACAGAATCTGAAGCAGGCTCCAGGCTCTGAGCTGTCAGCACAGAGCCCGTCACAGGGCTCGAACTCAAGAACCATGAGATCGTGACCCAAGCCGAAGTCGGACACTTAACCAACTGAGCCATCCAGGTGCCCCTCAAAACTGTGTGCTTTAAGTACTGTTGGAAAATACAAGGTGTGGTCAGGCCAGCAGATCAGGAGATGAGTGCCATCACAAAATTAGCATGTAACTCAGTGCATGCCATCCGGGGCCACGAGAAGAAGCACCCGGGTAGGTCAGGAGGCAGAGGCAACAAGGAGAAAACACCTGCAAGAGCTTTTATTGTGGGTTTTTTTGGTTGTTTTTTGTTTGTTTGTTGTTTGTTTTTTGTTTGTTTTGTTTTGTTTTGTTTTGTTTTGTGGGAGGGAATGGCCAAGGCCGGAGAAGCAGGGTAAGCAGGCTATGCAGGTTTGGGACTGGCTAGTTTGAATAATTCCAGGGGGTTCTGGGGCAGGCAGGCTGGCCCTAGCTGGCTGGTCCCTGGCCTTAGGGGATTAAGGCAGAGGGGTAATGGCCCAGAGTGGGAGAGCCCCATACAGTAAGGGGGTGGAGTGTGGGTTCTGGAAGGTAGGTTTGTATAGGAAAGGTGCATTAGAATTGTTTATTACCTCTAGGATTTGGCTAATCCTGGGAGGGGCAGTCCTTCCAGGGTCAACAAGGCCGCAGACAGGAAAGCACTGGAACAGAAAATAAAAAACATGGTTGATACGCTGTGCAAGAGCTTTGAGCACAAGGAAACTCTGGACCATGAGAGATGAGTAGTATTTCACGGGGCTGAGAAGGAGAGCAGGAAAGGACTTTTAAGCAGAGGAGCCGCGTGAGCAAAGGTAAGGGGGTAGGAAGGTGCAGGTGCATGTGCCCTGGTGCTCTGGAAAGGTCTGGAAGTTCAGATGCTCCCAGTCCCCACCTCTCCTTTTTCATGCCAATCCTTCCACAGCCTATCAGTTTCCATATCGCAGAGAGGGTACAGGACCCACGATGCTTCTCACACCTCTGCCTTCCCATCAGCTCTGCTACTCAGCCAAGTCCAGGCCACATCAGCTCTCCCCAGGCATGGGCGGGGGCGGGGGTGTGTGTGCGCAACAGCCTCCTAGCCGGCTTCCCCGCCTCCTATCCTCTCTCCTGCCTTCTTCATGAGGTACCAACCAATCTGACCATGTTATTTCTCTGTTCAAAACCTTTGCTGGAACTGGATTTGAAGATGTTAAAAATTGTTGACTGTTTTTGGTGATGGTGGTATTGCAGATTAAAACAAATAAAACGGGGCACCTGGGTGGCTCAGTTGGTTAAGCATCTGACTCTTGATTTTAGCTCAGGTCGTGATCTCACAATTTGTAGGATTGAGCCCCCACATCCGGCTCTGTGCTGACAGTGTGGAGCCTACTTGGGATTCTCTCTTTCCCTCTCTTTCTCTCTCTTTCTCCCCCTAATCCCCACTTCCCTCCCCCAACCCACACGCACATGCCCTCTTTCTCTTTCTCAAAATAAAAAAACTTAAACATAAATAAAAATTAAAAGTGTTCCTTTACCTTTTGGAGATGTAGAATGAGATACTTGCAAATGAAAAAGTAGGCTGTCTGGAACTTGCTCCATTATAATATAAGAGGAGGAAGGAACAGGTGAAGGTGAGACCGGACTGGCCTTGAGTTGAAGGTTTGCTAAAGCCAGTGCCGGGTATGGGGCTGTCCTTATAGTATAGTCTGCTGTCCATGCTTCTATGTTTGAAATGTCCCCAACAAGAATTCAGGGAAAAAGTCTCTTCATGGGTCCCTAACAAGGACTAGACTGAATCCAAACCCTGGACCTGTCTTTTCCTGACCTCATGACCCAGACCCCGTCTCTGGTCCCCACTTGTCCTCTCTGGGTACTAACGTGTGTCCTGAGCACACCCCCACCCCAACCTCAACATTTGCTTCCTGCGCTTCCTCTTTCAAGAGAACATTGCTCTGTCCTCAAGACATACCCAAATTAAACTTGTCTTTTTTTAAAATGCTTATTTGAGGGAGAGAGAGAGAATGGCTAAAGGAGGGACAGAGAGAGAGAGAGAGGGAACAGGTTTGAATCAGGCTTTGCACTGACAGCAGGGAGCCTGATGCGGGGTTTGAACTCCCAAACCGCGTGAGATCATGACCCAAGTCAGAGTCAGATGCTTAAGCAAATGAGCCACACAGTCGCCCCTAAACTCATCTTTTTTTGCGCAATATCCCTAGACCAGCTAGTACCTTGTAATAGCCTAAAGTGTATTGTATTTCTAGCACCTGTCTCTTTATCTCTTATTCATTCATTCATTCATTCATTCATCCAATCAATCAACATGTGTTGGCCATTGACAGTGAGCATTTAATCCAGCCACCAAGAATGCGGCAGGCATTGTATCTGTTCAATCCAGCCACAGGCGGGCCTGGTCACAGCCCAGGTGACAGAATGTCAGGGCTGAGACAGGGCCTGTGCGACCAGCCTGGAGCTCTCAGTGGCTCATAGACATCTGACAGCAGGAATAAAAAGGCACAGAATGGGTGCTGCTTGCCTGTGAGTGAATGAGTTCAGAGGTATATGCTCACAGTGTCCAAAACACTCTTTCAGACAAACCAATGATGGACCTCAGTGTGAACTGAGGGAAAGTTGTCTTTTTAAAAGTTCCTGGTAAGGGTCATTTGTCCCCTCCCTCCATGCAGCTATAGCTGAGAATTAAAACCCCCAAGAGGCAGCCAATCTTGAAGCAATAAAGGAGACACCACGGCAAAACATCCCCCCTTCCCCGTGTGGAATATGGGATATAAAACCTCTGAATACTGCCTGCCTCACATGCTTTACAGCCCAGATCTATTGTTTTAAAGCTATGAACTCAAGTGAATTTCGGGGTGGGAAACCCTATACAACATTAAACCCTACAATCTCTTTCAATGACCTTTCGACCATTCTTGAAGGCCTTGGGTTTATATAGGGTTATAATCAGCAGGTGTAGATTCTTTTTTTTTTTTTTCCCTTTTTCTTAGCCAGACTTTTAGTGCTGTGGGTTAACTTAAAGATTTGACAGTCTTCAAGAACCAGATTGCTGGGGTGGGAATCCTAGCCCCTTGCTGGGCAAATTACTTAATTTCTCTGTGCTTCTTTTTCCTCATCTGGAAAATCAAGGTCAGAATAGTACCTACCTTGTTGGGTTGATGTGAAAGATTAAATGAGCTAATACATGGGGCACCTGGGTGGCTCAGTCAATTAAGCGTCTGACTCTTGGTTTCGGCTCAGATCATGACCTCATGGTTCATGGGATCAAGCCCCAAGTTGGGCTCTGCGCTGACAGCATGTGGGATTCTCTGTTTCCCTTTCTCTCTGCTTCTCCCTGTTTTTCTCTCTCTCAAAATAAGTAAATAAACTTAAAAAATAAAAAAGGAGTTAATATATAGAGACCAGAGGCTGGGGCCATGGTTAACACATCTGTACAACACAAGCTGGAATCTCAGAGGTCACTTGTGTGCATCCTTTTTGCCACATTCTCTGTCCCACATCCAATCATGTTCTGTGTGTTGTACCTGGTTGAAATGTATCCTATCATTTCTCTTCATCCTCACCCTCACGCCTCAGTCCATCAGTTCCTGCCTGAGTGTCTATAATCCTCTCTCCATCCAGATAGCTTTTCCCCAGATGGTGATTTCATTTCCTTTGGATAAATACCCAGAAGTGGAATTGCTGGCTCATCTGGCAAAATTCTATTTTTTATTTTCTGAGGAGCCTCCATATCATTTTCCATGCCGGCTACACCAGCTTACATCCCACTGAAAGTGTACAGGGGTTCCTTTCTCCAGGTGCCTGCTGACCGATGAATGGATAAGCGAGATGTAGTCTAGCCGTACAATGGAACATTACCCAAGCCTAAGGAGGAAGGAAATTCTGACGCCTGCTACAGCATGGGCGAGCCTGGAGGACACCGAGCTGAGTGAAATAGGCCCCCACGAAAGGGCAACTACTGCATGATGGCACTTCTAGGAGACACATGTAATCAAATGTATAGAGATAGAGAAGAGAATGGTGGTTGCTGGACATTGTAGGAGGGGAGAATTGGGAGTTAGTATTTAGTGGGTACAGAGTTTCCGTTTGGGAAGATGAAAAGGGTCTGGGGGTGGATGGCAGTGATGGTTGTGTAACAGTATGAATGTACTTAAAAATTATTAAAATGGCAACTTAAAAATATTTATTTTTGAGAGTGAGTGTGTGTGTGTGTGCGCGTGCGCGTGTGCGCGCACATGCATGCAAGTGGGGGTGGGGCAGAGAGAGAGAGACACACAGAATCCCAGGTAGACTCCATGCCTCCAGGACAGACCCGATGCAGGGCTCAAACCCATGAACCATGAGATCATGACCTGAACCGATATCAAGTCGGCCACTTCACTGAGCCACCCAGGTGCCATAAAATGGCAACTTCCATGTTATGTGTATTTTACCTGAATTGCAGAAAAATCAGTTCCTTGGCCACACCAGCCACATTTCAAATGCCCAGCATGTGACTGATAGCTACCATATTGGATCACAAAGATATAGAACATTTCCATCATCTCGGAAAAAGTTCTGTTGGCTAGCCGTGACACCAGGAGGTAGTTGAGGAAGAGCTGGTGCCATGGACCTCAGTGATTCCTCCTCATTGATGTCATCACCAGGGATGAGGCACAAAGACAAAAGGAGTGAACGGCAAGCTTTCCCATAGAGCCTAGCATTGACTGAATGGTACATTCTAGGGTTTTCCTATGATCCTCCTGGATGCTTTGAGAGTGAACTGGACTCAATCACATGTGCAGAACCCAAAGTTCTATCTGTGCTCACCTTTTAGCAGACAAAGGAGACCTGTGGTCTCACCCACCATTAGGGAGACTGAAGCAAGTACATTGCCTCCGTATGACTTCAACACTATTCTCCCTCAGTGTTGAGTTTTCACACCCTCGTTATGTACACTGGGGTTCCTTGAGGACAGAGGGCTGCATCTCATCTATTTTTCTATATCCTCTTAGTACCTATGACAATGCCTGGCAAAGGGTAGCCATTTGATACATTTTATTTTTAATTAAAAAAATTGTGTGCCAGGATTCCTGCCACAAGAGTTGAGATGGCTTACAAAAGGAAAATATTCAATATAGTAATCACAGCCTAGATAGGAAGAAGGAACTGGGGCCAGTTAAATGAAAAAGGTGGGACAACCAGGGACAAAAGAAGTCAAAAGGCAAGTCAAAGACTGAGACAGTTGCTTTAGCCTCCTGTTTGCTTCAGAGCTTCCTGGCAGGCAAAGTGAAAAGGAAGATAAGATCAGGGAAAGAAACACATCTGTGGCAGACATCTCCCCTTTGTCACTTCAGATCCACTTCGAACCCTTCTCTACCCTGTTCTCTATCCCAGGAACAGCTGCAGGGACTATACTAACAGTTTCCAGTGGTTACCAATTTCTTGCTGGGTTTAACCCAAGTGATGCTCTGGCATGAGGTAAGAGGAAGAGTGGAGAGTGAGGTTGGGTTATTTATCCCCCCCCTCCCCCCGCCACCCTCAGTGCCTCATCCCTTCAAGGTCAAGTTGCCTTGGACTGGCTATTCCCTCAACTGAAGGTCATCCTCTGTACCTAGCTTTCTCCTCTTTTGGGTTCTGGTAATCCACTCCTTCCAGTGATAGGAAGGAGTTATCCTTCCTATGCTGTTATCCACACCTTTGCAAATAGCTCCATTGGAAATAAACCCTCCTAAGATGATACTATTTTGAGTGTGCCATCTGGATCCTGATGGGACCCCGACTGAAATGATATCCATTTCTCATGGGAAGCAAGCTCTTGCCACCCTAAGTTTGAAAATGAATGGAGTGCATTATGGGAGATGGGGACTAGGGGGTGGTGAACATCCCCCAGCAAAGGCAAACAGGGCAATGAGTTACAATGAATTGTTTCCTTCAGGAGAGCCAAGAACATCTCATTCATTCCTGCAGCAAATGATTATTCAGCCCCTACTATGTGCCCAGGCTGTTCTAGGTGCTGGGAATCACACAGTGAGCAAAATTCAACCCGCAGAAGACAGCTCCGTGAGAGGCTGAGTACTGTGTCCCTATATGTGCACGTTTGAATGGTGATTCTCAAACCTCAGCAGCAGAGCCCTCTGGGAGGCTGCCCGAGACACAGACAGCTGGCTCCACCCCCAGTTTCTGTTTCAGGGAGTCCCGGCTAGTGCCTAAAACCATGCATTTCTTCTTCTTCTTCTTCTTCGAGAGAGAGAGAGAGAGAGAGAGAGAGAGAGAGATGAATGGGGAACGGGCAGAGAGAGAGGGAGACACAGAATCTGAAGCTGCTCCAGGCTCTGAGCTGTCGGCACAGAGCCCGATGCAGAGCTCGAACTTGCTGACCATGAGATCATGACCTGAGCCGAAGTCAGACGCTTAATGGACTGAGCCACGCAGGCACTCCTAAAAATGTGCATTTCTAACACATTCCCAGGGGGTGCTGCTGCTTCTTCTGGTCTGGGGATCCCACTGACTTCTGATACCTAAACCCCAAGAATGGACCACAGAAACACTCTTGAAATGAGCATATCCTGCAAGCCCTCTATCAGTGATGCATACCCTCCTTGACTTTTGTAGCCCATCTGGGGCTGTGCTCTCTAGCCAGGCCTCTGGATACTAAAAATTCCCATTCTTAGATAACTGGGTCTTAGCTATAAGAAACCAGGAGATGTAGCCCACCCCCTACCTTTTTTTTTAAGTTTATCTATTTTGAGGAAGAGACAGACAGAGAGCCAGGGAGAGGGGCAGAGAGAGAGAGAGAAAGAGAGAGAGAGAGAGAATCCAAAGCAGGCTCTGCATCGTCAGTGCAGAGCCCAATGTGGGGCTTGATCCCACAAACAGCAAGATCAAGACCCGAGCCTCGATCAAGAGTCAGTCGTTCAACCAACTGAGCCACTCAGGCGCCCCAGGAGATGCTCCCCCTTTTTTTTTAATGTTTTATTTATTTCTAGGAGAGAGAGAGAGAGAGAGAGAGAGACAGCATGAGCAGGGGAGGGTCAGAGAGAGAGGGAGTCACAGACTGAAACAGGCTCCAGGCTCTGAGCTGACAGTCAGCACAGAGCCCGGCGCGGGGCTCAAACCCACGAACCACGAGATCATGACCTAAGCGAAAGTTGGACGCTTAACCGACTAAGCCACCCAGGCGCCCCATGGAGATGCCCCTTTTTGAAAACAAGAGCACTGATTCCAGGACTCTGGTAGCACAGGGGTGTTGAGGGATAAAATCTAAACCTGCTAAGTGTCTGAGTACCCCCTTCTGTGTTCCTTACTACGGCAGGGTCTGGCTTCCCCACCAAATAAAAGCTCCAATTCTTAGCTGGCTACAAAGCCAGCTCGAAGAAAGCCTACATTTCCAAGCCTCCCATATACCCAGGTATGGCAATGTGTTTATGTTCAGAGCAATGTCTACATTCTTCTTAATTGAGATATATTTCACACAGCATAAAATCCACCTCTTTAAAGGGAATTAAGCCATTTTTCAATATAATTCACAAAGTCATGCAACCATCACCACTACAGAATTCCAGAAGGGCACATGAGATTTAAGATTCTAAGAACTTTCCTTAAAACACAGTTCTTACAGACTCTTTGCCCCTTCTTCCTCCTGTCTTCCATTTTGCAACCTGCAGTGTGAAAGTGATGGCTGGAGTTCCAGCTGCCGTCTTGGACAATGAGGATGGGGCCACACCCTAGGGATGGCAGCGTGGGAAGCTGGAAGGAGCCGGAAGAAGCCAGGATGACTGTGACCTTTGTGCTGCCAAGACTGCTCACCCAGACTTCTAACTGAGAAAGGAATCAACTTTTGACTTGTTTAAGGCTCTCTTATGGGGGGGGGGGGACATGGGGTCACCAATATTCACAGCTGAACCTAATTCTAACTGATAACCAGTAATCTGATGAATCAGTCTGGGTTTTTATTCACAACATAGGAACTAACTCTAATTGGTTTGAGCAGAAAAGGGATGCATTATGGATAATGGCTAACTCACAGCAACTCCAGGAAGGCTGGAGAACCTGCATCGGAGCCTACATGGGCAGGAAGAAGCCCCAACCAGTCTATGGGACAGGTTTAATGGAGATACCACTGCTGGAAACAAACCAAGATCCCTTTGATTCCCTATGTCTAGGGATTACATGCCGTTTTGGCCACCCTCCTTCAAAGTGGACATGCCTGGTATTTGCTTCCATTTCTAGCCTCTGGGTAGGCACCCATGCAACTGATTTGTGGAACACAGTCACATGGCAGGACTCTAGCTTCAAAGAAGCCTGGGAAAATGATCATCAGCCTCCCATAGCCAGGCTGGGTAGCCAGAAGGAATGATAAATGGCCACTACAATCATCTCCGGCATCCCCCACAATTGTCACCAAACCAGAATCTCAGATGGCTGTTTAATGATCAGAGCTTGGGGCTTGTGTCTTGTGAAGGAAATCTCTGATGGGCGATGGCTTATCTCCAGGACTTAATCAACCACATCTTTTAATGCTTTTCGCTGCCTATTGTTTTGGATGTGATGAGTCTGTGTGTCACCTCTTGAAATACCCTGCTAGTCCCAAAAAGAAGCATATGCATCTGCAGAGAGCTTGTCATGAGGAGCAAGCAGTTCCTGACCCAGCAGAAAATTCCACCTGCAACTCTTACTCCAGAATCGTAGGTTTCCTTTTTCTTTATCCCCAAGAGGACAAGGGTCCAAACTTCATGACCAAGATGGAGGGACTGTGTCACTACAAGATTGGACTCAATGCAGGGGCACCTGGGTGGCTCAGTAGGTTAAGCGTCTGACTTCAGCTCAGGTCATGATCTTGTGGTCTGTAAGTTCAAGCCCCGCTTCAGGCTCTGGGCTTTCAGCACACAGCCTGGAGCCTGCTTTGGATTCTCTGTCTCCCTCTCTCTCTGCCCCTACCCTGTGCATCCTCTGTCTCTCTTTTTCAAAAATAAGTAAACATTAAAAATTTTTTTAAACTTCCTGGGGGTCAATAGAATCAGGAGCCAGAGGACTTTTTTTTTTTAATATATTTTTTAAATTTATTTCTAGGAGAGAGAGAGACAGCGTGAGCAGGGGAGGGTCAGAGAGAGAGGGAGACACAGACTCTGAAATAGGCTCCAGGCTCTGAGCTGACAGTCAGCACAGAGCCCGACGCGGGGCTCGAACCCATGAACCACGAGATCATGACCTAAGTGAAAGTCGGACGCTCAACCGACTAAGCCACCCAGCCGCCCTGCCAGAGGACTTTTTAAATTGGCCTTATTTCTATTTCTATGAAAACAGGTGCTTGCTCAGCAATTCCACCTCTGGATATACACCCACAAGAATTGAAAGCAGGGCCATTGGCAAATACCTGTACCCCATGTTCCTAGCAGCATTATTCACAACAGCCAAAGGAGAGAAACAACCCAAGTGTCCATCACCAAATGAATGGAGAAACAAGATATGGTCTATCCATATGAAGGAATATTATCCAGCCTTAAAAAGGAAGGAAGTTCTGATCCCTGCTATCACATGAACCAGCCTCAAGGACATCGTGCTGGATGAAAGCAGTCACTCACAAAAGGACAAATATTTTCCACTTATGCAAGGTACCTAGAATAGTGGTATTCAGACAGAAAAGTAAAATGGTGGCTGCTGGGGCATTGAGGGCAGGGGGAATGAAGAGTTATTCTTTAAGGAGGATATGGAGTTTCAGTTTGGGAAGGTGAGAAGTTTCCGGAGATGTTTGGTGGGAATGATTACACAGCGGTGCAAATGCACTTAATGCCTCTGAGCTGTAACTTACAAATTGTTAAAGTGGTATGTATGTTACATATATTTTGCCATAATAATTTGAAAATGTCTGCTTGCTCAAAGCCCAGGGTCTTCCAAGATTCTCTCTGCTGGATCTTATTAGCAGGATTAAAGTGAAGTTACCTATCGTCAAAACATCCCATGAGCTTGCTCAATTCACTGATAATTGTAATCAATACAGAGAAAAGTGACCAGCCAGCCTTTCCCCGTTCTCCTTTAAAGGAGCCAGCACCTTTATATAAGATGTGACGGCTGGAGACGTGGACCCTCTGACTTGTGGAAAGGTGCAGATTCCACTTAGATATTCCAAAATCGCCTAGGATGCCTTGTTCCCAAACAAGCCAGCTGCTGGCTCCTCTGCTCACTTCTGAACACCGACACATCCTCCCTGATTTGAATAAAGACGTGACAAATAGAATACCCTCTCCCTGTATCTATACCTTGCTCAGGAACAATGCAGAAAGGCAAATCGAAAAGCTAGCAACCATTGCCGAACAGCAATGATCTTTCAAGTAAAATTTAAAGAAATACGTGGAATGCAGCCAAACATCCCCACCAAAAATAAAACACTCCGCTTCCCTCAGCCGATTCAATTATCTCGCTAAAAAGGGCTTTTTTTAACACCTCCCAGCAGGCAGCAGATTCAGAGTTGGTGGGGATAACAGCGCATAATCAAGCAACCAGAGCCCAAGGTGTAAAATAAAACACGGACTGGCTTGGCCAGGAGCAGCGGCGCCCGAGTGCCGTGAATATAAATGTTTAGAAATGGATATTGTCATTTTCGTGCCATCTGGAATATTTTCCACGACGTAAAGCATATTTAAAAAAAATTCCTCATGATTCTCTAATTGTGGTGACGGTGCTGGTGACTTAGTCTCTGTCCTTGACATGATATTGCTTTGAGCTGAGTCTGTGCAATCCACCAGCTTAAAAACAAAAATAAACACACAAAAGGTTAAAAAAAAAACGCCATGAAAAACCTTTCCCTTTTCCCGATAAAATCATTCAGTCTCATTGTAGAACAGTGAGAAAATACCCTCTCCACCTCCCACCAAAAAAAAAAAAAGGAAGAAAGAAAGAAAAAGAAGAGAAGAAACATCCACAGACCTACCATTTAGAGATAACTGCCTTAGTATTCTAATGTTTTGGTGATTTCCTTCTAGTCTTTATGAATATGTATGAATATGAATTTGAATATGCATATGAATATGAGATCATGCTGCCTCCTTTTCCTTAACATGGCAACATGGCATTTTCCCTTGTTAACATGGTCACTCCCAGGTCTGGTCACATTTGTCTCATCCCCTTCCCTGCTTTTTAAGGCCTTTTGACCTTTGTCTTCTGGCTGAATATCTCTCTTGCCCTGCATTTCTCCTCATCCAGCCTTCTTGCGATGCAATTTTCCACTATTCGGGCCTCTCTATTGGAGTCTCTGTGCTCCAGGGCCGTCCAGGGCCATCAGGACCTTCTGACCCCCCAGCATCCAGACTTGCTGGACCCCCGGACCCCTGGCCAGGCCTCTTTTGCCAGCCAGGACAGCCTCTGCAGACACTGCTGCTCGCCACCAGCTCTCTCACCTAGGCTCCATTTAAGTGGCTTGGGAGGCCCCGTGTCTTTTCCTTGAAATGCATTTTTGAAGTATAAAGAAGTTTACCGTGGGATTTCCCCATAACAGTCATGAGCTTACATTGCTTGTATTCCTTAGCCATCTCAGTAAGAAGAAAGTCACAGATGGCTTGTTCTCAAGGGAATCACCGGGTGTGGTGGAGTAAGACCCAGGGAAATGTAGCACAAGCAGAGGAGGACAGAAGGTGGATTTAGGGAGACCCAGTGATGCCCCACACACCTGTGCCTGATACATCCCAGGGCCAAGAAAGCCCCCACTCTCTAGCTGAAAAGCTAGTTGAGGTTTTTTTACCTTCTCAGATCTGGTGTGGGTCCCTACAGCCTAGGCTCCCTCTGCTCTCCTTCCTTCCTTGGGGTCTCCAGCAGCCCACCTGAGCTGGGATGAACCTTACCCGTGCTCAGGCAGCAGTTTTGGCATTTCAGGAGGAGAGGTAAGCAGGTGGGACGAGGCCAGTCTCCCCCGGTAGGCAACAGGAGTGAGGAGGGGGAGTATGGCCGTGGGCCCATGTGAAATCCATGGTGGGGGGTTAGCTTCCCTAGGAGCCCTGTCCTCCTGCTGCTGACCAAATACTGTCCCACACTTGACCATCTTTGGGGAGAACAAAGATGCCCCAATGCCCGCATCTATAAAATGGGCACAGTGTCAGCCTCAGAGGATTATTCTAGTGAACACTGAAAAAATAAACCCCAACACACTGGAAAAGACTGCATATCACTCAGGACACAGCACCTGTCTGAGCATCCCGAGGAGAGCATGGAATTGTGTGTGGCTTGTCCCTGAAAATCCTGTAAGAGCTGGAGTTCATGATTGAAACTGGCTATACAAGGAGCAATGGAAAGGCCTGTTTCTAATAAGGCGCTGCAATTAAAAAAAAAAAAAAAAAAGCCGTACCTCCCTCTGCTATTAGATAATAAACCCATTGAGCATTAGATTCACGTTCTGGCTGATCTTGTTGGCAGGAACCACCCTGAATGGCTTCAGGCACAAACAGGTGAGGCAAAGGGAGGTGCAGGAAGTCACCTGGGCCTCCTGACTTGGGCCCCAGCACCTGGGGTGGAGGGCAAAGAGGGAGGACAGCTTCCTGCTGGGCACTGAGCCTGTAAAGGAACCACAGGAAGGATAGGGCACCAACCACGCACGGTGGCCTAAGGTTTATCTGGGTGACTTTGATCTCAGGTTCTGGATGGCTGTGTTCTGAGGATTCGATTCCTGACTTGTCTTTTCCCCAGCATTTGGAGGCAAACAGAAAGAAAAAAAGGAGGAAAATTCCTCCTTCTGGCTGTCCCTTGCTGGGGGACACACCCTGGGCACCTCAAATGGGGTAGGATGGCATTGCAGGAGGAGGTAGAGAGGACCGGGAAGTGATGGCCGGAGGAGTCCCCCCTCTAGGGTTCCCGCTGCCTCACAGTTCCCAGACCCTGCTTCCTGAACTTCCTTCGTGGCCCAGTGCCGAGGCACAGTCAGAGGATGGCGTTGCATGGGCTGATGGGTGCAGACAAGCCAACAGGCCTCCGCCTGGCCCTCCTGGCCAGCCTAGGCCCACGTGCCAGCCCTCCCCTGGTGAAACTCCTGCCGCACAGGCTGGCCTGGCAGGAGCTGATGCAGGGAGCCTCAGGCTTGGGGCAAGGGTCCTGTGACTGGCCGGGGAAGCTGAGGCAGGCAGGGCTTTTCCACGGCAGTCTGGGCTCCCCTCGTCCTAGAATACTACCTCCCCAAGAGCCTGAAGCTCGTCTTTTGTTTATTCCTGGGCCTGAACACGACTGGACACATCATACATAGTCACTGCTTGGATTTGTCAAAGTCGTTGTGGAATGATCAGTGAGGAGTGGATGTGAGCAGAACACGGGCCCTGCCCTAGAGAGGCCCAGGGTGCACACCCACCCACCATTACTATGCAGAGCGGGGTGCTCTGCCATAGCAGGGCATACTGGATGTGACAGGAGGGGACTGGGGAGGAATCAGGAGAGGATGGATGGAAGGGGTTGCAGCTAGCTGAGAGAAGGAAGGGCCTTCTGGACAAAGGGAACAGTAGCTGTAAAGATGAGAGGTGAGAGGTTTGGCGTGAGGGAGGAGAGGCTGAGGATGGCTGAGGGATGGCTTCCAGCCCAGGCCCTTGGGAGGACTTGACACATAAGATCCTTAAGGAGAGAAATGACCCTTAGACCTTTGTCCAGGAAGATGCCACTGTGCAAGGTAGACGGTGGTGGGGATCGGGGGAGAGAGAGGGGCAGCGACTCCAGCGGAAGCCGCGTGTTACATCTCCAGAGAGCAGCCTGGGGACCCAACAAGGCAGTGGTGGTCAGATGGGGACAGAGTGGACATGGGAGAGACATAGAAGGAATCAACCAGAAGCTCCGTGTCTGGCTGGGGGAGGGGAGGAAAGCTAATCCTGTGCCAGATTTTCCTGACAAAGCTGCCAGCAGGAGTGAATGTCGCCACCTGGGCCCTGCCTCTGGCTGGCTCACCCGGCACACTGAGAGGGGTATTGGGGGACACGCCTGGATTCTGGTATGCCACGGACACACAGCCACTCGGGAGGCTTATAGAGATCCCACCAGTGCCTTCTAGCAGCGGGGATACAAGGGGACTTCCGTTCTGGTGGAGGGTGACAGGTGATACACCAATGAACATATATACGTGAAAGAGTCAGAGAGGGAAAAGTGCTCCAAGGAATAATGACCTTGAGTAGGGGTCAGACAGTGACAGATATGGGTGGCCAGGGAGGTGCCTCTGAGGGTATTGGGAGCCAAAAAGCAGAGACAGGGGTGTGCATTCCAGGCAGAGTCCACAGCCTAGTGCAGGGGTGCTGAGGAGGGAGCTGCCCTGTGTGTGTTTCAGAAGGTGTCCAGAGCCTAAATCCAGGTAAAAGACACACACACAGAAGGAATGAACTGAATGTCCCAGGAAAGTGCCAGTGTGTGTGTGTGTGTGTGTGTGTGTGTGTTTGCCCTGGGGTCAGAAATGGGGAAAGAAATGGGAGGAATCAGGGCCTGACCCTGCCATCTTCCCATGGCATTCCCACACTCCTCATAGTCTACACTGGACTCTTCCCTTCGCTCATCAAAACCTACCTACAGACAGTGACACATCGGAGATCAAACATTAAAATCCATGCTCCTCCTTCCATCTGAAGCTCTATCTCCCTCCTTCCTTAATAAACTACCTCTGTTCATCCTTGGGATTGTCATTCAAGTATCACCTCTTCGGTGAAGCCCTCCTTGATTCCCAGGACTGGATTAGTCTTCCTTGCGTACCTAGTCTTCAGTACCTCTTGCTCTGACCACAGTGCACTGATTAATTGCACAGTGCAATTAATCGTGTGACCAGCTGTGTGATTTCTGTCCCTGACAGAGCACGAGTACCAGGAGCACAAGGACCGGGTTTGTCTGGTCCACGATGGGATCTCCAGGGCCCCAAACAGTTACTGATACTCACTCGATGCTCCGTGAATACCTGAGGGTCTGGTTCAGGAGCCGCACTCAAGGAGCTGGCTGCAGCCAATAGAAGGAGAGGCCAAGGGCCATTGCAGAAGCTGGAAGTAGCTGAGAGTTGGTTTCGAGGATGTTCTGAGCCTCCTAGAACCTGCATGGGGCCGAGAAGTGACCAGAGAGCAGTGACCAGCCGCAGGAGAGCTGGGTCTGGGCTCTGGACTGGGGCTCAGGACACAGGTAGCCACCAAAGGGAGCTGTGCAGTGTGAAGTCACCAGTTCCCGCCTTGGGAAATGTGTGCTGCGACGATGAAGTTGTCGGCACCACCGAGGACCTGGAAGGAATCCCAGGGCCATGTCTGGCCCCTCGACCTTCCTCCCAGCAAGATTCATATCATAGGACTTTCTCATTTCTCCACATGGGAAAGGATTCAGCTGCTGGGCAAGCTAACGTGTTCATCCCGGGAGGAGATTGTCTTTCTCTTTGGACAAATTTATTTTATTAAACTACTTCCTGCTTTTAGGGAGTATAGAATACCCACGCCTGGTATTCACAAAAGGCCTTCAATGTATGCTTTTGGCATTATTCAGTTTTGATTTTCTAGACTTAGCAAGGACTCTGGAACTAGGCTGCCTGGGTTTGGAACCACATGACCTTGGCCAAAGTACCTGGCCTCCCTGTTTTTCAGGTTCCTTATCAGTAAAATGGGAACAATAGTTTATGCCAGTCACAGAAAGCCACATATTATATGATTCCATTTAAAGTTGATTTATTTATTTTGAGAGTGAGCACACATGGCAGATGGGCAGAGAGAGAGAGAGAGAGAGAGAGAGAGAGAATCCCAAGCAGGCTCCACGTTGCCAGTGCAGAGCCTGGCGTGGGACTCTATCCCACGAACCATGAGATCATGATCTGAGCCGAAACCAAGAGTCAAATGCTTAACCAACTGAGCCACCCAGGTGCCCCTGGATGATTCCATTTAAAGGAAATGTCCAGATTAGGTAAATCCATAGAGACAAAAAGTGGATTGGCAGTTACCAAGGGCTGGAAGACGGGAGAAATGGGGAGTGACTGCTAATGGGTACAAAGTTTCTTTCAGGGATGGTAAAATATTCTAAAATTTGATAAAGTTTAAGGAGTTATTACTTATAAAGTGTTTAGAGCAGTGCCTGACACATAGAAAATGATTTTTTTATTTAACTCATTGTTACATAAAACTCATTTCCAAACAAAGGCATAAACACCAATGAGCTTGGGAAAGATGTTCATAATGTGATTTTAAAGCAGCATCACGTTCCTGAAATTCACTGAATTTCAAAAGAATGACACTGACACAACTGTCAGTTGTGTACTTTTTATAAATGTCGTCATGATCTAGTGGATGGCATTGTTATATTGTATTACAAATTTTGTACTTGAAAAGGGTTAACTTGTTAGACTTAAACTGTAGCATATATTTGAGCTCTCCGTCAGCATTTCTTATTTCGATTGACTGATTGATTGATTTTTACAATATTGGGTGCAGCGCCTAAAATGGGAAGTGGTTTGGGACTCTGGAAGGCAAACACAGCTATGAGCTGTCTTTGACTCAGACAACCTGGGACAGAGGCTCTAGAAGGCAATGCAAGGTGAGAGCTTCACACAGTCAGGGATGAGGTATGTGGGCTTTGTTGAAGGCAGAGAACTGGGGAGAGCCCGACCTATAATCTGCATGGTCTCCTTATTTGCCTAAGGCTGGATGAAAGCAGGTCAATCACATAAAGGATTCAAGCCAGCACGGGGTAATCATAAAGACCCTGCAGAGAGTACCCTAGGCAAGATCGTTAGCATGCGTGACAAGCGGCTCTCCAGGAGGAAAATAGCCCTGATTAGCATCGTTTGCCAATTTCCATGGTGTAAATACTTACACCGTGGCTGATTTCAAGCTACAGACGTGATAGCCCTGGAGTTGGAGTTGGGAAGAAGTGTGTACTGCTGCACTACCGTACAGCGTTTCCATTATACAACTACAATATACAGAACTAAGCACAAAGCATAACCAACAGTAAATGTAGTAAAAGAATGAGAATTCCTAGTGGTCACTCCCCATCTCTTCCTACCACTCCTTGGCCCTAGGCAATCACTAACCTACTTCCTGTTCCTATGGATTTGCTTATTCTGGATATTTGATAAAAATGGGATTATACAATATATGATCGTTTACGACTGGCTTCTTTTACTTAGCACTAGGTTTTCAGGGTTCATCCATGTTGTAGCTGTACCAGTACCTCACTCCTTTATTGCTGAACCATATTTCATTACCAGGACATACCGTATTTTGTTAATCCATTCATCAGCTGACGGGCATTTGGGTTGTTTCCACTGCTTGGCTGTTGTGGATAGTGCTGCTGTGAACATTGATTAATGAGAATGTTTGTGGACATATGTCTTCAATTATTCTAGATCTAGATCCAGGAGTGTAATTACTGGATCATATGGTAATTCCATGTTTAACATTTTGAGGAACTGTCAGACTATTTTCTAAAGCAGCTGCACCATTTTATATTCCCATCAGCAATTCAGGGCTTTCCAATTTCTATACATTCTCACCAACACTTATGATTATCCGTCTTTTTGATTAGAGCCATCTATTGAGTGAAGTGGTGTTAATTTGCATTCCCCTGATGCCAAATGATTTTGAGCGTCTTTCCATTTGTTTATTGTACAGCTTGTATGTCTTGGGAGCAATGGCTATTCATATCCTTTGCTTACTTTTTAAAAAATGTTTATTTATTTTTCAGAGTGAGAGAGACAGAGAGTGAGTAAGGAAGGGGCAGGGAGAGAGGGAGACACGGAATGTGAAGCAGGCTCCAGGCTCTGAGCTATCAGTACAGAGACTGATGCAGGGCTCGAACCCACAAGCAGTGAGATCATAACTGAGCCACCCAGGTGCCCTGCCTTTGCCTGCTTTTAATTGGATTATTTGTCTTCTTATTGAATTGAAAGGGTTCTTTATATATTCCAAAGGCAAATCGTTTATCAGATACATGTCTTTTCACTCTCTTGATGGTGTTCTTTGAAACACAAAAGTTTTTCATTTTGATGAAGCCCAACCTGTCATTTTGTTGTTACTGTTACTTGTGCTTTTGGTGTTCATAGCTGCAAAACCATCGCCAAGATCATGAAGATTTATGCCTATTTTTTCTCCTAAGAGTTTTACAGTTTTACCTCTTATAAGCGGGTCTTCCATCTGCTTTGAGCTGATTTTTTAAAATTGTTTTAATGTTTATTTATTTTTGAGACAGAGAGAGACAGAACACAATCAGGGGAGGGACTGAGAGAAAGGGAGACGCAGAATCCGAAATAGGCTCCAGGGTCCAAGCTGTCAGCACCGAGCTGGACACAGGGCTCGAACTTACAGACTTGTAAGATCATGACCTGAGTTGAAGTCGGACACTTCAACCAACTGAGCCACTCAAGCTCCCCGTTTGAGCTGATTTTTGTATATGGCATGAGGAAGGGCCATGCTTTTCATGTTTATGGCATTTGTCTTCATGCTTTCCATGTGGAATATTTCAGCACTATTTGTTGAGAAATTAACATTTCCCATTGAATTGTATTGGCACCTTTCTTGAATATGAATTGACTACAAATATTTAGGCTTATTTATAGACTCTCAGTTTTGTTATTTGTTCCTTATGTCTATTCTTATGCCAACATCACATTATTTTGATTACTCTACCTTTGTAATCAGGAAGGATGAGTCCTCCAACTTCGTTCTTTTTTTCAAGATTGTTTTAACTATTCTGAGTCCCTTGAATTTCAAAATGAATATTAAGATAAATTTTTCAATTTCTGCAAAGAAGCCAGATGGAATTTGATGGGGATTGCATTGAACCTGTAGATCAACTGGGAAGTGTTGCCTTCTTAACAAAGATTTTTTAAAACATATTTTATTTTTATTTTGAGAGAAAGGGAAAGAGAGCACGAGTGGAGGAGAGGGGCAGAGAGAGACAAAGAATCCCAAGCAGGCTCCATGCTCAGCTTGGAAACCGATGCCAGGCTCGATCCCACAACCCTGGGATCATGACTTGAGCTGAAATCAAGAAGCAAACACTTCCTTAACAATATTAAATCTGGGGCACAGGTGGTCAGTCATTTAGGCATGCAACTTTTTAAAAGTTTTTAATGAGTTATTTATTTTTGAGAGAGAGGGACAGAGACAGAGAGACAGAGCACGAGTAGGGGAGGGACAGAAGGAGAGGGAAACACAGAATCCGAAGCAGGCTCCAGGCTCTGAGCTGTCAGCACAGAGCCAGACACAGGGCGTGAACTCATGAACTGTGAGATCACAACCTGATCCGAAGTTAGACGGTGAACTGACTGAGCCACTCAGGTATCCCTAAGTGTGCAACTGTTGATTCTGACTCAGGTCATGATCTCGTAGTTTGTGGGTTCGAGCCCTGCATCGGGCTCCACGCTGAGTGTGGAGGCTGCCTGGGATTCTGTCTTCCTCTCTCTCTCCCTTCCCTGTTTGCTCGCTTTCTCTCTCTCTCTTTCAAACTAAATAAATAAACATTAAAAAAACCCAATAATATTAAATCTTCTGATCCATGAACATGGAATGTCTTCCATTAAGCCAGGTCTTCTTTAACGTTTTTCAATCAACTTTTAATTACTTAAACAAGGTTTCCTTTAGTTCCTTGGACATATTTATAATAGCTGATTTATTTATTTTTAAATTAATTTTAATAGGTTTTTATTTATTTAGATGTTTTGTCTATGAAGTCCACCTTCTCAGCTTCCTCATGGAAAGTTTTCACTTACTGCTTTTTCATCTTGGATATGAAACAAACCAAACTTTCCTGTTTTCCTTTGTGTCTTGCAATTTTTTTTTTAACTGGACCTTTAAAATCATGTAATATGGCAACTCTGGAAACCAGTTTTTCCTAATACCTCCCTTCCCCAGAGTTTGTTTTGTTGTTGCTGTTTGTTTCAATAACTGTTGCTGCCACCATCTGTTTGTTCAGTGACTTTCCTGGACTAATTTTGTAGTCTGTATTTTTATTGTGTGTGGCCACTGAAGTCTGTTCAGCTAGCTTACAGGCCAGCTAGTGATCACATGATTTCCTTAGATGCCTTGAATCAGTATGTCTCCTCGATTTTGCTAAGAGTTTCTCGCTATGCGTTAAAGCATGCCTTCAATGCTCTGCAGCTAGAAATTCTGCCCCAGCCTTCACTTCCTGCTTCAAGATCAGCCAGGGATGGATTTAGGTCTTCTCATGTCTTTCCTGGGCGTGTGCACAGCCTTGCATATGCACATAGCTTTCTAGATTTCCAGGAATATGTTGGAGCTTTTCAAAGCCCCCCAGTGATAACTCATTCTCTGAATTTTTCTTTTAAAGTTTCTAACCAGCCAACAGGTGTATCATTGGCTCAGGAAGCTGTGATGTTCAACAATTACTACTGATTATTTTCAACAAACTAGGGGAAAGGGTTGTTTGCATGAAGGGAGTCCTGAGTCATGGCAAATAAAGATAATTCTTGAGACTGGTGCCTTTCTTGGGAGCTGTCTGACGGGTCCAACACTGCTAGTTCTCTGGAGATGTAGCTTTTGGGGGAGCTTCAAACCTGTCCTCTCCTGCAGCTTTTAGGCCGCTCATTTTCGCAACTACTCTGGTTGTGAGGCTGCTGGTTTTCAAGGCTCCCATGGAGGCTGGGGGAGGGGAGAAGGGTGAGAATCCTGCAAGCGAAAATGCCACGAAGCTCCAGTTGTACTGAGATTCAACCATTTTTCTTTAATAACTACTTGTGTCATTGCAAACCTCTGGCTAATTTCAAGAGTTCTGCAAAAGTTGATTTTGACCACTTTTGTCAGTGTTCTCATTGCTTTTCATTCTGGAAGTGCTTCTCCTCATCACCTTTGTTTTATCTATCTATCTATCTATCTATCTATCTATCTATCTATCTATCATCTATCTATTTTGAGAGAGAGAGAATGTGTGCACATGCACCTGAGTGAGGGGCAGAGAGGGATAGAAAGAGAGAGAGAAGAGAGAACTCCAAGCAGGCTCTGTGCTGCCAGCATGGAGCCCAATGCAAGGCTCGATCCCATGAACTGTGAGATCATGCTCTGAGCCAAAATCAAGAGTCGGACGCTTCACCGACCGAGCCACCCAGGTGCCCCTATAATTTAATTTGTAACCATGGTTGTGTCTAACAACTGGAATGCAAAATTCCTGAAGAGTTCACAATACCACCGACACAACCATCATGTATGCACCCCTCGGATCCCGCGCAGCCCTGCCAATATTAGGGTATCTGCTGGATGCCAGACCCTCAGAGATGCATGCTCACCTAGTACTAAACTAACTCCACAACTCCCAGTACCTGGCCCACAGTCACCGCCAGCAGGACAACAATGCCAGTAGGGTTGTCCAAGTGATGATGGCTTGGCATGGAAGAAAAATGGATAAGGCTGAGCACAGGTGAGAACGGCTATAGGAACGCACCCCAAGATATTGCCTCTAAGCTTTAGGGATCAAATCCCAAATTGTGTCAAAGGCTGTTTTCTGATTCCTAGGTGAAACGAAACAAAGCAAACTGGTGTTCAATTGTTTTATAAGCTCTCAAGAGAATCTTCAAGAGAAGCACTGGGCAAAGGTAGGAGTGGTGAGGTGGGCGGTAGAGTAAAGGTTTCCATCAGACCCCCTCTGAGGAATGTGTACCTTAACTCCTGCTCTGTGAAGTGGAAAAAAAAAAAAGACGTTTAAAAAAATTTGGGCTTGGGGCATCTGGGCGGCTCAGTCAGTTAAGCATCTGACTTCGGCTCAGGTCATAATCTTGCAGTTTGTGAGTTTGAGCAACACATCGAGCTCTGTACTGACAGTTCAGAGCCTGGAGCCTGTTTCGGGTTCTGTGTCTCCCTCTCTCTCTGCCCCTCCCCTGCTCTCACTCTCTTGCTCTCAAAGAATAAATAAACATTAAAAACATAAAATTTGGGGGGGGCTTGCTTAACTAATAGTGAAACCTGCTCTGGGATTGTGGTCTGACATGTTGCCGCTGGGGTGCACTTTAATTAAGATTAACAACCACCAGGTTTATGGGGCAGGGCCCTGCTTGGGCTAGCACCGCCGCAAACAAGCCTGGTGACGCCTCGCGATACACAGCATGAGCATTCCCTGGCTTCCTCCAACTCAAAGTCCGGAGCTTCGTGACAGAAGTAGAAAGACAACAGGCTGATTGCATCTCTTTCCCAGACCTTTGCCTACCTCCCCTTTCCCAAACAGAGATCAGCAGACAGACAGGGACACTTTAACTCAGTATTTCACATTCCAGCTATGTGTTTACTTAGGTGTTTATTGGCTTGCTTTAATCATTCAACAAATATTCCCTGGGGCATCGTGTGTAGGTCCAATGCCGGGCTAGCACCACAGAGAGCTGACATTTAGGATGGACATTTGAGGAGTTTGGAGAACGGGGCTCCCCTGCTGGCAGTCCACAGAGGTCCATCTGATAAGATTCAAACAAGTCCCTCTCATGCACAAACTGGTACAAGGGCCAGAAAAGCCTGTCCTTTCCCCAACCTCCAGGTCTCTAAGTATTATGTTATTTCTGCCTGGTAGGTGCTTTCTCTACCCTTTCTGCAGGACTATGGTCTCTCCCTCCCTGTTGGCTGGACCTTGTCTCTTGGTGGGAAGAGGCTGGAGAAAGGCCCAGGAAGTGCCCAGCACCAGGACAGGGCACCGTTCCATAGGAAACAACCACTCAGGGCCAGGCCCTGTCCCAGTCCCCAGATGACTTCGACTGACGAGGGCACAGTGCCTGTCATCAGGCAGCTTACCATCACAGGAACAATAAAATATGGCAGTTGGGATAGCCGTCTGTTCAGGGCCAGGGCGGGGCACTAGGAGATGCAAGTTCATTTCTCCTGGAACTGGGAGGGGTTTTCTTAGATGACATCATCCTTTAGGTGACTCTTGATAGATGACAGAGAGTGGCCAGGTGGCCAAGAGAGGACAGGAAGGGCACTCTTGGCAAAGGGAACATCTTGAGCTCAGGAGCTGAGTCAGTGAGTGTGAGGGGAGAGCCATCCTATTCTTGTTGGACTGAAATAAAATCTCAAGTATTCTTGATGGCTGCTAAGATGTGTAGGTCAACCTAAGGAGAGAAGAAGGGCCCAAAACGGCTACGCCAAGTAAAAAGGCAGAAGACAAAACAGGCCTACTTTTGCTCGTTTTAAAATCCTGAAAAAATTCCGATGGATTCTGAATGCTTATTAGTGTCTTCTTTATACTTCCCTGTATTTTAAAATTTAAAGTAATTGTCAGCATTACCTGCTGCCCACGCACTCCTCGGTCTGCAGGGGGCGCACCCGTGGCCACCCTCCCTCTTTCAGGGCAGTGGGCGGGGCCTCTGGGCCGGTGTGGAACGGACGATTGGCTGGCTGGGCTGTTTGTAACGGCGTCCCGCCCTCGCCCTACGTCACATGACGCAGCCCATCATGGCGGCAGGAGCGCGGCTGCCCTGGCCCGCAGCTCCGCAGGGCTGCTGCCGTTGCTGCTGTTGAGAGGCGGCGGCGGCGGCGGCACAGACGGGCGGGCAGGAAGGATGGTGTTTCTGTGGCCGGGGCGGCGGGTGCGGACTAGGAGCCGGGCTGAGGTTTGGCCGAAGCGACGTGTGCTCAGGAGCAGCTGGCGCGGGTGCCGCTGAGGCAGGCAGGACCGACCGACGGACGGACCGACGGAAGGAGACCCGAGAGCCGGCCCCCGGGGCCGTGCAGTGGGCGAGATGCCGGGGCCGCCCGCGTTGCTACTACTGCTGCTACTCCTGGCCGCCGGCAGTGCCGGGGCCGCGCCACTTCCGCAAACAGGTGCAGGTGAGCGGGCCCGCTGCGGGGACGCGGCTGCGGGAACCCAGGCTGCGGGGCCGCTGCGACGGCGGTGGCAGGGGAGGAGGCGGCGGGCCCGGTCCGGCGTCGGCGCCGAGGAATTGCAGGGCCTGCCGGGGCGAGAGGCCCGGGGAAGCGGGCGATTAGGGAGATTTCTGCCGCAGGGGCGTGGGGTGGGGGAGCGGACAGCCTCTCCAGGGCCGAAGCGGGGGCGAGGCGATGCGGTTGGGCCCGAGGAGGGCGGCGAGCCGGGTGGCAGCGATCGACCCCTCCCGGCGTAGGCTGCGGTACCTGCTCTGAACCTGTTGCCCGAAGGTCCTCAACCTACATCCCTTTCTGGCAGTTCTGCTTCCCCTTCAGATGTCACCTGCCTTCTGTGCGTTTCTCACATCTTATAATAAGAACCGCTTCTTAGTCCTAATCCTACTTAAATGCAAATGACTTGGTGAATTGTGCAGAGTTTCCTTCGCTCCCTGCAACTTGTTCTGAAGTTGTAAATTGATTTTAGACACTGTGCTTTTTATTCGGATTGAATCTCAAGGAATGAGAAGGAAATACTCTAAATATTTCTATTTTAGGAAACCAGTGATTAGAGTAGAAGTCTTTGAATAACTATTGACAGAATGGCCCAAGAGTGATTGAAGTTTCTATTTTAGCTACGTCAGTGTGTGATTTTCTTTCTTTTTTTTCCTCCCCATTTTCTTGACATCCTTTTCGGTTGCTTATTTTCCCAGATAAAGGGTCTCAAGTTGGGTCATTTTTCTTTTAAAGAAAAAAAAATCTGGGTTAATGATCTAGTGCTTATCTATTTTTGAAATAAGGAGAGACTGAAATTTCATAGATTCATGAAATTTTGGAATTGGAAGAGACCTTAAAGAAAATTTAGCCTGATATCTTTGTTTCCCAGTTGAAGATACTGAGGCCCTGGCGGTCAAATGACCTACCCAAGGTGACACAGCTAAATTGTAGGCGGAGCCACGTCTGAAACCCATGTCTTAAATTCCCCCAGTTGTGTGATTTTTCCACTTCCCTACTTTAGGTCTAGTAAGTGTTTCAGAATACTCTTGAGGTTAAGAGTTATTTTAAAATGATGTTAACTGGGTACACAACGTGGAAGTTACCTTCCCCAGTAAAGACCAACACATCCACCATGCAAGTTGAAAATAATTTTTCCCAGAGCTACAACAGGTTCTGTCATTGAGTGCCCTTTAGTTGGGTATTAACTGCTATCATTGTGCCGTGTAATGTATCGCTAAATTTTTGCCACTGCCTTAGATCAAATATTTGTTAGGTGAATTCTGTTTTCTGATCAGATAAGAAAAGTGAATGTAATGAGTGTATGCAGGCCAGGTGTGAGTCACAGAAAGTGACAAAGTTGTAAAAGACAATATAGAAAAATGTTGATGTTGATATTGAAAGAAACTGATGATGAAATGGGAAATTAGCACTAGAGTAGGAGAGCGGGTAAAGAGTATGTGAAAGGGATTCTAGAAGTTTCTTAAAATTAAGCACTTAAAATTTTATATATTTTGAAAAACATATTCTTTATGGGACCCTATGGGACTGTGTCTCCCTGTAAACCTCTTGACATGATTTTTATTCCATTCTTTCACTGTCACCTCCATTCTTACGGAGGTACAGAGCATAAAATTGGAGGTGTTTGGGGAGCACTGTAAAACAAAACAGTCAAGAAAATTAACCCATAAATAGAAATACCAAATTTTGACACGAATAAAGTATAAAGAAATACATGGTGATTTATAGCAGCTTTTGCAGATTTTCCCTTCATATTCTGCTGCTCAGAAGGTATACAGTTAGACAGGTGGTGTATAAGTGACAGGTGCCAAGGGTTAAATTCTGTGGAAGAGATGCACAATCACATGTAGATTTGTGGCCTTGTATTTCCATCCCAAAGAGATTATTAATTCTGGCAATGGAGATGGATTCTTGATGAAGATGTATTAGACCAAGAAGAATAAATAAACCTTTGAGCTAATCCTGATAAGTGAGCTCACTGGTAAAGAAAGAGGAACCCCTCTTGAACATACATGCGAGCTAAAGAGCAGTTAAATGTTGAAAGGATTGTAACCCTCAGGCCTCTGATTATGTGTGGACTGTACTCCACACAGGACTGGCCATTTTCAAGTTCAGGATAGACCCATTGCATAGGGTCTTTTGTCTCCTTGGCTTTATTCTTTCCACTTAAATTCCAAACTGCTTAAATAGTGCCTTGGAGAAAGCATGGCTTCTCAAAAATAGGTTAGAAAAAATACTTGAATGTTTTCCTTTGCCAGCCCGTTTGCATGGGGAAAGAAATGAGGCACTTAACTAAAATTCAGCCAAAATTCATATCTAGGTTTTGGAAATTGAAGAGGTTATTTACCCATTCAGTCATAATTAAACTTTGTAAATATGTGGATTGCCTCTGCCTATCAGGCAAGAAGGCATTTCTTTTCTTTTTTTTTAAGTTTTAATTGTAATTCCAGTTAGTTAACATATAGTGTTCTATTACTTTCAGGCGTACAAGAAAGCATTTCTTACTTGAACTTTATTTTGGGCCCTTTACTGCTCTGGGAGTCGCTCATGCCCTCTTTGGGGCCTTTTCCTGGGAATGTGTATTTCTGCAGGGTCCCTTGCTGGCTGTGTAGACTGAGATCTTGTTGGTCCTCACTAGAAGGCTTACATAAAGGGAGAAAGTCCAGTGTTTCCACACACACACACCGAAATTACCAGACTAAGGTTACAGTTAAATTATTTTTTCCAATCCTAGTTATGAGGTCATTCTTAGAAAACATTTATGTATCTTTTGTGGGATTCTTGGGCTTCACATCATAGAAAGAGATGGCATATTTGTATTTGGGAAGGCATTCCTTCCAGTCCACCATTTGTTATTAATATTAGGATAGTGGTAAGACAAGGAAACCCACTTCTATTGTTCTGTGGCATATTAGGTCACAGAGTACAGAGGAAGCTTTTAGCAGTTCCAGATAAAGGAGCTCGCGGAAGTCTGTGAAGCCGGTGGGACTCAGCTACTTATTAAACAGCCGCTTGTGAAACCGGGGCTCTCGTTTTAGATTAAACAAACAGCCTCGGATTTTGAGAAAGATTCTGCAGTAAAGGAACTGCTTTCTAAAAGTGTGAATTTTTGTGTTTATTTCAATGGCATCTGAGAAATAAAAATTATTGTCAACAGGCTTTCCATGCTGATTATCTCAGGATTTATAGCTGTGAGGCTCAAGATTTCATTTAGGTTGGGAGTGTTGTTGTTGCTCTCAGTTGTTGGTATTTTGGGGGTAACTGAATATGCTCATTTGCACAGTCATAGGAAGTCTGTCCAACAATTTTGTAGCTGATGAGCATTGAAGTTATCAAATCCCTACAGTTTTGCTGATATCAATGTGCTGACTGTTCATGCAGTTCTCTTGAAATTTAGAGAGTCCTTGGGCCTGCTGTGTCAGTTAGATAACAGCTATGCATGTAATAAAAAAGATTTGTAACACAAAGGAAATGTAAGGGGTGGCCAGGGCTCTGAAGCAAACAAGTGAGTCCTCAAAAAAGTCCTTGTAGATGGACATATAAGAAGAGTCCAATCTTTCGGTCCAATTGAGAGTGTAACTCGTGAACCAGCCACAGGAGGAGCGGGAGTTGTGGACAGAACTTGGACTTTGGAGTTAGTCTAGGTGGGAGGCCTTCCTTTGCCGCTTCAATAGCATTGAGACCTGGAGCCAGCTACTTGACCTCTCCAAGCTTCTCAGAACTCAACTCAAAACAAGGATGATGAGGGACACCTGGGTGGCTCAGTTGGTTGAGCATCCATCTCTTGGTTTTGGCTCTGGTCATGATCGATCCCAGAGTCACGGGACTGAGCCCTGCATCAGGCTCCACTCTGAGCATGGGGCCTGCTTGAGGTTTTTTCTCTCTCTGTCTCTCTTTCCATTTCCCTCTGCCCCTTTCCTGAGCTCATGCATGTGTTCTCTCTCTAAAATAAAACTAAGGGGCGCCTGGGTGGCTGAATTGGTTAAGCATCCGACTCTTGATTTTGGCTCAGATCATGGTCTCATGGTTTGTGAGATTGAACCCTGTGTTGGGCTCTGCACGGTCCAGAGCCTACTTGGGATTCTTTCTCCCTCTCTCCCTATTCGTCCCTGTCTCTAAATAAATAGATAAACATTAAACATTTTTAAATAAAAAAAGGGATGATATTTACCTAAAGGGTTTGGAGGGTGAGGTCGTGTCTGGTGGTATGCCATGTCAACTATGTCAGGCTTCTTCACTGCTTTAAGTTTCCTTGTAAAATTGATGGGTTACCGTGGAATAGACTCATGGTGAGTGGTACGGTTCAAAGAAGAAACTCAGAGCGGTAACTGCTTATTGCATGCCTAGAATTTACTGAATTTAAAAACCTTTGTTACTGAAAATAACTTGCTGTGTGGTGGGTGAGGAAGAGATCCTTTACAGAGAAATCTGCCTTATTTAAAATGATCTGGATTAGCCCACTTTTATGTAATAAACCCGTTTTTAACCATCAAGATTATTAAAGCTCTTACATGTGAACAGTTTCTGGTTTTAATGTATTTGAAGGAACTGCAGGCAATGTAAGTTTAGTTGATCCCAAACAAAATATGTACCCCCTACGAAGCCTCCCTGAAGACAGCCCGTTAAGCCGGGCTGTGGTAGAACCACGACAGGCTGAGGCATTCCCGTAGAAAATGTCACTTGGAGGGGCGCCTGGGTGGCGTAGTCGGTTAAGCGTCCGACTTTCACTTGGGTCATGATCTCGCGGTTCGTGGGTTCGAGCCGCGTCGGGCTCTGTGCTGACTGCCAGCTCAGAGCCTGGAGCCTGTTTCAATCTGTGACTCCCTCTCTCTCTGACCCTCCTCTGCTCACGCTGTCTCTCTCTCTCTCTCTCCTACAAATAAATAAAAAACATTAAAAAAAAAAAAGAAAATGTCACTTGGAGAGATGATTGTGACTGAGTTGCTTCCTCTCTGTCTTTTAAAATCATGTATTTTTGTAGGCTTTTTTTTTTTTAAAGCTTATTTATTTATTTTGAGAAAGAGAGAGAATCCCAAGCAGGCTCTGCACAGTTAGCACGATTTGAGGGCTTGAACTCATGAACCATGAGATCATGATCCAAGCTGAAGTCAGGTGCTTACCTGACTGAGCCTCCCAGGTGCCCCACATTTTTGTAGTCTTCTAGTTGTGCTTTATTCTTCTCAAAAAGGTTATTTTGGTTTTTTTTTAAGTTTATTAAAAGAATCTACACCTAACGTGGGGCTCAAACCCATGACCCTGAGACCAAGAGCTACAGCATACTCCCCCAGCTGAGCCAGCCAGGTGCCCCTTAAAATGTTTCTTACTCAGGGACGAGGAAAGAAATATTAGAGGAAAAGCCGTACAAACATTTCTGGCCTAACACAGATTGCCACATCTAGGGTCTTTTTTAGATTAGCTTCTCAACTTTTCTGTAAATCTTCATATGAAGAGGCTGTAAGAGAAAGCTGAGGAATTATGGTAAAATCAGTGTGTCGGAGAAAAATATTGGAGTGAAGTATTTTTAAATTGTTAGCAAGTGACTAATTTGGAACCATGCCTTTGGCATTACAGTTATTTGCCACAAAGAACAGGCCTATCAGAAAAATAACCTCAGTTTAAAAAAAAGGTGCTTTTTCCCCCAAAGGTTAGTACAAGGCAGAGATTCCAAATTTCGTTTTACTTTATTGTGATTCAAATGGGAAAAATTAGAATTGTTGATGCCAAATGCTACACTTGGGGAGTACTCATTCCTGGGCCTGTCTTGGTCCAGGCCAGTGCTCTGCTGCCGTACCCTCCACCCCGTAAAAGGGTGACTTTGCACACTTTCACCCACCTGGGGCTTGGTAGTGACGCACCTTTTGTTTTTGACAATTTGGCGGATTTTGCATTTTACTGTGTAATACGTGTTTGGAAAAGGCTTAAATTACCATTGATTTGGGGGATGCTGAAACCCTGTGCTGTGGTGTGGCTAGAGTTGCCCCTGGCCTCTGGCATCTGACCCCAGTTTGGTCACTGCACCTGCATTTCCACAGTAGGGCATCTGCATCCCTGTCCTCACGCTCCAGCTTTCATGGCACTTTGAGAGCTAAATTTGTCTGCTTTGGTTTGCAGATGACTCTGCAAGTCCCCGTCTCCCCGTTTGCCATGTATGTTCCACGGCTGTCTGGCTCTTCCCAGCGCCTCTATGTGCTGTCGTCTTTTAGTTCTCTCCAACCCCTTTGTAGCCCCAGTTCCCTACTAAGACCTTCTTGAGGTTTCTTCCACCAGTGAACTCCCACTGGAAGTGTTTACTTATGGGACTCGATGGTCCATAAGTTTGGGATGGAAACTTTGGAACAGCAGTCTTTATTTTCCTTTCATCCTTTAAAATTTTTGACTTCTGTGACTTTTTGAGGCACAGAATATATTGGTACAGTAACACACGTTTTATGGTTGGTGAGTCCACGTACGTGAAGTGGAAGGAGTGTGAAGGAAGTTTACTGACAGGCCCTGTGATCAGAAAAGGTTTGGATTGGCTGTCCCAGTCTCCCATTGGCACTTAGCAACTACCACTTGTTTCTTTAAGTCTCCGTCTCTTTACCAGGACTGCGTCCTGGGTCCTCAGTGATTGTAGTGTTTGCGTGGCCTCTCACGGGCTCTGGACACTCACAGGTTGTGGGTGGGGATGGTGAAGACGATGCTGGGGAATGAAGTTCACAGACCAGTACTCCAGAGGGTATGTGAGCTGGAGGGAGAGCGTGTCAGCCTAGAGCCCCTCACGCTCCTGCACACTTTGCTTTTCATCCAGCCACAGCCCACAGCCCCCTGCCTGAAACAAGGCCGTTTATAGTGGCCTTAGTTTTAATAATAAACCTTCTCTTTTAGAATGATTTTATTTTTTAAATATATTTTTTAATGATTTTTATTTTTGAGAGAGAGAGTGTGAATGGGGGCACGGGGTGGGGGGTGGGGGGCGGAGGGACAAAGGATCCGAAGGGGGCTCTGGGCCGACAGCAGCGAGCCTGATGTGGGGCTCGAACTCCCGAGCCGTGAAATCATGATCTCAGCTGAAGTTGGATGCTCAACTGACTGAGCCACCCAGGCGCCCCAGAACAATTTTAGATTTAAAGAAAAGTTGCAAAGACGGTACAGAGAGTTCCTGCATATCCAGAGTTTTCCCTCCTGTTAACGTCAGCGTGGTGTACTTGTCACAGCTAAGGAGCCAGTACTAGTAACTCATTAGTGTTAACTGAAGTGCATACTTTATTCTCGTTTCTGTAGTGTCCCCTAGTGTCCTCTTGCTGTTCGGGATACCAGATTCCACTTATAGGTCATGTCTCCTCAGGCTTCTTCGGTATGTTCCCCTGTTACAGTGATCCTGACAGTTCCTGAGGAGTTTGATGTGTTTCTCAGACTGGGGTCAGATGTTTTGGGAGGAAGACCACAGAGATAAAGTGCCATTCTAATCACGTGCCATCAAGGGTCCATGCTTTCAGTGTGACTGGTCACTTGATCACCTGACTGTGATCACCTGCTGTCAGCTTTCTCCACTTGGAAGTTCCTTTTTCTTCAATTCTCCACACTAACAGGGGAGGGGCCGATGGGGGGGGGGGGAGAATCCCAAATAGGCTCTGTGCTGTCAACACAGAGCCTGACGCAGGGCTCATACCTGCAAACCTCAAGGTCACTGAGCCAAAATCGAGAGCTGGATGCTCAACCCCCTGAGCCAATCACTTATTTAATGGAAATCTTTTGGCTTGGGTAACTAGTGAGAAGGAAGTAGGAACAATTTAAACTTTAAAAATTAATGTCAACATCTAAATTCTGAAGAGACTTCCTGTGAGAAGTAGGTGTGCAATAAGCACAAAGGAATTTAAACACGGCAGAACAGTCACAGCTCTAAATGGCTTTCTTTTTTTTTTTTTTTTTAATTTCAGTCCTCTCTGGAAGTCAGTATAAATAATAGCCTCTTCACATTTTATAAGTATCCTGTATAAATAATCAGTAAAAACCGTGAGCTGGAGGCCTGACAGTCAGATGCCAATGTTGTGAGCTGAGAGCCTCATGGTGTAAATGTGCCAGCCTTGGGCTGCCCAGGGCCCTGCCCGCCGCAGCTCAGGTTAGCAAGGAAACTAAGCGAGAGCAGGTGTAACTCAGGGACTTTCCTGGTTCCCCAGGTGAGGCGTGCACCCGGCAGTGTGAGAGTCTCAGATTCCTGACCTAGTCCATAGCTTGCAGGGCTGTTTCTTTCCAGGATAATATGTTATTAACATCTTGCGTTCAGAAAGTTTATTTTTCCAAGCTGGTTTATTTTAGACTAGCCTGGGATTTGTAGCCTATTTCATATCTTCCTACAAGTACTTTTTTTTAGCCCTTGATATATTTTTGTGTATTTGCTGTGGATGTATTGGCATGTACAGAATAGTCTCATGATGAGTTAAAGAAAGTACACTGTTTAGTCTCTGAGATTGCTACATTGTAATGATTGTATAATCAGTGCTATTTGATTAAGAGCATCCTAGGCTCACATACTAGTACAGATAATTCAGAACTACTGTTTTTGTTAACACGTGTATGCCTTGGATGGAAGAAAAGAATTTGGTTACAAACATCTACCATAGTGATTTTATTTTTTAAAGTTTATTTATTCTTAGAGAAAGCAGGATGGGGGCAGAGGGAGAGAGAGAATCCCAAGCAGGCTCTACGCTCAGCACGGGGCCCGATGTGGGGCTCAATATCATGAACTGTGAGATCATGACATGAGCTGAAGTCAAGAGCCAGATGTTTAACCGATTGAGCCACCCAAATGCCCCTACTATAGTGATTCTTGAGAGGAAGCTGCTCTCGTCCCATGGTGAAAACACTATTATTTAATTTTTCAAAAGCTCTTGGTTTTTTTTCCATCTTGAGGCCCATGTTCAAAGTCCATCCGGAAAACAGCTTTTCCTCTTGTTTGTTCTAGTGCATGGGAGATTTGGGTTTGACCTGATAACACTGCAACCTTTAATTATAGGAAGTAAATCTCTCGGGCATCTTGGACTTAGAAGGTGGAGGAGGATGAGTTGTGCAGTCGTTTTGCACATTTACAATGGCTACTTTAACCAGTGAGCAATTGTAAAATTTTGTAGTTTCAGCTTTTTATTGCAAAACCAGTTTTGTTGTCTATTGGTTGCCTCTCAGATTAGTCACTAAGTTTTTTTCATGTTGCAGTTTCTTCCCCAATCCACCCCCACCAATAAATTCAGCCTGTGTTCTTTTCACAAGGAAAAAAAAATTCCTCTTCCTGGTTCCACCTGGCAGTGGGCCTGTGTAGGATGGTTCTCTGTCAGCAACAACCGTTACTTTCCAAGGATGCAGCCTGCCAGTCACAGCGCAGAGCCCCGCTTGACTCTGACTTCAGACTATTATTAAAACGCAACACCAGGACACTGATTGCTAGTGAGGCACTGAAAAATAACAAACTTACCAAAATAGTCCCCTGGGAAGGCTCTGCCAGAAGCCTGCTGCCTGGGGACAGTCCAGAAATCTGTGATTTAACTTCATTTTCTTTAAGAAAAACGCAGTTAACTTTCATAAAAGATCTCATTTCCGGTATTAACCATACAGGCACTTGGTAGACTCATAAAATTTTAGAATTATAAATCCTTGTGTAGAGAATTTTAAAGCCGACATGCCACTTTACAGGTGAAGGCACTGAGGCTCAGAGCAGCTCAGTGTAGTGAGTTCTGTCCCGGCAGCCACTCAGTGGCAGACCTGATCCTGATGAGGGACCCTGACAGCCAGATCCTCCTGTTCACCAGGTGCTCTGCCTTGTACCCTCATGACACTGATTTGTTTGGTGCACACACAGAGACTATTTCCAGTCATTTCTCTTTCTACTCACTGTCTGAAAGTGCAGAGATGAAATTTAAACATAGTTGTCACATAGTCGATTCTTGAACTACTAACGATAATTCCTTATTGAAAATTTGGAAACCGAAGTTCTGACTTCTATATAATGAGGCTCAAAATCCACATTCATATATAACTTTTTTTAAAAAAATTTAAGAATAACCATTTAGTTTCCACCTATGAAATGAAGTTGTGCTGTTTAATCAAAGGTGATAAAAGTATTTCTGGCTTAAAAACATTTTTAAGTGTATTTAAACTCCCTCTCTCTCTGCCCCCTCCCCTGCTTGTGATCTCTAAATACATATATACATACATAGAGAGGAAGGAAGGAAGGAAGGCAGACAGACACATTACCTAAGATTAAGAGTACATTTCAATTATATTAGCAAGAATTTCATTTGGGCCTTAGGAAGCTAGAAAGTTTCTGAGACCATAGACTCTCTATCAGAGTCTTATAAGAAAACTTAAAGAAGAAGATAGACATGTTTTTCTAGGGCATTTAGGGTCTGCCTTACCTGGGAAGTGGGGAGCACACATTTAGGTCCTCTCTCGCATCCTTCAGGTCCTGTTGTACAGAAATTGTATTGGCTAAGTATTGTGAATCCAGTACTGCCATTGACTACCTGTGCATGTCTACAGATTACAATGGGATGTCGTATGAAAAGACACAATGCTCAGTCCCCTAGATATTAGTGGTACACTGAAGTGACCGTTTATGCGGGAAAGAGGCCTGGGAAGATGGCTATGACTTTCTGCTTCTGGGACCAGATGCTGCTTGTTCCTGAGCTGGCTTCCCGGACTACAGGAAGATCCTGATTCAGGGTCGTTACAAACATCTGAGCACTGTGGGTTACTCCACGACCTAACTATGCCATCAACTTAATTAAGATTCTAGTTCGTAAAATACCATCCCTGCCATACCTGCCCCCTCTTCTCTCCCCCGGTAGGACCACAGTAGTCTGACAGAGTCTGGTAAGCCTGACATTCCTTTGGCTGAACTGTCGAACTGTTGCCATGTTAGATTAGCTCTTCTGTGGTAATCTCCATCCTAGTTAGTGTTTTTAAAATTGGAGTGAAATGAATCTTTGGTAACAGTCGATGGAATAGGCCAAGAGAAACAGCACCTTCATATAAAATGATCACGTTCACAGGTATTCCAGTCAGCACCCAAATTATGTAACCTTTCTGCAAGTATGAGAGAATAGTTGGGTCGGCTGACCTTGAAAATCATCTTCGAACAAAAAGAACACTTCCCTGTCTGTGATTAGCACATAGCACGGTCTCTTTTTCTAGGCTGTTGATATTCTGACTTAGGGGTCTGTGTGGAATCTCTGATTCATCAGCTAGATCAGTGCACTGTTACTGTTCTGTGTGGTAGTGTGTATTTAGCGCGATGCCTCGTTTTCTCTTTCTAATATTAGAATACAGTACGGAGGTTCTAGATTATTTAATGTTATTATAAATAGATGTAGTGTTATACTAAGAGGCAAGGAAAACACTTCCTGACTCAAGATTCTGTGCACAGGAAAGCTTTACAATAGAAATGGTTTGTAATTTCTAGGTGTGAAGTAGAAATACATGATCTGCAATGATTGTCTGAATTTTTTCCCCCAAGTAGTATGATGATGATGATTCATTTTCCTAGGTCTCCATGATTTGAAGTTACTCCTCAGGATATTGGAAAAGGTCCAGTTATTGGTCCTACCGTTACAGAAAAAAGGAAAAGAGGGGCGCCTAGGTGGCTCAGTCGGTTAAGCGTCCAACTTCGGCTCAAGTTACGATCTCATGGTTAGTGGATTCGAGCCCCGCTTCGGGCTCTGTGCTGACAGCTAACTCAGAGCCTGGAGCCTGTTTCAGATTCTGTGTCTCCCTCTCTCTCTGACCCTCCCCTACTCACGCTGTCTCTCTCTCTCAGAAATAAAAACATTTAAAAATTTAAAAAGAAAAAACCAGAAAAATGGAAAAGAAAAAAAAAAGCCCAAACTATGTATTTAGAAGTAGACTTTGTGTCAGGATCAGTTTGGAAGATGCTTCTCTGAGTTGTACTGAGTGAGCTCCCTTTGTCTAGTCAGCCTGGTGGCCAGCGTTTTTAATTGTTAAGTAGCCACATAAATCTGTCATGTGGATTTTCAGAGGCCAGAGGGTAGAGAAAAGAGAAAACAGCAGAGTGACATACACATCTGATGCTTGCTTCTCCAGTCCTGGAACCCAGAGAGAAGGCAGTATGTGCTGTCCCAGGTGCTGCCCACGATGGGTCCCCTCCCAGTGTGGGTGGTGTCCCTAACATTATGGGCCAAATTGAGTCCCAGTTCAACTCACCCCCCCCAGTCCCTCAGAAGGTGATGGTATTTGGTGGTAAAGTCTTTAAAGAAGTGCATGTGTTAAAATGAGGCCGTTAGCTTGTTAGTTGCTAACTCAGTATGACTGGTGCCCTTATTGAAGAGGAAATTTGAACACAGAGATACCAAGGATGCTCAGATAGCAAAAAGACCACGTGAAGGCACATGTTGTCTGCAGGCCAAGGAGAAAGGCCTCAAAAAAGACCAACCCTGCCACACTTGATCTTGGACATGCAGCCTCCAGACCTGTGAGACCATGGATTTCTGTTTAAACCACCGAATGTGTGGTGTCCTGTTATGGTGGCCTGAGTGCATTCATACAGTGTTCAGACCGAAGCAGATTTAGGGTCACATCTTAGAAGACATCTGTTATGATTCTTTTTTTTTTCCCTCTTCCTCTTCTCACCAGTGTGGTCGTGGAGCCCTGCTCATGTGCTGGACAACTTCCAGGGCTTCTGTGGAGGAGAGGGCATCTTTGAATTTCTCCCTCGCAGGCCGAGTGGCTCTGCTCAGACAGCTTGTGGAGGACACAGATGGGAATAAGTACTCGTCATTGCAGGAGAACAGAAGTTGGGAGAAATCCACTTTTTGAGAAAACTTATTCTTTAGAGAAAACTTAATAGTTAAACTACTAAACATGAGTCTGCAGCATGGGTAAAGAAAACATGTGGGAGTTTTCTGTGACCTGGGGACTAAGTGGTAAACTATTCATGGTGGGAAGGGTCAGAACCACCCCGATACAGTGTCTGTTACAGTGTGAATGGTAGTGGGAGAAAATCTTTGACAGAATAAGAGCTGGAAACTGTTGAAGGTAACACTCACACTCTGAAAACACGAGTTTCTTCTGGTAACCAGGAGATGAATTGCAGGTTTCTCTCTCTCTCAGTCTTACTTCCCTCCCTTTCTTGAGCCGCTTAGTTGCCACCTTTCTGACCCTAGTGCTCCCCCCATTCTGACCAAATGCCAGGCTCTGTCCTGGACCCTGGAGTCATTGCTCAAGTGTACGGTCCTGGTCACTGACCCCGTTTAGCCTGCAGTCTTGTGGGGAGGGCGTTTGGCCATTTAAAATACAGTGTGATAAAGCCTGTGGCGGGCAGCACAGGGTGCTGGGGGTACTCTAACCTGGGGGGCCTGGGACGGTTTCCAGGTTGAGGTCTGAGTGGTGAGGATGAACCAGTGGAGGGATGCAGTCAGTGCGGGAGCTTCCTGTTCGGGGGTGGGATGTAAACTTGCAGACTCCAGAGGGGCAGAGGGCCTGCCTGGAAGGACATGGCAGATGAAACTAGATGCGGGAGAGAGTTGGGGGTGGTGAAGAGAGCCCAGTGTGGAGGGCAAACGCTAGTGGACAGTGAGCGATCCTGGGGCCTGTTAAGGAGTTTGGATGGCAGGCTGAAGACTGTGGGAGGGTCCCCTACAAAATTCAAGGTTGTAACCGTGCCTCCTGGTCCCCCAGTCAGCCGCTTTCTTTCCCTGTTGGCAACCACCATTGCCCAGGGGTACCATTGCATACACACTGTTCTGAGCTGCTGGTTTTGTTTTTTTTTCTCTTCTTGTTTTCATTTAAACATGCATCACAGAGTGGGTTTTGAATAGTATCCCTGCCTCTCCTGCCCAAATTCATATGTGCCTAGAGCAGCGTGGTATACATCATAAGGTGTTATGTCTATTTTCCCCCCATGTAAACCTCATATTTAAGTAGATGCGAAGAAATTATTTAATAATACGAATCTGTGCAAGACTAGACAGACACTGCTATACTGATTTCTCCAGGGCTTTCACTCAGGCTCTGTCAGTGCCTGGCTGTCTTTTTCATGCCCATCACTTTCACTCCCCTCGCACTGTTCTGAAACAAGTTCTGGACATCTTTAGGTCACTATCTGTGAAACGTAAGGACTACTTTTAAAAACATAATCACGTTATTATCACTCCTTGGAGAAATGAGTCATACTTCCTTAATATGGTCAATTACCAGTGTTTCGATTTCCAGTTGTCTCAAATGTCATGATTTTTTTGAGTGTGAATCGTGATTCAGATGACACCAATACATTGCAGTTAGTTGGTATGTCTTTTCAAATCTCTTTCAGTCTCAGGGCGCCTGGGTGGTTCTGTCGGTTAAGCATCCAACTTCAGCTCAGGTCATGATCTTCATGAGTTCAAGCTCCCCATTGGGCTCTGTGCTGACAGCTCAAAGCCTGGAGCCTACTTCAGATTCTGTGTCTCCCTCTCTCTCTGCCCTTCCCCTGCTCATGCTCAGTCTCTCTCTTTCTCAAACATAAACATTAAAAAAAAAAAATCTCTCTCAGTCTTTTCTTCATCTCTCACAGTGTAGCTCTTCCTCCTTAGTGTTTCTCTTAGCCTCTTCTTCGCTGATTGTATTCTTGCGGTGGCATTGTGTATATGTTCCATAATTCTCTTTATTTCCTGTCAATTGCTATTTAGATTTAGAGGATTGGTCAGATAAAGGCTGGTATTTTGTTATTATTGTAGTTTGCTTTTGGTGGTACTAGTTAGTAGGTGGTGGAGTATTTTCCCATCAGGCGGCATATAATGTCTTGTTGTCTCTTTTTGCATTTAGTTATTGATCTAAAATGTCACATTCATGAAATATTATTATTATTATTTAAACAACTATTTAAAAATGTAAACACCATTCTTACATTGGGGGCCAGACCAACAGTGGGCAGGATTTCATCTACAGATCGTAGTCTCCTGATCCTGGTTCTAAGGTATATTACGTATCCGTGACAGAATAGGAGATGTATGTTTGGGTTTTGTCCCCTTCCCTGGCACAGAACTCCTAAAATCTTGGAATCTGCCGAGTGATAAGGTGATAGAAGCATCTCTTATTAATAATAAGCCCCTTTGAAAGACACCTGAATACATGCAAATGAAGTGACTCTTGGTTCGGGCCCCTAAATAGCCTCAGGATAGGGAGTGGTGGCCAAAGGAACCAGTCCTGGGATTAGAGGGTTTGAATTTGCCACTGGATAACCAAACAGTAAACAGGAGGAAATGTCTCTGTAAAGGTGTGTCAGCTAGTGACTGAAGAATGAATAACAAAATCAGAATATCTGCATTTTCAGTGCCTAATGGATTTGCAAATGTCATTTGTTTTTATCTGTGGATCTTAAACATTTTTTAATCCAAAAATGGATTCACAAGTAACTCTTTGGTTAATTACATGTGTGTTCAAGTTCTGATCGAGGTTCTTGGCAGGGGTTTGTAATGGTTGAATTAATAATCAGGTAGTCCTCCTGACTTAACTCTGAGTCATTGCCAAGAAATTGCATTCTCCAAATTACCTGTCTATAAAACAGATAATGTATACCCACTTCTTAGAGTTTCTCAGGTTTTCTGCTTGTTAAATCAAGTGCTAGATATCTATTAAAATGGTCTAAAAACTGTACAAGGAAAACTCGCAGAATGTGCTTTAGAGATGCCAATTATTTTTTAATCAGTGTCTTGGGGAAGCATACTAACTACTCCAAACCTCTAATTATCCTTGTTCTTGGTTTGTAATCGGGAAAGCAGCCTGAAAGTGGGGACACTCCTGTGTTTGTCGATTTGCTGTAGTAGGATATCGGTTTGCTTTATGCATTTCTGAACGCTGCAGGCTGAGACTATTGAAGGAAAGCCGTCTTTCTTCATAGTTTCCTAATACAGTAGTTGCAATGGGGAAACTTCTGGGGGCTCTGTTTGTAGTTTGAACCACTGGGGTTTGGGGATTTTAGTTGCAGTTCCTCATGTCTAGAATTTACTTCCTCTCGGTGGTTTGTGCAAACCCATCTCACCTTCCAGCCTATCACGGATTGGTTTGATTTCTTCATTTTAAGAAGTGTTTCCTTCACTGGTATATAGAGGGTTTTTTGTTTTTGTTTTTTAAAGCACAATGCTTTGGACTGATCAAAAGAAAAATTTAATAAATAAAATACTGTTAAAAGTGGTACAGCTGTAAACATTCGGCAGTAATTTGTAGAGGCCTTTCCGTGGCTCTGGTGGACACGGAGGTTGAGTAGACCTCACATGAATGGAAGAAACCCAGAGTATAGGAGAGCAGACACCCCTGCAGTGTCTTAACAGAAATAAGTACGTTATCGAGGTAGGGCAAAACTCCTTGTAACTAGTTATTTTTAGCAGGAGTCTGACTTTTCATGCCTACCTGATGACTCACAGAAGACAGTTTTGTGAATTAGATAATTTGAGTTGGCCTTCAGGCAGTTCTGATCAAATATTACAATAAATAGATGGTATGTGATTATAAACGATTACGGGTGAAAAAAGAGGGGAAAAGTAATTTACCCGCTTGTGGAGTTTGGAGGAGAGCCTCAGAAGTATGAACTTTTAATCAGCAATGATGGACTTTGGTTCAGAGTACTTAGGTTAAGCTGTTTTTAATAATTAAAAGGTAACCCCCTTGAGGCAAAATGATGTGGTAGCCAGGCAAGCGAGGGGGACTTATTCTCACCACCCTTGAACCCAGAGTCTGGCCCTGCCGCTCTCCCACTTTGTGTTTTGGGCTTATCTTTATCCTCATGTGTGATGTGGAGCTGGTCGAATTCCCTCAGAGGTGGTGTGACAATTGAATGGAATATTGTATTTTATCAAATCTCAGATACGATGGATTATGACACATCCTTATTTTTATGCCATTAAGAAAGAAGAAATGCCAGTGTAAACCAGCTTTCTTTCATGTGCACGATGCCCCTGGCATCTAGGCATGTTAAGATGTGGTTGGACAAAAACTGCATCTTAAAAAATCAATAAAATATAGTGTATATGAAAGTGCTTTGCTGCATACGCCTCAGGAGTCATATTTGTTATTATATGTCCGGGGAGTGCAGCAAAGTTGTAAGAGTAAATACCAGTGGGAAGTGGGGGCCCCGCAGGATGAGAGGACAGGTAGCTGCAAGGAGAGCGGAAGTGCCCTCCTTCCGGGTCTCCATTCACAGAGAGCTGGCTCTCGGGGGCGTCTCCTGCACTTAGCTGTCCGCATGCATGCAGGTGTCTGGTTAGGGAGGTCTTGCTCTCTGAGACAGTGGACTTTGAGAGGAATCGCCAAGTTACTTTCTGTGTCTGAAGTATGGATTTTCCTCTTTTTCAGATTTTTATTGGTTTAGAACTTGCAGAACCTTAACAGATTGGTTAACTCGTGTTATTTTTAAGTGGAGACTTAAGGCGTCAGCCAACCTGAGCCCCACGTGGAATAACACGGGTTTCAGCCTTGTCCCTTCACCGAGGGACTTCTTGTTACTGGAAAGTGGTTTAGTTCTGTGACAGTTGATTTCAGACTCCTCTGCTCTTCGCTGAGGTCATTTTATATTCAAGAGCCCGTTTTGCTCACATGGGAGTTTGGGCCAGTGTTTGTGTTCTTCAGGTGCTGCAGGTTCACCTCAGAAAAATGGTGACACTGTTCCTTAACTCGTGTCCGTGCTTTCCCCTTGGTGCACTGGGACATTGAACTTACATGTTGTATGTCAGTTAAAGCTCAAAAAAGTGGGCGGGGTGGGGGTAGTTTACTTCTTACTCAAACACTGTGGGGTGAAACTTAATAATTTACCCTAACAAAGAAGAGCTTCAAAGTAGCTCTGGTTGAGTAAGATGTTTTCCAGATAATTCTTGGCTGGAAGTAAAGTTGCATTTTGTTTTGTTTTGAAAAACAGTCTTTTAAAGATGTAAAATTCATTCTAGGAGCGCCTGGGTGGCTCATTTGGTTGAGCACCTGACTTCAGCTCAGGTCATAATCTCACGGTTCTTGAGTTCGAGCCCCACGATGGGCTCTGTGCTGACAGCTCAGAGCCTGGAGCCTTCTTCAGATTCTGTGTCTCCCCTCTGTCTCTGATCCTCCCCTGCTCATTCTGTCTCTTTCTCTCAAAAATAAATAAAGAAAAAATTTTTTAATTTTTTATTCATTTTTGAGAGAAACAGAACGTGAGTAGGGGAGGGGCAGAGACAGAGGGAGACACAGAATCTGAAGACAGGCTCCAGGCTCTGAGCTGTCAGCACAGAACCTGACACGAGGCTCGAACCCATGAACCACGTGATCATGACCTGAGCCGAAGTCAGATGCTTAACCGACTGAGCCACCCAGGTGCCCCAAAAAACTTTTGTTAAAAAAAGATGTAAAAGTCATTCTAAGCTGGAGTCCTCCCTCCCTGCCCCTGCTCCCATGCAAAACACAGGCCCCATGGTGTAGTTTGTAGACCTCTGCTCAAGTAGAAAGCTCTTACTGTGGCCAAGGGTCCTTGGAGAAGTGGCTGACTCTAAAGCTGGACAGCAGGGAAAATAGAAGAAAAGCCTGGAGCTTTCATGAGGAAGTGTTGGAGAAGAGAAAGATGGGTTATGTCCAGAGGACCCAGTAGTCGACTTGAAAAAGCTGCCAGGGGCCAAAGCTGGAATGATTTGAGCTACAAAATAATGTTAATGATGGATTATAATCCAAAGGATATAAAATAAGTATCTCTGAGTCTGTAACTAAATAAAGGGCCAGACAGACAACAGAGGGAGAAGAGAGAGATCTTCCTTAGGGAAGAATTCCAAGTAATAAATGTAGAAGGAATGAGGGCAATAGAAGATCACCCATTAGAACATCATGGTGGTAATTGCTGCAGGTAAGACGCAATGACAGATGTGAAAATAAGTGTGTCAAGCTTTAGGGAGCCACAGGATACTTGCACACCTTCAGAGCATCTCCCAAATATTAATTACTGTAGTAGTTGTAACCTGTCTGTAGATACTATAGTATTCCTCCCTTCAAGGGTACAGCTTAAATCCTCTTCTCTGTGAGCGTGCCCTGGACTTTGCGACCCACTTTTAAGGCATATGTAAAGGAGGAAAGTGTTAACTTCTCAGTGGTGACACCTGGCAGAAACCACCTGGGCCAAGAGATGAGGGTTCATGTCACTGAGAGTAAGTTGTGCCAGTGCTGTGTGCTCCTGACGTGATGTGACGAGGAAGGCAGTTTGCCCTGTGATATTCTAGATCCTTCTCACGTATCTGTAATGTCAGTCCAGTCATTAGGCAGAAAGGATAAGGCGTCCCTCACTGAGGAACATTCTACAAAATGCTGACCGACGCTCTTCCATAGTGTCCAAGTTATGACACACAGGGGACCACTGAGGAAGGTCAGAGCTTGGAGGCGATGGGGGGTGGGAGTGGGGGACGAGATGAGTGAGCGCAGCACAGGTAGCCTGGGTGGGTGCTTGGAAAAGAAAAAGGATATGGCGGAACTGGTGAAACATGAATGAAGCTGGAGGTTCAGTTAGTAGTAAGGCCCTGTGTTACTGTCTTCGTTTTGATAACTGTGCTGGTGATGTTGGTGGAAGCTAGGTGAAGGGCGTGTGGCGGAGCTGGGGGCCGGGGGGGGTTCTGCAACTCCTCTCTGATCTCAGCTTGTTTCCATAGTCACTTTAAAAAAAAAAAAAAAAAAAACCTTGACTCCTTATCCTGGATCGATCATCTGCTTTATGTTGAGCATCCAGGCATTTTTTAAATAACTCTTGGTCCCATTTATATTGGGAGGAAAATGTATTGATTTGCAAACTAAAGTTGACTTTGGAACGTCCATGTTGTTAATACTAGTTATTTCTCTTTCCAGGGGAGGCACCTGTGGCAGAAGTTTCCTCCTCTTTTGTGATCCTGTCTGTGTGCAGTTTAATGATACTAATAATATTAATCGCAAACTGTGTATCCTGCTGTAAGGACCCGGAAATAGACTTCAAGGTGAGCACAGGTGGTGGGGGCGTTTAAAAACCATCCTCTGATATATTGATCAGTAGAGCGCATATCACAGTCCTGTGGGAGCAAGGTCGGCCAGATCTGTCTGTAAGGGCCGCACAGTGAGTATAGCCTGCCAGCGTAAATAGTAATACTGTGGGCTGTGTGGTCTCTGTGAAGGCACCTCAGCTCTCAGCTTGCCGTTGTAGCGCTGCGTTGCTAGAGATATGAAAGATAAAACCAAATGGTGTGGCCGTGTGCCAGTAAAACCACAAAAATAAGCGGTTTTGGATTTGGTCCACCAGCTGCAGTTTGCTGACCCTGCTTTAGAGCGTCATTGACAGTAACCACTTGCCTGTTTAATTTTCCTAAGTGAGGAATAAGGTATGATTGAATTTACTTGCCTGTAAGGAAGAGCAGGCTGGTTTCTCCCCCTAAACTTTGTTTGCTGGTGAATTTGTGCTTGTTAGGATCATTGAGGCCAAGGGACCCCCAGTGTGTTTTCTGTTTGAGAAACCACAACTTTCATTTTACCTGAACCCTCTGGTTCTTTGAGGGGGAGAAAGAAAAGCCCTACCAATTATAAATCGTAGTGTGGGGGCACGCGAAGGAGGGACACTATAGAAGGGCTGGTGTTATAGCTGCACATGGGTAGAATCTGCCAGAAACCAGCTGGGCTGTCCAGCTCTGGAACTTACCGCGTGCCTGCTGGTGTACATCTGGGCTCCGTGAATACTTGTTAAAGAGGAAGACTTGAGAAACAAAAGGAAGGCACACAGAGAAAATGACCCTTACTGCGGAGCCCCGCTGGTTGTCCTGGAGCTGTCTGCAGGGGTCCTGAGGGCCACTGGTTCAAACTGGAGGGAAAAAGCTGTCTTCTAGCTAAAACCTTCCTTGGACACATCAGCCTTATTTCTAGAGCCTCACCCCTGTTTCTGGGTTTTCTTTACCTTGAGTCTGACGGCAGCTCCCAGAGAGGAGGAGATGTGGTATCTATTTGGCTCAATGCTAACATTACACACCAGGAAGGCTGGAGGGAAAGACTAGTGCAGGCCATTTTCCTTAGAAGATTCTACCCCAAACGTGTAGGGCTTAACTTATTCAGAGCATCAGCGACCAGGCCTTGGAGTCACTGCAGACGCTTCCGTGGGAACTTGATGCATATCCACACAGGGGCACAGTGGTGGGCAGAGAACCTCTGTCCCTTGACCGTCAGTCTTCCCGAGTACAGACGCCTTGCCATGTACAGACGCCTTGCCTTTTGGGGACAAGGATGAAGTCTGATCAGTGTTGCTGAAACTAAAATCCAGTCTCTCTCACGTGTCACAATGCCTCATTTTTGCCTTAGATTGTTCTGACCCAGCTGGGTCTCAGCATTGACCCAGGGAGTTTATTCTGACATAGGTTCTGGGAAGCAGTGTTTTTACCAGGCTTCCCCAGGCAGTTCTGGTACAGGTGGCCCTGGGACCACAGTGGGTAGAGGACCCCCTCCATCTGTGTAAGCCGTGACTGAAGATGAGTGTCCACACCTTTAGATTTAGAGCTGCAGTGTTACAGACCTTTGGCCCTTGGGAGCCCACTACAGACCAGGAGGCTACCACCTGATAAAGGACATGCCTGCCTGGGCAGCAGCTGGCCTAACTAGAAAAGCGGCCTCGTCTTCTCACCAGCCCCATTTTTATTATAATGTTGTTTACCTCCCCAAGTCTTTAGGGTCATCAGCTGCCTCACGGTGTGTCGTGCTGCTGCCAGACTTTCCGGTGGCGTTGGTGTTAAGTAGGAGCGATGGATAAAATGTCTTTTTTGTAACGAGAGAAGCTTTAGGAATGTTCAAAAGGAAATTGAGCAAAGCTCTTCCATTGAGAGGTGCCTCACAGATTGAAGTTCAGCACCTCATTGCTCCTATGCCCTCCCCCCCTTAAAAAAAGCAGTAATGTCCTAATGCATTTGACAGCAAAGGTGACATATGTGGGAATAGTGTTCTCCCACATGCATGTGAGAACATACGTGTCATATCAGAGAAATTGACCCGTATAACTTCTAGGGGCTTAGTGGGGATAGCAGGGGCAGGTGGTAAAAAAGGAAAAAGAAAAGGCTATTCTCTGGAGGAAAGGACAACTGTCTTGCTCATGGATCTGTTCTCAGCTTCTGTTATGGTGCTTAGTGGGGTGATACTCATTATCTGAGTGAATGAATGACCTTTATCATCATCTGATTAACGTTGAATTCACACGGACACCAGGGTAGACCGAGCTCACTGGAATGATGATAGCAAGAGTCAGGGCAGCTCTCTGCTGAACGGAGTCACTGAAAAGATGTCCACCCCTGTATGGGCGCAGCCTTGGTTTTAAAGCCACCGTCTTCAGCAAACCAGTCATTCTTGGTGTGCTGAAGGTACTGACATGCCGCACAATGTCATACCGGCCGTCAGTCACGCCCTGGCGGTTTGTCTGCCCGGTTCAGTAACTCTCCCATCGTTCCTCTTTGCAGAGAAATAGGACTTCCTCAAAAACATCTTTTCTGAGTCTTTAACTGTCTTTATTTTGATGGAAATCATTGTAGATTGCCATTAGAAATGTGTATATAGTTTTAAAATAAAATGGATCTGTTTTGATTCAGTATGCAAAGGGATATGCGAAAATGAGTAATAAAGAGAAAAGAAGAGTGTGAGCTCTAGTAACTTAAAAGTAAAATTTCATGCTGATGCATAGGAGCACATGTACCCCAATGTTCATAGCAGCACTCTCCACAATAGCTAAAACCTGGAAAGAGCCTAAGTGTCCATCAACAGATGAATGGATCAAGAAGATGTGGTTTATCTATACCATGGAATACTACATGACAATGAGAAACAATGAAATCTGGCCATGTGTAGCAACATGGATGGACCTTGAGGGTGTTATGCTGAGCGAAATGTCAGGCAGAGAAGGACAAATATCATATGTGTGCACGTATAGGAGGATTAGGAGGAACTTAACAGAGGACCAAGGGGGAGAAGGAGGGCGGAAATGGTGGGGGAAAGGGAGAGAGGCAAACCATGAGAGACTCTTGAATGCTGACAAAAACTGAGGACTGATGGATGTGGGGGGAGGGAGGGATGGGCATGGAGGAGGACACTTGTGGGGATGAGCACTGAGTGTTATGTGGAAACTAATTTGACAATAAACTATTTGTAAAAAAAAAAAAAAAAGTAAAATTTCAAACCAGAAGAGTGTTTCCACTTGAAGTTCTGTGGTCATTTTAGAAAATGTTGCATTTAACATCAAGCTATCAGTTGAAAAAGTTTGAAGTATATACAATTTATTTTTAAACCTTATTTATTCTGCTGTTTGGTGTTGGAGAGCACAATTACATATGCTTTTTACTTAAGTAGGAAAAAAACCAAGGCAGCATGTTTCAGATGAGTGAGTGAATGTTCACGTCTCAGATGTTAGCATATATCTTCTTAATAGTTGCTCTCAAACTGGTTTATAGAAGATATAACACTGGTCATCTTTTATTTTAGGAATTTGAAGATAATTTTGATGATGAGATCGATTTCACACCACCAGCAGAAGACACTCCCTCAGTTCAGTCCCCAGCAGAAGTTTTCACACTTTCAGTACCAAATATCTCACTACCAGCTCCGTCACGGCTCCAGTCTTCTGTAGGTAAGGCCTTGCATCCGGCTTCTTGTTTCCATGGATCACTTCAGAGCGGTGAGAGTGGGAGCCTTGATGCTGGTGAAGTACCTGGGTTGCCGGTCTCATCTGCTCGCTCCTCTCTCTCTGTTCCCTGGGGAAGCTGAATGGTGGTGGGGCCCCTCATGCCTGCAGGAGGTGAGCTTTTTCCTTCTGGGCCCTTGATCTGCTATGAGAACACACTGGCCGCCTCTGGTCACTGCATGGAGCTCTCACACAGAGCTCCTGGCCTCCACTTGGAGAGGCTTCTCTACTAGCTCTTGATGCTGCTCGCCTGGCTGCCGGGCTGAGTAGGACGCTAGCCTCTTTCCGAGGTGTCCTGTGTTCGGGGAGGAGGGTACATTTGGATATGTTAATTGGATTGACTTTTCATCCTAACATAGAGGTTTGGTTAGAGGCTGATTGACTTCTTGTTGTAAAACAGAAATACTAGCAATTCAAGAGTCAGGGATTTCTGAAGCTCCTGGAGAAGGCTCTTCCGTCTGTTAGGCGCTGTTCCTGCGTTCGTGGTGCTATGCACGGTGGTGCGGGTGTGGGGCCGGGTGCAGCCTGTAGTAGATCGGGCTGCTGTAGGCATGCATGACTGAAAGGGAAGTCAGGCAAAACATGCATAGTGGTGCATTTCATAGAAAAGATTTGTGAGGTTAAGTAAATTTAGTATTGGCAGTGTTGGCAACATTAAAAAACTAACACGTAGTGTTTACCTTTTAATTTTTGTAAATAATAATACTCTTACTTTGACCCAAATAGTGAAATTTAAAAGGAGTCTGACATTGGGATATCCTGAGGATAACCTAAGTAACCTAAGATACGTGTGTATTTATAAATGGAAAGGTTTTCTCCTGTCTTTGCTTACGTGGTAATAGGCTTTCCTTTATACTTAAGGGAAGCCCTGACAGAATTCTCTAGGGCCTTTTCCATCCTGGAGTCTTAACGCCCGTGAATCAATTTCAAGTAATAGAATCCTGACTCAGATCAGTGTACATAGAAAGGGGACTCTCTGGATGCTTGGAACCAGGCGATGGGAAGGGTAGGGGTGAGGCAGACCTTAGAGACAACTGGAGCCAGGAACTTGGACACCATCGCACCTTTCGTCCATCCTTCACTCCTGAGGACTCTTTGTGTGTTGGCTTAAATCCCGCACACTGGCTTCTCTCCTCACCTCGGAGCGGGGCTGCTGCCAGTTCGGGTTCAGAGCCTTGCTCCGGGAAGAGAGGAGCGTCTCTCTCCTCGGAAACCTCCGCAGAGGTGTTCTGGTTGGCTTCCCCCGAGTCTTATGATGTTGACCCCTCATTGTGAGCAAGAAGGCGTGGCAGAGAAGGGCCTGATGACTTCTGTCCAAGACAGCAGGGAGGGACCAGAGACCCGCAGTGTAGTGACCTAGACAGCCATTCTCATTATGTTTGTACCCCTTTCTGCATTTCTGAAGCCCTGTATTCTAAATTCCTTTTCTTTTTTTTAAGTTTATTTATTTATTTTGAGAGATCGAGACCGCGGAAATGGGGGAGGGGCAGAGAGATGGAGACTGAGAATCCCAAGCAGGCTCTGCACTATCAGCGTGAGCCCGATGTGGGACTCAAACTCATAAACCGTGACATTATGACCTGAGCCGAGGTGAAGAGTTGAACGTTTAATTGACTGAGCTGCCCAGGCACCCCAAAATCCCTTCTTAATAGGAAGAAATTATTTTTAATTTCTCTGCATAGAGACTATTCTGCGTAGAATAGTTCCAGAATATTTCTGTGATCTTGGGATAGAAGAGGCCTATCCAAGCTTGACACCAAATTTAGAAACCATAAAGAAAAATATTGGCAAATTTTATTCATAAAATGGAATATTCTGTATGATAAAAGACACCATAAACAAATTTGACAAAAGTAGCAAAAATATTTGTAAACTACAAAAAAAATCTAGAAAACCTTGTTACATATTAATATATATTAAGGTTACAAACAAACAGAAGAAGACTTAACAGTTCAATAGGCAAAAATAGGTCAAGGATATAAAAGGAGAAATTTATGAAAAGAAACTCAAATGGCCAATAAAAAATGGAACGTCACTATTAATTAAAGAAATACAAAGTTAAAGTAAGATGGTAACAGCTTGGGGTGCCTGGGTGGCTCAGTCAGTTAAGCGTCTGACGTCAGCTCAGTTCATGATCTCACAGTCCGTGCGTGGGCTCAAGCCCCGCCTCAGGGTCTGTGCTGACAGCTCGGAACCTGGAGCCTGCTTTGGATTCTGTGTCTCCCGCTCTCTCTGTCCCTCCCCTGCTCGTGCTCTGTCTCTCTCTCTCTCAAAATAAATAAACGTTAAAAAGAAAAAAGATAACAGCTCAACAAAGAGGAGAAGAGGGGGAGAGGGGTGATGTGTGGGAGATAGGCACTTGGACACTCACTGCTAGCGGGACTGTCAGTTGATAGAGACATTCTTTCCCAAGGGTACTCTGACAGTATGTATCCGTGTTTACCCTTGATCCCACCGTTGCACTCTTAGTAGCTTATTTAGGTCAGTAGGCAAATAAGTATCTACAAAGGAGTTTATTGCAGCATTGTTTGGCAGTGGAAACAGATTAAATGTCTGTCAGTATGGAACTTGTTAAATGGTGGTAAGTCCATAATGTGGAGTATTATGTAGTCCTATAAAAGGATGAAAGATACTTGTCACGTATTAAGTGAAAAAAGTACATTGCATATTCAAAAGCAAGTCTGTTAGAAACTATACACTTTTTCCTTTTTAAAATGTATTTTGTGGGGCTCCTGGGTGGCTTAGTTGGTTAAGCGTCCGACTTTTGCTTAGGTCATGATCTCGTGGTTTGTGGGTTCAAGCCCCACGTCGGGCTCTGTGCTGACTGCCAGCTCAGAGCCCGGAGCCTATTTTGGAGTCTGTATCTCCCTCTCTCTCTGACCCTCCCCTTCTCACGCTGTCTCTCTCTCTCTCTCTCCTAGAAATAAATAAAAATATTTAAAAAATGTATTTAATTTTTTGAGTAGATAATATACAGTTCAAAATCAAACTGTGAAAAGGTACAAATAGTGAAAAGTCTCTAATCTTTGAACCTGACCTCAGCTCCTGCCCCCAGGTTCTGTACCTAACCACTCTTCTTGGTTTCTTATACACCTTTCCGGACTTTCTTGGTATAAATATTCCCATTTACCCACTGCCTCCCCCCAGCACACTCTTTTTTCACTCATATGTGGCATGATAAAAAAATGCTGCCTTTTTTCCCACTTAACAGCTAAACCTTAGAGATATTTCTATTTGCATAAAAAGAGCTTATTTATTCCTGCTTATAATTTATACTATTGAGGGGCACCTGGGTGGCTCAGTCAGGCATCCAACTTTGGCTCAGGTCATTGATCTCATGGTTTGTGAGTTTGAGCCCCACATCGGGCTCTCTGCTGTCAGCACAGACTGTGCTTTGGATTCTCTCCGCTCCCCCCCTCCCCTGCTCATTCTCTCTCTCTCTCTCAAAATAAGTAAACTCGTAAAAAAGATTATACTATTGAAATTGTATGGACTGAGCACAGTTTATTTAACCAGCCTCCTAGTGATGGATATTTGGGTTGCTTCTAATCTTAGGCCATTAAAAATAAAGGTTTTACCTATGTTGGTTTGCACATTGGTGTTGGGCTGGTGTGTTTGTAGAATACATTTTCAAAAGTGGTCAGAGTGCATGTGTTTATAATTCCGAGCGATATTGCCAACTCACCCTCCACAAGGAGCTGTGCTCATTTATGTCCCTCCTGTCTGAGGTTCAGATGGTCTGTGCTGCTGGTGAAGCTAATGTGGTACCAGTTCAGATTAGCTTGTTATAAATTTAGGTGATAATTGTAATCTCCATGGTAACTACTAAGAAAATAACTAGTAAATATGGAAACAGAAAATGAAGAAATCAAAATGTATATCAAAAAAGTTAAGTATACACAAAATAGAATCTGTTAATGCTTCGTGATTTTAATATAGCTAAATTTAACAGCCTTTTAAGCTGGGAATTTTGCAGTCTCGTTTTTTTAATTTTAATTTCTAAAATTAATTTTATTTATTTATTTTTAGCGTTAGAGCTTTTTTATGTCTTAAGAAATCTTTTTCCATTCTGTGATCAAAATGATACTTAACTACTTTTTTTTCTACAATGTTTTAAGGTTTTACTTTGTTAATAATCCATAGCCCATCCTGAATTGATTTTTGGGTATGGTGTTAGGGGCTCCATGAGGTTGTTTGCTTTTTTCTTTTTTTTTTTTTACAGATAACTGTTTTCCTCAGCTTCATTCACTGAGTGGCCCTCCCATCCTTCCCTGCGGTTTTAGTTCCGTGTGTGTGTGTGGGTCTGTCGTCGGCTTTCTGTTCTATTTCACTAGTTTGTCAGTTCCTTGTTCCACAATCACACTGTCGTAATTATAATAGCTTCATAATAATGATGTGATTTGCACATTTTTCTCCCTGTTGGTTTTTTTCATTCTTGCAATAGTGTCCTTTGATATGCAGAAGGTTTTAATTTTGATGAAGTCCAGTTAATCTGTTTTTTTTTTCTTTTGTTGCTTGTGCTTTTAGTGTCCTACATAAGAAACTTTGTCAAACTCAAGATCATGAAGATTTACGCCAGTGTTATCTTCTATAATCTCTATAGTTTTAGCTTTGAAATTTGCATTAATATTTGCATATGGTGTGAGGTGAACATCCAGGTTCATTCTCTTACAGGCAGCTAGCTAGTTGCCCCAGCATGATTTCTGAAGAGACTGTTCTTCTCCCATTGAATTATCCTAGGACCTTGTTGACTATTAGTTTATCATATTTGTGTGGGTTTATCTGGGGACTCACGATTAATTCCATTGATCTGTGGTCTAGCCTTATGCCAGTACCACAGTTTTGGTTATTGTAGTTTTGTGGTAAGTTTTGGAATTGAGAAGTTTATGAGTCTTCCAACTTTGTTTTTGTTTTTTTGGGATTGTTTTGTTTTGGCTATTCAGAGTCCTGTGCAATTCCATATGATTTTTAGGATCAGCTTTTCCATTTCTGCAAAATAGGCCATTGGGATTTGTATGTGCATGTATGTACCATTTTGGTTCCCTTCTCATTCCCTTTCATTTATATTTTGTAGGAATTTTCTTGGAGTTACAGTTATCTTAAATTTATAACAGTTGTATTTCAGTTGATACCAACTTATCTTCGATACCATGTACAAACTGCAACTCAGTCCCGTCCTTTTATATTATCACAAATTACATGTTCATACATTGTATGCCCATTAACATAGATTTGTCAGTTTTTATGTGTTCATCCTTTAAATCGTGTAGGAAATAAAGAGTATATGCACATGAAAAATAAATTTATGCCGACTTTTATATTTACCAGTGATTTTTATTTGTTCATGTGGCTTCCAGTTATGCTTAGCATCCTTTTATTTTAGTCTGAAGGACTCCCTTTAACACTTCTTGTAGGGCAGGTGCAGTGGTAGCTGTCTCCCTAAACCTGTATTCATCTGGAGGTGTCTTAATTTCTCCTTTGTTTTAGAAGATGTTTTTGCCAGGTTGATGGTTTTTCTCCTTTGGCACTTTATATGCACTGTCCAACTGCCTTCTGGCCTCCATGGTTTCTGATGAGTAATCAGTTGTTAATCTTATTGAAGATCACTTGTATGTGATGAGGTGCTCCCTTTTGCTGCTTTCAGGGTTCTCCATCTTTGGCTTTTGGCAGTTTGATTATGATGCATCTCAGTGTGGGTTTCTTTGAGTTTGTCTTAGTTGGACTTTGTTGAGTCATGCCTTTTATCAGATTGGGACATTTTAAAACCACCGTATCTTCAAGTATTCTTTCTGACCCCTTTCCCCTCTTTTTCTGGGACTCTCATTATGCATGTGAGTGTCCACTTGGTGGTATCCTATGAGCCCCTTAGCCTTTGCTCATTGATTGTTTTTTTTTTTCATTCTTTTTTCTTTCTACCTCTCAGCCTGGATAATTTTATTTGAACTTGCTTTAAGTTCACTGATTCTTCTGTCTGCTCACATCTGTGGTTGAACCCCTTTAGTGAATTATTTTGTTTCAGTTATTATACTTTTCAGCTGCAGATTTATATTTGGCTCCTTTTACTAATTTGTATCGTTATTGATCTTCTCCACTTACCGGGACATCGTTCTCCTGGTTTCCTTTAGCTCTTTGAACATGTTTAAGACGATTGATTTAGGGGCGTCTTGGTGGCTCAATCGGTTAAGCATCTGACTTAGTCTCAGGTCATGATCTCGCCGTTTGTGGGTTCGAGTTCCATGTCAGGCTCTGTGCAGGCAGCTCAGAGCCTGGAGCCTGTTTCAGATTCTATGTCTCCCTGTCTTTCTCTGCCCCTCCCCATGCTCTGTCTCTCTGTCTCAAAAATAAATAAACTATTTTTTTATTTAAACAGAGACAGAGCATGAGTAGAGGAGGGGCAGAGACAGAGGGAGACACAGAATCTGAAAAAGGCTCCAGGCTCTCAGCTGCCTGCACAGAGCCCGATGTGGGGCTCCAACCCATGAACTGCGAGATCATGACCTGAGCCGAAGACGGATGCTTAACTGACTGAGCCACCCAGGCACGCCTCCCTGCCCCCCGTTTTAAATAGTTTTTAGATAAAGAAAAATAAAATAAAAAAAGACGATTGATTTAAAGTCTTGTCTAGTAAGGCCACCGTCTGTTTTCTCAGGGACACTTCCTTTTACCTTTCCTTTGTACCTGTGAGTGGGCCATATTGTCTTGTTTCTTTGCATGTTTTGTAGTTTTCTTGTTGAAAATTGGACATTTTGAATGATATGATGTGCACAGAAGAAGAAAGGAAAAGAAAAAAAGTACTCTGTGGGTCTTTGCTGATTAGCTTTGTGTCGATTCACTCCTTCCCCAGGCCTCTTACAGCTCTGCTGGAGTCCTCACCTCCTGCTTGTGCAGGGCGTAAAGCCTAGCTGGAGGTGAAAGTTACATTCTTTTTACTGTGAGTGGGTGTCCTTCCCTGAGCGTGCAGGGGCTCTCAGCCTTTCTCCATATATTGGAATAGCTTTTCAAAGCCCGTCTCCCCCTCCCCCTCTGCAAATCTCACTTCCCAGCTTTTCTGCTAAAGTTTTCAGCCTGTCTGTTGTTTACCTTAGCTGTTATTTCTTTTACCCCAGGTGGACGTGTCTTGTCCGTTTGGCTTTCGCTATTTTTGAGGAACTCCATCCTGATAGAGTTCTGAGTTTGGCGAAACCAAGGGAAGCCATTTATGGTAGTCCTTCAGTGAAACCTCTGGTGAAAAGAAACACAGTTCCACAGGACCTCAATCAGGCCCACCGTGTTCTCATGGGAACGTGTGTGGTCATTACAACTGCTGCTGCCTGGGGGTGCTGGGAGTGGGTGAGGCCATCATAAATTAAAGACACTAAGAAATTGTGCCCTGTTTCAATGGCCTTTCTCCTGGTTTGATTTGGTTGCTGTAAATCTTTGTCTTTCAGAATTCTGATAAGGTTGACACTGATGGTTTTTGACAAGGTACTCACTTCTACCCTGGAACTAAGGACTAAGTAAAAGCCAATGGAATGGTGATCAGTAGGAGTTAGAGTAGAGTAGGTTAGATCAGAAAACACAGTGCCTGGGTGTATGGGTCACTCCGTTGGTTAAGCATTGACTCTTGATTTCAGCTGAGGTCATGATCTTGCGGTTCGTGAGTTCAGGCCCCACATTGGAGTCTGCACTGACTGTATGGAGCCTGCTTGGGATTCTCTCTCTCTATGCCCCTCCCCTGCTTTCATGCATGCTTGCTCTCTCCCTCGCACGTGCTCTCTCTCAAGCAAACAAAAAGAAAACAGTGCAAAATATTCAAGAATCAGGGTAGGAAACTCATTCAAGAAAATATTGTCAGTCTTGGGGCGCCTGGGTGGCTAGTTGGTTGAGCGTCCGACTTCGGCTCAGGTCATGATCTCGTGGTTCGTGGGTTCGAGCCCCGCATCGGGCTCTGTGCTGACGGCTATCTCAGAGCCTGGAGCCTGTTTCGGATTCTGTGCCTCCCTCTCTCTCTGATCCTCCCCTGCTCATGCTGTCTCTATCTCTCTCTCAAAAATAAAAATAAAATATTTATTTTCAGTCTTAAAACTTGAAACCGTTTTGTCAATATTAGTTTGAAAGTGATGGTGTATAAATATATATATATGAGAATTTATTTCTACTTTTGTTTTCTACCTTTGTGTTGATAAGCTTTAACTTTATGTTCATGTTTGTACTTTAGATCATGTATTTAGTATTTGTTTTATTTCAGTTAAATGCCCACATTTAGTTTTTATGTTCTTTTTCCTACAGAAGGTTTGAAGTCCCAAGTTGCCCGCCACAGTCTAAACTATATACAGGAAATTGGAAATGGCTGGTTTGGAAAGGTAAAATGTTCATGTTTACTTTTTTTCCCCTTCCTAGTAATAGTGTTTGGAATTTAAAGCTAATTAAGAATTGTACTGTATGACATTGCACGTTCTCCTTGGGTGCTATGGTACAGACTGAGTCCCCTCATTATGCCCTGAAGCTGGCCCCAGGAAGATAAACGTCAGCATGTCTAGGTGGATACATTTTTCCAAGAAGGTCTTTAATTTATATAGCAGATGCTTTTCCAATTGTTGGTCTAAGGACATTAAGAAGGGAAAAGAGACTGGAATTTTGGAAGCTTTTTATTCTCCTCAAGTTAAATTATTATTATTTTTTTCGTTCACCTCCCTTTCTTCCTGCCTTGCTTGTGATACAGATACACTTTATACTTGTTGATGCACAGTATTATTATAGTGAAAACCATGACAGAGGACAGTTCTCTGTTCCTCCTGACTTGTCAAGGGACGAATAGTAACAATTCCTTGTTGCTCCTTTTATCAAGGGGTGCTCAGAAGTACTGATTTTGTTATAACGGCTATTTCCGTGTTGTAGCTAGCAGTCATTCTGGGTACAAGGTTCCTAACTGAGTGGTGGTCGCCTCTTCAGTAGGGTGGGCAAGACGAGAAGATGTACATGCTCACTGTTAGGCGTCTTGGCGCTCCATCAGAGTTGTTTGTCAGTCCTCTATCTTTGACGTCATCCCACCTTTATTAGTCACTGAATCTTCTAAGCCATATAGCAAAACCTGTTATGTATGGCACATTGTTCTTGGCACGGAGGGTACAGTGTGGGGGAGGATGGGTGATGTCCTGACCTGCGTGGAGTCTACGGGTGTGGCAGCAAACGAGAGGGAACCCTTGCCCCGACGAAGCTTCAGTCGCTAGCTGAGGAGAATGTGTGGGGGGATCAGACAGTAAACAGTTGGGAGTAGGAGATGGGCCTAGAGGGGTGTGTGGGAGCCAGGTGATGGGAGACAGTGTATACATTCAGAGACTTTTACATGGAGTGAGATGGGAGAGAACTCGGGTGTCCAAGACCTGAGTAATGTAGTCTGGCTTCCCTTTACAACGATCAGTTACTTTGTAGAAGGCCAAGGGGAAAGTGGAGAAATTGCTTAGAAGGCCGCTGCAGTCATACAGGCGAGGTGCAGGCATTCTTGGACCTGGATGATAATACAAAGTGGTGACAAGTGGTGTGAGCCAAGATGGATTTTCACATAAGAGCATGCGGGACTGGGGATGGATCTGATGTGGAGTCTGGGCTGGGGGTGGGGGGTGGAGAGGGTCAAGGACGGCTGCCTGTGGCCTGATTAGTGGGAGGAATAGAACTGCTGTCCAGTGAAATGGGAAAGATTAAGGAGAAGCAGGTGTGGAGGAGGAAGTCAGGAGTTCGCTTTTGGGTAGGTTGGGTGTGCGATGGCTCGTAAGCATCCAGAAGGAGAGATCAGTAAGCATTTGGAAATACACATCTAGAGTTCAAGGGTGAGGGTCCAGGCCAAAGACAGACATTTGGGAGAAGTGAGTGTATAGCTGGATTTCAAAGGGAAGAGACTAGATGGAATCACTGAGACCATGAATGTGGGGAAAGGGGGACACATGGGGCCTAGGCCCTTAGGGTCTGGTCGGGAGGGGTCAGCGCAGTCAGGGAGAGCCAGTGATGGGAATGGAGGTAATTGACTGGTGGGAAGGAGCGGGTGCAGGAGAGTGGGGTGTTCTGAGGGTCGGCGAAGGAGACCCAAGAAGATGAATGGTAGTGAATGCTGCTGACGGACTAAGAGAAGACTGGGACAAGTGGGACTTGGCCACGTGAGGTCCATGGTATTGTCAAAAGAGGCTGTTTAGGGGTCACGTCCTCACGCAGCAGGTGCACGGGAGAGTGGAGACGGCTCATTTAGACAGCCCTGTTGAGTTTTACTGTAAAAGGGAGCAGAGACGTGGAGTACGAGCTGTTTGGGACCATCCAAGGACCAGGGGAAGGTGGTTTTGGTTTGCTTTGCTTTTTATAGGATGTGTAACTATTTTAGCCTCTTTATGCCATAGGGGAGAAAGTGATAATGCAGGAGAGAGAAAGGAGGGATACTGCAGGAGTTCTCTTGAAACGGGAATAAAAACAGCATGTGGATACAGGTGCTGGTGTCAAATGCGGAAGTCCACTTCTGGTTATTTTATTCAGTGAACAGGAGGCCAGTTTGAAAGGGAGGAGCACAAAGACACGTTGAGAGTTTGAACAGGTGGAAGAGGTGTGAAAGAGTCCTCCTGGGAAATCTATCAAGTAGGGAATGCAGTGGGAGGACGGGAGTGCTGAGGACCCTCACAAATTTGAAACGAGGCCAGTTGCCGTGGTCATGTGTGTGGGTTTTGTCTACATTTGATGTTACTGTAGGCAGGTAGTTGAATGTAAGCAGGACTAGGGTTTGGCTGAGCTCCAGGGCCTTAGCAAGAGTGGCGAAGGGGGTAGTGATAGTGGAGGATCATGGACCCTAAGCTGCCAGGGAGGGGAGGTCTCCCTGTGGTTGGGCGGGTGGTGGAGCGCTGCTATCATGAATGGATCTGGAGGCCAAGTTGTGTGCTTGTTGGGTTAGATGGTTGAAGTGAGCTTGAAATCAGAGGATTGGTAGAGAAGGAGAAGTTAAAATTCAAGGTTTGAGGGACACCTGGGTGGCTCAGTCAGTTAAGTGTCTGACCAGTTCAGGAGGGCTCTGCTGACAGCGTGGAGCCTGCTTTGGATCCTAAGTCCCTCTCCCTCTCTGCCCCTACCCAATCATGTTCTGGGTTTTGGGCATGATCGTTATTAGCTAGGTGGAGTCATAATAGAAAAGAGTATTGGAAGGGAGGTAAAAAACCTAAGAGGTCAGAATGTTGAATGAATTGTCCCTGCTGACATTGAAGGCCAAGGATGACGGCAGTGGTGGTGGAGAGAAATGACGAGATTATCCTCATCTTTTCTGGAATTGGTATCTGAGGACTGTTAGGCTTATGATACATGTACAGGGTAGTTATTTGAAACCAGGAATATGACTTGGTTAAATTATCCGAATTTCTTGTTCTTTTTCTGCCCGTACATTCCTTAATAAACACAATACATGCTGTTCACGGTCTTATTCTCATTTTCCAGGGTATTAAAATTAATCTACTTGATAAAATATTAAAAACTATTTCAAAAAAAGGCTTTTAGTTTTGATCATTCTTGAATTAAGTGAAAACTTTCACTTCATCATTTTCATCTTAAATATTATATTTTTAGAACACTTCTGTATTGCCCATTATCTTTTGTATTCCGCTTGTACTGTGCTCTTGTTTTCATTCACTTTGTATTCTGTTCATTTCATATTTTCTCCTGTTTTAAATGAAGTTTCAGTACAAGATAAAGATCTGGAATAATTGCAATGCCATAGATTTTTAAAGTTACAATGCAGTGATAATATGTACACTGCTGTTTGTCCCTTTACTTTCTCTTACGTGAAGGAGACAGAATAACAAAACCCAGCTGAAGTGTTTTGAGAAACATTTGAGTTCTGTTTGAACTGAACTTATGAATTACTCTTTTGTGATGTCACTGGTAATATTCGTGAAAGTATAGTACATTCTTAAATAGAAAAGAAACCGGATATGTAGATGAATGCTGTCAGTATCCAATAAACAGTTTAAGACCAGGAAAACATTTTCACTTCACAAGCTTTCCTGAGTGTTTTCATAATAGAGGGCCTTCTGATTATTGCTTAATTTATTTTCCTGGATTCCGTTTCCTGATAAATGAGAGCTGCTGCTTTACCGTTTTGATGGAAGTTAAATGAAAACCTGTTCTTTGGTTTTAGGTCCTCCTCGGGGAGATTTACACAGGCACTAGTGTCGCGAGAGTGATAGTGAAGGAGTTAAAAGCGAGTGCGAGCCCAAAGGAACAAGATGCTTTTTTGAAAAATGGCGAACCTTACTAGTAAGTAAACCTTAAGATGTGTTTTGTAAACATAGTCGGGGGTCTGTTGAGGATCAGGTGTTTGAAACGACTTTGCAGTGTATCATATTTAAATTGTGGTGAATGTTAAAACTTCGATTACTGTCTGAACAGTTGAACTCGCTCACTCCATGATGAACAAACACTATGACTTTTCTTTTCCCCAGTGTTCTTCAGCATCCAAATATTCTTCAGTGTGTGGGGCAGTGTGTAGAAGCAATTCCCTATCTCCTGGTGTTTGAGTTCTGTGACCTGGTAAGTTTTTAGTGGAAATTCAAGGCCAAGCATTCAGAACGTTACATCCAGGTGTTTTTGACAGATAGAAATGCTGGATGAGGGACTGCTTTCACTTCTGTCCCCGTTTTACAAGCTCTAGGATGTGCTAAGTCATTACCTTTTGAAAATAGTATTGATGGACACTTACATCAGTGTTGTTTTTACACTCTATCCCTGTGCGGAGCTGTTTGCATGCATTTCATTTCATCATATTTATCTACACTTTCTATATGATTAAGGCTCACGGAGATTGAGAAAATGTTGTTTAGAGCCAGAGCTTGGATCGAGGATTGCCCTTCCCAAGAGCTTGAGGTCTTGACCTCAGGTAGGCAGTTTGAAGCACCTTTCCCCAATAAGGTAATCTTTCCTGTAGAGTACCTGTGACCTGTCAGGTTTTTCAAATAGTGAATGTACATGCCATTTATATTTTTAAATAATTAGATGATTTTTTAACCCAAAATTAATAGCCTCACTTCTTAGCATGACAGTGTTACTCACTGAGAGTTGTAAGTTGCAAAAGCTATGTTTGTACAGTTTTTATGAATACTAATTTTTATGTGTCAAGTTTCTGTAAACATCTGTTTTTAAAACCTAGGTTTTGATTGATTTCTTTGCATCATCTCAGTTTTCAGAACGTGAAAGCATTAAGGTCGTGCAAAGAAAAGTGGGAGTGCTTTGAGATAAATCCCCAGTTAGTTCAGATAGTATTTTCACCTGGCAGAGTCAAAATGGGCAATAGCCATTGTGGATTTTTGTTTTAATTCCAAAGTTCATTTTGAATATTACTCTCATTGGCAGCAGTAGTTAATTCCAAAGACAAATCAATAAACTTGATATATTAGCTTTCATTGGATTATATCAGAGTAACCCCCACGTCTCAGTGACTGGTAAAAAAGCAAAGCGGTTCTTACTCATCTTACACATCAGCTCTGCCCCCAGCTACATCCCTCTTCACCCTAGGATCAGTTATTATCTGTGGTTCCGGGAAGGGATGTATATTCTTGTATATTCTGTACAGGTGTATCTGTATGGGTCTTCTGGGTCGAGTTCATGAGGTTGTTCAAATCTTCTGTATCCTTCTGATTGCGGAGGGCATTGATAGAGGAGTCTGAGTCCGTTTTCTGTCAGTTATTAAGAGGTACAGTAGAATCTGCTCTGATTACAGATTTTCCTTATAATTCTAGTTGTGTTTGCTTTGAATGCTGTGTCAAGGATACAGATTCAGAACTGACACAACGTTTTGTAATTTTAAGCTTTTGTTATTATGAAGGGACTGTCTGTAAGATTAAAAGCATGCTGAGGATTAAGTCTGATATTACTGATATTAATATTTATCCCAGTTATCCCAACCGTTTTTTTGGTTAGAATTTGCCTTTGATTTACATTGCCTGAAAATAGCTTACTGTTAAAATTTTGTTAATCTGTCAGTCTTGATCACTTATCATGGAACATGTGTTCCGTTTACATTTATTGCATCTATGAGATCCTTGGAATTTTATGTACCTGTTTGGTATTATTCTTCCTACCTACCTGTTTCAATTTTTCTGTTTTACTCTTTTGCTAGTCTTCTTTTGGATTCTTTTTTTTGAGGGGGGTCAGTTTTTCCCACCTACTAGTTTGGATTTTAGATACTGTTCCTAGTTTTTGGTATGATTATACTGGAAGTTACAACATGCATATTTAATTTGACGAAGTCCAAAATTAATGTTTTAGCCCTCCTCCAAAGAAGCTGGGACCTCGTAGAGCTTTCCTTTCATGTGAGGACAAGTGAAATCCCAACCTGCTTTTTTGTCCTGATGCCACCTCTTCCCCCGTCATCAAGGGAGCTGCTTTGTTGTACACCTGCTTTTGGAAGACCACTCCCCACGTGGATCTGTGGATCCGGAAGGAGAGCTGGGTCACTGTCCTCTAGGCCTCCTCAGTAGCAAGAGCAGACACGTGATCATTGTTAGTTAGCCTGATAAACAATTGAAGGGAGGCATCAGAACTAAGAGGAAGGCGCACCTGATAACATTTCTGGTTATTTTGCTGCATTTATGTTTTGTTTTATTTCAGTATATCAGTCACGATATTTATGACCCTTGGTTATTACCGTATGAGAACAGCATGACGGGGGATTCTTGTGCGGACAGCATTTGAGAAGGGCTGTGGTCTTGTGTCCCTATGTGAGGAGACAAGTCTGAACTCAGAGTTGTAGTTTTCTGAGACCCTTTATGGTGGCCCTTTTGGGTCCCCAAGCACTTGGTGTTTTTTTACAAATAACAAAACACACTTCCTGAGTGAACACAACAGAAATGCGGCAGGAAGCATACGTACTTGAAATACCACATTTCTGGGTTAATCACATTTAGTTTATAAAACTATCTCAGGGCACCTGGGTGGCTCAGTCAGTTAAGCATCCTTCTCTTGGTTTTGGCTCAGGTCATGATCTCACAGTTTGTGGTTTCAAGCCCCGCATGAGGCTCTGTGCTGACAGTGTGGAGTCTGCTTGCTCTTCTCTCTCCCTCTCTCTCTGCCCCCTTCCCTGCTCACACACTTGCTCTTTCTTTCTCAAAAAAATAATAAACATTTTTTTAAAAACCTGACGTATCTCTTATATATTGGCATTTTCTATTCTTCACCCTCTGTCTATTCCTGGAAGTTTTATTAGACGTTGTTGTTGTTTTTCCTGGACCGGTAAAAGCTGGATGCTCAGCTGACAGTTGTCTTCTGAGTGGTTAAGGCGATGGGTTTAGTTTTAGCGCTATTCTAATTCATTTTTTCACTAAGCTGCTTGTTCTTTTTGGGAGTAGTAGTTTAACCTACTTTATAAAGAAACTCAAACATTACAAAGTTCACAAGCAGCTCCCTTACAATTACCATAAAAAAGCCAGAATTGACAAGATTCTTTATCATTGTACATTTTAAAAGAGGTTTATTTTTGAGAGCGCGCGAGTGGTCAAGGGGCAGAGAGAGAGGAAGACCCAGCATCTGAGGCTGGCCCCAGGCTCTGACCTGTCAGAACAGAGCCTTACACAGGGCTCAAACCCACGAACTGTGAGATCATGACCTGAGCTGAAGTAGGACGCTTAACCGACTGAGCCACCCAGGTGTCCATCATGTAAATATAATAAATACATGCTTTTTGTTAGCATTCTTTTTATATAGGTTTTACCCAGTACTTTTAGGTCTCGTATTTAAAGGCATATTCTCCAAGTACTTAGACTGGATATTCAGAGAATAACTTACCTAAAGTTGTACTGGTTTCCATATTTTGGGGTGATGATTATGCATATTGCTCTCCAGAATTAACAAATAAAACTTTGTTTTAAATTTGTATACCGGTTCAACAAATATGACTCCTTGAAACATTTTATGTGAGCCTCCTAAGTCATCACGGGAGAATGTTCACTCCTGTAGGCTAGGTGTTTAGAGGGAGCCCTTCACCCCTCACTTTCATTGGCAGTGCAGAGCTAACAGCTATTGTTAATTTAGCTGCGCTGCCCAGACATTGATCAACAGCAAAACGTTAAAAACAGTAATTGTTTCTCAGAAAATTACAGGAGTTACCATATGACCCAGCAATTTCACTTGTAGGGACATATATCCAAAATCATCGAAAGCAGCATCTTAGAGAGCTGTTCACACACCCATTTCAGAACAGTATAATTCACAGTAGCCAAGAGGTAGAAGCAATTCAAGAGTCCTATCGGTGAATGAGTAAGTAAACAAAATCGAGTCTATCCATACCATGGAATATTGGTGAGCCTTAAATAGGAAGGAAATGCCAGCACCCACTCCAACACGGATGTACCTGAGGGCGTGATGCCCAGTGAGGGAGGCCAAACCACAGGAAGACAAGTGCTGTGTGATTCCACCTGTGAAGTATCTACAGCAGCCAAACTCACAGAGACCGAGAGTGGGGTGGTGGCTGCCAGGGACTGGGTTGGGAGGGCTGGGGAGCGTGTTTAATGGGGACAGAGTCTCAGTTTGGGAAGATTAAAAGAGAAGGACGGTGGTGATGGCTGCACAGCAGGGTGAATGCTCTCAGTGCCCCTGAGCTGTGCACTTACTGGTGGTTAAGATGGTGGTGTTACGTTACCCAGTTTTTCCCACACTTGTGCAAATCAGTGATTACTTAGTTATTTAAGGTGCTGTCCCTGCTGTCCCCTGTGCTAGCAGGATGCTACTGCACCCTTAGGAGATCGGCCAGTCAGGACTCCGCGTGCCCAGTCTCCTGTCCAAATAGAGGCTGTTGACCCAGGGAAGCCTCCACCTTGCCTAGCAGTGAGGGGTCACGTTTGTTTCATTGGACAGTTTTGGGCTCATCACCTCTGGGCCCTAGTAAGCAGGGTCAGCAGCTCCAAAGTCCCCTTGTCCCGGCTCAGTATGTGCAGTGGCTCCGTGGCAGGAATGGTCAGGTGGCGTCATCCCAGTGAACCAAAGAAGGCACCCACCTGTGAAGGTGTCCCCCCAACACACCAAAGCCTCGCTTCAACGCTGAGCCCTGCTCCCCCCTGGACGTCCCACGGCCCTCCCCGAAATAGGCCATCCTGAGCAGTGGGGCGGCATCCGAAGCAAAAGTACCCGCTGGCAAGGATCCAGAGGACAGAGGGAGTAGCTTGCACTTGGTCATAAGCAGCTGCGGCCACAGTGAAAGGAGCCACTATCTTCATATGTGCTTAGTGGGTCAGGAGCTATTGAATGAACATTGGCCTTTTCAGTCGTCATCGGTTGGTGTTCATACTCGACGATAACATCTTTTAAATAGAAAAGAGAGAATATTTTTGCACTTAAGTAATTCTTGTGAGGTGGAATTACCAGTCTCTTGTTGAAAAGCACTTTATCTTTGAATTTTTATGAAAGAAAATGAAAAGACAGTGTGTCTGGTAGCTGGACTGTAGCTGCCAGTTTGTAACCAGATGGTGCAGGTCTCTGGGGAGGAGAGGTGATTGTGGGGTGTCGTCTCCGGCTTTTTGCCACAGAAGGTGCACAGTAATCGCCCGTGAATGTCCAGGCACCTACTAGGTACAAAGAGCCGTGCACCGCATTCCAGGGAGCAGAGGTGAGGCATGCTGGTCCTTTGAGCCCCCTCGGGAGCACCTTCAGGTCATCCGGGCCCCTGCATTTCCTGCCTGCAGAGCATGTCACTCTGGAAAGTTACCTGACCTCTTTAAGTCCCAGTTTAGACATCTGTAAAATGGGGACAATACCACCTACCCTGTAGACTACCCTGACCACTAATAAGCTGGCAAATCAAGTTTGGGAGCACATAGTGCTCAAGACAGGAGTTATTTTTATTCATATTTAGTTACCTAAAATTGATCACAGTTAGTGATTGAGTCAAGGTCTGAGTAATGTGTATTGAAGTATGGCAGTTCTGGGTGCCTGGCTGGCTTAGTTGTTAGAGCATGCAAGTCCTGATCTCAGGGCCGTGAGTTCAAGCCCCACATTAGGTGTAGAAATTACTTTACAAAAAAAGGGGAGGGGGTGCAGGGGAAGTATAGCATTTCTAACTAGGATCACTAGAGAAGGCTTCACTTTGGAGAACGTGTTTGCTCGGAGCATGCAGGAGCAATTGGATAGACCAGTTAGTGGGAACCGCCTCAGACAGTGCCCCGCTGGGGAGGTGGGGGTGGGGGTAGGGCTGGGGACGCATATGTCCTCGTGAGAGAGGCAGGTTAATGTCTACTGGCCAAGATTAGCTGGAAGGGTGAAAAGCAGAGACCAGCCACTCTGGAACCCACACTGCAGACCAAGGTGGAAGAGAGAGGAGTACAGGTTACACGTTGCTCTGTCTTACTCTTTCTTTTCTTTTCTTTTCTTTTTTTTTTTTTTTAGAGAGAAAGAGACAGAGCATGAGTTGGGGAGGGACAGAGAGAGAGGGAGACACAGAATCAGAAGCAGGCTCCAGGCTCTGAGCTGTCAGCACCGAGCCCGATGTGGGGCTCGAGCCCACGAACTATGAGATCACGACCTGAGCCAAAGTCAGCTGCTTAACCAATTGAGCCACCCAGGTGTCTCTGTCTTACTCTTTCTGTGACGTGGGGTGGCAGGAGCTCATTTTACAGGTAGAGAAACTGAGACTGAGGGAGATGAAGGTAGTCATTGAAGTGCCAAACCTGGGTCTGTCTGCATTCAGTACTAGGCTCTATGTTCTACTTTACTTGGTTAGTTGACTTGCCTAAGGTCACATGATCACCAGTGGCAAAGTAGGGGTTTTAATTTATGGTTTAATGTTATTCTGGGGAGACGGGGGAATACCTGTCCTCCTGAGAGAGGCAAGGTTGATATCTGCTGGTAAAGATCAGCTGGAAGGGTGAAAAGCAGAGACAGGCCACAAAGAAAATGTGGTTTGACGCTTGTACATGTTTTCCACCAGAGGGGAACCTCCATTTTAGATCTGTTCTTTCACACAGAAGATGCCTAGTTAATGGCATGTCTTAGTTCTACATGTGTTCATTAAGTATGCTCATACACCAGGGAACTTGCTAGATGCTGGGCATACAGAGGTGAACGACATGTTCCCGCCCCCACAGAGCTCAGGAAGAAGAGAGGATGTGAGTAACAGTGGAACAGAGGCGCAGTGTCTCTGGCCCAGGGGCAGCAGTGCGGACGCTTGTGCCGCAGGACGGTGCAGCATGGTCAGGCTTGACGGCGAGGGCGTGGCCACCGGGGCCCTGCTGGGGGCCTCTCCCTTCCTCACGCCTGGCGCTGCCTGGGGCTTGGTGAGAGCAGAGCCTGGACTTGGCGATGGGTTGGATGTCTAGAGACAGAGCAAAGTGAAGAATGAGGTCTTCGATTTTGGTCTGGGAAAACGGTGACCATCTCAGCCATTTCCTGAGAGGGAGCAGGTTGTGAGTTTTGCACCAGACCGGTTTGATTTGAGGTGCCTCTTAGGGTGTCCAGGAGAGGGCGTCAAGTCAGCAGTTGGGAAGAGGAGTCTGGGGTTCAGGAGGAAAGCCTCAGGAGGGCTTTGAGCCTGAGAAACACATGAGAGAGGGTTTTTAAAGCCATGGGGTGGATAGAGTCACCCAGGAATGGGTTGAGCTGTGTCAGTACTTGCTGATCGGTGAGGGGAGGAGGACCCGGCACAGGGGCCTGGAAGAGGCGTGCCAGTGAGCTAGGAAGAAACTGGGAGACAGGTGGACAGCGAAGGGATGGCTCTACCATGGCAGTGCTGGTGAGGGGAAAGTGGGGTGGGAGAGGGATGCCGGAGGTGAGCCAGTCAGCACAGACCAGGCTTCAGAGTGCATCTGTGAAAGGGGGGAGGGAGGGTGGCAGGTGCAAGAGGGGTGTGGAGGCAGAGAGTGGCTTGCTGGTTCTTGGTTGGACTGGCCTGGGGCAGGGGTGTGTGTGTAAGCGTGTGAGCACAGGGGGGAGGAGTCCGTAGAAGCAGGATGTGCTGTGTCAGGGGATGGACACTGGCAGATGGGGGCCCAGGCACCCAGGAAGCAGCCTCTGGCAGGGGAGATGACCAGATGGGTACTGGGGCGTTCGGCTTCGTGTGGGTGTTTTCTTCTGTCAGCAGGGGATGAGTATGTGCCTGTTTATGCCGGGTTTGCCCCCTTTCGTGCCAATTTTGTTTAAAAATCATAAATTCTCCCCCAGAATCCTCTTATTAAAAGTATAAAAGACTTGGGGCGCCTGGGTGGCTTAGTCGGTTAAGTGTCCAACTTTCGCTTAGGTCATGATCTTGCAGTTCGTGGGTTCGAGCCCCGCGTCAGGCTCTGTGCTGCTTGCCAGCTCAGAGCCTGGAGCCTGTTTCAGTCTGACTCCCTCTCTCTCTGACCTTCCCCTGCTCACGCTGTCTCTCTCTCTCCTAGAAATAAATAAAAACATTAAAAAAATTAAAAAAAAAAAAGTATAAAAGACTGTAATTTTCCAGTTATAGAACCATTCACTGGTTGCATTTTTACGTTATGGTGAAAACTCCGTGTTCCCGGTGCCCCGAAGAAAGCTGGATAAGCCCTGGCAGCGGCTTGCCTGGGGATTTAAGAGGACACTAGCCACAGCTGTCTGAAGGTCCGCTGCCACTCATGCTTGTCATCCCAGCCCCTACCCGAAGGCAGTCCTGAGGGTGGCGCTTTGCTGCCACCTAGTGGCAGTCTTTCTGGGAGGTTTTGAGGACCATCTGAGAAATTAAGAGTGGGATCAGTTTTACTTTGGAATACATTGCTGTTCTTAGTAGGTTTTTTTTTTTAATGTGTATTTATTTTTGAGAGAGAGAGCGAGCATGAGCAGGGGAGGGGCAGAGAGAGGGAGACACAGAATCTTAAGCAGGCTCCAGGTTCTAAGCTGTCAGCACAGACCCTGACGCGGGGCTTGAACCTACAGACCGCGAGATCATGACCTGAGCCAAAGTCGGACGTCCAACTGACTGAGCCACCCAGGCGCTCCCTTTGTGGTTTTCTCTTTAAATAAGGGACCAAAGTAGTAATTCCCTGTCTGCTCACCAAGTGCCACTGAAACATACAGGAAACCGGGCGTCTCAGTATGGTTTTGTCTGTTTTGGATAGAACGAATCCAGTTTTAGTATTTATTTAATAGAAACATTTTTGCTGTAATTAAAGATTTTATGCTGATTTTTCTTTTAAATGGTGGCACCAGGAGAGCCAACCATCTTTCTAGAACATAGAACCAACCCTGTGTCCTGAACAAACCGCCGTGAATCCTGTCAGGCTCCTCCGTAGTCATTGCTGTCACCTCCTCACCCAGCTTAGAGGTGTGCCCGCCAGCCTTGTGCTGACTGCTGACATTGCCCCCTGCACTGCGGGTCGAGAGAGGCCAAGCTGGAAACGTTAGGGGCGGTACATTCTCAAGCAAAATTGGTATGTATCCCCTTCTGCTGAGGCTTGGGGAGTGAATTATTGTGGAGAGAAGGCTCCTTGAGCTCTGTGAATGGTGATGAGTATCCAGCTGCCCCTCGAACAGCATGGAATGAACTGGGCAGGTCCACCTACATGTAGAGTTTTCCCGACACATACAGGCCAGTGCTGTAAACATGTTTTTTTCTTCCTTATGATTTTCTCCACATTTTCTTTTTTCTGGCCTACTTTACTGTAAGAATATAGTCTATAATATATGTCATATAAAAATATGTGGTGAGCAACTCTGTTATCAGTAAGGCTTCTGCTCAGCGACAGGCTGCTAGAGGTCAAGTCTTTAGAGAGTCTGAAGTTCTATGTGGATTTCCCATTGCTCAGCGGTCGGTGCCCCAACCCCGGCCTTGTTCAGGGCTAAACTGTGCTTTAGATAACCTTGAAAAATAACTACACCCACTCCGTCATTCTCCCGTCGTGGCCAGAGTCACTTGTGAAGGGTTCCCTGTTTGCCAGCAGCTTCTGTTTGTTTGGGGAGCTGGCCAGGTACGCCACAGCATAATGCTCCTTTTGTGTGAGGTGCTTTTTCCCTTAGACGGATATGGCAGGAAAGGGGTTGGGCAGATGGATTTAAGTTGCCATTTCATTGGTAATGTAAATAAAAAGCTGTTCATTTTCATATTTAGTTTCCATGCGGGCCACCTTATGAAAATCCCATTAACCTGTAGGCCTGGAGCTTTTTGCTGATCTTTGACTGGATTAATGTATTTGCCATGAGGATCGTCTTTATCCCCACCCACTCCAGCACTAGATGGAGCCTAGCCTGGGAGAAGGTGGGGGCATGTATTTTTATTTATTTATTTATTTTGTTTATTTTTGAGAGAGTGCATGCACAAGTTGGGGAGGGACAGAGAGAGAGGGAGACAGAGACTCTGAAGCAGGCTCCATGCTGTCAGTGCAAAGCCCGACTTGGGGCTTGAACCCATGAATCGCGAGATTATGACCTGAGCCGAAGTCGAAGTCGAATGCTCAACCAGCTGAGCCCCCGAGGCAACCTGGGACATTTGTTGTTCAAAGGCAAGAAGGGTCTCTTTCTCTCCTGGAGAAGCTTGCATTTCCAGCATCATGTCTGGGAAGAAATAAGAGGTCGGAGATGCGGGTCCCGAGGGCACAAAACGGCTTCCCTGGCAGAGCAGCTCCATTAAGTTTGGGGGATCCAACGAATCTGTGCAGTTGACGTGAATTTATTTTACATTCAGTCTTATAAAGTAAACCCCTAAGTAGGATTTTCTTGACAGGTTGATAAAACTAAACAGTAGAAGTGCAGCCCCACCGTTCATTGCTTGTGGCCTCGTGGAGATTTCGTAAGCTTCCTGAGCCTCAGTTCCACCACCAGGAAGTGTTTCAAATTGCAGGAATGATTCGAGGCAGCAGGTGTAGACACTCCTAGCACAGTGCTTGACACGCTGCTCAAAAGTTTCGGCGGCAGTGATTATTAATCCCAACATTATCATTCACCTAAGTACCATCGAGACTGGGAATGAAAGCCTTTAGGTGTTGCAGTGGGCCTGGGATTTACATTGCAGTGCGCAGTTAATGGTCGGCAGACGTTTGTCATGAAGTTTGGCGTTCTAAGGTTTTATTCTGGGAAGAATTGGATCCACTTGCTCTCTGCTAACAGTTATAAGAGATGCATTCTATTCTTTAGTTGTTCACCTCACTCAGGAGTCATTCCTTGACTCAGGAATAATGACAATCGAAAACTATTGGCTTGCTTTCTAAATTTTGTTAGCCATATATATAAAGCTTTAATTTGGAATTAAGTCAGATCAGTAAACGTTTACTCATTGTGATAAGGAGAATGTGGAAGATTTTATTTCTTTAAATGTGTATTCCCCAAAACATACAGTCCTAAATTAAAGTTCTGAAAGAGGGACCCCTGCCTGGGTGGCTCAGTCAGTTAAGTATCTGACTTCGGCTCAGGTCATGATCTCGTGGTTTGTGAGTTTGACCCCTGTGTCCGGGCTCTGTGCGGACAGCTGAGAGCCTGGAGCCTGCGTCGGATTCTGTGTGTCTCTCCGTCTGCCCCTTCACTTGGTCATACTCTGTCTCTGTCTCTCTCTCAAAAATAAACATTAAAAAAAATTTTTTAAAATAATGTCCTAAAAGAGAGGCAGATTAACACGGGGCAGTCTAGCAGGGTACCTGGAGGGCCCAGCATTTTGGTGGATGTGCCTCAGGTGGCGTCCGGTGTGAGTTTGTTCGTTTTCCTGCCCAAGCTGTCATCCTTTCTATAGGCTTAGTAATTTTGTGAATTTTTCTGGAGGGGCTGGAATGTTCTATCTCGGAGTGGTCTCGGGGCCTCACAGCCCTGGGGAAGCTGGCGGGGACTGGTCAGCACTCAGCATGCTTTCTTCCCTCCTCTCCCACCTGGTTTCCTTCCGTTCCCTCCCTCCCTGTTGCTCACCAGTGCTGTGGCCCTAGCCTTTGTGACGTAATGTTCTCTCACCATGTGTCCTAGAATCCGTAAAGGCAGCGCAGATGGCACCATTTATTTTACTCTCCATATCATCTCCGTTACCTAGAAATTTCTATACCTCTGCACTTTGTTTAAATTGTGCATCACTGAAAATTTATCTAACTTTTACTGTTTTGTTTTACGTGTTCATCTAAACTAATAGTTTATTTAAAGATAAACAGAATGATGTTAAAAGAGAATAGTGTTTTCTATAGTATTTGGGTGGGTTTACTTTTTGTAACTTGGAACTTGCTCTTTATTAAGGTCAAATCTTGAAAAATAATCATAAATAACCTTAATAGTTAACATTGGCGAAGGCTCATGTTTGGTCGCCAGTGTGTCCGCCTCGTCCCCTTTGGAAACTGACCTGGACTGCCTTTTGCAGGGTGACCTAAAAGCTTACCTGCGCAGCGAGCAAGAGCACATGAGGGGGGACTCGCAGACCATGCTGCTGCAACGGATGGCCTGTGAGATTGCAGCGGGCCTGGCCGCCATGCACAAGCTGCACTTCCTGCACAGGTGGGTCCGGCCAGGCTGCGCCCTGCTCCCCGCCCAAGGGGCCAGCCTTCCGGGGCCGTGCTTCGGAGGCTATGTGAGCAAAGGCTGTCCTGGACATCCTGGGTCAGGGAGAGGGGAGGGTTGGGCTTTGGTCAGATCAGTACCAGGGGACAGGACATCTGCATAGAGCCTGAGGTCTGGAAACCATTTCCGGAATGACAGATGGCACGTTGGGGACAGAGCTGGGGGCACTGTCAGTCTCCATGCTGACCTCTCTCTGGGCGCCCCTGTTTCGACAGCTTCGGACTCTGGTTTTGACTGTAAGGTTCCAGGGTGTGTCCCACTGCCCGTCCCTGGGAGGGGAAGGGCGGGACTGCTTGTCTATTTGTAGAGGGTCACGGCAGGGGTGCCAGTGCCCTGCAAGCCTGCCCGCCCTCCCGCCCCCACCTCAACCTCCCAACCCAGGCTGGGTTGTAGGTGGTCAGAGGGTGCAGGAGCCACACAGCAGTCAGCATAATGTATCTGTGCGGACGCCTTTCTGGTACCACTTGAAAAGCCACAGCTCTTTGGAGCACAGTGCATTTGGCTCAGACCATTGATGTAATTTTTGTGATTAATTTTTTGTAACAAAAGGCTTTGAATCCTATCTGAGCTGATGGTTCTGTGAACCCAAAAGGAGATTGCTGCTTATTCTTCTCTAGCCTTCTGAGCTCTGATTTATGTTTAAAATATGCTTGAGGGGCACCTGAGTGGCTCAGTTGGTTAAGTGTCCAACTCTTTTCTTTTTTTAAGCTTTTTTTTACTTTTTATTTACTTATTTTTGAAAGAGAGACAGAGCTTGAGCAGGGGAGGGTCAAAGAGACAGGGAGACACAGAATCCGAAGCAGGCTCCAGGCTCTGAGCTGTCAACACAGAACCCCATGTGGGGCTTGAACTCAAGAACCATAAGATCATGACTTAAGCTGAAGTCAGATGCTTAACCCACTGAGCCACCCAGGCTCCCATAATGTCTGATTCTTGATTTCGGCTCAGGTCATGATATCATGGTTCCTGAGTTTGAGCCCCAGTTGGGCTCCATGCTGATAGTGTGGAGCCTGCTTGGGATTCTCTGTCCCTCCCTCTCTATCTCTGCCCTTCCCTTGCTCTCTCTCAAAATAAACAAACTTTAAATATATAAATAAAATGTTTGCAATTATTTCTCAGGTTTCCAGGGAAACCAGCTTCTCTTTAGTTGACTTTAATTAAATAATTTAACACTTAACAATCCAAAGCCCTGAAAAGGAACACCTGTGTGTTTTGACTTTAAGGTCTGTGAAGTATTCTGTTTTTTAAAAGGTAGGTTGCATAGGAATATATTTATAGTATGGTACCATTTTTTTTTTTTAAAGAAGAAAACACCTGCTTGTATTTGTGGAGGTGTGTGTGAGAATAGACGTGGAAAAGTACCTTGTCAAACTCTCAACATTACTTCAGGGGAGGAAAGAAAGAAAATTATTAACGCTTTTCTCATACATCTGTATCTTATTTGGCATGCATAGTAAGTAAATCATTCTGATAAAGGGCTTTATAAAAGACCCCAGAGATTATGGGTTTCTTCAAGCCCAAGGCAGAATCCCTTACATAAAACTTCAAAATGTAAATAATCTATTTGCTTCATAATAGAGAAATCTTATATTTCATTTCTTTAATCTCTTACAACAGGTTCATATCCAGCATATTTGTATTGTTAATCTTCTGTAAATCACAGTAGGTTAGTCCCTAAAAGGTGGTTTAGGAATGTGTAGATCTTGGAAGGTGGAGTGTTTAGAGAGAGTCATGTCAGACTCAGCAGCACAACAGAGCTTTCAGAGGCAGCTAGAAATTACATTTAAAGCCCAAGTACATTCCTACTACTGTATTTTAAAAATTGGTGAAACATCAGAGTAAATGCAATCTTTTCCTATGAGTTGAGGGTTTTTTTAATCTTTATTTATTTTGAGAGAGAGAACACATGCACGCATGAGAAGGGGAAGGGCAAAGAGAAGGAGAGAGAATCCCAAGCAGGCTCCACATTCAGCACGGAGCTCAACTTGGGCTTCCACTCACAGCTGTGAGATCGTGACCTGAGCTGAAATCCAGAGTCGAATGGTTAACCGACTGAGCTACCCAGGTGCCCCTTCCTGTGATTTGCTATAGGTTAAAGTCCTACTTGATTTAGACTTTTGTGAACCTTAGAACAAATAAAGGTGACAAATAAATGACATTTGTGTTTGGCTGCTATCCAGGCACAAACACTCAAAGTAAAGAATATTCTTTAAAGTATTAGCAGCTTTCGCTCTCTCTGTCTGTCTTTTTTAAGTAGCTATATTTTATGTAAAATTCCCCCTTGGGGCAAAATTTTTGATTTTAAGCTTTTTTTTTAATGATAGCAACCTGTATAGCATATTTTTACGTTGGAATTCAGAATATTTATTGGCTGACTCAAAGTCAGGTTTCTGTGTTGGTTGAAAATAGAATAGCCCACACGTCCATCTAAAAGCCTTTGGCCATGTTTGGAAACTGACGTAGGAAAGCACCCGCAATTATAGTTTATTTTTGCTGGTAGTTTAAGAGGAGACCCATGCCTCGGTCTTAGGTAGCCTGCATCTCCGAGGCTGACGCGTGACATCTGTGAAGGCCACATGTCAACAGCAGAAGCCGCCAGTGGGTTATGTTCCACACCATTCTGCCACTCTGGCCGAGAGCTTGGGATTTCCCATCCCCTGCCCATCAGGCTTTCTGAGCTGCTCCAGTGAGATGCCACAGGTCACTGCGATGAGTGAAGTGCACAGAGGTTCTAGCGAGTAGCGTGGGCCTCATGGTGGCTCAGGTAGCTGCAGACCTGTATGACCATGGCCTTGAGGAATGGAGTACCTGGGTGACCGTTGTTAACAAGCCTCTTTAGGATTTTCCTGGTTTGTTTTTATATTTTTTAAGTTTATTTATTTACTTAGTGCGCACGCATGTGGGAGGGGCAAAGAGAGTGAGAGCGAGCGAGAATCCCGAGCAGGGATAGTGCTGATGGTGCAGATAGGCTTATGGGGTTCTCATGAACCGTGAGATCATGACCTGAGTCGAAACTAAGAATCGGATGCTTAACCAACTGAGCCTCCCAGGTGCCCCAGGATTTTCCTGGTTTTAATGTTAAGGTTACTTTCTGCTGAGAAACACCGAGGTTCTCTGGCTCTCAGAGTGCGGGCATCCAATGTTTCAGGAGCATTGTCGATAAACACTAGTGTTGGGTTCCATTTTACATTATTTTTTTCTTAAATGGTGCTGTGGGTGTCCACACTGGTAAAGATTAGAAAGTCTGGTTACTAATCGGCTTGTGCTGCATGGCTACCCTGAGTGTGTCTTAAAGTTGGTGCATTATTAGGGGATTTCATTCACTTATGTACATGTAAAATCTTCAGATTTTATCTTTTTAAATTCCTTCTAATGTTTTGTATTTTAAAGATTAGTCTTCAAGGAAGAAAAGTTTTTGTATGGCAAGAAGTATGATTACTGTAGTTCTTTTGATTGATTATTTTATTTTTGAAGACCTAATTGGCTTTATTACATGATTCATGAATTGGGCAGCATGCCATCTAGCAAGTTGAGAAGGACTCTCCCTAACTGACCATTATATGTCAAAGCCCCAGGTAGCATCTGAGGCACAGTGGTGTTAAATGAAAAGTAGACACTACAGTTGTACCATCACTTGGCTTTCATGATGCAAATCTAAGGATTTTCCTTACACAGGCTGTGGAATGTGCAGGCACTTGATCAGTGTGTGTGACATGAAAGAGTAAAGGCCTCAGACACAGAGCCTCACCCCGTCTGGCCTTATTTTCTTCACTCGTAAGATGTTGGTCGTAGAGCAGAGCTGGGATTCAAACCCAGGTCTGGGGGCTCTGGGGCCCACACTCTGTGCCGACGAGCTACCCTAAACAGTCCCTGGGCACCCTTTTTTACTGGTGGCATGATGTATATTGAGAAAAAGCAAGATACTAGTTTCTTTAAAAACCAAAATCAATAAGAGAATTTACTGTAGTGCACTTGTACATATACTAAAGTATACCTGGAATCGAGGGCAGAAATCCCATCCCATTTTTACCAGTGCCACACAGTTATTTATTATAGTTCATTATAAATTATTTGGGAATACATATGTGAGAAAGACACAGGACTGCGTGGAGACAGCTATGCAGTCTTACTGAAGGACGTAAAATATCCCACCATATTTTATGGTGGGAAGGCACCACAAAGATGTCAGTTAACTCAGAAATAAGAAGTAAACGTCATAAACAATTCCAGTAAGAATCCTCACAGGATTTTGGAGGGGGGAGGGTGAAATTATCTTTAGCTCCATATGGAAAACTAAATGTCTAAAAGAGCCAGTAAAGTATGAAAAAGAGGTGAATTGTTGGAGCAGAAAGGGAGGCTTGCTTTATGAGGTATCAGAACTCAATGTAAGCCACTGAGATAAATATCAGGATGGCTTTGATGGAGAAAGAGATGAGTGGACAGTAGCTAGTACATAGAGCGAGTTAATGTCTGACAAAAGCAATGTTCCTGTCAGTAGGGAAAAGATGGCTTCCCCATCACACAGGGCTTAGTACATTACCCATCCGGGAAAGTACCGGGCCTCTGCACCACCCCCTATATAAAAAATAAAGACCTAAGAAATGAAGGTGATTCAGGCAAAATTCCAGAAGCGTGTATGTATGTGTTATCCAGGGATGAGCAAGGCATCCTGACTACGAAGGTCCTTCCTCTCCTGAGGCAGGAAGCTCAGGAGATACAAAATAAAGGGTGGACGTTACACCAGAGGCTGACTGTTCTATGCAGTGAAATACTTTGCGTGGCAGCAGAGAGCGCAGCAAAGTCCGCAGACGACATACTTGCAAAGATATAGCTCCCAATGCAAGGAGAGGCCAAGGGGCAGATGTTCACGATCCACAGCCAGCGCCTCAGAATTGGTGAGAGAACGTTGACCCCTAGAAAGACGGACAGAGACAGGGACGGGCCAGCCGACACAAGGATGATCACATTCCATAGTTAGGGACAAGCAAGGAAAAGTCACCGCGCCTCACAACTAAAGCAGCCACTGTGTTGGTTGCTGGTAGAGATGTGGGGGAGTTTCTGTCCTGAATTTCATGTAAATCATTACAAATTTTTGAAGAGCTTTTGGGGCAGGAGCTGTATAATTAAAAATACACGTTCCCTTTACCCCATGCTAGACTCACTTCCATAAAACATAGAAGCGCTGGAACTTAAGGACACAGATTGGAATGATCTCACTTGCTGTTTGAAGGGGTGGCAAAACAACAACAACAAAAAACAACACAACAAAGCAGACTTCACTGGGGGGGGCGGGGCGAGAACCCATTTGAGTCCACCCGGCACTGGGAAGGTTCTACACGGCCACCGGAGAGGACGATGCATTTCCACATTGTGTGGTGTTGTGTGAGTAAGAAAGGAAGCTGTAGAGAGGCAGGCATGGTGTCGCATAAAGCAAATATCCCTTATCACCCATCCGTATTTTCTTGTGTGTACAAAACGTGTATGGAAAAAGTACCGAAAGATTATAGCTACCAGTGTGTTGATACATGTTACGTGGAGGGTGGAGTTGGGGGAGGAACATTTTTCAATGTTTATTTTTAAGAGGGAGAGCGGGAGACACGGAATCTGAAGCAGGCTCCAGGCTCGCCCGGCATGGGGCCCAAACTCAAGAGCTGTGAGATCATGACCTGAGCTGAAGTCAGATACTTAACCAGCTGAGCCACCCAGGTGCCACCCCCTCCCCCCCATCCCCCCCAAAAAATTTTCCTTAGTCAAAAAAAAAACAAACCAGTTAATGCAAAATGCAGGTATGCTCTGCAGAGAGGATTAGGGAGGACAGAGCTCGAGGCCGTGCCGAGGAGGGGGCTCGGGCTGTAGGCGGAGTGTGTGCGAGAAACAGAGGGAAAATGAAAGCCGGTGCCTCCGGGTAGAGGGCCACTTTACCTTGGGACCCTAGGTCTCAGTTTAAAATCATAGGTGGCAAGTAGAGTATTGAATGTTCCATTTTTCTAGATGACCCTGGGCCTTCTGGAAAAGTCAGTGTCCTGGGACCCATGGCGTAGTGCTGGCTGTGTCCTTAAGCCAGCTGGTTGGTCACTTGTTAAAATGTGCCCCCCTGAAACCTGCCGGCCTTCTCGGACCCTGACCTGATGTGGCCTTTTAGCCCCGGCTCGGATTCTGGGGGTTGTGTGATGGGTAGTACTGGCCCCACTGCAAGCCTACTGCCTTTTCACTCCCCTTCCTTGTGATTCCCGTGCACGCCGAGTGTGATGCGGTTATGTCCTGGGAGGCAGCCCATTGGCAGCTTGGCCTTATCCTGGTTTGGACAAGTCTTTAGGACGGGCCCAGGGGATCCCCTGCCCTAATGTCAGAGTCACCTTCTTAAGGACTTTGAGGAGCGTCACCACGATGTTGAGGGAAGTCACTTCACTCTGACCGTCTTGCCGGCTCTGGGGAGCATCCTCTGTCAGCCCCTCGTTCTCCTCCAGGACACTGTAGCTCAGGGGATGGTCACAGACAAGACTCAGGGGCCCTAATGCAGATTTCTGGGGCTGTTGCTTGCTCTCTCCACTTACCCCCTCCTCTCCGTATACCCTGCCCTACAGTTCAGCCTCTTTGGCAGCCTCTGTGTCCACCATCCAAAGAGGCAGTTGCTCGCTGGGCTCCGTACCTGTGCCCTGGTTTGGGAGGGACCCTAAACAGAAAGCTGGAGCAGCTGTGGAACTCGCTCACTTCTGGCATCTTGTTTCTCTCCAGGATCAGGGCTGTCCACTGTGCGGTTCCTGAAAACTGTTTCCTGATGTGTTTTGTCCAGTCTTGTCATTGTTTCAGTGAGAAGATGAGCCCTAACTGGGGATGGAGACCCCTAGAAGCCTGACTGTCCACCCCAGTGCCAGCTGGGGCCCAGCCCTGGGGAGGACATAGAACTGAAAGCTTGGTCCCCAGATTATCACCAGCCCTCAAAGCCCAGGCCACTGGTGGTGAACGGCATCTTGGCCAGACCCTATCCTCAGGGTCTACCCAGAATTTCATGGTGCAGATGTTCTCTGTACACGCAAAGCCCGGCGGGTGCCTGGCACACAGTGGGCACTCACTAAATGCAGTGCAGTTCAGCTAGCAAGGACTGACCTAATAAACAGGAGCAAAAGCGGTTGAGACCCTTTCCTTTGGGCCATATCAGAACCCGCTTGCTTTCATCCTGTGCTGGTACCTTTCTGAGCCACATCCTGTCTTCGAGTGTTGCAGGCCAGTTTCTTCAGAACGCGTGTAATGATTATATTAACACTTTCACGGCTGCCAAAGGCAGAGCGGTGTGGGAGCAAAGCTCAAGTTGTTAATTCACCTCTCAGTCAGAAGATAAGCCACGTTCCTTAATCTTTCCAAACCTGTCTCTTCCATGAACTGGGGATAATCTTTATCCTGAAGTGCTTTGTCAAGATGTCTTAAGATCATGTGCGCCATGCCCTAGAATAGTGTTCAGTACAAAATTTCAGTAATTCTGCTTCCCATCTGTTACTCTCTTTATCAGGAATTGGGCTTCCTCAGGAAAGCACAGGTAACCTAAATAGCGGTGTGATTTTGAAAGTGGCTCCAGCCTCACTGAGCTGTTTCCAGTCAAGCAGTCCTTCTGGAGATGGGTTAGCACTAGCTCAGGTGTGAGCTGAGAGCAAGCGGTGATGCTTCCTGGTGAATCAGGGTGGGGGCTCCTCCGGAGTGGACTCCTACTTCCCGTGTCTGCCTGCTCCTCTCACGTGGCCGAGTGCCGGGCCGTCACCCACAGCAGAGGCGATGGCCATGGGGACCGAGCCAGAGCTTGTGAGGGCTGGATCATCTGGCAGCCTCTCCACTAGACCTGTTTTTCAACTCGAAGGAGACTATACTGGGTATGTTTGTATTTCCTGACCCAAAGCAGCCACTGACGTCAAGAATTACCTGTGTTGTTAAGTTACACCTTTGTGTTTTTCTGGTCTTTTGCTTCGCATACTGTTGGGCTTCAGAGAATAGTTTTACCAATTTTGAATCAAATTATAAATTTTCATATATATATAGCTTTATTTTGTTCCTGCAAGAGATTGTGAGTTACCCCTAATAGTGCATCCCTGTTTGTTCCTGAGGAAACTGAGGCCCTGATGTGTTAAGTGACTTGTCTCAGGTCACCTCTGTCTGCCACTTTTCCCCCTGTGCTGTGTGTGGCACTGGGGCGTGTGGAGTGGAGGCAGTGGGCAGGTGTGGAAGCTCCTCCAGCCGCATCCCTGTTTTTGTCCTCGTTACTTTGGTTTTCAGGCGATGAGGAGCATTTCCCTGAGAACATCAGCTGGATCGCATTGGAGTTTTAGGGTGCCTTTTACAGTAAGAGCCATGGCCATTCGCTCCTGAAACTTTTCATCTTTCCCGTAACCCTCATGTCTGGTGTGTGTGAAGACCTGCACCGAGCAGGTCTAAGGAGAGAGGACGCGGAGCAGCCCTGGGGTTGCTCAGACAGCCCGCGGGGAGGGCGCCAAGGGCTCTGACGGTGCCCCTCCCAGCATCAGCCACTGAGCCTGCCTGCAGGAGGCACATGAAATGAGGCACCCAGCTTTTAATTCAGGCCTCAGGAGGGATACATGGGGAAGGTTAGGAAGGATCTGTTATGGAGACTGTGGAAATGCCCGTCGATGGTGCTCGATACCAAACCTATGTAGGCAAAACCCTTCATTCCAAAAAAAGAGACCAATTTTCTTTTTAAGATGGGAAGTTTTGGGGGTACCTGGGTGGTTCAGTCAGTTGGATGCCCAACTTCGGCTCCAGTCATGATCTCATGGTCTTCGTGAGTTCAAGCCCCACATCAGGCTCTCTGCTGTCAGCTCAGAACCTACTTCAGACCCTCCGTCTCCCTCTGTCACTGCCTCCCCCTCCCCTCCCCCTCTTTCTTTCTCTCTCCCTCGAAAACAAATGAACATTTTTAAAAAAAAAAAAGGATGGTGGGAAGTTTCTTGGAGCATCTGGGTGACTCAGTTGGTTAAACGTCCAACTCTTGATTTTGGCTCAGGTCACAGTCTCACAGTTCATGGGATCAAGTCCTGCAACGGACTCTGTGCTGACAGCACGGAGCCTGCTTGGGACCCTCTCTATCTGCCTCTCACCCATGCGTGTGTTCGCTCTCTCACCTTCAAAATAAACAAAAAAAAAAAAAAGAAAGAAAAGAAAGATTGGGAGTGTCTCTGTGGCTCCCAGATACCACAGGCCTGAAAGCTTCTGAATGGACACTGTGAAAATGACCCTTAGTAAACATGGCGTAGAGAGGAGTTGAACATAATCAGCTGGAAGTGTCGGTTGGCACCTTTTCATCGAGGACCAGCCGTACGCATGGAACAGCTCTCTGCTTGCTGACCTGGCGCATTGTCGCCAGCAGTTACCAGTGGGGACGGCCCCTCACTGGCTCTGCAGCCCTTGCTGAGTTCCTTTGCTCCTCGGCCTATTTCCTCATCTGTAAATAAGGAACATGATAGCGTCCACCTCATAGTTTTGTAGTGAAGAGTAAACGTGTCAATACATGGATGGGGCTCAGAGAAATGCCAATGCAGAGTGAGCGCTTTATAGACATTAGGCACTGATGTGTGCCTGAATCAGTGCTGTGGTCACCAGGCCGCCCCCCAGGCGCCTCACCAGCCTCGCCAGTGTCCTATTCCCCACGGGGCAGCGTTGAAGAGAAGGGTGTAATCACTATAGGGTTGTCTTCTACAGTCAGACGAAGACAAGCGTTTGGAATCTTGGACTACAGAAAGCCAGTTTTTGACAACTTTATGGTTTGAAACCGTAAATTCGATATGCTTTTCTATCTTGACTTAGTGGATTTTTTAATTCCTATGCCAAATGATGATTTAAAAAGATTAAAAAATAAAAAAGGGGGTTTATACCAAAATCAGAAGCATTAACTCTGTTGTCTATATGGAAAGTTCCTTTAGAAAAAGCAGTTTTTATTTTTCAGCATATGTGTTTTTGAGAATTAACATGTTTTTAAATAAGGTATATAAATGAACTGTTTTAAGCAAGTCCTGAAAAGGTGCTCTTTACCTAGCTGCGGAGAGGCGAGGTTTGCAAGAAGTAATTTGGAAAGGGCCTCCTTAGAATGCTCACATGTCTTTGAAAAAGAAGTTAAAAAGCAAATATTTTTAATAATGTGGATTAATTTTAGGTGCTTGAAGTTATAACTTTATTCATTTTACTACTAGTAAACAGACTACCACTAGACTGTTACTCAAGTAATAAAAATTATTATAAAAGCTATTCAGACAATTTAGCCCATAGTGTTTTAAAATTCTTGGTCACTCTTAAAACAGTGGGAAATGAGCCATCAGTCTGGTATTGATATAGCACAGGGTAAAGATATGGTCAGCATTTAACCTTAGCAGTTGTTTGTAAAACAATCTGATCATCTCCAGGGACTTAAGTAATGAACAGTGTGATATATAATCCCTTTCCCATTAAAAAAGAACTTAAAAACGTTATGGATCCAGGGAGCCCAACACACCACTCTGCTTCGTAGAGAAAGGTTTCTTCATAGCCAGTTTGGGGTCACGTTGTCCTGTGTGCGGGTTTCCCTTGTCCTTGTGCTCATGTCCCTCTTTCTGTTTTCAGTGATTTAGCCCTGCGGAATTGTTTCCTTACCTCGGATCTAAATGTGAAAGTGGGAGATTATGGGATAGGACTCAGCAGGTACAAGGTGAGCTGAGGTTTAAAGATTCTCTCCTGAAGCATATTTGATTTCATAGTCACAAGGTGGTCATAACACAAATGCTACCCTGTTTGTCGAAGGAGGGTAAGAGTCTTGGTTACGTTGCCTTTCTGGGGAGAGGTTTGTTCATTTTAATGGTATTGTTGGCTTCTGATGTGCGGTTTATCTAAATGAGTGGCTCTGTGCTGAGAGGTTTTGTGAAGCTCTCCAAAGGCTTTGTGTAAAAAGGCTTTGTTACACAGTGTAATTGATATCATTTGATGGCGCATAATAAATTTTAGCATGAACCATGGGCAATAATTCATGACCACCTGTATCAAAAAATGTGCTGTGCATGTCATAGCAGTATTTCTCCAGTAAAATTTTGTCCCAGATTGAATAAGGTTGGAATTTAGATTTTTTAACTGCCATAAATATATCCCCTAAGAAAATAAGGAGTACTTGAGGTTTTCACTTGTTTTTGTGTAGCCCAACTGCATGAGGCGGCATGACATGGGGCAGAGAATATGACTGCCCTGGCCCCTCGCCATCAGCCGTGACACGAGGGTCATATCTGTTCTGTCTTCCAGGCTCTTGTGAGGACCCCGGGCTCATGTTTTCAAAGTATTTTGTAACCAAAGTGCATTATGCAAGTACAAGTTGATTATTTGTCTACACAGTACCTCTAATGTCTCGAGCCCTTGTTGCTACTAGGCAGCACGAAGTAGTTGCTGGCATTATCTCATTTAATCCTCACCGTAAATGTAACAGATGAAGAAAAAGGCTTAGCATATCTGTTGCTTGCGCAGAGTCAGCCAGCCAGCTGGTGTGTGGTTGAGCCCAGACTTAAGGCCTAGTCTGTGTCATTCTCAAAGTCCATGCTCGTGTTCAGTGACCATAGGCTGCCCTACTGGGGGCATAAGGCCTGGCACATTTTACAGGATGTTGTGCTCAGAACCTGTTTTCTGTGCATCAGATGTGGCATACCTTCCTTTTCCAGGAAGGATGACTGAGTGAGTGTTCAAGGCTCAGAGAGCAACTTGTGGAGCCCGGGAGGCTTCAGAGAAAAACCACACACACACACACACACACACACACACACACACACACACACACAATCTCTCTTCACAACCACTTCTTTTTCTGATATGTCTTTTGGGTTGAGTATATGTTTTCTGAGAATGACCTGGTTTATTAAATCATTGACTTCACTAAAAAGGCTCAGAGAGCAACTCGTGGAGTCCGGGAGGCTTCAGAGAAAAACCACACACACACACACACACACACACACAATCTCTCTTCACAACCACTTCTTTTTCTGATATGTCTTTTGGGTTGAGTATATGTTTTCTGAGAATGACCTGGTTTATTAAATCATTGACTTCACTAAAAAGGCTCAGAGAGCAACTCGTGGAGTCCGGGAGGCTTCAGAGAAAAACCACACACACACACACACACACACACACAATCTCTCTTCACAACCACTTCTTTTTCTGATATGTCTTTTGGGTTGAGTATATGTTTTCTGAGAATGACCTGGTTTATTAAATCATTGACTTCACTAAAAAGTATAATAGAATTAAAAATTCTATATGCTTTCTAATAAAACAGGAGGATTATATTGAAACAGATGATAAAAAAATTTTCCCTCTGCGATGGACTGCTCCAGAACTAGTAACCAGCTTTCAAGACAGACTACTAACTGCGGATCAGACGAAGTATAGTAATATCTGGTATGTATGGATCTACCATTCCATTCGACTTTTGCGTAGCAAAGGCCTAACTTTTTTCTCCTTGAGTACTTAAGGAAAAATAACTGAATAAGAGGTAGGAACATAGGAGTGCCTGATGGTGTGAAAAAGACAGTTTATCCTAGCAATTATCACAATTGTGATTAAATCATTAACTTTTCTCTTACCTGTTTAATAAGGTCGATAAAAACAGGAACCTGATCTGTTTTCTGTGTCAACTGTAGGGCCTACAGTATCATAGATGTTTTAAATATTTATTGAAGTGAATGAAAAAAACAGAAGTTTGGACCAGTATGTAATACGGTGATTTATAGGAGATCAATTTAATGGAAGCTGAAAAAATAATATGTCTACATCTTTGACTAACCATTTCTGTTACAGCTTTATTAATTTATATATACATTTTTTTGTGTGATATTATCCTGCCTTTTCTATTTTCTTTTCCTTTTCCTGCCTTCATTTGGATTGATTTTTTTTTAACTGCTTTTTCTTGTTAGTTTGGGAGCTGTATACTCTAGTCCTATACTTTTATTAAAAGCTACCCTAGAAGTTATAACACGTGCATTCCACTTATTTTAGTCTAGTATTCATGTTTTGGGCCTTTCTGAACAATGCAAGGACCTCACGATACTTTAACATACTTTAACTTGGTTTAACTATACACTCCCCCCACACGCGTGTGTGCACATGCACGCACACAATGTATGTTATAATTGTTGGGTATTTTTCTTTCTTTTACCCTAACAAGACATTATTGTTGTTGTTGTTTTTAGCATATTTTTGTTTAGGTTTATCCACATAATCAAATCTCTTTGCTCTTCTTTTTTTTTTTCCTTTTTTTTTTTTTTTTTTTTTAAATCTCAGACATTCTATCTAGCTTTTTGTCTGAAGTACACCCTTCAGAATTTCCTGTAGTGAGGGCTTGCCGGTAACAGACCCTCAGTTTTTTGTACATCTGAACATACCTTTATTTTGTCCTCATTTTTGAAATATATTTTTACTTGATGACAGTTACTTTCTCTCAGCATATTGAAGAGATCATTCTACTGTCTTCTGGCTTCCATTGTTGCTATTGAGAAGTCAGCTGTAAGTCTACCTAAGCTCTTTGAAGGTAATGTGACTTTTTCTCTCTGGCTGCTTTTAAACCCCTCCTCTCTCTTTTTTTTTTTTTTTTTGTAGTTTCGCTCTGATGTGTATGGGTGTGGATTTCTTATGTTTTTTCTGCTTGGGATTTATTTGGCTTTTTCAAATATGTAGGTTGGTGGTGTCCTCTGCCCTTACCCTTCAAGTACTGCCCCTGCTCCATTTCCGTCCTTTGAGAAGTCTAATGAGACGTGTGTTTCTGCCTTCTTGCTTGGCCTTCTGTCTCTTAATCTCTCCTCTATATATTCTCTGATTCTCTGTGCCACACTCAAGATAATTTTCGAGACCTGTACTCCAGCTGATAATTCTTTCTCTTCGTAAAATTCTCTCTTCAGCTGTGTCTATTCTTCTGTTAAATCTATCTACTAAGTTTTATAGTTCAGCTATTGACTTTTCAGTTTTAGGAAGTCAATTTGATTTTTTTTAAAACCTGTCCCAGTGTTTTTAACAATGGGATTATGTTCCATATCAGATAATTCCAGTATCTGAAGTCTTTGCAGATTTGATCTTGCTGGTTTTTGATGCTGCCTTGTTTCTTGGGGTGAGGATCTTGGGAACCTAGAATTGAGGAGCATTCCCCCAGAGAGGATCTGCATTTACTTAACTTGTGTCAGGTGCTGGGGTGTCCTGCCATGTAAGGGAACTATGCCACTCCACGGTTATACGTATTCAGCTTAAGGTTTCTTTTACCACTCAGGTGGTGTGAATTTGGGCTGCAGATCCAGTCACGGGCCAGCTCTGTGGTCCAGCTTGTTAGGGACCAATCCCTCCCTTACACATACACACTCTCACACACACACATACACTGACACAGTCAGAGCCCCTCAGCAGATGAGTCAGCTTGCCTTTCAGGCTCCTGGAGGGAGGGAGGGGCAGGCATATTTTTACAGTGAGGCAGTCTCTCGGTGATTCCCTTTATCTTGGGCAGACCCAGAGCTTTGGCCCGTTTACCACCCACACCATCCCCATTGAGCCTTGTAAACCAAGACCACAAAAGCCCAAGTTCTGTTTTTCAGCAAATGCACCAGCTCAAAGGTGGTTCTATTTTTTTTTTTTTTAATGTTTATTTTAGAGAGAGAGAGAGAGTGCATGAGTGGTGGAGGAGCAGAAAGAGAGGGAGACACAGAATCCAAGGCAGGCTCCAGGCTCTGAAACTGTCAGCATAGAGCTGGTCAGGGGGCTCGAACCCTCGAACTGTAAAATCATGACCTGAGCCAAAGCCAGATGCTTAACCGACTGAGCCACCTAGGTGCCCTTCTAATTTTTTAAGTTTATTTATTTGGGGGGAGTGACAGGAAAAGGGGTGCAGAGAATACCAAGTGCTGACAGCATGGAGCCACAAACCATGAGAGCATGACCTAAGCCAAAATCTAGGGTCAGACATTCACCTGACTCATCTACCCCGGGGCCCCTCAAAGGTGGTTTTAGTATATTCTCCTTAGCTCTTCAAGTTCTAGAGTTTTCCCAGGTAATTCCACACTATCTTATACCATCTTTGATGCCTTTAAAAAGATAATTTTAATATTTTGTCCAAATTTTCCAGTATTCCTAGCAGGGTGTTCAACCTGAAAGCTTAGCCTGCGTCCTCAGACACAGACTTCGCCCCTTGTTTCTGACACTATGAGAAGTCTCTCTAGCGGTAGTGCCAACGCCAGCCTGCAACAGGGGCCATGCTGCCCTGTGCTGGGACTGAACGAGAGGGACCTCTCTCAGAGAATTTGCTGGAAGAGGGGATAAGACCCTACAGGACATTTTTCTCCCCAGAAGGAAGAGGCCAGTGGTACTCAAGGAGGCAAGAGCCAGTTCAAGGTGAAGAATTCAGTAGCTCAGGGTGAGAGGCAGTGACCGATGGCTGTCATCCGTGAGGAGACCGCACGGCGTAGCGCAGAGAGCTCTGGGGCAGGGACAGAACTTGCTGAGGAGACAATGTCTCATCTTCTCTGTGGCCTGTCTGAGGAGATGAGGAGGGGAGATGGAAAGATATTAGAAGTGGGGGGTGGGGAGTTGAGAAAGCCCATGCTTCATGTTTTCTGAAGAATAGAGTGAGCTGGGGGCTGGTGAGGGGTTTGGTTTTGGTCTTGGGGGAGGGAGAGGGAGTTTTAAATTAGGGATTTGAAGAATTGAGACAGGTAGGGTTATATGCCCAAGGTCACACCAACCGTGGCAGCGATAACACTCCTTTTGTCATTAATCATATACTGCCTTTGGGTTTCATGTGAATTTCTTATTTTCCTCAGTTAAATTGTAGACTGACTCCCTAGAGTCATCCATAGTGTCTTAAACTTCTTTTGTATCCAGAACGACCCTCTGCCTCTGGCAAGTCAGTGCCAGGGAGGAGGTGTGTCTGACTTCTTGAATTGAGTTGTGAGCTTGGTGTCTATTTTGTTTCCTCTGATAGAAGTGATCTCTCAACTTAGATCCTGAATATGCTGATTCCTGTCACTGGTTTGTGAAGTTAGCATAGGGAAATTAACTCATAAGTTATATTGTACTATACAAGGTCAAATAATAAACTTATTTATTCAATCAGTTTATTATTCAAGCAAACATTCTAGAGGCATCGATCCAAGCCCTTGTAAACCATCGATGCCCAAACCTGGCTGGACGTCAGAGTCACTAGGAACCTTTTTTTTTTTTTTTTAAAGTGTACTTATTTTGAGAGAAAAAGAAATCGCGAGTGGGGGAAGGGCAGAGAGAAAGAGAGAGAATCCAAAGCAGGTTCTGCACTGTCAGTGCAGAGTCCTATGTGGGGCTCAAACTGACAGACCATGAGATCATGACCTGAGTTGAAGTCGGACGCTTGACTGCTTGACGGACCGAGCCACCCAGGTGCCCCTTTAAATGCAGCTTCCTAGGCTATACCTACATTGTCAACTGAGAGTCCGGGGACGAGGGTGGGTCCTAAGTACCTGTGTATTCCCAGATGACACAGGTAGCCAGCCAGGTCTGGGAGCCAATGCAGTAACGAGGAGGTCCTGCTGTACAACCCAGGGCAGTGAGCGCTGCGGTAGAGACACAGACTGCGTAGAGGAGGTGGAGAGTAAGTGCACGTCTCACAGAGCCGCAGAGGCTGCGTCCGTGGCAACAGAGGACTTGGCGTGAGGGAAAGGGACAGGTGCCAGGAAGGGGCATTGCCTTCTGCCCGTGGTCACAGCCGCGTAACTGGCGGCACGGGGAGGCTCAGGTGGGTGGCCTCCTCTGGCACAAAGGTAGCTGGCAGAAGGGTGGGAAGGGGTTCCTTCATACCAGCAACAAAACGCAACTGTTTACTACTGTCAGGAGTGGGATTTTTTTTTGGTCCACCTCAGGATATTTATCTTGTATCTCACCATGACTCTTAAAGTCATTCTAAAGATCTTTCAAAAAATTTCTTGAGTTTCAAAGTTGACAGTTACATTAGCTCTTCTCTATAATCATGCCTGTTATCTGCTTAGTTTTTTCTTTTTTGCGTTGGCCCAAACTTCTGGAGTACCCAATACCAAATGCAAGGAGGCAAACGTGTCCTCATTGTATTGAAGATGGCTTTTTAAAAAAATCACATTAAAGAGCTATCTGTAATAACCTTTTCAGTACACACCTTGTTCTTAAAGTCTCTAATGAACGTACAAATAAAAATGTGGGTGTTAAAGACTCGACATCTAAAGGGAGGAAGAAATGACCTTTTTCTCTTTGCCACAGGTCCCTGGGTGTGACGCTTTGGGAGCTCTTCGATAATGCTGCTCAGCCTTATTCCGACCTCTCCAACTTAGATGTTCTCAATCAGGTCATTCGAGAGAGAGACACAAAACTCCCTAAGCCCCAGCTGGAGCAACCTTATTCTGACAGATGGTGGGTATCTCCACTTTACGTTTTGTGGTCCTCAGAAGGTGAGGACATCCTCTGTGGGTGTTAGTTGTGTAGTCCCTGTTTGTATTCATTTGTTTGTTTGTTTATTTTTATTTTTTGGTTATCTTAGAGAAGGAGCACCACTGGAGGAAGGGGCAGAGGAGAGGAGTGGGGAGAGAGAGAGAATATGAATCTTAAGCAGGCTCTCATTAAGGAGCCTGACACGGAGCTTGATCCCATGACCTTGGGATCATGAGCTGAGCCAAAATCAAGAGTTGGACTCTCAACCTACTGAGTCACCCAGACACCCCAGTATATTCCCCATTTTTTAAGTGATAAATGTTGGTGAAAAGCCAAGATTTGTGTATTATTGACCACTGATTTTAGAATTAACATATTTTTTAAATGTTAGTTATTTTTGGAAAAAATGTGTAGAACAGGTAGGAATTTATTCTGTGCAATAAGAGAAAATGTGAAGTCTAAAGCAATTAGAAAAGTCAATATTAAGGGAGTCTCCTATTGTGGAATTGTTATAAAAGGAAGCTATTTTGCGGTTGCCTGGGTGGCTCAGTCGGTTGAGCATCCAACTTCGGATCAGGTCATGATCCCACAGTTCATAGGTTCGAGCCACGCATCGGACTCTGCTGACAGCCCAGAGCCTGGATCCTGCTTCGGATTCTGTGTCTCCCTCTCTCTCTGCCCCTCTTCCACTCATACTCTGTGTCTCTCAAAAATAAATAAACTTTTTAAAAATGAGGCTGTTTTTGTAAGTGATACCTAATATGTGAGAAAAGAGCATAGGAAGGATAATATTTAAATTTAAATTGGCAGAGGAAGCTAATTTGCATAGTGCATGTTGACATTTGCAAAACAAATTTACTTCTTATTAGTCTTCAGACCAGTTCTTACTCCATTTGCAGTAAGGATCACCTTCACCTCTTTCTAAGCCTCCGTCTATACCACTACCTGCCCAGTAGGCATTGCCTATGCAGCGTGGCAACCCCATTAGGCATTGCTCAACTCCCCAAGCTGCTCGCACTGTCTCACCCAGAATAACTTGACGTATACTGTGTACAGTTAATACTTGAAAGTTGGCTTTGTCTTCCCTTTTGTTCATGGCTCTACTGTAAGATGTTGGCTCTATCCAGCCAACCCTTCAAAGACCCAGCTCCTGCTTGCTCTCTTTGGACTTCATTTTCTGCGGTTTCCCTCCACTTTCAGCCACTTTTATGATCTAAGGAAACCATGTCCTACATAAGATTATAGTGTTACTTTTTATCGGGTAGGAGAGTTAGAGGTCAGTTACAACTGCATTTGTCTCTGAGAATTCTTACAAAATAAAGTGAGTAAACCTAAACATGTAAGACAAGTGCATTCTTCACAGAACACTTGGCAATTTTTTAAAGAGGAGATCACATTAAAGCTGTTTCTAAATTCAGGGGATAAGTCACTGGCTAAACACTCGGAAAATGACAAACCCTGGTACTGGGAAATGTCCTGGGAACACAGAAAATTAGTAGGCCTGATGTTTATATTTCTTCATTTCCTCTTCCACCACAGTCTCTTTCACCATGAACCAAGGTCCTTCGTGTGGTTGACAGTAATTATAGCATAGAAACTTCCGAGGTGCCGAGTTGGCTTAGGAGGCCTTGTGAAGTCCTTTCTTATTTTAAAGCAGTTTACCTTCATTCCGTTAATTACCTCTGAATTGTTGCTCAGGTATGAAGTCTTACAGTTCTGCTGGCTTTCCCCGGACAAGAGGCCTGCGGCTGAGGATGTGCATAGGTTGCTCACCTACCTGCGGATGCAAAGCCAAAGGGACTCCGAAGTCGACTTTGAGCAACAGTGGAATGCTCTTAAACCAAATGCAGATAGCAGAGATACCTCAAGTAATGCCGCGTTCCCAATCCTGGACCACTTTGCCAGGGATCGGCTGGGCCGTGAGATGGAGGAGGTTCTCACCGTGACTGAGACCAGCCAGGGCCTGAGCTTTGAGTATGTCTGGGAGGCAGCTAAGCATGACCACTTTGATGAGCGCAGTCGGGGTCCCCCGGACGAAGCCTTGTCCTACACAAGCATCTTCTTTCCAGTCGAAGTTTTTGAGAGTTCACTTTCAGATCCTGGGCCGGGGAAACAAGATGACAGTGGCCAGGATGTGCCCCGCGGGGCCCCCGGAGTGGTTCCTGTTTTTGATGCCCACAACCTTTCTGTTGGAAGTGACTATTACATCCAGTTGGAAGAAAAAAGCGGTAGCAACTTGGAGCTTGATTACCCACCTGCACTGCTCACCACTGAAATGGATAACCCAGAAAGGATAAGCGAGGAGGCGCCCCACTTCCTGACACTCAGGAACCTTGAATTAGAGGAGTCCAGTACAGATGAGGATTTCTTCCAGAGCAGTACAGACCCCAAAGATCCCAGTGCACCCGAGGACGTACAGGTCCCCAGGGGCCCTGAGAGCCCTTTCAACAGTATATTTAGCGATCTTGACAAATCAGAGGACTTGCCCAGTCACCAAAAAATATTTGACTTAATGGAACTAAACGGAGTTCAAACTGACTTGAAGCCAACCACTTTAAGTTCAAGTCTGGATGACTCCAGAGAGTCTGTCATAACATGCCACTTTGAGAAGGAAAATCCCCGTAAGCTTTTTGACTGCGAGCCTCTTTGCTTATCAGAAACCCTTATACACCAAGATAATTTTGATCCACTGAACGTTCAAGAGTTATCAGCAAACTTTTTGTTTCTTCAAGAGAAAAACTTACTAAAAGACTCCCTGTCCAACAAAGAACATATTAATGATCTTCAAACAGAACTTAAAAACGCTGGCTTCACCGAAACGATATTAGAAACTCCACATAGAAACTCTTTAGATCTTGAAGTTAAGTTTGCCGAGACTAAAGCAGCCTTTCCCTTGCTGCAGGAAAGCCTCGGCACAAAGGGAGAAGATACAGATGTCGCGCTTGAGGACAACACTTTGAACCCCTCGTTACGGTCTTCCCCAGAAGTGCAGGTCCCTCCTACCTCACTGGAGACAGAAGGGGCATCTCCTTGCTTCCCTCCAGACACCCTCCGGAAGCCCGGAGAACCCACAGGCCTGGATGTCCGTGGCCACGAAGACTGTCTCTGCCAAGAAATAAATCCAGGCCCTGAGACCATCATGGTAGGAACTCTTGCAGCAGATGCCAGAACACACGGCGTTGGTGACGGGTCCCAGGACCTGACCCACCAAAGTGAAGAGGCCTTGAGACTGACCAAAAGGGACTCGGTCCTTGCTGATGACATTTTTGCCAATAAGGTGAGTATAGGAAGTAGTGTTCCAGAATCAAAACAGAACCTGGAACATCAGCCACTCTTGGAAGACTGCCACAGTGATGACGTGCTGGAGAGAAGCTCAGAAGGTGTGGACTCCCAGAGTGAGCGGCACTGTGAAGATGCTGCAAAGGAGGGGGGCCTGGTGTCCGCCCTCTCCTCAGACTCGACCAGTCAAGACAGCCTTTTAGAAGAGAGCTTGTCAACACCCATTCCGACCTCAGAACAGTCTGTGGAGACCCCGGACTCTCTGGATTCAGTGGATGTTCGTGAAGTTTTATTGGGTTCCTTAGGCTCTCACACTCCCCAGAAACTCGTGCCCCCTGATAAGCCTGCAGATAGTGGATACGAGACAGAGAACTTGGAGTCCCCTGAATGGACTCTGCACCCCGCCCCCGACAGCGCCTCAGCCCCAGAGGCAGCCATGGCGGGCGATGGCAGCCATGGCACTCCGCCCCCCAACCCAGTCATTGTCATCTCGGACGCAGCCGACAGCCACAGAGGTACAGAAGTGTCCCCACAGACTTTCGCACCTGGCTCTCAGAGCTCATACCGTGACTCTGCTTACTTCTCAGATAATGACTCTGAGCCTGATAAGAAGTCCGAGGGGGTCCCGGGACCTTCGGCCTTGGTAGTGGTAATGGACCAGCCCCTGCCTGAGCTGGTCGCGCCAGAGCACAGCCCTGGTGCCACGGACAGTTGCCTGGAAACCAGACACAGCCAGCCGGACCAAAGTTGTCTCCCTGCTTTGCACAGTCCCGGTCACCTGGAGTCCGAAGAGTCGTCGGAACTGGCACCAGGTGATGTCTCCAAGCAGACTCCGCCTCTCGAAGATGAGGGCGGTAGCCCCTTGAGTTTGGGGAACTCCGAGCTGAGCAGCAGCGAGGACTTGGAGGCACCAGAGGAGCGCCCCTGCACGCTCGCTTCCACCGGAACCAACACCAATGAGCTCCTGGCCTTTGCAAGTGCTGCCCTGCGCCCCAGCTGCGCAGCGGACCTGATGGCCGAGAAGTCCTCTTGCGACCGCTCCGAGGGCCCCAAGCTGAAGGAGCCAGATATCGAAGGGAAGTACCTTGGGAAGCTGGGCGTGTCAGGTATGCTGGACCTCTCGGAGGACGGCATGGATGCAGACGAGGAAGACGAGAACAGCGACGACTCGGACGAAGACCTGCGGGCGTTTCACCTGCACAGCCTGAGCTCCGAGTCGGAGGACGAGACCGAGCACCCCGTGCCCGTGATCCTCAGCAACGAGGACGGGCGGCACCTGCGGAGCCTGTTGAAGCCCGCTGCCACTGTCGCCATTGACCAGCTACCGGACGACTGGAAAAAAGAAAAGAAGGCAGTGACGTTTTTTGATGATGTCACAGTCTATCTGTTTGACCAGGTATCTGTTAACTTCCAAGCATTGTCATATTTGGGAACTCCAAAACGTGTTGGGAAATTTGAGTGCGCCTTGTTTTTCTGATTGACATTTTAAGGCCACAGGCTGTTTTAGGGTTCATCAAAAATAGGAATTTGGGGTTGGTTACAATTCCAAGGATGTGCAGAAATGTAGGTGGGACAGGGAACTCCTATTCAGTTACGGGAAGGAGACCTGGATGCCCTTTCTGGGTCTCCTGGCAGAGTAGGACCCGAAGTCAACTGCGCTTTACAGGCCAAATTTCCAAAATCCGACAACTGGAAGTAGCAGTCAGCACACCAGTGCAGCTGGGACAGTGCATGACCCACAGGGAGCCCCGGAGTTGCTGGTTACCGGCCATCGCTGTGGTCAGGACCAGGGAGTGACAGCGGCAGCTTCCATGGCCCTCCGGCTCTCTGGTGCCTGAGCTCAGATTTCAGCCTCTTTAAAGATGGCGAGTTGAAGGTTTTCTTGTATCTGTTACTGATTTCTAGTCTGTTATGGTCAGAGAGCATGTCTGATACGGTTTTAGTTCCTTTATTCTTTTTATTTTTATTTAATTTATTTTTTAAAATTTACATCCAAGTTAGTTAACATATAGTCATTTCCTTTCAACTTAGAAAGATTTGTTTTGGAGCCAGGCTACTGTCTGTCTTGGTGAATGTTCCACGTGTTCTTGAAGGAACGTGCCAGCGTGTCAGTTAGGGCTGGATGGTGGGCAGTGCTCAGTTCCTCTGCACTACTGCTGCTTTTTCTGCAGGCTGGTGGGTTCCATCTGTGGCTGGAGAGAAGAAAGGTGTTGAAGTCTCCAACTGCAATTCGGCATTTATCTCCATTTGTTAGTTTGTGTTTCCTCTGTTTGGCAGCTCTGTTAGCCACATGCACATTTAAGATCATTAAATCTTGTTGTTGATGTGACCTTTTACCGTGACAGAATGTCCCTCTTTATTCCCTTGTCTGATACTTGTATAGCCACTCTAGCTTTCTTTTGATCGGCATTTGCATGATATCTCTTTCTTCACCCTTCTGCTTTCAGTTGTACTACATGTATCATGATGTATGACCTCAGTTTCTTGTGAATAACAAATCGGTTTTTAAATCTCTTCTGAAAAATCCTGTCTTAATTGGTGGTTTTAGGCCACTTACATTTAATAAAATTAGTCTTGTTTGGATTGTGGCATACCATTTTATTCGTTTCTCTTTGTTCCTCTGTTCGTATTTCTTGCCCTCTTTGGCAATTTAAGCACTTTTTAATATTACCTTTCAATTTATCATTGCATTTTTTACTGTGCATCTTAGTAGCTTTTATCATGGTCTTGGGGACTAAAATATACATAACTTGTCACGATCTACTTAGATCAGTACAGTGCCATTTCCAGTGGAAAGCACAAACTTCATTACTACTGTCTGGTTTATTCCACGTGCTTACACTGAAAGCCTGTCAGATGGTGCTCTGCGTGATCAGTGTTTCCAGTGATCAAATATATTTTAAGAAACTCAGAAGGAGACAAACTGGGTTCTGCTTATCCAGACAGGCCCTACTGTTTCTCTGTCTTCATTTTTGATGTTCCAGGATCTTTCTGGTATCATTTCCCTTCTGTTTGAATAAGTTTGGCTTTTTTTTTTTTTTCCCAATCAAATCTACTGACAAATTATCTTAGTTTCCCTCACTCCTTAAGGATATTTTCTCTGAATCCACAGTTCAGAGTCGACAATTCTCTTCTCTCAATAGTATTATGTCTGGTTGCTGTCAGGACATTTTTCTTTTTCTTTTTTTAATGCTTTATTATTTATTTCTGAGAGAGAGAGACAGCATGAGCAGGGGAGGGTCAGAGAGAAAGGGAGATACAGAATCTGAAGCAGGCTTTAGGCTCTGAGCTAGCTGTCAGCACAGAGTCCAACACAGAGCTTGAACCCACGCACCGCGAGATCATGACCTGAGCCGAAGTCAGACGCTTAACGGACTGAGCCACCCAGGCACCTCTGTCAGGGCGTTTTTCTTTACAAAATTCCCTTTTCCTCTTAGCAACTTGATCGTGAGCATGGATTTCTTTGAGTTTACTCCGTCTCAAATTTGCTGAGCATCTTGAATCTGTAGTTTTATGACTTTCACAGATTGGAGAAATTTTCAGCCATTATTTCCCCAAATGCTTTCTTTGGTCACACTCTGGGTTCCCTCCTCTAGTGCTCCTGGATCAGACTGTTACGTGTCTGTGGCCTATTGGCTTTTTCTCCAGGGTCTGTTTTCATCATTATTCAGACGAATCATTTCTCTTGATCGCCTTCAGATTCAGTTATTCTTTGTCATCTTGCTATTGAGTCCATCCAGTGGATTTTTAAGTTCTAGGTAGCGTATTTTTCTGTTTTCAGATTTGTATGTGGTTCTTATTTTTATCTGTTCTTTTGCCAAAACTTTTCTCTGTCAACATTCATTTCAAGTTGCTTGTAGGAATGTTTTCATAAAAGGCTTTCAGACAGTCCCAGCATCTGTGTCACCTTGGCATTGGCCTCTGTGAATTGAGGTTTCCCTGATTCACTGGATGCAGAGCGATTTTTCAACCGTATCCTTAGTGTGTTTATGATTCTGTTCTTGTTTAGATTCTAAGGAGAATGCTGATATTTTTGGTCTGGCAGGCATTGACCCATTGGAGTCCGGGTTTGTGAGTTCCAGCCACCTTGTGTGTGCTGGGGGTTCCCCGTTCCAAGCTTTTGCTGTATTGTTCGAACCTGTGCTGTGCACGTTTCCCCCACTGGCCAGTGGTCTGGCCTGCAATTCAGTTCCCAGAGCCTGTTGGTGTGCTGTTGACAGTCAGGTTTACCGTGCACAGCTCGGAGCTAAGGCAAGAGCTCATAAACTTGATAGGGTCGCTTTCCCAAGCTCCTCCCTGTCTGTGCTGTCCCTTTTCCGACATCTTGAGCCCCCCCTTTTCAGTGCCACAGCTAAACATCTGGGGCTTTCATTAGCACATGATGCTGCAAACTGGATGCCACTGTGCAGACAGAGAGGAAGACAAGCGACAGGGCTTCTCCTCACTCTCAGCTTCCCCAGGGGGAGAGGGCGTTCACCCCCCTCAGAATTCTAGGTGCCTGCCCCCGCCCCTCCGCCCCCCGGGACTGTTCAGGGCTAGGGAGCCAGAGATGGAGGAAGAAGATCTGGAATTCCCCTGCCGGGCATCAGAAGATCTCCTTCCTACTTTAGAACCAGGACCAAAGGGCTTCTGGAACTCTCTTCCATTACTGTGGCTCTCGAGCTGTTGAGGGGGCAGCCGGGGGTGCGTCTGCTGCTGCACGCGAGTCCTTCCCCAGCCTGCCTGCCTCTGCGTACTCTCCAGGGACCCCCGCAGCCACTTCAGGATGCTGCCTGGGTCCCGGAGCTGCTCCGGTGGGACAGACAGGGCTGTGAGTTTTGTCGCACCTTCCCCGGGCCCGAGCCCACCCTGTCGGAAGATGAGCATTTTACGGCTGATCAGCGAGACGCGTGTGCCGGCGGACTCCCACGAGCCAGCCTCTGCTGACGGGAATTTCTCTCTGGCTTTTCAGGAGACCCCAACCAAAGAGCTGGGGCACTGTGGAGGAGATGCCCACGGCCCCGAGTTGAGCAGCCCGGCCCCGTCTTCAGGTTCTCCCTACCTGAGCAGGTGCATAAATTCCGAAAGCTCGACTGATGAAGAAGGTATTTCCCTTCATTGACGGGTTTAAAAGGAAACTAAAATTGCATTGTAAAAAAGGGAAACTTTTGTGGAGGGTGACATCATGTACTGCTTTAAATGACATTGTGAGGACATGCGGGGAGCAGCCCTGCCACCTGTCGGGCCCGAGTCGGTGTTGGTTGATGTGCGTGGCACACTCGTGTGTGCCCTCCTCTGTCTGCTATTTATGACGAACTCAGAGAAGGAAAACTGGTTTGTATTTGTTTTCCTTCTAGGTGGAGGCTTTGAATGGGATGACGACTTCTCCCCAGACCCTTTTATGGCAAAGACAACAAGTAACCTTCTTAGTTCCAAGCCTTCTCTTCAGACATCTAAGTACTTCTCGCCACCTCCGCCGCCCCGGAGCGCGGAACAGAGCTGGCCTCACACCCCGCCGTATTCCCGATTCTCCATCTCACCCGCCAACATCGCCAGCTTTTCTCTCACTCACCTTACTGACTCGGACATCGAGCAAGGAGGTGAGAGGGGCGCTGTGTGTCCAGGAGGGCTGGGCGTCAGCCTGCAAGACCTTCCCCGCTGGACTTGAATGCTTGCTGACTTGGTGCCTTCCTGGTGTTTGCGGAGTAGATTATGAAACAAAATCCCTCAGAAAGCTCTCTCAGTCCAAGAGCTCGCTCTCGGGGCCACAGCCCTTGCCTCCAGGCCTCTGTCACTCCACAGGCTGAGCGCCACTTGCGGTGTTCCCTCACTGACCCTTTTGGGCCGGGTGGCCCAGACTGACGGCCTAGCCACAGGTCCCTGAACTTGTCCAGGGTGCTGCCACCTTCTTTTCTCCTTTTTACCCCTTTTGGCCACAGCCCTGCTCCCCCCACCCCCACAGGAAGAAGCCGCTTATGCTCCTTGGAACACTTGGCCAGAGATTTTGGGATCGAGCCCAGATGTGCTCTGGTCCTTCCCCGGGAGTATTGATTTTGCCATTAAGTCTCCGTCTTGTGCGATAGCAGAGTTCTGGGTGGGAAGTCATGGGCAGGGCACATTTGAAGTGGTATTATCTCAACATACGGGTCCTTTTTTTCCCTATAACTAGATTGGAGGGTGAATGTTAATAGGTATGTTTTTTCGATTCTGAAGTTCTAAGTTCAGATAACGACCATGAACCATAAAGAGCTCGTGTTTGTGTTTGTGCTGTTTAATTGTGCCGATTAGATAACACCCATTCCCTACGATCTGTCAGAGATCAGAGCCGGTTTTCTCCTGCGCCCTGAGTGAGGACGCTGAGCTGCGTGTGAGCTGAGCAGATGTGTGCGCGAGAGTCTGGCAGGTGCCGCTGGCACAGGAGGAGCACCCGCGGCCACAGCAGGTGGTGGGCAGCCGCACTCCAGGCATCAGTTCCTCTTTCTGTGGCACAGCTCAGGTGCCGCCCAGGCTGTTTTTATCTGGGACAGTCACCGCCTGAACCCAGCTTTGCTTCTCTCTCCTCAACAGGAAGCAGCGAGGATGGAGAGAAGGATTAGGTGGCCTGATGCACGCTTGGGCCCCGGGCTGCTCTCCGTGGGTGGCATTCCTGCGCTGCAGCCTGGCGGTGACTTCCCCTCGACAGTGTGACGGCATCAGCTGCAGTGGGTCCGGCCCAGGAGAGAGACTCGGAGGCCCGCAGGGAGCCGGGGAGGCCCCATGGCCGCTCGCACCCTGGTTGTCCTCAGGGGGCACTGCCCCCGCTCTGCTGTGTGGGAGCTGTAGGCTCCGGGCCATTTCCAGTTTCCCTGCAGGGGTGTCATCCACGTCCACGTCTGCGCATCCCTGCTGCGCACGAGGGCCCAGAGGATCCCGATGGGAGTGGGCGCCTGTGAGTGAGGCATATTTATTACTTGTAAAGAAATCACTACTTGCTTTCTGTAATTGCACTGTGGGTAGGTGTTCTCTGAGTACCGATACTGTACAGAATCTTAAATTATTCGAGGATAATAAGGCAGGTCAAGCTGGTGCAACCCACTAGTTTGATGGTTTCCTCTGTTTTATAGTTTGTTTGCTCTGCATGGTACTTGTAAAGCTTAAATATTTTGAGTGTTCTGCTGTCTAGAATTGTTGGAATTGTACATATGGTACTTTTTCGTACATGATAAATGATTCCGAATGTTAGTGTTTTTTTGTTCCTACAGGAAATATTTTTGATGAGTACGAAAAGACTGTTTTGTTGACCGAATGGAACACACGTTTGTCTCTTTCTATAACGCAGGTTCCTTTTAGCAAGGGAGGCTTCCCTGAGGCGGTGAGGGGTCTGCAGCCCCTCCGTGTGCTTCTCCCGCCCCACCCTGCTCCCTGACTTTGTAAACCCTTTCGGTAAAACTTGACAGGCTGTTCACCCCAGGACTCAGCTGCGGGGTAAGGTCCAGGTCTCCTGTCCCCCTCCCCGGGGAGCCGAGTGCCCGCCCCCCCGGTGTGTGCTCTGGGGTGGCCCCTGCACCACGTCACCTCACAGCCGGCTCTTCTGCTTGTTGTCTGGGAGTGTGGCTGCTGTGGCTTCAGCGTCCCCGTAGACAGTCCGGGGCTCTGAGAAAAAGCTGCCGTGTGGGGCTCTTGTCGCCGAGGACGGTCTGAGTTCCTTCTGTCTGTACACATTAGGTGGTGAGCTTTTAAGTAACCTGTAGAGCGGGCTGTCCCCTCAAGAACCACCCCGCGTCATGGCCAGGCGTGGCTGCTCTCCATCACCAAGGAGATAACACTACATCCTGCAGCCGGGAGGAGGGACGAGGGATGATGGCAGAGCCCGCGCAGCCAGCATGTCCTCCCAGTTGGGGCCTGGGGCTGCCCTGATGGCCGTCACACCCAGACGCGGCCCCGGGCCTCATTTGCACTGACCCTTCCCTTCTGCATCAGCACCTCGTTCTTCCCTCGCCTTGGAAGGGACTGAGTGTGTCGAACGTGGCCTCCCAGCGTTGGCAGGAATTGGTGTTTGGGATACAAAAGCCGACCTCATCTGCAGTCCGTGAGTTCGGGCCACGGCTGAGGGAGGCTTGGTGTGTCCGCCACGAAGCCATGTGTGTCGGGGGTCTGACCTCGGGTCTGTGGCTCCCACGCACTGGCCCCTGACCCCAGATGTTTTCCGGTGCTGATTTGCTTGCCTGACTCCAGCGCCACACAGGTCCACTGGGCTGTGTGACAGAAGTCCCAGCAGCTCTGGTCCCAGTGGGAGATGCAGGTGTGGGTACTGGCTGGAGTTTATGAAGTAAATGATGACCTTGATGATCAGTTCTGGCTCAGTCCACTAACTTTTTATACCTAGCAATAACCTTCCCGAGCGAGAACTCAGACTGGAGAGAGAGAGCCCCCTTTATCCTCCGCGTGGTGTGAACAGGGGGAGCGCAGCGGGGAGAGCCGGGCCCATGGCACACAGCCGGGAACCCACCATAGGGCATTAGAAGGTGATTTTGCCAAACTGTCATAACTCTGCATTTCTTGCTGTGGAGCTTTCCTGAGATTCCTGAATTTTTACATCTAACTACCAGTCTTTGTGAGGAGGTCAACGAGAGGTGGTGATTATACAAGTTTTTTCAAACTCTAAGGAGTTCAGATTTAATGACTGAAATCCAGCAGATCCATAGAATATATAGTCTTATACAGTCAGCCCGGGATAAATTTATAGGTATTTGGGGGCTGTGTCTTTTTCACTATGATTAAGGAGATTTTAACAACCTAATTCCCATTTTAACTTAATTTAGATCTATATTGCTGTCATGATTAATTGCCAAAAGAAAGCATTTTCTACACTGAGTAGGGGGGTGGGTCTGAGTAGTAAATCTTACTGTGGTGTTGCATGGCGGGGAAGATTTTCTATTTATAGTACACATGTGAGCTAACACGTTCTTTTGAAATCTCAAGCAATACACAGGAAAACCAATTATGTAGATTAAAATTTTGAGCCCGTCTTTGAAGCATCAGCATGTGCTTTTGTTGTTCAATTCCGTTGTTTTGTTTTGTTTCTGGCTCCCCCACCCCCCTTTTACTATGTCGGTTACTAATAGCGGGTTTTCAGACCAAACTGGTCCTGAGAAGTTATGCAATGAAATAAATCAGTGGAATTCTCTAGATAATAAGTTTGAGGTTTAAAATGCCTGGTCCACAGTGGTATTTCCTGGCCTCTTTTGGAGTCTTACCAGGTTTTGGTTAGTGTTACTCTGGTGGAGTTTATGTATTTTAAAGCCCAGAATAAAAATAATCTCACCTTCATTTCCTTCCTAGCTAAATGTCCATTTTGTGTTATCAAATGATCATGTCATAAGCCAGAAAAAGAAATGTAAAAAAAGTGCTCCCCAAATCCTTCTGGAACTTGGACCATGTGTGTGGGTAAGAAGCCATTCATCTTCACGGTGAAGGAGCTCTACTAAGCTGAATTGAAACAGAGCATCTGTTCTATTTTTAAACGCACAGGTGATTGTTTCTATAGAAATGGGTTTTATCTCCGAAAAGTCTTTGTACATCTTGCTGCCATAAAAACGCCTTTCAGAACCTCTCCCTTGTCCCTGGTGGTCTAGTGGTTAGGATTTGGCGCTCTCAGAACCTCTCCCTTGTATCAATATTTCTGTAGGGTGCTTATAGGGCTAGTGACCTACTGCATGTCCGTCCGGAGGGCCCGAGGCTCGAGGGGGGCAGCTCCCGGCTGTGCCCTCCCCAGCACCCCCATCATCGGAAAATCCCGGAATTGAACCCAGTGTTAGGCTTCAAATGTCAGGCCCCGGTGACAGGGGCTTCAGGACAGTAGCCTTATGAGAAGTAGCCTTAAAATAAGATTGGGCCACACAGTTAACTTCAGATTTCAGTCTCCTCCACAATATTCCTAACGGTAACGGGGTCGCCTCAAGTGTTGGCTGTTCACAAAGCAACTTCTCTCCAGTACATAAATTCCGCGACGTGTAGACAGTATTGAACTACCAACAACCTGTTATGGGAGCGGCCTGGACGTGTCTGAGCTGCTCGGGCTCACATGGTGGAGACAGACCTTCCTGACCGGCCGGTGTGCGAACCCACTGTTGAATTCCGTCCGCAGATAAGGACCCCCCCGGGACAGTCCACCCACGCGGCTTCCCTGTCGTGCTTAAACACAGTTGTGAGAGGTTCACGGCAATATAACCGCTAATGAACTTTCAGTTTAAATTGTGTACATTTTTAAATTGTAAGATTTTTACTGTATATTGATGCATAGTGTGATTCAATAAATTGCTTGTAATTTAAAAACTATTTAATATTCAAAATAAATATAGTTATATATTTATAAACTCTGTTGTGGCGTTTATTTCGTGTTCTTCTACTGTGTGAGTGTGTGACCAGGCGCTTCCCTGCGCAGGCCCTCACAGCGGGTGGCCCAGCCAGTGGCCCTGGGACACACACACACAGTATGCCTTTTCCGTTGGAACTAAGATTTGTATCATCACTGGAAAACTGGACTTTGATGTAGTGACGCTGCTGCCTCAAGGTGGATCTGTAATTCGAAGCCTTTGTCCTTATTGATGAATTTCAGAAGCCTTTTGAGATACAGCCTCTAATGAGCTGCAAGCCAAGAGGCTAATCAGCTCAACACCAGCCTTTCTATGGCCGGTGGACCTTGGCCTCCTTCATCACCCCGACCATGCTCCCCCTGCCCAGCTGCCCAGAGAGCAGGGACAGCCTCCCACCAAGCAGGCCTGGCCCCCACTCCAGTCACGCCAATCCCCTTGAGACCCCCAGGGAGTAGGTGGAGACCTACTAGCGCCCCTCTGGGCACCTCCGGCAAGTGCGAGATCTGTGCCAACGAACCCTGAACCTGCTGGTCACAAGGGGTGGGATCCCAGGCACGGTCTGCCTGCACTCCGGGTGCACCCCATCAGTCCAGAAGAACCCCTGAAGCCAGAAGCTTTTAACACTTTTTAGTGCTCCTGTAAAAGGGAAGGAAACTCAGGCAGGCAGGCGTTTTAGGAAAGCGGGTGGGTGGGAACCAGGTTTAAGCACAAGCTGACCACCTCTCTCCCCCTGGAGACCTCGTAAAACCGATTACCGATGACCGAGTATTTCCCCTGGACCTGCAAGCAGCAGTGGGCGGGAGCAGGTGCTCCGCGGGGCAGAGCTCCGCCCACCGGCGCCCTGCGGGCCTGCGACCTGAGAAGTGGTGGGGGAGCTCACGAAGCCCCCGGGCGCTGCAGGGCCGCCGAAACATGGGCCGCTACCCATTTAGGAGATTAGTATTGCAAAATGGCTTTTCCGCCAGTTCTGGGTTTGATTTCTGTTCTGAGCCTTCACCTCAAGGCCAAGTGCGGCGGCCAGGCACGGTCCCAGGGCTTCCCCTCAGTGCCGGCGGGCTCGCAAAGGCCTCAGTCTCCCACTCTGCCGAATGGGCTCCGGGCCTGGGCTCTCAGCCGCGGGGAAGCTGTGGCGGCGGGAGGAGTGGGGGCGTCGTCCGGTCCCCGCCTCCCCGCCCGCAGGTGCGCCCACGCCCCCTGCCGCCAGGCAGAGACACGCGCACCCCGGACCCGCCCCGGCCCCGCCCCGCGGGCTCATTTACATGCGGCCGCGGCCCCGCCCGGGGCGGCTAAAGCGACGTGTCCTTGTCCCCCGTGGGCAGCCCTGGCTCGTGCAGCTGCGGATCTCCAGGTAACTAGGGGTGGAGGATCCCGGTGGGACCGAGGGGAGAGGACCCACGGGCGGGAGCAGGTGGGGTCAGGTTGGGGGTGGGGGCGGGAATCCTGGGTGGGGGGGATTCACGCGGTGGGACTGGGGGCTGTGGTAGGCTCTGGCCACTGTCGACCCTTGACCGCAGACAGCTACCCCATGTCCACAGCGGTTCTGACTCCAGTGTCTTCCTGGCATGTGTGACATCCGCAATCAGTGTGGTGGCGGGAGTGGGTGTCTGTCCATGAGGGCAGACACAGCAGCCGCAGGCAGACCATGAGTTAGAGTCCCGCCACATCTCTACCTGGTCTGAGAAAAGTATTAAAAGCCACCTAAACTCCGGAGGCATTCAGGAGGGCAGTGAGACCCTGGGGGGACAGAGAAAGGTCCAGGGATCAGTGCATGTCCAGTTGAGGGGGCCCCAGATAGAGAAGTCTGAGGGGTCGCTGTGAGGTCAGACGGGAATGGGGGAAGGGTTGGCTCAGGGCTCCGTGTATGAATGGGAAGGACTCGGGGGTCACTGTGTGCCAAGTGGTCAGCTGTCACTGGGCAGTGGGAGGCTGCCGAGGACGGCTGCCCTGAGTGTCCACTGGGCGTCCTAAGCCTGCCTGCCGTGTGACCACAGGGTGGCCTGTGTTCTGGATTTCAGCTCCAAGGGCCTCCCTCAGAACTGCCACCCCCTGGGACAAGCAGCCTGGAGCCATGAAGACCAAGAATCGGCCCCCCAGGCGCCGGGTGCCCGCGCAGGACCCCGAGGCTGCCGCTGGGGCGCGGAGCCCAGACAGGCCCCAGCAGGGCTCGGGGCTGGAGCTGGCCAAGGGTCTGCGCAGCAGGACCGTGCGGGCACAGGGGGCGCGGGCCGAGGGTGGGCGCAGGCGGCCGGGGACCTCGGGGCCTGGCGGCCGGCGGGAGAACAGCATCCAGCGGCGGCTGGAGAGCAATGAGCGTGAGCGGCAGCGCATGCACAAGCTGAACAACGCCTTCCAGGCGCTGCGAGAGGTCATCCCGCACGTCCGGGCCGACAAGAAGCTCTCCAAGATCGAGACGCTCACCCTGGCCAAGAACTACATCAAGTCGCTGACCTCCACCATTCTGACCATGTCCAGCGGCCGCCTCCCGGGCCTGGATGGGCCGGGCCCCAAGCTCTACCAGCATTATCAGCAGCAGCAGCAGGCGGTGGCTGGGGGCGCGCTGGGCACCACTGAGCCCCAGCCCGAAGGCCACCTGCAGAGGTACTCCACGCAGATCCACAGTTTCCGGGAGGGCTCCTAGCGCCTGGCCTGGGGGTCCGCGGCCCAGCCCGGCCCTGCTGCCTCTGTGCCGAGAGCCCCAGTTTGGTGGGGACACCCCACGTGGATGTGGCCCCAGCGGCTCCATTTTCTCTGAACGCTCAGCTGCCTCCCTGGGGCACGTCCTGGTCCCCAGGGGATACGATTAGTTGAGTGGCCTGCTTGAGGCCCTGGCTCTGGGCAGCAGGAGGCCTGAACCTTGACATAGGTCCCAGGACCTGCTTTTTAATGGACTAGGCCGCAGTTGACAGGCCTACTTTGTAACTAAATTCTCTCCAGTCCCGACTCCCTCCTGAGGCAAAGTGGGGGGTGATTCCAGGAAAAGGTCAATGTGGGTAAATTTCCACAGTTCCTGCTCAGGCCCAGGCACGGTCCCACTCCAACCTGCAATGTGGTCTCATTCAGGGTAAACTGAGGCACAGAGTAAGCAAAGGCTACGGCTATGGAGTGTGGCTAAGCCGAGATGATTGGAAAGTGTAGCTCAGCGTGTGTCAGATAGAAACCCTCAAAACCCCACAAATCCTAATCTGATTACCTCAAATTAATTCTAAAGGGACCTTGGCAGGAAGAAGGGCTGGGATCTTTTCCTTCCTCCTCCTGGGTGGGGGATCTGGCCCGAGGGGCTGGAGACAGGTCTGGCAGGATGGCCAGGAGTGACCTCGACAATTACTGCTTTGCCATAATTGTCACTGCTGTGGTTGTATCACCAGCAGAGGACGGCTGACAGAACTGCGGGGTGTTCTCGGGCCCTGGCTGGGGTTGGAGGCTCTCCAGGGCTCTCTCGGGGAGAGAGCCTGGGGTGGCAGGAGCTCCCCTCCCCCGCCTGGTGCTGCTCCTTAAAGGCGGGCCTGGGCAGTTTGGCAGGTACCCCTGCTGCCTGGGGCCAAGCTTCCTTCTGTGGCGTTTCTGCCCGTTCTGGCTCTGGCCCTGACGGGCTTGGTGACTTGGCCCTCAACACCCCTCTGGCATCTCTCCTCCTTCATCCCTGTGCCCACAGCCAATATGGGGAGGGGACCGGGCAACCTTGGCAGCCACGGGCAGGAACCCCACCGACAAGAGCTGTAGTGAGGGTAGAGTTGGCCTGGCATAGGCGACTAGACCTCACAGCCAGAGCTGTGCCCGAAGCCATCAGGGGGCTGAGCCCTCTGGGAGCAGAGCACCTCAGCCTCCCAGCCCTGGTGTCCCGGCCCCAGCCGCTGCATCCACGGCCTGGCTTGGTGTCAGCATCAAGGACAGCAGGCGGCAGCCCTCAAACAGCCATTCTGGGCTTCAGTCCTGACTTTCCGGGTCAGACACTGGCCAGGCCCTTCCCGGGCCCCACGCCTGGCCCCCTGGGCACCCTGGTCCAATGCCGGCCCCACCGCCCCAGCCATCCTGCAACACCATTGGGGGGGGGGGCGGGTACCCCTGGCCTGCCCCTCAGAGGTAGCTGCTCTGGAAGGTCAGTGGTAGGACCCCCCCCAGCGATGGGAGCCAAGGTTGAGGACCACTTTGAGATCGGGATGGCCTGCAAATCTCACAGTTCCAGCTGGGCTGGGGCCTTATTCCAGCTGGGCTGAGGCCAGAGCAGGGGCTTCGTGCACCCCTGAACTTGCTGAGTGAACCGACAGGCTGAGCCGAAAGCATGAGGGGTGCCCCGCGGATGCTCTGTCCAGGGTACCATGCCCATTGATCAAGGGGGGTGGGAGGAGCTGTGTGTGGGTCACCACCATGCAGATGACAGCCTTCAGAGCTCCTTCTGTCCCAAACTGGCACACACATCCCCTCTGCTTCCCAGAGGGTGACCTGGGCCCAGATGTCTAGTCCTTCTTCCCCCTTGACCATGTCACAAAGGACCCTTAAAAGTTCCAGTCGCACTTTCAGGTGTTAAGTACTGGGAGCAGGGCAGGTTCAGTTCTGGTGATAGGCTGGTGAGGCCTGGATCTGCTCCCTTGACCCTTGTCTCGGACCCCAAGTCAGCTGGACCCTTCTGCCCGGGGAGGGCTCCCAAAGCCAGCAACCCACAGGCTCCAAGCCCTACCAGCTGGCCTGTACCCGGGCCTTGCATCCGCCTGCAGACCAGACCTGTGTGAGCTCCGGAGGCCGAGATCCCCATGGAATGCAGCTGAGAAACTGGAACTGTGACTTCTCTGTGTGGGAAACCCTGCCCCGGCTGCAATTGTGGTGAAGATGTTCCTTAAATGACCCGAATTTGCTTTGATTTCTCCTAATGGCCCCTTCAGAGTAGTAATGAAACCAATGCTGTGTCATTAAAAAAAAAAGAGAGAGACTTTACTGTGACTGCTAACTTTTGCCCCGGGCTGGAAATGCACGGGAAACTGCATTTTGATCATAACATAGCAATAAAAAAATAGCATGTCATTTACACTCTGGTGTGACTTTTTATTGAATTAAGAGCATCCAAGGAATCGGGATGGTTCAGTGGGGCCGAGCAGGTAAGACAGTGGGTGCTCAGCGGGACGCAGTCGCCCTGGAGCAAGGGCAAGGTGAAACCAGCTACAGGAGAGTGCGTCATGGAGAATGGCAGGTTGCTGCTGTAGAAGAAATCGACGAGGCCATCCGGACACAACCAGCTGGTGAGATGTAAACAGACAGGACCGTGTCCCCCAGCCCATGCTCACGCCTCCTGGTACCACATCCAGAATTCACGGCAATGCAGAGACAGACCATCAGCTCCCTCCAGGGACCCTTGGGGTGGGGGGGACCCCAGAGGAGACCTCCTCTGAGTCAGCCTCTGGGGGACAAATCCCTGCATGGCCCAACGGGATCAAATGCACAGCTGACCCCTCCTGATGCAAATCCCAGGGAAGGCTGGGGGCAGTTCTGTTCCAAAACCAGCAGAGATGAGCTTGGGCTCTAATGGCCTCCAGACAAAGAGTCTGATGCAGGAAGCAAACTTGGGGCTTCACCAGTGGAGCCATAATCAAATAAAAAGCAGCAGAAAAGCTGGTTTTTATTCAAGGAGCTTTCCTACTGGCCTGGCGGGGAAGGCTCTTGCCCTGGAGTGTCGGCTTCAGGGCTGCGGCCTGCACACCCCATGTCTCTATGGCCCCCTATGCAGTGTGATCAGACACGATAGGGGCTGCCCCCTTGAGCTGCTGGGGGAAAGACCAGCTGAGAGCAGATGCCCACAGTTCTCTGCATGTGGACAGTGTCCCCGTGCACCCCTGTGCCCATCCAGGAAAAAGACGCCCCTCCCCAGCCTTCACTCCCAAGCTGTCAACTCTTGCTGACCTTTTGAAATTTACCATATTTGTGAGTCTGGCTCTGAGAAAGGATGACAGAATGGGGCAAAGCGGCCATGAGCCCCATAAACCATTTTCTTGGGGGGAGGGGCAGTACCCTGGTGCTGGCTGGGGAAACCCAGGGCCTCATGGGCTCAGCTTCCTTGGAAGGCTCCAGGCTCCCTTTCTGGAAAGGCAGGAAGCATGTGGGGAGGGAAAGGCAGGAGAGGCTGGGGTGAAGGGGGCCCCACCCTGCTCCATGGTCCTCCTGGCAGACAAGGACACTGCGGAGCATCCGCAAAGCTTCACATTTCTGGGCTGGTTCAGCCAGAGCTTCCGAGGTGGCTGTGACCTCAGGCCAGGTTCCCTCCAGGATCCACATTCAATGGCTCAGACGGGAAGGCTCATCCTTGATCCTTCACACCTGCGTGAAGCCTGCTTCCAGGTGCAGGGAGGCAGCTTAGCAGCAGATGGGGCCAGGGGCCTCCTGCGCGGCTCTGGCCACCCCTGAGGGCGCGCTGGGGAGGCCCTGCTCCACAGCACACTGGGCAGCTCTCTCCTGGGACCTGCCCCTGAGGGCTCTGGTGGCATTGGCCCGGACGGAGATGTGATCCCAGCCCCCCTGGAGGGAGAGAGCCTTGTCACCCATGGCTGCAAGGAGGCTGCAGGGGGCCCAGGGGAGAGACCAGGAAATCAAGGGTGCCGGAGGGGCTGTGTCTGGGACCTCCCACCAGCCCCAGCGCCAGGTCCCGGTGCACACTGTGTGACCATGCTGCCCCAGACCAGCCTTGCTCACCCCGATACCGTAGTCCCAGCCCTGCCCCTTGGGCTCTCGAGGCCGCACCCCTGTGCGATGACAGACGGTCCCCCGGCTCAGGCTATGGCTCCCCTGGACCTTGTTGGCGATAACCCAGACCTGGAATGCAGACCCGCTGAAGGCCCGGCCCCCAGCTTCAGGCAGACTTCGGGGGTGGCAACAGGGAGACCAGAGCAAGGACCCAGAACACCCCAACCCCACCTCGGGCTCCGGCCCCTCACCCAGGCACCCAGACCTGGTCCAGGGGCCCCACGGACACTCGGCGCACGTTGTTGGACACATGCTCCCAGCTGGAGCCCTGCGGGTAGCTGGGCGTCACCCCCTGCCGATACCACAGGTTCCCTGGGGAGAGAAGGCCCAGAGGGTTAGGACGGGGATGGAGGGGGCCATCCCCACACTTCTGGGGTCTCCTGCCTCCCCAGGGAGAAAGCAGCTCAGGCCTGAGCCGCTCTGTCCTCTGTGCTCCACCTGAGCCCCTTAATCGTCTCACTGGGCCCGGCTGGCAAGGCCCTGCTCTCTACGCATGAGAAACTGAGGACAAGGAATTCTTTGAACAAACACAGAGAAGAGGCCTGGACGCCAAGCCCTGGTTCCAGCCCCGACTCTGCCCTTTCTCCACCTTGCTTTGCGACAACAGCTGCAGAGCAGAAACGGGAGCTGGCGAGATCCCTGCCAGAGGTGGCAAAGGTAGGCGGCCTCCGCCAGCCCCGAGCTGCCCATGGGGCTCCCACGTGGCTGGCCTATGTGGCCCCCTCTGGGAGGCGCTCCCAGTGGCCACACAGCATCACCTGGCCTCACCCTGCACCCTCTGCCGAGGCCTAGGCACACCTGACCACCCTGCACTGCTTGGGAGATAGGCTTGTTCCAAGGCTGAGGCCTCTCGTGGGGGCTTAGGAAGGTCTTGCATCAGGGACCCAGGGTGAGGAGGGTCTCATCCCACCAGGGTGGCTTAGGGAACCCCTAATCTCCCCTGGTGGCTACTGAGGATCAGAAACAACTTGCCGTTTTCGTCCAAGGCATACACTGACGTCTGCCCCACGGATACCTGCTTCAGTCTCTGCTTTGGGGGGGACGGGATGTGGTACCAGCAGTCGCCTGCAGCAAGCACAAGGATGGACTTAGGATGTGGCTGGGAGACTACAAACCTGCTGCCCCACGCGCTGTGGACCATGTGACCTACCCCGCCCCCCAGACCCTGCATCTCTCAAGGTCAAGGCAGGTGTGGCTGGCCTGTCCCCAGACCAACCAGGTCACACACGTGACAGGCCTGGCGTGAGCTGAGGGCCAAGCAGAGCGAACCCCCCAGCACCCCACCCTCGGAGCCCATGGCAGGTTCCAGCTAATGGGGTCCAAGTGGCCCATAATAGGGACACCAAGGTGCCCATCCTGGCATGGGGTGGACAGCCTGTCCCCGGACCACCATGCATAACCTGGGGCCCCTGTCCTCCTGTGGACGGAAGCAACGTGCAGGCCACACCTATCTGTCTTCCCACCTCTGGGCCAGCCTCCTCCACACCAGACACTGTCTAGACATCCAGCCCAGAGCAAGCCAGCCTGGCCTGCGCACCCAGAGGGCTCCCCAAGTAGTTCTCTATGCAAGGGGCTGCAGGGCTGTCCTGAAGGGCAGAAGGTGTGAAGGGCCCACACCAGCAATGCCCTGGCTAGGAGACTGCTGTGAGGGACTGTCCCACCACCTGGGCGAGGGTCCCTATCTGTCCTGGCAGGAGGGGGCATGGCCTCTGGTGAGAGTCCTGGCTTGGCCCCTGGGCCAAGTCTCCAGGCAGCACTCAGTGCTTGTCCAGCTGAACTGAATGTTAGGAGACCCATCTTCCTTCCCCCAGAATCGCAAGCACGTGTGGCTCACCCTGACCAGCCTTGACCTCCCCGTGTCCCCATGCACAATCGGGGGGAGGGGGAGGGATCATCCTAGGGGCACAGCACTCACCGGCCGGCTGGGCGGGGGACACGGAGCCCCGGTAGAAGGCCGAGCCATCCCTGGCCACAGCCCACACCTGGTGACAGGCCCCAATGGAGACAGAAGTGAAGGGCTGGTCAGTGCCCACGTGCAGCCAGGAGGAGCCCTGGAAATGGGAGCCAGAGGGGACACTGAGGGCTGCCTGGGCCCAGCCTGGGCCCCACCCCCTGCCCAAGGTCCCAGGAGCTGGCAGCTCCTCAGGCCAACCTCAACCTCAGCTCCAACTACCCCCGAACCTAGTGACCCCCTCAGGCCACATCCAAGGGCTGCTGGTCCCAGGGACTGTCCTGGGCAGGCCCCGGGGAGGCCTGAGCCCAGCCAGGCTTCGGTCCAGAATTCTACTTTGGGCAGAATCTGCCAGAACCCCCTGGAAGGGCGCAAGGGCTGGCAGGTGAACAAGGGTGCTCACCGCGGGGTTGAGCTCGGACACACCCAGACGACATAGCACATCTCCCTTGTCACTGACAGCCCAGAGAGCGATGCTGTGTCCACTTCTGTTGGCTCCTGGGCTCTCTGGGATGATTGACACATCCGTAAGGGCAAGAGGGGCCACCTCCAGCCAGGGCCCAGTGGTCACCAGCTTGCACTTCCTGCAGTGGGAGACAGCAGAGCCCCGGGGGTCCAATGCTGCAGCAGGCCCCCCTTCTGCCCACCTGGCTCCGCGGGGCGGGGGTGGGGGTGGGGTGGGACCACCCCCAGCACCCTCTGCAGGGCAGGAATGAGGGGCCTGGAGGGGCGGCTCCACCCTGCCCTGCCCCCAGCCAGGCCTCCCATCCCAGACCTGCCTGTCCTGCTCAGAGCAGAGCCTGCCAGTGACATTTCTCTTGTTTGTTCTTGAAAACAAACTCTTCAGAAACCAGAGAGCAGTTGGGAGCCCAAGGGCATTTCCTGGGCTGACATTTACTTTGTTTCCCTCCCACCCTCTCCCTCTGCTTTCCTTCCAAGGGGACTGGCGCAGGGCGGGCACCTGTAGGAGGGGGAGAGACCACGCCTCCCAGCTACCACTTTACCTGGCCCAGCACCTTCTCCTGACAAAATCCTTCATGGTTTTGTACCCATGGTATGAGCTGCAAGAAGAAGAAGCCCAAATCAACACCACATTGTGCAAGTTTCCAGAAAGTGACACGGGGCACATGCACACACATCTGTTCTTTTTCCACCCGTTAAAGGGCAGAGCCTATGAGCCACTGCGTGAGCTCAACAGGCAGCAGGTATCACAAGCCACGAGGCTGATCCATCAGATGCCTCTAGCTCAGCTAGGGCCTCTGGGGTTTGGGTCTTCCTGGGGTCAAGGTCCCTGGGCCAGGATGTGGCAGCTGCTGGACCAGAGGTCTTAGCTCGGGAAGCTCTGAGCCATCCTCACCATTGGACCCACCAGAGCCCTTTTGGGGAACAGCCGAGCTTAGGCCAAGGGGAGGGTCAGTCCAGGAGGCTTGGCTGTGGCCGGAGGGGATGCCTACTTCGTTGGCCCCGGGCCTGGCCCTGCTCAGAGGCCCAGGCTCGGGCTCCCACTGTTCTGTCTTCCGCTTGGATGTGACTTTTGCACCATGAAGGGCCTGATGCCCACCAGTGCCATGTACCCACCCGCCCTGCCACCAGGGCCCCGCTGCTTTGCAGACTTGTCATCCACGTCTCCCTTCGCTTCTTAAGACGGAGCTTGCCTCACCCCACTCTTTGTTCAGCTGAAGGTACCTTCACCCGATACCTTCCTCCAGCCCTGCCCCACCCATCACCCAGGACCGGACCCAAAGCTCCCCAAAGCCACCCCTGATAAAGCAGCCTGGCACACTGGGTCCCCAGCTGGCCCTCCCAGGACGGACAAGCTGGGGGCTGAGGGAGCCATGACGGTCCTCCCCAAGTCTGTCCACCGAACTGAGTGTGGCTCGTCTCTCTGACCGGCTCCAAACCCTGCTAGCAGCTGAGGGAGGCATCCAGGGCTCTGCTCCTTGGCCACAGCCGGGGGCTTATGGGGAGGCAGAGTGACCCAGGACAGCAGGGCAGGGGGCAGGGGTCCCGCGTGGCAGAGAGATGCTTACGCGGGGAAGTCGCTGGCGTACTGCCAGCCCTCCTGGTCGGTGCCCCCAGGAACACTGAAATCCACAGCCCAGTCAGAGACCTATGGGGAGAGGCAGCTCAGCACGGTGGCCCCCAGCCCGGCCTCTCGCCCAGGCCCGGAGCTCACCCAGGTCCACTGCAGGGACGGGGGCTTCGTGCCGGCCTTGGTGCATTCCTGCAGCCCCGAGGCGTCGCTCCACATGTACCGGTCGGTGGGCAGGCCCCTGCGTGGACGACAGGCATGGTGGGGTCACGTGAAAGAGCAGAGAACAGCCAGCACCAGCTGGTGACAGACAAGATGTGAGCACCCGGGACATTTGCATTTCTGAAGGGGTGAGGGGCAAAAACAGCTGCCCCGCACAGGGCGGGGTGGGGGGGAGAGATGGCAACCATGTGAGCTCAGGACACACAGGAGCCTGCGCCGCACCGCACCACGCCCGTAGCCAGACCATCTGCCTGGGGGCTGTGGTGCGCTGTGGTCCAGAGCCCATGCCCTTATCCCCAGTACCTGTGGGTGTGACCTTAATTGGAGACAAGGTCTTTGCAGATGATCAAGTTGGAATGAGGTCACCAGGGTGGGCCCTAAACCACTATGACCATGTCCTCACTTAGTTCAAACTTCCCGAATTGGGAAGGCAATGTGAACATAGCAAGGACGTTACCGCACACTAAGGGGACACGGTGGCTGCAGGCTGGGATGCTGGGAGCAGGTTCTCCCTCGAGGCCCCAGGAACAAGTGGCCCTGCTCACACCTTGATTCTAGACTGCTCCCACCAGCCCCCGCTGTTTAAACTGCTCAGCGTGTGGTGCTTGGTGATGGCCACGGAGTCGACCCAGACACAGGGCGATGAGAGCACACAGCAGTGTCAGGCAGGTGGCTGCGAGGCTTCCAGGGGCAGGAGCTGTGGCCCTCGGTGTGCACGGTGCTGCCCTGTCCCACATCCCAAGGATCAAGGAGGAAGTTGGGACGCTACATGGCCCAGAGGTTTCCAGGACGTACTTTGGCCACGGGTCTCAACTGCCTTCGAAAAAGCTCACAGCCGGATTTGCTGAGGTGGCCAGAGAAACTCACAAATTCTGACACACAAGGAAGTCCCTCAAGCCGTTTGCACAAACCCATGAGGTCACGCACAATCTACCTGTCTGAGTCTGAGTGGATGTCAGATGTTGAGCTGGGTGACCCTCAGGTATTGATGGGTGAGGCCATCACAGACCATCTTTACGTTCCTGCCAGGACTGTGGCTGAGGCTGGGCGGCCCCCCGAGCAGCTCACCTGCTGGAGTAGCCGGTGACGGGGTTCCAGCGCTGGTTCTCGTAGATGTAGACGCATTTCACGTCTGACTGCGTGTAGATGTTGCTGGTGCTGCTGGCCAGGCCTGGGGGTGAAGAGGCTGCTGGCTAGGGCCTCAGGCTTCCATCAGAAGCACCAAAGAGGGCAGAGAAGGGGGCCGGGAGAGTGGGGCCAGGGAGGGCCAGCAGAGTGGGGCTCACAGGCCTGCGGAGCATATCTCCCGGGGCTGGCCAGGGTTTCTCCCCCCATGATTATTCTGGGCTTGTACACCCTCCATGAGCACACTGTGCAGCACACAGAATCTCCCGACCACACCACCTTCTAGCTCTGGTCTTGGCCCCTTCACTTCCTCCCTGTCTTCCCACTTACTAGACACCAGGCAAGTGGGGGGCCCACTAGCTCCTTTACTAAGGCTAACGTAACATCTGTGAGCCCCAATTTCCTCATTTGTAGAATGGAGACAAACATTAATTTCTGCCTCACAAGTCAGGGTACTCAAACCTGGGCAGATGTGAGACTCCTGGGGTCTCAGTGGACCACACCTGGTTCTACGGGATTGGCCACCTCTCACTGCAGAGCGTGTGGGCTGTAGTGTGGAATTTTCCACCTGAGGGTTTGCTTCCTGCCTCCATCTCCCAGGACGAGACACAAGGACTTGCCTTCCCAGAACTTGGGGAGCCAACAGGGGTTCCCTAAGGCATGACCCACCTAGTCAGGGGCTAGAATTTGAGACCCAAGTCCTGGGGCTGCCCCTAATGTACCCTGAGGCCTCGTCTGTGAAATGAGTGGTAGAGACTCTGGTAGCTGCCTTTTTAGAACCTTCAAGCCCCCCGGCTCAGCTGTGGGTGCCCGGGAAGGCAGGTCTCTGGACTCTCACAGCTCCTGGGGTGGCCATGGGACCATCCTCTGTGAAAGCTGGTGGCGTGGTGAAGGTCACCTGTCAGCCAGCTGCCACCAGAGTCAAGACTGGGACAGTGGCCCTGATGTGTGGTGGGAAAGCCAGATGGGGTCAGGGGAGGGACTGGTCGGGGAAGGTTCGGGGAGGTGGCCTCCCTTACCTTGGAAGCAGCCTCCGCCGTGGCCGCCCGTGTATACCCAGGCCGTGTGGTCGTAGCCGATGCCCCACACCACACCCTGGCCGTTGGCTTCCACCACCCTCAGGTGGCCTCCCATCTGACGCCAGAACCTGGTAGGGAGGGGAGAGAGGCCAGGGAGAAGTGTGACCCGGCGGCCTTTGCAGCCTCCTACCCCTGCAGCCCTGTTTGCTCAATGGCCTCCCTCAAATATCCTGTTTTTATTCATCTTCAGTCTCCAAATGGTGGCCTTCATTAGGGATAATGGCACCTGCCTGGTTTCCATTCGGTAGTGATCAGAGCTAACTCAGCCCCAGAGTCTGTGGGGCAGGGGGCAAAGCCAGCAGCCCTCATGTGACATGCTCTCCCCTTCCCACCCCCTGGGTCACAGCAGAAAGCAGGGTCATCTCATAGGGATGAGCCATGACACGGGCCGGCTCGCTGAGGGCAGGCAGAGTGCAGGCTACCACTTGGGCCACCCTCCTGTGGGCCCAGGTCCTGCCACTGGAGGCAATGTGACTAGTTCATCCGGGTGTTTACACAGGGCCTCCAAGAATGGAGACCCGAAGGTGGACAGACTCGTCCACTCTCCCCTCCTGAGTGGGGATTCCTGGCCTCACCTACACTGAGCTTGGGGTGGCCTACGGGGAGCCCCAGGTCAGCATGGGGAGCTCGTTTCCCCTGCTGGGTCTCCCTCTGCTTCCCCACCTCGAATTCTGGGTGCCCCAGAATGATGCCACCACCGCCCCCTGGGGACGACCTCATCCATCTCCTGGTTTTGAATGCCACCTACAGAGCCACCTCGCACCTGTCCCCCAACAACTGCCTGAGCCCTGTTGGGCTTCCCATCCCCCTTGGGGTCCTCGAACAGACCCGGGAAGACCCGAGGCCTGGGAAGCAGCAGGCTGCTCCTGTGGCTGGCTGGCGGGAAGCTACACCCTCCCTCCCAGAGGCACGGCTCAGGCTGCCCCAGGCGAGGCCAGGGCACGGCCGACTCACATCTGGTCGCAGGGCAGCATGTGCTCGGGGGCCTCCAGGTCTGGGCTGGGCTCACTCACGAAGATGTCCCCCTTGCAGGTGACGGACCAGATGGCCTGTGGGGAGGGGCGGCCATGGACCCTCCGGCTCTCGCAGCAGGACAGGTTGAGCAGGGCAAGCTGGCATGGGGAGACAGTTGGTCATTGTTAGGACGGGGGGCGCTGGCGGGCCAAGGCCAGGCTTCCCTGACACCGCTGCCTGCCAAGCCCGGCCTGTCGTTCACGTCCACTCACCCAGTCATTCATGTCCTGCTCGGTGGCGGCGGCCAGACGCACAGGCCACCTCTGCCGGGTCCTCTCGGGGGTGTACAGGGAGAAGGAGTGCTTGGTCTCATTCAGCACGGGCACCAGCACGGTCACCTCATTGAGGAACACGTGGATGTACTGTTCACAGAGGGTGGAGGGCGGGGCTGTCACCAGGGCACGGTAGCCCCGTGGGGCTAGGGGCACAGCAGGCTTTTGGATGGAGCCCCTGCCATGGTGGGTGGACAGGGAGGGCCTGGGTCACCTGGTCACCCGATTCCACAGAGCCAGTCCCAGCGGCCCCCGGGGCCCATGGGGTTTTAGCAGTGGGCTCTGGGACCAAGCAAGTTCAGCACGGAAGCCTAGTTCACAAGCAACCACGTTGCTTAGATTCTCGATGTTGACAAGACCACTCTCGAACCCAACTGGCTGGGTTCAGACCCCAGGGAGCGCTGAGCGGCTGCACACCTCCCTCAGCCTGACTGCTCCCCCAAAAGGCTGCAGCAAGGGGGGCCTCCGCACACCTGCCCCCCATTGCTGGGGGTGTTGTCACCGCAGGCCTGACACGCCCCCCCCAACAGAGCACCTGGGGGCCTGTGTACCGGTCCCCTGTGTGCCCTTCCCACGGGACCCCCCACCCACATACCTTCTTCTCTTCATGGACCACGTAGTAGATGAAGAGGATGCTGTCCCGAGCCCCGTCAAGCCCTGTGAACTGCTCCAGGGCCACACGGACGTCCACCCACTTGTGAGGCTTCCAGTCACACCACCACTGCAGGGCCCCCGTCTTTACCCACACCGACTGCAGCACGGGCCCACAGGGCACAGGACAGAGTCACAGGTGGGCCCCACGTGCACCTGGCTCCCCGCGCCCAAGGGCCACCCTGCCCAGCACTCCCCGGCTCCCCAACTCCCCCCCAGCAGCTAGGGTGGTGCTCTCATACACCTGACAGGTGCGGGGCCCCAAGTCAGCCCTCCACGCACAACCTCCTCATTCTCAAACAGCCGTGCTCTAGATGTGGAATCTGAGGCTCAGAGAGTTTCTGTGCCTGACCCAGTGTCACCGAGTAAGTTTGGCGGCAAAGTAGGGGCCCACACCTGGCCTGCCTGTATCTGGAGGCCCAACACTCGGCCACCAGCAGCCAAGGCCTGAAATGCACAAGTTTGGCCTCCCAACCTGACTGTGGGCCTCTGGGACTCGGGCCTGCCTGGGGGGGTCCGGGACAGCCCTCCGCCCTGTTCTCCCTTGTCTCCATAGAACACCGCACCGTCATGGCTCAGGGGGTTCCTTCCAGAGGGAAGGGAATGACAGCACTGCCCCACCCACCCCCACTGAGGTTGCTTCGGTATCTGGGCCCCCAGGGCCTGAGCCGTGCTGGAAGAGACCGCTTGCCTCCCAGCCAGCTGGACACAGGGCCGCACCCAGCCACCTCACCTGAGGGCTGGTAAACTGCCCACCCGCTCACCTGCTCCACCGCCTGCTCGTAGTGCCGGAAGTTCTCCAGCTCCCGCTTGGTCCGTTCCGTGAGCTGCTGGAAGATCTGCTTCCGCCAAGCGGCGGTCTGGGCTGGTGTGATGGACAGGGACAGCGTCTGCATTGAGGGGGACAGGCCTGCAGGCCAGCAGAGTCTCAGGGCCAGGGCTTCTGTTTTTCCTTTTAACCAGCCTCTTCCTGCTAGAGCGCTATGAGCTCTGTAAAATGCCCCATGGGGGTGCCTGGGGGGCTCAGTCACTTGGGTGTCCCACTCTTGATTTCAGCTCAGATCCTGATCCCAGGGTTGTGGGACCCGGCCCCGTGTCAGGCTCCGCACTGAGCGTGAAACCTGCTTGTGATTCTCTCTCTCTCTGCCCCTCTCCTGTTCATGCTTACTCACTTATGCTCTCTCTCAAAAAATAAACATTAAAAAAATGTCCCACAAACCCTCCCCACACGGTTCACCCTGATGGGAAAGCAGATGGACCCTCAATCCAGCCTGTGAAACGGCCCCCACTGCTAGGGCAGGGAGAGGGGAAGGGGCGCCTCGGCTGGTGTCCAGAGGCTGCTGACAGATGGGCCGAACCAGAGGGGGAGTTCCCGCAGGACACCGGGTCGGCTCCCCCGGCAAGGAGCACCCTATGGGGTGCTGGACCCCGAGACCCCTGTGATTACCCGACTGGATGGTGAACCACTTGAGCACGGTGTGGGCTTCCACAGCGCAGCCTCCTCCTGACACCCAGGCCCAGAGCGGGTGGTCATCGGCTCCATAGGGCTCCTCCAACCCCAGTGGGAGGAGCCCCAGCGAGGAGAGGCCGCTGGCCTCTGGGAAGCCAGCAGCTGGGTGGCTGGGTGCTCTCCGGGGCTCCTTCAGGTCAATATTGGTCCAGGGCAGTTCGGCCGGGGTGGAGGCAGGGCCGGGGCGAGGCTCCAACCCGGGGGTCTGAATGGCGGGGCCAGCGACCTCCTCCTCAGCAGGCTCTGGGGTCCCGCCGGCGCCTGAGCCCGAGGCCAAGCCGTCCCTGGGGTTCCTGGGACTGTCTACAGACCCTGCAGGGCCAGGCTGGTCCAGACCCGGTCTCTCGGCTTCTGAGGAGGCGTCTGTGTCGCTCGGAGCACAGGACTCACCACTGCCCCTTACCTCGTCACCGAAGAAGCAGCCAGCACTGGGAACAAAAGGGGCAGACCCGTGACTCTTTCGAGGGAGGCACACATGCTGCTGTGGGCAGGCCCGTCACGTCTGCTGTGACCCCGCGCCAGCCACAGCCACACCGCCGCGTGACACACACAAATAGCTATCTTCCACAGAACTGGAGAGGCCGGGTCACACCCCAGGCCAATCAAATCATTGGCGGTACTACGATTACTGTGCCAAGACATAATACTGACCATCTCAAATGACGTGGCATTCACTACCCTCACAAAGTGCCACCACCACTGCCGAGTGCCAGAACTCTGTCATCACCCCACATGGCAACCCCGTGCCCATTAAGGAGCCATGCTCCATAGTCCTCTTTCCCTGCCCAAACCTCCACTGATCTGCTCTCAGATTTGCCTAATACCGGACACTTCGTAGAAATGGTATTGGGTAACAAGCGAGCTTTTGCCACTGGTTTCTCTCGCTCAGTACGATGATGTCACGCTCACCCACATTGCCGCACCGATCGGTACCGCACTCCTTTCACTGCTGAGAAATATCCTGCTGTAGGGATACGCCACATTGTCTTTCTTTATCTGTGGATGGACTTCAGAGCTGTTTTCACCTGTTGGCTATCGCGAGTAATGCTTCTCTAAAGGTTCACATAGAAATTTTCGTTTGAATAACATTTTCAGTTCTGCTGGGCATATATCTCGGAGGGCACCTGCTGGGCCCCACGGGAACTTCTCCAGCGCTACTTTCCAAAGCAGCCGCACCATTCTCTCAACACTTGCTATCGCCTCTCTTTGATGGTAGCTCTCCTGGTGGGTGTGAAGGGGCTTCTCAGCTTGGGTTCTGATTTGCATTTCCCCAGTGACCAATGACGTCAGGCATCTTTTGCTGTGTACTTTGGAGAAGTGTCTATTCGAGTCCCTCGCCCTCTTCAAACTGAGCTGTCTTCCTGTTGTTTATTGCAAGCGTTCTTTACGTATTCTAGACGCCAGGCTCTTAGCAAATGTAGGACCTGAGAATGTTTCCTCCCACTCTGGATGGTCTCTTCCCTGTCCTGATACCTATATTCCCTTTGACGCACAAAGCTTTTTCATTTTGATGAAATTCCAATTGATCTATTTTTTTCCCCTTTTGTTTCTGGTGCTTTTGATGTCATATTTAAGAAGCTCCTGACAGGTCCCAGGTTTGGTGTCTGTAGCTTTGAAAGATTCTCAGCTGATTCTGATATTTGAGAGCTACCAGCTGAGAGCCTAAACCCTCAGGTAAATGAGGAAGGCCCAGCCCCCCTGGCCTCCTGGCCCTCTTGGCAGCGTGGGGACGGCCATGCTGGGGGAGCAGAAGGGGTGGGCCAGGGTCTGGGCAGAGCCCACGCTGCAGACAGGACTGCGGCCAGCCACGGAGCACTGTACCAAGGACTCCCGTGGCACAGGACCAGGCAGATAAGCACTGCGGGCAATCGCGTTACGGAGCCGAGGCGACCCCAGCTGAGCCGCTAAGTCACCTGCCCACATTTAACCCAGTGGGCAGAGCTGGGACTCATCCCCGCTGTCTACCCTCGGGGCTCTCAGGGCGCGGCCCTCAGAGCTGCAGCAGGGGCATGCCTGGGACCTTCCGTCTCCTATAAAATCTGCTGAAACAGAAGCTCCGGGGGACCTGGCCATCTGGGCGGGGACAAGCCCTCCCGGCATTTCTGGTGCAAGCCCAAGTTTGAGGCCCCTGCTCTAGACTGAAGAGACCCTCTGCTTCCCTGCTGTCCTCTGACGGAAGGGCTTTAGCCTGCACCCCACGAAGAAGTCTTTTCTCTCCGAGACCTTGAGACTTCACAACCAATGGGTCAGCCCCGTTCAGAACCGACCCCTGGCTCCAACATGGACAACCTCACCCACCTGCCACCTCCCACCTCCCGCAAGCCTGCTACCGTGCGCCCCCCTCAGGCTGAGCCAGGCACTGGGTGCAGGAAGGGGGAGACCTCACAGCCCATGGCTCTTGTGGGCTGAACCTGGCGCTCCCCTGCCTGAGACAAGGCTCAGCGCCCCACCGAGAGGCTACTGAAGGCCCTTCCAGACCCGACCCCTCCGTGCCCTCCTGCCCTTGGGATCACCTGAGGAGACTTGATGAGCTACCAGAGTGTGACCGGTCACACTCTCGGCTGGCGACGATGGCTTTCCATGTTTTCCCGCTGAGCTCGCTCTGGGTGACGCCCTGACGGAAGTATATGGCCCGGTCCTCACAGCCAATGCCCCACACCTGGCGGAGAGAGGCGCTGCTGGATGGGAGGCCAGCCCAGACCCTTCCTGGGTATGGGGGGAGGGAAGGAGTACGAGAGAGCACCCCAAGGCTGGAGGACATGTCTGCAAATGCAGGCAGGAGACCCCCGACCCATATGCACGGTCGGGTGTGCACGTGCACGAGTGCACGAGCCGGGAAGGATGACGGGGCGGATGTTGGGTGGGTGCACAAGTCAGACACAGGGAGCAGAGCCCAGAGAAGACCGGGGAGGACACAGCACCAAGCTCGGGAGAAGCAGGGACCCTGGCCTGGCTCCCCAGCCTCAGGCTGACTCTGGGCTTTGGGGCGACAGAGTCCAGAGAAGGCGGTGGTGCCACCAGGCACTGTGCCGGCACACAGTGTCCACCCAGGTCTCTAGCTTCCGAGTTGCCTCTGGTGGGAGGAAGGCTGTTCCCCAAGTGCACCCAGAGAAGGCTCTGGGTCTTTTCAAAGACGCAAAATAGGGGCCCCTGGGTGGCCCAATTGGTTAAGTGTCCGACTCTTGATTTCAGCTCAGGTCATGATCTCACAGTTTCTTGAGTTCAAGCCCCGCGTCAGGCTCTGTGCTGACAGTGTGGAACCTGCTTGGAATTCTCTCTCTCTCTCTGCCCTGCACCAGCTCAGGCTGTCTCTTTCAAAATAAGTAAACTTAAAAAGAAATTAAAGATGCAAAATAACCTCCTTGATTCTGATCTCTTTTTCAGTGAGAAAGGGGGCCAGGCAGCCACCCTCCTCCTCCCTGCCGGCAGGCACTGATGAAGGAAGGCCTGCCTGAGCGGGTGGACGCCCCGGGGAACAGCCCGCTTTGGGCTCTGGCCTGCGGGGGTGCCTACAGGGCTGCACCTGCCCAGGGTGGTCCCAGGGGGCCCTGCTGGGAGGGCAGTGGTGTCACCAGGCTGGCCTCCATCCTCAGCCCTGGTGGGCACCAGCTAGCGCCTGTCTCGCCCCTGGCCACCGTGTGCCTGGCTGACTAGAGTGGGTGGGGGGACAGAGAGGTGGCACAGGGGAGGTCAGCAGCCCCTGTCCTGGGAAGAGCTTCTAGGGCACCATGTTGGGACACAGGGAGTCTGAAAAGCAGCCAAGCCTCATTATCTACAAGGAGATCACACTATACGGGCAATGTTTTCAAGATGCGCATCTATCAAGTTGGGAAGATCACTTGCATTTTTCACTCACTGAGCAGATTTTGCCCAAGTACTTCTTGACAAAACTCCTCGAGTCTCCAGGATGTGCTCCCCATGACTGCTCTGGGGATCCTTACGGGAGGGACCTGGGATGAGTGGGGGCTCTGGGACCCAGGTGGAGCCCCTGCAAGTGGGAAGCCTAAGGAGGTGCTGGCACCCCTCCCCCCACCCATGATGGAAGGGGCGGCAGGAAGCATCAGGAGCCCCCACTCTGAGACCCCTGCTGTGTACGAACTGCTGACCCCGGCTGTCGGGACCCACAGCTCAGCGTCACATGCACACCTGGTCATTTAGCCCCACGTTCACCATCGTCATTTCTCCAACCATCTCGATCCAGCTGGTGCCACAGGGGTTGTGCGAGTTGATGCCTCTTCGGAACCACACCTGGGAAAGTGAGAACCAAACACACCCCCTTGGAAGGCCACTGAAAGCGATCATTTTTTAAAGGTTCTGGAAGGACAAACAAATAATTTGGTCCTCTGGTCTCTGGTCCGTGGCCACAAATGAGCACAGCACATCCCTGAGAGGAAACGTCATCTCTGTTCCTCTTCCCCAAACTCCCTGCCGTACCTCCCGCTGGGCCTGGCACTGTCCCCCAGGGCTGAGGGTCACCTGCCCCCTGCCACACCTATCCTAGGGGCTTCCTATCTGTTCCCTGGCAGCAGGCATTGCCCCTCTGGGAGACAAGGCTGCCTGAATCTTTCTAGAACCTTCTACCAGTTCAGCACCTGTTGGTACCAGGCAGTAGCAGCAGGTGTCGGCTGTTGCGCTGTGCACAGAGCCGGGGGGGTAGGACTTCTCCTGGGTGGTGTCTCATGGGGGGTGGGCACGCACCGCATCTCGAAAGCAGACACTGGTCTGTGAGCCTGACTAGAGACATCTCACCCACGTGGACCTCTGTGCAATCCTCACGCCTGATGCTCGGAAAATGCCATTTTTCTGGTAAAGTTTGTCCCTATGTGAGATAACGGCCTTAATGATGTTATTTAGGAAAACCATTTTTTCTAAACTTATTAGATAAATAATATGTTTTGGGTCTACTCTTGGTGCTTTATGAAATAGTCCCTTTAAGCCTAACTTTTTTCAGGGCTCTTGGCTGGCTCAGTTGGAAGGGCATACATAAGACTCTTGATCTTCAGGTCATGAGTTCGAGCCCCACACTGCATATATAGGTTACTAAAAAAATAAATTAAATAAATAAACTTAAAAAAAAAAAAACACCTAATTTTTTTCACTTTAACTTAGAAAAATACACATAATCCCACCAAACTTCCCTCAGGCCCACCTACGGCCCCGTGGCTCACCTGGCAGTCACGCTCAGGCCGCCCACCTCGGGCCCTGGTGTGCTCTCCAGGACTGTCCTTACCTACTCTGGATGGCCATCTGAGCAAGACCCCTCAGCTCTGAGACCCTCCGAGAGGAACACGCATTATTAGTACTTACGTTTAATTGCACGATTCCTGAGATGGGATGGGGGGAGGTGACTGGTTAAATGAGAAACCCTAAAATCGCTTTTATAAGGATTTCTAGGGGCGCCTGCATGGCTCAGTTGGTTAAGCGTCCGACTTCGGCTCAGGTCATGATCACACGGTTCATGGGTTCGAGCCCCATGTCAGGCTCTGTGCTGACAGCTAGCTCAGCCTGGAGCCTGTTTCAGATTCTGTATCTTCTTGTCTCTCTGACCCTCCCCTGCTCACGCTGTCTCTCTCTCTTTCTCTCTCTCTCAGAAATAAGTAAAACATTAAAAAAAATTTTTTTTTAATTTCTAGAATGTCTAAAATGTCTCTTTGACCCAAAGGAAGTCTGCACAAATATTTCTCTGAAGACTGAGCAAACTGCCGATATAAATAAAATTTCTGGCTCATTTAATTCACCGTTCTCAGAAGGGCTCAGTAGGTTGTGGTGTCTGGGAAGTGGATGTTCTGGGTGGCCTGTGCTTTCTCAGGCAGGGACAGCCTGAGGTGCAGGGCCCTTCTGCATGGACACACACTCGGACGTGTGGACCGTGCTATGGGATACCTGTGGGGCTGGAAACACCATGGACGCAACCTGAAATCTGCTCATTTTACTGGACTTGTCTCTGATGATTTAAAAATGCCGAGCACTGGAGAGGATCAAAAGGATTCAAATAGCAGAGGGTTTCAGAAAATTGGCACCTACGTGAAATGCTATGGCGTGCTGAGTGATGAATATAGCTGTTCTGTACCCGGTATGGGGGCGTGGGCATATCGTGGCGATCACCCACGCCTTCAACCCCAGAAAATGCACGGTGCTTGGCTGGATTTGTTCTAAAGGGTTTAGGCCACACTAGTGAGAACAAATAACCACACAGCGCTCAACGTTAGGTGAGCCCTCGGTTCAATTCCCATATGGGCCAGGGATGCCTTTAAAAATGAAGGAAGAAAGAAAAGAAAGAAATTAAACGGAGCCCTCGGCCCCAGCCCCCAGAGACCCTGTCTTACTTTCCGGTCCTTGGTGACGGCCCAGACCACGCCGACTCCCACGGAGACGTGCATGATCCCATTTTCAGACGTGGGAGGCTCCACAATGGACCAGGAACTCCCTACCCGGCCCCAGAAGAAAGAGCAGGCGGCCCTCATCAGTGAGAGCACTGGGGGGAAGACAGGCGTCCCTCTGCCTCTCCCTGTATGGGGCGTAGGGCTGCCTACCTTTGGGATTGTTCCTGTTGATTCCTTCTCGGACCAAGGCCTGCCCCTCCCAGAGCGTGGCCCACAGGAGGTCATGGGGCCCACAGCTGATCTGCACCACCTCTCCTGGGGTGTCCATGAGTGACCACGATGAGCCTTCAGGGTTGGGGTGGCTGATGTCCTCTCTGTACCACACCTAGTGGTGGAGAAACCCACAGCAGGGTCAGGTGGGGCCCGGCTCAGGCTCCGGGTCAGGCTCACAGTCCAAGACTGATTCCGCTTGCATTAGCACACGCACAGGCAAGGCGGTGGTGGTGGGGGGGGGGGGTTGTCTTTGGGAGCCAGGGGGCCCTGACTGTCCAGACTCGCTCTCCCTGGCCCCGTGCCTTAGGGATCCTCATGTCAGATAAGATGCCCCCCCAACCCCTGCTAAAAATGCCACCCTGGATTCCAGCCCTCCTGGCTTTGGATCATCTGCTTTTGAGAACCTCTCCCATTCACCTAGGGTCCCAGGGAGACCTCTGGCCCCACCTGGGTGTCCTGTGCCCCCTAGTGGCGATGCACTCTCAGTACACTGTCTCTAGGGGAAGGGGGGGGTCCCTGGGGGTTAAACGGGAAACTCCCTAAATCCCTTTCATAGGAATGTGTAAAACACCCACTTCTTTTTTTCCTTTAACCTGAAAACAATGAGTGTAATAAAATCTTTAAGACTGAGTCACCCGCTCATTTTGTCCAAACCATTTGGCTCATTTCATCATTTCATCTGGAAGGGGCTTCACATTGCTGCATGGTCCAGGAGGGATGGGGACCCCCTCCCAGGCTGTCTTCACACTGGGGACCACAGCCTCCCAACCCTTAGACCTCTCCCTACGGCCCCACCTGGGTAGCCTCTGTTCTGATACCTGCTGGTTTGGGGGCCCCTCAGTCTCTCTAGCTCCTCCTGGAGCCCAGGGTCCTATGCATACTTTTATGGCTCACTTGAGTGGGGCAGGGCTGTGGCTGACAGCCAGCACGCAGTGACCACGAACACTGCTCTCATGCCCCTGTTCTCCCCTCTCTCTGCATCCAGGTGGGCATGGCCCCTCAACGGGGGCTCTGTCCCAGCCAGCTCCATACCATCCTTCAGTATCGCTCAGGAAACAAACAACTGTGGGCTGACTGATGCCCAGGCCAAACAGCAGTCCAGAGGTAAGTAAGCCTTGTAAAAACCTACTGTGACCATTCCAAGACCAACCTGAAAATCTTGGTGCATTTATGATAAAGGGTACTGAATAGACAAAGTCTGCTCTGAAACTCAAAGCATTAAGTCACCTGCATGAAGGACTACCTATGTCACTACTGCCATCAGGGGCTGGCTTCACTCCTTAGTTCATAAACTTCCTGAGAGAAGAATCACCTCTTCTCTCTAAATATCCAACCACCTACCCACCGACCTCCCCATCTCCTTATCATCTATCTGTCTACCCACCCACTGACCATCCATCCACCTACCCACTCACCTACCCATTATCCATCCATCTACCCACTCACCAATCTATGTACCCACACACTCACCCATCCATCCATCTACCCATCCACCCACCTACCCCTCACCCATCTATCCATTCACCTCTGTATATAACCACCTATCTCCCCTGCCCCTCTCCATCCACAATATTGTTGGAGACTGCTGGGTGAGAACCACCCGAAGGGAACTGGCAGGGAGTTCAGAATCTGAGGAGATAATATTGATGACATCTGAGCTCAGGGTGGGCACTGATTAATGCTCTGGGGGCTCAGTGAAGGCACAGGCCAGGACCAGGCACAGGGTGGGAGGTCAGAAGCTTCTGGGGGGAGTAGGACCCGGTAGGTCCACAGAACCACAGGATTCACAGGAGGGGTTACTGTGGGGATCCTAGTAACGTGGCGCCTCGCCTGCTCAGGGCAGTCCCAGCTGTAGAGGCAGGAGGCAAGGAGGGGAGAAGGGCTCGGGGGAGTCCCTGCCCCTAGCTTCCACCTCTGGGAGGACCCTGGAAGGCCAGTTTCTCTCCTGCATGCTCTCACCTGCGGGTGGCCTCCCCAAGCCCCCTCCCATCCTAGGACACAGGGGGACACAGGCCTTACCTTTCCCTGCAGAGACACTGCCCATACGGACAGGCGGCCCACAGGCTCATCTGTGATTTCCCACCCTCCCACAGAGAGGTCATTGAATGGGTCGGGCAGTTGCTCCGGGTCATCCTTCGAAGGGATCTGAAACAAGGAGGCATGTGGCAGTCAGTCACTACCTGTGGGCATTTGGGCCAGGAGGTGGCAGTGTTCCCCTCCTGGTGAACGCCTGAGTGCCAGGCCCCTCCAACACTCCCCTTTCCCCTCCCCTAGCACGCAGCCCTCTGTTCAGCTCGGCCCACCCATGACTGCCTAACTCTACAGAGAAGCCAGGTACAGGACAGAGAGCTCCCTGCCCTGGCTCCCCTCAGCGCTGTCCTCCTTCTGCTGGCCACTAGGCCTGGGGCTGCCACCCCCAGGGGCTCACTGCTGCTCCAGTGTGGACGGCAGATGTACAAGCAAGGTCTCGGCTCTGTGCTTTACAGTGACTGGACGGCTGTGACCCTGTCCCCTCACCTAGAAGGGGGCTGATTGCAGAACCTGGCCCTTGGTGTAATCTGTTACCTTGCTCTCTGGGGGGCTGCTCCCAGCACAAGGGGCTGGCAGGCTGGGCTAGTGGCCCCACCTCACAGCAGGATCCCTCCAGAAAGGTCTGGAGAAGGCCCAAGGCCTTGCTCTCATTCAAGGCCACAGAGGACCCCAATCCAGACTTCACATACCTAAGTTGGGGGGTGTCTTGGGGTCACGGGAACAACCCAGGAGCCAGAGTAGATCCTGGGGGGTTGGGGGAGGAGGAAGGGCACAGACTGAACCTCAGTCTGGGGCAGGACAGCCTGGAGACCAGGGTCAGGTCAAGTTCTGTGCTGTCCCGGGCCAATCTAGGCCAGCTTCCTGTATGGCCAGCTCCCAGCCAAAGGAGCACACAGCCCCACAGTGTTCAAAGGCCAGGTCCCAAAGTGGGCATGGTATCCCCCCTGCACAGAGGTGGGCTGGGCGGGGATGAGGATCCCATGGGACCCTCCCAACAGCGGGACTGGTGTCCGGGCCCTGCCCCACCACCCCAGGGCACACTCAGGCATCTACCTTGGCCCAGGTGTCCTGGGACTTGTATCTCCTGTACCGGATCCACCGGCGCCGCCGCACGCAGGAATTCCACTTCTTGTCTCTCGTGTAGGTGGCGGGGAAGTCGATGGCATATGTCCACCCCTGAAATACCAAGCAGGGGGGGCTCTGTCAGGCTCGTGGGGAAGGAAGGAAAGAACTGGGGACGGGGGAGGGGGGAAGGGGACAGTGGTAGGACCCTGAGCACCCATCCCCCAGCAGGAAGCGGGACCATGCAGGGCACCGGCTAAGGGTGGATGTGGGGGCATCGGGGGCAGCACCGCGGACAGCTCCAGGGGGGCAGGGGTCCTTCCCCACCAGGGGGCCACGGTGGGAACGGAATTCACCTACCCCTTTCTCGGTGGGTTCCCCTCCAAAATTCTCGTCCACGTACCAGTCCGACTCCCACGCCCAGTGCGGTGAGGGCAGCGCCACCCCGTCCAGTGGCCGGTGCTGGAGCCCACTCACATCACTCCACTGCCAGCGGTCGCTGGGCAGGAGCTTCTCACAGAAGCCGCCCACAGGGTTCCAGCGCTGAGGGCCAGGAAGCAGACACAAGACCTTAGGTCTGCTGCTGGCCTGGGGTGGCGGGGACGTCTCCAGTGTGAGTGGGACCCCGCCACTAGGGCCCCCTTGCTGAGATTTCTGAGATGAGAAGTGAGCAGGGGTCTGCCTGGAACTCAGGGATCAGAGCCTCCCATGGCCAGCACGTCAGGAAGGCCCCAAAGGGCAGAGAACCTGCCACAGGATGCAGGGCCCTGGGGGGCAGACGGTAGGGGTCATGGCCCTGTCCTGGGCTCCTGGAACCACCCGGAGCCCCCCTTGTGCAGACCTGGCCAGCCTGCTTTTATAAGTACACAATAGGGGCTCTCGCCCCAAAAGCCCTGGATGCTGGACAACTCGGACCTTCAGCAGAATGAAGGAAGCAAACATGGGGCTTGGCCGTGAGTGTAGGGCGGGGCGATCTCCTTCCTCGCAAACCAGCCGCCCAAACCCACACGACTCCACCTGGTTCTCGTAGACCTCCTCCCGGCGGCGGATGGGGACGTCGCTGGAGCACACGTACACGTAGACCTGGTTGTCACAGGCGATGCCCCAGCAGCACTGCGTGGTCGCGCTGACCCGCTTGAATTCCAGCTGGCTGTCCCTGCAGAGCTCCCAGTGCTGCCCCGCCGTGGAGAGCGTGTGTACCTTCCCGAAGAGATCCACCGCCCACAGCACAGAGTTGGGCATGGTAGCAGCACCCGAGGGAGAACTGGCGGCAGGAAGCCAAGGTCAGTGTCTGCGGCCAGTCCTGGCTTCCAGTCTTGGGTCCTTCTTCTTCTTATTTTTTTTTTTAATGCTTATTTATTTAGAGGAGTGGGGGAGAGAATCCGAAGCAGGCTCCACGCTGTCAGCACAGAGCCTGAAGCGGGGCCCAAACTCGTTAACTGTGAGATCGTGACCTGAGCCGAAATCAAGAGTCAGACACTTAACTGACTGAGCCACCCAGGGGCCCCCAGGGCCCTTATTCGTGGTTTGTTCTTTCCTTCCAATTATGGGGATTACTTTCAAACATATACAAAATGTACAGGGAAAAAACATAACATTTAAATTGTCTATCTCCCCAAATTTAATGAGTATTATTATTTGCTCATATTCCCTCCACACCTTTCTTATCAAAAGAATAAATGAAGGTGCGCCTGGGTGGCCCAGTTGGTTAAGCATCCGACTTTGGCTCAGATCACAATCTTGGGGTACGTAGGTTCGAGACCCATGTCAGGCTCTATGCTGACAGTCGGCACCTGGAGCCTGCTTCGGATCCTATGTCTCCCTCTCTCTCCCTACCTCTCCCCCACTTGTGCTCTCTTTCTCTCAAAAATAAACATTTAATAATAATAATAATAATAATAATAATAAAAAGAATAAGTGAAAAGTTATGGATTTAGTTCAGTCTTGCGCCCGTGGCCTCTGCCCACAGTGGGCAGGTCGCTCGTTTATGCTGATCCCACAGTGACAATCCTATTATAGGGGTGGTGAATGCATCCCCACAGCCAGAGCTGGGCCTGGTCCCGCAAGAGCCCCGCGGCTGTGTGGTAGGGATGTGAGGGTCCTGTCTACGGCCTCCTTGGGTGACCGCCCCCCTCTCCTCCCTGATCCCTCTCCATCTGCCATCTTCCACTCCTGCCGCCATTTTCTGTCCTCTTCCTTTCTGCTCCATAGGCGGTGGGCAAGGTGACTGGTAAGCTCTGTGGCCACCCCCACACCTCCAGGGCTGACTGTGCTGGTGCTCCCGGGGCCTAACTCCTGGAGCCTGGCTTCTGGTAGGGAAAGCCTCTGACCAGGGCAGGGCCACTAGGTCCGGGATGACAGCAGCCTGGGGAGTGGCAGTGAGAAGCTCCACCTGACATCACCCCAGGGCCAGGAAGGAGGGAAGAGCTGCTAGAAGAACAGCATCCCATCCTCACACGCCTGGAGGCTGCTAGGCTAGGCTGTTCCGCTCCTGCGGGCAAACCAGAGGCTGTGGGCAGGACTACACAGATGTGAAGTGTCTGAGAACAAGAGATTCTGCTATAGGCAAACAGGCTCTTCAGGAACAGAGCGTGTCTTATAAACACCAAGAAGAAAGAGTGCAGGCTGAGAAGGAAGTAACCAAAGGATGAGGAGGAAGGGAAGCAGAAGGAATAGGAGGGGCGCCTGGGTGGCTCAGTCGGTTAAGCGTCAGACTTCGGCTCAGGTCATGATCTCACGGTCTGTGAGTTTGAGCCCTGTGTTGGGCTGTGTGCTGACACCTCAGAGCCTGGAGCCTGCTTTAGATACTTTATCTCCTTCTCTCTCTGCTCTCCTACTCCTCTCAAAAATAAACAAACATTTTAAAAAAATTTTTTAAAGAAGAAACAGGAGCCAAGCTTTAGGAAACATCCCATAATCTCGACCTCTCCACCTGGGCACCAAGGCTCAGTCAAATGTATGAAAGTCACAACACCAGCCCTCGGGAGCCATTTGAAAACTGGTATCTGTATCCAGGTAGAAGAGCTGGAAGACACCCCCTTTTGATCCTGGCTGGCCCAGGGGTCCACTATCTAGCCTCCGGCATCTATGCTGTGACTAAGCATGCCCAGAGCCACTCTGGACCCGCACTGTTGGAACCTGGGTCCTGGGTCCATCACTTTCTGGCACCACCCAGAGCTGACTAACTTCTCTACGCCTCAGTTTCTTAATCTGTAAAGGGCGGAAGGGAACACCAACCTACTCAGGAAGTCGTCGTAAGCGTTAAGTGAAATCACACAAGTGTAAAGCCTATAACAGATTGCGCTTGGTACTCAGCAAGAATTCAATGAGCATTATCAGTATTGTTTCACTACCTGGCATTTGTGACCACAAACTACCACTTATCTTCCATTTTGTAGAAAACAAAAAAAATCAAAGCCCTTTCTCTTCAACCTGAGTCTTTAGTCTTTCCATTTCCTTCACACTTAACAGTGCTCTGCACATAGTGGGTGTTCAACTAAAGTTTATGGATAATCACAGCCACCTACATCGACTATACTGCCATCTCTCTCTGCTGAGATGGAAATACTACTGCAGGAAAGCCAAATGCTATCAATTAAACTTAAGGTTTAATTTTTTAAAATTTATTTCTGGGAGAGAGAGTGCGCGTGAGCAGGGGAGGGTCACAAAGAGAGAGAGATACAGAATCTGAAGACAGCCTCCAGACTCTGAGCTGGCTGTCAGCACAGAGCCCGACACGGGGCTCGAACCCATAAACTGTGAGATCATGACCCAGCCGAAGTCAGACACTTAAACGGCTGAGCCACCCAGGCGCCCCAAAACTTAAGGTTTAAAGTAAGGTCGTAATAGGTGGAAAGGTTTGTGATAAAACAAGTAGGGTAAGTGATCAATAGAATGCAGAGGGTGGGTATAGTGGTGTCTACTGTATAATTCTTTAAATTAGCTGTGTGCCTAAATATCCTCATCATAAATTATTGGGCAGAAAAGTAAGAATTTTGGAGGTGAAGGGAATTTGGCTCCTTTGATGTCAACTTAATATAAAGCCACTCTTCCACGCTGTCTCTCAGCTCACAGTTCACTGTATAAGGAACCACTGGAGTCAGGCTCTCTGTGGGTTGAGCTCAATGAATAGTGACTTTGACTTGTATCTGATACACTTCCCTTCAGAGAAATGACTAAGCAGTAATTTCCATACAGACATAATTGAGCCTTCTGGGCAGCTAACAAAAGCCTCTGCTGCAGAGAAAGGACAGGAATGGCGGTAATGTTTGTAATACACACACGCACTTCAGAGTGCACACCCAGGCACCATCGCTTGCCAGCTAAAGACGACAGGGGTGAACATCCTTGGCCAGCCTCACCCCCTTTCTCCTCTTGCCAGGACGCTACCCCAACTGCTCATATGCCACTTCCTGGCTGTGAGGTGACCTGGTAACCAGCCCAGGGATACTGGGTCACTGGGTTAGAGGGCTCTTGAAAGAAAAGGGAGATTTGAGCCTTAAGTCCCATGATTCTGGGATCTTGGGATTCCTTTGTTTTGTAGGGTTAGAGAGAACACTATACAGGAATCCAAGAAAGCAACTTCGGTTTCACCAAGAACTTGGGCACAGTTAATTCCAGTTGGACCTTCAGTCATTCCACTAAGAAGACCTGTTGACCACCCTCAGAGCCATCTGCCTTTCTGCACAGGTTTATTAATAGATCCCTTTGGAGGCCAAAAGGTCCCCAAGGGAAGGTGGGGGTTGGGGGAGTAGGGCCAGGGTATGGTAGAGGAAGGGACACAAAGGACCAAGAAAGCTCCTGAAGCATCTATTTCCCTGAGTCTGCCTTAGGATTCCTTCCTGAAAGGTTTCCTGTTGGTTTTTCTATTACATCCTGTCACTCCCGCCCTCTGTACAAACAGAGGGAGCCATGGCTATTGAAGTTGCTTACTGCCAGTCACTTTTGGAGGCTGCTGGAAAGCGACATAGGGTCCAAAGACGCGGGAGAAAATAGCAGACATGCACGAAGTTAAGTCCTTCCTGAATCAGGGTCCACCGGTCGCACTGGCCAGGAGATGACCTGAGCCTGCAGTTTGGGGATGAACCGCACCCCCATTCCACCCCCCGATCATCACAGGCAGGTCGGCCTCGTTTCATTCCGGTTGCATGCACTTGGGCGACAGGTGGGCCCCCTGCCCAGCCGCCAGTAGCACAGTCGGTGCGCCCGGCCCTCACCATCTGCCCTTGCTAATCCCACGACAAGCAGATTTGCTCCTACCGCTGCCTAGAGGAGGGACAGACGGGTTCCTAGCATCTCAATCCCCTAAACCCGCAGGCTCCAGCAATCAATCCAGCGCAGAGGCTGGGGTGGGGGCGTCTCTGGGCGTTCCGGGGAATGGCAACGGCGCCCCGCACAGCGTGCAGGAAAGCGCACCTGCAAAGCCTCTCCTACCCCTCGGGTGTCCGGGGCAAACGCAGCCCCGGGAGGAGGAGGCGCCGCTGCCCTCCGCGGCCCCAACTCGTCCGGAGAGGCCGGGGCGCCCATCCCACCGACCCGACCCGCCGCCGCACTCACCCGGGCTGGCGCCCAGCGGGCGGGGTCGCGGCGATCACTCCTCCGCTGCGGAGCTAGCGGGCCGGCCCTGCCCCGGCGGCCGGGAGAGCGGGCGGGCAGGAAGAGGCAGTCAGGCCGGCGCCCATTGGCCGGCCTCGCCGTGACGCAAGGCCGGGCGCGCGCGATTGGTTGCGGCGCACCGCGTCACAGGCCGGCCTGGTGGTCGCGCGCCCACCCACTTCCGGGATCGCGGAGGAGTAGGTGAGGCGGCAGTCTGGTGCGGCAGGGTTTCTGCGCGCTCCGAGGAGTGAACCTCGCAGTCGCCTCCAGGATCCCCCCCTGCTGCTCCCCGAGACCCTTGGCACTCCCCAGGACCCTCCCCCTCGCTCTTTAGAACCCAGCCCGTCGTACCTCAGGCTCCGGCCCGCCGCCCCTGAGGACCCGCCGTTCGTCCCCCAGGACCCGCCTGACGCCCTCCAGGACCCGGCCCATCGCGTTTTAGGACCCGGCCGGTGGTACCTCAGGCTCCGGCCTGCCGCCCCCCAGGACCGGCCCGCCAGCCGCGCGTTCTCAGGACGTCAGGCAAGGAGGGGGCGGTCAGAAGGGACCCTGGGACGGCGGCGGGGGGCAGGGGGAGGGGGCGCGGCGGCATTGTTGTGACCCGAGGCGGCCGGGGAGCCGCGTGCCCGTCTGCGCCTGCAGCGTGGAGACAGATGTCTAGGTGAAACGTCCCCTTGAGCACACAAACCTACAACTCGAACCTCCCCGAGAGAGGTCCTCCAAACCGGGATTTTGTGAGTCCGTGGGGTGGTCCCGGTAACAAGCCGCTGCTTTGCTCAGGCTCTGCTGTGGCCAATAACAGAAAACCTGACCTAGTAGTGGCTCCGTTGTTGAGCGCGCGCTGGGCGCCGGGCGCTCATCTGAGCCGCTCAGCACTCGGAGAGGTATCTCTGGCCATTAGGACAGAGATGAAAAACAAAACAGAAAACAAAAAAAGGAGCCGTGATTGATGAAAGGCTAGGCACAGCGGGACATAACAGGCTGACACTGGGTCCCTTGGCCCTAGTTTCCCTCCCCCTCTGGCACCTGCTCCTTTCCGAGGATGCAAACTAGCTTTTCTCCTGCCGGTGATGTCTGGGGAAGCCCACGGCTGCCAACTCTACAGGGAGAAAAGTCAGAGGCTGGTGTGTAACCCTCACCCTCAGTCCGGAGATGGGCGTTATTATGGACCTTGTGCTCTTGTCCCCGTAAAATTCAGACCTTGAGGCCTTAATCCCCAGTGGGATGGTATTTGGGGATGGGGCCTTTGCGGGTGGCATTGGGCCCAGAGGGTGGACCTCTCCTGAAGAAGGCAGTGCCCTTAGAAGGAGACACACAGAAGAGTTCAGGCCCCCTCCCCTTGTGAGGACACTGTGAGAGGGTGGCTGTCTGCAGTCCAGGAAGCAGGCTGTCACCAGACACCAGATGTGCTGCTGCCTTCATCTTGGACTTGCAGCTCCCAGGACTGTGAGAAAGAAGTGTTTGCTGCTTAAGTCCCCCAGTGTGTGGGGTTTGTTTGATGGCAGCCCCAGCGGGAGGCCTGTGAGACACGAGGTGCAGGGTGGGGGTTCCAGAAAGGAGAATTAGGTACTATTAGCAGGAGGATGAGCGGCTGCTAGACAGCCAAAAACGGCAGTCCAGATGCAGGGAGACCTGTATTCTCTTCTGTCTGTGACATTTTGGAGCCATTTTTCCTATGTGGCCTCAGTTTCCACAGTGAGAGACATTGCGTTAAGAGCACCTTCCAGAGCTCCTGTGCTATGGCAGGGCTCAGTACCAATTTGCCTGAGTCAGGGTCTGACACCGCGGACCTTCTGGTGACCTATACGGGCCCCTCCCCTTGCGGAGCTGACTGTCTTCCTTTATCGCAGGGGGTCTGCATTTATCTGCCCTCTCCACAACTGCTAACCCTGGTTCCCGCACATCTGCTTGTTTTAACCTTCATTTCCTGTTTCTTCTCTATCCTAACCTTGCCCTTTCTCTCCCGTATCCCAAATCCTGGCTCCATCACTTACCGTAGGAGTCACTGGACCTCTGAGCCTGTGTCCTCATCTGTAAAATGGGAGTAACAGCACCTGTATGGGCTGGAGGGGGGATGAAGTGAGAAGGTGCCTGTAAAGTGCTCACAGTGGGGCCTGGCACCCAGCAAGCACCCACATATTACTGTACTATTGTTGTAGTTCGTGAGTTTGGGCCTGAGGCACTTGGCCATTGGCATCATATCTTACGTTTTAGTGAGAGTTCCAGAAACACTTTACAAACAACACTGGGCTCAGCAGCATCCCAGGTGATCGATAGAGGGCTGCTTTCAGGATGAGGACATTACTGTGCCTATCTCTGATATTTGGGACACCGTGATATGTTTGAGGGAGGGACTTTCTTACTCATATTAGAGTTTCCAGGGCTTAGTGATTGCCTAACACATAATAGGTATTCAGTTTTTATTAAAGAAATGACTATCGCTCCCCCAACCCCCCAGATAATGGGTAAGTCATGCGTTGAAAAACATTGGAAGAGCCTGAGCAAACAGGGCAGAGATTAGCTAGAACTGGCCCACAGACGTCGCTTCCTCAATCCATTTCACCCCCCACCTGCACCAGTGAGGTCTGTGCAGGGCTGCCTTGACCCTTAACAGGGCTTCCAGAAAGCTCCCCATGTGTTGAGTGGAGATGGTCAGGTTGTTCCTAGGATCTTTCTGATAGCATACCTTTTTGCTAATTACTCTTTGCTTTTCCTTTCTCTGTGGAAACTCATTTGCTGGGAGTAAGACCTTAATCACGAGTGATTCATGGTACTTAAATTCTGCTTATTGCCATCCCTCCCTTTGTAAAGCCAAGGAGTCAAATGTCTGGCACTGAGCCCGGTATTCATAAGGCAGGACCCTGGGCAGCCTTCTCCCTGCTCAGCCAGTCATGTCCCCCCCACCCGCTCTAGGAATGACCCACTCTGGACACAGCTCTTTCTTTGTATCTGCTAATTTGATTAATTTCAACACTTTCACTTTTCCTTGTTATACTTATGATGCTAGAGGAAGTCGTTAAACATGTGGTGTTCCCCCCAGGTCTGGTGAGGAAAACTTGCAGAAACCATCGGTAGAAAAGGGCATGTCCTGATTCACATATTTAAGTACGGGCAACAGTGCCTTCAAGTGAAGAAGTCAGGTTTTTGTTTCTAAGAGGAATCCCCCAGCATCTCTAAAATCTAAAACAAAGCAAACAGTGAGCTGCCCCTGGAAGCCAGTGTTAGTCACTGTCTCAATTGTCTGATTTCTGCCTGGTTATACAAACTCTCGCAGACACGGCCAAGTCAAGCGCCCATTCACGACCGTCTTCAGAGTGCTTACTGTGTGTTAGGTTAGTGCCAGCACTCTTGGGGATCCAAATTGGCCAGGAAATCTTTCCCCCGGAACTGAAAAGGTCCAGTGGGGGAGAGAGAACTACATTAGAAGGCAGGAAAGACTATAAGCCATTGGGGTGTTTTTGAATTGTGTATATGAAGGCAGTTAATTAAAGAGAAGGTCAGTGGTAAAGTACAAGGGTCAGGAGTAGACAGAGAAAACCCAGGTTCATTTGCTTAAGATTAACTGCTACAGGAAGCAAAATAAGGCTTGCGCTCATAGCTTTAATACCAGAAGGCATACGGCTCTCCGCATTTATTTCATGGTCCAGAAACCTCTCATGAAGGACTTACTTGGCATCCTTTATGCTTCACTCTGTTCTAGCCACACGATGGCTACTGCTGACAGTAGTTTAAGAACTTTTCTCCTTTTTTGAGATTTTTATTTTTAAGTAGTCTCTATACCCAATGTGGGTCTCAAACTCACAACCTCAAGATCAAGAGCCACATGCTGTTCCATCTGAGCCAGCCAAGTGCCCCAGGAACTTCTAATGGCAGTAAAGTCACACAGAATGTTCAAAACAAACTGTAATCTGTGATACACTTGTACATAAGAGAAACCTACTGTATTTTTGATTCCAGAAATAAAATGTGTCAAATAAGCCACTTGTACCTAAAGTACCTTTCATTGTGTTTTACAATCATTAACACAAACAGCATTTATTATTAATCTTCCCAGGAGTGATGTTTCCTATCACCCATCAGCTCTCTTTCCAGCACAGAAGTGGAATCCGCTGACAGCTGCCACAGGTGGGGTGTGCCCTGGGTAGGGACTGACTGAGCACTTCCCAGCCTCAGCTCTGCCCAGCTCACCACGGCTGTCCCAGGCGGGCAGTGCCCAAGGACGGGGGCCACAGGCCACTAGGCGTGAAAGCCAGACCCAGACCCACTCTTCTGAGGCATTCACGCATGCTTCTCTGTACCTCTCCAAGGACAGGTAGTCCGTAGTGGCAAGAAGTAGAATTAACTGCTGCTAACTTGTTCTGAGAAGAAAAGCTTAAGAAAATTTTCAGACACTTAAAAAATTTTTTTCTTTTAAGTGTTTGTTTGTTTTCTGAGAGAGAAGGAGACACAGAATTCGAAGCAGGCTCCAGGCTCCAAGCTGTCGGCAGAGTCTGACATGGGACTCAAACCCACAAACCATGAGATCATGGCCTGAGCCGAAGTTGGATGCTTAACAGACTCAGCCGCCCAGGGGCCCCAGACACTTTCTAAAAGTAAGAGGGATGCCAGCTGGAGGAGATGCTAGGACAGGAGTCAGAAACCTAGACATATGGCCCCTTTAATTACAGATGTAAATGTGAAAAACAAAACTTCTTGAAGATAATATAAGAAAATATCTTATTAACGATCTTGAGGTAAGGAAGGACTTCTATAAGAAAAGATATGAAGAGCACCAACTATAAAGGAAAAGATTGATACATTCAATTACTCTCAAATCAGGAACTTCCCTTTATCAAGACACCATTAAAGGGGTGGAAAGGCATGCCCCAGAGCAGAAGGTATTTGCAACATGCATAACTGACACACGGCTGGGATCCAGAATATATAAAAAGCTCCTGCCAACCAGCAAGAAAAAGACAAACATCTAAATTGGGGAAAGGTAAAGGACCTGAAAAGGCACTTAAAAAAAGACGAAATACAAATGACTAATAAGCTTATGAGGAAGCCCTCAACCTCAGCACTGAGCAGGGGGAAACAAATTACAGCCACAAGGGGATGCCTACCACATAGGCCTGATGGAAATACAGGCTGGTGCTGTCACTGGGAGGCCAGTCTGACACTGTCCAGCAAACCGGAAGATAGACCCATCCTGGGGTCAAGAGTGCCTTTGCTAATACCCACACCAGGGGCACATACCAGAACGTTCTCAGAAGCACTGCTTCTAACGGCCCCCAGTGCCCATCAGCGGTGAGACGGATAAATAAATGTGACTTAGTCATACCGTGGAATATCACTGGTGACAATGAACGAAGTACAACCAGATGCCACAATGTGGATAAATCTTGAACATAATGGTGAGTACAAAGGAGTACATACGATCTCTTTTATACGTGCAGTTCAAAAATAGGCAAGAATTTAGTTATACAGTTTGAGGATGTATGTTTATGGAAAAGATATAAAGATAAGCTTGTGGCTACCATAATGTTACCATTAAAAACCAGGATGTGGATGCCTTTGGAGCACGCCAGGGACCTGCCAAGATTTTGGGATGCCTCCACTGTTTCAGTTCTTGGCCTGGGCCATGGTTATGCAAGTTTTGCTTTATGATAATGCACAACATCTATGTCTCAATCTCCTCTGTTGTATTTTACAATATAAAGGGGTTTTTTAAAGGACATATGGTGGGACCCCTGGGTGGCTCAGTCGGTTGGGTGTCCAGCTTTGGCTCAGGCCATGATCTCACGGTGCGTGGGCTCAAGCCCCATGTCAGGCTCTGTGCTGACAGCTCAGAGCCTGGCACCTGTTTCAGATTCTGTGTCTCCTTCTCCCTCTGACCCTCCCCTGCTCACACTGTCTCTCAGAAATAAATAAAAAACATAAAAAAAAATTTTTTTAATTAAAAATACAAGGACATATGGTAAAAAGCAACTGTGCTAGCTTTACGTGAATGAGATAACCAGGGACAGCATCACATGGGATGTTTTTAAATGTTGTACTTTGAACAGTCCAGAAAAAAAAGACAAGATGATGTGCACTGAAAATCTGTCTGAGGGCTCAGAGAGAGCCCTGGATGATGATGACACCGTGGTGATAGCGGCATGAAAAGAAGTTTGAGTCATTTCCAGAAAAGTAAGAGGGAAAAACATTTTTTAAAATATTTCACACATGCACCTGGGATTTGAAACGTGTATATAAAACCAAGTTAAGGGGCACCTGGGTGGCTCAGTCTGTTAAGCATTCGACTCTTGATTTCAGCTCAGGTCATGATTTCACTGTGGGATTGAGCCCCACATCAGGCCCTGCACTGGGATTCTCTCTCCCTCTCTGCCCCTCCCCTGCTCTTGTTCTTTGTCTCTCTCAAAATAAATATAAACATTAAAAAAATTTAATAAATATTGTAAATTGATGCCCAACTCGGGGCTTGATCCCACAAACCATGAGATCATGACTTGAGCCAAGATCAAGAGTCAGACCCTTCATGGACTGAGCCACCCAGGGCCCCGGAGCCACACCTTTTGTGGAGCCTCCCCTGGGGGACAGAAGAGCGCAGTCTGTGTTGAGACAGTCCCGGTAGCTGTTACCAGCCCCATCGGACAGAGCGCAAAGGCCTGAAGATAAAGTAATTCGCCGGCATTCACACAGGTAATTCTCAACATTCTTGGGTCGCAGACCAAAAAGTGGAAGGGAGCCCACTGCAGTGGTATCACGTGCAGCTCCCAGAATCACCACGTTCGGCGAACAAGCAGGAACAAGGCACCTGAGAGCCCAAATCACTGTGCACGTCCTGCCTCAGCGACAGCCCGGCAAGTGTGGGGGCGACGGTGCTGTTGGCCGTTGCCCCAGCACCACGGCCTCCACTCAGCTCTGGATCCCAGATGCTGGTGCTGCTGCCGCCACAGGTGGAATGCATTCCAGTCCGTCCATCCTTTTTGTCACTCACTCAGACCCAAAGTCCCAGGTTTGAGCATCCAGTGGGCCAGCACCGACAAGTCCCTTGCCTGTGTCTTAGGGACTTGGCTTTTGAGGGAACAATAGTCTCACCTTTTAGGGTCCCTACCGATGCCCAGATCTTCCAGGTGACAGAAGGGAGTTCACACACTGAGCAGCCAAAAATTGTCATGCTTAGAGGCAATTAGTGGCAGGGCAGGCATGTACCCAGGACTACATGAATTTCCACTGTTCCTTCCGTGCGGCTTTGGACCTGGGAGGTGAGACAGGTGGTGAACACCAGTCACCAGCGGCAGTGTCCCCAACCCCTTGTGTAGCCACTGGCGTCAGATCCCAGGGGAACAGAAGGCTGTCCTGGCTGTGCTGGACTGGGGGTTGCACATGGGAGCCTGCCAAGGTCACCCACACCAGAGTCAGTCCCAGCAGCATCTTCAGTGACTTTCAAGCCTGTTTACCGATTTGGACAGTGTGGATGCAGGTACAAAAAGAAATACTCCAGGGGCACCTGAATGGCTCAGTCAGTCGAGCGTCCCAACTTCGGCTCAGGCCATGATCTCACAGTTCATGGGTTCAAGCCCCGTGTCGAGCTCTGTGCTGACAGCTCAGAGCCTGGAGGCTGCTTTGGACTCTGTGTCTCCCTCCTCTGCCCCTCCCTTGCTCACGCTCTCTCTCTCAAAAATAAATAAACATTTTAAAATTTTTTAAAAAATAAAATACTCCAGGCTCCTGCTCTGAAGAGCCTGTAGTCTAATCTCAGCAGCCGTGTGTTACTACTGTCTTTAAGGTCTTTACTATAGAATTCCTGAATTCCTCTCGCTGGTCCCCTGTTGTATTTTTAAGTATATCTTTTAAGGATGAAGTGATCTGTGATCTTTTCCCAATTTATATTTTGCAGTTACTGTCACCTTTGATCCCTAAAGATGAAGATCGTCCAGTAAGGGAAGCTTTAGGAATGTGTACTTTGGGGTTGTTCAACAAGCTACTTCACTGCCTGGTATAGTTCTTTAGACATTGTGAGTACTCACACAGACGGGACAGTGGTTGGGGGGTTGGGGCTGCGGCAGGTAGTGGAAGTGATTTGGAGAAATGAGGAGAGGATGAATTTGATTTAGGTATGGAGAGACATAAGGCATCTAGTATGTCTCCTGAAATAAAATTGAGAACAATTTTATAAAGGAAGTTTCTCCAGAAACCAAAAAGGATGAGGGAAGAGACTGGAACAGGGCGGGATCCCTGACCAGGGCCTCTGGGCAGCCACAAAGGCAGGGAGCTGGCCCCGAAACCACGCAGAGCCGTCTCTCAGCCCGGGTAGAAAGGAGTGAGTTGGACAATTGGGTGCCTGAGCCAGGCCACTGTCCTTACTTGACCAAGGATGACCCTGAAGCATGGGGCGGTCACACTGCTGGGAGCCAGCTGGGACTCACCTTCCAGGCACTCGGCCCCAGAGCCTGCGTTCTGCATCCCTACTCTCTGCTGCCTGTAGGAGCAGTTTTAGGATTTCCCTTGTGGGGCGACATTTTAGCGGAGGAGGACATGAGTGAAGCGCACAGTGGGAGTGTCTAGTGCAAGATCTCAGGACCAGCAGGCAGGCGGGTGGCCGGGGCCCAGGGAGACGTGAGGCTGAGTAACAGCACAGAGGCCCCAGAGGGAGAGGGCCTTTGGGGTTTCGGCAAAGCCAGGCGTTCAGAATGAAACACCTGGGGACACATTACTATGAAGTGTGCTCGAGGGTGGTTGTCTGTGCGGAAGAGGGTGATGGGTTCTGCTTCATGTCCTCTGATTTCATTAAGTAGGTGTGGCACACAGACCCCAGAGTGGCTGCCTGACCTCTGTCCCCACTACAGAACCTCCTGCCCCCCACCTTAAATGTGGGGTGACCCAGGACGCCTGGGTGGCTTAGTCGGTTAAGCATCCGACTTTCACTTGGGTCATGATCCCGCGGTTCATGGGTTTAAGCCCCGCGTCGGGCTCTGTGCTGACTGCCAGCTCAGAGCCTGGAGCCTGTTTCAGTCTGTGACTCCCTCTCTCTCTGACCCTCCCCTGCTCACGCTGTCTCTCTCTCTCTCCTAGAAATAAATAAAACATTTAAAAAAAAAAATGGGGTGACCTGCAACTCTTCTGGCTAGTGGAGTACTGTGCAGATGCAGGGATTAGCAGATGTGATTAAGGTCCCAAATCAGTTGATTTTTTGAGTGAATTGGAAGGGAGATTATCTTGGGTGAGCTTGGGTTAATTAGATAAAAACCTGTTTAAGAGGGACTTGGTTTTCCTGAGGCTAGAAACTCCTGTTGGCCTTGCAGAAGCAAACAGCTATGTTATGAACAGCCTCTGGGGAAGGCCACGTGACAGAGGACCTCAGGCAGCCTTTAGGGAGGGTCTGAGGGTGGCCAACAACCAGCAAGAAGCTGGGGCCCTCAGGGGTGCCCTGGTGGCTCAGTCTGTTGAACGTCCCACACCAGTTTAGGCCATGATCTCACAGTTTGTGAGTTTGAGCCCCACATTGGGCTTTGTGCTGACAGCTCAGAACCTGGAGCCTGCTTCAGATTCTGTGTCTCCCTCTCTCTCTCTGCCCCTCCCCTTTCTCACGCTTTGTCTCTCAAAAATAAACATTAAAAAAAAAAAAGCAGCAGCAGCTGAGGCCCGCACCCAGCAGTCATCAGCTTCAAGGAAATGAATCCAGCCAACAATTTGAATGGGCCGGGCAGTGAATTCTTCCCCTCAACTTCCAGGGGAGGAAACAGCCTGGTGATACCTTGGCTGTGGGCTTGTGAGACCCTGAGCAGAAGACCCGGTAGAGCCATGCCCGGCCTCAACCAAGACACTGTGAGATGATAAATGTGAGTGGGCTTAAGCCGCTACATCTGTGATGCTTTGTCATGCAGCACAGCACACAAGTGCAGTGGGAGACTCCTAACTGTGTATACACGCATTGTTTTCCCCGAATATAAAGCAGTGCTTTGTACTCGTGTCTGTCAGTGTAAGTAGAAACAGGTAGATGCTTGGGATCAAGGAACAAAGCCAGTGGCCCCAGAAAAAGCAGGAACTGTCAGTTCTGGTGCTTATTCATGGGAAAGGCAGGTGCCTGCCCCAGTGCTCACACACAAAGGCCAGACAGCAAGCAGGCTTCATGGCGTGTTTCCAGGGAGGTAACACATCACCTAGTGCCCTGAAGACATTACCATGAAGTTTCAGTCCTTCATTTCTGGGCAATAAAATTTCTAGAGGCCTTGCTAATTCTAATACAATGCAAATAAGGCAAACATAAATTTTTAGTAATGCTAACAGATAAAGTCACTATTTTGTAGTCCTAGGACTAGGCTAATCCACCATAAAAAGCCAGAGGTGAGTTTTGGACCAGCACCCAGTAAGACTTTAAGAATGCATTGTTTTGGGGCACCTGGGTGGCTCGGTCAGTTGAGTGTCTGACTCTTGATTTGGTCTCAGGTCATGATCTCACCGTTCGTTGGTTTGAGCCTCATGTTGGGCTCTGTGCTGGTGGCTCAGAACCTGCTTGGGATTTCCTTCCTCACTCTCTCTGTCCCTCTTCTACTCATGCGCTCTCTCTCAAAATAAATATTAAAAAAAAATTAGGGGCACCTGGGTGGCTTAGTCAGTTGAGCATCTGACTCTTGACTTTGGCTCAGGTTATGATCCCAGGGTCATGGAATCAAGTCTTGCATTGGGCTTTGCTCTGAGCATCAGATTCTATATTTTATTATTCTATATTCGGTTTTATTTTATAATAATTAAAAATTAAAATAAAACAAAAATGCATTGATTTAGGGGAGACATAAGGTTACAAAGAACTAAAACCCACATGAAGGATGTGGGTTTTCTGAATGTGACCGACACAACAAATGACATTTCTAAAAAGCAACTTCAGTCTGATGGCCTCGTTCCAGTCCTTGACAAGAATCCATCTGTAACCAAAATTCCTTAACTCAGCTGGTTTGAGATGGCATGCTTTTCCTCTGGGGCCTTTAACCCTGGTAAAATATCAAAATAAATATAATAGTCACCTTAGAATATTTCTTTTAAAGTAAAGGAAATCATGAAGATGATATTTATATTGATTTATTTTTTTAAGTTTATTTATTTTGAGAGAGAAAGAGAGAGAATTTGTGTGCGTGCGCAAGGGAAGGCCAGAGAGAGAGGGAGAGAGAATCCCAAGCAGGCTCCACGGTGCCAGCCTAGAGCCCAATGTGGGGCTCAAACTCACCCACCGTGAGATCACGACCTCACGGTGAGACCTCACCACCGTGAGATCATGAGCGGAGGGACGACTTGGACGCTTAACCAAGGTGCCTCTGTAGTTGCTTTTTAGATACAAAAAGAGAGAAAGATTTGTAAAATTTGGTTCATAAGAGCTTAAAATTGAGCATTAAAAGTACCTGGGTGTGGGTGTCGTCTCGTGCTGGGCGCTCTGGGATAGTTAGGAAGCTCGTCAACAAGGGAAGGGATCCAGGTTCCGGAATCTGAGTGTGAAGCCTGGCCTTCCAACAAACAGGGACATTTATTTAGTAGTCAGAGGACGGACAGAGATCTCAAGTGTCCCCGTGGAGGGGCAGAGCTCTCCGGGTGAGAAAAGCAAATCGCACAACAAGACATGGAGTGTCCACAAGGGGGAAAGTCCACTCTAGTAAATCACATATGCATGTCACTAGTGGGTAGGGAAGAGGTGTGATGAGATTTGCCCCAAGCCCTCCACTGTGATACCCTTGGGGGCAGAGGGACTGTCCTTTTGTCCACCTAATGTCAATGCTTGATGTGCAGATGCTGTGCAGGGTTCCGGGCAGTGCCGGCGCTCAGGAACAGCGGCCACGTACCGCTGCCGGCTGTTCACGGGGTGCCACACACAGTCCCAGCCACCTCTCACAAGGACCTGATGAGGTTGTTGTTACCCCATTTTACAGGTGAGGAAGCTGAGTCTCAGCTGGGCTCCAGGTTGGTCGGTCAAGGAAACGGAGGCCTGGAGTCCGCACCGCTTGGCCTGGAGCCTGCGTGCTGCCTCAGAGCACCGCAAGACAGTGCCCCTACGTCCTGGCGCTAGCGGGGTCAGCGACCTGTCAGAAACGATCATAGCACCAATCAGCTCCGGTTCCCAGGAAAACATGCCAGATGGATGATGGGGGCGCTCAGAGGAGGAAGGGAAGACCATCCTGTGTGGAGAAAGCTCCCCACAGTGACATGTGCTGTCAGACAATACACAGAAGAGCTGGGATTTTATGCCACAGGCAGTGGAGAGCCACTGAAGGTTCTAAGCAGAGAGCGAGTACACGCTGCGGGGCACAGTGGCTCCCAAGGGTGATTCTTCCCGTGCTGGGTGTAGCCCGTGTGTGTGTGTGTCTGTCAGCGCGGTTGTGTGTGTGCCTGTGTGTGTGTGTGTGTGTGTGTGTGTGTGTGTGTGGATGTGTAGAGAGTGAGCGGGGGAGGGGCAGAGAGAAGGGGGGTGGGGAGAGAATCCCAAGCAGGCTCCACACTGCACTCTGTCCATGCAGAGTGGCTCGAACTTCCCAATTGTGGCGTCATGACCTGAGCCCAAATCGAGAATCAGATGCTTCAGCGACAGAGCCACCCAGGCACCCCAGGTTGTGTGGCCTTTAATAGAAAGACCTCACAATAATATCTCAGGCTGGGGTTTTGTTTTGTTTTGTTTGTTTTGATAAAGGACAGACTGTAGGTCCTCGTTCCTATATGTAGGCACATGGAAAGGGGCATGTCTGCACCGCAGGCAGCTTCTCTGACACCAAAGACCAAAGGTTGTGTTATGGGAAGCTGCCGGAGGCCGGCTCCAGCAGGTCCAGGGGTCCCTGAAGGATGGACAGTGTCGGCTAGAGAGAGTGAGAGAGAGCGTCCTGAGATTCTTTCTGATCACCAGGCAGGCATCTCTATCCTGTGAGTTTTGGTGTCTTTATTTATAGGTTAAATGATAACATGACATCAGAAAAAGGAATTTTTACAATGGATACTCTTTGTGATAAGATGCTTTGGGAAGTGTGCAGAAGCAGGTTTTTCAGAAATACTCTTGCAGAACTACTCCAATTATAGTGAGGTTAAGTAAATCTTATAACTAAGGAATTAACAGAGTAGTCTTAGTAAAAACCAGGATACCATACATATTTGTTCTAAGTTAATAACACTAAGGTTAGGTCATGAGTTACGTGTATAGATGGGCTAGGAGTCATTCTGTCTGGCTCTCAAGAGGAGGAATGTTTTTAAGCTGGTTAATAAGTTGTTTGTGGAAACCTTGTTGACTTGATGCTGAATGTGTAAACACCAAGGAGGCCCTAAATGTGTCGGCCTTTGCATCTAGGTTTATGTCTTAGCTACTCTTATTTATCCTCATCCCAGCCGCCAGTGTAAGGGTGGGTGTTTGCGGAAAGTAAGCTGTAGGGAAGGGACTGCCATACATCACCAGTTAGAAGAAGGTGTAAGTATTAACTTAAGTTCTGCCCTTATCTGTTCCTTAACTCTAGGCTCTTTGTCTCGGGGCCAGGATCAATTGTAACTCCTGTGTTCTTAACCCCCTTTATGATCTAAGTCTTGGGTCTGCAAGGCCCATAGGAAGAGCCTTTTGACAGTCATCCACAAAGCTTTCATCTAAAATCCCTTTTGAAAAGGCAGGAATATGCTTTTCCTTATGAAGTATCTGTGTGCGGAATATCGGTCTGATTTGGAATATTGTGAGGCCTGGTCAATACCAGCAGGCTCATTTCCAACATGAGCCAGTAGTAGCAGAAGGAGATACCACTTTTCGTTTCTCATGGCAGGAGTTGTGCAAACACTGCCATTTCCTTGCTGTGACTGCCATCCAGAGAGGCCAGTGCGGCTCCCAGCAGGAAGCGCCAAAGGCCAAGAATTATCCCACAACCAGTTCTGCTCGCTGTAGTGATGTGAACTTCAGATAAGCTCAGATTGGGAAAAGGATTCCTCAGGTGACACAGTATGTGGCGAGCAGCTAGGAGCTGGTCCACATGTCACATGCCTGTTACGACCTCTGACCTGCAGTGGCCAGGTTCAAGTGCCGATGGTCAGTGAGCACGGGACATGCCCTGGGTGGAGTGGACCCTGCCCAGCCTCTCCCTGCAGCGCTTGCTTTTCTGGATCCTGACCAGGTTTGCGCACAGCCCCTGGGCACTCTCTCTCTCCTGGCGGGGTGTAGGGTGTACCTCCCTTGCTCTTCCATCTACACTGAAACTCTGGAAGGAACTTGACCAAGGAAAGTCAGGGAAACAACCAACAGGAAGGAAGGAATGACGGTCTCATTTGAAGGGTGCTTAGTTCCTGGAATTTAAGGGGCCATTCTTGCCGGATGGCTATGGCCACAATCCTTGCTCCACCTGCCCCTACTGACACTTTGCAGGACACGGAACAAAACTAGACACTGGCCCTCTGTCTTTGGCGCCTGTCACATTTGGTCCTTACCTGGCCGGCCCTACAGTTCCTACCTCCCGCAAGTCATGGATCTGATCGAGGATGCCCTTGGCAGTGGGATTAGATGGGCTTCATCCATCCTCCGAGAGGCAAAACCTTGTGGGTGGCGCGGCCAGTCGTCTAGTGGCGGGACTCCACGCTCAGAACCTGAGAATCTCGGAGCAGGGCAGGATTGTGAGGCTGCATTCTGTCCCCTGCGTGGTTCCTCCTGGGCCTCCCTGCCCCACAATGGCCCCTCCCCCGTAGCCTTCTCCATGATTGCTTCATGTCAGCCACTGCCAGTCTTCTGCTGGAGCATAAGGGGGCTGTTCCCGGCCCCATTCGCAGGCTCCATCCCCACGGCCAGGGGTGGCTCACTGAAACCAGCCATGACACGGTGCAAGCCACAAGTAGGGGCCACTTCACAGGACAGGGCTGGGGCGGGGGCAGGGCCGGCAGGCCAGAGGAGAGGGGGGAGGGGCTGGAGAAGGAGGACGGGGCAAGGATGGGGAGGGTCTTCACAGCAAAGGTGGCCCCTCTCCTTGAGGACCCCAGCCTGCTCAGCCCTCCCGTGTCTTACTGGTTTTTTTTTTAATTTTTAATGTTTTATTTATTTCTAGGAGAGAGAGAGAGAGAGACAGCGTGAGCAGGGGAGGGTCAGAGAGAGAGGGAGTCATAGACTGAAACAGGCTCCAGGCTCTGAGCTGGCAGTCAGCACAGAGCCCGACGCGGGGCTCGAACCCACGAACCGTGAGATCATGACCTAAGCGAAAGTCAGACACTTAACCGACTAAGCCACCTAGGCGCCCCTCCCGTGTCTTACTGTTTCACAAAGCCCCTTAATGACATCACGTCAAAGCCCCTTCTGCTTCACTCTGTGACCTGCAGCAGAAGCTAGCTCTGGATGTCACTGGCAAAACTGGATAAGGACTGAGAGAAGTTAGGCCAGACCCTCGGAGGCCCTGCAAGGGGCTGTGAAACTCACCAGCGGGGGCAGCTCACAGAGGGTCTCCCCCGGCTTAACGAGGTGACCTCTCATCTCAACTTGGTCGTTTGCATCCCCTTAACCAAAGAAGATGTCAGCTGTCATAAATTCAGTGCTCTGGTAAATGGTCACAAGCTTGGTTTCTCTTTACTGTCACAACTTAACAGTGGCAGATGTCAAAGGGAAACACCTTCTGTAAACCTGAGTGATTTTGGTTGGCCTCTGGGAGAGGGTAGGAGTTTGGGAGGTACACTGTTTTCCCTGAGTGATTCCGGGTAACCACACCGAGTGAGGTCCCAAAGGGCATGAATCCTTTTCATGGATGTCTTCCCTCTACTCTGGGCACTCTTGACTTTTTAAAACCAGGAATGTCTTTCTGGAATAATCCTATTCCTAGCCTGAAGGGACACACACTTCATGGCCTATGGGCCAGAGTGCAGCTCCGGAGGCCAGAAGATCTGGTTTGAATTCTTACTACGCACATGATCTTGGGCAAGTGACCTGGAGGTCACCAGTTGATGGAGCATCTACTGTTCCAGGCACTGGGGACACAGGGATAAGACACTATCCGGCCCATGGGGGGTGGGGGAGGGTCAGTGGGCCTCACTTAGTGGAGAGATTGGCTCTTTCCTTATATGTAAATTGGGAGTAGTAAAATCTGAGTATCGTGGCCCTGACATGAAACACGAATCACCACTTAGCACCCAGCCCAGAACAGCGTGACGAAGCTTGGGTTTCTCCCTCTAAGTCCTCTTTTTTTTCTTTTTGTTTTTAATGTTTTATTTATTTCTGTGAGAGAGAGAGAGAGAGGCAGCGTGTGCAGGTGAGGGTCAGAGAGAGAGGGAGACACAGAATCGGAAGCAGGCTCTAGGCTCTGACCTAGCTGTCAGCGCAGAGCCCAATGCGAGGCTTGAACCCACAAGCTGTGAGGTCATGACCTGAGTCGAAGTCAGAGGTTTAACCAACTGAGCCACCAGGTGCCCCTCCCTCTAAGTCCTCTTGAGAAATGGTGATTCTGTCATGGTGGAAGGTGATGAGGTCGATCTGGCCCACACAAGGAGACACTAATAGTTCTGGAAGAATGCTTGAAGTCTTAGTCTGAGAAAGCCTGGCTTACAAAGGCTAAGTGACGAGCTTAGACTTGAGAGCTGTTCTGTTTGTAGAAATCAGGGTGGGAACCAGCTGTTCCCACCTCAGCCCACTTCCTCTGTGCGCCACCCTCAACATCCAAATCTGGCTGCTGTTTTCTTGGACTCTCCCTTACGCCCAATCAAGAAGGCTTGGGGGGCACCTGGGTGGCTCAGTTGGTTAAATATCCGACTTTGGCTCAGGTTATGATCTCAAGGTTCGTGAGTTCGAGCCCCGCTTCGGGCTCTGTGCTGACACCTCGGAACCTGGAGCTGCTTCAGATCCTGTGTCTCCCTCTCTCTGTGCCCCTCCCCCTCTCCCTCTGTATCTCTGTCTCTTTCTCTCTCAAAACTAAATAAACATTAAAAAAAAAGATGTTTGGAAAAGCACTCTGAACATGGTGGAGAAAAAAGGTGTTAAATTAATGTTGCACGTGGTCACCACAAATGGGTCTGACTTCCATGTTTTCTCCTGTTACTGCTCCAGCCTGTCCGTTACATCCATTAACACTGAACTGCTTTTCAGGGATTTTGAGTACAGCTACGTGGGAATTTATTTAGTAGAGACTTGCTCCCCAGGATTTGCTCTTTGTTCTTAGGAGAATTGCTAGAAAACGTTGACTCAAAGAGATTATTTCCTGTTTCAGTGTAAGAACGTGTTCTGTGGGTCTGCCTACGGAGTGAGAAGGAAGGGTGTAGCATGGATTTAAATCTACTACTAATATATGTCACTTGTGATGAGATTTACCGTGTAACCCAGCAAGAAATTGTCATCTGTGTTGCATAGAAACACTTGTGCTTAATTTATAAAATATTTAGAAATATTTGCCTAGTAGAATTGTAAGGCTTATCACAGGCTTCCCATAAAACTTAAAACTGTGTTTATCTAAGATAAACATTTAGCAAATATTTGGTGAGAGCCTTTCCTGAGGCAGGCACTTGTAATTGGTTGCAGCCTTGGGGTTTGAAATGATATTTGCTGCTGCCTTTTTTTTTTTTTTTTACCACAATCCCAACCATGTGAGATGCTAGTTTCCTGAATGTGCAAGACACTCATGTGATGGGTTATCAGCACTTTTCAAAGTCTGCAAAAAAGGGCAGGATCTTGTTTTGGTTTCCTCTGCCTACAGCTGGAGAGTCCTTGGTGACTGTCAAGGTCTGGAGGACGGTGACAGCTCCCAGGCAGGGGGCCGGGTACGTCCACTGCCCGACTGGATCCCCTACAGGTTGCTCCCCGTGAAGACATGTACACGTAGCAGTTCAGTGAGCAGTTACTTTTATGGAAATGGCAATACAAGAAAATTGTTTTCAGTGTACACGTATGAACGCGGAGGATTTCTGCTATCTGTGAGGCGGGCGCAGAGGAAGGGATGCTCCAAGTCTTCTCCAACACGTCTTTCTGTTAACACTGGCAGCGACTGGCTTTTTCCTTGTGTCCTTGGCGTGAGAGCAGTACACAGCGATTGTCAGTGGCCTGAGTGCTGATGATGTGGGCTTGGCGACCTTGGAAAAGTTACAGGAACTTTCTGTGCCTCGGTTTTCTCATCAAGCAGTTGGGGGACTGCGAAGGCTACTTTGTGGGAGGCCCCAAGGATGAACTGAGATATGAACTATGTTGTAGGTGTTTAAAAATTCAACTGAGTGGGGCGTCTGGGTGGCTCAGTTGGTTATGTATCTGACTCTTGATTTCGGCTCAGGTCATGATCTCACGGTGGTGGGATCAAGCCTCCCATTGGGCTCTGCCCTGGACGTGGAGCCTGCTAGGGTTTCTCTCTCTCTCTGCCCCTCCCCAGCGGGCTTGCTCTCTCAAAATAAAACAAAAAAACACCTGAGTAAATGTAAAGATAAATTGATTTTATTTAGTGACTTGTGAGTGGGGCAGCACCCCATCCAGCACATAGGAGGGAGCTCAGGAAAGGTGCCTGGGGGGCTGTCAGTTATGTGACCAACTTTATTATCATTATCATTATCTCAGCGTCCGTGAGTTTGAGCCCCACATTGGGCTCACTGCTGTTGGCTCAGAGCCCACTTCAGAACCTCTGTCCCCCCCCCGCCCCTCCAGAAATAAATAAAACATTAAAAAATGGGGCGCCTGGGTGGCTCAGTCTGTTGAGCATCTGACTTTGGCTCAGGTCATGATCCCACAGTTCCATGAGTTCGAGCCCTGCATCAGGCTCTGTGCTGACACCTCAGAGCCTGAAGCCTGCTTCCAATTCTGTGTCTTCCTCTCTCTCTGCCCCTCCCCTGCTCACGCTCTGTCTCTTGCTGTCTCTCAAAAATAAACATTAAAAAAATTTTTTTAACATTAAAAAAATGAAAAAAGTGGGGCGCCTGGGTGGCTTAGTTGGTTAAGCGTCCGACTTTCGCTTGGGTCATGATCTCGCGGTTCGTGGGTTCGAGCCCCGCATCGGGCTCTGTGCTGACTGCCAGCTCGGACCCTGGAGCCTTTTTCAGTCTGTGACTCCCTCTCTCTCTGACCCTCCCCTGCTCGCGCTGTCTCTCTCTCTCTCTCCTAGAAATAAAGCATTAAAAAAAATAAATAAATAAATAAAAAAAGAGCTTGGGAGAAGCTGCACAAAATGGGAGACTTTTATAGACGGAAGGAGGAAAGGCAAGGAGAGTGCGGGTTATTGCTGACCAGGAAGTTCAGACTGGTTTAAAATTGCACTGCAGTTGCGCTAGCTAGTAAGTCGTGGTTTGCTGACACGGGCCTGAGCACAAGTGACTCCATTTGGGGCCTTTTTGTCTGTTTTTTGTAACATAGTTAAGATTATTCCTGGTCTCCCTTTGAAGCATCACTGACCTCGGTCAGCCTTTACGCTGCCTTGCGGTCAGCCTTGGCCATGCGCCCATTCTCAGTGACTTCCCAACTTTCTCTTCTCTCCTGGAACCCTGACACTCCTCCCCTATCCTTGGTCTCACTGCTGACCCTGCTTCCTGTGTCCCACGGAAAACAGAAGCAGGCAGAAGACAGCACCTGCCTCTGTCCACCTGCGCGGGCACCCGTGTGCTCCATCTTCTCCCGTTCCTGTGGGTGACTGGGATCCCAGCGGGGGCTGTACCACCACCGGGCACTGGACCCCAGCCCCTCCTGCCACCTCCGCTCTTTATCCCACATCCTCCCTCTTCCTATACTTTATACACATGCTGTTACTTTCCTTCCCCTCAGCACACAAGCCAACACACCAAGCTGGTTCTTCCGGTCTCACAGTCTCTAACTGTGACACTCCCCACCCCCTCCAGGCTCTGCTCACCTTCCCCAAAGTGCCCACTCCAACCATCACTGCGGCCACCTTGCCCACCTCACCCCTGTGGCCTTGACCCTGCTCATTCCCCGCCCCCAGCACTCTCCATTTTCTAAGTGGCCCCGCCCCATTAGAGTGTAACCCCACAAGGCAGGGTGTGCTGCATAAATACTCGTGGAGCGGGTACTTGGCCTTAGGCCACTACAATCATCACAGATCTTTATCGCTGGGCTAATGCTTTACAGCTACCTTCTGCCTTGCCTTCCTTTGGTTCGGTGTTTCCTCGGGATTTGCACGTACGAGTCAGCCTGCAGGCAGCTTCATTGGATTTGCATCCGTGTTCTGGCAATACTGTCACCTGAGCCAGAAACCTGAGCACTGCGAGCGTTCCACAACCATCCAGGAGGTGACCAAGGCTCAGTGGGCTCTTGACCTCTCTCACACCTTTCCTGGTCCCTAGGGCCAAGTCAGCGCTGGCATTCTAGCTGGGACTTCCATCCACCCTGCTATTCTTGGGGCACCCAGGGCTCCTGGGCACCTCTAACCCTGTCACTGTACTGCCATTGGGAGTTTACTGTCTGGCTCCCTACCACACTGCTCCTTCTGTGTGTCCCTGGCTTGTCGTCTTTGCCCCACCCCCCAGGCCTTTTGTGGCCTGTGGGATAACAGGTCACACTCAACTTGCTCGTGAATGAAGGGGCAGGACCTGTTTTGTGTCTGTGAGCAATGCCCTCCAGAGTTGGGAAATCCCAAGCCACATCCTCTCATTCATGAATATGGATTCCTAAGCTGGGGGCGGGGGGAGAGAGGAATCGATTATTGGAGGAAAAGGGAGCCAGAGGCTACCGGATTTTGTGGAGTTTGATTAGCAAACAAAGGCACAGGAGGAAGGGAGGACTAACCCGGCAAACTGAAGGGACATCTGCTAATTTACCTTTAGTCCAATGAGAAATGACCTCACCGAGCTACATCATTAGCATGGTTGCGAGGTGGGGAAGGACGGGGGACCCCAGATGAGTGTGCACAGCTGGCAGCGTGTTAGCAGACTTGCCCTAAGCCCACTTTTCACTGGTAGGTGAGGTTGGTTGTTTTTCCCCGGGGGTGGGGGTGGGGGGGCTTTGCCCCGTGGAGCCATCTCTCCTGCAGGCCAGGACCTCTGCTGGCCCCAGAGTCCTGGTCAGTCTCATCCAGTCTCCATTCTTGACCTGGCCCTCCCTTAATGCTAGCCAGACCCACTCCTGGTTTTGCCCCACAGGATGCTGTACAGGAGATAAAAGACAGGTGGGGATGGGCTTCAAGGAGTCACACTTGTGATAAAGAAGATGCTCTCTTCGGAAAAGTTAAAAATAGGCTGGGGGTCTCAGCTGTCCTTTGTCCTCGCACTGGATCAAACTGCAGGTCACATAAAAGAGGGGAAACACCAAATGGTACAGAAGGCCCTGGAAAGGGCTACAGGAGCTACAAATTCAGATCTTTCTTTTTAACGTTTTATTACAAATCCATTTGGCATTAGCAGGTGACGGCGAAAATGCTTCATTGAGGGAACCAGACCGAGTGGTTGGTCTTTGCGTCATGTTTAGGCCACTCCCCTTGTCGGAGCCACGGTCCCCGGGCTGTAAACCAGGGCTAATAAGTACCTCCCGGGTTGCTGTGCCGATTAGTAAAACCGAAGAACAACCGGGACAGTGCTTGTTACGTAGTAGGTGCTCAATATTTAGGGGTTTGTCCCCAACTGGGGACTCAGTGGCTGCAATCAGTGGTTGCAACTCCTAGAAACTACCTAATTTGTCAAAACGAAAACTGAGGGAATGAGCATCAGCTGAGCGCGAGCGGGCAACATTGAGATGCGCGCCCTGCTTCTTTCTTCCTGCAGGAGTCTGAGCTTCCACTAACCCCGGCTGCGGCCCTGATGGGAATCCGGGGTCACTCGGAGCGCGAAGCCCCCGGCTCCTTTGCCCAGGATCGGTAATAACCAGGGGACCGCCGTGGTACTCGCCCCTCCTAGACCCTCCTCCGGGCCTCGGCGGACCCCTGCCCTTCCCCGTGGAGAGTGGGCTCGGGCCATCGGATCTCCCGCCTACCACCGGGGTCTCGGCTCAGAGGTGGGTGGGGCCGACCCCGGCCCTGGAAGGGGCGGGTTCTGCGGGCCGTACAGGTCACAACAGCCCCCTCACTCCCGCCAAGTGCGCACCTCCCCCGAGTCCCGGGTGCGGCTGGCAGTCTCGTCGTGGTGGGAGGTCTGGGGCCACGGAAGTGGCGCAGGGAAGAGCGCGGGGTCAAGGCCGAAGGCCGCCTACCGGGTGGCCCGGGGCCGGCGCGGTCCCTTTAAGACGCCGCGCCGGCCCCGCCCCGCGCCGCACCCCCGCCGGGAGCCGCGCCACGTGACCCGGGTCTTGTGACTGGCCGGGGGGAGGCGCGGAGGGGAAGCCCGCGGCGCCCGCCTCCGAGAGGGGCCCAGCCCCGCAGCCGCCGCCGCTGCCGCCGCCGCCCGCGAGGAGCGGGTCCCGCCGGCCGGTCCGGGCGTCCCAGCGAGTCCGAGCCGGCGCGGGAGCCGGAGTCCGAGTGGGAGTCCGGGCGGGAGCCGGGCCGGGCGCGGTGGGCGCCGCCCGCCATGGACCACAAGCCCCTGCTGCAGGAGCGGCCGCCCGCCTACAACCTGGAGGCCGGCCAGGGCGACTTCGCGTGCGGCCCGCACGGCTACGGCGCCATCCCCGCCGCGCCCCCGCCGCCGCCCTACCCCTACCTCGTCACAGGTGCGCCCGGCGGGCGGGGGCGGGGGGCCGGGAGCAAACTTTGGGCCCCGTGCCGCGGCGACCTTTAACCCCGAAACCAACTTTTCTCCGGACGCGGCGGCGGCTGTCGGGGGGCCGCGGCCCGGCCGTGCTCGGGGGTGGTCCCCGCGCGGGCGCTGCCGAGGGACCTCTCCGGGGCCGGGAACGCCGAGCCGGCGGGGCCGGGGGCCTGCCGCGCGGCCCTCGGTCTACTCGGGGGTCGGGAGCACCAGGCCCGCCCGTCCCGGGACGCGCCGCGGCCGTCTTGCAAATGAACTTCGTTAACCAGGTGCTGTCTGCAAGTTAGCACCCGGTCAAGCCGGTCGTGGGCACTCAGCGAAGGCGGCTGTCGCCCCGATTTTGGAAAGGATGAGCGGGGGGAGGTCGGGGTTGGGCGGGGGGAAGGTAGGAGTAGTCCTCTGGCTTCCCAGGTTTCCTCCCTGCCGCCTCTGACGTGCCTTCCTGCCCACAGGGATACCCACCCACCACCCCAGGGTCTACAACATCCACAGTCGAAATGTCACCAGGTACCCTGCCAATTCCATCGTTGTCGTTGGAGGCTGCCCGGTCTGCAGGTATGTCACCGGCTGGGGTGACTCCCCCCCACCCCCCCATACCTCTAACAACACACACCCAGAACCTCAGAGAGGCCTACTCGTTGCAAGGTGGGCCAGTCTGGTCTCCCGCAAGCTGCTGCTGACCTGCGGTGTCGGGGGGAGAGGGTTCTTTTGTCTTTAGATTTAATGTGTCCCGGGTCATAGGGAAGGGTTCCCTTTCCTGAGGAGAGTGCTTTTGGGGCCACCGAGTCTCAAATGAGCGGGACGTAGGAATGTTAGTGTCTCCTGTCCCTGGTTCTGGGACCCGCAAGTTTGCTTGGCAGTTGATTCTGGAAGGTGGTGAAAGGTTTCCTTTTGCTGGGAAGGGGCAGTTAGGAGAACCCGGAGTCGGCCAGTGTGTTCAAGGAGCTGGGGCCTTCCAGGGGCTGGGGGAGCACCCTCTGGGAGGGCGGTTTCATCCCCAACACGGCTGTCAGCTGCGGGAGGACAGAAACACCGTGCTTCTTTGTTTGGGGCAGAAGCGTTTTTTCTTATTTTCAAACCAAAGCCTGCGGAGTTTCGCAGGTGTTTTTTTTAAATGTTTTATTTTAGAGAGAGACAGTGTGAGCAGGGAAGGGTCAGAGAGAGAGAGAGAGACACAGAATCCAAAACAGGCTCCAGGCTCTGAGCTGTCAGCACACGAACCCGTGAACATGAGATCGTGACCTGAGCCGAAGTCGGACACTCAACCGACTGAGCCACCCAGGTGCTCCCGCAGGTGTTTTTATAGGGCCTGAGAGGCAGCCGGGTACGTGCTCCTAGGAGTCGGGACTCGGTAAGACTCGGTCCTTGGCCTTGGTTGATGTGAGAGAGTCCAGCTCTGCAGCCCGTCTGGGAGGAGGAAGTTGGAAGTCTCTGAGGTGGAATTGAGAAATGCTGGTTTACGCTTCGACTTTGTGTCACAGGTGTATCTGGAAGGCCCAGGGTGGAGTCAAGGGGAAGTTAAAGATTTCAGAGTCACGGGAGCAAGTGTGTGGGACATGGGTGTCCTCGGAAGGGGTTGGGGGGGGCGCGGGGGATATCCCAGGATGAAGTAGGAGGTGGATACCCAGAGCCAAACCTGTGCTTAGCAGAGGGGCCTGTGGGCTGGCCCCGGTCCTCGTTTGTGAACTCAGAACAGGCATCTTTCTCTCTCTCTTTCTTTTTAAGTTTATTTACTTTGAGAGGAAGATTGAGCATGTGAGCCAGGGAGGGAGAGAGAGAGATTTCCACGTAGGCTTGGAGTCAGCCCTGGGCTGACATGGGACTCGAACTCAGGAAGCACGAGATCATGATCAGAGCCAAAACCAAGAGTCCCAACACTTAACTGACTGAGCCACCCAGATGCCCCTTGGAACAGGCCTCTCTTTGATGCAGCCTTTGGAGAACACGGAGGGGTAGGGGGAGGGCGGATGACTTGCACCTTCCTGAACGCTGCCTTCCTCTTCATGGGCACCTGGGGGCATCGCAGCTGTTGGGGTTTAAGGGCAAAAGGGTGGGAAGAAGGGACCTGACCTGGGCGCTGGCAGCGTGCGGCCGGGCTGGGCAGGGATCAGGACTTGGTCCCCTGTGAAGAGAGCCACCAGGAGTCCTGGGGAGTTGCGTGTAGAGGTGGGTGATGGGAAACCTACTGTATTTGGCTTTGAGGCTAGTCCTGAGTGCTCAGAGCCCCAGCTGTTTGCACGGTGCTGTCCCCGCGCGGGCCAGCTGGAGGATTCCAAAGGCCTATTTTGGGCGGGAGAATCGAGTGATCTCCGAAGTTTAGGGAGTGGTGTCAGGCCGGCAGACTAGAGGCGGGTCGGGAAGGTGTCTGGAGCAGAGCAGTCTGGGGTTTCTGGGTCTCCGCGCCACGTGCATCTGATTGTCCTGTCGCAGTGCCCAGCCTGCTGGGGGGGCCAGGTTCACATCCCTGTTGTCCCTCCTGGGATGCTCTGTGAAGCCCCCGCCCCTGAAGCCAGAGACCAGCAGTGAGGCCCACGTGGCTGCTGCAGGTGGGGAGCACCTTGCCTGGGGTGGGAGCCCTGTCATTTTGGGGGCCTGTGGCTTCTGCTGCTTGGGGTCTCAGAGGCCCAGTCCTGCAGAATCTGGGTCCAGGTCGGGCTGCCTGAAGGCTGAGGTGTGGGGCGACTGTGCTGGGGACAGCGCGGCAGTCCCCACCCTCCCTCCTCTGGGTGGAAGGCAGGGAGGAGTGGGTGCTCTGAGAGCAAGTCTGGAGACTGTTGGGACCACTACACGGTGACTCCCTCTTGGCACATCCCCGTGATCTCTCTCTGTCTGGAAAAGGATGGATGCCAGCGCTGAGGGCCCCTCCAGCACTTGGGTCCTTCGTGCAGGAGCGTCCCTGCCCCCGCAGTGCCCTCCAAGGCTGGGAGCGGTCCTTTCTGTGCTCTGCAGCAGGGTGGGGTGGGGGTGGGGGTGGGGGGAGATGGGCAGCGGGAAGGAGGGAGAGGCTCGGTGCCTCCCAGGGAAGCTTTCCTCTGGTTTGGGGGGTGGGTGTATGGCCCTGAGGCAGCTCCTCTCAGCAGGATGGAGAGGTGGCCCTTGGGCACGGTGTCTAGAGTTGGGAGACATGTGACTGTACTTTCTCCCTTTTCGTGCAGCCCGCCAGGCTCTGTCCCCTTCCCTCCCTGGTGCTTGGCAGCGATTTGCCCAAGTCACGCGTCTGATCCTTCTGGGGGAGGCTTGGCTCGAGAGGCCTGTGTCACTTGGCCATCATCTTAAGCAGCCTGACTCTGTCTTCCCTTTTTAGTCGGCTGCAAGAAAACTTCTTGGGAGCCCACAGGATGAGTGTGCTCTTTCTACCCCTGCCAGTTTGGACTGTGTGCTGTCTTGCTCAGCCCCTCCCCCCCCACCCCCCCCGAAGCTGGGCCTCCCTGGGGGGTGTGGGCTGTGCCTGGATTCTGATTCCGGGGAGGTGGCGTGGCAGCACTGAGAGTCCAGGACACCAGGCCTGATTGGGTCCACCTGGGACTGCGCTGGGTCACCCGTGGAGAAGGTGCTCTGGGGCAGCACGGGTCAAGGCCAGAGCACGCATAAAGCAGCAGATACAGGGCCTGTCCTGCCCTAGGTTCCCCACTGACCCTGGCTGGGCCTCCTTGGGTATTTAGTTTTGGGGTAACCAGAGAGGGGGGAAGGAGATCTGGAAATGAGTGGGGCCTTGGAAGCGGAGAGAGGCTCCAGGAACAGTTGTCAGGATCAGATGCTGTCCAAAGCCAGCAATAAGGTGCACATGGCCCACGGTGGTCTGCGTGAGGGAAGTGGTGACCCTGGCAGAGCTAGTGGGGGCAGGGTGGTGAGGGTATGACAGGGGACATGGGGTGGAGTGTGGGAGGGGTCCTGAGAGGAAGGGGTCTGTGACATAGCTGTGGCCTCCTGGACAGCAGGCCACGGGCATGTGCCCATCTGGCATCTGGCTTCTGCCCCGCCCACGTGCATGGTCCTGCTGGGGGACGGGTAGCCCCCGGGTGAGTCGGGACTCCGCAGGCTGCACAGCCCCTGGGAGCACTGCGGGGAGCCCCCGGCACCTCCAGAGGCCCGGGTAGCGGAAGTCCCCTGGGCCCCACCCCGTGTTCTTCTGCCTCCCTGATGGAGGCTGCCCGGCTGTCAGGCTTGTTCAGAACGGCCGGAGGCCCCAGGACCGCAGAAGGCCAGACAGATGTGCCAAGCGGGAAGGTATGACCTGGGTGGCCCAGTGCTTGGGCATCTGTTCCCCACCCCAAGAAGTCCCCTGCTCCCTTTTTGAGGAGGCTAGTCCTTCAGGTGAGGGCGGGTCTGGGCACAGCTCCAGGCCGCATCCTGCCTCCAGTAGGGAGGAGTTGGGACAACCCGAGGGCAGCTCCCTGGAGCGTCAGGTGCTAAGTCCCGGGGGTGGGGTGGGGGGTGTGTGTGGGGGTGGGAAGCCCTGGTCAGGGCTGCTGTGAGGAAAGCAGGAGATGGCGAAATCTGGCACCCTCCTGGACGCGGGGCCCTCCCGGGAAACGTGGGCTTGGGCCTCCCACTCTGCTGTCCCTTGTGAAGCAGGAGCCCCATGCGGGCAGGGCCTCTGTGTCATCCTGCTCATTAGCGCATCGCGCAGGCCCGCTCTGGATAGATGTCAGGAGGCTTCTCTCTCCATAGGATCAGAGTCAGGAGTCCAATAAGCATTTTCAGAATTGGTCAAGTTCCCTATTTCCCCAGCTCCCCCCCACCTCCCCACCAAGCACACAACCTGTTGCTCAAGAATGGGGGCGGGGCTTTCCATCCTCAGCAAGAGCAACTGGCTCTGTTTGGATTCTGAGCCTCTTGAAAGAGTTGAAACTTTGTCCTGAACTGATTTGGGGCCCTTCGGGGGGTGGAGGCATTCAGGGAGGAAGAGCCTGTGGATCTCTTTGTGAGAGGCCGGCAGGAAAGCCACTGGGACAGGGCATCCCCTCTCTCCTGTGGTGGCCTCATGGGGACCATAATCGGGGACAGGTCTGCTCTGTAGCCTGGAGTGTCACTGCATCAAGAATGGCTCAGAGATCAGATTGTGTGTTTCACAATTCAGTTCAAATGATTCTGGATTTTTAAGAACTAAATTAAGCCAGCAGTGTTTTTGAGGTCTAGGGTATTACCCCAAGTCAAAACATTAATAGTTTTGTGGGAAGATGTGACTGTTCATGTTAGGTGGATGAATTACAACCATAAGTGGCCACATCATTCAGGTCATGTGCGGCGGCTGGGTAAGTTTCCTGTAAGCCTATGAAAAAGCACTCTCAGAGCTTTCTGTTTGGAATTGAGAGTAAGACTCTTCTGGCGGCAGTGTGGTGCCTTGAGGGCTGACCCTGTGCTTGGGGGCTCCTGCTGGCTGGCGCTTTGTCCCCTTCCCAGGGGACTCTGGGAAGAGCAGGCAGGGCAAAGCTGCCCAGGAGGTCAGCGGCCCCCAAGATGGGCGGTTCGTGGAGGCAGGCCAGCCAGGCAGCATGGGTAGCTCCCGCCCCCACAGCATGGGGGGGCTACACCCAGCTTGGTGGGGGGGGTCCAGCAGCCAGGGGTGCAGACTGCCTGCATGTACCCACTTGAAGGCACTGAGGACGGCAGGACAGGCCTTGGCCCCAGACTCCTCCTGGACGTCTGGAGCCTTTGAGCAGACATGGAGGATTCTAGGCTGTGCCTCGTAACAGCTTGGATCCCGACACAGGATGATGTGGGATGTCCAGCCCAGGTGGGTGCTCAGCCTGGGAGTTCTGGTCCTCACTGGCCCCCGGAGGGGACACTGGGCAAAGCACACTCCGCTCCGCCAGAGGGCAGGCTTCTCTGCAAAGTTCTTTGCTGTACAGGTGACCCAGCTGTGAGGCCCGGCTCACCTCTGCCCTCCACCCTCTCCTGTTTCCTCGGACACCGACCGAATGTGTGAACTGCTGTGATCCTCGGGACCTCAGCTGCAGGCAGAAGGTTGCTAGATACCGGGAGGAAGGACAGCGGCACCTGGGTGGTGCCAACTGGTGCAAGCCCCCCGCCCCCCCCCAGCCGCTTCCAGCTGCTCTGGAAGTGGCTTGATTAGCATCAGTAGTTGCAGGAGTCTCGGCTAGGACTGTGAGCAGAATGGGTGTGTTCCTGGCCCAGGGCAGCCTGTCCCATTTCCCTGTGTGTGGGGACACAGCTGGTGGCCCAGGGCCTCCCTGGAACCTCACCCCTGACTGGGGCAGCATGGCCGCAGGTGCTTCTTCAGGTGGGGCAGGTGTGAGGTCTGGACTCTTAAGGGCAAGGAGGCCATGGGAGGGGGCCGAGAACAGTGTGGTGACCTGACGACCTGTGCAGTCCTTGGAAAGGGGACTCCTGAGTGGCTGTCAGTTAAGCAAGTTCAACTCTTGATTTCACCTCAGGTTATGATCTCCTGGGTCATGGGTTCAAGCCCCACGCTGGGCTCTTGTGCTGACAGTGCAGAGACTGCTTGTGATCCTCTCTCTGCCCCTTCCCTGCTCTTGTGCATTCTTAAGAAAAGGTATCTCTGTTGAGAGAAATTCGGGCCTACTGATTAACTTTCTGTCAGATCTGGCCATGTCTGTGTCCAGTCTAACCAGTCAGCACGCACGTCAGTTGGGGAAGTGTTGGCTGAAACAACCGTTCAGCAAGTGGCTTTATTGCAGGACTTCTCAGAGCCATTCCTAAACTGCTGTGTGCTGTGATACCAAGATGGGGAGAGTTTCCCTAAATTGACCAAAGAACCGCCCCACCCCCCCGCCCCTTTTCTGCAGTTTAGCAGGGAACTAGTATCAGGACCAGTATCTGGGGAAGTGCTGCTGGGGCATGCTGTCCAATGTGGAGGTCTTAGGCACCCCCTCCGGAGTGGGTAGGAAGGGAAGTGGGCATGGAGTTTGACTTTTTCTTCAAGCAGTTGAAAACCAGGCCGCCTCCTAGTCTGGTTTCTCATAATTCCCCACCTGCTTCGCAAGATAGGGCGCGTGGGCTGGAGCCCTGGCCCAGCGGGGTAGACACAGCTGGGAGCAGTGAGGCCCTCAGAAGGGGCAGCAGCAGCTGCTTTGGCATTTTGGGTGGAGGAAGTCTTCTACTGGGTGCTTGTATTAAGCTGAACCTTCCTCTGCACACAAGGTGGCAAAATGAGAAGCAGATGCTTCTAGAACATTCTGGAAGGGCACAAGAGATCTTTAGCGGTGTTCAAAGACAGGCGGAGGCATGGAGAGAGGACATGGCTTTGGGGAGACCAATGCAGCTGTGGTAAACCCAGGGCAGGGGGCTGGGCGGCCACAGGAAGGAGTGGGTCAGTTCTTCCTGGTCACTGCCCAGCTCCTGTCACCCCCTGGACACCTTCCCTGAAGTCCCTCCTTTCTTCCTTCCCAGTACTCAGCCCTGAGCAATTTGGCATATTTGTTCTCTTGAATTCAGGTGAAGGGCCCTATTCATTAAAAGGCCTGGATTTGCAGTCAGTGGACAAGGCTAGAGGCCTCCCCTGCCTGCTGCCTGGGGAGGAGCGTTTCCACCAGCCCTCCCTGGCTCTCCGCAATGTGACAGAGTTCTCATTAAGCGCTGAGCTGGCTATTGCGGCTCTCGTTTTAAATTCAGCCTTGGGTCCAGAACTTCCCCCGAGTAGCCTAAGGAGCAGGGGCAGAGCCAAGCACATGGCTCTTGCTTCCCAGTTTTGGGAGCCTTTGAAAGTGACCCTGGAATGTGAGTGGTGACTTTAGATCACCGAACCTATACTTGTTGCTCATGATTGGGGTGATAGCTCGGAGGCGCCTTATGGTATTGTGTCATGCGCATTGAAGGTAAACTTTTTGAATAAACATTAAATTTCTCAATCTTTTTTTTAGTCTTTTTTTCTAAGTTTTTAAAAGTTTTTATTTTTGAGAGACAGCACAAGCAGGGGAGGGGCAGAGAGGGAGACAGAATCTGAAGCAGGCTCTGAGCTGTCAGCACAGAGCCCAACATGGGCTTCAAACTCATGAATCATGATCTGAGCCAAAGTCAGACACTTAACTGACTGAGCCACCCAGGCTCAGTGCTGCCTTCTTATATTGTGAATATGGTGGATTTTAATTGTTCACTAAAATCTGTTGTACCCCTCCCCCAAATCAGAATTATAAACTTAATAAGTTTTTGGATTTTCTCTCTAAGGGATAGAAGAATTAAACTTTCCAATACTGGGGGGAAAACCTCTAAAATGATTTGGTTTTCTTGGGTCTTGTTTTCAGAGATAGAAAAATTTATATAGAGATTAGCATTTGCTTCTTGTTCTTCCTTTTGTGACGGAGGAGAAAACACGGCAGGTTATGTGGCAACTGAACGTTCTGGTGTTTGTAAGTGGTAATTCCTTTAGGTAATGTAGCAGCTGAGAGCAGCAGCTAGCCTTCCCCTGGGCAAACGGGCACGTGCAACAGGCCGGGGGTTTGTTGCTGGAGGGGTGAAGGCTGCTTCTGTGGATGTGGTCACTGTGCGGCACCCGGGGACCCTGTGTCCTCATGGTCTCCGTCCCTTCTTGTGCCAGGGTGTGGGGTGGGTCCAGAACTGGGTCTGGCCTGGGGCCCTGCTAGGGACCCTAACATGAGTGCCCCCCCCGTGTTCTCTCTGCAGAGTCGGGGTTCTGGAGGACTCCTTCACCTTCCTGGGCATCTTCCTGGCGATCATCTTGTTCCCGTTTGGGTTCATCTGCTGTTTTGCCTTGAGGAAGCGAAGATGCCCCAACTGTGGAGCAAACTTCACTTAAAGGGAACACCACACCTGGCTTTCCTACATCCAGCTGTCTTTTTCTAATGTAAATGTTGTGTACAGTAGCTTTATTTGATTAAGCTTCCAGAACTGTTTTGTAAAGTGAGGCGGGATAGACGGCGTGCGCGTGGGCTGCGGCTTCATGGTTTCGTTGGGCGCAGGGGTCACGGCGCACTGCTTTGGGGTGAATGACAACTCAATACAGCACTGCTTTTATTTTTTGCAGTCTTCAATTTGAGAAAGGTGAGAAATACGGTTTTAAATAAATGAGACTCATACCATTGTTGACCTGGTTCTACCTATTCGGTGTGTGCACACTGCCACTTATATAAATTAACTCGTGCAGATGTTGGAAATTTGTTGTGACCAAACAGACTAGAGTCATATGCCCAGTGCCTGGCTTCAACACCGTCCCTCATGGCAGATCTCCATCTATTCCTCTGTAGGCATTCACTGCTCAAGAGAACGTGCTTTTCAAAGTTTTATTTTTATAACAAAATGGAATACCTGGACATTACAGATAATGCACCTCTGTGCCGGGCCTGAGGCAAGCCCTCCCCTCCCCTGTAAGGCAGGTGGGTGCCCACCGGGGCCCATTCTGTGAAGGTGCAGAACTGAGGGGGGAGGGGGGTGGGCCTGCAGACCACACCTAATCATCTCTGTAAGGAAGCCAAAGGATCCCAGAGAGTGGCGCTCTGGAGGCCAGGGCCTGCACCCCCATAACACACTGGGGTTGTATCTTTACTCCCCCCACCGCTGAAAACACTGGGCTTCCGTGAGCCCCCTCTTACTCAGCGAGAGGAGTGGTGGGGCCACTTCACGAAATCAGCGTTTTCTTTCCTGGCTGGAGCAGCCTTGAGAACCTGTCTCAAGACAGCTGTACGGCCTGCTAACCGCTCAGCTGCCTTGGCCCTCATGCGGGTCTGACTCCCCAGCTCCTGGGGACATTCTCTGGTTAGCCAACCTGGCCAGGACAGGACGAAGAACGAGAAGTGGCACTCACTCACACTGGTTTACCAGTGTGACCATTTGACCAGCATTTGACCATAAGCAGTTTCAAGCTTCTAGAAAAACGTTGATAGTTACAGCAAGACCAAAGGAGCTGTGACCAACAAGGCCCTCTTTTCCTGCACACAGTGAATGGCCTGGGTGTGAGGCCTGACCTTGCACCCCTCCGGGATAGGGCCTGATCCCCGGCAGCCAGAGATCAGCTCAGCCACCCACTCAGAGTTCCCTCTTATGGGACACTCCAGGTTCTGTGGGGACAATGGCAGGTCTCAGCTGAAATGCAGAACTTCACATCCCAGCCACTAAGGCACGTGGCCTTGTATGCACTGGGTGGGTGTGTATACACACACCTGATTCAGAAGTGGAGCAACTTGGCCCCCAAGAGGTTTCAGAGTACACTAGCGACGGAGGCAGCTTTGGTCAACTAGCTTAGCGAGAACACCCTGGGTCTGCACATGCAGGGTCCTTACACGCGTGCGTGACGCCCATCACCTGCAGCTTGGCCTGGTGTGTTTTCGTTGGTGAATCTGAACTACCAAACTCAGTAGCTCTTGGGATTATTCAAGTACTAAACATGGCTGTGACAGGGACAGGCAAGCCTCTTTGTGCTCTATAGCTATGTCTAAATCAAGGGAAACTTGGGGATGTCTCCATCTTAGGTAGCTCTTTGTTTTGTGATTAAACAAAAATTAAAAATTTTTAAGTTAAAAAATTAAATTTTATAGAATATTCTCATAATTTATATTGCTTAAAATTATGATTTGCATGCTAAGATGCAATTTATACCTTTTCTTTAGATAAATGTTATAATGCTAGGTAAGAGCACATGCTTTTTAAGATAAAAGTATGCTCTCATTTGGTGCAGAAAGCTCGTCATGAAAGCACAGACTGACTATCCCTCATTCTGGCTGTTAAAAAAATAATCACAGAATATTTAAAAAATTATACAGTAAGGATTAGAACCAAATTTATAGTCTTCTGAGGACCAGAATGGGAAGAAAATATTTTCATGATTGAGTTGGTCACTCAACTATTTTCTTAAAGACAGAAATGTATCAACCCAACTATGTTAAATTGAGGAAATGCGTCGATTTGCTCAAGTAGAATACGTTTAAAATCAGGCACCCTTTGGCGAAGCTTTGCAAAGTTAAGCGCACACCAAACAACACATATCATTTTGCAAGTGAGAACTTAACATCATAGGGACTGGAGCTCCCAGCCTGCTCTTCATCGAATGATAGGTGCAGAGCGGTCGTTTGTCACCGTCGGCCGGAGTTTCACAGTCGCAAAAGGGTTTTCTCCACTGCGGGGAGAGGAAAACCCGTGTCTGCAGGCATATACTACAAGACAGGAGTCTAGTTTTGGAAGAGCTATTACTGTCCTTGCTTTGTGACGTTAGAAGGCTTCTCTGTAAAGCTTGGGACATTTTCTAAACAAATGTTTCACGGTGGCCATTCTCTCTGTGCACCCGTGCCCACCCATCACAACTCTCCAGAGCTGTAGACGCTGTAATGGGAGAGCCCACCTCTCTGTGGCCCTGTGTGGGAGGGGTTACGTGAGAGGGCCACTAGGACGGGGTCTGGATTAAGGTGCCAAACGCAGTATGGCTGGGAGGTCTCCCCTGAGGATCTGCGACAGAGCCTGGGCAGAGCCTCCTGTGCTGTGAGGAGAACAAGGTGGTCACCTCTCCTTGGACCCCACAGGCCTGAGGGCTGTGCAGCAACCAAAATCCCCAGAGACAAAGTTCAACATACCTGAGAAAAGGTGGCTTTGCTGTCCCATTCGTGTCATTCTGTGAGGAAGATAAAGACGAAGTTTACGGAAGGGTCATAAACTGGGACATTTTCAATAAGACCTAAAGGTAAAGCCATCTAAAGTGCAAGGGACAATTTATGGTTGATACACGTAAGCCCACCTGAGACCAACGTCTCAACATCTAAAGTCACTTAAGGAGTAAGGGTAAGAACAGAAAACCAAGGACAGTGAGGGCCCCTCCCAAGTGCTGGCATGTCTCAGGCCTTGGGGGACCATAGTGCCTACAGCTGGTGTTTTGGGAGCCCAATCCTGAATGAGGCCATGATGAACAGTACACAAAAACAAAACCTTGTTGGGTTTTGGTGACCACAGATGTGTCAAGGGCTAGCCGGAGATCTGGTGGGAAGTTCCAAAAGATGAGATGACAGGATACCAACACTGTCTTTGCCTTCAGGAACTACCAGAGCCTGTGGACTTGGGGTTCTCCCAATGTAGCCAGGAACCAGGGGTGTGTGTGCCTTCTGTCCATTTTATAAAGCTAGAAGGCTTTAAGAATTTGCTTTAAATCTCTGGCTGTTTGAAAAAAATCATTGGCCCAAGCTTGTGGGGCTAATTCTCAGATGGCTGCCCAGGAGAGGGCAGTGTAATACCATCTGAACAACAGGCCAGTAGACCAGACCTAGCGACTCCTGAAAGTTCCCAGGATTCCCAGTGGCATCGGGGCATATGGGCCTCTGAACATTGAAGGATAGCTCCTCTCACTTCCAGTTGCCAGCCTGGGGATGAAGGCCATACTTTGAGGCCAAAGCCCAGGTCAAGACTTTCTGCATGTCTCCTCTTAGTTCTGGACACAGATTTCTCAAAGCAGAAGAGAGGCGGTGGGCACTGGGGCTACTTCAGACCTGTGCCTGCTGTCTCTGTGCCTCTGAGGACCTCTGAGCATGCTTTGAACTTTGAAACCAGCAGGTGACCAAGGTCATCCTAATGGGAAGCCCCAAGCACCTGAAGGCAACCCTGGTCAGCCTTGTGCCTTGATTCAGTGTCTACTTTTTTTTTTTTTTTGTAATTTATTTTATTTTAGAGAGAAAGGAGAGAGTGTGGGGGAGAGGGACAGAGTGGAGGGGAAAGAATCCCAAGTAGACTCCTGCCCTTAGCCCCAACATAGGGCTCCCCATCCCATGACCCTGGGATCATGACCTGAGTCGGATGCTCCACTGACTGAGCTACCCAGGTGCCCCTCAGTGTCTACTTTTCATCACAGATGCACAAAGCGGCTGCCCTGCTCAGCATATTCTAGTAGGGCTTTAAATGGCTGCAAAACAATTTCTTACTAGGCATGTTGAGCTTCCCCAGCAGGCCTCAGAGTAACTCATCTGTGGGGGCAGCGCTCCTATTCTGTGATGGGCACAGGCTCATTTATGACCTACTAAAAAAGCGCCAGGATGCCTGCCCTGCAACGGCATGTGTGCTCGGACCGCTCGCCACAAACGGCGTACCGCCTAGAGCAGACAGCCGGAGCATGGAGGCGTCAGCTCACGCTGGGAAGAGGCCTCCAGGGTCCACCCGCCCGGCCTGGGAAGCACACTTCCTGCTAAGCCAGGTGTGGCCTCTGCCCATCTTGCACTTGACCCCAGAGGCACACTCAGCCCTCGTGCTCCTTGGTAGTCTCGCTGGAATCCACCTTCCTGCTGCCTTTCCCAGGGGCAGAACACCGTGTCCCTGCCAGGTGCATCCTCAAGTCTGAGGAAAGCTCTGTGCACCCTGAGCTGGAAACCATAAACAAAACTCTCCCGGAGCACCTGCAAGCCGACCTCAGAGGGAAAACTTTGGGGCTTGTTCCCGGGGCCTCCTGAGTCCCAACTGACCCAACTGAACTTGAAAGTTTACTTAAGTAATCTCTACACCCAACGTGGGGCTCAAACTCACAACTCTGAGATAAAGTGTCACATGCTCTACCAACTGAGCCAGCTGGGTGCCCTTGACTCAAATGAACTTTAAAACAAGTTTAGCCACATTTTGACAGGCTGTGCTATCTGAGTACTTGGCCCAGACATTTGAGAGAAACAAAAATGGTGGCATAGATGCAACACAGTCGATCCTAAAATGACAAGTGACGACTCCTGCCATGAGGAAGGAAGGTTGAGGGTAACCGAAGACCACGTGAAGCCATTTAGTGCCAGGGCAAACTCGGCTCCTGGTGTGGTATGTACCCCACACGCACCCTGGTCAACCTACACACATGCATGTGGGCACCAAGACACCCACCAGGACACTCAGAGCAGTTCTGACGGGCCAGCCTCAACATCTATCAACAGAAGGGACAACAGCCTTTGTCCAGTGAATGCCACACAGCAGTGGGACACCACGGGAGACCTAGCTGCGTGGTTCGGTTCCTCTGAGGGCCAGCTCAGATGTGCCATCACAGTGTCTGACGTTGGGGCATCTGGATTGTGAGAAGGGGCAGCGCTGTGTGTGTGTGTGTGTGTATGGGGGGTGGGGTTCTGATGAGGTCTTGATCTGGTGCTGGTTATATGTAGCTGCTTTGTGAAAAGTCCTGCATTTTTCTGTATATGGTATTTGCTTTTAAAAATAACAGGCCATTTTCAGAAAGGTTTCTCCTCCCTTTAACACACTTCCACTGAGCCACTGCCCCCAAGTCCGCCCCTCCTGTGTTCTCTTTCCTGCCAGTGAAGGGCACCCCCAGGCCCTGTGGCATGAGGACTGCCTCATTCAGTCCGTTAGGAAGGCTCAGAAGCGTCTGCAGAATCTCCCCTCAAAGCTGACCACACAGCCCCGTCCCTTGCGCTGGCCAATGCCACAAGCCCGTCTGTCCATCCTGTCTGCTGTCTCTAAAAGCTCCAACTGAGCCTGTCCCTCCACAGCCTCCCTGGGGCTGGGTCATGGGGTTCAGAGTCTCCTGGCCTCTGTGTTCCCCAATCTTGTCTTTCCCTCTTCCAACATCTGCCAAATGCTGCTTTGTCCTACAGGAACAGCAAAGTCTCCTTTCTTGGTCCTGTGTCCCTGGACCGGACCTGTCCTGATGCGCCTCCAGCTGGCCCAGGGCCCCTCTGCACAGGCTGCTGGCCCTCGGCAGGCCATGAGCCACCTTCTCTGTGCACACGGTGCAAGGCACACAGCACATGTTACAGCAGGTCTGGGGAGCTGAGCTCCTCAAGATCCCGCAGCCACCTGGCAGAAAAACTCCTTCCACACACGGTGGGCCTTGCTCTGAGCCAGCAGTATGTATCCTACACTTTTCCATAGATGTCAGTCACCAAGGCCAGCACCCATGGCCTCATAGGTACAGCCAGCTACATGTTCTGTCAACATGACAGGAGGTGATCAATTGACAAAACCAGGCACCACTAGGGGCTAGGCATGTCATTAGGAGTGCAGAATAGATTATCTATGAGACAGTAAGGGCAGTGAAGGCCTCAGGCCTGGACAGCAAGATAACCCATAACCAGCTAATTATGACTCAGCAGGAACAGACAGGGTGGGGCACTTTTGATTCCCCTGGCAAACGACACTCAAATCCACCTTGAGTGGGCACTTGCTGCCACATGGTGTCCATCCACCTCCCCATTCCCACTATCTAGATTTCTGCTTGGATGTCCCCCACATGCCCACGTACCTTGAAGGGGACTGCTTGGTCCTAGCTTATGAGGGGTCCAGGTTAGCATAAGACCACCTCATACAGTCCATCTCCTGGCGGTAGGCAGATACTCAGATGAGACAGGGACTTCCGTGGCCCAGTGAGAATGCTGAGGGGGTGCCCTCTGCTCTCTGCTCACTATTTAGTGACATGAGCCCACATCCACAGAAGACAGGGTGATTGATGAGAGAGCCCTGAGGGCAGCCTTGGTATACCAACCCTCTCTAGGCTGCTGCTTCCATCAGATAGTTCCTTCCTGTCTGAAGCTGCTAGAAGTCAGCTCTTACCTGCAACACAGGTAGCCCTGATGCTTGTTTTAATTTTTTAAAAATATTTTTGAGAGCATGTGAGCGGGGGACGGGCAGAGAGAGAGAGAGAGAAGCACAGAATCTGAAGCAGCTCCAGGCTCTGAGCTGTCAGCACAGAGCCTGACTTGGGGCTTGAACTCACAAGCCAGGAGATCGTGACCGGAGCTGAAATCGGACTCTAAAATGACTGAGCCACCCAGGAGCCCCATCCTGATGCTTGTTTTAAAAGTTAACATCTAATGCCAATCCTCAGCATGGGCCGGACTGATCTCACGAATCACAACCTCTGAACTAGTTCAACCCCTTTATTCCTAAATTGGGGACACTGAAGGCCAGACAGGGAAGAGCCAACTGCTCTGGGTAACCAAGGCATCCCCTGTGGAGAATTAAATGCAAAAAAAAAAAAGAAAAAGGAAAAAAGAAAAAAAAAGCCACGCTCAGGGCCCCCCCCCGTCACACAGCACTTCTGGCTTGTACAGGGCAGTAAACGCTGACTTTGAGAAGCAAGAGTATGTGGAGGAGAGCTTAGTTTTCAACAGTTCTCTGAAGCCTGGTTCTCTGATTATTTAACAGCCCTGTGCAATGAACAACAGAGGCCGTGGCCATCAGGAAGGCCCTCTAGCTTCAGTCCCAGGGACCGCTCCCCTGAGCCCTTCAGGGAGAAGTCTGTATCTCAGAACATCACAGGGTAGTCACAGAATTGTGGGTTGGTAGGTTCAGGAACATTCTATTCCTGAATAGTAGGCAGCTTCCAGGATTGGGTGTTTAGTGTACTTAAGCCTAAGGATCCTGGTGTTTAAGACTACATGTAATTGACATTAATGGATGTATATAAGCAGTAAGTATAAAAGGATTAAGGTGCTTTGCCAGCTGCCATGGATCCCAGCATTTGGCTGAGAGAGAACATACCTTTCCCCAACATCATCAGCTGGTTTATAAATTTTAGTTTAGGAAAAATAAATTACCAGCCTGGTTGGGTGTAAGAACTTTAAAAAAAAATTTTTTTAAATGTTTTATTTATTTCTGAGAGAAAGAGAGAGAGACAGAGACAGAGACAGCATGAACAGGGGAGGGTCAGAGAGAGAGGGAGATACAAAATCTGAAACAGGCTCCAGGCTCTGAGCTAGCCATCAGCACAGAGCCCAATGCGGGGCTTGAACCCACAAACCGTGAGATCATGACCTGAGCTGAAGTCGGATGCTTAACCGGCTGAGCCACCCAGGCGCCCCAAAGTGTAAGAACTTTTGATACACAAAATTCCAGGACCGTGTCCCCAGCCCTCAGGGGCTACCAGTCATGCTATGTGCTTCTGAGCCACATTTCTAGGTAAGGTTTTAAATGGAACACTGTTCTATTTTTGTACGATCTACACCTGATTGTCCAAAATGGTAGCTACTACCTGTATGAGTGTGTATATTAAAATTAAATACAAAAACAAATTCAGTTCCTTAGTTGCTTATCCATTTTTTCTCAGTGCTCAGCTACCCTCTGTGCCCAGTGGCTACTGTGTTTACTAGGTAACCAGTCCTGGGACACTTCTCTTCAATCCTCAAATTGTTATGAGTCACCTGCCATCCCTGCCCTGACACCAGAGGACTAGAGCCTGTGTCTCTTGCTGCCCCCGCAAGAGGCTACTGAGACGAGGCGGCGGCCGGGTCCAATGCCAGGAGGTTCTCGGGCTCCTGAGAGCACTTCTGGGGAGCAGAACTGGTTTTCGTGTGCCCCGCAGCAGGCCTGCAGATTTCAGTTATGTTCTTGGAACTCCTGATCTGACGTGACAGTGACGAAATGAAGTCACTCATCTAACAGAATGCGGTCAGCAGAGGAGCACACGAGGGTGTCCGCTGGTGATGGAGCTATGGGGCTTTTTCTTTTGCAGTTTGCATAGGATCTTGCAATAGGACTTCAAAACATGTCTGTGACAGAAATGGAATATAAATCATTTACTCTCACTGTGAAACTGGAAAGCACTGTTATACTTATTTTCGGGTCATTATCCTCTTTATTCCAGGAGTAGGTGACTCTGGTCTTACAGAGAAGGAGAAGTGAGGCTCCTGAAGAGGGTGCTGGGGGACAGTGCCTCTGAAGTCATGACCATCAAGTGCCTTGTTCAGGGAGGCCCTCTGACTTCATGGCCTTTGCTGATTTTTAAAAACCAATTAGTATTTTCTAGTGACCTTTATTAACTGATGTTTTCCATTATCCTCCAATCACAAAACAGGTCTCAGTATCAGCACCTAGCAGAACCTCATGAACAGCAGTGAGAGGATAGTGGGATTTGTCATATTGAGCATTCTGTTGTGAGGGAGGGGGCAGGACACACTGATATACGGCCAGCTGAGGTGTTGGAGCCATTTCTCAATGTGCCGAAGGACCTCCAGGTCCTGTTGCTCTTGTGTCCCCCCTCTTCTCTGTCTCCCAAGGCCCTGCAGTCTGCCCTGCAGTCTGGGAGCTTGGAGAGCTGGGCTGGCTGCGTTCCTGTCATGCACCAGCCCAGGCAGCAGCACTGGGGCTCATCTGGGCTCATAAACACTTTTAACTCGATCTGAGAAAGTGTTCTGATCCTACTGTGTGGGTGCTGGGGAGTGAGGGAAAATACCTAGTTGGGGCTGGGGGCCCCTGGGTGGTTCAGTCAGTTGAGCCTCTGTGTCTCTTTTTTTTTTTTTTTAAATGTTTTTTATTTATTTCTAGGAGAGAGAGAGAGAGAGAGACAGCGTGAGACGGGGAGAGTCAGAGAGAGAGGGAGTCACAGTCTCTGAAACAGGCTCCAGGCTCTGAGCTGGCAGTCAGCACAGAGCCTGATGCGGGGCTCGAACCCACGAACTGCAAGATCATGACCTAAGCTAAAGACGCTTAACCGACTAAGCCACCCAGGAGCCCCTGAGCCTCTGTGTCTTGACTTCAGTTCAGGCCATGATCTCATGGTTTGTGAGTTCGAGCCCCGCATAAGGCTCTGTGCTAACAGTGCTAACAGATTCTCTCTCCCCCCACCTCTCTGGTCCTCCCCTGCTTATGTTCTCTCTCAAAAATAAATAACTAAAGTAAATTTGCCTATATTTTTCTCAAAGGAGATCTAGTGAAATGCTAACAGTAGTCATCCTGGAGGTGAAGTTATAGATATTTTCTTTAAAAAAATTTTTTTAACATTTTACTTATTTCTGAGAGAGACAGAAAGACAGCATGAGCAGGGGAGGGTCGGAGAAAGAGGGAGACACAGAATATGAAACAGGCTCCAGGCTCTGAGCTAGCTGTCAGCACAGAGTCCGACGTGGGACTCGAACTGACGAACTGTGAGATCATGACCTGAGCCAAAGTCAGCCACCCAACCGACTGAGTCACCCAGGCACCCCAGAAGTTATAGATATTTTCTAACAGAACAAAAGTTCTTGGGTTATTTTTCTAATTAGCAAACTGTGATACTTTAAAAAGTCCAACTCCTGATTTTGGCTCAGGTCATGATCTCACAGTCATGGGACTGCATCCCCCGTCAGGCTCCATGTTGAGCATGCGACTGCTTAAGATTCATATTCTCTCTCTCTCTCTCATCTGTCTCCCCTGCTTGTACATACTCGAAATAAATAAATAAGTAAATAAAAAGAAGTATTTTAAATAAAGCATAAAGATTAGGTATTTTGACTTGGACTTTGCTCTTTAACTTAGACCAGCAGATGTGATGGCTCGGTAGACTTACAGGAAATCTAATTTCAGCAAGTGTTTATCTAGCAAATGGCAGCATTTGAAGTAAAATAAAATATATATAATATTAATATATATATTATATATAAATGAAAACAGCTGTTTATTTCAGTAGGAATAAATGTTATTAATTCGAGAGTATCCTTATTTTGTCTCAAGAGTTGGGTAATTTATCAGTTTGATTATTTATAATAGAGCCTGAGATAAAATTGTCACCATAAAGCCATATATCTTTCTATGTTAAATATAGTAAAAGCATGATATACACACATGAAAAAAAATTATCAAAAGTGAGAACAGTCTCTCAAATTGTACTTTGTACTTTTTTTTTTTTTTTGAGAGAGCCAGAGCGAGTGAGGGGCAGAGAGAGAGAATCCCAAGAGAAGGAGAAGAGAGAGAACCCCACATAGGCTCTGCACTGCAGAGCCCGAAGTGGGTCTCAAGCTTATGCATGTACTTTGTATTTTAAAAATCCATAAGTAACTTTGTCTTTAAGGAATACAACACATATCCTGATTATTTTACATTATTCAAAATGTTTTCCTAGTAGTTACATGTATAACATTGCAGATAAGAATGTTTTTCTTTTTTAATGTTGGCACATCAAAGATCAGGAACTCATAATTACATAAATTATCAAAAAAAAAAAAACAAAACCCCACCCCAAAAAACAGAAAAACCTCCTGGGGCCCTGGGTGGCTTAGTTGGTTGAGTGTCCAGACTTCAGCTCAGGTCATGATCCCACGGTTTGTGAGTTCAAGCCCCGCGTCAGGCTCTGTGCTGACAGCTCAGAGCCTGGAGCCTGCTTTGGATTCTGTGTCTCCCTCTCTCTCTGTCCCTCCCCTGCTCGTGCTCTGTTTCTCTCTCTCAAAAATAAACATTAAAAAAACAAAAACAAAAGCAAGCTCCAACATACATTAACGTGAGCAAACCAGAACTGCTTCCAGACTGAAGACAGGACAGTGGTTTCTCCAAGTAGGACACACCAGCTGGTCACTAGCTCCATCAGTTTTCAGCTTAAATAACTTGTCATCTCTTCCCGTCTCCACTGGACGCGACTCCCACCACCCCTGCTTCCTGGACGACTGCACTGCTTCCTGCCCCATCATGAGTCCCCAACACACACCCTGAGGGCTGCCAGCAGATGCCACCCAGGAGGACGGGGGAAGGACGACGTACAGCTTTGATTTCAGCTCGGTCATGATCTCACGGTTAGTGGGATTGAGCCCTGCATCCCTGCTTGGGGTTTTTTCTCTGCTCCTCCCTGCTCTCTTTCTCAAAATAAACATTTTTTTAAAAAATTTACGTGAAACCAAACACTACTAGGTGCTAAAATGAAAGACTATAAAAAAATGTCTTCTGGCTTGCAAGACAGAAATAGGGGGGACTGACTGGTGTATCAGGGTGATGCTGGCCTCAGAATGAATTAGGAAGTGTTCTGTCCTGTTCTATTTTTGGGGAAATGTTTGAGAAGGATGGTATTAGCTATTCCTTATTATGCTAGGCAGCAAAAAACAGGATTATGGAATGTATCTAATTCAGTGTAATAACAACTGCATCACTGCTTTTGTTGTAAAGCTTTACTGACACAGTAAAAAAAGAAAAAACAACAAAGTTTTCTAAAACTGAGACTGTTGGCTAAAGTGTCAGTGTTTTCACTGTTATAATTTCAGTGTTAACTATGATTTTGGGGCAAGGTTCTTTTATCTTAAAAGACATCACATAGCCTTAAGAAAATAATGGAGTGAGGCGGTTATTATCAAAGCTGCTGAGATCACAAGAGAGAGAACCAGACATGTGTCCCCCACGGATGGACTAGCCACCACCACCAGTGATGAAATGCTCTAACAAAACAGGCAAAGAAACAAAACCGTAATACCAACTGATGAAGGCCAAGAATGCAGGAGAATGCGGTGAAGGACACCACGTGAATGCGTTCAACAAAACCCAGCCTGGGGACACCCTCCAGGGCCAATAATCTGGTTCTTCCAGGTGAGTTACAAGGAAAAAGATACGAGGAGACCCGTAGATACAAACACTTGTCATGAGACTTGGTGACCAATTACAACATATGGAGCCAGCCTGAATCCAGACTATACTGTTAAATTTTTAATAAGACAATCAGAAATTTGATTGAGGAATGATGATTAATGATGTTGAGGAAGTGCTGTCAATTTTTAAAGATACGATAATTGGTACTGTGGTTGTGTAAAAATAGAAGGTATTCTATTCAAACATAAAATGTATTTAAGGCATTTATACGTGAAATTACATGAAGTCTGGCCCTAGCATCGAATTGACCTGGAGTGGCTGGGGGCAAGGTGAAAAAAGACTGGCAAATGACCTGGTAACTGTGAAAGCTGGGGGTGAGGGGACCAGGTCATTAGATACCAGACTCTTTCCACTTTCGTGTTATGTTCGAATTTTTCCCTAAGAAAAAGTAGAAAATCAAAACAAAACAGGAGAAGGCATTAAGGACTGGTCACACCAGGAGACCGTGTATCTTGGTATTCCTGGGTCCTGAGTTTTGTGACATGCACTTGCAAGGTTTTTTCCCTAGTAAAAGGAATTGTTATGCTTTTCAAAATGCTTCAAAATCATTTCCAAACACTGTGAATATTGCTTTAAAAGGTACTAGGGCCTTTAATAAAACAGCATTTGATATCTGTCCTTCTAAGCAATTTCTCTTCCATCATGAGGGAATGGGAAAGCTCCATTTTCAAAGGTTGTGGGTCATTTTTCTGAAAATAATTTTTGCAATTAGGTATTTGTAGCTTGGAATGATAAAGGTGCAAACAATATATTGTACAATGTGCCTCTCTAAGAGAAGCCAAAGACATTTTTGAATGAGATTGCAAAACCTTGCATTTCCTGGATCAGAACACGCCATGTTAACTTATGAGGAGGTAGGGTTCCAAAACACCCCAAGGCTCACACTCAAACAAACACAGGGCACATTTTTAAGAGTGCCCATCCATGTAATCTCGAGACTGTGGCCAGGCACCATTCACAGCTGAACAGAGGCCGCCAGGGGTGCTGCCAGCTGGGGTAGAGCTAGGAGCCACACCCCCCATGAGAAGCAGGGAGATACTTCAGTGTGCACTACAGAAAGGAATACACAGGGGCGCCTGGGTGGCTTAGTCGGTTAAGCGTCCGACTTTTGCTTAGGCCATGATCTCGCGATTCATGGGTTCGAGCCCCGCGGTCGGGGTCTGTGCTGACTGCCAGCTCAGAGCCTGGAGCCTGTTTCAGAGTCTGTGACTCCCTCTCTCTCTGACCCTCCCCTGCTCACGCTGTCTCTCTCTCTCTCTCTCCTAGAAAATAAATAAAACATTAAAAAAAAAATTTAAAAAAAAAAAAAAAAGAAAGGACTACACAATAACTGGAAACTAAAAATCAGAGTAGCCGGGAATTATTGCACCCAGTACCTATGGACCGCCCACAGTGCTCTGGGGCATTTCCAGGAGGAAGCCGGCGGCCCCCAGAGTCCAGCCCACTCTCTGGCCCTGGCCTCTCTGGCTCCTTCTCGCTGAAGTCTAGCAACCATGCAGCCTCACAGAGGTCTGGACGCCACCTGTCCCCTCCTCTCTCACCCTCCCCATAGTTCTGTCCATGGCCATGCCTGGATTCCAGGGTCTGGGACACAGCCCCACCCCTGCAAACACCTGGAACTCCCTGCTCCTCCCCCAGCCCCACCACCCAGTAACCCTCCAACACTAGTTCCTTCTTGCCAGAGCTGAGCAGCAGCATGTTGCTGCAGAAACAACCACACGTCCTGACTTCATTTGCGATCAGGACCCTGAATTGTAAACAGGCTTTGGCATTACTCTCGATTGCGACTACTGCTGTGCAGGCACCTTCTCCCTCCTCAGAATGTCTGTGTCACAGATTCTCTTTCTTGAGACTTGCTGGCTCTGCCCCCATCAGCTACTGATCTCACTTCTCTGGCCGACAGAGTGGATGTCCTCAGTTGGGCATTCCCTGTGTATCCCTTCTCCTGGCCCCACCACTGCCTCTGCCAGGTGTGCTCTTTTCGCCTTCTAGGCCACCACCCTTTTCTCTATCCTGCCCCTTCTTTGTGATATAGTCTATCCTGAGAAAAAACTGACAGCACGTACCCCTTTCTCGATTCTCTGCCATCCTGGAATCATGGCCTCGTTATCTGAGCATGCTAAGTACGTGCCCTCCTCTGCTCCTGTGTCTGGGAATCTCTCCCCTTGACCACTGCACGATGGGCTCCTTGCCATTCAGGTCTCAGCTTCGACAAGGCCTCCTTGGGGGGTGTAGATACGGTCACATGCTGCCCAGATCCTCCTCAGGACCCAGGAACTGGTTCTGAGCTGCAGGGGGTGCTGCCGTCAGTTGTCCAGGCTCTTCAGGAAACCGCCCTGGATAATGCCCTCACACTCTAGATGCCCTCACAATCCCACTTCTCCCCTGCCTGATGCCAAACCCTTCTCTCTCACAGGAGTGGCCCCTGGGGCTCCCTCATAAGCGTCTGCACACAAACCTGGGACATCCATCCGAGCTGTCACCCCTTGCCTCTGTCACCTCACCTCGCTTTAACTCTGCATGGCTAGAATGTGGGTTCCAGCAGAGCCGGGAATTGGTGTTGCTCATCTCTGTACCTGGAGAGCCCACACCAGGCGCTCGGCAGACACAGCTGCTGAAGGCATGAGGGGGCTCGGGGTGCCCGCAGTCCCTCTGGTCTTTCTTATTGGGTTGTATACAATTCTAGAGAACATTTGTGACGTGGTGTTTCCCCAGCACCTGGTGCACACTAAGCACTTTCTGAAGGCATCAAGATAAAGTTACCACTTTAACCTTAAGCCTTCAGGGAGTAATATGAAAACTGAAGAAAACGCAGAACCAGGTGAAGTGACTGATGGACTGCAGTCAGAACCAAAGGTGGGGAGAGAGTAAAACCTGATACCATCTGACAAACTGCATTTACAGATGAAATACAAACAGAAGAGGGACAGAGCAGCTGAGAGGAAGCTAAGTGGCTGTGTGACAGAGAAGGGAACTCAGAAGAGACAGGACACAGGGCCTGCCCCCACCCTGCCCCGCAGTGGCCACCTCAGTCCCTGCAGGAACAATGGCCCACACCCCCCACCACCCTTCAGGAGTTGCGTGCACAGCGTGTCACGCTGCAGCTCTACTCACAGGAGATGTGCTTTCTGGTTTGGACACCGGTGCTTTAAAGGTAGAAGTACTTTTAGAAATGTCTGCTCTTGTATCTGCAGCCGCTCCCAGGGACAAACATTCCAAGTAATCAGGCGGGGGGATGACCACACTGCTTTTCTCGGATAAGTTCACCGTGCTGATGCTTCTCACTGGCGCTGGGCTAACAAGCAACAGGTAGAAAATGCGAGTTACATGATATCCCGCCATCTGAGCCCCAAACATCCTGAACATCCTATGGCCAAAACTACAACAGATTAACATTCATACAGGTTGAGGAGGAGCGTATGTGCAATGTACCTCTAGGTAAAAAGTACTGTCATGTTTTCACTGGTTTATGAATGTGCACTCAAAAGAAAACGAGCTTAATTAGGAGCTGGATCTTGATTAATTCAAGGAGATCAATAAGAAAATGAAAACTACAGCAAAGGCTGTAGCAAAAGTGCTGAACACTTCAGATTAAAAACAAAAACAAAAAAGCCTCAGCATTTTCACATCGTAAAATGTCAAAATTTTTATTTTTGGCCTAGTGGTAGCTGAGCTAGTCTGCCAGCGAGGAGGATACACAGATGACATGGACCAGGACTTGGGGGGCTTGAGGGCATCAAGTGTGGTGCTCAAAGGTCCCCCGGGACGGCTGGACGGGGTGCAGGGTTTCCCTGAGACGGAACCACCGAGGACAGGGTGGTTTCGGGTAAAGATGAGGAGGGCAGTCTGGAGGGGTCACTTCTGAGGACCCCACGGGGCAGCTGACCACAACTGCCCAACACACACAGAAATGTTCACAGCCAGGTGTGAGAAAGACCTTCCTGGGTTCTAGTGTTGGCTCCACCTTTCTGTGCCTTGGTTTCCTCAATTTCAAAGTGGCAACCTACCTCATAAGGCTGTTCTGAGAATTAAATGAACTGGTCAGTGTAAGGCATGTTGGCACTTGCTAAGCGGTGATAATGATGACGGTCACCTTGGATTTAGTAACCAGTTGGGAGGGGGGTGTGGTGGGTGGTTCCAGAGGGCTGGCGGGGTGAGGAGCAGAGTTTGGGGGTGTGCCCTCACAGCAGAAGCCACAAGGGAAATAGCCATGGGGTAGTAATCCCCTGTTCGTACTCTCCTACGTGAGCTGGGGCCGGGGTCGGGGGGGGCGGGGGGTTCCCTGTGGGGCTGCTCCACATCCAGACAGAATTCTGATATGGCCGAAAACATGTGGTCAAAGGAGAGTTTGGGGTCACTGGGAAACAGGAGCCACAATCAGGTCCTACCTTGGTGTGGACACAGTCATGGCCTCCTTTGCATCTTCTTCCAGCAACTTCGTGTAAGATGCTGGGAACCAACCCCTCCTGTGGGTGAGATGTGAGAAAAAAACCTGATTGTGGGGTCAGCCGCAGACAAGCAGGCAATAAGCGCATGATAGGAGGACTTGGGGCAGCTCCGGGGCAGACCGGTCCCTTTTCACCACATCACACGATGAGTATTTTATATACAGCATCTGTTTTATTTGGATTTCCTTTTTGGCTTTTTTCCACATTTATTTAATAGGTGAATAATCTACACAGAAAACTGATTTAACCAGCTTCCAGGAAAGCCTGATAACATTGGCCTTTAAACTACTGGTGGGCTAAATCTTAAGAAAATCTATCTGATGTGTCAATTATCCTTGAGAAATCCAAAGTCACATAAAAAAGTATTTAAACCACTTTCTGAAGTGACTTCATATAATCAATTCAAGAATCCCACTCGCCTGTAGATGCACAGACGTACAGAAAACAGCCCATGACAGAGTAACTCTGATGAACTAAACTAGAACCGTAACTAAAGTATGAACTTAAGTTTGGCAAAAATGCTGCCGTGACCACAAAGACCCTGCCCCTCAAAGGAGATACATCAGTTCCCGGAAGCAGCGGGTGGTCCTGACTCCCACATGGGCAGGATCTACCCTGAGACTTACAATTTGGTGGTGTCGTGCTCCCCGTAAAGCCAGCCGTCCTTCTCTTCAGGGACAAGCAGTGTGAGGACATCTCCCTGGGCGAAGCTAAGCAAGCTCTGGTTTGCGCCTGCGGTGTGTGGGAAGATGGTTCTCACCTTCTGCTTCTTCATCATGTTTAGTCCGGTTGCGACAGAAACCGATCGCTGTAAACTGGGATCATCTGAAGAATCTGTTAAAAGTGAGCACAGCAGTGATCACTTTTCAAGGAGTGATAACATGGCAAATTCACACCAGCGAACCCCAGAAAGCCACCCACTCCTGTCTGCCAGCATCCCTTCCGCTGCAGCTCCACGTGCTCTATTTCTGCGCCTTAGTCTTTGCCTGGACCGACAGCCAGACGGAGACAGTGAGGAGCAGAGGCAGAACTGCAGCCGGAGGCCCCTCACGGAGGAAGACCCTTGAGGCTGCCCACTCTTCCCGAGGCGGAGAGGACACAGAGTGGCCAAGCCTCACCCGCGCTTGGATTTAGTCGGAGGCTGGCTGATGCATCACTAGAGGGTCTGAGGCTTTCCGCGAGCTCCTCTCCTAATGCGAATCCCAAGGCAGGGAGGGCCATCAACTCAAACCCCACTGCCCACAAGCTGGGCCACAAAGAACAAGAGGAGACTGGACACGCAGCTGCCCCTGCCGTGCTCATTTACTGAACCCTCCCTAAGCAGAGCCATCCATGCTTTGGATGGTTCACAGCTTCTGAGGGAAGGAGCGGTTATCATCTACAGTGACTCGTCGGGATCACACATGGCCTCACTGGACACCGGACGTGGGTGGCCTGACGCCACGGTCTGGAATGCACTATGTGAAGCACAGAGCTGTACATTTCTGTCTCCATTCAAGTGTGAGCTGACACCTACCACCCCAAAGAAACAAAACTGCCATTCTGAAAATCTCCTCTCCCATCTCACCCAGCGCTGCATGGTCTGGGTGGCTCTCTCTAGCACACAGCTTGAACACCATGACTTTCATACAATGGAGCCCGTGAGACACCTATCACAGAGAGAGAGGTCTCTGGTGTCAAAAACTCTGTGCACAGAGCGCAGCCTAACCGAAGCCGCCTGAAATGTCTGCAAACAGTAACTGGTCCTGATTTATTGAAACAGCAACAGAAATTTAAGCAGTGAGAACTTAAGTGTCCAGAAAGCATGAAGTTCTCTGTTAGAGATGATTAAAAACACTGATTACAATTCAAACTAAACCTACTGATAAGATTAATAACCATAATTTTGTCATAGGAACTTTTATAGTTTGTTTTATTGAAAAAAGAAATTTTATTGCAATCGCTATGTCTCAGTATGGAGGCTCCTTGTATATTGTATTTTAAAATATAACAGCTTTCTTTTTTTTAATGTTTTATTTATTTATTTATTTATTTATTTATTTATTATTTTTTTTTTTTTGAGAGAGAGACAGAGACAGTGTGAGCAGGGGAGGGTCAGAGAGAGAGGGAGTCACAGAATCCGAAGACAGACTCCAGGCTCTGAGCTGGCTATCAGCAGAGAGCCCGACATGGGGCTCGAATCCACGAACCGTGAGATTATGACCTGAGCCAAAGTCAAATGCTCAACCAACTGAGCCACCCAGGTGCCCATAAAATGTAACAACTTTCCATAGCACAGTTACTCTATATAAACATGAATCAGTACATGGAATTAGTATGTGTTAAAGAATGTGTCACTTATAAAATGTCTTATGGTTTTATAATAAACCATACCTTTATTTATTTTGAAATGTAAGTTCCAATATGGCAATGCTGAATGTGTGCTACCATACATGTTGATTTACCTCATGGTAACATTTACCCAAAATAGTTATTAAAAAATTTTAAAAAGGTGGGGCGCCTGGGTGGCTTAGTCGGTTAAGCGTCCGACTTTCGCTTAGGTCATGATCTCGCGGTTCGTGGGTTCGAGCCCCGCGTCGGGCTCTGTGCTGACTGCCAGCTCAGAGCCTGGAGCCTGTTTCAGTCTGTGACTCCCTCTCTCTCTGACCCTCCCCTGTTCACGCTGTCTCTCTCTCTCCTAGAAATAAATAAAAAACATTAAAAAAAAAAAATTTAAAAAGGTACTTTAAAAAGAAATCAAAATAAGTATCTTACCTGTTGAATTCTTTATCTTTTCTGAATTCTGTGCAACTGTTGTTGGGTTATTAAACATATCAATCAAAGGACTGGTATACGCTCTGGCAGAAGGAGCTGGGGGCACCTTTGGTGAATATTTAGAAAGGGTGTCATAATCTTTCCCAACCTGTGAAAAATTCCTTATTAGTTTAAAATTAGTGTAACAAAGCAATGGACTTATAGAGATTTCCAGGGCTGTTGGAACATGTTTTAAATTCTACTTTCTTCCCAAAATTCTCTTAGTTGGATGGTAATGCCCTATTCTGAATTATTTCAAGATTATCACAGTCTTTTCTTCATTTGTCTTTTTTTCTTTTTTAAAGGCAGTTACTCTCCATTTCCCACCATCCCCTGGCAACCACTAATCTACTTTCTGTCTCTATGATTTTAGGATCTCCTCTAGGTCTACAGGATTGGCCTTCTTGGCTACAGGATTCTACATTTAAAATAATTTTTCCCAAGAATTTTGAGTGCATTGGTCCTTTAATTTCTAACATCTTGTTTTGGTAACAAGAAATCTGGTACCATTAGTGTTCTCTTTGTGAGTCATCTATTTTCCCCCCACTTTGAAATTTTTAGAATTTTCTCTTTGCCTCTTTCTGCAACTTGACCACGATCTGTTGAAGTTTTGTTTTTTTCCTCTTGTCCAGGCTCACTCACTCCGTGTTAAAGAGCAGGCAGATCTACTGCAGTAATCTCTGCAGGGACCATAGAGCAGTAGAGGGGGAGAAGTGGCTGGGCTTGAATATACTTTGAAGGTGGAAACAAAAGGGCATGCCCGTGAGTTGGCGGGTTGGCTGTGCCCCGACAGAGGAAGGGGGTGTGTGTCCACATTTGTGCCTGAGCTACTGAAGGGATGGAGCTGCCATTTCCTGGATGAGAAAGACTGGAGAAGCATGTTCAGAGTGAGAAAATCAATCGTGTGGTTTTGGACAAGCTGAATTTGAGATCCCCGTTAGACATCTGGTGATTTTGAGAAGGCAACTGGCTATCTCCAACCTGTCTATCATTAAGTTTACGTCCTCTTTTTTTCTGTTTTTGTTCGGTGTTTTGGGAGAGCTCTTTGGCTTAATTTTCTAAGCAGTTCCATTCTGCTAACAAGCCTGTCTACTGGTGTGTGGTTTTCTTGTGTCTTTTTGTTTTGTTTTGTTTTGTGGAGGGAAGAAGGGGAAGGAGAAATTTAAAAACCTGTTTTAGGAAATTTTTAAGCAAGTGCAAAAGTAGGAAGAACAGCATAAATCTTCATGTACCCAACACCCTGCTTCAACCATTACAAATTTATGGCCAATATTGTTTCATATATGCCACACCCATCTTCTCCCATGCCTGGATTATGCTGAAGCAAGTCCCAGACATTTCAATTATAAATAATAATCTAATTTTTACTTTCCAAAATCTCTAGTTGATTCTTCCCTGGCATGTAGTATCTTTTCCTCTCTTTCTAAAGATTTCTCCTCCCCTATTTCCTCTGTTACCTCCAATATTGGTCGTTCTGTTTTTTTTTTTCCTTTCAGTGTATATTTTTATGATACTGGTTTTCCTCACTTATTTGGTGTTTCCTGGTTGTCTACCTTTGTAGCATATTGCATTCCTTATTCTTTTACCTCCTTATGGCAGTCTGGATCTTGCCTGCTCTCCTTATCACAGACTACCCACAGTGAGGTGGGGGACACGGGAGATACTTCCAGGAGCCTGCTCGGCCTCCGCAATGAAAACACAGTGCTTTGTCCAGTAGACCAAAGCCCCTGCTGCCTACTGTTCAGTACAAGTGGGACAGTGGGGGAGAAACCGACCAACTTAGAGGATGCAAATCATACAGGAACACAACATCCTGGGTTCTTTGCCACTTCCTGCAAACCATTGGCTCTGAGCTTACTGCTCTGCCCTTTGCTGCAGTCTTGCCCTGCACATGCTCAGAGCTAAGGTTTCCTTCTCTTTTGATTTTCCGCACACCGATCCTTTCTCTTAGACTCCTTCAGTGTTTCTGACCCAGTACCAGCATCTTCTCTTATTCCCCATGCAGTTACGGATCTATTCTGTAGGCTTCTGACTGGTCTTTAGCATCTCTGCTGTGTCATTTCAGAAGTGGGGGTGGACTCATGTATCCAAACTACCCATTGGATCCAAATCTCCACACAACATTTGAGCAAAGTAATAAAACCAAGGTTCAAAGAACAGCAAACTACAATGCTTGACTGCATTACCTTGAATACTGTGGTGGCTGTATTTTTTTTTTTTTTTCAGTACCATATTATGTTGTGATGAATGGCAGCAGAGTTTTGCTAATTATTCTCTAAGACACCTACACTTCCTTCACTGGGAATAAATTTACAAATGTGGAATCATTACAATTAAAAACAGTAACAATAACAGTTCCAAAACAAAGATAACAGTGCTATACATAGCAGTACACAGTGCCAAGTGCTGCACAGCCGGTGTCAAATCTGAAGGCAAGGGGATAAAGTGAGAAAAGGCTGGCCCTAGAATAAAGGAGGACCTGTGATTCCTACTACCAAAGGCCTTGGTCCTCTGTGCAAATTTGGCCCAAATCATATTAGTAAATACACAAATGAAACCTTGGGGAAACCTTGGGGAGAAAATCAATGCCTACCATGTGGTTTCTCTCGATCATTGGTGAAGGCTGAGGCGTTCCGGACACTGGGGTAGAGACTGGGGTCTTTATCTCTTCTATCATATTCATTATTTTCTCAGGCACTTTCGTAGCATCGCCACAGGTCTCCTGCCACCTAGGCAGTTTGGAATTGAGTAATTCTGCAGACTATAAATCCAAAAGAAACATAACTAAACACAAATGTGTATTGCTCAAAGAGCTGAGAAAAGTTACATGAACTATCAGTGATAATGCTTTTCTGGCTTACTATCACAAGTGTGAGACTTTGTGTTAAATCCAGGGAACATTTAAGCATCTATGAGCATCTGCCCTGGGTTACTGACTGAGAAAGACTAGGCACCTTTTCTACAGGAGCTCCCCCACTCCCACAGTGTGAATGTAGGGTTGAAGACTAGGACAAGGATTGTAAATGATGAAGAACAAGCTCAAACACCAAAAGGGAGGGTTGAGCAATCTTATTAAGCCCTACTATTTCCCCAGTGACCCCGGAAATGCCAATCAGTGCTTTCTTCCTCTCACTACTGAGAGAGGGTGAAGCCCTCACTCCAAACCTCCTATGTCCTCAGACTATAACCCTGACACACCAACTGCTTGGTGCTTTAACCAAGGAGCCCCTGAAAGGCCTGGGACGCCATAGCCAGGAAAATGGAATGCACAAGAGCAATTTTCAGAAAGGTGACGGGGGTGCCTGGGTGGCTTAGTCGGTTAAGCGTCCGACTTTCGCTTAGGTCATGATCTCGCGGTTCATGGGTTCTAGCCCCACGTCGGGCTCTGTGCTGACTGCCAGCTCAGAGCCTGGAGCCTGTTTCAGAGTCTGTGACTCCCTCTCTCTCTGACCCTCCCCTGCTCACGCTGTCTCTCTCTCACCCCTAGAAATAAGTAAAAAAATTAAAAAAAAAAAAAAAGAAAGGTGACAAGACTTCCAGTAGAGAAAAGAAGTAGACTTAGTTTATACTAAAAAGCATAGCGGGGATCCAAAGTTGAGCATAAGAAAGGATCTGCCACCAACTAGAGCTCTCTGGAAACAGGCCAGGTTGCACTGTGCCACAGTGAGCACCCCTCAATGGTAAGGCTTTGCCGTAGGAAGAGAGCTTTATGGTCACTTGGCCTATGACCCTGGCCCAGCAGGGCACCCTCACTAAAGAAAGAGACTCTGCCAAAACTAGTACACATGCGCTGTTGACAAAAGTGATCATCTTATTAGATGCAATTCTTTCCTGTAACAATGTTAGATCTTTGGAATTTAAATTTGGTAGATGAATAGTCCTGAAAGTTACAAAAACTTTACAGAATACATAACATTTGACTGATGAATACAGATAGGGCCAAATTTCTTCCCCCTGAAAAAGAGGAAATTGCCTTATATGCAAGTGCTCACAAAGCTTCTACCATGGAGCACTCTCTAAATTACATTATAAATAACAATGAATATTTGACTTCACTCAATGCTAACTTTGGATGCTTACATAGTCCCAATATTATTTATAATTTAAAAAAAAACAAAGAGGAAATAACGTATTTTGTAATGATTTCTGTAGTATAACCTCACAACTGTATTGCTGGAAGGAAGGCTGTAAAGCCAGTCATTCAGCTGATGAGATCACAAGGAAACACTTGAGGAGGATAAAAAAGTTAACCACAAACTGTCTTGATGCTGGGACAGAACTTCCAGGGACACCTCTGAACGTGGACTCCTGAGGTGAACATCTCAAACCACCCAGGTGGGCTGGACTTGGCGCCCACTGGGACCCATCCCATGGCTCTGGTGAAGACACTGATGCTGAGGGTGCATCAGAAAGAGTCTGAGAAAAGCAGACTCACAGGTGAGAAAAGAAAACATATCTCAATTATTAAACATTATTTTATGAAAGATTTTAAATATGGATAGTTCACTTAAATATTATAAGCAACATGTGACCATTTCGTCCACATTTCTGAAAGTTTACATATTTAAGTTGGCTAAGACTATTTCTTTGGAATCTTCTCACTGGCAAAATAGGCCCATGGCTTTACACTGAGGCACATATGGAAGGTAAGTCATTTCTAGGGCATTTGAATATGAAATTATTAATAATGAAACACAACTTATCATGATGAACCCACCTGTAAATGATAATAATGCAAGTGATTTGCAAAGCTACAGTGTTTGTCAACTAGAAAGCAGAAGCGCCTTTTCTCTTCAAGCAGAGCTTCTTTGCACCCATCTGCAATAAATTTCTGGATGTCGCTCTGGCGAGAAGTAACAGTTTCTACATACTAGAAAAATAAATAATAATTATATAAGTATGACATGAGGAATCAAAGAGCTGCACAGCAGGACATTTATCATCTACCATCTTTACACTTGGTTTATTCTGATAATGGAGTAAACGCTAAATGCAGATAAACATTAGATAAAATAACAAAGTTGTAGCCTGACATGAGCAGGTATCATCATTCTCATTAAGATCATTCTGATTCAAGTGCAGAAGCATGTTGCCAAAGGCCTTCTACTCTGTGCTGGGCAATTTACACAAAATATTACTTTATGTTTCAGGGACAGGATTGTGTTCTATTGGAAAATCAAAGGCTTTAGAACCAGAAAGTTCAACTTCAAACCCCAGTTCATCCATATGACATAGCCTAAGTCTCGTTTTTCTTCATCTGTAAAATGGGGATAGTAATGCTAATCATGGTGTAGGATAGTGATGCTAACCACCCCCCCACCCCCCCAATTGGGAGAAAATGCCAATGTTCTTAGGAGGCTACTAATCTCAACTCTGGAAAACTCTGTAGCCTTAAGCTCATACCAGGTCAAAAATGCTCATTTTTAACTTCAGCAGTAGCACAGCAGTGAGCAGATGAAATATAGGCTGAGTGAGTTAAGTAAGCTTCCCTGTAAACTGCACAAATCAGCAACAATAAAATAAAGAAGTGCTGAAAAGTTCACCTCAATTTCTTTGTGTTCATATTTGAGTGCATTTCGTCCTCCTTGACTTTTCCTTCTGATCTTCTTCAGCTCAGCTTGAGATTTCTCCAAAGAATCTAATTTATTCCTATGTTCTGTTTGGTATCTTTTAAGAGTTGCCTGCAAGTGAAATGTGCTTGTTTTAGTATATGCCACACAAACTGTTGGGCAGTTACTTTTGCCAGTATTTCCACTGGACGTGGCCCTGCACACCCTCACTTCATAATGTTCCCTCCCTTCCACTTCAACGTATGGCTTTGTCCTCAAGTTCCCCGTTCACAGAAGGAGCCACTGACCACAAGAGCAGCTCCTGAAGGATAACAATGTCTTTTCTTCTTTCCTCCAATGTTTTAGCACACTGAGTGGTAAGTGCTTTGGTGAATTAAAAAACAATATTAAATCACATATTCCTGTTTTCTGACTTAACCATTTTAAGAAACAAACTTAACGAATGCAATCACATTCGATTATTTTGAGTGCTGTGTAGCAAAGTGTTTGGGGAGCCTAACAGAACTAGGTTAGGATTCTGGCATCATCCTTCATTTCCTGTGGGATCTCAGTAATTACTTAATTTCTCTAAAACCCATGTTCTCCCTTTAATCTGTACAGTGAGGATAAGAAGAGTACCTACATTATGGAGTTTCTATATGGATAAGTATCAGATAATGTATGGAAAATGCTTGGCATTATACCTACATCAGCAGCTGTAGGTGGCCATCCTCCAGAGTGAACAGGACACATGCACACAGGGCAGCAAGGTGATGTCAGGGTAAGCTACACTGATTACTGCCACATGGGGGTCTTGGTGAGAAGAGGGCTTTGGGTGGCAAATAAAGCAGCTACTCTACAGCAGGTAAGGGAGGTGGAAAGAGCCCTGTATAACAGGGCTGGAGGATCAGGCAGAAGGAGAAAACTGCTGGAATCATTAATACTGGGTGACAGGCAAGGGACATCATGCAGGAGCAGTCTTTGATGACTGGGAGAACACCAAGCACGTCTCCTGTCCTCAAGTGCTGGTTTGTAAGAGCAACAGCTGCACTAATACAGATGCAGATGCCATTCCCATATGCGTGTTCTTTGAAAATAATGCTTTCTAGAAGCAGGATCCCTTGCAATATTTTCCTCCATGCTTTTTAATAAAGATCCTAGGTGTTAATGCAAACAGGACACTCGGCTGGAAGGCACCTTGTCTATTTCACACATTTGTGTATATACTCAACACTGTCCATATTTGCTGCTGCTGGATTAACAGTGAAAGAAAGTTCTCCTAGGGCAAGGAGATCAGGCAAGTGCAGCCTTCTGGAAAAGCCAGGTCCCCATGACCCACACCTACCTCCACCCATGGAGGTGGAGCAAAACCATGTACTCACATTCATGTATTTTACATCAAGTTCTGTCTTCTTCTCCAGCTCATGTATAATCTCTTTATGGAATTTTTTGAACTTTTAACAAAAGCAAATGAAAAATTCACATCAGATTTGAGACTTTAAGCAAAATAAGCTTTAAATATAAAATAAATATATTTTATAAGTATAAAAATAGTTCACATACGTTTTCATCAAGACTCTCATTGAGTTTCTTGTGGGTACTTGAAATCTCTATGAGAACATGGCCTGTGAATAAAACCAGATGTTAGGGGGGGAAAGCCACTGTGTGGATTTTGTAAAGATATTATTAAAGAAAGTAAAATAATAGAACGAAGCACAATCTATCACCACACTCAACGCCTGGAAGCATCAGGCCCTGTGGCCTGTCAGAACACTGCCTTCATGCCCATGGCAGAGTGGGCTCTAGTGGGACATGGCCCCTAGCAAACTCTACAACACTGTTCACCCAAAGAATGTCAACTTTGTCTTCAAATTCACATCATGCTTTCTATATTTACTCCCTCCCTAAGCTGAATCTTATTTATCTGATTTAATTTTTAAATTCACTTACAAAAGATTATCATGGTCATTATAGTAACTAACTATAGGAACAAATGACTTATTTTTATCTAATCCCCAGAGTAATCTGATTATCTGTCAGGCATATAAGATAAAGGGTTATTTTTTCTCTTGTACTTATATCCTTTTGGAAAATATTAATTCCATGGGAAAATGCAGCAGGGACAATGCTATGCCTCATACCTCCTGGGACGACACCAAGTTTCTGACACAAATACAGTCACAGGATGGAAGAGAGTGTGCCAGGACTAAGGAGCCTTACTCCAAAAGCAGCAGGACAACCACTCTATTTACAAAGCACATCTCTGGCAGTTTGAGGCAATGTGATAGACATGTTGACCATGAGGTACCTACTGGGATATCCAGGTGGACATACATGTTTAGAAAGGGGTTGAATTTCTTCAACTCTGATAAAGTTGAACAAGAGACTCTCTCTCCCTGCTCATTTATCTTTGGGAACCAAATGGGTCTGATACCTAAGACCTGGCAGATATGGAATCATCTGGAACAACCACCAGATCATACTAAATAATAACAAAATGTGCTGGGTAGGTCCTCCTACAGTTCAGTATATAGGTAAAAACAAATTCCTTGCATGAACTGAAAGGCTGTAGATGAAGGAGAATTTAAATTAAGACTGTGGTGAATATGGGAAAAGAGAAAGAATACCAACTAGACTATAACTTCAGCTGTCACCTTTACACAAATGATACTATAGTGCCCTGTTCTTGAAAAAGTTTAAGACTGACTCTCAAGTGGTCTCGTTTCTCCACACAATACAACTCTTTCCTGGGGCACCTGGGTGGGTGGCTCATTCAGTTGAATATCTGTCTCTTGATACTGGCTCAGGTCATGATCTCACAAGTTCATGAGACTGAGCCCAGCATCTGGTTCTGCAGTGACAGCATGGAGCCTGCTTGGGACTCTCTCCCTCTGCTCCTCCCCCACTTGCACACTCTCTCATGCACACTTTCTCTGAATAAACATTTAAAAAACTTAAGAAAAAAGAAGAAAAAGAAATTCAACCCTTTCCTGAACATGTATGTCCATCTGGATGTCCCAGTAGGCACCTCATGGTCAACATGTCTTAAAAGTGAGCTCACCCCATATTCTCTAATCCCAGCTCTTGGCTGCCAGCTAGCCAGTCACAAGGGGTTGACACTTCACCCATGTGTCACACTCAACAAAAAAGATGCTTTCTCTTGTGCATGTGGTCTTGGGCCTAGAAGGGTGAAATCATGCCTCTGACTCATCCTGCTTCCTACGACAACAAATGTTCTGGCCCTTCCCTGTCCGTGAAGAAGGTATGTGGAAATGACATGTGAAGTTTATGTGCATGCAATCATCTGTCCATGTGGGGTGGGGAAGAGCCATCCTGGTCTGCCTCCCCGCTCCCAACACATTCAAACCCACCAGTTGGACTAGGTGTCTCCCCCTGCCCATCATTTCTCTTAATTCCCAGATTGTTCTTGTCTGGATCTTCTTCCTCACAGGTGTCAGAGATCCCTCAAAACCAGCTATAACATGTCATTCTCCTGGCTGCCGCCCCATGGTGTCCCAGATAAACCACTTCCTCGGCATGAGCCCACTCTAAACAATGCTGCTTAAAATAACCATGGCATGTGGTGGGGACAGAGACTCTCCTATAAGGAGATAATCTTACAAAGTTATAGACAGAGAGCTTGTATGTCGCTAAGCCGCCTGTGATTCTAGGAACCTCTAAGAGAACAGCCTGCTGAATGAACCAGAGTGTGGGGGCAGACACATAGCCAGCAGCATCCCCACCACACCAAGTTATCCAGATACCCACTCTCTATCCTTAATGACACTGACTGAATTTCTCCAATTACATTCTCCTAAAGCTCAATATGAAATAACTCAGAGTTTTCACACAGGAAGCCTTCACATGACCAAGAATATAATTACATTAAATGTCATTTTATTGTTTAGTGATCTCAGACACTGAAATAGTCTCAGTTACTTTCACATCCATTTTTTTTTCATGTTTATTTATTTCTTTGGGACAGAGAGAGATATACAGTGTGAGCAGGAGAGAAACAGAGAGAGAAACCTAGAATCTGAAGCAGGCTCCAGGCTCTGAGCGGTCAGCACAGGGCCCCATGCGGGGCTCGAACCCATGAACCACGAGATCATAACCCGAGCTGAAGTCAGACACTTAACCAACTGAGCCACCCAGGCGCCCCTTTTCACATCCATTTTAAACCCATAAATAACTCTTGGCTAGAGATGGAAAATAACAACAAAAAAAACACCCCACTTCAATTATTTGAAAATTAAGCACTCTATTCTTGGCAAGTCAGACCTACTTTTTTTTAAAAAGTCTAAAAATAATTGTGCTTAAATCACTCAGTGTGATTCAGGCTAGAATCAAAGCACCTACATTTTTTTCCATATGGTCATGAACTTTACCTCCACAACCTTATATAATGTGGATCTCAAAGAAGCATGCTGCCAAAACAAAAGCTTGTGCTCCTGTGGCACTCTTGTGAAAGCCATCACTGCTGAACCTGATGCTCGGCCTCAAGGCCCCTCCCGGCTCGCGGTTTTCTCCCTGTAGGCAGCTAGATGGAAAGGCTCATTGAAACAGCCCATTCACTCTGTGGCCAGGAGCGGAACACCTGACCATATCCTGGTTATTCCTGTCCCTTACAGTTCGTGGAATTTAAATGCTGACTTTATAGCAGCAGCCATGGAGTCCTTGGTCAAAACATCTTTACTGTGATTATGGGAGCTGCCAAAAGTGTATCTTGAAACACAAAATGAAAACAGCCTTTATGTTCAATCTACCGAAGTTTACTCTTAAATATAGCAAGTGTTCCTTTATGTCTGAAATGTGGCTTCACACACATTTGTTTACTCTTAGCCCTGTAACCTAATTTTTCAAAAATTACATTTGGGAAAAAAAAAACTTTTTTGAAAAGGAGGGTGGAGCACATCCCCGATTCTAATGGAGCAGAACTAAACACACGTCCAAACAGGAACCAATGTGCTGGTCCCAGAAATCACAGACTGTATGTACTGGACCAACAATTTCCTTTTTCCCTTTTAGGGTCTGAGTAAACATTCTGGGAAGAAATACCTAAGTACAGTAATATGACTCAGTCTGAATAAATTATATTCTTAAATAGCATTATTAAAGGATTCAAATATATCCATATTTCAAAATCATTAATTTGACCTAACTAAAAGTCGATGCTATCAGTTTCAGGAGTTTTGAATAAACATGTCCAATAATTTGGACAATACTATATAAAGATACGAATCTAAGCTGAATGGATTTTAAAAGTTAAGTAACTAAAATTAAAGAGTATTACTGGTATGAACACATAAAAAGTTTTCATTTGAAATATAGATTACTTATTGGACTATTAATATATTTTCAACTAGATAATTCATTTTTTTAAAGTTTATTTGAAGGGCACCTGGGTGGCTCAGTTGGTTGAGTGTCCGACTTTGTCTCGGGTCATGATCTCATGGTTCATGAGTTTGAGCCCCATGTTGGGCTCTGTGCTGACAGCTCGGAGCCTGGAGCCTGCTTCAGATTCTACATGTGTGTGTCTCTCTCTCTGCTCCTCCCCTGCTCGCACTGTGTCTTTCTCTCCCTCAAAATAAATAAACATTAAAATATTTTTAAAAAAAAGTTCATTTGAGAGTGAGAGACAGTGTGAGTCAGGGGAGGGGCAGAGAGAGGAGAGAATCCCAGGCTGAAAGCACAGAGCCTGATGTGGGGGTTGATTTCACAAACTGTGAGACAGTGTCCTGAGTGGAAATCAAGAGTTGGATGCTCAACCAACTGAGTCACCAGGCACCCAACAACTAGATAATTCTTCATCAATTCACAGTATAAATTTACAGAAACCAGATGGAGACTATTAACAGACATGAGTAGCACAGAACAGGTGCTCAATGCGTAGGCACATACTCTTTTTTATATTTATCATTGATAATCAAAACACAATATATCCAGAAAGCACAGAGCAATAATGGAGTGAGTCACACACTACTTCCTGTTACTTCAAGTGGAATCAGACAATAAAATGAGAGAGTAGAAACCAACCTACTGTGGACCTTAAGTTACATACCATGAATTAAGGTAAAACCTGACCAAAATGTCAATGGAAAAAGGATATACTTTTTCTGACAATTTTCAAAATATCAAATGTGATGAGGAGAAAATGTAATAGAAGTAAAAGCAAACTACACACAGATAACTATGTTAAATACACAAGTATGTATCCCACAGATTAGAGTCAGCAGCACTGAATTAGTACAGAGGCAGATTAGTAACCACGAACATGTGACTCAACTTGAAAGGCTTTACCAGCATCTAAGAATAGCCCTCAGTGGCTGCCCACCCACAGTCCCTGGATGCAAATGGAGGTGCTCTCTTCTGGTCAGTCTCTATACTGTACCAGTAAACAACGTGCATGTAGGGATAAAGCCAAGTAAGTGATAGGGTAAGCATTTCATCTAACATTCCTCCACAACTCTAGCTATCTGACTTAGCCAACTATAGTACCACAGTTCTAATTAATGTCTTGCATGGAGACTGTAATTATTCTACCACTGATCATGATTTATTCCATCCTATGAAAAACAAGTTGGACAAACAGAAGTTTACATTAGAATTATACAGTGTTCCAAAGTTCTTTCATAGTCTGAGGTAAAAGTAAAGTGCCGAGCAGCTTCTGACTTTCTTAAAAAAAGCCACTAGGGTAGCCACTATAAGAATAAAGTGCATATAACAACCAAGCAAACTGAGAGGGGAAAAACAATCAGTCAAAAAGAGGATAAGAGAAGAAATGAACACAGGACAGACAGTAGAAAGTAATTATACTGAATGTAAATGGACTATATAATCCAATTAGAACACAAAGACTGTTGGGATTAAAAAAACAACAACACCCAATTCTATTTTGCCTAAAAGAGACACACCTTAAATATAGGGATACAGAGAGTAAAAGGATGGAGTAACATATATAGCAGACACTAACCAAAAGAAAGCTGATGTAGGTATATTAAAACCAAACAAGACACAGTAAGTAGTCAAAGAGGGTGAAAAGCATTATTAAAATTAGACATAAAACAATGATTTCATAATAGGAAAAAGTTCATCTGGAAGGTGGGAAAACTTTTTATTTATACGCATCTATTAACATGGTCTCAACATATTTAAACTAAAACTGAATCATAAAAAGAAACAGATAAGTCAATAATAATTGTAGGAGGCTTCAATATGCTTCTCTTAGTAAATGGGTAGAATGAGCAGGCAAATATATCAGTACAGATATAGGTAACCTGAATAAGATGATAAATACAGTTGATCTAGTGAACATATATAGAAGACTATATCTGATTAACTTCATTTTTGAAGCAAAAGTATAATAAAAAGGGATCAAAAGAAAACCTCACTCTATTTCAAAGGGCTGAAATCACAATGAGTATGCCCTTTAACCACATCAAAATTAAACTAGAAATCATTAAGAGAAAGGTAACCAGAAAATGTCCATATATTAGAAATGAAGCAACAAAATTCTAAACAACCTATAGATCAAAGAAGAAATCACAATGGAAATTTAAATTATTTCAAAATAAAATGATAAATTTAGGTTTTGAGAACATGTAAGACGTAACTAAAAATTGTGGTTAGAGGAAATTTATAGCCTTCAAATGTGTATGTTAGAGAAGAGTGAAAAAAATCAATACTCTAAATGCTCATTTCAAGAATTTAACGGAATACAGGGATGTCTGGGTGGCTCAGTCTGTTAAACAACTGACTTCAGCTCAGCTCATCATCTCACGGTTCATGTGTTTGAGTCCCACACCTGGAGCTGTTTCGTATTCTGTACCTCCCTCTGTCTCTGCTCCTCCCCCACGCGCACTCTGTCTCTCAAAAATAAATGTTAAAAAATTAAAAAAAAAATTTAATGGAATGCAATCCAATAATAAAAAGAAATTAACTACTGACAAACATAATACAGATAAATTTCAGAAATATGATATTAAATGAAAGAAGCCAGGCTAAAAAAGCTACATACTATAGGATTCCATTTATAAAACATTCCAGGAAAGGCAAAACTGACAGTATGTGATAAACAAATCTGCTTACTCTGTGACCCAGCAATTGTACTCCTAGATATGTTCCCAAGAGAAATGACTGCATTTGTTTACCAACAGAAGCACAAGAATGTTCACAGCAGCCTTATTCACATATCCAAGGCCAGAAACAACTCAAACAACTATCAACATTGGAACGGATAAATTATAGAATGGATAAAGTCACACAATGGAGCAGGAAGACCCAAAATCTGTATATAAATTCCTCTCAAATCCTTGGCTAACACCTAAGCTGCACATGCACAGGGTGAGACTCTAAGAAAAACCAGCAGCTGGTAGGATGTGGAATTTAGCAGAGATTCTCAGTAGGATACACACTGAGTTGTCCAAGGGAATATGAATCCCATCAAGTGAGAAAGGCTTTGTAAATACCACAGTCTTCCCATTGACATCAAGAAGGGACATACCTCAGGAATAAAGACTAAGTCACAGGACAAAGGCAAAACCAAAATAGATCCACCAGAAAAAAAATCTATCATTAAGTCTCTACAAATTAGGGTGATCCACTAGTAATTTAACTGTCCACTGGAATAAGACTTCACAATCTTAAGAGGAAGATAGTAAAATCTAGTCTAACATTTTTTTTTTTTTAGTTTATTTATTTTGAGAGAGAGAAAGTGAGCTCATGAGTGGGGTAAGGGCAGAAAGAGAGGGAGACAGAATTCCAAGCAGGCTCTGCACTGTCAGAGCAGGTTCAAATGAGGCTCAAACCCAAGAACCATGAGACTGTGACCTAAGCCAAGACCAAGAGAGTAGGACATTTAACTGAATGAGCCACCCAGCCTCCCCAAGTCTCTAACATTTTATCACCATATTCAAGACAGGAAAAACTAATTAGAAGACAGGTGAATGGCAAACTTACAAACTCTGAAATCATTTCAGGAGGGTCATTTTCTTTTGGTATTCCAAAATATATAATTCTAATACTTAAGTTTATATATAACTTTACTATTATTATAAGTACACTTATATTATAAATTGATAAAAAAATTTTTTTCCTTTTTTGACTGGTTTACTTAGTACAATGTCCTCAAGGTTCAAGGTTCATCTATGCTACAGGATATATCAGAATTTCCTTTCTTTTTTAAACATTTATTTATTTTGAGAGACAGACCATGAATGGGGAGAGGAGCAGAGAGAGAGGGAGACACAGAATCTGAAGTAGGCTCCAAATTCTGAGCTGTCAGAACAGAGCCCAAAACAGGGCTCCAACCCAAGCTGAAGTCAGATGGTTAACTAGTCACCCAGGTGCCCTCAAATTTCCTTTCTTTTTAAGGCTGAATAATATTTCACTGTATGGACACTCTGCGTTTTATTTATCCATTCATCATGGGGAAAAGATGTTGATGGTTACCTTGGTTCTTTCAAACTCCTGGCTATTGTGAGTAATGCTATATAAACATGGGTGTGCAAATATCTCTTCAAGACTCACTTTAGGGGCACCTGGGTGGCTCAGTCGGTTAAGCACCCGACTTCGGTTCAGGTCATGATCTCACAGTTTCTGGGTTTGAGCCCTGTGTCAGGCTCTGTGCTGACAGCTAGCTCAGGGCCTGGAGCCTGCTTCAGATTCTGTGTTTCCCTCTCACTCTGACCCTCCCCTGCTCACGCTCTCAGAAATTTAAAAAAAAAAAAAACATTTAAAAATTTTACTCACTTTACGAAAAATTTATTTTTAAAACAAATTTGTGTTAATTTGGGGTGCTCTGGATGCTAATCACCCACAGTGAACTCAAGAGGCACAAAGACCAGGCAAGAAAGCAGGGCTTCTGTTAAAAGTAAAATGCCAAGTGCCAACTGGTAAATATGGCAGGAGTGTGAGAGCTGAAAAATCATCACTTTGCAAGAAGTACAGTAAACGCTGGTTCAGGAAAAATTCATTAATAGATGCTAAATCTAGAGAACAAATGTTGATGAGGAATAAGTTAGCTGCATAGTCTGGGGGTGTCTGGTTGGCTCAGTTGGAGCGTGAGACTCTTGATCTCGAGGTTTTAAGTTCAACCCCCATGCTGGGTGTAGAGATTACTTAAAAATAGAAAAATCTTTAAAAAAAAAAACTTTTAAAAAGATCAACCTGCTCTGGTGGTCAATCCAGTGGATTATAAAGAGGTATGTTGACGGGAGAAAGAATACCTACCAGTGCTCTGCTCATTTCATAGTAAGTCTCTGGCAACCTCAATTTTAGGAAATAGTAGGAAGGAACAGCCAAAGATCTGAAAGTGAAAGTTCTCTGAGCCAAAGAGAAGTTGTAGCTACAAATCTAAACATTCTTTCCCTGTTGGAGAGGAGTGGAGTCCCTTCAGACACAGAGCAAGTGAACTTTTATATACAGGCCTATACTAGGTTTCCCAAAGGACACTGTTCTTTCATAATGAAAGACCAGCAGCTACTGCTGATCTCTCAGTGACAGAACACAAGATGTTTAGGAAGAAGAGCTCATGAAGATGAAAGGCTGGTGAAGGAGGCTGAAAAAGAGTGGGATACTGTAAAAGCTAAAAGATTGGAAGCATTTTCAGAAAGTGGGGTGTTCTGGATTCTAATCACCCACAGTGAACTCAAGAGGCACAAAGACCAGGCAAAGGTTAAAGCATCTGCAGAAAGATGCAATGGTGCTAGACAGGCTTCTGGTATGTTAACCCCTCTCCAAGTATTCTCACAGAGCCTCGGTATTCTCAGCTGTATGGTGATAACTAGATATCTACTTTACAGGTTTAGGTGAGTACAGTGCTTTCCTGCGCTCTGAAGAGAAATATTGGCTGGTAAGGTGTGCACATTCAGACAGGAGTGGCAAATTAGTTAAATAATGCATGAAACACAACAACAGAATGTGTCCACGTGTTTTTCAACATGCTTTCTATTTGTTTTCTGGAAATAAAGCCCACATACTAGGTTGTCAACTTATAACTAGTTACCATATTTGTTTAAGTATTTCTTGTTCCTTACATATATACATCTGTATATTCTGTAATATACTTTAGTATGCTGAAAATGTTTCAGAATAATTCCTCAAATTTGCTATAAGAGACAAACGGACACCTACCTCTCCTAAACTCAGCTCAGTGCTCCTCTCATTTTTCTTTGCCACTTCCTAGGGTCCCCAAAGGAAAAACTGTCCACCTCCTATTGAAGGGGTTCTTTAGCAAATGGCTAAGAAAGAATTCTTGAGATGTTTTTGGTGCAAAAAGGTGATTTTATTAAAGCACGGGGACAGGACCTGTGGGTAGAAAGAGCTGTACCAGGGTTGTTAGGAGTGACTGATTATATACTTTTAAGGTAGTAGAGGCTAGGGATAGCATAAGTCTCTAAGGAATTTGAAAGCAAGGATTTCAGAACCCTGAGGGGTTAGCTGCTGTTAAGGTCACTTTCAGTCTTAGTAAAACAAAAACATTAAGGAAGTAAAGCAGCCATGAGTTGCTTGAGGAAGGTCATGGTCTGCATGTTTCAGGTGTTTATCAGTGGGCTGCAAGCTCTGGGAGATTTAATTTAAGCTACATTTCTCTTGCTTTTGCTTCCCTCATCACTATTATCAAAAAGGAACACACACAGTACACCTTCCTCCACCTCAGAGCCAAAGAGAATACTTAGCACTTCAGTTTTAAGCACTGACAATTCTTCTATAGTTAAACTATACCAGGAATGGTCCTTTGGAGCACAGACACATCTGACCACTGCTGGTTAGAAACCAACCACCAAAAACATTTCTGGTTTCTGCCCCAACATGTGAAAAACCTGGAAGTCATCATGCTCTTACATCAAGAAACAAGCTAAACAAACTGAAAAACAACAGTGCTTCTTAGATTCACTAGAGAATTAAGTTCACAGGTAAAGATCTGACCTGAAAACCAGAGAAAGGCTAATGTGTAGAATCCTAGTGTACTGGCAGCAGAACCCAATACTAGAGCTAGTACTGCTAGAAACTCTTCAACTGTAACTGATGGTTGCTGGAAGGCTCAGCACCAACCAGCTGGGCTCAGTCTTCAGGCAGGAGTTTAGTACTTTCATGAGTATTATCTCTTGGAGCCCCAACCATGTTCTAATCCTTGAAGACTAGAGAAAATGCCCCTGGGGCTTCCTGGTAGGTGAAGGGAGAAAATAACTTTCTGAAATCGGCCCATCATTGTTCTGTTCTTATTTTGTTCTGTGTAAGGAAGGCCACGCCTCAAAAGAAACTGTTTTACTAAAGCCATATCCCAGGTATTTTGACCCACTGAAAATCAAATACACTCACAAAACGAAAAATGAAGATTTAAACCTAAAATTATATAATAATCCCCCTCGCCAATACTTTACTACTACATCATCCATCAACAGGGTTTACATCTGAGACTTCATTTAGAAGGATTCTGGAGGAAACTGAAAGACAACAGAGGATGGGGAGACAAAGCAAGGACATCAGAGGAAACCTGAGGTTTGAAGTTCTTCTGAGAGAAAATCATATAGGCCAGAAACTTGGTTCTACATAAAGAAATGAAAATGAATAAAGGAAACCTCATTTCAAATGGAGTCAGAAAGCCCCAAGGGGAGAGTTCTTATGCATAACCACTTATGCCATTTGCAGACCTCAGTAGGGAAAAAGCAGCGTGTCTGCATTTCCCAAGAGTAAGCAGCTCACTACCACCCTCCCCCCCCCCCAACCCCCAACAAGGAAAGATTTTCTCTGGCTTAGCAACAGCTCAGCAAAAGAGAAGTCACCATAACCCTGAACTCTCACCCTCCTTCAATGGGCTTTCATTCCAAATGGCCCCTCCCACTTTGTCCTTTCCTCTATAAAAGCAATCTCCTCTCCTGTTTTCTGGACTTGCCTATGGCCTGTCATAGTCTGCATACCCTGAATTGCAATTCCCAAATAAATACATTTTTCTGGTCAACTAGCTGACTGTTTTACTTTTAAGGTTGACAGAAATGAAGAGCATTAAAGAAGGAATGAATGAAAGTAATTAAACCTTGTATTTCTTATTCTTAATTTATATAATAGATAACTGTTTATTCGAAGTAATAGCAACAACATATGGAGTATGGCATATGGAGAAGTTAGATGATTACCAGCAGTGCTACAGAGGGTAGGAAGGAGGAACTGGTAACACTTTGCAGAAGGACCCTGTGCTACCCAGGAAGTGGTACACTGATGTTTGAAAGTGGACCTGGATTGCCTGTAAATGTATACTACCCAACCTTAGGACAACCACTACCAAAAAAAAAAAAAAAAAAAAAGTATAAATATAATCAATACACTAAGAGATGAGATAAAATGGAACATAAAATGCTCAATTAAGGGATGCCTGGGTGGCTGAGTTGTTTGGGCATCCAACTTCAGCTCAGGTCATGATCTCACGGTTCGTGGGTTCAAGCCCCGCATTGGGTTCTGGGCTCAGAGCCTGGAGCCTGCTTGCTTTGGATTCTGTGTCGCCGCCACTCTCTCTCTCTCTACCACTCCCCAACTCATGCTCTGTCTCTATCTCTCTCAAATACACATTAAAAAAAATCCTCAATTAAAACCAGAAAGTACAGAAAATGGGGAAGATTTTTAAGATAATGAACAGAGAATACAAAACAAGTACAGTGATGTTAATGCAATGATGGCACTAATCTTTTAAATGCAAATGTACCAATTAAAAGAGACTGACAGAGTAGATTTCTTCATGTACATGTGCCAACTAAGAAAAAGGTTAAATCCATGGTGAAAAACTGACAGAGCTGTAAGGAGAAACAGATGAATCCACTACAATCACTGGGGAGTTCAATACTCTCTTCTCAGTAACTGACAGCAGGATGACTGAAGTGAACAGCACCATCAATCAACTGGATCTGAATGACAGGGAACTTCACCCAACAACAGCAGAATACACATTCTTTTTAAGCTCACACAAAACAGTCACCAAGACAGGCCACATTCTGTACCATAAAACATACCTCAACACATTTAAAAGAATGAAAGTCATACAAAGAATGTGATGGGATTAAACTAGAATCCAGTAAAAGAAATCTAGCTGAAAAAAAAACCCCAAAATACTTGGAAATGAAACATACTTCTAAATAACACAGGGGTCAAAGAAGAAAACAAGAAAATTTTTAAATACTTGAAAATGAAAGCACAGCATACCAAAATCTGTGCAATGCAGCAAAAACAGTACTTCGAGGGAAATTCATAGCATTCAATGCATATATTAGAAAAGATATAAAGTCAATAATCTAAGCTTAAAATTTAAGAAGCCAAAGAAGGAACAATTTAAACCAAAGCAAGAAGAATAAAAATTAGAGCATAAATAAATGAAAACAGGTAACAATAAAAAAAAAAGTCAATGAAACCAAAAGCTAGCATTTTATTTTTTTAATATTTTTATTTACTTCTGAGAGAGAGAGAGAGAGCATGAGCAGGGGAGGGTCAGAGAGAGAGAGAGAGAGGGAGACACAGACTCTGAAATAGGCTCCAGGCTCTGAGCTGGCAGTCAGCACAGAGCCCAATGCGGGGCTCGAACCCACGAACTGTGAGATCATGACCTAAGAGAAAGTCGGACGCTTAACCGACTAAGCCACCCAGGCGCCCAACAAAAGCTAGCATTTTAAAATGCTTCTGGTAAACCTCTAGTTGGGCTAAAGTAGGGAAAAAGAGACAAGACACAAATTTTAGGAATAATTTGTTTTATTGTGCTTTGCAGATAATGTATTTTTTACAAATTGGGAGGATTTTAACAACTCCATGTCAAATGAATCTATTCGCACCATTTTCCCAAGAGTATTTACTCACTTTGTGACTCTCACATTTTGGTAATTCTCACAATATTTCAAACTTTCTCATTATTGTATTTGTTACAGTGATCTGTGATCAATGATCTTTGATATTATTATTAGAATAGTTTTGGTGTGCTTTGAACCTCACTCATTTAAGATGGCAAACTTAATAAATTTTGTTTGTGTTCTCACTGTCCACCAACCAACAGTTCCCCTTCCCTCACTTCTTTTCTGGCCTCCCTATTCCCTGAAACACAACAATATTTAAATTAAGCTAATTAATAACCCTATAATGGGCTTTAAGTGTCCAAGTGAAACAAAGATTCATACACCTCTCACTTTATTTTCTTATTTGAAAGAGTGTATGTGCTTGCGCGAGCAGAGGGGAGGGGTGGGAGGAGAGGGAGGGAGGACAGAGAGATAATCTTAGGCAGGATGAATGTGAGCACAACACAGGGCTTGATCCCATGACTCTGGGATCATGATCTGACCCAAAATCCAGAGCTGGATGCTCAACTAAACCACCAAGGTGCCTCACAGTTCTCACTTTAAATCAAAAGCTAGAAGTGACTGGGATTCATGCTTAAGATTCTTTCTCTGTCCCTCCCCCCACTCTCTCACTTTCTAAAAATAAAAATTTAAAAAAACCCAAAATTTAAAAAATACCACTTCACACCTATCAGAATGGTTAAAATCCAGAAAACTGACAACACCAAATGCTGATGAGAATGTGCAAAAATGGTACAGTCTGGCAGTTTCTTACAAAGGCAAACAGTCTTAAGATTCAATCTAGTAATTGTGTTCCTATGTGTTTACCCAATGACTTAAAATCTTTTGTCCACAGAAAAACTTGTACATGAATGTTAATAGCAGCCTGTTCATACTGCCAAAACTTGGAAGCAACCAAGATGAATGGATAAACCCTTGTGGTACATGTATCTCATGTATCGACTGAGTATTACTCAGGAATAAAAAAGAAACAAGCTATTAAGCCACAGAGACATGGAGCAAGCTTACATGCATATTACTTAGTGAAAGAAGCCAGTCTGAAGAGGCTACATACTACAAAATTCCAACTAAATGACATTCTGGAAAAGGCAAAACTATGGAGACAATAAAAAAATCAGTGGTTGCCAAGGAGGTTGGGGGAGTGGATACTGTAATGGTAGACATATGTCATTAAACATTTGTCAAAACTCATGTTACACAAAATGCGAACTTTGGGGCTGAGTTGGTTGAGTGTCTGACTTTGGCTCAGTCATGATCTCAGGTCATGATCTAACGGTTTGTGAGTTTGAGCCCCGTGTTGGGCTCTGTGCTGACAGCTCAGAGCCTAGAGCCTGCTTTGGATTCTGTGTCTCCCTGTCTCTCCACTCCTCGCCTACTCATGCTCTCTCAAAAATAAACATTTTTTAAAAAATGAACCATAATGTAAACTATAGACTTTAGTTGATAGCAATGTATCAATACTGGTTCATCACTGAGTCAGGGAAGGAGGAGCCTGTGGGAACTCTGGGTAAGATCTGCTCCAATTTCTATAAACCTAAAACTTCTTTAAAAAAAAAAACAAGGGGCGCCTGGGTGGCTTAGTCGGTTAAGCGTCCGACTTTCGCTTAGGTCATGATCTCGCGGTTCGTGGGTTCGAGCCCCGCGTCGGGCTCTGTGCTGACTGCCAGCTCAGAGCCTGGAGCCTGTTTCAGCCTGTGACTCCCTCTCTCTCTGACCCTCCCCTGCTCACAGTGTCTCTCTCTCTCTCCTAAAAATAAATAAAACATTAAAAAAATTATTAAAAAAAATAAAAAAAATAAAAAAATAAAAAAAAAAAACAAGATTTATTAAAAACAAAATAACACACAACTACAGAACAGCCATCTGGAACTAGCAGTAATTAGGAAGCAGTGCTCTGTTCCGAGGAAAACATGCAGTGTCTGAATGCTTCTGGAAGTTACTCATGGACAGGAACTTGAATTCTGATTCTTAGTTACCTGTGTAATGCCAGTGCCTTCCTGGCACATAACAGTCCTTAAAATTCTGGTCAATAAGTATACTGAACAAATGAATTAAAGGGTAATCATAGTGAGAAAGAATATAAAGAAGTACAGTAGGGCAGAGAAAGAAAAATCTGGCAAAAGTTTGACCCATCATAAGGTGGTATGTGTAGTATTTTATTGCTATACACATTGGTATTACAGAAAGTCCTATAGAAAGAATGCTTTCTGTTAAGCCTGAGTGCTTGGTCCCTAACTTGCCTTCTCTCTCTTTCAATCCAGTAAACAACTAGTTTTAGATGCAGAAACTTCTGTGGTGGCAGTAGATGCTGGCTGTATGTGGAGTGTGAGCACCCAGCATCTATCTATAGGATCCCAAGTCCAGAAGAACAAGCTCTCTCAGGCAGGGCTGACACCCACGCAGACCACGTTCCATCCACAGAGCCTCCAGGGGCAAATTCCTGGAACCTTTGGTTTCCTATCACCAAGGTTTAGCAACCCTGAGGTTTGGTCTCAGAATGCAGAGCCATAAAAAATATATTAAAAAAAAGAAAAACAAAACAAAAACAAAAGTCCAAAAACAAGGGACATTTTTGTTTACAAAATTTTCATTCTGCCAAACAAGAAGCTACAATACCAGACTATGTGGGTTCAATGCTGGACACGTGACAATCCAGGTTGTGAGGATTAATTGTCCTAACAAGGAAAAGGTGCCCAGAGAAAGATGCACACTAAACACTCAGTGCTAGATTCCTTCCAGCTTCCTGATTTCTGGTAAAAAGTGGGAAAGGAAGGGAAAGATAATGCAGAAAGGAGGAAGTCGGTATAAACCACATATTTTGGAAGTTTGACAATAAAAGAGAAATAAGAAGGTAGCTAGGGAAAGCTACATTAAACAATTTTTCTTTTTTAAGAAAGTGAATGATTTATTATAAGGTTTGAAGGAAGAATAAAATGGAAACCAATAAACCCCATGTATGAATTAATTAACTTATAAGAATGCTTTAAAAGGAAAATATTACTGTTATCTTTGCACAAGGACTTACATCTCAATGGGAATCATCATTAGAAAACATCCTGGACATTTCAAACTCAAGTGTTTTCAGTGAAGCAGAGAACAAATACACACCTAATATCAGAAACCAATTCTTTCATCACCTAAGGTAATACCTAGTGGAGACATCTTCTCTGAAAATTATGACCAAATACTATATAAATATAGGAGAGGATTCGGGAATTAGGTGCTAGTTCTGTCATTAGGACTGATAAACTGATTCAGGAAACAAATGTTTATTCCCTACTTCATTTTTAATTAGGAATTACACAAATTTAGCCCACCTGCTGTACACAAGCACTGTCAAGTCAAAGCACAGGATTTGCAATGAAGGAAAAATATTCTCCAAGGTGTATTTTAATGTACTACTCTTAATTTAGCTAAGGGGTGACATTAGGGCACCTGGGTGGCTCAGTCAGTTAAGTGTCTAACGTCAGCTCAGGTCATGATCACACGGTTTGTGAGCCCGAGCCCTTCTTGGGGTTAACACGAGCCCTGCTTCTTTCTCTCTCTCCCCTCCTCACCTCTCTGTCCCTGGTGGGACTCTCTCCCCACCCTCGCTCACTTGAGCCCTCTCAAAAAACAAAAAAAAAAGACATTACCTTATTCAAGCTTATCAATTATATATCACACAGGAATAATTTATCAATTTTGCATCCATATACAGATTACAAGCAATTGTTTTCTTTAATGTAAATATAAAAAAAGCATCAAAAGTTTAAAAGTTTTCTACAAGCTATTATACTGAAATAAGTTAACATTAATTATTCATCTTCCGTTTTTTTTTTTTTAATGTTTTATTTATGTTTAGGAGAGAGAGAGAGAGATAGCGTGAGCAGGGGAGGGTCAGAGAGAGAGGGAGTCACAGACTGAAACAGGCTCCAGGCTCTGAGCTGGCAGTCAGCACAGAGCCCGACGCGGGGCTTGAACCCACGAACCGCGAGATCATGACCTAAGCGAAAGTCGGACGCTTAACCGACTAAGCCACCCAGGCGCCCCTCATCTTCCGTTTTGCATTGATTAGTAGATAAAGGCTAAAATACAACCATTTTGATACAAACAAAAATGAAAGCAAGTGTTTTATAAATAGTAAATGAAACTGAAAACTAATTATTCCTTATGGTATCACTAATTAATTAAAAGCATTTTGGGGGCACCTGGGTGGTTTAGTCAGTTAAGCGTCCGACTTTCGCTTAGGTCATGACCTCGCGGTTCGTGGGTTCGAGCCCCGCGTCGGGCTCTGTGCTGACTGCCAGCTCAGAGCCTGGAGCCTGTTTCAGTCTGTGACTCCCTCTCTCTCTGACCCTCCCCTGCTCACGCTGTCTCTCTCTCTCTCTCTCTCTCCTAGAAATAAATACATTTTAAAAAATTAAAAAAAAAAAAAAAAGCATTTTCAAGTCTAAAAAATGCTACATCTGAAATTTTAAAAGTTCTTTAAAATTTTGAAACAGGACCCCAAAACATGAAGACAAAGACAATATGTAGATAAGGAAGGCTCTAAGGGGCTATTTCAGTTCAGCATTACTAAGCAAAACCATCTTAAAAATTTTAAGTGAAGAATTTTTAGTGTGCCTGGGTAGCTCAGTCAGTTAAGCCTCTGGCTCTTGATCTTGGCTCAGGACATAACCTCACGGTTCATGAGTCTGAGCTCCACATCAGGCTCTGTGCGGACACTGTGGAGCCTGCTTGGATTCTCCCACCCTCCTCCCCCGTCCCTCCCCTGATCGCATGCGTTCTCTCTCTCTCTCGCTCTCTCTCTCAAAATAAAATACACTTAAAAAATTAAGTAAAGAAGAACTAAGGGTTTTCATTGTTAAAGCAATTAATTCTAATTGAACAAGTTTAAAAAACAGTATAAAAGAGGCTCCCAACTTTCAGATGGAAAGAGATTTATTTTTTTGATCTAAAACCACACACCCCAAGAAAGGTAGTCTTATTACTATGTGAATTTAAGGGGGTTTACACAAAATATAGAATCTTTTTATATTAGCTCGCTGACTCCCCCAGAACACCTGAAACACAGAGGAGAGAGTACCTCTGTGCTTTTGTAGTTCTGATGTCTTTCTCACCTTCTCTACCTGAGAGGACAAGATGACACACGGGCACACACTGTCAGATCCTCAAAGGTAAAAGCAGCTCACAGGTACTGAGTTCTTCCCTTGTCCCAAGGTTTGTGCTCAGTGCTATACAGAGATGACCTTTTCTAGTTAGTCCTCACAACCCAGAAAGGAGTACTGCTGTTACCCACACTGTTCAGAGGAGGAAACAAGGCTTGCAAGGTTCGAGGGTTTTCCCACATTTACACAAGAGCTAAGAGGTAGTAGAGCTGGAATTTGAACTCAGGTCTCATCTAAAGCCTGTGCACTCAACATTCAGATATGCAATGAGAAACCATGTAGAAGAGGAATTACATTTTCTCTACTGGGTACCCAAGGACAGAATGATGCCCAGTATGTGTCAGTTATAGGGAAAGGAATGTGTACTCGACATCAGCCAGAACACTTTAATTATTAGTGTTGTCTGAAAATGGAGCAGGCTACCTCTGGGGGGCTGGGCACTATCACTTGGGTGAGGGCTGGCCTGGTGGCTTAAAACCATTTCAGTTCAGAGTGTCAGGGCCATGCAGGAAGTAAAACCAAAGTGGTGGGACTGACTCCTCAAGGCACCCCATGAAAATCAGCCACCCCCACCTACAAAGGTCCAAACATACAGATACATGCGTGCGCGCACGCGCGCACACACACACACACACACACACACACACGACCTACCTCCCAAACAGAGTGGTCAATGGTAACTACTCCATGCACCTGAACTTTGGAAATTAAAAAGTGTTTTAGGAAGGGGACTAGGGAGGCATAAAAAGAGGATTATCCATTACAATTATCATCTGTAAGATGGACATGTAAATAAATAGCCCCTCCCAGGACCTGGTGAGAATCAAAAAAGACAGAAGCAAAGCACCTGGCATGCTGTGATCCTCAGTAATTGTTGGTTTCCTACTGAGGGAAGGAAGTCACAGGGCATGGAGTGTTAAGTATCAATGTGGTCTGGCAAGCAAAACAGGGCCTGACTTGTTCACAGGGATATAGAACTACAGGTTAACACAATGAACTCCAGACTCACATTTCCAGTTGCCGCCTTGACATTTCCACTTGCCTAAAGGACATCCCAAACCCAACACATTTAAAAGCAAACCCTGACCCCGTCCCCTTCCCGCACCATACCCCCTTCTCCACACTTGTCATCCAGTGTACGGCAAACCCCACTGTCTCCACCTTCAATGCCAGTCCAAGCCACCATTCTTTCTCACCTGGGCTGATACAATAGCCTCCCAATCCATCTCCCTGTTTCCACCCTCCTACACTCGATTCTATGGACAAAAGCCAGTAAGAAGCTTTTAAAATGTTAAGTCAAACCAAGCCACGCCTCAGCTACAAACATGCAGAGGCTTCCTACCCTCACCTCAGATTAAAAGGCAACATTCTTACCAAGACCCACCCCTATGTGACCTGGCCCCACCTTTGCACCTGCTATACCTGTAGACTTCACTCTCCCACCCCTCCCATCCTTCACTGCATTTCAACCAGACTGGCTTCCAAACTGGAACCCAAGTCCACAAGGCCTCGGAACTTTGCACTTGCTGGACTCCACTGGAATGGGCTCTCCAGACCTCTGCCTGTGGAGCTCTCTCCCTACTGGCATGTCCCTGACCACTCTCCCTAAAATGGCTTCATTCCACTCCTTTTCTCCATCACCCAGTGCCTCACCCTGTTATTACCTGGCATATTAAACATGTTTGTTTACCACCTACTAGAATGTAAGTTCCCAGAGAGCAGGGACTTCTATGTGTTCTCTCCAGTGATTAGAACAAAGCTACCAGATAGTAAATGCTTATTTACACTGTGATTTAAATGAGGGAAGAAAAACTGTAATCCCTTGATTACTAAATATCTGGTTTTATGTGTTTTTTTTTTTAATGTGCTTTTCAAAATACCATGGATTGACTTGCACCCCCCAACAGTTAAGGGGCAATTTTTCACAAGAGAAAAGAAACAAACCCTGTACTCATCTGTATACAGTGATTCTCACCCTTGGAGTTCCTCCACAGGGACTCCATCTTGGTACCAACAGAGGAAAATGTAAAGAAGTGAAATGCAGGCAGCCATCAAAAACATGAATAAAGCGACTACTTACTAATACAAAGAAATAGAAGTGGAATGCTAAATTTAAAAAAAGCAGCGCACAAAATAGTTTATATAGCCACAGGTTTAATTATGTTAAAACAGGCATTTTAAGATAATAAAGGTAGAAAATGTGTTTATTAGGTTCATTTTTCAGTAAAGGTATTAATTTTTTTTTAAACTTGAAGTATATTTTAATACTCATTATAAAATGAAAGTATAATTCTAAACTTCTTAGAGGACTCATAAGTTATTTAAAATATTAATACGAAATGGGAAATTGGGCAGGATTGAGCAGAAAACAAAAGTGAGGGAAGATTAAAATACTTAATCATACTCCCGGGCACGCACAGGAAAGAGACCTTAGCATGTCACAAATTTCTACTGTTACAGAAATGGAAGCCACTGTCAGCCATGGCTGAGTTATAATTACAGAGTCATCTATGTGTCAGCTTCACTGCCCTCAGGAGTCACAGGGGGAGACTTATACTGGGGCTAAGTTGTAAAGGGTTTGCCATTCAATTTGCTCTTTAGTCATCTTGTAGTTTTTATTTTATCTTCGAACCTATGCTCTTAAAATATTAGTCAGCTTTCAATAACTCAAAATCTTTTAGCCTTACTGATACTAATTTGTATTTCAATTTGAAATGAGACAAAACACAATCTGTCGGCTGGCACTCAAAATAACAAGGCTGCAACTTCAGTTGGTACCCATTACACCCATGATCCTATTAGTCCTAAATTCCAGGCAAAATGAAATATACCCCTCCCCCAACTGCTCCCCCCACCAGAAACCACACCCTTTCCACTTCCAATGCTGACCATCAGGATAGTCAGCCTCCCCAGACACGCAGTTTCCCTCCACCTCCCAGACTCGGGTTTAATCATCTCTTCCCATGAAATCCTGTAGCCTTTGCATCTCTTACTCTCGCCTGTATTAAAGGTAAGTGTGTATATATTTCCCTAATCTCCCTCACTGTGTTGTAGATACCTTGAAGCTGGGGCCAAGTTTATGAATGTTGTAAATGACAGCCATGGTTTCCAAAGAGTCTAGAGAAACCTAATTCACATTAGACTGGAAGCAGCCCAGTACCCTTATGTGATACTCATTTGGTTGATCAACTAACATCTCCAAGCTCATCCTAGAGTATATCTACTTTTCACATACTCGCCTCACCAGCTTTCCCCTCCAGCCGACTCTGCTAAAGGAGGGTTAGGACACCTCCACTGCAGCATCCTTCTAGACACATTGTTGGGAGCACATCTTCACAGCTCCTTTGCAGGTTTTATAGAAAGACGTGTCCCAAGGCCACTTCCTATGCTGAATCAATTCTGGCCTCCTGTTTCTTTCCACTGGGTTTAAGGAACAAGGCACAGGGGATCCAAATCCTTCTGTCATGTGCCTCATCTTCCAGATTTCAAAGATTACTTTCATAATTTGTTCCCTATGTAGAAATCCAACTTCAATGGGGTCCTCCTTAAGGAATACAAAATCACAAATTCAGACTTCAGCATAGGATTTTAAAAGCTGTGCTGCACCTGAGGCATCCTAAGGCTGAGGCTCCCTGAGTCTGGGGGAAGCCCCTCAGTCTCCATGGAATCATGGAGAGCTTCACCCCTAATTAGTTGTCTGAAGGCTGACAAAGTTACTTAAACCAAGCTTCCGTTTACCTGTCCATAAAGTGGAAAGAATATCCCCATCTCAGAGGACTATTTTGAGAACTGCAGGACTCTCCTGAATTCTGAATTCCTGTTAACACCAGCAAAATTCATTTATTGTGCTATTCATGCTGAGTTGAGGCCAACTAAAACTCTTCACAAGTTATGGTGAGGTTAGGAGGTAGCACGTGTGAGACATGCTGCACAGCACAGAGCAAATGGTCTAAAATATTTCTGACCAACTGGAGTCCTAATTCAGATTTTTGGATTTCTGCTGAAAAGTTCAGGAGAATAAATTCTTACATAATTAGATGGTCATGACATTGCTGCTAGGCTGCCTGCACTTTCTACAGGGCTAGGTAACGTGCAAGTAGCCTCCTGAATTAATACAAGGTCTAGTATGTTGTTTATAGTAGGAATGAATTAGGATGCCCTGTACTGGGAACTTCTCAGATCAGCATACTTACCTTTTTGGTGTTTTTTGTTTTTGTTTTTTCGGGTAGAATACACGTAACACAAATTTATAAGTGGCAATGTTTAGTATATTTATAATGTTGTACAACCATCACCACTAACCAGCTCAAAAACATCTCACCCCTCAAAAAGGAGACCCTGCACTCATTAGCAGTCATTCCTCATCCATCCCTCCCCCAGTCCCTAGCAACCACCAATCTGTCTTCTGTCTCTTATGGATTCGCTGACTGAAAATTTCATACAAATGAAACCATGTACGAATATGTGGCGTTATCTGGCTTCTTTCACTTAGCATGTTTTCAGAGTTCACCCATGTTGTAGCACATATCAGTACTTCATTCTTTTTAATGACTAAGTGATATTCCATTATAAGGATACACTACCTTTTGTTCATCCATTTGTTGATCAGCTCTTGCACATTTGGGTTGTTTCCACCTTTGGGCTACTGCAAACAGTGCTGCTAAGATTCTGTGTGGGCATGTTTCCGGTTTCTTTAGAGCTAAGGAACAGAACTGCTGGCTCACACCATAACTCTGTTAAAATTCTGCGGAACTGGCAGGCTCTTTTCTAACACAGGTGCTTCCTTTTACATTCCCACCAGCAATGTACAAGGGCTGCGATTTCTCTACATCTCTATCAACACTTGTTATTGTCTTTTAAATTTTTTTAATGTTTATTTTTGATGGAGGGGAGCAGAGAGAGAGGGAGACACAGAATCTGAAGCAGGCTCCAGGCTCCTAGCTGTCAGCACAGAGCCTGACGTGGGGCTTGAACTCACAGACCATGAGCTCATGACCTAAGCTGAAGTCAGACACTTAACTGACTGAGCCACCCAGGTGCTCCTGTCTGTCTTTCAAATTATAGCTAGTCTGTTGGGTATGAAGTGCTCACTGTAGTTCTGATCTGCATTTCCCTGATAGCTAATGATACTGAGTGTCTTTTCATATGCTTGTTCACATTCTTACTTTTAATACTTTTAAGTTACTTGGAACAGGAGAATACCTAAGGAAGTACATTTACTCCCAAGTGACTGAAGATTAATAACTGTCAGAACCCCACCTGTACTGACAAGGAGTCTACCCAATACCCAACCATGGCTGTTGTTTTCTACCACCGCCTCACAGTGTGCTTGGAAAGCCAAGTCCAGCTCACATCATGTTCCAACGACACATATCTTTGACGTATCCCTCTTCCCTTTTACTTACTTATCCTCTTTCCTCAGCCTGCCACAGAGGCCACACCCTTTGCTGTTGCTAGAGTCACTTTTTCTTGGTATGCCCCAAAGTCCCTTCCCCTCCTGTATTTGTGTATTAGAACTTAGTGAGTTTGTTTCTGACACATAGCTTCAGGCCTAGCACAGTGCCATGAACATAGTAAGACCCTCCTCCAGCATTTTTAAGAGAATGTGACCAGCTCCCATCAACAATGATGGTGGTGAAGCAAAGCCCTTGGGGTCTCCTGAGCCACTATCCCTTACCATGACCTGTGCAGTAGCGGTGGCCCCTGACCAGCTCTTCTTTAGCTATGGCGGAGAGTGTGAGAATGAGGACTCCCACACTCTCTCCACCCTGAGTTAATGGCACACATGATATCCTTCAAGAAGACTGATTTGACTCACTGAAACTTTGGTTTAAACAAGATAATTCTCTTTCCACATATTTCAAAATTCAAAAATGTAAGAGATTAGGCAAATATAATAAAGTTATGAAAAACAGGCAATGATGTTTCAGATATACATTCAGGATGTGCCCACCATGGAATCAGAAAGCACTAAATGTTCAACTGACTAATCTCGGTTTGATGACTTAGCTTTTACATCTCTAGTTTTTACTAATTATAGTGCTTTGCACACGTAGTTCTGTCAAAGCTAAGAAAGAATGCTTTTCTTACAACAATTTCTGTAAGCTAGTACAATTTACAATATAGACCCTCTTAAAGTTTAGGAATTTATACATATACCAATATCCCTTTGATATGGGGACTTAAATGGCAGATGCATATGTAGACTTTCTAAATTATAAGCCTATCTTTCTCTACAGTTACTATAGCTTAGATCTTTCTTGCTCCCAAAGGGACAAAGACCTGCTGAGTGTTTTCTACTTGAAAACTGAATAGACAAAAGTCACTTGCAAAGTCCAAAGGTATTTGTTACATACACAATTCCAGTACAATCTTTTTTTCAAATCCCAAATGGAAATTAAACAAAAATTAATAAATGGTCATGTTATAAGTGCTTCCAAGTAAAAAAATAGAAAATCTTGATAATATCCCGTGAAAACACAAAATGCAGGAGCAGTTGAGCCTCTGACTCTTGGTTTCATATCCAGTCATCTCCTCACAGTTTGTGGGTTTAAGCCGCACATCCAGCTCTGCGCTGATGGTGCAGAGCCTGCCTGGGGTTCTCTTCTCTCCCCCTCTCTCTGTCCCTCCCCCATTCACACTGCCTCTCTTTCAAAATAAATAAATTAAAAAAAAAAAAAACCACAAAACGCAGACTCATACACGTTCAATCCGTTTCAGACTGTGTGATGGTTCACTATTTAACACAACCTTTTCCCCCCACCCCCCAACTATAAGGAGCAGGATAATCTTGACTGTTGTAAGATAATAGCAAGTCAGAAAAAGCACATCTTTGGGGTGTCTGGGTGGCTTTGTTGGTTAAGTGGCTGACTTTGCCTCAGGTCATGATTTCACAGTTTGTGAGTTTGAGCCCCACATCAGGTTCCATGCTGACAGAGCCTGGAGCCTGCTTCGGATTCTATTTTTCCCTCTCTCCCTGCCCCTTCCCTCTCCTCTCTCAAAAATAAGCAAACATTAAAACACACTTTTTAAAGACATTTCAAATACTTTCTTTCTGCTCTTATTTTTAAGACCTAAGACTGATTTTGAGTGTCAACACAAAATTATATTTTTAAAAATTGCTTGACCTAAAAAAGAATAAAAATAAATTGCATGACCTATAGGCATTCTATCAATAACAAAAGAAAACCTGTGATTTTGTAGGTTCCTTGGTGACGAGGAGATAAATATTCTGTTTTGTACCCAATTTAAGAAAGTGGGCCAAACAAATTAATAAATGATTCAAAATAATGAAACAGCTGACTAAACAAGAACAACATACAGCCTAAATTTCTGTAACGGTGAGCTGTAAGGACCTCACAGCAAATTTGTAAACTCTCCAAAGGAAGTCTCATGTTATTTCTGAGAAATAAATGAGAATAAGCTTTATTTTTCCATGCTTTAAAAATGAAACAACTGGCTCATACTTTCTTTTAAATATTTTGCCAAAACATTTTCCTCGGACCATTTCTGTTTTCTCTTTCCACTTTTTCAATATTTTCTAAGTTTTTAAAAATAAACATTGTTTGATTTAGGGACCTAACTGGAAGTTCTATACATATTTCAGTTTCCTCTCTTAAATGAGTACTGTTCCTGGGTTGAACTGTACTGAACTGGGTTGAACAAATACTAAAACACACTCTCTGATAATGAATTCTTCAAGTGGCTTATTATTTAACAATTAAACATAATGGATTAAAATATTTTACCTGCCAACCCTGACTATAGAGCTCTGGTTTTAAGCTCTTTGTTCATTTGTTCCTCCCAACGAGGCAAAGTGGTTGAGCTCTTGAGCACATACTCCTGTGGCTGTTCATGTATGTTAAACCCAAGCACTTAGCAGGTGGTAAGGAACTGCCTTTCTTAGGAAAAAAGGATATCAACTCCCTCACACAGTCACTCAGTCTTCACATGTAAACAACTGTCTGATATTAAAGGTCTTCCACCTTCAGGGTGAGGGCCTGTGAAAGGCCTTGTGGGACAAACTTCTCTGTTGCAACCACTTCACTCTGCCATAGTAGCCCGAAAGCAGCCAAAGATGTTACATGAACAAGGGGGCCTGGCAAGGTTCCAGTAAAATTATATTTACAAACAGGTGCTGGCTAGCTTTCTGGCTCTGGTTTGCTCACCCCCTGCAGTTAAGGTACAACTAATAAAAGGTGGTACTTTAGCAAAATAAATTTGAAAGAGACTTAAAATTATATGCTAATTCTTGTTATCTTCAAGAGGTTTCGACCATTTATCATAAAAATGACTAAAATTTAGTATTTCTCTTGAATGATTAAGTATTTCACTTCTGGGGCACTTGGATGGGTCAGTCAGTTAAGCATCTGACTTCAGCTCAGTTCATGATCTCTCGGTTCATGGGTTTAAGGCCTCCGTTGGGCTCCGGGCTGACAGCTCAGACCCTGGAACCTGCTTTGGATTCTGTGTCTCCCTCTCTCTCTCTCTGCTCCTCCCCCTCTTGTGCTCTGTCTCTCTCAAAAATAAATTAAACATTAAAAACTTTAAAAAAATATTTTACTTTCAATTACAGTTGGAAAAAAACCAATGACATTTTCTAAGTATGTCTACTTAGAGGAGAAGAGACTATATTCATAAAGAGCCTTTCATTTTCAAGAGAAAATGACCAGGATATGACTTTTTCAGAGGAAGGAGGTGTATCCAGCAGATTTATAGAAAATGAAAAATTGCTACTACTTTTCAAGTTTCAGACCGTTACAATAAGTCACACATTTTGGATATTTACATTAAAATATTTTCCATAAAGTCTGATTCCCTTTGCCCTGCAAAATTTGCACTATACCTGTGTTCATATGGATTTTTTTTTAAAGCTTATTTATTTCTGACAGAGAGAGAGAGACTGCGCACTAGCAACGAAGGGACAGAGAAAGGGAGACACAGAATCTTAGGCAGGCTCCAGGCTCTAAGCGGTCAGCACAGAGCCAGATGCAGGGCTCAAACCCATGAACTGTGAAATCATGACCTGAGCCAAAGTCGGACACCCAACAGACTGAGCCACCCAGGTGCCCGTTAAAACGGATTAAACAAAATAAAGGGGCATTTCTCCTGCTTTGTAAATTCTAAACATTTTATAAGAATTTTATCAAATGGTAGGTGCGCCTGGGTGGCTCATTTGGTTAACAAGTCTGACTCTTGTTTTTGGCTCAGGTCATCGTCTCAGTTTCAGGAGTTTGAGCTGGGCTCTGCAGTGTCTGTGGAGCCTGCTTGGATTCTCCCTCTCTCTCTGTCCCTCCCCCACTCACACTCTGTCTCTATCAAAATAAATAAACAAACTTAAAAAAATGCATTTTATCAAATAGTAAGTCATATTACATCAGTTATTTTTATTTTCTAAGAAGTAAGCTATATTATTTAAATATATTTTAATCAGAGAAGCTCTACCATTGCTTGGCATTTCTCCTTTTTATTTCTTAGTGACTTTCAGTGGCAGAAAACTTTTATACCTCCATAGGTGTTACCCCAACCTAAGAAGAGAACAGAAAGATGACAATAAAACCCTTAACTAGAGAGAATCCTTCATGAATGAGAATCCAGAGGCACAATAATAGCGTCAGTAGAACTAGACCTTCAAGAACTTCAAATAATAGAATTGCTGCAGAGATAATAAAAGGAATCAAAACATAGAAACAAAACCCAAATTAAAAGTTAATTTCCAGGGTGCCTGACTGGCTCAGTCAGTTAATCTTATGGCTCCTATTTCCAGCTCAGGTCATGATCTCATGGTTGGTAAAGCCTGCATCAGGCTCTGCACTGACCTGAGGAGCTTGCTTGGGATTCTCTTTCTCCTTCTCTCTCTGTTTCTCCCCTGTTTGCACACATGCAGGTGATGTGCTTGCTCCCTCAAATTAAATAAACTTTAAAAAATTTTGCAAAATCAATAACAGAAAGACAACCCAATTAAAAATGGCCAAAGGATCTGAATAGATACTTCTCCAAAGAAGATATGCAATAGCCAGTAAGAACATGAAAAGATGCTCAACACTGTCTAAGTCACTAAGGAAATGTAAATCAAAACCCAAATGAGATACTACCTAGACACTCACTAGGATGGCTATCATTGAAAAGACAGCAAGCGATGACAGGGATGCAGAGAAATCGGAACTCTCACATACTGCTTATGGGAATGTAAAATGGTGCATTCATTTTGAAAATCAGCCTGGAACCTCTTCAAAAAGGTTAAATTTAGAGTTATCATATGAGCCAGGAATTGCTCTAAGTGTACACCCATGAGAAAAAAAACCATAATACATATACACAAAATTTGTACACAAATGTTCATAGTAGCATTATTTCTAATAGCTTAAGGTAGAAACAACCCAACTGTCCATCAACTGATAAATGGATAAACAAAACATTGTATATCTATATAATATTATTCATCCATAAATGGAAAGCATTCATGCTACAATGTGAATCTCAAAATTATACTAATTGAAAGAAACTAGTCTTAAAAGATGACATATTGTAGGATTCCATTTATATGAAACTGTTCAATATAACAGTTTTATCTCATTAGAGATAAAATATATTAATCATTTCATATAGCTGGAATTGAGGGTAAATGGGAAGTTGACTGCTAATGGGACACAATTTCTTTCTGGGGTAATGAAAATATTCCAAAGTTAACTGTGGTGGTAATTTAAAACTTTGTAAATTTAGTAAAATCCACTGAACTGTGTACACTATAAGTGGGTGAATTGTACTGCATGTTAATTATACCTCAATAAAGCAATTATAAAAAAAAATGACAAAAATTAATTTGCAGATATCAAAAGAACTAAACAGAACTTAATACTGATGAAAAACAGTCACTGAAATTGAAAACTCAATGGAACCAATTGGAAAATAAAAATTTTAAGTACCATTTAAAAGAACAAAAATCACCATAAGTATCTTAAGAATGTATATGAAAAATGTGTATAAGACTTCTATATTAGAAACAAAAAAACAGTGCTAACAGAAATTAAAGAAGTCTCAAGTAAATTTTTAAAAAGTACCATAATAATGTATTAGAAATTCAGTATTACTTAGATGTCAATCCTTCCTAAATCTATCTTCAGAGTCAATCTGTAGTCCAAATCCTAGGAGACTGTTTTTTAGTGGAACTTGACAAGCTGATTCTAAAAGATGCATAAATGCAAAAGTCCTACAATAGCCAAGACACCCTTGAGTAAGCACTGATTTATTCTACCTGAGGTCTACTTCTTGATATCAGGATGCATTCTGAAGTCACAGAGATGAAGACAGTGTGGCACTCAGACAGCCAAGTGCAAGAGATGTGTTGCCTCCTTGTCTCCCCAGAGATAAACCCATGTGCATGTCATAAAAACGAAAATTGAAAGAGGAAGTACAGCAAAGAAATGAAAAACATAACAAAAGTAAACAGAGTTCAAGAAGTAGCTGCCTGTGGGAATGTGGGCACTTGTGACCCATGGAGACACTCTGGATATGCAGCCACAAGAACTGAGTGAAGCCCAAACTTATCACCATAACTGAGCAAAGTGGTTGTGATGGAAAAAAAAAAAAAAAAATGAAGAGGTTTCAGAGAAAGTGATGCCAGCAGAAAACTGCACATTAAAAAGAACTCTAGAGAATATCTGGTCGCATTGAAGTCACAAAGGATAAAGTATTGGAAGCTGATGTAGGGTTAGGAAGGAGCATGACAATCCATAAAAGCTTAGGTAAGACGTCTACTCTGTATCTTGAGTTACCGGGGAAGGAAACAAGTGCCACTGAAACCACTCAAGTTTTTTACAAATAAATAAAAATGCTTTTGTTGTCAGTGTTTCTAATACTTTAAATTACTGTGTACGAAATAAATACTAGTTTCACTCTTTTTTCCATTTCCCTATACATTTATAACTGAGAATAAGAGAATTTTGAGGATTTTTGACAAATTTTTGTTTTTTTTAGAGAGAGCGAGCAAGCACATGAGCGTACAAGCAAGGAAGAGAAAGAACCTTAATCAGCATCCACGCTCAGCACAGAGTCCAACACAGGGCTTGATCCCAATGATCCTGGAATCATGTCCTGAGTTGAAATCAAGAGTCAGACTCTCAACCGACTGAGCCACTCAGGTGCCCCTTAACAAACATTTTTTTAAAGGTCATGGGACAATCATAATTTTCCCTGTTGATGATTAAGATGGCTTTTGACAGTTTTAATTTGCATGGTCATTTGTGTGTTCCTACACTGCTGTGCAAAAAATGGGGGTGGCCTGTATGTAAAATTAATGAATGAAATGTATCATTTCAGAAGTTAGAAAAATAACGGAGTCATCCTAAAGATGGCATAAAGAAGAAAGAGTAGAGAGTCATGAAATAGAAAACAAAGATACAATGGAGAGAACTGAAAAACTGGTTCATGAATAATCAGGAATAAGCAAGGAAATGTATATTCTTACAAACTGACATTACCTATTCTACAGGATAACGTCAATGAAAACAACCTTGAGAACAATTTGAGTTCTCAAATACATATGAATATATGAAGTGGCAACAGAGAGGCATCTTTCTGGTCTTTACAACTACAGAATCTAAAAGTACATTATCTCATTTCATCTTCCGACAACCCAAAAGATGTTGGCATCCTCCCCTGTAGGCATGCCAACCTGTTCATAATCATGAAGTGGTGCCCAAAGTAACACAAGATGACAGTAGCAAGGTAACAAAACTCAGGAAAGTTTACTGAGCATCTCTCAGGTGTCGGGTAATATGCTACCTGCCAGAGTCTCAGGGGAAAATACAATTTGGCCTGGCCTCCACATCCTAGGTCACAGGATCTTCCCTGTGCTTCAGCTGGGGTGGGTGGAAGCTCTATGACCCATGCAGCACCGATGCCACCTACCATGCCCCCTAGGGATCACCAACTCTACAACCCCCATTCTGTCTTGCCTGGCTTGGCAATCACAATGTGGTTGACGATGGAGATTCTCTCTCACTCCCACGCAGAAAGAAATGATCACCAAGTTTACCCTTAGGGCCTATCAGCCACATCAAGGAAACACTGGGTTACTGCCCACCCTGCAAATAAAGCAAGAAGAATTCATCCATGAGGCTCCTGAGGATGAGATGAGACAATGTAAGAAGTGGTACACAGACGGAGACTTGAGTTTCTATATGAAGCACAGCAGTACAAGTGCAAGTCAGGCACTTACTCTTGAGAAAAGTCATATATACCATATAACACATCTCTCTCTCTCTCTCTCTCTCACACACACACACACATTAACTTTTCTGTAATTTCCATCCTTCCTAACCCCGTCATGTAACACCTGGCATTTATGGTCAGCACCCCAGTGCAACCACCATTTCTAAAGGGGTCGGTGACCTCTAATCAGCACACTACCAGTCCCTCCAGTCTTTGGCTACTCTGACACTCTGATTCCTACAGACTGAAAAGGTCCCCATCATGGGGTTCCCATCTCCTTCCTTTTCAGGGGCCCCTTCTTGAATGGCTCTTTCTGGTCCCCTTTGCCTCAGTGAAGCACAGTGCAAGCAGAGCAGAGGTAAAGAGCTCAGATTCTAAAGTCGGACCATCTGTTATCCACTATGTGGTCCAGGGCACATCCTTCCCTTCTAGGTCTTACCTACCAAACAGAGAGAATGGAAATCCCGACACCCAACTCACAGGAGTGTTTAGAGAATGAGATGAAACAACACCCGTCAGCACCCATGTTTTGCAGGGCAAGCCCTCCATGTCTTGCTGAGGCATGCTGTCGAAGAGCACACCCACAGGAACAGAAGAGACCAGAAAAGCATATAGTGGTGACAAAGTGGTTGTATTAGAGTGGCAAAATCACAGATGATGTTTTTTTTCTCTAGTCCCCCAGTTTTCAAAAGTGAGGTGTGAGGTCATGCAGACACATGAACAGAGAGAAGGAAGGGAAGGAGAGAGAAGCAGAGGCAGAGAAAATGGACCGAAGAGTTTGTGATTACAAGACACTGTAAAGGCTGAAAAGAAAAACAAAAGGGCAGAAAAACAGAAACTACCTCCAAATCCTGAACTCTTCTTCTGTGCTTGGAGTCCCACTTCCCAAATAGGGATAGAAGGCTGTGGGAAGGATGACTGGTTTTTGGGAAAAAAACAAGTGTCCAGGAGAAACAACAATCATAAAGTTTGAAGTACACACAGATAGTGAAACATCCCACGTGGGAGAAAGACATTGTCTGAATCAGACACACACACAGAAAGCAGAAGCACTATGCAGTCTGGGGCATAGTGGAAGCAAGGACATTTTTCTAAGTCCTTTCTTTTCACTGAAAGTCGCTGAAACAAGGCCTTTGATACCAGAGCTGCTGACATGGTGGCATCATCAAGTGTCTCCTGACAGCTCTCTCCTCACCCCTTCAGATGTATTCCTTAGCTAACTGTGCTGGGGAAAGCTGTCTGGCTGCAGGCTCATGGGACATGAGAGGGTGTGTGTGCTAGGGCTCCCAGGGAAAGGTTTCTTCCTTTGTAAGGGCACATCATAGAAGAAACTCTTCTTCCTGCTTTTGGGTACAACAGGAAGGAGGAGGATGTGATGTGTGAGACTAGCAATGACAGCCATCTTGGTACCATGAGGTGCTGAGCTTGAGGATAAGTAGAAAGAGAAAAGGAACCTGAGTTCTCAGTAGTGATTACTTAACCAGGAACTTGTTACTCCTGGCCTTCTTATGTGGGATAATAAATAGCTTTAATGCTTAAACCACTGTTAACTGGGTATTTGGTACTTTTAGGCAAAAGCATCTTAAAATTATTCACATAGCATTTGGTGGGCTGATGCGTCAAGAGGGATATCTAAATGGAAAAACCCATAGACAGAAACCAGAAATGGCAATGCTCCAGCTTGGTCTTAATAGGCACCAACCAAATGACAAAAGTAAAAGGCTAAACAACTTTCCCCTCCAGCTTATAGCTCTTTTTTTCAGTGAGACAAGAGACTGAAATGCTCAACTCTGCCACTCTAATTAACACTCATAAAGCATTTGGCCAAGTTTTCCAAGTAGAATCCTCACAGCAAATTTCTATGAAGTAGATATATATGTGTGTGTGTACGTATGTATGCATGTATAATGAGAAAAGACTGTGTGATCTATAGCAGTGTTAAAAAATATTTTAATTCAGGAACACCTCGGTGGCTCAGTCAGTTAAGCTTCTGATTTCAGCTCAGGTCATGATCATGGTTTGTGAGTTCAAGTCCCACACTGTGCTGACAGCAGAGAGCCCGCTTAGGATCCTGTTTCCCTCTCTCTCTGTCCCTCCCCAGCTCATGTGTACAAACATGTGGGTGCACTCTCTCAAAAATAAACATTAACAAATATTTTTTAACTCAATGTTAAACTGAAAACTACTTTTTTTTTTAATGATATTAGGTTTTTATTTTATTTTGACTTGGACCATAATATCCTCCCCCCCCCTTTTGTTTTTTTACAAATAGTTTGTCGTCAAATTAGTTTTCACATAACACTCAGTGCTCATCCCCACAAGTGCCCTCCTCCATGCCCATCCCTTCTCCCCCCCACATCCATCAGTCCTCAGTTTTTGTCAGCATTCAAGAGTCTCTCATGGTTTGCCTCTCTCCCTTTCCCCCACCATTTCCGCCCTTCTTCTCCCCCTTGGTCCTCCGTCAAGTTCCTCCTAATCCTCCTATTCGTGCAAACATATGATATTTGTCCTTCTCTGCCTGACTTATTTCGCTCAGCATAACACCCTCAAGGTCCATCCATGTTGCTACACATGGCCAGATTTCATTGTTTCTCATTGCCATGTAGTATTCCGTGGTATAGATAAACCACATCTTCTTGATCCATTCATCTGTTGATGGACACTTAGGCTCTTTCCATGTTTTAGCTATTGTGGAGAGTGCTGCTATGAACATTGGGGTACATGTGCTCCTATGCATCAGCATTTCTGTATCCCTTGGGTAAATTCCTAGCAGTGCTATTACTGGGTCATAGGGGAGTTCTATTGTTAGTTTCCTTAGGAACCTCCACACTGAACTGAAAACTACTCTTATGATCTAAGTTTTAGAAATGGCAAGAATTTAGGGCTCCTGAGTGGCTGTTAGTTGAATGTCTGACTCTTGATTCTGGCTCAAGTCATGATCCCAGGGTTGTGGGCTCAAACCCCGTGTCGGGCTCCACACTAAGCATAGAGCCTGCTTAAGATATTCTCTCTCACACTCCCTGTGCCCCTCTATTCCACTCACTCTAAAACTTTAAATGTAAAAAAAAAGAAAGAAAGAAAGAAGAATTTTTCAGCATCCCATTCACTTTCCTCCCAAGCAAAATTTTTAAACTGAAAATTTTATTTATATATATATATATTATTTTTAAAATGTTTTTATTTTTGAAAGACAGTGTATGTGCCTGTGAGCGGGGGGAGGGGCAGAGAGAGAAAGAGGTACAGAGGACTCGAAGCGTGCTCTGTGCTGACAGTAGCAAGCCCCATGTGGGGCTTGAACTCACAAACTGTGGGATCATGACCTGAGCTGAATTCGATGCTCAACCAACTGAGCCACCCAGGCGCCCCTATTTATTTACTTATTTTTAAACGTTTATTTGTTTTTCAGAATGAGTGAGCAGAGGAGGGGCAGAAGGAGAGGGAGACAGAGAATCCAAAGTGGGCTCTGCACATCAGTAGAGAGCCCAATGTGGGGCTCGAACTCATGAACCATGAGATAGATCATGCCCTGAGCTGAAGTTGGATGCTTAACTGACTGAGCCACCCAGGTGTCCCTAAACTGAAAGATTTTAAACTATAGGACTTGAGGTAGGGGGAGAGGGAAAATGAGGGGAAAGAGGGAAAGGAATGAAAATTTACAAATGATTCATGATCTTCACATATGAAACGCCCCTTCAGTTTCATCAGATGGAATTTATAATGTTTTGTAATAAAGTTATGAATACCAACACCAAAAGTCAGAAATCAGATAATAAAGCCTTCTTGAAAAATGAGGAAAATATCTACCTTTGGTATCTTTTTTCTGTGAATTGTTCATTACTTTTTCATACAGAGAATTTAAACAAATATAGGGCAGTATTTTAGTTTAAATTTTAACAATATGAAAAACAAAGCAAATCAAGACAAGTCAGTATTATGCTCCAAAAGCACCTCTTGCTAGGGTAGTACTTTATCATGAAATTGCTGTAGATGAGCAAAAAATTACTAACTATATGAAATGGTGAATATAAGCAAAAAGACAACTTGAGACAAAAATAAGACACAGAAGTTATTTCCATTCCCTCTGGATAAAATACACATCCACATGAAAGAAAATTTCACCACTGCAACATATTTTCCTTATTGAAACTGAAGTTCTCAGCCTGTGTTTGCAACAACACGGTTGCTGTGGAAATAGCTGATTCAACATTATGAACTTGCAGCTGAATAAAGTAAGGTGTGGAACAGAAATCTTATTTTAACAGTGGCAAGAACCATAAAACATTAAAAAGGCAAACTGAGTAACGGTGAATCAGCACCATATGGTTTAATGTAAGAGTCACACATTTTCCCTTTGGGCCTGACACAAATAGGATGTGTCTTTTTAATTTAGTCCTATTTTTGGAACCCTCTAATCATCTTCATCATCCCTCAAATGTCCTAAGTTTTACTATCTGCTTCTGTCTACACAATGCACTGTGTATTTTATGAAACTGACTCTGTTGAGGACAGTTTCTATTGTCCATACCTCACCAGAACATGCACAAGTTAGGCACAAACAAAACACAAGTCAGGGCTTTGACAAATTTCTGCCTGTAACTGATTCTATTAAATACAGCAGCACGGATTTCTTCATCACACAACATCACTTCAGGCTTAGTTTTCAAGACTCTTTACAAACTCCTCAAGAACAGAAGTTGTCAAGAGAATGTTACTGGGCGCCCAGGCCCACTTCACACCCTGTAGCCCAGCCCGCACCCCCATCACTGTTATCACATCTGGAATTTGTTCTTCCGCTTTTATGGGTCAGGTAAGAGCTCTCCAAGCAATCTTGAAAGCCCTTATTAACACACTTTATATAGAAATGATGTGAATTATCTTAACCCTAAATATATGTTCCTATACGTACCCCTGCCCCCATCTTCCCTTTCTACTTTTAATTAGAGAAGCATAACTTTTCTTTAACTACACACACTTTACCAATATTTTCCTCTGCAGATGTTTCTGAGTCTTTCAAATTATAACAAACATTTTGAAGCCAGAAATCTTATCCTTTGTAAAATAAAACATAATCAACAAATTTTAAAAATAACGGTTATGTATGGGGCTATTAGGAAAAGGAAAAACAGCGACTCTTCCACCCTTAGGAGAGGATGCAGTGAATGGACTCTGTAAACAGAAACCCAGATTCCCTCCACAGCTGGCACTGCTGTGGGTGTGGCTGCCCTCCGCGTGTGCACAGGAGATCGATTCATACCAGCAAAACCGGAAAAATCACAACTGAGAGCAACTGTGGAAGCAGCGAGAGCCAAGAGCAGGATGTAAAGGAGTCTGCCTTTCTGCTAGGTGAGTCACAGGAAACTCTCCTGCCAGAGTCAGGAGAGTTAAGAATGTAGGTCAAAGCTCCCTAGGTTTCATGCTCCAGGGATCCAAGGGGAAGGGCTAGGGCCCTCTAAGTTATTTCCAATTCCTAGGGAGTGGGGAGGCCAGCCACTGGCCTTGGCCTGCCCTCTAACTAAGGCTCCACTTCCAGCAGACCACAGCAAACTCAATCATACCAGAAGTGAACACCACACTGGAGTGCTGGGCTAGCTCGTCCTACTACTCTGGATTTGGGCCACCTCGTGTGCTCTTCTGAGGGCTCACAGGATGAAAGGCCCTGGAACCAGCTCAACTTGTGTTTGTACATAATGGACGAACAGCTCACCCAGCTCTGTTGACACAGGGGACCCGGTGGCAATCTCACCAATCTTGGCCACTCCATCGTAGTAGGCTTTTCCTGCAAGGATCATAGCTAGACAGGGAAAGTGACACACAAAAATCATCAATTACACAAGGAAAAGAGGAAGTACTGTGGAGGTTTGCTTCCAAATATCCCTCAGTCCCTTGTGGCTGCAGGAAGGTTTGGGCTGTGCCAAGGGCAGCTCTCGGAGGGTAGGGCTTGTCCCTGATAGCTGGGACGTCCCTCCACTGCACTTTCGGAGGCTCCCACCCAGTGGGAAGCCCCACAGGATCCTCACCTTGGACCAGTCCTGGGGAATCTTCAGCAGCAGGCACTGCAAGTCCAGAAAAGGCCCTGCCTTCTGATGCCAGTTCCAGAGAGGTGTGTTTTCCAACATGAAATTAGGGCTGGAAACACATCCATTCCAGCAAGAGAGCTTTTCTCAGCTGGTTATTCTACAGCCACACAGGTCTGCAACACTATTAGTTGAAAGAATTTGTACAGGGTGGCCCAGGAATCTGGTCTTTGAATGGCATTTTTACTTTCTCTATTGAAAAAGTTATTCTGAGCCACAAACAATAATATACTTGTTGTTGGGGGGGGGCGGAATCTATGATATTTTAAATACATTATCACTCCAAAAACACAACAGAATTGTCTGAAAAATAACTGAATGTTCTATTCTCCCCATACTACCTTTTTGGCAGAAACAAGGAAAGCTTCTACTGCTATATCAATTGGATTCTAATTCTCTTAAAAATAATATTTCTCCTTTCAAACTGACTCTGAAGACTAAATTATAAGGTGCAGAAACCCGTTTTTGATTTTTCTTTTTCTTTTCTTTCCTTTTTTTTTTTTTTTTTTTCTTTTGGGAAGGGGAGTCATAGGCAAGACAGACCTGGGTCTGAATTTTGCCTTTACTTCTAATGACATGACCTCCCCAAGCAAGGTTGCTATCATTTCTGAAACAAAAGATGGTCATCTATAAAATGCCCTAAGAGCACGAGCATGGAAGCTAATAGGGATTCCTTCTTTCAGTTTCCAACAAGCTAGGTTTGGGAAGACTGATGATGTACAACAAGCAAGCTTTTTAACAACACTTAGCCTATTTAGTGTGGTTTTGAAGAAAATAATTTATTTGCTTTATTCAAAGACTGACTTTGAAGAATACAAAGTTTTAGAACTAAAAGAGCGCTTAGGAATCTCTAAGATTCTTTTCCTTTTACTGTGAAGAAAACCAGTGGCCATACCAAGTGCTTCGCCCCAATTTATAAGGGTTGCTGTTTTAAAACAGTGGATTAAAAAAGACATCTCAAGTATAAAAAGGGGGGAGGCAAAAGGGGGGTATCTCAGAACAAATTATGTACAAGTCTGGCTGAGGATATTACTGGCCAAAAAAGTAGTATTTTCATGGCAAATTCATCTATTTTAGTATTTCTTGTAGAGCTGAAAAAATTGTAAAAGTTATGGTTTCTAGTATATATGTATACAAGTTTAAGAAATGTAACGTTCTATTATACAGTTGTTTCATAAGACTGAGGATAACCTTAAAGTATAATGTAAAATCGAACAATAACAAGTAGCATTAATGTGGACTTTCCACATCTACTTAAGTTCACCTATCCAAGAATATTAAGACATGGGTCACTGATGTTATCACGCTGTTGAAGGAGAGTAGAGTGGAGATATGCTGGGACGTGCTCAAGGTCAATGGCAAATCAGAGGCAGTGCACGTAACTCCAGCTAAGGTAATTTACTTGCTCAGTTCTAAATTGCTGTGTTTTTCAACTCTTTGGTCTCAGCTAGAACTGAAAAAGAGAGCACTCTACCTAAAAACAAGGTTTATAGTCAATAAACTGACAAGTTAATAGATGCAGTATTTAATAAGAAGATTTTAAATTGTAAGATGTTGATAAGCTGAAAAGCAGATCAGTGGGAAAATGGCATACAGTTTTACACAATATAAAAACAAAATTTTCAGTTGGCACCACACATGAAATTGAAATTTTTTGTTAACTGTTGACTTATGTTTAAAACAATTTAGCCTCAGAATGGTAAAATATTCTTGCTTTTATAATAAAGTTGAATTAGCTTTAAAAACTATATAATTTATCCAGAACTTAATAAAAAATACTATTCTCATAATTTTGCCATCCTCCCTTTGTGGATACATTAAGGGATTTTCTATCACTTGTTTTAAGGAACGAAGGTGTATTTGTCCTATTTTAGTGGTTGACCAACTACTTCATCAATCTAATCTACAAATTTCTACCAGAAAATTATGATTTTAAAATATGATTTCATTAGGTTACAGTTATGCTCAAGAACCTTCATGGCTTCCACTGCCCATAGTTTAAGCCCACACTTCACTGAAGTTCATGATAGATTTATATAGTAATGGCCTTGGATAAACCACACCTCCAAGAATTCCCAACCTTTGCAGTCCCCTATACATTGATTTTGGGGGTTGGGGGGGTCATGTGACTTGCTTTGGCCAACAGGGTACCAGCAAGCATAACTTCCACAGGGGATTGCACTCTGGGAACAGCCTGCTATGCCGGCAGGAGGGAGCCCAGGCTCCCAGACTGAGCCGAGCACCAGGGGTCCAGAGAACTACACTGCCTTTACAGGACTTTGAGAAATAAAACTATTGTTGTCTTAAGCCACTAAGTTTAGAGATACCTTGTCATGTGGCAATAGATAACTGATGCTGCGTTCACATGCATTAATAATCTGACCCCATTCTACCTTGTATTTTACTGTTCCCCAACAGCTTCTCACCCATGACAGTCTAGACCTCAGATCTTCACTTGGACGTGTCTTTTCTGCCCAAAACCTAACATCTGTCAGCTTGCACAGCTCCCACAAGGCCTCTCGCCTGCTCCGTTCCCCAACAAGCTCACTGCTCAAATTCCCAGGACACTGCTCTTTGTTAACTGAATGTTGCCTGACTGATGACCTAAGTGCTGAATGCACATCTGGCATCCTCAACTATACTACAGTCCCTGATATACTTCTTATCAGGGACTTTACAAATTTATCTCAATTTCTCAATGGCTTCAGTAAAAAACAGATGGCTTGCAGAAATTCTGGAAATATTTTAAAAGTGCAGAATAGTCCCTTTGGGGAGAAGCCTTGTTTAGGAGGAGACCTAGCTGCTGGCAGTTCCCTGAGTCACCTTGTAAAACTCTGCCTCAGAGAGGCACCAAGTGCAAGAAGAAAAAAAAAAAATCACAGGTCATCATGACTTCCTTCACAGGGACATCTAAAACAATGACTTTGTGGCCTTGTGACTAAGCAGTCATTGAGGGAGAGTCAGCTGTGCAAGAATTCTAAAACCAGTCTCCTGCTCTTTGAAAAGGGAGGTGAGGGATGATTTCCCAACAGTCACTGACACCACTTGGGGGGTGAGAGATGATTTCCCAACAGTGATAATGTCCCAACAGCACAGAGACCCAGAAGAAAGTAACTATGTAGTTTACTTTTCCATGACTACGACAACTGGGCACCTGTCATCCAAAGTCTAGCTACCATACCCCTTTTCCTGGGGCATGCCTATGCTGAGGGTGTATGAGGTTACAGGCTTATTTTCAAAACCTCAAGTGGGAGTAGCTGAAGGTATGGCATGGTGAAAGAGGGGGAAAAAAGAAATCATAAAAGACCCAGAACTTGATTTGAAGTTTTCTTCAAATCTAAAACCATCGGAAACTAAAATTTCAGCTCATATTACAAGGTGGTTTTTGTGAACCAGGGTAGAGGGTAAAAATGGGGTCTGAATATTTTGGGGGTGACACTTGTTACATAAGGAGAATTATTCTGCCTGTGTTAAAAATCTGGTGATTATTAGCATTTCAAGTTTTTAAGGTGATCATTGATAACATTCACCTCTTAGTGAGCAAATGCACATGCAGATGCATGTCAACTTTCTCCAATGAAACCTCTTGAAACTAGCAAAGAACTCTGGTTCACAGAGACAGACAAAAGCCAACACTTGAATTCATTTTAAAAGGAGCACTGGTTTTGAAATGAAAATTTTAAGTTCAGCCTTTAATTTTGATGTTTTTCCATTCAGGCTAAAACTTTTCTCATATCACTATCAAAAGTTATATACCCAAAGGCAAGAAATTATTCTACATAAATAAAAAGAGAATAATTCCTCTGTTGCAAGACACTAACAAATATTTTAAGTACACATTTCATATATGTTATTAATTCACAAAGAATTTGGTTTGCAAAGTAGAAAACATGTTTATGACAAGGATATAAAAGAATGAGTCATGTCAAATACCATGATTTGTTAACTAAAATGTATCACTTATAATAGCCAATGATTTCATTTATTCATTTCAGATACACTAATATCATATCATTGCAAGCTTCCACAAAATTAAATATTTTTAACGACAAAGATATTTCAAAAGTTCACTATTAAGCACGTAAAAATAATTAAGTAAAATATTTGCTGAATGGTTTTTATATTCCTACTATATCTATAAATTAAGAAAACAGACTTACCATTAACAGCTTTTTCATAATTTTTTCCTAGGTTTATTAAATTTCGTAGCCCAGGATTGAACTGTTCCATAACATTCTGACAAACAAACAAACAAATGAATAAAATAAGCAAACAGTAGATCAAGTAATCTTTATATTTTGTCAATGCATAGCCTCGGATACCTATGTCTGCTTCATATTCATAGTACAGTCTACAAAGCTATGAATGTTTATTTTAAAATAATGAAGAGCACATACTTGCTTATGGATAAAACAGGGCCCTCGCACTGACAAGGCACATGTGATCCTGGCAGCTTCCCAGTTGCCCAAGGGCTGCCTAGAACCTACTATAAATGGAGCAAGTAGCCGACATGCATACCTACAAAGCATACCCCACAGGAGCTAGAGGCCCAGAAGCTGATGCTCCCTGTGGGGTGTAAGTAGGTTAATGGCTGTCAGGCTAATGTTAAAAACAGGTGTGCATGATCAGAACTTAGTTACATGAGCAATGTTTTGGTTATCAATTGAATAGACATTTCTTAATTTTTTTTTAACGTTTATTTATTTTTGAGAGAGACAGAAAGAGCACAAGCAGGGGAGAGGCAGAGAGAGAGAGGGGAGACACAGAATCTGAAGCAGGCTTCAGGATGAGCTGTCAGCACAGAGCCTGATATGGGGCTCGAACCCACAAAGCATGAGATCATGACATGAACCAAAGTCGGATACCTAACTGCCTGGGCCACCCAGGCGCCCCTGAACAAGAGATCTTGTTTTTACTGTGCTTAATTACCAGGAGTGGGTATGAGAGTGGGTGTTGCTGATGGCCCTAGGGCACAGGCCAGTCTGTGACCTTCTGTCCAGGCGGTCACTGGCATTTTTTTTTTCTAGTAATCAGTTTATTCATTAAGTACTTATGGAGTAACCACTGAGCGGTAGGTCCTGTGCACACAGTAGATGGAAAGATATGGTTTCCCTCTCATGGATTTCACGATGCCATATCTCTGCAAATGTCATGGTTTTCATTTTTAAAAATGTTATTCTTACAGCACTAGAAAGTCATAAACATAGAGACAAATGCTATGATAAGTATAAGACAGGCATTTCTTTGGAATGTTGTTCTCAACTTCAAATATCCTATATCTGACATCAGACAATAGATCATTCCTATAGGATGTGGACTTCCTAAGTGACACATGGTGACTGAATGTATGTGTTCCACCTACAAATAATGAGCTTCATGGCATTAACCATTCTAGGTGGACCACGCAAGTCTCCTTATCTCCTCTCCCAAAATGTGAACCCTGTTTGTGGAAGAGTAGGCAATAAAAAGAATGAAAAAACACAACATTCAAAGGGGCAGATACTTGATACACATGCTCTGCAGGATAAAAGGTTCTCCTTTATAGATCAGTACAGAGAGAACATAGTAACTTTTATTTTATCAAACAGTGATAAAGGCTTATCCGGAAAAACAATTCTTGGCTCAACTTTTCCCCAAACCTCAACTTACTCCTAAGAGTACTTTCAACTAAGCTGTTATTCTTATATTCATTGCCATAGTTTTGGATATTTTTTTTTAACAAATAGTTTATTGTCAAATTAGTTTCCACATAACACCCAGTGCTCATCCCCACAAGTGTCCTCCTCCATGCCCATCCCTCCTCCCCCCTACATCCATCAGTCCTCAGTTTTTGTCAGCATTCAAGAGTCTCTCATGGTTTGCCTCTCTCCCTTTCCCCCACCATTTCCGCCCTTCTTCTCCCCCTTGGTCCTCAGTTAAGTTCCTCCTAATCCTCCTATACGTGCAAACATATGATATTTGTCCTTCTCTGCCTGACTTATTTCGCTCAGCATAACACCCTCAAGGTCCATCCATGTTGCTACACATGGCCAGATTTCATTGTTTCTCATTGCCATGTAGCATTCCATGGTATAGATAAATCACATCTTCTTGATCCATTCGTCCGTTGATGGACACTTAGGCTCCTTCCATGTTTTAGCTATTGTGGAGAGTGCTGCTATGAACATTGGGGTACATGTGCTCCTATGCATCAACATTTCTGTATCCCTTGGGTAAATTCCTAGCAGTGCTATTACTGGGTCATAGGGGAGTTCTATTGTTAGTTTCCTGAGGAACCTCCACACTGTTTTCCAGAGGGGCTGTACCAGTTTACATTCCCATTGGATAATATTCTTGATTTCTCAATTTTGGACAATAATGACTGGCTTTCTACTACACTAGATGAGAGCACAGCTCTCCATACCACCCCACTTTTTCCCTTCCCCCATCCTTCCCATATAATTAAGTGACAATTTCCTGGTAAGTTGATAGTCAGGTTTTATTATGACTTTGTAAATATCAGTCACTACAATGCAAGGAACGTACAAAGGATTATGTTCCTTTCTTGGTACAGTCTTTGTTTCTCCTGGGATTAACGATCATCTCATCACCACCCCCCCGGCTTAGTTTTCCATGAATCTACCTTAAATTTTTCCATATGCCCCATCCCATCTAGCAGAAGTCTATCAGTATTATTTTTCAAATCCACAAAGTTGTCAGCTAATCTTCCATTCCATTCTTCCCCTGAACTTCCTCCAAGGACTCTCCGTCCTCTTGCTCAGTCTGGCCTGACTGTCCCTGCCACGCTGCTACCCTTGCATGTCCCCTTCTGATCCCCTGTGTTAGAGCTCTCATTAACTGGACTCCACACCTTCCTCTTTCTTCATTTATTCCCATTTGCTGAAGATCATTCTCCAAGAACAACCTAAGAAATGATGCATGAGAGGTAAATTTGAGTCACCATGTGTCTGAAATTATCTTTACCTTGACATTTGATTGATATTTTGCTGGCTAGAGTATTACAGAGCAAAAGTGATTTTCCTTTAGAATTTTAAAGATACTGCTCCACAATTTTTAACATCCAGTTTTGTTATTTAGAAGTCACCCGTCATTTCTTCTTCCTTTGTATGGGACATGGTTGAGGGTGCTTATTTCTGGAAGCCGTCTCTTTATTCCTGTGCACTACATAATGGTCTTAATATGGGTACTTATTTATTTTACTGGGCACTCAGTAGACCCTATCCATATAGAAAATTATGTCCATTAGGTCTGAAAAATGTTCCTGTTTTGTTTTTTGTCTCTCCCTACTTTCTGGAATTCTGATGAGGATTTTATACACCCTGAATTTATTATCATTTTATGGTTTTCTTTGATTTTCCAATTTTTGTTCGCCCATCTCTGACAAATATCAACTTCACATTCCAAGTCTTCCATTATGTTTTTAAAACTTCTGATATATTTTCAATTTGGATTCTTTTCAGGTTTTTTGATTATTCCTTTTTAAAAGCATCCAGTTCTTGTTTTGTGAATGCAGTATCTCTCTAATCTGAATAAGCTGTAATTTTTTTGTTATTTTCTTCCAGTTCCCCATATTATCTCCTAATTATTTATTTTCACTGTTTGGCATTCCATCTGTCTTTTGTGTTGGAGGCTTTCCTCAAACATCTGGCAATCCCTGATAGCCAGTTCATTATTTGAGAGTAAAGCTTTAAAATGCTGGCTGGAAGCTTGTGGGTGTGGGTGTGTACACAGGGTTGGTTGTTGACTAGCAGGCTTCATTCAGAGTAACTAGGCAAGTCAGCTATAGACAAACTGGCCATGTGACAGTAATGAGGGTTCACTGAGTTTCTCCAGAGAAGTTTCTCATTTCCTATCAAGAGATATGGGAAGAGGCAATGGCCAGGTGGTTGGCTTTCCCCACCCATCAGGAAGGGGACTGGGCTGGGAATTCCACAGTTTACTCAGTTGATTTTTACTGAATTCCCTGCTCTCTAAGGTTTAATCCCCCCAACTTCTGCTGTTATTTCCAGGTTGAGAGCTCCTATGATTCAGTATGTCCTGAGATTAAATCTCGAGTCTGCCAGGCAGAGAGCTTCTGATAGTAGTGGTGGTTGGGGTAGGAAAGAAAAACTGTCAGTTCAACTACCCTTTGGATTTCCTTTTCTGGCCTTGGGCGTCCCACCCACCCCCATCTTCTGTGACCTGCTCCCCAGCCTCTCAGCTTCTCTGAGGTAAATGGCTCAGCTCTCATCAGTACTCCCACCGCAGAGTCTTTAGGTTTTCTTAAGGCAGCTACCACTCCTCTGTCCATTTTCTATCACCCCAAATTTTTTAGGCTGTTTGTCAACAATATATGGTCTCCCCCTTTCCTCTCCTCTTTTTCTTTACTTCCTTCATTTGCTATCATTTCAACGTATTGTTAGAAAAACCTTATGGCCAATTTGCTGTGCTTAACTGGGAGTCTACTCAACCTTGTGTTACTGGAGCCAGTCAGTCACCTGTTTGAGCCTCATTTACAACCAGCAGTCATAAAGCTCCAAAGCCAATGATGACTCCTGTATCAGTCTCTCTGAAAGATGGTAAGTCTCAATACCTGATCACAGGGACCAAAAGCCATAGCTGCTATTTCTATCCTCTCTTCTCAATTTCCGTGTTTTGTTTTTAGGCTTATTTTAAAACTGTTTAAGATTCACAAGAAACTGTAAAAACTGTACTGAAAGTTTTCACGTATGCTTCCCCCAACAGTAACTTATATAACCACGGTACATTATCAAAACCAGGAAACTGATATTGGTACAACACGTAACAACAGACTTCATTCGTATTTACCAGTTTTTAAAATAATCTTTTTTAAAAATGTTTTTATTTTTTATTTATTTTGAGAGCAGGAATCCATGAGCAGGCACAGTGCAGAAAGAAGGGAAGAGAATCCCAAGCAGGCTCTGCACTGCCAGTGCACAGCCTGATGTGGGGCTCGATCTCATGAACCGTGAGATCATAACCTGAGCAGAAATCAAGAGTGCGACACTTAACCAGCTGAGTCACCCAGGCACCCCTGTATTTACCAGTTTTTATATCACTCGTTTTGACGGGGAAGAGTGCATTATTTTTATGAAATCTTATTACATGTATAGATTTGTATGACCATCACCACAGTTACAATACAGAACCATCCCATTAACACAGTGATCTCTCTTATGCTACCCCTTTATAGTCACACTCTTCCCACCATTATAGTGATCTCAATCACTGTAATTTTGTCATTGTGAAGATGTTATATAAATAGAATCATATAGTATGTGACCTCTGAGACTGTGTTTTTAACTCAGCACAATGTCCTTAGGAAGTATCCAAGTTGATGGGTATATCAATAGTTTAGTTCTTTTTTTGGCCAGTAGTATTCACAGTACAGAGGTATCATAGTTTATTTATGCATTTACCCATTGAACATCTGGATTGTTTACAGTGTTTGGCAATTGCAAATAAACCTGATAGGGACAATTACATACAGACTTCTGTGCAAACTTAAGTGTTCATATCTCCAGGATAAATACCTAGAAGTTCAATTTCTGTGTCATATGGTGGATATACGTTTAACTTTATAACAAACTGCCAAACTATTTTCCAGAGTGCCTGTACCATTTTACATTCCCATCAGCAACGTATGAGATTTTGCTACTTTTTAAAATCTAATAACTTTATTAAAAATAATTGCTTTCTGGGGCTCCTGGGTGGCTCAGTTGGTTAAGTGTCTGACTTTGGCTCAGGTCATGATCTCACATTCATGGGTTCAAGTCCCTGTCGGGCTCTGTGCGGACAGCTAGCTCAGAGTCTGGAGGCTGTTTCAGATTCTCTGTCTCCCTCTCTCTCTGATGTTCCCCTGCTCATGCTGTCTCTCTTTCAGAAATAAATTAAAAAAACATTTTAAAAAATTTTAAAAAAAAGAATTGCTTTTTAATAAAAAGATAAAACTACTTTTCAACTCTCTCTTTTAAAATTCTTATAATAATCTTATGAGACCAAGTCTAGACAGTAAGAACGTAAGTTCTAATAAAAAGATAAAACTTGGGGTACCTGGGTGGCTCAGTTGGTTAAGCGTCCAGCTTCAGCTCAGGTCATGATCTCACGGCTGGTGAATTTGAGCCTCTCATCTGGCTCTCTGCTGACAGCTCAGGGCCTAAAGCCTGCTTTAGACTGTGTCTCTCTCTGCCCCTCCCCCACTCACGCTCTGTCTGTCTCTCTCTCTCTCTCTCTCTCAAAAATGAACATTAAAAAAAATAAAGATAAAACCTTAAAAACATCATTTAAAATTCTTATAATAATTTTATGAGGCCGAGTTTGAATGGATAAGAATATAAGGAAACAGAGATAACTCTACTAGCATACAGTCATAAAAAGAAGCCCAGATCTGTGTTTTTTAAGATTCTTAGTTCAACTTATCAAATAAGGGAAAAATATAACTTGAGTTCTTGATATAATTCTTGAAATGTTTACATATAACTTATACCTTAAAATATCAAAAGCAATGAATTAATGAAAATTTCCAAAATTAACACCAAGCATAAACGAACTATCCAAATGATTCTACTGGAAAAAAAAAAAAGGTTAACTCATAAGATTTAGGACCACAATAAGCTTCAGAGAAGACAATACAAGAGTTTTTAAGCACGAAAGTTCAGTTGGTTGAGTGTCCGACTTCAGCTCAGGTCATGATCTTATGGCTTGTGGGTTCAAGTCCTGCGTCAGGCACTGTGCTGACAGCCAACTCAGAGCCTGGAGCCTGTTTCAAATTCTGTATCTCTCTCTCTCTCTGACCCTCCCCTGTTCACACACTCTCTCTCTCTCAGAAATAAATACAACATTAAAAAAAAATTTACAAAAAAAAAGTTCAACATATACTTCAATTTCTTATTATTTAGGTTCAGCTACAGAAATTTTTTCCCCTGGAAATTTTGGCCCCCTTCAACAGTGGAAAATCCATTTCTACCCTGGCTCTTAGCCATTAATCTAGTTATTTTAGCTGAAGTACATGTATTTTTAAACCCAGGAACAAAAAAGCAGTGCTGCCTTTGTATTCCACAATCTGTAAAGGTTTATAAGCAGCCATGGATATCTTTGTGAATTGGATGGGTCCCACATTTTTTTGAGAGGGCAGTCACTGAGTCAAAGGTCATATGCTATGTTAAGATTTATTAAGACCTGAATTGTTTGCACGGCCTAGGATTTAGAGAAAAATCACCAGCAGTAATGAACAAATCCATTTTATTTTTTATTTATTTATTTTTTAAAATGTTTTATTTATTTCTAGGAGAGAGAGAGAGAGACAGCGTGAGCAGGGGAGGGTCAGAGAGAGAGGGAGTCACAGACTGAAACAGGCTCCAGGCTCTGAGCTGGCAGTCATCACGCGGGGCTAGAACCCATGAACTGCGAGATCATGACCCAAGCGAAAGTCGGACACTTAACCGACTAAGCCACCCAGGCGCCCCTGAACAAATCCATTTTAAGTCTGGCACTAAGAACAAAAGGTTTAAATATCAAGTATAAAAACAAAACAAACAAACAAAAAAAAAACGGTCCAAGAAACACTATTTTGTTACAATCAATAACAAAAGCTCAGTTACTGCCTGGCAAAGAGGATAATTTGCCAAACCAGTTTCAATCAGGATAAGTTTATTTCCATTCAGAGAGCAACATGGATAGTCTAAGCCAAAATAACTGGCAATATTGCTGTTCTACTTGTGCTGAGTCTTGGGAAGAGGAGTGGTTCTAGCAGAAGTCCAATAGGCAGCATTGGCGAATTAACGGTTAGCGGTTCCAAATAAAGTGTTGAGGAATAAACCACTTAGAACCTACACACACTTTCCACCAGATTTCTAGCTGGCCCATTTATCTCATGTATTTCCTCTGTCTACTGTAGAGCTATAGACCATAGTTTTAAAGTGAATTATATAATCTTAAGGTTTTAACTTCCTCAGCACTTAGATTTTTTCTTCATTAAAAAAATGATTATCTTTACAAATATGGAACTAAAGACAATGAAGCATATATTAATTCAATTTCGACTAGCTAAACAGTTAAACTGAGCTGACTTTAAATTTCTAAGATTTGGTTTATGTTTCTTTTTCCAATTCTCTACATGATCAAGGACAAATTATTTGATATTTCAGTGATTTTTCTCAGTTGAAAAATACAGGTAATATTTACATTGGAATAAACTTTTATTTTTTTTTTAGATTTTTTTCATTTTTTTTTTTACAAAGTTTATTGTCAAATTAGTTTCCACATAACAATGCTCATCTCCACAAGTGTCCTCCTCTATGCCCATCCCCCTCCCCCACATCCATCAGTCCTCAGTTTTTGTCAGCATTCAAGAGTCTCTCATGGTTTGCCTCTCTCCCTTTCCCCCACCATTTCCGCCCTTCTTCTCCCCCTTGTTCCTCCGTCAAGTTCCTCCTAATCCTCCTATACGTGCAAACGTATGATATTTGTCCTTCTCTGCCTGACTTATTTTGCTCAGCATAACACCCTCAAGGTCCATTCACGTTGCTACACATGGCCAGATTTCATGGAATAAACTTTTAACAGTAATTTAAGAATCTCTAAGTAAATAGGGAGTTTTATAATGTTCTTCAGCTAATATATGTATTCTTGAAATTTTTGATGTTTACTTTATATAATCTCATACAAATTAATCCAGCAACGTCACAAATGCTTAAACTAATTAAGGCACATTTCTCATTTCATGTGACAAGATTATCTGTTAGTAACAATTAACTGTTTGAGAATACTTCTAGATAGACATCATTTGTAGAAAATCTTACTTCTTCCTTCCTTGTGTTGTTGGAAGCTGCTGTTCCTGGATTAACATCATCAGTATCTGATTATGTCCCCTGCCTTTATGGAAGGTATTAGTGAGTAAATCTGGCAGAAAAGCAGCTGCTTGTGGACTAACAGATGTTCAGAAGAGTCATGTTTCCATATCCATCTTGAATGGGGAGCACAAGCCAAGTAAAGAAAAATATGACTATTAAGTTACAGCAGAAATAGTCAAGATTCAAGTATGTGAAACACAAAACTGCTTCCTATCAGTCAAACATGAATAGTGTTTTGGTTCCCCTTCAGTCGGTATTATCTAACTATGCTAGTAGCTTCTAACTTGCATTATCTATTGATTTGTATTATCTATAATTTGTAACATGCATCCCAGTAGCAATGGGCCCAGTGAAAAAAATATTTTGGAAAAAACTTGGGGAAATCACATCACCACCTCACCTCAACCTCCTCCTCTATAAAATGGAAATAATGATAATTTGGACCTCATGAAGAGTATGAAGATTCAATGAGATATTAAGTAGTATTTATGGAACACTTATGTGCTCTCCAAGCACCTGACACTGAGTGCACACTGAATCAGCTGCAATAATTAATACTGCAAGACAAAAGCTCTAAAATATTAGTCAACTCTTCAAGTGGATGAACATTCCTATTTCCACACATGTCTCCAGAGACCTCACTTCCTCTCTGTAATATGAAAATAAATGATGCTAGTTATTCTACCTTGAAGTGTCACATCAAGATGAGAGAGACCATGAGTACAAAAAACTCTAGAAAAGTGCAGGATACGAAGGAAATCAAAGGTGTTATTATTTCTTCTATTCAGTTGGGAATATTTTATTCTTTCTTTTCCTAGGTGAGATACAGTGTGACATTTATGGAGTGCTACTATATTTCAGGCTCTATTCCTACTTTTACATGGGCTGTTTCATTAAATCACATTAGAACAATGTGATTATTATCATCATTTTATGGATGACACACCAAAGCTTTGAGATGCTAAATTTAAAAACCTTCCTGAAAGGGTGCCTGCGTGGCTCAGTCAGTTAAGTGTCCATTTTTTATTTCAGCTTGGGACATGTCATGATCTCATGGTTTGGGTTTGTGGGATCAAACAAGCCCCATGTCGGGCCTACTTGGGATTCTCTCCAACTCAAAATAAACAAACATTTTAAAATAAATAAATAAAATAAAAACCTTGCTGAAGATCCCATAGGTCAGGTCCAGGCAGCCTCCCTGCTAACCTTTGTGTTCATACAATTCCTCTAAGTGAACTGTGGGATTATATAAGCTGAAGATGGTTGTATGACAGAGCATTATTTTAGTGTGAGACATTATGGGAAACTCTACAATATTTTTTCTTTTTAGAGGGTTTCTTGTAACATTACTCCTGGTTTTTTATTAATAAAACCTTCAAATAGCAGCATAATATTGACCAATGCACCCAGGCAAACAAATATTTGATCTTTTCTTTCCCTTAAAAAAAAAAAGTAAAGAAAAAAGAAGATTCCTCAACTACTATAGTCCTCACAAGAATAATGGTTAACATGATCATACTGATTTTCTTTAGTGTAAAGGAATTAAAACATTACAGAAAAACATTACAATACCACAGGATGTTTTAACCACCCCAGTCAAATCTTGTATCTCTTTACTTTCTCCCCAGAGAGAACCATCAATTAAGAACGCTGTTAATTTTCTAACTAATATTTTATACTTTTATACATACATATAGTCATGACTGATACATAATTTTGCTTTGTACATTTTCATAAAATAAATGGTATAATATATTTCACTCTTACATTTTTTTTTTTAATTCAGTGTTATGTTCCTGACACCTGCCCACCTGGTGACATACTGACTGATTTATAACCACTTAAGTTTGTATGGTTTCCCACTGTGATGGTTAGTTTTAGGCATTTGCATGACAGTCAGTAAGTTAGATACTAGTGTATCTATTGTTGCTGTGAAGGAATTTTATAGACATGGTTAACATCCACAACCAATTTAAGTACTATCCTAAATAATCTGGGCAGGCTTCCTTTAATCACTCGAAAAGCCTTTAGAATAAAACTAAGGTTTCCCTGAGGAAGAAGATAGTCTGCTTGCCTACACTGCAGATTTCAGACTTCCCAGTGCTCACAATCAAGTAAGCCCATTTCTTTATTTCCTCTACTGAGTAGCATTTAGATGGCTTACAAGTTTTGGCTAATATGAAGTATGTGGCAAGGGACTGTACACATCTCCTTATACACAAAGGTAAGAAATTACGTAGAAGCAGAATCGCTGAGGCATAGAATATGTGACAGATTTCTCAATTTTGTTATATGCCAGAAAATATTTTGGAGAAAGAGGCTGTAGCATTGGGTGCTCCCACAACCACTGTACGAAAGTACTCTTACCACACTCTCACCAACACTTGGTGTTGTCATACTTTTTTCCTACCTGATTTTTTTTCAATTTGTTTTAATGTTTGTTTATTTTTGAGAGAGAGAGAAACAGATATGAGCAGGGGAGAGGCAGAGAGAGAGACATACACACAGAATCCAAAGCAGGCTCCAAGCTCTGAGCTGTAATCGCAGAGCCTGACGTGGTGCTTGAACTCATGAAACCGTGAGATCATGATGTGACCTGAAGTCAGAAACTCAACCGAGACACCCAGGCGCCCAGTAAACAGTACCTTTTTAAAAAGAACCTTAACTGCCTTCCCTATTATCATTAAAAAGGTACCCATGACTGGAAATATCCAAGCAGGAGAGGAGAAACAATGAAAGGTAGTCTACTAGTATATTACAATGGTTTCATCCTAACTCTCAGGTCTACACAGATTTGAGGTCATCAGAGAGTATTGTCCATTTAACAGCAGGGTAGGACACCAAAAGCCTGGATATTTCACGTAATTAAGCAGGTTTGGCTCTGGCCACCCCCTTCCCTGCTCCCAATCACTGTGCTCCAGGCACTCTAGGCTGTTCTCTGAACAGGTCAAACCCATTCCCACCATAGGGATTTTGTACTTGCTCTCCTGCCCAAAGGCTCTCTTCCTAGACACTCATCCACCAGTCCTCAGCTCCAGCCCTCTCAGAGACGCTTTCCTCCACTTGCCTCCGATCATGTCTGGTAGCACCTCTATTTTCCCTCTCTCTCTAGCTCCATTCCTTGCTTCTCTTCTTTCAAAAGGCTGTTCACTACCTCACATGATGTTACCAATCTGTTTACTGTTTCCTTAGTAGGAACTGCATATATATTAAGGCCAAGGGAGATCTGTAGCATCAAGAACAGTGCCTGGACCATCTAATGCCCAAAATGTACTCATCAACAGCAATTTTTGATTGTTGTTGTTGTTAGATAAGAGATATATGTGCTCATAGATGAATCAGCTGCACGATGTGCCCTTAGTTCATCTGAACATACTGCAATAGATACAATGACCCAGTGGGCCAATTAGTCATGAAAATCAGGTATGAGGTAATACGGTGCTTGCACCTTCATTAGCTCAAAGTAACAGCTCCAACTGAGCATCACAAAAGCTATAAGGCTCTGCCCTATACTTACTAAGTCATAGCAGGCTTACAAAATCTGAAAATGCCACGGCTTTCCTTGTGAATTCTGCCTTCCCAACCCCATGTTTCTCCAAGTTGATTTTTAAATTACTTTTTAAGTATTAGGCAGTAATGTGGCCCTTAAAAAAGCACCTTGCTAGAAACACCCCAAATGTCCAACTGGTGAACAGATGAACAAACATGGTACATCCACAAATGGAATATTATTCAGCCATAAAAAGAAACAAAGTATCAAAACACACTACAACATGTAGCGACATCATGTTAAGTGGAAAAAAACCAAGTCACAACCGCATACTATAGGATTCGGTTTATGTGAAATATCTAGTAAGACAAACCTGTAGAGACCAAAAATATATTAGAGGTTGCCTGGGGCTGGGGATGAGAATGAGGAATGACAGCAGTGGTCACAAATGACCTTTTTGAGGTGATGAAAATGTTATAAAATTGGATTGTGGTAATGGTTGCACAATTCTGTAAATTTACTTTAAAAAAACCATTGAATTGTATACTTAGAATGAGTAAATTTTATGGTTTATAAATTATACTTCAATTAAGTTTTCCTTTTTTAAAGGAAAAGAAGAGCAAAGCAAAACCTAACATTCCAGGCTAGTAAGGGCTCAGGCTTTAAATCCTTAATGCTATGGAATGCCACAAAGCTATGTGTCTGCTCACTCCTTGGTTGTTTCTAACTAGCCTGTCTACTGAGAGCCAGATGTACTGAGGCGCAGGCCATCCCCTATGTGAACACTGGTCTGGAACCATCCAGAAAAATGCTACTGGCCTCTATAAGCACTTAAGCCCACATAGCTGCCAGCAGCAACTTCCCTTCCTAGAGTGAAAATCAATTAGACCCATTACTAGAAAAAGATAACCCAGCTATTTTGAGATAAATCTCCTGCTGGGTTAGCAGCTGTCTTTCCACCTATGACTGGGGGAGTTTCACAAATGTTTCTCCAGGCAAAAAAAGGTCTTTTCTGTGTCCTTCTGTAAGGATAGTCTCATAGGAAATCTTTAGTACACAGAGAAAATTCTTCATGAAAGTTTCACTAAGACTTAAACATTTCGTTGCCTTCATTCTTCCTTTCCTTTCTTCATCCATAATCCAGACTTTTGTTTATAAGTATTTCTGTAAAAATAGTCCTTCAGAGTACAAAGGGCATGCTGGAAATGGAGCCATGAAACCCACAGGGTTACAAGGCTCCATCCCTTCCAACATGACCTGAACAAGAGAAGCTAATGGGCCCATGATAAGCAAAGCACCAGGCCATCTTTTTGGGCTTCTCATCTCACGGAAGAATATTTTCTGGCTGTTCTGAGAGCACTCCTTAAGAACCAACCAACCAAGTGATGAGAACCAATGTGATCATCCAGAAAATTATGTATTGCTCCCTCTTAAGATACACTACTAGAAGCAATCACATCTCCATGAGCTTTTAGGTCGTTGTTTAAAGAAACAGGTTTCTATGACAAACACCACTTCCTCTATTCCCCACTCATTTAGACAGCAAGAATTGTGCTGAAGCAAAAGCACAGTTACGTAAAACAAAAAGATCCTACACCGGTGGGAGAAAGTAAGAAATATGTTCAAAAAACTGTTCAAATCTTTTGGATAAAATTATCAAGCCTATCAAGAAAAGTAAGTCCCAGAAATATCTCATCCAGTAATTTAGTATAAGAATTTAGGTATTCAACTGTTTTATTTAAGTGTGGAGGGAGAACCATGTTACAGGTAGCCTGAGTTCATAACCATCCTTGATAAAGCAACTTCAAGAAAAAGAAATGGCCTGAATCCTGTTCAACACTACAAAGTTGCATTCTATTCTAAATACTAAACAAAAGTTTTACATTTATCTGAATTATTTGAAACCACTTTTCCTTATAGTTTAAGTGCAGACGATTATACTGGACCTAAGGTCCAACAGGTGCTATAACTCCATATAGTTATGTATTTCTTGGCAGTGCCAAGAAAGCTTTCAGGGCTGAAAGCACACATTCCTAGCCTTGGTAATTACCAACCTAACAGACACTGTAACAATGTCTGGCCCACACTGGCCTCAGCTGGACAGGGGACTTGGGGACCCTGCCCTAGAATTCAAGCAACCTTTGGACCCTGCATTTGAGAGGGAGTAGTACCTGGGAGACTGAAGCAAAAACCACTTCCTGAAATTCCAACTATGATGAAATTGGGATCCGTTTTTACTTGGTTCACAGAGGTGCATGATCTTGTTTTAAAGAAAGGAAACCAATCCTCCTTACAGCTACAGTACCAAGATGACTATTACATAACTCTCAACTGGAATCTGAAAAAAGGCCGCTCTTCTAGTATTTTCCTATGGTGGGGGGCAGGAAGGGTATCATGGCAAGATGACATGTACTTAGGTTTCAATCCACTAACTTTTTAAAGTCCTTCTCATGTTTGGGCCTTTGAAACAACCATACATGTGTTGAATCTTTATTATACATCTACAGTGAGCTCAGTCCTAGGCTGGACATACAGAACACAAAAGATTAATGAGGAAGGCATTCTAGCCCTTGAAAACACATGGTCTAATAGGGAGACCTATTAGATATTAAAAAAATACCAAGACAATTCAGATTGACATGGTGAAAATAAGAAATGCAGACATCTTTAATACTATTTGAATATCATGTAGCAATATATAACTTTATCACAGATAAACAGTATATAATAAGGAAACGGTAATGATTAACTTACTAGGTTTAAAATAGCTGTCAACAGATACATACTTTGAAGGTTAGAAAGCACACTAGACTGTTTGGTTAAGTGTTCTTACCTGCCTACTTACTGTTTTGAAAAGGTGTGTCATGGAATAAAAACCAAGCAATGAATTTACAGGAAAGAATTTCTCATGCGCTGGGTCACATTTGTTTAGGACGTCTTAAGTACTTAACAGGTTACAGGAACTTTACTAGATCAAAGTAAATTGCTGATTTCATATAGCAGGTGACCTTCTCTTTTTAGTTTACTAGTTCTTTCTAAATGCTACTCTTGGGGTGCCTGGGTGGCTTAGTCGGTTAAGCGTCCGACTTTCGCTTAGGTCATGATCTGGCGGTTCGTGGGTTCGAGCCCTGTGTCGGGCTCTGTGCTGACTGCCAGCTCAGAGCCTGGAGCCTGTTTCGGAGTCTGTGTCTCCCTCTCTCTCTGACCCTCTCCCGCTCATGCTGTCTCTCTCTCTCCTAGAAATAAATAAAAATATTTTTAAAAAAAAATGCTACTCTTACATCATATCTGGAATATTCTAGTTGAATTTCCCTCACCCAGAGCCTGTAAGATGGAGCATTCTGTTTTGCATTAAAACTGCAGCCCTCGCAATCTGAGAAATAATTTAAAAATATTTCAAGTTCGGGGCATCTGAGTGGCTCAGTTGGTTAAGCATCTGACTCTTGACTTCAGCTCAGGTCATGATCTCACAGCTCAGGAGATGAAGCCCCAACAAAGCCTATGTGGGATTCTCTCTCCTCCACAGCCCCACTCTGCCCCTCCTCTTGTGTGCGTGTGTGCTCTCTCTCAAAATAAATATTTTTCCAAGACTTCTTACAACTTGCCTTAAAAATTCCTCTTGAACTTAATCTGCACATACATTTCTTTTTTTCCTTTCTTCCAATACTGGCAAAACAAAGTCCAAAGAACTGAATTGGTAAAGGCAGGACCTCCCTGGGAGAGAGGGTGGGGAAGCAGCAAGGAAAGAGAATTGATGATACTGGGCAAACCAAGGTAAAGGGGAAACGATGGAGAGACTAAAACCTTAGCATTGTTGTCCTGTCATAAGCTATAAACTCTAGAAAAGCACAGACTGTTTTTTATTTCAGTGTTGGTCCTAGTGGTAACCATAGTGCTTGGCACAACTATGGTGCCTAAGAAAACAGGTGAAGGATGAATGTAGGTAATAAGCTTGGCACATACATAACAGATGCTCAAAGCACTGTAGCTACGATTACCAGTGCTACCTCAGTCCCACTGGCCACCAAGGGAAGGATTTTAGCTACAACTGGGTGATAAGCATAGATCTTCAGTGTTTATTCAACGAATTGTGTTTGCATTCTTACTATATACCAGCACAATGAGAGATTTAAAAAATTTAAAAAACAATCCTCAAGAAGTGTACAGCTCATGACAGAAAAAAAATGTGTGCCGATAATTTCAACACTATTTTTTAATCAAATATTTACTCAGCTCTGCCTATGTATCAGTCACTCTACTAGACACTGGAGATAGGCAGTAAACACAACAGATGAAAATCAGTGCTCTCATATGGTGATTATACTGCAGTATATACATGCTACTGCTACTAACAACACTATTCAAGAGCTTTCTGTATTACAATGTTCAGTCTGCACAATAACCACATGAAGTAGGTACTATTATCATCTTTATTTATAGATGAGAAAATTGAAGCATAAGGTCAAATGGAGAAATATGACATTAAGTACATACACAAATCTGGGATAAGACAAAGAAGAGATTTATTAGCTGAATATCAAGCTCTCTTCTCAAAGAGTGCAACAAGTAAACTGCGTATCCTATAAGAACAATGTCTTGCATGTTTAAAGGGTGTTTAGGGGCACTTGGATGGCTCGGTTGGTTAAGCATCTGACTTCGGCTCAGGTCATGATACTCGCAATTCGTGGGTTTGAGCCCCGTATCGGCTCTGTGCTGACAGCTCAGAGCCTGGGGCCTGCTTTGGATTCTGTGTCTCCCTCTCTCTCTCTGCACTCTCCCCAGCTCATGCTCTGTCTCTCTCTCTCTCTCTCAGAAATAAACATTAAAAAAAATTTTTTTAAGTGTCTTCACACATTTAGAAATATATCCTACCATCAGACACATTTGGTGTCCTCTACCTAAAGCTGCTCCAAGTATAAGATGAAGCCTATGATAAAATATACCATGTCAATTAAAATCATTAAAATTTTATTTTAAAAAACACAAATGGATAGATAGTTATACAGGAGTGCCTGGCTGGCTTAGTCGGTAAAACATGCAAGATACAGCACAGTGCATAAGTAAAAGGAATTATCATTGTGATTTTCCTGATTTTCTTTTAGAATGAGTTTCTGTAGTCAGAAATAGAGTGCTCTATTAGCTTAGGTCTCAAACATGTGTACCTGGTAAGAATATGAAGGTGAGCAGGGTTGTGTCCTGCACACTTCCCTCCTCCTAACTAAGGATGGAGCTGTTCCATCCTGAAGTCCAAAGAGACGCACTTACAGTGGCTAGTAGTCAGATCTGAGATCTCTTCTGACCACCAACTCCAACCTTTTTCATGTTTGTTATTCTAGACAGTGTGTTTCTAATCGTCTGAATTTTTTCCCTACTTACTTTTGACAGGTTGTTACCACTTCTACACCTTTTCTTGTCCTTATTACTGCTTTTTACTTTCAAGACTAAAGTTACACCTTGAAAGGGATCAGCTGCTTGCAACATCAGGAATAAGATGCTTAAAGATAGTTCTAAGAATTGGAATTTGGTGTTCTCAGTTCTGTTGAATTCTTTTTCTGTTGCATTCATGTCTCAGGTTAGTAAATATTAAAAATATACTCCCATAAGTAGTAATTCAGAGGAAAACGATGAGACTTTAATTAGGTTTACCTATGAAAGGATAATTTGCAAAGCAGAGGTAGAAAATGGCACGTTTTAGCTTAGTTTTCAAAAACTTTTCACCCATGAAAATGGTATATTAATTTCTGTTTTAAAGCTTAAAATTATAAAAGTAATCCACTCATGTAAAGAAAATGTAAACACTCTAGAAAGTAGAAGTAAAAAAAGTAAAAATCTACCCCCGCCCTCAGCCCTAGAGTTTAACCTTAGCTATACCCAGGTATTTTTGGTGAAGAAATTGCTATGGCTTAGGGACTTTTAAATCTCTAATCCCCATATAAATAAAAAGCTTAAGCAACAAATTTGAGGGTATCTTCACCCACAGGCTGTTCTACTTAAAGCACATGTAGCTCTAGAAGGCTGTGAGCAGTTAGATCTCTGAGGGGTGCTCATTTATTTGCTCCCTGGATTGGGAACACTTTCTGGTAATATTTTTCATTTGTTTTTGAAAGAGAGGAACCAGCAACTTTTTATCTCATTTACACAAGTCTCACCTTTATCCACAAAGATTTGAGGCAGCTCTTAAAACCAGAACTTGGTCCCTAAATTAATAAACCAAAAAAACAGACTCAATGTCTGGGAAACATAAATAGAAGTATAAAATCAAGGCTGAGGAAAATATGAACAGAAGTACACAGGCCTGAAGAGCCACAGAGATGTAATTATTCTGTACACATCTATAAGTACAAAGTTAATGGGGGAAATTAAACCCAATATTAGAAGACATGAAATCTCAGGTATTGTCCTGGCCAATATCCATAAGCTACTATACATTATAGCTATACTGGTCTTACTAAAAACAAAAAGCAAAAACCCTTTATAGGTCATAAAAAAAGGAAGTGACTAAAGTCACTTAAAAGACCCACTTAATTTGTCAGGGTTCAGGAAAGGTATGTTCTCAATCAGATTAAGCATAACTTGGGACATGTTTTCTGAAGGGCATTTTGCAATGTGTAGCAAATATGCTTTAAAATGTACCTACCCTTTGACCCACAACTCCCTTCTCGGCATTTAGCTCAAGAAAAACATCACAGATTTGTGCAAAGCTTTACCTACAATGATATTTGCTATAGTGCTTTAATAGCAAAGTGCTGGCAACAATCTTATGTCCAGTAAAAAGGGACTAGATCAATATATTGTTGAAGAATGGAGTACTGTGGAGTCATCAAACTAGTGAGGCACAGAACAATGACATAGAGATGGCCTGAAAAATATTGAAAAGACTGACAGTAAGAGTCAATAATGTTATCTCTGGGTTGTGGGGTCCCAGGTGACTTTTACTTCCAGTGTGAATCTTCACAGAAATTATGGAAATTTTCTAGTATCTGGAAAAAAAATCTAGCTTTAAAAGGCTCTGAAATTAAAACCATACATGCATATAAATAAATATGAATGTGGGAAATGCTGAGAAGTAGGATTTGAGGGACTTGTTCGCACGCATGACAAACTAGGTAGGGGAAAAAGACACGAATTAAAACCGTAATTTCCTTTAGAAAGTCCTAGTCTTGAAAATTCTTACTGTAACTCACTGAAATTCTTTTTAAAAAACTAGTTTAGGGGCACTTGGGCGGCTCAGTCAGTTGAGCATTTGACTCTTGATTTCAGCCCAGGTCATGATCCCAGAGTCATGCAATTGAGACCCACATGGGGCTCTGAGCTGAACATGGAGCCTGCTTAAGAGTCTCTCTCCCTCTGCCCCTCTCCTCTCCCCTGCTCACATGCTCTCTCTCTAAAAATAAAAAAAATAAAAAGAACTGGTCTATTGCACCTGTAAAGCAGGAACATTTTCAAGAAAAGTCACACAAAAAGAAAAGTTACTTTCATTGATACTCAAATTAATGAGGCACCTTGGTGGCTCAAGCTGGTTAAGCGCCTGACTTTGGCTCAGGTCATGATCTCATGGTTCGTAGGTCTGAGCCTCATGTTGGGCTCTGTGCTGACAGCCTGGAGCCTGTTTCAGATTCTGTGTCTCCCTCTCCCCCATTCGCGCTCTGTGTCTCTCTCAAAAATAAGTAAACAACATTAAAAATTTTAAAGAAAACTCATAAAATTCAATTAACCGTGACTCTGTTCCCCCTCCTCCAGCATTCAGAAAATTAAAACATGGCTTATCTATACCCTCAAAACCCGTTATGCAATAAAACTTTCTTGGGGCGCCTGGGTGGCTTAGTCGGTTAAGTGTCCGACTTTTCGCTTGGGTCATGATCTCACGGTTCGTGGGTTCAAGCCCCGCATCAGGCTCTGTGCTGACTACCAGCTCAGAGCCTGGAGCCTGTTTCAGTCTGTGACTCCCTCTCTCTCTGGCCCTCCCCTGCTCAAGCTGTCTCTCTCTCTCCTAGAAATAAATGGAACATTTAAAAAAAAAAAAAAAAAAAAACTTTCTGATGTGCTCAACTGTGATAGTTTTAGAGCCTAATAAACTTAAATTTATGTTTTACTCTACTCAATACCACAGCTGTATGGTCTCTCTCAAAACCATGTTCCCTAGGTCCTCGACTCTACTTTCTAACATTAAAAATCCTCTAGGGAGTCAGTCTTCTGCTTCAGTAGCTGACAGACAACCAGCAAACCTGGAGCAAGTGGTTTTGTCCTGAATTTTAACATTTTATTTGCATATACCCATCAGAGTGGCCAAATTTAAAAGAAAAGAAAATATCAACTGTTGCCAAGGATGAACTACTGGAACTCTGGTACAACCACTTTGGAAAAGTGCTTGGCAGTTTCTGCCAATGCTAAATATTCAAATACTTTATAACCCAGCAATTCTACTCCCATGTATATACCCAAGAGGAATAAGGGCCTGTGTCCATCAAACATGTGTGAGAATGTTCATAGCAGCACTATTCATAATACCCTGGGGTAGTTGGAAAACAATCCAAACGTTCCTCAAGAGAACAGATAAACTGTGATATGTTCACCCAGTGCAATACTACACAGTAAAAAGAATGAACTAACTACTCCCACATAGGTGTATCTTACAAACACACTGGGTGAAAGAAGACAAAATGGGCCAAACTAATCAGTGCTGTGAAAAGTTAAGGAAGTTATTTTGGAGGGAGCACAGTGGGAAGGAGGCATGAAAGGGCCTTCAAGGGAGGTTGGTTATGGTCTGCATCTTGATCTGGGTGCTAGTTATACTCATCTCCATTTTGTGATGATTTTGTGAGCTATATACACCAAAACACACCTTTCAATATATTAGTTTAAAAAGTTTAAAAAATAAAAAATATATTTGCAAATGTCAACAGGTAAGTTAAATGTTTGTAAAGTTTTTATAATAATTTTTACTTTTGAATTACAGAATAAACAGCTGTGTGGAATGCTGATAAAAACAAAAATCCAATTTGTTGACATTCCATACACATTAGGTTCACCTGCAGGCCTGCCTTTGGCTCATTACAACACAAGTGCCAGGCAAGAATTAATGTCCAATACTGGAATATATATATATATATTTTTTAATTTATTTCTAGCAGAGAGAGAGACAGCGTGAGCAGGGGAGGGTCAGAGAGAGAGGGAGTCACAGACTGAAACAGGCTCCAGGCTCTGAGCTGGTAGTCAGCACAGAGCCCAACGCGGGGCTCGAACCCACGAACCGCGAGATCATGACCCAAGGAAAGTTGGACGCTTAACCGACTAAGCCACCCAGGCGCCCCTGTCCAATACTGGAATAATGTCACAAATTTAAATTCAAAAGCAACCTGAAACTTGTGAATGGCGTCACCTGGCCAAGGGTCCCAGACTCCCAAGCTTCATAATAAAGGACACTGCTCTGTCTACACAGCAATAACGTTAACATAGTCTAAAACCTCCTTCCAATCAGGAAAAAAAAAATGTTATGACAAAAAAGACAACCATCGTTTGGCTTTGTATTTCCACTTCACCAGACCAAAAACTACAATACTGGGCTGTTCTGTTTAATATGTGACACCTGGCAAAGCTTTCTGCTGCTACCTGGCACCTGATTCTTACTGACCACTTTTACAGTCCTCACGGAGCCAAGAGTAAGCTGTCTGGGCTTCTGCAAATCCTGTTTTATCTTCGGCATACCTGAAGAAAGCGTTACAGGGACAGATGAAGATATCAAATAGTGTATAGAGATAGCCGTGTCAATAAACACATGAGCTAGGCCCATAGACACAGGCCACGCTGGAAGCTGACCAGACAGGGACTTTCACTTACACATCCCCCAATTAAACCCAAGTCCAGAAAATAAAAAACCATTAAATGAACAAAACCTAGTACATATGCCTGACAAAAGAACAAAAGTACCTCATTTTTTTATTGAACACATTTTTATTCAAAACAAAAATGATGAGGGGCACCTGGGTGGCTTAGTCTATTAAGTGTCCGACTTGGGTCACGATCTCAAGGTTTGTAGGTTTGAGCCCCACACTGGGCTCTGTGCTGACAGCTCAGAGCCTGGAGCCTGCTTTGGATTCTGTGTCTCCCTTTCTCTCTGCCCCTCCCCAACTCACGTGTGTGTGTGTGTGTGTGTGTGTGTGTGTGTGTGTGTGTGTGTGTGTGTGTCTCAAAAATAAACACACTAAAAAAATTTTTTTTGAAAACAAAGATGAACAAAATGGCAGAAAATTTTGGTGACATCTTAGATCACTAAATTATAAAAAGGCATTTGATTTGCGCATTTGTTGGCCACTAGAAACTAAACTACTATACCCAAAGGAGAGGAATGGAGGCTGGCAGGGTAAATGCATGTGGACGCTGGTCACTCCTAGACTGTGGGCCTCAGTTTCTTAACAGTAAACAAAATCCACATCCACCTCCAGTTTCATTCATACTTAGAATGAAACAAATGCTTTATGGAAAGTGTCAAGGGGGTGGTGGTGGGTGTTTACTAAGTAAATCAAATAAATGTTCACATTGTCTACAAACCCGCACACCTACTACATGCCAGGAACGGTTCAGAATGTAACAAAGCCAAGTTCCTTTCCTTTGGGAGCTCATATTTTAGTTAGAGGGGGATGAGAGATAAACAAATATAATAAATATGTTGTATAGAATATCCTAAGGTACTAAGCACTTCATGGGAAAGGTAAAGTTAGGTGGGATTGGGAGACGGATGTTGTCGTCTACAATTTTACAGAGTTGTTTGAGTGGGCCTTAAAGATGACATTTAAAGAAAGACATGTATATCCCTCCCCCCCACCCGCCCTCTTTTTAAGGAACATTTTCCCCCTTCACTGCTGCTTAGCAAGATTAATGCAGGTATGACACCCCTGGATGATGTCAGGCCCATCCCTCCTCAACTTCCTACAGCTTTAACAGTTTTAACTTCTAGGAAGGTTGTGGTTATTCTTAATTAAGGGTTTGAACTTTACTTCTTCCTTGTACCACTAAAGCATGTACTCATCAGAAAATAACGCAAAATCACAAGCAAGCACTGAGGGCAAATTATGGGCATACTATGTGGAGAAGGCGACAGAATCTTTGGGAACTCTAATTAGCAACAGTAACCTTACTTGACATTTTGGGGCTTATTATCAAACCATTTGTTTGTGAAGCCGTAAAACACACATACTCTTGGGATGCAGCATAGGTCTCCAGTAATCTTTCGTCTAAGTATACATTTTAGAAAACCCAGTAAATGTGTGAATAAATACTGAATGATACTTGATACTGCATACTGAGAGTCACACTAGTTTATAATCCCCCACTTTCTCCAAAGAGTTTATTCCTTTATTTCAAAGTTGGAGAAATTTGAGTATTAAAAAAAAAATCAAAAATCCATACTGGCTGCAAGTCATTAAATCTCATTTGCAGGTGGCTTTTGTAAATGCACCTGGTTAGGTTATGTTTCCATTAGTTAAACACTAGATTGTTAGGTAACATAAAGGAAATCCTTTAAAAAAAAAAAAAAGCTAGAATCAACACTGCCAGATTTTTTACCATATTAAGCTTAAATTGTTTTCAGTTTTGGTCATCAGGGGTGGAGTGGGGAAGAACTCAATGAAGAGGTGATGAAAGATTGCAGGCTTTCAACCAGACCTGCAAATGTAAAATTTCACTATGCATTTCCACCATAGCCAAAGCATAAGCAGGCAGCATTCCCCTTCCAGGACTATATATAAGCTTTCTGTCTGGAGCTGTAAATATTTTACCACCATTCAACATAAAAAACACGATCCCAAAACATTAACAGAAAAATGAGAATTAAAGTCAACCAACAAACACTTGGGAGCTTTTATTATGTTTTAAGACACTTAGGAATGGAAAGCAGTAAGTAACTGGTCTCCGATGTTCAGGGTATGATAGCTTTTCAAAGTATGAGAATGATTTACACTGCCTAATGTCTATAAATACGCAGGACCCAAACAATGAAATACAAACTTTTTGCATCCTGCCCCAGTTCTTTGGGGTTGGCATTTGCGACATTGTAATTCACTCGAGTATGCCCCTCCACTGAGTCACTGCTAAAAGTGAAAGGAAGAAGTGGGAGAAAAAAGAGTTACTTCCGAGCATCTGACTGCTTGTCTCAAATTGATCTCTCATCCCAGACTGGAAAGATCTATGGGCCTGTCTTCCTGGAGGCAGGAAGATAGGAACTTGGGTGTTGACGGAGTTTTCGTGCCCCAATGAATACTCAGACTGCCTGATATCTGCAATGATCTGCATTCCTCAACCGCATACAGTTTTTCCTTAACTGATGCTCATCAGAGTGGCTCCAATTCCCCAGGTCTTGGAGTAAGAATGTTTTATTTACACACTGTCAGCACCCCAAACGGCCAGCCCCACCATCTTCAGGGTCATTTAAATACTAACAATCTCAATACAAATGTAAAACTTTTTACATTCAAGTTTCTGGGATTTCTAAAATTTGTCCTCTATTAAAGAAACACAGTTACTACTGAGACCAAAAATGCTGTGTCCACGGTGTCTACCAGAACTCTCCATAAAGTAGAATTCACGTTACCTATCTGTGTATTCAGATGAAGGGAATCAATATTTTGAACTCAAAGGATAGATGACGACTATATTTTCACGCTCTTTTTATTCTTATCTTACAAAAGTCAACCAACTCCTCTGATTTCAACAATTCACTCAGACCTTTCAAACCTAGAGGCTAAATTTTAGGGCTAAAAAAAAACTATGAAAGTGACCCAACGGTGGGCCTTAAAAATGGCTATAAATGAATTTAGAGAACTTGTGTTGAATGAGCCTAAGCCGAATTAAAACAAAAGTTGTTTTGTAGTCTATTAATAGCAGACGATTAAACGCGTATCTTATTTCAACTGGAATTCATTTACAAGCACTTAAACGTACTAATCCCAAATCTCTGTTTCTGGAAAAAAAAAAAACGCTTTCGTAATAAAGGCAAGTTAAGAGAGTGAGCGTCAACGCATTCCTTCAGGTTAGGTTCATTTTCATTAGAATCTCGGGGGCGGGGGCGTCCTGGGACCCCGGTCACCTCGCGAGGCTGGGTCTCCGAGCCCGCGGCGCCCCCAGGGCGCCCCTGGCGTGCACGACCACCGCGCGCCGCTCGCCCAGGTCCACGCGCGCAGGAAAGGGGGGCTGCTCGCAGGCCCCCAAGAGCTCGGGCGCAGCGGCCACGCCGGCGCGGTTCCCTCCCCCACCCCAGGGAGGAGCCAGGGAAAGGGACACGGCCCCCCAGAGACGGAACACTCCCCCCACCACCCTTGGCTGTAAAATGTGTGGCTAGCAGGGCGTCGCCAGCACCGGGAGGGGGAGGGGGCGGATGTTCCCGCGTCAAGTCCCCTCCTCACCCCGACCTTTCTCCCGGCGAGGACCGCGAGCCGCCGCGGGACCTTCCCGCTTCCCCGGCCTCGAACTCCAAGCCCCAGTCCTTCTGGGGCCCCCGGCCTCCCGCCTTCGAACCCCGAGGTCCCGGGACCGTCCTGGGCCTGCTTACCCGATAGGTGTTCTCCGTGAGCCGGTTCACCTCCTCCGGCCCCCGAGACATGGCTGCAGCCGCCGGGCGGGCGGACGCCGGAGGACGCGGCCGGGCCTCGTGGCCGCCCGACTGCGGGAGGCGGGAGCGCCGGTGCGGCTGAGGGGCCCTCGAAGGTCGACCGCTGCCACAGCCGTCGGTCCCGGAGTGCCGGCGCGCTGCTCAGCCGCCAAAATGTCAAAAGTTGTAGCGCTACCGCTGCCGCTGCCGCTGCCGCCGCCGCCTGTGAGGAACTGAGGTGACGCGGCCTGACGCCGCGGGGCGAGCCGAGCGGGCCAAGCGGCCCCACCTGAGGCGGGCGGGGTGGGCGGGACTGGGGTGGGCGGGGCGGCCCCACCTGAGGCAGACGAGTGGAAGGACGGAGAGGAGGCGGGCCGAGCCAGGGTGGGCGGGGCAGCGTGGCTGGGGTGGGCGGGGCGGAGGCGAGCTGGGCCGAGAGGGCGGGGCGGCCCCACCTGAGGCGCCGGAAGCGGGGCGGCCACCCCCTGCCTGGTTGCTGCCCGCAGAGAGCTCCTGGCGACGCAGCCACCCGGATCCCGCGAGGCGTAGGTACCTCGCGATGCTGTTCTACTTGGACAGAGCTCTCACGCGGGACGGTGAGGCCCCAAGACCCACGCTTTCCGCGTGCGCCTCTCCGTGCTGTCTCTTGGGGACTGCGGGAAGGGGGACCCGCGTTCCCCAGTTGTATTAATTTCCCTGCTTGACCCCCTTCCTTTACACTCCTCTCGCTGACCCTAAAGACCTGAGGGATCCGAAAGCATGGGCTCTCGTAGATGGAGGAAGGGGACTGCCACCTGCAGTTTGGGAAGCTCTCAAAGGGTTAGAAACTTAATGAATGCCAAGATTTGGTTGCAGAAACGGCAGTACATTTTTAAACTTTACATCAAGAACGACCTTTAATGTTATATAGCTGCGCTATTCCCGAGATCGTTACTGGATTTAGAAAACCGTGGTGAGCTGAGGTGTCATGCAGGTAATTCTTCCTTTCAGCACTTAGAGCAGGTGCGTGGCTCCTGGTGCTCCTTGTTCTCTTCTCCACCCCAGCTCCCCAGATCCAGACCCTGAAGATCCAGAACAGCCTTCTTCGGACAGGAGCCACGGCTTAATATCAAGACATCCTCCCAACAAGGAGGTCTTATTCTGATTTTTAAAAGCTTCCTTTTGAGTGCGATTGCATCTTTTATGAACTGTTAGGATAGGAGGCTTCTAAACTGCTCTTGTGATAAAGTTCAATTGGAAATGTACACAAAGAAGGCACTGTGTGTCCCAGATGAGAACACCAAGAGAATGAAATGCAGCTGAACTTAGAACAGAGACAACTACTTGGACACTGGGACAATGTTATCAGGTTTTACAAGTTATAAAACATCATGCCTGGGAACCAAAAGATTATGTATTCTTGGGTGTTGGGGGAAATAACACATCAGCTCTAGGTTTCAGACAGTGGAAGTAGCTTCCTTAACACATCTCTAACATTTGGTTCATAAGATTTGCCGATTGGGTTTCACTTGTCATATTGAAATGAACTCATGACCTGATAATTACCATCATTATGTATTAGGCTCTCAAGTATGTCTTCTGGTTTTCATTTAAACTTGAAAATCCCTGACTTAACTTTGCAGGTCACCTTTTGTCTTAGAGCTAACCTCTATGCCTTCTGATGAATGGGGTCATTTCACTCTCTGCTGCAAGGCAGTCAACCGAGGAGCTGGAAAAGAGAGCAGAGGCTTACCCTTAACACTCCACAGCTCGGCAGTGTAGGTCAGAGTCAGAAAAGACAGAGATTAACCAACCACCATAAAACTAGCAAGCATCTTAGATGGTCTGATTTGATTGTCAAGGTTGATATTTGATCAAAGGACCAAGTTCATGACTGTATGCAAATCTACAAACAGATATTCAGTTATATTTAACTCTCCTTTATGGAAATAATTTCCTGGTTAGCACCCTCCTGCTCCTTTAAAAGTCTTTGAGAATGGTCAGTTCTTGTCAGTTCAGACATTTAAGAGTAGTGCCGTTCAGCTCTCAGCTTAGTAGTTGGAATATAGATGCCTGGTCATTGTTGAATAAGAGTAAGAGTATTGATTATTTTCTCCATGTCAGGCGCTCTGCTGAGAAGGGTGGGTGAAGGAATGCAAAATGAACCGGCCCTTAATACATATGCAAGAAGTAGAATTCACGGAGGACGCTAATGGAAGGTGTCCTTGAGGTACAGTCAAAGGTACTGTCGGTGTGAAAAGGTGGGAGACCTCTCAAAAGGCCATTTGTATTAGGCTCTTCAAGTGCATTTGTTGCTTTCATGCAAACTTGAAACTGAACTTGAAGTTGTACTAAGACTTCCTGACACTCCGATCAAGGAAAGTGAAATCCATAGAAAGGAATGACTCGGGAGAAGCTGAGAAGCCACTTGGCCCAACAGTTTTCTACCTGCTGAGAAGCCCTGTGGTGGCCCTCCCCCCACCCAGAACATGAGTGCCCTGAAGAAGGGCGGGGTGGGCCCTGTCTCACTGGACATCAGCACCACACCTCCTCAGGGGCAGGCACCCAAGGCTTCCCCTTTTAACTCTTGCTTGAGTTTAAACAAGCAAAAATCCTGTTTATGTTAATAAAGTTGTTAATAAGGTTAATAAAGGTTGTAAGAGGCAATTGCAGATGACAACATCACTAAGACTTTGAAAGTCACACTCCTAACAGGCTCTTGTTTTGAGGTTTTACCTTCCTCGGAACTTATTGCACAGCCTGATGAGGGGCTCTCCACCTTGCTGGATGCTCCTGGAGGTCCATGAGAATTCCACTCTGCTTTGCGACAAAAGAGGTCTCTGTCAATCTGATAGTAGTTTGAAGCAAGTTCCCATATAAAATACCAAGAGGGAAGATGGGGCTTTAAGTGTTCCCATTCTGGAAAAGCAAATACAATTTGGAGACTCATTGGCTGTTCTGTAACTTTCTCCCTGTCCAAGGTGATTGCTTTATTCAGGGCGCCAAGTTCACTTCTGCTATGGAGTTTCTCATGAGCTGTTCCTTCAGCCTAGAATGTGCTTCCCCCACCTGCACAGCATTTTCCCATAATTTGGATTTTAGCCTAGATGCAGCCTCAGAGAGGCCTTCCTTGACCACTCCACCTGAAGATGTTATTTTAGACCCTCTCTATCATGGCATGCTATTTTCTAATAGTGCTTATCGCTTGCTATGATAGGTTGGAAAATGGCTCCCCAAGGCCATCCAAGTCCAAGCTTTGGGAAATGTGAATGTTAACTCACATGGCAAAGAGACTCTGCAAGTGAGATCAAAGATTTTGAGAGGAGGGGATTATTTTGGGTTATCTGGTTGGACTGGATGTAATCACAAAGGTCCATATAAGAGGGACACAGGAGACATCGGGAGAAGGAGAGGTGATACAGACGCAACACTGTAGTGATGCACTTTGAAGGTCAAGGAAGGGGCCACAAGCCAATGAATACAAGAAGACCACTAGGAGCTGGCAAGGCAAGTGCAAAGATCCTCCTGTCAGAGCCTCCAGAAGGAACTACCTCTGCAGACACCTTGATTTCAGCCCTGTGAAACTCATCTCAGACTTCTGCCCCAGAACTGTAAAAGAATAAATGTATGTTGTTTTAAGCCACTACATGTATAGTAATTTGTTTCTGTAGTAATGGGAAACTAATACACTAGCTCAACTTTTCCTTGTTCATTTCTCTATCAATTGTCTCTTTCCACCCCATTCTTTCATTAGAATGTAAATATCACGAGGGCAAGCATGAATCCTGTTTGGTTCACTGCAGGAGGCTCTGTGCCTGGCACACAGTAGGTGCTCAAGAACTGTTAAGAAGATACATTTATGAGGTAGTCAAGAGGCTCTTCATTTCATAAAAAGGGGTTTTCTTTTCTAGCTTTCAAAAAATAACAAAAATAGACTGCAAAACAGATGATGGGTCTGAAGTCCTTGGTGAGAATATAAAGATATTAGATTCAATTCAACAAATATCAAAAGGTAACAAAGCATTGGCATAAACAAATTTTGAGAAAAAGTCTTGAACTTTTCACATTTCAGACACCCAGTCACTGTTGTATGGACAATCCGAGAATGTTCAAAAAAAGTTAAGTACTCATTATATTTATCTAAAGACTAGCGGTGCCTAGGTGGCTCAGTCAGTTAACTGTCCGACTTCAGTTCAGGTCATGATCTCACAGTTCATGGGTTCAAGCGCCGCGTTGGGCCCTGTGGTAACAGCTTAGAGCCTGGAGCCTGTTTCAGATTCTGTGTCTCCTTCTCTCTCTGCCCCTCCTCTGCTCACACTCTGTCTTTCAAAAATAAATAAACGTTAAAAATTTTTTTAAAAACACTGATGGCTCTAAACTATCTTATTAACCTTTCATGTAAGTCCTTCTAAAAATAAAAGGTAAATGCAAAATATATTCATATATTGTAAATGCTATATGACCATGATTCATAAGATATATGTGAAAACCAATTTTGTCACTTCAATGGTATTTGAACCACTTCTGCTTTTCAACTTTGCTCAGTGTTTTCAACTTTGTTCAAATTTGTTTAAGAAAGCTTAAATCTTAATCCATCTTCTCTGATTTTCCTGTATTACTAAGAAGTACTGTGAAAATGTTACTCTGTAAAATTGACAAGCTATTCAGAACCAAGATTTTAGTAGTTACTGTTTATGTCTTTTGTCTTATGCCAATGAGCACTTAAGTTTGTAATGAAACCAGAGCTGGAGTTTCAAAAGGGTTCTCACTATTGACTGATAGTTTACTTGGGTATAGAAATCATACTTCTCTGTGATATTTTTCACATCTTTATCTTACTGTGCTGCATTCTGGATACTTTTTGCAGAATCATCCTCTGCATCACTCATTCTTCTTTGTCTGTGTCAAATTCCTACGTACTTATTCTGCCCATTGAGTTTTAAATTTCAGTGTTTTCTTTATTTCTATAAATCTATGCGGTTCTCTTTCAACTGTCACTTTCTGTTTAAAAAAACAGCTTTACTGAGATATAATTCACATATTACACAATGCTTCTATTTAAAGTGTACAGCTTAATGGTTTTTAGGTTATTTATGAAGTTGTGCATTCAGTTTTAGAGCATTTTCATCACCCCAAAAAGCAATCCTGTACCGATTAGCAGTTATTCCACATTTTCCTTCAACCGTCTCTCCTAGTCCTATGCAGCCACTAGATCTACTTTCTGTCTTGGTAAATTTGCCTACTCTGAACATTTCATACACATGGGATCAGACAATATGTAGTCTTTTGTGATCGGTTTCTTTAATTTTGTTTAAAATTAAAGTGTTTTCAAGGTTCATCCATGTTGTAGTATGCTATCAGGACTGAATTCCTTTTAATTGCTGGATGGTATTCTATTGTATATGGCTTTTGCTTATCCACTCATCCATCAATGGACATTTGTAAATGGACATTTGCAAAACACTTTTTGGCTATTGTGAATAATACTGCTGTGAACATTTGTATGTAAGTCTTCATGTTTCTAAGAGTGCATTTTTGGGGTCATTCCATGCTGAACATTTTTTTAAATATTTTTATTTATTTCTAGAAGAGAGAGAGAGAGAGACAGCGTGAGCAGGGGAGGGTCAGAGAGAGAGGGAGTCACAGACTGAAACAGACTCCAGGCTCCGAGCTGGCAGTCAGCACAGAGCCCGACATGGGGCTTGAACCCACGAACCGCAAGATCGTGACCTAAGCGAAAGTCGGACGCTTAACCGACTAAGCCACCCAAGCGCCCCCCTTGCTGAACATTTTTGAGAACTGCCAAATGGTTTTTCAAAGTGGCTGCAAATTTTACATTTCCATCAGCAATGTAATGTTCCAATTTCCCCCACGTCTTTGTCAACATTTGTTATTGTCTATTTTTTTAGGCTCTCCTCCTGGGTGCAATTTATATATTGTGGTTTTGATTTGCATTCTCTAATGTCTAATGATGTCTCGCATCTTTTCATGCATTTATTGCATATCATCTTCAGAGACTGTCTCTTCAGACCCTTAAAACATTTTAATATTGTGTTCTTTTATCTTCTGATTATTGAGTTGCCAGTGTTCTTCATATATTCTGGATGTAAGTCTCTTACATATCTCTTATCAGATATATGATTTACAAACATTTTCTCCCATTCTGTGGGTTGTCCTTTCACTTTCATGATAGTGTCCTTTGAAGCACATGCATACACATTTTTTAATGTTTTATTTATTTATTTTGAGAAAATGAGAGATAGGTGCATGTGTGCACATGAGCAGGGGGAGGAGGGGCAGAGAGAGAGGAAAGAGAATCCTGCGCTAACAGTATAGAACTCAGCGTGGGGCTCAATTCCACAAACTATGAGACCATGTTCTGAGCCAAAATCGAGAGTCAGAAGCTTAACCAATTGAGCCACCCAGGCACCTCTGAAAATTTTAATTAAAAAATTTTTTTAATGTTGTTTATTTTTTGAGAGAAAGAGAGAGAGAGAGAAAGAATCTAAAGCAGGCTCCAGGCTCCGAGCTGTTATCACAGAGCCTGATCCGGTGCTCAAACTCATGGACTGTGAGATCATGACCTGAGCTGAAGTTGGACACTTCACTGACTGAGTCACCCAGGCGCCCCTGAAAAATTTAATTGTAAGTCCTACTTATCTATATATATTTTTCTGTTGTTTGCTAGTGATTTTTGTGTCATATCTAAGAAACCATTGCCTAGCCCAAGGTGATCCTATATGTTCATCTAAGAGTTCTATAGTTTTAGGTTTGTATTTAGATCTACATTTAATTTTGAGTTAACTTTTGGATATAGTGTAAGAAAGGGACTCAGCCTCATCCTTTAGCTTGTGGATATCCAGTTGCCCCAGCATCATTTGTTGAAAAGATCATTCCTTACCTCATTGAGTTGTCATGGTGCCCTTATCAAAAATTCATTGGCCATAAATGTAAGGGTTTATCTCTGGACTTTCCATTCTATTCAGTTGATCTCTATGTCTATCCTATCACAGCACTGCCATACTGTCTTGATTCCTGCAGCTCTGCAGGAAGTCTTGAAATTGGAAAGAGTGAGTCTTCCAACTTTGTCTTCCTCAGATTGTTTTTGGCTACTCTGAGTACCTTGTATTTCCATATCAGTTTTAGGAGTTGCCTGTTAATTTGTGCAGGAAAAGGCTCTGGGATTTTGATATGGGTCTTTTTGGATCTATTGATCAATTTGGGAAGTATTACTGCCTTAACTTATCTCAGCTTCTGATCCATGAACATAGAATGTCCTCCCATTTATCCAGGTCTTTCATTTCTTTGGTGTTTTGTGGTTTACAAAGTATATGTTTTATACTTCTTTTGTTAAATTTATTCCTGAGTATTTCTTTTGATGCTGCTGTAAATTGAATGGTTTTATTTTCATTTTTAGATTGCTCATTGAGAATATACAGAAATATTATTGGTTTTTTATATATTGATCTGCTAACCTTGTTATCAGATTGAGGAAATTCCCTTCTATTCCTAGTTTGTCAAGTGTTATTATAATGAAATTGTAAGATTTTTTTCAAATGCGTTTTCCGTGTCTTGTGAGACGATTATGGTTTTGTTTGTTTTTGGTTCTGTTGGTTTGGTGTATTACAATGATTGAACTTTTGTATTTTATATCAACCTTGCATTCCTGGGATAAATTCCACTAGTCACGGTATATAATCCTTTTTATTATTGCTGGATTCAGTTTGCTAGTATTTTGTTGATGATTCTTACATCTATATCATAAGGGACATTGATATGTTGTTTTCCTGTGATGTCTTTGACTGGTTTTGATGTTAGGGCAATATTGATCCTATAGACAGAATTGGGAAGTGTTCCCTCATCTTCTCTTTTTTGGAAGGGTTTATGAAGAATTGGTATTTATTTTTCTTTGAATGTTTCATAGCATTCACCAGGGAAACCACCTAGATCTGAACTTTGCTTTGTGGGAAGTTTCAAAACCACTAATCGAATCTCTTTTTCTAGGATCTTTCCATTTCTTTTTCAGATGTTATTTCCTTATGGTTTCTATTTCTCCTTCTCTGTAATCACTCGCAATATAATTTTATAGTTTCTCCAAGATATATCTGTTTCTTTGTTTTATTTGGTCTGGTCTGGTTATTTGTTGTTTAATTTAGCCATGGTTGTGTTTGCCGGTTCTCTATCATGGTGAATCACATTTCTTTATCAGCTTTGGGAATTTGTGTTGTGGTTTTTGTCCAAGGGTTATTGAAGATATCAGCACAGCAAAAAGAGTTACGTGGTGTTTTGGAATCCATCCCAACTGTAGGCTAAGTGACCTGCAGGTTGGACAGACTGCCAAAGTCCAAGAGTTTCAACATTCCTCAGTGTCAGGATCTACTTCATTAATCTCCTGACGCAGGTCTGAGACCTCAGGAACATAATTCTCTCTCCTTTCTCTCTCCTCCTCCTGCAACTCAATGGAGATTCCGCTCACTGGACCTCTACGAATCTGCTTCATCAGTTAAGTGATATAAACCGCTATCTTGCTGTAGAGCTTCTTGCTGGGAATAATGGTAGTCTCTTCACACATGCATTTGTTGGCGTGGGAGTTGTTGCCCAGGCACATGTAGTACCTCTCAAAGATGACCCGGGCCACCTTCTTCACTGTGTTGATGTGAACACACCCCACGTTGGTGGGTCTGGTAACCATTATGATATCATCTTGTGTGGTGATCCACTTTGTCTGTAAAAATCCCATGTGGCCTGGGTTATACAGCGCTCCTACAGGAAAGCTTTGCATTTGTTCCTGCCAGGCCCTCCGAGAAGGTTACCAAGGGAGGGTATAAAATTTAGATTCTGCCCCCGCCTCCTGTCATAAGCTTGGTGGGTTATTTCTCTTAGGATAGTATTTTCTTCTACTACACACCCTAACGAGGCCAAATTTCTCTGTCCTCCTCCTGGGCCAGAAAGTAGTGTCTAGAGCCTCTCTTACTGGCATGCAGTCTTCGGAGGGTCCCATCTGTGTGAATGGGTCTCATTGTCTATTTGCCATCTTGTACGGGTCCAAAGTCCTGAGACAGGTGGAACTTCTATAGCATTGGAAACATCTGACCATTTGGGCCCATTTGCAGCTCTAACACACCCCTCCGTACCCACAAGGGCTTCATATCATCTGTGCTAGTCACTTGGTTTTCTTCCTTTTGTGTTTTTGGCATCTGGTGTTTCCTTTTTTTTTTCTGCCCCCAAACCTGGCTGTGTGTGAAAATATTTTTGTTACATTTTATATGTAATTTCAAGTATTCATAACTGGAGGAATTCTGGGTTGTACGGTCTGCCAGAAACCTGAAAGGGCCTTTGTAGTCTCCCTTTGAGACTGCTTCTGGGGGTGATAAGCCCTGGACTAGGAGGCCGGGGATCATATTCCAGATTGCCTTTATCAGTATGTAGGACCGGGCAAGGCATTTTCCACTTCTTGGTCTCTGTTTTTTCACCTCCCGATTAGGTGGTGAAATCTTCAAGTTACTTGAAGCTTCGTCTTCAAGTTACTCTCAGTTCTAAAATTCTCTGATTTTTTTTTTTTTTTTAACTTCTATCCACAGGACTTATTCTGAAGCCTTATTCTCTAGGTGCAGATCAGCCTCTGTGAGGAGAGGCTATTTGCCAGAAACCAAGATAACCCGAACATTCTTTACTTTCCCCAGGGCAGAAAGGGAGAGACACTTGTCCCTTGTCCTGAAAACGCCTCAATGATTTGGCTTCACAGGGAAACAGTTGCATTTGTGGAAGTGGTTTGGCTGGGCCTCTCTTCATTTGCCTTGTCTTTTATTTTTCCAAGGGAAAAAAAATCAGCAGAGAAAGTTCCAGACTTTCTCTTCTTGTGCAGCTTTGTTTTCTGTATTTAGCAAATGCCAAACATCGACCACGTCTGCAAATTTCCTCTTGGTTAAGACTTAAATTCTTGCATTGCGTCCCCAATATTTTATCTTGACAGAGAAGCGCAGTAAGTTGTGGAACAATTTTACCTTTAGCTTGGGCTTTTTCTGGGAGGGAAGACTTGGGAAAAGACACTCTGAAGTGCTTTTATAGGAATCTGTTGAGCGAGATAGACAATTCTCAGGTCCTTTCGTATTGCTGCGGTCATAGTAGTGAAGCCAGAAGGCGAACAGGATTGTCAAGCAATTCCTCCAAAGTGAACAGCAAGGGCTGCCGAAGGGGTGGAATATAATGGAATAGTATTCTGCTAGGACAATTTGTCTTTCGACACTTAATTCTCTTTTAGTGACAGCAACGGCTTGTCTCTGATAACTTTTTTGTCTCCATCTCCACCTGATTATACACCCATGTTTGTGTCCCTCTGCCTGCCGGATGCCACCTCACCACATGGGCCCCTTCAACCTTGGGCCCTGGACATTTCTAGTGAATTTGTTTCCAGAACAGCTCAGACCATCTGTAGCCTTTCTCTTGGTCTATCATTGTCCCTCCACTGTGACTCTGAATTTTCATGGATCTATGAGAACAATAAATGATGAGGAAATGCAACTCTTTCACTAAAAGGGGAAGTATTAGCCCTGAGGATCTTGAAATTCAGCATAAAATGAAAATTTCCATTAGGCAAATGCATGCAATTATAAATAATTAAGCAAAAACCTTGACTAGTCATCTACGTGTTTCTTTAAAAATGTCCCTAACATTGACATTGACCAAGAAACAAAAGAAGGCTTAAGAATCAATGGGAACTCTGCTGAGTCTAAAAGGCAGATTTTGCCACTTAAGCCAGTTTGTAATGTCCCATTATATCCGATCGCTATAAAACTTTAAGCATGTGTTTGGCTATGACATCAGGCAGTACTCTGGGCCCAGATGTAGGAGTCACAAATCCATGGTGGAGAGAGTTTCACTATTTTAATATTCTCAAAGGATGCACTCACCCAATTAAAAGCATGCATCATATGAATTATTTGTTGTATTTAGAGATATTTAAAGGCTGCAGTTGCTGCAGCTTTGGTAAAACAACAAGCAGGCATATGACATCAGATACTCAATCCCCTTTTTCTGTTACAGGGTTTAGGGAGCAAGAAACTTGAATTGCTGGTCTCCCTTGCAATCGGGAGTGAAAAAATAGACCGTTTTCGCCGAAGAGACAAAGGAGATGAACAAAAGTTTACTGAGAAGGTAAAAGGCAAAATAGTTGGGTTTTGGACAATTGTTTGCTTGACCCCTAATAACTTCCTAGAAAGTAGATGTGATGTCCATGCAAGAAGGAGCCACCATCTTGCAAGCTCCAAGCAACAAATGAGAATGGGTGTCAACAAACTGAGATCGGTGTATGGAAAGCAAGAGAATGTGTTCCTGACAACATGTGAGCCCTGAGTTTTCTGCTTTTTACAGCTGAAAGCATTCCTAAGTGACATAATTAAAATTTGGGAAAATTAGGGGCACCTGGGTAGCTTGGTCGGTTAAGGGTCTGGCTTCTCCTCAAGTCATGGTCTCACGGTTCATGAGTGTTAGCCCTGCGTCTGGCTCTGCCGACAGCCTGGAGCCTGCTTCAGATTCTGTTTGTCTCTCTCTTTCTTTCTCTCTTTGCCCCTCCGCTGCCCCTACTCATACTCTATCTTTCTGTCTCTCTCAAAAATAAATAAACATTTAAAACGTTTTTTAAATAAAACAAAAGTTGGAAAATTTTGTGATTGTGTTCAAGTCAGCATATACAAACATAAAGAATCTTCACACGAAAAATCCAAAAGATGATAAAGCACTTCTTAAAACTTTTAATATATTTAAATGTCTTCATTTGGGGATAACCATATTTTAGAAATAAAGCCAAAAGATCTATGAACTGCCAAATAAGAATACGATTATGGAGACCGAAGCAGGAAATATTAAAATTGGGACTCTCCTGGAAGATCCTAGAACACTGTTTCTGAATTTATATCCTTTAAGCCACTTTTTAAAAGTACTTTTACTTTAATCAAAGAATTTAATTTTACGCCCACTTTCCAAGAAATACATTTCTGAATCATTTTTCTAAGTTGGCAAATAAAAGCCTTCTAAAGATAAATCATCCACTTTGCTTTTGAGCAGTCATTGTTCCCACAAAACAGCGACAATGACAATACCCCCAGAGGCCACATAAAGGAAAGTATTCATGCATTATTATTAGCTAAAAAGATGATCCATGTCTGGGTCTATAATTGAGTTCATAATTCTTGGAAGACTCCCTCTGTATCAGTGGCTTTTTTCCAAACACAAAAGGAGATGGGATTTTGGCACAAAGTGTCATTCAGAGCTCCTTGGGTTGTAAAACAATTGGATTTTTTATGTTAAGCAGACAACATATCTGGGGGACTGTGTTTCCTCCCATTCTGATGGATTTAGCTGCTGGGTTATTGAGTAGACTCTTGAATGTAGATGCCATGTTTCTACCTCCGGGTAGAGAAACAGCAGCTGGAAAAGAGGAGTGGGATTCATGCCTTATAGTGTTTCCATTGCAACTTGGTGACTAGGGTCCCCCGCTAGTTGGACTATCGCTATTGGAATGCGATAGGGGGTGACAACAGTGTGCCCAACATGGTGGGAAGGTTAGTTTCTAGTCTCAGTGATAATGGGTCCTGTGGGACTTGCCTGTGGGACTTGGAGCAAGTCGCGTCATGTTCCTGGACCTGTATGTCCCAATCAATAGGAATGGGGGTAGACAGTATTCAAGGTGACCCCGAGGGTGGTGAGGGACCATGCTTGCCCTTACAGCGCTTTTCTAGGAAAGCAGCCACCTGGCCAGGCTCCTCATCGGAATATACAGGAGGCAGTAGCCCAGCTCTGGGGCTGCTGGCCAGGAGGAGGCCCGGCTGGAGTTGCCTTAGTGGAGGCAGAGGGAAGGACATGGGGTCCCTATTCTGAGTCTGCAGCCTGACCACCCTGCCCCCTTCACAGCTGCCTTTGATCTTCAGATCATTCCATTTCACCGTCAGCAGACTGAGGCTCACACTGGGATGGGCCAGCCTGCTCTTTCACACATCCCTACCCTCCACCCCAAACTCAGGCTCCAGAGCCTGGTTGCAAAGTCACACGGAATTTCCACACCCCACGAACGCTGTACAACTACCTTGCAGACATATTTCAAGTTTTATTATTATTATTATTTTTTGAAGGGTGAACACTTACTGATTTGTCATCTGTTTCACTGGCCCACCCTGCAAAACTAACCAGTGATCTTTAGCAGAGAAGTAGTAGAGAAGGCGACCAGGCTGAAACCTGGGCCCCCTGGGGCTCCCAAGCCACCATCTGGAGAAGACCACTTTGGAAGAAGCAGGGCAGGCTGCTGGAATTTGGGCCCACACCCAAATCTCAGATCTCCGTGAACTGATTCTTTCCAACCCGGCTTGGCCCACCTTTCCATGCCATGCTCCTCTCCCCTCTCTGCCTTTTGAAAGCATTGTTCCTGGCCTGACTGTGCAATGATATGCTGGGGGCTTTACCCGCATGGCTTTGACTGAAGCTGCCACGGGGAACTGAGCTGCCCATTCGCTGACATTCCTTCTGTCAGATGCTCTGATTCATCTGCCGGGTTTCATCCAGCTCAGCCCTCCAGTGACTGGGTCCCTCTTGGAGCCAGATCTTTGCCTGGTTGGGTGGGTCAAGGCATGACTCACCTTGACCAGCAGCTCACCCTTGAGTCACATGGATCAGGAAACCCAACGGATGTGACATCATCAGTAAACACAGACAGATAGGGAGGTGGTTCTGTTTGCCGTAGAGATAAAAGCCACCACCCTGGCTGGGCCTCTGCCAAGAGGGTGAAGGACACTGCACATAAGTGTTAATTCTGTGCAATGGCTTATCTGTGGACACACCGAGACTCTCAGGGCGGGGAAAGTCCTCAAGGGTCAGTCTGTCACTTTGTTACGGTAAAGTGTTACTTTGTTGTTATTTCAAAGTCTAACCAGAGAATCTTCTCATATTCTGTTCCAGTTCAGGCATGGTCTCAGCTAAAAGATGGTGGGCTCCTTGAAGGCAGGGTCAGCCCCTAGTTCTGTGCCCACCTCCATCAATGAAAAGATCTTTATTCTCTTTTTTTTAGATAGAGGAGGTTGGGGGTAGGAAGGGGCAGAGAGAGAGGGAGGCAGAGAATCTTAAGCAGGCTCCACGCGGAGCCCAATGAAGTGGGGCTTGATGATGTGGGGCTTGGTCCCACAACCCTGGGATCATGACCTGAGCTGAATTCAAGAGTCAGACACTTAACCGACTGAGCCCCCCAGCACCCCAGGAAGAAAGAATTTAAATCAACCTTCTTCCTCATCTAAATGAAGAGTCCCTATTGGGATTGAAATTTGCCATTTTCTCCAGGGTCATGCAATTCTTTTTTTTTTTTAATTAAAAATTTTTTTAATGTTTATTTATTTTGAGGGAGAGAGACAGAGTGCAAGCAGGGGAGGGGCAGAGAGAGAGAGAGGGAGACACAGAATTTGAGGCAGGCTCCAAGCTCCAAGCTGTCAGCACAGAGCCTGACATGGGGCTCAAACTCACGAACCAAGAGATCATGACCTGAGTCAAAGTCAGGTACTTAACCGACTGAGCCATTCAAGTGCCCAAGGGTCATGCAATTGTTGGTTATGGCATGCCCCTGGACCCCAGGCTCTGGCTCAGCCTGGTCACCCAGCTGCTGTGGCAGGCAGGGGCCCTCTGTCCCTCTGGGGATCTCCTAAAACCAGGCTTATGAGGCACAGGATCCGTAACAGGTCCTGTGAGTACTACTAGAGCCTGAGATGGATAGAAAGATCAGGAAAACTGATCTGTCTATATTTGAGCATTTGCTATTTTGTTCATCATAGGTCATTTTTGCATTAGATTTTCTGAAACATTGCATGAAGATATCTTGATTACTGAGTCATTTGGCATTCCCTTAAGTTTTGTGCTGAGTTAATTTCCTCCCTCACTTCACTTGCCCAGTGTTGTGTCTGTGAACCAGAGAGATCTGGAGGGACAGAAGGATTGCCCCAGGAAACCTACCCCCGTAGCTCCCCTCTGCTCTGCAGGGAAGGCAAGAAGCCTCTCCTCCTCTATAGTTTGCACAGACTTGGAGCCCTTAGAACCTTCCTGAGTGCCAGCTGCTACCTGGGACCCAGGAGGGCCAGAGGTATGCTAGCTGTCCGGACTGCCCGTTGTGCCCACTAGATGGCGCGCTGGGTGTGCAGGTGAGCGAGGCACACCCCTCCTTGGCCAGCTCAGCTCTTGGAAGTGAGCGCTTGCTAGTGTAGAGAGCACATGCTGGGTTGATCCAAACTGCAACCCCAACGTCTAGGTGAGGATCCTGAGGAAGCAAGGTGAAGTGACTCACCCGTTATCCTTTAGTCCCTAATTAATATCAGTTGTGGGTTCTGGCCTACCTGACGTCCCCAAACGTCCCTTCTTCCTGGATCAGTTGCTCTTAGAGGTATCTTTTGACATTCTGGTGAAAGCTATAGGGACCCTCCTTGGAAAAAGTTTAAAAGTAATTTCATCGTCTTCCAGAACAGCACAGAAATAGATTCAGAACCTTCTTCCTAGGGGTGCTACAGTGGCCCTGTCAGTTAAGCGTCCAACTCTTGAGTTCAGCTCAGGTCATGATCTCAGGGTTCATTCTCATAAATAAATAAATAAACAAAACAAACAAATAAATAAGTAACTTAAAAAAAAGAACCTCTTTCCTACATGTCTGCAGTATATGCATCTTATTTGGGATTTAGAGTCAATTCCTGACTTTCTGTTCCAGATATGAATCTAACCATGCATGCCAATGCATTCATTCAAGAAATATATATTGAGAACCTCTATGTGCCAGATACCGGTTTAGGTGGAGCTCACATCCCAGAGAGGGAAGGGAAATGGTAAGAATTGACAATTGCGGTAGCCATTGGTGCTATTCTCTAAACGATTACAATTTTCCCTGTTCTGGGCAGTAGGATTTTACTCCCTGGTCATCTTATTATTTTTTTAAGTTTATTCATTTCTTGAGAGAGAGACAGAGAGTGAGAGAGACAAAGAGCAAGTGGGGGAAGGGCATAGAGAGAGAGGGAGACACAGAATCTGAAGCAGGCTATCGGCTCCAAGCTGTCAGCACAGAGCCTGATGTGGGGCTCAAACCCACAAACTGTGAGATCATAACCTGAGCCAAAGTCGGTGCTTAACCGACTGAGCCACCCAGGTGCCCCTACTCCCTGATCTTCATAGGGTTGAGTGAAACCATGTGGCCAGTTCTGGTCAATTAATCGTGAGAAATGATGTGGTATTCTGGGCCAGACATTTAATCACTGGTGTGAGGCCCTTCAGAGCTTTCCTCTGTCCCCTGACATGGTGACCAGAAGCATTTCACATGGACCAGAAGCATTTCACATGAAGGCTGCATGGGCGGCCCAGATCCTGGAGCCACGTAGCACGAATGAGAAATCAACATTTATCTAAGACACTGAGATTTGGGGGATATTTGTTGTTGAAGCATAACCTGGCCTATTCTGACTGATAAACAAAAAAAAAGTAAATAATATAATGATATAGATTGCCATAAGGAGATTAGAGCCATGGGGAAAAGAAACAATTGAGTAGAATAACTGATATTGGAAGGGTGGGAGGTAGATAGAGGGGCAAACAAGGTGGGCCTCATGAGAAAGCCCCTTTCCTTTGAGAAGGAAGCAAGCTGTGCAGGTGTCTGCAGAAAAGAGTGTCCCCAGCAGGGGGAACAGCCAGACAAAGGCTGGAGCCATGTCTGATGAATTCAAGAAGCAGCAATGGGTTGGTTGATATGACTGAGGCAAACTTTGGGGGGAGGTCAGAGAAGTAACAGTATTATCATGTGGGGCCTGTGGCCATGTAAGGATTATTGCCATGTTCTCTGAGTGAAAAGGGAGCCATTAAAGCGGTTTGAGCTCAAACACAACATGATGTGATTTACATTTTCAAAGGATCATTCCAGCCTCTGGGCTGAGAGCAGACAGTGAGTGGGGGTGGGTGCAGGATAGAAGCGGGGAGGCCTAGTAAGAGGCTACTGTGAGGGCGCCTGGGGGGCTCAGTCGGTTAAGTGTCTGACTTCGGCTCAGGTCATGATCTCACAGTCCCTGGGTTCGAACCCCATGTCGAACACACAGCTGTCTGTGCTGACAGCTCAGAGCCTGGAGTCTGCTTCATATTCTGTGTCTCCCTCTCTCTCTGCCCCTTCCCCACTCACTCTCTGTCTCTCAAAATAAAATAAAGACATACAAAAAAAAAAGAGGCTACTGTGTTGCGGGGGTCCCTGTGTGGCTCAGTGGGTTGAGTGTCTGACTCTTGATTTTGGCTCAGGTTGTGATCTCATGGTTCCTGAGATTGAGCCTCACATTGGGCTGCACACTGACAGCAGGGAGCCTGTTTGGGATGCTCTCTCTCTCTCCTTCTCTCTCTGCCCCTCTCCCAAATGTGCTCTTTTTCTCAAAATAAATAAATACACTTTAAGAAAGAAAAGAGGCAACTGTGTATCACAGCTCAGTATTATTGGTGGCTTACGTGCGGCGGTGACAGCAGAGGTGGTGAGAAGATGGTCAGCTTCTGGACATAGTTTGAAGGTGGAGCCATGAGATTTCCTGATGGATCAGATGAAGGATGGGAGGGATTCAAGGCTTTTGGCATTATCAAGTAGGAGGATGGAACTGCCATTGATGAAGGGTGGGAGGTTGTAGATGGAGCTGGTTTTAGGGGGGAAGAGCTGGAGTTTTGGTCATGTTAAATTTTAAATGTCCAGTAAGGGCTCCTGGGTCGAGCTGAGGTCATGATCCATTTCAGCTCAGGTCATGATCTCACAGTCATGAGACTAAGCCCTGCGTCAGGCTCTGCACTATGTGTGGAGCCTTCTTGGGATTCTCTCTCTCTCTCTCTCTCTCTCTCTCCCCCCCACCCCTCCATCTCTCTTAAAATAAATAAACATTAACAAAAATGATAAGATGTCCATTAGACTTGAAGCGAAAATGTGTGGGAAGCACTAAATATATAAGCAAGGAGTTAGTTTGAGAATAGTTAAGGAAAAGACGGTATCAATAGTTTAATGTCTCAAAACACTTTGGTTGGTTATAAAGAGAGACTTAAAAATTATTTAAATATTTATTTATTTTTGAGAGCCAGAGAGAGGCAGAGAGAGAGGGAGACACAGAATCTAAAGGCAGGCTCCAGGCTCTGAGCTGTCAGCACAGAGCCCTATGTGGGGCTTGAACCTATGAACCATGAGAGATCATGACCTGAGCTGAAGTCGGATGCTTAACTGACTGAGCCACCCAGATGTCCCAAAGAGAAACTTTTAAGTATAGCATTATATATACACAGGCTGATTCTAAGGACGTTAGATGAGAATTATGGAAAATGATGTGGTTAGCTTACCTTTGATAGTGTCAGAGGAGTTTTCTTCTCTTTGCTTTAGGAATGTCAAGCGCATGATCCGTTATATCATGCAATGCTCCCTCCATCCTAATCAGTTTTATCTTGGGGTTCCTGGCTGGCTCACTCAGAGGAGCATGTGACTCTTGATCTCAGGGTTGTGAGTTCTAGCCCCATGCTGGGGGTAGATATTCCTTAAAAACAAATAAAACTTTAAAAAAAAGTACTCATCAAAAGAAAAGAATTGTGCTGTATGGTTATGGATGATAAATTTTATCTTTTGTTAAATCCTGGGAAAAGCATTCCTTTCTCTGAGGAAATGAACATGCTTCCTTTTTCCCAAAAATGAAAATCATGAAAAGATTGTGCATCTCTTTTCTCTTTAGCTGCCAGGGAGCTCAGAGTCCAATTAGAAACTCAACTATAGTCGGTTAACCACTGGGTCTGGAGGGCCTGCATATTTGTGTTTTTATTTTCCCCCACCTTGACTTCCTACTTTGAATATATTTTTTAACGTTTATTCATTCTTGAAAGACGGAGAGAGACAGAGCGTGAGTAAGGGAGGGGCAGAGAGAGATGGAAACACTGAATCCCAAGCAGGCTCCAGGCTCTGAGCTGTCAGCACAGAGCCTGATGCAGGACTTGAACCCACAGACCATGAGATCATGCCCTGAGCTAAAGTCGAACGCCCAATTGACTGAGCCACCCAGGCACCCATTGACATCCTTTTAACGTCCAGTTTTAGTTTTAAAATTTTTATCTTATCCTATCTGTTCTTGCTAGGGTTGTCTCACATCTGTATGGAATGAGGGGGAGTGTAAAATAAGGAAATAAACACAATTGAATAAGGTTGCTTTTTAATAACAATACAACTCATTTAGAAGTAAAAAAGATATTGAAAATTTGTCTCTAAGGTAATTTTCTATATGCAGAATCGTATATTTCAGCTGGCTTTCATTATAGCATTGAAAATGTGTTCCTTAAGGAAAAAGAATGCTCGTCCCAGAATGTCATAAAAATCACTTTAAAATTACAGCAAATAGATAAATTCACATATTTTAAAGAAAATAAGCAAGTTATCATAAGATACTGAGACTAATATGCAAAATAAGTTGCAAAATACAAATAAAAAAAAACACAGGGAGTTGTTTTTACATTTCTTTTCGATGATTTAAAGGTTACAGGGTAAGGATGTGAATTTTCCTGACAGGACACACTGCTGGGTGAGACGCCCAGCCCCTGTTTTCTGAATCTATTGATGCAGAGATTCTCAAGCCTCGGTCAGCCTCATGTGCCTTCACATACGTATAAGCACCTATCTTTTTAGTCTGTCCATATTGCTTCTTCAAATCAATTCTTTTTCTAAATTTAAATTTATTTAAAGAGAAAACAGCTGAATATGTCAGGTGTAAATTCACGGGTTCCCTACTTTCTTTAGGCACATTAAAATCAATTCATGAGGGGCTCCTGGGTGGCTCAGTCGGTTAAGCATCCGACTTCAGCTCAGATTTGATCTCACGGTTCATGGGTTCAAGCCCCGCGTCAGGCTCTGTGCTGACAGCTAGCTCAGAGCCTGGAGCCTGTTTCGGATTCTATGTCTCCCTCTCTCTCTGACCCTCCCCTGCTCACGCTGTCTCTCTCTCAGAAATAAAACATTAAAAAAATAATAATTAAAATCAATTCATGAATGTGAAAGTAAAAAATTATGTGGTGTGGAGTGCCTGTGGTTAAGCATCTGACTTCAGCTCAGGTCATGACCTCACAGTTTGTGAGTTTGAGCCCTCAGTCGGGCTCTGTGCTGACAGCTCAGAGCCTGGGAACTTGCTTCAGATTCTGTGTCTCCCTCTGTCTCTGCCGCTCCCCCACTTGCTCTCTCTCTCTCTCAAATAAATAAACTCAGCTGAAAGGAAGAGGAGCCTTGGCATCAGCTGAGGTACTCATAAAAATGAATCAGCCCCTGGGGCGCCTGTGTGGCTCAGTCGGTTAAGCATCTGACTTCAGCTCCGGTCATGATCTCGTGGTTCGTGGGTTCGAGCCCCGCATCGGGCTCTGTGCTGACAGCTAGCTCAGAGCCTGGAGCCTGTTTCAAATTCTGTGTCTCCCTCTCTCTCTGAACCTCCCCTGCTCACGCTGTCTCTTTCTCTCTCTCTCTCTCAGAAATACATAAAACATTAAAAAAATGAAAAAAAAAAAAAAGAATCAGCCAGGACAGAGGAGGACTCCTTCCCATTAAAGAGAAAATGAGGAGAAATGGGGGCACTTAAGCTGAAACACACACAAGGAAGTCCTCAGAGTGACTGCTGAATACAGACCTTGAGGAAGATCTTAGAAAACCAGGTTGAGGAGTCCCTGAGGGGCTCAGTCGGTCAAGAGGCTGACTTGGGTTCAGGTCATGATCTCATGGTTCCTGAGTTCAAGCCCTGCATCAGCCTCTCTGCTCTTAGCACAGAGCCTGCTTCAGATCGTCTGTCTCCCTCGCTCTCTGCCCCTTCCCCACTCATGTGTGCACCCTCTCAAAAAATAAACAAACATTAAAAAAAAAGAAAAAGCCAGCGGCCACCATCAGTATCTCCTGCCCCCCACTCAGCTCTTAGTCGTTATGACACTCGCCCATTTTAGCCAGCTGTAGAAATGGCATTCTTAGTTTCTGATAATATATCTTACACCTGGCTTTTAAAACAGTGGTTCTCAACCGTGGTCCCTGGGCCAGCAGCATCAGCACCTCCTGGGACCTAGTTAGAAACCAGATTCTTGTGCCCCACCCCAGACCGATGGGACCTACCCACCCTCCAGGGATTCTCACCCTGCTGAAGTTTGAGAACCACTCTTCTAGAATGATGCCCATGTTTGCACAGTAAACAGAGGGCTATTAGCAAGGAGACCTGAATTCTAGTCTGCATCTATAGCCAATTAACTGTGACCTAACGCCAAAAAAAAAAAAAAAAAAAATCAGTTTGAGCCTCAGTTTCCCCATTTGTAACGTGGGGAAGACGTTCCTAGCCCTGCTGGCACATTAGAATCACCTGGGCTGCTTTTGGGATTTTTTTTTTTTTTTTGGGTGCTACTGTGCCCTAGAGTCCATACCTTTTAATTCTATTTATATTAGATTCTAGAACAGGCAAAACCGAATCTGTGATGGGAGCAATCAGAACATGCCTGGATAGAGGGCTGGTGGGTTCACCGTGAAGAGGCAGGAGGGACCTTTCTGGGATGATGGTACTTTTCTGTTCTGATGGGAATATGGGTTACAGAGGTGTATGCATTTGTCAAAATCTGTTGAATGGTAGCCTGAATATTTTGCCTCAAAGGATGGGGGGAAACATACTGTAAACAAAGATTGGTGTCTAGTTAATATTTGTGCTGAAGTATTTACGGGCGAAATGTACTGACATCACAACCCATTTTGAAATGCATCAAAAAATAAGATGGCTTGTTGATGGATAGAGGAACGGAGGGTCAGTAAAATTCTTCTGATTTTTCATTAAGTTTGAAAACATGTATTTGTAAGAAAATGTTAGAAGGAAATTCTGATGCTGGTGCCCCACACTCACATCTATTAAATCAAGATCTTTCCTAAATTAAAGCTTCTACCATGGGAGGGAGATACATCTTTCTCCAGGGTCACGGGTTTTAAGCTTCGTGTACAGATACATACACAGGGCAGAAGAGACGCATTCGGAGATTGGGAGGTTCTTGGGTTTTATGCCGGACAGTGAATTTACTGGGCTGGAATCTTCCCACAGGTAACAATAATGGGAAAGGAATGGGTTGTGCACCTGGGCTTCACTGTTAGCACTGCCCGACTCCCTCAGCTGCGGGCATTTGGCGACTGGCTCCCCTCCCCCCATCTCCAGCTGCAAATCCCGGAATGCTCTCTATAGAACTTCTTGCCTCCGCCACCAGGGGGAGCTGTCACCCCAGCAGTTGCCGGAAGCTTCTGCAATATTCAAACCCAGGGCTTGGCATGATTATGCATACGTGGGGGGGAGGGGTTGGTGGTGGTGTGGACGGTCCTAGAGGGCTAATCCCATCATGCTTTGCTCCCCCTGTTAATTCGGCCACCTGCAAAGGACCAAGCCCCCCTGCACCACAGACCCTCCTTCCAGACCTGCGCATTCTCTAACCTGACTCAAGGCACGTTCTCAACCCCACCCTCCTCACCTTCTCCAGCGAGACTGATGGCACCATCTGCAGCCAGCAAACTCCCCGAGCCTCGAGATTCCCTCTTCTGGGAAGGTTCTCCTCACTCTTAACCGTGTTCACTGCTTCGCCTGGTGCCCTCCACGGGAGGGGGGTGGAGCGGTGGGAGGCGGGGTAGGCTTTCTTCTCTGACGGCCCACAACTCCCCAAATTTAAGGTTGAGGGCAGCCTCCTCCATGCTTGCCAAGGCCGCTTCTAAGACATGTCTCTTCCCTTCTCATTCAAGACCCAGCCATACCACCTGCCGCCCCTCCCGGTGGCTGCCAGCGGCTGGTCCTGTGGTCCCCGGGGACCTCCGCTCCTGCGGTTTCCTCCCTGCCCCCCCTGTCCTCTTCCCGACGACCTTACAGATGGTCATACTCCTCCGTGTCTTCTCGCTACCTGGACTTGCTCACCTCCAGCGATCTCTGCCAACCCTCTGCGATCAGGGACTCTGCCCCCTTGTGGGAGGAAGACTTCCAGCACCCCTATGGTCCCGGCACCTGCCCCGGCATCTCCTCCGGCCCAGCCAGGGCTCATGTCCCAGTCTCCCTGAATCACTGCCGTCCTCACTTTTTAAAAAAAAAAAAAAAATTTTTTTTTAAATGTTTATTTCTGAGAGAGAGAGACAGCGTGAGCAGGGGAGGGTCAGAGAGAGGGAGACACAGAATCTGAAGCAGGCTCCACGCTGTGAGCTAGCTGTCAGCACAGAGCCCGAAGCGGGGCTCGAACCCACGAACCGTGAGGTCATGACCTGAGCCGAAGCCGGACACTTAACCGACTGAGCCACCCAGGCGCCCCTGTCATCCTCACTCTTGTTCCCATGTGATCACCGCCCTCGTCTCCTCTCTCCTGCACCTGCCCCACCCCTGGGGAGCCCAGCATGGGGGGGGGGCGGAGGGAGAGTGAGGGAGCACTTGATCAGTGGGACTCCTCCACTGTAAATACATGCTCACGAACTTAGGGGTGCTCCTGGCAGCCCCACTCTCTCCCACTCGACTCCCACTCTCTGCACGGACAGCTTCATACCTCCTCTCCCCTTCTCCCCGAGCCGCCCTCTCTCCCGCCCGCCCTCCCTTCTGCCACACGGAGCCACGTCTGACTTCATCGAGAAATTCCAAGCCAGCAGAGCAAGCTCTCCGGCTCCCTACCTGCCCCCGCCCGCACCTCTCTGCATTCCTGCTGTCGAGGTGGAAGAATCGTGCCTTGTGCCTTCTCCCTCCTGCCGTGAAGCCAGCTGCCCCACCCCCACCCCACGGCTCGGTGCCCATCCCTTCTAGCTTGCCACTCTTACACGCACCCCCATTTCCTCAGCAATACGAGGCTTCCACTGGAGGGCGAAGAGCTGGCTGGTTAGTTAGGGACCCAATGTCACTCAGCTTTCCCTAAAGAGGAATTTTTCTAATTGTCACATGGCGGGAGCTGTGGGGGAAGGTCTACTCTTGGTACAGTCTCTCAGGTGACCCCTGGTCTACGGTCCCTCCGTGTACCTCCTCTTTGAAGTGGCTTCCTGGAATTAATGAGTTCTGACACAGAACAGTGTCTCAAAACCCTCAGTCATGTCCTCACCCAACCATTGGCGTGGGTTGATCATTCCCACCACCGGCAGGTGAAACAGGGACACCTCTGGGTCCGTGGAGAACATACCTGAGATGACACGCCCAGGGCTCCTGGCACACAGAAGATGCTCGCTGTGCCAGGACAGTTCCAAGCGGGTCCGGTCCCTAAGAGAGCGCATCGGAGGATGCTCCTCGCACTGGCATTTATGCACGAGGAGATGCCCCAGATGTAAGGTTGTCAGGGACACACAGTAAGGTTGTACAGCCCTCAGGGGTTCACCACGGACAAGGTCACAGGTGCTTCTGAGCTCCTGCGAAGAAAAGGGTAAACATGGAATCCATCAGGAGGGTTACCCAAGGAAGGGTGAGGTGGGGCTCACGGACAGACGGATAGAATTGGGGTCTTGGTGGGGCTGTGCTGATGTGGGTCGGGAGCCTGGACCAAGTCCTGTGATGATGCCCTCAGTCGTGAGCTGGCTCACCCGCCCCTGCTAACTCTGCAAGGTGACCTCCCTGCAGAGATGCCCTGTGGGTGCAGCTTAACCCCAGGCTTTCCGGGGGCTCACAGCGTCTCGGAAACACGGTTCTGTTCATGAAAGCAGAGAGGCCACTCCTTACTGGGACTACACGCTTGGGGCCCCGGGGCCTAACGGCCCTGTCTTGGGGAGCCGTGTGGGCTTGCGTGGAACAGTGGGGGTGAGGACACCTTAAGGAGAAGGGTATTGACCATCTGCCTGTGACATGCGGGCATGAAGGCTGGTTCTCTGGAGTCCCAGAGGTACTGAGTTGGAACTTTCTGGGCCTGGGGATGACCTGATTCTTCTTGTTTGCAGTTTGTGGTCTTACGCCAACAGGCTGCCCAGGAGTGGCGTGGCTGGTTCCAAGCCACCAACGTGGTGTCTTCTGAAGGAGGAGCTGGGAAGAGATGCACACAGGCAGCTCTTGGAAGTGTGGCGGGGCTACCCTCCACTGCCCACACCTGCTAGAGATGGCAGGAGGGGACAGAGCCCCTGTGGAGGAGCGAGGGGAAGTCTCCACCTGTCAGAAGTTGAGGGCCTCTCTGTTTCGGGGCAGAGTGACTCTCTTTTAAGCTGGGCCTGAGGAAAATGTTAACGAGAAAGCTGTCACCCTGAGGCCTCACGAGGGAAGCGGAGGCTTTGTCTGCTTTCACGTAGTGATCCACCAGGACCGGACATGCTCATTAGAATGCAGGTGAATCAGGACAGACTCGGGTTTGCAGGTAAGAACTCTTGTTTCCAGAGCCGTGGACCACGTATCAGACCTTTTCACGGAGTAAATCAGAAACCTGGGAGATCACTGTCATTTTTACACAAATGAAGCTCAAGTGATTCCCTCTGTAGAAACTTCTAGTTAAAAAAGAGGGCAAACGTCTGATCTCCAAGTATGAGTTCCTTGTTTCTTGTGGGTGAATTAATTGCTTCTCACCTTGTAATGTTTACAGAATACTGATGGTACGCTGAGGGGAAAGAGGAACAAAATCCTTGAAAAGGAGGAATTTTTAGGTACAAAAAGGAAACTATATGAGTCAGGTTCTCCAGAGAAACAGAACCAGTAAGAGATATCCATATCCATATCTATATCCATATAATCTACATCCATATCCATATCTATATCATCTATATCCATATCCATATCTATGTATTTAATCTATAATCTCACCTGTCATCCAGTCAAGTTGATACATAAAGTTAACCATCACAGAAACTGTGTCTGCTAAGTGAGACAAGATGTGATTTGGATAAGTGACTGCCATGTTGCTGAGGCTGGATAAAAAGCCCTGACTAGCCGCCTAGGAGGACTCCTGGATATGCACTTAGTGGGTCCTTCTAGAACCTTCTAGGAACTGTTTCTCTCAACTAACGATCTAGCATGGCTTTGCACTGGAAAGCACACTCAAGCCTTGCCAGGATTCCACAGGATCCCAATAGAATTGGAAAGCAGAAATGGTTGGTTTCCTTTCAACTGAAATTGTAAAATGTTCCCATGATTCATTTGCAAAGCGATTCATTTAATAACTTCAAGCCACCAACAATCTTTTTTTTTTCCAAAAAATCTTTCTAATGGGCTAACTGTCAACTGCCAGCCTTGTGTTGGCTGACACCGAATACTCAGCTCAGACAGAGAGGGGCGTGGCCCACTGCTTTTTTGGGCTCCTCATCCCATAGGAGGCCGGGCGTTGCCCAGACTGACCCCAGGGAAGAATGTGCTTCTGGGGCCTGGGCAAAGCTCCCCCACCCAGACATCCTGTCTGGGCTGCTTTGGCAAAGACGGCTGAGTGTGCACTGCAATCCTGCTCTCTTCCAGACTCGAGTTGGGCTGATGCTATGGACTGAATGTCCGTGTCCCCACCTCTCACCCAAATTCATCTGTTGAAATCCTAACCCCTGAGGTGATGCTATGAAGACGGGAGGCTTTCAGGGGGTGGTTAGGTCACCAGGCTGGAGTCCTCATGAATGGGATTAGTGCCCTTAGAGAAAAGACCCCAAAGAGCTCACTCGAGCACACAGAAAGAAGGCATTATGGTGTCTGAAAACCAGAGACCAGGCTGGCGTCTTGATCTGGGACCGCCCCAGACTAGAATGGTGGGAAGGAAGTTTCTGTGGTTTATAAGTCCTCAGGTCCGTGGTATTTCTGTTATACCAGCCCAAACAGACTAAGACAGGTGGGAAGGGGCTGCCCAGTCAATCTCCATTTCCTAGCAGCGCCCCACCCCTTATATTTTGGTAGGACCACCTGTGACAGGTTGTAATTTCCAAACAATGATGTCAACCCTATTTCTGGTCTCATTCCGTTCTTGCTGCTCTTCCATCAAGTGGAACCTACGTCTTTTCCCTTGAACTGGGGAAGGGTCTTTGGGACAGCCTCACCCAGCAGAGTAAGTAGATGCAATGTCACATGACTTCCAAGGCAGAAACGCAGAAGGTGATGCAGCTCCGGCCTGGCTCTCTCTTGCGACAGGTGTTATTTGGAGTCCTGAGCCGCCTGGCATGAGTTGGGCTGTCCGGGAGCTGTCATGCTGGAGAGACCGGGTGGAGATAAAGGCGCACGTGGCCGCATTTCATCTTCCCAGCTCTGCACCAAACATGGAGCCACACAAGCCTTCTTGATGACCCACCTCCCGCCCCTGCCCACGACTGCACCCGCGATTGAGACCCTGAGCAAAATCGCCCAGCTGATCCCAGATTACCCTGCATTTTCGAGTAAAACATGATTTGTTGTTGTCTTAAGCCACTGTTTCAGTGTGATTTGTCACACAAAAATAGATAATCATAATACCTTGTGAAGGGGAATGAGATGGGTCATTTCCAGATCAAGGGAGTTAAGAGGGAGGGAGACCAAATGTCTCAGTTTGTGGAGACTCCATGTCACTTTTTGCCTTGGCCTAATTCTTTTTTTATATATTTATTTTTGGGAGAGTGCAAGTGGGGGAAGGGCAGAGAGAGGGGGACAGAGGATCTGAAGGGGGCTCTGCTCTGACAGGCTGACAGCAGCAAGGCTGATGTGAAGCTCGAACTCACAAACCTTGAGATCATGACCTGAGCGGAAGTCGGACCCTCAATCGACTGGGTCACCCAGGTGCCCCTTGGCCTAATTCTTAATAACGCCCCTTTTCACTCTCAAAGTGTCTGAATTTGGGAGATATGTTATATGGTCACCCTATTCAGAACCAAATATACCTTGGGTTGGGTTGGGTTGGTGTAGACAAGAAAGATGACCTCTGGGGAGCCACAGATGGAAGGCCCCCGAGGTCACAGAATCACCACGTGAGCACCATCCGTGGCCCTAGACCCCCATTCAAGACTCCACATGAACAAGACATAAACTGCCAAAGGGAGTCATTTTATTATTGAGCCATGATAAAGCTTGTTCATTACAGCAGCTAATGTTACCCTGAAATTCGTTATGAGCAAAAATTAGGAATCTCCATCCTGGTTTACAAAGGGAGAGAAAAGGTATCCATGTCGGGAATCTGTGCCCATTCACTTTGGACCCACAAACTCCTTTTTTTTTTTTTTTAATTTTGATTGTAAATATATTTCTTTCTTTTTTTTTTTTTTTTTTACAAATAGTTTATTGTCAAATTAGTTTCCACATAACACCCAGTGCTTATCCCCACAAGTGCCCTCCTCCATGCCCACCCCTCCTCCCCCCCACATCCACCAGTCCTCAGTTTTTGTCAGCATTCAAGAGTCTCTCATGGTTTGCCTCTCCCCCTTTCCCCCACCATTTCCGCCCTTCTTCTCCCCCTTGGTCCTCTGTTAAGTTCCTCCTAATCCTCCTATACGTGCACACATATGATATTTGTCCTTCTCTGCCTGACTTATTTCGCTCAGCATAACACCCTCAAGGTCCATCCATGTTGCTACACATGGCCAGATTTCATTGTTTCTCATTGCCATGTAGTATTCCATGGTATAGATAAACCACATCTTCTTGATCCATTCATCTGTTGATGGACACTTAGGCTCTTTCCATGTTTTAGCTATTGTGGAGAGTGCTGCTATGAACATTGGGGTACATGTGCTCCTATGCATCAACATTTCTGTATCCCTTGGACCCACAAACTCCTAAATCACATGACTCCATGGCCAGTGTTGTTTCTACGAACAAATCTTTTTTTTTTTTTTTTACCACATATCATGAATATGGACAATGTTTCCACCAGCTTCCTTCACAGCTCTCACTTTAAAAGATCAGATGTACTTGTGACAGTGAATTCTTACATTTTAAAGGAAGAGGAAACTTCTGTGTTCAAGACTGTGGGCTTTGGGAGTCAGACGGGCTTAGTATGAATTAGTGTGGAGATGTTTACCAGCTGTGCCGCCCAGGAAACCATCACTGAACCTCTCTTGCCCCAGGTCCCTTACCTGTAAAGTGACAATAACACCAGCTTTCCTCTTCTTTCTCCTCCTCCTTCTATTTCCTTCTGATAACATTTTGACAAGTTAATCCATCCACATATCTGAAAGATGAGGTCCCAAAGTGCACACATTATGGTAAGTCTGTATAGGTGGCTTTTGGTTTTCACCTTGAACTTGGCCTATCTCTCATGCAGAAAAGCAGTGCTATGGAGAGATGATGGGGTCAGGACCCTTATCCTGACCCACTCTACTCCAGGGTGACCTCACCTTAATGAATCACATCTGCAGCCACCCTCTTTCCAATAAGGCCACATTCTGAGCTCCTGGGGGTTAGGACTTGAAATCCTTTTTGGGGCCCACGATTCCACCCAGGACACCTGTTTCATTCTCTTTGCTCCTGCAACCCTCTTTCCCAGAGAAATACCAGCACTTGATCCTTGTCACAGGCTCTGCTTTGGGGGGAGCCCAGACTGAGACATTGGGGGCTGGTCTGGAGCTTCATGGTCCCCCAGTTGTGCAGCCTCATGGACTGTGTCATGGAGTGTGTTGGCTCATCCGGAAATGCAGCAATGTCCTCAGGTGGCCTCATCAACTTCCCTCTCCCTGACATGGTCCCTAAATAAGAAAGTGTCTCTTGACTTGGGCTCCAAATCCCAGTGATATGAGCCAGATCCTGTGGAACTCCCTCTTTCCTAAGGTCCAGAGATTTGGGACAAAAGCCAATTGTTCACAAACCATTAGCATCAAAGGATGCGGTCAGAGAGGTAGAGAGCAAGACAGAGCATATCTGTCCCCGAGGGCCTGGGACCCACCAGGCCTGGGCAGGTGGCCTGGTTCAAGCAGAGAGAGGGTGGCCAGCACAGCGTGGGAGGGAGCCAGGCCTGAGTCCTATCACTCCCCAATTCTTCAGGATCTGAGGTCAAAGGACAGAGACGAGCACTAGAAACGTGTGAGCCCTCTGATGACAGTGACCTTGCACAGGGGTCCCGACAGGCCTGGAATCTGACCGACCCTTTGCCCCTCCCTCCTGGAGGGCCTGGGGGTACATTAGGAAGGCTTTGTGAGCGAGTTTCACCCCAGAGTACTGAAGAGAAAGCCAGGCTAGATCATATTGGTGAAACCACTTGATGAATAGTTAAGTGTAATGTGCAGGACAGATATAATTTTAAAGGAGATGGAGAGAACTCTAATTATAACTCCAGGGAAGTTTCGTGAATCAGAACTCTCTTTCCTGAATATGATTGCTCGGAGGGTGGAGGGTGCTAATTATGTGATGTGGGAAATACCTTCTTTCACATCCAGAACGAGCTGGGAGATATTTTTCTAGGAAATTTTCCTGTGGACCAGGCAGATGGAATCATCTATCTGAAAGGGCCTCCCCTTAGGTGGCCGGAGCTGCCCCGGGTGCCTGGGGAGGGGGCCCTGCTGGTGGCTGGAGAGCTCCCCTCCTGTGCTACCAGCAGCCAACAGGAGACACAGGCTCCCAAGACTTAAGAACAAGACCGAACAAGCCTCAGCCATAAACTGTGTTTACAGCATTCTAGGGGCTGAGGGCATCACTGAGGACGGGGAGGTTGCCAAAGGAACCAGAGGTATCCTTTTCTTTCTTCTTCTTCTTCTTCTTCTTCTTCTTTTTTTTTTTTTACCTGAAAATAAAAGATCACCACCGACCTGTGAATCATAAACCGGCACTGACCATGAGGCTCGCAGCCGGAAGGATTGCTGAGGGCTGTGGAGGCGCCGCCGGGGGTGCCCCCCGGGAGCAGTTTCTCTTCCTGCTGAAGGCGCCGCCGGGGGTGCCCCCCGGGAGCAGTTTCTCTTCCTGGAAGGGACTCGGGCTTGCTTGCTGTGAAAGCTTTATTTTCTTCTCTCCGGCTTCCTTGCCGGCTCGGTTCCGACCTTGCCCACCTATCATTTTCTTCCCGGGCAAGGCACACATCCCTGTTTCTGATAATGCTTCTTGCTTGCGGCTCTTTCCTTTTTAAAAAATTTATTTCTTGATCCACCCACTTCATTTCTGCTTCCTGGGATTGTTTACCAATGGGACGGATGCTAATATTATGTGAAACATGCCAGAAAGTGCCAGGGCACAGAGTAAAAGGTCCCTCTACCTTCCCCCTGGCAGCACCTCCTTCTCCTTCTCCCCCTCCCCCATCCCCTCTGCCCTCCCCTCTCCTGCCCGGAGCTGTGGCAGGAGGATGGTGGGCTGAGGCCCAGGCCACAGAAGCCCAGTGGGTGCCTGGTGCTGGCCTGTTCTGGGACTTGCTGGGCTTGCTGGGCAGGACGCAGAATCCACAGACCACGAGTCCTGGGAGCACAAGGGGCCTGGGGCGGGGAACCACGGCCTCACACTAGATCCTTTCCCTCAGGAGCTCAGGCCAAGGTGGGGAGGGAGGTGGCTGAGAGAGGGACTTGGGGACAGAGGGGCCCCTGGACACCGTGGGAGGCAGGCCATACTTGAAGGGGTTGGAGCTGTTCTAGAACCTTCCGCCACACTGTTCATTTCTCCCTCACTCGTCCCGAGCCTTGGAAGGAACAGTGGGGTTGCTGAGTAAGTGAGGCACAGGTATGGGAGAAATTTCCTGGGTCCTTTTCCTTCTCACCTGATAGGTTACCTGCAAAGGGCTGGTGGCCACTCTTGAAAGAAATTCACTCATCCATTAGATGTTTCCTGAAGTCTTCTCTGTGTCAGGCAGGCTGTTTAAGCCCACCGAGGCTATGACAGACTGTCTGGGTTCCAATCCTGCCTCTACCACTTACGAGCTGTGTGACTTAAAATTTTTTAACATGTTTTTATTCATTTTTTGAGAGACAGAGAGAGACAGAGCACGAAGAGGGAGGGGCAGAGAGAGAGGGAGACAAAGAATCTGAAACAGGCTCCACACGGGACTCAAGCTCACAAGCTGTGAGATTGTGACCTGAGCCGAAGTCGGATGCTTAACCGACTGAGCCACCTAGGCGCCCCGCCCCCTACATTTGTTCAATGAAAAATAAGCTGTTCTGGGTGCTGGGAATGCAGAGATGCTCCTGACCCCATGGAACCTTCGTGTGGAGGGTGGAGACAAACCATAAACATGTGAACAAATAAATGAGAGAATTGCTGGGTCATGAGGAAAATGAAGCCAGCAACAGGATAGAGGGCGAGTGGCAGCTGTGTGTGTGGGGGAAGTGTGTTATTTTAACCAAGGGCACTAAGGAAGGTCTTCCAGAGGAGAGGTATCTGCATGGACATCTGAATGATGACAAGGATCAGCCATGGAAAGCACAAAGGGGTGGATTCCAGGCAGTGGGAAGAGCATGTGCAAAGGGCCGGTATATTGGATGAAAAGACAGGCATGGCTGAAGCTGGTTGGGGGGTGGGGGGACATGGGAGAAGCACTGTGCGCACGAGGATGGCAGGAAGCAGGCCCAGGTCCTGTGAGGTCCGGCAGGCCCCAGGAAGGAGCCGACATCTTTTCTAATGGCCACGAGACTATAGTCATCATCCAAGCCTGCAGCAACAAATTGCCACGAACTTGGTGACTTAAAACAGAAATGCATTTTTTCTCCAGAGGTCTGGAGGCCAGGACTCTGAAATCAAGAGGCGCGCCTGGGTGGCTCAGTAGACTGAGGGCCTGGCTCTTGATTTCAGCTCAAGTCATCGTCTCACGGATTGTGAGTTTGAGCCCCACGTTGGGTTCTGCGCTGACAGTGCAGAGCCTGTTGGGAATTCTCTCCCCCTCCACCCCAGTCTCTCTGTACCTCCCATGCTCGCTTGCACATGCGCTTTTACTCTCTCAAAATAAATAAACTTAAAAAAAAGATGTTGAGGTGCCTGGGTGGCTCAGTCGGTTAAGTGTCCGACTTTGACTCAGGTCATGATCTCATGGTTCGTGGGTTCAAGCCCCGCATCAGGCTCTGTGTTGACAGCTAGCTCAGAGCCTGTAGACTGCTTCAGATTCTGTATCTCCCTCTCTCTCTGATCCACCCCTGCTCACGCTGTCTCTCTCTCTCAGAAAAAAAAAAAAAAACCGTAAAAAAAAAGACACGTTGGTAGAGCTGAGGTCCCTCCAAACATCTGGAGGAGCATCATTCCTTGCCTCTCGAGGTTCTCTGGTGGCTGTGCTCACTCCTCTTCACTCTCTGTCTTCATAGGTCCTCTCTCTGTGTCTCTTCTTAGGACACCAGCCATTGGACTTAGGGCACATCCGAAATGCAATAGATAGCACCTTGAGATCCTTAATTATATCTGTAGAGACTCTGCCTCTGAAAAAGGTCGCATTCACAGGTACCAAGGGGTTAGGACTTGGACATATCTATTTTGGGGGTACACAATTCAACCCACTACAGAGGCCACTGGTGGTTTAAGCAACCTCAAACAAGGCTATACTGTCCACGATGGGTCAAGAGAGCAGTAAGACCCTTGCAAAATCATGTCTGAACATGGACAAGGTGTGGATGTGGTCCAGACAACAAGATTAACCAGACATCCTCCGTCCTGGCTAATGTGGCTTTTTTTTTTTTTTTAAATCAACATCGGCTCTAGCTTTGCTGCATTTTTTTCACCTTCCAGAAAAGAATTATTAAGACACCCCATCACAGAATTACCTCTGATACCTGAGAGCATCCAATCCAGAGCAAACCTTGCTTCCCTGAGTCCCCATCCCTACCCCAAATCATGCAACAGAAACTTGCATCCTGTAACAGGTCCCGAGATGCCCTAGGGATGCTGGTGGTGTGTGCCCACCCTTGTTGCGCCAAATCAACAAACCCGATTTTGCTTCGTCCACAGTGTGCTCCCAGTGGTCACAGTTTGAAGGACAGAATGGGTGTCATTGGCGTGGGACCCGTGTGATCCACAGGACCCTGCACTGAGAAGGGCCTCACACTTGGTTTACTACTGTGTGGCCACCATATTGAAATCCTTCACTGGGTCTTGCAAGTTCTGTAGCTGGTTCTGCTGAAGAGCATTAACAGTGGCTAATGGCAGGGTCCTTGTGGCAGAGAGAGTGACAGGTGGGTGGATTCAGGACTTTTTGGCCCGGACACCCAGGACTGGATGCTAGCTTGGATTTGAAGTAGGGGAATGCAAAGAAGACAGAGAGAAAACCCCAAATCTTCTCCTGGGCTGGGAAGGCCCTTTATCAAAATGGGAAATATTGGGTGGTCAAGTCAAGCAGGTTTTGCACTGGGTGAGGGGTTGGGTCAAGAATCTCCATCTGGTGAAAATACACTTCTGGATGTACATTAAGAATAGGCATACAATGTTACATTTTTTTAAATGTTTTATTTATTTCTAGGAGAGAGAGAGACAGCGTGAGCAGAGAAGGGTCAGAGAGAGAGGGAGTCACAGACTGAAACAGGCTTCAGGCTCTGACCTGGCAGTCAGCACAGAGCCCGACGCGGGGCTCGAACCCACAAACCGCGAGATCATGACCTAAGCGAAAGTCGGACGCTTAACCGACTAAGCCACCCAGGCGCCCCAAATGTTACATTTTTTAAGATTGGTAACTCAGTGTTGCACTACAGTTTTGCAAGATATTACCATAAGGCAGGAAGGAGGGGAGAATGGAGGAAAGGGGACATGGGATCTCTCCATATTATTTCTTACGACTGCATGTGAATCTACAATTATCTCAAAATTAAAAGTTTAATTAAAAAAATTGGTGACCCAGAAAATCAGGACGTGAACGGAGCGATAGGCGGCTCCAGGCAGGTGTTACTCATTTGTATTCATAAATTCTTCAATCTGCAAGGGGCTTGGAGGGCAGCTCACACAGGGGACGCCGTGATGGGCCATACATGGCACCGGAAGGGACAGTGGTGGCCACTGTGGCACCTGAGTGTCCTTCCTGGTGTCCTACAATTGGGGGCTGATGAGGAAGACATCGGCTCGTCTCTCCAAGGCACTGCCAGTAGACCGAGGAAAGTTCCTTAAGGAAAGTGGCCTGGGCACTTGGCTCCTCTATCAGTTTCCAGTCACTTCAGCAGGGGATGGGCCTGGGGTGCTTTGGGCGTGGACACTGCGGGGAAGAATGGAGGCCAGAATGGCTTCTGTTGGTCTTCACTTTTATGCTTCCATTTACTTAGACTCAGGCTCCCCGGGGTGGGGGTGGGGGCAGCATCTCATCTTGATATTTGCAGATTTATTCACGGAACTCCCCACACATCTGGATGAGAATATATGATTTGCCCCCCAGAGGAAATAGTTAAATGAATCGCTAAAGCACAAAATGTTCCTGTAAAATTGCTTCCATATTTTATTAGACGCAGATGAGCATGAATTATTGTGAAGCCAACAGGAGGGTTTGCAAATTGGGTTCTTGCCTTTCCATAAACACTCCTTCCACACCTAGATCATTATGGAAAGGCTTTAATGAATGTTGGTTTGTGATGGGGGCATTGAATAATTCATTCACCCGTCCATCCATCCATCCATCCAACATTTATTGGGCACCCACTGTATGCAGGTAACGCAAGCTAATCTGTAGCTGCAGGGGTGATTTTCACTGACCCACTTTAAGGGAGTCCTTTTGAGATCAGGTGACTTGGGGTTTGAATCTCATGGGAGGTTCACTTTTGGGGGGAAGGAGCTCCCTTTTACGTATCTCAGGGGGCCACTGGCCACACAGAAGAAGGTTTTCTTTCATATACTACTCTACTGTTGAAGATGTTATTTAGAGGCGTCTGGGGGGCTCAGTCAGGTAAGCGTCCGACTCTTCATTTCAGCTCAGGGCATGATCTCACGGTTCATGAGTTCAAGGCCCACATCAGGGTCCGTGCTGACAGTGAGGATCCTGCTTGGAATTCTCTCTTTTCCTCTCTCTGCACCTCCCCTGCTCATGCTCTCTCACTCTCTTTCAAAATAAATCATAAACCTGAAAAAAAGAAAAAATGCTACTTACTCTTAAATTCCTCTTTCTTTCTTTCTTTTTTTTTAATATTTTCTATTTATTTCTAGGAGAGAGAGAGAGAGACAGTGTGAGCAGGGGAGGGTCAGAGAGAGAGGGAGTGACAGACTGAAACAGCTCCAGGCTCTGAGCTGGCAGTCAGCACAGAGCCCGACGCGGGGCTCGAACCCACGAACCGCGAGATCATGACCCAAGAGAAAGTCGGACGCTTAACGGACTAAGCCACCCAGGCTCCCCTAAGTTCCTCTTTCTTAAACACCTGCTCCTTGGTGTCAAGGTGTGAAATTTCTTGGAGAAAAAATGGACACAGTTCTGCAAACCTGGCTTTGAAGTGATTAGTTTCTCACATTCTGTGTGGCTCTGCCAAAATGACCCCAGCTGGGCATCCAAAGGGGTCTCCTTTTTGCTCAGAATGCCCGGCTCCAGGAAGGGAGCGGGGGCAGCTGGGGATGAGAGGACCCACATCATTTCTCCTTCTCCATCTGGAAGTTAAGCATAACAGTATGGTTTGTAGGATCACTGGAAACCTGAGTGGCTGGGGAACCATTCACGCACTCCCTCAGTCACCATGGGGAGGTGAGCAAGGGGAGTTTCTCTGCCCTCCTTGGCCTGGGCTAGGCACAGGTCTGGTGGCTGCTTGTGATGTGGTCAGGCAGGTGCTGGCTCAGTGGAGGGCTGGGTCCTCACCCCATCGGGACCCAGGGCTTTTAGGACTGGTGGGGGCACTGCATGCTGTCATTCGGTGGTGATGTGGGGCATGAGATTTGTCCCAAGGGAGGTTTCTTGAGGAAAAGCAAAAAGTGGGAAGGACCCCCAGACGTGTCCCTGCTGCACGGAAGCCCTTTACCTTATTTACGTGTGGGGCACTCACAGCACCTGCAGGCTGGACTGGAGCAGGGGAGTCCCACCTCCCCCAACCTGTGGGCATAGAAACAGCTTGGAGAGACCAACAACATGTCCAAGGTTACCCAGTGAGTGGTGGAGACTGGATTTAACTTGCTACACTTCCCTGCACCACAGCTCCCCAGACAGGGGCCAAAAAGTGTTGTAAAAAATGTTTTGGGAGGGGCGCCTGGGTGGCTTAGTCGGTTAAGCATCCAACTTTCGCTTAGGTCATGATATCGCGGTTTGTGGGTTCGAGCCCCGCGTCAGGCGTCTGTGCTGACTGCCAGCTCAGAGCCTGGAGCCTGTTTCAGTCTGTGACTCCCTCTCTCTCTCTGACCCTCCCCTGCTCATGCTGTCTCACTCTCTGTCTCCTAGAAAAAAAGAAAGCATTTAAAAAAAAATGTTTTGGGAGACATCTGTGAGGATACCTCTGGGCAGGAAAGAGTGCCCCTTGCTGTATCTGTTTTCAGGTGAGGTAAGGTGTGGAGGAGAATGACCAGGCAGTCTGGAAGCATCTTCTCCCACCTGAAGCCTGCAGTTCATGACCAAGCCGGGCAGACACAGTGGTTACCATTTTGATGACAAATAGTGGGTACTTGGGTTGCTCAGGAACTCAGGAAACCGAGTGGGTTAGAAATGGGCATTCATACTAAATTCTCCCGCCATCCAGAGGGTTCAGGGAGCCGATGAGTGGGGAGGAGAGAGGGGGGAGGAGTCTGGTTCTTGTCAACTGAATGCTTCTCAGAAGCCCCTTTGGTTCAAATCTTCAAATTATACTGAAAAAAAAAAATCTGTAGAATGTCTACTTTGGTAAAGAGAGAAGGATAAATACAGGATCCTGAGGTGTTTCTGAGTCAGGGTTTTACTTGTGAAGTCTCAACGTGGTGTCTGGAAATGCCTTGGTCTCAGCATCAGAAGACCCAGGCTGAAGGTGGGCTGGTCTACTGACTGTGTGACTTCCGGCAGGGCACAATGCGCTGAGCTACAAGTCTTTCCTCCATAACAACAGAAGACAGTAGCATTCACTCTGTGGATGGTCCGAGGGTGTTGTAAAGCTCACATTGAATGAGATTCTCACCTTGGCTTCCAGATCCCTGTGCAAACATAAATTGCTGTAATCAACCAGGAGAGAGGAGACAGGATCAAATGTCTTCTTTAAACCCAAGTTAGGCTTGCTTATTAGGTAGAATACTCCAGAAAAACAGAACCAATAGGAACTATCTATCTATCTATCTATCTATCATCTATCTATCTATCTATCTATCATCTATCATCTATCTCTGCTTATTTATCTATCAACCTATCATCTTTCTATCTGTCTACCTATCAACTTATTATCTATATATCCATCTATTTTCTATTTATCTATCTATCTATCTATCTATCTATCTATCTATCCATCCATCCATCATATATCTATCCATCTGTCCATCCATCATCATCATCGTCATCATCATCTATTCATCCATCTATCCACCTACCTGCCTCCTAGCTACCTATCTATCCATCCATCATATCTATCTATCTGTCTGTTGACACACCCATCATCATTCTCTCTCTCTCTCCCTATCTCTCTATCCACCTATCTATCTCAAAGGAGATTTATATAATGAGGAATTGACTCACGTGATAATGGAGGCTGAGAAGTCCCTTTATCTGCCATCTACATGCTGGAGGCCCAGAAAAGCTGATGGTATAGAAGATCAAATGAGAGGTGATATTCCAGCTTAAGCAGTGAGTCAGGAAAAAAGTAGCAAACTCCCCTCTCCTCTGTCTTTCACTCTGTTCAGGCCCTCAGCTGAGACCCACCCATACTGGGGAGGGCTGTCTACTTTCCTGAGTCCACATCTTTGAATATGAATTGTATTCAGAAACACCCTCATAGATACACCCAGAAACCATGTTTCATCTGGGCACCCCGTGGCCAGTCAAACTGACACATGACATTAAACTGACATCACCATCTGGAAAGTTTCTTCTTCCCATTCATGAATTTGGAGGCATGGTCTTTGGCAGCTGAGCTCGTTTCCTGAGGCAGGGGAGGAAACGGCAGCTCCAGGGCAGCTGTCGGGGATGAGGGATTCCAAATGCCAAAAGATGGGAAAGGCACATGAGGAAGCACCAATGTGCGATATTCTTTAAGAGCCACAGCATAGATAAGAATGTGTGTGTGTGTTTAAGTTTAGAGACAGAGAGAGTGAGTGGGGGAGATGGTCAGAGGGAGAGAGAGAATCCTAAGCAAGCTCCATGCTCAGCACAGAGCCTGGCACAGAGTTTGATCCCATGACCCTGGACTATGACCTGAGCCAAAATCAAGAGTTGGGTGCTCAATGGGCTGTGCCACCCAGGTGCCCCAGATCAGATTTTTTTTTGGTGGGGGGGAGAGAGGACACAAGGGGCAGAGAGAGAGAGAATCCCAGAAGGGATAGAGAAAGAGTGAGAAGGAGGGAGGGAGAGAGGGAAGTGGGGCTCACCCAAAGCAGGGCTCGTGTTCATCTTAAGCAGTGCTCCAGCTCACCTGATGTGGGACTCAGACTCAAAAACCATGAGATCATGACCTGAGCCAAAGCCAGATGCTTAACGATGGGGTCACCCAGGGGCCCCAGAATATCTTTTGATAGCTTTTATGCAATGGGTGTGTTCTTTTGAAGGTGATGCCACCTGGAGCCTTGAGATGAACTCGGGTTACATTTAGAAAGTAACCCTCAGAATCTGAGATCTAAGTGTGGCATTCAGGGGCACCCCCTATTATACATAATCACTCAGTATCTGAGCTATTGTATCATAAAGAATCTGACTGGTTTCGTTCCTGTCCCAGGAGGGAGCTTTTAACACCTTGGGATTTTCTGAGTTGATAGGAGTGTGTGTTATTCATGGTAGCCTCCTTGGATAACACCTGGGTTTATGTTAATGAAATGATTCAGGAAGGGAGCTGGCTGGGTCAGAAAGAACAGCCATGTGATTAGCAGCCTGGGGCCTTGAACCAAGTGATACCAGCCTGCTATGGTCCAAATGTTTGTGGCTCCCCCAATTCCTATGCTGAGATCCTAATTCTCAATGTGATGGTTTTAGGAAGTGGAGCCTTTGGAAAGTGATAAGGTCTTGAGGATAGAGCCCCTGTGAATGTGATGGTGTCCTTACAAAAGAGACCCCATAGAGCTCCCTCGCCCCTTCGGCCATGTGAGGACACAGCTAAAAGATGGCCATCTCTGAACCAGATGGAACAGGAATCTGGCTCATACCAGACGCAAGGCTGGGTGAGGCTTCCTGTTGTGCTGAAAGGTGACCTGCTCCGATTCCATGGGAAGAGGGCATGGAAGCTGTGTATTCAAGTCCCTCCCATGCCTCGCCCTATGTGGTTCTTCATGTGATTGGTCCTGATCTGTATCCTTTATAATAACATTGTAATCAGAAATGCTGTACTATATAGCATATACATATAGCATATAGTATATGCTGAATACGTGTATACCTGAGCTCTGTGAGTTATTCTAGCAAATTCTGAACCTGATAGGAGTCATGAACCCCTTGCCTCTAGATCTATGGCCAGTGGATCAGAATTGCATGTGGCCTGGGGATCTCTGAGCCCGTGGCTGGTGACTGGCGTGGAAACAGTCTTGCCCTGTGGACTCTGTGCTGACTCCAGGTGGTTAGAATTGCATCACCGTAGCTGCAGAGCCAAGAGAACAAACACCATATCTTATTTCGTTTTTTTTCCAACCAAGAAATATTTCCTGAGAGCTTAGTTTGTGTCGGGCATGGTGGTGGGCGCGACACATACCACCTCGCCGTTGAATGTCATGTTCCTAAAGGAATTCGTGAAGCTTAGAATACCGCTAGTGTCAAAGGGGCGATGTTGCAAAAAACACAGTGAGATCGGAATTACTATTTTTAGGAGGAGGCACAGATTTGGAGGGCCAGATTTCCACATAAATTCATTAAGCCAAGGAAGTCTAAAAGCTTTGTAAAGTTAAAGGCTGGGAAGTACTTTTCTGCCTTGCCTTAAGAGGTATCCCCTTCATGGGGGCACCTGGGTGGCTTGGTCAGTCAAGCATCCAGCTCTTGATTTTGGCTCAGGTCATGATCCCGGGGTCGTGGGATTGAGCCCCACATCAGGCTCTGCACTGAGCATAGAATCTGCTTGAGATTCTCTCTCTCTTTGCCCACTCTCTCTCTAAAAAATAAACAAATAAAAATAAATAAAAAAGAGGTATCTCATTTGCGAAGAACTTAGAATTGTTTCCCAATGGAGAATGGGTGCTGGTGGCAGACATTCTTGCTCTGTCCCTAAGGTCTCCTGTGATGTGTCAGTTGTGGTGAGTTTGCCTGGGGTGGTGGGGGGGAGGAGGTTCACACTGTGAGGCTCAGGGTAAGCTGTTACCAGGGGCATGAGGACATGGCATGGCGAGAGCAGGAGGAAGAGCTTGGGGACATACTGAGTCCTCGTGGGGCTGGGGCAACCGGGACAGAGATGCACTGGTCTGAAGATCCCACATGGGACACATTTCCTGGCCTGGAGGCCAAGGTCTCACTTCTGAGATGGACAGTCTCTTGGTCCCACAGGAGCATCTGGCTGGGCTTCATTTGCCAAAGAGCATCTCAGCAGGTGGGGAAAATGAGTCACTATGGATTCCCCCCTCCCCCCATCGTGGGCATTTGAACAAACTTTGGAGATCCAGACACGGTGGGCCGGGTGCTTATGAGAACTTCCTGGAAGGAAGAGTTGCTGAATACATTGGATTTGCTTATGAAATAGAGTGGCTCCAGAATCTCATGGTGAAACTCACCAGAGCCAGGGATGGAAAAGACCTCTGTCAACAGCCTCCAGGATCAGTGCAAAGGGTGTGTGCTGAGCAGAAGTCATGGGTGTGCCCAAGCCTTTGAGGCAACCCTATGAGCCTGTAGGAGGTGGGCAATCAGCTACTCCCCCAGAGCCAGGCAGGGCTGGAGGGAGGCATGATGTCCCCAACATCTTAACAGGGTGGCAGGGTGGGTCAGAAGTGGCCTTTCTGGATGGCCTAGCCTCCTATGTCCTGGTATTTCACAGATGCACCACACAGCGGCTTTTCAGAAATCTGGCAGGGGAGATGGCCTGATGCCTATTTCATGCCTGACAGCAAGAAGCACCCAAGAGCTGGGGCGCCTGGGTGGCTCAGTCGGTTAAACATCTGATTTCGGCCAGGTCATGATCTCATGGTCTGTGAGTTTGAGCTCCATGTCAGGCTCTGAGCTGTCAGTTGGAGCCTGCCTTGGATTCTCTGTCTCCCTCTCTCTCTTTCTGCCCCTCCCCTGTTTGTGCTCTGGCTCTCTCTCTCTCTCAAAAAATAAATAAACATTAAAACAACAACAACAACAACAAACAGCAGGGAGCCAGTAGCCACCACAAGGGAAATGCTGGCTGGCTGTGTCTCCCTCTACTGACACCAGACACAGAGCCTGGTGGCTGGAGAAGAAACAGCTCCCTCAAGAGGTCTGATCCCTAGGAGATGTCAGACTCCCTAGGCTCATCGACTCTCTGTGAGGAATGTGATGTGCCAGCCTGGTGGGGTCCGACAGCATTGCCAGAAGCCCCTGAGAGGAAGGGAAGATGTGTGTGTGCAAGCGTGAGTCTGTGCATGCAAGCATGTGTATGCTGGTGTGAATGTACATGTGTAAGTGTGAATGTGTGCTCACGTACCAGTGTCTCGTGACTGTGCGTGGGTGCCATATGTTTGAATGAGTGTGAGGGATTGTGTGCATGAACTTGTGTATTAGTGTGTGAGGGTGTGTTTGGTGGTGACCATGTGGGTCTGTGACCACATACTCGTATGTGTACGAGTATGAACGTATGTCTGAGTGGGAGCTGGTATGTGTGTGGGAGTGCGTGTGTGGTGCAGATCCCGATTCAGTCAGCTCCCAGGACGGCTGATGCTCAGGGCAAAGGAGAACTAAAGGGATGTCTACTGGAGGAGCGTCACGGGATGGGGCGCAGGTGTATGGAGGGACTCAGGCCCCCAGGAGGAAGGAAGAATGGGTGGCACAGAGAGAGTTACATGGATAAGCTGCAGAGATATTTTAGCAGATTCCAAGGGTGGGTGATCATGGGGAGAGGAACAGACATCTAGGGAGAATTCTCAGGAAATTTCCATGTGATGTTTGGTGCAACTCCTCCTGCCCGGGCCTCCTGTAATGAATTCAATTTTAAAGACCCACATTAGTATACTTTGCATAGTGTTTGATCTATGTGGACAGGCAGATGTATTTGGGTTATACAAGGTCATAAGTGTCCAGTGGTCCTCTCTCGGGGACCTCCTGCTGTTTAAATCCCAAAGGGCACTTAGAGACGCTGGATGTGGATTTGTTGAAAGAGAAGTCTTTGAAGGCCCATCAAGAAAGGGTAAGCCTCCAAGGAGAAACCCAAAGGAAGGGAGAGGAATAGCTGTTCCTCTGGCCACCGGCCTGTATTCTCCCGAGGGAGCAAGGCGGAGCATGGGGGCCGTGCCAGGAACTGCAGAGACACAGGATGTGAACAGCATTTGCATTAGAAAATCAAACTCATACCAGCTCCACCATTAAATATTTCCTGGATCACGTAAATAAAAGGCCAGAGGCAGACAGACGTCAGCATGGGTTTGATGTGGTGGTTCCAAGGTGTAATGGAGGGTTTCCTTCCATTTCTCTGCTCTGCCTTCTGCAACAAAAGCTTGATCCTCATGGCTCCATATCATCTACTTTGCTTCTTCACGCCCTGTCATCTGGATGGTGACAGGACTCTCTGTTCCATATCCATAAGCCTGAGATCCAACTTGACCAGACAGTAATGCCTGTGGCCAGGGAAATGGAGATACCAATGGGCTTATGTCCCCTGAGACACCAACTGAGCCTACGGTGGGCTGAGTTGTGTCCCCCACCTCATTTGTATGTTGACGGTCTAAACCCCAGGACCTAAGAATGTGACTATGTAGAGATGGGGCCTCAAAGGGGTAATTAAGGTAAAAAGAGGTCACTGGATGGGCCCTGATCCAACAGGACTGGGGTCCCTATAAGAAGAGGAGATCAGGACACAGACACGCACAGAGGGATGACCATGTGACAGTATAGGGAGAAGACGGCCATCTACACGCCAAGGAAAGAGCCCTCGGGGAACCAGCCCTGCTGACTCCTTGAACTCGGACATCTAGCCTCTAGAGATGCAGGATGAACGTCTGATGTTTAAGCCCCCATCTGTGGTACTTCATCATGGCAGTTCCTGCAGACGTTAGCACACCGCCTCTAGACCTGGGATGGATTCATTTCCCCCAGAGTGCATGGACCTCATGGGGCAAGATGGGCAGCCAAACAGGAATCCAGGTTTTGTTAGAAAGAGGGACCCAGAGTAGATCCCACAAATGCCCCCCCACAACGGAGGAGTAGAAACACTAAAGAATTCCATCTGAAGAGACACTGGGTCCAGCCCATTAAACCCCAAGATTCTGAAACCATCATCATTTGTTTCAGGCCCCTGGCACTCTGGGACACTCACGTGGGTGTCTGGGGAGCAGGATTCAGGGAGCCTGTCGCTGTCCTCCAGGTGAGGGGTTGAGTAGATCCTACCCTGCTCATTGCTCAGTCAGTCCTGGGGGGCTCTCTTGTTTTACGGCTTTCTTCATCTTTCTCTCATGGATCTCCAGTCCCTGATCCCACGGCCCTCCTTCCGGTTGGTGCCTTGGATGTCCCACGAATCTTTGAGAGGATTTGGTTTCACATACATGAGCATTTAAACGTGTGCACATAGTGGGGTCTCCATCTTGTGTCTTTGTTGTCTTCTTTTTTAAACTCAACATCAGATTTTAAGACCCAATGATGCTGTTTGTAGGTCTACACTTCTTCCAATTGCCATATGTGCTGTGATTCCTCTGTTCCCCAGGGTGGGAGGGTGCTGGGTGTCTTCTGTTCTCTCCAGGCTCTCCTCCATCCTCTCCTCCTGCTTTGTGCCCAGTGGGGATGCCCTGTATGGACCTTGACAATAGGCCCCTTGCTCTCTGGCTTCTGATTGGGTCTGGCCAACGAGAAGTCCCAAGAGGAGGGCAGGGCATTTGTTTCTGGAGATCCTTCTGGCAGCAGCCCTATAGCTGGCTGGGTCCTGCTCATCCACACAATGCTTCCCATTTGGGCTTGGCCAAAGCCAAAGGGCCTGGGTATCAGCTCTGCTGCTCTGAACCTGGGGCTTCTGCACTATCTCTGGGGTTCCCCTGTACCCACACTTTTGTAAACAGTCCCTCTGTAAATTAACCCTCCTTGAAGGATCCTGATTTGGGCACCTGCTTCCTGCTGGGACTCTGAGGGATCCAGCTTGGGTTCCCTCAATAACATGCCATTTCAAACCGGGCCACGATGGGTATCCTGGCAGGGGCCCCCTCCTGGAGTGTGCGGCACCAATGTGAGAGGCAGCCCTCCAGAACCGAACACCCCACTTCATCAGTGCCACCCCGCCCGCCATGCTGGAAGGCTCTCAGGGCTCCATGATTTCCTCCACATTTAATAGTATTCTATTTCCTGATTCCTGTCGATCTGGTGGATAAAAGTGGTATCTGCATCTCTATTTTTTTAAAAAAATTTTTAAAGTTTATTTATTTTGAGAGAGAGAGAGAGAGAGAGAGAACAGGGGAGGGGCAGACAGAGAGGGAGAGAGAAGCAGGCTCTGTACTGACAGTGCAGAGTCCAAGGCAGGGCTCAAACCCACAAACTGCAAGATCATGACCTGAGCTGAAACCAAGAGTTGGGCGCCTGACAGACTGGGCCACCCAGACGCCCTGCACCTCTGTTATCATGCACTTGTCAGCGACCTGGATTTTGCCTTTGCCTGTTCATGACTTTTGCTCCATTTAAATTTCTTGATCTTGTGTCTTGGTTCTACTGAAACTTGCTCTAGGGGCAGGGGGCGGGGCTGGGGGACTAACTAGGTTGTGAAATACGTCTTCCTTCTGTATTTGATAAAACAAAACATTAAAACAAGATAGGAGGGGGCCTATTCATAAAACAAGTAATTCACATAAAAAAACGGTTACTTTTAAGGGCGCCTGGGTGGCTCAGTCAGTTAAGCATCTGACTCTTGGTTTCGGCCTCAGGTCATGATCTCATGGTTTGTGAGTTGGAGCCCCTACATCCTGCTTTCAGATTCTATGTCTCCCTCGCTCTCTGCCCCTCCTCTGATCGCACTCTGTCTCTCTCTCAAAAGCAAATAAAACATCGGGGCGCCTGGGTGGCTTAGTCGGTTAAGCGTCCGACTTTCGCTCGGGTCATGATCTCGCGGTTAGTGGGTTCGAGCCCCGCTCGGGCTCTGTGCTGACTGCCAGCTCGAGCCTGGGCCTGCTCAGTCTGTGACTCCCTCTCTCTCTGACCCTCCCCTGCTCATGCTGCCTCCTCTCTCCTAGAAATAAATAAAACATTTAAAAAAAAAAACCAAATAAAACATTAACAAAATGTTTTAATTGTTATTTTTAAATGGGGGGGGTAGGTGGGGGCAATGTTGGGCAGTATAGACCTGGAAATAAGCAAGCAAGGAGGGTGGCCTCCGGGCTCTGGGCCCCACTGTGTGGCCACGCACTCCGGAGCCTGGCCGGCTCTGGGGAAGGACGACCAGGCAGGGAATTACTTTACTTTCCAAGACTCTGAGCAGAAAGATCCTTTGCCTTTCCCGTTGTCCAAGGTTTCTTGGGAAGAGGCCTCACCCCTTATGTAAGGCCTAAAGAGGCTATTTGAGCCTGGCCTAAATGGGTCCAACAGGGAGGGGATGACAGAATGTTCTTTTTGGCTCTCTGGGCCACAGCAGGGCTCTGAGCAAAGAGTGCAATGCTCACTGTGGGCTGGAGCAGGTCCACACCACCCTGGGACCCCTCACACCTGCACATCACCCAAAGCAGAGAAAATGCGTGCCACAGTTAAGCCAGGTGAAGGCATTGCATTTCAAAGGGCAAATGGCTTCTGTCTCCAGGCAACTTGTAATTTTGTGCAGAGAATAAAAGCAGAGCTTAACACTGGAGAGGGAAGTTAGGTGCCTAAGAGTTATGAAACCAGAATGGGTTCCCTACTCTTTGCCTTCCCCACCCGGAGAGGCTGGTCAGCACCACGAACACACACTGGTGCTGGAGCAGAGGGCTGGGTCCTGCTGCCCACATCCAGGGGCCGGTAGAGGAGGGAGGCCATCTCCCCAAGCAGAGAGGCAGGAGGGACTGCCCCCTCTTCCAGGCCGAGGCCCCTGTTGGCCTTGGGTTTCATGGTGGCGGCAGCCCAGCCCTTGACAAGCACAGCGGTCACTGGCCTACTGTGACCAGGGATGGAAGAGGGAGAACCGGGTAGACACTGCCCTTCACTGTGTCTCCCGGGAAGGCGGCAGTGAGAGCAAAATTTCCTACTTTGTGGGCCAAGATGGGAGCGGATGAGGGCACTCAGGGGGGGGCTGGGTGGGGGTGGACTTCCCTTGAGGACCAGTAAGGTTCGGGGTCCATCAAGACGCGGTTGGGCCCAAGACCTTTGGCACTGCAAGGACTCAGACCCCACAGCAGGTGGTGTTCAGGGTGACTCCTTTCCTGGCTCTGAATCCAGTAAGCACCGCAGAGGCCTCTCGGTGACCAGTGTGTCCCCAAGGGCCATGTCTTCCCTGACTTTGATCTGGGCTGCTGGCCTGGCCTCTGCCTGCCTGGGGTCTGGTTCTCCAGCCTGCCTGCGAGTCTGTGAGTTCCCCACTACCTTTTCCATCAAGTCCCTTCTCTGATCAAATTAACCAGAGTTCCCTTCTGTTGCTTGCAGTTCAGAGGCTGGCTGCCCCGGGAGAGAACATGGCATGTACAAAGTCAGATGTGGAAAGGGGTCCAGGGTGCAGGGCAGGGTGCCCATCGGGAGAGGGTAGCCAGGGTTGGGCTGCGGCAGGAGCCCAGGGCCCAGGCTAATGTGGTGGGTGTCTCCGATGAGGGAGGACAGTGGCGGCCCAGAGCAGGGAGGGTGGCCAGTTCTCCCCAGGTCTGCCAGACACGGCCCAGGGAAAGCAGGCCTGACATCAGCCCCCCAATTCCAATCCAATCCTGGGGGCACTGGGGCTCCTGGTCTTCCCTGCCCTGACTGCTCAACTGGCTGTGTGACCTTGGACATTGTTTCCCCTTTGTGCCTCATTCCCCTTGCACCTCAGGGGGATAGTGTTGTTTTGGGGTTCTTAGGAGGCAATCTTCTTACCTTTGCTCTCTGTGACTGAGTAGGTCCAGAGGAAGGCAGTCTCTGCCAGCACTCTGCCTGTGTCCGGGAGGCCAGCTAGAGGCCATGGATAAGAAGTCCCAGGGGCCACCTGGGAGGCTCAGTCTGTTAAGCTTCCGACTCTGGCTCAGGTCATGACTGCAGTTTGTGAGTCTGAGCCCCGCCTCCTGCTCTGTGCGGACAGCTTGGAGCCTGGGGCCTGCTTTGGATTCTGTGTCTCCCTCTCTCTCTCTGCTCCTCCTTTACTTGTGCTCTGTTTCTCTCTTTCTCAAAAGTAAACAAACAGTAAAAAAACAATTAAAAAAAAAAAGCGTCAGGATTCAGGTGGGGCCCAGCCCCGCTGGGGAGCAGAGCGGGCTTTCCTCTCTGTCTCCTGGCTGTGCAGAAGGGCTGTCCTTAGGGGGACAGTGTGGCTGGCCCTGGAGTTCGGAGGCTGATGAGCTCATGACTGCAGATCTTGAATGAGGGCGTAGATCTGAGGAAAAGCAGGAGGATTTGAGGGTCACTGAGATAACTTCCCAGGGAGTCCCCAAGGTGTAACAGGGCCGGATGGCGGCCCAGGCCAGGCCCCAGGAATATCTCCTGCCAGCAGGTATAAATAATGCAACACAGCAGCCACTTACAGAACAGGATGCAGAGAATGCTTGCGGATTCTCTTTGATTTCTCCTTTTCACCTGTGGAGTGTCTGCCTCATGTGTGCCCACCTGCTGGGGAAACCGAGGCTGGGTGTTTGGGGTTTGCTTGAGACCCTCGCCTGCTGGCCACACATACAGTATCGTGTATTTTTTTTTTATATTTTTATTTAGTTCTAGGAGAGAGAGAGAGAGAGAGAGAGAGAGACAGTGTGAGCAGGGGAGGGTCAGAGAGAGAGGGAGTCACAGACTGAAACAGGCTCCAGGCTCTGAGCGGGCAGTCAGCACAGAGCCCGACGCGGGGCTCGAACCCACGAACCGCGAGATCATGACCCAAGCGAAAGTCGGACGACCAACCGACTAAGCCACCCAGGCGCCCCACAGTACCGTGTATTACAGACCATCCCGGTCAGGAAAAGAGAACCCACTCTGGGTATTGAAACACAGTGAGTTTGTTGGTTACCTGGGGGGGTTAATGAGCATAGAAGCTAAAAGGGCAACTCAGAGGTTAGCAACCTGGAAGTTTCAACTGTCCGCGGGATTGCTAAAACCAATGGAGGAAGTGGTTTTACTGGAGCCCTGGATCCGAGGCTATTTGGTGGCAGGCGGAGCCATGGCAGTGGCTGGTTGTCATGCGCAGAGATCACAGAGGGAAGGATTGTGCATGCGCACAATGAGCACAGAGTCATGGAGAAGGAGGAGGAGCCATGCTGAAGGCTCCACAGGGGCGGGGCGGGGTGGGGCGGGGCTGGGGGGGAGGGTGTGAGGAAAGGGAAGATCTTGGCTTCTTTCTCTATCCCACCCACCTGACTTTGTGAACAAATTATAATGAGGGCCACCTGGGTGGCTCAGTCTGTTAAGCGTCTGACTCTTGGTTTTGGCTTGGGTCATGATTTCACGGTTCGTAAGTTCGAGACCCTCATTGGGCTCTGATCAGACAGTGGGAAGCCTGCTTGGGATTCTCTCTCCGCCCCTCCCCTGCTCATGCTTTCTCTCTCAAAATAAATAAATAAACTTTATTTTAAAAACTTTGAATTTTTTTTATTTTTGGGAGAAAGAGACAGAGCATGAGTGGGGGAGGGGCAGAGAGCAAGGGAGACACAGAATCTGAAGCAACAAGCTCCAGGCTCTGAGCTGTCAGCACAGAGCCCGATGCAGGGCTCCAACCCATGAACCATGAGATCATGACCTGAGCCAAAGTTGGACCCTTAACCTACTGAGCCACCCAGGTGCCCCTAAATAAATAAGCTTTAAAAAATAATTTAAAAACTAAAAAAATTATGATGAAATGCGCATAACAAAATTTACCACTTAACCACATTTAAGGGTATGGCTTAGTGGCATCAAGTGCATTCACACTGTCATCTATCTCCTGAACTTTGCCATCTTCCTAAACTCAAACTCTGTCCCCATCAAACACTCACCCCCCTCCAATTCCCTCCCTCAGCCCTTGGCTCCCACCTTCTACTTTCTGTATCTATGGATTTGACTACTGTAGGTAACATATGTGGTCATACAGTGCCTCCTTGGAACTGGCTCTTTTCACTTAGCATAACATCCTCAAGGTTTATCTGTGTTGTAACAGGTGCCAGAATGTCCTTCCTATTTTTATGTTTATTTATTTTTGAGAGACAGAGAGAGAGCACATGCAAGTGGGGGAGGTGCAGAGAGAGAGGGAGACACAGGATCCGAAGCAGGCTCCAGGCTCTGAGCTGTCAGCATAGAACCCACAAACTGCAAGATCATGACCTGAGTCGAAGCCAGACGCTCAACCAACTGAGCCACCCAGGTGCCCCTCCCTCCTTTTAATGGCTGAATAACATCCCACTGTATGGATAGACCATGTTTTGTTTATCCATTCCCCTGTTGATGGACCCTTGGGTTGCTTCCACATTCTGGCTCCTGGGAATAATACTATGACCATGAGTGTACAAATACCTCTTTGAGACTCAGCTCTTTATTTTTTAAATATATACCTGGAACTGGCATCACCCAATCATCTATGGTTATTCCAATTTTAATTTTTTGAGGAGCTGCCATATTGTTTTCGTGGCTGTGCTAATTTATATTACCACCTATGGTGCACAGGGTTCCACTTTCTCCATGTCTTTGCCAACACTTGTTATTTTCTATTGCTGTTGATTTAAATAGTAGCCGTCCTGATGGGTGTGAGGTGGTATCTCATTATGATTCTGACTTGTATTTCCCTAAAGATTAATGATGTTGAGCATCTTTGTATCACCTTTCAGCTTGCACTAGTGCCTCCCATTGTCTAAACCTACCTAGAAACCAGAGGGCAAGGGAGCCTGGGAAACGTAGTTTTCTGCCATATAGAGTAGGCAGGGAAAGGCTTGGGATGGGTGGCTGCTGCACGCACGCATGTGTGTGTGTGTGTGTGTGTGGTGTGTGTGTGTGTGTGTGACTGTAAAAACAGCACAGATCCATGGCATACGGGACTTCAGAGCCTCCCGTGCACATCATTGTCCTGAGGAGAAAACTGAACCCCAGCAAAGGGAAGGGACCTGCCAAGATTTCAGAGAGGAAGCGTCAGAGGTGGTGTTTGAACCTGAGCATGTCTGACTCGTAAACCAGTGCTCTTCCCATTCTGATTCCTATTGCTCACGTGGCATTGGCAGAATGGGGATCATGCATTTTCACACCTCGGTGGCGTTGTTTATGCTGGTCCCACTGCTTGGAACGCAGTTCCCTCCTTTCTCACCTAGAAAACTCATGTTTACTCTCAGCAGCCCAGCTCAAATGCCAAGTCCTGTAAACTGGGCCCCGGGGAGGACAAACCTGAAAGGAGAACAAAGTGCTTCAGTCTGTGTACACAGCACCGACCACTGACAGGGTCCTGTCTTCATTCCACGTTGAGTTCTCAGTGTTTTTTCCTTCCCTGCACACTGTCTCTGTACTTTCAATGACTCTGAGTTTCCTCTAGGGATCTCTTCCTTCATTGTGTGTAGATTGGGGAATGCTGACAGCCCTCCTCCTCAAGCTTGTCATTCAATCCATCTTCCTGGTCACAGAGACTTTCATTGAGCCCTTGGACAAGAGTCCTTCCTTCCTTCCTTCCTTCCTTCCTTCCTTCCTTCCTTCCTTCCTTCCTCCCTCCTTCCTCCTTCCCACCCTCTACTGTGTGGCAAAGCTGTGAAGTTACAACATGGAACAGGCCTTTCTGAGAGTGAAGCCAACAGTGGGGTAGGCAGAGTCATGGGCTGCAGCATTAGAGAGTCTTGACAACAATTGTTTCGATGCCTGGATACAGCTGTGCCTGAAGGCAACATCACCTACGGGTACTGATAGGTTCCCTCTTTTTGTGAGGCCAGTTCGTGTTGAGATTTGAGTCATTCCCCAAAGAAGCCACGATGGGTGTCCGTGCATTAGGCCAAGGCCCTGGCTTTCACACACATTCTTGATTTAGCGTTCCTTGGCCCACAGCTCTGTGGGTCTTGTCCCCAGGACAAGTGGTTCCTTTGAATACCCCATAGTACTGAGACAAGCAGATCAGAAATTGGTGAGGTACCATCTGGGAAGTTTTATGTCAGGAGGGCCTGCTTCCCATCCCCAGGCTTGGTGACTTGCCCGAGGCCTGTAGGTAGGAGGTGGGCGATGGAGCTGGGGCCAGGGTGTCGGGCCCTTTGGCCATTTTGCCCAAAGCAAGGCCTCTGGCGAGGGCTATAAAGAGTCCGTCTCCTTGTTAGGCAGGACGACAAAAATATCCCTGTTTCTGAAATGGCCACAGAGTCCAAAGAGCTGGACTTCTGAGGGGGCGGAGCACTGGGGCTCTTTGGTCTCAGTGGTCCTGACTTGCTGAAGCAGGGCTCTCTCTTCCCCAAGCGCCCAGGAGGGCCACTACTGGGCACGTGGTGCCTTGCGCTTCAAGGACAAAGCCGGAATGAAGCTCTAGCGGCCCAGTGCCTCATCAGCTTTGTGCCATTCCCCATCCTCCCTGGGCACTTTGCACATTCAAAAGCTATTTTAGAAGTAGCAGCACATCTGATTCTCTTTAATGCACTTCCAGGCAGCACAGATGTGCATCAATGAGAGAATGTTCCCTGAACCAAAGTGCTTCTGTGGGCCTCATGATCCTCTCCCTTGGCACTCACTCCCAGGCCAAGAGCCTCCTATGAATCATGCATTAGCTTCTGTGATTGCTGTTCAGAGAGGTGGCAACTCTTGCAAAGGGTGGGGAAGCCATTTTACACTGTAGGAGGCAAAGGGTCTGGGGCTCTAGCTGGGAGAGGGGGCAGAGAGCGGGAGGAAGCAGACTCTGTAAGGGGGAGGTGGATGTCTGCTCTTGGAGGTGAAGCTTGCAGCGTCCAGAGCCCTACCACCAGTTCACATGGTGATGGGGCCCTGGCTACTGCTCCTCCCCCTCACGTCCCTATGTGACAGACTTTATCCTGAATGAAGGGAGGATCTGGCACCTGAAGAACTCCCATATGGAGCCCAGCTCACGTGGGGGTGGGATGGGGGGAATCCACAGACATAAAACAAAGCACAGGGTCGGGAGTACTCTCCACAGGTGAGGAAATGACAAACGACTGGACAAGTGAGAGAGGCAGAGCCATACAGCAACTCCCAGATCAAAATAATTGTACAAAGCTCGTTAAAACACACAAAGAACATAAATTAAGCACTGCAGTCGCCTGTCCCTAAAAATGTGTCAGTCAGACAGACAGATGACTGAGGGAAGATGTCTGATGTTTCTGTCGTTTGCAAAAATACATTATTTTGAATTTGAGGGGGAGGACAAAAATTCGTGATTTAACGTTCAAAGCAATTTTCAAAGTTTTTTCTTCTTCTTTTAAGCTTAAAAATGTCCCTGGAAAAGAACATGAAGACATGTGCTATTAAGAGATGGAAGTCTCTCCCTTCAATGAAATGAAGGAAAAACATGGCTGCAACCAGCCAAGGAGGGATTCGAAACAGCGGTGGTCTCCGTTGGGGGGCGGGGGAGACCCAAAGGATAGCGGGTATTCTTCACTGTGGGGGCAGCGTTTAGATCCAGTGTAACTTTCTTTGGCTCCTCATTTCAATCTGTCTCCCGGGCAGTGTCTCTGTGGCTCCAGAAGGAAAGGAGTCTCCCGTCTTCCAGTGGGAACTCCCTCACCCCCAGCACCATCTTGGAATGAGGGCTCGAGGCAAACTAGCAGGAGTGGATCCAGAGTTTGAGACAGCAGAGCCCTGATTATTTGAGGGATTCCCTTTGAGAAAAAGAATACAGAAGTGCAACATGAACTTAGGTATGGATGTGCATGTTTATTTAGAATGAAAAAGGAAATGAGCACAGAGTACTGGATCCCTGGAATTCAGGTCTTTTTCTTCCGTTATCTCTTTAGGCCATTTACAAGCCATGTTTGCTGATTTCCTGGCTTTTCTCTCCACCTAGAATGTTCTAGGACTCCCAGGATCTTCCAGCTCTCACAGGGGCCCAAGCAAACAAGAGGTCCTGATGCTGGGGTTTCCTGAAATTTACCCCAAATCTGTCCCTGGAAATGGGGCTGCCCAGAGAAGGTACATTTCTGCCCTAGCTGGGATTTGCCTCTGGCAGGATCCAGAGTCTGTGAATGAGTGAGAGGCTGAAGGCTCTGGAAACATCCAGAACTCTGGGATTTGGTGGCACATGCCTGGAGGTAGCCTGGTATCGTTTTACAATTTCAGTCGGTGGAAATCTGGCCAATTGAATCCTACTCTGTTTGGAAATAGATCATGTAGAAAGAAGGGAACTGGCAAGCCAGGGCCAGGGGACAGTTGTGGGCAGGGCTGTCCAGCTGGGGCCAGACAGGAGGGATTGTGGCTGAGGCCTCGAGGCAGGCTCATGATGGCAGATCCCTGGCATGGGAGAGGGGATCTCAGGCTGTGCAGGCCCAGAGCCCCCACTCGGGTTTACTCACTCTCCTTGTTTTGAAACCAGGCTAATCGGGGAAACTGGGGAGCATCAGTCATTCTCAGGGAGGCCTGTCTGCTGGACAGAAAGTGTAATTAGTCTGCCAGAAAGCCCGTCCACCCGAAGTGGCCCCCAGTGGTCATCCGGCTCTCGTTGGAGGTCACCTGAGGGAGAGAGGCTACCGGCCTGTCAACCTGCACGCCTGATGGTTGTGTCCCCCAGGGCCAACCCTAAATTGGCATGGAGGTTTTTATTTATCATACTCTTTGAACTTGGTTGGTGCCAGTTCACCCCCAAGACAGATGGAGCCATTTCACTGTGCCCAGAAAATCAACGTCTGGTGTGGTGCCAGCTCGATAAATTCACTCAAATGAATGAAAATTAGATTTTTGAGCGGCCTGGGAAGGCTGAACCCAGACAGTAGCAGACTCCCAGAAAAACGATTGCCTGTGATGGCCAGTCAAGGAGAGCAGCAGGCCTATCCTGGGTCCTTTCAGGCGGCAGAGATAGGGTCTTTAAAGGGGTACATACAGGGGCGCCTGGGTGGCTCAGTTGGTTAAGTGTCCAAGTTTGGTTCAGGTCATGATCTCACAGTTGGTGAGTTCGAGCCACATGTCGGGCTCTGCGCTGTCGGCACGGGGTCCACTTCTGACCCTCTGTACCCACCTCTCTCTGCCCCTCCCTCCTTCTCTTCCTCTCTTTCCCCTGCTCTCAAAAATAAACATTAAAAAAAAAATGGTACATAGAATGAGGTAGACAGCTAGCTAGGAATGCTGCCTCTGGGACATGGAGCTGAGGTTTCTATTAAAGCCCAGCAGAACTCTCCGTCTAGCGTGGTCCTGGGCCTGTCTTCCTTCCAGACCCTTCTGTGCCCCCCACTGGCACCATGCTGGCCTGGGAAGATCCCCTTTGCCCCAGCTGTGACTCTCCTCACACCATCTCCAGAGTCAACCACTGACATATGTTTAAAGAACACACACAGGCTTTTGAACCCTCTACTGTGGGGAAGTAAACTGCCCCTAGCCTTTTGGGAAGAGGCCACGAAGGCCATAGCTGATTACCATTCCATTCACACTTTGTGAGTCAAGATCACGCAGATGTCAACGCTGTTTGTTCCAAAGAGCCCATGACTGGAGCAGCAGCCCAGCCCAGCACATCCAAAGGAAGCCACCACTATGGCTCCATGCTAGCTTCAAATGACACATATCACACGTGGCCGCAACCACCCAAGTGCACTATAGGAGACTGCAGAATTGTGGGAAGAAAGTGACACAGCAGGGAAATGGAGATGGAGAGGGAGTCGTTTCTTAACTGTGCCCAGTGTCATATGAGCTCAATATAATGAACATTGGAATTGAAAAATCAGTGAGGATGAGGCCATCAGGGCAGCCCTCACCCCACATACCTGGTGTCCTTATAAGAAGAGGAGATTAAGGGGCACCTGGGTGGCTTAGTCGGTTGAGTGTCCAACTCTTGATTTTGGCTCAGGTCATGATCTCATAGTTCATGAGATCGAGCCCTGTGTCAGCCTGCTTGGGATTCTCTCTCCCTCTCTCTCTGCTGCTTCCCCTGTTCTCTCTTTCTCTAAAATAAATAAATAAATACATAAATGAATAAATGAATAAATAAAATAAACATTAAAAAAAGATTTTAAGGTGCACTGGGTGGCTTAGCTGGTTAAGCATTTGACTTCAGATCACGCTCTCACGGTTCGTGGGTTTGAGCTCCGCATCGGGCTCTGTGCTGACAGCTAGCTCAGAGCCTGGAGTCTGCTTCAGATTCTGTGTCTCCCTCTCTCTCTGACCCTCCCCTGCTCACACTCTCTCTCTCTCTCAGAAATAAATAAAACATAAACAAAATTAAAAAAAAAAAGATTTTAAGAAGAGATTAAGACACAGATACATACAGAGGGACAATCATGTGAGGAGATGTCCATGGAGACAAGCCAAGGAGAGGGGCTTCAAGACACACTAACCCAGTGGGCACTCTGACCTTGGACTTCTAGCCTTTGGACTAGCAGAGAATATGTGCCTGCAGTTTATGCTGCCCAGTGTGTGGTGCTTGGTTATGGCGGCCCTGCACAGACTGATACATGCGTCACCCCCTGCCAGCCCCTGGGAGTCCTGATGACCAGGACACCCACACATTCCCAGAGCTGCCCTCTTCCTTCCTGCCATCCCCTTGCCCTTGAACTCCATCCCTTGCTTAGGTGTCCGTAGCAGCTTCCTCCTCTCTGCAGCCAGAGTGAGTTTCCTCAAGCCCAGAGTGACCACCTTCCCCACAGGCCAGAAGGCCTGCACGCCTCCCCACTGACCTGAGACAAACCCTAACCTCCTGAACATAGGGCTCTGATCTCCCTTGTCCTGAGCCTCATGTGCACCACTCCTGCTTCCTGCTTGGCTACAAATTGTCTGCAGTCCCCTGCACCAAGCCATTTCATTCAGACCTCTGTGACTTGGTCTGTTGGAGCTGCTGTACCAAAGCACCATAGACCAGGTGGTTAAACAACATGGGGTCACCATCTCATGGCTTCTGGGGGCCAGGAGTCCAAGATCAATGTGTGGGCAGGTTGGTTCGTTCTGAGGCCATGAGAGCAAATCTGTCCCAGACCTCTTTCCTTGGCTTGTAGGCAGCTGTCTTCTCTGTATCTCTCGACATGGCATCTCTATGTGAACATCACTGCTCACTGGATGCTCACTGGAAAATGTGAGCATCCACATTTTCCCAAAATAAGGGCACAGGTCACATAGAATCAGGACCCCTGCTAAATGACCTCATCTCAACTAGTTACATCGGCAACGAACCTATTTCCAAATACGGCCACTTGTGAGACGCCGGGGTGTTGGACTTCAACATATGACATTTTGGGGTCACAATTTAACCTATAGCACTTGGATATGTTATTCTCTCCATTTGACATGTTTTTCCCCTTGTTTCTTTCTCTGGATAAGTCAGTCATCCTGGACGGTAATCTCCAGGCATCCCCCAACTGCCCTGGGGCAGCCCCTGCTGTCCTGCCAGTCGGCCCCCCTTACCAGAACCTTGTCTATCTTCTACTCGATGCTCAGGCCCGCCCCATCCTGCGCGCCCCGCCCCCATCCTGTGCACCCCGCTCCCATCCTGCGCGCCCCGCCCCCGTCCTGTTCGCCCCGCCCCTCGCCCTGCGCGCCCGCCAGCTCTATCCAAGGCCTGTCCCATCTCTTCAGTTCCGCCTGGCTGTCAGTTCCTGTGCGGGAGTCTGGGCTCCCTGCACCTTCATTCCCCCCAAGTACTTCGGGTCCCTTTCTTCCTTGTCCTTTAATTCGGGTCGTCATCTTCCTTCTCCCTCTGCACTTGTTTGTTTCCAGAATTAATGAGACTAAAATTACTTTTCATAACTTTTGGGGGGGTTCGGGCCGTCCCTTTAGGAGGCGAGAGGTGCTGGAGGGAGGCCGGCGCTCCCTGAGTTGGTGGATGATTTCTCCAGTTCTGGGCTGAGCCAACTCCCGGGAGCAGCGCTTCTGCGGGGACACAGTCGCAAACATTGGCTGTTTATATGCATGCCGCGGGGCCTGGGGCTCCCTGCCGCAAAGCAGGAATGATAATGACAATAACAGCGCACCTCTGGGTAATTTACAAAGCGTGTTCACCGCCACCGTCTGATTTGATCCTTATTAAAAAACAAAAAGCAAAAAACCCCCTAATGCTGGCATATTTTCTATCCCCATATTAAAGACTGAGAAATTGAGGCCCAGAAAGGCAACCTGGGACCAGGTCTGCCTCCTTCGAACAAGATGAGACAGGAAAGGGGGAGGTGACCTTGAGGTTGGACAAGGGGTTGAAATGCTGGACTGTAATCTCAGGAAGTGGGGAGGGGGTGAGCCCAGAGGGAGGAGGGGTGGCTGAGACCAGCACAGCCGTGGAGCCCAGGCTCAGCACCTTGGCTGCACCCGGGACCCCAGGTGTACCCCAGACCACTGGCTGAACTGACCCAAGGAAGGACCTTCTACACGCGCCAGCCCTGGGTTTCCTTCCCTTGAAAAGCCACATTCAGAACCCTACCAGAGGCGTCAGCTGACCAGGCCTAGAGAGTGGCTGTCTCAAGGAAACCGTAAACTACATGAAGGATGCCTTTCTCATATTTGGGTGACATGCTTTATGTGTGATCATTCTTATGACAACAGAAGGTATATAAAAAGGCTCAGTTACAGTTTCTTGGAAATAATAAAATAACTTGGAGGGACTCGTATGCCAAGGAGTCTGAAGATGAATGCCTGGCTATAAAAGAACACTTGCGTCATATTTCATAAAGCTGTGGTTCAGCTGCTTGGCAGGTGAGGAACGAAAAGTGGGATTGTTTTGAGAACGTTTTACGATGCATCCGGAAGGGTCCAGTTCATTGTATGAGCAACAATCAGACTTGAAAGAAGGGAATGAACCTTGCAATTCCCCCCTTTCAAATATCCTTTTGGGAGATAGCAATTTCAGGACTGAGTATAGAATCTAATAATTATCAGCTACCACTGTAGAGGGAGGAAATTCATGTTCAATCTCTGCAGTATGTGCTGCTGGCAGAGAGGAGGTCATTAGCTCTGTATTACAAATGGAGAAACTATTTGCTTCTGACAGGCTCGGGACTTGTCCACGGCCTCACAATAAACAAGAAACAGATTGGGATTGAACCTAAGATTGAAACAGATTGGGACTGGCTATCTTCCAAATCTGTGCTCTGGAGTAACATCATTATACAGTTGTTTAAAATCTGACTTGTTCTCTCCAAATTGTACTTAGAAATAGTTAATCAGAAAGCCCCTTTAAGAAAATTTGGAAATGAAAGCTTCTGTTAGTGGTTTTTTGTTTGTTTTTTTTTTTTAATTTCTAGGAGAGAGAGACAGCATGAGCAGGGAGGGTCAGAGAGAGAGGGTCACAGACTGAAACAGGCTCCAGGCTCTGAGCTGGCAGTCAGCACAGAGCCCGACGCGGGGCTCGAACCCACGAACCGCGAGATCATGACCTAAGCGAAAGTCGGACGCTTAACCGACTAAGCCACCCAGGCGCCCCTGAAAGCGTCTGTTAGAATTAAAATAGGGCTGCCTGGGTGGCTCAGTCAGTTAAGCATCCTACATTTGATTTCAGCTCAGGTTATGATTCCACGGTTTTGAGATCAAGCCCCACATCGGGCTCTGAGCTGACAGTGTGGGGATTCTCTCTCTCTCCCTCTCTCTCTCTGCCCCTCCCCTGCTCATGCACGCTCCCTCTGTCTCAAAATAAATAAACTTTAAAAAAACCCCAAATTTTAAAAAGTCACTCATTAGAACATAATAGGATATATTCCTTAAAATGATTAGCTCACGTTAGTTTTCTCTGCACTTGCTAATTAAAAAAATTTTTTCTTAGCATTTGACAAGAGATCTGAAATTATTCATTTAATTTATTATGGTAAATCTCAGTGTTTAATATATTTTCAACACCTTTCTAAAGTGAGATCTCACTTTGGTGTCTTCACCTCTCCTTTTTATTTTCTGTCTAAAATTAGAAGTTGGGTTAAAAGAGGTAGAAATGCATAGCCAAATGTGGAGGTGTGGCTCTCCTCAGAATGTTTTATTCCTGTTCCTTGAGTTAATGTTTTCCAATTTTATTGAGATATAATTGAAGTATGCTAAACTGTACGTATTTAAAGTATACAATTTTTAAAATATTTTTAAAGTTTATTTTGAGAGAGAGAGAGAAAGAGGGACAGAGGGAGAGAATAGAATCCCAGGCAGGTTCCGCACCAGCACTGCAGAGCCTGATGCAGAGCTTGAACTCACTAATCATGAGATTATAACTTGAGCCAAAACCAAGAGTTGGACCCTTACCGACTGAGCCACCCAGGTGCCCTGTAAAGTGTGCAATTTGGGGATATCTATCTATCTATCATCTATCTATCTATCTATCTATCTATCTATCTATCATCTATCTATCTAATATGTATTATATATATGTATATTACACACATACAGACCATCGCTACACTCAAGATAAAAGCTTCCATTGCTTCCCACAGTTTCCTCTGGCCCTTTAAAATTCACCCCACCCCCCCCACTCCCAGGGAACCATTGATGGATCTTTCAATTCATTTGCATTTTGTAGAATTTTATATAAATGAAGTCATATTGTATGTAGTCTTCTTTTGCCCAGCTCCTTTCATTCAGTAGAAGGAGCTGTGACTGATTCACATTGTTATCTACCAGCGCGATGCCCAGTAGCATCCCATTGTGTGGACGATTTCTGTATCTGCTCCCTCATTGATGGACATTTCCATTGTTTCTACTTTTTGGCTGTTGCAGATGAAGCTGCTTGTGGACATGGGTATGAGTCTCTGTGTGGAGATGTGTCTTTGTTTCTCTTGGGAAGACACCTAGGAAAGAATGGGTCACATGGTAGATGCATGTTTAATTTCTTAAACTTTTGGACTGTTCTCCACGGTAGGCGTACCCTTATACCTTCCCATCAGCAGTGAACAAGACTTTCCATGGGTCCACATCCCTGCCAGTTCCTGAGTTGATTTTTTCAAATGTCTATTTATATATTTTTGAGAGAGAGATAGAGAGAGTGTGAGTGGGGTAGGGGCAGAGGCAGAGAGGGAGGGAGAGAGAATCCCAAGAAGGCTTCTCATCAGCGCAGAGCCTGACATGGGTCTCTGTCTCATGAACAGTGAGACCATGACCTGAGCCAAAATCAAGAGTCAGCAGCTTAATCAACTGAGCCATCCGTGCACCATCCCCCACCCTGAGTTGATTTTATTAAAACAAATTTTTAAATATTTTCTTTATTTCTGAGATACAGAGAGAGAGACAGTGTGAGCAGGGGAGAATCAGAGAAAGAGGGAGACACAGAATCTGAAGAGGGCTCCAACCTCTGAACTAGCCGTCAGCACAGAGCCCGTCGCGGGGCTCGAACCCACAAACTGTGAGATTGTGACCTGAGCCAAAGTCAGATGGTTAACCAACTGAGCCATCCCAGTGCCTCTAAATTTTTTTTTAATGTTTTATTTTTGAGACAGAGAGAGACAGAGCATGAAAGGGGGAGGGGCAGAGAGACTAGGAGACACAGAATCTGAAGAAGGCTCCAGGCTCTGAGCTGTCAGCACAGAGCCTGACACAGGACTCGAACCCACGAATGTGAGATCATGACCTGAACCGAAGTCAGAGGCTTAACCGACTGAGCCACCCAGGCACCTCCCCCTGAGTTGATTTTAATGTGTAGTTTTGGCTGTGCCAGGGAATCAACTTTTGGCTTATTTAATGACTGTCTACCTTTAAGGCTCACCAATGTTACCTTTTAAATCTCTCATGCTCGCTGCCACCGCGTCCTCAGCTCTGTCCTCCCAACTGATGACACTCTCTCTCCTTTGAGCCAGGCTCTGTGCTCCAACCGGAGGGTTCTCTTCAAGATGCAGATCTGGTGGTGGTGACTTTTCCTTGTTTGAGACCGTGTCACAGCCTCCCCATGGTGGGAATACACTTCTCTCAGGATACAGCATGATCCTGCCAGATCTGCACCTCCCGCCTCGCCTCACTCCCTAACCCCCAGTGTCCAGTCTTCGGTTCTTTTAGTGGATGGGTTCAGCCAGAAAATTCTTCATTTGGCTCCTGCATGATGTACCACGCGGTTTTATTATTTTTTAAAAATTAGAATGAACTGTCAACATTAGAGACATAACAAATCTGTGAAAATATAAGCAGGCTGGCATTCCCCGCCGTGGCAGAGTGACAGGAGCTGGGGACTGCCCCTTTAAGCCAGGGCGGGTACTTGCCACACCCCCTCCACCTGCCGCCCTACCCCACCCCTGATTTCTTGCACCTGTTCATCTCCACTGACCATTGCTAAATCCACGCTTGTTCCTCCTTCAGATTTCATCCAAAAGGGGGGGAATCTGCATCTCCTCCCCTTTGCACTCTGGAACAGGGACCTCACGCAGGCAAGGCGGGGCTCCCTGCTATGGGTGAGCCACAGGGCCACGCCCTCTGTCCTTTGGCACTTGACGTTGTGAAATTGGTCTGCCAAAGGCTCCAGACTCCAGTGATGAGAACACAAAGCCACTTCAGTTTCCTGGGAGACAGGGGTAGAGGATTAAAGCAGTTAAAGCAGCTTCTGCTAAAAGGAAGAAAGCTAATATCAGTTTTGATGCACAACCCAGGATTTTTAAGTCCGCAGCAAAATTAGGAAGCCAGGTTTGGTCAAGAGAGGTAAGGGTTCTTGAAATTACTTCAGTTCCCCCTTTAGTAGATCAAGAAGCACTGAATCAGAGGGCATCTGTCACTTTGAGCCCAGTGGCTCGTGCAGTAAGAGGGAACAGACTCCAATAGCCTTCACTCACCATAGACCTTAACAAGAGGCAGATCGGCACATAAACACTGGCCAACTTTGTGGCTGTGTTGCCTATGCAGTTCATGGGGACTGTACCTAGAAGGGCCCACACTTTGTTTAGTGTGTCCTTTCACCATCTTGAAATTTTTTTTTCTTTTTTGAGTTTATTTATTTTTGAGAGAGAGAGAGACAGAGTGTGAGTGGGGGAGGGGCAGAGAGAGAGGGAGACCCAGAATCCAAAGCAGGCTCCAGGCTCTGAGCTGTCAGCACAGAGCCCGACGTGTGGCTTCAACCCATCAACTGTGAGGTCATGACCTGAGACGAAGTCAACTGCTTAACTGACTGAGCCACCCAGACGCCCTGAAATTCTTAGTAATTTTTGGACAAAGCACCCCACGTTTTCCTTTGGCTCAGAGCCCTGCAGATCATATAGCCCGTCCTTCTCAGGAGGCAGCAGCCACATGTTCATCCAAGCACAAGGGCCCCTTTGCCCTCGTGTCATGTCATAAAACCACCCACCATCCACACAGGCTGGGACACCATCTCCAGGGGCTGGGGGGATCCTTGGGGACTGGAGGGCAGAGAAACCCTGAAGAGAATAAAGAGACCATCAGATTACAGAAGGGCACACTGTATTTACTGGAAGGCACTAAATTTTGCTTTCTTCTCTCCCCTCCCCTTCCTCCAGCTACAAATGGGGAGGGGGCCTGGGTGGAAGATCAGATTATTTTATGGATATTATCTGTAGAGGAATAAACAGGCCACACTTGGCACATGTGTGTGAATCTGTGTGACCCTGCTACAAATGGATGAGGTCTCTCTCTTTCTCATCCAGTTAGCAAGATTGAGAAGAAAGCAATGAGAGCTCCATCTTAGGGGAATAAAAGTAAACGGGGCTTAAAAGAAAAGAAAGAAATTGAAAAGAAGATGTAAGGTTGTCTCTGGACTTGCATGCTGGTGACCTGGGTGCTTTCTGAGGTGGGAAGAGTGAGCAGAGCTGCTGGTTGCCTGGTGATGCCTGATCCTCCACGCCCCCCCCCCCTGCTCCCCACCGGGAGTTGGAAGAGCAGATGAGGGTGTTGGAGGTTTTGTTCTGTTTTAGGGATGGAGCATCTATCTGATCAGGAAAGAAAGCCTCATGCAACTTCCTGCAGGTAGGGGAGTCCGGGACCCAGGAACAGAGAAGGTTCCGGCCAACGCAGGAAGGACGGATCATTAGTCCTGACGGCTCCATTTGCTGGAACGGCTTCTTATCCTAAGTCTCAGAGAGTGTGAGGAAGACAGAGCTTTTCCTGAGAAGAGGAGCAGAAACCAAGCGTTAGCAGAGAAGAGATGAGTCCTAGGAGAATCAGTCTAGGAAGAGAGGGCACCCCATTAGTCCCAGGGTTACGTCTTTAAATCTGGCTCCCTATTTCCTTTCCTCAAGTAAGGTACAGAGGGATTTTAATGAAAAAGTTACAGGCTCCAAGGGGCCATTGCAGGGGGTCCTCTGGTCTTCCCCTTGTCTCTGGACAGAACCCTCTCATAATGATCCCAGACCGAAAGCTGTGCTGCCTTTAAGGTTCTTTAGAGAATGCTGCTGCTATTTCCCTTGAAGCTCATCCTAGTGCCTGCAAGTACCCTTCGTGTCTTACCTAAACGTCTGCTGTTGTAACATTTCCTCTTGTTTGAGGCTCACAGGAGAGAGGGTAAAACAAGACCCCAGCTGGGGCAGACCATCCTGTCCTAGGGGAGGCGGGTGTCAAGCTTGCACGAACCAGAGAAAGGACAGTAATGTTTCTAGCCACCCAGAGGTGGTGGGAAGGACATGGCTCCTGCTGAGAGTGCAGGCCTTGGACAGCCCTGTGTCATCTTGCTGCAGAGACCCAGCGAGATGAGGCATCCTCTACAGCCCAGCCTGTCACACAGACCCCCGCGGCATGGAGAAAGCCATGGTCTGCCTAGACTCTAGTCTGGACTGCCAAGGCCTGAATCTCGTCTCAGCAACGTGCCTTACCTTCCCCGAGCTTCAGTTTTACCATCCGCAAAGTGGGGTATTGAGGGTGCTTCCCTCACGTGGTTGCCATGAAAATGAAATGGGATGATGGACACAGCACACTTACCACGATGTCTAGCACCTGTCAAGAACTTGGTAGGTGTTAACGATGACTATTTGCTGGGAGAGTCAACATGCCACCTGAACAAATAAGCATCATCCTCCCCTCCCCTCCCCCCCCCCCCGCCCCGCTGCCGCCAATGCCCGCCATCGACCTGTCTCTCCGGTTGGTAACCACTAGGTACATGGGGCTATTTAATTTTAACTTTAAATAAGATTTAAAATGCAGTTGTCAATTGCACAGCCCACATTTCAAGCACTCAGTGGCCACACGTGACCGGTGGCTACCTACTGGACAGTGCAGACAGAGAATCTCTCGATCACTGCAGAATGTGTTATCAGACAGCATTGCCTTAGATCAGTGAGTGGAGGCAGGTCCCTAAAAGGAACAGAAGGAGGGCAGGCAACTTTTGAGGGAAGGAAGGTCAGGGTCCACAGCAGGGGTGCCCCTGGGCAGTGAGTAGGAGGCAACGCGTGGGCAGGAACTGGGTGCATGAGCCAGTGGGGGCCACAGCCGGAGTGACTGCAGGGGCCCCTGAGTGGCTCAGTGTGTTGACTTTATGACTTCGGCTCAGGTCATGATCTCGTGGTTCATGAGTTCAAACCGTGCGTTGGGTTTGCTACTGTGAGTGCAGAGCCCACTTCACATATTCTATTCCCCATCTCTCTGTCCCTCCCCTGCTCCTGCTCATGCTCTTTCTCTCAAAAAAAAAGGAGTGACTGCAGAGTGTCTGAGGACTCACGGCCCCTCCCAGCGAGCTGGCAGCCTGAGGGAATCCATGATACTGGCTTCATTCTCCACCCTACTCAGGCATTCCATGGATGTGACAGTCGGGGGGGGGTCCTCTGATGAGCCAGGGACATACCTGATGCCTCCCCGGAGGGACCGCAGTAGTGGCACCTTGAACTTTCTCTGTGACGCAGTGAGTCAAGGCAGTTTTATCTTGTCATCATGTGTGTCCTTCCTAAGTGGTAAGTGTTCAGTGATACATCGAAGCCCTGATTGTTTCTGAAGGGCTCTTTTACGAGATCTTCAAAAAAGTTCAGAACGATCATGCCTGTTTCAGGAAAGATAATGCCAGAGCGGGGACCAGGAGTTTGTCAGAAGAAATTCCAGCCACACGAGCATTTAGGGAGCGAAATGAAGCCCGCGCTTGGAGACCATGAATTACATGGCTGAATATGTCACCGTAATAATGAAGAATAATAAATGACCAGGAAGCTGCTGTAACTCACAGGGTAGGAGTGGAGACTGACAAGGAAAATTTATGGCCTTGTAGCACCGGGGGAAGAGAACATGTCAGACGTGCCTTGGTCTTTGGAAGCGAAACCTTCTAGAAGAGATGCTCCTCTGAAAAAAAAGTCTCTTGTCAAAAGAGTGCCTGCCTCTGTTTCTGTGAGAGGAGGGGCTCTGGCTGTAACAGACCCCCTCTCCATCCAGCCCCCGTCTTCCCCACCCGACTCCCGGCACCCCACGAGCCAGAGTGAGGGCAGCTGGGGGGACAGGCCACTGCCCGCCTTCCTAGGGTGTCTTTCCACCCCCCCTTCTCCGTATACAGGGAGGAGGACCCAAGATTAGGGGCCCCAAGGTCATGGCCAGGGTGGCATGGGCTACCAGCAGGAAGAGCATGTTGTGGGACAGCATTTCACAGGTGCGGGGAGTCTGCTATTCTTCTTAGGGTCCAGGGTTACTTTCTCAACAGCTGTTCAGAACAATTGCTAGAGAAGACATGAATCAGAAATAAAATGGGCCTCAGGTCTGTGGATCGATGTCGATCTTTAATCATTTATTCATGGTCTTCAGGAAAGCCACCGGCACAGCCCGATGGGAAGGCATCCAAGGGCACAGGCGCAACCTGGCCTGCCCTCCCAGACCCTTCCCACCAGCCTGCAAATGTGCCTGGGAGTTTCTCCATCTTGTAACCTGCCTTGACCTCCCCTCTCCTCCCAGTGTGGCCCTGTTCCTGGGCTCCAGGTCAGAGTCCAGACTCTCAGTCGACTCTGCACACCTGCTGAATGCGTCTCATCCATGAGTGCCACCCGCTGGCCTGCTTGCCGTCGGCAGAGCCAGCTCGGGGCTCAGCGTGGGTCCGACAGGCTCTGCAAGTCTACTCCCCGGGCTCTGGGCAGCGTCCAGCACGCACGCATAGCCTTCCCTCCTTTCTGAACAGCCTTTCTCTTCCTTTCTTCTGTGACCTCTCCTTCCCCTGGGTCTACGATCTGTAACTATGTCTTAAATTATAAAGGTGACTGAGTGACAATGTGCAGAGGGAAATGTCATTGAAAGAAAAGTTTAATGTTACAGTTCTCCTGGAAATGAGAGGAAACATCCAGGCAGGCCAGGTGGGCAAGCGCCAGAGTCAGAAGGCAGAGGCCAGAGGGAGGGGAGGGCAGAGGATGAATCCTTTATTGGGTTTCCCCGGAGAAAGGCAGGGCAGGGAAACAGTGGGACTGGCTGGTTTGAATAATCTGGGTGGGCTCTGAGCTACAGGGTGGTCTATAGCTGCCTGACATTGGGCCCTGGGTGATTTAGGGCAGCGGAAATATTGGCTTGGTGGCTTATTAGCTGCCTTCCCTCCTGTATTAGTTTGTTAGGGCTGCTGTGACAAAAGGTGACAGACTGGGCGCTTAAGTAACACAGATGTATCTTGTTACAGTTCTCGAGGCTGAAAGTCCAAGATGAAAGCAGTGTCCGTTCCTGGTGAGAGCTCTCCTCCTGGCTCCTTGCCACGTCCACACATGGCCTCTTTTCTACTCACAGATAGAGAGCCACAGAGATAGAGACAGAGTGACAGACAGAATGAGGGCTCTGGTGTCTCTTCCTCTTCTCAGAAGGACATAAGTCCTATTCGAGCAGGGGCCACCCTCAGGAACTCATTTAGCCTTACTTACTCCCCTAAAGGCCCAATCTCCAAATACAGCCACTTTGTGCGTCAGGACCACAATGTAAGAATTTTGTGGGGGAGGGGGCCCCCTGGGTGGCTCAGTCAGTGAAGCGTCTGACTCTCAGGTCATGATCTTGTGGTTCCCGAGTTCCAGCCCCCAGTTGGGCTCTCTGCTGACAAGGAGGAACCTGCTTGGGATTCTCTCTCCGCACCCCCACCCCCACCTCCCCACCCCCCACTCACTCTTTCTCACTCTCAAAATAAATAAATAAATAAAAAGAATTTTGTGGGGACACAGTTCAGTCTAAAACACCTGCCCTGCCTCTCACAGTGCTTCTGGGGGCTTGAGGCTACCTTCCAGAAAAACTACTTGCCTCGGATCCTTATCTCAGGTCTGCTCTAGACACTGTGGGGCATTTCGGTGCCCCTCAGGCTGTCCTCTCCAGACCCCAGGCTCTGTGACCAAAGCTGGTCTCCTGCCAAGGTCTCACTCCTGGTCTCCTGCGGGGACTGGATTCCACTGCCACATTCCTGGCTCCTTTGTTGCTATCTTAGAGGATTCAGACAATTCCAGCTGGCCGTGGTGCCCAGGGGGTGGGTAGACACCTTTGGGGCCAGTCATGGGGCTCCCATCTGGGGCCAGGTGAGGCCAGTGGGGACTCAGGGCAAGGGAGGCCAGTCTGCTGGCCACCCCTGGAGGGCAGAGGTCTATGCCGTGGCTGGGCCGAAGCCTGCCCTGGTGCCTGGCCCAGTCTTTGTGGGAAGGGAGGCATCCTTCTCCCCTGGGACTCCCGGAACCTGGAGGGGGTGAGGCTTCTCAGAGCCCTGGTTGCTCCTTCATTACTGATGCAGCCCTAGGCTGCCCTGTCTTGAGCTGCTCCCCTCGGAGGTAAATTCCAGTATGGTTTCAGAGCAGCAGGGATCCAGTGCTATGGCTGCCTAGACAGCAGTGGTTGGGGAGGAGGCAGATTTCAGTTAAGTGCCTGCAAGTCCCACCCGCACTGCCCCAACTGTGCAAACCCCCATGGCCTGCCTGGTCTACATCCCCACTTTGAGGGTGGGTGTGAAGGTCGAGGTAAGATGCCAGCCTGATGTTTGTGCCCAGGGCAGGGTGGAAAGGAGGCGCAAGGGGCTTGTGCTGCGTAACCACCCGCCAGCCACGCCGCATGCAGATATTTATGTGAAGAGTAAATAAAAGTTAAAATTCAGTTCCTCAATCGCATGAGCCGCATTCAAGTCCTCAATAGCCATGGCAACCAGTGGCTACAGTATTGGACAAAGCAGATGTGGAACATTTTCGTCATCCATAGAAAGTTCTATTGGCCAGTGCTTTCAGCCCTGATGGGCCCTTATGGGTGAGCACCTGTGGTTCCCAGCTTTTGTGGAAAACAAGCGTCCTCTGTTAAAAATGTAGCTTCCTGGGGCGCTTGGATGGCTCAGTCGGTTACGCTTCTGACTTTGGCTTGGGTCATGAGCTCACAGCTTGTGGGTTGGAGCCCTGTGTGGGGCTCTATGCTGACAGCTCAGAGCCTGGAGCCTGCTTCGGATTCTGTGTCTCCCTCTCTGCCCCTCCCCCACCCATGCTCTGTCTCTCTCTCTCTCTCTCAAAAATAAATAAATGTTAAAAAAAAATTTTTTTAAATGTAGCTCTCTGGAGCAAGTAGCCTCTAACCCCACACCTTGAGTGTCTATGGCCTCTCTCCCTCCAGCCTCTCCATACTTGGGCTCTGCTTCTGGCCCAGGGCTGGTCCTTCCCGGGCTCCCAAGGATGGATTTGCCAGCCACCCTCAGTCCTACCAGGGGAGTGGGCAGGGGAGTGAGGGTGGGCGCTCCATGCGGCCACCCCTCTGCAGAGCCTGGGGCTGGTGCCCCTCTGGGGCTGTCCCTGGAGCAGGGCATGTGCGCCCTGGACATGCAGAGAGGCCAGAGGGAATCAGTGTATCCAACCCTGATAAGCTAAACTGTGTCCCCCGCCAAAATCACCTGTGGGGTGTTAGGACTAAGACATCAGACTGTGACCGCATTTTAGATCGGGTCTGGAAAACACATAGCTACCTGGGTCCCACTCCCAGAGCCTCTGATTCCAGAGAGCTGCATCGGGCCCAGGAATATATATTTTTAAAAAGTCACCAAATTAATTTTTAAAAATGTTTCATTTTGAATTCATTTGAAACTTAACAGGAACACTGCACAAATAGCACAGAGAGTTCCAATATACCCTCACCTGGTCCCCCTCCCCTGTAGTTACTGCCTTACATAATCATGGTACAATGGTGAAAGTAGGGATCAGCATGGCTGCCATGTCTCTAGCTGTCTGTGCACGTGTGTGCACATGTGTGTGTGTGCAGGCGTGTGTCTGTGTGCACGCTCGTAGGCATCTCGTGTGTCTGTGAGTGTGTGTGTGTGTGTGTGTGTGTCTGTGGACGTAGGTGTCTGTGTCCCTGTGCAGGTGTGTGTATAGTCAGGGAGGTGACGGGCAGTCAGACCGGCGGAGCTTGAGGCTTGCAGCACAGCTGCTAATGCAGGGAACCCCCCAGAGAAAATCCACAAGTCTTTACTACCAAATAAATATTTGCTGTAATAACAAAAGACTAATGTTAAAGACTCTTAAAAACAAGATGGAAGTAAAGTACCATATACATCATGGAAAGCGGAGGAGACACAAAAGGATGTGTAAAGTGCACTGAATGTCAGCGATTCAGGGTAGCCTTTCATGATACAGGGGATCCCTGTTAAAAATGTAAGAGCAACTGCTAAAATACTAGAAATGGAATATCTAACTCACAAGACAGTAGAGGGGGGAAAGTACAAGGACTGGAGCCACATTCACGGAGAGCTCTCGGGGAACGGGCCCTGCTCTGAGGTCCCCCTGCGATCTTCCACATTGGGGTTCTTTGTCATCTCCATTTTACAGATGGGAAAGCGGAGGCACAGAGAAAGGGAGCCTTCCCTGGGACTAGACGGAGGCCCAGGCAGAGGGTAACGAACAGTATGAAAACCAGAAACATACAGGCCAGGTTCGATCCCCAGGTTCCATCTGCCTGCTGCAGAGAGGGGAGACGGGGCTCTGAGGCGGCATGGCCAAGGTCACGTCAAGGATGAGGATGAGAGGGGCCGGGGGTCCAGTGAGGCCCCCAGCCCACTGCCCCGGAGAGGCAGTGGCAAAGGAGTGAAGATATAGGACTGTTGGCGTTCTTAATAATAGAAGAGACAAGTCACTACTCAGGATACACATCAGCTCACAAATCACAGAAAGAGCAACAGTGCGTGAACTCCAGGTGCAGCTGCCAGACTGAGCACCGAGCTGCACCTGGGACACCTCCTTCCTCCCCGCTCACCCGGACCAGCCACTCTGGGCACATTGGTTTCGAGATTCGTTTCAGCGATATTTCCTTCTCCCGCACAAGAAACAAATCTAAAGCTTTTTTTGAGGGTAGGTCTTAGAGGGACACGAGCTCAGAGACAGTATTATTTGTTTCACAGAGAGGCGTGTTTCCTGCTTCACAGTGAAACAGTTCAGGTGTCTGTGGGCAAGTATTTCATTGTTTGTTGATTGCAAACATAATATACATTTATTGTAAAAGCTTGGAAAATAGAGAAAAGAATGAGAAGAAGATTAAAAGTCACCCATAATTCAGAGACTACAACAGTCAGTACTTCTGTTTTAAAACATGCAAATAGGGAATACTTATCATATATATGATGTGGATGTAGGATATATGTGTTCTATGTGTTCAGGGTTACATACAACTGGGGAAAAAGCAAAGGAATGATTCACAAAAATGAAGGATAGAGGTTAACTTTAGGGGTTGGGAGGGGGCTGTGATGCGGGACACACAGGTGCTCAAATGAACAGCCATATACATTTTTAAAAAACATTTATTTATTTTTGAGAGAGAGCATGAGTAGGTGAGGGGCAGAGAGGAAGAGATAGAGAATCCCAAGCAGGCTCTAAACTGTCAGCACTGGGCTTGAACTCACAATCCGTGAGAGTATGACCTGAGCTGAGATTAAGAGTCGGCTGCTTAACCAACTAAGCCACCCACATGCCTAGACCATCTTTTTATTTTTGGCTTAAACTATGTAATGGTTATGTGCACCTTTTGGTATATGATATAGTTTACAATTGAAGCATTTTGTTTTTCTGGCATCCTTTTCCCACTTCATTTATTCAACGAACACTTGCTGAACACCTCCTCTCTTCTAGGCGTTGGGATCCGTGGGGATGAACACAAAGATGGCTGCCCTGAGAGTGTATGTTTGAGTGGAGGACAGTGGGCATCAGGAGGGCCGGGGGGCAGTTTGTAATATTCACAGGATGGCCAGAGGGTCCTTATCGAGAAAGTGATGCTGGAGCAGAGACTTGGAGGAGGTGAGGGAGGGAGCCATTTGGGTATCTAGAGTAAGACCATTCCAGAAAGAGAACAGCCAGTGTAAAGGCTGGTGGGTATGGGTGGGAGTATGCTGGGGGTTGTTGGGAACTAGAAGGAGCCTGCAAGCATTGGAGCAGAGTGGGGGGTGGGTTGGTAGGGGGAGGGTAAAGCTCAGATAAATAATCAGAGGCCTGATCTGGGAGGGGTTGGTAGGTTTACAAGGACTGGGCTCTCTCTAAGTGAAATGGGCGCCATGGGAGCATTTGAGTGGAGAGCTGGCTTGAGCTGACATGTTTTCACAGGGCTGTGCTGGCTGCTGTTGAGAATGGATTTGAGTGGGACAGAAAGAGGGATACCCCTCTGGAGGCTCATGCGGTGTCTGAGAGAGATGGGGGTCCCTGAGATCAGGGGGAGGTGAGACTCAGTTGGATTTGGGGTCTTTTCTGAAGATGGCTCACACAGGACTTGCTGTGGGATCAGATGTGTAAGAGGGAGAGTGGCCAATGCCACCTCCATGATTTCTGACCTGAACGACGAGGAGGATGGGGTGGTGACACCCCTGGATGAGGAATCCCATGGGGGAGGTGGGGGAGGCAGGAGGAGAGCCATGGGGAGAGTGGAGTTCCAGGGGGCCCAGGTAAGGGGCACCAGGAAAGATGATGCAGATGGACAAGCAGCAGAAGTGACTTTGGATTCAGCAACTTGCCTTGGTAACCTTGATGCCCCCAGTTTTTATGGACGTCATGGGTTGTATAATGACGTGCCAAATAGATGTCCGAGTCCTAACCCGCCGTGCCTGTTAGCATGACCTCACTCAGAAATAGGGTCTTTGCAGACAGATAGATTTTATAACATTTTGGAATTTTAAATACAAACCGATGGATTATTGAAGACCATTTCATTATTCATCGGCTGAGAGAGACATTCTTACCTATTGATAGCGAGCATAATTTTCCACCATTCCCTTGAAACGCCTCGGTTCCTGGCAACCCCGCACACCCTCCTCTCCAGGAGCCAGGGGAGGAGCTCCGGCCTCCCAGGCTCCGTGTCTGCAGTGTGGATGGGCGCCCAGGGCCTGGGGCCTGGAATAGCAAACCGATTCCCAGGGCGAATGAAGCTTACAGCTGTCCAGATTTCAAACGGCCAGCTCAGTCTTGCAGTGGCCTCACGTAGTTGTTTAAAATTCTAGAATGTAATCATCACGCTTGGCATACATATATGAGGGGTGGGTGGCGGGACAGGAAAACACTGATGTGAATGCACAGGGCCGTGGGCTCCTGCTAGAGGTGGGAAGTGCGTTTGTTCCCCGGGCTGGGCAGAGTGGATTCTGGCACATGGGCTGATTGCACGGAATGCCAGCCAGCCCACCACTCCATCCATACGGGTGCAGCCAGGGACACGGGACTGTCCTGAGGGAAAGCTGGTCCTTCTGGGAAATGATGCACATGCTCCCAACAGAGCCTGTTAGCGTGGCCGTGAACCCCTGCCAGGGTGACACTTGTCCTGGCTGTCTCTGGCTCAGGTAAGGGTTTTTCCAAGTCAGTTTGACTACACATACATTTTGCTGGGAGCACTAACTCATCACCCCCGAGAAAACCGTGGCATCCCTGTATCCGTTAATTCCCTCACTCTGCCATTCATTAAAAGCATTACCAAATGCCTGAAGTGCATCAGGCACCCTGCTTAGCGTCAAATGAAATAATCGATTCCCAAATAATGTGTCCACCCAAGGCCAGGTTATCTGGGTAATTGACCGGAGGGCCTGGCGTCCCTGTGGATTAGGGAATTTTGTGCGGTGTAACAATTGGATGAGTTCAGCCCTGAGTTGAAATAAGACTTCAGTGTGGCTTCTGGTGAACACAGCAAAGCATCTATCAATTTTGCACACCCCCAGGGCCACTCCCTGGGAGTGCTCTAGGACCCCCGTTTTGATCAGGGCTACAAGCATCTTATTCTTCAAAGCTAGACAGTGTCCGACCTTTTTACCCCATCATTGCTCTGATTGTTTGTGTTGCTGGGAAGTCTTAGCGACAAATAAATTCATCAGGTCCCGTGTCCTAACCTTCACCACTCTAGTCTCGTACTCCTTCCCTGGCTTGTACCGGAAGCATTCCTAATAAGGGGTCTGTCTGCCTGGAAGGCAAGAAGGCCAGCCCCGGCTCCGGACCACCAGTGTGGGGTTTTCACTTTTATTTATAGGGCGGGTTGTCAGGGACAAGCTGAGTGTTTGGATCTTCGAGAATATTACAGAGAAAACATCCCCACACGTTTCAGAAATCTTCTCTCTGAACAAGAGGTTGCCAAGGGGAAATTTACCAACCAGCTGCTTTTTTTATTATGATGAGAGGGAGTAGTGGCCAGGCTCATAGCTGGGCTAGAGCATTGTCATGCAGCCCTGAGAACAGAGTTTGCAAGAGGCTCCTATGTGTTCAGAGTTCTGGCTCAGCCTAGAAGCACTGTCCTTTCCCACCACCTCTTAACCGTTACCGGGATGGACTCTGGGGCCAAAGCCACTTGTTAGGTGCCTATTTCTCAATTCCCTTCAAGTGAGAGGGTGGATGATGCAGGAACGGCAGAGGGAATGTGTTGTCCGTTTTGGGGGCGCCTTGGCTAATGGTAACGGGATTTCTACTCTCCCCAGTTTATCTGCACTTAGGGGCACGAGGCACAATAGAGGGATCAGGATTAAAGCAGTCTGTCCCAGATTCCATGGGCAGGGGTGTGGCCCCTTAGAGAACAGTGCAGAGGGAGGCGCTGCCATTTCTGAACGTGCAAATGCCATGTGGTTTCCAGCCACTTTCAACCAAACATCTGTTTTATTAATATTAAATGAAAGTGCTTTTGGCTGTTAAGAAAACATTACTATAAAATGTGTAAGTATAATGATCACATCCTCAATGCAGCGTACAAGATCGCCTCTGTGGAAAACAAGCACTTGTACGTTTACTTTTTATCATATGTGAGTATGGTAGGTAATGAGAGCATCAATCTACATGGAAGGATAAAAATAAAATTTATTGCATCTTCCTGACATTAATAGTGTCTCAGAGTGCATCAGGCCCCTTTTCTCGGTGAGATTAATTTGGGTTTCTTTTAAACTTTGCCGTGTTCATCTGATATATTGGTTCAGCAGAGTCTAATTACCAGGGGCTGATGGAGTATATTTGTATTAGTTTGTTGACTGGCAAGGGCAGAAGGACCCAGTAGCAGATTGCTGATTCTCAAGCATCATCCGGCTTCCTGAAGGCAAGGCATGTGGCTGAAGATCTTGCTTGAGTGGAGTGCAAAGATATTTGGTGTTGCGCAAACGTCTGCTGTACACTGAGGATGCAAGCTTTGGAGGGAATGAGGCAAGTAAATAGGGTATTGCACATCTTCATTAAGACGGGTATTTGCGGATGGAGAAAACTGTCCTCATCCATGTGTGTAACTTCTCCGGGTTGGCAAAGGGTGTAGATCATACGAGATGGTCGATACAGTGTTTTCCCCTACCAGAAACGTCTATTAACCAGCAGATCTGCACATTTACGGTACAAATAGAAACTGATACTGGTAATTATGACTCTCAGGCAAATTTGTTTATCAGAGCCAGATTAAATTATGGTCACAGAGGTTTTAGTGCCAAATGCATTTTATTGTTTTATAATTCTTTGAGATAGGGAGATCCATGGAAGGTATAGATGTGATGTTCCATTAACCAGGATGTCTGATCGAGACAGAAGGTCCCCTCTGCCAGCTCTGCTGGAGAACAGAGTTAACGCAAATGTGCTCATGAAATGTGCAAATGGCAGCCCAGCCAAATGTGGCTTCCCTTGTCATGGCAGCGGTAGGAGATAGGGAGGCCAAGCTGTGGGTGCCCATGAGCCGGTCACAGGGTACAGGACGGAGAAGAGCTTGGGGGCAGTGGTCCTTGCCGAAGATGACATGCAGAAATGTGTCTGGGTCTCAAGGACTTTATGTGTCTCATCCTTGTCAAAAACCAAACTGTCTTCCAGGTGTGGAACTCTGGGGAGTCCTGATGCCTGCTGACAAATGGGTGGTGTCCACATAGGGCATTCTGTGTTTGGGCCCCATGAGGCTTGGCGGGGAAGGGGCTTGCCCAAACAGAGCATGATCTTGGAACCCAGCTTCCTGCCTTCTGAAGTCAGGCTTGTCTCCTCATGTTGCAGAGTCCTCTCTGCCCTGATCGCAGCTCTGGTCCTCCTCTGGTCCCTAGGCATGCCAAACCCAGTCCTGCCTCAGGACCTTTTGCACAGGTTCCTCTCCCCACCTGGGATGTTTGTCTCCTTGACATTCACGTGCTTGGCTCCTTCAGACCAAGCGTGGATGCCCTCCAAATGGTGAGCTTCTGTGACAACCCATCAGAAGTGGGCATCAAGTCGCTTTCCATGATGTCATCTTGCTGTAATACCCTGCACACATGCCTCACACCCAGTATCTTCTCAGTTACTTGTAAGGAGTTTGTCATCTGTCTCCCCATGAGGGCAGGGGCTGGGGGACTCCTCTCAGCTGTGTCTCCAAGGCATAAAGCACATCGTGGGTGCTCGTCACAGTTTGGTGAAAGGAACGAAGTCATCAATGGTATGGAGGCAACTGTGGTTTGACCATACATCCAAATCCATCCACCACATACTCCAAATCCAGGAGTGAGGTGTGGGGCTTACCTCTGCCACATGGGTGGATGACATGGATGCAATTCCATGCCCACAATGTGGCTGCTGTTTCAGACCCAAGGGAGGCCAGGCTTACCAGTGAGGGTCACCCCAAAACCTACCCAAGATATCCCCAGGAAACATCTGCATCAAAAATTAAGGGGCTGTGGTGAAGACATCCCCAGAGAGGGTTCCAGAATTCTCCCACACAGGCATGGTGGAGTAAAAGGCAGAAGAGCCAAGCTAAGAGCTTAGGGGGATGGGATCAGACATAGCTGGCTGGCGGCCTGGTCTGCCCAATGTGCATGTCACCATGGGAAAGTCCTCTCTGTGGCTTGTCCACATAATGACTGACAGCTGCCTCTCCAGCCCCCTCCCGGGGGTGCAGTAAAGGCTGCATGTGCCAGCAAGCACAGGTGGACGTGTCTATGACAGCACAAACGTTGAGCTGTTTTTAGTGGACAGGAGCCAATAATCAAGACCCCCTTCCTCATGGCAACACTGGTCTAACCAGTCACTAACATTTCTGTTCCAGGTTGGTCCTTGGAGTCCAGAGCCTCCTGTATTTTAGACCAGCAAGTTATCATTGTCTTGCCTGAATAATAGCAATGGTAATAACCGTGAAGGCAATACTGACAGTTTGCATTGCTGATGAACAGTCCAAGACCTGGATGCTGTGCTAAACACAGCACGTGCATCGCTGTGTCCAGTCAACATCAACCCCGTGAAGCTCGTACCAGTGATGAAAGGGAAGCTTGAGGAAGTTAAATTACCTGCCCACCCAAGCTCACTTGGCTGGTAGATGACAGAGCAAGCGATGTGAAGCCTGAAGTCCGCCACCCAAGACTACCTCTGAGCCACCAAGGCTCATAGTCCTCACTAGAGGTAATGGAGACCTGGGGGTGACGTCACCTGAGAGATGGTGAAAAGTGGTTCATGGAAACACTATCACCTGTTGGTGAGAGTTGGAAAGGTCCCTCCAGGGCCTTGATCAGTGCTAATGACTCTGCAAAAAAAATAATTTTACAAAGAGGGAGTGCCTGAGAGAGTTTAAATGCAAACTTCCCATATTCAGGAGAAAGAACATTAAAACTCTGACCTTCATGAAAATAACACTGTGGGGAGGGCCCTTTTTCCCTCATGCCGATTGGACAAATTGCATCCGAAGCTTCTGGGTCTTCCTTGGCTCAAGATGAAGGTCATGCCCATGAACTTCTTATCTTAAGGTTGAACCCAGCGGCCTTAAGCACTACAAGGCAGACCCAGCAGAAGAGCCAGGTTGTGAGGCCCCCAGGGGCCTCCAGATGGAGCTGGTTCAGATCTGTCTGCATCTTCCTCAGGGCCTGTTTCCTCTTCTGTTTAATGGGAGCAGTGTGTCCACCACAGAGCTGTCTTGGGCAATAGGAATAATCTTTGTGACACACCTGACAATGAATTGGTTCTCAACACAGAGTAGCAACTCCGATGATTAGGACTTCATGGATTTTGAACAAGGTGGCGAGTGGAAAAATACTCTCACAGATGTTTGCCCCTCATGCCGGGGACCCTCTCTGTGCCGACAGAAGAGCCCCTAACTGCATCTCTGCTGGTGCCCATTTGCAAGGGGACCAGGAGGGGACCCCACCCTGCCTACTCTCCAGAGCAAGGAATGTGCACCCTGTATGAGCCCTTAATGGGCCACTCTTCTTCTCTTGCATGTCCAAGAAAGGCCCACGTGGGGGGTAGTGAGGAGGTGCGAGCAGGCAGGGGAGATGGTTTGCTGGGCTTCTGCAGTGCAGAGTGATCCCCACCCAGGGGCAGAGAGAGGCCCTGGTTGGGCTGTGAGGTGGGAGCTCCTGCTACACACTGAGGAGCTGGGGAAGGTGATGGATGTTGGAGACGCTGAGGGTTCTTGACAAGTGCATCCTGTTGGGGATGTTGGGGATGAAGGACATCTCCTCAAAATTCATGTCCTGGGGCGCCTGTGTGTCTCCGTCGGTCAAGCGTCCGACTTTGGCTCAGGTCATGATCTCACGGTTTGTGGGTTCAAGTCCTGTATTGGGTTCTGTGCTCACAGCTCAGAGCCTGGAGCCGGTTTCAGATTCTGTGTCTCCCTCGCTTTCTGCCCTTCCTCCCGCTCATGTTCTGTCTCTCTCTGTCTCAAAAATAAATAAACTATAAAAAGAAAAAAAAATTCATGTCCTTCCCCAGTCCCCATAATGTGACCTTATTTGGAAATAGAGTCCTTGCAGATGTAATTAGTTAAGATGAGGTCCCACTGGAGTAGGTGGCCTTTCATCCGATGGGACTGGGGTCCTTATCAATCATAAAAGGGGAAGAGACATAGAGATGCCCAGCGGGAAGACAGCCATGAGATGATGGAGGCAGAGATGGGAGCAGTGCATTGACAAACCAAGGAATGCCGAGGACTGCCAGGAACCAGAAGCTAGTGGAGAAGTATGGAGCCAAGCTCCTTCTGAGCCCCTGAGGAGGAACCAGGCCTGGTTTTGGTTTTGGACTCCTGGCCTCTAGAACAGTGAGAGGCCAAATTTATGTTGCTCTGAATCATGGTGACTTTCAGAGAGTGGGGAGAGGGTCTGCAGAGGTGGGCCCTTGGGCAGGAGAGGAACAAGGGGCAAGTTTCAGTGAATAGCACCTATGTTTGGTGCATAGATAAGCATCTGGTGCTAAGGAGGCGCACAGGCCAACGGAAATACATTCACAAACAGCCCCCCACATGCGTGGAAAGATGTATAACATTTCAGATCGGTGGGACAATGTGGGATTATCTAATAAGTGGTATTAAGATAACTTGGAATAGCCTGGAAAAAATGAAGCTGGGGTCCCCTACATCTCTGTTTATGTGAAAATGAATTATAGATGGATCAGAGGGTCACATGTATTACTGAAAAAGAAGACCATGGCTTCTGGAATGATGGGATAGGAATTTTTTTCTATTCTGCCTGCTAGGTATAGCTAACATCCTTGGGTGTTATATGGGAAACAAACATAAGAAGTCTCTGAAAGGTGGAAAGAAGACAGATGGGCCAGGGAGCTCAGGACCCAAGGCATAACATGGTAGTGGGTTCCTTGAAGTTTGATGTGTGAGTGTATGTGTGTGTAAGTGTGTGTGTGCACTTTATATATCTCAGACTGGGTACCAGAGAAGCCGGTGACCTAGAAATGCCAACAGGTACAGGACAAAAAAAGTCCTAAGAAGAATCTGCTCTCTCTACCCAAAGGCCAAGAAACGGGGCCTAGTAAAGCAGGCAGCTTTAGACAATGACCAACTCCTGCCAAGGATGGTTGAAAACAGAAGCCCCACTCCTGCCAGCACAGGCTGAGCGAGAAGCCCAAACCTTCACCCCTGCCCAGTGTAATGAAGCACCCCAACCCCCTCCCCCCTCCACTTTAACAGAGTGGTGGCAAAGAAAGCCCTAATGGAGAGCCACAAATTTTATTCCTGCTTGTGGTAAGGAGACCCCTTCCCTCTGTGGATTTAGTGGAGGCCATGTGTGGAGCCTGGGGGTAAGCCCCACCTAGTGGGAAGTAATAAGGGCCCCTCTCCCTCCCTGCTGGGGTAGTGTCAGCTGAGACCTAGAGGGGAGCTCTGAGACCTAGAGGGGAGCTTCCACTTCTTTTTTTTTTCTTTTTTTAATGTTTATTTGTTTATTTTCAGAGAGAGAGAGAGAAGGAGGGGCAGAGAGAGGGAGAGAGAGAATCCCAAACAGGATCCACACTGTTGGCACAGAGCCTGACATGGGGCTCGAACCCACAGACTGTGAGATCATGACTTGAGCTGAAACCGAGAGTCAGACACTTAACTGACTGAGCCCCCCAGGCACCCCTGGGAAGCTTCCACTTCTACCACACCTAGCAGCAAGGAGATGGCCTCCCTCTTCCCCTTCCTCTTACACAGGAGGCCTGGTAAAATAGGAGATTTAAATAAGATCCAGGTTCTCAAAATATAATACCAAAAATATCCAGGTTTTGGTAGAAAAACCACTCATCATACCAAAACATGGGAATATCTCAACTTGAATGAGATAAGGCAATTAACAGACACCAACACAGAGGTGGCACAGAGGTCAGAATGATCTGACAGGGATGTTAAAGGAGCCGTCATAAAAATGCTTCCATAGTAAATAACAAACATGCATGAAACAAAAGAGTGTAGAATATCTTAGCAAAGAAACATTAGGTTCCAGCAAAGAGATAGAAGCTGAAAGAAGAACCAAATGGAAATTTTAGAACTGAAAAATGAGAGAACCAAAATAAAAGCTCAATGGGTGGGTTTCACAGCACAATAATGGACAGAGGAAAGAATCCGTAAACATGAAGGTAGAACAATAGAAATTACCCCATCTGAACAATGGAGAGAAAATAGACTAAAAGGCATCAGCACACAAAAAAAGAGAGCCTCGAAGGCCTGTGGGATGACAACAAAAGGTCTGACATTCATTTCACAAGAGTCCCAGAAGCAGAGGAAAGGGAGTGGGGCTAAAATTATTCAGAGAAATAATGTCTGAGAACTCCCCAAATCTGACAAAAGACACAAACCTACAGGTGCCAGAAGCTGAGTGAACCCCAAACAGGATACACCTAAAGAAACCCATGCTAAGATACACCATGTTCAAATCTTTGTCACCTAAACAGAAAGAAAAATATCTTAAACACAGTGAGAGACAAACAGCACCTTACCTATATGGGAAACATGATTAGAATTACAACAGATTTCTCATCAGAAACTGGAGGCCAGGGACGCCTGGGTGGCTCAGTTGGTTAAGCATTCAACTTCCCCTCAGGTCATGATCTTGTGATTTGTGGGTTTGAGCCCTGCATTGGGCTCTGTGCTGACAGCTCAGAGCATGGAGCCCACTTCAGATTCTGTGTCCCCCTCTTTCTGCTCCTCCCTACCCCTCCTCTTTCTGTTCCTCAAATAAATAAACATTAAAAAAGAAAAACTATGGAGGCCAGAAGGAAGCAGCACGATATTTTCCAAAAGCTTAAAGAAAGAAATACCAACCCAGAATTCTATATCAAATAAAACTATCCTTTGGGAATGAAGAACCTCTCAGAGGAAGGAAAACTAAGTGCATTTGTCATGTCACCAGCTCATCTACCCTAAAAGGATGCCTACAGAAAGTTCTCAAAACAGAAATAAAAATGATAAAAACAGGAATCTTGAAACACCAGAAAAAACAATAGAAAGAGTGAACATATGGGTAAACACAATAGATTTTCCTTTTATTCTTGAGATTTCTACATTATGTTTGATAGTTAAACAAAAAGAAAACCCAAAAACGTGCTGGTTAAAACAAAAATTCTAACATATTTGATGAGTACTCCATATATGCAGAGGAAATATTTTTTTCCTTTTTTTTTTTTTTTACAATAGTTTATTGTCAAGTTGGTTTCCATATAACACCCAGTGCTCATCCCCACAAGTGCCCTCCTCCATGCCTATCACCCCCCTTCCCTTCTCCCCCACCCCATCTGCCCTCAGTTTGTTCTCAGCATTCAAGAGTCTCTCATGGTTTGCCTCCCTCCCTCTCCCCCACTATTTTTCCCATTCTTCTCCCCCATGGTCCTTCATTAAGTTCCTCCTAATCCTCCTATACATGCAAACATATGGTATTTGTCCTTCTTGCAGAGGAAATATTTAAGACAATTATATTTTAAATGGGAGAGTGTAACAAGGCGTAAAGGGAAGTAAGGTTTTTATATTTCATTTGAACTGGTTAAATGCCAATATTAGTAGACTATGATCTATTATGGATGTTTCATGAGATACCTAAAGTAACCACTAAAAAATATGCAAAGAGATACATTCCAAAACACTATTTATAAATCAAAATGGAATTCTAAACAATGTTCAAGTAACCCACAGGAAGGCAGAAAAAAGAAACCAAGAAACAGAGAGAAGGCATGGAAAACAAAATAATAAAATGGTAGACTTAAGAAGCCCTGACAGCAATAATTACATTAAATATAAAGAGTCTAAATACACCAATTAAAAGACAGAGATTGACAGAGTGAATTTAAAAAAAACAACAGACATGCAGGAAAATAATTTGGTGGTTTCTTAAAAAAAAAATTAAACATATGTTTATCATATGGCCCAGCAATTGTATCCCAGAGAAGGGAAAACTTATGTCCACAGAAAAGCCCATTTGTTCACAGAAGCTTTATCTGTAATAGCAAAACAAAACAAAACAAACACCCCCCCAAAAAAAAACAAAAAAAAAAAAACTGGAAAAAGCCAGAGTGCCCTGCAATAGGTGAATGGTTAAACAGATTATGAAACATACATAGCATGGCAGTAAAAAGGAATGAACTCTTTTTTTAAAATTAATTAATTAATTACTTTTTTTTGGAATGAACTCTTGAAACAGGTGACAACTTGGATGATCTCAAGGGCTTCATGATGAGTGAAAACAGTCAATCTCAAATGGTCATATGCTGTGTGATTTCACTTATGAAAAAATCAGAAAAGCACCTGGATGGCTCAGTCAGTTAAGTGTCCAACTGTTGGTTTCAGCTCAGGTCATGATCCCAGGGTTGTGGGATTGAACCCCCTGTTAGGCTCTGCACTGAATGTGGAACCCTGTTTAAGATTCTCTCTCTCTCACCCTCTGCTCCTCTTCCCCACTTGCATGCTTTCTCTCTTTAAAATAAAAAAAAAGAGAAAAGAAAAGAAAAGAAAAAATCACAGGTATGGAAAATGATTAGTGGTTTCCAAGGGGAAGTGGTGGAGTAGGGGCAGGAGGATTGGTGTGACTGTACGAGAGATCTCTGTGGAGATAAAATAGTTGCGTGTCTCGATTGTGGCGGTGGCCGCACAAACCTACATAAGTGATAAAATGGCATAGAACTACGTACACACATTGAACCAATGTCAGTTTCCTGGTTGTCAAGTTGTATCATAACCACGAAAGCTGTAACCACTGAGGAAACTGGATGGGGGTATTATATTAGCAACTTCCTGCAAATCTATGATTGTTTCAGAATAAAAAAGTTTTTGTTTTGTGGTTTTTTTTTTTTTCCAGAATAAAAAGTTAAAAACAATAAAGACAGGGGCGCCTAAGTGTCTGTCTTCGGCTTGGGTCATGATCTTGCAGTTTGTGAGTTCAAGCACCACGTCAGGCTCTGTGCTGACAGCTGGGAGTCGGGAGCCTGCTTCAGATTCTGTGTCTCCCTCTCTGTCTGCCCCTCCCCGACTCATGCTCTGTCTCTCAATAATAAACAAACATTAAAACAAACAAACAAACAAACCCAAAAAGACATAACAATTACAGAAGAGAGCATGAGTGAAATAAAATGCAAAACCCAGACCTTGGAGAGGAAATAATCAATAAATTTAGCTACATAAAAATCTGAGACTTTTGTTTGATACAGTAGACCATAACAGAGTCAAGAGGGAGATGAAATTCTCAGAGGAACATATTGGCAACATCTGTGGCAGAAAAATAGAGCAGGCATCCCTGCCTTACAGAGTTCACATAAGCCAATAAGAAAAAATAACCCAATAGAAAAAAATGGGCAAAGGATGTGAACCGGCGATTTACTGAAAAGTGAATACAAATGGCCAGCAAATGTGGGAAAGATGCCCAGCCTCATTCTTAATGTAAAACAGACAACAGTGAAATTTGTTGTTCATTTATCAGATTAACAAAAATGGAAAACTGAGACGTCCTAGGGCTGGTGAGGATGAGAAGTAGACTTTTCTACTTCTTTTCTACACTGTTGGTGGGAGTGTGAATCAGTGCCATTGTTCCAGAAGACAACTAGGGAATAATTATGAAAATTTAAAAATACTCCCTTCGACCCCACTGCCATGAAGTTATTGTAAAAGCATACTCTCAAGTTTCTCAAGATCCGTGTCCCAAGAAATCAGTTTTTTTGCACCAAGAGATCAGCTATATTTATAAAATGGTTCCTGGAGCTGAGGGCACACAAGACCCTCAGTGTGGTGCACACCATCAGTGCTTACCTGCGATGGTTCATTCTATGTCTCAGCTTGACTGGGACAACTGGGTGCTTAGGTATTTGGTCAAAAATTATTTTGCATGTGTCTGTGGAAGTGTTTTTGGAGAGATTAGAACTTTGATCAGTAGGATGAATAAAGCAGCTGGCCCTCCTTAATGTGGGTGGGCCTCATCCAATCAGTTGAAGGCCCCAATCTAATCAGTTGACTAGAACAAAAAGCCTGGGTAAGAGGGAGCTCCTTTTGTCTGAACTTCTTTTAGGTGGGAGACATTGATCTTCTCCTGCCTTTGGACTTGGACTGAAATGTACACCATCGGCTCGTCTGTATAGAGACAGTCTCACATTTAAAACTTGGTTCCTCCCATCCCCCCTTCCAGGGATGATGGTGATGATGAGTGTCTGGTGCAGTGTATTTTCCTACACATGCAAGTCTCTATTCATATCAAACATGTCCCAGCACAGGGTATGAACACTCAACAATTCAGAAACCCAACCCTTGGGACCCATAAAGTCTTTCCTCCCCTGCTGCAATGAGTCATCCGTGGTGTAGACACTGGCCTCGGCCTTAGGGGACACTTCCAGTTAGAGGTAGGCCCAGCTGCGTGTGTCTCATCTCTGGGGAACTCCAGCCTCACAATACGGCCTGGGCAGGATACGAAAAGAGATGGTCTCACCTCTCTGGTCTCACATTCCTGAGTCAGGGGCCTTTCATGACTAGTGTCAATGTCGCTAAAAGGCAAACGACAGGATGCAGAGACATTTGCAGAGACATTTCTTGCCCCTCTGTCCTCACCTATCAGTCTTTATCTAATTAAACAAGATTCTCCGCCTGCACTAAAGGCAGACACACATGCAGACCTGGTGGTTTGCTCAGAGGGGGGCTTTGTAGCATTTGCTCACACATGTATTTGTGGCTAAAGTTCTTACTTTAGAATAGAAATAGGACAGAGAACTTTGACTTGTGAATTTGTATTTTTCTTCTTTTGCACCTATGGCCCAGGAGATGCAAAGAAAGTTCTAGAACACAGCTCAGAAGGACCTCAGGATTCCATCTGCATTCACTGAGCTGTCATCTTTGGAAATACACCATGTGAACTCTCAGGGATGCTCTGCCCGTACCACCTTTAAAATTTTTTTTTTTTAATGTTCCATTTATTTCTAGGAGAGAGAGAGACAGCTTGAGCAGGGGAGGGCCAGAGAGAGAGGGAGTCACAGACTGAAACAGGCTCCAGGCTCTGAGCTGGTAGTCAGCACAGAGCCTGATGCGGGGCTTGAACCCACGAACCGCGAGATCATGACCCAAGCGAAAGTCGGACGCTTAACCGACTAAGCCACCCAGGCGCCCCACCACCTTTTAAATTTTTTAAGAAATAAATATAAGCTGGGGCACCTGGGTGGCTTCAGTTGGTTAAGTGTCTGACTCTAGGTTTTGGCTCAGGTCATGATCTTGTGGTTTATGAGTTGGAGCATTGTATCGGGCTCTGTACTGGCAGTGCAGAGCCTGCTTGGGATTCTCTCTCTCCCTCTCTCTCTGCTCCACCCCTGCTCTCTCTCTCTCTCTCAAAATAAATACACTTTAAAAAATACCTTATAAAAACAAATATAAAGTGGATTGGATACTCTGAGTTCCAAACGTTTTTTCTGCTCCTCCCCTCAGCCTGCACCATTTCTCCCTCTTTTCTATCCAAATTGGCATATAAACCCATTTGTCCTGGATGACTTGGGGACAGGAAGGGTAATGTCTTCTTCTTTTTTTTTTTTTTTTTAATATTTTTATTTATTTCCAGGAGAGAGCGTGAGCAGAGCACACAGACTCCGGCAGGCTCCAGGCTCAGCTGGCAGTCACACCCCGACGCGGGGCTCAAACCCACGAACCGCGAGATCATGACCTAAGCGAAAGTCGGATGCTTAACCGACTAAGCCACCCGGGCGCCCCAAGGGTAATGTCTTCTGAGCAGATGTTTGCTGACTGTGTCTGAAAATGGGGGAACCAGAAAGTTTCTCCATTGCTGTTGGTGCCCACGCTCCATCAGTCTTGTGATAATGTTCTTGTGTATCAAAAAAATGTGCCAAAGCTGTTTACAATGATATAGATGCTCAGCTATAAATCAGACCGAGCAGGAGAGCTTCGGGTAGCCAGTCCCTGGCCCCCATCCCGTGTACTCAGGACAACCTCTCTATTTCTGCCTGTCTTGATCCTAGCGGTGGCTGTTGGCATACTAGACAATCTGCCTTTTCCTCTGCTGCTTTGCTTACCAAGTTTAGGGAGGAACTACCCATCCTGTTATGGTCCATGATAATTTAGTTGATTTACACCATTCTTTTCTCTGCTTTCCTGCCTCTCCCAATGGGTGACGATTCTATTCTTTTTGATTTTGTTGTTGGTTCCCTGAAAGGGGTCTTTGAACCCCAGGCAGGTGTGCCAATGATCGGGCTCCCTTTGAGGGTGGATGGAAGGTGGGCCCCAGATGCCCCAAGTTCCTGTTGGGGGACGGCAGTTCTGGGACACAGAGTCCCCCTCTCCTGATGGCCCTGTGGTCTGCCCGGGATTTAGCGCTAGGCTTGAGGGGTAGAGCTGGGAAAGGGAGCTGGTGGAGGGGGCACGGGATTTCATAAGCACCCCACTCTTGATTACCCTCTTGCTCCCAGCCTCAGTCAGGCCTGGAGCGTCCCCACACTGGATCCGATGCCTTGGCTTCCTCCCCTATTTCACTGTGCCACATGACCCCATCCATTTCCTTTCCTTCCAGAAACCCGCTGAGGTTTCTTATTCACCGACAGCCCTCCCTCCCTCATGGGTACACTCCTTCTATATTTCTGCCCTTTATTCAGTCTGTCTCGTCAACAGGAAAACCACATCAGCCTTTTTAACAGGTCTCGAGGCGCCGCACGGAGGCCTGAGCTTGGCGGCCAGAGCTGCCCTGGGCAGACAATCCACAGAGCTTGCGCTTGATCTTCTGATGATCGGCTGCCTGGGCCTTCTGGGTTCCCTTTATAGATGTTCCAGACAATTCCATCCATCCTCAACTTCGTCATGGCTTTAAAACAATTGCTCAACCCGGGGCAATTTGTGGGGTATCAAGTCATCTCTAAAATGGTAGAGATGAGCGGGCTGTTGGGTCAAATCAACCCATGCATCTCCTGTGATGATTCCTGTGCCCAGGAGCTGATGTATTTCTGCCAGCCTGGTCATTCTGGGGTGACCAATTCCTGGGAAGCTGAGTGAGGGTTTTGAATGATTCCAGAAATCTCTGTGAATGCTTTCTGTGAGCCCCATGGGAACCCCATGCAGTTGTTATCCCGAGGCTGACCCATAGGTGTGGGGGGTGACTGGACTTGCTCAAGGGCTCCAGACTGATCCCCAGTGTTGGGGGTCTACCCTTTGAGCATACCCCCCTTGTCCTTGCCCAAACTTGGGGGGCAGTCACAGACAGCAGATCATATATTGGGGTGTTAATTTGTATGTTCATTTCATCTACCTTTTTTATTCCCTCCTTCAGGTGTTGTTATGGGTTGAATCGTGTCCCGCACCTCCTCCGCCCCATTCGTACGTTCTAACCTCTAGGACCTCAGGATGTGACCATTTGGAAATGGGCTCTTTGTAGATGATTGTTAAAAATGGAGGTCCCTAGGATGGACCCTTATCCAACATGACTTGTGTGTCCTTATAAAAAGGCAAAGTCTGGACACAGAGAAACTCCCAGAAGGAAGACGATGGGAGGGGAGGACACAGGGAGAAAACTACATCTGCAAGTCAAGGAGAGAGGCCTCAGGGGAAGCTGGCCCTGCTGACCCCTCCCCAGATCTGAGGCTTCTAGACTCCAGAACTCAGGGACAATAGATTTTGGCTGTGGGAGCCACCCAGCCTGTGGCTCTTGGTTACGGCAGCCCTAGGAAACGAATGTGGATTCTAGGCAGGGAAATGGATTCTCTGCATTTCCTTGGTTTGAAAATGTTCCAAAGGGCCGTGTAGGAAGCTGCACTACATGCTCTTTGTAAAAGCTGATTATCACAGAGGGAGCTTGGGATGTATTGCAGGGATGCCTCTGCCTCCCAGATGGCCTCTGAGCCCCCATCGGGCTCCACACTCCCAGACACAGAACCACCAGATAAGCTCGGAGGCCAGAGAGCAAGAAGGTGCCAGGGGCCTCCTGAGGGGGCAGAGAGGTGCCAGGTGGAACTGGCCATTCAGGACTGGCTGTAGTCTTTGTGGGATCTGAAAGCCAGGATTTGGAAATAAGTCTGATTATATAGCTCCTGACCACTTCCTCCCAGCTTTCCTGAATCACCTGGTGAAGTCCTGTGAAAGGGCGAGCCTTCCTCTGTGCACAGAAAGAAATCAGGGTTTTCATCTGCACCTGCATTGTTCTGGGGGGAGCATTTACCCCCAGGGACCAGCAGGGGGCGGCATCCGAGGGGAGCAGTGTAGATTTGGGAGAGGTCCCGGCCAGGCTCCCCTCACCCCTGTGCTGCCCACCCGTCAGCTCCCTAGCCCCCATAGTAATTAGAAATGGACCCAAGAGACTCCTGCCCCAAATGCCCTTGGGTCCTTCACTTGGGGCTGGCATGGCAGGACCCATGTCTGTGCAGGGACCTGAACAGAGAAACCAGGGTAGGGGTGTACAGGCCACTTCATTCATCCACATCTGAGGACCATTTTGCAAAACACACAGTGTGGGCCTCTCATGGGGCAAACATTGCCACCCAGTAGTAGTCGCTTGGTTGCAGGTTCAATCGGGGCTCGCCGGCACGGCCTGTGAGGCCCCTCCCTGTGCACCCAAGCGCCAGCAGACCCACAGCAAGGAGCAGTTCTCTGCTGCATTAGTAGTTTCTTCTTTCTTTCTTTTCCTTTCTCTGGATGGGATTACAGCTGCTGCCGCCAGCCGGCCCCAGATCTCGTGCCAGGTGCTGCAGATTCCGAGGCTAATTGGGGCAGAGCCTTATTGGGTTGCAAGCTGCCCGGACGTTGTCCTGGACAAGGGCACACACTCCAAGATTAAATTCTTGGAGACCAAGCCTGTCTTTCCTGGTAATGTTCGAGCTTCTGTCTACACTGGCGCCCTCTGTTTGGATCATTAGGGCTCTGCTGCTGAGTCCGCGGTGGAGGTGAGAAGGACACGAACAAGGAGGTGACGCAGGGCAGGCCTGACACACCCAACTCAGGGGCTGCCCTTCAAGCCCTGACCACCTCCTGGGGAAAGACTGCAGGCTTGGGGTGAGCAAGTCTTCGGTTCGAATTCTTCTCGTCCTACCGGCTTGGTGGCCTTGGTTGGTGTGTCACTTTACCTGCCGAGCCTTAGGGGCCCCTCCTTGGAGATGAAGCACCGGGCTGCGGTGCAGATGCAGCGCACAGAGGCAAGGAAGGCCAATGTCCTCTCATGTTGGACACATGTTGGAAAGTCAGTGCACAGGCCCTGTGGCTGGAGTGTGTCTGGGGGTGTTTCCAGTGTGTGATGGCAACTGAGGGAAACCACTGAAGAGTTTGAGCTTTCACTCTGAATGAGACGACTGCAGGGTTTTGTTAAAAGGTATGACATTATCTGCTATAGGGGGAAGCAAGGACATAGCAGGTTGACCAGTTAGTAGAGATGATGGTGGCCTGGACCAGGGTGGTTACAGTGGAGTGGTGAGAAGTGATAGTTTCCAGATGTATTTTAAAGAGTATTTCCAGATTGGGGGTGCCTGGGTGGCTTAGTCGGTTGAGCGTCCGACTTTCGCTTAGGTCATGATCTTGTGGTTCATGGGTTCGAGCCCAGCGTCGGGCTCTGTGCTGACTGCCAGCTCAGAGCCTGGAGCCTGTTTCAGTCTGTGACTCCCTCTCTCTCTGACTCTCCCCTGCTCACACTGTCTCTTTCTCTCTCTCCTAGAAATAAATAAAACATTAAAAAAAAAGAGTATTTCCAGATTGGATGTGGGTGTCAGGGAAGGGAGGAGTCAAAGATAACTGAGGGCCTTGACTGCCATCAACAAGTATGGGTAAGACCATGTGAGGAGGGGTTTAGGATGGAAGGTCAGGGTCAGGGCTTTGGAAAGGTTGAGTTTAGATGTCCAAAGGTTGAGTTTAGACAATTCCCAGCAGGCCGCTGGGTAGGAGTCTGGACTTAGGGGGCAAGATCCAGACTGGGGATGTACTGCTGGGAGTCGTCTGTCTATGGATGAGATTTAGAGCCAGGAGACCGAGTGAGGTTAAGGGAGTGAGGGCATATGATGAGCAGGGGGCTGAGGTCTGAGCCCTGGGGCGCTCCAAAGTCAAAGAAGTCAAAGAGAAGAGAAGAAACGAGCCCCTGGGGCACAGAAGCTGCCAGTGAGGGTTAGGACTGTGTGTAAAACCGGGGTCATTGTTGACCTTGACAACGGCGATGGGCTGATGGGCTGGTGCGTCCTCCCCAAATGCATACACTGAAACCTTAACACCCTGGGATCTTGGGAAGTGACTGTATTTGGGGGCCTCTAAAGGGGTGATTATACTAGAATGAGGGGTGGGCCCTAATCCAGTAGCACTGGTGTCCTTGTAGGGAAAGGTGATTAGGACACAGATATTCATGGAGGGAGGGGCACATGAGGACACAGAGAGGAGACTGCTGTCTACACCCCGAGGAAGAAAGGCCTCAGAAGGAGCCAGCTCTGCTACACCTTGCTCTCGGACTCAGCCTCAAGAACTGCGAGTAATGAATGTCTGTTGCTCAAACCCCCACCCATGGTACTTTGTCAGCCCCGGGGGGGTGGGGAGAGGCCGGCAAATTCCAGCCCGGTGGGCTTAAGAGAGCCGGGAAGAAGGGACCCTTCCGGGGCTTTTACCGCCAAGAAGAGCAAAGACAAGGACTGTAGCTTTCAGAGGAAGTGAGATCAAGGACTTTTTTTTTTTTCTTTAAAGACATTTCTTTTATGATTTTAGGTGGGAGGCATAACAGCTTGTTTTTATGCTGCTGGGAGTGGTCCGGCAGTCGTCACAAAAGCGTCACAAAAGCGAGGACGTCGCAGGACAGTCGTTGCTGGAGTGACTGGCTGCGAGGCTGGCGGAAGGGGCGGGGTCTGTGCCCAGGGGGAGGTGGGGCGCGGAGAGGCCGCCTGGCAGGTTGTGGGCGCAGCTGGTCAGGCAAGCTGGGTGAGAGAGGGGCCTGTCCAGCTCCCCCCTTCCCTTGACCCTGTGCTGTGTCAGCTCTGCCAGTTGTAGAAAACTGGTAATGATGCGATTGATTCTTGTCCAGCGAAAAGCAAACCAAGCGTGTCTACCGGAGGGCAAAGTATTGCCGCCGCCAGTTTGCATCTGTCTGCAAATCTGCATCTGCCTTCCTTGTGCGATTCTTTCAATTCCCCTTAAACCACTGGTCTCAGCTTGCTGATTCCCTCATTAACTGATGAGTTCGGTAACTGATGAGTTCGGTAAGATCTTTGACCCACGTTTATTTTTTATTTGTATGAGAGTCAGTATTTTACCTTAAAAATCCTTCCACATGACACTGATAAGGTATCTTTGCATGTTCTCTTCTGATGGGTTTGATTTTTCTCATGATACCAGAGCTCTGAAGCGGATCCCGCTCTAAAACCCTTATCTGGGAAGTGCCGGGCGACAGGAGGGGGAGACGGGCCACCTGGAGGGACCCTGTAGGTGTGCTGGCCAGGCAATGGCCTAGCCTTTCCAAGGGTGACAGCTCCCTGGGCCTGTGTGGGTTGCAGGGAGCCTCGGATCTCTGGCTGCAGGTCTGCTTGGCAACACCGTCGCTTTTCACCTGGAACCCCCCCTGGAGTTTGTTTCCCCTTGACCCCCACCAGCCCCGAAATGGCCAAGTTGATTTATTTGTGTGACGGCAGCTCTGATGGAGGGGGGCTCGTGTGACCCCAAGGGAACGATGCCTCTCATCGGAAGGTCTGGCCTGAGGAGAAAGGGCAGGGGAGGGGGCTGCTCCAGGACAGAGGAGCACTGAGCTCGGCCCCCAGCCCACCTCCCCTCCAGGACTCCCTCTGAGACCCACATCTGACTCAAGTCTGGGAGGAGAGTGATTTGCTGAGCCGGAAGCCTGCTTGGCAAGGGCAGGATTCCGACACCACCACCTGGGCTCCGGGCTCCTCCTGGAGGCTGGGGCCCCCTCGGCCCCTCTCAGTGGGCAACCCACTCTGCCAACTATCCGGTTGTGCAAAGTTCATGAATTTTGGTCTTGAGGCTCTGGGTTCTAGGTGCAAGTCCGAGTTCCTTCCTCCCCAGATGGACGGCCTTGGTGAAGTGACTTCATCTCTAAGCGTCTATTTTCTCTGCTCTGAAAGGGCCAAGCTCCCTCCTACGCCGGCCCTGCCCCCAGCCTGTGATAGGCCCCTTCTCCAGGTGAGGCCCCAGAGGCTCTGGCCCTGCTGTGTTCCCTGCCAGGGGACAGGCAGCCGAACGCTCACTGCGGCGCCACCTTAGCAGAGGACCGGGCACTGGCTCTTCCCCTTGGAGCCTGGGGCCGAACTCTGCCCCCCTCCTCGACTTCCTCTGGGACACTTCTGTCACGTATAAAAATGCTGCAGTGTTCTAGAATCTGAGTATACTTGGCCTTGTACATGTTCCTCAGAAATATCACCGTCGCTTCTGGGTAAATATAGATATGCTTATTTATTTATTTATTTATTTATTTATTTATTTATATATATTTATGGTCTTTTTTTCCATCCCTCAAAACTCTATTCAGTCTTTCAGGTTTAGACTAAATGCTGCCTCTCCCAGGCAGTCTTACTAGGTTGCTCACAGATTTAATTGATTACTCTTTCCTCTGCAGCTCAAATCCTGTTCCCCTCCTGGCTGCATTTAGATGTTTAGATTGTTTCCTCTCTTAGGCTTATTTATTCATTCAGTCATGTTTCATTCATTCATTCATTTGGCTGAGGTTTACTGAGCACCTTCCATGCACAGTGCACAGGCCCTGTCCTCAGCCTGGTGTCCAGGTATAAAGCCATCAAGTCTCTGCCTTCAGGTGCCAGTATCCTCGGCAGGTTTCTGTTGCCCGCACGGAGTGCCTGCCTGCCAGGTAACAGGTGTTCAGTAAATAAAGAGAGCCTGTGAGCCCATTTGCCCAAACCTCCTGCACTTAGCATACCCTGTTTGTTTCGATTTTAACTGTGCCTCTGCTAACACACCCTTTAGTTAACATTCTTGGGCCCCTTGCACATCCTTCCGCCCTCTGTGGGAGACCTACGGCTGTGTGACGGTTTACAAGTTATCGCACTGTTAAGAGTCTCCCTGCTGCTCCGGCCTGGGTCCTACACTGGCCTTGAGCCCTGGGCAAGGCCCTGCCCCTCCCTTCCCAGCCCCACCGTCCTCCTCTGTGACCTCAGAGGAGATGAGGGCAGTGGGCTTCCTGGAGCCTGTCCCAAGGGGTGTGGCTGCCACTGCCACCGCCAAAGTCCCACCCCCCTCCCTGGTTTCGGGCTCCCCTCTCTGGAGCCAGCTGTGCCCTGCAGAAGCAGCCTGTGCCAGACAGGGTTAAACCAGGAAGCAGCACCCCTGCTCTGCCCTCTGGGTGACCCTGTGTCCCCCAGGGGGCCGATGCCCTGCCGCGAGCCCACCCTCGGGAGAAGAGTGGGGCAGGCTGTAGACAAAGGTGCCCGGGGTGGTGAGCAGACCACACGTGTCACACCTTCCTGTCCCCACTATTCAGGATGATGCCAGACGCAGGTCGGGCACTGGGTTCTGGCCCCTGGGGTCCATCCCCTCAGCTGCCCCTACCAGCTCTGGGGCTCCCCCCAGGCAGTCATCTCCCCACTGCAGCATTCAGTAGACAGATCTGGGCAGCAGTTAAGGGACGTGCAGGGGGCCCCGTTGGACTCGCCATTCATGTTCTGTGGGTTTTGCATCTGGAATGGAGGGAAGAGGCGCTCTCTAACCCACACCGGGCTCACTCAGGACAGACAGCTGACTAGTTTCTGCTGCTCAGAGGCCTGGCCTCTCCGACTCCTCCTCCAGACTTGCGGTGTGTTTTCTCATCCCTGCCAATCATGTGTCCTGGTGTGCTGGCTGACGGCAGTGGTCACTGGGTCAGCCAACAATGTCCATTCAGAGCATCTTTTTTTTTTTTTTTAACAAATAGTTTATTGTCAAATTAGTTTCCACATAACACCCAGTGCTCATCCCCACAAGTGCCCTCCTCCATGCCCACCCCTCCCTCCCACATCCATCAGTCCTCAGTTTTTGTCAGCATTCAAGAGTCTCTCATGGTTTGCCTCTCTCCCTTTCCCCCACCATTTCCGCCCTTCTCCCCCTTGGTCCTCCGTCAAGTTCCTCCTAATTCTCCTATTCGTGCAAACATATGCTTTTTGTCCTTCTCTGCCTGACTTATTTCGCTCAGCATAACACCCTCAAGGTCCATCCATGTTGCTACACATGGCCAGATTTCATTGTTTCTCATTGCCATGTAGTATTCCATGGTATAGATAAACCACATCTTCTTGATCCATTCATCTGTTGATGGACACTTAGGCTCTTTCCAGTTTTAGCTATTGTGGAGAGTGCTGCTATGAACATTGGGGTACATGTGCTCCTATGCCTCAGCATTTCTGTATCCCTTGGGTAAATTCCTAGCAGTGCTATTGCTGGGTCATAGGGGAGTTCTATTGTTAGTTTCCTGAGGAACCTCCACACTGTTTTCCAGAGGGGCTGTACCAGTTTACATTCCCACCAACAGTGTAGGAGGGTGCCCGTTTCTCCACATCCTCGCCAGCATCTAGAGTTCTCTGATTTGCTCATTTTAGCCACTCTGACTGGCGTGAGGTGGTATCTCAGTGTGGTTTTGATTTTATTTCCCTGATGAGGAGGATGCTGAGCATCGTTTCATGTGTCTGTTGGCCATCTGGATGTCCTCTTTGGAGAAGTGTCTGTTCATATCTTCTGCCCATTTCTTCACTGGGTTGTTTGTTTTTGGGTGTGGAGTTTGGTGAGTTCCTTACAGATTCTGGATATTAACCCTTTATCTGATATGTCATTTGCAACTATCTTTTCTCATTCTGTTAGTTGCCTATAAATTTTCTGGGTTGTTTCCTTGGCTGTGCCATTCAGAGCATCTTTTAAAAAAAAATTTTTTTTTAATGTTTTATTTATTTCTGAGAGAGAGACAGTGTGAGCAGGGGAGGGTCAGAGAGAGAGGGAGACACAGAATCCGAAATAGGCTCCAGCCTCTGAGCTGGCTGTCAGCACAGAGCCCGACGTGGGGCTCGAACCCACGACCCGTGAGATCCTGACCTGAGCCCCCAGGCGCCCCATTCACAGCATCTTCAAGTGGTCTCAGGAGAGATGCCTGCTCTGGGTCAGCTGGCCACCATGGCCGAGCTTATTCTCATCCTTCCGGGGTCTTTCGCAGGATGGACATAGGAAGCCTTCCCAAGATACTTGCTGCCCCCCAAACTTCCATTCTCACTAGGCTGTCAGCGTGTCATGCCTGCCGTCACCATTTAGTGAGAGTCCACTCTGTGGCAGGCCCTGAACATGAGCAGGTACCAAATGCCTGTTGAAGAGGGAGCAGACTGAGGTTTTCAGTGGGGAGGGAGGCCACGGCTCACTTGAGGTCACAAAGGAGAGATGGGTGGGGCACCTGGATGGCTCAGTCGGATAAGCATCCAACTTCGGCTCAGGTCATGATCTCACAGTTTGTGAGTTTGAGCCCGGCATTAGGAACTGTGCTGACAGCTCAGAGCCTGGAGCCTGCTTCGAACTCTGTGTCTCCCTCTCTCTCTCTCTGTCCCTCCCCCACTCATGCTGTCTCTCTCTCTCTCTCTCAAAAATAAACATTAAAAAAATTGTTTAAAGAAACCTCCCCAAAACAAAGGAGAAACAAAGGAGAGATCAGCCTCCGTTCTGACCCGGGGCACTGCAGCGGCGCTCTCTCTTCCTCACCACGTGCAGGGGCCCTTTCACCACGGGCTCCAAGGGTGCGTGAGCCCACGGGTGTGAGGAAAAGTGTGGGGACGGGGACTGTCAGAGAGCGCTGTCTGGTTCCCCCCTTCTCCCCGCCCCTGCCTTCTCCGAGGCCAGGGGAAGATCATCGGAGGCTCCAGGATGCGCTGCACTTACAGGGAAAGCAACCTGTGCTTGTGTCCTGGGGCTGCCCTGGCAGAATTGAACAAACCGGGGGCTTGAAACAACAAAAATGTATTGTCACATAGCTCAGGAGCCCAGAAATCCACACTCCCCCCAACTGCCCAAGCTCTAGGGGAGGGTCTATCCTCCCTCTTCCAGCCATGGTGGCTCCTGGCAGTCCTGGGTGTCCCTTCACTCATGGACACATCACTGCAGTCTTTCCTTTTACAGCTTCTTCTTTGCGTGTCTGTGTCTCTCTTCTTTTAAAGACACTATCATGCTGGGTTCAGGGCCCACGCTAATTCAGTAAGGTCTTAATTATATCTGAAAAGACACTGTTTTCAACTGAGGCCACATTCTGAGGTTTTGGGTGGACATGAGCTTACAGGGCATCTCTCAGCCATCACACAGGCCTTCTGAGCAGGAATCCAGCATCACCCACACTTCCAGGGCTCGGCCAGGAGTGCGCAGGGAGGACCAGCTGGTTGTGTCCCTCTCATCACAGCCACCTGCCTGATCTGTGGTTGTGACCCCATGTCAACCCTGCCCAGGGCACCTGACACGCCAGAGGCCCTGGGGTCTGGCCAAGGTCAACCTCAGAGTCCTGCTCAGGTCTCTGGTTCTAGACCCCCATCTCCCCCCATAAATTGATAAGCTTCTTCTGAAGCACGTGCTGTCATCTGGGTCCTCAGGCTTCCCTGCATCGGGACGAGCAAGCCTGCAGGGCCCGGGGGCCAGCGTGGCGTTTCATAAACAGAGTGTGACATTCATAGGCAGCTCTGCAGCCTCTGGGGCAGCGGCTCTGTTTTCTGACATATAAATTACCATGCTGTTGCAAATATGAGTTGTAAACACAAGTAAGCCCCGGATCACAAATCCATTTTTATTAAAAAATACAACTCTCAGTGCTGGGAGCCCATTTTTCACCCAATGAGGCATATGACCAAAACATCCGAGGGAGAAAAGTAAAAGGCAACGCTTTGCTTCGCCAATCAGGTAGGACCCTGAACACGCGGGTGAAAGTCAAAATGGCCATTCAAGTATTTTATGTTAATTAATCTCTGGCCACGGCTCAGCTCGGAGAGAAATAAGTGAAACACTGGTTCCTTGTCAAGCTCTTCAGAGTCTTGTCCTGCAGGAAAGAAGTGGGGCCGGCTGGGCCTTGTCTGTCTATGCTAATCGCTGTGAGCATCTCTGCCCTCTGGCAGCCAGATGGGACCCAGGCTCACTGCAGAAGTCTCTTACATAAACACAGAGTCAGTTCCTACGAACTTCTGATAAAGGTTGCTGTGTCTGGACTTAGGGCAGCCGGGGAGCCGGGAGGCCTGAGCTCGAAGTGCACAGTGGGGCTTGGGAAACAATGGCAAAGAACCTGGTGGGGACTCTGCGCTGTGTTTCCCAGCTCAGTGCCCTCCTCAGTACCATGGGAACGACGCCAGCAGCTACCTCCAAGGCTGCATGGAGATTGAGTGCCTTCTTCCGCGAACGCCCGCCACAGTCACCCACACTTGTTTGGTGATTGCTGGAACAAGTTTGCAGTATCAGCAGGAGGGGGCGGGCCTTTGGTCCCCTTTGGCAAGCAGGGTGCCTTCCTCCTTCACTAGCTCCGGGAGGTGTTTCTCCAGTATGATCCCAGAAGGCCCAGTCTGCTCTTGGCATTCAGTCCTCCACGATTACAATTCTTACTTTTTGTCTGCTCTTTACAGTAAACAACCAATTCACACCCCAAGAACTTACAGATTGGTAGGATATAAATACATCAATTTGTTTTAAGCCGTTGGAGAGCAAAATGACATTTTTAGCACTCAGAAGGGCTGAATCATGGTCTGGAGGTATGCAGTTGGATCAATTCCTTTGAGGGGTCAAGTGTAATTTTAGAGTAGAATTAGTATGATTCATGATGGAGCTGCTATACTTACCAAAAAAAAAAAAAAAAAAAAATCAGTTCCAAGCAAGGATTATGGTTCCTTTTACTTAAGCATTTTCTAAAAAGTTTAAGATGTGCTTTTGAAGGGGGGGGCGTTTATGACTCGTGAAGAGTCTGAAATTGCCTCTTCCCACTGAGTACATCTTTGTAACAAATGTCATGGTCATGTATCCAGATGAACTCCATGGCCCAGGTGGGGCTAAGGTGCCCCACCCATTTCATATAACAGATTCGATACCCTCCAGGTTCCAAAAAGTTCCTTTTATTATCCTGCTGTTTCATAAAGGAACGGATTGGAAAAAGTCCAGTCGGGACAAATGGACTTCACAGGAAGAACTGAAGGAGGCCCCCCCCACCGAATATCTGAGGAATTTGAAAGCTATACGCACCACGTACACTATTATGAAAGATGACAAGAATTCAAAAGTTGATCATCTTGGTCTCCTCCTCTGTCTGATGAGAATCATGGTGATCTGGATGCCTCTCTGATAGAAGTCTCAGGGGTAAACTGAGAAGAAGATGCGTGGGTGCCTGCCTCCACTGAGACTTCTTCTGGCCTCTCTTCCTGATGTCCTCTGCAGGCCTGTGTCTCCCAGGCCAGCTCCTGGGGCCTCTGTGGGGTGAGTCCTTACCCCGAGATCACACGCCCAGATGCAGCCACCTCCAGGTAATGGGTTAGCCAGCAGCCCATTATTTCTGGATGATCTTCAAAATATTCTGCTCAGATTTATTTCAAGTGTGGATTTAGTTTCTGTCCTGCGGTGTTGCCAATTGGTAAGGATGTGTTCTGCCAAGGTAATTTGTTCTACTGTGGCCCAGGTGAGATGGAGCAAGGAAAGACATGAAATCTTCAATTTCGGAAAGGAAAGAGCATAAATTCTGAAGTGTAGCACCTGCCAGCGTGGGAAGGTCCCAGGGGAAGGCTGTGAAAGAATTCTATAAAGTTTTAATAGCTCAAGACCCAAGGTAGCAGAATTAAATGCAAGCTTGGGGACCAACTCTTTTCTTGATCGTATAAAAGGTGGGGGAAATCTCTATCAACTCGGGCAGTGCCTCGGGTGTTTGGGCGGAATGCAGAAACATCAGAATTTTGGAGCACGTGCAAGTTTTTCCAGTCTCATGAGGAGAGGTGGGGGCGCCTGCTGGACATGCAGAACAGTACAGTTAGCCCGACGCTGCAGGACACAGCTTCATCGCTCATGAGATGAGGTAACTCTGTAACGCACTGAATACCGTGAGTCGTTTCAGAGGATGATCAAATTCAAGGGTTTTGTTGTAGAAATCCCCAAATTTGTAGCCAGGTGCTCAGAAGTGTGGGTGGCCTGGTGGTCCCTAAAGTGTGGCTAGCATCTGAAATTAGGGCAGCTTTGGGGAGCCCTAGACTTACGGGGTTTGTGCTAACTCCAGGGGGCACAGAATTCTGGGGTAATCCGAATTGAACTGTAGTACAGGATTGCAGTACACCCAGTTGGTTTTCCCTTTTCATCCAACAGGGAAAATATTCCCACACATTTTCCTAAAAGGAATCAGAGGAGTTCCCAGATCCTTCTCTGCTTCGGGAGGCTGGTGTGGCCAAAGGCTTCTCTTTTGTACAACTAGTCTCCACGCTGGGGACAGGCAGGCTTTAGAATGAAACCTTGGCCTGAAAAAGCTCCTTCTTATGTCATCAACTCGAGGTGCCCCAAAGCCACCAAACCATCTGTTCAGAAACCAAAGGCATAAATGAAGACAAAGACTGTAGATCCAGGTTCATGTGCCAAAATCACATTCCCAGAGGGCAGAGGAGCCCTGAGCAAGTGCATGTCCTGGGGACTCCATTGTGACTCGGGGTGCCGTGTGGACATTGCCTGAGGGAAGTAAAGTCACCCCTCTTTCCTTGCATCGAAGCCTTCCTGCAGCCCCACTGTTGGGAGGAGTTCTTGGCAGTGATCTATTTGTAGAGTCGCTATTTAACCGGGTGACTTGCCTTGGCAGCCGCTGAGATCTCGGATCTAACAGATTTGAAACTTAATCCCTGCAGCGCCAACAAAGCCCTGCTCTTTTTACGTGGCTAAAAACGTACGGCATCCAGACATGGCTCAGTTGTGCTGTCTCCGTGGCATTTAAAACACCTCTGCCCACGTGGGGCATCCACACGAGCCAGGTTTCCTAGTAGGAGTATGATCTTCAAAAACATAAAATAAAATAAAATAAGGCAAAGGGAAAAGGCTCCAGACCGGCTCTGGCAACAACACGCTTAGCTCTCTCTCCATGCCTTTCGTCAGTATGGCCCAGAGTTGGGGGGAGAGGAAGCCGAGAGAGTGAGGTTGTGCAAATGGACTGAAAGGGCTGCATGCACGTTTCTGGGGTGTTCTGTGCCTCCAGGGCTTGACACATTCCAAAAGGGAAATGCATGGTGTAAGGAATAGATCCAAAGCCCTTTGAACATCTTCATCTCACTCTGTTTACACTGTTGGCTGGAGTAAAGCCAACATCCACATGCCTGGCTCCTGCTTCCGGCTTCCTCTTCTCTTTGTTTATTTTCTTCATGATGTATCACAACATCTGCTTCACTGATTATCATCTGAGAACGGAGCCCTGGGGAGGCAGGATCTGGTCCATCTTTTCTCTGTCGCCCCTCTGGACTCAGCACACTGCCCACACAGTAGGAGCTTAATAAATGCTCATAAGGAAGTCTCCTAGCTGGTCCCCCTGCTTCTGGCCTCACCCATTTCACCTGCCTAAGCCCACCACCTGAATCGCTGCTCAAGTAACAGGTGATGGGGGAGGGCATTTATTTCCGGCCCCACATCCAGCCGGGCCTGTGGGAAGCCCCCACCCTGGTGGTACAGGATGACTCCCTCATCCCTGATCCCCAACCTGGCTGGTCCTCTTGTACCCTCCTTGGCCTGGGTCTTCGAGGCATCCTCAGCCCAGGCCCCAGGGTACCCTGCACAAAAAGGGACTCGGTGACTCTTGAACAAAAATGTCAGACACCCCATGTCACCAAGCTGGGCATCACAGCAAGCAAGTCTTATCTTTTAAAAACGTACTGTGTCTATAATGTGCCACCTTAAGTGCTTTTTGTCAGTACTTGAATGGAGCTGCAGCCACTTGGAAATAAAAATTTTTTTCATCTAGGGGGAAAAACAGCCCAATATCAGGGAACACAGCCATTTGCACATCCATATCCTCTTACCACAAACGGCTTAAGTGCCCAGGCAGGCCACTGATCCCCTTCTAGATGGTTCTGGTGCTAGAGCCAAATGAAATTCCAGGCGGCAGGGGACAGCTCTCTGTGGCTTCCTGGAAGTGTGGTCATTGATGAGACTTGATATTAGCGGCTTTTGCAAACAGCCAGGAACCTGGTAATTGCTCCTCAGAGCTGGTGCCCAGAGGCTGGGTGGGCAGGTGTATGGAGGAATGGATGGGTACCCAGGGAAGGAAAGCATGGGTGTTGGGGAGGGTGGCCGTGCAATCAATGAGAGGAAAGAGCCAGACTTTGTGAGTCTGACAGCCATTCAGAGAAGTATTCTGAAACTTGTCTGCTATTCTTTCCTTGGGTTTCTGTTTTTGGGGGTGGGGGTGGGAGGGCAAATAAACTTTATGCTATTGAAAAGCCCTGCTGTAATTACACCCAGAAGATGGGGTTGAATCCTGAAAGGCCCTCGCCAATGGAGCCTCCTTCCTTACTCATGAACTTGTAAGGAAGAGAGCAGTTTCTCCCCCCAACAAGGGTATCTGCATCCAGTAACTGGTCACCTGTAGCCCATGTTCACCTGGCCGGGTTTTCCTGGGTCTCACTGACCAAAGCAGCAATTAACTCTTTATTGCAGCCATCTGCACCCATTTGGTACAAAACATGACTTTTAATCAAATTAACAAGAAGAGTAACGATGACTGATGAATGCTAATATTGGTGCAGCACGTCCAAAGGAGCAGTGTGGTCAGGAAGGCTCAGGGAAGGGTAGATGACAGGGGTGGGACTGGGTGCTCCTGAAGTTAACCCCCCTTAGTTGTGCTGTAGTCTTCCTCGGCTCTCCCACCCAAATAAGCAGAGAAGGACGGTGAGCATTTTCTTGTCCAAAGCTTGTGCAGGCCCCGACTGTCAGCCACTGCAGTTTTCAGATCAACCGTGACATACTGCTCCCCGAGAGCAGCAGGGCCCCCTGACTGACCTTTCTTTATGGAGGGTCCTGTTTGTGCTGCCCAGGCCCCAGCACTGGAAGTCTGGGGGGTTCGGTAAGATTAGTTGGAGATTACCTAGGGTTGCTGTAGCTCCCACTGTCTGTAACCTTCCAGGAAGTGTGCAAAGCTGGCCTCTGACTTGGACACAGACAGGAACCATGTTCCACTCTTTTTTTTTTTTTCCAAGAAACAGAGTCACCTCTTCTTCGGAACATGACAAACGTTTCAAACAGGAGCCCCCAGTAGTGTCTCCCCAGCATTCTTCTTCCCCGCAGTACCTGGGTCCTCCCGGTGCTTTCTGGCTGCTCAGAATCCCCACTGGGGAGTGCAGACCTCTTCCCCCAGGAGCCATTTCCTTTACACACAGTGGCATGCCGAGCCTCATACCTCTTGGTGGGAGAACGCGGGCTCTCCCATCAGCTAATCTGAAGGACTAGTTCCTAAGTTACTAAAGACCGACAAGAACAGTGATGCGGTGCCATGACATCCCTAGATGATACATTTGAACAGGATTTTGACAAAGGATGAGAGTTGAAACGGGGGAACCAGTGGGCAATGGGGGAGATGTCTGGTATAGCAACCTAGCAACAGTTCACAGAGCCTCAGCTGTCAAGAGGCCTGACTGCAGAGAGAGGAAGAGTGTGTCATTTATTTATCAAAGAAAAATTTTTTTAACGTTTATTCATTTTGGAGAGACAGAGTGTGAGCAGGGGAGGGGCAGAGAGAGAGAGAGACGGGGAGACAGCAGGCTCCAGCCTCCGAGCTGTCAGCACAGAGCTCGACGCGGGGCTCACACACATGAATGGCGAGATCATGACCTCAGCTGAAGCTGGACGCTTAACAAATGAACCCACCCAGGCGCCCCAGAGCGTGTCATTTATTGAGCCCCTGCTGGGCTGTCAGACCTCTCTCTGTCTCAATTTGCTTTTTCTTCTTCTTCAATTTGCTTTTTGCAATTCTCTGCATGCAACCTGTCTCTGGAGGTAAGCATCAAATTTCTTGTATACTCAGTGATTCCTCTCTGCCAGGGCTGCTGAGGGAGGGCAAGGGTGGGGACACAGGGAGGGAGGGGAAGACAGGTGCCCGCCCGGCCATGTGGGACAGTACTTAAGCTAAGCAGAACTCCTGCTCTGGGGGTGCAGTGGACCCTTTCTGTCTGTTCAGAGCCCCTGCCCACTCCCTGGGATGACCAGATCACTCCAATGGGGTCATTCTGGTAGGAGCTGCCAACCATAGCACCTTAGTTCAGGGATTGGCCCCAGGGGAGGGCACATGACGTGAGCCAGGTCTTTCAGAGTGCTTCCCTGGGATTTTAAAATTTGTATTCCCGCGGCGCCTGGGTGGCTCAGTCGGTTAAGCATCCGACTTCGGCTCAGGTCATGATCTCATGGTCCGTGGGTTCCAGGCCCACATCAGGCTCTGGAGCCTGCTTCGGATTCTGTATCTCCCTCTCTCTCTGTTTCTCCCCCATTCATGCTCTGTTTCTGTCTCTCAAAAATAAAAGTTAAAAAATTAAAAAAAAAATTGTATTCCTTCCTCTGGGGCTGCCAAGCTGTAAGGAGGTGAGTTCAGAGCTGCTGTGGCTGAGTGTCTTTATTTTATAAGGGAAAAACCCATCCACAGTGGGAGAGAAAGGAGTTGATGTGTGGAGGGAAACAGAAGCAAGAGATGGCGGGCCAGCATGGCGGTGGGGGGGGGCAGGTCTGTTCAAAGCCCCCAGAGCCAGCTGAAGGGTTGGGGTATGGAGAGCAAGGGGGAGAACCAGAAGACACATGTGGCAGAAGAGGAGATGTGGTGGGGGGTATTGAAAAGAAATGGGTGGACAACGGCGGGGAATGACAACAGAAAATCACCGTGACCTTGACGGACAGCTGGGACCTCTGTCTATAGGCCAGGCCAGTGCCCACTGATCACCAGCTGCCTGGAGGGATGCTGTATTCTAGTTTTCCCAAGGTGCCATTCACAGCGGCCTTGGGAGTCTCTCTCTCAGAACTGTTTAAGGAGGGCCAGCCTCTGCCCTGCGTGTGTGTGAGATACAGGGCAGGGGAGACAAATGCAGATGTGTCCTCACAGTGTCTGGTCAGGATGCAGGCAAGTCAGTGTGCAGTTACTGTGCCTGTGAGGAAGGTCATGGGAGCACCTCAGGGGCCAAGAAAGTCCAGAGGAGGGAAATGCCTGGGTGGGCTTCCCGGAGGAGGCCGCAAGGATAGCAGAGCCTAGTGGATCATGGCCATCGAGCCCCTCTGAGTCTGCAATATTCATGCTTTAACCAGGTGGAGACTTTTGTATTGCTCAGTTTTCTTTAACATCTCTTTTATTTGACCACCACTTCAGGAAAGGAAGGCAAATATTACAATCAGCATTTTATAATGAAATCCCAGAGTAATCGACTCTTGAAGTGGCCTAAGGCAAGGGAAGAAAATATCACTTACTGAGCACCTTCTACGTGCAACAACCACCGTTACTCTCCCGGGCCCTGAGAGGCTGATGAACTAGCCCTTTTACTGAGACAGACACTGAGGCTCCAGGTGACACAGGTGCAGAGCTCCCACCTCTGCGGGAAGCCAATTTCCAGGATGCGGTGAGGCTGTTAGGACTGCTAGAAAAAGAAAACTCTTCTCCCATCAGCTCTACCACCAAAGGGGATTGACTGGCTCACAGAATGGGAAGGTTCCACAATTAAGGTGGATTTCAGGATTGGTTTGATTCAGCAGCTCAATAAAGTTATCGAGCTCCCTGTTTTCCTTCAGGCTCCCTGTTTTCCTTCAGGCTCCGCCTTCCAGGATGGCAGCTTTGTCTTCAAGCAGCTTCCCTTGTGGCGGCAAAAGGGCTTCCAGAGTTTCAGCCCGGGCACCATTACCTTACTTCCTTTTGAGATACGGTAAAATCAGAAAAGCAAAGACATTTTTTTTCCCCCTAGGAAGTTCCTAGCAAATTATCCTAAAGTGTCATTCCCCCAAACTGGAACACATGTCCATCCCTGCAGCAATGTCAGGAATGCTGTGGGCTGACTGGCTGAGCCCTGGGTCACCTGAAACAGTTACCTGTGGCACTAGGGACAGCGTCACCCTGTTTAGACGGCCAGAGTTCGTTGCATGCTCACTGAAGCCTGATGTTTCACGGGAGTCTGGTCCTGCCATGTGCTCGGGAGGGGGACGCTTTGGGCAGCCAGCAGAGTCCCTGGCGTTGCGGTGGCTTCTTTTCCATGTTCACGGGACTGAACAAACAGCTTTGCATATTCATGGAAGCAGCAGAGCCTCGGATTGGATGCATGGGTGCATTTCTAGCCTCTCAGGGAAGGAAACAACTAGATGAAGAGGCTCTCAAAGGGTTTGGTGTTCTCAATGGTTTCTGGAGGACATTTTTTGTGATCCCTGCAAATTTGTGCACAGTCAGAAAAGGAGCCCACACCAGGGCTTGTTGTTGCCTCATTAATTCAGGCACAGGGCCCTTTGGCAGGTGGGAGCGGGGGAAGGTGGGCGCCTCCGACTTGGGGCTCTAGGAGCTGACAGCATCGGGCCCTGGGCAGTTGTGGCGGTAGGCCAACTGCCCCCCTCTCCCCCGCCCCGTGGAGAGACTCAGGCACCCAAAGTGTTTGACGAGGTGCTCAACCCAGTCTCCCCCAACCCAGAGGGCACATCAACTCCATTTTCATGGGTGCAGATGAAGAGAAGGCCGTTAGTTAATTGTGAGCCCCAGGCTGTTTGTGTCTGTCCTCCATTACTGCCAAGAACTGGTTCAAGTTCACACAGGTCCTGGCGCAGGCAGCGCCCACGGCTCTTCTCTCTTGCCCCTGGTTTATTTGTCCAGCTCTCACTGTCTGAGCTGCACCTGGGCGCCAGGCCCGGAGCTGAGCGTTGGCCGAGCAGAGATGGTGGTAGCCTGTGGCCTTGAGAGAACAGGACAGAGGGGGCAGGAGGGAGATGTTCAGGAGGGCAAGTTGTGGAGCGCCCAGGTAGAGAGGAACTTGAGAAGCACTGACTATCCTTGGAAGCATGTGGGTGCTAAGCCATGAAAGGCCGTGGTGTGTCTGGGGAGCAGAGGTAAAACGAGGGTACAGGGACTGGTTGTGTGTGCAGGGAGGGGTGGTGGTAGCAAATGAGGCTTTATGGGTAAACTGAGGCTGGACAGTAATGGCCTCAGGAGACACCTCTCAATGGGGCAGAAAATGGAGAGCCACGCCTACAGGCAGATGGGTTTATGGGACCTAATGGGTCTGGCAGATTGTGGCAGTGAGACGGAGCAGGGGGTGGTACAGGCGGCAGGGGAGCACTGCTGGGTCAGGCAGAGAGGATTCCCCGTCGGAGATGATGAGGTGAGCTCATGCCTGGAACAGGACGTGTGAGCGGGACGCGGCGGCAGCCTCTGAGATGACCTGTGTACGCCCTTAGGAAGGCCAGGGCCCGACCGCTTTCTGAACCACGCCACCTCCCCAGCTCCCCGGACAGGAATGACCCTGCTGGCCTGCCTCCATAGACAGCAAAGGAAGCGCCGCCCCTGCGTTCTCTGAGGGGGCCCTGTGCTGTCAGGGGATTCCGGTTCTCAGGTGGCTCACTGTGGGATAGATGTGGCCCGGCTGCTGCACAGCGGAGCACACGGAGAACACTGTTCGGTCTCGTGCCTGCTCCTCCCCCTCTTCTTGCTCAAGGGCAGGACCCTGGATGCTGGATGCTGGATCAGGTGGTTTTACGTGATGTAGTTAGTTCACAGAATCCAGGGTTGTTCCTGAAGAGGGTTTGGAGGGTCCACTGATACGGCACCAGGCATCAACACCCCGAACCGTTAATGCCTCAAATGAGGGGGAGCTGCTGCCTGATCCTCGTGAATGACAAGCACCGCTCAGAAATTCGGCTTCCCATTTCTTGTACATCGTGTTCTGGTTTTAGACAATGTGATGCGTACACGGAGCCCAGGAGAACAGCTGATCCAGATCTCTGGCTCTGAAGACTCGTGATTTCAGTGGAAATAATGAGCAGAGACAAATAGTGAAGGCCTTGCCCTCACCATCGGGCTGATGAAACTCTGGCTGTGGGGACCACCTGGGGTCCTCCTGCCTCAGGGCCTCCCTGTGTCCAAAGCATCAGGATCTATTTGGCTCTGGCCTCAGTCACATCTCAAAGGCTGTTCCCAAAAGACCATGCAAAATCCGAGGCATGAATTGGAGATCAGTGGCTAGAAGAAGTGGAATTTTTCCAGTGAAAATTCTGTTACATCTGGTTTGCTCCCATCAGTTATATTTCATATAGTTACTCTGATACCCCATCAGAAGAATACGAAATGGAGGGGGGGGGAGGCTGGTTGTACACCTTTAATAAAGCCAGCGAAAGAAGGGGAATGCGTGTGAGGATCTGAGACTCTGGCAGGCATGAAGTCCAGCCTATTCGGCAGTTTCTTAGTTTAGCAGAGTGATTAACCCCCCACTGTGGACTCAGCGTTAGGCTAACTGTGATGAGGGTTGGCCAGTGGGCTCCCTGGGTGACTGGCTGGCTGGCTGGCTGGACAGATGAATGAATGAATGAATGAGGGGCAGGACGCATGTCTTGTTATCTTCACAGTGATTCCTTGGCGTGCTGTAACTGACCTGTCTGGTCCTCACCATAAATCCGTAGGTAGAGTCCATTACGGGGTGTGAGTGTCTGTGAGTCTGGCGCCTCTGGCAGGAATGATAGCACAAGTCTGGGGAGAACCGAGCCCCACGTGGGCTTTCTGCCTCAGAGAACAGCAGAAGCCTCCCTTTCACTTTTCATTAGATTCTGCCTTAGGTGGAAGAGGGGCTGCCCCCACTCCTGGAGGGTGTGTGTGTGCCACACTCGAGAAAACCCCCAGGTGAACCTCGGGAAGGAGGTGCCGGTCGGAGCAGGGAGCCGAGGGGCCTTCTTCATCTGAGGAGGGTGTGTGTCTTGGGAGAGCTATTTCCAAGGACCTTGCTGAGACCCACCACCAACCATCAGAACTGAAATCCAGGGCACCCAATTAACCCCAGCTCCCAACAGAGCGAGCCCCACCCCCGGCAGGGAAGGAGCTCTATAATAGGCTTGGGGGAGAGAAAGCCAGCACAAGGGGGACGCCAGTGGCTGCTACGGCCAGGGCTGCAGAGAAGAGGGTGGGGTCCAATCTGCCTTCCTTCCATCAGGATCCCGAATCCCTGAATGGCGGCAAAGGAAGACAGGGAGGTTCCGAGAGGAATCCGCTAGGCCATGCCTATTCTGTTCCCGCAGGGACAGGAATGAACTCAGGCTGGGGATGAGGAATCCAGGCTGTGACAATCGTATTTAAATAGTGTTAGCGGATCGTGATGTTTGGAGGTCACTCGCTTTCGAGAACGTGGCAGTTCCTGGGTCCTGAGTTCAGAGGAACCACTGATGTTGGGGGGGGGGTCTTAGCTCCAATTTAAATTTATATTTCTATATAGGTTAGCCAATCAATCTAAGAGCAGGCAAGACAAAACAGTGTGGCTGTGTTTGGGGGAACCCTGGATCCACAACTATTGGCCTTTGCTTTGAGACATTTCTGACTCGGATTTGAAAGTCTGTGCTAATTGACATTTGTCTTTTTTCTCTGTGAAGGCTGCCATCCCTGGGTCATTAGGACACTGGCACACAACTATTTCTGATGCTGAGTTCCTTTCTGTCAGGGCCAGATGCTATGGCAATTATCATTTAAAAAAACACAATCTGATAAAGAACTCGCTTTACAGGCTTAACTAAATTAATAGACTAAGTCTTGCAACCAGATAGACTTTCCTTTTATTGGCTGGCATTGGAAAGTTCTCAGGCATCTGTCTGCAAAGAACAAAAGGAGCCTAGATCTCTTTATTTCTGTCCAAATTCTTTCCCCCACCCCCACACCCTGGCTCAGTGTAAGACAAGACACACTCCACAGAAACAAAACGACTCCCCTGACAAAGGAAGCCGAGAGCCTGTAAGATGCATCTGAAAGACTAGAGAGAACTCAGTTTTCTGATTCCATTAGGGGCACCATTGGTTGGGGAAGCAATTTTTTAAAAAAGTTCCATCTCCACTCAGTGTAAGGTTTTGAGGTTTTTGCTCCGAATTACTGCAGTGGTGGCAGGATGTGGATTAATTTGGAAATAAGGAAAAACTTAGGAGGGGTGGAGGGGACCACTCGGGCGGGAGGTGGGGGGGGGCGCACTTCCCAGGTGGCAAAGTTAATGGGCATTAGCGAGCTACTGGAGCATAATCATCAGCTCTGCCCTTGGCAACCAGCCCGAACATGAACACGATTTTACAGAGGGCTGAGGATCCCGTCCTGCCAGGAGAAGCTGAAGCCTTAGTTCCCAAGCACCCCTCCTAGATGACGACATTAGTGGTGTGAGCCCGCAGCCCACAGCAAGAGTCTCCTCAACTCTGATGGGAACCAACAGTCTCAGAGTAATAGTGCCCCTCCCCCTTCCTTCTGTGCAAGTTCCATGGAAATAATCCACATGGGATAGGCTGACCCAAGACAACACTGGGCCCTGCTTCACCACTCGGCCAGTGGGCCGTGGATAGTTCCCGAGCCTTAGTTTTCTGATCTTTGAAATGGACACAGTGACAACACGTATATAAAGAATGGTGAGGAATAAATAAGAAAAGAGCTGTGAAAAAAAAAATGGAAGCTGTAAAGTGCTCTGTGCTTGTGATATTGTTGTTCTTGGTTGGTGCCCATTGTGCTGTGTCAAGGGCACCTTTGGAGAAGAGAAAGGAGTGGGGAAGAGTCCAAGAGGAGCAGAGATTTTGTCCAATACACCCAACACCATGTCTTTCCCCTCCTCCAATCACTGGGGACCTGGGGGTGCTCTGCCAGCCCCTGTTGACCAGAAGTAGGACTCTTCTTCCTTCTTGAGAAAAGTGAGCCTGACATTCAAAGGAATCCCCTGCTTCCTCTGGGGCTTCACCACTACTCCCATCTGAGGCAGTTAATCATGTCCCTGTCCTGTCATGATCACGGACAGTGACCGACTTGATGGCAGGAAGTGGGCTGCTCAGTCGATGAGTAGTCACAACATGGTCGCCTTGTCTGCCTTGCTGGAGGAGCAGCCGGGACCCCAAGGGCCTCCAAGAAGATAAAACTTGTTTTTCATTTCTATCTGATTTCCTATTATATCAGTAAATGCCCCTGGCCAGGACAATGCTGTTAAAAATGCACCAGCAGACCCTGGTGGACACCAATTAACCTCCGAAACAAGGAGCAGGAAAGGAAACGTGCTGTGGCAGGAGCTCCCCGCCCCCATCCATGTCTGGAGATGGAGAGGGACACCTTTTTCTCACATACTGAACGTGTACTAAAAATGAGTCAGGGCTGAACAGAACTGTCAGTAGAGACCCCAGTGTCCGCTTCTGAATGGTTCTCTGGCAACAGGCACTGAGCCTGCTCCCAGGAACGGCGCTCTGCACAGAGGAGCAGGACACAGTGGCTTCCCTGAGTGGCATGCCCCATCAGAGCCGTGCACTGAGGCTGGGAGCAGGGGTCATGGATGTGCCACGGGAAGGAAGGCAGAGGCGCATCTGCACCATTACCTGTGGAAGGCGAGGGCTGGGCTGGGATTCTGCCCCTCCTCCCCCCACGAAGGCCAGAAGACCATTTCCTTGTTGGTCTCTGAGCAAACACGGAGCAGCACCTTGTCAGTGGGTGTGATTCTTGTGACGTCCAACAGCCCCCATTAATTCACACTCAGAGCCAGCATGACTCATGGCCTTGAATCAGCCATTGTTGAGTCGGAGGGAGGCAAATGCAAAAGCCAGTGGGAAAAGGTGTTGAGAGGGAACGTTCTGTTCTGTCCTCCAGTGAGAAGTGCCTGTTTGGCAGAGCTGTGGCAGGGACAATGGTCTAGGAGATGTCCTTGACAATTCTCAGGCTGTCAGGCTGAGAGGCAGAGAAGATGGGGAAGTCACTGGCAGCTCGCGGTGAAAGGAGTAGAACAAGAATTCACTGGTTCAGGGCCCCTGGGTGGCTTAGTCGGTTGAGCATCTGACTTTCACTTTGGTCATGATCTCACAGTTCATGGGTTCGAGCCTCGCGTTGGGCTCTGTGCTGACTGCCAGCTCAGAGCCTGGAGCCTATTTCAGAATCTGTATCTCCCTCTCTCTCTGACCCTCCCCTGCTCACGCTGTCTCTCTCTCTTTCTCCTAGAAATAAATAAAACATTAAAAAAAAAGAATTCACTCGTTCATTCATTTACTCACAACTATTAGGCTTCTGTGTGTGATCAGCACCATTCCAGGTACTGCAGATACACTGGTGATCAAGAGGCCACCCTTCTCACGGAGCTTAGCAGGGGTACTGACAAGGAAAATGGGTGCTCTCACATCAGTTTTCCTGAAGCTTCTGGAAGCCAACCCTCAATTCCGTGTAGGGGTGTTGAGAGAGTTGGGGAAATTCTACCTTAGTCCGTTAGGGCTGCTATAACAAGACTAGGTGGCTTATAAACAACACACATTTATTTCTTCTAGTTCTGGAAGTCCAGGATCATGGCAGATCTGGTGTTTAGTAAGAGCTTTCTGGTTTATAGACTGCATCTTCTTGCTGTGTCCTCACATGGTGGAAGGGACTACAATGCTCTGTGGGGTCCCTTTTACTAGGGCACTAGTCCCATTCATGAGGGCAGAACCCTTATATCCTCGTGACTTAAACACCTCCTAAGGGCCTCACCTATTTTTTTTTTTTTAAGTTTACGTATTTATTTTGAGAGACAGAATGTATCAGCAGAGGAGGGACAGAGAATCCCTAGCAGGCTCCGCACTGTCAGCACAGAGCCCAACATAGGGCTTGATCTTGTGAACTGCAGGACCATGACCTCAGCTGAAATCAAGATTAGGGCACTCAACTGAGCCATCCAGGTGTCCCTAAAAGGCCTCATCTCTTAATCACCTTTGGGGTCAGGTTTCAACATATGAATTTGGGGGACACAAGCATGCAGACAACAGCAAATTCTAAAATGCAGAACACGTGGTCCCTGCCCTCACAGAGTGGCCTTCTCATGGAAAGGTTACCCACATGAAAGATCAGAGAAGTAAGGGAGGGAAGGTTCACCTTGGGGAAGCTGAATTATGGACTCCAGACCTCCTGCATCAGAGCTCAGCACGCAAAGTCACCTTAGGAGAGAGTCCTCAGTCAGCAGGACCGTAATTGGATTTAATGCAGAACTTACATCAAGAAAGATTGTGTGGAGCAGAAAGCAAGTCATCGGAAAGGACCCTTCCCCCAACCTGCCCGGGCACAGCACGGCTGGAGATTTGGCAACCTGGTCCCGCCCTGTGGAAGGGGTGTCCTTGTGGCCCTGAGGCACTTCCTGGGCTACCTGTGGGTGGCAGCTTGCATTATTTGTACACAATTCTTCCTTCCTTCCCTGCCCTTGCTATGGTTTCTCTCAGGCGAGTCTAGTCCCAGCCTATTGTCTTTGGCCTTGGCTTGCTTCAACCAGTGGAATGTTTGTAGCCGTGATGTGAGAAGGGGCTTCAAACGTGCCTGCATGTTGCCTGCTTCGTACACTTCTGCCATCTGCCACAAGAAGAGTTTGTCCCAGAAGCCCCTTCAGTCTGGGTCCCAGAATGAGCTGACCTGAACTCACACTGCAGCCTGAAATAGGGATTCCATTGTCCATCTGCAAACCTGTGAATGGGGAATGAACACCAGTGTTTCAGGCCAGTGAAGAGTTAGGTTTGTTACATGGCATCATCAGCGCAGAAGCCTGACTGATACACAACCTGATGTGGTAAATACTCCAATCGTGAAGTGGCTTAATTGCTCCTTGCTGCTCTGGTTCCTCACTCTCTAAACCATCTTGTTTATAACTAGCTTCCTGTATGGTGTGCCTACAGGGAGAGGAAGAGCTGGTCAGGCTTAGGTTAATATCATTTGTTAGTTTGATCTCCTCGTAAATTATCAAGTTGGCTTTGCACACCAGTCTCTTGTGAGTGGTTAGGAGGAGACAAGCCTGAGGCTGATCCTCTCAGAGATGCTGGCAAGGGCCATCATGTGGGGCCAGCGTGTGGCAGACTTCTGAACCACGTGGCCTGACAGTGAGCCAGCCTTCCTTAAGCTACACTGCCATGCAGCCAGAAGAAACTTCTCAAAGTCAAGTTCATAAATCACTGTAATACCATGTAGCACCCCCAAGATGGAATAATCATGTGTGGTTACAGTGGTAGCTCTCAGTTTGGTGAGGGGAAGCTATCATGTGATATCAAATCTCATTGTTTCCAGTGGCAGGATCACAGTAAAGGGGACTAGAGGGTAGGATGTAATTATGGTAATGTTCTCTGGTCTCCCCCATCAGCAGTTGACCACTGGGTTGACAGGATCAGAAAAGCTTTGTGGGGGATGCATCATCCAAGATAAGTTTTGGAGGGTGGGTAGAATTTTATTAAGCAAAGACAAGAGTGGAGGCATTGCAGGTGGAGAGAATGAAACGGGTAGTAGTATGAGTGGATTGGGGGAATGTACAGGATGAGCGGGGCGAATGGCAAGGCAAGCTGATCTATGTGTCTAGAGCACAGGACACAAGCTGATGCTGTGGGAGACGTGAAGATGCGAAGCCAGGCCTGTCTGTCACGGAGGGGACAAATGTCCGGGTGCAGTATGACTATTCTGAGGGGCAGGCGTGGACCTGGGATTATTATACCATAGTCCAGGCCCTTTCCAGCCAGGCCAGGCAAGGAGACCAAGATCCCAGGGGGCTTGTTGTGACCCCAATGCCCTGTGAACCAGGGCCCACTCCCATCGCTGGGGCCCCAGCTGGAGGAAGAGCTGGTCTGGAGCCTGGGGGTGGGAGGGAGGCCAGGTACTCAAACTTGGTTAGTCTGGCCGATCTTTGCTCATGCCTGCGTCTGACTGGCTCTCGGCATCAGCTCCGGTGGCACTGCCCTGCGGTCTGACCCAGCGGCAGCACTGTGGACGCACTCCCAGGGATTGGGGCAGGCCCTGAGGTGCCACCTAGTGAGTGATGCTTGGGCAGCACTCTCAGCTGGCTCTGGCTGTCTGGACCGGGTTTCTGTTTTGTTCTTCCTTCTTTTTCCCTGGAACAGAGGAGAATGGGCAGAGCTGAGGCCAGGGGAAAACTGTCTCCGTGAGTGCTTCCCTCAACCTCCCTATAATGATAAAGACCCATGTGGCCCGAGAGCGGGCCTCTGGATCCACAAGCCATGCTGGCCCCGTGTAGGACTTGCAAAGAGGGGTCAGAGCCTTCTGTGAGCTAGGGCCTCTGCCTGACGATACATGGCCTCTGGATGTCCAAGCTGTTTGCAGAGCGGACTTCATCTGGACAAACCAGTCTCTTCACTCATGCCCTCATCAAGCATTTCCTGAGTAAGGGTTTCCAGGCACGGGGCCGAGTCCCGGTAGAACAGTGATGACCGGGACGGACAAGGCCTCTGGAACAGGCACTTCAACGAGGCATACATAAACATGTTATTATGCTGCACATGGGAGATGGAAGTTGATTTGCCTTGGTTCACCTTGGCTTGTGAAGCCACGAAGAGGGCTCTACCTCTGGTTCGTCGGCAGAGCTACCGTCCAGTCAGCTCTGCAAGGAGACTGTGTCCCTCCCACCAGGGGCAAAGATGGGCAGTTTGGTGGGATAAGCCCTTTACAAGTTTTTGCGTGGGTAACAACCTGCAGGGAGTTCAGATAAGAACAAAAAGGCACTGAATAAACATAAGTCAGTTTCCCCATACACTGTCTTGACCTGGTCATATCAATAGCAGGTATTTGAGACATTCTTGCTGAATTGTTGTGTTTAGGCCTTTCCTATCCAGAATGCTTTAGTGTGGATGCAGGGAAGACTTGGAGCCACCATACCACACAGCCCAGCAGCTTCTCAGCAGTATGAACCCAAGACAGAAGCTAACAGCGCCTGGCTTGTCCATTTTTCTAATTAAGGTATATTATACACACAGCAGAATGCACCCTTTTTAGCATACGGTTGGTTATAGGAGTTGCAACAAAGGCCCAGAGTTGTGCAACCATATCAGCACCCCAGAAAGTTCCCTCCTGCCTCTCACATAGTCAACACTTCCACCCATCTCCTGCCTCTGGCATCCCAGATCTGTTTTCTGTTCCTATAATTCTGCCTTCCCAGAATATTGTATAAATGGAATCATACAGTATGTGGCCTTGAGTCCAGCTTCTGTTAACAATGCCTTTGAGATTTAACCTTGTTTTGTGTGTATCAGCAGTTCATTCCTTTTTATTGTTAAATAGTATTCCATGGTATGGACGGACCACAGTTTATCCCTTTCCTTCTTGAAGGCATTTGGACGGTTTCAAGTATTTTTTGGTGATTATGAATCAAGCTGCTTTAAGGGTTCGTTTTCAAATTTTATGTGAACGTAAGTTTTCATTTCTCTCAAGTAACTACCCAGGTGTGAGATAAGTATATGTTTAACTTTATAAGAAACTGCTAAACTGCTTTCCAAAATGGCTATACCATTTGGTATTCCTGTCAGCAATGTATTATGCCAAGTGAAATAAGTCAGACTGAGAAAGACAAATACCATATGATTTTACTCATGCATGGAATATTAAAAGAAACAAAAAAGAAATGAATAAACAAACAAACAGCAGAATCAGACCTGTAAACACAGAGAACAACCTGATGGTTGCCAGCAGGGAGGGGGACCTGGGGGGTGGACAAAATGGGTGAAGAAGGGCAGTGGGAGGGACAGGTTTCCAATTATGGAATGAATAAGTCAGAGGAATAAAAGGCGCAGCATAAGGAATACAGTCAATGATAACTGTCACAGTCTTGTATGGTGACAGATGATAGCTACACTTGTGAGCAGAGCTTAAGGCTTAAATTTGTCAAATCACTATATTGTTTGTACACCTGAAACTAATGTAACATTGTGTGTCAACTACACTCAAATAGATTACAAAATAAATTAAAAGAAAAAAGAATAGAAAAAACAATGTTAACTAAAAAGTTCTTGTTTAATGTCTCCCCAGAATATGACAGTTAGCCAAGGTTACTCAATCTTAGAATGTTTGTTGTGGAAAAGTAAGAGGGAATTTGTATATTTAAACTATAAATAAACTCCCTTTATAAATTAAGAAAAAAAAAAAAAAGCACAAACACTCCAGACCCCCACAATGTATGAGAGCAGCATGACTATTATCCTAATAGGCATTCAGGGATGCCAGATTTTTGTTGGTTTGAAGCTACTCCAATAGGTAATCAGTGGTATCTTGCTGTGGTTTGAATTTGCATTTCCCTGATGACTAATGATGTTGAGCATCTTTTCATGTACTTATTCACCATATGTATATTTTCTTTGGTAAATTGTCTGTTCAAAACTTTAGCCCATTAAAAAACTTAGATTGTGTTTTGAGCTTTTTTTTTTTTAAGAGTTCTTTATACCTTCAACACTTAGAAATCCTTTGTCATAATATATTGCAATTATTTGTTTAAGGTCTTTATTTTATTTTTTGAGAGAGAGAATTCTAGGGTGACAGGTCTTTTTCTTCCAATACTTTAAAGATGTTAATCCATTATCTTCTGGCTTCCATGGTTTCTGATGAAAAATCTTCTATAATCATGCCTCCATATAAGACATGTCTGTTTTCCTCTAGTTGCCTTCAAGATATTGTCCTTATCATATCATTGGTTTTCAGAAATTGAATAGGACGTGTCTGAGTTTTTTGTTTGTTAGTATTGTAGGGAACAGGCTATTTATTCTGGTGTGGTCCTCTGACCTTCTTGGGTTTGTAATTTGATGTTGTTTTGTTTTTGAAAAATTATTGGCCCTTGTCTCTTCAAATATTTATTCTGTCTTACTGCCTCTCTCCTTACCTTCTGGGATTTCAACTACACTTCTGTCAGACCATTCATTATTGTCCAATATCTACAGGATGCTCTATCTTTTAAAATGGTTTTTTGCTCTTTTTAAAACTCTTCTTTGTGTTTTAGTTTGGGTTTGACCTCCCTTAAAAGTTCACTTTTCTTTTCTCAGCAGTGTGAAGTATTCTGATAAGCTCTTTGAAGGCATTTCTCTTCTCTTTGTTACTATTTAAAAAATTCTAACACTTACAGTTGACTTTCTTATAGTTTTCATCTCTGCTAAAATTTCTCAGCTGTTCATGAATGTTGTTCATCTTTCTCACCAGAGCATTCAACATATTATTCACATTTATTTATTTAATATTTTAAAGTTTATTTATCTTGAGGGACGAAGCACAAGTGGGGGAAGGGCAGAGAGAGAGCACATGAGCAAATCTCAAGCAGACTCTGTGCTGACAGCTTGATGAGGGGCTTGATCTCTTGAACCGTGAGATGATGAACTGAGTGGAAATCAAGAGCTGGATGCTTAACCGATGAGCCACCCAGGCACTCTTATTTATAGTTATTTTAAAATCTCTGTCTCATAGTTCTAACATCTGGGTCATCTCTGAGTCTGATTCTTTTGATTATTATATCTCTTTGCAGGGAGTTGTTTTTCACTTGCTTTTTTGAATGTCTTGTAATTTTTGGTTGAATGACAGGCATGGTATGTAGAACAGTAGAGAGTGAAATACTTGTGTCTGAAAATGTGCAAGCCTTTTCTTCTGCTTGGCTGCTAGTGTGGGGGTTGGATCAAACCAGTTAGGAATAAAATTCGGTTTGAGTTTTGTTGATGTAGTTACCTTCAGTCCACCACCAGCTTCAATTTTTTCTAAAGATGCTTTATGTTTAGGGTGGTGGCTGGGATACTGAGGGCTTTTATAATTTCTGTTACATTCTCAACTTTCAGTCTTCTCTGTGTGTCTGTACCTCAAAGACGGTGTCTGTCCATGCTCATGCGCCTCCCCCTTGGTGTTAGTCTGGGGCTGATGGACAAAAATGTTTTGTTTCCTGGCCCAGCTTTGATCTTAGGCAGGCCCTGTGTCCTTGGGTCTTGGGGGTGGGGCTTTCTCAGTGATCCTGCCACCTTCCTGTGGCAGCCCTGCCTTGTAGCTTTGGTGGGTCTTGTGAAGGAGTTTCCTGTTCTTCTAGCAGTAGAAGACCTCTAAAGGTAATAGTATAGGATTCTGGGCCCAGAATTATTTCCTCCTGACCCCACCTCAGGACAGACTTTTATTTTTTTACCCTTATGCCACCTGCAATGGGTCTTCACCTGTGTTCTGGGGATGATAGTTTTCTGTCCCTCCCCTCTCAGTACTTCGGGGCTTTATTTCAAAGGAGGCAAGAGACCAGTACACTGAGCTTTGCATGCCTGCCACAGATGATTCAGTGATATGTCTTGTTTTCCCTTAAAAGGGACCATCTAGCCTTGGTTTTGACTACTTGGTTGTCCTGCAAACTTCACTTTCTGATGTGTTTGAGAAAAGTTACAATTTTATTGTTGTTAGCATAGGAGTGACATTCTTTCTACCTTTCTTCATTCAAAGCAGACACAGAATTATCCATTTGAATGGGAAGGAACAAGAAAAATGGAGGACAAGCCACAGTGGAAAAAGATAAGGAGACTCTTCACTAAAGGAGAAGAAGGACGTACCGGCAGACCAGGGATATGGTATCCCAGGACAAGGATGAGGAGGTTTGCTAAATCACAAGAAGCGGAAGGGTGTGGCTCAATGAACAGTTAGTATGTGCAGCAATTCACTGAGACAGAGCCATTCGCTGGGGCTGAGTCTGTATGTCAGCCAAGGGCGAGCCTGCTGGAGGTGGCATGGTGAAAACATGCCCCATAAGGTAAAGGAGGTTAAAACTTACAAGCACGAGGCAAGAGCCCCACTGATCCCTATTTCTTCTTCACAAAAATGATGACCTTATCTTCTAGAAGCAAACAACAGCAAAGGCTCTGGCCTAGGCCAGTGTGAACCTGACCACTGACTCATGCCTGTATAGACGGACCATGGAGTGTCCAACAGTTACCTCTATCTTGTTATGATATTAAAATCTCCACCCAAAGAGGAGCACAAACCTCATTACCATAACACAGGGTGCATGTATAGGCATGTTTTTGAAGCATACTTGTGTAACAACATTATGCCTCTCTTTACGTGTGATGACGAAACTCCCCTTTCTGAATAGTCATCCTAACTCTGAATAAAAGAAACCCATTCACCCCCATTCAGGGAGTCATGGCTTTGGAAGTTATTCCCCATGATTCCCATTTGTTGCAGATTGTTTCCTCTGTGTGACAACTCACCAAGGAGTGAACTCAGAGGTTACAATGACAGAAACTTACTCCCCTGATATGCCCGAGGGATGAGAAAGAAAAAGTGGGCAAGTACTGACCTTTGCACAATGAAGGGTGGCTGGCACACAGCACTACATCCCCAAGTGCCCAGCAAGTGAACCCTAAAATGTCTTCTCCCCAGCAACTCTGAGATTGCTTTGTGCATGGGGAAATTTCCATCTCCTGATTTCAGTCACTTCCGGATTCCTGCCTATTCTTTCCTCAAAATATTTTTCTTTCCACCCTCATCCTGGCCTCCTATTTGTCTCCCTGTGTATAATCTCCTCTCTCCCCTTCAGTCCATCCTGTGATTCAGCATCATAAAACATAAAGCATCAATGTCTCTCTTTATTCTCACAAAATGTCAACAACGCTCTCTTGCCTGGGTGGCAGTCACAAACTCCAATGCCTAGGGGGACCAGGCAGGAAGCATGACTCCGGGAGGAAGGGAGGACTGACTAGGAGCACACATATGCCTGGTCACAGCGGACATGAGCGTCTCAACTCCAGGTTACCCTTGTCAAGTGAGAATACAGGTCATGCGGGCAGGTTTTCTGATTTTTCTGGGTAAGCTGAAAATCTGGATTTTTGCATGAATTTTCCAATTTGTAATGCTGGCAACTACTTTAAAAAATTGTCAAAATAGTGTGTGGGCCAGAGAAAACAATCTGTGGCCGGATATGCCATGATAGCTTCTGGTCTACAACCCCTGATGTGGAAAATCAGAGCCACACTTCTCGTTCTGATACGAGAGGCATTGCTCACCCCACTACCCAACCTTTTCTTCCAGGCTTCATGACCTGAGCCCACACACCAGAAAATTCTTCTAGTCCATGGTACATGTTACACAGCGGTCAGTCTTCACACTCATCCAGTTGAAGAATGCCCACTGTCACCAACCTGCCCTGCATTTCTTCTCATTCAACCCTCCCTCATTTCCCTCATTTCCAGAGGCCATGTGCCTCCTCTCCAAGTACAAGGTCTTTGACAGTTTCACAACCCCTCACCTGGCTTTTCTTTGTATCTCTGAACTTCCTTAATGAATGTACTCATTTTTAAATGAGTTACATTTAATATGTAACTTTGTTGAGTTACACAGACCAGACAATTCACCCACTGAAGGGGACAACTCAACAGTGTTTAAGCACATTCCCATTAACTGGTTTGTTATTTATGTCCTACTGACTTGCAAATAGGATTTGAGGTTGCTTGCAAAATTAAACACAATACAAACAGGACACCAATAAGAACAATACAGCTCCCCCAACTAGAAATAGACTTTGCCAGGCATCCATATGAGTTACTCCAATTGAGATTTTATTTTAGCCTAACTTCCTGGCAGAGAAGAAAAAGGAGAAATGAGCTGTATAATTCTCACTGTCTGATAAAACAATGGAGACAAATTTCTCAAGAGAGATGCTCTTTCCTAGCTAAGAGTCCAAGGAGGATATTTGCATAAAGAATCATTATTTGTGACTTTTATTGATAGGCAAATGACTTTCATTCAGAACAATATTGACATTTCTCCACTTAAATAAATTATTGACACAACAGACTTGTTGGCAGGAATAAAATGTTCAGTATAACATTGCAATTAAGAACACAGGCTTTGGGATCAGAAAAACTTCACCAATTATTAGCTATGTAACCTTGTGCAAGTTACTTTTTCTCTACAGGCCTTAGGTGCCTCATCTGTAGAATGGGGTTAAGGACAGTCTTTCAAAGGATTTTAGCAGGAGGATTAAATGAGAAAGTAAGGTTAAGATGGTGTCTACAGCATTTCTCCACTGTAAAGATACTATTTCACCCTCCTCTTATTAATAAGTATCTTTTGATATCTCTTTTGAGGAGATACTTTGAGAATATGTAAATATCTTATTACCTCTCAAACTTTAACCCACTAGTTTTAGTATTCATTGATGATTTTTTTTTAATATTTTTATTTATTTCTAGGAGAGAGAGAGAGAGAGACAGCATGAGCAGGGGAGGGTCAGAGAGAGAGGGAGTCACAGACTGAAACAGGCTCCAGGCTCCGAGCTGGCCGTCAGCACAGAGCCCGACGCGGGGCTCGAACCCACGAACCGTGAGATCATGACCTAAGCGAAAGTCGGATGCCTAACCGACTAAGCCACCCAGGCGCCCCTCATTGATGATTCTTATCCAGATCAATCATTACTGTTAAAGGATAACTGCCAAATGATCTTTTAATATCATCATTCCTTCCGTAATTATAAGTTGGTTGGTTTTTACAGTAAAAAAAAAAAACGCTTTCTGAAATTAAAGATTGCCTAGATACAGAGAAAGACAAATATCATATGTGTGCACGTATAGGAGGATTAGGAGGAGCTTAACAGAGGACCAAGGGGAGAAGAAGGGCAGAAATGGTGGGGGAAAGGGGGAGAGGCAAACCATGAGAGACTCTTGAATGCTGACAAAAACTGAGGAATGGTGGATGTGGGGGGGAGGAGGGGTGGGCATGGAGGAGGACACTTGTGGGGATGAACACTGGGTGTTATGTGAAAACTAATTTGACAATAAACTATTTGTAAAAAAAAAAAAAAAAAAAAGATTGCCTAGATAAACGAAAAGACATCCCATGTTCATGAATCAGAAAATTTAGTATTCTAAAGATGGTAATATCCCCCCCAAATTGATATATAGATGCAACATAATCCCTATCAGAATCCTAGCTGGATTTTTTTTTCTTGCAGAAATTAAGAAGCTGACTCTAAAATTGATAATATAAATGCCAGAGGCCCAGGGCAGCTAAAAACAATCTTGAAAAAGAAGAACAATGTTGGAGAACTAAAACTTTCTAATTTTAAAACTTACTTCAAAGCTACATTAATCAAAACAGTGTGGTATTGGCATTAAAGGATAAATGTACAGATGAGTAGTACAGAATTGAAAGTCCAGAGATAAACTTTTAAATTTACGGTCACTTGGTTTTTGCCAAGAGTGCCAAGACAGTTCAGTGGGAAGGATGAGTCTTTCCCAAAATGGTGCTGTAACACTGGATGTCTATACGCAAAAGAATGAAGTGGGATGCCTTATGTGATACTCAAAAAAAAAAAAAAAAAAAAGGATCAAAGTCATAAATGTATGAGTTAAAAATAAAACTATTAGAGGAAAACATCATTAGAGAAAATCTTCAAGATCGTGGGTTAGGCAACAGTTTCTTAGACATGGCACCAAAAATGTAAATGACAAAAAATATATAGATAATTGGACTTCATCGAAATTAAAAACACTGGGGCGCTGGGTGGCTCAGTTGGTTAAGCCTCTGACTTTGACACAGGGCATGATCTCATGGTTTGGGAATTTGGGCCCAACGTCAAGCTCTCTGTTGTCAGCACTGGGCACACTTTGGATCCTCTGTCCCCTACTCTCTCTGCACCTCCCTGTGTGTGTACTCTCTTAAACAAACAAATAAATAAAGTGTTTTAAAAATTGAAAACACTTGTGTTGCAAATAGTGCAACCAAGAAAGTGGAAAGACCACTCACCCACAGAATGGGAAAAAATATTTTCAAACCATATACTTGATAAGTGACTTGTATCCAGAATGCATGAAGAACTTCTACAACTCCATAATAAAAAGATCAACAGCCCAATAAAAGATGGGAAAGGATCTACATAGGCATTTCTCCAAAGAGGACCTACAAATGGACAATAAGTGAAAAGATGCTCAGCATCATTACTCATTAGTGAAATGAAATTCAAAACCAGTGAGACACCATTTCACACTCAGCAGGACAGCTATCATCAAAGAGAGATAATAACAGAAGAAGAAACTGGAACATTCATATTTTGTTAGTGGGAATGTAAAATGCAAAATATAAAAGGAGTGAGGCTGCTGTGGAAAACAGTTTGGCAGTTCCTCAAACTGTTAAACACAGAGTTACCATATGCCAGCAAAATCACTCTTAGAGAAATCTACCCAAGAAAAAGGAAAATATATATCCACATAAAAATATGTACATGAATTTTCATGAATCTGTACACATTAAAAACTGTACACATAGTTCATAGCATATTTATTCATAGTAGGTAAATAGTAGAAACAATCCATATGTCCACCACCTGATGAATGGATAAACAAAATATGGTATATCCATACAATGGAATATTATTTGGCAATATAAAAGGATAAAGTAATGATACATGCTACAACATAGATTAACTTTGAAATCACAAAGTGAGGGAAGCCAGTGACAAGTGACCACATACTGTATGAATCTGTTCACATGAGATGTTCAGAGTAGAAAAATCTACAAAGATAGAGAATAGACTAGTGGTAGCCTAGGGCTGAGGGTGGGGTGCGAGGGAAGAGTGACTGTTAATGGGGACAGGGTTTCTTTCTAGGGTGATAAAGATGTTCTAAAATTAGATGTGGTCATGGCTGTACAACTCTATGAGTATACTAAAACCACTTTACTGTATACTTTATTAAAAAAATATTTATTTGGGGGGAGGGGCAGAAAGAGAGGAAGAGAGAGAATCCCAAGCAGGTTCGGTACAGAGCCCAACTCAGAGTTCAATCCCACCAACTGCAAGATCATGATCTGAGCTGAAATCAAGAGTCAGCTGCTTAACCGACTAAGCCACCCAGGTGGCCCTCAACCATATAATTTAAATGGGTGAATTGTACAATATATGAATTCTATCTTCATAAAACTACTGAAAAATCAATACATAAACATAAAAAAAATATAAAAAGGGAGAACTTTTTTCCCCCCTATTATTTATTTATATCAATATGGATTCATGGATATGATAGGTTATAATCCTTTGCATTAACATTTATTTTGATGCTCAACTCGCCCCCTGCTTTGCCACCAGGAACACCAAGCTGGCTACTGTGTCCTTTTGACATATGTTGATAATTCCTTGAGCATTTCTTTACTATTGTTTTCTTTCCTTCTTGACACATGATAGCCCAGGCTTATCTTTTCAGATTTTTTTTTTTCCTTTTCAGGCTTATTTTTCCTTTCCAGACTGGGGTCAGCCATTGTTCCAAAGTGCCCTGGTTTCTTGGTAGAGAATAGTATTTAGAAACTAAGATCGGGGCACTAGGCGTGTTCATTGCTGGTGGAGTGTTAGTGCTTCTTTCAGCAAACAGAAGTGAGGTTTACAAATATCTGAATCATATGTACACACATAGATGCATGCATACACATACATACCCTCACGATCTGTATGCATTTCTATACTTAACTGGACTAACACCTACAAGTTCACACTGATACCTCCACATTTAAACGTAATACCATAGGGTCCATTCTATCCTTCTCTTGATCCATACTTGTAACTTCTTTTTCTGACAGTAAGAAACCTGATATCCATTATCCACAATAAACGTACTTACTAGCTCAGTCCTAGAATATTCAGAAAGTAATATCAGAATTGCTAGCTCATGCCTCTGAGAAAATTAAGCCTACTAATTAGAGTTCAATATTTATTTAGTGTTTTGTTGTTGTTGTTGTTTGTTTTTAGCCCAAGAGTATTAAGTCCAAACACTGTGTTCGAAAGTTAATTGGGTTACTTCTTTTTCCTCCATTTCAGTGTGGTCATGTTATTAATTTGAATTATGGTTCAGCTTGTTTTTGTTTGAATTCAATTGTAGAATTCCTCCCCCATTCCTGCTGATTTTCTTCCTTCCTTCCTTGCTTTCTTCCTTTTTAAGTTTTCTTTCTGTGTGAAATATTAAGGTGGTTCCAAAGCCAGGAATTAAACTAAAAGTTATATTCAGTAAAGTATCATTCTCCCTCTCATTCCCCCTACCTTTTCTCTCTATTCCCAATCATATCTGTAGGTAACCAATCTTGTTACTCCAGTTTCTTTACAGTATTTCTCTTTGGTCAAATGAATAGATAGATACATAGTTCCTAATTTACTCTCTTTTTTTACATAAAAGATAGCATACTGTAGGTGCTTTTACATGCTTTACTTTTTTCACTTAACCTATATACTAGAAATTATGCTCAATTAATAGAGATCTTCATTTTTTACAGTTGCATAATAATCCATTGTGTGACTATACCAGTTTATTCCATCACTCTGCTGTGTGTGTATAATTAGGTTGTTTCTAGTATTTTCTATTGTTGGAATGTATCTTCAGAGAAAATCCTCAGAAGTGGAATTGCTGGGTCAAAAGGCAAAAGCATATGTAGTTTTGTTAGCTAGACAAATTCCCTTTATGAGGATTGTAATGATTTGCCCTCATATCGGTAATCTGTAAGAGAGACTAATCCCCTTCAGTTACACCAACACAATGTGTTGTAATGCTTAATTTCTGCCAATACAATGATGAGAAATGGTATCTCTATGTAGTTTTCATTTGCATTTCTCTCATCATAAGGTTGAACATATCTTTATACATATAAGGATCATTTTTATATCTTTTTCTGTGAATTGTTGATTCATGCTTTTGTCCATTTTTCTTTTATGGTTTAAAAATATTTCCCCCCATTTAAAAATAGTTGTTTATATACCACACATATTAACTAATTATCTGTGATGTATGTTGAAATAATTTTCCAAGGTTCTTGGCTGCCTTTTAATTTTATGTATATGAGGAAGTCTTCTTTAATTCAATTTAATTTATTAATTTTTCTTTTATCACATCAAAGTTTTGAGTCACAGTTAAAAGCCTTTCCCTACATCCAAGAGGAGTCCATTTTTTTTATTTTAGTTTTTAAAATTTAATCCATGTTTATTTATTATAATTACTAACTTACTGGATACCTATCCATATTTTATCTTAGTCTTTGTAGGATTTTATTTAGATAAATTTAATTCACATAACTTTACAATTTCTAAAAACGTTTTTAATTTTAATTCCAGTATACTTAACAGTGTTACGTTTTTAATTTTAATTCCAGTATACTTAACAGCGTTATGTTAGTTTCAGGTGTACAATATAGTGATTCAGCAATTCTATACATTACTCAGTGCTCATCAGGGTGAGTGCACTTTAATCCCCTTTACTTATTTCATTCATACACCCCAACATCTACCTCCCTCTGGTAACCATCAGTTTGTTCTTTATAGTCTGTTTCTTGGCTTGTTTCTTTTTACCTTTGTTCATTCATTTTGTTTCTTAAATTCCACATATGAATAAAATCATATGGTATTTCTTTCTCTGACTAACTTATTTCACTTAGCATTATATTCTCTAGCTCCATCCATATTGTTGCAAATGACAAGATTTCATTCTTTTTTATGGCGGAGTAATATTCATATATATATATATATACACATACATATATATAATCATATAATATATATATACACACACACACATCCACATCTTTATCCATTCATCAGTCGATGGACATTTGGGCTGCTTCCATAATTTGGCTATTGTAAATAGTGCTTCAATTCACACAAAGATGCATATATTTTTTCAAATTAGTGTTTTCGTATTTTGGGGGTAAATACCCAATAATGGAATTACTGGATCATATGGTAGTTCTATTTTTAATCTTTTGAGGAATCTCCATACTGTTGTCCACAGTGGCTGCACTGTTTGCATTCCCACCAATAATGCACAAGGGTTCCTTTTTCTCTACATCCTTTCCAACATTTGTTATTTCTTGAGGTGTAGATATCTTTTTAGATAGTCGATCCAGTTGGGAGTTTATTCTTGTATGTGATATGAAGTATGAGGGATCTACTTTATCTTTAAAAACATTTATTTTTAATATTTTTAAAACATTTTTAAATATTTATTTTGAGAGAGTGAGAGAGAGAGCATGCATGCACATAAGTCTGGGACAGGCAGAGAGAGAGAGAATCCTAAGCAGGCCCCACACTATTATCACAAAGCTCCACTCAGGGCTCGGCCTCACCAACCATGAGGTTATAACCTAAGCTGAAATCAAGAGTTGGACGTTCAACTGACTGAGCCACCCAAGCGCCCATCTATTTTTCCAAAACAGGCATGTGAACTGTATCCTTAAGGGCACCTGTAACTTGTTTAGTCAGGTGGGTCCTGATCTAAATCCAATGTCAAAGTCCAAAGGGTGGTAGCTGCTCCCTTGCTTCATTAAAGATTATGTCCCTCTCCCTCATGTTTTGTTATTCTAATTTTCGGTGGGTTTTGCATAAAAAGGGTCAAGTATAAATTATCTTTATTTGCCATCTTTAACTTGAAGTCTGCTAAAATATATTTTTAATTTTTGTTTATTTTTTAAAGATTTTGTTTTTTTAAAGTAATCTCTATACTCAATGCAGGGCTTGAACCTACAACTCCGAGATCAAGAGTCATGTGATCTACCAACTGAGGCAGCCAGGAGCCTCTGTTAAAATGTATTTTTAACTATGACATTTTAGCTTTACTAAAAATAATAAAAAGTATAGTTTGAATTCCTATAAAAAGTTCAGTTGACTGGGAGTCAGGAAGATGCCTCCTGGATTAACAGGGAAGGTGTTAAGTATAAATTAGAGCATTAGGGTTGGGTGGGGCAGCTAAATTTATAGTAAAAACAGGTTTCCGGGAGTTCAAAACCTATGAGAGTATGGAAAATTGCAGGTTTCCTCCTACAGTGCTCCAACTGGCTGAGTTAGATTGTGCCATTCTTCTCAAATTTGCAATATAACCAGACGGTGGGGATAGCAAATAGTCACTGAGCAAAGGATTTGCATTTTCCTAAATTATGCTCTGAATATAGATCATCCTTCCAAAGATAAACCATGCAATTATTAGTAATATTCCTATTAGCTAATTAACTATTTTTAATAGTCATTGGGAGCATATCTCTAGCTTAAGTGCCATTATTAACCTGCTGTGAATTACTCAAATTTCAGCTAGGAAACCTAGAAAGAAAGAAACAGCTTTGATGTGTAAACTCTGTCAAACCTAACCTATAGCATGGCCGGTATCAGGCACTAAATCTTAATCTCTAAGACTTTACTGAGGATTATTTTGTCAGATCAGATGTGCTGTGAGACATTCAGGTAACCTGGGAGCAGTTGGCATGTGTCGGGTAGGAAGAAGCCACACTGAAAAAACGCAAATCCTTCTTTATAATTTTGCTCAGTGAAGGCCTTCTCCCAATATCCAAAGGGATTGTGATTTGTAACCAAAGAACCGACGACGCATCTTCTTCAAGAGGGGGTTGCCATGAACAGCAGGTCAAGAAGTGCAGATGACCTTGGCTTGCATTCTGCCTTTACTCTTCAGCTAAAGAAGGAAGTAGGTCAGGGAAGAGCATGTGGAAAAAAAAGATCAAGTGTTCTCATTTTTATTTTCAAGTTCAAGCTGTTTTAGGGTCATCATCCAACCTTTGCAGTGTCTTCCCATAAAGTAGAGAGGGCCTAAATTAGAAGAGCAACTGCAGGTTCCAGACGGAGAAGAGGTCATCACTTGGTAACTGGCCCCATCTCCCAGCCCACTGCATGACCTCATGGACCAGGGGTCCCCTGAGTTGTCTCTTTACCACTTACCTGGCAAATGCCTATTGTCTACTTGGTGTACTTCACAATGTATTAAGTGCCATGAGCCTGGGAAAACAGTTTAGGGGAGCTTTGCAATGTTTCTCTATTAGTCTGCTCTAGCTGCCGTAACGAATAGTACAAACTCGGTGGCTTAAATGACAGAAAGTCTTTTTCTCCCAGTTCTGGAAGCTGAGTCCAAGACCAAAGAGCTATTAGAGCTGGTTTCTGGTTGAGGCCTTTCCTTCCTCACTTGTAGATTGTCACCTTCTTCCTTGTCCCCACATGCCCTCTTTTCTGTGCCCATGTGGAAAGAGAAAGATCTATGGTGTCTCTTCCTCTTCTTCTAAAGATATCAGTCCTATCAGATGAGGCTCCTACCCTCATGACTTCATTTAATCTTAATTACCTCCCTCAAGTTAGGGCTTCAGCAAATGAATTTTGGGGGACACAATTCAATCCATACCAGTTTACTTCTGGAATTCTAAGATTTTTTTTTTAAAGTTCGAATCATGGATATTTTTGGTCTATGTGAGATTTTACCTAATGTATTATATACATCCACTCTTACCTAAAGTATGAGGGATGACTGGGAAAACTCCCAAAGACCTGGGTATAAACAATGAGCTGGATCCACACAGTCATCACACCTCTAGGGCCGCTCATCAACTTGTAGGATGGAGAGTCATCTCAGCCGTCCTGCCAGAGATCCCTGCCGCACCTAGCAGGGGGCCTTGCACACAGGGGGCACTCCATCCAAATGGGCTGAATGAATAAATGAACAAATGAGTGAGTGACCCAACATGACTTCCCCCAAACACAGGAAATGCCAAATACATAGGATTTTAATAAAAGGAGGCTTGCTCTCACCCTTCTGTCTGTCATTCACCCCATTCTGAGTTTGAACCTTGACCATCTTATCTTTAGCTCTGGGTTTACTTCATGTGCTTTAGGAAGGGCAGTGCTCCCTCCAAGGCTTTGTGAAGTGAGCCTTGGATAAACTGTAGAGGTGTGAAAAGCACCTGTCCAAGAAGATCTATAAGACGTCTCCTGTAGGCCTTTAATCTCCTTCTTCCAGGGAGTGTGGCAATGCAGTTCAATCAAATGGAGACAGGTGGGAATGGATTTCCTTCTCTATGCTGCTGGCTAGATGGGGAGTCTCTTTTCTTTCTTTTCTTTCTTTCTTTCTTTCTTTCTTTCTTTCTTTCTTTCTTTCTTTCTTTCTTTCTTTCTTTCTCTCTCTCTCTCTCTCTCTCTCTCTCTCTCTCTCTCTCTCTCCCCTTTGCTTCACAGTGCTCACAAACTTATTTTGAGCACTAAGATGACTGGGACTCCAAAGGATAAGATTAATGCTGTTTGATAATCAAGGAGAAGATGATTTTTAAAATCTGCTTAAGGATTCTAGAAGCCAGCTAACTTTAAACTACACATGAGCTGCACTGTATAGGAAAGATGTTCAGCCTAAGTCTGCTTCACAATGATTATGTTAATGATAAAAGTATGTCATAATTTTTTGATCTATTTGGGATAAATTAAGCAAATTAAGTCTACCTTGCAAAACTTGAATTGGAATAAGGCTATTAGAGTAGAATTCCTACTCTAGCAAACCTATATAATTAAATGTAGAAGACTTAATAAATATTTGATAAACTCAATTCAACTTAACACCCATTGAGTGCCTACTATGTATGTATAAGGCATAATACTCAATGCTACAAGGTTTGCAAGAAAAGAATAAAATAATTTCTCAAGGAGTCTCAGCTTACTAAGTATTTTATGTCATAATAATGTAAAAACATATAATGTCTTTTTAAAAATCAGCTTATGCATTGTGTCTTTAAGCACTCAACTTCCCCATTTACACAATATTAATCCTACTCTACCTCAGAGGAGTCAGGAAAAATGAACAATTATAAAAAGTTCTGACCTTAAGAATCCCTTTGTAAAATGTTACAGCTTAAATAATCCTGTTTAACAGCATTAATTTAAACAGAGTATTCTAGCTGAGAGCCAAAACAAAGGAAAGAAATTCATTTATGGGCTTCCCTGCTAGGGGTACACATACACACTGTCATTTGCTGATCTAATTCTCTCTTCAGCTTGAAATGTTTTCCCTAAGCTCACACGAAGAAATCTACCAAGAGAGAAGAGAGTTCTCTCACCTACAAAACTCAATCTGGATTCAAGAGCAGACAGATAACACTAGTTCCTCTCAAAAAGGCTCTTATTACTGATAGGATTCTTTCCCCACCCCCTTCCTGCACTCACCAGAAGGCTCTATAGAAAGTCTCCATAATTTGCTCCTTTGTGTTTCTCATTAGGGCCTGAGAGGAACCCTATTGAGCTTCCCTGACATTATCTTGGTCCACCTGATGCCTGGGTGTTTTGAAATGTAATATTGTTTGAGGGATAATACCAGCCCTGATTATGTCAGTCACAGAGCTGGGCATGGAATAAGTAAGTGAAGGGGGACTACAAGGAAGAAAGTCAAGGTCATTCACACGTGTGGAAGGAACTGGGCCCTCCTTACTCTCCAGGGCATTTGGGAGCCAAACCTGCACTGGCAATGCCATCCCAGGGTGAGTTCCATGTATGCACTTGGCAACAGGCTTCTTGGTCCCAGTAAGAAGTTTGAGCCCCTTCATCACAAAGAGGGGGGATCCGGGGCAGTGAAGCCTTGTAACTATGACAACCACAGACAATGAAAGAGAGCAGTGAGCTGGATCTGTCAAGGCTGACACTGAACGCAGTCAAGGCTGATCTGCTCCCAGAGGAATAGGTTTGAAGCCTGCAGGCAAGTCCCACTTGCCCCAGTGTGGGTAATTGTGATAGTAGACCCTGCCAAAAAGTACAGGCACTTGTTTCTGCTGGTTGCTGATGCTTCCTTCCCCGCGCAGGAATGCCAACCATCTCTCACGGTCTGTGAACAAGAGGAGAACACGGCACCCACTTCCTCCTTCCCAGCCAGGACACAGCAGAGCTTCACCCTCCTTGGCTCTGTGGAGTGGGCAGTACTGGGCAAGGCCAGCCAAGTGTCTATGATCCCAGGACACTAAGAACACGCAGGGCCAGCAAACCACTCTGGTTCCCTCACTTACTCTGCCCTCCAAGGCTCTCACATCTCCTTAGGCAGTTCCCAGGAGGTGGGGGAGAGGAATAAACACAACTGACCTGGGTCTCAGAGATAATTTAACCCCAATATGCAATCTCAACAGCCTGCTGAACTATGTGCCAGGTGAGTATGTAAATGTGTAAATCAGGCTTAAAACAATAAGGAGTTGTGGGACCAGTGTCTCAACTGGTCACCTTAAAGGAATCAAATTTAAAACAATGAAAAGCCAAATCAAAACAAAGCAGAACATGCAGCCTAAATAAAACACATTTGTGGGCTTCAAGGGTCCCACAGGCCACTAATGTGCAATTTCTGATCTGGTCTATGCCCTCTTTATGGATGCAGAGACTGACCAAGTCCCAGGGGGAAAAGTTACTTGTTCCTAGGCAGGCCTTAGAACCCAGGTTACCTACATTTCCACCTATGGCTGGTGACCTCACAAAGCTTGCCTTCTTATGTGCTGGGGGTCCGGCAATGGAAATTGCTAGACTTCTAAGTTCTAAACCTTTGGATGTGTGGACACCAAGTCCCCCCTGACCAGGACTGCCTGGGAAAGGCTGAGGCACCCATTGTGGGCAGGGTTCCTGGAAAGACTGCATGGCCTCTGTGGCTCAGCATCTATATCTAGAACCTGGAGATGAGGTTCCCAATTTGTCTACCTTCTATCATCAGAGGTTCCCTAACCATTGAGCATCCTTGTCTGGAGGATGGCAGTTCTACAGAAAAGGCTGGTGTGAGGAGGTAATGAGTTGCCCATGGAAAGCCCTGAGGAGAGCGCTGGATGCAGTGTTTGCTCTTTCAGCATCTCTTAACATTGTGGGGTTTGATCTGGTCTGTAATACTGCTGGTAGATGAGTAAACAAAGAAAATGTGGTCTCCCCACCATCTCTCTCTCTCTCTCACACACAAAGAGGAATATTATTCAGCCATAAAAAGGAATGAAATCTTGCCTTTTGCAAAAACATGGACGGATCTAGAGTATAATGCTACATGAAATATGCAGAGAAAGACATACCATATGATTTTGCTTACCTGTGGAATTTAAGAAACAAAATAAAAGAGCAAAGGAAAAGAGAGAGAGAGGGGAGAGAGGGAGAGAGGAACCAAGAAAAAGACTCTTAACTGTGGAGAACAAATTGATGGTTTCCAGGGGGGAGGCAGGAGAGTAAAATACGCGATGGGAATGAAGCATGTAAGAGGACACTTACCACAATGAGCACTGAGAAATGTACAGAATTGTTAAATTGCTATATTGTACACCTGAAACTAATATAACACTGTATGTTAACTGTGGTAGAGTTAACATTAAAAAGTAGAAAAATCAACCACTATTGGTAAAATTAAAATGTTACCCAGAAGCCTAACTAATAGGAAATGACTCAAAAGAAGCTTCGTATATGATTCACACAGCACACCGAGGAAAATTATAAGGAAAGAAATCACACGGCCCAGCCAGGAAAATAGAATAATGAAAACCAAGCAGCGGTGCTATCCAGGGTAAACCTTTTCACCAGCCAGGAAGATAAGAATTAAGCAAATTTGTTCTCAAGAAAGATGCGGCAGAGAGCTTTCTCTGAAAAAGAAAAACTGAACAATCTGCTTATTAAGTTCTCTTAGGAAAGGAAATTCCCTAAGTAAATACATCTTATTCAGAATGATCACGAGCCACAAAAGGCATTTCCCTCAAGAGAACTGAGGTAGAGTTTCTCGTAAATTAAAAACTTTCAAAAAAAAAAAATTGAGAGTGGAGGCCACTTCCTCAGGAGCTATTACATGAGCACACCCTCCCGCCTCTGGAAGCTGTTAGCCTTCAGCAGAGTTTCTGTGTGTGGGAAGCGCACTGAGGAGTATCCCCTTATAAGCCTTCCGACTCTTTCCTCCTCACCGCCACAGTCCTGCAGACATTTCTTCTTCAGTTGATGTGCGACGCTGCTTTCTCCAAGCTTCTGAGATGAGCCCTCATGGCATGCTGGTGCCTTTGCCAGGAGACGAATGCAGTGCAGGAATACAGAAGTGCCGCCACATCAACAAACTCTCCCTCGCGCAGTCTTGTGCTCCTCTCCCTGGGTGGTCCAGTCCCTATGTTCCTCCTCCTGAGGACAGTCACCTTCATCCATCAGCAGGCCTTGCTCTTCCCCAGCGGGACTGCGTTAAGACTTGACCCCTGGTTTTGGTATGGTGTAGGAAGTGGGGGCAGGGGCACATCCTAAAAGGGGTACACATTCATTGGCTCGAGTGCAACACTTGCTTGGTCTTCCAGTCTAGTGGGGGCAGGGTCGGGGGGAACTCCAGCAGGTCTTGAGGTTTCAAGGGATCTGGGGTTTCAGAGCTGTCAAGTGCATCCACCAGAATGACCCATCTCCATCCTCAAGGGCGCCTCCTTCCAACTCAGATCCTGAGTTGACGGGGCAGCCTTGCTGGGGGTGAGAATGCAGTGCATTCTAGAGGACGGGAGCTACTCCCACTACAAAGTCCTGGGCCTGACTTTTCCTGCCCCGTAGATGCAGGAGATAACATGCTGTTGATGCCTTCTGAATCTCTTACTCTTTTATTTTTTTTTTTAAAGTAGGCTTCATGCCCTGCATGGGGCTTGAACTCATGACCCTGATATCAAGACCTGAGCTGAGATGAAGGATCTGACACTCAAGTGACTGAGCCACCCAGGCTCCCCCATACTCTGCTTTTCATAGTCTTTTGCCAAGGTTGTCAATGGCATGCATTAAAAAGCATCTCATCTCATTGGGATCATTCATTTCATTATAATATTATTTAGGCCCTTAACCTCTCAAGGGCTGGAGATACTGGCCTTGCTGGGACTCCTCCCCCAATCGCAGCCCCACTTTCCTTCACGAAGGTCTCCTGGCTTTACCACTACGTGTTGAGAAAGACAGGATGAAGGAGCTGAGCTGTGATGTGGCCAAAACAGAGGCCTCAGCCTATTCTACAGGAGCTCTGGAGCTGGACGGCCCTTCAGTCGTCCTGCCTGGAGACAACAAGACCTGAAGCCTGAAACTGTCCCCTTGCCCAATCATTGGATGTGGCTGCCCTGGGGAGCAGTGGGCTGCAGACAGTTCCCAGAGAGGGACTCAGCTGAGAACAGGATGGTCACCTCTCCAAGCAGCTGAGGGACAAGTGCCGTAGCCCAGGGGTGTCGAGAAGTACATACATGGGAGGTACACACGGGGCACCCCCTTCTTTTGTTCATGCAGATGACAGCACCTCATCACCTCTCCCCTCCCTGGGCCCCTCAACCCGCAGCCAGGGATCTTTCCAAAATGCAAATCCGATCACACGATGGCTGACCTGCCTAAAACCCTGTCATGGTCTCCCAATGCCCTGAGAATAACGTTCAGTTAGTTGCCTTAACATGGCTCATAAAATTTTATATGAGCTGATCTCTGCTTATCTTTGTGTTCTCATCTTTCAACACTTCTCTTGAATGTCTTGCTCCTGACCTTAGGAAGACCTTTTAATTTCATGGCTGTGCCAGGCCTGTGCACATGTGAGTGTGTGCCCGGGGTCAGGGAGGTGAGGGGTGTCTGGAAGGTACTCTCTCTGCTCTCACTGCCTCCCTTCCCATGACCACTTCCTCAAGCACCTCCGACTTGCTCATTCCTCCTATCCTTCACTCCCTACCTCTCATTTCCTCTTAGAAGCCTTCCCTGATCCCCCGGTGTAAGGAGGTGTTCCTCCTCTGTGTTTCTCATACTTCCTGCACTTCTCCTGCAACCATGCTGCTCGTCCTGTTTTAATTCCTTCCTATTCAGTCTCCCTGAGATGACAATGACCATGCCTGTCTTATTGACTATTGTATTTCTAGCTCCTTGCAGGGTGCCTGGTGCACGGTCTCCTAAATGAATGAATAAATATATGGTGGCTGGAGGCAGGGGAGCAGAAAGAGGCATAGTCTGATCATTCCACAGAAAGAACAGATAGAAATTAACCACTGACAGTAATTACACTTTTGGTCAAACAGGCTCGGAGACAATGGAACTAGTTCTTAGTGCAGATTCTCTCTGAGCATGAAAGCCAGTGGTATCTATTAAGCATGTGAGGAAGGTGAACTCACCCAGTGAAAATGGGATTCAACACTGACCTTTAGAGAAGAGCTTGGTGCCGTTCTGGATGCAGGAACCTGGGGCGGGAGGGGGAAAGGCCAGAGATCTGGAGGGAATCTCAAAGAAAGCCAACTACATAGTTGGGGAGTTAAGTGATTCCTGCAGAAAGAGAGAGACACCGGAGGTGTTAAGACCTTGGCTTAGAAGGCTTAGGCCAAAGGACACAGGCTGAAGTCTCCACAATAATACTGGATATGAACACAGACTAATGTGTGGAGGCTGAAACACTGGAATCAGAGGCATCCTGGTTCATGACATCAACATAAGGATGTAAGGATGCTTTATGTGGCAGAAAGCAAATATATATAGATGCTACTTCCAAGAAGTAACAGAGGAAAAACGGACATATCCGTCACTTTGAGAAGGCCTGGACAGTGGCATCACTGGCTCACCTCTCCAACAAAGTGGGAGGCATGGACCCGAGGGATCACCCTTCTCTCACTGGCTCTGTTCCTCATAACGCCCCACACAGTCAGGCTTGCATCCATAGTAGGCATCTAGCTGCTGTTTGCTAACAAGTCCTTCAGTTACAAAAGAGACATAAACAATTTGGCAAAGCACCTTGGCCTGTAGTAGAAAAAAGCAGCACAGTCCTTTAGAGCACAGAACCCCTTCTGAATGTAACATAGTCTCTCTAGACAGTCATTTATTGTTTTGTGCCCCAGTTTCCCTCTGTTAAAACTGGACTGTTACAGGATTAAATAACTGAATATATGTACTAATGCAATGTTGGCTGGCCATTTACCTCTCTGGCTTCCTCATCTTTAAGGAAGAAAATGGTAATACCCCACCCAGGGTTGTTATGGGTATCAGATGACAAAGCACCTACATCTCTGCATATGTTTAAAATCTTTTTAACGTGTATTTAATTTTTGAGAGAGAGAGGCAGAGTGTGAGCAAGGGAGGGGCAGAGAGAGAGGGAGACCCAGAATCTGAAGCAGGCTCCAGGCTCCCAGCTGTCAGCACAGACCAATGTAGGGCTCGAACTCATACTGTGAGACCATGGCTGAGTTGAAGTCAGCCACTTAACCAATGGAGCCACCCAGGCACCCCTCTCTGCATGTTTTAAAGTGCTGCCTGTGAGTTAGAAGGTTGGCGTTGGTGTGCGTGTGCGTGTGTGTGTGCGTGTGTCCCTTTAAGCAGTTTCTGTTGTATATCTCTGGACACCAGGAGCATTGCCTGGTATGTGTCTCCTGAGAGGCCGTGAGTGGGTGGCGGCACAGCCGAGGCACAGACCCCAGGAGGCAGCATTTGGCCCCCTCTGCGAAGCAGGGGTACAGAAATCTACCCAAAGAGGAGAGGTATCACCTCTCCTGTCTGTCGCCATTCCCAGCCTCTCAGGCCCTCACTGATTCCCATCCAAGGACAACAGCTCTGCCCTGCCACAACCATCTCAGAATGTCCCTCCGCTCTGGCTGACCTGGAATCCTCTCTTCTTACACCAGGGTGCCAGAGGCTAAGCAAACAGAAAACCACATGCTTAGATGTGCTCGCTCTTATTTGGGGTGTTTTGGTTACCTCTTGACAACAGAAGTTTATATCTGAATTGCATCCACATTAATCTGGTATCTCGCCAAGAGGTGATCAGTGTTGCAATGCAGTAAAGGACAACTCCAAAGCCATGAATTGCCATGACTGTATAGCATCATCTCCTAACTTGTGCTCCCCCTCTGCTTCTCTCTTGATATATATGCTTGCTGTAGACAAATCACACCTTATATAAACTGTGTACTTGAATCTTTTCCAGATGCCGTAACTATGATGTTAACAATGAGAAATAGGTAAGGGAAGGCTTTCAAACCTTGAAGCTGTGTTTCAGAAACAGTTACAGCTAGAGATACAAGCTATTAGGCCTTTTCCCAGAAGAACACAAGGAGGATGAAAAATCTCAGTATGGACGAAAAAATACATATAGTTTGTTTTTGTTTTTGTTTGACAGAGTATTGGTATAATAAGGGGCAAACTGAACTCTGAGCATGTACAAGTCTTTGACACTTAGAGCTATCGAATCCAAATTGTTCAATGACATCACTTTATTAGACCTGTCCTTTTTATTGCTATCAACACCAGTACTAGTATTACCATTGCTGCTACTACTAATAATAATAATTGAGTATGTCTCTGTACCAAGCACAATGCCCTTAACTTTAACAAATAGTATTTCCTCAAATCCTCACAACAATTTCATGAGAAGATAGTATCAGTCTCATTTTACAGGAGAGGAAATGAAATCTCGGTGGTTAATTAGGTAATTGGCCCCAAGTCACAAGAAGGTAGTGATGCCATCAGGATTTGAACCCAGGCCATTTAACCTAAAGTTGGATTCTCAAACTCTATACAATGCCACTGCTGGCTGTGGGCTTTCTTTTTTCAGGATAGTGTTTGCAATTTAACCCCAGCGATTTTTCACATTATGAGAGGCCGTGGATTTATGGAGACGGAAAACAGAGCCTCCCTGAGAAGTTGAGGTGGGCCACTAGCTGGTCTCTCCAGTTAGCGGGCCAGCAGTGTCTGCACATCAGCTTTAAAGTGAGCATGAGTCACACTTTTGCCTTAACAAAATGAGATATATAGCGTTATGGACTTTCAGAATAAAGTTTGCGTATCCTCGTTCATTTGGGCACTCGCCAATGGATATCAACCATTCTTTATCCTTCCACTAGGCAGAGTTCCAGGCTGGTGATGATGTTTTTCTCAGAAATCTGAAGGCGATGCTGTACTGCCTTGTAGAGTTCAGTGTCGGTGAGAAATAGGATGCCATTCTCATTCCTGATCTTTTCTTTGTGAATTGTTTCCTTGGGAGCTTTCCTTTTAAGGATTTCTCTTTGTCTCCAGTATCTTGAAAGTACATGATTACATGCCTTAGTGTGGGGTCTATTTTTGCAATGGACTCTTGGTGGTCCCCTCCATCTGAGCACTGAGATTTCAGAGAGACATTTAGAAAAATAGCTTTATTGACATATAATCTACATTCCATAAAATTTACCCACTTAAAGGATTCAATTCAATAGCTTTTAGTATATTTACAGAATTGTGCAGTTAGCACCATAACCTAATTTTGGAACATTTCCATCACCTCCAAGACAAACCTTGTACCCATTCACAATCATTCCCTATTCTCTCCCACCAGCTCTAAGTAATCAATCGGCCATCAACTTAGGGGGCTATTCTTTTGAATTATTACTTTAATAATCCTCCCTCGACTTTCTTTGTTCTCTCTTTCTGGAATGTCTTTTATTCAGGTATTGGGTCCCTCAGACTAATGTTTTAGTTTTCTTACCCGTCCTCTCCTATTTCCATCTCCCTTTTTCTGTTCTGTGTAAGGGATATTTCCTCCACTACAGCTCCACACCTCTTATTGAAAATTGTATTTCCAGCAGAATATTTTTAATTTGCAAGAGCCCCTTTTTTTCTCCTTCTGAACATTCTATTTGTAACATTCTGTTCTTTTTTTCATGAATGTAATGTCTTCTTTTATCTCTGAAGATATCACTTACAGCTTTTTTTGGAGTTTTCTTCTGCTTTTTGCATTACTTATTTCTTCTGAGTTTTTTTTCTTCTCCTACTGTTGTTTTGGTCTCTGACTTTCATAGTAGAGCTTCCTCAAACATTTGGTGACTGCCGACTCATACTTAGGAGTAAAGCACTCAAAAGTATTTCTGTGTGTGTAGCTATACGTCAGTTGAGTGGTGATCACCCCAGCCCCTGTGTTTTCGTCACTTAGGAGCCTTTAAACCCAATACAAATGCCCAAGCCCCACGCCTGGAGCATTTGATTTAATTGGTTGTAACCTTGTCATTCATATTTCTGTGTGTGTAGCTATATGTCAGTTGAGTGGTGATCACCCCTGCCCCTGTGTTTTCGTCACTTAGGAGCCTTTAAACCCAATACAAATGCCCAAGCCCCACGCCTGGAGCATTTGATTTAATTGATTGTAACCTTGTCATTCATATTTAAAACTTTTTTTTTAACGTTTATTTATTTGAGAGAGAGAGAGCACATGAGTCGGGGAGGGACAGAGAGAGAGGGAGACACGGTATCTAAAGCAGGCTCCAGGCTCTAAGCGGTCAGCACAGAGCCCATGACCTTGCTTAACTGAATGAGCCACCCAGGTGCCCCTTGTCATTCATATTTTTAAAAGCTCTCCAGATGATTCTATTGTGCAGGGGGAGGAACCTTTGTGGGGGAATGGGGGGAGGATCCTCAACTACCAATAAAGGATATATTTTTCCTCCAGAGAAATCAGATCCCTCAGAAAAGAAACTTTCCATCTCTCACCTTGGCATCTGGCTGCTGATATCCTGAGACCCTCCTGGAGGAAGGGGCTGAGGGTCTCCCAGTCAGCATGTAGGTACTCACACAATCCTGGTGTCCTGCAGAGTGGCTGCACCCTTGACTTTGCCCTATGTGTATGGATCTGGAATCAGAGAGGAAGTCTCTGGTCCAGCAGTTCTTGTTGCTTAGTATCCAGCATCAGCATCACCTAGAAATTTGTTAGAAGTGCCAATTCCCAGGTCTGATCCTGACCTGCTGCATCAGAAACTCTGGGAGTTGGGTGGGGTGGCACCTGGGTGGCTCAGTCGGTTAAGCATCCAACTTCAGTTCCGGTCATGATCTCATGGTTCGTGGGTTTGAGCCCTGCGATGGGCTCTGTGCTGACAGTCCAGACCCTGGAGTCTGCTTCTGCTTCTGTCTCCCTCTCTCTCTGCCCCTCCCCGTCTACCCCCCCAAAAAAAGAACCCTCCCCTCAAAAACAGAAACTCTGGGAGTGAGGGCCCAGCAACCTCCAGGGGATTCTGATGCCTAGTCACACTTGGGAACTATTCATCTGGGCTTCTGTCTGGGAGCAGGGGCCACGCAGGTGTTCAGAGTGGGGGAGGGGATCTCAGGATCCAGGAGCTCTCACGCACAGGACTTTCTCAGGTCTCCAGCATCTCCAGAAGTCCCTGGGCCCCTCTCTCCACAGCCTGAGAGTTTTGTATTGGAAAGCAGTAATTTGGGGTCTTTCTTCCATTTCCAGTTTTCACTTCTCTGGTATCCTAAGACAGTTTTAGCTCCTCCATTTGCTTTCCAGTTCCCAGATTTTATTGTTCTCTTCTCCTTTGCTGCGCTCTTTCTCCTTGCAGCACATGTCCTTTTTAGTCCCTTGGCTGCCATTTTAAGTGAGGTTGCAGGAGTGTATTTAATCTACCAGGCTTAACTGAAGTCTTGTGATATAGATTAAGTGAATAAAGCACATTGCAGGGTGAAAAAAACCCCAAAAGCGAATTTCTATATTAACAAAGAAAGAAAAAAAAAGAACAAAACCATGATATATGATTCATATATCTGCTTGTACATGTATTTTAATACATGGTATGGACAGATATATTCCCACCTCTTAACATTACCCCATGGTAATTGTCTTAGGGAGGTGGGGAATGGGGGAAAGGAAAGAACACTATTAGTTTTTAAATTTATTTACTCTTAAATTATTTGAATTATTACGAGTATTACTTGTAATTTTTTTAAATGTTGAAAATGTATTTGCTTTGCACAAACTGACCTTATTTAAGTTTATTTATTCTGAGAGAGAGCAAGTGGGGTGTAGGGGCAGAGCAAGAGGGGTGAGAGAGCAAATCCCAAGCAGGCTCCACATCATCAGTGCAAAGCCAGGTGTGGGTTTCAAACTCATGAACTATGAGATCATGACCTGAGCCAAAATCAAGAGCCAAGTGCCCAACTGACTGAGCCACCCAGGTGTCCTTATTTTGTGTTTGTTTTTTTTTTAATGTTTATTTATTTTTGAGAGAGAAAGAGAGTGCAAGCAGCGGAGGGGCAGAGAGAGGAGACCGAAGATTTGAAGCAGGCTCTGCACTGACAGCAGTAAGCCTGATGTGGGGCTCAAACTCACCAACTGTGAGATCATGACCTTAGCCGAAGTTGGATGCTCAACTGACTGAGCCACATAGGCGACCCTGAACTGATCTTTTTAAATTTACACAGTTGCCTGTGTGACCCATCCAGGGGTTGGAGGGTCTTGGGTTTCAGGGAAGAAATAGTCCTAAGTCCTAGATGTTGTCTCAGATTTTGGCAGGGCTCAAACAAAGCTAGCAAGATCCAAATACTCAAGTACCAGAAGTGCCTGCCTCTATGCTTATATTTCATACAGAATAAAAGGAGCGTTCTTACCCCTAGCTGCAGATTAGACTTGCCCTGGAGTACAGAAGAATGTGAGCAGCAACAGTAACCACAAAACACCTCACTGCCCTGCCCCTGGACTCATCAAATCCCAGGCAATTCTAATGTGCAGCAAGGATTGAGATTCATTTATGCAGATATTATTTTTTTTTAATTTTTATTTATTTCTAGGAGAGAGAGAGATAGACAGCATGAACAGGGGAGGGTCAGAAAGAGAGGGAGACACAGACTCTGAAACAGGCTCCAGGCTCTGAGCTGGCAGTCAGCACAGAGCCCGACGCGGAGCTCGAACCCACGAACCGCGAGATCATGACCTAAGCAAAAGTTGGACGCTTATCCGACTAAGCCACCCAGGCGCCCCTGCAGATATTATTTTAATCCCTTAAATTTTTTTTTAACGTTTATTTGTTGAGAGACAGAGAGAGACAAAGTATGAGCAGGGGAGGGGCAGAGAGAGAAAGAAGGAGTCACAGAATCCAAAGCAGGCTCCAGGCTCTGAGCTGTCAGCACAGAACCTGACCAATCAATTAGTCTTAAACTCATGAACTGTGAGATCATGACCTGAGTCAAAGTCAGACACAACTGACTGAGCCCTTAACTGACTTAATCCCTTTTTTTAAAAAATTTTTTTTTTAATGTTTTATTTCTAGGAGAGACAGAGAGACAGTGTGAGCAGGGGAGGGTCAGAGAGAGAGGGAGTCACAGACTGAAACAGGCTCCAGGCTCTGAGCTGGCAGTCAGCACAGAGCCTGACGCGGGGCTCGAACCCACGACCCGTGAGATCATGACCTAAGCGAAAGTTGGACGCTTAACCGACTAAGCTACCCAGGTGCCCCCTTAATCCCTTTTTAAAATCAGAAAGACCAACTCTCTGATGCACTCAGATATTAAAAACAGGTTGCTTTGCTAGATTTTTTAATTCTTCAATTTTCTGACATCACATAACACAATACCAGGGAAGTTTTTAGTCTGTGTCTTAAAATACTGCCTAGATTTGGCTTTGCAGGAACCATAGTGATCAACTGTGCAGTATATCTCATAGCATTTGCAAGCTGAATGCTCTCTCATGGGCTTTAGAGATAATGCAACTCTTCATTTTACAGATAAGGAAATGTCGCCCAGAGGTATCCTCTCACAGATTTACTATGGCTGGGGGGGGAAGAAAGAGAGGGAAAAGTGTGTGTGTGTGTGTGTGTGTGTGTGTGTGTGTGTGTGTGTGAGAGAGAGAGAGAGAGGGAGAGAGAGAGAGAGGAGAGAATGAGAAAGTGAATGTTGTAAGAGACTTGTATTACTTTTACAAGTTTATGTAACTGGCTTATTCTATATTATAACAAGAACATTCTCTAAAGATCAGTTTTACTTAACTTGAAGAAACATCAGTCAAGGTCCAAATGAATTGAGAACTGCTCATCTATTCTTCCTTGTGGATTTGTACTAACTCAAGTCCTGGCCTTGGCCTCTTGCAGAAAACAAAGAATAATTTTCTTAAAAAAAATTCTGTATCTTTATCCAGTGTGCTTCTCTGCAGCTTTACTGAAAGTATTTTGTTTCAGAGAGAAATCCTCTCGGCTTAACCTGCAATGTCCCAGAACAAATGGTGTGCTGTGTGAGCAAGGCACTAGATTGCCAGCTTCTGTGTCTGAGAGCCATGGAAGGCTTCAGGTCAAAGTGTTTTCCTTACTGAGGTCAAAGTGAGTAACAAGACAAGGTAGTTCACAGCAGGAAACAGGTTACTCGTGTCATGAGCCAAGACTCAAGTTCAGGAGGGAGGAAGTAAATTAATGCTCATTGGATGAAAATTTATTTTTGGGCTTTCCTCTATTAAAATCACATTACATTTCCAAGCTACGCCACTACAAATGTCATAACATATGATATGTTATCCTAAATGTACATTTATGGCTTCTCAGGGATATCTGTTAACCTACATGGATACTTACATCCCATGCCTGCGTTATTTAGATGTACTATTCCGTATGTACAAAAAGTTATGTTCTCCTGTAAGTGAACTCATGTATACCTTTGTGTTGCATCACATGATATGAAATCACTGGACAATATTTTTTCCTATTTTTATTAAGATTCATTGACGTATAACTTACATGAAATAGACACATACTTGAACTGCACAATTTGGTAAGTCTTTATACTTGTATACACCCGTGAACCATTACCACAATCAAGATAATGAATACATCTACCTTCCCAAGTTTCCTTTTGGCCCTCTGTAATCCTTCTCACCCCCTCTCCATTCTCCTATTCCCTTCTGCTGATCTGTTTTAATTTTGTATTTTGTAGAATTTTATATAAATGGAGTCATGAGTATTACTCTTCTTTATCTGGCCCCTTTTAGTCAGCATAATTATTTTCAGATTCACCCATATTGTTACACATATTGGTGGCTCATTCCATCTTGTTGCTGAGTATTTACCACAATTTATTTATTCATCCATTTATTGATGAACATTTGGATTGTTTCCACTTTCTGGCTATTATGACTAAAGCTGCTATAAACATTCATGTACAAGTCTTTGTATGAACACAGTTTTCATTTCTCTTTGGTAAATACCTTAAACTAGATGGGCTGGTTCATAAGTTAGGCATATGTTTAACTTTTAAAGAAACTGTCAAACTTTCCCATAGTGGTTGTACCATTTTCCACTCCTCCAGTAGTATATGAGAGCTCACCCTGGCCAACACTTGGTGTGGTCAATCTTTTTTTATTTTTGACATTTTAGTGGGTGTGTAGAGGTATCCTGTGGTTTAAATTTGCATTTTGTCAGTGACTAATGATGTTGTATATCTTTTCATGTGCTCATTACCCATCTGTATATCATCTTTAGTGAAGCATCTATTCAAATCTTTTGCCACTTATTAATTAGGTTTTGTTTTCTTATGATTAAGTTTAAGACTTTTTATGAATTCTGAATACAAGGACTTGGTCAGCCCTGTAATTTGAAAATATTTTCTCCAATTCTATGGCTTAAAAAACTTATTTTAACAGTGTCTTTCAAAGAGCACAAGTTCTAATTTTTGTGAAATCCAATGTATTACTCTTAGAAATGGATAGCGCTGTTGGTGTCATATCTAAGAAATCTTTGCCTAATCCAAGGTCACAAAGATTCTCTCCTATGTTTCTCCTAGAAGTTTTGTAGCTTTAAGCTTTATATTTCAATCTGTGATCCACTTTGAATTACCTTTTAATATGATGTGAGATATAGGTCAAAGTTCATTTGTTTTTGACATAGATATGAAATATTTTTTTAAAAGGCATTCCTTGGGGCACCTGGGTAGCTCAGTCAGTAAGCGTCCGACTTTGGGTCAGGTCATGATCTTGCGGTCTGTGGGTTCGAGCCCCGCATCGGGCTCTGTGTTGACAGCTCAGAGCCTGAAGCCTGCTACAGGTTCTGTGTCTCCCTCTCTCTCTGTACCTCCCCTGCTCACACTCTGTCTCTTACTCTCTCTCATAAATAAATAAACATTAAACATAATGTTTTAAATTCTAAGACGTTCCTTTCTCCACTGAACTTTACACCTTTGTCAAAAATCAATTGACTATATATGTGGGGTTTATTTCTGGACTCTCTAATCTGTTCCGTTGATCTATTTGCTTATTATTTCTCCAAGACCACATTATCCTCATTACCGTAGCTTTAAAATAAGACTTGAAATCACATAATGTAAGTCCTCCAACTTTGTTCTTTTTTTTTTTCAAAACTGTTTTGGCCATTCTAAGTCCTTCGAATCTCCATATGAAATTTAGAAGTAGATTACCAATTTCTACAAAATAGCATGGTAGAGTTTTTATTAGAATTGCACTGAATCTATAGGTCAATTTGGGGAGAACTGACATCTTAACAATGGTGAGTCTTCTAATCCACAAATGTGGCATATCTCTCCATTTATTTAGGTTTTAATTTTTCTCAGCAGCATTTTGTAGTTTTTAATGTACTAGTCTTGCACACCTTTTGATTTATATTTCTTTTTTTAAGTTTATTTATTTTTGAGAGAGAAAGATAGCAAGTTGGGGAGAGGCAGAGAGAGGAGGGGAGAGAGAGAATCTTAAGCAAGCTCCACATGGTCAGTATGGAGCCTGATGCAGGGCTCAAACTCATGAACCATGAGATCATGACCTGAGCCAAAGTCAGACACTTAACCAACTGAGCCACCCAGGCACCACATTATATATATTTCTAAACATTTCATAGTTTTGTTGCTATCATATATTTTTAAATTTCAGTTTCTAATTTCTGCTAGTATACAGAAATACCACAGATTTGTGTCTGTTGATTTTGAATCCTGAAATCTTCTTAAACTCACTTATTAGTTCTAGTAGATTTTTGGCAGATTCACTAGGATTTTTCAGTGTAGATAATCATATAGTCTCCATAGTTATTATTTCTGGTGTTTATTATTCCTTCATAGACCCATATTACCACTTGGTATAGTTTTACTTACACTTGAAGATTACTTTTACTATTTCTCACACTATGGATCTTCTGGTGACAAATTTTCTTTTCTTTCTTTCTTTGTTTCATTTCTATAAGTCTGAAATGTCCTATCTTGCTTTTGTTTTTGAAAGACATTTTCATTGGGTTATGGAATTCTACATTCACAGATTTTCTTTCAGTAATTTAAAGATGTTCTGGGTGCTTGTAAGATTTTTCTCTTTATCAGTAGTTTTAAGAAATTTAATTATGATGTGCCTTAGTGTAGTTTCATTTATGTTTATTGTGCTTGGGGTTCATTGAGCTTCCTGAATCTACGAGTTTACAGTTTTCATCAATTTTGGAAATTTTTAGGACATTATTTCTTCAAGCATTTTTTCTGTTCCCTTTCTCTGTCTTCTCCTTCAAACTCCAATGACCTCACTGGCTTATTTTAGATTACCTAAAAAATAAATAGCTGTAGCCCATAGGCGGGTGAGACACAGAAAAGGTAATACAAGTGGTCTTTGATTTATCATAGCAGATGAGATGGAGAAAGAGATAATGGAGAGATGGGTAATGTGCTGGGTGAGAAGTCAGAAGTTCCTTGTTTGAATTGCACCAAAGTTAACTATGCAACTTGACGTTAGCCCCTTTATACTTTGGATCAATATTCTCAACTAGGAAATCTGGGAGTTGTTCTAGATGATATTTGAAGTTCCCATCAACTTACATATTTTTTGATGCTGGGTGAATTTTGGTAAGAGGAAAGGGGAAAGAAAGGACTGATTCATTCTCATATCTTTACAGGTGTCTAGTATCTATTTATCTTCAAACCTCTTAGTGTAACGAGTTTGAGCAATTTGAGCTTGATGGAGTTATGGAACTTGGTTATTTGGACCAATCCTCTAATTGAAAACAACCTAAAAGCTAAATTTTTAAAATTCCTTAAAAACACCAAAGAGCTGGGGCGCCTGGGTGGCTTAGTCGGTTAAACGTCCGACTTTTGCTTAGGTCACGATCTCGCGGTCCGTGGGTTCCAGCCCCGCGTCGGGCTCTGTGCTGGCTGCCAGCTCAGAGCCTGGAGCCTGTTTCAGAGTCTGTCACTCCCTCTCTCTGACCCTCCCCTGTTCACGCTGTCCTCTTTCTCCTAGAAATAAATAAAACATTTAAAAAAAAAAAAAAACCACCAAAGAGATGATAAGGTTGTGTGTGAAATTACTAGGGAAATTAGGAACTCAGAGAAATAAGCAGAATACTGAAGCCACACTTGCTTGTCCAGGGAATTGATTTATTATTGGCCTAGATCCCAAAGATAAGGATGTTCCAGTGACTGAGAATTTGATGACATAATTTATCTTCATCCAATGGATGGGATAATGACTTTAAGAACAGGGTCCATCTCTACAGTGAATTCCTCATTTAATATTAGTTGTGTTCAAGGATTGGATGTTCTGTCTGGAACAAAAGCTGTCATTATGTAACAGGGCTCAAGCTGAGCTTTTAGATCATTAAACTACTTGACATGACCTCTAAGTTCTTATTTCACAGTCAGAAATTCTTTTTTTTTTTAAGTTTTTTAATGTTTTATTTATTTCTGAGAGAGAGAGAGAGACAGCATGAGCAGGGGAGGGTCAGAGAGAGGGAGATACAGAATCTGAAACAGGCTCCAGGCTCTGAGCTCGCAGTCAGCACAGGGCCTGACGTGGGGCTTGAACCCACGAACTGTGAGATCATGACCTGAGCTGAAGTCGGACACTTAACTGACTGAGCCCCCCAAGCGCCCCCCAATCAGAAATTCTTAAACCATATTCCCTAGGCGTTCCACAGGTTCTGGAAAAGGTGTGCAGTTTTGCTGGGCAGGCCCTCCCCCTCATTCTGCCACTTACTTTCCCAGCTGCTTTCATTTCTTCCAACAGTCAGGCATGCTGTGAAATTGAGTTTCAGTATCATTCTATTCCAATCCATCAGCTCAGATACTGATCATGAAACAGGTCAATGTGTTAGCTCTCAACAAAGCATTTCTGTTTTAGATTTGTCAAAATAGACTTCCAAAGGCATGTGTTTATAAGGATGATTGATGATTCAACCAAACTTCAGTGGGGTCACTTTTAATTTGGGCTGAGGGAACTGACAAGCCCTTTGTATCTCCTGGTTGTCAACAGTGGCCCACACAAGTAGGGGGCTTCCTAGAAATAACTCCTGTTCAATCTAGGTCAATCCAAATATTCCCCAAGTGTTATGCTTCTGGCTTGAGAATTATGGCAATCAGGATATAAGTGGTGCTGGAGGTAAATGTTCTCATTCTTTTGCTTTGTATTTCCAAGGTTCCATTTACAACATCTGTTAAATGTGCTTCTGTGGGGCTTGGATGGTGACTGAGGCTCCGTAAGGACTGTTAATCGCAATGATGTAGAGAGAATAGTTGAGGCTTATATCCCAGTGGAAAAGCCTTTTCAAGCCTGTTCTCCGTTTTCTGCTCCTTCTCCTTAAAGGATGCCCTTTTAAGATTTTTATTCCCTGGAGTGAGGGTGTTTTTCCAATCTCTAATTCCCAAGAGGCAGGCAAAATTAGGAGGCTTTCTGTCTCTATTGCTTGCCTGTAGTTTTCAGAAGCAAATTAAGCTATCAATAAATCTAGATCAATAAGTTAGGAATGAGTCTTTAAGTCAGTAGACCATCTATTCATGGGAATGATCTTTTGTGAAGCATACAGCCCATCTACCACAACATACCTTTCACAACAAATAGTGAGCTTTTATGAGGGGTCAGGCACTATTCTAGAGCTGGAGCCACAGAAGTAAATAAAAACAAAGTATTTATCCCTTATTATTATCCAATGGAGATAATATTCCCTGACCAGTTACTCTGTGAGCATGATCTTCAGCAAGACTGGAAGCACTGTGAATTACATTTATGCAATAATCGGAGGATTAACATTGATTTCAACTGCAAAGGAAATGGCAATGCCCCTACCTTACTACTACACCCCCTGGCCCCCCCACGGCACCTAGCAAACACATGCATTCTTTACACTCCCTGGCTTAGACGATTTTCAAACCAGGACTCATGATACTGTTTATTTGTTTAACAAAAACAACTAAACATCAAAACATTAGCCGCAGTTTCAAGTCGCATACTCAATGCATATTTTTTTTGTTACAGGGTTTGGAAATTCAGAGAATTCTTTTTAGTGCCAAAATAGCAAAGAAAAATATGAAACACAATAAAAAGAATGGAGTCTAAGCTTTGACCTAAAGTGCTACACATTGACTCCGATTCTTTTTGCTTTCATATGCCATGAGAGGTTTTTTCTTTTTTTTTTTTTTTCCTTTTGGCATTAAATTGACCTTATCTGTCAAATCCAAAGACTCAAGGCTGCAATACAGCATTATGCCTTTGTTCTCATAACCCTTTTACTACCTTATGTAGTATTCAGGAAGCTGGACTTAAAAAACCAATCATAACCCAGCATCTCTTCCCACCTAAGATTTTTCCTTCATTTTAAGAGTTTTTTTAAAAAATTTTTAAATGTTTTATTTATTTCTAGGAGAGAGAGAGAGAGACAGCATGAGCAGGGGAGGGTCAGAGAGAGAGGGAGTCACAAACTCTGAAATAGGCTCCAGGCTCTGAGCTGGCAGTCAGCACAGAGCCTGACATGGGGCTTGAACACACGAACTGCGAGATCATGACCTAAGCGAAGGTCGGACGCTCAACTGACTAAGCCACCCAGGCGCCCCTCATTTTAAGAGTTTTTTAAATATTTTTTTTTTAGAAATATTTTTTAAATATTTTTATTTATTTCTAGGAGAGAGAGAGACAGCGTGAGCAGGGGAGGGTCAGAGAGAGAGGGAATCACAGACTGAAACAGGCTCCAGGCTCTGAGCTGGCCGTCAGCACAGAGCCCGACGCGGGGCTCGAACCCACGAACTGCGAGATCATGATCTAAGTGAAAGTCGGACGCTTAACCGACTAAGCCACTCAGGCGCCCCAAGAGTTTTTTAAATATTTTGTAATGAATTCCAACTGGGATGCATGTGGGTTGGGCAGTGGAACAAGGATCGTTTAACTGGCCCTTGTTGAAGACGAAGGGAAATCTTAGTAGGAGAATGTATTTATTTAGGCTGCTTCCATTTAAGAGAAATGTCCTCTACCCCCTTCCACTCAGATGGGCTGTTCATTAGCCAGACTGAATCACAGAGCAAAAGCAGAAAGAGTCTGGCTGGAAGCTGCCACCTCTCTAACAAAAGCAGCCACATACATGAAGGGTTCAATTCGCTTCATGTGGTCTAGGGCTGAGTGGAGAAGGCAACGGGACATCTGGAACACAGATGAACATATTCCCTGATGGAGGCTGGGAACAGTGCAATTCCTCTCTGATTAGCAATCTAAAACATGCACTCTCTTTGTACCTTTCATTCAGCTAGAAAGAGGCTGTTCCAGGTATGAATATCAAGATTCCACAGAGAATAAATAGTTCAGCTGAGATGAAAGAGCCAATAAGAATTTTAGCTCAAAGCTCAAAGCAACTCTGAACCTAATAGGTTGAGAATAAACATCTCCTATTATGGAGAACTTGTTTTGGCTCTGACCTTCTATTACCAACTGCTCTGAGGGCTCAGAACCTCTGGTAGTGCTGGGAGAGAGGTTCATTCTTTTAAATTTCGCCTTAACCCCTGCCAAGTGGTGTTACAGAACCAGCAGAAAAAAATGCTAACCCTTCCTCCACCATTTCTGTAACACTTCCATCTGGGTATCCATCTGGGAGAATTTCAGAAAGTCTGGAATGTGTAGACATTTCAAACACAAATTCCCACTTTCCTTTGCTCAATTAAAAACTGAACATTGTTACTACTTACACTTTGTTCATTCTTGTGAGTAGCTTACTATGGTCATCTGGCCAAAATAATAACCCCTTCTTTCCTTATGGAGACTAGGTGAATGATATCTACTGGAAATGAGATAAATTTATCTTAAGGTATCCTTGGAAACAGAGAACAGATCTGGAACAGAGGACTAAAAGTCAGACATTACTAACTGCATATCTTGTTTTTCTCCAAGGCTTCAACTTTTTCTTCTCTTGCTTGCTCCTTTCCATACCCAACATTCCTTATTAAGTCACCTCCCACTATCTTTTTAAAGGGCTAATTTAATTCCCAACTTCTCCACGAAAATGTTCCCTGCCAAATTAACATAGTGACTTTCTAAACCATAGAACAAATCATACATCAAACAAAATCTTTTTTGTTTCTCTCCCAAAGCACTTTCACTATTGTGCACACCTAACAAGATATTTCTTGAAAGGAGAATGTACATCAGACCTGGATGTTGCCTCTTACAGGAGCCTGTATGTAGTCCAGTGGAGAAGATCGTTATAATACAGGCTGAAAGTAGTAAAGGAAATAAAGAATGCAAAGATAAACTACTGTCCTTTGCTGTGTCACTTTGAAGGGAGCAAAATTAGGGTAAACTTTGTGAAGAAGGTATCGTGGGTGGAGAACTGTGAAGGATGAATGGGCTATGTGGCTCTAGAATTGGCAGAAAGGTCATTCCAGACATAGCAAACAACCTGGGCTCCAAATCTGAAGGATGGAGAGTATAGATCATGCATGAAATGCATCAAATAGTTTTCTTTGATTACAGTGAAGTGATCAAGGAATACAGTATAAAATGGGGTTAAATAGGAAACGGGGGGGTACATAGTGGAGACCAAAGAGTTTGCAAATTTGCATAGGGAACACGGAAGGTTTCTGAAAGATTAAACGCTTCAGGGCTGTATTTCAGGAAAACTGACCTGGGAACACTATGAGTGTGCTGAAATGGAGATGGTAGAGTTAGAGAATCCAGTTAGGAAGCAGTTGTATAGTTTAGAACAGAAGTAATGAGGTGGTGACAATGAATGGAGAGTTGACATATTGTAAAAGTACAATAGGAACTCAGAAACTGATCAGAATTTGAATGGACCTGGAGAGGGGGAGAGAAGACACCTATAACTCCAAAGTTTTCAATCTGGAGGACTTGGAAAGCATTAATACATCACAGTAGGGAATAAAGGAGGAAGGAAAGAGGGATGAAGAAGAGAATGATGAATTTAGTTGAGAATATATTGAGTTAGAAGTAGGGGTAGTGTATCATTGACACGTCCAACATACCATCGGTTTATGATGTTCTGGAGTTCTGTACAGATCAGGGACAGAGTCACTAACATAGAGATTGTAGCTAAAAGTATAAAACTTGTTAAGGTAGACAGAACAGTGAGAGAAAGGACAGAGATATGACAACTCAATTTGGACACATGTATTGAGGGGGTAGGTAATGAATAAAGACCAAGGGAATAAAGAGAGAGAAAAAATGCTCCGAAAGCAAAGAAAACCAAAAGAATAAACTTTATAGAAACTAACAATGGAAAAGTTTTGTTTGCTTGTTTTGGAAAAGTTTTAATAAAAAAATAAAGACCTAACTAACAATGTTGAATGCTGTAATGAGTTCCAGGAGAATTACAGAAAAACGGTCATAGGATCTGGTGTGGCAAATTACTGATTTTTAAAGAAAGCTGTTTTTGAAGAAACCAAGCATTTCAAAGGGTTAATGAGCAAGTTAGGGGGTGGGACAGAGAAAAGAGCCCCTGACTGGGAACCAGAGACCCTGAGTTCCAGCTTGGCCTTGCCGTTAAGCAGCCATATGACTTCTTAACCTCTCTTGAGCTGTTTGTTAGTCTTCAAAATTCTATAAAATCTGTCCTGACTCTTGTTTTCAAAGATTCAAGTAAGCTAACTATTTGCCTAAACTCTACGGACTTATGGAGCTACAAATCTTTATTGGATATATGCCAATTTCAGTACTTGTAACTTATGTAAAAGTGAGGCTCTAAGTGCTTCCTAATACAGAATAATTCAAACCATATCTTTCACGTATCTGCTTGAAGCAAACCTCCCACCAGCCTCCTCCCATCCCTAGTCCACTCTCCTTCACTTTCAACAACTGAGCCAAGATAGTATCTCTAGTTTATCCAGCAACTTCTCCTATTGCTTGAAGTCAGGCGGTGCCCCCCAAAGCCTTTTTTGTGTGTTGAAATCTGTTGGGTCATATTAACAATCAATCCCCAAACCGTGGCTTTCCAGCCACATGTGATTGTATACTTTTACAGGAACACTTTCTGAAACTCAGTGTCTCATATCACAAAATTAAAGCAGAAATATGTTATTCAAGAAGAACCCAGATGCACTGAAGAAAGAACATTTGCTTTATTTGGGGGCTTTAAATCTATCAGGATCCTATAGCAATACAAACTCAGAATCACTGAAACGTTAAGGACTATAAATCTTTTAGTTGGGTTCAGGCACATAGTCCCATAATATATTCGAAGTTAGCGTAAGTGTGAAGTAGTTTGACTGAATCTTGTGATTAAAGTTAAGAAATAATGCTTTGTTTGAAAACACACACACACAGACACACACATGCGGACAGGATAACTTTCTCTTGCTGAGACACCAGAAAATTTTCCTGGAGTTCTCATCCCTTGCCTTTCTTTCCTCCAAAGAGGTTGGCCTGTTCTTTCTCAAGAATTCTTGTTTTAATTCCAAATGGATATTATAGGGAAAAAAAAGAAAAAAATTCAGTTTGTTTTTGAAAGAACTTATATAATTCAGCTCCAAATTTCTCCAAATGGAGAAAAGGAGAAGAAAAGGACAGTTCGCATCTTTGGTGCACCTGTTATATGCCCAACCTGTTCACATACATTATCTTACCCAAGCCTGACAATAAGACTTTGCAGTAAATTCAGCTTTGGTGTTAGACATAAGAAAAATGAGGCTCAGGGAGGTTAAGCTATCCTCTCAAGGTCAAATGGCAAGTTATAAAACTAGGATCGGAACAAGGGCTGAAACAAGACTCCAAAGCTCAAGCATGTTCTACTTTACCATGCAGTTCAGTCTAGTGAAAAATTCACTCTTGAAAAGGTCCTAGCATTTTAGGCATAAAAGAGTACTTGTTACAAATCACTGGAGCCTCTAAATTCTATTGAATCAGTACTGAATTCTACTGAAAAAACAAAACAAAACAAAATAAAATAAAAACATCCCAAAGCATCACACACGCTTAGTTCCCCTCCCAACTGAAAATCAACAGTGAGGACAGTTCCTGAATCATGTTCACAGAAAGCTGTCCTTGGACTCTATTATTGAGCTCACACCCCCATTCCCAACTTCCCAAGTGGCACCGAGAAAGAGAAGAGGAAATGTAAGAAAAGTAGAAGATGGGATCCTCTGACACCATGGTGGAAATTAGCACATTTCCCAGAAGACCAAGATAAAAATGCATGTGAGAAGAACAAGGGAAGCAAACAGATGGGGCAGTAAAATGGAGGCGGAATGAGCTCATCAGGATTTCCAGCACACGGTTTAAGTCCATACTGGGCTCTCAGCTGACCTGGGAGCCAGGAGACATAGTGAATGAGTGGGTGGTTACTATGCTGCAGCATCAGTTACACGAAGAGATTAGGTGGAGCTGATTCACTGCGGCAGGATCCGCACGACTTTTCAAGTGGAGGAAAATCTGTGGGCCCTGGTCTCGGCCACTCACAGAAGCATCCTTATGGACAGCATGAGTCAGATGTGTGGGATCCTGCAGGTAGACGGTGTTGTTGTACCGTGAGTAAACCAAGGGCGAGCTTTGCTGTTGCCGAGAGCAGGTTTCAACCGGGCTATGGCACAGCTCTGTGTGAAGGTTTATCTGCTGGATACACAAACTCCCCACCTTCCCATACTCCTCCTTGGCTACAAGTGGTTTATAACACAAACAGAAAGGACAAGGCTCTGGAACGTTCGTCACACTGACCCGTGATCCTTTTCCAAACTATCAGACCCCAGAAGGGTCTCTGGAAGAGTCTGATCTAATCCCCTTATATGACACACAGGAAACTGAGGTCCTGGGCGAGGAATGACTTGCTCCAAGCTACTTAGTTAGTGACAGAGTGGGCTTGAGGACTCAGTTCCCCTGTTCCTAAGCAGGCAGACTTACTGCTGCACCAGCAAGAAAAAGTCACACCCCAAATAGCATAGACCCTGTGAACTAAGCCCTCTAATTATACTGCCTCCAGAGGAAATGGCATGTTAAATGCCTTGGTCTCTCCCTCTGGGCTTTGTTAGTTTCACTGGTAATTTCCCGGACTGAAGTCTCTTTTGAGAACTTTGAGAGTAATTATTTTGGGATATGTGCTTTGTTATTTTCATGCCTTCTTATACACTACTTTTCTTTGTTCACAAGAAAATTAGGATTCTGGAAATACACTTGACTTTATTTAATTATTAAAGGAACAAGCATCCATTTCCAGTAGTCGTGAATATAAATGTATCAGTGTGGGTCAACAATGGATATATGGGAACAATATAGGCTATATTTCTCTGTGTTCACATCCAATTAAGATCCATTTAGGTCTCAGGAAAAATCATCAAAACTATGAGTGAAAACTGAAAAGTGAAATCCTTACCTGGATAATTCTGAACACGTCTGGATTCGGTGCCTGGTGGAATCATCTAAAACGTAACATTTTATAACAAGCTTTGCAACCTGACTGTCTTCATTATTGCAGTACCTGTATATGTGGGCTCCCTGGAACTTTTGGAGTTTTCAAGGAGCTGGAGTGAGGACGTAGAAGGAATGAGTCTATTCAAGGTCATGGTTACTATGTGAAGCTGATACCTCCTGGAGACCGGGACCAACAGCAGCATTAGCTCGTTATGCAGCCTCCCTCCTCCCCACCTCACATCTTTCCTATGAACAAAGGAATATTCTTACCTGAACCATCATCACTTCCATTGTCCTCCGCTTTGGGTGTTGTGTAGACCAGATTTTCTGCCTCTAATGTTTATCCATGAAGAGATCTCCACGAATAGAACTTTCCTTGTAATTTAGCCACATTGTCCTTGAAAACCCCACAACTATTTACATAACAGAAGCTATTGTTTGAAGTGCAAAGCAGGTCAAAATTTGGTTTCTGGAGATTAATCACTGCGGTCTATTTTATATTATCATAATAATTTCATTTATTTTGATACGATTTGTTTTCAGCATCAACCTCGGCTTCTGTGCGCAAGTGACAAATCCATTTGTTTCTGGTATAATGGATAATGTGATTAATGACCTTGCAACAGGAGTTCTTAAAAACACTGACGGGGAAAAAAAAGTTTCCATTTATAATGTGCAGTAAACCAGCTCAGTCTGTAGCTGTGCCTCAAAGATCCCTCTGAACTTGTTTGCAAGCCACGGCCAAGATTTTCAAACAAATTTGCTCCTGCCTTTCGGGGTTTCTGTCCAAAGCTGTGCTCTCCAAGAATGTGAGGACAGCGACGTCGAACTGGGAAACCGATCTTTGGGCAGCCCGCTTGCAAGGGTGGGGCCGTGTGTTACCGGGCGGTGCCCTCGCCACGGCTGCGCTCCGACAAACCCAAGGAGCCCAGGCCTCGCTGAGTAAGGTCACAGCACCTGCTGGGCTGTCGCTGCGCACGGGAGAGCTCTGCGGGTGGCCTCGTGACTCCGGCCTCCGCGCCGTGCCCCCCCCGCCCCCCGCGCAGGGGCGGCGCGCGCGCGCGCGGGTGTGCGGACGCCCCCTCCGCGCAGTCGGCATCTGGCCCGCGTTTCCGGTGCCCGCGGACCTGGGAAGACTTCCGCAGGTGGCGGGTGGGAGTGGGGACCAGGAGGTGGACGTGCATGGGGAGGCCGTCGTGCGTCTCCTTCCCGCTTTCAGGGTGACGCGGCCGCGGCGGCCCGGACCGGGAAGCCTACGAGGCCCGCGGGGGAGGAGAAGTCTCTCGACGGCAGCCTTGGGTTCGAGTTGCTCCTGGGGCTCCTCCTCATTGTCCTCACTTGGGAAATGAGGGTCCCTCCCCACAGGGGTGGCGGTGGCCGCTAAGCGAGGCCTCGCGCCGCGCCGGAAGCTCAGAAGGCGCCCCGGGGAAGCTCCCGGCTTCTCTTCAGCCCGCGACGCTTGCGTCCTCGGGTGGGTCCTCGGGGCGCCTGGACACGCTGGCCAAGGCTCGGGAAGGCACTCGGGGAGTGTTTTTCTCCCCTTTCTCCTCAGTTCTCCCTTCCTGGGGGCCCCAGGACCCCTCACTCGCGCCCCCGGCTCCGGCCCACACACCCGCCCGCCAGCCGCGAGAAGGCGCCCCCGTCCCGCCCCCTCGCTGACGCGCGCCCAGCCGGGCCAATCAGAGCTCGCGGCGCTGCGCCCCACGCGCCGGGGCCTCCCCCCACCTCCCAAGCTTAAGAAAGGGCGCGCGGGCCGGGTAGGAGCAGAGCGCCGCGCCGAGTGGAGCGAGTGGACGGTGCCAGCAGACGGCTCCTCCGGCTCCCGCGCTGCTTCTACCCTCGAGCGGCTTGCCCGGCCACAGCCCGCCGCGGAGGCGCTTCCGCCGCGCGCCCCGACGGCGCCTTCCCGCCCGGCCGCCCATGCTGGAGTGAGCGCTGCGGCGGGATGCTGGCGCTGCTGGCCGCCGGCGTGGCGCTCGCCGTGGCCGCCGGCGCTCAGGACGGCCCGGCGCCCGGCAGCCGCTTCGTGTGCACCGCGCTGCCCCCGGAGGCGGCGCGCGCCGGCTGTCCGCTGCCCGCGATGCCCATGCAGGGCGGCGCGCTGAGCCCCGAGGAGGAGCTGCGGGCCGCGGTGCTGCAGCTGCGCGAGACCGTCGTGCAGCAGAAGGAGACGCTGGGCGCGCAGCGCGAGGCCATCCGCGAGCTCACGGGCAAGCTGGCGCGCTGCGAGGGGCTGGCGGGCGGCAAGGCGCCGGGCCGGGCGGCCTCGGGCAAGGACACCATGGGCGATCTGCCGCGGGACCCCGGCCACGTCGTGGAGCAGCTCAGCCGCTCGCTGCAGACCCTCAAGGACCGCCTGGAGAGCCTCGAGGTAGCCGGGAGCGGGGGTCCTGGTGGGGGTAGGGTCCGAGGAGCGGGGCAGAGGTGGGGCGCGCAGGGTCCTGCCTGCCAGGCTGTGCTGGACACGGCCTCTCGGGGCGAGCCCGGACGCGGGGCGAGCTGGGCTGTGGGTCAGGGGAGGGCTTCTCGGTCGTGGTCGCCAATTTGCTTGCGTGGCTCGCAATCCGCCCCCACCCCGCTTCCTGCTGGAAGGAAGGGGTTAACTCCCCGCGCGCTGGGACTGTCCGCCGTGTGGACAGTCACTTCCCGAGGTCCGGGCGAGCGAGCCTCTTCCCTCTTGTAAAACTCCGAGTCCCCCGGAGCCGGCCGCGCTCCCAGAGGCTGTGCCCAGTGACGTGAGGCTGCCGCGCGAGGTCGGCTGCCCTGGGCGTCCCGTGTTCTCCTTTTATAAAGGAGCTGCGGGTTGGGCCTGAGCGGGCGGAGACCTCGGGGTCTTGGCCGCAGGCGATGGCTGGCGGGTCGCGGGCTACAGCAGTTCGCCTCGGAGGAAACCCAGGTAACTTCAAAGACGCTCTGTCCGCGAATTGCGCCCTTCTGAGGTGTCCTTCCAAAGGGGGAAGGGACCTTACTCCGTGCTCTCTCGGAAGGCGTATGCAGTTTGGAACTTTGAAAGAAAAATTCTCATGTACTCCATCTTCACTTTCGAACCGTATTTAAGAAGCGTGGATGTTTCTGTTGAAAACGTTTACCCAAATACTTATTAGCAAAACTAGGTTTCCATTACAGGTGATAATTATTGCAAAATTATTTGAGGATTTCCCGTGGCATGATGGCTAAATACAGTATTTTCAGCATCTGTATAATCCCTGATTCATGATGATTAATAACAGCGAATATTTCTAGTTCACTAAATATGCACCAGGCGTGTTATCTAATTTTAAGCCTTCCAACAGTCCTTTGAGGCAGATCCTATTGACTGTACTTTACAATTCGGAATGCTTTAGAGAGAGGGTAAATAGCTGTCCAAGGATTCATGGCTGGGCAGCGGCAGACTGCCTCCAGAACCAGCATGATGGTAGAGGAGTAAAAGAAATAGGAAGTGAGGACTTAGAAACTGCGTTAAAAGCAGAGATTCCTGGAATTCAGAAGTCTCATGTTTTAGAGCTCTCATTTTCCAGTAACGTCTCTGGGAAGCATAGTTATTCACCGTTTTCGCCACACCGGAACTTGGGGGCTGTTTTCATTTCTAGATGAAGGCTCCTCAGCTTTCGGCACCTTTTGATTCTTTTTTTAATCATAGCTCTGCTGCAGTCTTGACCCAAGAATGGTAGATAGTGATTAAAATTTTGACTTTTTAGCAAGAGGAGAAAACCAGCTTTCTGAGAGAGGAAAATGTAATTCATAAGTTTCAGATATTGCAGCAAGGTAATTCTTGTTTGACTTTGAAATCCTTTCCATACAAAAAAAGAAAAACACGTCAGTGAAGTGCGCCCGTTGGCAGGGTTTAATAGTCCTGCTTTGGAAGCTTCTCCCTGTGTGGTTGGGCTTTTAGAGCTGCGTCTCACAATTTCTTTTTAAATGGTCTTAATAATCCTCCTTCATGTGTCCCTCACCTCAAATGGAAGCACCAGCTCCGAGTGAACGTGTCCACCGCGGTGCTGCCCGGCGACTTCCGAGAGGTCCTCCAGCGGCGACTGGGGGAGCTGGAGAGTCAGCTGTTGCGCAAAGTGGCCGAGCTGGAGGATGAGAAGTCCCTGCTCCACAATGAGACCTCCGCTCACCGGCAGAAGACTGAGAGCGCCCTAAACGCTCTGCTGCTGAGGGTGACTGAGCTGGAGCGAGGTGAGTTCGTGGCTGGCTCCTTTGTCGCCCTGTGGTTGATGTCCCTCCCAGCACCGCCCTCCCCACCACCACCTTGGTGTTTGGCTGCAGGGTAAGGGCGGCTGGGCTCTGAGCAAAGCAGAGCGGGCAGAGAGGAACGGCCCCACAGCTGTCTTCCCCATTTACACACCATGCCATTAGGACCCTTGAGGAAGTGGTGGCTTCCAGACCCCTGTGCCTGCCGACAACTCTTAGCACTTGGTTTTGTGGCCGCTCCTCCTCTCTCGTCCCTGAACCTACCCATCCTATGTGCGGAAAACCGCAGGATTCTTTGCCATTCCAGCAGCACTCTGCTTGGCCTTCTCCGTTTCTCAGATGAAATGGGGGGGGGGGCACTTTCAACTTGAGGCATCTCTCCTGGTGCACAGGGGTTTAGGATTTCCGCCTGAAGGTTGCCTGGCTCAGCAGCCTCGTTGGCACATCTTCCGACAGAGACTGAAGGCACTGATGGCTCCTGGGAGCGGCCTGGTTTCCGTCCCTTGCAGTTGGACCCAGGGTGTCCGTAGCGATGGGGCACTGCATGGGGATGGCTTGTGGCCGGCTGAGCAAATAATAAGTGTGACTGAGGATGGTCCTGCCAGGAGGCAGCCCCAACCCTGGCCCACTGGCATTATCCATGGAAACACTGTGCAGCTGGCCGGGCATGGTGACCAAGTTGCTATGAGGGAGTAGGTCAATAGAAGCCCACTGAGTTAGTGTGGAGTAGTGCCAGGCAGTGTGCTGGCACGTCGCCCCGGTGACAGGACTTCTCATACACCCGTGACACCATTGAGAAAACTCCACAGCTTTCAGCCAGAGGTGTGTCATGTAGGGAGAGGGGCCCAAAGTGGCGCCTGGGCCACCAGCTGATGAGCAGTAATGGCAACATGGCTTTGGCCACCTAGGAGCTGCCACTGTGTCACTGTCCCTTCCATCCCCAGCCTCATTCCAGCACCCATGCTGTTGGTATATAAGTTCTACAGAAAGCCCTCAGAGCTCCTCTGGCACAGAAAGGAGGGCCGTGTCCCAGCTAGAGCCCAGCTCTGCAGGGCAGGGCCCCTGACTGGCCTTCTTGTGAGCCCCCAGGACCTTGACTCCAGAATCCTTCTGTGTGCTCCACCCGGTTCTGGGATGTGTCTTCGAGGAAAGTGGTCATTTGCTGAGCCGTTTGTCTTTTGGGCGATTTTAAGTTTATATCTGCCCTCTTTGTGGTGAGCCTAAAGGGATAGATAAACTGCCAGTCCCCAGATACACCATGAGTGGAAAATATACTGTGCTCCTCAAAAGTACCCTGTTGAACCAGAGGCAAGGGACCTCAAGCATGTGCAAAGTAGGGGGTCTTGGGGGGCCTCTGGCTTTCGGTCCATCATCTTCTGGCCATTAAGTGCCTGTTCTGGGCCGGACACTAGGCTGTAATCCTGTGAGGTAGGTATTAGTGATAGACGAGGGACCGAGTCAGATGCCTGCATCTACATCTCCAGCAGTTTGCAGAGCTGGGTGGTGACCCCAGCAGATGAGAGGCTCGGAGGCTGTAGCTTGGAGTGCTATGTGGGCTCTAGCCCTAGTGAGCAGCAGGCTTCCCAGAGCCCAGCAGCGAGCATCCAACCCTGAGTGCCACCCAGACCCACGGATGCTCGTCTTCTTTGTTGTGGGACCTGCCCATCTTCCAGGGACTCCACAGTGGGGGCCCCCCCAGCCAGGCCCAGCCCGCCTCAGAGTCCAAGTAAACCCTGCCACTGAAAAGAACCCTTCTCATTTGACCCCAACTGGCCCCACCCGTTTTCACTTGTCTGCCACCTGCAGCCTCTGATTTATTGTCAGGCCTTTTAATGCCTTAATTGGTTTTAACTAAGTTTCCTCTGAACCTTCAAGCTGTTTGATATAAATAGAGGGCGCCAGCTTTCAGGATGCAGGCCCCCTCCTCTGCCCCTCATCCCTCCCAGGTCTAATTAAACCTATCTGTTGTCACCTAGCTAACTACATTACCAACACCGAGCCTTATTAAGTCAGCAAGCCTGCCCACCTGCCAGGGTAGAAGTTATTTCTCTTTATTAGATAACCATGCCTTTGTGAAGAAAGGGCAATTTGCAGATTAAGTACTAGCGGCTGCACGTAGTTGAGGGAGGGACTGCCACTCCCTGCTCTGTCATTCATTAGCTGTGTGGCTGGGGGCTAAGTCATCTCTCTCCTCTGAGCCTCGATGTCTCAGCTGCACAACCCGCAAAATCTCTCGGTTTTGTTTCAGCCAAACACGGGGTCAGCCCCAGCCCCTGTGCCCTGCCGGGGCCCCCTCACCTTCCCCAGGTGACCAGGTCCTGCCAGCCCTCACCAGGTGCTTAGCAGCCCCGCAGCCAGGAGGTCAGGATGCAGGAGACAAGACTACACAATCAGCCGATCCAAGTAAATAGTACACATGAGACCCAGATTCTAGCAGTTCTCTGCCGCCTGCTCCAGGGGTGAAAGGGCGATACTGTACCCTGTTGCCTTTCTTTTCACACGTCTTCCTCGGTCCCGTGGTTCACACCACAGCACCAAAGAACTTATCTCACATATTATTTACTATGAAAGCAAATGAATGGGGGGTGGGGGTTGTAGTGGAGAAAGGCTCATCCATTCTGGCTTCTGTTCTACAGAAGGGGCTGATTCATCCACCAGAGGCACCAGCACTTTGGCTCCGTCGGTTCTGGGTCCAGGGAGCCTGCCTCTTTCTCACAGTGACACAATCCTTCTTGTCCCTCATGGATGTCCAATAAATACTTCTCAAACGAGTGAAGGGTGTTCAGGCTTCTACCCTGGCAGCATCTAGTGCCCTGAGAGTTCACAGGATTGGATGGTACCCTGAAAATTTCAGAATCTGTGATAACTTGAAACAGGGTCTTGCCTTCCATGTGTTTATTTTTGTTGTTAATTTTGGGATTAAATCAAAACTATTGGAAATTACTTAGATTCATAGAAGAGTACCAGTTGCTTTCAAAGGCAACCCGATTTACCTGGGGACAGTCAGGGGGTCCTCATCAGTCCCAGATGGGCCCCAAAGGCTCCACGCTCTGGCAAGGTGCGTTACCTCAGTGGGGAGGCAGACCTCCATATTTCTCTGCCTCTCACTGGTTCCAAACCACAGGAAATTGTCAATTCCTGTCTTCACTTGAGGAGGAAAGGGCAAATCATGAGCAAGGTGGTCCATGTCAGCCACTTCTAAGTTAAGTTGTAGTATGGAGGCACGGATATAGACGCCTTTGCCTGGGTGGCAGTGATTTCTTTAGGGGGAGAAATGGCAGGGGCTTGACAAGTGTTTACTCAGTGCCCAGGTCCCTATTAAGACTTCCTGCCTCCAAGTTCATCAGGGCCCTGACCCCACCCTTGCTGATGGAGCCAGGATTTTAAGAAAATAGCCGAGAAAGGATTTTTCTAACTTAGTTTAACCACAAAAAAAAATGTTTTTAATGTTTATTTATTTATTTATTAAATGTTTTATTTATTTATAGGAGAGAGAGAGACAGCATGAGCAGGGGAGGGTCAGAGAGAGAGAGGGAATCACAGACGGAAACAGGCTCCAGGCTCTGAGCTGGCAGTCAGCACAGAGCCCGACGCGGGGCTTGAACCCACGAACCGCGAGATCATGACCTAAGCGAAAGTCGGATGCTTAACCGACTAAGCCGCCCAGGCGCCCCTTTAATGTTTATTTTTGAGGGAGGGACAGAGCACGAGCGGGTGAGGAGTAGAAAGAGCAGGAGACCGAATCTGAAGCAGGCTCAGAATCTGAAGCTCTCAGCACAGAGCCCTCTGTGGGGGGTCAAACCCATGAACCAGGAGATCATGACCTGGGCCAAAGTCAGACGCTCAACTGACTGAGCCAACCAGATGCCTCTAACAAGGAAATTAAATCCATCTTTCCCCTTCCTCCATATTTCAGGAGCAGCAGTGTTCTTGTTTACTGCTGGGGTTGTAGCACTTTGAACAGCAGTTTCCTGGTAGCAGGTGCTCTGGTGCTCGAAGGACCAATCTGGGGGAAGAGGGGGTCCAGGTGAGCTGTCACTCTGGGTTGCGCCTGAGGGGAGCAGGCTAACTCCCCATGGCCTCTCTTCTCCACCCCCCAGGCAACAGTGCATTCAAATCTCCTGATGCGTTTAAAGTGTCCCTCCCGCTTCGCACAAACTACCTGTATGGCAAGATCAAGAAGACACTGCCTGAACTGTACGCCTTCACCATCTGCCTGTGGCTGCGATCCAGTGCTTTGCCAGGCATCGGCACCCCATTTTCTTACGCGGTGCCTGGGCAGGCCAACGAGATCGTTCTGATAGAGTGGGGTAACAACCCCATTGAGCTGCTCATCAACGACAAGGTGAGGCCCGCTTGGACCACCGCCCTTCTCCATCACGACAGCAACAGTCAGGGTGCTGCAAAATCTGACAGCCCAGTGTAGGGCCGTCCTCCTCGGAATGGGGACAGCTCTGCGCTGACTCAGCCCAGCCCGGGGCAGCTGACTGGGCAGGGGGCAGGGGCAGGCAGCTGTGGCTCGTGGAGACTCAAGCTAGGAGTGTGGCTTAGAAGCAGCTCAGGGTCCAGGCCAGAGATGGTGGAAAGAACAGAGCTGTGGTCTCTGTGGGCCAGCCTGAATCATCATTGGCCCTTGGGCCAGTCAGGGAGGGCTATTCTCTGGGGCCATGCTGATTAGGGGAGGGGGAGTGTGTGTGTGTGTCTCTCTGTGTAGAATACTTCTCAGCGTATTTTTTGGGTTTATTGAGATGTAATTTATATACAGTAAGACTAAGAGATTTTTGGAGTACAGTTTGACCAGTTTGACAAATGTGTGCAGATGTGTGACCACCACAATTAAAATATAAAAGTGTTTCAAGCCCCCGCAATTTCCTCATTCCCTTATATAGTCAGCTCCTGCCCCTACTCCAGCCCATGGCAACCACTGATCTGTTCTCTGTTCCTATGGTATGGCCTTTTGTAGAGTAAATACCCTTTATTAATGTTTTTATTTATTTCTGAGAGAGAGAGAGAGAGAGAGACAGTGCAAGCAAAGGAGGGTCAGAGAGAGAGAGAGGGAGACACAGAATCTGAAACAGGCTCCAGGCTCTGAGTTGGCTATCAGCAGAGAGCCTGACGTGGAGCTCAAACCCACGACCCGCAAGATCATGACCCATATGAAGTCAGACGCTTAACCGACTGAGACACCCAGGTACCCTGAGTAAATACCTTTTTTTTAATAGACCGGCTGGTTTTGACGTTCAAGAGCATGATCTCCTCGAGAACTCGGCTCTGGGCATCTGTGGGACCTCTAGGAGCACCATGTAAACTTCCATTCTGAAGGGAGACTCAACATAGACAAAAATGTGACCTCATACCCTTGCTGGGGCTGAGCTCCAGCCCCCTGCTTCCTCTACCCTGGCCCTGTACCCTGCTTGTATTACTGAACTGCCCTGGGTGGAGTTTGTTTAAGTGGGAAATGGTGTGGAATCTCCCTGCTGGGCTCCTTCTCACAGTGACCATGTCCCTGAGCCAGGGATTAATTGTTCTAAGTAATGCCCTTGGACACAGCAGAGCCCAGAACCTTGTTTTCCTTTTGGGTTAGGTGGCATGTAAACAACCAATTCCCTGGAGGAAGCACCGGGTTGCTAGGATACCAGCAGTAACAACAGGACGGTTCCCAGTTGGGCTGCTCTGTGGTACTCACAGGATGCTCACAGACACTGATGTGGGTCACAGATGCCATTCCTCCAGTTCTGTATGGTGGTCTGAGTGTGCACCTCCCCCACAACAGCACACACTCCCACGTAATTGTAAGCCTTCGGTCTTTTGCACAGGAGGATGGACACACACACACACACAAAATCCCCAAGTGCCAAGACAGAATTTGAGACCCTGCCTCGAGTATAGATGCCTGGTTGGATTGTCTTCCAAAGATCCCTTTAGGTTCTCCAATGCAAGGCAATGGGGCCCAATGGGGCCGGGAGGGGGCTTGTTCTTCACATCTGCTTGGTCTACACAGTGTCCTGGACCCTCAGCCAAGTTGGGGACCAAGGGTATCCATTTGCAAGCCGGGCGACCCTGGGGGCAGGAGCGTGTCCCCAGGCTGCCTCTTTCTTGAATGTCTGTGTGTCACACACATAAAGCATTCCCAACCCGAGGCCATCTCACCCACATAGAGAAGGGGTCATGGGCTGGGAAGAGCATGACCTCCAGTCCCCACGCACGTCAGACTCCGGGGAACCCTGTGGGGGGCCCTCACCTGCATGTTGTTGCCTACAGGTTGCGCAGCTGCCTCTGTTCGTCAGTGATGGCAAGTGGCACCACATCTGTATCACTTGGACGACACGGGATGGCATGTGGGAAGCCTTCCAAGATGGGGAGAAACTCGGCACAGGGGAGAACCTCGCCCCCTGGCACCCCATCAAGCCAGGGGGGGTGCTCATCCTCGGGCAGGAGCAGGTAGGTGCAGGGGAGTCTGGGAGTACTCTGGCCAGCCACGCATCACGAGGCCATGGCTGCAGCCTGCCCCCTGCCCAGCTGTCTGCCTTCCAGACTTGCACTGCGGCCTGATGGCTGACTGGGCCCATGAGTGGCTGAGGGCCAGGGGACCAGGGTGTGGTGAGTTCAGGAAGATTCCAGAATGAAGTCTGACATAGGTGAGCAGGAGTTTCCCTGAGCTCGTGCTGTCATGGAGTGACCCCCATTCTCTCTCCAGGCATTTGGCCTCTGCTGGGCACAACACTGGTTCAGGGTGCCAGGGGCTGATGTGGCACCTCCAGGAGCTGCTGGCTCAGTGTCTCGGGCACCTGGGGCATGACTATGTGATGCTCAGTGCCCTGGGGAAGATGGGGGTTAGGAATGTGATCTCAGAGGCTGCCCTCGCTCCCTGGGAGAGAGGAAATCTAAGTTGCTTGTCTGCTCTTGGGCAGATAAGAGTTGACGTTTCATCTGTATATGAGGTTTGCTGAAAGCCAGAGAGTAGAGACCAGGTCCTTTGAGAGCTTCTAGTCTGGGCCCTGCTCGGCCCATTGCCTGCCTCACTCTGCTGTTGCTTCCCCGCTGGCAAGGCTGGGAGTCTGGAGACCCAGGTCTAGTACTCACTTTGGAACTTGGGCAGCTGTCGCCTCAGGGTGGTCTGGTCTGTGCCTGGGGTCTGGACTGTACAGGAATTGGGTCAGGGAGGGGGTGTGGTCAGAAGTGGGGGGGTGAGGAATATGCTCCAGTCTCCCCCTCTCCCTCCCTGCTCTGCACCCCTTCCCGAGGCCATCACATCCCCAGAGAATCAGTGGGCACCTTTGCCTACTGAACCCGTGCCGATGCGGTTCTGTCCCCTCTGCCCAGGACACCGTTGGGGGCAGGTTCGACGCCACACAGGCATTTGTGGGGGAGCTCAGCCAGTTCAACATATGGGACCGCGTCCTTCGCGCACAAGAAATTGTCAACATTGCCAACTGCTCCACAAACATGCCGGGCAACATCATACCCTGGGTGGACAACAACGTAGACGTGTTTGGAGGGGCCTCAAAGTGGCCCGTGGAGACCTGCGAGGAGCGCCTCCTTGACTTGTAGCTTCTTCTCCTCTGTCTAGGAGGCCAGGGCTGGGTGGCTCCTATCGGAAATGCGAGGCCACCTGCCTCCCCCCAGTTAAACTGTGTGTAAAGCCCCTGCCAGAGTGGGCCGGGGCCCCCAAAGCTTGTTCCCAGGGAATCTCGAAGACTGGGGTTCTGTGGCAGCACCTGTCACTGGATTCTTTGTTCCTTCCCAAGATTTTGTCATGTTGACAGGGGAGAGGCCCTGAGGCAGATACCTGACTTCCTGCTGTGGGGGGAGGTATTCAAGGTCCTCGAGGCCCTGTTCAGAGCCCTCACAATTGCTAGCGCACCACAGCCTTGCCCGCCCTGTCGGATCCTTGGTGTCTCGTGTGGCCTTCTGTTTGTCCCCTTTAAAGGCCATGCGGCCATCCCGCCGGATCTCTGTGTCCCTTGTGTATTAAGTGTATCCCGCTGTCCGCTGAGCACGCAGCAGCAGCCCCTGCCGCCTGTGGCGCGGAAGGGCTTGCTCTTGATGTTCTCTCCCCTGTGAGGAACCCTTGAGCTTGAGGAAGGCAGGCTGCCCTGACAGTGCCCTGCCTTCTCCAAGGTGGAGGGGGCGTCCACGCATCCAGAGGGGGCTGGGAGCTGGAACTCAGAAGGGCGTTCTGGAGAAGGGCCACGGCAGCTGTCCGTCGCCCTCTGTCACCTCTCACTCCGACCGATGCTTTGATGGGATCATCGCTGGGAATGGCTTCTCTGAAAAGCCTCTTCGCTCCTCCAGTGCCAAACGTTCAGTTGCAGCTTCTACAACCATCTGGTGTGGTCAGGAGGATTTAATTTTTTTTCCCCCAACAGAAAAGAATAGCCATTATTAGCAGGCTCCCATATTTGATGTCTCAACCCACTGTGAGGAATGTGCTAGTTTTCATTCATGTTGATTCCTGTAAGCTGTGGACTGTCTCAAGGATTTCCCCCAGAACTTCTTCAGGAAAAGGAAGTCATTTGGCTGATAGTTGCTTAGTGACTCCAGGTCGCATAATGGACAGAGAGTAGTGATTTATTTTAAGGACAAAGTGGTAAAGTGGGGGAAATTTATAAAGCTAAATATTATATATTTTATTTTTCATACATGTTTCAAGTGCGAATTGTGGAAATTCCATTTGTAGGACCAAGCTGACATGCCCACCCCAACATTGTATGCTATGAGAACTCTGGATGATGGAATTCTGATTAAAGTGCACTGGAAGATACTTCCGTATCTGTTTTCTCCAGGGCTTTGGGTGGGGCTCTGCCACAGTCAGCACATCTGGGGCCTGTGTGTCTGTTGGACCCAGGGGTGCTGAGGTGCTCTGAGGAGGGCGCGGTGCAGCACTGACCCCTTCTCTCCTCAATGCCAGGCCCAGACTGCGGACGCCCCATGGGCTCTACCCTGCCTCCCATCTCTAGCCAGCCCCCCATTCTCTCAACCAGGAATCGAGCTTACCTAAAGGACACTGAGAGCTCCCCATCCTGGGCATTACCTCTGCTCACCACCACTCTGTGTGTTGCACGCACCATACGCCTCACTTACCCCTCCAAACAACCCCCTGAAAGTGAATCCTGATCTGCAGGTGACTGTATGGAACAATTAAATGGTGACTTGGGTCATGCGGCTGGTTAAGGGCAGAGCTGGGGGTCAGGCAGGCCTGAGGCTCTGGAGTCCCTGCTCCTTCCGTGATCACCCTTGTGACAGCGTGGCTGACTGGGAGCCGTGGCTTACGGCAGCCACCCAGCATCACAAATATCCCACTGCATATCGCTTGCCCAGGAAAAGTCAAACATCAAAACTCGAAACCATTTCTACTGCACGTGTGTGGCTTTCACGCCATTGTGAGGTCAAAAACTTGTGAGTCAGGCCACTGTAAGTCAGGGACCCTCTGTATGCTGGAAACTATAGAACATGATTTTTTTTCTTTTTTTTTTAATAGAACATTATTGAAGAGAATTAAAGAGAATCTAAGTACATGGAAACATCCCCGTTCATAGACTAAAAGAACTAATATTGTCACGATTGCCATTGTGGACATGTGGGAAAAATTTGGTTCAGATGTCAAGTCCGATCGCACTACACCACCCTGAGGGCACGAGGTTTATCAGATCATGAGACTTTTCTAGGGAGATCATGGTGGCACCCACATGGGTCTGAAAACCATGAAAAATGGGCTTGAGAGAACAGAGAAAAAAACCGGCTTGGTTTTTTTATGGTGGTTAGCGAGTAGGGCCAGAGTGATGATCCTTCCGTATTGTTTGCACACCCCACTGGCACCAAAGGAAAAGAATTTAGGCTCTCTTGTTACTTGTCCAGGTGTGGGGAAAGGGAGAGGTGAGGCTTACACACTGTCAGCATCAGCAGCCAAACATCAAAAAGCAAAGGCAGACCCATTATTACAGTACACCTCAGTCAGCTGTTTGATGCCTGAAACACACCATGTTGTATTTAATTAGATTTGAACTTGTGTAAGTCATTATGAGGTCTGTAGCTTCAGGCTGGTAAGAATTCTGCAGGTAAGAGGGGCGCCTAGGTGGCTCAATTGGTTGAGCATCCAACTTCAGCTCAGGTCATGATCTCAGGGCGTTCGAGCCCCGCATTGGGCTCTATGCTGACAGCTCAGAGCCTGGAGCCTGCTTCAGATTCTGTGTCTCCCTCTCTCTCTGCCCCTCCCCTGCTCATGCTCTGTCTCTCAAAAATAAATAAACGTTGCTAAAAAAAAAAAAAAAGAATTCTGGAGGTAAGAGTCTTGTGAAATGCCTGTTCGAGGGCCCAGAGTTGTGTATTTTGAGAGGTACAGTGAGTAGCTTGACCACTACCCATAATATCTAGAACTCTGAAGGAGAGCAGTATCTTGATGAGGTCTTTTGTTGTGGCTTTCATGAGTAGAGAGATACATGTGATCTTAAGTTATATTTTGGGTGTCTGTGGGACAGGACATTCCCAGAGGTCTTTACCCCCAAGGGGGCAACCTGGCTCAAGAATCTAACAGTGTACGGATGGGTCAATTGTTGGCCAGGGCCTTTCATCCTAAGATGACTCTCTGAAGTTTGGCCAGTTGTGCTGACCCTTGGGTCCTGCTATCCTTCAGGGACATCCTGGGTAAGGGATAAAAAACACTAACTCTCCGAGGGACACTAGCAGGTGTCATGGTGGCAATGCCATCCGCAAAGTGTGAGGACTCTCTGCTTCTCCTTAGCTGTTGGCAAGGCTTCTCAGATAACCAGGGGGTCTGGGAGAGGGTGGCCACCTCCAGCTTCAAGGCATCTGCCAGGAACTGAGGACAAGGAAGGCCACCCTCTGCTGTAGAAGGGCTATGCCAGAGGGTACAGGGATAGCTCTGTTATGTAGCAAAAAGGCCTTGGTGGCCATGCTGAGCTTATTGCTGGGATGTTGGCTTTCATGACCTAAGACATATGGACTGCTGGGCATGGGAGGTCTCAGGCCAGGGCCTGTGATAGTGACTACTTCCAGGATCACATAGTATGCAACCAGCAATTGCTGCTCTAATGGCATGCAGCATGAGGCCAAGGAATCTCTTGTATTACAGAAGCCCATGAGTAACTCAGAGCGGTCCACAGGCTCTGGGAGGCAGGAGAAGGATTGCCGAAGCCTCTTCAGTGAAGGACCCTCCAGGGCACTGTTGGGAACCTGCTGCATTGCAGTTTGCACAGATTCTAGAGACTTTATTGTGGGGGCCCCACTCTAGCTGGGCAATTTGCAAGTAATAGTGCAAGTGAGCCTAATAAAATTTGTAAATGCAGAATGCACTGCTTCCAGAACCCAAGAAAGTCCTAGAAGAGGTTAGGCTTGTTTTAATGTTGTGGATACTCAGAGGGACAATAGCTCTTTTTTGGCAATGTCTGAGATGGGGTGGCCTTCCGTTTACCAAAAAATTTTTAGGAATTTAACCAACGTTTCAGGGTTTTGCAGTGTGTGTGTGTGTGTGTGTGTGTGTGCGCGCGCGCGCGTGTGTGTGTGTGGTGGGAGGCAGCGCAGTGATCTGCTAGAACCGAATCAAGATACAGGATTCAATCTGCGCCACACAGACAAGTGTGGGCCAAGGCATATGACCCAGGGCCACTTTAGGGAGAGCCCCTACCCCACGTTCCTGTCTAAAATGCCAATTATCTAAACTTCTGATGCAGGTCAGTTAAATCCGTAGCTGTGACTCCCAAGCTGGTGTGTAGTTGGCTGGGCGACAGGGAAAGGACACTGGCTTGGGGTTTTTACAATGGTTAGAGGGTGGGACTGGGGTGAGGTCTCTGTATGTATATGTGAGGTCTCTATATGGGTGAGGTCCTGCATCATGGGAGAGGGCACCTCTCTCTGGGCTCTCTCATCAGCTTGCCCAGGTGTGGGGCAGAGAGGAAGAGGGAGGGAAAGACAAACATCAAAAAATGGAGTCAAAGGATTTACTTACCATGACAGTACCCCCCAAATGAATCTGCAGATTTAACACCATCCCTATTAAAAGCCAACCTGACTCTGTCCAGAAATTGGCAGGCCAATCCCAAAACTGGTATCAAAATGCAAGGGCCCCGGGCACCTGTGTGGCTCAGTCAGTTAAGCGTCTGACTTCGGCTCGAGTCATGATCTCGAGGTTCATGAATTTGAGCCCTGTGTTGGGCTCTGTGCTGACAACTTGGAGCCTGGAGCCTCCTGATTCTGTGTCTCCTCTCCCTGCCCCCACTCACGCTCGCTCGCTCTCTCAAAAAAAATAAACATTAAAAAAAATGTAAGAGACCCAGAATAGCCAAAACAATCTTGAAAAGAAAGAACAAAAGTTGAGAGACTCCTACTTGATTGCAAAACTAACTACAAAGATATGGTAACAAGACTGTATCCTGGCTTAGGGACAGATGTATAGATTAGTGGAATAGTTTCAGAGTCCAGAAATAAACCTATACATTTATGGTCAATTGATTTTTGACAAATGCTAAGACCAGTCAGTAGGGGAAGAAGAGTCTTTTCAACAAATTCTGCTCGAACAGCTAGATATCCACCTGAGAAAAAAATGAAGGTGGATTTCTGCCTCACACCATAATATAAAAATTAATCCAAAATAGATGAAAGGCCTAAATTTAAAAAGTAAAACTATAAACTCACAGAAGAAAACATAGGTATAAGTATTTGTGACCTTGGATTAGGTACTGATTTCTTAGGTATAATACCAAAAACACAAGCAACCAAAGGAAAAATTGATAAACTGAATTTCATCAAAAGTAACATTTTTTGTTTCAGAGAACACTGTTAATGTGAAAAGACTACCCAGACAATGATAGAAAATATTTGCAGTTGTAGAACTGATTTTAAAAAACCTGGTATCCAGAATATGTAAAGAACCTTTAACAACTCTATAACAAAAATGGACAAATAATACTATAGAAATGGGCAAAGGATTTGACTAGGTCGTGCTCCAAACAAGATATACAAACGACCAATAGCACATGCAAAAATACTCAATATCATCAGTCATCAGGGAAATGCAAATTAATGCCACAGTGAGATAGCATGTTACATCTGCTAGGGATAGCTGTAATTTAAAAATAAGTAAATAACAAATGTTGGTGAAAATGTGGAGAAACTGGAACCTTTGTACTTTGCTGGCGGGAATTTAAATGGTGCAGCCACCTTTGCTCCTAACAGTTCCACTCCTAACTATATACCCAAGCGAGTTGATAGCATATTCCCACACAAAATGAGTACACAAATGTTCACCACAGTGTTATTCATAATAGCCAAAAATAAATAACCCAAATACCTATCTGGATTAAAAAATTGTGATACATGCATACAATGGAGTACTATTCTTCAATACAAAGGAATGATATAGTGATATACACTGTAATATGGATAAATCTTGAAAACACTATGCTATAAGTGAAAGAAGCCATTCACAAAGGACCACATCTTATTTCACTTATATAAAATGTCCAGACCAGGCAAATCTATGGAGACAGAAAGTAGATTAGTGGTTAATGGGGGATGGGCGTAGGTGTGGCAACAGAGGGAATTGGGAAGTGACTGCTAATGGGTACAGAGTTTCTAGGGTGATTAAAACGTTCCCAAATTGGGGCGCCCAAGTGTCTCTGTCAGCTGAACGTCTGATTTTGGCTCAAGGTCATGATCTCACAGCTCGTGAGTTCTGGCCCCGCACTGGGCTCTGCACAGACAGCGTGGAACCTGTTTGGGATTCTCTCTCCCTCCCTCTCTGCCCCTCTCACACTTGTGCGCATGGGTGCTCTCTCTTAAAATAAATAAACAAACGTTAAAAAAAAAGTTCCCAAATTGATTGTAGTGATGGTTGCAAACATCCAAATATTTTAATATCTACTGAATTATACACTTTAAGGGTGAATTTTATGGCATGCAAATTAGGTCTAACTTTTAAAAAAAAAGTGAGGTTTTAGACCTGAAAAGGTGGTCGATGCCATTTCTTGAGATAGGGAGCTGGGAGAGAGCACAAATGCAGGTTTGGGAGGGAGGAGAGTCAAGAGTTCTGGTTTTGAACATAGATTTGAGACGCCTGCGACACATTTCAGTGGAGCTGTCCAGTGGGCAATTGGATTTTGCAAGAGGTCCGGTGTGGAGATTAAAATTGGAGTTAAAAACATGGCTCCTGCCAGTGTGATTACCCAGCCTGTGCATTTTTTGTGAGTAAATGCAAAAAAACATTTGAGCTCATCCTTCAGTGGACGAAAGTCTGGCTGCTCTATGCAAGGAGCCATAATCATGCACAAACCAGTCTAATTCAACATGCAATTATGGATCCGGTTTTGAGCAGTATTCAGAAAGTTGGAGCTCCTCTCCCAGTCTGTTATGAGACACAATTAAACCGATTAAGCCAAGTAAGCAAATCATTGCCTCTGAAAGCCTATAGATGGCCAGTGCTGGGGGATGGGCATTTTCCATAGGGACTTGTTCCTTAATGACCCCTTGCTCCACATTCAGCGGCAAGCTGAACCAACCCAACCATTGACCTTAACCTCAATGGTTCACAGAACAGCCAGTTGACTCTGCCTGGAGTTGGCTTTGGGCAGTCACACAGAAGCCACTTAAGTGTTACTAGGGATTTCAATAGGCTAGGGAAGCTTGTCAAGTCCAGAATTCCGTGTGTTTGGTTATGGGACTTTGGCCTTGACAGGCTGCTGGCTTCCTATTGTTTTCTCAGGGAAGCACAGCACAAATTTACCAGGTGGTTTTTTACTTCTCTCTACAAAGCAGTCCTGCTCTCTGCAGTTGTCAGTGCAAATATTCACAAGCACATTTTAAAACCCTGTTCAAGCAGAAATAAAACACAGAAGACTGCAGCTTCTGGATAGATTCACATTTCCTTGTCACTCATCATCATGCACCAGAGAGCACTTCCTGAGGGAATAATGCAGTCGTATCCTGGATTTCTGTGCTCAGGGGAATGGCATAGATCATGAAGGGTCTATATCGCCGCTCAAAATTCAGGTCTTGCAAGAAATACCATGTCTATTTTCTTCCAAGACTATTTTGAGACATCCTGTATACAACAGACTAGGTGTAATACATGTGCGCAGTTTAAAAATAATCCTAAGTGAACATTAGTGTATCAACCACTCGGTTTAAGGAGTATTTGTTCAGGGCCTACCTTGTGCTGAGTACTATTCTAGACACTTGGTGGATGCCAGTGAGTGAAAGAGAAAAAAATTCTGTCCTTGCAGATCTAACATTCTGGGGGGAGGAAATTAATAGTAGCTCCTAGACGCATGCGTGAGCAAATTATATGATTTGTTAGAAGTCGGTGAGTGCTCTGGGGAAAGGATGGGAAGAATGGAGTAGGGTGAATAGGAGTGTGGTTGTGGGGATTTCCCAGCAAGGTAGGTTGATGAGGGGCACCTGGGTGGCTCAGTTGGTTAAGCATCTGACTCTTGATTTTGGCTTAAGTCATGGTCTAACGGTTCGTGGGTTTGAGCCCCGCATTGGGCTCTGCACTGACAGCATGGAGAATGCTTGGGATTCTCTCTCTCTCCCTCTCTCTCTTCTCTGCTTCCCCCAAAAATAAGTAAACATTTTTAAAAAGTTAGGTCAATAGAGTAGGCTTTATTGAGAAGATGATGTTTGAGAAAAGATTTGAAGGAGGTGGGAGTTTTGACCACACAGACCTTTTCTGCACAGATCTGTGTAGTCTTTCTTGAATGCCCATATCACATTCACTTATTTGTTCTTTAGTTGGTGAACTTTTTTGGATGGCAGATATCTACTAGTGCAACCTGCAAGAATTTTCTCCAGGGCTAATGCCTAGGAGTGCAACGGCTAGGCTGAAAGATAGGAACATCTTCACATTTAACCAAATGTTATGGTTGGAACTGTGTCTCTCCCACCAAAAGATGTTGAAGCCCTAATCCCCACGATTTGTGAGTGTGACCTGATCTGGAAATAGGGTCTTTGCAGATGATGGAGTTGAAATGACATCATTGGGATGAGCCCTAATCAATATGACTGGTATCCTTATGAAAAGAGGAAATTTGGGTTCAGAGACAGACAAGTATAGGAGAAAGACAATGTGAGGACACAGAGAGAAGGCCGTGAGTAAGCCAGGGAACACCCGAAGCTACCAGAAGCAAGGAGACAGGCCTAGAACACACACCAGTCACACATCCCACATTGTCAACTGTACTTATGGCCGCCTGGCTGTGAATTGGGCTCCCATGACCTGCTTCTTGGGTTTGGTAATTTGCCAGAATGGCTCCCAGAATGCAGGGAAATACTTACATTTATTGGTTTATTATAAGGGATATAGTAAAGGATAACAGATGAACTACCAGATGAAGAGATACAAAGAAGAAGAATCCCAAGTTCAGGGGAAGATCCCAAGTTCAGTTTCTGTCCCACTGGGTTGGGATCAATGACCTTCCCAACACATGGATGTGTTCACTGACCCAAAAGCCCTCCAAACCTCACACTTTGGGGATTTTTTTCTCATCACATAGGCATGACTACTAACTCCATTTCCAGCCCATCTCCCCTCTCCAGGATAGAGGGATGCAATTTCCAAGCATCTAATCATGGCTTGGTCTTTCTATGACCAGTCCCATCCAGGAGCCCACCAAGAATTGCCTCATTAAAATAAAAGATGCTCTATCACCCAGGAAATTGACAAAGTATTTAGGAGCTCAATTTCAGGAACTGGGGTCAGAAACCAATGTGTGTATATATATATATATATATATATATATATATATATATATATATATTTTTATTATTTCATAATGCGTCACTTAACTTTTTGGTTGTATAAAGCAGAAATTTTTTAAGTTTATTTTTGAGAGAGAGTGCACGCTTTGTGTGTGTGTGTGTATGTGTGTGCATGCATGCGTGCGCACGTGCACACACATGAGAGCAGGGGAGTGGCAGAGAGAGGGAGACAGAGAATCATAAGCAGATTCTGTGCTGTCAGCACAGAGCCCTTCTCGGGACTCAAACTCATGAACCGTGAGTTCATGACCTGAGCCGAAATCAAGAGTCTGAACAACCCTTAACTGACTGAGCCACTCAGGCACCCCAGAAGAAAATTTTAAACATTGAACGAACACTTATAATAATTGTTTTAATGTCCTTGTCTCTTTATTTTAACATCGCTGTCAATTCTGGGCCTGGCTCACAGGAGCCCTGCCCCACAAGTCCTCAGTAGTCCGGGGGAGGAGTGTGGTCTGTCTGTCTGCCCCTCTGTCCAGGGACGGTGGAATAACTGAGTTGTCTGCCCCGGGAGAGTGGCGGGCCTGACTAGGAGCCCTCTGATGGCCTTCCTTTGGGCACGTGTTCCAGGGGTGCTCCGTGAGGCCCAGCAGCCCCAGCCTGTGTGAGCTGGCCAGTGTCCCTGGGAGATATGGCCACACCCATGCCCTTCCCTGCAGGGAGCCCCCCAGGACCAGGGCCACTGACTAGGCTGCTGCAGACACCGTCTACATTGTTGCCCAGGGCAGCATTTCAACAGGTTCCCAAGTAGCGTGTTAGAAGCGGGGCCTCTGGCAGAGTGGAAGAATCCAGGTGCGGCTGGCCGAGTCTGTACCCGGGACAGGATGACACTGTCCGGCCCCCGGGCCTTGTCTGCGCTGTCTGTGGGGTCGGGGGAGGGGTGAGCTCAGGTATCCCTACCCAGCTGCCTCTCGGCCCTCAGAGAGGAACTTCTGCCTGGGACTTCTCCTTACAGCCCCACTTCTGTTCTATTTTAAGAGTCTCTGGTGCAAGAAAGAGGAAAACAGGAATAAATACATATATTTGTGTTCCGGCAGAGAGAGGAGGCAGAGCGTAGATCCTGCAAGGAGACTTTGGGAACAGAATCTCCTGAGAACAATCAACGCATTCCCAGCTGGGCGAGGGTAGGGCCCCTGTTTACGTGTGGGGAAACTGAGGCCCCAGACTTTCGAAAGAGCCAAGACTTGATCTCAGACCTCTTAGTAGTATACTCTGCATGTGTGGTCTACACACATTATTCTCTTAGTAATAGGATGTAATCTTTTTTACTCCCTAGGATGTAATTTAAAAATAGATGCAGCTTTTGGCTTACTTACAAATCAAGGTATGGACCTGGACCCGTTAACCTGCAACCCGAGGTGATGGGGGTGGCCTGCAGGGAGAGCCCTGGGTCCTTTCTTCAGGCTTCTGCAGAAACATCGAGCCCCTCCCCGGCAGTGCAGGGCCACGGGCTCCACTTCCCTGCCTCTCTCTGCTGAGACATACTTGGCAGAAACTGTCCACACACAGGGCACACCCCGAGCCCTGACCCAGAATGTGGCTAAGCCCTGAGCACGTCCACAGGGCAGCACACTGCCGCCATCATTCACGGCCACTCAGCTGGTGACAGTTGGTCAGAGAGGGCCTTGTGCCCTGAGACGACAGCAAGGCTGGGTGGCTGGGTTCTGGGCTCCGCTGCACTTGCTGTGTGGGCTATCTGGAATGTGGCCGGGAGATCTTGACATCCCTTTGTCCTAGAACCCAGCCGGGGGAATCTTTACAACAAGCCCTCGTGAGGATGTTCCAGGGGGCACGTGACATCCCTGAAAAGGCAGGCATGTATGTTGTTGTTCCCATTTCACAGATGAGCAAACTGACACTCAAGCAAAGGAAGGGGCTTACTGACACAGAGGAGGCCCACCCAGGCTCTGGCCTTGGACATGCTGTCTTGAGGGCATATTTCAGGCAGAGATTCAGGGAATGGGGGCATGAGGTGGGCATGAGTACCCCAGCATACTGCTAGAGGCATCTGAGTGCCCCCGGGACCTGGGCTCAGCCCCCAGCCAGCTGCAGGCACCCACAGCAAAGCCTCGTTGCCATATCCTCAGGGCTCTTCTCTTTCCTACCTGGCTCTTTCTCTCTCCTTCAGCAAATATTTGCTATTGCTCAGCAAGGTGCTACCATGGTTACAGGCATCCCGGGAGCTAAGAGTCCAAGTTGGACTTTAAACCTCTTTAAAATTCAAGACCCAGAGTAAACAGCTGCTCCTCGAACCCTCAGTCCTGCAGGTGACAGTGTTCACATCACTTCAGGCCACAAGCCCTTTGCTGGTGGAGGGGTTGAGAACGGTGGAGGAGGGGCTCTGGGGTTGCACCAGGGCCCCACAGCCCTGGATGGGGGAAGAAGAGCTTGAGGCTACGCAGACCCGCTTATGGGGACACCCAGGGGTGATTTCTCCTCTGAAGAGGTGCCTCCTCTGGGCAGCGGGGACCCAGCTTCCAGTAACCCCAGGGGACTGGGACCTGAGTTCTGATCAGGCACCCTCCATCCCGGCTGTGTGTCTGGGAAAATCAGGGTTCTCTGAGTCCTTAGTTTGCTCATCTATAAAAGAAGGGCAGTTAGCCCTCCCAGGCTTATTTGGAGGAGTAAAGCCTTTGGATGAGGACATGCTTTCTAAGTAGGAAAGTGTGGCTGTCAGCAGATGGGAGCCCAGAGGTCTTGTTCTAATAGAAATAAACACTCAAGTTTCTCTGCACAACCTCTCCCCTGGGTGCCTTGGGGCCGGTGACTCCATGTCTCCGAGCTGCAGTTTCCTGCCTGGCTGATGGAGGAAAAACAATGCACAGCACAGGGTCATTCCAAGGATTGAAGAAGCTAAGATGCGTGTATCAGTTATCTGTTACCATGTAATGAATTTCCCCAAAGTGCAAGGTCTGAAGCCAGCAGACATTGTCTCACCATTTCTGTGGGTGGGGAATCTGGGAGTGGCTTAGCTGGGTGGTTCTGGCTCAGGATCTTGAGGGTTGTGATGGAGGCGCTGGCTGGGACTGTGGTCTCTGAAGACTTGACTGGGCGGGAGGGGCCGCTTCCAAGATGGCTATTGGGAGACCCCAGTTCCTCACCACATGGGCCCCTCGAAAGGGCTGCTCACGATGAGGCAGACCTAACAGCAGTGGTATCTGCTGTAACCTAATCCTGGGAGTGACATGCCACCACTTCTGCTGTGTTCTAGAGAGTACACAAAGCCCTGATGTGGTACATGGGCAGATGGGGGTCTACTCAAAGCTATGTGTTCAGGAGGCAGAGGTCACGAGGGGCCATCCTGGAGGTAGGTACCACCCCGGGGAAAGGGCTCACCCAGGGCCAGCATCTCATGTACAGGAGGCAATACAGTTGTTATGCAGGACACAAACCCAGCACTTACAGTGACTTAGGTTGGAGAAGGGAATGCAGGAAAAATACCAGGCTGAGAACTAGGGATCCAGCCGTATGCCACGGTGCTTTCCAATCACAAGAGAGCCTTTTCCATTGTCCTCTGTTTCCATCTTCTCTGTCCTGGACCACTCTGGATTCATAATCACCACCAGACAAATGGCAAGGTACCAAATATTAAATTCCAATTAGCCAGGAAGCAAAGGAAGAAAAAGGAGACAGACACCAGCCCAACTGGAATGTAAATCACATCTTCGGCATTAACATGGAAATTTTAACATCTTTCCTTTGAGTGCAGCTGAGTTTCAAGGCTGTCCTATGGGGTGGGGGGGTATGGGAAGCAACATGGGGCCTCTGGGCGGCTCAGTCAGTTGAGCATCCAACTTCGGGTCAGGTCATGATCTCACGGTTCATGAGTTCGAGCCCCGCATCAGGCTCGCTGCTGTCAGCACAGAGCCTGCTTTGGATCCTCTGTCCCCCTCACTCTCTGCCCCTTCCCCCTTCCCTCTCAAAAATAAACATTTTTTAGAAAGTGGGGAAACAACTTGACTCAACAGGAAGAAAGCAAGGGTATCTGGATCTTCCTCCTGCTAATGGGGGTATACCTGTCAGCTATGCTATTATGAGGCACCTGCTGTATTCTAGGCCCTGGGGGAGGTCACAGTGTTGGACATTGCTCAGGTTGTGGCCCCATGGGGACACCCTTTCTTCTCTCTTTACACTCTGCCCATCCTCAGGCCCTCCTATTTCCCTCTCCTCCAGGAAGTGTCCCTGACCACACCTGACTTTCCACCAAGATTCACATCACCATTAATGGAATCTGTCCTGGACACTCTGGTCCCCAACATTGTTCACACCCACTTCTCCCCTGTGTCTGGGGACACTGAGCCCACACCCATCTCCAGGGGTGGGACCTGGCTATTCTGAACCAATCAGGGTGACCCCACTCTTTTTTTTAAAAATTTTTAAATGTTTTATTTCTGAGAGAGAGACAGCATGAGCAGGGGAGGGTCAGGGAAAGAGGGAGACGCAGAATCTGAAACAGGTTCCAGGCCCTGAGCTGTCAGCATAGATCCTGGCGTGGGGCCCGAACCCATGAACTGTGAGATCATGACCTGAGCTGACGTCGGATGTTTAACCGACTGAGCCACCCAGGTGCCCCCAGGACCAGTGTTTTTAGAAGAGGAGATTAGGACACGGATATGCACAGAGTGACGACCATACAAAGACTCAGGGAGAAGGTGACCATCTACTAACCAAGGAGACAGGCCTCAAAAGGAACCCCGCCGCCGCCCCCCCCCCCCCCCCGCCAATACCTTAATGTTGAACTTCCAGCCTCCAGAAATTGGGGAAAATACATTTCTGCTGTTTAAGCCACCAAGTCTGTGGCACTTTGTTATGGCTGTTCTCACAGACTATTATACCCGACTTCAGTAACTCAGGCCAGAGGGACTGGCTCCGGAATGGGCATGTGACCCAGATCTGGCTGTGGGGAGATGTGCAGGGGCCACCAAGGTCTTCTGAGGGAGCTATGAGGAAAGATTCTTCCAGGGGTGCCTGGGCGGCTTGGTTGAGCATCCAACTTCAGCTCAGGTCATGATCTCATGGTTCATGGGTTCGAGCCCTGTATCAAGCCTGCTTCAGATTCTGTCTCTCTCTGCCCTTTCCCTGTTGCGCTCTGTCTCCCTGTCTCTCTCTCAAAAATAAATAAACATTAAAAAAAAAAAAGACTCTTCTGGACCAGATGGTGTGAGCGGGGAAGGACAGGCCAGGGGCTGCCATCCTTACTCCATGGGAGAACCATCTACACATGTGTCCTGATCAGTTCCTTGTCAGTGACTCTGAACTGCCCTCGTGGGAACCGTTTAGTGTCCACTGTTCCATCTCTCACACCATGAAGCCTCCAGGCTAAGATCCAGTTATTACCAAGGTCCAGCACACGACAGCTCTAACATGCAGGTTCACGGGCCAGGCCCCTAGAGACTCTGATTTGGGGAGGGGGGATCTGTAAGGCCCCAGGACTCCACATTGTTTACAACCTCCGACGATCCTGACACCAATGGCAGCAGACGCTGTTTGGACGATGGCAACGTATGCTCCCAGCAGCTGTGTGCCGTGGGGTCGGGACTGCAGCTCTGGGAGGGGGGCGCGGCTCTGAGTCAGGCCCCAGCTCTGTCCCCTGCAGCTGCAATCAGCTTGCTCATCACACTTGCTCCTCCCTGTTCGAGGGGTCCCCTTGCCCCTGTAGAGCGAGCTCCTGGGTCCGTGTTGATGGACAATGGGTCTGTCTGCCCTGGCTTCGTTTTTCTTTGTTCTAGACCAATTTGTTTTTGGCTCCAAGGCACCTGAGAGTCATCGCCCCCTAAACGAGCAGCCTTCCCATGGAGAACAGGGTGCCGTGGACAAGGGAACACAGCACATACTTGCACATTTCTGCTGCCCTTTGTGTCCCCAGCAGGAACACTGGGGTCCTGACCTGGAAGAGCCAGTGTCACAACTGGGAACTACTGGAGTAGCCTTACAAGGATATGTCATTTAAGGTCAAGAAGCCAGAGGAAACTATATAGCATAACACGTGTAACCTATGTAATGTAATAGAACACGTTAAGCAGAGACATGGTAGATACAAAAACAAAGACATAGCTTTCCTTCTACAGGGAAGAATCGCAAGGTCCCCGATAAACCATGAAATCTGTATCTGGTGACTTTGGGGACAAAGGGGAAATAAAGACAATCTCAGATGCAGGAAAAGTAAGACAATCTGATATTAGCAGACCTACCCAGAGAGACTGACTGACAGACATGCCTCAGGCAGAAAGGGAACAATTCAAGGAAGAATTTTGGAGCCTGCGGAAGGAGGAGCACTAGAAAGAACGGACATATGGATAACACACGGTAGACTATGCCTCTCCTCATGAGTTCAGAAATCATATTTGATGATTGACACAAAAGTTATAACACCATCTGCTACGCAAGGTGATGACATCTAAACGTAGAGAAGGTAGAGGGACCAAATGAAAGTAAGGTCTTTGCAAGTTACTCCTAATGGCAAGATGTCGCTACGAGGAGACTGCCATCAATTACAGGTGTTTATTGTAATACCAGAGCAACCACCACCGAAGCTGTACACAGACGACCCCAGGCACTGAGAGTAAACCAAGATGGAATATTAGGCAGCTCTTCAAAACAGTCTGATCCATCTGTACTCACGTGGATGTGGAAAAATGGCCAAGACGTGTGGTAGCAAGATAAAACCAAATTTCATAACAACACATATAATTCCTTTTGGATAAAAAGCGCATCTGCATATGTGTGCTAGTTCAGGTCCTCTGAGAAGCAACACCAGCACGGGCTTAGACATGATCCACGTGTGAGAAGTGTATTAGGGATGTGCCCATGCCCGTGAGGGAGGACCAAGTGCTGAGAGACCCCAAGGGGGAGAGGAGGGTTGGAAGAGAGGTTAGGTAGGGTAGGGAGTTGTGTAGTGTTTCCCAAAAAGACACAGCCAAGTCCTAACCCTTGGTACCTGTGAATATGACCTTATTTGGAAGCGGGGTCTTTTTGTACGTAGTAAAGTACAGATCTGGAGAGGGAATCATCCTGGATTAAGGGATGCAGTGTCCTGCGAAGAAAAAGGAGAGATTTGAAACACAGGAGAAGGCCGTGAGGACACAGAGGAAGAGGTCAGCGTTATGCAGCCCCCAGAAGCCAGGATACAACCACGCAACAGACTCCACCTTGGGGCCTCCAGATGGAGCCCACCCTCCCCACCACTTGATTCCAGATTCCTGTCCTCTGGACTAGGAGACAGCAAATGTCTTTGGGGTTATAGCACCCAGTTGGTGACACTTTGTCACCACAGCACTAGGAAACTGGTACGGGCAGGAGAAGTCTCAGATGAGCACTTTCCCCAAAGTGGATGGGGTGTCCAGAAGCCACACAGCAGGCAAGTGGGAGTCCAGATCTGACTCCCAGAAGATCACTGTGGATGTCAGAGATGCTCCCTAGTATGATGGCCATCACTATGACTGAATTGCTTCCCCCCCACATTGCCCCCTCGCCGCCAAATTCGTGTGTTGAAGCCCTAACCCGCAAGGCGGCCATATTCGCAGATGGAGCCTTAATTTAACCTTAATTAAATGAGGTCATAAGGAAGGGGCCCTAATCTACTAAAGTTGGTGTCTTATAAGAAGAAGAACAGACACCAGAGCTCTCTCTCGGCCGTGTGAGATAGAAGAAGGCAGGTGTCTGCAAACCAAGAAAAGAGGCCTCAGAACAAAACCCACCTGGCTGGGCACCTTGATCTTGGACTTCTTACCTCCAGAACCATGAGAATTAAATTTCTGCTGTGTAAGCACCCGGTCAGTGGCATTTTGTCATGGCACCCTGAGCTGAATAAGACGGTGATGACTTTAGCTAACATTCTGGGACACTTACTACGTATGTGCCAGGCACTGTTTAGATGTTGAGGATGCAGCAGGAAATAAAATAAGGAGAAATTCCTGCTATCATAGAGTTTATATTGTAGTAAATAGATATTACTATATATATGCAGATCTATACAGTATCTGTCTATCATCTATCTATCTATCTATCTATAGAAAAACCTTGGTTTGGGAGCATAATTCATTCCAGAAACATGCTTGTAATCCAAAGCACTTGTATATCAAAGCGAATTTCTCCATAAGAAATAATGGAAACTCAGATGATTCGTTCCACAACCCAAAAATATTCAGGTAAAAATGATGACAGTACTGTAATATAATGCAAAATAATAAAGAAAATACAAAAGATGAAGACAAAGAAACAAATTAACCTACACTTACCTTTGAAACCTTTGTGGCTGGTGTGAGGGAGACCTATTGTTGTAGAGGACGACCGACATTCGCTATCACTAACGGATATTGACTACAGTGCAGTGTTAATAAACTCTTGTCATTAACTGCATTTAACGGAACTGGCAAAAAGGCAGCAGAGGAAACGGTCTCTATATGCCGATGGCCTGACCTAGAATGAAGCAAAGCATCCTAAGCTCACTCTTGTATGGAAAAGCAAAGGAATGTCCATAGATGCTTGGAAGTGACAAAAAATATGCCAGGGCCAGTTATGGGCACCTTCTAACATTCTGAAAAATCATTGATTTCTGCCAAACACCTCAGCCTGTGACCGAGTATCTGAGCATGGGAGACGATCACCCACAATCTTGCAGTGAGAGAGGGAGAGAGAGAGAGAGAACCATGAGCTCAGTTGTGATCATGTGACATTTGGTATCACATACTACACGTATTGCAAGACATCACTTGTTTATCAGGTTAAAATTTATTAGAAATGTTTGCTAGTCTTGCAGAATACTCACAGAATAAGGCTTGCCATCCGAGGTTTTACTGTATTTATCTATCATCTTTATACAGTTATATATACAGTAAAATGTATACCATAATTGCACTAGTCAGGGCTCTCCAGAGAAGTAGAACCGGAAGGGTACACGGGCAGAGGGAAGGCAGGCGCACAGCCCCCGGCGTGAGCCGTTCTCAGATGAACACAGGGTAGGCAGGACCTGTGTGGCAGGAGGGGGGGAAAGTGGTGAGGCGGGGTCTCTGGGCTGCCGCTTCTGGGGCCTCCACGCCTGGGTTAAGGACTTTGGATTTCATTCCAGTATCAGGAAGCTGCTGAAATTTCCAGATGAGAACACTGTCCAACTTGGGTTTGAAAAGGGACCCCCTCGGCTCTGCAGGGACAGGCTGTAGGGACCCAGGGAGAAGGCAAGGAGAACAAGGAGCCTGTCTAGCAACTCAGGACAGACTTGGCGTTGGCTGAGCCCAGGGTAGTGGCAGTGGAGTTGGTGAGAAGGGCTTAGCTTCCAGACTGACTCCAAAGGTAGGGCCACCAGGGTTTTCCCACGGGTTGGCTGTGAGGATGAGGGTTTGGGCCAGAGCCCGGGGTGTGCTGATGCTGTGTGCTGATCCTGAGAACAGGGCTTGGGGACATGGTGTGGCTGGCGTGGGCACTGGACTTGGAGGAGTCTGTAGGCATCCGGAAGGCACATGCATCAGAGTCCAGAGACCAAGAGTCGGGCTGGAGAGGAGAATGTGGGAGCTGAGGCGCAGAGGTCGAAATGAAGCCATACATCAGCCAGGTGCCACAGGGGGCACTGGATCCTGGACACCCGGGTTAGAGGTTGGGAGAGCAGAGGAACTGACCGGGAGCAGCTGGGGACAGGATGAAAAAGCACAGTGTGGCATCCAGCACGCTTTGGGAAGGAGGGAGACAGGAAACACCTACTAAGTGTGCTGGGTTGAACACCTTCCCCCGCAAATCCATGTCCACATGGCCCCTCAGTGTGTGACCTTAGTTATAGGGGCTTTGCAGGTGTAATTAGTTAAGATGAAGTCGTGCTGGATTTGGGTGGGTCCTGCATTCAGTGACTGGTGTCCTCATAAGGAGAAGATACAGAGATACAGAGGAAGAGGCGATGTGGTCACAGAAGCAGGGATGCAGCTATGAGCCAAGGAGTGCCACCGTGAGCTGGCAGGGGTGAGGACGGGTCCTCTCCTGGAGCCTGCAGAGAGAGCATGGCCCTGCAGTTACTTTGATTTTGCACACCGGACCTCCAGAACCAGGAGAGAATAAATTTCTCTTGTTTAAAGCTGCCTGGTTTTGAGGCTCTTTGCCCCAGGAAATGAACACAGATCCCTCTCCGTCACCAGCCCACCCCAGGGGACATCCAGAGTGTTATCCAGAGGGTTGGCACCTTGACCTACTCTGCCTTGTCCCCTCTATCCCCCTCCTACCCTGACCCACCACCGCCAAGACATCTAGTGACTCTCTGTGGGAGGCCCTAGATGAAACCTGTGTATCCAGGGGGCCGGAGTTCGAGTCCTGCCCTGCCACTTTTTAGGGGAGCTCCTTCCCCACTCAGAGCCTTGTTTCCTCGCCTGATAAATGGGAGCCACAGCATCATGGAGGACTTAATTCACATGCAGAGGTCTGCCTGGAGGGCCTTGCACAGAGCAGGCTCTTTCAGAAACAGCACCTTCGGCTCCCCACAATGCCCAGGTGGGGACTTGATCTGCGGAATTCACCAGGGAGAATGAGCCAAGCCCCTCGCATCACAGGATGTTGTGAATGGAAAGAAGGAATGACGGGAAGACTGTTGGTAGATTTACTGCAGAGGAGAGAGAATCTTTGCCTGGGCCAGCTTTGGAGGTGGGAGTGTCTCTGGGCTACAGTCTCGCTTTTGGCACCTGGGGGCACAGCACACCATACTCTTAGGGTTAACAGGTAAATACAGGACACCCAGTAAAATCAGAATTTTGGACAAACAACAAATAATTTTATGGTGTAAGTATATCCCAAACACTGCTTGGGATATACTTATGCTACCAAATTATTTGGTGTTTATCTGAAACTCAGCTTGGATGGAGCATTTTGTGCTTTAGTTGCTAAATCTGGCAACCTTTCATTTGCTAAAGATTGCTTCCCCCCTCACCTAGGATTTATGGCCAGATCTTGTGAAGAGGCCACCCACCGACCTCTTGGCTAGAGAAACACAGAGTCCTCCCCTCACCCACCTCGGCCTCTCTCCACCTCCCACAATTTGGCTCCTTGTCCGCCAGGGGCAGAACGCTCTTTCCTGTTACACCTACGTCCCCAAATATGAGGAATCAACAACAATTTTAGGGAGAAAATACAGTTGTCATGGGGAAAAAAATGGAGTGAATTCAGAGTTCATTAGGCAAGCTAATCAAGTTGTCCAGCCGTGCCTTGCTGCTTCTTGGAGCCATCTGGCCCTCCTGGATCAATGCTGGGCCCAGTGGGAGGTGTTCTGTGGTGGAGGAGGAGCACAGAGATGCCAGCCGGTAGCAGGACTGGAGACCCTGGCAGAGCCCTGGGGCCCTCGGAGCGCGTCGCCTCACACAGGGCTGCGCAGCTCAGCCAGGACCTCCCACCAACCCCCGTACTCCTTTTCTCTGAGCTTCTTGCACAAGACAAAGAGGAGCAAAGGACCACCATTGGCTGAAGAGCATCTGCTCTGCCGCCCATGCGTCCTGGGCTCCTGCCCTGTTCAGCCACCCTTCCAGGCGGTGAGCCAGCCAGACCCGATCCTGTGCTCCCAGGGCTGATAGCCCAGACTGGGCAAGGTGGTCAGCATGGGAGCAGGGGCTCACAGAAGGACCAGCTTCCTGAGCTGTGGGGCTGCTGTGCCCCCTGCCAAGTTCACTGGCGGGCCGACCCCCTTGTCCACAGGGGCCAGCGATCCTTTGTCTTGGTGGGTGCCTGAACCAGGAAAATTTATAATTTGCTTGGCTGGCTGACATGTCAGACCCCAGGGTCATGGAGCAGACTCACTTGTCCACCAGAGCCCACCTGCTCTGGCTTCTCAGGAATTCACTTCCACCGTCTCCCTTCTCCCTGCTGAGTGTGCCGTCTGGGCCGAGGTGCCAAATGGTCACCCAGAAATGAAAGCTTTTCTGTCCCTGTCCTACGTTCTCTTAACTGTATGTGTCTTAACTTTTTTTTTTTTTTGTAATGTTTTATTTATTTCTGAGAGAGAGGGAGAGATAGCGCAAGCAGGGGAGGGTCAGAGAGAGAGGGAGACACAGAATCCAAAACAGGCTCCAGGCTCTGAGCTAGCTGTCAGCACAGAGCCTGATGCAGGGCTTGAACCCACAAACCCTGAGATCATGACCTGAGCCAAAGTCGCACGTTCAACCAACTGAGCCACCCAGGCGCCCCACATAGTGTCTTAGCTTTGATTCCCCAGGAGCAGACCAAGAACAAGGACTCAGATGCAAGTGGTGACCCGGGAGTCGCACCAGGAGGCAGGGATTAAGGAGCAGGGAAACCAAGGTAGACAGAGAATCAGAGAAGGGCATGTTAATGAGTGGGTTCCCATGGGAGATGGGACTCATGATTGTCCCACTAAGAGACAGTTTAGCCACTTACCCCCGTGTTCCATTCCTCCATAGCTGATGCTGATTCCGAGGGTGTTAAGACCCCGGATTGCCTGGGCTTCTCTGCCCATGGACTTGGCTCCTTCCCAGGCACCAGAGGGGAAGCCGCCAGTGTGTCCAGGGGCTGCCCACAGGTGAACCCAGAGTCATCTTCCCAAACTGAGGCTCTGTCCCATTAAATACTAACTCCCCCTCCCACTCCTCCACCCCCTGGCAACTATCGTTCTACCTCCTCTACCATTCTACCATCTGACGATCCTGGGTCCTTCGTATAAGTGGAATCCGTTTTAAGATGGCATAATATTCCACAGTATGTATAGATCACATTTTGTTTATCCATTTATCTGTCGGTGGATACCTGGTTTGCATCTACATTTTAGCTATTATGAATAAGGCTGTGATGAACCTGGGTTTACTCACCAGGGGTTTTTGAAGAGACTTTTGAATGAAGAGTCTGTTTACAGAGTTAGAGGCAAAATGGAAGAACTGACAAAAAATGCACCCAGAGACTCCCAAGAGTGGAAAGTCATTACCACCTCCAGGCCTGATGGGCAAGGTCAAGGAAAGGTGTTAGTGGAGTCCTGGGAGCATCTGGGGCTGCTCAGCAGAAACTGTAGCTTCTAAAACCACAACAAAGCAGAGAGATGGCAGGGCCATTGGTGATGGGGCAGTGATACCCTGACATCCTTCCTCTGGCTGTCTGATCTGGTGAGGCCTTCCCATAGAGCCTGGGTGTGCCCTGGTCAGCTAGTGTCATTACCATGCTGGTAAGATGATATTCAGTGGGCTTCCAACAATAATCATTTATTCTTATGTTCAAGGATATTCAGATCAATGGGGCAGCCCTACTCTGTCTTATATCTCGTCCTGCAGCCAGCTGCCCAGGGTGGGTCCTTGTCATGGCCGAACAGAAGCACGAGAAGGTGGGTCCAACTGTGCAAGCACATCTGAGCCTGCGTTCCTCAGGTCCGGTGGCTTCCCGCTGGCCAGGTCAGTGGTGAGGAGGACCTCTCTGCCTGCCACCCAGCCATGGCAAGGGCATGGAGGTGTATTTCTGTTATTGGAGAGTAAGGAATCATGAGCGGTAATCCAGCAACTAGGGAAGGGGGGGCGGACAGTCTTCAGAGTCAGGTTCCGGAACCCCAGGGAGGGGTGGGGGTTGGATGGGCAGAGTGGGGAGCAGACCCCATCCCTCTGCAGGCCCATCCCACCCCCTCTCCACGTGAGTTTGCATCATCCCCTCTTCCTGCCTCCAGCACACACATTCTGCAGAGAGGGACTTGGCGTGTAGTGCTCTCAGCCGCCCTGGTCAGAGGCCGGGAAGGGTTAACTGGAGAAGTGCACCGAATCACAGAGAGAGACTTTTTCAAAGACTTGATAAATAAATCACCACTCATGTTTAATTCAAAGCCCCTGCTGCCTACAGAGAACACAGGGAAGCAGCGATCTTTCAATTAAAACGGCTCTGAGGGGCTCCTCCTGCTCTCCTGGGGCTTTCTGGCCTCTCCCTCTGGCTGGAGGCACCCCGGCAGGGAAGGCGACCCCACAGTGTTCCCAGGACAGCTTGGAATAGAACGCAGACCCCTCATCCAGGCCATCTGGGGGCCTGGCCTCGGTTCACGGGCCACCCACCTCCCTGATCTCACCCTCCCAGGCTGCCCATTCCAGGTTCTTGTCAGAACCCAGTTTTCTCTCTCCATAGCTCGTGTCCTGATGCAAAGTTTCTTTTGTAGGTTTTCCTTGTTCCTTTATCATCTGTCTCCCCAGCTGGAATGTCATCTCCGTTAGAGCGGAAACGGGGTTCATCTCACTCCCTGCCAAGTCCCTAGCATCCAGGACAGCACTTAGTAATACAGTAGGCGCTCAGCAGATGTGTGTCAATGTTTGCGCCTTTCCACTTCGAGGCTAAACACCCCCAGCTCCTCTGGTTTCGAGCATGAAGCAGCACGTGGAACATGCCCTTGGCCCTCTCCATTTCTTAGAGCTTAGGCCGGAACAAGAAGCCCAGAGAAACGTGGGGCGCCATGTTGCAGCAGGCCAGCACCACGCTCAGCACTCTGCATGGATGGACCAGCCCATCATCACCAGAGCCCATTTTACAGATGAGCAAACCAAAGTACATTGAGATGAAGTCACCTTTGCCAGATAGCACCATTGGTGTGGCGGACGTAGGATGTGAACCTGGGCCCAGGGCCTCCAGAGCAGGCACCCTGAGTCACTCTTCTCGAGGGGGAGAGCTTTTTATAACCACTGTGTATAAAAAGTGCTGTGAGGATGAGTTACCACACGCCTCAGGAAATCCCAAGTGGCAAAGTCAGGCCTGGAGACGAAAGAGAGACTGACTATTCTTGTAGGCTGGGATCAAAATAAGCTCTCAATCAATATTTTGGGCTTAAAACCTGTTCTTTCATGTCTGTCAAAAATATATCCTGTTCCCAGTATAGCTCTCTCTTTTAGGAGTGATCTAGATGTCAGCATTCAGCACACCTTTGGTGATTTATCTCAGCAATATCGTGCAATTGATATTTTTTTTAAAGATTTTATTTTTAGAAAGAGAGAGCATGTGAGCAGGGGAGGGGCGTAGGGAGGGAGAGAGAGAAAATCCCATGGAGCCTGACTTGGGGCTCGACCTCAGCAACCGTGAGGTCATGACCCGAGCTGAAACCAAGAGTTGGATGCTCAACCGACTGAGCCCCCCAGCTGACCCCGTGCCGTTGATAGTTTAAATCACCATTTTCTCTGTGAAAATCTCCATTTTCTTTGTGAGAAAACAGAGTCCCCCAAAAGTTGAATAACCCAGTCATCCCACTTGGGTGTGTCAGAGTTCTGACCCCAGAATCATGTTCTTTCTATGGCAATCCCAGGTGATTATACTGTTTGTGGCAATCATCCTCACCGACATGTAATGGACACTTAGTGCTGGACCGTGTGTTCAGCCATTGCAGTTGTTAACTCACTTGATCCTAAGTGCAACCCTAGGAGGCAAATACTATTTTTAGCCCCGTTTTATTTTTTTAAACATTTTTATTAGTTTATTTATTTTAAGAGGGAGAGAGAGAGAGAGAATGAGCTGGGGAGGGGCAGAGATGGGGTGGGGGACAGAGGGTCCAAATGAAGCAGGCTCTGTGCTAACAGCCACAAGCCCAATGCGAGGCTTGAACTCATGAAACGTGAGATCATGACCTGAGCCAAAGTCAGTTGGTTAAACATCTGACTTACGATTTTGGCTCAGGTCACGATCTCACGATCTGTGACATTGAGCCCCCTGTCAGGCTCCACACTGAGAGCACAGAGCCTCCTTGGGATTCTCTCTCTCTCTCTCTCTGACCCTCTCCCACTCGCACTTTCTTTTCTGTTTCTCTTTCTCTTTCGCACAAAATAAGTAAAATAAAAACAATAAAGATGAAGGTCCAGATGGTTAAGGAATGGTTTTAAACGTAGGTTGTATTAGCATTCAGGTGTGGGGAGGCCACCAGCTCAGGAGGCAATTGGCATTGAAAAGATAGTTTGTTGGGGCGCCTGGGAGGCTCAGTTGGTTCAGCGTCCTACTTTGGCTTAGGTCACAATCTCCCAGTTTGTGGGTTCGAGCCCCACATCAGGCTCTGTGCTGACAGCTCGGATCCTGAAGCCTGCTTTGGATTCTGGTCTCCCTCTCTCTCTGCTTCTCCCCCACTCATGCTCTCTCTCTCTCTCTCTCTCTCTCTCAAAAGTAAACATTAAAAAAATTTTTTAAAGGAGAAAAGATAGTTTGTTTCTCATGGTTCCCAAGAGGCCACACCACACAGGTTACACGCACGGAGTCACCATCACCAGTCAGAATGCAGAGGAAGTTATGGGGAAACATGGGCAAGAGGCTTTATTGTGGTTTCAAGGGGAAGGCAAGCTTAGGACCCGCAAGTCTGAATAACTTCAGAAGGCGCTGGAGTGAAGGGCTGTAGCCAGTTGTCTGGTACCTGGCTGTGGGGTAATGAGGGCAGGGGGTAGAGGCCCAGAGGGTGAGAGCCGGACACACAAGGAGGTTGACGACATGAGCTCCAGACTGATTGGTATGCATGTAAAAGACACGCAAGGTGAGCACTTAAGAGTCCCTGGGAACTGGCTTAGCCATGGGACGGGACGGTCTCTCTGGGGTCAGCAGGCTCCAGATGTCAAAACGTCAGCAGCACATGGTCCCCCAAGGTCCCCCAGCACAGGACTGGAAACCTAGATCGGCTTGGTTCAGAGCCCTTGCTCTTAGCCGGTCTACAGTGAGATTTCCTCTCTGCAGCAAAGACTTGCTAACGCAGCATGGGGAGAGAGCTCAGAGGAAGTTACCGCAAACACCGAGGTATGAACAGAGATGAGCAGGGCGGAAGCTACAGGTGGGAACAGGGGGCAGGAGCTAGGAGGGCTGTTTGGGGCTTTCTTCAGCCAGACAAAGGGTGGTTATGAGCCAGCGTCCCTTGTTGATTATATTGCCGTTTCAATTTGGGAGAAAAGCAGCCACACCTGACGGAAACTTGAATCCCACCTCCGCCCTCCCCCCCCAATCACAAAAGAGCCCAAATTGGATCCAACAGACCCCCCTACTTGGCTAAGCCGCATCCTGGTTGTGTTGTGTCAGGGGAGCGTCGTCGCTGGGCTTCCAGAATATTTGGATGATATGCCTTATTTGGGATAGGCAGCTGGGAGGGGAGGCACAGCCGGGACTGAAATAGCAACATCTGTTGGAAACTCCCAGGAGAAAAATTCTCCTTTTGTTGTATTTTAAGTCATTAAAACACAAAAAAGAAAAGGGACATTAATTTCACCACCATATGCAGACAATATTTTAATGTGAAGGTACCAAGGGAAGTGTCGCCTGCCTTCTGCTGACAGCCTGTGGAAGGAGTGTCAGGCAAGTGTGTTGGGGGGGTGACCCTCCACAGGAGCCAATTTATCCCCGGCAGAGAGTGGACCAAGCTGCCTGGACCGGCTCTGCTCAATCCCATATTCCGAGTCTCTTTCTGCTTCCCAGGCCTGAGCTTGGATTTGAGCTCTGGGGTCCACACTGGGGTCTCCAGCTCATGCTCAAATCATTGTCCCAGATTCTTGCATTATTTTATTTTATTTTATTTTTTAAATATAATTTATTGCCAAATTGGCTAACATACAGTGTATAAAGTGTGCTCTTGCTTTTTGGGGTAGATTCACATGGTTCATCACTTACATAGAACACCCAGTGCTCATCCCAACAAGTCCCACATCCTTTCAGAGGCCACGGTCATTTCCCCGAACCCAGCTCCCAGCCTCTTGGGTCACTGAGGTAGGAATGCCAACCACCATTTATTGGACCTCCATTAATCAATCGTCTGCTGCAGGGGGACAGCTTTGGGGTCCAGAAGTCCTGCACTGGAGAGGCTGCTCCAACCACTTAAATGGCTCTATGACTCTGCTTGGGACGTGGCATCTCAGGGTCTCCATGTCATCACCTGTAAACTGGAGGCTGGCGTGACGTGACAGGTGTTGTGAGGTCTGCAGGCAGTGCCGGCACCTGTGCGGACCGGGCGCTTCCATAGCTGGGGAGCCGGGGAGGGGGGACCTGTTCTCTCACCTTCCGATGGATAATCATTCTTCCCATCCCATCGCGCTCAGCTGGGATCCCTGCAGGCAGAGTGCACAGTGGCTTCGTCCAAGCTGGCTCTTGGACGTGGGGGTCATGTGACCCCTTGCTACAGGGGCTTTTTGCCCCACTGCCTCTAATACCTTCTGCCAGGAAGCCCCTGCCTTCGACATGTGGCGGTGCAGCAAATGCAGCGAGCCACTGCCTGTTTCTGTATTGAGGGAGCAAATTACCCACAGGCCCTGGCTTCTGCCTTCCGCCTTCCCTGACCTCCTTGGTCCTGAAGAGCATCCTTCCTGCTCCATCTCCTGGCACAGGGGCCCATCTCTGCCCTGAGCTGGACATCCGCCCGAACAGCTTCCCCAGGCAGTGACTTTCCAGGCCAGGCCAGCCCTTGGCAAAGCCTGTTTGCATCTTGCATATCAGCCACTGCCTTTTTATTATTTTCTTAAGAGAGAGAGAGAGAGAGAGATGAGAGGCAGAAGGAGAGAGAGATAGAGAATCCCAAGCAGGCTTCACCCTCAGTGCAGAGCCCCCTACAGGGGCTTGATCTCACAAACCGTGAGATCATGACCTGAGCTGAAATCAAGACTTGGATGCTTAACCAGCTGAGCTACACAGGCACCCCACAGCCGCTGCCTTTTGTGTGCCTGGGACAGCCCTCGTGAATGGATCAGAGCCAACATCTTCCTTCCAGGATGCCCTTGGCACTCCCTCTTAGGGGAAATATGGTCATTTGTGTTCTCCCCTAGGAACAAAATGCCTAGAACAAAGTGTCATTTGCAATGGTAGCAACCACCCCAGCCAGGATCCTGGATCTTATGACCGGTTTCCTGAGTGCTTGACCTGGAAGAGGCTCTATGGCAGCAATAAATACTCCCAAATCTCATGGCTTTTTTTTTTTTTTTAATTTTTAATGTTTATTATTTTTTAAAGTTTCTTTTTAATGTTTTTTATTTATTTCTGAGAGAGAGAGAGACAGCATGAGCAGGGGAGGGTCAGAGAGAGAGGGAGACACCGTATCAGAAGCAGACTCTAGGCTCTGAGCTGTCATCACAGAGCCCGACGTGGGGCTCAAACCCATGAATCGAGAGATCATGACCTGAGCCGAAGTCAGACGCCGACTGAACCACCGAGGCGCCCCCCAAATCTCATGGCTTTAACTCAGTTGATGTTAATTTCTCACCCACTTAGGTTCCAGGGCTGGTCCGGGAGACTCTCCCGGCAGCCATCCTCTATATGGCATCCTGAGGGTACAGGCTCTGTGCTCTTCAGTCTCCCCATCGACATGACCTTCCCAGGGATGAAGGATCCTGGAGAGTCACACTAGCTTTTACAGGGTTTCACACGGAAAGGTCATGTGACCCTGCTGCTCACATTTCATTGGCCAGGGCAAATGACACACGCATGCCTGGTTCCAGAGGAGGGCAGGAAGGTGCAAGCATCCTCTGGGTCAGAGGGAGAGGAGAGTTGGAGGGTGGGAGCAGTAGTAATGTCCCCCACAGCCAGTAATGATAATAAAACCCTCACAACGCTTACCGTGATCCAGCTGCGATATGTGAACCCCTTGAATCCTCACAGCAATCTATTTTCATCCCCCTTTTATGGATGAGAAGACTGAGGCCCATGTGAAAGCAGTGACTTGCCCAAGGCCTGCATAGCCATCCAGTGGGTGTCATCCTCAGATGAACAGCACTGACAGGGACACAGAGAGCAGACCCCAAGCTTCTTGGGTTTCCCCAGAGCTGGCTGGGGCTGGACTCCAGTCTCCCTGGAGTGGGGGAGGGACTGTGGTGGCAGCAGCCCAGCAGCGTGTGAACTGAGATGAGCACCAGATTCCCAGCTCTCCTGCGGGAGCAGCTTCTCTGCAGAGACTTCACAATCTTCGACCCCAGTAATGACACGGTTGAGCCACTGAGGAAATGGAAACTTCTACCTCTAAAATTCTCCCGACACTCTGGTGGTGGTTTGCAGGTCAGAATCCTTGGCTTTTTGACAAACTGAAGTTCGTTCTAATGCCATCTTCCAGGGCCCAGCCCAATGCCCCTGGTTGGGCAGCCTCAAGAGGGTGTAACACCATGGACTTTGGAAGCCAAGGACAGTTATTTTTGTTCACTTGTAAGAAACTACACACCCAATAAATGGTAGATGAAATAAGTAAGAAATGTCTTTGCCTCATGAGACAAGGACCCTGGGGAAGGCAATCCATGGGCATTATCAGAAACTTGGATTATCTCTACCTTCCTGTTCTGCCATCCTTGGCATGGGGATTTGACCACATGGTTGCAATATGGCTGCTACGCCTCCAGGTGTCTTACCTGAATTCCAGACAGAATAAAGGACAAAATTTGAAAGGTTGAATTTGCTCCCAGAACTTCCTCGTCCTTTTTGCTTACATGTTGATGGCCGAAACTGGTCACTTGGTCACTTCTAGCTGCAAGGAAATCTGGCAAGATGAGGGTTTTAGCTTTCCACTCTCTTTGGGAGAGAGAGAAAGCAGGTCGGGAATGGCTCTGGGCACCTGATCCTCTGGCTGCCAGAGACCGACAGATCTGGCAACATCGCTTACAATGACCTTGCACAAAGTATTCCTTTGAACTTCTATTTATTTGCTTGGAAAATGAGGATAATCACAGTGCCTCCCTCCCATGGTTGCAATGTCTGGAATACTGAAAAATATTTAATGCATGGTAAATATTATTTCAATTATTACAATGGGAAAACAATATTTACAGAAAAGGCGGGCAGTAGACCCAGTTAATACACTTCTGGAAAATTACTGAATTGTCCCAAATTACACAGAAATGTATTCCAAAAATCCCTGAAGAGGTAGCTTAGAGTTCTGTTTGAAGAGGCCTGAGGGTGAGGGTGGAAACCCCTGACCTGCTTTCCTCGGCAGCCTGCAGGGGGGCAGAGCAGGGAGGGAACAGGAGGGTGTGGCCAGGGCACTCCCAGGGCCACAGCTCCCAGCCTGCCTGGCCTGCGCAGGACTCAGGACCAGACAAGATGGGCAGAGTGACAGCTGCAGGAACCCAGCAGCTGCCTGCCTGGCCGACCCTTACCCGCCCCCCCCCTGCGGAGCTGGGACCCTTCCCACCCCCACTCGCACTTGCTGTGATTCAGTTTTTGCTTGGAACAAACATGAAAGATGAAAGACAGCTAGGGGCGGCTGGTCCTGCCACTGGAAACATCTCTGAGCAGGAAGCAGCCGCTGAACTGACTGCCCTTTGGAGTCGGGGCTGCAGTCCTCGGGTTCCTGGGGTCCATGAGGATGAGAACCGGAGAAGGAGAAGAGCAGGCTAGCCGAACTCCTCTGAGGAAAGCTCTAGTCTTTGTTCCTCTGGCCCAGGGAGCTCCCAAGGGTCAAGAGTGAGAGAGTGGACGGGATCAACAATTGGCCACCCCCCCCAGACCATTCTGATTGGTGCTTGTCTCCTAGGAGCCCTGGTGGCCACCGGTCCTGAGGAGGGGATGTGGAAGTGTCCTGGGGTCGTGTACAGGCAGCAGCCACAATCCACGTGGGCCGAGTGGGGAAGCGCAGTATCTGGGATGTGGTAGGCACTCCAGAAGGCCAGGCTGTGGTGGCAGACGCTAGGTGCCACTCCAGGAAATGCACACAGCCACTGCTGAATTGGCTGGATGCCTGGCCTGACTCACTCTGATGAGTGACCTCTGTCCTGCCACGCTCCTCCCCTGAGGCTGGCATGCCTCCTCCAATGTCCCTTTGCAGCAGGAAAGCCAAAGGGGAACTAGAAACAGAACATCCTGACTGGTGAGGTCATTCACGCCTAATGAGCATACATTGAGCACCATCTGTGTGCACGCCCTGGGCAGACAGGGTCACCGCCCAGCGTTGGAAGCTGCCATGGGTCTGTATGTAGCTCTCGATTTTCACTTAAAATTTGCTGTTTTTCACCTCTGTCATGTTCTTCTTAGAGACGACTCGTGGAGTTAGTCACTCAGAGAGACACAAAGGAGAAATTAAATTAGGAGTATTTCTGTCCTAATGGTGAATCCAAACAGACACCAAGCAGCTGGCTCTCTTGGGGAATCAACTTCCCCACGTGGGGCTGGATTTGGGAAAGAAACCAGAGGCTGCTGCCTGTCATGTGGCTCCTCCTTCTGGGACCTGTGGGTTAAGCTGAGACAGGGAATAGCGTCCATCAGCCCCTTCCTCCCCCTTACCAGTCCCCACCCATCCCCAGAGCCTGACCTACAACCAGATTTGACTCGTTTATTTGATCTTCTCGTTAACCTCCAAGGTCATTCCTGCATCAGGCCCTTTGCACTTGCTCTGCCCTCAGCCAGGGAACGGGTTCGCCCCTAGATCTTCACAAGGCCCGTTCTCAGGCTTCAGCTGTCAGCACAAATGTCACAATGTACTAACAAAGAGCGTCACTCATCCCCTACACCCTTTCTGCTGTTTCATTCTTTACTAATGCTTAGCTTGAAACATCTTCTTCATTGCTTTCTTGTTCACTATCCTTCCCCCTTCACCAGGGAGCAGGTACCCAGCACCTAGAAAGGAATGCACACGTAGTAGGAACGCTCAGTAAACATTATCAGGCAAATGAAAGAACGCTATTTGGCAGAAACATAACAGAGGCCCAGAGGCTAACAGAGTTGCCAAAGTCCACAAAATGAGTCAGCGGCAGGATTCAAATCCAGGTCTCGGGTCTCCACATCTTGTACTCTTTCCATCTAGACCTGCTCTCTCGAGGAAGTTTCCAGGCTTCTTCTTGTTTCTGTCACAACTTACCCCTCCTGGGTCCTGCTCCCTCAAGAAGGGCAGTGACCTTTGAAGAAAGACAGTGACCCTGGGAGGCATTTGTTGAATCGACTGGGCCCAGAGGTTGGGCAGCCTGGCCGCTGAGCTCAGTTCTGTCACTCACAGCTGCTTGACCTTAAGTCACTTAGCCTCTGTTTCCCCTTCTGTAAACTGGGGATGATAATAATACTGCCCGTCTTAAAGTACATGTAAAAGTTAAATGAAATCACACACACAGATCCTTGGGACTGAGCCGTACACAGAAGGTCAACAAACAAATGTCATCAGGGACGGCTGTCCTCCTAGCCATATTGCCACGAAGGCCGCGTGGCATCTCCCACCTCCCCCGCCCCCCACCTCCCCACAAGCCACGGCTCCCTCTGACTGCAGCACCTGCCACCATCCCTGAAGCCAGTGAACTCATGAATCACATCTTCCTGGTGGGAGTGCTTTCTTCCCTCAGAAAATCCCTCTCCACAGCCGCCGCCTCTGAGAAGCCTTCCTGGATTCCCTGCCCAGCACCAAGATAGCACTGGAGCGATAACACACGGAGGGCAGGGGGCAGGGAACCAACTCACAAGCCACATGGAGCCATTTTAGAAGCAAATCCTCTGGGCCCAGGTGAGACTTGACACTAATGTGTCAGTTGCAATCTCCTTAGACACTAAGCTGGAACCACCGAGCCGCATCCTCTCAAGTTCCCAAGCCACAGAAAGCAAGACTGTAAGTACTCTTGTTTGTTTTTTTTGAGAGAGAGAGAGTGTGCAAGTGCACACAGGACAGGGACAGAGAGAGAAGGAGAAAGAGAATCCCAAGCTGGCTCAGTGCTGTCAGCACAGAACCCAACACAGGGCTCAAACTCATAAACCGTGAGATCATGACGTGACCAAAATCAAGAGTCGGACACTTGACCGACTGAGCTTCTCAGGAGCCTCGTGAGTGCTCTTGTTTTAAGCTGAGTGTTGGGATGACTTCTTAGTGCTGCAGTAGATAACTAATGTCGCATTGAAAACCCACCAGAGGGCATTGTGCACTGATGGGGTCACTGGGAGGTGGTGCTCTACCCTGGGTCCTGGGGTGTCCCCATGGGATAAATTCCCACATCTTACTTCCCCTCACCGTACTCTCCCCTCCCAAATAAACCACTTGTCCCCAAACCCTTGTCTCTGAGTCAGAGAGGACTTCTAGAAGCCCAACCCAAGACACAGGGAATGCCAGTCTCCACCACGTGGTCCTGCCCTCTCCTCTGAGCATCGCTGCCCTGGCGGGGGCCCAGCACAAACACAGCTCAGCCAGCCCCAAGCGTCTGCTTCATTTATGGGTCTCTCACCTCCCAGGAAACTCACTTCCTCTGTCCTGAGCAGAAAATCCCTCCTAAATCTAGGCTGGTGTCAGCACTCAAGGCCTGAGGATCCCAAGGGCAACCCACGCCCTTCCCTCTCCCCTCCTGTTCCCAGCATGCGGCCAAGAGTTCCTACCAGGGTGGAGGATCTGCTCTCCATCCCCACTGTGCAGCCGGCATAGATGCAGTCTCCTCACGACGGATTAGTTTTCAAATGTATAGAGATGCTGTGATAAAGAACTTCTAAATTCTTTTTAAAAATGTGCCTGCACACCCCAATGTTTATGGCGGCACCATTAACAATAGCCAAGGTATGGAAAGAGCCCAAATGTCCATCGACAGATGAATGGATAAAGAAGATGTGGTACACACACACACACACACACACACACACACACACACACACACACACACAATGGGAGTATTACTCGGCAATCAAAAAGAATGGAATCTTGCCGTTTGCAACAATGTGGATGGAACTAGAGTTTATTATGCTAAGTGAAATTAGAGAAAGACAGATATCATATGACCTCACTCATATGTAGAATTTAAGATCCAAAACAGATGAGCATAAGGGAAGGGAAGCAAAAATAATATAAAAACAGGAGGTGGGCAAAACATAAGAGACTCTTAAATATAGAGAGCAAACTGAGGGTTGCTGGAGGGGTTGTGGGTGGGGGGAAAGGGCTAAATGGGTAAGGGACATTAGGGAGAACACTTATCAGGATGAGCACTGGGTGTTCCATGTCAGGGATGAATCACTGAATTCTACTCCTGAAATCAGTATTACACTACATGCTAACCAACATAGGTGTAAGTTAAAAAAATTGTGCCTGAATGCATTCAAATAGCTGTTTGTCCTCTACTGGTGTCTCAATCCACAGGCTATGTGGATTTTTCTGACATTACAAAGGGGCCCTCCCCCTAAATGAGGTTGGGACCCCGTGGTGCAACATAGGCCATTAACCCAGGGTGGCAGTGTGGTAACAGCTGTGGGCAGTGCCGGGTCAGGAAGGGAAGTAGGAGGTGGGGGAGGCTACCTCACAGGTGATGTCCAGGTTTTCCAGGACAGCAGAGGCTCCACACAGCGATCTTGTTGTCAGATGTGGGGCCTGATTTGTGTTCTGAAGTTGAGGTCACTGAGGCCTCAGTGGCATCTGCATGGGCTTTGCCTTGGTCAGGACGCTTTGCCTTGGTCCTGGTTGTTGACTTTTCTGATCTTGATGGCGGGGGAGGGGCTGCAGCATCTGAGATGCTCAACAGGTCTGCTATATACAGTTGTGCAGATCATAGACACATGGTTCTGGAGGGCTTCATGCACAGGCATTTCTCCAGAACATTCCTGCTGTTCCATGCTTTTCACTTGCTTGTCTGTGTCCCTCCCAACCCTGAGCCCCATGCGAGCTGAGTCTTCATCTCCCCTGTGCTGCATGCCCAGCTGAGGCCAGGCCATCAACATGGCCACCAGAACCTTCACACTGGCCACACGTGTGATCTAAATTCTCTAAGAGCCATTTTACAACAGCAAATGCAGCAGAGGAGATGGATTTTAATATTGTATTTTATGTACTCCAAAGTACCCAAAATGTTTATCATTCCAGCATGTGATCTACATAAGATTTATTAATGAAATGTTTTATACTTACTGCATATCCCAACTCAGACCCCTAAATTTTCATCAGAAACACCTGATCTGTATTTAGACTTCGTAAAATTTGTGACTGAAAAGCATATTCATGGGGCATCTGGGTGGCTCAGTCTGTTAAGCACCCGACTTCAGCTTAGGGCATGATCTCACAGTTTGTGAGTTCGAGCCCCATGTTAGGCTCTGTGCTGACAGCTGGGAGCCTGGAGCCAGCTTTGGAATCTGTGTCTCCCCCTCTCTCTGTCCTACCCCTGTTTGCTCTCTCTCCCTCAAAAATAAATAAACATTAAAAAAATTTTTAAAGCCGATTCAGATGTCCAAGTTGTTCCAAACATCCTTGAGGGTTTTCCAAGAACTGTGTCAAGCACCTACTTTAAAATTTAAATGAATAGAAAACAAACAAAAATTTAACATGCGGCATTCAGCTCCTTGGTGACTCTAACCACATTTGGGGCCGGTGACCATTGTACTGGGCAGCACAGATAGAGAGCATCCCAGGGGGCAGAGACTTTTGTTGGACAGAACAGATCCCAGCCTTCATGCTCTTGGGACCGAGGCGCTTATTAACAATGAATTAGGACCCATCTGGACGCTGACTCAGACCCTCACCTCACCGCCCGAGGGGTTTGGGGTAGAGATGCATGCTCTGCCTGGCCCCCAAACGTACCCCCACCTTGTAATGCCCTTACAACTCTCAAACACAATTCTGCAAATGACGTGGGCAAGAAAGCCCAGAAAGAGAAGGCGGATTGATTCAATATTCCCCCCGGACCTTTGTGGTCCAGATGGGGCCTTGAAACCCAAAAATTTCAACATGCTCTTCAGAGACCATTGCTTCCAAGAACGTGTGGAAAAGCAAAATCTGAGACAAGAACATCTTTAAGCATTTCCCAGGCAGGGCCCATCTAGTTCATTTTTGGTGACACTTAAGGGCGGTGAGGGGCTATCCGCCCATTAAGCCGGCCACAGGCTGCCGCTTTAATTTACTTCCCGCTATTTCAGGGCCTTGGTCTGCCTGTGTGGCTTTTCTCTTAGCCTCAAACAAATAAATAATTCATCCCCAAAGTGGCACATTTGCTGGTATTGCTTAGATTAAAATCCCTAAAATATGTACTTCATTTGGATTTGGTAGGGGCCGTTATCAGCCCCAGATAACACTGGAGCTGAAATAAAATCTGGACCTCTTATGAGATAATCCACAAGTTAATTCCGGACGTTCTCTGAAACTGGATTCTTCTCACTGTGGTCTCTCCTAATGACTGGTCTGGAGACAGCAAGTGGCGGTGTTTTTATAGCACAAGCTGGTCCTCTGGCTGAGTCCTCCTAATTACCGTGTTGGAGAGCGTGTAGCACCTGGTTCCTGGGCTTGCAGAACTGAGGAAATGTGCTATGTAATATTTATGGTTCCTGTAAAATTCACGGAATAATTTGTGGTGCTTGGCATTTGGTGCTGTTTGCAATAGAGGCTCCCAGCCTTTGTGAGGGGGCACCCTCCCCGCCACCTTCACCCGGGGTCAGGCGCACCTGCTCAGGGATCGTGACCTCCTGAGGGGTGTGTGGCCAGGCTCTTCTGGCTGGCACTGGCCTGGGAATTTGGGTCAGTGGTGGGATTAAAGCCCCATTTAAAGATGCTCAGAAATGTATTAGCCTTCCACGAATTCATTCGGAATCCTCACAACTGTCCTGTGTTGGCCTTCATCATGTGTCTGGCAGAAGCCTGAAGAAACCAGGGAGGAGGGGAGAGTCTTGAAGATGGTAAAGGTGGAGGGGAGACGGGGATCTCAGGAGACCCAAGATTCTGTTGACATTCCTCCCTCTCTCCTTCCTTTCCTTCCTTCCTGTAACATTAAAAAACTTTTTAAATGTTTATTTATTTTGAAAGAGAGAGAGAGAGAGCAGGGGAGGGGCAGAGAGGGAGAGCCAAAACCAAGAGTCGGATGCTTAACTGACTGAGCCAGTCATGTGCCCCTAGTAGGTACTTATAAAATTTTACAGAAAGGGACACCTGGCTGGCTCAGTCAGTCTGACTCTTGATTTAGGCTCAGGCCGTGATTTTCACAGTTGGTGAGTTCAAGCCCCACATCAGGCTCTGTGTTGGCAGTTTGGAGCCTGCTGGGGATTCTCTCTCTCCTTCTCTAGCTGCCCTTCCCCCACTCATGCTGTCTCTGTCTCTCTCAAAACAAATAAATGAACTCTGAACATTTTTAAAATAAGTACCTACTACATGCCAGGTACCCATAAAGATGCCAAACGTCACGTCCTTGCCGTCAGGAAGCACATGGCCTGGAGAGGAGGAACTACCCTCAGGAATCACACATGTAAATTCACAGTGGTGCCAAGTGCTGCAGAGAAGCATCCAAATGATCTGGTTCTTGAACATGTCAGACTTCAGGGAAGCCCAGGTTTTGGTCCTTGCTGGCCTGATACCCATGTGGGCACTGATAAGGACTCTGGATGTCTGGCATGCTGCCTTGCGACCCACGCCTGTAAACATCGCATCATCTGTGCCTTCATATATTTCCTCCATCCACACGCATTCGCTGTGCAGGCCCCGTTCTGGCTGCCGGGCAGGCAGAGGTGCCCACAGATGACTCTAAACCTGCAAGGAGACCCCAGTGACAGGGGTGAGCTGTGGAGGGTGAGGCCTCGTGCTCAGGGAGAAGGAAGGGGGGGTCAGTGTGGACAAAAATGAAGACCCCCAAAATGAGGATCACCTAAGGCTATTTATTCAGAGCCTCTGAAAGCAAATAAACCTGCCATCTGTGTTTGGTGGAGACGCAAAGGCAGGCAGCAGGGTGGCGGAGCTTTACAATGCGCCACAAGGGAAGGCTCAGACTTGCCCTGGCTGGGGGGGCCTGAGGAAGCTGGAGACAGGCTCCTAGAAGTGGGACATCCTATGTGATCAGTTAGGGGACCATATTTGACTTTCTCTGGTTTGTCCTAAGCTGCAATCATGAACAAAAATTAGCGAAGTCACCAGCTGACTGGGGCCAGTTGCTGCAGTGAGTTCAAGTTCTGTCTTCACATACAGTCTGGTCCGTGGTCCATTTCAGCCTCTCCTCCTGAGTGCTTCTGCTTCATGCCACCCTTCGGATGAGCTCTTCTTTCCATGTCCTTGTTCGCATCAGAAAGACATCACAGACGTGGGTGCGTGAGCTGAGTCCGGAAGGGAGAGGAGAGAGATAATCTTGGGGAAGAGCGCTTGCGGCAGAGGAAGCAGAGTCAGGAAGGAGCCCAGGACCCAGGGAACTGTGAGCACCTGGGGACAGGGGCACCGAAGGGCTTCGTGTCAGCAGAGGCGGTGAGAAGGGATGAGAACAGAGAGCGCGAGAGAGAGCGAGAACACGGGTCATCCAGCGTCTTCAGGTTACGTGGAGCAATAGGGAGCCACCCGAGGGCTTTCAGCAAGGGCAGGCCACAATCTGAAATGAGTACTAGAAAGCGGGGTGTGACATCCTGGGGACAGTTTGCTGTTGTGGGGTGGGGGGTGGGGGAGGCAGTGCTCAAGGGGAGATGGGAAGATTTGCCATGGCACTTGTCTGGCCAAGTGACAAGGAGCCAGAGTCCTCAGAACAGTCAGGGGAGACTGGATGGACAGCCAGCCATTCCTGTGGGGGATCCTGGGTATGGAGGTGACACAGAGACACTCCTGGGTTCCACACAACACCCTGAATGTCCCCAGGAGCAGCTTTCAAGATGTGTGGGGCCATATTCTCCAACTCGTCCCCATCAAGATTTATGGCAACATCTCTCAGATTTAGTTGACAGTCAGCTCACAGGGTTCATGTAAGTGCGGCAGACAGGCTGAGACATCTCTTAACTGAAATGGTACAGGGAAGTACCTCGTTAGCTCGCACAAACGATCACAGAGGCCAGGGCCAATCACTGAGCATCTCTGACACGGTATTACAAATGAACACGTGCATGAGTGAGTGGGTGAGTGAGTGAATGAATGAATGAATGAATGACACAACAAAGCCCCTTCATCCAACCAGTGTGCTTCCTTGCAAAGCAAGAAGTCGGCTTCCTCGACGACTGGGATGTAATTTAGTTCCTAATGAGCCCTTGAGTGTGTATCATAATTAGGGAGCGCTCTGGCGGGCAAACCTGGTGGCTGGACTAACCACTTCTTTGTGGAGTTGAGCTAAGATGGTGATTCACCAGAGTGAAAATTAATGAGATTCCACAGTTGCCAGCTTTTATGTGCAGCCATATAATACAGGCATAATTATACGTGCGCTTCCATAAATTGGACACAGACTTGAAGAGCGTGCTTCTGGTAGCAAAGCAAAAAGAGTCACTACGAAGCCATAAAAGATACACAGTGCCCACTGTGTGCGTGTGAAAGCTGCCATTGGTGGGGTATCTGTTTCCACGAACTCGGTGACCTGGGGACTCTTTTGTGACTCAGCAGTCTTGCCCTTTCTTCTGAAAGCCAGGCAGCACCCCAGTCTTGGGGGCCTCCCCACATCTCGGCTGCTAACATCGGCAATAGCTTTGTGCGGGCTGGGAGCATTTCTTGTGCTCTGTGTGGGTTCCTGCCGTGTTGTTGGTTAATCACAGAGCTTAAAATGTGATCAGACAAGATCTGACTTTAGCCTTTCTAAGCTGGCAATTTTGCAGAAGGCCCACAGAATGACATTCATTACATTAATCATAAAGCCCTTGAACCTGAAGCAGATAGAGCGGCGGGGGGATTGGACAGTAAGCCTGCCTCCTCCTTGGAGCCATTCCTTCACCTGTAAAGGGGGGGTTGGTCCAGGCTGCCTCCTGATAAGACCCCCCTAAAATTCTAAAACCCTAATTACTCCTTAGGGCATGGCTTCTGTAACTGTCTGAACCCCACCTTGTGTGAACCAGTCTGGAATTGGGTGAAAAGGCTGAGAAACATACCCAGGGCGTTTTGGCCACTTGGTGCTCAAATGACTCTGGGGAGATCCTCTTGTTACCCATTTGCCAAGACAGGTTGATTCAGCCTGGCCCTTCCAGGCTCTTTGAAACCCTGGAGGGAGAGTCTGTTTGGGGGGCGGAGAGGATGTTTCGGGGGTACTATCTATGCAGATTTCCCAGTGCTTTTGTAGCTAATCCTATGTGCCCATTGCCCTCTGGGAAGGCTGTGGGGGATGGAGAGAACCAAGATGTTGAAGGTCTCTGAGGCCTTCCAGGAGGAGGCAGACTGGCGGTAACCTCACCAGCTAGGTGGGATTCTGTTGGACAGAGAGAAAGGGACAAGACACTCAGTGTTTTCATCTGAGTGGTGACCACCTGGTTATATGTGCAAAGATCCACCGAATCTTTGGGATGCCCCACCTGATAAGAGTGTCTTTGCTTACTTGGAGGCCTTTGGCAATGGCAGACAGTCTAGTAATATGATTTAGGGTGGGGGCTTTGGGTCACAAGGGTCAGCTTGACCTCTAGAGGTGCTGGAGACTGTGGTCAGCCATATGGGGAGTCAACCATGTCTATGCAATAGATCCCCAGTAAAGACTCTGGGGCGCCTGGGTGGCTCAGTTGGTTGAGAGTTCAACTCTTGATTTCATCCCAAGTCATGATTCTAGGGTCGTGGGATTGAGCCCTGTATTGGGCACCGCGCTGAGTGTGGAGCCTGCTTAATATTCCCCACCCCACCCCCACCCCCGCTCCTCTCTCCAATTTGCATGCACTCTTTCTCTTTCTCTCTCTCTCTAAATTAATAAAAATAAAGATAAAAGACTCTGGACACCTAGGCTGGGTGACTTCCCTGATTGGCAGTACTTCATGCATATTATGACATGTCACTGGGAGATATTAGCACTGCCCTTGACTCCACTGATAGGTGACAAGTGGAAACTCCATGTTTGGATCTTTTCTATCCTCTGCCCCATGAGCATCTTCCTGGTACTGATCTTAATCTGATTCTTTCACCGTAATGAACCTTGACCTTGTATGTAATATCTCTTGGCAAATTCTGTGAGTCCTTTCAGTGAATACACCAAACCCAAAGGTGGTCTTGGGGACCACTAATGTCATAAGTGAGAGTGGTCTTATGGTCTATTCCCCTAACTCTGGAAATGGCCAGGTTGCCAATTGGATTTTCCACCATTTGCAAAATATATGCTTGGTCCAGCTCACACTGGCCACCTGCACTGGGAGCAGATGAGGGAGGACCAGGGGGAAGCCCACTGAGGTCCTTTCTGGAAGCTATTTCTCTTCAGAAGAACAGCACCACCTGGGTCCTCACACAGAAACTCCCACTCCCTGTTTTGATGCCACCAAACAAAGAAACAGACGCATTCCTGATCCACAGAGTTATGGACGCTCCTTGGGACGTGGCCCTCTGAGTCTCACGCTACCTTCCTTTCTGGTCCCTATCTCTCCTCCCCAGTCACATGTCCCCAGAGGAAAGTGAACGTTTCCAAGAAACTGCCGACCGCGTGAGGTCGGTTTCTTTAGATCCCATGGGACTTCCCTCCCCTGGTACCCACAGAATCTGAAAAAAAGCAAATGAGTTCTGGAGAAAATTTATTGGGAGAAGAGGAGATAGCAAACAATTATGTGTATCTGTTGGTTTGTTTTTCACATCTGGTCACCAGGCCAAAGAAACATAATTAATTTTTTGGTTCCAAAGAGACAATTCCACCAATGATACACATCTTTAATTAGCCCAGCTCAACAATTGTGCCCCGGTGCTTTATTTCAGGGAGCTCCACGCTGACACGTTAATGGAAGATGGTGCCAGACTCCGGGGTAGGAATGAAAGTGATTGCGCAGTCCTGAAACGAAGGTGGTTGCTTACACAAGATAAGCCCTGGGTTTCATTCTAGAAGTGATCTAATCGGTTGGGCATCTAGGAGCCACATGCAAATGGGAGAAGAGCAGTGTAGAATCCAGTAGGGGGGAAGGAGAGGGAAGCTAAAGCGGTTTAGGGACTGTCTTTAGTAAATCTCTTGAGACTGTGTTTTGCAAATGGTGGAAAATCCAATACGAACTACCTTGAACATCCAGAACGTTTGTCATCTTACAGATCTAAAGGGTCCTGTGGCAGGAATCTCCAAGCAGGCTCTGACCCAGTTCAGTTTCTCTGCATTCTCTCATCTCCCTTCCTCTCCTTGTTGGCTTCTTCCTCACGATGGTTTCCCTCCCGGTCACAAGATGGCTGCCAGGAGACATGTGGCTCCAGGCCTCCTTCTTCTGGTGGGGGGATGTGGGGGGCGGTGGGGAAGTGAGCAGAAGAATAGCTTCCCACAACCGTCAAAGAGTCCTGAGCTCGGCTCTGACGGGACCAGAGCTGTCGGGGCCTGAGTGGCTTAGGTGGATGACCCACGTATGTACGCAATGACCACACAAGGAGAGGCTGAGTGTGGTCAGAAAGGAGTGACCAGTTGAGAGGCACCTGGGTGGCTCAGTCAGTTAAGTGTCTGATGCTTGGTTTGGGCTCAGGTCATGATCTCACAGTTTGTGAGTTCAAGCCCCACATCAGGTTTTGCACTGAAAATGTGGTGCCAGCTTGGGATTCTCTCACTTTCCTTCTCTCTCTGTCCCTCCCCTGCTTGTTTTCTCTCTCACTCTCAAAATAAATAAATGAACTTTTTTTTTTAAGGAGTTATGGGTTGATACCAGCAGCATTTAGGAATACCAAATAGTAGGCTAATTTGAGGAGAGCTTACTAGAGACTTATCAGAGGTGTGAGCAGAGGGAGAGGAAAACCATGAAGCTGAGGCAGGGCCCTGGGCTCCATGAATGCCCCTAGGCCTGCGGGGGCAAAGGACGAGCATGCTCACTGAGACTGGCATCAGAGGGGCCAGAGGGGAGAGAGCCACCTGACCGGACCCGTGGTCCTGGTCCAGAGAAGCAGCCAGCTGGTGGTGACAGTGCCGATAAAGAGCTGAGAAACAAATACCCAGACCCCACACTTTTCCCTCACTCTATCACCTGCCAGGCTCCTCATTGCCAAACCTTACAAGAAGCCAGAGGGCAGGGAGCCTCAGGGTGTGGCTGGCACAGGGCAGTCCCGGACAGATAGCAGCTTGGACGAACCTGGAGGAGGGTCCCGAGGGCAGGAGACGGAATCCTGGCCCCTGGCATCGGGCATCTCCTTCCAGGAACCAGGCAGGGCCATCAATAACGGGTCAGACCACGCTCCCTAGCAAGCCTGCTGGTCCTGATGTACGAGCCTTCTAGGACCAATTGGGGAAGTTTGCTCTCACCATCAAAAAGTTGCACTGTGAAATCTAAACCAGACAGATCAGGTTTCAAATCGTGGCTCTGCCACTTACCAGCCTTGTGAATAGAAGTTAGCCTCTTTATAATTTAGCTTCCTCATTCATAAGAAGGGAAGGATAACACAACCCTTTGTCAGGGGCTTTAAGTTAAATAATGTGCGCCAGATAGCTGACATGTAATATGTGCTCAATAAATGCTATTACCGTTTTTGACCTCCATTGTGATGTATTTACATTGTGATACAAGGTGATACGATGCCCATAAAGATTTATCATGATGCTCTACATGGGGCCCTGCACTATCTTTTTTTTTTTTTTTTCAATGATTTCTTTAAAGACGTGGCGTCTCAGCTAGACCAGAATGGGCAGAAAATTTCCAGAATGCCACTGTAAGGAAGATCTTTCTTTATCTGCTCCTTCATCACATCATTGTGCTGTTCAGACACCTGCTATGACTCCCTATTTCCTGCCGTAAAAATTCTGAGCCTGGGTGACCTGAGTTCCTCCATCTGTCCACACCATCCGCATCCATGGGAAAGCTGTGCCCAGGCCCATCTGGGTAGTTCTAGACAGCTGGAAGACCTCCCCCACACTCCCATCTTCCCAAATCCATAAATCCCTCCCACTTAAGCTTCAAGACTGAAGGAGCCTCCCGTGATCTGTGCAACCCTGTTTCCACACCCACACACCCCTACCCCGTTGGATTGCGGCTCTTACTCACCAGCTCTGAGTTGCTGGATGAGCTCAGAATCCTGGCACATAGCCTTGTTCACAGTAGGCACTCCATAAATGTTGGTTGAGTAAATATGTCATTATTTGCAACTTAATTAATAACTTCATATTTTATTAGTTGCAGTAAGTGACCATTTTTCTAGAGTGTAATTTTCTCATTGGTAAAGTGGACAAAATATCTCTTAAGAATTATGATGACGAATTAACCAATATGAGTTCACACATTTGTTATTAAGACTCATCACATGGGCTCAATAATATATGTCCCCCCCGAATCCCCTAGGAAATGTAAGTCATCTGAAAGCATGCCCCCATGTTCTCCTAATGCTTCTTAAAAATCCATTTTCTTGGGGTGCCTGGGAGGTTCAGTCAGTAAAGCATCTGACTTCGGCTCAGGTAATGACCTCACAGTTCGTGGTTCGAGCCCCGCATTCGGTTCTGTGCTGACAGCTCAGAACCTGGAGCCTGCTCCAGATTCTGTATCTCCCTCTCTCTCTGCCCCTCCCTCACTCACACTCTGTCTCTCAAAAATAAATAAACATTGGGGCACCTGGGTGGCTTAGTCGGTTAAGCGTTTGACTTCGGCTCAGGTCAGGATCTCATGGTTCGTGGGTTTGAGCCCCATGTCAGGCTCGGGGCTGACAGCTAGCTCAGAGCCTGGAGCCTGTTTCAGATCCTGTGTCTCCCTCTCTCTCTGACCCTCCCCTGCTCACGCTGTCTCTCTCTCTCAGAAATAAATAAAACATTAAAAAAAATAATTTAAAAATAAAAAATAAACATTAAAAAATTTTTGAATCAATTTTCTTAAGGTACAATTTGCATACAATAAAATGCACACATTTTTGTTGGATGAGGCTTGACTGTATGAATGTACATAACTACCAGAGCAATCAAGATGCAGGACATTTCCATGACCACAAAAAGGTCCCTTGTGGGACCCCTTCTCGCTAAACACACCTTCACCACAGACTACAGGTAACCATTGATCTGCTGTCCAAATGGAATAGAGTTCCCTTTCCTAAAGTGTAATGAAAATGATATTATACTGCAAGTGCTCCTATTAGCTTTGCTTCTTTCACTCACCTCAATGTTTTTAAGTTCATCCATGTTGTTGTATTCCTTTATAAGACTCAGTAGCATTCCATATCATGGATATATCACAATGTGTAATTTGTCAGTCTCTCCATTTGTTGATGGACATTTGAACGTTGTCTGATTTGGGTTATTATGAATAAGGTTTCGTGAACCTTTGTGTAGGAGTCTTTGAGTGGACATATGTTTTCCTTTCTTTGGGGTAAATACCTAGGAGTGGAATCACTGAGTTGTACAATCAGTGTATATTTAACTTTCTAAGAGACTGCCAAACTGTTTTCCAAAGTGGTTGTAGCATTTTACATTCTGGCTGACAAGGTGTAAGAGTTCTAGCTGGTCCAGACCCTTGTCAACATTTGGTGTTGTCAGTCTTTTTTTTTTTATTTTTGAGAGAAAGAGAGAGTGAGACAGAGCATGAGTGGGGGAGGGGCAGAGAGCGAGGGAGACACAGAATCTGAAACAGGCTCCAGGCTCCCAGCTGTCAGCACAGAGCCTAACGCAGGGCTCCGACTCCTGAATTGTGAAAACCTGGCCTGAGCCAAAGTCGGACGCTTAACCAGCTGAGCCATCCAGGCGCCCCTTAGTGTTGTAAGTCTTAAATTTTGGCCACTCTCTGGATGTAGAGTAGCAGCTCTGTGGTTTTAGTTTGCAAAACCGTGGTAGTTAATGATGTCAACTGTCTTTTCATGTGCTTGTTGGCTGTTCATGTATTTGCTTTGGGGAAGGGTCTGTTTAGATCTCTTGTCCACTCCTATGGTTTTGAAGCCTGCTTCCCACATAAACCAAGAAAACCCCGAGTGTCACTTTCCCAGCATCCCTTGCAACTAGCCTGCACTTGTGCAATCTGGGATTGGCCAATCCGAGGCACCTGACCCAATCTGTGCTTTCAGAGCTGGTTACTGGACAAGTAGGGCCATTTTTGTGTTAGTGGTCACACTAGCTGCCATGGTCCCAACGGCCACACACATTGACCAGTGACCTCTATCAAGTGTTGAAGTAAAGCCCAACATACTGGATTTTTTTAGAGCCCAGCAGGGGCCTCACCAGGCCAGGCCTGTGGCTGACTCTGAACCAGCCTCCCTAAATCCTGCCTCCTTTTAGTGACCTCCTTTCCTACTTATCTCAGCCACATCTGCTGGGTCTGTTTCTTTCTTCTTTTTTTAAAGTTTATTTATTTTTGAGAGGGAGACAGAGAGACAGAATGTGAGCAGGGGAGGGGCAGAGAGAGAGGGAGACACAGAATCTGAAGTAGGTTCCAGGTTCCGAGCTGTCAGCACAGAGCCCGATGCGGGGCTCGAACCCACGGACCGCGAGATCATGACCTGAGTTGAAGTCGGACGCTCAACCCACTGAGCCACCCAGGCACCCCGCTGAGTCTGTTTCTATCAGGGCACAGCTTTGAGCATGGTAGGTTGGTTTGTTGATGTCTGGTATACTGGAACTGTCCAAGTTTGTAACTTTCTTGGTAGGAATGAGAACCCGTGAATTAGCATGCTGCTTGTCACTGCTGCCATTACAGGCTTGGCTTGCTCTCAACTTCTTTGCCAAAGGGCTTGACAATAAAAGACACTGTTGAAAATGAAATCTTATAATTGCCTTTTTCAAAGAGGGCTCTATTCCAAGGCCTGGATCTCCGCCCGCATTTGCATTTGGATTTGGGAAACCAATATGGTATGATAAGTATTTATTTTTAATAATCTGGTAGCATGCAAATACATTTCCCAGTTCCCAACTTTTTTCCCTTCATGAACCTTTGTGCCCCTAACAGAAATAAGAATGAGCAAAAACTCAACAACTGAAAATGCAGCTGTGGGTTTCTCTATCACTGTCCTTTGGGAATTACGGGAAAAGTTCCAAAGTTACAGACTCAGCACCCTACTTTAAGTACATTTTGGGATAGTACTTCCCAGGGCAGGGCGGGGTCTAGAGTTTGCAGGATCTGAAGCTTCTATGACTTGGAGGTTAAGAAGGGAATATAAAACTACCATAAAAGTGTTAGAAGCAGATATTGGCGTCTGAGTGGCTCAGTTGGTTGAGCAACCGACTTCTGCTCGGGTCATGATCTCATGGTTCGTGAGTTCGAGCCCTGAGTTGGGCTCTGTGCTGACAGCTTGCTCAGAGCCTGGGGCCTGCTTCAGATTCTGTGTCTCCTCCTCTTTCTGCCCCTCCCTGCTCATGCTCTGTCTCTCTCTGTCTCTCAAAAATAAATAAATGCTAAAAAAAATTATGAAAAAAGAAGAAGCAGGCATTAGAATGGGTCCTTGCAAGTGAAGGAGCTGAAGCCTGAATTTCATTAGCTTCATGGTATGTCTGTTTCTTACTATCACTGCTATTCTTCAAACATCAGCAACAAATTCTAGAAGCTGTTTGCTTCCTCCCGTGTCATTTGTCTACCAGTTGATTGAACTGCTACCTGAGCTCTGGGCTTTCTCCACTTTGGTCTGATGCCCAAACCAGGTGAACCAGGGGACACAGATTTCCATGCTCTGTGATCAGGGGCAAGTGTAAATTCCATACTTTTACAAGCCACACGGGGTCAGCTCATTCTCAGCCAACATGCTGCCCTCAAGTAGCTGAATGCATGAGCTACATCTACACAGCCATAAGAGCAGTGGATGAAACCTCACCACGTGACTCACTCCAAGACTTAGCACCAAGGAAGACAGAAGAGGATTTACAGCATGATCTTACATTTAAGATAGTGTGTGTAGCCATAGATATCGTTACAGTGAGGATGACTCTATGGTCCAAAGATGGCTGCCACCTCATCTCCTCTCCCCCCAGCTCTCCTGCAATGTGACCTTGCTACTCCCTTATCCAAGGCTGGGAGGGTCTAATTCTCCTGCCCTTGAACCTAGGCTGGTCTTATGACTCACTTTTAACTGATGGAATTGAGAGGAAAGGGAAGCCCATGACTTTGAGACTCTTGAAAGTCTTCCTTTCCAGACCAGTTCCTCTTGGGACACTCCATGCACAAATTGGCTGCTATGCCCAGGGAAGCCCAAGCCACACACAAGGTCATGTATAGGCATTTCAGGAAAATCACTTCCAGGTGGGCCCAGCCTTCAATACATCCCAATTCAGACAGCAGATGCATGAGTAGAGAAACCTCCAAACGATTCCAGTCCCCTGTCTCTGTGCAAATCTTTCCAGCGGAGGCCCCAGACAGGCCCAGTGGAACAAAGCACATTCCCTGCCTGAATTCCAGACCCACAGACACCATGAGCTTACTACAATATTTCTGTCTCATGCCACTTAGCTTTGGATAGTTCATTGTGCAGCAACAGATAATGAGATATATAGCTATATGTTTGTTCAAGATAATGTGAACAGAGAAGGGATGGGTTGAGATGTATGCCAGGCTGTTGACATTGGTCAGAGATGAGGGAAGGCAAGGGGAGGGCAGGAATGGGGAGGGGGAGAGAGGGGATAAGCCAAAGAAAAGTTTCAACGATTGATGTCGTAGCACATATCAGTAAGTACTTCATTCATTTTTATGTTTGAATCACACCCTGTTGTGTGGATGTACTCCATTGTGTGTATCCATCCAGCAATTGGTGGACACTTGAGTTGTTCTATCTTTGCTACTACTAGCTTGTTGAGTCTCAGGAGTGTGCTTCTCCTTTCAGATACGGAACACATTTTCCTTGATCAGGACTCAAACTGTCCTGGGGATATTTCAGGTCTGGAGTGGGGGTGGGGGAGCAGGTGATGAGGATCAGCTGTGGATACGGATGGAGCATCACAGGTGGCTGGCCCACCTTCCAGTGTTGAACATAGACTCTGGGTCATTCCCTCCACTCCAACCCGGGCTAGTTCCTCACCCTCTCCGAAACTCAGTGTCCTCGTGAATGCCTCCGCGTGGGCTGCTATGAGGACGAAATGGGATGTGCAGATAGAGCACTTAGACCAGCGCCTGCTCCGTGATGAGCACACAATGCAGGGACATCCTCCAGCTGGCACCACCTGAGTCCCACTGCCTGTGGCTTTCCTGGCGGCCAGAGCCCGCTCTAATGGTGCCCATGGCACAACAAACAAGCAGGGAGATAAAACCAGCCCCTTTTCCAACAGCCTCTTGCCAACCGCGTGTAAACACCAGCTCCCTTACACTTGGGTGGGGTTATCCGGGTGCGTGTTCCCTAGCGCTTCCCAGAGTCCTCAGTGGGGTGAAGCTCCAGTTGTCCCTGGGGGGAGGCTGGCTTCGTGTCACCCCCTCTGCTGACTGCCATCTCTTCCCCGTCTCACTTTTCCTCTATTCCACAGGTATTCCGTAGGCTTCCTGAATAAACAACATGCACTTGAGTCCTTGTCTCAGGGTCTACTTCTAGGCAGAACTCCAATTAAGATCCCCATAGTAGTAAGAGTAGGAGTAGCAGCAGCAAGAGCTGTAAACAGGGTCTCATCTCAATCTCTACCTCCTCCAAGAGGCCTCCCCTGACTGCACCCACCGCCGGGACCACCCTCTCCTACAAAGTTGCAGCCCTTGTCGGCCATAGCCTTCATGTCTCTCTTCAGCACGTCTGTCTTATTTTATTCTATGTCTCATCAGCTGCATGCAGAAAATGCTAATTCTGTGGGCTGGCCCAGGAGGCTGACAACGGCACACTCTGAATCTGTGATGAAGCCATCCCTCCTTTGATGGAGACAGAAGATGAAACGTGGCCGCAGCGCATCCCGGGGAGATGGGGCCCGGCATGCAATATTTAAACCGCCCTTTCATAAGAGGAAGCTACCCAAGCTCTTAACATCAGTGTTCAAGAAAGTCAGACTCAATTTTTAGCTTCAGACTGATGTTTGGTGCGCTTCATGTTTTAAATACTCATTTCTGTGGCCTTGATGTTTTAATCCATCTCCTTTCAAGTATTACAAGCCCAAAGTGCTGTCGTCGGTGCTGTGTTGGGAGGCAGGTGCGAGAGGTAGGGACTCATCCCATTCAAAGAGGGAATTTCACTGTCCCTCAGAGGTCAGTAAAGCTGACACCTTCCACATGGAGATATGAGATACCTAAGGCGTTGTTTACACGAAGCTCAAGCTATTTGTTGAAAAGTGTGAAGTTGATTCAGGGCCTCTTCCTCTTTCTCTTCCCTCTTTGTTTTGACTTTTTTATGGAGATATAACTTACGATAAAGTGGGCAGATCTACACGCACAGCTCAATAAATATGTGTGCATGTGGCCCATGTAACCACCACCAGATCAGGATGTAGAACATTCTGTCACCCCAGAGGGACCCCCATGTTCCTTCCCATCTGGTACCCCAAAGGCAGCCACTATTATCACCTCTGCTGCACAAGATTTGTCTTCCCTGATTTTAAACTTCACATAAATGAGGGGTACCTGGGTGGCTCAGTAGGTTAAGCGTCTGACTTCAGCTCAGGTCATGATCTCACAGTTTGCAAGTTCGAGAGTCCCGCACTGGGCTCTGTGCTGACAGCTCAGAGCCTGGAGCCTCCTTCGTATTCTGTCTCCCTCTCTCGCTGCCCCTACCCCACCCACACTCTGTCTCTCTGTCTCTCAAAAATAAATAAACATTTAAAAAGTAAATAAATAAAATCTTTAAACTTCATATACATGAAACCTTACTTCACTCACCATGTTTTTAGATTCATCCATGATGTCACATGTCTTATTAGTTTTTTTGTGTTTAATTCCTACATAATATCCCTTTGTGTGAACATGATGCAGCTCGTTTATCCATTCTAATCTCAGTAGGCATTTGAGTTGTTCTAGTTTGGATTATGTCTGAGTTCACTCAGGCATCCATAACATAGTACCACACACTGGGCAGTTTACACAACAGATATTTATTCTCTCACGGTTCTGGAGGCTGGAAGTCCAAGATGAAAGTCTCAGCACGATTGGTTTTTCCTGGGCTCCCTCTCTTGACTTGTAGACGGACTTGTCAAGGCATTCATGCCTCCCTGATGATCACCTCAACTTATGAATTTGGGGCAGGGAGGGGGACACAGTTCTGTCCATAATGGGCTGTTAAGAATTATGTTGTGTGGACCTTCACATACGGGTCTTTTCATGAACATGGGCGCCCATTTGTGTTGGATATATACCCAGGTGTGGAATCACTGGGTCCTACAGCGTCAACAACTTCAGTTGATCCTGCTGAAATAAACCCCTTCCCAAAGTGGCATACCAGTTGACCTTACCACCCATCAGTGTGAAGTTTCTACTTGTTCAGCATCTGTGTCAGTATTTGATTGTCATTTAGCCATCCTAATGGGAATGCAGAATAATTTCTTTTCTAATTAACTTTTTATTTTTGAATAACTGTAGACTTACAGAAAAGTTGCAAAGATACTACAGAGTTCCTGTATTCTCTTCACCAGTTTCCCTGAATATTAACACCAGAAAAACCATACAAATACATATACGCATATATTATTAATTTATTAACACTAAATCCTTTAGAAATTTTTTTTATTAAGTTTATATATTTTTGAAAGTGTGGGGAGGGGCATAGAGAGAAGGGAACAGAGGATCTGAAGCCAGCTCAATGCCAACAGAAGACAGCTTGAACTCACAAACCGTGAGATCATGACCTGAGCCAAAGTCAGACACTGAACTAATTGAGCCACCCAGGTGCCCCTTAACACTAAATCCTTTACTAGTGTCATGAATTCTCCAGGTTGTCAGAAAGTCAGGTACATTTTCCTATGAAAAAAATAAAATACCCTCAGCCTATTATACACAATAACTAAATTTGCTCACGTGCTTGTAAATTTTAATGTTTTCAATGGTACCAATGAATGATATGTCACTTGTTTAATGAAAATATCGAAATTACACAGGCACCTTAAAATGAGCTTAGGCCATACATATATTTTAATGATTGGAATATCTGGAATTTTTTTCCAGAATAATGAAAGTCTTCCTATTGCTCCTGATTGTGAGTCAAGAATTAATCATTCTCTGCATATATTGAACAAACTCTCTTTATTTAAAAAAATATTTAATGTTTTTGTTTATTTTTTGAGAGAGAGAAAGAGAGAGGCAGAGCATGAGCAGGGGAGGGGCAGAGAGAGAGGGAAACACAGAATCTGAAGCAAGCTCCAGGCTCTGAGCTGTGAGCATGGAGCCTGACGTGGGGCTCGAACCCATGAGCCATGAGATCATGACCTGAGCCAAGTCAAACGCTTAACTCACTGAGCCACCCAGGCACCCCTGAAAAAAACTCTTTAAATCATCCCATTTTTTTTCTCCTTATCCTCAAAATCAGAGGAGAAAATCAAACAAAATTATCAAATGCCTGTGTGGGTAAAGTTCACTCTTAGTTTTTTTCAAATTGTGGTAAAATAAACATCACAAAAAGTCTACCATCTTAACCATTTTTAAGTGTACAGTGCAGTCACGTTAAATACATTCACACTGTTATGCAATCATTCTCCAAAACTTTTTTATGTTGCAAAATTGAAAGTCTATACCCATTTAGAATAATCTTATTAAAGTATAAATCAGATATTCTCTTGCTTAGAGCCTTCTGAAGATTTCCCATTTCTCTTATAATTAAATCTAGTCTCCTAACGATTAGGCCTTTCTGAATCATCCGGGGCCCTGGTCTTCTTGTTTTATGGCCATGTGCAGCCCTCCCCACCAAGAGCCTCTTCCCAATCCTCACATGGCTGGACCCTTCCTTTTTCATTCTACTCACCACCTTCTGAAGCGATCATGCTCTGTGAGGGATGTGTGGCCTACTGTCTACGCACCCTACTGGATGCACATGCCGGGGCTGCCTTCTCGATTACTGAGTTCCGGGGCCTAGCACCGGGGCCTGACACTAGAAGGTACTCAACAAGGGTTTGTTGAATGAATATTCAAAGGTCAATGGTGACAGAGAAGATGACAGAGTAGACGCTGTAGAGGAGCACACAACCCACTGAGGAAAATGTGCCCCCCACCCCCACCCCCAGGTACCTGCAAGAGCACCAAATGGGTAAACAGGAGAGGACACGAACAGTGGGTGGGGGTTATTAGTCAGGGTTCAGTCAGAGCCACGCATAAGAGAGACTTGCTGTCGGTGTCATGGGTTGAACTGTGCCTCCCCCAACCCATTCCCAGGCTGAAATCCAGCACCCCAGAATGTGACTATATTTGGAAGTAGAGTCTTTAAAGAGACAATTCAAAGAAACCAAAGCCACCAGTGCCTTGATTCTGGACTTTCAGCTTCCAGAACTGTGAGAAAATTAATTCTGTTGTTTCAGCCACCGGCACACAGCCCTGGTTAACTCATACAATAAGGTTGACCCTTCTCCCATTGAGGACCCGAGGGGCTTGTGACTTGTGGCTTGGTAGGTGTCAGGTGTGAGCTGGAGGGCAGGGGAGGGAGGACAGACAGGGCCTGCCCAGAGACCAGGACCCCGGGGAGAAGCTGGTGCTTTTGTTGCAGAAACCAGCACACAGGGGCGTGTGGCTCAAGGTGCAGATGCTTCAGCTCTGTAGCCAGAGCTGGAGGACCGTGCTCACCTTCAGGGAGCACCTCCATGGCCTGCTGGCCAGATCTGGCTGCCGGGGGACTTGGATCTCAGTTAGTTCCCCAAGGGATCAGTGGATCAGCCTCCTGGTGGTGGGTTGGAATACTTGAACCACAGGGCAACTTTTACAGACAGGTACAAAGGGTTGGTGTCTGATGGGCCAACAGGTGCCCAGCGACCCGGGTCACCGCATGGCTCAGTGCCTGGTGATCGGACCCTCATTCCTCAAGGCTTTTGTTACTTCTGTGTTTTGTGGCATATTGAAACAGTTTCTCAGCTGTTGGAGAATTAATCCATGGATTCTGTTCCCATTGTGCATGCTGGCTACATCTTAATAAGAGAAGCCACATCTGACAGCTACCTAGGAACAAAGGTGACTACATCCCGAAATAAAAGTTATCCATGTAATTTGCCACCGACTGCATGACTGAGAATTTAACAAGATACAGAAATTTTGGAAAAAATTTTTTTACTTATTTATTTTGAGAGAGAGAGAGAGGGAGAGAGAGAGAGAGAGAGAGAATCCCAAACAGGCTCTGCAGTGACCACACGGAGCCCAACATGGGGCTCTAACCCGTGAATAGTGAGATCATGACCTGAGCTAAAGCCAAGGTCAGGCGTCTAACCAACTGAGCCACCCAGACACCCCAACAAGATTCAGGAATTTTTAGAAATATGCTGCCATTAGAGCATCGGCTTTTGCAGAACAAACTTAGCATACGGGATACCAATAAGCCAACCTTCTACCAAATACAAGCAAGTGTGAATTTTCTGTGTGGCTGGAATGTTATTGCAGCTACAAAAAAGAACCACAAACCTTAAGATCTGAGCTTCTTTTTCAAACGTATTTTAAAAATCTCAAACCAAATGATATCTTAAGTAGACAGAGACTGATTTTCACATAATCCAGGGGTCATTCATCTCAGTGGCTCGCAGACAAGCCCTCATTAGCTGTTTCACAATATGCTGGAGTCGAAAGTTCTCGCTTACATTAAGCATTGCAAATTAAAGTAAAGGCCTGATTTCTCTGAAACGGAATACTTCATATGCCACATCAAAATCACACAAATAATTGAGTGTCAGAAATACTTTTTAATTGCTGATGATGTCTGCCAATAAACAAATTACTTTCTACCAAATTGTGTTTGTGGGGGCCCAGCTGACCCTTTGACACCAGAAAGAAAGGTTTCCCATCAATAAAAGCTTCAGGGCAATTTCACGTTGTGATTAGTGTTTCTTTCCCATGCCACCGAATTGTTAATAGTTGGGATTTGTGTTTCATATCGAGGCAGGAAATTAATCACGTCAGGTACAGGACTCCGTGTAAAGAAATACTTCATGAGGTCCCATTTATTTCAAAAAGGAAAATGTAGTTAAGCATTTAAATTAAATAAACGGATCGATGTCACAGCAATTCCTGGGGAATGATTTGTCGCATGGCAAAGAGAATGCACTGAAGATACGAACAGCTGTTCCTCAGTTTAAAGTTTATAGTGTTACAAAATTCAGGAAATGACTTTAGTGTTCTGGTTAGATTCAAATTTGCAAAATTAACAGAACCAACTCATAATACAGCATTCTAAATTATAAAGATGGTTTGGATACATTTACCAAAGTACAGCATTTTGGCAAAATGGCCCAGTTGTCTGTAATGCAGTTAAAGCAAGCTCCGTTAGAGTTACGTTGTATGTTAGTGATGATCTTCACTACCAAGATATCATTTATATACCAAATCCAAGCACACAGCTTTGTGTGGCCGTTGAAAAAAGAGCCAGGCATTACTGAATTTAATGCAACAAGGTAGTTATCGTCTAAAACATAAGTTGTTTTATTCTGAGGTTGGTTCAAAACTAACATCAGGCATCTGAGGCCTAACCATCTTTGAGAGCTCTCCCTGGAAAGTGTTTAAAAAAGTTTTTTAAAATGTTTTATTTATTCTTGAGAGAGAGAGGGAGACAAAGAATGAGTGAGGGAGGGGCAGAGCAAGGGAGGGACACAGAAGCTGAAGCAGGCTCCAGGTTCTGAGCTGTCAGCACAGAGCCCAGTGTCGGGGCTCAAACTCAGGAACTATGAGATCATGACCTGAGCTGAAGTCAGATGCCCAACCAACTGAGCCACCCAGGCGCCCCTCCCTGGAGAGTGTTTAATATGCTGACAAGTTAGATCAAGCACACCCCATGTGAAGAACAGAAACCCCAAACCAAACCCACCCCAGCTGATCCCTTTGGTTTGTGCTTTTTTCCCCAAGGTCCTCACTAAATATCCGCCTTCTTAAGAGAGGGAATTTTGAGCACCAGTGAGAAAAATCATTGCAATGATTGAAATAACTAATTATTTTGAAAGTTGGTTAATAAAAGCAGGGACGGGGCGCCTGGGTGGCTTAATCGGTTAAGCGTCTGACTTTCGCTTGGGTCATGATCTCGCGGTTCGTGGGTTCGAGCCCCGCGTCGGGCTCTGTGCTGACTGCCAGCTCAGAGCCTGGAGCCTGTTTCAGTCCTCTCTCTCTCTGACCCTCCCCTGCTCACGCTGTCTCTCTCTCTCTCTCCTAAAAATAAATAAAAAACATTAATAAAAAAAAATAAAAATAAAAGCAGGGACAAAAATCAAGTAAAATCCTGTATAAATCTCTGTATAAACGTTTTCTCAGAATAACCAAATAGTTAGGGGCATTTTTTCCTTTGTAGAAATCTTCCAGCTAATACACACAGAAGAGAACATAGATATTGCAAATTAAGCAATGAGATGGTCTTAAAAAGAGGCCATCTGCCATAAAACATGTCCCACTGTCACTCATGAAGCGACTTGCCATAATCTCAGCCTGCATCTGACAAGTCTCTGGATTCACTTGATTAACTTAAATACAGGGGACAGGGGAATAGCTTACAGGACATCAGGGAACTGCCATCAGCAAACTCCAGATCGGCAAATCCAACAGAACCAGCAGCCGAGTTTCTTCGACGAATAAATCACGAAGGAGGGAGGGGGGAAGAATAAAGAGAAAGATCCAGGGAGGAGAAGTCCTCCACAATAAAAGAGACATAGGGTGATCCCATCACAATGTGTGGACATCATCTGGACCCTGATTCAAATAGCCTGTAGCGGGGGCGCCTGGGTGGCTCAGTGGGTTAAACATCTAACTCTTGATTTTGACTCAGGTAAGGATCTCACAGTTCCTGAGTTTGAGCCCCACATTGGACTCTGTGCTGACAGCGTCCCCTAGAGCCTGGTTGGGATTCTCTGTCTCCCTCTCTCTCTGCCTCTCCCCCACTCATGCTCTCTCTGCCTCTCTCTGTTTTTCAAAATAAATAAACTTAAAAAATTGTTTAATTAAAAAAAATCAAACCACCTATAGAAAAAAAATATATATTTAAGAGAACTTGGGAAATGAGAAATTCAAAACCTTGAAAATATTTGTGATATTGGGGACTTAGAGTTATTTTTTTACATATGATAATAATACAGCAGTTATGTTTTTTAAAAAGCAAGTCTTTGAGGCACCTGGGTGGCTCAGTTAGTTAAGTGCTGGCTTCGGCTCAGGTCATGACTCCTGGTTTGTGAGTTTGAGTCCCACATTGGGCTCTCTGCTGTCAGCACAAAGCCCACCTCAGATCCTCTGTACCCCTCTCTCTGCCTCTCTCTCTCTCAAAAGTAAACATTTAAAAAAAACCTTATCTGTTAGAGACACATTACTGAAACATTTACCAATGAAGGATGATGGCTAGAGCTACTGGAAATCAAAAGAAAGCTGGAGTAGCTATACTTATATCAGACAAACTGGACTTTAAATTAAAGACAATAACAAGAGAAGAAGAAGGGCATTACATAATAATTACAGGGTCTGTCCATCAGGAAGAACTAACAATCATAAATGTCTATGCACCGAATATGAGACCACCTAAATATCTAAGACAATTAATCACAAACAGAAACAAGCTTATAGATAAGAATGTGCTCATAGCAGGGGACTTTAATACTCTGCTTACAGCAGTGGATAGGTCAACCAGACAGAAAATCACTAAAGACACAATGGACTTGAATGGCACATTGGACCAGATAGATCTGACAGATATATTTAGAACTCTACATCCTGAGGCCAGGGGATTCACTTTCTTCTCAAGTGCGCATGGCATATTCTTCAAGATAGATCACATACTGGGACATAAAGCAGCCCTCAATAAATATAAAAGAATTGAGATCCTACCATGCCTACTTTAAGATCATAATGCTTTGAAACTTGAAATAAATCACAGGAAGAAGTCTGGAAAACCTCCAAAAACATGGAGGTTATAGAACACCCTACTAAAGAATGAGTGGGCCAATCAGGCAATTGGAGAAGAAATTTAAAAATATATGGAAACAAATGAAAATGAAAACACAACAATCCAAAATCTATGGGATGTGGCAAAGGCAGTCCTAAGAGGAAAGTACATTGCACTCCAGGCCCATTTCAAGAAATAAAGCGCAAGTCCAAAATCTAACAGCTCACCTAAAGGAACTAGAGGAAGTGCAACAAGAACACCCTAAACCCAGTAGAAGAAGAGAAATAGTAAAAATCAGAGCAGAAATAAACAACATAGAGACCAAAGAAACAATTGAACAGATCAATGAAACCAAGAGTTGGTTCTTTGAAAAAATAAACACAATTGACAAACCTCTAGCCAGGCTTCTCAGAAAGAAAAGAGAAAGTACCCAAATAGACAAAATCATGAATGAAAATGGACTTATTACAACCAACCCCTCAGAAATACAGGCAATTATCAGGGAATACTATGAAAAATTATATGCCCACAAATTGGACAATTTAGAAGAAATGGACAAATTCCCAAACGCACACTCACTACCAAAATTCACACGGGAAGAGGTAGGAAATCTGAACAGACCCATAACTAGTGAGGAAATTGAATCAGTGATCAAAAATCTCCCAACAAATAAGAGTCCAGGACCTGATGGCTTCCCTGGGGAATTCTACCAGATGTTTAAAACAGAACTAATACCAATTCTTCTCAAGCTATTCCAAAAAATAGAAATCGAAGGAAAACTCCCGGACTCATTTTATGAAGCCAGCATCACTCTGATTCCCAAGCCAGAGAGATTCAGCAAAAAAAGAGAACTACAGGCCAATACCCTTGATGAATACAGATGCAAAAATCCTCAACAAGATACTTGCAAATCGAATCCAACAGCACATAAAAAGAATTATCCACCAAGATCAAGTGGGATTCATTCCTGGGTTACAGGGCTTGTTCAACATTTCCAAATCAATCGATGTGATACATCACATCAACAAAAGAAAAGAAAAAAACCGTATGATCCTGTTGATAGATGCAGAAAAGCATTTGACAAAATACAGCATCTCTTCTTAATAAAGACTCTAGAGAAAGTTGGGATAGAAGGAACCTACTTAAACATCATAAAAGCCATCTATGAGAAGCCTTCAGCTAACATCATCCTCAATGGGGAAAAACTGAGAGCTTTCCCCCTGAGATCAGGAACACGACAGGGATGTCCACTCTCGCCACTGTTGTTTAACATACTGCTGGAAGTCCTAGCACCAGCCATCAGACACCAAAAGGAAATCAAAGGCATCAGAATTGGCAAAGAGGAAGTCAAACTTTCACTCTTCACAGATGACATGATCCTCTACATAGAAAACTCGACAGACTCCACCAGAAGCCTACTAGAACTGACCCAAGAATTCAGCAAAGTTGCAGGGTACAAAATCAACGTACAGCAATCGGTTGCATTTTTATACACCAACAATGAAGCAACAGAAAGAAATGTCAAGAAACTGATCCCATTCACAATTGCACAAAAAAAACATAAAATACCTAGGAATAAACCTAACCAAGGATACAAGAGATCTATATAATGAAAACTATAGAAAATTTATGAAGGAAATTGAAGACACAAAGAAATGGAAAAACATTCCATGCTCATTGATAGGAAGAACAAATAGAGTTAAAATGTCATTACTACCCAAAGCAATCTATACATTCAATGTAATTCCAATCAAAATTGTACCAGCATACTTCTCAAAACTAGGACAAACTATGGATAGTTTGTATGGAACCACAAAAGACCCCAAAGAGCCAAAGTAATACTGAAAAATAAAACCAAAACGGGAGGTATCACCATCCTAGACTTTAGCCTCTACTACAAAGCTGTCATCATCAAGACAGTATGGTATTGGCACAAAAACAGACACATAGACCAATGGAATAGAATTGAGAACTCAGAAGTGGACCCAAAGGTATACAGCCAACTGACATTTGACAAAGCGGGAAAGAGTATCCAATGGAAAAAAGACAGCCTCTTTAACAGATGGTGTTGGGAGAACTGGACAGCAACATGCAGAAGAATGAAACTAGATCAATTTCTCATACCATACACAAAAATAAACTCAATGGATAAAGGACCTGAATGTGAGACAGGAAACCATCAAAACCCTAGAGAAGAAAGCAGGAAACAACCTCTTTGACCTCCACCACAGCAACTTCTTACTTGACACATTCCCCCAAAGCAAGGGAATCAAGAGCAAAAATAAACGATTGGGACCTCATCAAGATTAAAAGCTTCTGCACAGCAAAGGAAACAACCCAGAAAACTAATAGGCAACAACGGAATGGGAAAAGATAGTTGCAAATGACATATCAGATAAAGGGTTAATATCCAAAATCTATAAGGAACTCACCAAACTCACACCCAAAAAACAAACAACCCAGAAGAGAAATGGGCAGAAGATATGAACAGACACTTCTCCAAAGAGGACATCCAGATGGCCAGCAGACACCTGAAACGATGCTCAGCATCCCTCATCAGGGAAATACAAATCAAAACCACACTGAGATACCACCTCACGTCAGTCAGAGTGGCTAAAATGAGCCAGTCAGAGAACTCTAGATGCTGGCGAGGATGTGGAGAAACGGGCACCCTCCTACACTGTTGGTGGGAATGTAAACTGGTGCAGCCCCTCTGGAAAACAGTAACTCAAAAAGTTAACAATAGAACTCCCCTATGACCCAGCAATAGCACTGCTAGGAATTTACCCAAGGGATAAAGAAATGCCGAGGCATAGGAGCACATGTACCCCAATGTTCATAGCAGCACTCTCAACAATAGCCAAAACATGGAAAGAGCCTAAGTGTCCATCAACAGATGAATGGATCGAAAAGATGTGGTTTATCTATACCATGGAATACTGCATGGCAATGAGAAACAATGAAATCTGGCCACGTGTAGCAACGTGGATGGACCTTGAGGGTGTTATGCTGAGCGAAATAAGTCAGGCAGAGAAGGACAAATATTATATGTTTGCATGTTTAGGAGGATTAGGAAGAAATTAACGGAGGACCATGGGGGAGAAGAAGGGGGGAAATGGTGGGGGAAAGGGAGGGAGGCAAACCATGAGAGACTCTTGAATGCTGAGAAAGAAATGAGGACTGATGGACGTGGGGGGGGAGGAGGGAGATGGCCACGGAGGGGGGCACTTGTGGGGATGAGCACTGGGTGTTATATGGAAATCAACTTGACAATAAACTATTTGTAAAAAAAAAAATGCAATTAAAAAAAATAAACATTAAAAAAAAGAAAGAAAGAAAGATGATGGCTGGAGTTTACTTCAAAACAGCCCAGGGTGGGAGGGTGGGAGTGGGTGGGCGGCAGGGGGGGAACAGGAGTGTACCTGAGCCCAAGCTCTTTCTGCTCACAGGGCAGGCCAATAAGTCAAGAGGCGAGATGGGGGAAGGAAAGCAATTTTATTCGGAAAGCCAGCAAACCAAGGATAGGGTGGGCTCTTGTCCCAAAAAATCAACTCCTCTCGCCATGAAATTCAAGATTCTTTCATGGCAGCAGAAAGGGGGATGGGTGAGAGGCATCAGAGTCAAAAGATGACTGACCTCTGTAGACTAGGGAGGAAGGTCATGCAGCTTTCTTGTTCTTGGTCAGTTGACGTTGGGGTCCAGGAATCCGGTCAGGCCGTTCCTGTAAATCTTCAATATAACAGAGTCATTTCTGTACATACTTCTTTGTCTGTTCGGGTGAGGTGGGTTTTGAGTAAAAAAAAAAAAACAGCTTTTGCAAGTCTGAGCTGTAAAGCAGCATTCCTTCAATGAGTAACAAGCCTATGTAGCAGGGCTAATCAGAAGTTCCTAAACTAGAAGGGCCCTGGTCTCTCAGATTCAGCTCAAGTCATGATCTCACGGTTCACGAGATCGAGTCCTGCATCGGGCCCTGTGCTGACAGTGCAGAGCCTGCTTGGAATTCTCTCTCTCCCTCTCTCTCTCTGCCTCTCCCCTTCTTGTGCACTCACTCTCTCTCTCTCCCTCTTTCTCTACTCTTCTCTCACTCACACTGTCTCTGTCTCTCTCAAAATAAAATAAACTTAAAAAAAAAAAAAGTTCCTAAGCTAATAGGTCACAGCAGTGAGGGAAACAGAAGCAACATGGAGTCAGACATGCTGTTTCTCCATGTTGCAGGAATGACCATAACTTGGCCATTTATTGAAGCCAAGGTGGGGGAGGGGCAGGTACTTGACATTTACTTTCTCTATTGTTACTTGAATTTGAAATTTTCCATAATAAAAAGTTTTTTTTTTAAATTTAAGATGCAGTGAAGTTCCCAGATTAGTAACAGCTTTTTAACCAAGTTCAGAAGTTGATTTTTAATTGGCTAAAATATCTGATCAACAAATAGATTTTTCTTTCCCTGGAAAAATATGTGATTTTTTCCCCCAGAAAAGAAAGTTTTGCCTAATATTTTAAGCTTATTAAATAGTAAATTAAAAAAAAAATATATATATATATGGCCAGCTTGAGGACCTCAGTGAACTTAATGTCTTACCCCCACTCTGTGAGGATTTCTCTGGAATGCTGCTGGCCAGCCCCCTACCCCCAGGGTCCCCATGCCTGACAAGGCCCCAATGCCTCGGCCTTTTTTAGCTACCACCCTCCTCACCCTCCTCATCAGCTGCCAGTGTTCAAGACCCTGTTCTTCCCTCCAGCCCCTCCCCGTGTCTCTGAGGTTATTCCATCCTGACTTCCTTGGCTTTGTTAAGTAGAATTGTTCTCAGAGGCGGTGCTTACAAACGAATCTTGCATTTACTGAAGCTGTGGCCATAAAGGGGCTGCTAGTAGGTCAAGTTGCACCGTTGCCCCTGCAGGCTTATCTACAGGAAAGTTTTGCTTTTTGCTAAAAGGCACGCCCTCTGGGTGAGAGGCCAGAGCGCCCGTGGGACTTAGCTGTCTGTCCAGCTCATCAAACCCACAGATGCGGTCCCCAGCAGTCAAGAGTGTTGCACTGCGTATGTGGAAAGGGTTTTCTGTAGGTGTTTGAAGAATGCCCTAAAGTGGAGGCCCTATGCCGCCAGCAGCCTGAGCGGTGTCTGCGGCCCCTGCTCCTTGACCATGCATCTCAAGGTCGTCTGGGGTCATGAGCACCTCCTGGGATCTGGGGTGTCCTTCACTGTCATCCTGGCCTGCGTGTCTGGGGCAGCTGCTGTGGGAACGACCTGGACCCAGAATCACCCTGCAGAGAGCAGGGAGGGAAAGCTTGCCCTGACATAGCATCTCTGAGCTTCAGTTTTCTTGTCTGCAAAATGGGGAGAGAATAAGGGTACCTACTGTACAGGTTTCCTGGGGCTTCTGTAACAAATGGCCAGGGACTTGGTAGCTGAACACAATAGAAATTTATTCTCACACCACTCTGGAGGCCAGACGTTCAAATCCACGTCTCTGGCCTAAAATCAGGGTGCTGGACAGACTGAGCTCCCTCTGTAGGCTTTCCTCTTCCAGCTTCTAATGCTGCCTCCATTCCTTGGTTTGTGGCTGCATCACTCTGTGATCTCGTGGCTTCCTCCTCCTCTGTGCCAAACGTCCTTCTGAATCTCTTACGAGGACACCTTAGGGAGCGTGTTAGAAATGCAGACTCTTTAGGCTCACCTCCAGCAATTCTGATTCCTTTTTTTTTTTTAATTATTTTTATTTATTTATTTTGAGAGAGAGAAAGCAGGCTGGGGAGGGACAGAGAGAGAGAGAGAAATCCAAGCATGTTCCATGCTGTTGGTGCAGAGCCTGATGTGGGGCTTGAACTCACCAACCAGGAGATCATGACCTGAGCCAAAACCAAGAGTCAGAGGCTTCATGGACTGAGCCCCCCAGAAGCCCCGGGAATCTGCATTATTAAGGCAGGTCAGGTTGGACTTGGTGAAGTTCTGTTCGGGGCTATCCAGGATCGCTCACCCAGACTTCTTTCTGGTCAGCCAGGAATGTGGCTTGTGCCCCCCATGCTGGGCCCCCAACCCTGGGTCACACTTGCAGACAGTCAGCTTTCCAGAATACATCCATCAAGACCCACGTGCCCAAGGCCCCAAGTCTGCTGTCAGAGGCTGGGATTCCCCGGGAGCAGACCTTGAGGCAAAGACAGCAGCACAGGTGATGTACCGGAGGGGTGTATTTGTTGCCAGGTCCGTTCTAACAAATTGCTGCAGATTTGGTGGCTTACAACAGAAATTGATTCTCTCGTAGTTCTGGAGGCCAGAAGTCAGGAATCAGTATCTCTGGGCCAAAATCATGGTGTGGGCAGAGCTGCCTTCACCCTGAAGGCTCCAGGGGAGAACCTGTTCCTTGCCCCTCCCAGCCTCAGGTGGCTGGCGTCCCTTGGCTAATCTCAGCCTCTACCTTCATGTCATCTTCTCTTCTGCTTGCATCACAGTTCCCTCTGTCTCCTATTTCGGAGGACACCTGTGATTGTGTTTAGTACCTGTCCCCCAGATATTCAGGATAATCCCCCACCTCAATATCCATGATCACAGTTCCGTAGACCCTTTTTCCTTACAAGAGAACATCTATAGGTTTCCGGGGACCGGGACCTGGTATCTCTGGGTGGTCATCGCCAGCCTGCTCTACTACCTTATAAAACAGTGGTGAACATTCTCGGGTTATACTGTAAAGTGCTTAGAAACTGCACCCACAACCAGAAAGTTTGCAATCTTTGGTATCTATTGACCCCACCGTCCCAGGCAGCTGGGGAACTGGAATCCAATACCTCAGCCTGATCCAGAGGCCATGCTCTGAATTTCCCCCAACCCCTTCTTTCAAGTGCTAGCTTATGATCCCTGGAAGCCTGATGGTGGCCCCCAGAACCGGGTCTGGACAGCCTCCTGGAGACCAAAGGGCCATCTCACATACAGCCTCTCCGGAAGCAAGTAGTGCTGGAATAAGCAAGCAGGCACCAAAGCTTGTCAGCCAGGGTTTGTCAGAATACACTTTTTCTAAAGACCTGAAGCTTGCCCTTTTAAATGCCTACATGTTTAGAGCTTTTTTAAAAAGCTTATTTATCTTGAGAGAGAGAGAAAGAGAGAGAGAGAGAGAGTGCACAAGAAGGGGAGAGGCAGAGAGAGAGAGAGGGAAAGAGAGAATCCCAAGCAGGGTCTGCAATGTCAGCACAAAGCCCCATGTGCAGCTCCAACTCACAAACTGAGATCATGACCTGAGCCTAAACCAAGAGTCAGATGCTTAACCAGCTGAGCCACCGAGGCACCCCTTACCGCTTAGAGCTTTTATGAAAATGTTTCTAAATGTGTTACGTATCCGGCAACAGTGTTTCCGGACGGTAGCTCAGCCTTGTGCAGCTAACACAGTGACGGCCACCACGTGGTTCTTGCTGTGTGCACCTGTCATTGGACCAGCCCAAGAGGTGGAAAGAGGGCAAGGCGTCTGCTCCAGTCTGAACACACCGGACACCTGTAACACTCAGGTTTTGTGTTTTGATTTTCCAGTCTCCTTCCTCCTGCTAGGTAACTATTGTTTTCATCTGCTGTAGGCAGACACCCCCCTCTCTCTCTTGCTTCCCTTCCTTTTATTTTGACTCTTCTAGTAGCTGTGGGCTAGGAAATGATAGACTGAACCTTGATAGCACTTTTTGCAAAACAAGAGTTAATGGCCTTGAGGTAAGAGCCTTGAAGAGGTCTCTGAGGACAATCAACTTTGATTATTACTATTATTTGCTTAGATACCTTCCTCCACCACCAAGAAGAAACACTTTGTAACCTCTCGCCTATTTTTAGTGGAAGTCAATTTTTTTCATGAATTTAAATGGTTGCAAAGGATAAAATGTCTTACCTGCTGTAAATATTAACATTGCAAAAAGAACACTATGATATCGCTCTTTTGAATGAATGAATGAATGGAATGAAACCTAAATGCCGTAGTAATTCGATATCCATCATCCTTCATTTAGAAGATACATGAACAAGCTCTTCTGTTAATAGTCAAAAATTTTATAACTTTTGTGTCTCTTCTTGAACTCATATTTCCATTCCATTTCCCCCACAGAATTGCATCCTCATGTAATATATTTTTATGCTTGAAAGTATTTTATTAATCATCCTATCATAATTCTCTCAACAAAAAGTACAAAAGTTAAAATTACATTTTTTAATTACCTGTGACCATAAAGTTTCAGAGTTAATTTTTTTCCTGGTTTGAGCTAACAGTACAATCATGACCATCCAATTTATCAAAACCAATTCATGGCACATTTTTATAAATAATTATAAGCATAAAAATAAAATTTTGTTAGAACGGCATCTCTTAATGAGTTGGATGAGATTGTCTTTATTCTCTGTTAGTTCAGGAATCCGTGGATGAGCATAACCCTTGCTGTGAAGACCTAGAATTTTGCACTGATTTTTCCTCCTGTTTTAAAAATTTTTTTTAATGTGTATTTTTGAGAGAGAGAGAGGCGTGCATGCACGCGCGCACACACACACACACACACAGCACATGGGGGAGGGGCAGAGAGAGAGGGAGACACAGAATCTGAAGCAGTCTCCAGGCACAGAGTCCACGGTGGGGGGGGGGGTGGAGGGGAGACTTGAACTCACGAAACATGAGATCATGACCTGAGACAAAGTCAGACGCTTAACCGACTGAGCCACCCAGGCGCCCCCAAACTGTGTCTCTTTGATGCATGATGTCAGGAAAGTTTTGGGGTGGGGGCACCTCAGTGTTCCTGATCTCCCCAGGTGGGGGCCCCGCAGCTCCTCATTTAACCCAGAGCCTAATGCTGGGCCCTGCCAGGTCACTGTCCTTGCCCCCGACTCTTGTCTTCTTTCTTGGTTTCTAAAACAGCAATGATTTAGAAAGCTTAACACTTGTTGAGCTGTTGAGCATTACCACCTGAACCCTGAGAGATGTGATTTTTCAATCTTTTTCTTTCGTCTCTCCGTCTCTCTCTCTCCCCCACCCCTTTCCCCACCTCCCTTCTTCCTTCTCTCCTTTTTTTCTTTTTCATTTTGAGATCAGATTTTTCAAATCATGATTTACATACAATAAAATTTACTTCTCTGCTTAGACATTTCTATGAGTTTTCACAAATGCTGACAGTGTGTAACTCCCATAGTTAAGATACAGAACATTTCCATTGTGCTAAAAAACTCCATGCACCCCACTGGAATCACCCTCCCCCTCCCCCACCCCGGCAACCACAGACAGATGGACAGATGTGTTCTTTGTCCCTAGAGTTTTGTCTTTTCCAGATTCTCATATAGATGAACTCAATACAGAATGTTGCCTTTTAGTTCTGGCTTCTTCTCTCAGCATAATAGACATGTGATTTACATATGAACTACAGGGTGTTGATCCAGTCCCCTGCTGAAGGACACCTGGGTTGTTTCCAGTTTGGGGGCAATTATGATAGATTTGCAGTGGAGATCAGAGCACAGGTCTCCATGTGGAGATGAGCTTTCATTTCCCTTGGATCAGTGCCCAGGATTAGGGTGGCTGGGTCAAATGCTAAGTACTCTTACCTCACTGGGTCTCAACTGGAGGATGATCTTGGTCCTCAGGGGACATTTGACAACGCTGAGGCCATCTTTGGTTGCCACACTGCGGGTGCAGATGACAGGCCCCACGGCAGAGCACTTATAGGCCCAAACGTCCGCAGGGCTCGGGGTGAGAAAGCCTGGCTTCCACTTTTTAAGAAATGGCCAAGCTGTCCTCTAGGGTGGCTGAGCCAACACTGACTGAGAGCTTTGGTTGTTCTGTGTCCTCGCTGGCATTTGCTGCTGTCAGTCTCTCCTTTTAAAAATATTTTTTATTTTCGGGGCGCCTGGGTGGCTCAGTCGGTTAAGTGTCTGACTACAGCTCAGGTCATGATCTCACGGTTTGTGGGTTTGAGCCCCGCGTCGGTCTCTGTGCTGACATCTCAGAGCCTGGAGCCTGCTTCAGATTCTATGTCTCCCTCTCTCTCTGCTCACGCTGTCTCTCTCTCTCTCAGAAATAAATTAAAATAATAATATTAATAAAACAAAATATTTTTTATTTTAGAGGCCGCCTGGGTGACTCAGTTGGTTAAGCGCTTGACTTCAGCTCAGGTCATGATCTCCTAGTCCATGGGTTCAAGCCCTGCGTCGGGCTCTGTGCTGACAGCTCAGAGCCTGGAGTCTGCTTTCAGATCCTGTGTTCCTCTATTTGCCCCTCCCCAGCTCACACACACTCTCTCTCTCTCAAAAAAAAAACATTAAAAAACTTTTAAAAAATATTTTTTATTTTAGCCGTTCTAATAGTGTGTGATCATGTCTCCTTGTGGTTTTTAATTTGCATTTCCCTGATGACTAATGATGCTGAGCATCTTTTCAGGTGTTCATTGCCCACCCACGCACAGGCGACCCTAGCACAATCAGGGGTTGGGGTGCTGACCCTCAACCCCCTCCCTTAGCTGAAAATCCACATGTAACTTTTGACTCTCCCCAAATCTAGCTATAAACAGCCTACTGCCGACTGGAAGCCTTACAGATAACATAAACGGTCAATTAATACATCTTTTGTATGTTGTATTATATACTGTATTCTTACAACGAAGTAGCTTGGGAAAAGGAAATGTTATTAAGAAAATCATAGCAAAGAAAAAACACATTTACAGAACTGCACTGCATTTATTGGGAAAAAATCTGCCTATAAGTGGACCCATTTGAACCCATGTTGCTCCAGGGTTAATTGTACTCACTTTGATGGTCTGCCCAAACCTTTTGCCTGTTTTTTACGGAATTCTTTGCTTTCTTTATTATAGATGTTTCTTATTTCTTTCCTATTTTAAGTCCCATAGCAATCCTGTGAAGTGGATTTGATAACTCACATTTTATACATAAGGAAATAGATACTCATAAGGTATCATAGGACACAAGGGAGACCCCAGGGTCTCCAACTCCTCCCCCCCATCCAGGCGTGTTTGGTGACAGAGCCCCCATGCTCCAAGCCATGTAGACCATCTAACCACTTTCCTGCCTTCCTCCCTCCCTCCCCTGTCTCCCCCTCTCTCCCTTCCTCCCTTCCTCCTTCATTCCTTCTTTCACTCCTCCTTCCTCTCTCCCTCCCTCCATCCCTTCCCTCCCTCCCTCCTTCATTCCTCACTTCCTCTCTCCCTCCCTCCTTCCTCCCTCTCTCTCCCTCCCTCCATCCTGACCTTCTTTCCTCCCTCTAATTCTTCCCTTCCTCCCTCCCTTCCACCCCTTCCTTCCCTCCCACCTCCCTTCTTTTCTTCTTGTTCTGTCTCTCATTCTCTCTTTTCCCCTCTCCTTTGGCAGCCAAGTGCTCTTTGAATGAACAAGAAGGAAGTCAAACCAATTCTTTTAAGGAAACAAATTCTGTGTACTTCTTGATGAATGCTGGCCTACTTAGCTCAGGAAAAGAATTTTAGAACAGAAATTTCTTTGCTTTTTCCTGGCCAGAACTCATGCTGAGATGGGGGAGGGGGTTAGATTATTATTTTGACAGAGCCAAGAATTATTTGGATGAACAATGGATCCCCACTTGAGCGGGAACGAGCTCTCATGGCAAGAACAGAGGGGTGAGGTTACCAATGGCCTTGATATACTAGACACCGAATGAATAGCTTAGCTCCCGCTTTCTTACAAACCTGAGATAATGGTCATGTTTCCTTGGCTGTGACTTAATAATTGCAACCTGTGTTCTAAGGAAGGCTTCGTTCTTCTCTAAATGAGCAACAATAAAAAGCCAGTTTCCAAATATGTGCAGCGTGAGACACGTTTGGTAGAGTTAGCGTCAGAATCTCATCAACAACAAAAGAGAGGAAGTAACACTTGGAGAGGCTGCCCATTGGATTGATCCAGTAAATTCTCCCAATGAAGCACCAGGGTCCCCAGCTTTGCCGCTCACGTGCTGGGATGCCCCTGTGCCAGTGCCCAAGACCCTGGCTGCTCCCTGGAAGAACCAGGAGGGCACAAATGTGCAACCCATCACGTGGCCGAGCTCGTGAGCAGAGTGGGCTCACTGCATGTCCAAAGCCCCCAGATCTCTGGCTGCTCCCTCATAATGGCTCCCAAACGTCTCCATTTGCTAGGGCTGTCTGAAGTCCTTTTCCTTCCCGACACCAGAACTGTGATGTCCTCTCTGACACCATCCAGTTCTCCAACTCTCCACACACCAACGGGGTGTCCTGCAATTCAGTCTTACTGTGACACTAACTCCCTGGGTTGGCACGGAGCCACATGTTAAGGACTTGGCCCCACAAGCCTGCCCCCTACTTAAGACACTGGCCACCAGTCCCAGGGGCCACCTGCACTTGTGGTTGACCGGCTGTCAATTCAGGGGTGCCCACACCTTCCCCTCAGGCTTGATAATTCGTTAGAACAACTCACAGAACTCAGGAAAACACTTGGCTCACGTTTACTGGGTTTACATATAAAGGATATTTATATATAAATATAAAAAAATAGGTTTTTTAAATATAAAAAAAAGGTTTATATATAAAGGATATAACTCGAACCTGATCAGGGGAAGAGGCACGGTGTGGGGGAGGGGTACAGGTCTTCCATGTCTTCTCCGGACTCACCGCCCTCCCAGTGAGTGTGTGTTCACCAGCCCGGAAGCTGATGCATTTTTATAATCTAATCTTCAGCACCTCTCCCCTCCCCAGAAGCTGGGGTGGGGGGGGCGGTGAGGCTGAAAGTTCTCCCTTTCTTTCTTATTTACTTTTTATTTCATTTAAAAAAAAGTTTTATGGTTATTTTTGAGAGATAGGGAGAGCAGGGGTGGGGCAGAGAGAGGGAGACAGAGGATCTGAAGTGGGCTTTGAGCTGACGGCAGCGAGCCTAATGTGGAACTCGAACTCACGAAAGATCATGACCTGAGCCGAAATCATGAGCTGGACGCTTAACCAACTGAGCCACCCAGGCACCCATAAAAGTCCTCACCCTCTGATCCCATATTTAATCCTGGGGACCAGCCCCCATCCTGAAGCTATCTAGGGCCCCATGCAGAGTTACCTTGTTAGTATAAATCCAGGTGTGGTGGAGAATGATAATAGCAGTCAGTAATGAGGGACCTGAGAGTGGGCTGGAGGGCAGGGGTGACTCGGGGTTGGGGTGTAGACATGAGCTGGTGTGGCCTCAAGGTGGGCGGCACCAAAAAAAAAAGAAGTGGAAAGAGAGGTTGGCAGTAAAGAGGCTGGGACCAGGCGGGCAGCTAGCCATCCTGGGTGCCCTGGGTGCTACCCTGGCTGGCCAGCCCTGCCCCCCACATGTCCTGCTACAGCAATGCCAGAAGGTTCGCGCACATTAGCGGGAGAGGGGTCCCGGCTTTGCCGAGGTCCGAGGGAGGGATGGCACCAGGGGATCAATCCACAATTCTGTCCATCGGCTGCTGTCAGAGGCAACTAGGATTTGCTCTGGGGGCTCCTGCTAACCCCAGGGAACAGACCACGCATTAGAAGCCAGTGCAGAAATGGTGTCTGGGAGGCTCAGTCAGCTGAGCATCCGACTCTTGATTGTGGCTCAGGTCATGATCTCACGGTTGTGGGATTGAGCCCCATTTCGGGTCTGCACTGAGTGTGGAACCTGCTTGAGATTCTCTTTCTGCCCCTCCCCCCCGCAAAAGAAAAAAAAAAAAAGCCAGTGCAGGAGGGCAACTGTGAGCACCAGCCCCTTGAAGGGCAGTCTGCCCCAGGCCAGGGGACTCAGAGTATTTACAGCTGCCCATACCCCGCCCCCCCACCCCCCGCCTTAGACCCGCAGCCAGATCTGCCAAAGGCTTAGAGGCAGGTAGTACCCCTCCCCACTTACTATGCCAGGTTGGGTCTCTAGGCTCTGACAGTGGCCCCAACAAAGGCTGAGGCCTGGTGGTGTCCTGCCAGCTTCCGGGGTAATAGGTAGACCAGGGCCCACACAGGTCTTCAGGACTCCTGATGAGAACGCACCAAGCCCCTAGCCACGGAGGTTCCTGGGGAGCCAGAGCCTGGAGATACCATGACTCATTAGCTATTATTTTTAGTTTTATGCCACAGAAGATGTGCAGGAACGAGATCAGCTTAAATGTCTTGCTATAAAAAGGATGATGGATGGGGGGCGGTGGGAAAATACAGAAAGCCAGATGGACATGGACAGACAGAGGCCAAGGGGAAGAAAATAAAAAATACACCAAGCTGTTAGCAAGGGTTTCCCCTAAGCAGCAAGATTAGGAATAATCTTAAAATATTTCTATGAAGAATTTATATTATTTTTATAATTAAAAATACATTTTAAATAAATGCACAAAGCATGAGAAGGCCTGACAAACTGTCCTAGAATCAATGTTACACAGGCCTTCTACCTAGTGGGATTTCAAAGAAAATTCTGGAATCAACATGAGTTATTCATGAAACTAAAATGGCTTTCTTACCTCCTGGGGTTCACACTGGGCAGTCCCCTCTCCATGGACAGGGCTGGTCTATGTAACTAAGAGAATGTTGCAGAAATGAGGGAGTGTGACTTCAGAGTCAAGGTCATAAAGGACATTGTAGCTTCACCTTATACATTCTAGATCTCTCACCATAGCCAAAACCAGCTGCCATGTTGTAAGGATGCTCTAATAGCCCTGTGGAGAACTGAGGCCTCCTGCCAACAGCCAGCACCAACATGGCAGCCACATGAGTGAACCTCATGGAAGGGGCTCCTCCCACCCCAGCCAAGCCTTCATATGACAGCAGGCCTGGCCGATCACCTGACTACAATGTCACAAGAGACTGGGAGCCAGAACCACCCAGCTTAGCTCCTCCTGAATCCCAGAGCTACAGAAACCATGGGATAAGAAGTGTTTCCTTCATTCTTTTAAGCCAGTTAGTTTGAGATAATAGATAATGAACACAAATGGTGACTTTATTTTTTTCATTCAATGTTTATTTATTTTTGAGAGAGAGAAAAAGAGAGAAACAAAGCATGAGCAGGGGAGGGGGAGCTAGAGACGGAAACATAGAATCTGAAGCAGGCCCCAGGCTCTGAGGTTTCAGCACAGAGCCCAACATGGGGTTTGAACTCATGAACTGCAGGATCATGACCTAAGCCTAAGTCGGATGCTTAACCAACTGAGCCACCCAGGTGCCCCAATTCTTTACTTTTTTTTAATGTGGCCCATATTCTTGTTTCTATTTGGGTGGCACTCTTCTGGAATCTTCTCTGCTGCTTTCACCAGAATCGCTTCCTGAGTACCCTTCAGCTGAAGAGGAACTTCTCTTGGAAACTCGGCCTGGACAATCCTAATGCATCTCGAGGCTGTATAAACATCCTTGACTTCCAGAAGAGAAAAACATGTAAGGGAAGTCTGTAAAATATTATCTCATTTTTGGCTTATCTCCCCATCACTCCCTTCCATTGGAATGGAAGACACCCACGTCTTCCAGCACTTTCTCTCTGGTCTGTCTCTCTCTCCCCTCTTGCTCTGCCCTTAGGTGGCTTCTCTTCTTTCCCACCTCTAGTGCCCCACAGGTGTGTCCTTGGAAACCTGAAGGTTTTGGGGAAGAGGGGGAAACCTGGAAGGTGCAGCCAGCACCCCAGGGTAGAAGCCACCGGATGCGGGTTTCAGCTCTAAGAGGAAGAAATGCATGGCCTGTCACGACCACAGCACGTGAGACAGGCCCCCTCAGCAGCCTGAACTGAGGCCAAATGACCAGCACTGGGGTTACTGTGTAGCACAGGCTCTCAAATGCTCATCTGTACCAGAATCACACAGAGAATATATTCAAAGGGCAGATTCCCAGGGATCCACACCCCTAGAGTCATCAGCTCTGAGGTGAAGCCCCGAAGCCTGAGTTTTTATAAGGAGATCAAAGGGCCACATTTTGAGAAGAGGAAACCCCTCTGCTGAGTGGAAGCAACCCTAGTAGGCCACAGGGCTGGGTGCTAAATTGGTGTTTGTTGAATGACTATATGAATAAAGAAATAATGAATGACTTTGAAGACATGTTAATATTCCCCCAGCCTCCTCCCGTCTTGGATGAGGAAGCAGCAGCTCTTGGCAAGGAGCCTTACCTCAGTGACAACCCTCTAGACTCCTCAGGGGCCTGAAAAGCTTGCTATCTTCAACAACATTATTTTAAAAGTCTTGGCTAACATGACCTTGGGACAGAATCCTTCTGGCCTGAGCATCCTTAGCATTCTCAGGTGAACATTGAGTTCTCACTGAGTTAGTGAGAACAAACAGCCTACTTTGTCTCCATGGGCCATGTGAGTGTTACTCCACTCGGGCTGCCATAACAGAGTACCACAGACTGGACGGCTCGAACGCCCAAAATTAAGTTTCCTCACAGCTCTGGAGGCTGGAAATCTGAAGTCAAGGTGTCGGCAGGTCTGGTGTCTCCTGAGGCCTCTCTCCTTGGCATGTAGATGACTCTCTTCTCCCCATCAGTGGTCTTCCATCCATGTCTGTTGGTTTCCTAATTTCTTTTTTTAAATATTTTTTAATTAAAAATTTTTTACTGTTTATTTATTTTTGAGAGAGAAGCAGAGCGTGAGCAGTGGAAGGACAGACAGAAAGGGAGACACAGAATGTGAAGCAGGCTCCAGGCTCTGAGCTGTCAGCACAGAGCCCGACGTGGGGCTTGGACTTATAAACTATGAGATCATGACCTGAGCCAAAGCTGGACTCATAACTGACCAAGCCACCCAGGTGCCCCTCTTTTTTTGTTTGTTTGTTTGTTTAAGTTTGTTTATTTATTTTGAGAGAGATAAAGAGAGAGAGCCTGAGTGGGGGAAGGGCAGAGAGGTAGAGAGAGAGAAGGAGAGGGGCAGAGAGAGAGGGGGAGAGAGAGTGAAAGAGAGGGAATCCCAAGCAGACTCTTGGGATCGTGACCTGAGCCGAAATCAAGAGTCCAATGCTCAGCCAACTAAGCCACCCAGGTGCCCCTGATAATCTCTTCTTATAAGGACACTGGTTCTGTTGGCTGAGGGTCCACCCTACTGACCTCATTTTAACTTAATTCCCTCTCTAAAGACCTCATCTCCAAATACAGTCACATTCTGAGCTCCCAGAGTTTAGGACTTCAACATACGAATTGGGAAGGGGGCCCTGTTTAGCCTGTGACCGTTTGCAATCAGAAATGTCTGATTGCCAAAGAGTGGCGGGTCCCCATTTATTGGAATGGAGCCCATACTCCAAAACCCACAGGGATCAGAGCTTCTGTAGACTCCTAGAACTCTCTCTCTCTCTCTCTCTCACACACACACACACAGTGAAACAGTCATTTCCATAAGTTCTGCAAATGGCGTGGTCATGATGGTGGCTGCATTTCTGTGGTCTAAGGAGGTGGCACATGGGATAGTTTCCTTAGTCATCACACAGCGAAGGCCCTGCCCTGCCGGCCTGCCCCATGGAGACCCTTCCTGACATGACCCTCTTTCTGGGCACAGCCTCCCCATCCTTGATCTTTCTCTCTCTTCTCACATTTGGGCTTGGGGAGGTTGAGTCACTGAAGGAACTTGACAAAATGGCTCACAAAAGTGTTTTTATTTTAATAATTATCAGCCCCAGATGCTTCCCCAGTGAGGCTCCTCACTTGAGCTGTGATAAACACAGCAACCGGAAAGTCACTTTATTAAACCATAAATGTGTGCCACAAATCACAACTAAATTAGCCCTTGGTGGAAGATACACAGAAGCCCGGCCTGCTGCTTTCATTCCGTAAGGCAGGGAAAGGTAACAACATGCTTTGAACACTGTCTCATTAGGCTTTAAAAATCCCCATTGCCTGCGGGTTTGGACGTGCGTGACATAAATGCACATGTGCAGGCACGTGTGTGTTGAGAATGTTGAGCGTGGAAGGGACAGGAACAGAAGCTGCCTTTGCTGCCAGCCCAGGCACATGGGTCCCCACCTCAGCCTACCTGTCCGTCAGTCCTGCTGCCAAGCAGAGAGGCGCTAGCACAGGACTGGCCCCGCCCCAGGGGGTCCAAATCTCCCTCCACTGTAATGCCCACGTTTGAGCAATGACCATCCAGAGACCCAGTGCTGCAAAAACTAAGCCAGGAGCCCCTGTCCAACATGTTCTTGAGAATCCCTGCTTCTCTCTCTTGCATTCCATTTGTCCAGCTGTGAAGTGGAGGAAATGGGGTAAATCAGTGGTTTTCAAACCATGCCCCATGGAACCCTAACAGAGACACATCAGAGACCCCGGTGATGATCCAAGGGCAGGCAGCCTGAGTGGGAAGGCTCCAAGCTCCCCACTTCACCTCCACCCGGACAATTCTATCTTTACCTGTTTTGTATGTATCCCCCTGGAGGGATTTTTTTAAGGGGACTGAAACCAAGAACTGTTTGAAATACACTTGACTTAGAAGCCTCCAGGGAGGTGTCTGGTTCTAGGCTTCATGAGATTGTGATTCATTCATGTGCTTCTGGGACAAGAATAGACTTTTGGTGGGGAGGGTTTATTCCCAAGCTGCTCGTCCATGGATGGTCACCTCCACAGTGGTCTGGTGGTAGGGTCTTGTGACTCTACCTGGTATCATAATTAACCCAGTGTTTGCTGCTTGTTACTATGACTGATGGCTCTTAGGTCCCCTGGAGAGCCAGGCTATGGTAAGTCAGAGCAATAAGGGTGTATCTGTGACACCAACACCATTCCTGTGCCTGTGGGGGGCATCACCAGTCAATCACCATGCTTTCCTGCTGAGCCCAGGGCTCAGAGTCTATTCATTCCATTGTTGCAGATATCCCCACCAACTGATATGCAAGAGCACACAATATACAGCCTATTTGGCATGCTTTTCTCCTTCCCTTCTTGATAGAAAAGTCCCTAAAAACATGGAGAGAGGCTTTGTGTGGCCTGTATAAGATGCTCTTCAAAGCATTTCCTTTCCCATTCATAGGGAGCTTGGGGAAGATCTTCTGTATCTGTGGTGGCTCGTATCCAAGATGGCCCCAGTGCTTCTCCTGTCCTGGTGTGCTTCCCCTCCCACACTGAACACAGCTGACCTGCATAATCAGTGAGAGCTTGTGGAAATGACAGCATGACTTCAGACACTAGATTACATAAGGCCTTGTGGCTTTCACCTTGTTCTTTCTTGGACCACTCACCCTGGAAGAAACCAGCCACATGTTGTGAGATGGTGCCCTGTGAGGAGGCCCACGTGCCAGCAGCAGCCAACACTTGACTTGCCAGCCATGTGAGTGGGCAGGTTTTCCAGTCCTAGTCAAGCCTTCAGATGACGACAGCACCGAAAACCATCTTGACTGAACCTTGTTAATGACCCCCCAGGTAAGCCGCACTCCCTTTCCTGACCCATGGAAATTGTGTGAGATGATAAATGTTTACTGTTTTATGATGCCAAGACTCTGGGGTAATTTGTTATGCAACCACGGATAACTGTTACAGTATCTGAATCCACATGTGCCTGGGCACAAAGAGAGGTACCATGGTGAGCCATAGGTAATCATGGATTGTCACAGAGCTCCGTAAATAGATAATTTGACCCCAAACAAGGTGGGATGTTAGTAAGGAAAAGGAGTGGGAGTTTCTTTGATGTGGCTTTGCCTCACCCAGTGATTCCTCACTATGGTTTCCTTCTCCTTCCATCGCTGCTGTATAAGCACATCTCTGTATTTACAAATCAAAACCAGAAAGCTTCAGATTTCTCTCACCCTGAGAACTTATCATCTAAAATCACAGCCAGGAGGCCTAAATAAAGAGAAAAGAAGGAACAAAAGGAAGAAAAACGAACATTTTGGTCTCCCACTGCCCTTTCTCTTTTTATTAAAATACTTGTCCATCATGGTTATGAACCTTGACCCCTAACAAGTTGCCAGCATGGCTGGTGTTTGTTGCTGTGATGTGAGATCTATTTTTTTGTTATTTGTTTGGACTGAAGCAAAGTCATAGATTTACTGCTTTCCTCGTGACCGGTCTTAAAACGCGTGATTTAAGCCGCCAGAATGCAAATAACTCCAGATACCCTTGTAAATGGAGACACCAAGGAGGGTTTTATTGTTGGAAAGAAGATAGTGGATGACAAGTAATGCTGATAACAGTACAATGGTCTCTGTATCCATAAAAGAAAATAGAAAAAGAAAAGAAACACCAAAAGAAGGAGGAAAAGAGGGCAGGGAAAAGTGTTAACAGCTAAATTTCTGGCAAAACTTAATTTCAAAATCCAGAGAACCAGCCTCCACTCTGTCAGTGGTCTGTGAAGCTTAATGCCCACTTTGCTGGCCTGTCTCTGGAATGTCTCTCCCCACCAGCTACCTACAAATACTTTACATAGAGAGAGAGGATCCATGACCACACAGTAGGTCCCATCGATGGATTCTCAGCTGCACATCGGGGACTCTCAGTGCCCAGCAGCCAGCACGGTGCCCGGTAAGCCACGGCTGCTCAGCAAATATTTGTCATGTGATTGAGTGAATAAAAGATGCGTCCTGTGTATTTACCTGGCACTTGTGACTATGATCACATTGGAGTCCTGCCTGAGCCTGGCAAGGGAGATACTATTCCCATTTTACAGATGAGGTTATAAGGCAGGGCTGAAGCTCTGTGGGGGTCGTGGTGAAGAGAAGTGGGCTCAGTCAACCTGCAACCGGTTTATACACCCTGCAATCAACAGCCCTCCCATAGTGGTACCTTTTAAGCCATAGGATGCAGATTCCAGACATCGGCTGTAACTTCAGAACAATCTGTTCCCTTCCTCTGATAGCAGCATCTTTTGTGTTTGGATGTTGAAGGCAGCACGATTTAAATCTTTTTCCAAAGGGTGGGCCTCGCCTCCTGTTTCTTGTCTCTGCTCCATGCCCCTTAGCAGAGCTGTTCTTAACCTGACTGCACACTGGATTTACCTGTGGAGCTTTAAAAAATACCGCTGCCCTGGCCCTGCCCCAGAAAGTCTGTAATAAAAGCACGCCAGGACTCAGAGCAGCTGCCCTAGGAAGAGATGGTCACCTTTTAGGAAGAATGTTCCAGCTTCATGACCCCCGGGAAATACCGCCGCCTTGATGTCAGAGGTCTTGGACTTCGGTTCTGGAATCTGGGCCTCACCCCGGCCACCTGGCGATCTGTTTGAAATGACGGACTTCGTCCCCAGCTTCTGATCCAGTAGCTTGGGTGGACCCGGGAAGCGGTGGCTTTGTTGAGATACCAGTGGCTGGAGAGATCCAGGAACCAGGCTGTTAAGAAGGAGAGAAGTGGCTCTTTGCAACTCTTCCATCAACTGTGTCCTCCTAACCACAAAGCACAGGAGTGCTAATAGCTGCTATTTAGGATTAAATGGTGCCAAATCACCTGCAGGCAGCCATTACTCTCTGTTAATGGGGGAAGGGTCTCCAGGGAGCTACTGAGCCCAAGATTAGGGATGTATATAGATGTCACTTCTCAGAGTCGGCCATCACAGAGGTTGTGGTGGCCCTAGTGCAGGGCTGACTGCCATTCTGGATCTGTCGGGAAGGCCTCCACCCCCAGTAGGTGCATTTGGATATAACCAAACCAATGGGCACTGAACCCCACTGTGTGCCAGGCACTGCACTGGACCAGGGAGACAAGCATGAGAGACCCTGGGCCCATGGGGTGACCAACCAGGAGTCAACAAATGATGATGATGATGCATGGGGAATGGACACTATGCGGTCAGGGAGCAGGACCTTGCAGGCTTCGTGGGAAATGTAGCCTCGGGGGAGTGTCGTGGAGAAGGGACTTTCCTTAAGTAGACACTCAGATGAGACAGAGTGACAGGAGTTGAGGAGACAGCTCTAAAGCTTCAGCTAGGGCCTGCGAAGCCAGGGTAGAGGTATAAGCCAAGATCTTAAGAGCAGGAGGGAGGCTTTGAAGGGTTTAATGGGTGGTTCAGAAGGGTTTGACAGGAGGGGCCTTCATCTCTGCCACTGGTGGGGCTGAGACATAGGATCTTGAGTCTGGAGGCCAGGTGTAGACCCTGGCTGTGTCACTTCCTGTGGAGACTCACTGGACAAGTTATTTACTCCCCTTGGTTCCCATTCCTGCTACTGTAAAATGGAGGTGAAGGTACCTGCCATACGGGGGGTGGCAGAGCATGAAGTCTCACAATGCCTATGAAGCATTCAGCACAACGTCCGCCCCATGACAAGCTCCCATTAACTGACTGCTCTTATCATTATTCCCTGCAACTCCTAACACAGTCCCAAACGTGTTCTGATGTTCAGAATGAATGAATGAATCAATCAATCAATCAATGAACGAATGTAGTCCAGCATCATTTTTTTTTAAGTTTATTTATTTAGGAGCACCTGCGTGGCTCAGTTGGTTAAGTGTCTGACTTAGGCTCAAGTCATGATCTCACAGCTCGTGGGTCCAAGTCATGATCTCACAGCTCATGGGTCCAAGCGCTGAATTGGCCTCTGGGCTGACAGCTCAGAGCCTGGAGCCTGCTTTGGATTCTGTGTCTCCCTCTCTCTCTCTCTCTGCCCCTCCCTCACTTGTGATCTGTTGAGAGGTTAGAGAGAGAGAGAGTGCACAAGCAGAGGAAGGGCAGAGAGAGAAGGAGAGAATCTCATGCAGGCTCTCACTGCCAGCACAGAGCCAGATGTGGGGCTCGAACCCATGAACTGTGAGATCATGACCTAAGCTAGAACCAAGAGTCAGATGCCTAACTAACTGAGCCACCCAAGTGTCCCAGTCTAGCCTCATTTCATAAACATAGGACCTGAGAACATCAGATCAATCAAAACTATGGCCCAGAGAAACACGGGTATCAAGGAACAGTTTAAGACAGTTTTGTACACTAAGCATGGAGGGCCAAATAATAACCCAGAGCCCTCCAAGATACCACAGTGTCTTGGTCCAAACTGGAGTTGTCCCTGAGTCTTACTATATTTCTGTTATTTTAAAGTTCTTGTATGAGTCAGTATAGGAGGAGTTTTGTGCATTAACAAAATAACCCTAACATCTCAATGACTTAACACAACACAGATTTCTTTCTAGTTCACGGTCTATATCCAGCATATGTAGGCAGGACCAGGGGAGGAACTGGATATATTTTCTCCATACAGTCACTCAGGGATCCAGGTTCACAGAGGCCTTCTCAATCATCTGGACAGGGGAGGATTGTGTCTCCTTTTCAGTGCCTTGGCTCAGAACCGATACACACCTCTTCTCGTATATCAGCCAGACCAGCCCAACAGCAAGGGTGCAGCTGCCAGCAGCTGGGAAGGAAAGGAGACCAGGAGACAGACGAACAAGAGTAATATCCACCCCAGTTCTTAACCCCCCCCCCTTTTTTTTTTCTAACAAGAACATTTAATCAGTGCAACTCATTTGAAGCCTCTGGTGCAGCTAAGTGGGCCTGACCTGAAACTTTCTATGTCTCCTCTTTTCTCCAAGAGAGGACTGCGATTTGCCTGTATGATCTCTCTCTTTCTGTAGCTTCTAGAGACACAGAGAACATTATAGATCTATGGTGGCCTTTGCTATACGTTTTATGCTTTGGTTTTATCTCCATGCTCATGTTCATTATAAAGTGGCTATTCCTTTATTTAGCCAATGTTATGGCCACAAATCCAAGTCTGGATGGAGAGCAGGGGGTTAAATTAACCTGCCAGCAGTATCCTTGCTATTACAGGGGAGCTTGTAACATCAGTTGGGCTGATTTAACAAAATTTATAATGTATTCTGCAGTTGATGGCTTGAGCCTAATTGAACACAAATTTATAATACCATCCAGTGTTGTAATTAAAAAGTGGTAAAATTAGCCCATCAAATATTGTATATACACACACTCTCGCGGAGCCATCAACGGCGTTGTTTTGTATACGGTCAATTACGTTTTCAAAGTGGAATCCTCAGAAGATTTCATCAGACAATTCCAGATGAAAGGAAACCGATGGAGAACTTAAGCCTGCTCTAAGCTGACAAGGAAACACTTGGAAAATTGTTTTCAAACAATGAGAGAAATTAAATTTCCAACACGGTGATTTGTGGGTGCAATTAGTCTCCCACGTTATTTGAACGACCACAAGATCCCGGAGGTGGCTCAGATGCATGAAAACAGAGTTGTCTGTGTGTCTCTGTCTAGAGTCCAGGCCATGCAGGAAAGAGAACACAAGACATCATTCCCAGCCCCCCAAAACCATGATGACCCTAAAAAGGCTAAAGGCTGATCTGGTGCAGGGATGGATCATCATGTGGGCTTCATTACCTACAATCATTCTTTTTTATGCTACAGCTTCTTCTACCACCAGGGCATCTTCAGATCAAAAATTACATTTGAGTCTAGACATACTCTTTCCTCAAATAGTTTAAAAGGAGAATAAAAGGAGCATGGGGATACGGTGCTAGTGATGGAGACACTGTTCTCACCACCAGGGACTCGTGTTTGCATTTTTCTTAGAGATAGAGCGGAGGGGGCGGCTCTTTCTTTAACTCAGAAAAAGCAGAGGAAGGGGTGGCCTAATGATGAGATGTCTGGTTGCTCCTTTTATTTGGGGCACACACACTGATCTGTTGGGGTGGGGGGGTGTCTGTTCCACCTGAGCCTGCCCCACTGTCTCTTCATCGTCCCCTGGTGGCGTTGGGTTGAACTTGCATTAACGGAAGGTAAGGGTAAAATCCCAACTTCAAGTTCAGGGGTTTTCGGGTTGTATCTCATTCACTAGAATAACTCACAGGACTCAGGAAGGCACTGTACTTACTATTACAGTTTTATTAGAACAAAGGGAGACCAAGGGCAAAGTCAGGCAGGAGCCCAAATGTGAAGCTTCTGAGGTCCTCTCCCCATTGAGTGCCGGACAGTGTTTCCCCCTCCCAGCTGTGATGTGTGACAACTGCTCAAAGAGTATATTGCCAACCAAGGAAGCTCATGTGAGCGTCAGTGTCCAGAGTTTTTATTGGGGTTTACATAGGGATGATTGAATATCCTAGCCACGAGTCTGAGTCTCCAGCCCCCTCGCCTCCCAGAGGTCAGGCTGGTAATACCTCCCTGAAAGCCCCTGGTGCTCTAATCACTGGTTGGTCTTTCTGCTGTGACCAGCCTCCAACCGGAGTCATCCCCTCGACTTAAGCTATCTAGGGGTCTACCAGAGTCACCTCATTACCATAAATGATCAGATGTGGTCTGAGGGACCCATGAATAACAAAGAACCTTCTATTACTTGGGAAATTCCCAGTGCTTGAAGGTTACCTCCCAGGAGCTAGGATAAAGACCAGACCTCTGTCTAGGAGAAGCCAAATTCCTTAGACACAAGGTGACTTTCCTCTTTGGGAGGAAAATCTCACTGTGCCTCATCGGGTTTTACCTGTGGGTAGACTGAGCCAGAGAGAGCCAGAGAGCCCATGCCCATCTCCCCAGGACCCCTGGGCTGTCCGAATCACACACACATCCGATCATATCTCTCCATCCTCACACCTGGAGCTGCACCTGCCTCTCATTGTGCACTCTTATTTTTTAAATTTGAGAGAGAGAGAGAGAGCAAGCAGGAGAGGTGCAGAGAAAGGAGGAGAGAGAGAATCTCAAGCAGACTCCATGCCCAGCCCGAAGCCCCACATGGGGCTCAATCCCAGACTGTGAGATCATGACATGAACCAAAACCAAGAGATGCGTAGGCAACCAGGTGCCCTCTTCTTATAAGGACACCACTCATGTTGGATCAGTGTTCATCCTAATGACCTCATCTTGATTACATCGGCAAAGATCCTATTTACTAATAAGGTCACATTCACAGGTACCAAGGTTAGGACTTAAACACAGCCTTTTGGGGGGATGCAATCCAGCTCGTAAGACAAAGAAAGATTCTGGGCATTTCTGTCTTGCTTATATCCTGTCCTGGATCCCACCGCCCCTATCCCCAGCCCCTCAAAAGTCCCTACTGGAAATGAGACAATGTCATCACCTGGCCCCACCCACGCCCGGTGTACATGTTCACCAGATAACCTGTCCTGTATCAGGAACAAAAGAGAGACCCCACTGCCCTCGGGGGCTCCAGGCCCAGTCCCTGGTGGGCTGGGGGGGGAGGGGGCGGGGAGGACCAGACCTCATGTCTGCAGCAGGGCCAGGCTCGGCATCAATGACCAAGCAGGAAGCCTACTGAAACAGCAGTGGGTGTCATCGTGGTGGGGTCACCCTCTCTGTTGTGGTTGGCACAGGGTCCAAGCCTCCACGGAAAGGGTAACCACTCCACCCAGGGAGCCCACTGGCCACCATTTGTGCAAGACACAGCAGGGTCGGCTGGAGGCTTCTCCGCCAGGGAGGGGACAGGGTGTCCAGGCTGGGCCTGAGAAGGCTCCCAGCTTTCACAGGGAGAACAACTACCCTCATCTCAGGAGACTGGTTCTTAATTACTTTAATCTCTCCCTCTGCTTTTTGCAGCTTTTCTTTTATACAAGCAAGACAGGCCCCTTCCCCCACTACATCCTGGGATGCAGGTAGGGCAGGAAGTCTGTGCCAGACTGTGCCCTAACCTCAGCTGCTTGAGGGGAGGGTGGGAGAGGGTCATCTTATCCCCACAGTTAATCCTGAGGTCTGCTGTGACACGCTCTCTCCCAGCACATCCCGGGTTCCCCCCACTCCCTGTGCACCCCGCACCCATGCATTGGCTTGAGCTGCTGTAACAAAGCACCCTCAGACTGTGTGGCTTCAACATGTGAGGGACAGTTGTGTCCCAAGGCTTCCCCAAGCTTCTGGAAGTTCCCTGGCTTGTGGCAGCATAAGTCCCATCTTCATGCAGTGTTGTGCGTGTGCGCACATGTGCCTGTGTCCACATATCCCCTTCCCTTTTCTTTAAATGTATCTTTTTTTAATGTTTATTTGTTTTGTGGAGGGCGGGGTGCAGAGAGAGCGTGAGAGAGAGAGAATCCCAAGCAGGCTCTGTGCTGTCAGCGGAGCTCGAACTCATGAACCGTGAGATCATGACCTGAGCCAAAATCAAGAGCCAGACACTTGAGCAACTGAGTCACCCAGGCGCCCCCACACGTCCCCCTTTTTAAGAAGACATTGGTCACATTGGATTAGGGTCTATCTTAATGACTTCATTTTAACTCTGTAAAGACCTAATCCCCAGAATAAGGTCACATGCTGGAGTCCTTCCCTTTAGGATTTCAACATACAGATTTGGTGGGACACACGATTGAAGCTGTAACATGGCAGTATCCAGCCCGCTCCACAGTCTCACCCGGGGGCAGCCAGAGCCCTGCTACTGGGACAGTCCCCACAGGGACCCTGTGTCCCTTCAGAGCCGTTCCACAGGACCCTGGGACCCGGGCTTTTATCCGGGATATTGTTACAGATGGTGCATCTAAAAGCTGTGTTTTAATACCTTCTCAGCGGTCAGTCCTACTTCCCCGCCCTCCCAGCCACAGCCCCGTGTAATCATGGGCCCCACCAGCTGTTCGCGGTGTGTGGGGAGGCGGTGTCTGTAATCATCCGAGCTGCTGGGAATGGGGGACAGTTATCTGGGAGACACATGGCAGGGGGGGCAGCGCCAGGTGGCCAGCCTGCAGCTGAGCCTGGACGTGCCTGGAGACACAGAGGCAAGGCGCTGAGATTCAACCAGAAATCAGGTCCTTGCCCTTAGCAACGTGGTTCTTCTCTTCCCCGGCCTCTTCTGCAGGTGATTTGGAAGTTTCCAGCAGAGATACCCTGTGGGCGCATCATCCCAGGGGTGTGTCCCGCCCTTATTCCTGCTCAAAATGCAACACACACATGCAGCCAACGCTCACTTCTGCAGAAGACAGCATGGAATGGCCAGGGATTGCACATCTGCTCACAATACAACCTGGACGGGCATTTCATTGGGTCCCTTCGACGCCACACGTTCAGTTCTCTCTCGGCAAACGCTGGGCTTATATCTAGATTAAAATAAACTAGACAGCGGCGCCTGGGTGGCTCAACCAGTTAAGTGTCCGACTTCCGCTCGGGTCATGATCTCGCGGTCCATGGGTCCCGGCCCTGCATTGGGCTCTGGGCTGACAGCTGGGAGCCTGGAGCTGCTTGGGACTTTGTGTCTCCCTCTCTCTCTCCGTCCCTCCCCTGCTCATGCTCTGTCTCTCTCTGTCTCTCAAAAAATAAATAGATGTTTAAAAAACTAAAAATAAATAAACCAGACAATTTGTTTTTCATCAAAGGCAGATGGGCACATGCCTTTGAGTTGGGCTTCTTGGGTACGTCTGAAGGGCTCATCAAGGTTGTGGGGCTCAAGGAACAAGGGAACAAGTCACGCGGTATGTCACCCGATCTGACAGGTATGCAGATCGAGACAAAAAGCCCCGTCACAGGAAAATCAACGGTACTGCCAGTGCTGAGTCAAAGGCAGGCTTGGGGACCCAAGCCCAGCAGCTGTTCTGTAGTTGGAAATTGGGGGGCAGAGGATGAACAATCAGAGTGTAAGGGCACACAGGGACCCTGGAATTAACGTCATAATCACCATAACTGTTATTTGTGGAGAGTTTGCTCCAGACCGAGCGCTCTGTATCCATTAACCTTCCATCTCTCTGTCTCCTTCCTCCTCCAGGACCCTGGGAGCCCAGGGCTTAAAGTCTCATGGTGCCATGTGGAATCCACACCCCTGACCCTATTTGTCGGCACGTCTGTTGCTGAGTCCAGAGTGTAGTATTTGAATGAGACAGAGCTGGGATCGGAGCCCGGCTTTGCCATCCATCACTCACCAGGCAGCTGGGACTGACTGACCTCTCAACCCTGCCTTTCAGGCTCCTGATCTGTGAACGATCACCCCTCCTCCACCCCACTGCTTTAGGGGACAAGACAGATAGCAGATGGCTACTAATAAGTGTTGCTCTGTGTGGAAAGCCATGGCTGTTCCTTGGAATATTAAACCTAGAGTTAGCATGGGGCGCCTGGGTGGCTTAGTCGGTTAAGCGTCCGACTTTCGCTTAGGTCATGATCTCGCGGTTCGTGGGTTCGAGCCCCGCGTCGGGCTCTGTGCTGACTGCCAGCTCAGAGCCTGGAGCCTGTTTCAGTCTGTGACTCCCTCTCTCTCTGACCCTCCCCTACTCACACTGTCTCTCTCTCTCTCTATCCTGGAAATAAATAAAACATTAAAAAAAAAACAACAACAACAACCTAGAGTTAGCATAGGACCCAGCAATTCCCCTCCTAGGTATAGACCCCAAAAGAAATGAAAACGTATGTGCACAGAAAAACCTGTACACAAATGTTTCTTGCAGCATGATTTATAATAGCCAAACAGTGAAAACAAAGCTAAATGGATGAATCGATAAACAAATTGTGGTATATCCATACAATGGAATATATTTTTGAGAGAGAGTGTGGGGGAGGGGCAGAGGGAAAGGCAATCTCAAGCAGGCGTGGAGCCCAACACAGGGCTCAATCTTATGACCCTGGGCTCATGACCTGAGCTGAAGTCGAGAGTTGGACACCCAACTGACTGAGCCATCCAGGCGCCTTGAATCGCATACTTTAAAAAAGTGAATTTACTGGTATGTATATTGTGTCTGAACTAAATTTTTTTTCAAAAGGAAAAGGGACATAAGATGTCTCAGAACACTATAAAATATTATTGCTGAGAAATGTTGAAGCTCGAGTTAGGAGAGAAATACTCTATGTTCACATGGGAAGAACCAGTATTGTGAAGATGTCAGTAAGCTCCAAACTGATGCATGGATTTGCTGCGTCCCCAATCAAAATCTGGTCCCACTATTTCCTCGGTCCTCACCCAAGGGTCCCATGCAGTATAGGAGCCTCTACTCTAAATGCGCCTTTGGCAGCATTCTGATGAAGGAAAAGTGAGATGCTGTGCGTGCACTCCTCACAGCTCCGGCTGGTACACACAAGGAAGCCAAGCTCTGGAGACTTCCCGTCATCCACCTGCAGCAAACATCTAGCTTTTGGTGCAGCAGCCTGGGGGTACTCTGTTCCTTTCTGAGCAGGGCATTCCAGGCTTCCTCCAAGCAACTTCTGCATGGCTCTGTCTCCTAACCACAGCCCCCCACTCCTCCTCCAATGTCCAACAGGCCGTGCTTTGCCCAAACAATAAGGATGCGTTTGGAGCCTTGGGAGCCCAATCTTGAGAACCGATGCAGGGCTAAGTTCAGGAGAAACAGGCAGAGCCCAAGATACCTGTAACGTGTGGGATATGAGCCCCAAAGCTCCACTGCAAGTCCAGGAAATCTTCACGGAAGAGGAGCCTTGAGCATTCTGATACTCACTCCCCTCCACCCCGATCTGTACCACTGAAGCAATGTGGATGTGTGGGATTTGCATCTGGCAGTCACAGCCCTGTCCTCTGGTGGCAGTACCTAGATTTTTCTTTGGGGAATGCCCCTCCTTTCCACTGGACATGGTCATGGCCAGAGGTCAGACACATGTCTCCAGCAGACCAGGTCATCTAGAACCTAAAGCAAGCAGCACAAAGGCTGAAAACATGTAAACCCATCTGGCCAATAATAGTACTCAAACTCATTGGCTTCTGGCACCAGGTCCCTGGACCTATCCTTTCTCCTGTTCAGCTCTTCCCCTTGTCCTTGACTTTGGGGAGTCACCATGTCTTTCCAATATGTTCTTTTTTGGTCAAATTTAGCCAAGAATTGGAGTCTTGTGGTGGCTTCTCTAATCTCCACTGCAATCTCCCCTCCTGGGTGATAGCTATGGTGATTGTGGAGATTTGGCCCTGCCATTGGGTCACCACGTGGACCCTGATAAGTCTAAACAAAATCATATCATCCCATTGCCTTTGTCACAGTGATTGGTTTAAAGGCAGACGGAAGGCTCCAATTGGTCCAATAGCCCAGGATTTTCATTTTGTGATAAGAGAAAGAAGCTCTTACTGTTGTATTAGATGTGACTGAGGAAATGTGCAATAATCCTGAAACCAGCAGGGAGTGCATCTCCAAGATGAAGTCAGTACTGTGGAAGTAGAGAGACAGAAAGAAACAGTCTTTCTTGACATCTTTGAGCTACTGGATCAACCCTCACCTGACACCCACCTACCTTTAAACTTTTCCCACAAGCTAATGAATTTCCTTAACTGCTTAAGCCATCTGAATTGGGCTTTCTGTCACATGCAACCAAATCTTTCTAACGAACACAGTTGGTTCCCTGTTGCCAATAGAGAAGGAAAGAGGCTGTCACTAGTCTCATGGCACAGTTGAGAAAACTAAGAGTTGACAGGGAGGATTTTAACCCAGAAATTCTGATCCTTCCCAGCACACTGCTTCCTTTGTCTGCATATTGACCTGAAGGTTCTTGCTTCTATGAAGAAGAAAGAGGGGTTTCCAGGCAGAAAATACTAGAACAGCCTGTGTGGTGATGCCTGGGGTGAAGCAGGAGCAGTTGAGGTCCATGGGGCTGGAGCATAGGTCAGGATTCAGATAGGAGGTGGGCAGAGAGGAGGCTGGACAGCCGAGTCTGTTGTAATTACAGCAAGGAGTGTGGACTCTACTCCACAGGTAATGGAGAGCCAGGGAAGGTCCTTGAGTTGAAGAAAGAACGTTCTAGGATAATCACTGGGGCCGGAATGTGAAGATGATGATGATAAGGGATAAGGTGCATTCAAGGGCCATGGGAGGGACCCACTCTCCCTAGTGGGCCCCGCAGGACACCTGGAGCACCAGGGAGGTGACAGCCAGGCCCCAGGACGGGTGTGCCCTAGGCAGAGCTGAAGCTGGAACTACAGTGTCCCATCCAGACACCTGTCAATTGTCCTGGGAGAAGCCAGATTCTGCCTGGGCTCTGAGGATGTGAGAGACTCAGGGAGACTCATTAGCCAATCAGGAGGCCTCTGAACCATCCCCCAACCCAGCCCTCCCCAATACTTGGCGAGACCCCGACCTGCCAGCCAGCGTGGTGGGAAGGGCCCATGAGTTCATTCTCATCCTCAAGGCTGCTTCTGTTGACCTTGAGCTGTAGCTTATCAGAAGAGGGGATATTCCTTACAAGGCCTGGTCACAGAGAGAAGGGTGGATCCAGATGCCCCCAGCATCACCTAATCTCCCCTTCACAGCCGGGTCTTGAACTTGGGTCCTCAGGCCAGTGCGGTCCGAGTGCAGCCCTTAGCCGGGTGAAAGTACCTCAGGGCCAATTCAGTGTGATCGACCAACACCACCTGCGGGCCTCGACGTCCTCGGATCCCCCAGGGCTGTGAGCTGCACCCCACCTCACCCATGTGTCTCCTCCACCATGACGCCCCTTTGGTCAGGCCCGGCTCTTCTCCTCTGTAGCACCCACCATGACCTCTGGCAGGTGGATTCTGTGAGGTTGTGGGTTTCGTGTGCAAAGATCAGCAGCTCTCAGGGTAGAACCTGCTTCACACGAACAAGGCCACCCTTGCTACAGCCTTCCGCTGTGTCTCACGCCCAAGGTGCCCTGGGATTTTGTCCCAGCCCTCTGCATCACATGTCCCTGCGTTGGGCCTGCCCCCCGGTCCAGAAGGAGGCAGGGATGCACAGGATGGTCCTGCCCCCTGCTCCCCTGAGTACTGGGAACACAATCCCACCCCTCCCTGGCAGCCCTGGGCCTGGGTACCTCGTTCCCTGTCTTCATGGAGGGGCCCCTGTGTCAGCTTGCTCAGGCTGCTGTAATGAAGCACACAGGCTGGGGCCTGAAATGGGAACTTACTGACTCGCAGCTCTAGAAGCCCAACATCAAGGTGTCGGCAGGACCGATTCCTTCTGAGGCCTCTCTCCATCCCTTGCATCCGCCTGTGTTCTCCCCAGGTCCTCACACGGTCCTCCCCGCTCTGTGTTCGGACTTCCTCTTCCTGTAAGGAGGTTAGGGCCACCCATATGGCCTTGGGCAACCTTACTCACCTCTTTACTTTTTTTATTATTATTTTTAATGTTTATTTTTTTAGAGTCAGAGACAGAATATGAGCGGGGGAGGGGCAGAGACAGAGGGGGACACAGAATCCAAAGTAGCTCCAGGCTCTGAGCTGTCAGCACAGAGCCCAACACAGGGCTTGAACTCGAACAGTGACATGACCTGAGTCGAAGTTGGACGCTTAACCAACTGAGCCACCCAGGTGCCCCAAACAGTACTCACCTCCTTAAAGGCCCTGTCTCCAGTCGCATACCGGGGTACTGGGGGATAGGGCCTCAATATATAAGTTTGCAGGGGATGTGATTCAACCCATAAGAGCCTCCTCCTCAGAAGGGCTTTCTCTGACCAGCCCTGACCCCAGTCTCCCTCCTTGTCACACTCCCCCCAACCCCGGGAGCACTCAGTGCCCCTGACAGACCCTGTACCCACTCCCGCTCCCCAGTCCCCCCCCTCCCAACCATGAGGACAGAGGTCTCTCAGGAGCCAGAACAGTCTGTCAGGGGGTGGCCACTGTGTGGGCTGTCTCTGCTCCATGCAGGCCATTGAAACAGGCCCTTCCGGTCCAGGGAAGGGCACCGGCATTCTCTGGAAGCTTCTGCATCTCATGCAGTTTGGGAGGAGGAAGGGCTGCCCCATCATTTCTGGAAACAGAATCCAATGGGGCGGGTGAGAAATACCAGGCTGTCTGCTCCAGGCCGCCTGCCTGCAGCCTGGCAGGCACGGGCAGTTCTCTCCCCTTCCATGCAGAACCCACAAGGGGTGGCGTCACAGGGAGCCCGTGCTCCTCACACCCCCTGCCTGCATCCGGTGCCCCCACATGCCAAGCCCTCTGCTCCAAGGGGCTACGCTTTCCAAACCCACTGCCTAATTAGCTTGCTCCCACCAACCCCTGACAGGCAGTAACAACAGGGCAGGAGACCCGTTCTGTGGCAAATGTCACGCGGCTCCCCGGCTCATCCTGGGCAGGAGCCACGCACCTGCACGCCTTCATTAAGCAAGTTAATTACTTGCCAACTTAAGGGCCTGATGGGGCCTTCTGCATGGAAAGCTTCTGGGTCTGCTTTGCATCCTCGCAGCCCTGGGGCATCCCTGACTCCCACGTCAGACCCCGCTTGGGGCTCTTCTGAACATCCCAGAACCCCTGTTCATCATTTAGCCAAGAAATCTGACCGCAGATTCATGGGCAGAACAAGCAAGGATATTCATAAAGCCCAAGGCACGAGGGAGGGGACAAGGGTGTGACGAAAATGTTTTCCGCAACAAACAGACCTCATTTGCCCGTGGAAATAGCTCTTCTCATTTGCTTTGTGCCTACTGTGTGCAGGCGGGGGGTGGCTGCAGGGGACCCTGAGGTGTTTGCACCATGGCACAGGCACTTGCTGAGCCGGCTTTGGCTCAGGCCCCCAGACAACCCTCTGTCCATTCTTTAATCCCCTCCCCACAGCAGGCTCCTTCTATAATAAGGAAGTGCATGGTCCTCACCCATAAAGCCACTCAATATTTCAAAATTAACACTCTTCTGCAATGCCCAGCTGGCTTAGCCGGTTAAGCGTCTGACTCTTGATTTCGGCTCAGGTCATGATCTCACAGTTCCTGAGATCGAGCCCCACATCAAGTTCTGCACTGACAGCATGGAGCCTGCCTGAGGCTCTCTCTCTCTTTCTTTCCCTCTCTCTCTCTCCCTCTTTCTGCCCCTCCCCTGCTCACTCACTTTGTCTCTCAAACTAAAAGGTCAATTACAAACTCTTTTATATACTAGGTTATTGTAATCCTCTCTAAGAGGTCTTGTGTCCACTTTATAGGTGAATAAACTCACATGTAGAAGAGGTAAGTGTATGAGAACTCTTCTGGTGGCAAAGAACAGGAAGTGTTCAGCTCAGTTTGATTATGAAGTGCTCAGGGAAGAGTAATCGCTTGGGAGTCATTAGGAGATGCCGCGTCCTGCACTCAGGGATGCGGGACAGTCCTGCCTGCAGGCCTATCATAACTTTAATGAGCTGGACCCATCATCAGCTCCCCCCTCCCATTCCCAGGGCTACAAAATCTGGCAGATAGCAGCTGACATCATAGCTTCTGGAACTCCATTGCATTTGTCTGTCCCCTGTATTACCCAGAATCTAAGGACTCCAAGCTAGGCATGCTCCAGAAACCCAACAGATGTTTGTGGAAGCTAATACCTTTCTCATCTGTCTACCTCGGCCGCATCTGTAACACTCACCCCTTCCTCCCTATTGCAATTTCCTGAGGGATCACCCCTTACCATCATGAGGTCAGTGGCTATAGCATAGGGAGGTTTGGGGGCTATGGCTTGGGTAGAAGAATCTACTTGGATTGTTCACCTAATTTTTTTTTTAATCAATAATATGGAACTATTAGTAGCCCTCTTTCCATTGCAAGTGAAAGAAACCCAAGCTCGAACATTACTTAAGCAGAAGGAAAAATGTAAGGATTCAAGTTACTAAAGCATCCAGAGTGAGGACTTCAAGCACGGTTGGATCAAGGGGCACAAGCATGGTGCTCAAGCCTCATTCTCTGAGCTACACTAGCCTCTGAGTTGGTTTCATGTGGATGGGCTCCTTCTGTGCCTGTGTTTGAATCTGCACTCCCCTAACACAGATCCTGAGACAAATATCTGAGTGAAAATCTTTTATTTGGGAGCTAGGAAGTGAGACAGGGAGGGGAAACAGTCAACATGGCGTGCTTTGCTAAGCAAATTATCCCTGTGGGCATCTGGAGCTTGAGCCCACTGAGGAAGCCCAGGAAACAGCTCAGCACATGCCTCAGGGTTGTTCTGCCTGAGGGGTGAGGGGGCTGGACTGTTCACCCACCAATGGCGTATCCATCCATCCAGTGAACTGCCACCCGGTGAGCTCAGTGCCGCAGCCAGGGAAAGCTTTTAGGCAGACTCACAGGGACCTTCAGGAAGCAAGGCTTGGTGTTTGCTCCATTTGGACCAACTGATTCTTGTTTCCACCTCTGAGCCAATCATTCTGGCTAGCACTGATTGGCTGCGAGGGTCACATGACCCAGCCTCCATGAAATGTGCTAAGTGGTCATATTAGGTCACATGCTCACCCCAGGACTTGGCACCTGCTGGCTGAGCCTATATCACATGTTCACCCGGGCTCCTGATGGTCGGCTCCAAAGTATATGGCTGGAGGTTAGGGGAGGAGTGACTCGCCTAGGAAAATGGGGGTATTAAACCCAGGAAAAAGGGGGCCAGTAGCTGAGTAGGGGGAAACCACAGACCTCACCACCAGAGACCCATCGGGTCATTTGAGAATCAAGGGCAGTCAGATGTGGCATGTGGAGTGCAAGGCTTGGCCCCCAGCAGGCACCTGGGGCTCGTCAGTCTAACCACCAACCCACACACCCCAGGCAGGGGGTCCGCGGATGTGCGGCCCAAGCCTGCCGCCTCGTTTACCCCTTTTCCAGGCTTTTGTCGTTCTTCCACCAGATTTTTTACATTTTTCTGAAATCTTGGACTTTGCCTTTTTATACAGAAAAGAAAATGGGAAAAACAAGTTTTTTTTAAGCTGCAAGTTGGAGCTACCTCTCGTGTGCCTGCTGCCCTCTCTGACCCTGGCATTAGCTTTGCGAGAGTGCTCTCCCTCCCCAGACAGCAGAGGCAGCCATCGGGTCGGGGGCCAGGCCTTGGCGGCAGCAGGCAACTGTGATGGGGAGGCAGCGATCACCCACGGCCCCATTAACTCAGCACAACCCACCCGGTTGTGGGCGAGCAGAGTCCTCGGACTCGGCCCTCATCAAGGGAACCGTGCAAACAGCCAGCTAAATTCCACAGCCTCATGGCGCAAACATGACCTCATCACAGGCTCTCCTAAGGTCTAGCTGAGGCTTCCTGGCATTCTTTTTTCATCCAGGACATGCTTACTGAGTACTTGCATCTGTTCAGGCACTGTCCTAGGCATGGGGGATACTGCAGTGAAGGAGAAGCCAAAACCCCTGGCTTGGCAGCATACATTCTAGAGGAGATAACTCATTGTAAAGGGAACGATTAGGTAAGTTGGATAGTGGGTTAGAAGATAGCAAATGCTATCTAAAACTGGATGAAGGTAATAGAGGTCTGGAGTATAGGAGCGAGGGGAGGGGGGTGAGCTTTAAGTGAGCTAGCCAGAGCGAACCTCCTTGAGAAGGTGATGGACAAGCAGAGATTTGAAAGAGATGGGAAATGAGCTGTCGGATGTCCCAGAGACCAGTGTCCACCAGCGAGGACAGCCAGTGCAAAGATCCTGGGGTCAAGCATGCCTCATGTGTTCCAACAGCAAGGAGACCAGTGCAGTTGGGGCTTAGGGAAAGAGGACAGAGGTTGGAAGTGGGGTCTTGTCTGCCCTCGTAAGAACTTGGCTCTGTGACTTCGCTCTGTGACGTGAGCCTTCAGAAGGTTTGGACAGAAAAGGGAGAGAAAGAGGCACGGGTCCCACCTTGTGCTTTCCCTCCGGCTGCCTGCTGAGATTAGAATGCAGGGACAGAGGTGGACTTGGGAAATGCAAATGCAGCTGAGGAGGGTGGCTGGGAATGGGGTGGGAGCAGAGTGGGGTAGATTCTGGATACATTTGGAAGACAGATTAGGCGAGGGGGTGTGAAAAAGGAGGGGAAGTCAGGCAGGTCTCCAGGGATGGGGCTTGAGCATGGAGAGGCTGGAACGGCTGTTAACTAGGTGGAGACGTCCTTCAGCAGGGCTCAGGGTGGTTGCAAGGAGGTGCTGAGAATTCAGTTTGGGGGCTGGAAAATTTCAGAAACCCAAGTGAAAATGTCAAAAAGGCAATTAATTGTGCCTGTGGGTCTGCAGGTGAAAGAGGGATACATTCGGGGGTCATTGACCAATGATAGGTTTGAAGCTCACCTGGAAAGGGAGGGTAGTGGAGGGAGAGGTCCAAAGTCCAAGCCCTGGGGCCCAGTTAGGACTTGGGGAGTGATGGAGAAACCTGCCTGCGGGGTAGGAAGCCAGCTGGGAAGAGTGGTTCAGGAAGCCAGGGGGAGAAATTCTCCCAGGGGCTTGGACTGAGCTCAGTCTGGAAGAGCCCTCTGGGGGAGTTTTCGAGAGGAAGGGAGGAGAGTCAAGAGCCCAGGAGGGTCATGCTGCACAGTTGAGCAGGCAGACGGGCCACTGGAGCAGGGGTGGGGTGGGGGGAGGTTTCTCAGCTTCAGCAAATCGGCACTTCCCTGCGTCTACACCGTGGAGTAGAAAGAAAGGGCGCGTTCCTGATGCTAAGTCGTGCCTTCCCCGCTCACATCCCCGGGGGCTTTTACCAAATTCAGAAGGAATCCAGGCGGCCCACGAGCTACCAACCGCCACCCCCAGACAGATGTCACCACTTTCCCGCCCGTGACTCCTTCAGGCTGATGCAGGGCCTGGCAACCCGCTCCTGCCCCCTCCCTCCCCCTCCCCGGCTGAATAAGTCAGGCACTATTCTAAGTTCAAACTAAATAAAGCAATTTAGAGTGACTAATTCTTAGTGAAATTTATGTTCCCCAAACGTCTTTGCTGCTACCAATGCTGGGAACCATTTATCACCCTGATTTCAGCTGCGTGGATTCTGAAAGGGGCTTCCAGGCTGAGGCGGCCTCATTTCCAGCGTCAGGGCAACCACGCCTGAGCCCCCTACCCAACCTTGGCTTCCTCCTCACCCCCTGTGGGTAGAGCTGCAGGAGGGACTCCAGGGTCTGCAGTTAGTAGGGACAGGTTTGTGAGAGATGCCATCGCCCACGTGGCCGTTCACAAGACCACGTCAGGACTTCGCAGCTGGAGAGGATGGAGGGGAGGTGCTGGGCTAGGCTGGGCCAGAGACCGCTTCTTAGAGAAGATGTGATGGGAGCAAGACCCCGAGGGCCAGGGCCTTCGGAAAGGAGACGGGAAGCTCTGGGAGCACCTGCCTCAGGGCTTGGAGTGAGCAAATGCGTGGACGAGGGTCTAGGAGAACGTGAGTGGGGCATGGAGTGGAGGGAAGGACCCTCCTCCCCCAGGCCCCATCTCTGCTGGTTCAAACCTGCCCCTGATCCCCAGGCAGAGCCCTTTCTCCCCGCTCTAGACTCCTGGCTCCTCATCCTTCCCTGACCCCAGCCGTGTCCCCACTAGGCTGGGAACATCTGTGTCCAGACTGGCCTGCCCCTAGACTGGGCACTCCTTGCTGTGTTGGAGTCTAAGAAAAGAGGCATCCAAGAGAGGGAATAGCCAGTGCAAAGGCCCTGAAGTCCAGCATGCCTCCATGTGCTCAAACAGCAAGGAGACCGGTAGCCAGAGAAGTAGCATCCCGGGTCTGATCTGTAGGCTGGCGCAGGATAGGAGCCTTAAGGATGACAGGTGAATGAATGGGGGAGGGGAGAATAGAGAGACACACACATGTCGGGTGGACAACTTCCATCTGGGTTTTACCATGGTTATGTTATGCTCTGGATCCGCAGCATCCCTGTTACATGGTGAGCCGTGAGCGTCGGGGGGCGGCTGCAGAGTCCTGTCTTCATCTTGGTGGGACCATGCAAAGCTGTTGGGAGCTGGATATCAGGACCCTGATAATGAACCCAGGCTGGTAGCATCTGTCTGCCTGGCACACCGGCACCCCTCATGCCCAGCGTGGGGGGCTCACTCTTCTGTGGAAGATGGGAAGGAAGACAGGCCTCCAACAACCTTGCTCTTGTGAACAGCTCTGTGGGCTGGGGTGGGTTTCCTTCTAGATGCAACAGGGATGGCAGGACCCTCCTTGGAGACCCTAGAAAGTACTGAGTCACCTTAGGGAAGGCACTAGAGGCAGGGATAGGGGCCTGGGAGTCCTGGAATCCTCAGCATCTGGCTCCAAGTTGGGGCAAAAAGCTGAACACGGACCCTCGTCTGTCCTGTGGGAGGAGCGAGGGCTGCAGGCACGGATCCTGGAGGCCTCCACTCAACCGATGTACAGTGCTGCTCTATTTCCTCCAGAAGAAATCAAGTCCAGGGGCCAATACAGAAGGAAGGCCTTGATTCCTGACGGACCATCTTAGCAAGCAAGCATGTAAGTGCTAGGTACATTAACTCTCTGCGTCTCTTCATTAACTCTCATAACCTTGGAGGCAGCAATCCATTTCCAAGTTAAAAGTGGGAAAGAGGCCCAGAGAGGTTGTGGGACTAGCCAAAGGTCACACAACATGTGAGTGACTGAGTTGGGGTTCAAATCAAGATTTATCTGGCCCCTAGGGGGTTCTACCAAGCCACTGCTTGAGATCAGCTCCTGAATCCTGGTCTCAAGGAATGGAATTTTTGCTGTTGGAGAAAGCACTCGATTTTCACCTTGAAGGGATGATTCTCCCGTCCCCAGAGTTCAAAGGGGCCTCGGTTATTCTTCCTACTGTCAGATTTCCCAGGAAATCAAAGGCATTAAATTTATTGTGTTTAACACAACTTCTCAAGCATCCCAATAATGGTTCTGATTTATAGCCAACCCATTGTTTTAACCACATTACAAATGATAAAAATCAGTCCAGCAAATGCACCTCAAGAGGAACCGTATTAAAGAAAGAAAAGAGGTGGTGAGATTAGATGTTTCATTAAAAGATAGAGTGATGGATTAAGGCCCAAAGTGTAAATTTAGTGAGACTCGCCAGAAAAAGTTGGAGGGGCAGTAAATCCAAAGTGACAATCTGTGTGCGGTGTACCAATATTTGTCACTTTTATTATAGTTTGTTCAGATATTGTAGATGGGTCATTATTTTTTTTTTTAAAGAAAGCACAACAAAGTTCAATAAAGCTTAGAAATGAAAGCTTCTTTTGCTAAGGATACAGCCTAAAACCTCAAATCCAAACCACTGTGTCTGATAGCAGAGTATTACATAGTGGAAGTTTCTTTTCTGTCATGTCCACAAAACATTCCAAACCCAGAAAATGTGGGGAAGGCTCTCAGAGGATCCCAGGTTATGTCGCGGAAGGCCAGGAAAGACCGGGCCCACACCTAGAGAGTGGCAGAACCCCACCCCCACCCATGCTGGCACCCTCATTCACAGCAATACCAATGATGGCATCAGGAGGGTCTGACATTGCTCCCTGTCATTCATTCAAGGGGCTTCTGAGAGCAAAGGCAGCTTGATCCCAAGGCCTGCTGGCTCCTCCCTGCCATGGAAGGTCACAGAGCCCTGTCTCCAGAGATCCTGGGGTGTATTGGGCTACTGTGCCTGATTCTCCCCTCCCTGCCACTGGATGACACACCCATGCTCCCTGCTTTGTGATTTGTAGCACTTTCCACGGTGCATGGGGTACACATTCCTGCCTGTCCACATCGGCCTTGGCCGTGCGATATGATTCAACAGATACAACATGAACAAAGGCTTGAAACGTGCCTATGTTACCAGGGGAGCCAACCAGCGCTACTGACCTAAACCCAACCCACAGCTGGATCCAGGCCTGTCTGAGCCCAACTGAGCCCACACATAACCCAGCTGACCCGCAGACCCGTGAACGAGGGAAATAAATACTTTTACTGTAAATCACTGGGATTTTTTTTAGACAGTTTGTTACGCAGCATTATTGTAGTAAGAACTGACTGGCAGACCTCAGCTGGGCGTAAAGGGCTGTGTGAAACCACATGCCCTCCGTGACACCCCCTGAGCTCCCCGGGCCATCTCTTTGTCCTTCCTGGCCCAAGCTGACCTACCTCCACCGAAGTGGGTATAGTCAGTCTTTGTAGCACCAGATGGCTTTGTAGACACCTCTATTTTAGCTGCTGTCTCTGCCTGCTGTGACTTTCCCCCAGGTACCTGCTTAGCTTCTTTCCCCACCTACTCCTGCTTTTTAGAAACCCCCACTGTCTTAGGGCATGTGGGTGGCTTGGTTTCAGTTCAGGTCATGATCTCATGGTTGGTGTGTTCAGGCCGCACATCAGGCTGCTGATGGTGTGGAGCCTGCTTGGGCTTCTCCCTCTCTATCTCCCTCCCCCTCCCCCATTTGCACTGTCTCTGTCTCTGTCAAAATAAAATACACTTTTAAAAAAAGAAACCCCACTGTCTCAATGAGGTCTACTCTGAGCACTGTTTTTTAAATGCTCTTTTTATTGAGGTGTGATCTGCATGCAGTGAGAGGCATAGAGTTTTAAGTGTATAATTCAATGAGTTTTGACAAATACATACAGGTAAACACCACCTGAGCCTAGATATGGAACAATGACCATCAACCTTCTTTAAAGCTCCAAATTGTTTTCCCTTCCCCATCCCTCACTGCTCGATATTTTTCTTTTCCCTTAGCACTTATCACCTCCTAATTCACTTACTGATTTTTATGTGTTATCCATTCTATTTTATACCCATTTACAATATTACTGTGTATGGTCTTTTTCTCCAAAATAATGCAAGCAACACAAGGACAGAAATGGTTCCCTCTCTTGTTCACAGATCCCAAGAACCTAGGATAGGGCCTGGGACACAGTAGGTGCTCAGTAAATATACTTGGAATGAATGAAGGAATCCCCACTTCATAAATGAGGACAGTGAGTAAATTGCCGAAGGAGATACCATGAGTTGGTAAAGGAATAAGAAAGTGAACTCAGGTGGTCCAGTTCCAGAGTACCATGGGTAGTCAGTGTCTCATGACACCTCTCAAGAATGAGAAAATCCACCTGGTTATCCTGTCCTCGGCCCACCCAATAGTCCTGCCTTTCCCAAGGCTTCCAGCCACCATCTTGCTTCAGCCTGTAGTCATGAGTCTCCTGCTCTCTCTGACCAGGTCATCAGGCAAAACAGAACATCTACTGATGGCAGAGAATGGCCTGTGGGCACCTGTGCTCTGGACTGTGAGATCATCAACTGTGGGGGCCATGTTTGGGTCACACTGAGGCATAGACCAAAAATGCCTATTGAATGGATGGATAGATAGATGAGTGGGTGGATGGATGGATGGGTGCATGGCTGGATAGATGGATGGATGGATGAATGGATCGATGGATGGGTGGATGGTTGTATAGATGGATGAATGAAAGGATGAAAGGATGGATGGATGGATGGACAGTTGAATAAATAAATGTATAAACACATACTGTACATCCCAGAAAATCTGCTGGAATCACAGAGTATATCACCACAGATGAAGACATATTAAGGCAGTGAAGGTTAGGTGGAGACAGAATTGAAAAGCAGCTGGCATTTGTTTTGGGGAGATATTCTACCCAGATACCAAAGTCTTCATTCCACCCAAAGACTGATTCTCTTGGAGAGAGTGCAGTGAAAAGACAGGAGCAATTGGATAGGACAAATGGACACTACAGTGTGGACAACTTCCAGACCTCATGGCTCTCCCAGTCATTTTAAAGATGAGTTTATAATCTGGTAGAATCTCAAGTATGAAGGGAAAAGGATTACTTGGGGACGAGAGACAACCTCCTAGTCCAGCCCCAATGTCTTACTCATACATGTCATGTAGGTAGCTTCCCACTCTGCCTTCTATTTTAGAGTAACTCTGATCACCTCCAAATCCTTCCCCTGGGCCCTTTCCCCCCAGTAGACTCAGAGGAAACTGTTTCCCCAAAGGGTGTAACTTTGAATATATTTCTGTTCCCCAGAACTCAAGCTTCTGTCAGTTCTGTTGAGAGAGGTTCTTTGTTTTCATATTTTTAAAGAACTCTAGAATTTCTCTGCCACAGTTTCCCCACAGACCTGCTTATCAGATGTTATTAGGACCTAACAGAATCCTCTGGACATGGGAGGGGGGAGGAGACAGAATTGGAGATCTAGCCAAAAAAGCCATTCCTTCTCTTTCTTACCTTCCCCTTTAGACTGGCGCTTGGCCAGTGTGAGGACAGTCATGTGGGGGTTCCCCATGGACCATACCCCCAGCATTCACACTTTTGTATGGTTTTCTCCCATTCTGGGTTTGGCCATGTGACCTGGTATGGCCAACGGGGAATTAGGGAGCTTGCCACGAGCAGAGTCTGAAAGGCTTTGCTGTTGGAAGATTACTCTTAAAACTCTAACCCACCCTGCTGTGAGACCATGCTGGGGAGAGAGAGGTCCTCAGCTACTCCTCAGCTATTCCAGCCATCCCAGCCGACATGCCAGGCATATGGGTGAAGCCGTCTGGAAATTCCCAAACCCAGCTGAGCCCCCAGATGACTGTAGCTATATAAGGAACAGGAGATGAAACCAGCAGAAGAACTTTCCAGCTGAGCCCAACCCAGTTAACAGAATAAATACATGGTTGTTGTTTTCAGCCATCAGCTTGTAGGTGGTGTGTTATACAGTGTGGTATATTAAAATATGTCCATAAGTTTTTTGACACTCCCCCCATCAAATAAAGGACCCTAATTCTCCTCTGCTTGTGTGCGGACTAGACTTGGTGACTCACTTTTAATGAATAGCATAAGGTGGAAGTTGAGTGGATAGATTCTAAGACTAGGTGAGAAAAACCATTGCTGTTTCCTTCCCCATCCCCTTCTCCCTCTCTGCCTCTCAGATAACTGACTTTGAGGAAAGCTAGCCGCCACGTTGTGAAGACACTCAAGCAGCTCTATTGAGTGGTCCACACATGAGGAACTGAGGCCTCCTGCCAACAGCCAGGAGAGTGTGCCATCTTGGAAGCAGATCGTCCAGTCCCAATTGAGCTTCCAGAGTTGGCAGACCCCACCAATGTCTTGACTGCAACCTCACAAGAGACCCTGAGCCAAAACCATTCATCTAAGCCACTCCCAGTCTCCCAACTCTTAGAAATCGTGTGAGATAATAAATGTTCATTATTTTAAGCTGGTAAGTTTTGGGGTGATTTGATATGCAGCAGTAGATAACTAACACACACAGCAAGAGATAACTGAAATAGCCAGTGGGCTCTGGTACCATGCCAGAGGCTGTCAAATTCTAGACTATGACATGGTAAATGGCCTCTGCTCCAAGCTTCCTGAGTGTCCCTTGTCCTGGCTACTCACCGGAACCCCCAAACCTTCTCTTGATTTCCCAGTTATAAGGGGGGGTCATCTCCGGCCTGGCAGGGGGCCTGCAGAACCCTGGACCCTGCTCTAGTATATGGCCATGTCCATCCACAGAGGCCAAAGCCCAATTCATGGTGATGTTAACCATTTTGGTGCCCCCCCCTGCTCACCCCTCTCATTCTAGGGGTTAGCAGAGAGTCATCATGGCTGTCTTCATCATGGCTGTCTTCATCATGGCTGTCTTCACATGGGAGACCTGTGGCCTCTCCCTCCCCACCCTGCACTCTCAGAGGGGACAGCTTACAGGGTGGTGTGGGGGAGGGTATTTTCCCAGGACGTCTCCCTAAGGAACAGAGTCTTTTGTGCAAGAGCCAGAGAGCTGTTTGACTCCCACCTTTTCTGGAGCCCCAAACCCTGCCTCAATACAAGCAGAAAACATCTTGCAGACAAATGCATGGACATCTCTCCACTTTCCATCCCTCCCTTTGATGGATTTTCCTATTGGTAGAGGAATGCCATCAGAGCATCACAGAATGAGGCTCTTATGTAGCTCTGCCCCTTAGGATTCCCCCTCCCCCAGTCAGGCATTTGCATACATTGCTACTGGGAGTACAAAATGGTACAACCCTCCCACGGAGGGAAATCTGATCATAGCTAACAAAACTTCATACCTTTCCCCCCAGCCCAGCAATCCCACTTTCTGGAGTGAACCCTGAAGATAGACTTCCAATGATACTACATAGATATACTGGTAAGTGGTAGCAGCATTACTTTGTAATAAACACTCATACATCAGAGAGTGGCTGAAAAGCCTTTGGTACGTTCGCATAATGGATACTATGCACTTGTTTTTTTTTAAAAATGAAGATCTCTTTATCTTGATATGGAGTGGTTTCCAGGATACAGTGTTAAGTGGAAAAAGCACGGTATAAAAACTATTTACTGTGCGGTTGTGGTCTGTATAAGAAAGAAAGGAAAATAAATACAAATACATATATACTGGCTAATTTTTGCAAACAGAAACATCAGACAGTAACCTCAAAATTAATGAGACTGGCTATCCCGAGGGGAGGGTGGGGGGATGGGGTACTTCTCTGACTATACCTTTTTTTTTTTTAACATTTATTTTTGAGACAGAGAGAGACAGAGCACGAGCTGGGAAGGGGCAGAGAGAGAGGGAGACACAGAATCTGAAACAGGCTTCAGGCTCTGATCTGTCAGCACAGAGCCCAATGTGGGGCTCGAACCCACGGACCACAAGATCATGACCTGAGCCAAAGCCAGACGCTTAACCAACTGAGCCACCCAGGCACCCCTGACTATAACTTTTTTATACAGTTTGCTTTGGTATCCAAAATGAACTCAACGAAGTTGGAGGGAAGTGCCCCCATATGATTAAGAACATTTAAAAAAAAACCCATACTATATATTAAACTGATGACATAACCATATAGAGGAGAACTTTTTACAAAAAATAGTTAATCTAGTAGTACCTGGGTGGCTCAGGTGGTTACGCATCCGACCCTTGATTTTGGCTTGGGTTGTGATCTCACAGTTTGTGGGATTGAGCCCTCCATTGGGTCTGCACTGAGCATGGAGACTGTTTGAGATTCTCTCTCTCCCTCGCCCCTCTCCCACACTCATGCTGTCTCTCAAAATTAAAAATTTAAAAAATAGTTCCCCCAAAGATTTTTAAAAAAATCTTTTTAATGTTTATTTATTTTTAAGAGAGAGAAAGAGAGAGAGTGAACAGAGGAGGGCCAGAAAGAGAGGAGACATAGAATCTGAAGCAGCTCCAGGCTGTCAGCACAGAGTCCAAGTGGGGCATGAACCCACAAACCGCGAGATCATGACCTGAGCTGAAGTCGAAGTCGGATGCTTAACTGACTGAACCATCCAGGCGGTCCTAACCCAAAGTTGTTTTTTTTTTAAAATCCCCTCAAGCTTTCTTAATTGGCAAGTCTCATCCACAATAAGCATTCAATAAATGCTTTTTGAAGTGAGTGAGTGAATGAATGAGTGGATGGGTGAATGGATAAATCAAGGGCAAAGGCAGGGAGCTGGGTGTTCTACTTTCCTCTTAGCCCAGATGTCTCTGCACCAGTCACAAGTTATGTAATGTAAGGTCTTTGTATCATAACTTCATTGCAAAAACGAGCCACAGGCTGTTTGCCTGGCCCTCTGTGACACCCTCATCCTCCCCGACACGATTCTGAAATCCCACTTTTGCTGGCTTCTCCCGTTCTGGTCCTGCCCACCCCCACTTCCTTACCAATCTCCCATGGGAGATGCTCCTTCATAAAACAATTGCTATTTCATTTGTTTGCTAAGACTGCCATAACCAAGAACCACAACTGAGGCCGCTTTGCATAAATGCATTGTCTCTAGGTCCTGGAGGCCTGGGAGTCGAAGATCAAGGTGCTGGCAAGGTGGGCCCCTTCTTGGAGATCTCCGTGGTTTGTAGATGGCCATCATCTTCCTGTCTTCACATCGTCTTCCTTCTATATGCATCTCTGTGCCCAAATTTTCCCTTTTATAAGGATGCCGGTGGTAGTGGATTAGAGCTCACCCTGATGACGTCACCTTCACTTGATCATGGGCAAACAGCCTATTTCCAAATAAAGTCACAATCACAGGTACTGGAGATTAGGACTTAAACATCTTTGGGAAAGACACAATTTAACTCCTAACACTTACAGATGACCTTGACCTGGACAAAGGCATTGCTGGTAACCAGCAGGACTACTATATAGATTAATTATTAATACATATAAGGCATCAACAACACTATGGGGGCACATAGCAAGTAATGATTGTTTATTATTATTATTATTATTATTATATACTGAGACATGGCCTCCACTCTCACAAATACTCCAAGGGGCTCACCAATGAGCAGATGCTACTCCAGTGAGCCACCTGCCAGACATTTTCTACCCTATCCTCAATCAGATGCTGCTTGCCAGGTTCACCTGTGGCCCAAAGTGACAGGTCTGGTTCTGTGTGTTCAGGCTCAGAAGAAGCCCAAACCACTTATAAAAAAATGTGAAGCCAAGAAGGAAAACTACCAATAAAGGGCTATTTCACATTCCCAGTGCCAGTAGCCTTGACACTCTGTTGTAGATGGGATTATAAAAGTCTCAACCCTCCAGAGCCTCCCCTAATGTTCATAACTGTACACAGGATTTAGCATCAAGAAGCTGCCCAAAGAGAAGGCAGGCTTGTGCTGAGTTGGCAAGCATCAGGGTCCTCAGGATCGGAAAGGCCGGCACTGCCCACCACGCTTCCAGGAGGTCGGCTAGGACAGCCTAGGAGGAAAGACCCCTTTTTGGCGCCTGCATCACACAGACTTGCAGCCACTTTTGCAGGGAACTCGGGCTGGTGTCTATCCGGCTCTGCCCCGAGGTGTCTGGCTCCACAATTCCCTCAGGGTTGGAGAGTCCAAACCATACCTCCTCTTTCTGCTCATCAAATACTAAACAATTATGTCAAAGGGATGGTGAAACAGGAGGCCGCCCTGGCGAGGGGGGCGGTGTGGGGTTGGGGGGTGTGGGAGTGGTAGGCGGGGCCGCAGCTCTTGGCTTAGTTCAAGGAACAGGGTCCCATGTGCTGCCAGATGACACAATGCATTTGTGCATGAAAAGAGAAGCCTCAGAACAAAAGACAGAGAACAACACATGCCCCGCTCTTGGCCTTAGTGATGCTTGACATTTCTGGGAAATGAATTTAGCGCAAAAACCAACAATTCAAAACCTTGTGCCAAATAACTGATGCGAATAGAACCAGTGGGGGAAGAAACAACGTGAAGATGAAGCGGGTCCCAAAATAGCCATCGCTCACTGCTGCGTCCCTGCGGGCGGAGGGAGGCAGGCTGTCAAGGGAGCTGTGTATGAGAGCAGAAAAAGAGGGGGGAGCGAGGGCCTGGCTATTGAGGGAAAGAGTGTGTGTGTGTATGGGCAGTGGGGCTTGGCAGGGGGGTGGAGGGGGAATGGATATTCTGCTTTATTCAGATTCTCAGTCTATAGACTCCCAGCAAACTGTCCAAACCCAGTTCCCCCGGGAGCCTGGCCACTTACCGAGCCATGGCCGTGGTGTCTCAAGGCCCTTCCTACTCAACATGTCCCAGAAGGACTCATTCTCTCACTGCCCACCCCCAGCACATCCCGAACTCACTCGTCCCCACTGTTCCTCATCTCAGGGTGAGGGGGGTGGCCTTCCCCTTGCCTTCACCCCATCCAACCTGCCACCTCCATTTCTTCCATGTAGAGGTGGCCTTTGGGCTATATGAATGGGTACAGCTCAAGAGCCAGACTGCCAGGGTTCTGGGTTCAAGTCCTACTCTCCCACTTACTAGCTATGGGACCTTGAACAAGTTTGTTTATCTGAGCCTCAGTGTCCCCTTCCATAAAATGGTAATGACAGCAGTGCCTGTTTTCCATGGCAGATAGGATATCTCAATGACTTAGAACCTGTCACAACATAGAATGCGCCCTGTCCACATTAAATACTCAAGAATGTTGATTATGATTATCGCTGTCATTAATAGTCCCTTGCTCTCATACATGCCCCCTTTCCTTTTCCCCACTGTCCCTTCCTGAAATCTGCTCTGCGCACTCATTCTTCTTCCTACCTTCCCCTGCCACCGGGGTGGCCAGGGTGATGGTCAGCCAGGAGGCCCGGCTCCTGGGCAGGGCCACCACTATGTCTCATCTCAGGGGTTTGGAGGGACGACCCTGTCCCTCCCCTTAATATCACTCCAGTCCTTCCTGGCCCCTGGATACTCTCACCTTGGAGGCTGGAGCATGTTGAATAGCATGTTCCCCTAACTTCACATCTACCCAGAACCTCAGATCGTGTGATCTTATTTGGAAATAGGGTCTTTGCAGCTGTTATCAAGCTCATTTGAGGTCATGCTAGATTAGGGTGGGGCCTAAATCCAATGCCCAGTGTCCTTATAAGAAGAGGACATGACAAAGAAAGAAGTACACACAGAGAAGACAGCCACACAAAGACACAGGCAGAGACCAATCAGAGTGAAGCAGCCACCACGCAAACAAGCCAAGGCGGGCCACTACCAGAAGCTGGAAGAGGCAAGGAGGGAGCCTCGCCCAGAGACAAGGAAGCCCCGCCCAGAGACTGGAGGGAGTGTGGCCCTCCCAACGCCTTAATTTTGGAACGCTGACCTCCAGAAATGTGGGAAAATAAATGTTTTAAGCCATCTGGTTTGCGGTAATTTTTTTTAAATGTTTTATTTATTTCTGAGAGAGAGAGACACAGCGTGAGCAGGGGAGGGTCAGAGAGAGAGGGAGACACAGAATCCAAAGCAGGCTCCAGGCTCTGAGCTAGCTGCCAGCACAGAGCCTGACGTGGGGCTTAAACCCACAAACCATGAGACCATGACCTGAGCCAAAGTCGGACGCTTAACCGACAGAGCCACCCAGGTGCCCCTGGTGTGTGGTAATTTGTTATGGTGGCCTCAAGAAACAGCACCTACGTGTCCCTGTGCTCCTCATTCAATGCTCCTGACAAGCAACAACCTAGGAGTCAACCTGCGTTCCTGCTGACCAGCGGCCAGGATATGACATTTTGTAGGTGTGTATTGTATTGTATTGTATTGTATTGTATTGTATTGTATTGTATTGTATTGTATTGTATAGAGAGAGCGAACATGAGGTTAGAGGGGCAGAGGAGGGGAAGAGAGAGAGAATACGCTCCATGCTCAGCACGAAGCCCGACACCTGGCTCCATCCCATGACCCTGGGATCATGACCTGAGCTGAAGTCAGACGCTCAACCGACTCAGCCACTCAGGCGCCCTATATATATATATATATATATATTTTGACATTTTGCAGTTGTTTAATTAAACTGGTATTGATTAGGATTTTGCAATTTCTTTTCCATATTGCACAGCCAACAATAGCTTTTTCTTGTTTCAAATGTTTTCTTGGTCTTTGAAAGGCCTACAGCGCAAAGGCACTGTGCCTGGTAGGTGGAGCGCCCCCACCTTGAAGTCTCCTTTCCGGACTTGCAGATGCCCCTGGGGACAATGCAACCCCTGCCCAGGAGGCTGCGTGCTGCCAGCCCTTGGTCAGAGAAAGCAGACCCACTTCTGCATGGCCCAGGCCCTGCCTCACTTCCCACTGGGGCTATGGAAGGGCAGGATCCAGTCTCTCCCTACTCCCTGGGGCTCGGCCAGTTGGACCCCCACAGAGTCAGGAAGAGGTTTGGCTGAGGGGCAGTGGGACGTGGGTGGGTGGAGACCCCCCCCCCCAACATTCCTGGCCTCCTCCAAGCCTCTGAACTATCTCAGAGATTGGGACTTTAAGAGAGGAAAGGTCAATGCCTGACCTTGGGGAGAGCCCCTCTCTTGTCCTGCCCCTCCTTTGTAGATTACACCCCTGCCCTTTGCTGCCAGTGGCCCCCTCTCTGTGCCACCCAACGCTGACCTCATCCACAAGATTCTCGGGATAACTTGAGCCACATCCCTCTGAGCCTCAGTCTCTTCCTGTGATGACACGGAAGCACTTCCACCAGCTGGGGTGTGGGTGGGGATGAGAGCGGGTGCTTGTCCCTCACATCACTGCGCAGCCAGGCGGTGCCACAGGACAGAGTATGACACACATGCAGCCAAGTTAAAGGTCGTAAGTACCACCCAGGGAAGAGATGAGTGCATGATCAAAATCACAGAGAACAGACAACACACACACACACACACACACACACACACACACACACCGGGCTCAAGTGGGGCAGGGTTTGCTCGCAGTGAGGTTAGAGAGGACAGAATGCACAAGGGTCAGCCCCTTGCAGTGCATCAGTCTTCCGTGGACTGCTCACACCCCACTTCCTGATGCAGTGGAAGGGCTCCAGCCCATCCCGTGTAGGAAATACAGACAGCTGCAGGCATGCCTGAGGGCCACTGACCCATGCGCTTGGGCAGAACGAATGAACACACACACACTGGGTCTAAAATAGGTAAAGGTCCTCCCATGCAAGGCAATCAGCCCTGCACAGGCTGTTTGGGCTCCCTACCTCCTCCCTACCTCCTCTAGGGTCCATCCTTATGTGACCAAGCAGGGACCAAATAGCTGCCTTTCCCAGCAGAGCTTGATAAATAGCACCTGGAGTTACTGTTATTTTACATCCAGGCTTTCTCCCCTTTCCCTCCAGGGGCCATACCTCCACTAACCAGTATTTCACAGCCTGTGTATCCTGGACACGCCCCATCCACCCAGACACTAAAGGGGGTGTGGGTGTCGTGTAGAGTAGATCACAGTTCCCACCCATCTTGGGACACTTAACCTTCTAGTGTTTCAGGGTACAGGGTATCCACCTATAACGTGGAGCCTCATGCCACATTTGTGGGCCGTGGACTTCCTCTTTGAACAGTGGCTGCCCCTCCCCCCACAACCTGTGCCATTTTTCGGGATTGTTACCTTGTGGAAATGGAGACAGTGGCAGCTAGACACTCAGTCTCTACGGCTCTGTCCATGTCATGAAGCTCCAAGATCTGAATGTCCCCATGGTGTAACTTTTAACTTCTTTTTAACTAAGAATTAGCTCAGAGGTAATTGCTTAAATCGCACCGATGAAAATCAATACGGAGTAAATTAAACGAAAAGCAAAATTTATCCTGAACGTGTTCCTTGTCGCCTTTGAATAATGCGATGACAAAGCAACTATTTTACCTCCCAGGCTTGGAGTCTTTGTTGTTGGACGTCTTGAACGGAGATGCAATTATAGGACCCATTTATCAAAAAGATTAAGGAAATCGGGGAACGGGAATGGGTTTGCAACAGTTTTGCGGAAATTAGATCACCGTGACTCTTAGGTCTGCGTTTTTCATGCCTGGTCGGGAAAGTTTCTCGGATTGCGCTGTTTTCTGGCCTCCCTCCCAGCCCCACAAATCAACAGCGAGGCACAAGGCTGACCCAGAGGGAGTGTCGGAGCACAGGAGGCCAGAGAAAGACCCTGCGTCCCATCCTCAGGTGGAAGCCTGGGCCTCTCCACACTGGCGGGGAGAAAGACTTGTTTTTCTCAACCCACGTTGCCAAGGATACGGCATCCAGTCCTCCGGATCTGAATGAAAGAGCCTGGTTTCCGGGGTTTTTTTGTGCATTTCATAATTTAGAATGTGTTTGGCTTTCATTTGCAACCCGGCCTGCCAGCCCATCTCCCCACAGCTCTGCAAAGTTAACCAGTAATGAACATGAATAAATCAAACCTTCTCCACTCCAGTCGCCTCCTGGGGAAGGATTTGGGGTGTTGGGCAGATCAGAGGATTCTCCTGGTTGGGGCTTCTCGAGACCCACCCTGGGAGCGGCACCCAGGGAACTTGTACAAAATGCACACTAATGATCCCCGCTCACAGGGAGGGAGCCTGGGTGGACTTTGCAGACGTTCCCTGGTTGCCCTGGTGCACACTATGCCCAAGAACCTGGAGTCCATGCCCTCCTTCTGGTGAGGCGACTGATGCCCCAGGAGAGGAAGAATGGTCTCCAGGAACAGCCCTGAAGGTCATTAGCAGCAGCCTCCGCAGTGCCATGGAGATGGGAGCAGAGGCCCCATCCTGGCTCTGCTGCCTGCCAGCTGTGTGACCTCAGGCAAGTTACTGAATGTCTCTGTGATCAACTTCCTTGGCTATAAAATGGGGAGAGTAACAGCTTGTCCTCTGGCGGGGTTACAGGAGATCACACACATATTTATCGACACCTAGTGTCCAGTATTAACTTTTACCGTGTGTTTGTTGGTCCTGCTCATAATGAAACAAGTGGGGCCTTGGAGATGCCTCCCTGCCTCAGTTGGCCATCCAGAAGTTTCCAAGGATGGTCATCTCCTGGTCCAACCCTGGCCTGGCCTGACCTCTGGTAGCAGTGAGCCATGCAAAGTACAATCCCAAGGGTGCTGGGCACACAGGCCTCCCCACCTGTTTCTGAGCCTGGAGATGTGCCCATAGCTCCCCCTCTTTGGCCGTGTCACCTTTGCACCCAGAGCCCTGTTCTATACATCTCTGAAAACCCTGGGAGATTGTTCCCCATCTTGGAGACTGTATTAGTTTCCTGCAGCTGCTGTAACAAAGCGTCATAAACTGGGGGTGGGGGTGAGGGGACTTATAAAAGCGGAAATGCATCCTCTCATAGTTCTAGAGACTACGAGTCCAAAGTCAACGTATCAGCTGGGTTGGTTCCTTCTAGCAGCTGTAAGGGAGAGTCCATTCCAGGCCTCTCTTAGCTTCTGGAGGTTGCTGGCAATCCTTGGTATTCCTTGAAGGAGCATCACTTCAGGCTCTGGCTCTTTCCCTCACATGCCTGTGTCTTCTCTTCTCTTTCCTATAAGGACACTTGTCATTGGATTTAGGGCTCACTCTGTTAATCCAGGACACTCTCATCTCGAGATCCTTCATTTAATTACCTCTGCAAAGATCCCTTTCCCAAAGAAGGTCATATTCCCAGGTTATGGGGGAGGTTAAAACTTGGATATATGGGGGCATCTGGGTGGCTCATTTGGTTAAGCGTCCGACTTTGGCCCAGGTCATGATCTTGTGGTTCGTGGGTTCGAGCCCTGCGTCAGGCTCTGTGCTGACAGCTAGCTTGGAGCCTGGAGACTGCTTTAGATTCTGTGTCTCCCTCTCTCTCTGACCCTTCCCTGCTCATGCTGTCTCTATCTCAGAAATAAATAAAACATTAAAATTTTTTTAAAAAAAACTTGGATATATCTTTTGGGGGCCCCAATTCACTGCACTACTGAGGGGATTTCAATTTCTGTATTTCCTTGATTCTAAGATTCTGTTTCCTCCCATATTTTAATGTTCCTGAAATCTGCATGTATCTCATGACCAATGATCATCTCTGATACAGTATTTTGCCTCCGCCGAGCTGTTATTAAATCAGTGGTGGTTGTGTCTTATTTATGATGACTTGATGAGGAGGAGGTGGGTAGTTCAAGACTCTGGTCAAAACAACCCCACGGGGCCTTCAGCCTGGGGACTCTTCTTGCTGGAGGCCAGCCCTGCCCCCTCTCCCTCTGCCACCCGCCAGCCAACATGGGATACCCGGGGCTCTAGGTGGTCTGGGGCTCCTGACCAGCTCTCTCCTTTGGTGAGGCCAGGCTAGCTTTCTCACCACCCCTGGAGGGCTGTGGTTCTGTGACCTACACCCCACAAATGCGGCTCTCCAGGCCCAGAGAGGAGAGGATCAGCCTCTCCTTTGTCCATATCCAACTTTCCTCTCCCCCCAGGGCTCATTCCTGATCCTTTCAATGTCAGCTATAAATGTTACCTCTTCAGAGAGGACCACCCTGTCTCAGGGAGTATCCCTTCCCTCCACCCTTTTCATCCCACCGCATGCACGCACACACCCAGCTAGTCCCTCTTGATCATAACAGTGGTAAGCATTTTGTTAATTTTTTGCTTTATTTTGGTCAGTCTTCCCCCCCCCAGACTCTAGCTCCATGATAGCAGTGCCCCAAAGCCGCTCATTCACTCCAATTTCCACATTTCCAATTGGCCACCAAAAGCACCCAGGAAATGAGTGAAGGAACAAATGAACACGTGAATGAAGAATGAATGAATGAGTGGGTGAGTGACTTCCATCCACACCACACCCCCAGGAGAGATTTTTACAGCCCAAGACATTGAGCTCAGTGAGTTACGGCCGATGCAGGGAACACACAGACAATCAGTGGGTCTCCAAAGTCCTCTATTAGCAACAGACAAGTGCATTAGATACAGTTTGCTGTCAAGTCGGAGCTGGCCCCTGGTGCACAGAGGGTCCCAATCAGAAGCAGCTCAGGCTCAGTGCCCTGACACAGCTCTGCTCCTCAGGGTCCAGCCTGGGCATCCTACACAGGAAGGGGTAAGGCTCCCAGTGTGAGAGTCTCCTCGCAGACCTCTTTCTGCAGGAAGCAGGACTGACCCAGGACCCCCAGCACTGTGCTCTGAGACATGCTGCTCCCAGCTGGTGACTGAGGGTGACAGGGTGGGAGATAGGGGCTCCAGGCCTCCCCAACAACCTTTCCAAGACTCTAGGATGCTCCACCCCACATCCTGTCCCCCATTCTTGCCTTCCCTCAGGATTCGCCCTACATCATGGACTTGAGGACCCCAGCTTTTCCTGAACTCCTCCCCAGTTTTTCCCACAAGTGTTTCTCCTAATAAAATTCTAACACGGGTCTTAGCATGCAATCTCGGGGCTGCAGAGGGTGTCCTATCTGCTTGTGAGGGGACCTGTAGGAATGAAGCTCGAAAACAGTCACTCTCCTGGGCAGTGAGGGCAATGATGCGGGGCCTCGGCAGGAGCCCCATGACGCTGCCAATGTGCTGGCGATCGGGTTGGGGTGCTGAAAGGGAGAAGCTTGAAGAACTCGAGCATTTTCAATCGCCAGCATTCCAACTCAAACCGGCTCATGTATTAACCGAAAAGTCCAGGGAGGTCTCACTCCTGAGCGGGGAGAGTGCATGGTTCCTGCCTGTGGATCTACTTTGCCGCTCCTGGCTAGCCAAACAACTTCCCGCCCAGCCAGTCTATGGGAAAGCCCATCTGGAACGCTGTTTCTGATTGGCTAAGTTTGGGTCACATGCCCATTGCTGACCAATCACTTTGGTCAAGGAAATCAAGTGCTCTGATTGGCTAGGCCTTGACACTTGTCCCGGGCCTTGGCGCCAGAGAGAAGGGCAGTTCCGCGCGGGAGCGTTTGAGTGCAGCTATTCTGCAAGCGGAGCTGAAGGGTGACGGACGGACAAGGGCAGCGCGCTGCCAACCCTGGCGGGGGGCGCCCCGCCCTCAGAAAGCTGGGTTGAGAGGACCCCAGGGCCCATGGGGGCATCCATCACTCAGAATCTGGGCTCACATAGGGACAGGACCAAAGACATCCCAGAACTTTCCGAAGCCTCATCTGTCCTACCTCCAAGGTCAGTGGGAAAACTGAAAGTGAGGAGGATTGGGGTGGGGCAGACTGCTGCAGAGACAGACTTGGTCTTCAGGACACAGGACAGGTGTGTGGTGTTAGCTTTAAGAAGGAAAGGAAAGGCGGAGTCCTGGGTCTGAGCAGCAAGGGGAAGCTGGGGCGGCCAGGAGCTTGAGCTGTGAACCTCCAGAGTGCAGGCTTTGTATGTAAATGTCCACCGAAAAGAAGATCCTGTGAAGCAAGTAAATAAAAAAAACCAGGAACAGAAGTTTGGCCAGCCAGGTTAATCTTGATAAATGAGTCTGTAGCCTCCGTCCCTCTTCCCCTCGGAATCCTCAACCACTTTTGATGCCTTTCACAGCTGGGCCCTCCGATATTTCCTGGTTTGGGACAATAGGGCATTTGGACTTTTTTAATGGCAGAATCTGGAAGCTAATTAGGCCATTACTCTTCAAAGATTTAATTTGCTTTGATGGGCCCATCTATAATCATATTTCCAAACAGCTTCTATTTAATTACTGCACAAAATGAATGAGGTCCTTGAGCAATTTGTGTCTGATAAACTCACCTCCTGTTTTAGTTCCAGAGACAAAGACACAAGGGGGAAGGGAGACATATGGATGAGGTGGGGTGGAGGCTGGCCCCTCAGTGGCCATTGTCTCTCCCCCTCGCCACCTCCCCCCTCCAGGAGAAGTGTTGTAGGGATCTTGTTTCAGAGCACTAAAACCACAGCAGGAAGGACCCTGTGGGAAAGGTGGGGCCCCACTTCCGGCTGGAAGGGGGTCAGCAGAGGTCCGGGGGTAGACGCCCCAAGAGGGCAGGGATTTGATCTGCCTTCTTTTTCAAAATATATAAAGCTCATTTATTTATTTTGAGAGAGAGTGTGTGTGTGCACATGTGTGTGAGGGGGAGGGGCAGAGAAAGAGGCAGAGAGAGAATTCCAAGCAGGCTCCACACTGTCAGCACAGAGCCCAACTCAGCGCTCAGTCTCATGAACTGTAAGATGATGACCTGAGCTGAAACCAAGAGTTGGGCACTCAACTGACTGAGCCCCCTGGGCCCCCTGTCATCTGGCTTCTTTACTGCCATAGTCCAAGTGCCTGAATGGGGCTGGACAGCTATAGGGGCTCAGTAAATACCTGCTAGGTGGGTGCATTGGGTGAGTTTGACTGAGTCTGTGTTCTTACTCTCTGAGGTGTGGGACAGAGGTATTCACGCTACCCTGGCCCTCTGCCATCTGATCACCTGATCAGCTAAGGAGTCTCTCTTGTAGCCACCAGGGCACCTGTTGTCAAACTACTCAGCCTTCATTCTCCCTTCCTCTGGGGATTGCACCCTTATTTTGTGGGGAACGCCCCCCTCTGGCTTCCATTTCAACCCTGAGCTGCCTCAAGCCCCCTAATAGTGAGTGAGGCTTACTGTATTCAGAAATTTTTTCTGTTGCTGGCAATCCGATGTTTCTGACTGACACCAGAGCCACAGAGCTGCCCCTGTAAGGCAGATCCCCAGGCAGGGAGGGAATATCAGGGCTGCTCAGCATGAAATCCCCCTCTCCTTCCTGCCCTGACCACACTTGTTCAGCTAATCTGGATCATATGTTTGGTTCAGGGATGCAGCCGTGAATAAGGTGGCAGAGAGAGAGATGATTAAATAAGCAATTACAGTACAGCCAGGTGGGTGTTCAGACAGGGCCCTGTGGGTGCACAGATGACGGGCATGTAACTCGGGGTGGTAGGGTGACTGGTCATTAATGAGGAGGGAGCAGGAGAGAATGGAGCTAGGGTGACCAGCTGTCCTGCTTTGCTGGGACTGTCCCAGTTTTAACACCAAAAACCTCAAGTCCTATGAAGCCCCATGATGCCAGGAAACCTGGAGTGTTGGTTCCCCCCAAGACGAAGCACCCAGGGGACTGTGAATGGTTGGAGCAGAGAGTGTAGGATAAAGGACAGAGGGAAATTGAGAAGGGACAGGATCGTCAAGAGCCTTGCTATCCACGGAGTAAGGTGCAGATCTTAGCAAAGAGAAAGGAACAATCTGGGGACGTCTCATGCCAGAGCAGGACATGCCACGATGTGTGACGTTTCCAAAGCCTCCGCTGGCTGCTGTTTGATGGGGAGGGGGGAGATTATGGGGTCAGGCAGACCACCCTCGTCACACAGATGCGCTGCAGGCAAGGCCCTGGGGGCCGTGGAGGTGAGTCAAGCAGTGATTCTGAGCCTTTTGGGGGAGAGTGGTAGTAACACTCTGAGACCCTGATGGGAGTTCTGGACACTCTCCCCCCCAGAGATACACACAGCTACATGTACTCACATGTTCTTTCTCACGCACACTGTTGCAAATGGTTTAGGGGGTTTTACAGACCCCTCAGAGCCACCATGGAGCCAAGATTCTGAACCCTCCTTTAGAGCTGTGGGCGGCCGCATACCGTGTTGGCATTTGCCATTTCTTTGACAATCCCATATCACATCTCCCCTTCCTGTACCTGCCTCCCACTGTGAGGGCCAAAGATGCTGGACATGCCCCCAACTCTCCTCCCCCGCTCAGCAGGAGCAGGGGAAGATCACCAGTCTCATCCATCTGGCTCGGACTCTCGGTCTCATCCACCCAGAGCTGTGGGACTATGCCTTATCTCTGGCCACCATCATGTAGGGCCCTCTCCCAGGCTGCCAGGGCGGTCCCTGCTGCTATGACAAGCAGGTGGTGGGCCCAGGATTCAAACTTGGGGGAATCTGATGCCCAGCACTTCTTAATATCTCAGTGGCTGCAATGTGTGTGTGTACGATTGAGAGAGAGAGAGGGTAGGGAGATGCCCAACACTCTCCTATATATTTGAAGATGATATTACAGATGAAGGAGCAGCCTGCACATGACTGAAATACAAATGCGTAAGCAATTCTGTTCCCTTCCAAACTCCATGGATGAAATTGTGCCGGCTGCATTGTGACGGATTCTTGGGGGGCAGCGCAGCAGAAGCGCTCTCTCTTCTCCACGGGGAGTCCCAGTCTTTGACTTTACCACCCAGCATCCTGGCCCCTGGGATAGAAAGTGCATACCAGACGTACACATGATGACGCTGTCTCCAGGAAGCAGGAAGCAGGAACCACTAGGAAAACAAGTGATAAATAACATGATTCAAGAAGAGGATTTCCCTGCCTTCTCTTCAACACAACACAAGGGGGCAGTGATTACTGATGGGGTTTTAAGGCCTCTGGAAAGGAGACACAGTGTATGGAGCTCCCAGGGAGGGAGGTATTGGGGGGATGTTGGTGTAGGCTAAAGGCGCCCCATGCTTGTTAGACACTGGGGGGTCTGAAAACAAATGTTAACTATAAATCCCACCAGTAGAAACCCCCTAAGGTAGGACTTGAAAGCACTTGGAATTTTCCCAGCCAGCAACCAGTGGTCTGGCCTTCATTGGCAAAGGGCTCAGTGTAGACTGCAGACGGGCCCTGTCTGTGCCGTGACATTGCCACCACCTCCAGTTCCAACCCACACACTGAGATGAGACGTGGCTGTTCTGGCCCCCTTCCCTAGCCTTTGAGCCGAGCCATTTGCCACCATCAAGTGTCTGAGACTTTCCAGGGACCCTCTGGCTTGTGCTTCACTGACCTAAGCAATGCCATCGGCTCAGACCCTGGCCAGGCTGCCCCACTCTCGTTCGGCCACTTGCAGTTTATGAATTGGGAAACAAAGGCATCAATCCAGCCCACGTGGTCACCGAGGCCACAGACAGTGATTCAGGGCATAGTTGGAGGAGAAACAACTTCAGCCACAGGTCATGGTGAAGGGACACCCCAGCCAAGCCAGCCACCACCTGTCCAGCCTGGAATAATCCCAGGAAAGAAACCAACTCTGCTGGACCCTACAAGGAGGAGTCGGCAGCCACTGGCTTGGGTGACACTGCCAGTCTGTCCCAGGTATTGGTCTGACCTCACCAGACCTCTCACTCCCTATTGTTCATGCCATCCATCTGCCTGGGCTGTTATGTGGGTTAGAAGAGAGATTCTTTTGGGGTGCCTGGTGGCTCAGTTGGTTAAGCATCCAACTTCAGCTCATGATCTCACGGTCTGTAAGTTTTGAGCCCTGCGTCAGGCTCTGTGCTGACAGCTCAGAGCCTGTAGCCTACTTCAAATTCTGTCCCTTTCTCTCTCTGCCCCTCCCTCCCTCATGCTCTGTCTCTCTCTGTCTCTCAAAAATGAATAAATGTTAAAAAAAATTCTTTTAAAGATACATTCTTTCACTCAGGCCACCATAACAAAATACCACAAACTGAGAGGCTTGAACAGAAAAAATATTCTATCACAGTCAGGAGGTCGGAAGTCCAGACGATTGGTTCCTTCTGAGGCCTCTCTCCACGGCTTATAGACGACTGTCTCCTCCCTGTGTCCTCACATGATCTCTGTGTGTCTGTGTCCTGATTTATTGTTATAAGGGCACTGATCATAATGGATTAGAGCCTATCTTAATGACTCTATTTTAACTTAATCATCTCTTTAAAGACCCCATCTTTGTGGTGCTTGAGTGGCTCTATTGATTGAACATCTAACTTCAGCTCGGGTCATGATCTCGCAGTTTGTGGGTTTGAGCCTCACATCAGGTTCTATGCTGACAGTGTGGAGCCTGCTTGGGATTCTTTCTCTCCTCTCTCTCACTCTCTCTCTCTGCCCTTCTCCCACCTGTGTGCACTTTCTCTCTCTCTCTCTCAAAATAAATAAATTTAAAAATAAAAAAAGCAAAATATAAAATAAAGACCCTGTCTTCAAGTACAGTCACATTCTGAGGTCCTGGGGGATTAGGGCCTCAACATATAAGTTTGGGGGAGACATAATTCAGTTCATATCAAATGGACTGCCTAGGGACTGCCGGACATATTGAGGGTAGTTGGTAAGCAGGAAGGGGCATGACTCCTATCATTAGGGCCGCTGAGAAGGCAGACAGAGACAGAGTCTAGGAAACACTGCAGAGTTCTGGCGTCTTTCCTCAGTCTGCCCTCCTCTCCACCAGGAAGCCATCCTGGGCTTCACAGTTAATTCTTCCAGAGAGGAGATAGTTGAGTGTGTGAGCTTGGGCCAGTCTAGGTCTCCCTAGAGCTTCTGATGATGGGCTCATGGGGCCTTGTGGGAATCCCCGGCACTCCAGCCAACGGCCAGTGCCGATCGTGGAATGTCAGTGGAACCTCCAGCCCCATAATGGGGTCGTGATTTCACAGCCTGCCTCTGTGCTCCTTCCCAGTTTGAATCCACTGGGTCATGGAACAGGGAGGCAATCAGTTTCTGCCCCTCAGATTTTCTTTTTCTGACCTGAACCTATTGGCAAGATTTCCTCCCAGGACACCCCCAGAGGCCCTCAGGACTGTTTAGCCAGGAAGGGCCCTACCCCAAAAGCAGGGGGCAGGCTCTCTGGGCTCCATTCAGGACCCAGCAGCCTGAGAGAAGGGTCAGAAGAAAGAGGTTTCCTTTCAAAGCAAGAAGATTTCATAGCATCTCCTGGCCATCTCCAGTGGCCTCCCCTTCTCCCCACAGATTTAAAACTACGTCCAAATCCAAGACAGGCTTTTCTAAGCTGGTTGTGTCAAAATGGGGTTCTTCTTGGTCTTCACTGGCCTTTCTTCCCACCACACATGGCTGTCCTTTCTTCCCTGAAACTTCGACGCATCATATCAATTGGAAGATCTTTTCCAAAACTGTCAGCAAATCAGTGATAACCTCCTGCACCAAAAATACAACTAAGGCTTTTGTTTTGTTTTGTTTTTTTACATTTAAAAGTTGGATTGCAGTAGAATTACCCCTTGGAGGCCTGTGTGTATGGAAACAGTTGTTTTGAGTCCAGACGGTTTGGCTTGATGCAGTTTACAGGGTACAGCGCATGCTATCACCAGCATCTGTTCATTATGCACAGAGCTGAGTTCTTGCCCGACTCAGCCACACTTTGAGTAACGGAATTACTACTTTTTCCTGGCCTGCCTGGTGAGTCTCAAAAGCTACAAGCAGCATTTGGGGTGAAGCTTCAGGACCTATTCGCACAGAATAGAGTGAAGACCATCCTCCTCCTCCAAATCTCTCCTTCCCCAAATCATGAGATTTCTCCAGAGGAGCCTTTGTGTCGTTGCCTACCCATCAAAGCTCCTTTCTTCTTTCCCTTGGAAATCTGATGAGATCAAAGTGTCAGCTTTCACCAGCAACAGCCTGAAGAAAGTGAGAAGGCAGATGGGCCTCGCCCACCTCCACGGCCCGAGCCATGCTGCCAATGCCTTTTGAAGGAAATGCTAGACTTCCCCGCCCCCCATGCACCTGGCTCCCCTGCAAATTCATAAATGGCAATGCCTACAAGAAGTGGATGGTCTCCTCAAAGAATTAAAAATAGAGCTACCATATGATCCAGTAATTCCACTTCTGGGTATTTACCCAAAACACTTGAAAGCAGGGTCTCAAAGAGAAACTTGTACACCCATGTGCATAGCAACATTGTTCCCAAGAGCCAAAAGGTGGGAGCCACCCACACGTCCATCACCAGATGAAGGATAAACAGAATGTGGTCCATCCGTACAACGGAATAGTACTCGGCCTTAAAAAAGGAAGGAAATGCGGTCACATGCCACAACATGGGCGACCTTGAGGATATTGTGCTAAGTGAAATAAGGCAGTCACAGAAAGGCAAATTCTGTATGATTCCACTTACACGAGGTCCCTAGCGGAGCCAAATATAGACAGAAAGTACAGAAACCAGCAGTTTGTCCTCTACCTCCCAACTCTCATTGGCCACAGGGCTGTTCTGTTGGCGCCCAGCACATGTGGATCTGGTCCTGCCCCAAAAGTGGACCAAGAGCAAGCCAACGGCAGAGTCAGAGGTGCTCAGGCCGGCTGACTCCCACATGACATGCACTGTGTGGCGTGAGGTTTCGAGGAGCCCCCATGCACTAGCTCCTACCTTGGTTACGTGTGCAGTGAATGTTCTGATGTGTGTAGGAAGGGTGGGGGGTGTGGGGAGGGGGACAGAATACCTGCGAAGGTGGCAGTCCCCCAGTCATGACTGAGTGGGAAAGGAGATCAGTAGGAGTAAGTAGAGGAGAGCGTGGGCCTGGAAACCAGCAAGCCTGGGTTCACATCCAGCATCCACATCCACAGGATGTAACAGGACATGGCTTCGAACCTTATCCCAAAATAAGAAATCCTACTGGATGGGGAGTGTGGTGGGAACCCTGTGAGATTTCCCAGGAGTCCGGGGAGTAGAACTACACCTGGTGACTCACTCCTGAAAAAAAAAAATAGACCATGGCAAAAGTTATGAGCTGTCACTTCCAAGATTAGGATACAAAAGGACTGTGACTTCCACCTTGCTTGTCCACTTTTGTCTCTCCCCTCGTTCCAAGGGAATCAAGCTGCCATCTTGTAAACTACCTTCTGGAGGGACCACATGGCAAGGAACAGAGGGCAGCTCCTGGTTCAACATCCAGGAAGGAACTGAAGCCCTCAAAGAACCGAATCCTGCCAATAGCCAAGTGACTGGATGTGGAAGTGGACTCACCCCAGTTCAGCCTTTAAATGAGATCACAATCCCAGCCAACACCTTGATCACAGTGAGAGGTTATGAGCTGAGCTCTCCCAGCTAGGCTGTGCTCAGATTCCTGACCCACAGAAAAACATGAGATAATAAATGTGTATTGTTTTAAGCCGCTGCTCTTGGGGTAACTTGTTACAAAGCAATAGACAGCTAATAGAGGGGGTGCAAGGTTTGGTATGCAGTATTCTTTACAGATGGTGATTCTTTTCTTTTTGTCTCTTCCTACCACAAATCTCTCTCTTGTAGCTCTACCAGCCCGCCGTGCTCATGCACCCAGAGGAAGATCTGCAGTGACCCCTCAGAACAATAGCATGTAGAGTGACCCTGAGTCATCTGGAGCAGGTCACGCTGTGCCAGCCTGTGGAAGACTGGGTGAGTAATGCCATTGTGAAGGTTTTCCCTGAAAAGGAAGTGAAATCATACTAAAAATAATAATCATTAAACGTCAGTCCACTTAGTCAAAGAGAAAGAACTAGAATGCACCTCAGAGAACTTGAGTCCACCCCCTCACCATGCAAGTAGAGAAACTGAGGTCTGGAGAGTGAGAAAGAAGGTGATTTAAAGAGCAGAACCAGATAGTTGATCATGGAAAAGCAACACTTACCCGGGCATGTCTTGGTGAGCAGAGAACAGATTGCCTGTGATTGGGCCAAACTCAAGATGTGATTCCTGGGGAAGCACAGCTGGGCCTCAGGGTACCACAGGCCTGCGGACATGAGTGCCTGAGATGAGAGGCTCCTTGAGAGTGAAAAGGAGCACCATTTACTTGAGCTCAAAAGGAGAACTGCCCATGTATGAGTGGGTGGCAGGCTGGAGGGGACATGAGTAAAGCCTCTGGAAAGCCAGAGGCTCCTGAACTCTCACAGACAACTGCCAGAAGAGAATGCAGTCGTGGGGGGAGGGGAGAAGAGGAGAGAGGGCTGGGAGAGGTGCTTCCTGGACCCCCTGGGCCTGGCTGGCCCTCAGGACACAGGTGAGCTCTTGGTCCATCTGCACCCATGTGCACAGGGCACTGAGGTCCCGGCCAGCCCTGGGAGGCCTTCCGTGGGACCAGGACCCATCCTGGGGAGCACAAGGGGTCCTGAGATGGCTCCAAACTAAAGCTGCTTGGGAGCAAGTGGGGATGAGGTCTGGATACCGATAGCTCCCCAGCACCTCCAGGTGAAGCCTGTGCTCCCCGCCCCTGAACCTGTCCCACCTTCCCCTGGACCCACAACCCCTGCTTTTTTTTTTTTTTTTTTTTTTACAAATAGTTTATTGTCAAATTAGTTTCCACATAACACTCAGTGCTCATCCCCACTAGTGTCCTCCTCCATGCCCATCCCCTCCTCCCCCCCACATCCATCAGTCCTCAGTTTTTGTCAGCATTCAAGAGTCTCTCATGGTTTGCCTCTCTCCCTTTCCCCCACCATTTCCGCCCTTCTTCTCCCCCTTGGTCCTCCGTCAAGTTCCTCCTAATCCTCCTATTCGTGCACACATATGATATTTGTCCTTCTCTGCCTGACTTATTTCGCTCAGCATAACACCCTCAAGGTCCATCCATGGCCAGATTTCATTGTTTCTCATTGCCATGTAGTATTCCATGGTATAGATAAACCACATCTTCTTGATCCAAAATTGGGGTACATGTGCTCCTATGCATCAGCATTTCTGTATCCCTTGGGTAAATTCCTAGCAGTGCTATTGCTGGCCCACACCCCCTGCTTTAATGGAACATGCCAGGGTCCCGCCACTGGGGAAAACAGAAAGGTATCTCCTCCCAAAGTTAGGCTTGGAATTACCATATGACCCAACACTTCCACCCTATATATATACCCAAAAGGACTGAAATCAAAGAGTTGAAGAAATACTTGGTCATAGCACTGCTATTCACATGCACCAACAGGAGAAAGCAAACAGATGTCCATCAGTGGACCAGTGGATCCGCAGAACGTGGTGTATCACAGAGAGTAGAACATCATTCAGCCTGAAAAAGGAAGGAAACTTGGACATGTGTCACAGCATGGATGAACCTTGAGGACACGATGCTCAACGGAACAAGCCAATCACAGAAAGATAAGCGTTGTCTGGTTGCGCTTGTATGAGGCCCCTAGAGCTGCCAAACACAGATGGAAAATCGATGGAGGTTGCTCAGGGCTGAGGGTGAGGGAATGGAGTGTTAGAGTTTCATAGGTGCAATAGTTTAATAGTTCATTTTGGGGAAGACAGATAAGTTCTGGAATTGGCTGGTGGTGAGGATAGCACAACAGTGTGAATGTCCTTAATGCCACTAAACTGTGCACCTAAAAATGGTTAAGATGGTCGATTTTACGTGTATTGTACCACAGTAAAAGTGAATACATTAAACAACTCTGTAGTGATAAAGGGGCTTTGCTGTCTCCAGGATGGACAAGATCATGTACTGAGCCCCCTCTCTGTGTCCAGGCAAACCCAGGACCGGTTGTCTCAGGTGTCCTCATGCTGAGACAGCCCACCCTGGGGTCTGGGGAAAGACCCGTTTTGTCTCAGTAGACCACCAGACAGAGGTAGCCCTGGGCACCCATTGCATGAAATTATGTCCAGAGCTATGGGCCCTAGGGAGGCATCAAGGCCGATGCCACACAGGAAGGCCAGATCGCTGCACCCATTCTTTGTGTCCAGCTGTGTCAGAGGCTTGCGGAGGGTGTGAGCCACACAGACTAGTCACTGCACCTGTAGGGACAGAGGTGGGCAGGGCCGGGGACACTGGGTCTGTGTTGAGGGCCATGAGGGAAGGTCAGGACAGCTCTGTGTCCATGGAACCTTTGTAAGGCCATGAGCTGCAGCTCAAGCCTGTCCCTGGTCCTCTGTCTCCTCTGTACAATGATAGTGGAATGGTCCCTAAGGACTACCCCAGGACAGCGACTGGCTGCAGTTCCATTTGAGGGCTACACGTGGCATGAACGGGTCCCACTCGTGTAGAACATCACAGCTGGAGCAGAGTAGCAGACACCTTTGCTGTTGCCTGGCCAGTGGTTCCTAGTGACCTGGAGAGCTTATCAAATTAGAAGTGCCCCATCCTGCCCCCTGAGAGTCAGCGTTGGGGGCTGTGGGCTCTTTGATATACCACCCCAACACTTCTGAGCCCGGGGGGGACTCCCACCATTCACTTCACAGATGAGACCCAGGGAAAGATGAAAAATGGTACGAAGATAGGTTTTCTCAAAATGAATAATCTGGAGAAGGCAAGTCCTATTCCTTCCATTTTGGGGGATCCAGCCAGACAAGACCAGGCAGGAAGTGGAGGAAGAGAGCCATCTCTGTCCTCTGTAGCATCCTCGTTGCCATGACAACAGCAGCCATGCTCTCTAGAGTGTTCCAGGTGCTGATACTTTACATGGGCTTTCTAATACCTCAAGACACTCTTTCAAGGGAGTTGCTACTCTCCCCACTTTATGAACGAGAAAATTGCGGTTCAGAATGGTTGGGAGACTGGCTCAGGGCCACACAGCAGAGGTAAGGCCAAGATTTGAACCTGCACTAATCCCTCCTACATCGCACAGCCCCCCGGGTCCAGAACCGTAGTGACACCCTGAGTGTGGGGGATGACTGGAGTGGAGGAGCACCTCCGTCCCCTCAATATTGTGGCAGATCCCCAGGGCCAGATCCTCAGCACTGGGCTCAGGCCCGGGAGGCGCCTCTGCCCCAGAGGCCAGCTCCTGTGGAACTCCCCCAGCAGCATCCCAGCGCTGCGCTGTCCTTCGACTCTTCCCAGCGAGTGCAGCGGCGACATTCCCAGAGCAGTGGGTGTGTTCCCTCAGCTGCCCCTCAGCTGCCCCTGCACTGCCTTCCCTGTTCCCAGCAAGCGGGGCCCCACTCCCCCACCCCCCCCACACACACCCAGAGGCTCAGTTGTATTCACACATGTAGGCCAGTTTCCAACCCTCTCTGGAAGGTGCTGATAGCTCACAGCAGGCTCGGTTTGAATCAGGTTGCTGTTGGTGTTATTGTTTTGGGAGAAATGTTCACTTCCCGGCCCCACTCTGCATGAACAGACCAGGGCTCGTATCCAGGACTGAGTGCCAGCCGATCCCAGAGGGGTGGCGGACATGAACTCCACTGCAGGGGTCAGGCTCGAGCCTGACCTGACAGAGGACTCCAGGGACGGGCTGGTGGGAAGTGTATCCAGGTGGGGGGGAAGGGGGCACAGGCGGAGCTTCCGCAGGAGAAGTGGATAGGCAGGCTTGCCCAGGGGCAAGATTTGGAAATTGCAGCAGCTGGCCCAGGGTCCAGGCTTACGTCCCTATGGGCCCAGGCCCAGGGCATGAGTCCTTCAGGGCCGCAGGCCAGGCAGTACCAGCCCTGGAAGGAAAGACCGGCCTGCAAATTCCGCTTGCCCTGAGCATCAGCTACAGGCTCCAGGGCCAGAGGCCAACGGTAAGAGAGGACAAAGTTCTCTTGTGCCTCCTGCAAGGATTGCTTCTCCCCTCCTGCGTCCCCTCCAGCCCTCTCCAGGACTCACCCTCAGGCCCTCTGCTCCACGCCTGTCCTGGTCTGTGCCTTGGCATGCAGCTATCTGTGTGCGTCGTCCTGGGAGCAGCGACTGTCTGGTGGCGCCTCCTGGACACACAGCTGGGCTGCACTTCCCAGCCCCCCCACCCCCTATGAGCCTGGCCTGTCAAACCCTCCTCCCTCCCTCCTTCCCTGGATCCCAGGTCCCTGGGGAAGAGCGGGGTCCCTTGCTGGAAGGAGCCTGGACCCCCAGATGACCGTGGAGCTGAGCCGCCGCAGAGCCTGCATCAGGCTCAGGCGTGAGGGACGAGTAGATATCTACCATGGGAAGTCATTGAGCCGTGCTGTGTTGGGTTTTTTTTTTTTTTAATGTTTATTTATTTTTGAGAGAGAGAGAGAGAGAGAGGGGAAGAGGCAGAGAGAGAGGGAGGCAGAATCCAAAGCAGGCTCCAGGCTCCAAGCTGTCGACACAGAGCCAGACGCAGGGCTGCAACCCGCAAACTGTGAGATCATGACCTGAGCCGAAGTCAGACGCTTAACCGACTGAGCCCCCCAAGCACCCCGACATGCTATGGTTTGTTAGCTTGCTGGAGCCCCCAGGGCCGGGACAAGGCAGCTAGAATGAGGCCCCCCAGGGCAGTGGCAGCTTCCTGTGGCTTCACAAGCATCAGAGGCCTCCGCCCAAGAAGGAGAGAGACGGCACCTGCTTCATTATGGGGGTACCTGAGAAGTCCCAGAACCACCAGTAATCTTAGTGGGGGGGTCCCCACAGTACAAGTGAGGCAGGGGACTTGCAAATAGCAGCAGCAGTGGCCAGGGCTCTCTCTGAGCAACTAGCCACAGCCCTGGGGGACTGGGAGCCTGAGAGGTGATGTTCCCCCGTCATCCCCAACCCTGCCTGTCCTCTGAATGCTATGGAGAAAATGGCCACTGGGCCCCCCCCAAATTCTCTGTGAAGATGCAGCAGAGTCTAGCACTGGGACTTCCAGGTGATTCATAACCAAACCACCCTGGACGCTAACTCTTGACTTGGCGTCCATCTCCACATGGCTTTACTCGGCGTCTGTGTGTGAGCGCATACATCCGACCTCTTCTCTTGTAAGCACACGGCTCACTGAGTCAGGAGTTAAATCACCGCCCCGCTGTGCCAGCCTGCGGATGGAATGGATGGCCCGGTGAACCACGGCCTCCCGGGATTCACCCCCTCCCATGGTCCTTCCTCCCATTGGAGCCGACCCCGTGACTAGAATGTGCCACGCCCAGGCCTGGCCTGCCGGAGGGCTGCCGGCTTCCGCTGCCCCCCTCCTGCTCCTGCACCTCGGAGCTCTGTGCTCCCCTCTACAAAGTCCCGGGCCCTTCCGGGAAGATGAGCCAGAGAGGCAGTCTCCTGTACCGCGCGGAGCAGGGAGAAGCCCGGTGGCCTCACGGTCCAGTGGAGCCCTCGACGACACCAGCCCAGCCTCTCTCTCTGGAGGCTTTCAGGGGGATCAGAAGAACTGCCCTGCTGAGCCCCGCCGGCCCGCAGGCCCGGGAGAGGGAACAGAGTGGCTGTTTGGGAGCAGTCTGGGACTGGCAGTGGAGAAATGCAGTGACAGGAATCACACTCCGCCTCCTTTGGGGCTGGAAGCTGCAAAAAATCCTTTGTGAAACCTCAGTGGGAAAGGACCCCAAGAAGCACGTGTTTGTGTGTCTAGTGAGAGCAAGGCACTGGTGTGGGGGGCTCTTTGGGGAGGACCCCTTTCCCAACCATCTCTACTCCACTGTCCATTCTTTGATATTTGGGACTAAGAATTGTGGAATTGTCAGAAACCGTAGGGCCCGAAAAGGCTCAAGCTTAGGGGCCCTGGGATGGCCCCATAGGTGGCCCTTCTGATGAGGGTCGCCAGGGACACCGGGCTGTGTGGGGACAGTAAGCCTTCTCCAAGGAGGGCTAGCACCCCCTCTAAGAGCCACAATGTCACAGAGAAGCCACTTAGCCCAATCACCCAGGTCTAGGGAGGGCAACGGAACGTGGAGGAGGAAGGGCCACAGGCAAGGACAGAGTTCACATCTACACTGAGGGAAAGTGGTCCCTCCAAACCCAGCAGGCACCTGCTCCCAGGAGGGTTGGAGAGTCCTGCAGCGGGACCCAGCCCTCCATTGTAGACAGGGCTCAGAGAGGGCAAATCCTGCCCAAGTTTGTGCACAGCAAGGCAGTGGCCTGGTTTGGCCTGCTTCTCAGTCCTGTTCTCATCCAGGGCTCCTTCTAAGTGCCCGCATCCCTGCTGAGGTTGTCCGGGCCAGAGCAGTGGTCCTCTGGGGCACAGCACTCCAGGCTGAACCCTGGGTGGGTAGGGAGAGAGAGAGAGAGGCAGGAGAGCCACCCCCACGCAACATCCTGTCCCCTCTGGCTGCAAGCACCGCTGGACAAGGACTGACTGGCTGTCACGATTGTCATCTGCCCTGGCAACAAGCCAAGGCTGTTACTGCGAGTGCCATTGCCATGGAAACCATGAGTGAGGGCCGTACTTAACAGAGCCAAACTTGCCAGGGGCTCTCAGGGCCTCTCGTCTGCCAACAGGAAAGGCGACACCAGCACGGGGCATCTCCTTGGGACTCATTACCAGGCCAGAGTGGGGGCGACAGGCAGGGGGCAGGTGGGGAGGCAAGGAGAGGGAAAGAGGTAGGGGGTGGGTAGAGGAACCACGTAGTCCTGGGACCAGCTTAGAGCCTGCGAGCTCAGACCACAAAGACCAAGGGGTGTCTCCCAAGTGGCCCGATCTGCCACTTACCAAACCCAAGAGGCCAAATTCCCAGAGCCTAGGGCTGGGCCCCCCAGCAATAGGGAATCGGGGTGCCTCTGGATCACAGGGTTGTCAGGCCCCCCAGCACAGCTGAGACTTCCAGGAGTGTGGGGGGTTTTGAGGACTTGCCTAGGGCCACGCAGTGGGCCCTTGTGGGGCCCAGAAGGCAAGAGGAGGGGAACCCAACCCCTTCCACTCAAGCCTCTTCCAACTCCTCATTGTTCCGTGGTCAGGTGGGTGCAGGCCTGCAGACTCCAGAGGTGGCAGAGTCCACGCCGAGTCCCCAACGTGGCCTGGGTGCAGCAGAGAGCAGCCCCAGCCCCCAGATCTGCCCTGGGTGCCCAAGTTGTGGTGGTGCGTCCCCTGCCAGATTCCCAGGCTAGCCCACACAAACACCACCACAACCCTTCTGCCCCATGGCCTGGATTCTGACCCTTGCTGAGAATCAGGCAGACCCCACCCCAGCGAGGCCCCAGCTGTCTCCAGAGCACAAGCCCACAGGCGAGCGGTGGGTGAGGACAGCCGTTACCTGCCCACCCTTGGTGCCTATTCACTCAGGTCTTTACTGATAACAGCCAGTGAGAAAGCTTAACAAAGGCCACAGAACTTGCTTTGACCCGTGGACTTGGTGATGACAGACCAGCTTTGGTGGCCACTCTGCCACTGAGCGCGGGCAAGGTGGCTGAGCCATCCGTGGGAAGCCCTCAGGGCCACCCTCACACATCTGATGCCGGGGTCTGGGGGCGGCCCCTCTCAGCCAAGGCCACATGGCTCCTCAGCTCCGGGGGTGTGGGAGGGGCCAGGGCAGAGGGCTGACCACCAAAGGGATGCAGCTGTTCAGCTGGGAGGGAGGTCCTCTAGCCCCTTCTGCCAATTTGCCAAGCAAGCAACAGAAAGTTAGATGAAATGTTTAAATTGCAGAGGAAAAAAATCAAGCATCATTTGCTGGCTCCCTGGGGATGGTGGTTACCACTGGTCCTCTGGCAGCAGAAACCAGAACTAAGGGACATTGGAAGGGAGGCCAGAGGAAGAGCAGTTTCTCGCCTGTCCACCCCTATGGTTAAAGGCCGTGGCCTTTTGACTGAGGAATGAATAGATCAGGGGCGCATCTGTCAGGTCCCCTGTGGCCCCTCAGCTCTGCGGCCACGGAACTCCTGGGGTGTAACAGACCCCTCATCCACCGCCCCAGCTCCTCTGCCAAGTCAGGTAACTGATGGGTGCAGAGCTATGAATGGATGAGGATGTGAGCAGGTATCACACAGTCTCCATCCACTCCAGCATTTCTCACCTTTTTTCCCATTATCACCTTGCTAAAGAGACTTTTTAGAAGTTTTTTAAAGTAATTGTCCCATCCCCCATGAAATTAAATACTAGGGAACATGATTGTAGCAGGTAGCAGGTAGCACTGAGCTTTGGATCGGCAGAAATCATTGTAATAGCTTCAACTTGTTTGCGCCCTCCTCCCAGAACTAATTTTAGGCCTGGGCGGGGGTGCTGTCACCCCATGGAGACTGTCTAGTCTTGTTGGCACACTGGTGTTGCACATCAGGGAATGGCCACCGTTGGTCTGTCCATCTGACATCCTGTGGCGGGACTCTCCTTACATCCTGTCCACGGAAGCAAACTCGTGGGAGGAAGATGGAGAAATCATTTCCAGATCGTTCGCCAATGTGACACTCATGGCCACCACCCAGGACCTTTTCCCGTGCAGGGGCCAGCAGGAGCTGGACCCGGAAGGGGAGAGGTGAGTTGTCCCAGCCCATGTGCTGGGCCAGCCTCTCGGCAGAGAACAGTTTCTGGTGACCAAGCCACAGACAGGGCAGGACACGTGCCTCCAGCTCGCATCTCTCTGAAGTCCCAGCTTTGTGACCGCACACTTGGCCTTCCTGCAAGGTTCTGTGACAGATGCCACCAGCACTGTACCCCAGTCGCCTCAGGCCACCGCGACTCCAGCTGCCAGCCTCTGTGTCTTGTGGCCCGAGGACTTGCTCCTGGACACGCAGCTGGCCGGAAGTCTCCAGGGCCCGTCCTCAGCCAGTGACTGCTGAGCAGGCTGGTGCATCCATACCCCAGGTCCTCAACCCCTCCCCAGGGTGGGTAACTCCGAAGCGTGTGCTCCAGGCTATCCCCCATGGCTTCCCAGACACTTTCAGCTTCAGGTTCCTGTAGTGTGAACCAGCCACTTTACCTTTCATTGGGTACCTTGTAATCTCTGCCTCGCAAAGGCCCCTGGGACACCTCCCAGATAAATCACTGGCATTCGACTCCTTGTCTCAGGGTCTGTTTCTAGAGGCGCCCAAACTGACACAGGCACCCATCCGGCCTCATTCTGCAGCACTCACTCGATGTCCACCACCACCTGCCACTTTGTGGGTCACACTCTGAGAGCCAGGGCTGACGTTTGGTCACTGCCTGCAGACAGCTGGACAAAGCTCAGGGGCAGCAGAGAATGGAGTTAGGGGAGGCTTGGCAGAGGAGGGGCCTCTTGAATGAGGTCTTGAAGGATAAATAGGAGTTTGTAGAGAGAAAAGGTACTGGAATACCCCCGCCTCCCCCATCCTAGCCCTGAGCTATTTGCAGAAGGGACCTGAACAACTGTGGGATCCTGAAATGTGACCCTGTATAGCTCTGACTGGTCATTCCTCAGCTCCGAAACCTGCAGTGCCTCCCCATGGCCTGCACAAGGCCCAGGCTCTTTGGCTGATCGTTTGAAGCCGTCTGTAGACTGGCCCCACTCTGCTTCCACGCTGTTACTCATATCATTGCTGCTGCTGACTGCCCTCCCCGGCAAGCCCAGCCTGGCAGGATTCTGTCTCCCCTTCCGCACCATACAAACACCCTGGTCTCCAGCCAGCCATCAGTGGTGGCCTCAAAATAACAGTTCTCAGCTTTGTGCCCATAGAGCATGATTGCCAGACTCTAGGGCACCTCCCAGCCCCAAACTAGAGGGAGTCACCAATCTGGGTGAAGCAGAAGCTACTCAAGGTCAAGACCCATTGTGTGGGCTGCCTCACATCCCCCCATTTCCAGCAGTAACGATGACCCAGTGCGTCTGGAGTGTCTCAGAGCTCCCTTGCATCTCTGCTTTGACCTGGTGTGGAGAACGCATCTCCACCAACGTGGGCTGATTCTGAGGGACCGTTCAGGGCTCCCATGCAGCCCCCCAGGGATGGATTTACAGTTTGGTTTATAGTTTATCAGGGAAAAAATGGAGCTCATCAGCAAGGCTACAGCCATCCCAAGTGCTTTTTAATGAAATGAAAGATGAGGGCCCTACTCTCTTAAGGGAGGAACCCCTCCTTCACCTCTTCCCCCCAAATGTCAAATTCTCAGAGGTGGGGCTGGGGGAGGAGACCCTTGGAGCAGGCACAATCCAGGTGGCTCAGGATAGGGCTGACCCCCCCTTGTCGATGAGCCCGAGGCCCATATCAGAAGTTTTAACATATTCCTTAATTAGAGCCCGACCTTGTCCTCCGCCGCCCAGCGGAGCGGGCCCCCAATAAGACGAGGCAGCACTGTTGTCTTCATGCTTATGAGGCGGGTCCACTGGAAGAGCGCATTCGAAATGAGATTACATCTTATACATGTTTAATGTACTGTTCTTGCCATTTAAAATGCGGCTCTATTAAAATAGCAGGGAGGGAAAATTGACTCTCGGAGCTGGGTGTGGAGAGAATAGATCACTAGTGAAATGAATAATATATTAACAGAATAATGATGTTGCTTCTCATATTAATCGTATAAATCACAAGATTCTCAAGCTGTCAGCAGAAGTTTAAAAAAAAAAAAGAGCCGACTTCCAGACGGAGTGTACTGAGCCCTCGGGGGCATGGGAGCTGGCTGCCCAGTGGTCACACTGGCTCTGAAACAGACATTCTCTGGGCACACTGACGTGGCTGCTGAGGACCCGGGACTTGCCCTGGAGGCGACAGTGATGTTGTGGGGAGGCCACCACTCCACTCCAGCCCGCATCCCTTACGGATGCCAACCAGATACAAGAAGCATCAATGAGAGGTGGCCTGCTGCCCACAGACCAAGCCAGAGGGACAGGAATGCGTAGAGAAGGCTCCAAGCTGGTGATACAAGCCAGGACAGAGATTTCAGGCAGCGGAGGGGGCCAGAGCCCCGTGTGCCCCGCCCCTGGGGCCTGTCACCAGCCAGCCTCTAGTCCTGTCTGTAGGTCCGAAACTGCAGTTGTTTGCTGAATGAGCATCTGGTGATTCTGTGGGGTCCTCTCAGGGCTCTTGAAAGCGAGAAGGAAGGTGCTTCAGGAATATATGAGACCAGGTATGGGGGTGCGGTGGGGGCCATAAGGAGTTATTACAGTGGGTGTGTAGATATCTGCACACCATCTGCACGTAGCTCCATTGTAGCAGAGTGGGGCGGGCATTAGGGGGAGGGGATGCTCCAGAAATTGGAGCTGAGAGCATCCTAGGAAAATTCCTCCCATCCTCTCGGGAATGCTTGCCATCAGGACTCTCTGCCCCTCGTGTCCCTGTGGACCACGAGCACTGAGCTGGCTGTACTGACATCTAATTGTTTGAAACATGGAGAAGAAAGCTCCCCCCATTGCCACTCAACCTGGGAGCAGAAATATCGGGACTCACGGGCAGCCCCAGCCCTGCCAGCCTTGACACATGCCCCAGGTGATCAGCCACAGTCCTTTATGTGAGTACCGAGCTGGAACCCTCCGGGCCCTATCTTGGCTCATGCTCACAGCCAGCCCATGCTGTGAGTGGCTCCCCACTTTACAGGTGAAAGAAACGAGGATCCCAGTAAGTAGGGGACGTGCCCACAGCTGCCCAGCTGCTGAGTGGCAGGATCATTTGGGCTCTTGGGCACATTTTCTACTACTACACCCACTGATATTGGGCTTAATCAGGTGACCCAACCAGTGGGATCCAAGCAGATCCTAAAGACACAGATCCTAAAGGAGCAAAGACACAGAATGTGCTAGCCCTCTCTTGCTTCTGCCATTGTGGTGAAGAGCAGTCTCCCCCCCTCCCCCCAGAAGCTGCGGCCCCTTCATCCTGAACCCCGGCATGAACATGCTGAACCCAAGCTGGCTGCCCAGTGGTCACGCTGGTTCTGAAACAGATAATCTCTGGGCACACTGACGGGGCTGCCGAGGACCCGGGACTTGCCCTGGAGGCAACAGTGATGTTGTGGGGAAGCCACCACTCCATTCCAGCCCGTGTCCCTTACGGATGCCAACCAGATACAAGAAGCATCAATGAGAGGTGGCCTGCTTCCCACAGGGCAAGCCAGAGGGACAGGAATGCGTAGAGAGGGCTCCAAGCTGGTGATACAAGCCAGGACAGAGATTTCAGGCAGTGGAGGGGGCCAAAGCCCGTGTGTCCCGCTCCTGGGGCCTGTCACCAGCCAGCCTCTAGTCCTGTCTGTAGGTCCGAAACTGCACCTGTATCCTGGAGCTTAGCTGCCCTGCAGAGCCCAGCTGGGACTGGGGCTCGCAGCAGACTGGACTGCAGGCCCGCGAGCATGAGCAGAAGGGCTTACTATTCTGATCCACCAAGTTCTGGGCTGGTTTATTGCGAAGCATCATTGTGGCCTTTCTAGCTGGGCTTCAAAGCCCCGGCTCATCACTGTGCTAAACCACCTCCCGCAGGGTTGTAGTTGGAGGGCAGAGGCTCACACAAACCCACAAACTCTTTCCAGCTTGCATCCCACTGACAAATCTGAAGAATTGTCTTTCTGCAAGAAACCTCCTGCCTCCCACGTCCACGGCTAGTGCAGCGCCCTCACCATGGATATCTAAGTCAAGTCTCAGGTCTACACCACCTTCCCCACTGGACTTTTGGGGCCCTAGCAGCCATGTTTACCCATTAATAATGCTTAGAACTAACATTTCTGAGCCCTGATGGCGTCCACCCCTTTGCTTCACTATCTCTCATCATCCTCATTATCCATGAAGTGTGCTCCATCACTACCAGGCCCAGTTTTTGGAGGAGAAAAGTGAGGCCCAGAAGTCAAGCGGCTTGTCCAATGTCACACAGCTAATAAACACAGGAGCTGTTTCTCCAACAGAAGCAGGCGTATCTCCCTACGAGAAGTTCCCACACCCAACATCCCACTCAACCCAACATCTACTCCCAAATAGCCAAGACCTCCACTTTGGACCCTGGGGGTGGACCACTGAGTCCCACCCGGTTACCAGTCTATTTGCAGCCTCATCGGCCCCGGATGATGATGGAGGTGGGTGAGTATGTCAAATCCAGCCTGGCCGGTCAGGCCAGGGTGAGGCTGGACCAGGCAGAAAGGTGAGCTGGTTTCAGGGGTGGTGCCTTGCTGGCTAGGCCTCACCAGGTCTAGGCCACTGACAAACCTGTGGAAAAAGCACCATCTCTGATCACCTTTGTTTCCCTGTGCCTCACTCTCTCAAGGCTGAGAGCTCAGAGGCGGCAAAACCCACCCTTGGTTTCCCCACAGAGACATTCTCACAACCGCCAGGATCATCTGGCCTGAGAGCTCATTGGCAGGGCACCACCACTGGGTCATAGAATGTGCTCGGGGACAGTGTCCCCTGGATGTCCGCAGCGCTGACGGGCCCGGACCTAGAGCTGCAGCGTGCCCTCCAACAGCACCTACCACCCCCATTGGAAGGGGGAGCAGATGGGGAGTTCCTGGAGGTGCTAATGGAGAGCCTGGCAGGCCTAAGGACTTAGCATAGCTGACTCACCATGACCGTTGCCATTGGCGCAAAGCTGGGCTCCCTTCCTTGCTGGGGGGCCCACCCCCTCCACCTGGCAGGGACCGTATCTGAGCAGGGAGCTCTGCCCAGTGGGGCCAGCCTGGTCCCGGCAGAGGGTCCCCCTCTGCTCGGTCCCTCTGCTGGAGGGGCAGAACTGGGGCTCAGCTGGCTGAGAGGTAAAAACATCTCCATGGCAACCAAACCCGCCCCCCAGAGGGGGTCACTGGCTTCACTTTTTCAGGCTACAGGAGGGCAGCCAAAACCCACAAGATGGAGAAACTGGGGCATAGACCAAAGGCTTTCACTGCACCAGATCACAGGCTCCCCAGGCCCCTGGGCAGCAGTGGAGCCGGAGCTGGGAAACTAGGCCAAAGCCCGGAAGTCCCATCTCCCCCTTGCTCACGCGCGCTGGCAAGGCTCTTGAAAGACTGGAGCCCTAAGAACATCTCAGGCCTTGGTGGGGGTGGCTGTGAGCTATGACGCGGAAGGGAAGGTAGTGTCAGGCTGTAGGAGCAGAAAGCAGGCAAGAGATCCCGCCCACTTGTGGGAAGGAGGAAGGATAGAAACCCTTTACTCCTTGGTGGCTTTCCCTCCACGACGTCTTGAACGCCCACCTCCACTAGCCAGGGATGACCGATCATCAGTGTCTACAAGATGACATAAAACAGATCTCTGTGTATGTATTTCTGCCTCCATGTAGGGAAATAGGAGGAAACGAGGACTCAGCAAGGATACCAGTGTCACCCGACGAGGCAGGGCCAGAGTTGGAAGTAGACCCCAGCTGTCCTGACATCCAGTGAAATCATCTAGGGAGATTTAAAAAATCCCAATGCCCGGGCCTTACCCGGAGCCAGTGAAATCAGTTTCTTGATGGCAGCAGCACCAAGATTTTTTGTCAGAGTCCAGGTCCCGTCACCAGGCAGAGTGAACATGCCACTGCTCGGACACCCACCTGCTCCCCAGCTGACTGCCTCCATAGACTGCTGAAGTCCTCCACGGGGCTTGCAACAGTCTTTCAAAAACAACAGTATGGACTTTGTCCCTGCAATCTTGTCTACACCATTCACTCACTTGACAACTCCATCTTCATAGATGGTTACAAAGTCAAATTTAAATGATCCAAAGTTCTCAACAAGTGGAGAACATTCAGCTTCCCTTCCTCCCCACAGCTTCTTGTTGAGGCTCACACCCACTCACACCCAGATGATTCCTAGGGGTTCATCCCTCTCCTCTGCACTGCCTCTGGGGCTCCAACCTGTCCTGGACATGGAGCACCTGCGTCCACATCATCTGCCCCTCCCACCCTCGGTGTGGACTCCACGTCTAACTCATACTCCGTCCCTGGCATGCTGTTCCTGGCTAAATGGGTGAATACTGAGGTGCACCTGTCGTCAAGATGACCGTCAGGTGAACTTGAGAAATATACATGAGATACTGAGACGTCCCAACTAGCAGTTGTTGTTTTTTTTAAATTTTTTGAATGTTTATTTTTGAGAGTGAGAGAGAGAGTGTGAGCAGGAGAGGGGCAGAGAAGGAGACACAGAATCTGAAACAGGCTCCAGGCTCTGAGCTGTCAGCACAGGGCCCGATGTGGGGCTTGAACCCACAAACCGCGAGATCATGACCTGAGCTGAAGCCTGCCGCTTTACCAACGGAACCACCCAGGTGCTCCCTCCCCCACAGTTTTGTTTCATTCTGATCTGCCCTTCTTGATGTCATCATCGTCAAAGAATCAGCTTTGAAACCCTCTGCGGAGGAAGCAGCTCCTTTGGGGAACTGAAACCTAATGAATGTTGTACTCTGAAAAGTTGTGTGTAGCTAACTTTTGGTCATTTTCAGAAAAATCTCTACATTCCCTCATCCTAATTTACACAAAATCGTGAGGGTGGAGCCCTCTGAATGGGATTAGTGCTCTTATAAAAGAGGCCCAAGTGGGCCCCCTCCTCCTTTCAGCCTTGTGTGAGGACACAGGGAGAAGATGGCTCTCACCAGACACCAAATCTGCTGATGGCTTGATCTTGGATTTCCAAGCCTCAGAACTGTGAGAAAGAAATTTCCATAGTTTATAAGCACCACCCTCCACCCCCAGTCTGTGGAAGTTTGTTAGAGCAGCCCAAACAGACTGAGATAATGAGTCTACAAAAGCACACAACCACAGTACCCCCTACACCCCCAGACTCTGTGTCAAGCACTCACTGGATGTATAGAGAATAAATAGCAGCAGAGGACTCCAGCGATCAAAGGGAACCTTCTGGAAGGCCAGCAGCAGTGAAGTCGGGTGGGAGAGCTGACAGGTCGAGGTCCTGATTCTAACCGGGCAGCTTCCAGGTTCCAGGGGCCTGGGCACGCCACACACTCACGGATGCCCACCCCCATCCAGCAGCCGCCAGGATTGGGGGGCAGGGTCTCCATGCACAGAGCCTCCATGGAGCCTCCACACAGACCCACAGCCTCCAAAGGCGAGCTCCGTGGTGCATGAGGCTGTACCGGCCAGGACATTTGCAAACACCATGCACAGGCCCTGCCTGCTTTTGGTGGCAAAGAGAAGGAAGAGTCCAGCATCGGGGACCTGGGCTGTAACTTGGAAAGCCCAGCTGGGATCCAGGCTGCAACTGAGAGTGTTCTGGAAACTGACCACATCTTCTATATTCATGCACGTGAGGAAGGGGGGTATTCTTCCTGAACCTGCCCAGAGCTGACAGCTGCGGTGAAGTCCACAGCCACTCTCCCCGCTCTCGGTGTCTGCCGGGCCTGCACCTTCCTCTCTAGGACAGTCTCTCCAGGTGCCCATCAAGGAGAGTGTGGCCCAGCCAGGGCCTCCATGGAGACTCAGAGCAGGTTTGTGAAACAGAATCAGCTCTCACAGACGCAGACTTGCATTTTCTTTGCACTCAGTGGGTCCCCCTCTACGCTCCTACCTTGGGCGTCGGCAGACAATGCTGGGAGCACAGAGCCAGGGGACTGTTCGATCCAGGACGGGCAAACCAGAGGCAGCCTGAGAATCTATGCCCCCTCGGTCCATTTGGTCAAAAGGAAATGGAAGATCAGAGGATTGGAACAGGTTAATGGAACATTCTAGGTCTCAGCTATGAGAACCTTTGCTCGAGGGGAGAATTGAAGGAATGAGGAAGGAGGGGGCAGTTTTATCCCGGTCTCATAAAAAGGCAACGTGAACGATCCTTAGCTGCTACTGGACCCATTAAAGGCCTAATTTCCATTCACCTATAACTTTATTAGGCTCATCCGAGCTATTCATCAGACAAGCCTGTCTTGAAAAGGGTGGAGAGCAGCTTTAATTAAAATGTCTTCCCAATGGCAAATACTAGGTTTTATAGCCCCCCGCCCCCCCACAGCTGCCATCACAATGGGAAAGAGCTGCCTCACCATTGCTAGGGCCAGCAGAGGTGATAGGTAAGACTTGGGGGACCAGATGTCCCAGACATCCATTCCCCATGCGTGGACCTCAGCGTCTGGAGTGGGTACTAGCCTCCTCTCTGGAAGTTTGGGTAAAAATTTCCGTCTCAGAGAGCTACCAGATGACTTGCACAACCCTGCCCCCCACCAATTCCCAGCTGCTCTGCCCTTCAGCCACGTGCTGGAGCCAGTGAGTGTTTTTGGAAACTGGTCCCAGGGTAGAGCCTGGGGAACCTGGATAAGGGGTGGTCAGGCTGCTAGAAAACTGTGATAGGTGGCCCTGGAGTCCCAGGGCCTGGCAAGTTGTGGAAAACGTGGAGCGGAAGTGACACCAAAAGCTAGACAGACAGAGAGCCGCTCAGCAGTGAAGAGTGAGGGAGAAGAGCCCCCAGCACTGGAGAAAGGGAGGGTCTTCCCTGACTTACCTGTGAGGTTGCAGGTCTCTTCTGCCTCGGATAAGAACCCCTTGTGGGAACAAGTAAGGCAGGGGGATCAGAGTGAATCCCTCAGGATCAGGGCCAGCTCTACAGTTTTGCCGCTGAGTGGCCAGGCGCAAGGTACTTTGCCTCTCTGAGCCTTGGTCTCCTCATCTGTAAAATGGAGCTCACATGCGCCATGATGCTCAGTTGTTCGCAGGATTCAAGCGGACAGATCTCACAAAGCAGTTAGCAGCGGGCCTGACACACAGCAAGCCAAGAACTCACACCAGCTATTATTATGATAGTGGCAATCATGCCCCAGGATGAGCAAATGTTGAGGGTAGCAGAGACGCCAGGTGTCCTGCCCGGTGCTCAGCCGGAATGAAGGGGACGGGATATCAACTCCTCCAAGTGAATTCCAAAGCCAAGTGGCTGCTGAGCCCCAGCTGACCACTCAAAGGGAGGGTTGTGTTCTAGCCCAGGTGTGTTGGGTTGTGCATTTGTCTGTCTGCCCCAGGAAGAATTTCTAAATAATTCATTGTTGTTGACAATCCTTGCAATGTTACTAAAGAGAATACACTGAAGCCCTACCCATCTGGAGATAATAGTACTAACCTGTCTCATGGGCCGTTGTGTGGATTATATGAGTCAAATCACAGAAAGGACTCAGAGCCAAGTGCTGCGTGTGTATTTAGAGTTTTCTTTGAGATTCTGGCTGCCAGCATGAAACAAAATGGCAGCCAATGTATTGCCCACAAGCAGATCTCTGGTTGTTCACGGAGGTATTTCCTATATCGGTAGAGGTTGTAGAGAGATGAAGACCCTGAATGGAGTCAGCTCACTTCTTGAGCCCAGGTTCTACTCTGGTACCTGGTAACAGGATGGGCTTCTCTTCCCATACCCTTGACCCCTGCTGCCCATGACATTCCCTTGCTGCTGTACAAGGGGTCCAGAGGGAGCAAGTCAGGAAATCTGAGGGGCACTGGGAGACATTGGGGGTTAGGGGAAGGGTGAGGCATCATCCACCTAGATCTTTGGTTTTTGGTTGTTTTTTTTTTTTTTAATGTTTTATTTCTGAGAGAGAGAGAGAGACAGCATGAGCAGAGGAGGGGCAGAGAGAGAGGGAGACACAGAACCCAAAGCAGGCTCCAGGCTCTGAGCCAGCTGTCAACACAGAGCCTGACGCGGGGCTCGAACCCACGAACCGTGAGATCATGACCTGAGCTGAAGTCGGACGTTTAACCGACTGAGCCACCCACGCGCCCCCATCCACCTAGGTTTTAACAGGCTGAGACCAGACCACGAGGGGATGGGACAGAAGGTATGGCAATAATCCAGGCAAGAGATGGTGATGCCATGGACCCAGGCTAGAACATGTAGAGGTAGAAAGAAGTGAGTAGATTATGGATATACTGTGAAAGTTGCCAGTGGAATTTGTCGACAAATAAATGAGCTGTTTGAAGAAGAGAATGAGTGAAATCCAGAGCAAGCCCAAGCGTTGGCCTGAGACACAGGAAGGATGGAGTTGCCATCACCTGAGATGGGAAGGCTATGAGGAGCAGGATGGTGGTGGATCAATACTGACAGATGAGAGGTTCTCCCCAAGCCCACTGGGAGCCTGTTTCAGGAGACAGGAAGAGCCGGGAAGGGCAGGAAAGTGGGAGATCCAAGGTCCCCACCAGCCATCTGCCTTCTGAGTGTTCATCTTCAGGAGGGCTACCCCACAGAGTCCTCACCGGATAGCCTGGGCCTTCCCCTCCTGCAAAGGCCTGTGCCTGTCTTGAGGGAGAGAAAAAAAAAAACACCTTCAGGGAGGTGATTGTCGCTACTCCTCGTTGTCAACAGATAGCACAGCCCCAAACTTATAACGGAGCAAAGGTCCCTCTAAGAGGAACAGTTGACACCTGGCCCTGCCGCCTTCTCTTTGATGGGCCTCCTTGTCTCCGGGCTCAGTGCCTCTCAGGTCTGAGCCTGCTTGGACATTTGCACAAAGGTGCAACTTTCCTGATCAAGAACCAGAATTCCTCTCACTTCAGAAAGGAAACCTACACGTCTGCCGGTGGCCTCACATCTCTCCCTCTCCGTTCTCAGCATGAGGCTTGGGCTCTTTATAATTCATCAGAAAGCCCACACATAATGAGTTCAGCTCTTACTCTGCAGTAAGACCTGTCGACTCACCTTGTAAGAGCCCCACGCCCTGGCCGGGGACCCTTAGATCTTGTCGTCCTGAGGCTGGGGCTAAATCACCTGTGCATCAGGTATCGAACTGAGCCAGCACTGCCCTCTTCCTGAGGACCTTGTAACCTGTCTTCCCAGGGGGACTGGCCAGGGACTTTCATAGGTGCCATCTCACAAAATCCTCCTGACCATGCTGGAAGGAAGGCACCTACATACCCATGGTGCAGATGTGAAAACCGAGGTGCCATGAGGTTTTGCATCTTACCTGAGGTCCCCTGGCAAGTGTCTGGTAAAGAATCAACCTGATCCAAAAAGAGGTCTGGTCTTCATCCTCCTCTCCTGGGAAGTGATCTCTTAGCGCTTGGAACATCCCGCCTGATAAGAGGGTTTTTGTTTGCCATATAGACCACGTGTATATGACTGAACCCCAACGAAGACTCTGGACACCAAGACTCAGGTGAGCCTCCCTGGTGGACAGTACTCAACACATGTCACATGTTGTTTCTGGGCACTGTGAGCACTGTCCTTGACTCCACGGGGAGGGGACAACCAGAAGCTCTGCACGTGGAGCCCACCTGGACCCTGCTCCACCAGCCTTGTCCCTCAGCTGATCTTAATCTCTAGCCTTTGCTGTAATTGGCCATAGTCATGAGTACATCAGCCCTCAATGGCTCCTGGGAATTCTTCCAGTGAATCATGGAACCAGAGGGTAGTCTTGGGGACCCCCAAATTTGCAATTGGTGCCAGAAACAAGAGAGGTCTCAGAGACCCCTGAACTCTGTCACTGAGGTCAGAAGTGAGTCTGAATTTGTGGTAATTTTATAGCTACCCTAGGCAACAAATACATAGGCCGTCCCTTCCAGAAGCTCCTGCCAGAGTAACACTCTCTGCTTTCAGCTCCTGGAGAAAGGCCCCTGCTCCAACAGCATCTTTCTCAGGACAATGACAACTTGCCTTCATTATCCGTTCGTTCCCTCTACCACTGTGAGGGCCGTGAGAACACGCCCGCAGCCCCCACAGCTGCATCTGCCCCAAGGGGCTGCTCTCGGCCACAACTCTCTGCAGCAGATCTAACCTGGGCACTCAGGACTCTGACAGCCAGGGTTCCCAAGAGCCTAGAGCCCACCTGAGGGTGCCCGTCAGCTGAGCATATTTCCCTGCAAACCACTCCCCCTCTCCTTCAGACCCCATGGAACTGACGGGTGCTCTCAGCCTTTCCTTGCCCCACCCCCACCCTCTCCCATTTCGGGCCACATCAAACATCCTGGGGCCGTCATAACAAATCGCCACAAACGGGGCCTTGAACAACAGAAATGGATTGTCTTACAATTTATGGCACCAGAGTCCAGGATCAAGTTCTCAACCCCCTGTGGCGTCTCTGAGGGAGAAACCACCCCATGACTCCCTCCTGGCTTCTGCTGGTGGCTGGCAATCCCTGGCGGCCCCTGGGCTGCAGACACATCAATCCAACCTCTCCTCTGCTGTCACATGGCCTCCTTCCTTGTGTGTCTCTGTGTCACCTCCTCTTCTTTTTTTAAAAAAAATTTTAATGTTTTATTTGTTTCTGAGAGAGACAGACAGCGTGAGCAGGGGAGGGTCAGAGAGAGAGGGAGATACAGAATCTAAAACAGGCTCCAGGCTCTGAGATGGCTGTCAGCACAGAGCCCGATGCAGGGCTCAAACCCACGAACTGTGAGATCATGACCCGAGCAGAAGTCGGACGCTTAACCGACTGAGCCACCCAGGCGCCCCACCACCTCCTCTTCTTCTAAGGACACCAGTCACTGGATTTAAATCATCCCTAAAACCAAGGTAGTTTCATCTTGAGGTCTGTAACTGATTCTGTCCGCACAGACCCAATTCTAAATAAGGTCCCCTTCTGAGGTCTAGGCGGACGCAGCCCCTGGCCCCAAGGGACGTAGGATTGGGGAGGACCAGGCTGGACCAGATTGAGATGCATCATGCCCTGGGCCACCCAGCCTCCGCCCGGCTACCCTGCTCCCCTCACCCCACCCGGGAGAGGGGCTCTGGTGTCTTCCATCCTGCCAGAGGAAGGAAGACCCAGTTCTGGAGCCAGGCCCTGGCTTCCAGGGTGTATGTGCTCAAGAGGCTGTCATGTTGATGAAAATACCACAGAGCCGTCTGCAGGGTTCTTCCTTCTCACTGCCTCTCCAGCGCCTGAAATAAATGAAAAAGAGATGTTCCTGGCAGAGCCTGTGGAGGAACTCCATGGCAGGAATGAAAATTGGCTGCAGCATCCAAGAAATCCTTGAATGGAAAGGGATTTCTAGGACAACACACCTCTAGGAACAGAAAGTGTCAGTGGTGAAGCCCGGGGGAGGGAGGGGGGGAGGGATGCCAGCCTGCGGCGGGCGCGTCTGCGCATGTCCTTGGACGTGCCCACCGCGTGCCCACCTGCACAGGTGCGCATACCTGCCGGCGGGGCGGGAGCGCACGGGCGGGCGTGGGGGACGCAGCCCAAATCTCGCCGTGGGCTTTCTTCTACTGCCGGAACGTCTGTCCGCCGCTCCCATCAGCCCCACGCCCGCCGGCCAGCTGGGGTCACCTTGTCCTGTTATGTTTTCACAAAATCAGCCTTGGCCCCTGTCCAGGGCCTGGGAGGGACGCCAGCCTCCTCCGCAACTCCCCCCCACCCCGCCCCCCCCCGGGGGATCCGCTGAGGCCACGTGGCTCCAGCCCCACCTGGCGCCCGTTCCTGCTTTCGCTGAATCCTCCATCTGCCCTGCATCGTCTGGTCTCCTCCGCCAGCTGGCCCTTTCCCTCTAGGCATCGCATCCACGGAGCTTGAGGGACCGGCTCCCGTGGGCAGCTCCGCCTGGCTCTGTCACAGCCTCCAATGTCTTTAAAACAAGGCAGCCCGGAGGCCAGTCCTCCTCTAGGACCGTCCTGGCTAGAGGGCCCTCACTTACCCCTGTCCAGGCCTCACCAAGGTCCCTCTTCCATCAGAAGGGCCCTTTCATCAGAAGGGGTTTGCTAAACAAAGACCGTCCCTGCCGCATCTGCAGCCCCTTCCTTGTGCCTCCAACCCCCCATCCCTGCCCCTAATGGAATCTGCCAGATCCACAAGCCCCACACACTGCCAAGGCCAGGAACACGCCCCTTCCAGCCCTCCTCAAGGCAGTCAATCCCGTCCTTGGTCCTTCTAGAAACACTTCCTGGAGAGACCTGCCAGTGTCTGCCCCAACCTCAAGCTGCGGTGTTCAGAATCCAGGAATGTGTGTGCTGATCTGAAACCTTTTTCTTACTGAGGGGAAACTGAGGCCAGAGAGAGGGTCAGCTTGCCTGAGTCATGGTGTGAGCGAGGGTTCCCAGGGAACAGAGACCCCAAGTCTCCTGCCTCAGCATGAGGTCTGTATCCCAGCCCATGGGGCCAGCAGGCCTACCAGGCACTGCACTATGAGCGGGGGTCTCCTTAAACACCCCAGAACCCTCCAAGCCCTCTGAATGAGCATCTCTTCCTGGCTGTTAACAGCTGGGATCTCTGAAGCAGCCAACATTCAGTTGCAAGTGGGGCCTGGATGTCTCTTGGGAACCCCTTTCCCCATCTCTAGGTTCGGAGTGCCAGACTATGATGCGGGCAGAATCTAGAACCATCTTCTCTTGTCCTCTCCACTCCAGTCCCCAAGGTACTCAGTGTCCCCATCATCCTCCCCCTTGGAGGAGGACATTTTTGCCAAAAGCATTAGAGAACCGTCATGGACTGAACATTTGTGTCCCGCCCACCCTGCCAAATTCACATGCCGAAGCTCTGACGCTCCCTAGGTGGGACTGGTATTGGGAAATAGGCCCTGTATAATCCAAGTGCAATGAGAGTACAGGGTAGGGCCCTGATCCAACAGGATTTGTGTCCTTATAAGATGAAACACTGGAGGGGGGCCTGGGTGGCTCAGTCTGTTCAGCAGCTGACTTCGGTTCAGGTCGCGATCTTGCAGTTCGTGGGTTCTAGCCCCACATTGTGCTCTGTGCTGACAGCTCAGAGCCGGGAGCCTGCTTCAGATTCTGTGTCTCCCTCTCCTCTCTCTGCCCCACTCCTGCTCACACTCTCTCTCAAAAAATAAACATAAAAAAAAAGACAAAACACCAGAGAGTTCTCTCTCCATACCCATGCACTGAAGAGAGGAGGGCATGGAAAGGTGGCCATCTGCAAACCAAGCACAGAGCTCTCACCAGAACCAGAATCAGCCGGAGTCTTGATATAAGACTCCCAGCTTCCAGAACTGTAAGAAGATAAACTTCTGTTTATACCCAGTCTGGGTGGTATTTTGCTATGGCAGCCCCAGCAAACTCAGAACTGAAATATTTACGGATTAAAACGAAATCAAGTCTGAGAGATGCCCCAAAGCAATACAGAAGAGGAAGTGAGCAGAGATGAATGGGGATCGGCTGCAAGCTGATAATTGTTGAAGTTTGGTGACAGGCTCATGGGGAGGGGGGTCGCACTTTTTTCTCTACATTTATGTGTTAGAAATGTTCTCTAATAAAATTTGGGGGTTTTTAAAGTTTATTTTATTTTAAGAGAGAGAGAGCACGTGCCTGCTCAAGAGAGAGAGGGAGAAAGAGAGAAAGGGGGAGTGAGGGAGAGAGGGGGGAGAGAGAGAGAGAGAGAATCCCAAGCAGGCTCCATGCTGTCAGCACAGAGCGCAGCTCAGGGCTGGTACTCATGAACCATGAGATTCATGACCTGAGCTGAAATCAAGAGTTGGACTTTCAACCGACTGAGCCACTCAGGTGGCCCTCTAAAAAAATGTTTATAAAAATAGTATAGTGGAGTGGGTCATAAAATCAATTCAGTGGGTCACAATCAGCAATTTTTAAATGAGAAAGAATAAAATATATCATACCAGAATTATAGAATTACAATAATGTGATACCTTGTGAAACTTTTACAAGGTGTGTGTATGTGTATGTGTGTGCGCACGCGCGCGTGTATGTGTGAGATGTACTGAGTCTAAATGTAAAATGGGTCTTACTGTGGGTCATGGTCAAAAGACCTGGAAAGTCATTTCTAATGGTTGATTTCTCATGGTTGATTTGACCATGGTTCTGGTCCTGCCACTTCCTGGCTGTGTGGCCTTTAGCAAGTTACTCAACTTCTCTGTGCCTTAGTGCAGCTAATAATCCATCATAGGATTGATGTGAGGATTAAGTGAGCTAATAGATGTGAAGTGCTTCCAACCATCCTCCTAACACATTGCAAGGGCTCAATAAGTAGTAACTATTATTATAGTGGTCATAATATATATAGCAGATGGTACTGTAGTATCAGGAATTTGTTTGCTTGAAATGGGACGATGTGTGTTTTATAAGAAAAGAAAGGTAATGCTTAACCACTGTTATAAAAACAAAAACTCACTGAGGAAATTTGAGGATCGAATTGACTTTAATCAACAATTCGTGAATCAGGCAGCATCCCATCCAGTACAGACAGATGATCCCAGGAGCTGTACAATTTGGAGAGCTTTTATGGGCAGGGAGATTATTAGCAAAAGGAAAGAAAGGATTGTTTCAGGCAAGATTATCTTCCCTCAGGAGGAGAGATGTGGTCTTATTGTACAGATGACCTCACTCGGGCTGACTGGGAAATTCCAGACTGTTCGCTTCAAAGTTCTGCTTCAGGGGTGCCTGGGTGGCTCAGTTGGTTAAGCGTCCAACTTGGGCTCACGGCATGATCTCATGGTCCATGAGTTTGAGCCCCGCGTTGGGCTTTGTGATGATAGCTCAGAGCCTGGAGCCTGCTTCAGATTCTGGGTCTCCCTCTCTCTCTGATACTCTCGTATTCCTGCTCTGTCTCTCTCTCTCTCTCTCTCTCTCTCTCAGAAAAAAAAATAAACATTAAAAAAAATTTTGTTTTAAAAGTAAAGTTCCACTTCTGGAGAGGCTGACATTGCAGTAGTCTTAGGTTTGCTTAACTCACTGAGCCACTCAGGCACCTTAGATTTGCTCTCCTGGGAGCAAGTGACCTATTTTGGGCCTTTTCTTCCTTCCTTTCTTCCTCTCTCTTCCTTCCTCTCTCTTTCTCTCCCTCTTTCTCTCCTCTTCCCTCCCTCCCTCCCTCCTCCCTCCTTCCCTCCCTCCCTCTCTCTCCCTCCCCTCCCTTCCTTCCTTTTCCTTCCTTCCTTCCTTCCTTCCTTCCTCTCTTTCTTCCTTCTTTCTTTAAACACCACAAAGTGAATAATGGTGGAACTTTAGGCAGTGTGGCTCTTCATTCACTTATGAATATTAACTGTTTCTCTCAGTAAGTATTACAGAATGCCCACTATGCACCATCCCTAAGACACTGGCCACAGAGAGATGAGCAAGTCAGATCTGGCCCCTGCCCTTGTGAGGCCACCCACTACCTAGGAACAAAAGGCAAACAATTAATTGTGATAAAAATGCCATTATTAGGGATCGCCTAGGTGGCTCAGTCAGGTAAGTGTCTCACTTCAGCTCAGGTCATGATTTCATGGTTCATGGGTTCAAGCCCTTCATCAAGCTCTCTGCTGTCAGCACAAAGCCTGCTTCAGATCTTCTGTCTCCCTCTCTCTCTGTCCTTCCCCTGCTCATGCTCTCTCTCTCTCTTTCTCTCTCAAAATAAATAAATAAACATTAAAAAAAAATTTTCATTACTGGGATGGGAAACAAAATAGGGTAATGGGGAACCGCAGAGAGGGGAGGTAGTAACCTGACAACGGATTGTTGTTAAGACTCAGCCAAGGGGCACCAGTCTGGCACAGTCGGTAGAGCATGTGACTCTTGATCTCGGGGTTGTGGGTTCGAGCCCCATGCTGGGTGCAGAAATGACTTAAAAAGACTCAGCTAAGAGGAAGACTGGGAGCCGGTACTAGGAGGGCAAGAGATCTGGGGAATGAAAGCAGCTTCCCAGGAGGGTGGCTGGCCCACTGACCACTTGTGGCCTTTACGTTTAAATCCATGAAAATGACACAGAATTAAAATCTCAGTGCCTCAGGGCTCAAAAGCCACACTGTGCCAGACAGCTCATGGGGAAGTATATAGAACATTCTCATCATCTTGGAAAGTCTGTCGGCCGGTGCTGGTGGCAACCCCAGGCTGTGCTGTCCATTGTGGCAGCCACAGGCCACAGGTGACAGCTGAGCACTTGAAACGTGGCCTGTGCCACTGAGGAATGGAGTCTCAAATTTTTTGAATTTTGATTCAGTAAAATTTAAGTGGAAAAAGGGATCTTTAATTCAGTCATTGGAAGACTTTTTTAAAAGTTTTTATTTATTTTGAGAGAGAAAAAGGGAGAGCATGCATGTGTACAGTGGGGAGGGGCAGAGAGAGAGAAAGAGAGGGGATCCCATGCAGGTTCTACACTCACAAACCGTGAGATCATGACCTGAGCCAAAATCAAGAGTCGGACACTTAACTGACTGAGCCGCCCAGGCCCCCCTGGAAGGCTTTTAATTCTGTTTGGAAAAACTCGGGTATGTGAATCCACTTTTACAAGTGTACATTTTATGAAATCTAAATATAAAGCAAGTTGAAATGTGCTCTCAGAGGAAAATGCACACACTGGATGGTGAAGTCATAGTACAAAAAAACAAAGGTAAACTGTATCATTAATAAACATATTGATTACATATTGGGATGATAATATTTTGAATATATTGCACTAAGAAAAGATATTATTTAAATAATCTGGCCTGTTTCTTTTCCTTTTTAAATGTGGCCATTAGGGGTGCATGGGTGGCTCAGTTGGTTAAGTGTCCCACTTCAGCTCAGGTCATGATCTCACAGTTCATGCGTTCAAGCCCCACATCGGGCTCTGTGCTGCCAGCTCAGAGCCTGGAGCCTGCTTCCAATTCTGTGTCTCCCTCTCTCTGCCCCTCCTGCTCACTCTCTCTCTCTCTCTCTCTCAAAAATAAACAAACATTAAAACAATAAAATAAAATAATTGTGGTTATATGGATCAAATTTATTTCTTTAAAAAATTTTTTTAAGTTTGTTTATATTTATTTTGAGAGAGAGACAGCACAAGCAGGGGAGGAACAGAGAGAGGGAGAGAGAATCCTAAGCAGTATGGAGCCTGACACAGGGCTCCATCTTGTGAACCATGAGATCATGCCCTGAGCCGAAATCAAGAATCGGATGCTTAACGGACTGAGCCACGCAGGTGCCCCAGCTCAAACTTATTTCAATGAGACAATGTGGGATTAGGGTATAGAGAGATAGGCAGTGAGCTGAGAGGTCTGTAGTGGGTATCGAAGTCTTGTTGGCTCAACACGGAGTTTGAACTTCTTCTTGAGTAATAGGGAGCCACAGCAGGTGTTTGAGCAGAGCAGTGATGCCCCTCTGAAGGATCTGGCAGCTTTAGGGAGAATGGAGTGGAATGGGACACCAGGTGGAAAGCCATCGTTATCAAGCTCATCAGACAGGACAGTGGCTTGGATTTGAATGGTGGCTGTAGGAACACAGGGTGACTGTTTGGGGCACAGGGTGGTTGTAGAGACACAGGGTGGCTGTGGGGGTGTAGGGTGGCTGTAGGGGTGCAGGGTGACTGTAGGGGTGCAGAGTGACTGTAGGGATGCAGGGGTGCTGCCCCGTTTCCCTTTCAAGGGGACTTTGCAGAAATTTTATCCCAAACTTCTGCTTTTATCTTATCAGCCACCCCCAGCTATGGTGGACCGGAAAATGTAGTCATTTAGTTGGACTCATGGCGATTCAGAAAAAAATGGGGACCCCTGTCCTAAGGAAAATAGAGAGAACAGGGCACATAGCGCTTTCCACTGAGATAAATTCAAGGAAAGAGAGACAGAGGCCCAGCCAGCAGGGTGGGAGGGAAGCAAGCACACAGGGTTGTGGGTTTCCGGGAGGGTGGCCTTGGCAGAGGATGTCACCCACCTCCATTTTGAACCTCAAACTTTTTTTTTAGTTTATTTATTTTGAGAGAGAGAGAGAGAGAGCACGCAGGAGGGGCAGAGAGAGAGGGTGAGAGAGACAAATCCCAAGCAGGCTCCACACCGTAAGTGCAGAGCTCGATGCGGGGCTTGAACTCAAGAACCGTGAGATCATAACCTGAGCCGAAACCAAGAGACAGCCACTTAACCCACTGAGCCACCCAGGTGCCCTTTGACTTCAAACTTTCTAGTTGATAAATTTCTTCTTTCCAGCTTTGTTTGAATTCTGGCAAAAGATCCTGTGGGCAGAGGACCCCCTTCAGGTGGTAAGTACTGCCCTGAGCCAGCAAGACCCCCGTGATTGACCCTAAGACAGTGATCCACCTGACCTTCACCTGCACAAACCCACTGCCCTCAGTCCCGCATTTTCCTTACAGAAACCGGGAGGGATTTTCAGCGCTTGGCCACAGCCTTTCAGACACTAGTCCACTCTCTTCCCAGTGTCGGCGTCACTGAAATAAATCCCTTTCTTGTTTCACCGCCCCCTCAGCTCTCCGCCTTTGGATTTTGTCGGCAGGACCTGGTCCGTTTGGGACCCCTGGAGTCAGGGGCTCTTGCACCCCTGTGCCCCGGTTACAGGCTGCTGCCCGGGCCCCAACGCACCTGAGTGCCAGGCAAGACGCAGGCTGAAGAGTGCAGGAATGGCACTTGTCTCACGGGACGTGCTCGACAAATATTTGCCCAATAATGTCCCTTTAGCCACATGCGTGTTACTGATAACCTTGGGAAGAGCAGTGTGATAACCTTGGAAAGAGATGCGGGCGGGCAGGGGAGTGAGGCTTGAGTGGGCGTGATTCTTTCCTGAAGTTGGGTTGGGAGGGCAGAGCTGGAGAGGCAGGCAGGTGGAGGGAAGGTGGGGCGGAGGGAGAGACTGCATCCTGCTCAGCTCGCGGGATCCCAGGACCTGGCATTAGTATTACTTTTTTATCCCCATGCAGATGAAAAAGCTAAGAGGTGGGCTGACTGCCCGGGTCTCCAGAGGGGACTGAGATTCCGGCCTGCTCCCTGAACCCCGCAGCACCCCTGCCCTCTTCCACCCCTTCCCAGCATCCGATTTTTCTTTAATGAGCTGCCTCTCTGATAATCGCAGTGGGCCTTTTATGAACTAAACAAATGGAAGCTGCAGGGATTTTTTTTTTTTTTTAACAAAAGAGCTCATTGAATAAGCAATGGGCTTCTCTGCAACTATTTTTAAAGATGGAGCTCCAGGCCGGGCTATGAGGAAAACCACAGAGAGCATCTTCTGAAGGTCACCCAGCACTCAGGGAAAAATCCAGAGCTGAGGTGCACCTCATAGGCCCCCATGCAGGGCCCCTGTGAGAAGGCCGAGGTCCCGGGTGCAAATTCAGACACACAGCTCCATCCTGCCCTGAGGGCAGCGCTGGCCCTGCATGGCCTTCTAGCCCCTGCAGTGGCCCCAGCTCACTCTGAAGGACCAGAGGATTCTGCTTTCCCAAAGGGGCTGTGTAACTGCCCTCACCCCTGAGCTGCCTCTGCGTCTGGTGCCCAAGGCAACTGTTTGATCAGTCAGCTCCCTCCACTGTGTCCAGGATAGAGACAGCTGCCTGCGTTTAGGGCATATTCCCTGCAAACACTGCTTCGTGCTGGGAACCAAGACCTCAGACTCAGCCCCTGCCCTCAAGAAACTTTAAGGTGGGACCGACGTTTCTAGGGACAAAGAGCTTTCATGTAGGTACATCCCCACCCCAAATTCTCATCCACTTCCAAGGCATCATCTCCAGGGAAACTGAGGCTCAGAGAAGTCAGGGGCCACATGTGGCCCAGCTGGGGCACTTTCTGTGTCCACCGTTCCAGCCTTCCTTACACACGGCAGGAAGCAACCTGGCCCACTCTGATCTTGGGCTCGGGGGCCTCGGAAGGTCCTGGCACTTTGTGTGAAGGCCTGACTGGGAGGTGCTGACAACCAGATGTTTAGTCAGACCTGGGAGGGGCAGGTTCGCTCTAGCTTGTGCGCTAGTAACTCTGACTCTCTGAGCCTCAGTTTCCTCCACTTTAGATTGGGTTGCTAACAGTTCCGGTGCTGGTGGTGGCCACTAATATTTATGGTCCTTGCTATGGGGCACATGGAACAGAGTCCCCTAGGCAGACACCATTATCTCCCCCAGTTGAGACAAGGAAAGTGAGACTCGGAAGAACAAAATGACTTGTCCAAGGTCACGCAGCTTGCAAGGATCTGAGCCTGCCAGGCTCATCTGCTGGCTGTAGACAGGATGCGGGAATGTGGGTAGCAATTGCCTTCCCCTCCCCGTTCTTCAAACCTGAGCGCCCCCTGGTGGTCAGAGCTGCTCCTGCATCTCAGCCTCTGTCCAGGTTACTCCCAAGGTAGGTGGGCCCCTTTGAAGGCCTGATGAGCAGCAGCTGGGAGCCCACCAGGGCCCCACTGAAGCCAACCAGCCAGGAGATCAAATCCCAGCTGCTCCACCCCTTCCCCAGGACTGTAACCCTTTCTGAAAAGAGAGCAGGCCTCAGTGTCCCTTTGCTTCCAGGTCTTTGTATCAGAGGATCTCTGATCACAGCTCCTGGATTTTGTGGTAAACTAGAGGGGTTTGCTCCAGGCCAGGCCGCTGGGGAGATGGGGGTGCAGAGCCCAGAGGGAAGCATGCGTTCGTTAGTGAGAATGACTGAGTGAGCTACAGCTCAGCTGTGCCGCATTCCTAGGAATGCTGGTGTTGGCCTGTCTGGACATGAATGCCCTTCCCCCAACACCCGGTGTGCCCCTGTGAGCAACCTAAGGCAGATGGGCATCAGCTGCTGGGCTCTCCTAAAGCCTGATGATTTGAGTCATCAGCAAACATCTTCCTGTTGCTCCCTCAAGAGTGTCAATTGAAAACAAATCCAGGCTTCGTAAGAGAGACTTGATGCAGAAGGGAGAATGTTCTGGCTGTCAGGCCTGTAGGTGTCTGCTGCAGGCAGGCAGAGAGTTTCTCTGCTGCATAAGAGAGCAAGCAAAGGCAGGGGGAAGTGGGATGGAAGATCAGAGAAGGTCTAGCCCTATTCCAGGGATTGCTGGAAGGGCTGCCTGTGGGCTCAGGCTGAAGACCAAAGTTCAGGGGCCCTGAGGACGGAGAGACGTTTAATCGAAGTTTGGTTAACAAGCCCTTGGCTCCAATTGACCAATGAAGACAAACAGTTCGGGTAATCATTTATGCATCCACAAAAGGGGATTTGGAGGCTCTGTGTCTGTCCTTGTCATAGGTAAACGAGGGTGGGGGTGGACATCCATCAGACTTCTCTGAGTCATGTGGAGGAGGTTCATTCTTTGCAACAAGTCATTTTCCAGAACACAAAGGGTGTGTGTGTGGGGGTCCTTTAAGAGCTGCTGTTTCCCAGGAGTATGGGGCTCAGGTAAAAATTAACATCGTCAGGAGTGAGAACACTCTTCTCATTAACAGATTGAATCTGAAGATAGCAAGAATGTTCATTGTGTCCACTGCAAAATATAGGAGTAAAGAGACCACAGGCAATCTTCTTTGTCCTAGTTGTTAAAATCTGACAGAAGTGGCTGTGTTGCCCTGGGAATAGCTTGTGGCGTTGCTGGTAATAAGGCCCCTGCTGGACTGTATGCTGCGGTCTCTGCCCCCTCGAGCCCAGAATCCTGGTGTGTCCTGGGAGACCTGAGCCCAGGAGGAAACCTTGTGGTTTTCTGCGAGAAGAGCCACACGTGGTCACCAGAACTCTCATCACTGTGGTCTGGGCTGGAGTCAGGAAAGTCAGCATCTTCCGCACCAGGCCCTGTGCTGGGCTCTGGACAGGTTTGGGGCATGTCCTCCAGGCAGGCGTGAAGAAAAGGCATGGGGCCAGCAGGAGACACAGTCCCTAACACATAGTGGCTGTTTCTGTGGCTCTTGGCTAGATATTGGTCATCCCGAGGTTAGGAAGCCCCAGGATACCAGGCCTTGCTGGTTCATGGCTGCATTCCCAGCACTTGGCAAGGCGAAGCTTGCCGAATGAATGAAGGGTGATCCCTGACAGCAGTGGGGGTGTGGTTAGACCACATGCATCATGGTAAGAGGGGGAACGTTACTGTGAATGAGGTGGGAAAGCCGCGTAGGAGTAGCCTGAATGCCAAGCTAAAAGTTTGGACTTGGTGCTAAAGGTGATGGGGGTGCATTTGAGGTGTTCAAGCTGGAGAGTGAGCTGATCCAACCTCCGTTTGGGGCCAGAGGTTGTGGTTTCTGTTGGCACCTGCCATGCCTCTCCAGTGTCCTCTGGGACCAGGCTAGGGGTGGCCCGGTGCCTAGTGGAACACTCTTGAGGAACGGGCTGGTGCGGGGGGGCAGAGCAGAAACTTCTGCCGGAGTGGGAGCCCCTCTGCAAGGGAGGCCCTGCGGTCCCTTCCTTGCTCTGCGGCTGGCTTCCTCTCAGAAGAGCTTAGAGCGCCCCCTGCTGCCTGTTCCTGGACGCACGCTGGGGCTTTGCGGGGAACAAAACGGTCTCGGAGGTATTAACCTCAGCACATGACTCTCGTGACTTTGCAATGTGGCCAGCACGCTTCCCATCACCAGCTCTTGAAGCGAATGTGATGCTTCACGATGCTGCTTCCGGGGTCCGCGGAGCTCAGCTCTCACTCTGGGGGCTCTGGGGGCCCCCCACCACGTGTCATCAGGCTCTGAGGAACTCCAGGTTTGGCCCGTGTCAAGGGCTGCATAGTGTCCCCGCCCAAAATCATGTCCACTTGCAACCTCCAAACGCGAAGCTTGTTTGGAAATGAGGCCTTTGCTGGGGTAATTAAGGAGCTCGAGATGAGATCAACCTGGATTTCCGGTGGGCCCTGAGTCTGATGACTGGTGTCTGTGTGAGAGGAAGGAGCTCGGGGTTGTGGGGGGAGGAGGTCATGTGAAGGAGGCCCAAGACTGCCGTGATAGGTGTCGGAGACAAGGAGCCCGGGGGAGCCGGCAGCCACCAGAAGCCGCTGTGCGAGGGTCTCCGCCAGTGTTTTATCTCACTCCCGAGGCCCAGAGTGCTCGGTGTGCCATTCACTCGCACACTTGGACCCACACCCATGCATGCATACCTGTGTGCACAGGCACACATACATGCATGCGTGTGTGCAGTTTACAGGAAAGAAGAGACACGAGCTGGTCACAGAGGCAGAAGAAATAGATGTGGAGGGAGCCTGCTGTCACGGTGCGGGGGAGGGGGGTCCCAGTGGGGAGCAGCAGCTGGCCAGCCAGCACTGAGGAAAGGGCATTTAGCATAGTGATTAGCACACCTCGGATCCCTAAAGTCCTCCCCATCTCCCCAGGGTCTGTGTGCAGGGATCCAGCCTGCGGCCTTCCCCGACCCCAGCTCTGTTTCCTCCTGCAAGGGGGGAGGGGGGGCGGGGGGCGCAGCCTACTCCTCATCACAGGGGGCGAAGTTCCCAGGAACAGATGAGAGACGCTGCCAGGGAGGCAGGGATGGCTTTCCTGCCTCCGGGCCACAGTGAGTCAGAAAGATACCCACTGAGTGAGGAGTCCACTTAGGAACCGTCCCTCACCAGCGAGGGGCGTGTGCGTCTGCAACATGAATCTGGTCAGAAGCTGGAAAAGATGGTGGGGACTCCCGGAGGCTCATGCAGCTCCCCTCTGCCTCAACTCACACTTGTTCCTCCAGAATCTTCCATCTTCCGCCTCCACAACAGCCTTTTGCCACGAGGCAGCAAGCTGAGAAAAAAAGAGTGTGTGTCTGGATCTGCTGGGTCCCTGGTACAGGGTTTGCCAACGCTGCCAGAATGTTCTCTGAATGAATGCCTGGAAAAGGTGCCCATTCACTCTTTTCTTTTTAATTAAAAAAAAAGTCGAGGAGGTTCACATAATACACAATTGACCATCTTAAAGCAGTCTGGTAATGAATTCTGGATCTTGCCCCCTGTCTAGTCTCAAAATGTTTTCATCGGTTCAGAAGAACACCCAGTACCAACCAAGTTATCACTTCCTGTTCCTCTCTCCCAACCACCGATCTGCTTTCTGTCTATGGATTTGTCTAACCTGGACATTCCATATGTATGCCATCATATAGGTGCCCCTTTGCCTCTGGCTTCTTTCACTGAGTATTATGTTTTCAAGGTCAGTCCACATCATAGCAGGTATCAGTGCATCATTCCTTTTGAAGGCAGAATAATATTCTATTGTGTATATAGACCACAATTTGTTCAAGAAAGAGAGAGACAGAGAGAGAGAGAGAAAGAGAGAGAGAGAAAGAGAGAATCCCAAGTAGGGCTCCATGCCCAGAGCCTGACGCTAGGCTCCATCCCACGACTCTGGGATCATGACCTGAGCAGAAATCAAGAGTCTGACGCTCAACTGACTGAGCCACCCAGGCGCCCTCACAATCTGTTTATTCTTCTGTTGTTGGACACTTGGGCTGTTTCCACCTTGTGCCTATTGCAAACAGTGCTGCTATGAACATTCCTCATGAATGAGTATCTGAGCATCCGTTTCCAGTTCTTTTAGGTGCATATACCTAGGAGTGGAATCAGCGTGTCACACACTAAGTGTGTAACTTTTTGAGGAGCTGCCCAACTGTTTTCCATTTTCCATTCTCACCAGCACATCCTTGCCAGTACTTAACTATTTCCTGTTCCTGTCGTGTCGTGTCGTGTCGTGTTGTTATTATGGCCATCCTGGTAGGCATGAAGTGGTATCTCACTGTGGTTTGATTAGCGTTTCCCTGATGACTAATGACGTTGAACATCTTTCCGTGTGCTTAACGGCCATTTGTATATCATCAGTGGAGAAATGCCTGCTTCAAGTCCTTTGCTCTTTTTTTAATTGGATGGTTTGTCTCCATTGTTGGATGGAAAGAGTTCACTCTTCACACAAGTCGTGCAGAACAAAGAAACGGAAGCTAAGATCGTCACTGACCCGAGGTCTCAGAACCAGGCTACCTCTCAGATCTCCACTTCTGCAGCCACAGTTAGATTATTTCTGCGCCGGAGCTGTTGGCTTGTGCTGACATGTGGACGCCTCAGAAAGGCTATTAGGGAAGGAAAAGATGATGCAGAACAAAGGGGGTCCCCTCTTCCAGAGTCCCAGGAATGCCTCTGTCTTGGAACGGGCTGAACGCTCTGGAAGCTGATTCCCAGGGAGGCTGCTCCCATTGTGTGTGAGCGTGCACATACATGTGGCTGTGTGTTCGTGTATTGCACAGCTGTGCACGCGTCTGCAGTTGACAGAACTGCCAGGACCCACACCATCTGTGTCCTTTGTGTCCCCTGCTGTGACACCCTGGAGCCACCACTGGAAGGAGGCAACTGCAGGAAGCATGGCCAGGCAGGGCTGCCACCTGCTGGTCGCACTGGGCACTGCAGGTGGACCGCTGGCTGGTGTGGGCGGCCCCGCCTGTTCTCCTGGGTCAGATGTGTAGGGCAGTAGCCAGAAGAAAATAAAGTCCCCCTGTTGCCCCTGTGCCCTTTGGGCCTCTCTAGGGAACACCTAGGGAGCCTGATAGCCTTCTTAGTACCATGAGCCTCTCTCCAGTTCAATCAAACCCTCAGAATAAAGTTTTTAAAAGCATAATATAAAATAATAGGATTACCAAGGAAACCAATTATACTGAAATACAGTTATCAAAATAGTGATTGTAATATATGTGCTTAGTGAAATAAGACCCAGCAGCAGGTGTACGCAACTAATTTTTACAGCATCTGCCTAGATTCAAGGCGAATGGAAACACCACGATCTGATGAAAGGTTTATGACAGTGGACACGCAGTTTCTCCCACCCGAGTTTGTCGATTCACTCCATGGATCCCTCGGGGGTCGGGCACCCCAGGGTCAGAGCCCCTCGCCCAGATGCTGCCTGCTGGCCCCAGCTCCTCCGCAGCCCCCTGGCCAGATGCCAAGCAGATTCCCCCCAAACTCACCCCTTCAGCCCCTGCCACACCATCCGCAGCCTGGCTGCCCTCCTGCTCACACTCTCTGATCCCCCTCCTCAACACAGAAGGAGGCGTCACCCTCAGAAGCCAGCCCAGTGGCTTCCTGCTCTAATGGAAGACAAAGAACAGAACCAATTTCTGAAATGCTCTTACATGAGGCACCTCTAGATCCCCCGGCAGAGAAGAACAACCCCCTCAACTGGTAACCGTCCCTCTCTCCAGGATACAGGCAGGGAGGCCTCTGAATCCTGTCACCTGGACATCACCCCATGCCCAAAAGAGGGGTTTCCAGCCATTTGTCCTTCTGGAAAACCCAGGGAGACACTGAGTTCTTTCCTTAGAATTTTCCTTTCCTACATTCCACTCATTGTGAAGCCATACATGGGGGGAAAGGGCATGTTTCCTCCCTTCCCTAGTCATATTTAATGAGCCCCTGCTGTGTGCTGTGTGCTGTGTGCTGTGCGCTGTTCTACGAGCTGGGGCTACAGATGGTAACAGCAGTCAAAAGCCCTTCCTTCTTGGAGTTTTTATTCTACGGAGGGAGGCAGGTTAAACAAATAAATTGGTAAAGCTAACAGTATGCTCTAGGGTTATCAGTGCTCTCGGGGGTGAGGGATACAACGTCGGGGAGGCAGGGAGTGCCGGGGTCAGCCTGCCTGAGCAGGTGGTGCTTGAGCAGAGGAAGAAGCCCTGTGCCTGTGTAGGGAAGAGCATCTGGCAGGGGGAACAGCCAAAGCAAAGCCCTGAGGAAGGCAGAGCAGCAGGGAGTGAGGGCCGGGAGGCCAAAGGGCCAGGTCCTGCCAGCCTATGGGCCGCCCGCTGGTAGGACTCTGCGCTGGGAGACATTGAGGAGTTTGGGTGGACGAGGACATGGTCTTGGTGCAGTTCAGCGAGCAGGCTTGGGGCAGGGTGAGGAGGGGGCCGTGCAGTGGGGAAGGCCCTGCCAGGGCGGGGAGAAGTGGTCGGGCACTGGACCCTTTGGCTGTACAGGTGGGCCCGCGGCGTGAGACAGAGCTGCCGAATGGACACGGGGAAGGACATTTGTTTCCTGTGGCAGCGGAAACAGATACCACAAACCTTGGCTTAAAACAACAGAAATCTATTTACGCCCCCTGTTCTGGAGACTGGAAGTCTGAGATCAAGGTGCTGTGGGTTGCAATGTGTCCTTCCAAAATTCCCGTGTTGAAATCCTGATCCTTCCTCACCCCCCACCCATCCCTCCCACCCCCCTCACCCCTCCAGCCCACCCCCCACCCCGCCTGTCTCATTATTTGGAGATGGGGCCTTTAAAGAGGAAAGTGGGCAGAGGCAGCATAACAATCCGGGGGCATCTTGAAGACCTGCCTTGCTCAGGGTGAGCAGACAGCCTGCAAAGTGCACGACTCTGCTGCTTGGCCCAGCATGCCGCCCCGACTGCCTGCGTACCCCCAAATTCTGCAGGTCAGGTGCTTTCCTACTGAATTGTGCCACAGTTGTTCGTCATTTCAGTTTACAAAGTTACCCCTCCTACTCTCCGGCTTTTTCTGCCTTTCTGTCCCCGTGGTTGTTTCTAGCTCTTTATGTGTTTGACAATTTGTTGTTTCATTTTTAATTTTTTTAAATGTTTTTTATTTATTTCTGAGAGATAGAGAGAGACAGCATGAGCAAGGGAGGGTCAGAGAGAGAGGGAGACACAGAATCCGAAACAGGCTCCAGGCTCTGAGCTGTCAGCACAGAGCCCGACGCGGGGCTCGAACCCACGAACTGTGAGATCATGACCTAAGCCGAAGTCGGATGCTTAACCGACTAAGCCACCCAGGCACCCCTTGTTTTTAATTTTTTTAATGTTTTATTTATTTTTGAGAGAGAGAGAGAAACACAGTGCGAGCCGGATAGGGGCAGAGAAAGAGGGAGACAAAATCTGAGGCAGGTTCCGGGCTGTCAGTACAGAGCCTGACTCAGGGCTCTAACCCACAACTGCGAGATCAAGATCCAAGGTGAAGTCAGACGCTTGACTGACTGAACCACCCAGGAGCCCCTGGGTTTTTTTTAATTGTCTTAATGTCTGTAAGACTAACACCGGAGCACCCCAGTTTTTACAGATACAGATTTCCTTTTGTAGCATGAACAACCCCTTCTAAATTCCTCTGGGTGGAGTTTAGGTGTCTTAATCCTGGGTTCTCTTGAAGGCACACACAGAGGCAGGCACCTTATATATTCCAGCAGGGAGTGGTTCTCAATGACGCGTAACACGTAGCCCTCATTTATTAGGAGCACACTAAAAAAACTCAAGGCAAGAAGAGCCTCCCCTCCCCACCAACTTTCTCCAAGGTCTTGTTTGATTTTTTTTTTTAATGTTTTAATTATTTCTAGGAGAGAGAGAAAGAGAGAGAGAGACAGAGTGAGCAGGGGAGGGCCAGAGAGAGAGGGAGTCACAGACTGAAACAGGCT